>OX336395.1:253227906-256209151 GCA_946902985.2 Meconema thalassinum | reverse complement strand
ACATGTTTTCTCTGCACTGTTTACAAATGCACTCTTAAACTTTTCCCATTCTTGTTCCACATGGGTAATATCCGTCCTTGGTATCTGTTCCTTCGATTCTCTCTTACACTCTTCTGCAACCTCCTTTTCCTTTAGTCTCCAGACCTTACTCTTTCTCTCCCATTTTTCTGGTAATCTTATGACCTTTCCTACTTTTAATTTTGTTACCACTGCCCTAAGGTCTCCTCCTAAGGCTTCCTCTGGCATGGCTGTGGCTGTATTATTTCAATATATTTCCTGGTAACATTCCAGGATGTTCATAGCATTAATAGTCCACGGTATTCAACTGTTTACATATTTTTTTACTTGTTTTGAACATTTCCAAAATTCATCCAAAATATTTGATATAATCCATGAAATGTTATATGCCTGATTTGACACTTCACATTTAATATTAATTTAGTTTTATGTTTTGAAATTATTTTGAAACATTTCTCTGACTCCAACAAATTCCATCCAAATATATTTTCCAAAGATTTTAATTCGTAGTCTCAAAATTGAGTAACTTGATAATAATTTATTCCTCACAGTAATTTCTGATATTCCTCCACATTTATTTGGGATTATAACTTCACTCTTGACTAACAACACAAAATCTAACAATTCCTACTAGAATTTATAAGTTTACCAATTTCTATCTTTAATTAGCACAATTTTGATGCAACTCAAAAATCTGAGAATATCGGATATTATTATTATTATTATTATTATTATTATTATTATTTGGTTCTAAAAGATGGCGGACGAGAACGGAAGTCGGTTGCAAAAAAGCTCTCAGATTTCTACAGAATACCGCTGATGTAGGTGGATATATGAAGAAAGAAACTAAATATGATATTCATTAAATAGTGAGTGTCATTGTAAATTGTTTTAATGACATGAAAATCATGCTAGTGACTAACAGTAGCACGAGAAATCAGTTTCCTCAGCAAGAGGTCAATGAGGTTATCCTAAAGGATGGTATATCCATGTTAGATAGAATAACTACTGAACTGGTGGCGCCATCTCTCGGCAACTCGCCTAATTTACATAGCAATAGGCAGTCGCATGACGGATCACAGAGCATTCAGGAGAATGAAGGAATGAACTCGAAGACGACACTTAGTGAGCGACGAGTTGATGCAATTGGTACAGAACAACGTGTCATCATCAGGCGCTATCTAGCGGACACTCACAGAACAGTTCTGGGAGTAACGGACATGGCATGGAGATTACACCTTTCGAGGTGAGAGATGAGGCCATGCTTTCAGAACAGCACGTTCTGGATCAGGAGCAATCCAGTGGCCAACCGGTCAACCTCCAATTGGGCAACATAGATCATCTCCCAGAACACGATATGTAGGTAAGAATTACAAGGAAATTAACGCAGGATATGCGAGCCATGGTGGAGACTTTATCAGTCAACCTTAAAAGGATGGTACGTGAGGAAATTAATAAGAGAACTTCCCTTCATGATACTGAACCTATCAGCCGATATGGTAAGGACGATTTGCGAGGAAATAACTTGCTCACAACGAATAATGAAGTGGTGCAAGTAATCACCTCTAATACGACATCTATGGAACCTTCAATATATCAAAGCCGTGCATACAAAGAAGGGATTGTCGGTTATCGACCTGCACAACGTAAACCCATGTACTTTAACTCGCAGTCATCAATCTCGACAACAGTAGACCCATGCTTGATCAACTACAAAAATGGTAGTTCGTCAAATATAACAGAATTACAAGCGGCAGAACCAAGAGCATGGTTACACATAGGGCGACTCCACCATAACGCTACAATAGAAATGGTGCTGCGCCACCTAACCAATCTTCATGTGATAAATATAATCGAGTGTGAAGAACTTCCCACCAGCGACACCGTTAAAGCTCTAAGAGTAGTTATACCTGTACAAGAACTTCCAAAGGTCTACGTTCCAGGAGCGTGACCGAGTGGTGTCATCGTGAGACAATACCGGCTTTTTCGCTCCCGCAAAAGAGGAATTTCACTTCCAGCCTAACCAGCTTCACATATTACTCTGGAATGTTGAGGGTCTTAAGAGCGCCACAACATTCACCAACAATAACCTACTGAATTCTCATGATATATTACTAGAGACTCTGTCGACCAAACCCATAGACATTAATGGATTCTACGCAGAGTATGTACCTGCAACACGAGGGCCAAGAGGTGGACCAATGCGTGGCACCTCCTGCTACTACAAACCCAGCCTAGGTAAAATTCAGAGTACGCACCGAGACCATGGCACATTGATAATAAACTTCGAATGGATATCAGTGATTGCCATATATGCACGGCTACTAACACCTATTGACGAGTTGATAGCAGCCATCATGTTTTCCTTGGGACACGTAGCTCCAGATAGGGACGTAATACTTGTTGGTGACCTAAACTTCACACTAGACATCGATAATCAAATAGCGAAAGAACTAATTGACCTAATGACAGAGGAAGGTTTTATCCTTGTTAACAAGGTTGCAGACAGAACTTATTTTGCACATTCAGGGCGTAGCACTATATATTTAGATTTTTTTTATAACGGCCGCAACATTAAGTTTTTGAACTACACTGTATATCTCTCTTCAGAGGAGGCGCTTATAAAGAAACATTGTCCAGTCTCGACCCACTTTAACATCTCAAGATTGGATAAGAGAGAAAACCTGAAGATACTAATCCTTCTCGACAGATCGATAAAGATGTTCTTAAACAGAACTTTTAGGAATGGAAAGAACCTGATAATTGCATGGAGAAAAACAATATTGACGCAGCCGCCTTATCCCTGGAAAAGACAATTTGTGTATCAGCGGAAAAGAAGATCGCGAATATGGTTTGATAAAGAATGCTATTTGTTGAGAAGCAGTGTCCTTGTGGCCATGCAAGCAGCACAATTCAATCAGAACCAGGAGGCAATAAAACATTACAGCATCATTAAGAAGGAATACAAAATGCTGTTATCGGTAAAACGAAATGAAAATCTGGAAAAAGAGGCGAGAAGGATAATAGAAGAAGCTGTCAGCGATCCATTTCTAGCATTGAACCCTAGGAAAACACAATGTAGTGGAAAAATAGAAATGATTTAATGGGAGGAACACATCAGGAACATATTAAACGTTGAAGAAGATCTCTGCATTCCCGTGGTAGCATTGCCAGGAACATACCAAAAATAAACTGACCCGTTTCAATGGAGGAAATGCACGAAGCTATTATGTCACTAAAAACAGTAAGGCCTTTGAACCCGATGGTATATGCAATGAACATATGAAAGACTCATCAGATGTATTACTTTCGGCAATTTCGGACCTAATGAATCTTTGTCTTCAAATGGGTAACATCCCCTCAGCATGGAGAATTTCGACTATTAAAGTGATGTTTAAGGGGAAAGGTGACCAGTCAGATCCGAACTCCTACAGAGGGATTGCTATAGAAAAGACCATGATGAAAATAATGGCAAAGCTCCTTACGAAGAGGATCACAGAAGAAGTAGACCATAAACTCCCAGTTGAACAGTTTGGATTTCGTAGGGATGGAGTGCCTTTCATGCCATTACCAGCTTACTCAATGACATTGAAGAAACACCACGACACCTTGGTGGAAAATGTCACGTTGTTCTTGTCTATTATGCAAAAGCTTTTGACATGTTAAGCAGGCCTCTAATACTCGCAAAACTGAAATCCATAGTGGGTGAGGGTAATAAACTAACGAACCTGTTGAGTAACATTTTGACGACAAACTTCATACAAATAGATGACCGTGTCTCAACCTCGAATTTGATAATGCAAACCAATGGCGTACTTCAAGGAGACCCTCTTATCTCCCTCCTGTTCAACATTGCGACATATGATGTGGTGATGGCAACTAGGCAAGGAACAGGAAATCTTACAATATTATTATACGCAGATGATATTGTCATTGGCTCGAGATCCATTACTGAAGTTCAAAAAGCCTTAGACAATCTAGATAGGTGGGCGACGGACAACAAGATGAAAATAAACACAGAGAAAACAGTGAAAATGACGTTTCGGAAGGGAGGCAGAGAGGCTTCTGGAGACAGGGTATACCTAGGAACGACTCCCCGTAAGTCAGTCAATACATTTACATATCTAGGATTGACAATGCAAACAACAGCAGGAGAGTTCACATAAAGTCTCGAGCAATAGCCGCTACCAAAGCCATATATGACATCAAAACAATCACGAAGCTCTCTTTGGGAACTGCTATGACATTATTCGACGCGAATATAACACCCATTGCCACATATGGACTTGAAATCATATGGGAGAATTTATCCCTGGCAGACTTGAGGACGCTCGAAGCAGTCAAATCGCGCTTCCTGAAGGCTACCCTGGGGATATCGAATTATACAAAATCAAGATTAGCATATGAACTCGCCAGGGAGACCTTCATCATTGAGGACCTTCGGATGAAGAGAGGGCTACCATCGACAGACGTCTGGAAAAACTAATGCAGGAAAGAATACAGAAAAGAGATGAATATTGTTTCGAGTTTTACACCACGGAGGCCATGATGACTAGGACATGGATGAACACAAATCAAGACTTGCGACAGTTTGTCAATTCGATGGCGGTACATGGGTATCACCATAAACTGTGTTATACCGAATATTTTCGTGACCCTGATGAATCCTGCGTATGTAAATGATGTGGGGTGCAATGTAGTAGATACCACGTAATTCCTTGTGCAAATCGGGGATCATCCATTGTGATGTTTTGTGAATGACAGTTTGTTATCATCAATATGCACAATTTGTGCGATTTATCTTTAATAATTATTTGAATCATATTATTTTTAATTTCATTTCCGTATAAACCATTCTACATTCAGCCTATTTATAGTTCATCAAAATTTATCAAAGTTTAAATGTACCAGTTCATTAAATCTTTCGTCCTTGCATCCGGTTAGGTTCCAAATATCTAAAGTGTGGTTCAAAACACCACCTCGCTCTGTAAGCGACTTCGAATTATCGGTAAGTAAAATGAGGTAAATAAAAATATGAATTCTACCGACGATGTTATAGGCTGATTCATAACAGGGCGACTACACTCTTGTTTTACCCTTCTTTTAGCACAATTATGGTGTGGGGTAAATTCACTCCCTAGGACAGACATATATCGTGTCCACGATACATTTGGAATATCACTCAGCTCTACTGGCTGCATAGTTTAATTTATACACATCACTGATGAGCCATGTCACATGCATGCAACCCATCTCAAGGCCTTCACTGTCGCCTGGGCAAAATACAACAGCTACACATCACTTAGTTATTATGTAATCATATTTTCTTCTTGTACTGTACCCATTCGCATGATGGGAAATACATGGTTGTACATGACTAGCTCGTCGGTTCGGGGTGTGGTGCGTCCTATCCCCAATATACAACACATATATCCAGGAGTTGAGCATACAGCATACAATAATAACTACCACCTCTCTGCTAAAAGGAAATATTTACTTCTATAAAACATGGCAAAACAACAGCAATTACATTTACTCTACAAACACGAGCAAATCAAAATAATAAAATCAACACTTCCAAAATTATTATTTAAAAAAAATTCATCACCATTTTAACTGGCTCCCACTCCCTCATCAGTTACAACATTAAAATTTAACTCTTTACAAACAGAGTTCATTACTGTAAATCTTATTGCTCCTAAGTTAAATCAACATTAATCACTATCTTCAAATCATTAAAATGTCTTGCTTCTCACATTTAAAATCCATTAATATTTATTCAATTAGATCCCTTTGAACCTTTCACAATTAATTCATTTATTCATTAACAATTATTCAATTAAATTCATTTTATTCTCTCACAATTTAATTCATTTCATATTCTCACAATTTGGAGTCAAAGTCACTTTTTTTCTCTCTACAAATTCTACGAAGAAATACTTCTTGTCACCACGCATCATTAATTGAATATCCCGTGGGAAATACATCCTCTGATATCTATTACTTCGGATTTGGGCTACCCGTATCGCATATTTAGACTGGCCCGACACTAACACGCTTACCAACAACTGGGTGTTGTGTATTATTATTATTATTATTATTATTATTATTGTTATTATTATTATTATTATTACTGCCATTTCAAAATGTATCCTTTTCCAAATATTTCTCGGGAAATATAATCCCTGTTCTACATACAATTGATTGCCATCCCTCTTAAAATCGTATCTAGAATCATACAATGTTTCTTAAAATTGCAGTTATAATTACTGGTATCTTTTGAATCGGTCCAGTGCGGTCACTTCTTCCCTGGGCTCTTTGACGGTCCCCACATAATTTATGGCAGCTAAAGCATTCCCACATGCAGTGGCTGCTGCTGGTAAGTAAAGACGTCTTGCTTCTCGCTTCTTACAAACCTCGTCTCCTTTCAAGACCTGAACTCTGTTACATCTTCAAATGTGTGACCGATATGCGAGGACAATGCTCCTCTTAACAATGGCATAATTATATAGATTATCCAACAGCTTTCAATTATTTTATCCCGACTAAACAAGTCCAATTTTAATGCTCTAACCCAGTTTATCGGCTTTTTAATTCATTCATCAAAGGGCTAGGTTATCGAGCCACGGATCGTTCCTTAGGGATGTTAATGGCCGGGTCACATTTCCAACTAATGGAAGACCACAATCTTGCTTCTCTCAATCAGGAACGAAATACAATATTGACAGCTTCGGGTCGCGTTCCCCGACTGTTCATAACCTATCATCACGTGCTCCTAGCACTTCTACTGGATGCTCCACACGGCACCTATTTACCTGGGGCTCGCTGGCACATTATGCAATCACCTGTACACAACAGCGTGAGACATATACCTGGGGCTTACCTGCCCAATATCGACAATACACTTACACATCTAACAATCTCCTAATCATCCGTGCTCTAAACCCTCCTTTACATTTTAATTCAATAATCTGGCTTCTACCATATGACATAGCTTATTTCAGCTGCAATCACAATTTACTCTTGGAAACCTTTCGTTAATCACATTCATAACATTTTTGTTACTTCGTTAAATAACATATTAAACATCATAAGACTGGCCCATCCTAATACAGTTCTTTAATTACTCTGATACCTTGACTTATTCGGGCTGTCCGGTCCCTTACTCTGATCTCTAATTACATGAATAACACATTCTCATTAACCTCGGGTCGCTCTCACAATCACATATCATATTTTGTTTTATAGGTTGATGCATGGCGCGACCTCTTCATTATATAATAAAAATTATAGTACTTACTCATTCACGCCTGTGGTGGCCAAACCCAGGGGTAAAACATTTCACACATCATGTGATGTTTAATTCTCCATCTTCCATCAGTTCGGATTAATTGACAGTCGGCGGCCGCGGTGGCCGAGAGCGCCAACGCGCTACCTCGTCTCTTGCTGGCATCGGGAGAGCGTGGGTTCGAAACCCACCTCGGTCGTCTTGAAAATGGTTTTCGTGGTTTCCCATTTTCACCACCAGGCAAATGCCGGGACGGTTCCTTTCAACAGGTCCACGGCCGGTTTCTTTTCATAATCCCTTCCCTGACCCGTCCTGAAAAGAAAAAAATGCATGGCCATTGGCCGCATTAATAACAAGAAGATCCGTGACGAACTAAAGAGCCTACTTTTCTTAAAATTAAGATTCATGCCAATGATTAATCTACAGTATATGGACCTATATAGAATACTGACGAAATTAAGTTGGTAATACCGAAATGTCTAATTAGTTCAAAATATACCTGGTATAATGTAGCCTAATAGAGCACTGCAGTTGGCAGCCCTGGTGACTGAATATATTCTTAGTTCCATCTCTTAAGGTACAGAATAAAAAATTGGTTGAAGTCCAATGGACGTTACATGCAGTTAGACATTGGATCTATCACCACGCGTAAAACGATGTTGGCAACAATGTCATGCGTGTGCTGGTCAGAAATAATCTGTAATATTATGATATCTTGTTGTGCCAATTTTGGATGAAATCCATTTGTTAGAAGAAATGTTACATGTATTTTAAAATTGGACCTATCAGCAGGCATAGCATCATGTTGGCAGTACTGACTTATATTAATTACTCCTAATTAATCTAGTATGTCAGGTGCTATACGTGTGCAAAGTATAGAGCTGTTGGCTTGCATACTTTCTGATATATTGATATAAGGGTAAATGACATAGACAGCATTTATTAACAGTTGGCAGCCCTGACTGCTCTTAAGAATACTTATAGTCGTATCTGTCATGTTACACATAGCACATACGGAATTTGGTTGAAATCCAATTGATAGTATTGAAGTTACATGTATTTAAAAATTGGTCCTGTCAGCAGGCTTGGAATCATGTTGGTAGAACTGACGTACATAAGTTACTCCAAATTAATCTAAGATGTCAGGTACTATACGTTTGCATTGTTTAAAGCTGTCGTCTTGCATACTTTCTGATATATTGGCATTTGGATAAAAAAGAGAGAGAGTAATTTTAACAGTTGGCAGCCCTGGTGGCTCATACGAATACGCTCAGTCATATCTGTTTATATACACATATTAAATACAACATTTGGTTGAAATCCAAATGATAGTGTAGAAGTAATATGCATTTAAAGATTGGACCTATCAGAAGGCTTAACATTATTTTGGCCATACTGTCATGTATGGTCTCCTGGAAATTAAACTGAAATAGTATTATCTATATGTGTGCCAATTTTGGAATAGCTCCCATGCATACCATCCAAGATATCCAACATGGAGCTCAAATTTGTAGTGCGTTTTTTCAGCAGTTGGTAGCACTGACATCATTTTTAAATATGGGCTTGAGATATTCCGGTATACATATTTACTCATGCTAAATTTGGTTTCGATTGCTACTGCCGTATAGGAGTTGACGGGGGGGGGGGGGGGGACACAGACAGAAAGACAGACACACATTTTCTCGGATCGATCTCATAAGTCTACTTTTTCTCATTTTTGCAAAACGTGAAAAGTAGGCTAAAAATTTAATAATTGACATTCATATTTCTTAAACGGTTGGTTTCGTGATTATACATTATTGAAGCCTTACCGTAATTCTCTTTCACAATATTGATTTACACTTTTAACGCTACAAATCCTGATACATTTACACACAATTTAACACGACACTTTTAACACTTGAAATATACACTTTTTACATCATTCCTCAAACCCTGGCTTATCCCATATTTGAAGGTGATTTTCCTCCCCTCACGGCGATAGAATCGTTAAGTCGGCCATTGGTGCAGATACCATATATAATTCGTTTTCTACTAATGAAAGTCTATCTGGCAATTCCTATCCCGATCGTTACTCTTCTGTAGCCTGCCACAACAATTCTGCTACCAAAGTGTTCATGGAATACTGTCACGTAACCGTACCCTTGCGAATCTAATGTTATATCTCTTAGCTCATTCCTAACCTGGTTAAACATGTGTTCGTTTCAGTCTGAATATGCTATTTCATTATTATACTCTGCGTATAATCGTACTAAAAGTTCAAAGATGCCTGGGTTACATCTATTACACTTACAGTGTTTGTAAAGTATCTCGTCCCATATGATCACGATAAGTTTGCTTTGTTCGGACGCGACGCATTTTACACGATACACGATACACTATTTAAATTATGTAACGTGCTTGTCCTTGCGGTATCTACTTTTACATGTAGAATGTCGCGCTTAGCCTCCCAACGGCTTACAACATGAATACTGTTGGCTTATTATTATTATTATCGTCGGACACATATTTCGTGTTCACTCAACACTTTGTTTGCCCATCCAATTAAACTCGCCACATGACGTAACTTTCCGTACCGGGTTCGATAAATCGCGTGTGTGAGTATACTGCCTTTATATTTGGTGAGTTTTTTTGCTATACTTGTTCACTTATTATTATTACTTTGTATGGCGCGTCATATGGGGCACAAAGCTGCGCAGATTTCCCTCGCTCGAGGTAGAGATAACTTGTATGTCCGGCGACAGGCTTATATGGCTTCTGGCTCGGAAATTAGTCCGAGGCTTCCCGCGGAAGTTCAATGTCTTCAAGAATGACATTACGGACTATCTGGTACCTTCATCCCACGTGGGGCCGATAACCTATTTAGGCCCCTTAAAACAACAATTATGATCATCATCATAATCATCATCCCACGTAGAATTTCCTGTTGTTCATGAATCTTTGCTTCGGATGATGATCCGATGGGCCAATTATTTTATATCGAATTATTAAATCATGGTGTGGGGACGCTATTTAGCGGAGAATTCCCGATGACTTTGCGCTGGCACTTGACATAAGTGGGCAGCCACGATGCTTCTTTATCTAGCTTTGATTAAAGCATATCACATCACCTTAATTATGAGCCTAATTGTCTTCTTCCAACGGTTTATTTTGTTAATTTTTCAATGGTTCAATTTCGAGGTATTACTAAAATGGGCGTTACTCATACCCCAAACTTGGTCTAGCGCCACCAGTGGATTTCAGCTTCTGCGAAAGTAGTCGCTTTGAGTGACACTAATGTTCTTTGGAGACAGTCTGGCACGCCCCGCAGAGTTGGGTCATTTGCCAAGTGTCAAGTCCACTGGAGTTTGTGTGCTTTAAGCCTGGAACTGGGCTTAGTTACACTAAATATGCATTATTTGGCTCATATTATTCCTTATATCTGATTCTTAGAGCCCCAAGAGCTGATCTAATGTATTAACATTAAATGATGTGTCCTTCCAATTTTCCTATTTATTTATGTGCCTCAGGTCTTAGTTCCTACTTAATTAAGCCTGGGTTCACAACTCTTCTATGCTGCCTACATATGCGCTATTTAAGGGTTCCTGATTCATATCCAGTCAGGTAAGCCTATAATGGTACACTACTTATACTCTCAATTATACTTCCTCCCTCCTATGACCGTTGCAAAACTTGAATTCTCCTACATTATACAGTTTCCTCTTTGAATAGCAATACCTTCCGTTCCCTAAAAATAATAACATTTCCACCATGATGTTACCAAAATATTGTGAATTTTTTAAAATAATTCACTGGGTATTATTTTTTATCATCGATTCGATATTATCTACCATCCAAACCCTTCAAAAAATTATACAAATGGCTTGTACACATCGGAGATTACCATAATCGTAGAGAAATGTAATCGAAACTTGTCAGATTTATTATTATTATCATTGGAAATCAACTCCGAGGTTTGTCAAAATATTATTATTATCATCATTAACCATCACACAGATCTATTTCAATACTCCGTCAAATATCTTATTATTATAATCCATCACAGAGAAATGGAATTCACGACTCTGTCAAAAATATTATAATTATTACTACTACCCCATAAAAATGGCATGGAATTCAACTAATCTATACATTAACAATATTTATGAAAACTTAACCGAGTCCGTCTGGCCATTCTATCCGGTCGAATTCCTTCATTCTTTTTTTAAATGAAAAATATGCATGCAAATATTTGTTATCAAGTATTACAAATGTACAGTTATTTATTTGTTATGTATATCTAATTTGCCACCGGGGGACACACCCCCAATTGCAAATAAATGAATGAATGAAATGAAAAAAATCACTCAACTTCCCCCTTCATCAAATTATTATTTGATTTTTTCGACTTTTCCCAACGTTTTCCAACTTTGTTTCTCATTGAAGCAATCATATCTTTGGTTCTCATTGAGGTACGCAGGTCGTTTTGGTCTAAGAACACTCAGGGAATCACACTATTTCATTTGAGCTCTTAACGGTTCAAATCGGACGATTCTGAGGTAAGGTATGGGTGGACATTCAATATCACTTCTCATTTTTCTTTTTTTTCTCATTTTAACAATCATATCTTTGGTTCAACGTGAGCTATACAGTTCGTTCTGGTCTAAGAGCACTCAGTGGATCACGTTCTTTCTTTTGAGGTATTAAATATTTAAATTGGTTGACTCTGAGGAATGTTATGACTGCCGAAGCGAATATTAGAAATATTTATGAAAACTTAACAGAGTCCGTTCGGCCAATATATCCGGTCGATTTCCTTCATTCCTTTTTTCAAATGAAAGGTATTCATGCACGGATTTGTTATCAAGTATTACAAATCACTTAACTTCCTCCTTCCTCAAATTATTCGATTTCTGGAACTTTTTCCACCTTTTTTTTTCTCATTTAAGCAATCATGTCCTTGGTTTTAATTGAGGTACGCGGCCGTTTTAGTCTAAGAACACTCAGTGGTTCAAGTGGTTCAAGCTCTTTCTTTCGAGCTCTTAACTATTCAAATCGGCTGATTCTGAGGAAAGTTATGAGTGACATTCAATATTACTTCTCATTTTTCATTTTCTTGCACCGAAAAATGAATATTGCCAGGAAATTAATAGGGTAGTTTCAGATCTACTACCAGGAACTTCTAGATTTTACACGATTGTGAATACATAGGTAACTGAAGAAGAAAGTGAAGTTTTGCAGTTTCTCACTGAATTTTTGAACAGGCTTCAGATGAGTGGTCTACCTACTCATGTGCTGAGTTTGAAAGAAGGTGCTGTTGCAATGCTCCTTAGGAATTTCAATGCAACTATGTGGTTACTGAACGGGACGAGGCTAATAGTTAGAAAAATGTACGACATTATCATAGATTTATAAGTTCTAACTAGTGTGAATAGTGGGGAGCGAATACTGCTACCTCGCGTAGATTTGTCACCATCTGACACTACAGTGCCGTTCTCTTTTAAAAGACGGCACTTTCCTATTACACTAGCGTTTATATTACGATCAACAAAGCGCAGGGTCAAACGCTTCATCGAGTTAGAATCTACTAGCCTGATGCTGTTTTTAGCCACGGTCAATTGTATGTTGCCTTATCGCGAGGAAGCACATTTAAAGATGTAAAAGTAGAAATTAAACCTAAGGGTCGACGCACAGCCAACATTGTCTGGAAGGAAGTATTGTGAAATAAATGTTATAAACTATTACATAATGTCGTTATTTTTTAATTCCAATACTGAAAAATAATGTTGCGGAGCAGCACGGGCACCCTAGTTATTCTTAAAATGCTGGTGATAATACTGATTGGAGTAAATTTTTTGACAGTTTGAATTTTATTGGCATAAAATCCAGGGATGGTAGATTGTCTGCAGCCATAATTATTAAATTCGATGGACATGAAATTGAGACTGGTATTTAGAAACATGTAAAGTAAGGCTGAATTTTATCACTAGTAATTCTTAATCTATAAATTTTGCATGTAACGAATGAAACGAGAATGAAAGTTAAAGTAGAATTAGAGGATCAAGGTAAAGCAATATCGACTCGGTGATTTACTGACGACATTGCCATCATAGCCTTTTCACCAGAGGATTTGAATGAGTTACAAAAACGTTGTGTACTAGATGCTGAGGAAAGTATTCTTCATAAAATCTTTTTATGTAGAACAGAATAGGTGAATTCAGCAGGAAGATATAAAACTATTGATAAAGGTTGGCGGTTGAAACACTAAAGGACGTTGGTGACTCCAAATTGCGTACAATATGCAGAAAACAAATGAGATATAAAGTTTGGGTTGACATCTGTTGACATGAAATATAGGTCTAGGTAGTACTAAGTAATTCTCGAAGCCTTCTTCTGGAGCGTGGCGCTAAACGGATGGTAACCTTGGACTGTTTGTGCTGTAGCAAAGAGGAAAATAGAAATAATTGAATATGGTGTAGGAGAATAGTGCAGAAGGAAATAGTAGGTAAAGTACCAGATAAAGAGTATTAGGACTAGAAAAGGTGGATGGATGAAGACAATATATAGCTTTGTATGGCGCATATTGAGTTAACAGGAATAGCAAACTTACATTTGTTATGGAAGGATGGGTCAAGGTCAAGACATCCAAGCGATAACCAACGTTGGAATATTGTAAATGGGTTGCTTCGGATGAAGGGTGTGGTAGTTATGTGGATATGGAATGATTAGCTCAGGAATGGGCTATATGAAGGGTGGCGTTAAACATGTCTGAAGGCTGATGATTCAAATAAATAAATTGATGTAGGCCCACTGTATTTCTGTCACTCAGCATATACAGCACACTGCCTATGTGAAAACTCACCTCAACGTTGCGCGAGCATGTACGAATTTACTTAAACAAGCTGACAGGTTTGTACATGAAATGAAATCTCTTACACAATTCCACCACTTTCGAAATGTAGTGCCAGGCTTGACAAACATTTCAGAAACTTGCCTAGATTTTTTAAACTTTGAACGTTGCACATCGGTAATTAGTTTTAAATAACAGTGTACAACTTGTGAATTTGTTGAAGTCTAAGTACAGGTCGAGATACTATGAAATTAATTCGGAGTGGGTTAAAGTATATTTAATGTTCCCAGGTACTGTGTGAGGTTAGACGGGAGTCATGTAGTGGTGAGCCAAGAGTTGGATAAATGTGCGCTATGTTTTGTGGTTAATTATTATGGGTTTCTACTCTCTGTACATTATAACAAGCCACGGTTATTTGAAGTATCTGATTTTTTCTTGGAACATAAAAGTAATCACTCATCTCCACACAATTTCTGTAACCATAAATAGTAGTAACTATTCATTTGCGATGTATTCAACAGTGAAGCACACGGTCTGCATATACAAAATTTACGCCCTAATCCATACATCCAAAATTATTATTTGGTAGGGAATATAGTATTTACGAGCACGTAATTTTGTTAGTCAGCTGGGGTTCAGTTGCTCGGATTCCATTAAATAATCATTATAGCCTCGCACAGCCATCCTGTTAAAGCGACACAATGTGGGAGAAGAAAGTAGATAAGCACTCGCCGAGGAAGTATGAATCATGACACAATATCCGTAACCATTCAATAATTTCAGTAATTGGAACTGATCAAAGACCAGGCTGACTTTTGGTTAATAAGATGAGTGTGTGGAAATAATTACCCTTTGCCCATATAAGCAGTTGTTTTGAAATTGATATGAATTACATGTACAGAGTGGTTCGCCAGCCCCTTATCTTTTTTGGGGGGTAGGTAACTCGAATAACATGTATATCATAGTCATCCTAAAAACATTACTACCTGCTCATTTACGGCCTTATTTTACCGTTGAGTTCATGCTCGCGAATGTAGTTGAAATCATTAGCGGCAGTATTATTTCAATGACCTGAACTATAAAGCATGTTTTAAACAATCACAGGTCCGAATAACACCAACTTACGTTAGGACGGGTGCCTATGGGGGCTACGAATAGATTCAATACGTGCCAGCAATTCACTATGGCTATCAGTAGCTAAGGTGACTAAATCATGCATTTCTGGTGTTGTGTCTGGTAAGCTGACTGGTAGCAGGTTCGATTTCCGTGGTGGTACATGTTTTTTTTTCGTTTAATGCCGATTACAGTGGATGTACAATGGCCACTTATGTACCTGTTCCAACCAGTGATTTTTATTTGGTCCTGAAAAGTACCATTTTTATCCGATGGTACGTAGCCAGGTTGGACAATGACATAATGATCTGTAGAACGAATGCAAGGTACTCTGTATATTCAGGGTATGAAGCGCTCGAAATGTCACCTGCTTGGTTTAAAGGGATAATCAGTCTCATTCAGGCCTCCGCACGTATCGCGTCAAAGACCTCTGTAACCTCATTCCTCATTCCTACGTTCGACAAACTTATAACAGAATTACTTGATCCACTAATGAGGAAACCCGTATTGTATTGATTTCATGCCATTGTTAACATGGCGTTTCTTTCAAATGTTATCATAAGAGAGAATTTGAAATTACCAGAAACGAAAGCTACTAACTGAATGAGCGCCTGCTGAATGAATTTTCAGGTAAGATTATTTTATACAATACAAAGTATGTTGGCATATTGTGGAATTGATGTTCAAACTTTATCATCTACTCGAGACCAATATATAAGTCATCCTGGAAGTGATTTTCCGTGGCATCCCATTTCTAGTCCAGAAGAAAATGCTGGGATGCTTCGAAATTTAAGACCACTGCGACCTCGTTAACACTCTTGCCTTCAGTTACAAATACGCAAATTATTTCCGAAAACTTAATAAGATAGGTTAATTGACAAATTTAAACACACACATGAACACAAGAATGGGTTGATCACGATTTCCAAGCCCCTAAAGAAACTTCAGATATTGACGACGCTGAAAACAGCAAAACGAAGTCTCATGTGCATTGGCTCATGGCTAATGAGCTATTAGTCCTACTGCCGCGGAATTTAAATTAAAGGAAACGTTGAACCTTCTTCTCCACCTTCTAACTGGTTGTTCTTTGAGGAAACTATTTTCCTAAAATTGGCTACGAAGGGGAAAATCAACTTGCGAAACATTTCACTGGGTAATTTTCAGCCAATGGTAGCAACTTATTAACTCTGATTTTTAACTTGAAATCAATACCAATTTGTGGATGAGGGTATATTAATCATACCAGAGTAATCGCCTCACTGGTTAGTCTACAAATGCCAATGATATGCCAGTTTGAGTGTTGAGAGTGTACGTTGCATTGAGAACAGCCCATTACCGCGAGAACATTAAAATATTCCTAATTCTCATAGCTCCACAACGTAATGCTTCCGCTACCCACAATGCAGTGGAAATGCACGTGGCTAGGTGATGCGATCGAGGTGGTCGTGGGTTAAGCGAACACCTGCACATTTCAGAGCCATCACAACAGAAGAAAAGAAAATGAATCTTATCCTTGAACGTGAACATTAATATTTCTAATGCTGACGACTAAAATCGTATTCGACTCGATAATATCGTTTTAGATAAAGGAAGTATAGTGTCCAACGCATAAGTTCTCACTATCTATTTAGTGAGGTATTCTGCACTACTTGCAATGTGTAATTCTCAATGGCTGAAATGGTAACGCGTCCGAAGAATCGTGGTTCGATGCTTGTTAGGTTCCTAATTTTTCTTTTAATTAGGTTTTATCGTCTGTGATGACCATATTACCTATGTCTTTCTACGGAATTGATACGATAGATCACAGTGGATTATTGAAGGGTGGGGGGTTCTAGTCCTGTATTACTGTATAGCGAGCTCATGCATTTTCAGGCTGGGTTCCATGAAAGTTACTTAGTGTTCGAATGTGGTATTACAGGAAAGAATTTTAATATGTACACGTCAAATACAGTTGTTTTCTTTTTTGTTCAAATTGAATAACAAAATAATACCGAGGGAAAATCTAAGGAATACGTCGGCGATTGGAATCTCCTTCGATATGCTATGTTAAAATCCATGTCCGAGTTTTAAATCATTGTTTACGGTATTCATTTAACTTTCTGTCATTACATGTCACTTGGCATAACCTACTAATTCGATTGTATTCTCTTCAGAAATTAGCAAAATTCAACATACTCTGCACAGTAGTACATTGCAAGTGAGTAATTGTGGTAATGTGACTTTGTAAGTGTGGCTTGGTATTATATCCCCACTAAATTGGAGCACGGACTGTCGTTCAAATAGTTTGTCTACGGCTGGATTCGATGCACTATTCTCCTTGGTCTCTTATACCACGTCAGAATGGACTTAAAGCGCCTCAGCCATGGAGATACCATACACATAGTGCGCTACGCGGGTACTAGTCAACTAGGCTGTTCTACCGCGAACGTTAGTATGCGTGCCAAGTGTTCAATCATAGTTTATAGTGTTCATTTAACTTTCTGATATTGCAGATTACGTGGCGTAACCTTTTAATTCGATTGTATTGCATGCACGTGTTGTACCCGTATGTGGAGAAATCTGCCAGAATCCGGAGAAGGAAATGGATCGCAGCAACTTGTGGTACCAGGCTAGAAAAATCACGAAGAACTACTGGCAAACGAATCGGGTGGTGACGGCTACTCTAGATTGTTCCATTGGATCAACTACGGTTTCGGTTAGGAATTAAAATAAACTGGAGAGTGAGAAACCCTTTCAAACGCTCAAGGATTGCGTAAAACTGTGGACCCATAAGTCCTATCTCAACTATAGCACAACACTTCCCTATTATTAATTGCAAATTAAAATACCAATTTTCTATAAAATGTCAAAAACACGCAAATACGTGCCTGTAAATATTTATTTCACAAACACATACTGCAAAGAAAATAAAATCACGCCCTTCAAATAACCCTTTTCATATTGATTATCGCAAAGCGAATAACAAAGATCACACAAACTTGCCAATTTTAATAATAATCAGCCTTGAGAAATAAATTAAAACTCGAATCAAATTATACCCTAGTTTGAGGGGTATTTTTTTTAAATTACCTGTTTCTAAAATAAAACTAGCGTTGGCTTGTCGCTATTACAATAACACCACTGGACTCTGTACAAAAACTCCTTAAATCTATTTAATCCCTTTTCTATGAATCTTGTAAAATATTCAATCTATCGTAAAATATTGATAATAATAATAATAATTATTATTATAAACTCCGCCATTGTCCGGTCCCAAGTCCGGAATGAGAGAGAGGTGGGTTGGCTGGTTTGGCACCCAGTTGGAAAATTATCCAACCCTCTAAGGCTAACATCCTTATTTGTACAACGTTGGACTTGATCCAACCACTAAACCCAACATTAATATCATGGAAATGGCTTCTTATAATTTATATTACCCTGAAGACAAAGTCAGGCTTTCGGATTCGAGGGTGCCTGACAGTCCATGAGTGACGAAGCTAGTGGGTGAATCGAAGCCCCACATGAACCTTGCAAAATTCAAGAATAAAATAAAGTACTTTTCGGAGCATACAATATTAACTCTCTCATTCTGGTTGGAAAGCTGAAACAACTAACAGCAGAATTACACAGGCTCGACGTTTTGCTCAAGGAACGAGATACATTGTTGAAGAATCCTTTGAATCAGACGGATTTCGAATTTTCAAGGGGAAACCGGGAAGAAAATCATGAAAAACACTCCGTACCTGGGAACAGCATTTGCTGTAAATAAGACATTCTTGAACACAATAGTTGACTTCAAGAGTATAAAATCGAGACTGTCACTCTTTACGGTTAAATCCACAAACAAGAAATACACACTGATAAATGCCCCTAAAACGACCATCCGGAAAATAAAAAGAACCCTGTAAAGGTTGAGGAGTTTTGGGAAGCACTGGCGGACGCTATACTTAAGATTCAACAAAACAATATCAAAATCCTCCTGGGGGATTTCAATGCACAATTGGGCCGAGAAAAGAAGTACATGGCAATAGTGGGAAGATACCCGGCACACAAAATGACGAATACAAATGGAGAAAGATTGATCAACTTCTGCAGCATGATCAACCTCAAAATCATGTCTTCACATTTTAAGGTACGACCTCAAAAAAAAAAAGAAAACATGGGTATCACCAAACCCTGTTTTGGGTGAATTTCAAGTGTACCATGTAGCAATTTCCCGGAACAATTATAAGGGAATCCAAAACGTCAAAGTCAGAAAAGCGGTTAATGTAACATCAGATCACTACTTATCACAGATCAAGATGAATTTCATACCCAGACGGAAAACGCATCCCCGTGTCAACAGAATCCCGAGAATCTACCGTAAATTACTCGTCCAGGAAAAGAAAGAAGACTATCAAAGACAATTAAAAACACCCTAAATTAGGATAAAGTGACAAACAATCTGATAGAGTCGGCGAGAGAGTTAGCATCTGTGAAATACCACAGCTGACATGCTAGGTGGAATGAGGAATGCGAATAAGCGATCAAGGAAAGACTAGAGGCATGGAAATTATGGAACGGAAATAAAACACAGGAGAATTTCGAGAAATCAAGACAAATAAGGAAGCAAACACACCGCATACTGAGAAGAATCAGAAGAGAATATCTTAGAGAACAAGTCACGGAAATGGAAGATGATTTTAAGAAGAACAACACCTGGGTATTCTATAGGGCTTTTTAACAATAAAATTACTGGTTACACGATACCGAGCCTCCACTCTAAGAAACCGGACGGATCCCTTGCATTGAATGATAAATACAACTGTGAGATTCTTGCCAATTATTTCGAAGAACTTCTTAATTACGAACCACCACAGAAAAAATTGGAAACTCGGAAGGACACAGTCCAGAACCTACAGTCAGAACCATCATATGAAGTGGACAAGAGGAATGTAATAAATTCCTTAAAGAGCAATAAAGCGTCCGGAGAAGATGGAGTTATCGCAGAACTGTGGAAGATAACCAATGACGCCTTCATCACTGAAACGACGGAACTTTTCAGGAATATCTGGAGGGATGAAACGATACCGGAGGACCGGTAGTGGCATTGATTCACCTGGTACATAAAAAGGGACCGAAAACTAATGTCAATAATTATCGAGGAGTATCACTTTTATCAGTTACATACAATTTGTTTTCTAAACTACTACTGAACCGACTGGAACCACAAATTGACCCACAACTGGGAGAATATCAGGGAGGTTTCTGGAGAGGGCGTTCTTGTCCAGAGCAAACACTTATTCATCTCATCCGTTGACTTTCACAAAGCTTACGATTCAATAGATAGATACACATTGATGGACATATTGAGGGAATGTGGAGTGTATCAAAAGACGCTAAACCTACTTAGGCTGACGATAACAAACACTATATCCGAGGTGAAATTCCGGGAAGAAGTCAGCAAACCCTTCCAAATAAAAACTGGTTTGAGGCAGGGAGACAGCCAATCACCGATGTTATTCCACGTGGTTCTAGATAAGATCATGAAGACTTTGTGGACAACCAATGACTCTGGGGCTTTACTTGGAAGTAAAAGTACAATCATCAAACCCAGATGTCTGGCTTTCGATCTGGAACTTCTAGCTGAAACGGAACAGGAAGCATTATTACAGATAAATGAACTAAGAGAAATTGCTGGGTAAACAGGGCTACAAATCTCTTTTCCAAAAACAGAGATGATGAACACGAAGAAGAACTACGTGAAGAATACAGTTAAGACGATATATGGGAAGGTAAAGGTCACGAAACAGTTGAAATACCTCGGAGAGACCATTAGCAACAATGGACTGGACAAAGAGTCAATGGAAAACAGAAGACTTAAACTAGAAAAACTCAACTTCTCCGCTAAAAATATATACAACAAAAAGAACCTCTCCCTTAATGTCAAACTACAACACTACAATGCTGTGGTAAAACCGGTGATCTTAAATGGTGTGGAGACGGCAAATTTGATGAACCTGGAAAAGCTTCTGAAGATTGAAAGGATGATATTGAGAAGGATTTACGGCCCAAAAGTGGTACAGGGATAATACAGACAAAGATCAAACAAGGAGATATATGAAAGGGTGGAAGACCTGGAAACAACAATTAGGAAAATACGTTTACGTTTCTAGGGACATATGGTTAGAATGGTTCCAACATGAATAAATAAACACATTTTTGATAAAATATATAATCTGAAGATCCAAGGGGGTTACACCAAGCAGATGAAGGAAGAACTCCGGAGGCTAGGAATTACAGATGACTGTCGAGACAGAACACAATTCATGGAAATACTTTCGAACATAAAGGTTCTTGTGGGATAAAAGAGAGAAAGCTGGGGAGGAAGATGGACAGCAGAGAGAAAGGTGCAACTCTCTGAAAGAATGAAGGAAGTGTGGAGGAAGAGAAAGGAAGAAAGAACTATGAGAAGGAACTGAAATGATATTTGCGTTGTCCTTAGTTTTTGTCGGTTAATGTAATGTAATAATAATTATAATAATTATTTTAAAAAAATAAAAATATATTTACATTTCCCCCCGTTATTTTACAATTATATACACAAACTTTCGAATCTTGCCACTACAAATTAGTCAATATTATTGCCATAGTCATGAATCGGTTCTAGCTGTCTGTGCAATGAAGCCTAGATTACGATTGCGTTCACTCCTATACTTTCATAACCGAATAGAAATAATAATAAAATAATACAAATTGTTTCAATTAATATATCAAATTGCCATTGTTTCAAGTGCGTTCTCAAATCCATGATCCATTAATAATGATGATTTGAGCATAATATGACTAACGATACATAAACAGCTGATCGTGATAGTTACCTTAACTATCATTTCGAAACAGGATCAACTCTTCCATATCGTAGATATTCACACCCAGAATAATGCACACACATCGACGACTATAAACTGCATATTATCAACACCTATTTGTTATTTATTTATCGTGGAACAATGTCAAACATGCACATTGCCACTTTCACTCTACACTGCATACTTATGCATCACCAAGCTGGAATACCATTCCTCAGCATCTTAACTAACCTTAAAATTGAAGCTGCAGCTCAACTTCGTTAACAATGCAAAACTCTACGTAAATCCAACGACTATATTCTGAAGATAAAATTACGCTCATGTAAATCCTCACTAAAATGTCCACTTAGTGACAGACCCTAGATCTTTACTAAAATGCAATTCAAATTAATAATAATAATAATAAAAATAGCTCTATTATCAATGGTTCCATAATGCAACAACTGCCTTTCAACATACTTTATCCAGACATAAAATTCCCTATATAGTTTCCCTTCAACATTTTCATAAATATTTAACTCCATTAAATAACTTTTCCAAATCCAACAATAAGGCTTTCCTCAATAATACTTAAGTATTTCTTAAAACCTTTATTCTTCTTAATATTCAATGTTAGAATATATTTCAAAAATCTGTCATCCATTTAAAATCATGTCAGCTCTCAAAATTAACTCAAGTAAAATGATCACCAAACGATCATCGCCTCTAAAAATACGAAGATTAAAATTTAAATTGCAAATCGTAAAAACCCCAAATATTACCATTGCAATCACAAATCTTAAAAATACCTAAATAGGGCCATCGATCAACCTAGATAAAAATACTACGTAACTTGAATTCGGAAATCCGTATTTAATAAAGTAATTCCTCTCCAACAATTAAATTTAAATAAAATAAAATACGACGAAAACAATTAACCAACTCGAAAATGCAAGTAATAAATCCTACAGCCAGATATCGAAAATGTTACTTCAGATATATTCAAGGCATGCCTACATTCAAATACTACATAAATGGATTGCTTCTACCTGGCGTTGACCTCAAGTTCACTAGATGAGCTCCATCTTCCTTTCTGTAGAATAGAAATAATGCTGGATTAGCATTAATACTTCTCCATATTCCTGAATAGTCGTTACCGTAACTGTTAATTTGCCTGACAACTTCGTGTTGAACACCAAGACTAACCTCGGGTGGATCATCTTTCCGATCGCCGTCACCTCGTTGCGACTTCATCCCTGAGTTCGATTCCGATCTCCGAACTTCCTTCATCTTCTCAGATTGAAACGCCTGACAACTTCATGTAGGAATAAAATTGCCGAATTCCATTGTAGTATATCGTGAAATGCATTCTCATCTTAATATCTGCTGAATTTCTAGCATGGCCACGATCATCATCATCTCCTTCCGTGTCATCTTAGTTCACATCAAATATCTTCCGCATCCTGCACGTTACGTTCCCTCCATGAATTTAGTAATCCATTCCCTCAACTTCGATAAAATTCTGAACCATATTTCCCAATTCCAAATTAATAATCTTCATGATAGTATTTCGTAATACTTGTAGCGTTGCTCAATATAACAATGCTCCCTCTTACTAGTTTGGTTATTCACTTCACGTAACTGAACATTCACTAGTCGGCCGACTATTGCCTCAACTTTCGATGTTCACAGTATAATGATCGATAAGCGATCATCACTTTCTATTGTTCGGGAATGTACACTACCAATTCACTCAAGATTTATCGTGGCTACAGTGCATATGGAGTACATGAAATGATGAAATATACAGATCAATAGATGAAGTGGTTCAGAGATACCAGGTATCGACCCATGCTGAAACACCCAAATTAGTAAGAGGTGTAGCCTCCACGAGCGTCATCCAGTCGATCATGCAGATGGTGAATACTGTCTTTTGATACATTATTCCACGCCTGCTGAACTGTTCACACAGTTCTGTAAGAGTTGTTGTCGGACGAGTCGCACGAGTCACTTGTCGGCCCATTATGTCCGATTGGCGACTAGTCCGGCGATTGTGCTGGCCAGGAAAGTTGCTGGACGTCTTGCAGTGCACGTTGAGTTGCACTGGCTGTGTGTGGGCGAGCATTATCCTGTTGGAACAACACATCCCCTTCCTGTTGCAAGAACGGCGAAAGAACGGGTCTAACAACATCCTGCACGTACCGAACGCTGGTTAGCGTTCCCTCCACAAACACCAAAGGTAAACGAGAGTTGTAGCTTATCGCACCCCAGCTACAAGACAGCTCTCACCAGGTCTACGTCGAACGCGCCACGACGCTACTTGCGTGCAGGTAGAATCTGCTTACATCGCTGAAGACCACGGCGCGCCATTCCATCTTCCAAGTTATCCTCTGACGGCACCAGTTGAGCTGAGCACGTCGATGCTGTGGCGTGGGTGGATGACGGGCTAGAGGTGTGCGTGCCCGCAGTCCCACTGCTAGTAACCGGTTCGCAACAGTTGGTGTTGACACTTCACACTAACCCCCGTATCTATGCTGTGGTAGTTGTACGATCTCCCACTGCTGCCCTTACATTACGACGATCCTGGCGGACGTCTGTGCTGCGTGGACGTCCACCTACTCCACGGATGTGAGAATGTTCACGTGACCACTGATACCAGCATCGTTGCACAACGGACACAGCACGTCCAGCATGTGTGACAATTCTCCGAAAGGACCATCCCGCCACTCGGAAGGCCACAATTTGACCCCTTTCAATCTCGTACAGTTGGCTGTGGAAAGCACGAGTGCGTCTTCATGGCATTGTACCTGCATGCCTCACACGTTGCACCTCAATGAGCCATATAGCTGTGAGCTTTCCCTATTAAATGGTAGACACAAATGGCGCTCTGGTAACTAAGCCACTACGCTATCTGTTGGCGGTGGACCTTGAAACCCTTATCAGTACATCTACTATCCCCTAGATGGCATGTGCCATCATCGGAGCAAAATCAACGTCGTCTTTTCAGGTGACCTTTTTTTTTCCGACAGTGTATAAGAAATCGTGAATATTACTTTCACAATTCACATTAATAAAGTAATAATTTACTGACACATCGTCTCTACAATATCATTACAATATTCCTCTCCTTTATATTATATCGCCTCATTAAATGGTAGACACAAATGGCGCTCTGGTAACTAAGCCACTACGCTATCTGTTGGCGGTGGACCTTGAAACCCTTATCAGTACATCTACTATCCCCTAGTTGGCATGTGCCATCATCGGATCAAAATCAACGTCGTCTTTTCAGGTAACCTTTTTTTTTCGACAGTGTATAAGAAATCGTGAATATTACTTTCACAATTCACATTAATAAAGTAATAATTTACTAACACATCGTCTCTACAATATCATTACAATATTCCTCTCCTTTATATTATATCGCCTCACTATGCGCTAAAATTCACTTATTGATTCTGTTCACAGAATCCCTTCCTTAGCAATACTAGGTAATATTTACGAGGCGGCCTTTTGTCTCCGCTTGACAGTACTACTGCCTCGGTTGCCGGTGTTCGAAATGTAACTTCTCCCGTACTCCCAATCACTTTATTTCGCTCGACTATCTCGTCTGAGCGACACAGATTAAAAGCCTCGAACCCCACCATTGTCTTCCCCTTCTCCTAAATTTCATATAGTGTCCTTTCCAAAAGAGCACGTGTTCTTAGAATTATACATTTTTCCGCCTTCATTTTCAATTCTATAAAAAAAATATCATTTAGATTTAATTATTTAAAATAAAATAAATAAACAAATAATTAAATATCATTTAGATAATTATTTTTATTAATTTTCACATCCTTTAGTTCCATAAAATACTTTTCAACTTGATCGCTAAATAGTAATGAGCAGCTTCTTATATATATATAAATGAATTGCTGTTCGTTAGTCTCGTTAAAACTCGAGAATGGCTGGACCGATTTGGCTAATTTTGGTCTTCAATTATTTGTGCAAGTCCAGAGAAGGTTTGAAAGGTGAATAAATATGAAAGTTGTAGCGCACGAATAGATACAACAAATGAGTGACGGCACGCGAATCGCTTAAACAAAGTCCCGTATGCGTTCATATACCATTCAACCGATTGCTATGAAACTTTGGTTGTATTGTTGTGCACACTCCAGGAAGGGTTTCTGACTTAGTAAATCCTTTTTACAATAGGTAGCGCACGAGTAGAATCAACAAATGTGCGACGACTGCCGAAGCGTTTCAACAAAGTCCTGTATGCGTTCACATACTTTTCGTCCGATAGCGATGAAACTTGGGTGAGAGGTTTTGTACACTACAGGCAAGGTTTCTGGCTTAGTAAATTCATGTTATAGTAGGTAGCGCACGAGTAGATTCAACAAATGTGCGACGACGAGCGAAGCGTTTCAACTAAGTCCCGTATGCGTTCATATACTATTTGTCTATTCGTGATGAAACTTGGGTGAGATGTTGTGTACAATTCATGGAAGGATTCTGGCTTAGTAAATCCACTTAAAAATAGGTAGCGCACGAGTAGATTCAACAAATGTGCGACGACGGGCGAAGCGTTTCAACAAAGTCCTGCATGCGTTCACATACCATTCGTCCGATAGCGATAAAACTTGGGTGAGAGTTGTGTACCCTCCAGGCAAGGTGTCTGGCTTAGAAAATCCATGTTATAATAGGTAGCGCACGAGTAGATTCAATAAATAGGCGACGACGAGCGAAGAGTTTCAGCAAAGTCCCGTATGCCTTCATATACTATTCGTCTGATAGTGATGAAACTTGTTTGAGATGTTGTGTAAGCCTCAGGGAAGGTTTCTGGTTTAGTAAATCGACTTACAATAGGTAGCGCACGATTTGATTCAGCAAATGAGCGACGACGGCCGAAGCGTTTCAACAAAGTCCTGTATGCGTTCACATACCATTCGTCCGATAGCGATGAAACTTGGGTGAGAGGTTGTGTACACTACAGGTAAGGTGTCTGGCTTAGTACATCCATGTTATAATATGTAGCGCACGAGTAGATTCAACAAATGAGCGATGACGAACGAAGCGTTTCAACAAAGTCCCGTATGCCTTCATATACTAATCGTCCGATGGTGATGAAACTGGGCTGAGATGTTGTGTACACCTCAGGGAAGGTTTCTGGTTAATAAATGGAACTAACAATAGGTAGCGCACGATTAGATTCAATAAATCAGCGACGACGGGCGAAGCGTTTCAACAAAATCCTGTATGCGTTCACATACCATTCGTCCGATAGCGATGAATCTTGGGTGAGATTTGTGTACACTACAGGCAAGGTGTCTGGCTTAGTTAATCCATGTTATAATAGGTAGCGCACGAGTAGATTCAACAAATAGCCGACGACGAGCGAAGAGTTTTAACAAAGTCCCGTATGCCTTCATATAATATTCGTCTGATAGTGATGAAACTTGGGTGAGATGTTGTGTACACCTCAGGAAATGTTTGTGGTTTAGTAAATCGACTTAAAATAGGTAGCGCACGATTAGATTCAACAAATGAGTGACGACGGCCGAAGTGGTTCAAAAAAGTCCTGTATGCGTACACATACCATTCGTCCGATAGCGATGAAACTTGGGTGAGAGGTTGTGTATACTACAGGCGAGGTGTCTGGCTTAGTAAATCCATGTTATAATAGGTAGCGTACGAATAGATTCAACAAATGAGCGACGACGAACGAAGCTTTTCAACAAAGTCCCGTATGCCATCATATACTATTCTTCCGATAGTGATGAAACTGGGCTGAGATGTTGTGTACACCTCAGGGAAGGTTTCTGGCTAGGAAATGGATTTAACAATAGGTAGCGCACGATTAGATTCAATAAATCAGCGACAACGGGCGAAGCGTTTCAACAAAGTCCTGTATGCGTTCACAAACCATTCGTCCGATAGCAATGAAACTTGGGTGAGAGGTTGTGTACACTACGGGTAAGGTTTCTCTCTTAATAAATCGATATTATAATAGGTAGCGCACGAGTAGATACAACAAATGAGCGACGACGAGTGAAGCGTTTTAACAAAGTCCCGTAGGCGATTATATACTATTCGTCTGATAGTGATGAAACTGGGTGAGATGTTGTGTTCACTTTAGGGAAGGTGTCTGGCTTAGTAAATCCACTTAACAATAGGTAGCGCACGAGTAGATTCAACAAAGAGCGACGACGGGCGAAGCGTTTCAACAAAGTCCTGTAAGCGTTCACATACCATTCGCCCGATAGCGTTGAAACTTGGGTGAGAAGTTGTGTACACTACAGGCAAGGTTTCTGTCTTAGTAAATTCATGTCATGGTAGGTAGCGCACGAGTAGATTCAACAAATGAGCGACGATGCGCGAAGTGTTTCAACAAAGTCCTGTTTGCGTTCATATACCATTCGTCTGATAGCGATGAAACTTCGGTGAGATGCTGTATACACTTCAGGAAATGTTTCTGGGTTAGTAAATTCACTTTACAATAGGTATCGCACCAGTAGATTAAACAAACGAGTAACGACGCGCGAAGTGTTTCAACATAGGCCCGTATGCGTTCAAAAACTATTCGTCTGATAGCGACTTAACTTGGATGAGTGTTTGTGTACACTCCAGGGAAAGTTTCAGGCTTAGTTAATCCAGCGACAACGGGCGAAGCGTTTCAACAAAGTCCTGTATGCGTTCACAAGCCATTCGTCCGATAGCAATGAAACTTAGGTGAGAGGTTGTGTACACTACGGGTAAGGTTTCTCTCTTAATAAATCGATATTATAATAGGTAGCGCACGAGTAGATACAACAAATGAGCGACGACGAGTGAAGCGTTTTAACAAAGTCCCGTATGCGATTATATACTATTCGTCTGATAGTGATGAAACTGGGTGAGATGTTGTGTTCACTTTAGGGAAGGTGTCTGGCTTAGTAAATCCACTTAACAATAGGTAGCGCACGAGTAGATTCAACAAAGAGCGACGACGGGCGAAGCGTTTCAACAAAGTCCTGTAAGCGTTCACATACCATTCGCCCGATAGCGTTGAAACTTGGGTGAGAAGTTGTGTACACTACAGGCAAGGTTTCTGTCTTAGTAAATCCATGTCATGGTAGGTAGCGCACGAGTAGATTCAACAAATGAGTGACGATGCGCGAAGTGTTTCAACAAAGTCCTGTTTGCGTTCATATACCATTCGTCTGATAGCGATGAAACTTCGGTGAGATGCTGTATACACTTCAGGAAATGTTTCTGGGTTAGTAAATTCACTTTACAATAGGTATCGCACCAGTAGATTAAACAAACGAGTAACGACGCGCGAAGTGTTTCAACATAGGCCCGTATGCGTTCAAAAACCATTCGTCTGATAGCGACTAAACTTGGATGAGTGTTTGTGTACACTCCAGGGAAAGTTTCAGGCTTAGTTAATCCATTTTATAATAGGTAGCGCTCAAGTAGATTCAACATATGAGCGAAGGCGCGCGATGCCTTTCAACAAAGTCCCGTATGCGTTCATATACCATTTGTCCGAAAGCGATGAAACTTGGGTGAGATTTTGTGTACACTTCCGGGAAGGTTTCTGGCTTAGTACATACAGTTTACAATAGGTCTCGCACAAGTGGATTCAACATATGAGTAACGGCGTGCGTATTGTTTAAAAAAATCCGTATGCGTTCATATACCATTCTTGCGATTGCAATGAAATTTGGAGAAATGTTGTTTCCACTCCCGAAAAGATTTCTGATTTAGTAAATCCATTTTACAATTGGTAGCGCACGATTAGATTCAATTAATGGGTGACAGCGCGTGAATCGTTTCAACCAAGTCCCGTATGCGTTCATATAACATTCATCCAATTATCATAAAACTTTGGAGAGTTGAGCACAGTCCTGCGAAGATGTATGAATTAGTAAATCCGTTTTTCAGTGGGTGGTGCACAAGTAGGTTCAACAAATGACTGTCGTCGCGTGAATCGTTAAGCAAAACCCGTATGCGTTCATAAGCCATTCATCCGATTGCGATGAAACTTTCATGAGTTGTTGTGTACAAGCCAGGGAAGGTTTTCACTTAGTAAATCCATTTTACAATAGGTAGCGTACGAGTATATTCAACAAATAAGTGATTGCGCTCGAATCGTTTCAACAAAGTCCCGTATGCCCTCATATACCATTCATTTCCTTGCTATGAAAATTTGGTGAGTTGTTGAGCACGTTCCCATGATTTTTTTTGAGATAGTGAATCAATTTTACAATAGTTTTGAGGTGGTTAACGGAAAATTAAAACAATATTGGGAATCCAAAAGCACTTCAACACACAAAGTTACAATGCCAACACTTTCTTTGATTGGCATTGCAACGCATTTTAGTATTTGAATGGTTCACTATGGTTCCGTATTGATGCAACAATTAGTATTAATATTTTGCAAAAGTTCCGCCTAATCAATACCTTTACTGTACTAAATATAAATGATCACTTAGTGGTCATTGGTACATGTTTCGGGGCCTAATTGTTTTGGCCCCTTCATCAGCCTGTGTAGATAAAAAGTCAAGGCAAACAGGTGGTCGGATAGCTTAACACTCATAAAATATTCCCTTCAAAAACCCCTATTATGGTGCACCATAATGAAAGGGGAAAGATGTTTATCCCAAGAAACATAAGGAAATAAAATACATAAATAAAAATAAAAAAGAAAGAAGGAAGGGATGAAAGAAATAGTTGCAATTTGGAAAAAACAGAAAATATAGTGTGACCACACTCTAAAATTTGACCCTTTCTTGTTGATCACAGAAATTGTGCATTCTTCAAGTGGTCCCAAATCTTCTGAAAAACAGTATGTGATGTAAACGACAATAACACATTTGAAATAAACCATACGCTATGCCGCGGCTTGCAGATGTCAACGAAAATACAATGGCTCAGCTTTGTGGCAGTTTAACTTACTGCGGTCTGTAGATGCTAAATGAGATATAATCTGCTCCGTGGCAGCATTCCAGATTATATTAATATTCCAAATACAATTCACCAGTGATAAATCTCATGGATCACAATACTTCACCATAGATGAGCCCCAAAAAAACATGAAGCTGCAATTTTGTGCCGAAACATCATCTTGCCAGAATGCTTTGGAATAATTAATGAAGGAACAGGTCTCCAGTTTGAGATTAAACCATTAAGAATGGAATATGTCACATATAAGTCTATATCTGTGATGATATTTAGCAATATGTCAACTTACTTTAGGTTAAACGATAAGCTTATGTCGGCTAAGGCTTGTCTTTTGTTACACGTTATTGTCAATTTTATGGGTACAACATAAACTCATTACTCAGATATATAGATTATTAAATCATTGGAAAACCAATTATGGTATTAAACTGGGTGTAGTGTTATGTTATTAATAAGAAAATTCTCTAATAGTAACATATTGGCAAAATTTGAAATAATGTAGGAATAAGATTGAAAATTAGGTGGCTCTTATGAAATTAGAATTTGTTGCTGCAATATGTGCATGATTTAGAGAATAAGAATGTAAAATACTTATGGCTTCATGCTTAACATAGCTAAAATGCTTAAGGGTTTTTTATTTTTGGTTGTTGATTTTAAACATTCCATAGCTCCATTCTCTCCCCAGATCCAATCTTCAGACAACAAAATATCGACACAAAACCTCCTTTTCAGCACTGTCAAAAATGCAATTCATTCAACAATTAAATTCGAGTTCAGTATGTTATTCAAGGAGTAATACATCACATGTTCGTAGAATGGTCCCTAGCATTTGGCGCGGAAGTGATTACGGTCGTTTTTCATTTGCTAGGCGCATGGCTTATTTTACATTGTTGTCATACTTGCTGGGCGCAGGGAAATATCGACCATCAGGAGAATTGTAATGTTAGTTGAGTTTCAAAAACTAAATAATAAGGGGATGGTGAACCGCTCTTGTTTATGTGGGATTGAAGGGAGATATTTATTTATTTAAAAAACACACCAGATGAACTGCAAGACTCATGAATACAACACAACATTTACTCCGCGAACCTTTTTCTCTTGTTTGTTGTTTTTTTTGTCCTCACTGCCTTCTTGAAGCACTCCCATGTTGGGCCATCCTACTGGGCATCAGTCCTGGATGACACATAACCATCAGTCCATGGCTTCATGTATTCCGCACAGCTTGAGGTTTGTTTGGGACCCTCATGTTCACCTTCCTGACACACGTCATAAGCGTCCTGGGGTTTCGCTTTAGTTGCACGATAAGGTCCAAGAAATGTCTTTCTTACTTTGAGTCCTGGTCCTTTCTGGGTACGCTTTATGGCCACGAGTTCTCCCAGCCGGTACTGTCGAGCCAATTGGCCATGTATATTGAAATACTTCTTACTTTCTTGCTTGACTTTGAGAATCTGCTGTTTTGCATCATTCCTCAGATATTCTCTTTTCGCTTCAAATTATTTTACTACTGTAGTTCTTCATGAATGAGCTCAGCGATCCTTAAGGTCTTGTGACTCATTCTGACTCCTGTCAATAGTTCAATTGGCGTCCTTCGATTGTATGTGGAGTTAATGACCTGTTGCACAGCCTCAACATGCTTGTAACATCTTGTCGGATTATATATTGGAAGCTTTGCTAGAACTGAAGCAATCACAGAGTTAATTCTCTCTAATTGGCCATTCTATCATGGTAATCCAGTTGTAATGAGCACATATTCAATGTTTTCAGTTTTACAGTAATCTTCAAACACATGAGATGTGAAGTGTGATCCTCGGTCAGATATTATTTCTACAGGGTATCAAAAGATTGCCTTCTGTGCTTCCAATTTGGCAGCGACTTATTTTGCAGTGGTAGACTTTGTTGGGTACATCCAGACAAACTTTGTTTATCACTATCAACAGCTGAAAATATTTGACGATATCCTTCCTGACTCGATTCCAATGGTCCAATATGATCTACGTGATATGTATGTAATGACACACTTTCATTGCACAAAGGATGCAGGAATTCTTCCTGTTTTCCAGTGTTTCTGTTAATTGAGACAATTTTGCACAATTTGATATGACACATTCGATTTTCTTCTTCATGTGTGGACTATATATAATTCATGTTTGGCGAGTTCTTCTGATCTCTTGACAGAGAAATGACCTCTCTCGTGAACACGTTTAGTAATTTCGTGTTGCATGGATTTAGGTACAACTATCACTTCATGACCTTTACAGAATTTGAAAAGTATGTCATCTCATATCTCCTTGATGTCGTTAAGACCTTCATCTTCTTGTTTTGCTTTCCTCACTCGGACAACCAAAGAATTAGGAACTGCATATAAGGCCGGATGGCGACTCAGAGCATCTACATGTCGCATCCTCGTTCCACTTCTGTCTTCAATGGTATATCGGTACTCCTCCAACTTCAAAGCCAATCTCGCATCCGTAGGTGTTAGATCTTTCTTATGCGGCGTCTTTCGGAAAGCAGCACAATCTGTGTGTATCTTGAAATCTATTCCCAAAAGATACATTCAAAACGTCTTCAATATAACAATGATGGCTGATACTTCTAGCTCATAACTGTGATAGTTTTCCTCTTTTGGTGTTGTCATTTTGCTCATGTAATGCACAGGATGTAGTTGACCATCCTCAGGTGACCTCTGCATCAACACGGCTCCATATCCAAGCTTACTTGCATCAGCATTAAGTCCGGTCTCATATGAAGAATTGTAGGATTCTTTTATAAAGCTTCCTTCAATTTCTCAAGGGAGATTCTCTGTTCAATAGAAAATGTAAATGCTTCATCCTTCTTCAACAAGTTGCTTTAAGGTCTCGCAGTAACAGAGTGTTCTGGTATGAACTTCCTGAAGTATCCAGTTAAACCAAGAAAAGATCGCACTTGTTTCACATTTCTTGGTTCCGGAAATTTCAGTACAGCATTAGTTTACTCTGATAACGGATAGAGTCGTCCATCCTCAACCACGTGTCCTAAGAACTCAACCTTTCTCTTCAGTAGATGGCATATTTCTCTGTTCAGTTCAACGCCATAATCTTTAGGTACCTCTAGCACCGTATTCAAGCGGTGAAATGCCTCTGTTTCATAATTAGCTGGGATTATCAAGTCATCCATGTAAATAAGTACTATACCTTGAACCACCAACGATCGGAAGACACTGTTAATGATACGTTGGAACACTACTGGTGAGTTGCACAAACCAAATGGTGGTTTTCGGAACTGGATTTGACCGATATATTTTCTACTTTGAGACCCCAATGGCACATGGAATAATCCATTTTAAGTCAAGAGTACTGAATCCTCTTTTCAATCTATCATACCGTCGATGAGTGTCAGTGGGTACCGATCCCTTAAGATGATCTTGTTTATCTTACGATAGTTAATACACAAACGAGGAGAGCCATCTTTCTTACGCACAACCACTACAGGACTAGCGTATTCTGAAGAACTCGGATCAATTTTCCATACCTTTAGCCATTTCTTCACTTTGGACGTCAACGGCTTCTTTTTCTGCAGGTGTAAGTCGTCGTGGTCTACTGAAAACGGGATTCTCATCCTTTCGTGTATTGATCAACTTCACTTCCGAACTTTTCGTTTTGGCAGGCTCGTAGGAGGAAATCATTTCTTCTAGTTGCTTGTAGTCATCCCTTGTGGACTCACCTACATCTAATGGATGCTCTTCATCAACATTGATCTGCATGAGAAATATATCTTGTTTTGGCTTGGAAATTCGAATGCCATTTTGAATTATTAATACGTCTCCTTGTTGTAGAGCATCACTTCCAATAATTGCCAGCATCTTCATTGTAACAACATAAATGTCAGCCTCAAATGCTTCATCATCAATAAAGACATCGGTGTGGAAGTAGCCTTTAGGTACGACATAATTCTTCCCAAAACTTGTAAGGATAATGTCATTATTTCTTAGTGGAGGAGCTCCTAAATCTGCATAGATGTCTTCATGGATCAAAGTAACGCTGCTTCCTCTATCTACTAAGGCATTTGTCGTGGTACTCTCAATCCTTAATTTATTGGTGACACGGGGAGGTGCAGGTTTCGTTAATGTGTTTTCTGCGTTTTCCTTACCTGCCTTACCATCTATTGTCTTGTACTCCACTGACTTATATACAATTTTATTACATTTATAACATTTCTGACCCTTGCCTTTGTGACGGCAACTCGACGATTAAAGGCCATCTTCACCGTAGATGGACCATGTCTGCGCTTTATAGTTTTCTTCAACAGCACTATCATCTGAGACATTTATTGTCGTACTAGCAATCCTTAATTTAGTGCTGAGAAGGGGAGGTGAGGGTTCGTTAATGCGTTTACTGCGTTTCCCTTACCTGCCTTACCATCTATTGTCTTGCACTCCACCGACTTATGACCAAATTTATCACATTTATAACATTTCAGACTCTCTTTGTAACGGCAACTTGACGATCAATGGCCAGCTTCACCGTAGTTGAAACATCTGTGTGCTTTTTGTATTTTTCAACAGCTCCAGCAGTCCTGTAGTCTTGTCTATCGAAATAGGAATCTGTGTTCCATCTATCTTCAATAACCTTGAGTTCCGTCTTTGAACTATGAACTCATAGTCTCGCAGCTTTTCCTTAAAATTCTTGAAATTCTTAGCCCCATACGAAATCAATTTACTTCCAGATTCGTCTTCTATACCATCGATAATGTACAGTATCACAGAGTTAATATCAACTTCACCTCGATGTGCAATCTCTTCCATTACAAGCAGGTACCCTCGGAATGCTTCTTCTTTCTTCTTCTTCTGCTTCCGCCTAGTCAGTAGTCTATGTACGTCTCCACTGCTCATCTTGACATCAAACTCTTCTATTCACGCGGCCTTTAATTCCTTGTAGATAAACCAGTTTCACTTTGAATGAATAGTTTTTCTAGACCAGACAATGTTTTCTTAACAAATACCAACTTCTGCATGTCGCCCCATCCCATCAGACGAGCTGTTTCATCAAATTACATAATCCATTTTCTGACTGGATAATCTCCTTTACCATCAAACGTGCAAATAGAATCTTCCACATCTCGAAATGTTAGCCCAAATTTGCGGCCTGAATTTTCGCGTTTTGTAGATGAGGAATGGTCCGGAGGTAGGTCATCTCTTCACTCTCTTCTGCTGATATGTCTGTCTTGTATATTACTTTCTTCTTAATTCTAGTGTGCTGACTTGAATTCTCTCTAGCTTTCAAGCGTGATTTGCATTGGACAACGTATTCATCATCTCTGACGTCACTTTCTTCATCCTTATCATCGTCATCATATTTATCATACCCGTCGTAGGCGAACCTGCAGGCTTGGGGTTGGTGGTCTGACACGATAACCACTCACTGTCCGTGGCAAGCGTCATGGTCATGGAGACCTGTGTACATAATTTTTCTGATTACCTGTGCCTACTCAAGTTTTGATAGCAATTCTAATTTAATGACATGCCTTAAAATACGCTTCACTAGCTCCTCTTTATCTGCCACAAACCCCAAACGTAACACATTGCATACTGTATTCAATTCACGTTCAGCAACATTGTCAAGGACATACTTAACCTTATCGTCATATTCAGTGGAACCTTCCGAAAATTGAAATCCTGTGAACCCTCGTTACATTTTTGGTTCTGTCGATCGCCTTCTTTGCTATATATAAACTTATGCAGGTTTGTAACTGAAGACACAGATGCAGCGGAAATCGTTTATTCTTTGAATATCTCTTAACATTTTGATTCTTGATTGCAATTGGCGTATTTACACAAACCTTGCGTCGTGAACTTACACGTAATTGTCAGCATTCATTGTAGTTAAACATCGTCGTCATTTACTTTTACAATGTACGTCTTCATTCTTCTATAACGTCGTTTATTTATATAACAATGGCAACGAATTTCAGTCTACTTACATTGGTCAGCGTCAGCTTTTATTATTGCATCAAACCGTCATTACCACAAGTAAGACATCTTGGTTACAACTTACGGATCATGGAAATAAATATTGAAGGACTTAGTCGATCTAAATGTCAATATATCTCCCGAATATCCTTGAAAACTATGTGGGTGTAGCTGTTATACAGGAAACATAGATAATGAGGGAAATTTAAAATCAAGATGGCGTGTTGCAGGATATGAATTCCTAGGAGCTACTTATCGCCGTACTTACGGCTGTGCTACTTATATTCGCAACAATATTGAAAATGGACATTTGATTTTTATGGACACCTCTGTAACTGTTCACATTATCGTGATAAAATTTTAGAACATTACAATAACGTATGTTTACAAGCCACCTGCAGTAAACTGGCCTGCTGAAGTGATCACAACTCTACCTCATCCTAGCATATATATATCGAAGACTTCAATTGCCACCATACTATGTGGATTTACAATGAAGGTGATGAGAATGGCGAAAGAATTGTTAATTGGGTTGAATCTAACAACCTTAGTTTGGTATTTAACTCAAAGGACAAAGGGACTTTTAGATTTGCGGTCTGGAAGAAAGACTACAACCCTACCTTTGTTTTGTTAGTCAAAACTCTAAATTTCAACCTCTTGCCACAGTAATGACAGTTCTTGGGGATATTCCAAATAGCCAACATCGCCCAGTTTTAGTTAACGTAGGAATTAAAATACCTATAATCAGATCCATTGCAAAACCAAGATGGAACTTTAGGAAATCTAACTGGAGCAAGTTTTCCAGTGAACTTGATAAAGTTATTACATGGATCCCCCCTGTGAGTGAAAAGTATGAAATATTTGTTGGACCTGTCTTATCAACGGCAAAAAAGTGCATGCCAAGAGGATTTCGCAAAGATTACATTCCGGAATGGAACAAGGATTGTGAAGAACTATACCAGTCTTACATAACCACCAATGATCATGAAATTGCTACCGAATTGTTACAGAGCTTAGATAATGCTCGCAGAGATACCTGGGTACAAAAGACAGGGAACTTAGACTTTACAAGATCAAGCATAGAAGCGTGGAGCCTGCTGAAGACATTGGGAGGATGTTCCCCACCTAACTGTGATGATCCACATGTAACACCAGATCAAATAGCCAGTAGAATAATTTCTTTGTCCAGGGCACCATCGCATAAGCAACATACAACAAGAATTAAGAAAGAACTAACCAACCTCAAGCAATACCCAGTCCACCGGTCAGAATATTGCAATTACTTCACAGTAGCAGAGATTAATACTGCACCTAAGGATTTTAAAACAGGCAAATCACCAGGGTTTGATGGCATTCATCCTGAATTCCTTGTTAATTGTGGGAACAAGACTCGTAAATAGCTTGCTGCTTTCATTTCTATTATAATGATCACTGGCAAACTACCGTACGCTTTCAAGAAAACGAAAATCATAGCTGTATTGAAACCTGGTAAGCCAAAGGATAAACCATATAACTATCGACCGTTGCTGTTGCTACAAACTTCTGGAAAAACTCATCCTTAACCGAATTGGTTCAACTATTCATGAAGTAACACCTATTGAACAAGCAGGCTTTAGACCAAGGAGAAGCTGCACAGATCAAGTACTAAGTCTCACCACTCATATAGAAGCAGGGTTTCAACAACAACTTAAAACATCTGCTTTTGTTGACCTTACAGCAGACTATGATATGGTATGGAAGGATGGATTACTTTTCAAACTGATGCGTATCATTCCATGTCAAACTATGAACAAGCTTATAAGCAATAAGGGACCAAAATTAGTAAGCAAAAGAAACTGATCAATGGAATCCTACAAGGAGCCGTTTTAGCTCCAGTACTCTTTAGCTTGTACGCATCAGACCTCTCTATAAAGCAATCGAGAAAATTCATTCATGTGGATGACCTGGCTTTGACAACCCAACCAAGAACTCTTACGAAGAGCGAACAGATTCTTTCCTCAGATCTAAGCATTATGAATGAATACTTCAAGAAATGGAGACTAACACTGAATCCTAGTAAGACTGAAGTTAGTTGTTTCCACTTAAACAACAGGTTGGCAAATACAAAGCTGAATGTCATGTTTAGTGAGAAAGTCCTCCATCATCAACATTTTTCAAAATATTTGAGGCGTTACTCTCTACAATGAAATAATTTTTAGATTTACAACAAATGTTGTTAGGAATTGAATAATTTATTCCATGAGAAATATAGAAAATTCATTGATCCGATCAAGAAACCAGCTGGCATGGAACCACTACGCCATACATGGAAATCGCTCAACAGGATTTGAACGAGACATGGGGTCAGCACAGGCAACTTATACAAGTGTAATAAGGCTTCCTCACCTCAGTGCGACTGTGGATTTGAAAAACAGACCATCCAACATTATTGTGAAGGACTGCAGCCTTCGAACCCATAATGGGAACTTGAAAGACTTGTATGATGGAACGCAGCCTGCTCTTGATTGGATTTCAAATTTAAATATTACTTTGTAAATCTGAAAATTTTATCAGTTTATACGGCTCCTCAACAAAATTGATATTAATATTTATTGTCCTTTAAATGCTAATGTATATGTTTAATGTGTTCCTTAGCTTGTAACTATTTAGATGTAGCATGTCATACACTAAATAAATAAACCATTGTATCACTATTTTGGCACGTTCTTGGTCATCCATTAGTTCTCTATCTCGAATGAGCCCCCAAACTGTGGGATTTAAGGGAGACATTTATTTATTTATTTAAAAAATCAAATACTACACAACCGTTGAACTGCATTACTCATGAATACAACACAACATTTACTCCGCAAACGTTTCTCTCTTGTATCTTCTTGTTTTTTTGTTCTTACTGTCTCCTTGAAACACATGGATACACCCATAAAAGCTATGACTCCAAATACTCCAACACGACTCTGCACATTATATGAGTAATTTTAAAATATTTTTCTGTAAGTGATTTTAATGAATGATGCTCCAATTATAATTTCATTAGTTAGATCTCTGGATCTTGAAAGTTTTATTCGTTATTTTCATATAATTCAATTGAATTCATAGCGCCATGCAATACATTTATACCAATCATTTCAGGGCAATATGTCCAAATACTTCGAATCCTGTTGTGGGGCATATTTACGCATTATGTAATACTGGAGGACATTCGACTCCAATCGTATCTGAAAAAAACAATAAAATCAAACAATACATGAAAACCAACCTGTTTATCGACAGCGGCGAGAAGCCTTGTTTACCTAGCATATGTGAAGACAAGTTAGCTCAGAAAGGCCATCTGAAGACTGAATGGTTAATACATACTGGTGAGAAGCCTTATCTATGCAACACATGTGGAGCCAAGTTTGTTTTGCGAAGTCAATTGAAGTCTCATATGTTTACACATACTGGTGAGAAGCCTTTTTCATGTAGCATTTGTCAAGCCAAGTTTGCCTGGAAAGGAGATTTGAACCGGCACATGCTATCGCATACTGGAGAGAAGCCTTTTTCATGTGACATATGTGAAGCCAAGTTTGCTGAGAAGGTAGTCTTGAAGCGGCACATGTTATTGCATACTGGTGAAAAGCCTTATTCATGCAGCATATGTGCAGCCAAGTTTGCTCGTAAAGATAATTTGAAGGTGCACATTTCTTTGCATACTGGCGAGAAGCCTTTTCCATGTAATATATGTGCTGCGAAATTTGCTCATAAAGGACATTTCAAGCGGCACATGTTAGTGCATATCGCAGAGAAGCCTTTCTCATGTAGCATATGTGAAGGCAAGTTTTCTTTGGAAAGTCGTTTGAAGTCTCACATGATAATCCATACTGGTGATACGTTTTATTCATGCAGCATATGTGATGCCACGTTTGCTCAGAAAGGTCATTTGAACCGGCATATGTTATTGCATACTGGTGAGAAACCTTACTTCTGTAGCAAATGTGAAGCCAAGTTTGCTCGGAAGGGAAATTTGAAGCGGCACATGTTAACACATACTGGTGATAAGCCTTTATCACGCAGCATATCGTCCTTTCGCAAGACAAATGATGATGATATTTGTTGTTTTAAGGGGCCTAACATCTAGGTTATCGGCCCCTAAGCACGCAAGACAAATGGCACAACTCAAAATCTTGAGAGAAATGCTTTGAAAATCCACAGCCTGCTTCCAGTCTCCGACTGGGTCAGGAATGGAATGAATGAAGCCCCCATCTAACGACGAGGTTATGAACTGTGCCGGCTGCCGAGGCCTGACGCACTCCTCTGGGGTAATGATGAAAGGATAGTGGAGGGTGTTGCTGGAATGAAATTTTGGCAGGGAAAACCGGAGTACCCGGAGAAAAACCTGTCTGCCTCCGTTTTGTCCAGCACAGATCTCACATGGAGTGACCGGGATTTGAACCATGGACCCAACGGTGAGAGGCCGGCGTGCTGCCGCCTAAGCCACGGAGGCTTGCGAGAAAAATGCTTTACTGGTGCTAATGCATGGGAACGATGTGGTCCGTTATCAGTAATAACGACACAATTCATAGCTCGATGGTTGCCGCTAGGCAGCACTTGTGTCGTTTTTCCGTTAGGTTGTCAATGCACGCTATCTATCGGGTAAAGCGCAGCTTCTCAGTAATGTGTCTGCAGCTGGAGAAGGAAGTGCTGTGGGTTATTGTCAACAAAGCCACATTTTAAATTGTGGTGGTTTACGTGATCAGTTCTCTCAAGAAAAACGATACATTTGGAGTTGTGACTGTTTACGTGTTCAGGTCTTTTGAGAAAAAACGACACATTTGGAGTTGTGACAGTTTACATGTTCAGTCTTTCGGAAAAAAAACGCCACATTTGGAGTGGTGACGGTTTATGTGATACGATTTCTCGAGGTTCTCTTCATATCGCCTTATGAACAGTGAGAGATTTTGAGTTATGTCGTTATTTTTTAATTGAATATACATACTTTCTTTGCTTGTGACTCTTTATGTAATATTTTGTTTTGAGTTGTGAATTTTTCTTCTTATAAACTGAAACACTTTCCAAATCTTGGTCGGATGAAAACTACTTCATGAAGAAAAGTACCGTAGCTGTTTGTGTTTATTACGTGGGACAGTATTTCTGTTTCTATAATGAATTCACCAAGTCACTTAATTTCGAAATTTGCCAAGAAGAGGGTGGAAAGACAATCGGAGGAACAGCCAGTGTCAGAAAATAATACGATTGCTCCTGCAGAGAAGAAATTTGAAGGATGGACTGTAGTAAGATCGGATGGCACAGGTGTTTGCTCTGCTGCCTCCACAATGACAGTGTCAGGTTCAACGCTAGAGGTAGGTGACACATATTCGTTGCCACTTGAAAAGTGTAGTGAGGCACCAGATACTCAAACAGAAGAATATAATTTATGCAAAGTGTGTGAAAATGAGAATACAATTGACAATGCAATTTGTGAATCAGATTCTATTAGTGAAACATTTCATGACACAGATGCTTATCCCGACTTTATGCCAACCGAAAATACAAACAGAATGCGAGATTTATACGCAGACAGCTTTTCTAGAACGTCTGAGAGTTCAAGTGGTGTTATAGAATGCAACAACAATCTAAATAAAGAAATTATAGAAGATTCGTATATTGCGCAGCAGAGTAAAAAGGGAAGGAAGCGGACAACACAACCCAGTAAGTGGTTGAAAGCGGAATCAGAAAGGCTTAAATATTTGGGTTAGTCTTATGTCTCAGCTTCAAAATCAAAGAAAGTCTATCCTAGGAGGGAGATGAAACCTCCATGTGGATTGAAATGTAGGCTTCAGTGCTCCTCAAAAATTAGTACTGAAGCAAGACAATATATTTTTATTAAATATTGGGAATTGAGAATATTTCAGCGCCAAAGTGACTGTATTGCTTCGAACATGCAATTCATTCAGCCCCCTTACCATTATAAAAAGGAGGATAGTATACGGCGTCTGAACAGTGACTTTTTCTTCGAAATCAATGGCCAACGTACTCGTGTGTGCAATGATTATTTTGAAAGAACTCTTGATATTACTGACAGACCCATAAGGACGGTTGTGGAGAAGAAAGGCGAGACTGGAGGATTTGTGGCAGAAGATCTCCGTGGAAAGCACAGCAATCACAAAAGAGTTGACGAAAGTGTAAAAGAAGGTATTTGTACACATATTCAATCAATACCGAAAGTTGAGGCTCTTGTGAAAGCTAAATCATCGCGCCACTATATAGATGGAGGGAAATCGATAAGTGACTTTTACCGTGGTTATGTCTGTGGGTGTAAAAGTTAGTAATTATAATTTAATGACTGTTCTATATTGTATAGCTATTATTTTGAACGATTCATTATTTCGTGAAGGGATGTAGATACATCTTAACTTCAGTGTTACCATATTGTACCGTTCTAGTGCATTTGAAATAAAATATTCAATTAAATCCGGTTCTAAATCGAAATACCTTAAATTTTCCTTCACTGATCAGTAACATAATTTTCAGAAAAAAGGACATAAGTCAAAACAATAAATTTCATTTTTTGTGTATCAAAGTATTGAAGATATTACAGAAGGAATTAACAACAGGGATTTCATGTGTGATATAATTTTAACATATCTCTAAATTTGGTAATTCTGCTGTTTGGTATAAAATTTATAAGCACATTGTAAGTTTGTCTAAATCTTATTACATGAGATTATTAATCTCATGTAATTTATTTCAGGATTAGGGCATAACCCATCTCTTTTGGGTACATTCGTGTTGACCGACTGAAAAGCACTAAACTCTTGTTTACTAAGGCAACACTGAAAATATGGCTTCAAACACCACAATGAGAAGCCAAATTTGCTGAGGGAAGAAAATTGGAGTTGCATATGTGAGACTGGTGAGACCAAGTTTCCTCGAATCGAACAATTGGAGTCTCACTTCTTTATGCATACTGAAGTAAAGATTCATTCATGCAAGATATGAGAAGCTAGGTGTGCTCGTAAAGGACAATTGAAGACGCACATTATAACTAATACCGTTCAGAAGCCTCAGACATGCACTGAATGTGTAGCCAAGTTCTCACGAAAAGAACAATTGAAGCCGCACATATAAATGCATACTATTGATAAGCCTTTTTCATGTAGCATAGGTGAGGCCAAATTTTTGCTCGGACATGTTATTGTGTACTGTTGAGTATCCTTTTTCATGTAGCATATGTGAAGCCAAGTTTGCCCAGGGAAGATATTTGAAATCTCATATGTTACTGAACTTGTGAGAAGTCTTAATCATGCAGCATGAATGAAGCCATGTTTACTTGGAAAGACAGTGAAGCGGCACTTTTCATTGCATACCGGTGAGAAGCCTTATTCATGTAGAATATGTGAAGCGACGTTATTTCAGGGAGGACGTTTGGTTTCACATGTTACTGCATACTGGTGACGAGCCTTATTCATGCAACATATGTAAAACCATGTTTGCTGAGAAATAACAATTGAAATCTCACATGTTAACGCATACCGGCGATTAACCTTACTCATGCAGCATATGTGAGGCATTTTAACTTAATCAGGGCATTTGAAATCTCACCTGTTATCGCATACCGGCGAGTAGCCAAACACATGTAGCACATTCGAGGCCAAATTTGCTTGTAGGGGGCTTACGAAAACTCATATGTTATCTCATGCCGGTAAGGAGGCATACTTACAGTATAAAGCCATGCCAAGAAATATTTCCTTGGAAGGCAATTTGATAAAAGAGATGTGAAGGAGAGTTTGCTCCAGTACGGTGAATGGCCCATAACTCATGTCGTCACGTTTCAACATTTAAACGGGTCAAGTTAATGCACATTATACCAATATAACAAATGGATAGCGAATAATTATAATATACTCACATATTGCATATTTAATTGGCACCAGTTTAATACAATTGTAGTCTAACGTATGTTAGACCATTGCAATTTGAAATGTGCATATCGCACGCTTTTTAGGCAAACTGTTTGTTATGGTCGTTTCTTAACCTTAGAGTTTAAATAGTTCATTCTGGTTCCGTTTTGGTAAATTAATTAGTATAATCAGGTGAAAAGTTCCGCCTGATCAATACTTATATTAAATGTGATATCTGTGTGGTCATTTATGGGACGTGTTTCGACGCCTAATTATTAGTTTTGGCCCCTTCATCAGCCGATTTGAAAGAACCTTAAGATCTTAATATTTGTATGGTGCTTTTTTAAGCTAAGTTAGTCTGGCTCACTTCATTGATATTAGAACTATTTATACTAATTAATTTGTCAATACGGAACCAGAATGAACCTTTTATGTTCTCTCTTCATATGTTGGAAGGTGGATGTAATCGGTGCGAGGCTTAGTGGGTTCCCTAACAGGGAGTCGTTCGGCAGGTTCTTCGGCATTTAGGAGTTTCTGGAAGTAGTTGAGGCACAGTAATCCGTCTGCTCTTTGGATATATAAGGTACGGAGCAAAGACGAGGTCGTTTGCAGTTTTAGGCCCTTATATAGGTCTCTAGAGTTGTTCCTCTGAAAATTCTCTTCTGCTTTCTTGATCAGTTCATTGCTGTGCTTTCTTATTGGCCCTCTGATGATGCTGGCCCTTGCGTTATAAAGTCGTGCAAATTGGCTTCATTCTAATACTGGGTCCATTTGAGCCACGCCAGTCGTGTGGCCTCCATAGCATCATCGAATTTGCTGGAACACCATGGACCTTATTTCCCCTTGGCCTTCTAGGGATTGTCTCCTGAGCAGTTTCTATTATGGGGTTTGTAAATGGGGCCCACCTTGTAGTGGTATTACTCGTATTGGTATGATGGTTCAGTCTTTCTTGGTAGCTTGTAATGTTACTTTTAAGTTCAGTAGTATCAATCCTTAGGGTCTTCTTGCTCTTCACTGGCGTACCATTGGTCCTTTTTAGCGTCTTCAGGTTCGACTTAACCAGGGATAGGTTGTGATAAGGGTCGATGTTGGCTCCCATTAGCATCTTGACTTTCATGATGTCTCAGTTGTTTTGTCTGCCTATTGCAATGTGGTCATTCTGGAACTCACCGAGCTTGCTGTCTTGGCTGCGCCACGTCATGGCCTTCCTGAATAGATGTTTGAATGCCGTGAACATCATGAGTTGTCCATACTTTGTGCTCAGACTGATTAAGTGTTCCCCATTCTTGTTGGTTCTTTTATGAGCAGGGTATCGTCCTACAACTTTCCGGTATTTATATTCTTTCCCAATTTGGGCATTGAAATATCGTAGCAGTATAATCGCGTGGTGATTAGGCATCTTATCTACGGTTTCTTCAAGGGTATCCCGGTACTGGTCTCTGTTCTCTGGATTTTTCCTGTTAGAGTCGTTAGTAGGAACATGGCAGTTAACCAGGGAGTATCCCCCATTGTTGCATTTCATGGCTAGTACTCAGGTCCTGTCGTTAGATGAAAACAAGCCAGGAACACTTTTAATCCAAGTGTGGTGAGCTGCGAAGTCAGTCCTCAGGAAGGGTACGTTGTCCAAAACTCTCTTACCTGGCTTGCCGTTATATATCCTATATCCTCCATAGCATTTTCATCTGGGAACTAAGTCTCTTATAGGGCTGCTATACGGATGTCCTCATTCAGGACTTCAAGTGTTTGTTTAAGTTTCCTGGTCTTTATCAAGGAGTTTATATTGATCTTTGCTAAATATGTGATGTTCCTTTTATGTTCCAACTGAGTCACACGAAGGTATAGGTTTAGGCTCCCCATAATCCGATAGCCTACTTGCCTCGCCATGAGCGGGGTTGGATTGGTTACCACGTGGGGTACAATCTATATTAGGTTTGTACTTCATGTTTAACAGTTTAACACACAAGTGTGTAGGATTGGGTACCCGAAGGTAACGGGTTATTGTCTATCAAGGTTGTATGCCTTGAAGCCCCAGCACGAATCGGCTCACCTACCCAGCATCCCTCTGGGACTGGTTACCTAGCATTCCAATGGGTTGCTCAGCTTAATAGGGACACCTCTTGTAGGTTATGCGCTGGAGTTGGAGTGAAAGAGGCTATCATATTTAAGAATACAATTTTGAATATTACTTCCGGCTGGAGGGGAGGTACACCTTTCGCATGACAATTTCTACTGAGTTAACAAAATGTATATCTCATAAACTATATGTTGCAAATATACAAAACTTTGCAGGATTATCAAGCACAGTACAGTCATTATCATGCACAAAACACATTTTATAATATGATTGTAGTCATGCGTTATTATGCCATCAAACGTTCAATTCTTTTTTTACAGTTAGACTTCGTTCACCTGATAAGTACCCCACAATTTGAAATTTTTATATGAAATATCTTTTGGGCTGTTGGTTACATTTACGGCCACATGATACACCAAACTATTTGATACACATATTCAGGATTAACATATTCTTAATCGAAATGTATATTTGTTTAACATTTTAGGGTAAAATATATTCTCTTAAAAGGGATAAAATGCTTGATACACAACATATTTCGGCGTATGGTGTTCATATTAGTACAATACACAATCAAGAAAAATTTGATTGAGGTGTCTTGGCTGGTATTTGAGTTATCATGTAAACGCTGTGTGGAAATTAAGTTTTCGGGAAAAAAGCTTCACGCTTTCCTAAGGGTAGAATTTAAAGAGGCAACTTAAGCAACGGAAGCTAACATTCAGGGGCATTTCTATGGAAGTATTGAAGATATTTGCACTTTGTTTTCACCAAATTAAATATAAAAAAATTGCCTTTCAAATAATCTTATCTTATATTATCTTATACCTTATCTTTTATCTTACCTAATCTTATCTTATATTATCTATACAAATATAATAAAGCTGAAGAGTTTGTGTGTTTATGTGTTTAAACGCGCTAATCTCTGGAACTACCAGTCGGATTCGAAAAATTATTTTTGTATATAATAGCCTGATTCAAGAGGAATAGTTTAGGATATGCTAAATTTCGGACAGACCACTCCATTCCCCGCATTTATGACCTTTTGCACAAGTCTACACCGTTTCACCGATCTAATAACTTGACGGACATATTGTCGATTGGCGACAACGACTAACACTGTATCATGATAGTCAACGCCGCACCATTGATGGACAGGTCGTCACTAGGCAACAACGCTTTACTGTGTATCATGATAGACGAAAAAATTTGCTAAAGGACACATGGGAAAACTGACCGATTGAAAATCGAGGATTGTTTGTATTGGACTGTAGTATTCTCTATGCTATCGTATGAAAAGTTAATATTTCATTTGCGAGGCTTAGACATCGTGGTCATGTTGCCCCGTGTACATGGGTGTGTGTGTGGAATATATGTGATAACCTGCGCTATTGTGATTGATTCACTAGCATGTATAAATACGGTATAAAGCTCAATGTTGGTTTGTCTGTTATTTATAAAAATCTACACCGTTTCACCGATCCTGAACCAACATTTGTATACTTACCCTCTGGAACTCTGCGAGTAACACTGATTACATGAAATTTTGGACAGACCTCTTCATTCCCTGCATTTAGGCCCTTTGGCACAAATTCATACCATGTCACCGATCTGAACTAAAATGAGTATTCTTACACTTTGGAAACCTGTGAGTAACACTGTCTACGTGAAATTTCGGACAGATCACTCCTTTCCCTGCATTTAGGCCCTTTGGCACAAGTCTACATCGTTTCACCGATCATAACGACACTTAATATTCTTATCCTTCGAAACCCTGCGGGTAACACTATCCACTTTATATTTTGAACAACTCTCTCCATTCCCTACATTTAGAAAAAGAGACAAAATGAACTTGAAAACTACGTTTTAAGGTGCTGGAACCATTCATGTCCGTATAGTGTAACTGTAAGAATATTTTAATAAGTCAATTGTTGGCTGGCAATGCGAGCTGCATCATGTCGCCCCAACCAGAATTGCGAAAATAGTTACAACTTGCGCTGCTTAAAAATTGGAGTCACTGGGAGTAATTACTGCATGAAGATTTCTTAGGCCCCGTAAAAGAGTTATCATCATGAAAGTATTATGCTTCTGAATAAGTGCGATAGTGTTGGTGCAGTACATAGAGGTAATCAACTGCAATAAGCGTTCATGCTTTCAAATTTACTTTCATTTATTCGGATCCTTATCCTTTAGCGGTATGTGGCGATAAATGACACTATTGCTAATTCAGGAGCTCCGGACAGCCGAAGTATTCCAAAGTGCTCTGATTATGTTCCTATGGCACTATGTGACAAAAGACGACACTATTGATCCCTACTTTTCTAACAGCCAATGAGATATAGGCCCTATGCAGTGACTTTTATGTCACATACTCCTCTTTCTAATGATATTTTTCAATTCGTTTGTAAATTACATGTGTCAGTACTGTAGTTAGTAAATAGCCGTTTCCCTATCCATTATTCTCATTATCATTACGGGAAAATGACCTGAATGTTACGTCCATTATACTGCACTACTTATCACCCCCACCACCACAACAAAAAGTTATATTTTTAAAATATTTTTTTTCTGTTAATTTAAGTATTATATGCCAGTTCTGTAGTAGTATTTATTATCATCCATAAAACAAACAAATCCACCGGGCGAAGCCGGGCAATATTGCTAGTATATATATAAAAATCAATGTCTGTGTGTTCGTCTTTTATGCGTTCATAAACCATTCATCCGATTGCGATCAAATTTTGGGGAGTTGTTGTAAACACTTCCGGGAGGTTTATAGGCATAGTTAATCCATTTCAAAATAGATAGCGCGCGAGGAGTTTAAACAAATGCGTAATGGCGATGCGTTCATATACAATTCATCCGTTTGCGATCAAATGTTGGTGAGTTGTTGTGCACAGTCCCGGAAAAGTAATAGGCGTAGTAAATCCAATTTACTATAGATGGCGCGCGAGTTACTTCAAAAAATGGCGTGCGTTTGTTTCAAGAAAGGCCCACATGCGTTCATATGCCATTCATCCCATTTCGATGAAAGTTGGGTGAGATGTTCTGTACACATCAGGTAAGGTTTCTGGCTTAGTAAATCCAATTAACAATAGGTAGCGCACAAGTAGATTCAACAAATGAGCGACGACGGGCGAAGCGTTTCAAAAAAGTCCTGTATGCGTTCACATACCATTCGTCCGATATCGATGAAACTTGGGAGAGAGGTTGTGTACACTACAGGCAAATTTTCTGGCTTAGTAAATCCATGTTATAATAGGTAGCGCACGAGTAGATTCAACAAATGAGCGACGACGGGCGAAGCGTTTCAACAAAGTCCCGTATGCGTTCACATACCATTCGTCCGATATCGACGAAACTTCGGTGAGTGGTTGTGTACACATCAGGCAAGGTTTCTGGCTTAGTAAATCCACTTTACCATAGGTAGGGCACGAGTAGATTCAACAAATGAGCGATGACGCGCGAAGCGTTTCAACAAAGTCCCGTATGCGTTCATGTACTATTCGTCTGATAGCGATGAAACTTGGGTTTGATGTTGTGTACACATCAGGGAAGCTTTCTGGGTTAGTAAATGCACTTAACAATAGGTATCGCACAAGTAGATTAAAGAATGAGAGACGACGCGCTAAGTGTTTCAACATAGTACCGTATATGTTCATATACCATTCGACCGATAGCGACAAAACTTAGGTGACTTGTTATGTACACATCAGGGGAGGTTTCTGGCTTAGTAAATCCACTTAACAATAGGTAGCGCATGAGTAGATTCAACAAATGATCGACGACAGGCGAAGCGTTTCAACAAAGTCCTGTATGCGTTCACATACCATTCGTCCGATAGCGATGAAACTAGGGTGAGAGGTTGTGAACTCTTCAGGCAAGGTTTCTCGCTTAGCTAATCCACTTTACGATAGGTAGGGTACGAGTAGATTCAACAAATGAGCGACGACGCGCGAAGTGTTTCAACAAAGTCCCGTATGCGTTCACATACCATTCGTCCGATATCGATGAAACTTCGGTGAGTGGTTGTGTACACTTCAGGCAAGGTTTCTGGCTTAGTAAATCCACTTTACGATAGTTAGGGCACGAGTAGATTCCACAAATGAGCGACGACGCGCAAAGCGTTTCAACAAAGTCCCTATGCGTTCATATACTATTTGTCTGATAGCGATGAAACTTGGGTTAGATGTTGTGTACACATCAGGGAAGCTTTCTGGGTTAGTAAATGCACTTAACAATAGGTATCGCACAAGTAGACTAAACAAATGAGAGACGACGCGCTAAGTGTTTCAACATAGTCCTGTATATGTTCATATACCATTCGTCCGATAGCGACTAAACTTAGGTGACTTGTTGTGTACACATCAGGGAAGGTTTCTGGCTTAGTAAATCCACTTATCAATAGGAAGCGCATGAGTAGATTCAACAAATGATCGACGACGGGCGAAGCGTTTCAAAAAAGTCCTGTATGCGTTCACATACCATTCGTCCGATAGCGATGAAACTTGGGCGAGTGGTTGTGTACACTTCAGAGAAGATTTCTGGCTTAACAAATCCACTTTACGATAGGTAGGGCACGAGTAGATTCAACAAATGTGCGACGACGCGCGAATCGTTTCAACGAAGTCATGTATGCGTTCATATACTGTTCGTCTGATATCGATGAAACTTGGGTGAGATGTTGTGTACACGTCAGGGAATGTTTCTGGGTTAGTAAATGCACTTTACAACAGGTATCGCACAAGCAGATTAAACGAATGAGCGACGACGCGCGAAGTGTTTCAATATAGTCCCGTATGCGTTCTTATACCATTCGTCCGATAGCGACTAAACTTGGGTGAGTTGTTGTGTACACTCCAGGGAATGTTTCAGGCTTAGTAAGTCCATGTTACAATAGGTAGCGCACAAGTAGATTCTACGAATGAGCGAACACGCGCGAAGCATATCAACAAAGTCCCGTATGCGTTCATATACCATTCGTCCGATAGCGATAAAATTTGAGTGAGATGTTGTGTACACTTCCGGGAAGGTTTCTGGCTTAGTACATCCACTTTATAATTGGAATCGCACAAGTAGATTCAACAAATGGTCGATGGCACGAGAATCGCTTAAACAAATTCCCGTAGCATTCAAATACCATGATTTATGTTTTGAGGTTGTAAATCAATTTTACAATAGTTTAGAGGTGGTTAACGAAAAAAAAAAATATTGGGAATCCAAAAGCACTTCAACAAACAAAGTTACAACGCCAACACTCTCTTCGATTGGCATTGCCACGCATGCCGGCTACAGCTAATCGTATATATATATATATATATATATATTGAACCCTTGCAAAGAAGCATATGAGACTCAGATTCGGGGCGTAACAGGTCATATTCGTAAGTTGCTGTCAGGGCGCTTCATTAACTTGCAGGGTAACATATAACAAAATAACATGCAGGAAAGGGTGAAGCCAGGGTTAAAACAACTGAATTTAATAACAAATCACCATATTTACATAAACAATTAACAACAAAAACTCCCACTTGACTCCCGCTTAATAAAAATGCCAAAAACTTAGGCGATATCTCTAGAGAGATTAATTACCTGGACCAAGTGTCCTTAAATAAAAATACAAAAAATGACCATATAAGTGCGTACGCCGTTCTACATGCACCACGATGTGTACTTTGAATGCGTGATTCGTTATCATCCAGAATGACCCTTCAAACAACGAATCCGCATTTCCTAGAGCTAGACCGACACAAGGGAACACAACTACAATACTTAAGTTAAATCGACACTTCCTAAATCTACTATAAACAAACACAAAATTTCCGTGTGAAATTGGACTTAAATTGCCGTAGCAACATTTACTGCCTAAAATCTTAGGACTTCTCACACAAATCAACACAAGTACATTAACACGTGACCAATAGAAAAAATACTCAAATGACCGCTGTCAAAATTTACAAATACTCTACCACTACACCACACGGGTGTGACAAACAAAATTACATGAGATCGAGTCATCAACAAAGCAATAGGCAAACAGCCAACATTTACGTTAATCACAATATTCTTATCCATACAAGGTACAACAATCCGTTACACACATGGCGAACTCCCCAATTAATTATGGCTTAAAAATTAGCCATCACAATGAACAGGTTTGCTACATGAAAGCTTACAGGGTTCAGTCGGACAAATAGGACTGCCTATCAAAATAAGTCACAGGCAAAACGGGCGGTTTGTGGAACTCTGCATGTCTGTCAACCCACGTGTCAATAACCTCGACCTCCCAGAACATGGGGTCGAACCTCGAAGAAATGTGCCCCAAAGCACAATAATACGTGTGTGTCAGAAAAACATATGGACAAGAATCAGCAGTCTCCCAAGAGCACTCTGTCTTTCCATCTAAAAAATACAACAGCAGCAAAAATATATAAGGGCGGTAGGACAACTACCCCCTCCTCACGTAGAATCAACACACACATGACACATCAACACACACTGAATCACACGTATGGGTTGTGACAGACCCTGAAATAAAAGACACAAATAATATCCACATGCTGGCGCCATCGTTCTATGCCGTGACTAGTCACCTGAAAAGGACTCAAGAAAAATCTATCAAAATTAGAACGAAGGTGTTCTATAATTACTTTTAAGTTGGTGCACTCGGCTACCCTAACATGAATAATAACCTGTTCAGCAAAATGTTTTACAATCATTTCCTCCCATTCCTATTTCAAATATTAACGTTAATAAAGCACCATTTATCGAATGTAACGGGTTCCGCAATTGCAAGGATAAAAATCACGCACGCACGCCGCGTACATTACACATGACTCAAGAAAAAAAATATCAACAAACACTTTGGCCACGCGCCAACGGACATTTAAACATATAGTGTCGGTACAAAAAAACAGCTAAAAACAAGAAAGAAAAACATGACTATTTACAAAGTTCCCCGGCCACATCTAACTACATAACTGAAATAATCCAATTTTAGTACATCACCGCTTCTGCATGTAGGACTAAGGACATCCTTCTCAACCCATTGCCCTATGGACAATTTAGCACTCCATAGTAGTCGTCTGCGTTGATTTCTTGAAGCTCATCCCAACTTCAAACCACGTGCTGATCATCTTGGTCTCGACTCCTTGGCAGAAAAGTTCAATGTTAAATATTTGCCTATCTATAATCGCTTGCAGGCTACTCAGTTCACCCACAATTGTCCTACTGCGATTAATAGCGAAGACTGGCCCTAATTATATCGCACATACGCACTATAAAAACACATACAATACACACAATTTATACATAAAATATACATCTCGAGTCCGCGCCACTGGCTCGTTAACAAGTTCAAAATCCTGGCTGCACTCGCAGTCGCTATCTCGTCCGGTATTTCCGTCCCGTCTTATGGACTTCGGTTCTGGTAAGCGCTAATGAGGGTGATACGATACTTCCCCCTTAAAGTTGAACTCGTCGTCTTTAAAAGAATGTTACAGTTTATCACGCGCTGGCGTGAAATATTTAGATCACACAACTTAGTTGATTTTAGAACAAATGTATTATCGCTTATAAAATTCGGTACTGCCAACGCTGCGACTTTAGCTCCCCAGAGCTCAGAAAATAAAATTAGCTTCACTGATTTTAGAGCGTAAAAATCACATTTCAAACTGGCGTGGAGTATACCTCTGAAGGCTCCACAAGAATAGTACTTAGATAACTTCGAGCGTCAAAATCACACTTCAAACTGGCGTGGAGTATGTCTCTGAAGGCTCCACAAGATAATTACTCAGATAGGCGTCAGGCCAGACTATTTATGAGAAACTGACAAGGGCGGTGGAGTGGGGCGGAGTCGGATAAAAACTTCCAGAGTTTATGTCTCACAAAGATGGGGCTAGTGTCATTCTTCTCCAAATAAATCCAACGTCTCAAATTACTCGAGCGGAGATTAATCCGTTCGGCGGTTCCTTAGATACACACTTCCGCGCGCTTTTTACTACTGACGCCGTCCACCTCGTGGTCACCGCTTGGTCTCTTGCGATTGGCTGATTCAATCGTATGTTCGTTGAGAGGACCTCGTGATTCTCCCTTTATGTCTCCAATTTTGGTACAGTAGTTGCACAATTTGGCCTTGAACTCGACTAATTCTGGCCGTCCCCAGGAATAGCTACCAACTCAGCTTCTGTTGCAATCATTACGAAATGCTGGCCTCCCTAATATCCAAGTCGACTTCCTTATGTGCTGCCTGGGCCGTAGTAATAATAATAATAAATATGAATACTTATTTATCGAAGATCAATAAGGGTTCAATATATATATATAAAGGAATGTCTGTCTGTTCGTCTTTTATGCGTTCATAAACCATTCATTCGATTGCGATCAAATTTTGGTGAGTTGTTGTACACAGTCCCTGAAATGTTATAGGCGTAGGAAATCTAATTTATAATTGATGGCGCGCGAGTACCTTTAAAAAAAATATCGTGCGTTTGTGTCGACAAAGTCCCACATGCGTTCATATAACATTCATCCTATTGCGATAAATTTGGGTGAGATATTCTGTACACATCAGGTGAGGTTTCTGGCATAGTAAATCTACTTCAGAATAGGTAGCGTATGAGTAGATTCAACAAATGAGCGACGACGGGCGAAGCGTTTCAACAAAGTCCTGTATGCATTCACATACCATTCGTCCGATAGCGATGAAGCTTGGGTGAGAGGTTGTGTACACTACTGGCAAGGATTCTGGTTTAGTAAATCCGTGTTATAATAGGTAGCGCACGAGTAGATTCAACAAATGAGCGACGACTCGCGAAGCGTTTCAACAAAGTCCCGTATGCGTTCATATACTGTTCGTCTGATAGTGATGAATCTTGGCAGAGATGTTGTGTACACTTCAGGGAAGCATTCTGGCTAAGTAACTCCACTTAACAATAGGTAGCGCACGAGTAGATTCAACAAATGAGCGACGACGGGCGAAGCGTTTCAACAAAGTCCTGTATGCGTTCACATAACATTCGTCCGATAGCGATGAAACTTGGGTGAGAGGTTGTGTACACTTCAGGCAAGGTTTCTGGCTTAGTAAATCCACTTTACGATAGGTAGGGCACGAGTAGATTCAACAAACGAGCGACGACGCGCGAATCGTTTCAAAAAGTCATGTATGCGTTCATATACTATTCGTCTGGTAGCGATGAAACTCGGGTGAGATGTTGTGTACCCTTCAGGGAAGCTTTCTGTGTTAGTAATTGCAGTTCACAATACCTATCGCACAAGTAGATTAATCAAATGAGCGATGACGCGCGAAGTGTTTCAACATAGTCCCGTATGTGTTCATATACCATTCGTCCGATAGCGACTAAACTTGGTTGAGTTGTTGTGTACACTTCAGGGAAGGTTTCTGGCTTAGTAAATCCACTTCACAATAATTAGCGCTCGAGTAGATTCAACAAATGAGCGACGACGGGCGAAGCGTTTCAACAAAGTCCTGTATGCGTTCACATACCATTCGTCCGATAGCGATGAAACTAGGGTGAGAGGTTGTGAACTCTTCAGGCAAGGTTTCTCGCTTAGCGAATCCACTTTACGATAGGTAGGGCGCGAGTAGATTCAACAAATGAGCGACGACGCGCGAATTGTTTCAACAAAGTCCCGTATGCGTTCATATACTATTCGCTTGATAGCGATGCAAGTTGGTTGAGATGTTGGGTACATTTCAGGGAAGGTTTCTGGGTTAGTAAATGCACTTCACAATAGTTATCGCACAAGTAGATTAAACGAATGAGCGACGACGCGCGAAGTGTTTCAATATAGTCCCGTATGCGTTCATATACCATTCGTCCGATAGCGACTAAACTTGGGTGAGTTGTTGTGTACAAGCCAGCGTTAGTTTCAGGCTTAATAAGTCCATGTTACAAGAGGTAGCGCACAAGTAGTTTCAACAAATGAGCGAAGACGCGCGAAGCGTTACAAAAAAGTACCGTATGCGTTCATATACAATTCGTCTGGTAGCAATAAAACTTGGGTGAGATGTTGTCTACACTTCAGGGAAGGGTTCTGGCTTAGTACATCCAATTTATAATAGGTATCGCTCAAGTAGATTCAACAAATGATCGATGGCACGCGAATCGCTTAAACAAAGTCACGTAGCATTCAAATGCCATTCATCCGATTGCTAAGAATCTTTGGTTGGATTGTTGTGCACACTTCAGGAAAGTTTTCCGACTTAGTAAATCTTTTTACAATAGGCAGCGCACGAGTAATTTCAACAAATGAGTAACGGCGCGCGTATCGTTAGAAAAATGTATGTGTTCATATACCATTCATGCGATTGCAATGAAATTTAGAGAAGTGTTGTTTCCACTCGCGCAAATATTTCTGATTTAGTAAATTCATTTTACAATTCTTAGCGCACGAGTACATTCAACTAATGAGCGACAGCACGTGAATCGTTGCAACCAAGTCCCGTATGCGTTCATTTACCATTCATCCGATTGTGATAAAACGTTGGTGAGTTCAGTACAGTATTGCGAAGGTGTATGAATTAGTAAATCCGGTTTTCAATGGGTGGCGCACAAAAGATTCAACTAATAAGTGAAGGCGCGTGAATCGTTGTAACAAAATCCCGTATGCGTTCATATACCACTCATCCGATTGCGATGAAACGTTCATGAGTGGTTGTGTAGAAGCCAGGGAAAGCTTTCGACTTAGTAAATCCATTTTACAATAGGTAGCGTAAGAGTATATTCAACAAATAGGTGACGGCGCTCGAATCGTTTCAACAAAGTCCAGTATGCGTTCATATACCTTTTGTTTCATTGCGATGAAACTTTGGTGAGTTGCTGAGCACGCTCCCATGATTTTTTGAGATAGTAAATCAATTTTACAATATTTTAGAGGTGGTTAACGGAAAATAAATAAATATTGGGAATCCGAAAGCACTTCAACAAACAATCTTACAACGCCAACACTTTCTTTGATTCGCATTGCAACGCATGCCGGGTACAGGTAGTATATATATATATATATAAAGGAATGTCTGTGTGTTAGTCTTTTATGCGTTCATAAACCATTCATCCGATTGCGATCAAATTGTGCTGAGTTTTTGTAAACACTTCCGGGAGGTTTATAGGCATAGTTAATCCATTTTAAATAGATAGCGCGCAAGTAGTTTAACAAATGCGTAATGGCGATGCGTTCGTATAGAATTCATCCGATTGCGATCAAATTTTGGTGAGTCGTTGTGCACAGTCCCGGAAAAGTTATAGGCGTAGTAAATCCAATTTACAATAGATGGCGCTCGAGTAGCTTCAACAAAATGGCGTGCGTTTGTTTCAAGAAAGGCCCACATGCGTTCATACGCCATCATCCCATTGCGATGAAACTTGGGTGAGGTGTTCTGTACACTTAAGGTAAGGTTTCTGGCTAAGTAAATCCACTTAACAATATGTAGCGCACGAGTAGATTCAACAAATGAGCAACGACGGGCGAAGCGTTTCAACAATGTCCTGTATGCGTTCACATACCATTCGTCCGATATCGATGAAACTTGGGATAGAGGTTGTGTACACTACAGGCAAGGTTTCTGGCTTTATAAATCCATGTTATAATAGGTAGCGCACGAGTAGATTCAACAAATGAGCGACGACTTGCGAAGCGTTTCAACAATGTCCTGTAAGCGTTCATATACTATTCGTCTGATAGCGGTTAAACTTGGTTGAGATGTTGTGTACACTTCAGGGAAGGTTTCTGGCTTAGTAAACCCTCTTAACAATATGTATCGCAAAAGTAGATTAAACAAATGAACGACGACGCGCGAAGTGTTTCAACATAGTCCGGTATAAGTTCATATACCATTGGTCCGATAGAGACTAAACTTGGGTGAGTTATTGAGTACACTCCAGGGAATGTTTCAGGCTTAGTAAATCCATTTTACAATAGTTAGCGTACGAGTAGGTTCGACAAAAGAGTAAAGTCCAGTATGCGTTCATATACCATTCGTCTGATAGCGATTTAACATGGGTGAGTTATTGTATACATTCCAGGGAAAGTTTCAGGTTTAGTAAACCCATTTTTCAATAGTTAGCGCACAAGAGGGTTCGACAAAAGAGCAAAGACGCGCGAAGCGATTCATTAACGTCCCGTATGAGTTCATATGCCATTCGTCCGATAGCGATGAATTTTGGGTGAGATGTTTTGTACACTTCAGGGAAAGTTTCTGCCTTAGTACATCCACTTTACAATAGGTATCGCACAAGTACATTCAACAAATGATCGACGGCACGCGAATCGCTTAAACAAAGTCACGTAGCGTTCAAATACCATTCATCCGATTGCTAAGAATCATTGGTTGGATTGTTGTGCACACTCCAGGAAAGGTTTCTGACTTGCCTAATCCTTTTTACAATCGGCAGCGCACGAGTAGATTCAAGAAATGAGTAACGGTGCGCGTATCCTTTTAAAAAATTCGTATGTGTTCATATACCATTCATGCGATTGCAATGAAACTTAGAGAAATGTTGTTTCCACTCCCGAAAAGATTTCTGATTTAGTAAATCCATTTTACAATTGGTAGCGCACGAATAGATTCAACTAATGAGTGACAGCGCGTGAATCGTTTCAACCAAGTCCCGTATGCGTTCATATACCATTCATCCGATTGTGATAAAACGTTGGTGAGTTGAGTACAGTCCTGCGAAGGTGTATGAATTAGTAAATTCGTTTTTCAATGGGTGGCGCACAAGAAGATTCAACAAATGAGTGAAGACACGTGAATCGTTCAAGCAAAATCCCGTATGCGTTCATATGCCATTAATCTGTTGGCGATGAAACGTTCATGAGTTGTTGTGTACACGCCAGTGAAGGTTTTTGACTTGGTAAATCCATTTTACAATAGGTAGCGTACGAGTGTATTCAACAAATGGGTGACGGCGCTCGAATCGTTTCAACAAAATCATGTATGCGTTCATATACCATTTATTTCATTGCGATGAAACTTTGTTGAGTTCTTGAGCACGATCCCATGATTTTTTGAGATAGTAAATCAATTTTACAATAGTTTAGAAGTGGTTAACGGAAAATAAATAAATATTGGGAATCCAAAAGGACTTCAACAAACAAAGTTACAACGCCAAGACTTTCTTTGATTGGCATTGCAACGCATGCCGGGTACAGCTATATATATAAAGGAATATCTATGTGTTCGTCTTTTATGCGTGTCTAAACCATTAATCCGATTGCGATCAAATTTTGGTGAGTTGTTGTAAACACTTCCGGGAGGTTTATAGGCATAGTTAGTCCATTTCAAAATAGATAGCGCGCGTGTAGTTTAAACAAATGCGTAATGGCGATGCGGTCATATACGATTCATCCAATTTTGATCATATTTTAGTGAGTTGTTGCACACAGTCCAGGAAAAATTATAGGCGTAGTAAATCCAAATTACAATAGATGGCGCGCGAGTAGCTCAACAAAATGGCGTGCGATTGTTTGAAGGAAGTCCCTCATGCGTTCTTATACCATTCATCCCATTGCGATGAAACTTGGGTGAGATGTTCTGTACACTTCAGGTAAGGTTTCTGGCATAGACAATCAACTTAACAATAGGTAGCGGACGAGTAGATTCAACAAATGAGCGACGACGGGCGAAGCGTTTCAACAAAGTCCTGTATGCGTTCACATACCATTCGTCCGATAGCGATGAAACTTGGGTGAGAGGTTGTGTACACTTCAGGCAAGGTTTGTGACTTAGTAAATCCACTTTACTATAGGTAGGGCACGAGTAGATTCACCAAACGAGCGACGACGCGCGAAGCGTTTCAAAAAGTCATGTATGCGTTCATATACTATTCGTCTGGTAGCGATGAAACTCGGGTGAGATGTTGTGTACCCTTCAGGGAAGCTTTGTGTGTTAGTACATGCAGTTTACAATACCTATCGCACAAATAGATTAACCAAATGAGCGACGATGCGCGAAGTGTTTCAACATAGTCCCGTATGCGTTCATATACCATTCGTCCGATAGCGACTAAACTTGCGTGAGTTGTTGTGTACACTTCAGGGAAGGTTTCTGGCTTAGTAAATCCACTTAACTATAATTAGCGCACGAGTAGATTCAACAAATGAGCGACGACGGGCGAAGGGTTTCAACAAAGTCCTGTATGCGTTCACATACCATTCGTCCGATAGCGATGAAACTAGGGTGAGAGGTTGTGAACTCCTCGTGCAAGGTTTCTCGCTTAGCAAATCCACTTTACGATAGGTAGGGCACGAGTAGATTCAACAAATGAGCGACGACGCGCGAAGTGTTACAACAAAGTCCCGTATGCGTTCACATACCATTCGTCCGATATCGATGAAACTTCGGTGAGTGGTTGTGTACACTTCAGGCAACGTTTCTGGCTTAGTAAATCTACTTTACGATAATTAGGGCACGAGTAGATTCCACAAATGAGCGTCGACGCGCGAAGCGTTTCAACAAAGTCCCGTATGCGTTCATATACTATTCGTCTGATAGCGATGAAACTTGAGTTAGATGTTGTGTACACATAAGGGAAGCTTTCTGGGTTAGTAAATGCACTTAACAATAGGTATCGCACAAGTAGACTAAACAAATGAGAGACGACGCGCTAAGTGTTTCAACATAGTCCCGTATATGTTCATATACCATTCGTCCGATAGCGACTAAACTTAGGTGACTTGTTGTGTACACGTCAGGGAAGGTTTCTGGCTTTGTAAATCCATTTATCAATAGGTAGCGCATGAGTAGATTCAACAAATGATCGACGACGGGCGAAGCGTTTCAAAAAAGTCCTCTATGTGTTCAAATACCATTCGTTCGATAGCGATGAAACTTGGGCGAGTGGTTGTGTAAACTTCAGGGAAGGTTTCTGGCTTAGCAAATACACTTTACGATAGGTAGGGCACGAGTAGATTCAACAAATGAGCGACGACGCGCGAAGCGTTTCAACGAAGTCATGTATGCGTTCATATACTGTTCGTCTGATAGCGATGAAACTTGGGTGAGATGTTGTGTACACTTCAGGGAATTTTTCTGGGTTAGTAAATGCACTTTACAACAGGTATCGCACAAGCAGATTAAGCGAATGAGCGACGACGCGCGAAGTGTTTCAATATAGTCCCGCATGCGTTCTTATGCCATTCGTCCGATAGCGACTAAACTTGGGTGAGTTGTTGTGTACACTCCAGGGAAAGTTTCAGGCTTAGTAAGTCCATGTTACAACAGGTATCGCACAAGCAGATTAAACGAATGAGCGAACACGCGCGAAGCGTATCAACAAAGTCCCGTATGCGTTCATATACCATTCGTCCGATAGCGATAAAACTTGAGTGAGATGTAGTGTACACTTCAGGGAAGGTTTCTGGCTTAGTACATCCACTTTATAATTGGAATCGCACAAGTAGATTCAACAAGTGATCGAAGGCACGAGAATCGCTTAAACAAAGTCCCGTAGCGTTAAAATACCATGATTTTTTTTTGAGATAGTAAATCAATTTTACAATAGTTTAGAGGTGGTTAACGAAAAAAAAATATTGGGAATCCAAAAGCACTTCAACAAAGTTACAACTCCAACACTTTCTTCGTTTGGCATTGCAACGCATGCCGGGTACAGCTAATCTTATATATATATATAAAGGAATGTATTTCTGTTCGTCTTTTATGCGTTCATCAACCATTCATTCGATTGCGATCAAATTTTGGTGATTTGTTGTACACTGTCCCTGAAAATTTATAGGCGTAGGAAATCTAATTTATAATAGATGGCACGCGAGTACCTTTAAAAAAATATCGTGCGTTTGTTTCAACAAAGTCACACGTGCGTTCATATAACATTCATCCTATTGCGATAAATTTGGGTGAGATATTCTGTACACATCAGGTAAGGTTTCTGGCTTAGTAAATCCACTTTACGATAGGTAGGGCACGAGTAGATTCAACAAACGAGCGACGACGCGCGAGGCGTTTCAAAAAGTCATGTATGCGTTCATATACTATTCGTCTGGTAGCGATGAAACTCGGGTGAGATGTTGTGTACCCTTTAGGGAAGCTTTCTGTGTTAGTAAATGCAGTTTACAATACCTATCGCACAAGTAGTTTAAACAAATGAGCGACAACGCGCGAAGTGTTTCAACATAGTCCCGAATGCGTTCATATACCATTCGTCCGATAGCGACTAAACTTGGGTGAGTTGTTGTGTACACTTCAGGGAAGGTTTCTGGCTTAGTAAATCCACTTCACAATAATTAGCGCACGAGTAGATTCTACAAATGAGCGACGACGAGCGAAGCGTTTCAACAGAGTCCTGTATGAGTTCACATACCATTCGTCCGATAGTGATGAAACTAGTGTGAGAGGTTGTGAACTCTTCAGGCAAGGTTTCTCGCTTAGCAAATCCACTTTACGATTGGTAGGGCACGAGTAGATTCAACAAATGAGCGACGACGCTTGAATTGTTTCAAGAAAGTCCCGTATGCGTTCATATACTATTCGCTTGATAGCAATGAAAGTTGGGTGAGATTTTGTGTACACTTCAGGGAAGGTTTCTGGGTTAGTAAATGCACTTCACAATAGTTATCGCACAAGTAGATTAAACGAATGAGCGACGACGCGCGAAGTGTTTCAATATAGTCACGTATGCGTTCATATACCGTTCGTCCGATAAAGACTAAACTTGGTTGAGTTGTTGTGTACAAGCCAGGGTAAGTTTCAGGCTAGTAAGTCCATTTTACAAGCGGTAACGCACAAGTAGATTCAACAAATGAGCGAAGATGCGCGAAGCGTTTCAACAAAGTCCCGTATGCGTCCATATACAATTCGTCTGGTAGCGATAAAACTTGGGTGAGATGTTGTTTACACTTCAGGGAAGGTTTCTGGCTTAGTACATCCAATTTATAATAGGTATCGCTCAAGTAGATTCAACAAATGATCGACGGCACGCGAATCGCTTAAACAAAGTCACACAGCTTTCAAATACCATTCATCCGATTGCTAAGAATCTTTTGTTGGATTGTTGTGCACACTTCAGGAAAGGTTTCCGACTTAGTAAATCTTTTTACAATAGGTAGCGCACGAGTAGTTAACGGCACGCGTATCGTTAAAAAAAATTGTATGTGTTCATATACCATTCATGCGATTGCAATGAAATTTTGAGAAATGTTGTTTCCACTCCCGCAAATATTTCTGATTTAGTAAATTCATTTTACAATTCTTAGCGCACGAGTACATTCAACTAATGAGCGACAGCGCGTGAATCGTTTCAACCAAGTCCCGTGTGCGTTCATTTACCATTCATCCGATTGTGATAAAACGTTGGTGAGTTCATTACAGTATTGCGAAGGTGTATAAATTAGTAAATCTGTTTTTCAATGGGTGGCGCACAAAAGATTCAACAAATAAGTGAAGGTGCGTGAATCGTTGAAACAAAATCCCGTGTGCGTTCATATGCCATTCATCCGATTGCGATGAAACGTTCATGAGTTGTTGTGTAGAAACCAAGGAAGGTTTCCGACTTAGTAAATCCATTTTACAATAGGTAGCGTACGAGTATATTCAACAAATGGGTGACGGCGCTCGAATCGTTTCAACCAAGTCCAGTATGCGTTCATATACCTTTTATTTCATTGCGATGAAACTTTGGTGAGTTGCTGAGCACGCTCCCATGATTTTTTTGAGATAGTAAATCAATTTTACAATATTTTAGAGGTGGATAACGGAAAATAAATAAATATTGGGAATCCGAAAGCACTTCAACAAACAATCTTACAACGCCAACACTTTCTTTGATTGGCATTGCAACGCATGCCGGGTACAGGTAGTATATATAAAGGAATGTCTGGGTGTTAGTCTTTTGTGCGTTCATAAACCATTCATCCGATTGCGATCAAATTGTGCTGAGTTGTAATAAACACTTCCGGGAGGTTTATAGGCATAGTTAATCCATTTCAAAATAGATAGCGCGCGTGTAGTTTAAACAAATGCGTTATGGCGATGCGTTCGTATAGAATTAATCCGATTGCGATCAAATTTTGGTGAGTTGTTGTGCACAGTCCCGGAAAAGTTATAGGCGTAGTAAATCCAATTTACAATAGATGGCGCTCGAGTAGCTTCAACAAAATGGCGTTTGTTTGTTTCAAGAAAGGCCCACATGCGTTCATATGCCATCATCCCATTGCGATGAAACTTGGGTGAGATGTTCTGTACACTTAAGGTAAGGTTTCTGGCTAAGTAAATCCACTTAACAATATGTAGCGCTCGAGTAGATTCCAACAAATGAGCAACGATGGGCGTAGCGTTTCAAAAATGTCCTGTATGCGTTCACATACCATTCGTCCGATATCGATGAAACTTGGGATAGAGGTTGTGTACACTACAGGCAAGGTTTCGGGCTTTATAAATCCATGTTATAATAGGTAGCGCACGAGTAGATTCAACAAATGAGCGACGACTTGCGAAGCGTTTCAACAAAGTCCCGTAAGCGTTCATATACTATTCGTCTGATAGCGGTGAAACCTGAGTGAGATGTTGTGTACACTTCAGGGAAGGTTTCTGGCTTAGTAAACCCTCTTAACAATAGGTATCGCAAAAGTAGATTAAACAAATGAACGACGACGCGCGAAGTGTTTCAACATAGTCCCGTATAAGTTCATATACCATTTGTCCGATAGTGACTAAACTTGGGTGAGTTATTGAGTACACTCCAGGGAATGTTTCAGGCTTAGTAAATCCATCTTACAATAGTTAGCGTACTAGTAGATTCGACAAAAGAGTAAAGTCCAGTATGCATTCATATACCATTCGTCTGATAGCGATTTAACATGGGTGAGTTATTGCATACACTCCAGGGAATGTTTGAGGCTTATTAAATCCATTTTTCAATAGTTAGCGCACAAGAAGATTCGACAAAAGAGCAAAGACGCGCGAAGCGTTTCATTAACGTCCCGTATGCGTTCATATGCCATTCGTCCGATAGCGATGAATTTTGGGTGAGATGTTGTGTACACTTCAAGGAAAGTTTCTGCCTTACTACAACCACTTTACAATAGGTATCGCACAAGTACATTCAACAAATGATCGACGGCACGCGAATCGCTTAAACAAAATCACGTAGCGTTCAATTACCATTCATTCGTTTGCTAAGAATCATTGGTTGGATTGTTGTGCACACTCCAGGAAAGGTTTCTGACTTAGTAAATCCTTTTTACAATTGGTAGCGCACGAGTAGATTCAAGAAATGAGTAACGGTGCGCGTATCCTTTTAAAAAATTCGTATGTGTTCATATACCATTCATGCGATTGCAGTGAAACTTAGAGAAATGTTGTTTCCACTCCCGAAAAGATTTCTGATTTAGTAAATCCATTTTACATTTGGTAGCGCACGAGTAGATTCAACTAATGAGCGACAGCGCGTGAATCGTTTCAACCAAGTCCCGTATGCGTTCATATACTATTCATCCGATTGTGATAAAACGTTGGTGAATTGAGTACAGTCCTGCGAAGGTGTATGAATTAGTAAATCCGTTTTCCATTGGTTGGCGCACAAGAAGATTCAACAAATGAGTGAAGACGCGTGAATCGTTCAAGCAAAATCCCGTATGCGTTCATATGCCATTCATCTGTTTGCGATGAAACGTTCATGAGTTGTTGTGTACACGCCAGTGAAGGTTTTTGACTTGATAAATCCATTTTACGATAGGTAGCGTACGAGTATATTCAACAAATGGGTGACGGCGCTCGAATCGTTTCAACAAAGTCCTGTATGCGTTCATATACCATTTATTTCATTGCGATGAAACTTTATTGAGTTGTTGAGCACGATCCCATGATTTTTTTTGAGATAGTAAATCAATTTTACAATAGTTTAGAAGTGGTTAACGGAAATTAAATAAATATTGGGAATCCAAAAGGACTTCAACAAACAAAGTTACAACGCCAAGGCTTTCTTTGATTGGCATTGCAACGCATGCCGGGTACAGCTATATATATAAAGGAATATCTGTGTGTTCGTCTTTTATGCGTGTCTAAACCATTAATCCGATTGCGATCAAATTTTGGTGAGTTGTTGTAAACACTTCCGGGAGGTTTATAGGCATAGCTAATCCATTTCAAAATAGATAGCGCGCGAGTATATAATCTTGGCTTACAGGATTGAGCCGCGTCGCATATCGGTTATTATTTCCCGACGTTTCGGCTGACATTGCAGCAGCCTTAATCATGGGTAGGTACGAGCTGGTGTCCGTACTCAAACTAACGGTTGGTTCCAGTCAGATGTGCTTGCTTGCCCTGCGTTGACGTCACGATGCTCGCTGATGGGTCCCCGCCCCTGGCAGTTGCGCGTTAGTAGAATTTTCCAGATGTTGCTGAGTTGGAACCCATCTTCGCGATTGAAATTATTGGGATGCTTCACGACCTCTATTGCCTCTCTAATTAACCTGTTTTGGTATCCGGGTAGGTAGAACGGAAGGTAGAACAAAGCCGGAGAACTGGCAAATAGAACAAAGATAGGCCCCACCATAAAGCCTTTCTGCCGTACGTACAGGGGTTGACAGAAAGAATCGCCAGGCTGCTCAAGAAACACGATGTTGCTACTGTGATGCACTAGATAGGAAGCGCATAGTGATAAACATGTCATACCTGCCATTGAACGAGCCAAGTAAGGACCTGTTAGCCAAAGGACTTAATTACGCAATCACGCCAAGACGCCCTCCTACGGAAGATCTTATCTGCGGGGTAGAAGCTTCTATCCGTCATCTACCAGCCTTAGAAGCAGAAGAAATAAGAGCAGAGGCCTCTCACATCATCAAACAGGCCAGGCCCGTTTCAAGCAACATCAGCAGGGAAGAACGTCAGGCCCTTAAAGAGCTACGAAGCAATGACAGCATTACGATTTTGCCAGCAGACAAAGGGAATGCTACGGTTGTATTCGACACCCAAGACTACGTGGATAAAGTTCACAGCCTCCTCTCAGACACAGCTTATAAGGCGATCCCGAAGAACCCCATAAGGAAGATAGAACTAACGACGACGCGGCTAATTAAGGAGTCATCTATTCCAGAAGAGAAGCAGAAATCCCTAGTACCTCGCTACTCAAGAACTCCCACGTTCTACGGCCTACCTAAAATACACATGCCCGATGTGCCTCTGAGGCCTATAGTTAGCGCCATAGCGTCTCCAACTCACGTTCTGGCTAAATATTTGAACCAGGTACTGCAGCCATTATTCCCTCCGCCAGCCTCCCACGTGAAAAACTCGCAGCACTTCACTGATATCATAGCGAGTATAAGCCTGAGTGATGGTGATCTACTGGCAAGCTTCGATGTGGAGTCCCTATTTTTCAGGGTGCCTGTACCTGACGCCATACAGTTAATCAGGGAAAAACTTACAGCCACAGGAGGTCCAACGGACTTAGTGGAGTTAGCTGAACACTGCGTTAACTCCACAGTCTTCGTATTCAATGGGCAGATGTTTCAGCAAACGGAGGGAGCAGCCATGGGTTCCCCCCTCTCTCCACTACTGGCTACCGTGTTTATGGCTAACTTCGAAGAAGAAGCGATCAAGGAGAGCCCATTGAAGCCTAAGTGTTGGTTCAGATACGTAGACGACGTCTTTTTGATATGGGAACATGGACGCACCACACTTCAGGACTTTCTAGACTTCATGTGCTCCAGACATCCGAGCATCAACTTCACAATGGAAGTAGAAGAAAATAATCAGCTGGCATTCTTAGACGTTCTGCTCTATAAACGAACACATAACACACTCGGACACAGGGTCTATAGGAAAGATTCTCACACAGATCGTTACCTACATGCTAACTCAAGTCGTCCTCCGCAGAAAGAAATGGTAGCTAGAACACTCTCATCAGAGCCAACCACATTTGCGACAAGGATAGCGTGAATGAAGAAAAGAAACATGTTTGGAACACGCTCCTAGCTAATGGCTACAGCAAAGGACAAATAAATAGGGCCACACGGAAGGTAGAACAAAGCCGGAGAACTGGCAAAAAGAACAAAGATAGGCCCCACCATAAAGCCTTTCTGCCGTACGTACAGGGGGTTGACAGAAAGAATCGCCAGGCTGCTCAAGAAACACGATGTTACTACTGTGATGCATCCTATAAACAAGCTGACGCAAGTGGTGCGTAAATCAAACGAGATAAAGCTGCCAAACCAGGACGCAGGAGTTTACAATGTGCCTTGCTCCTGTGGACAGGTTTACATAGGGCAAACAAAGAGACGCGTTTCCATTAGGATTTCAGAGCACATTCGGGACACGAAACAGATAAACTACAGATCTGCAATAGCTGAACATGCTGACGTCATGAGACACGCCATCGAATTTGATAAGGCCGAAACTGTTGCTAAAGTTCCCGGATACCAAAACAGGTTAATTAGGGAGGCAATAGAGGTCGTGAATCATCCCAATAATTTCAATCGCGAAGATGGGTTCAAACTCAGCAACATCTGGAAAATTCTACAAGCGCGCGACTGCCAGGGGCGGGGACCAATCAGCGAGCAGCGTGACGTCAATGCAGGGCAAGCAAGCACATCTGACTGGCAACAACCGTTAGTTTGAGAACGGACACCAGCTCGTACCTACCCATGATTAAGGCTGCTGCAATGTCAGCCGAAACGTCGAGAAATAATAGCCGATATGCGACGCGGCTCAATCCTGTAAGCCATGATGATAAACCAGACACCGGCCGTGAAAGTCTACGATCTAAATAGCGCACGAGTAGTTTAAACAAACGCGTAATGGCGATGCGTTCATATACAATTCATCCGATTGCGATCAAATTTTGGTGAGTTGTTGTGCACAGTCCCGGAAAAGTTATAAGCGTAGTAAATCTATTTTTCAATAGATGGCGCGCGAGTAGCTTCAACAAAATAGCGTGCGTTTGTTTCAAGAAAGTCCCACATGCGTTCATATGCCATTCATCCCATTGCGATGAAACTTGGGAGAGATGTTCAGTGCACCTCAGGTAAGGTTTCTGGCTCAGTGAATCCACATAAAAATAAGTAGCGCACGAGTAGATTCAAAAAAGGAGCGACGACGGGTGAAGCGTTTCAACAAAGTCCTGTATGCGTTCACATACCATTCGTCCGATATCGATGAAACTTGAGAGATAGGTTGTGTACACTACAGGCAAGGTTCCTGGCTTAGTAAATCCAGGTTATAATAGGTAGCGCACGAGTAGATTCAAAAAATGAGCGACGACGGGCGAAGCGTTTCAAAAAACTGCCGTATGCGTTCTTATGCCATTCATCCCATTGCGATGAAAGTTGGGTGAGATATTCTGTACACTTCAGATAAGGTTTCTGGCTTAGTAAATCCACTTAACAATAGGTAGTGCAGGAGTTGATTAAACAAATGAGCGACTACGGGAGAAGCGTTTCAACATAGTCCTGTATGCGATCACATACCATTCGTCCGATATAGGTGAAACTTGGGAGAGAGGTTGTGTACACTACAAGCAAGGTTTCTGGCATAGTAATTCCATGTTATAATAGGTAGCGCACGAGCAGATTCAACAAATGAGCGACGACTCGAGAAGCGTTTCAACAAAGTCCCGTATGCGTTCATATACTATTCTCCTGATAGCGATGAAATATGGGTGAGATGTTGTGTACTCTTCAGGGTAGGTTTCTGGCTTAGTAAATCCACTTAACAATAGTCATCGCACTAGTAGATTAAACAAATGAGCGACGAAGCGCGAAGTGTTTCAATAAAGTCCTGTATGCGTTCATATACCATTCGTCCGATAGCGACTAAACTTGGGTGAGTTGTTGTATACCCTCCAGGGAAAGTTCCAGGCTAAGTATGTCCATGTTACAATAGGTAGCGCATACGTAGGTTCAACAAATGAGCGAAGACGCGCGAAGCGTTTCAACAAAGTCCCGTATGCGTTCATATACCATTCGTCCGATAGCGATAAAAGTTGGGTGAGATATTGTGTTTACTTCAGGGAAGGTTTCTGCCTTAGTACATCTACTTTACAATAGGTTTTGCACAAGTAGATTCAACAAATGATCGACGGCACGCGAATCGCTTAAACAAAGTCACGTACGGTTCAAATACCATTCATCCGATTGCTTAGAATCTTTGTTTGGATTGTTGTGCACACTCCAGGAAATGTATCTGACTTAGTAAATCCTTCTTACAATAGGTAGTCCACGAGTAGATTCAACAAATGTGTAACGGCGCGCGTATCGTTTAAAAAAAATCGTATTTTTCATATACCATTCATGCGATTGCAATGAAACTTAGAGAAATGATGTTTCCACTCCCGAAAAGATTTCTGATTTAGTAAATCCATTTTACAATTGGTAGCGCACGAGTAGATTCAACTAATGAGCGACAGCGCGTGAATCGTTTCAACCAAGTCCCGTATGCGTTCATATACCATTCATCCGATTGTGATAAAACGTTGGTGAGATGAGTAACAGTCCTGCGAAGGTGTATGAATTAGTAAATCCGTTTTTGAATGGGTGGCGCACAAGAAGATTCAACAAATGTGTGAAGACGCGTGAATCGTTCAAGCAAAATCCTGTATGGGTTCATATGCCATTCATCTGTTTGCGATGAAACGCTCATGAGTTGTTGTGTACACGCCAGAGTAGGTTTTTGACTTAGTAAATCCATTTTACAATAGGTAGCGTACGAGCATATTCAACAAATGGGTGACGGCGCTCGAATCGTTTCAACAAAGTCCTGTATGCGTTCATATACCATTTATTTCATTGCGATGAAACTTTGTTGAGTTGTTGAGCACGATCCCATGATTTTTTTGAGATAGTAAATCAATTTTACAGTAGTTTAGAAGTGGTTAACGGAAAATAAATAAATATTGGGAATCCAAAAGGACTTCAACAAACAAAGTTACAACGCCAAGACTTTATTTGATTGGCATTGCAACGCATGCCGGGTACAGCTATATATATATATATATATATAAAGGAATATCTGTGTGTTCGTCTTTTATGCGTTCCTAAACCATTAATCCGATTGCGATCAAATTTTGGTGAGTTGTTGTAAACACTTCCGGGAGGTTTATAGGCATAGTTAGTCCCTTTCAAAATAGATAGCGCGCGAGTAGTTTAAACAAATGCGTAATGGAGATGCGGTCATGTACGATTCATCCGATTTTGATCATATTTTGGTGAGTTGTTTTTCACAGTCCAGGAAAAATTATAGGCGTAGTAAATCCAAATTACAATAGTTGGCGCGCGAGTAGCTCAACAAAATGGCGTGCGTTTGTTTAAAGAAAGTCCCTCATGCGTTCATATACCAGTCATCCCATTGCGATGAAACTTGGGTGAGATGTTCTGTACACTTCAGGTAAGGTTTCTGGCTTAGACAATCAACTTAACAATAGGTAGCGCACGAGTACATTCAACAAATGAGCGACGACGGGCGAAGTGTTTCAACAAAGTCCTGTATGCGTTCACATACCATTCGTCCGATAGCGATGAAACTTGGGTGAGAGGTTGTGTACACTACAGGCAAGGTTTATGTCTCAGTAAATCCATGTTATAATAGATAGCGCACGAGTAGATTCAACAAATGAGCGACGCCGAGCGAAGCGTTTCAACAAAGTCCCGTATGCGTTCATATACTATTCGTCTGATAGTGTTGAAAATTGTGTGTGATGTTTTGAACACTTCAGGAAAGGTTTCTATATTAGTAAGTCCACTTAATAATAGGTAGCGCACGAGTAGATTCAACAAATGAGCGACGACGGGCGAAGTGATTTAACCAAGTCCCGTATGCGTTCATATACCGTTCGTCTGGTAGCGACTAAACTTGGGTGAGTTGTTGTGTGCACTCCAGGGAATGTTTCAGGCTTAGTAAATCCATTTTACGATTGGGAGCGCACAAGTAGATTCAACAAGTGATGGAAGACGCGCGAAGCGTTTCAATTAAGTCCCGTATGCGTTCATATACCATTTTTTCCGATAGCGATGAAACTTGGGTGAGTTGTTGTGTGCACTTCAGGGAGGGTTTCTGGCTTAGTACATCCACTTTACAATAGGTATCGCACAAGTAGATTCAACGAATGGGCGACGGCGCGCTAATCGCTTAAGCAATGTCCCGTATGCGTTCATATACCATTCATCCGATTGCTATGAAACTTTGGTTGAATTGTTGTGCTCATTGCAGGAAAGGTTTCTGACTTAGTAAATCATTTTTACAATAGGTAGCGCACGAGTAGATTCAACAAATGGGTAACGGCGTGCGTATCGTTAAAAAAAATCCGTATGCGTTCTTATACCATTCATGCGATTGCAATGAAATTTGGAGAAATGTTGTTTCCACTCCCGCAAATATTTCTGATTTAGTAAATCCATTTTACAATTGGTAGCGCACGATTAGATTCAATTAATGAGGGACAGCGCGTGAATCGTTTCAACCAAGTCCCGTATGCGTTCATATACCATTCATCCGATTATCATAAAACTTTGGGGAGTTGAGCACGGTTCTGCGATGGTGTATGAATTAGTAAATCCGTTTTTCAATGGGTGGCGCACAACTAGATTCAACAAATGAGTGTCAGCGCGGGAATCGTTTTAACAAAATCCCGTATGCGTTCATATGCCATTCATCCGATTGTGATGAAACTTTCATGATTGTTGTGTACACGCCAGGGAAGGTTTTCACTTAGTAAATGCATTTTACAATCGGTAGCGTACGAGTATATTCAACAAATGTGTGACGGCGCTCGAATCGTTTTAAAAAAGTCCCGTATGCGTTCATATACCATTCATTTCATTGCGATGAATCTTTGGTGAGTTGATGAGCACGCACCCATGTTTTTTTTTTTTGGAGATAGTAATTCAATTTTATAATAGATTAGAGGTGGTTAACGGAAAAAGAAAAACAATATTGGGAATCCAAAAGCACTTCAACATACTATGTTACAACGCAAAAACATTCTTTGATTGGCATTTTAAAGCATGCCGGTTACAACAAGTTTATAAAAAAACTACTTTTTTAAACCTGAATGGTGTGCCTTCCCCCTTAATTACATTCTGAAAGAAATGCTAAAAACGGTTGTTTTTAAAATGAAATTAAATTATTGAATTATTTTTGATTCATTATCGTTTCATCAATGCGATGAATCTTTGGTGAGTTGATTTTTTGGCTAGCAGATTTTTGAATATCTATACAAACAAGATGATTTTTTGATTTGACCCTGTATGGATCGACACTAGCGGTCGTTTTAAAACCTTTAGGCCACAGGGGATGTGTTACTGTTGGTGTACATGACTTGCCGGTTAAAACGGAAGAAGATATTTCGATTTTTATTTGACCATAGTAGTTGTTTTTGGCCGGTTCTAATCCCTCCTCCTCCTCCTCCTCCTCACCCTCCTCACAAGATGGCGGCGGTGCGATATCTCTCGAACGCATGATCGGATTTTGACGAATGAGGTGTCGTTGAACTCGGTCTGACACCCCCATTCCAATGGATAACATATTTCTACCCCAAAATTGAAACCTACCCCTACCAGGGGGTGAAATTGTAATATTTTAGAAAATCTCGCTTTTCAAGTGCAACAAGTGAGAGTTTGAATGCCAATATGGAATTAAACGTTGTTCCACACAAGATACATGTGTACGTTGGTAAGCCACTATGAATTAACATGCTTGTTTTTTGTTTTTACGCATGTCCACTCATGGCTTTTGTAAGAGGGCGGGCTTTTTAAAGATGGTGGCTGTAGTGTAACCTAACCAAACCCAACCCACGAGGGGTGATCAAAAAGTATTCCAAGCGGAGCTTGTCGATAGGAAAAAACAATAATCAAAGAGGGGTATGTCAGACCTTGAGGCGATAACCCCTTTTTATTGATCCCTGTTGATTTGTTTCTTTGGACTGATCCCTGTTGACTAGCCCCTTTGGATGGGTCCTTTTTGAAGGGAGTCATTTTTGACAGGTCCCTGTTGACAGGTCCTTTTTGACTGGTCCCTGTTGACAGGTCATTGTTGACAGGCCCCTGTTGACAGGTCATTGTTGACGGGTCCCTGTGGACGGGCCCCTTTGGACTGGTCATTGTTGACAGGTGCTTGTGGACGAGTCCTTGTGGACGAGACCCTGTGGACGGGTCCTTGTTGTCGGGTCCTTTTTGACTAATCCCTTTAGACCGGTCCCTTTGGACTGGTCCCTATTGACTGGCCCATGGTCCCTAATGCTATGATGAAATTAAACGCTGTTCCACATGAAACGCATGTGAAGAGCCGATTGCTACTATGAATTAACATGTTGGTTTTTTGTTTTTACGCATGCGCACTTGTTTTTTTTTGTAAGCGGGCGGGCTTTTTGAATAATGATTTATAGATGAGTTATTTTTAAAAAATTTACCAAAAGATCCAAAACTAATAGGTCATTAGCTTTTAAATATCTTATGAACCAATAAGGCTAGGGACTTGTATGAGAGGTCGTTGGACTTGAGGTGACATTCTGTTTTCGAATGTATTATTTATTTTTGTAAAAAGCGCCTAACTGCACTTTTGTTAATATCTCGCTAAGTAATAATCAGAGAGGGTCAAGTGAGGTGTCATGGGACACAGGATGGTCAACCCTTTTCCATGACCAGCGAGTTTACCCAAAAGATCTAAAACAGCAAGGTCATTGACCTATGATTTTATAAACTAATAATCGGAGAGGGTCAAGTGAGGTGTCATAGGACATAGAATGGTTAACCCTTTCCCATGACCAATGAATTTACCCCAAAAAAACAAAACAGAAAGGTCATTGACCTATGATTTTATAAACTAATAATCGAATATCAACATGTGAGGTGTCATAGGACTTACAATGGTCAACCCTTTACCATGGCCAATGAATTTACCCAAAATACCCAATATATCAAGGTCATCGACCTGAGATTTTATAAACTAATAATCGGATACGAACATGTGAGATGTTTACTATGCGTGATGAAACATAGCTAGGTAGAGAAAGAATTAGTGTAGGGTACATGTATGGTGACTGACAAGCCTTTTACCATTGAAACTTGTTTTCAGATCAAACTGCAGTATAGAGAGAGTATAGGTTGCAGGTATGGGTTAATAAATGACAAACGGTGTACACAAACTCTGATTTATCGATTCAAGAATGAAGAGTAGACTATCTTTAATTTATTGGTTAAAGCGGATACCTAAAACACAAAAATGCTCAGTGGTTACCGGGACAAGATGGTCGCTACACACAACAAGCTTTAAATACTTGAGGCTAATAATCTATACACACACACTCGCTTGTTCTAAACTAAACTGTGTTGTTGCCAGTGCTCAGACAGTAGGCTTATGACAAAATGCATTGCTAACAGAAATATAATCATTTCCGGTTGTCTAATGCTACCAGCTATCCATTTTGTGTTGCAGTGGTATGCACTTTTAGGTCTTGTACTGGTGGTCTTAAATCGATTTCCAGGTCTGAGGCCTAGAACGAGTCAAACTAAGAAACAAGGGCATGGTGGTGCAGTGGTTAAGCTGTTAGCCTTCTCACCAGGGTTCGATTTCAGGTTAATATGCATGTCATAAATATATTAAAGAAAACAAAACAGAGATAACGTTTAAAACTGATTACATTTGTGTCTTTTCAAATTATTACTTGGATTACAAATACAAAGGTGAACTGGGTTTGATATACAGTTAATGCTGTCTATCACACACTAGACTGTAAGAAATCCAAAAGAGCAAAAGGCGTAGGCAGAGCAGTGGAAAAATTGCTATATGTAGAGAACTACCTAGCGGTTTTATGTACTGGCAAAGGTATATCGCATAAAGAGTGCAGGATACAATCCAGCAATCAAATTTGTATCTTGTGAAACAGAGAAAATGCACTTTTACCTTGATGGATAGAAAATGAGTGCAGATGAATGACCTATGCATTAGCCTACCATAGGGTTATAACCACGAGCTGGAGGTGTGATTTCTATATTTTATTGTTTAGAGACATGGCTTTTTTGTAACCAGCAGGTTTAGTAGATTTAGTATTTTGTAAATATTCATTTTTGTAATTGTAAATAGTGGAAACTTTTGTTTGTTTGTTATAGTAAATGTTAAATGTATAACTAAAAGTTATTTGGGATAAGAGTGCATGTCAAGGAAAAATAGCGTGGTTGTATTTGTTTTTCAAAGACAGGTATTGTTGTGTGAATGTATGACTATAGATAGAATGATAGAGAGAGAGAGAGAAAGCTTGTGTGTGTGTGTGGGTATCATTGATTGTGCAACCAAAGCAAACATGGCAAGGTAGGATGGTGGGGTAATTAATGTATATAGCAAATGGTAAATAGTATACTGTAGTTTTTTAACACTTGTGTTTTTTAAATGCAGCGGTAGATAAGTGTTATTTTGTAAAACAGTCTTACGTACAGTAGTAGTAGTAGTAATAGGCCTATACGTTTTTTTGAAACAAACAGAAAGATAATGCACTATTGCCATGACCAAGCACTTCCATTAAGACGATTTCAAGAAAATTTTAATCAGCAAATGTGTGTTTTACAAAACTAAACTTTCAACATGGACTAAATCATAAACGTGTCGTCAGTGATATAGAAAAAATAGGAAATCCATGTTTCCATATCAACACAATTTAAAAACTTAAAACTGACATTTAAAAAAATGTAAATGGGAAATTGACAAAAGTGTAAACAACAAAATGGAAAATTCTTGTTTCGATATCATGAAATCCAAGAACTTTAAACTGACATTTGCAAATCGTGTACATGGAAAATTGACATATGGCAATGTGTGAAATGTGAAAATGAAAAAAAATGAACAAATGGCTATCATTGTTTAAAAATAATAAAAAACCGTCGTGTTCTATCGTTTAAGTGTGATTCAAACCACATCTACTTATTTGTATCACCCGAGACGAGTAGACCTGTTTTAGTCCTAATATACTTTTAAATGTTGTGTTAAAGCTCGAATTGAACTCAAGAGCTTTAGAGTGCCAGCTAACTATGCTAACCGTTACGTCACAAAGACAGCTTTATACTACTCTTAATGAAGAGTAATAAGAAAAAGAATAATAAATGTTGATTTTTTTTAAAGGATGAACATGGTGACACTGTTTCTGTTGCACAGTCTGCTAGCCACTAGCCAGCAGCTGGGGTCTTAGAAAACGATACAGTTGACATTTTGTAATGAGATGTGACATGTTTCAAAGTACAGTATTATGGGTTGCTGTTGAGTAAAAACTAATCCTGTACAAGAAAGCAAGGGTTCAAACCCCTTACTTAACATTACTATTGCCTGAACATAGCTTGACGACACTGTATTATTATGATACTCGGTACACAAACCATAGATAGAGTGTATTGTTTAAGATCACTTTCTTTCTGAACATAGGCGGAGACTGTTGATGGTTAACAATGGCATTAATATAGTAGGACGTGGGGATAGCAATTAAAAAAACAGACAATACCCATACAATATTTTTATTTATTTAATATAAGTACTTGTACAATAGTTACATTCAAAATACATTTCTTTTTCTCTATTACTATTTAGTCCTTTTTGATTCTCTTGCATATGAAGGGTAGATAACCTTGTAGTTTATACCCTTAAAACAACAACAACAACACAACCTTTTGCATAGTCTGTGATGTTGATGACTCTTGAGATGTGGAAGATGGATTAAACATAACTTTTACAGCAGGGGTTAAATGTTGCTCAATAAACACTGCACTATTTTGAGTAGCAACAATTTTTATCTTGTACTAGCTTTTTATCATTGTCATGATTATTTGTTGACACCAACGGTGTTTCATCTGGTACACCACATTGATGATCACTCACACTTAAAACCTTACCATTTCTACTTTTTAGATTGCCTCGACATCTTTTTGACCTCTCTTTTGAGCATCGGCAAAATATTACTCCTTTTACATTTTGACGATTATAGTTATAAGAGTAGCCTTTATAGAATACACGTTGTTTACCTTTGTTAGTTGTAGTAAGTTCCATAGTAGCAACTAACCTGTTAGTATGATTTGCTCACTACAAAGGTTATAACTGTTCTGATAATAAAATCATTTAGCGTTGGCTTTTATATTTAATATGTACAGTTTAAAGTGATAGCAAAAGTGAGAGCAAAATGGTAGCAGAGTGGTAGAAAATATTACATGTATCGTTAATAAGTAGTTTAAGCGGTTATGTGGATCCATTACATAATACTTTTGGCTCGACGAAGCTCATTTTCTATATCCAATAGTTCATCCTCATATTCAGTATAACCAGCCTGTTTATTGACATGCAGTTGCTGAAGCCGCCGGATTAGCTTACTTGGATTGTTCCAGTAGACAAATTCAACAAATGTTTTTTTGGTGTAAACAAAGCTTACCATTATCATCATCATCATCATTATCATCACCATTATCATAAACATTATCATTATCATCATCATCATCATCATCATCGTCATTATAATCCTCATCACTATTACTATATAGTCCTTTTTGATCCTTTTGCAATACCATATTTTGCAGAGTCTGTGTTGCCTTTGATAATGTTGGGAGTTTTTCAGACATTGACAACTGTCCTAACACGACTTTCTGAGGAGATGATACATGCTTTTTAACAAACAATGCACTATCTTGAGCTGCAATATCTTTTTCTGCGACTAGGGTTTTAGCAATTTGAAGAGTATTTTTAAACAGCAACGATGTTTTATCTGGTACACTACATTGATGATTACTCACACTTAAGACATTACTAATTTTACTTTTCAGCTCACATCAACACTGTTTTGTACGATGTTTTGAACAACACCAAATGACAGTTCCATTTTTATTGGTTCGTTTTACAATATATGTATATCCTTTACATAATGCATATGGCATACCATAGCTATTTGTTAATACTTCCATGTCAATTGTCAAGCATGAACTAATCTCTAGCAAAGTTCACTCGATAATATAAATAATAGTTTAAAGTGAGAGGAAAAGAGGGTGCAAGAGTGGGTGCAAGAGTGGATGCAAGAATGGGTGCAAAAGTGTGTGCAAAAGTCAGTGTAAAAGTGGGTTCAAAAGTGGGTGCAAGAGTGGGTGCAAAAGTGAGTGCAAAAGTGGATGTAAAAGTGGGTGCCGTTTATAGTAGGCATGAATTTTACTAAAATGTGATTTGAGTAATTACAATTTCTAAACCCAATTAGTGAAAGCTAATGACCTATTAGTTTTGGATCTTTTGGTAACTTTTTTAAAAATAACTCATCTATAAATCATTAATCTAAAACCCCGCCCGCTTACAAAAAAAACCAAGTATGCATGCGTAAAAACAAAAATCAAACATGTTAATTCATAGTAGCAATCGGCTCTTCACATGCGTTTCATGTGGAACAACGTTTAATTTCATCATAGCATTAGGGACAATGGGCCAGTCAATAGGGACCAGTCCAAAGGGATCGGTCTAAAGGGATTAGTCAAAAGGGACCCGACAACAAGGACCCGTCCACAGGGGCTCGTCCACAAGGACTCGTCCACAAGCACCTGTCAACAATGACCAGTCCAAAGGGGCCCGTCCACAGGGACCCGACCACAGGGACCCGTCAACAATGACCTGTCAACAGGGACCCGTCAAAAAGGACCTGTCAACAGGGACCTGTCAAAAATGACTCCCTTCAAAAAGGACCCGTCCAAAGGGGCTAGTCAACAGGGATCAGTCCAAAGAAACAAATCAACAGGGATCAATCAAAAGGGGTTATCGCCTCAAGGTCTGGCATACCCCTCTTTGGTTATTGGTTTTTTTCTATCGACAAGCGCCGCTTGGAATACTTTTTGATCACCCCTCGTGGGTTGGGTTAGGTTAGGTTACACTACAGCCACCATCTTTAAAAAGCCCGCCCTCTTACAAATGCCATGAGTGGACTTGCGAAAAAACAAAAAACAAGCATGTTAATTCATAGTGGCTTTCCAACGTACACATGTCTCTTGTGTGGAACAACATTTAATTCCATATTGGCATTCAAACTCTCACATGTTGCACTTGAAAAGCGAGATTTTCTAAAAAATTACAATTTCACCTTCTAGTAGGGGTAGCTTTTATTTTTGGGGTGGAAATATGTTATCCATTGAAAAGGGGGTGTCAGCCCGAGTTCAATGACACCTCATTCGTCAAAATCCGATCATGCGTTCGAGAGATATCGCAACGCCGCCATCTTGTGAGGAGAGTATGGAGGAGGAGGGATTAGAACCGGCCAAAAACAACAACTGACTGTGTATGGGTCAACACTAGCACTCGTAGTATTTATTTAGTGAACTACATACGACAAAAGATTTGGTCTAACTCTTGATTTCCATGACTTGTCAGTTTAGTGTGTGTTATCATGCCGCCAACACGTAAGAGGCGTTTGGTTAAAACTCAACATTTTCAAAAGTAGAATAATAAAATTAAAAAGCAGAAAGTAGTAAGAATCAGCGACGAACTTTGAACGGGTCGGCAATAAGATGAAGGCGCTGTAATCATTAAACGATCAACAACTACAAATCAAATTACTTCAAAGAAACCCAAACATATCCAACGGAAGACGAAGACAGATGATTCTCTTATCGTTACGCTCAAACAATGCATGCACATCAAGCGTTAAAACACATTCATTGTAGTATGCATTTCACTAAATCTATTAATACGAGCGCTAGTGTTCACCCATACATGGTCAAATCAAAATCGAAATATCTGCTTCTGTTTTGACTGAGAAAGAAAAATGTACACCAAGAGTTAGACCCCATCCTTTATCGTATGTAGTTCACTAAATTGTCCAAAATTAAGCATTTTTTAGCCTACTTTCGATTTATGCAAAAAATGAAAGTAGATTTATGAGATCACTACAGGGCCAAAAATTGTGTGTCTGTCTGTGTGTGTGTGTGAGTGTGTATACTCTGAATGCCTGTCCCCCCCCCTATCAATTCGAACACGGTGAAACCGAATTGAACGAAATTTGGTACAGAGGTAGAACAAGCAAAGGGCACCTCAGTGTCATGTTTTATATCGCCGCCTTCTTTACCAAAACTGAATGGTGGGCACTCAAACGTTCAAAACGTAAAATGAAATAGCGACTAACCAAATTATCCGATCTCTACCAAATTTGGTAACAACATTCCTTCATATAGGACGCGTCTTGTGACCAAACTACAAGGTCATCCGCCGTACCATTTCAGGATGGTGGCCGTGCAAATTATGTAAACTTTATAATCCATATAATGGGACCCACCAGTTCCGATTATCGAGCCGAGAATCGATTTAACTGTTCTAAAGGAAGAGGCACGTTCGAAATTAAAAGTTTATTTTGTAATACTATAGTGCAGAAGTGGTTTTAAAAAGCTGAGCCGTCTCGGTAAGAATACAAGATGGCAGCGGATATCTTGTGCCTGACTTATATTTCACTAATTTGAGTATTGCATGCAATATAGCGTACTGATACAAAATAAATAAACTTTGTATGAAATGCTTTATAAGTAAATAATATACTCCACTGATGAAATCGTTTAGTCTAAATCATTATTTGCTAACAAGTTATATGTAAGTCATTTTATATAGAACGTTATTCGATGGCACAAATGGCTCCGTGGTAAAGCGTTGGCCTATCATTCATATGCCTATGGTTCAAACCCCATCAGAGTTTTTTTGCTTGAAATTTTATATATTTATTGTTTTGTAATGATTGAGTCGTTTTAAAGTTAAGCGTTATATTGTGCATATTACGGTATTTAATTCAAACATAATTCACCAGCAGATTTGCTCGAGACATCTAGCAGCCAAAAAGGTAATTGCACGCCTACTTATTAACTTCAAGATTTTATTGAAAAGTTTCTTCTTATGGCCACTAGAATGCACTCGCCCTGTTAGGGTTATATTGTTCGATTCTTCTCCACTAGATGTCACGACTGGTCTACGTGGGACTCCATTGGTCAGTACCGTACACCATTGGCATTCTATGCGCATCGAACTTGAAGAATGGAAAGATGATACTACGATAAATTTTTACTTTTTATTTTAAAGGGTTTGTAACAGCCTATTGTGCGTTGTTTGAAAATGTTATTTGAAGTAAAGAACAAAACGATTTCACATAGTAACTGAATTCTAGCCGTTGGTGCTAGTTCAGGTTATTAATTAATACTTCTATTTCAGGCAAATAGCAATCGAAAATATCCACATAGTTTGTATACACACGTCTCTGTAGGGTCATGGAAAGATTTGTTAATTAAATTAGGGTTGTGAAAGCCATGCACAACCAGACGTGTAAAGACATGCCTCAACTCAAAGTTGTATGTTGCCCACGGCAGGTCGATTATGTAATAATAATAATAAAAATAAGGTTATTTGTTTTACGTCCCTTTTAACTACTGCTGCTTTTAGATACGCCGGGGTGCCGGAATTTTGGCCCGAAGGGGATCTTTAACGTGCCAGTAAATCTACTGACACGGCTCCCTCGCATTTGTGCACCCTCAAATGCCAGCTGACTGCGCCAGGATACGAACCTGCAACCTAGGGCCCAGCAAGCGAGAACGTTACCGCTGAGCCACGCAGCCAGTCCGGTCGATTATGTCTCCAGATCCATAACATTCTTGATATACTTCTTATCTTTCTTTCTTCAATGATGGTAGTAGTTTTTTTTTCTAGGTTGTGGCGTTTGGTAGAGGTAAATAGTTTCTAAGGTCTTCAACCAAGGAATGATTCTATTATACTCTTAGATAATAACAACGAGTTATAACTATACTCATACATTTAGGAGAAAGTAGGCTATATGTTCTTTCCTGAACATCTTGTTTCTTTTCTATGTCCTAAAATCTTAATTCCCAAGTCAAGTTTTCAACATTAATTTCCCCGCCTGAAGGGTAGGAAGTCATATTCATGTGCATCATAGAACATTATTTACATATGGAATGTCGATGACATTTTAGTATATCATATTTTCAAGAGTCGCCTTCTTTGTGTAGTGGTTAGCGTGCCTAGCTGCCACCCCGGAGGTCCAATGTTCGATTCCTGCCTCTGGCACGAAATTTGAAAAATGGTATGAGGTCTGGAGCGGGGTCTACTCTGCCTCGAGTGGTCCAAATGAGTAGAGGGGGTTCGATTCCCACCCCAGCCATCCTCTAAGTGGTTTTCCGTGGTTTCCCACTTCGTCATCGGGCAAATGCCGGAATGGTACTCTGCCCGATTAAACATGGTTAGTACTTGCCGAATCCGATGGATTAGCTGGATCGTAAAACCTGAAAGTCCTCGGCTAGAAAAACCCTTGAGTTTCTACTAACAAGTACTACATGTGAGGAAACACTCTCCTATAAATGTTGCGTTATGAAAAAAAAAAAACAATGAAGAAAATATAACTAGTTCAGACGATTAAAATCGAGAATCATAAATAATAAAATCCCAAGGCAATAGGACATATCAGGGAATAACACCCAACACTGGTCTTCATAACACAATCTTACACAAATTATTATAAATCACAACGTCAACCTTCCAGAAAACAACACTAGATTTATTGAATCGTTGACTGATACAAGAAATATTTAATCCCCTTCCAATAGAGTCAAAATGATTTATATTACTCGACATGAGCTACGTCGCAAGAAGGTTTCACGCTTGCAATGTAAAAATGCACAAAATTAATTTGAAAATATCACAACTACACGTGGATATTAGCGTTCTGTTAAGAATAAACAACACTCATTCTAAAATGTATACATACATTTCTATGATATGGCAACCATGATGCTTGTAATTATACAAATATTCAAACAAAAATCGTGAATTGGTTGTATCAGATATCGTATATACGTGGACATATTACAATACTATTAAGACACAATTCACATAATCACACTTCATCACTCGTTCTAAGCATCAAAATAATTCTAATCCTTTCGCAATAATCGGTATCAATATCACTAATTCTAACATACTGAGATCATCACCAATAGACATTATCATACCTTCTGTTCCATAAAAGCAATAAATCTAAGTCATCATCTGGCCTATTTGATCGAGCAATTAAGCTAAGTTCAAACGTATCTTACGATTTCGTTTCAAATAGTAAGTAATGATAATAAAAGTACTACCATGTGCTCTGCTTATTAATTCTTCCAAATACCAACATGTTTAACATCATTCAAAATTAATCTTAGCATATCTAAATTTTCACTGCCATTTCTTGCAGCATAATAATTTCTCTTCATATTCTCCACAAATGTGTCATGTCCTAAATCACGACTAAATTCCTTGGAAGATAATCACATAATCAACATTCTTTTTAATATCGTATAAATACAATATGTATATGCTTCACTAATTTCAATACCACTTTTATATCAGATACATTTTCATTATATCTTCAAATATGCTTTAAATGGACATGCTGCAAATGTTATGTTACTCAACAATTTTCATTTTCAGTTAGATTTAATTTTGTTAAATGCATGTTTTATTATAATTTCGTTGATTTCCATGGCTATAATGTATAATAATACTTTTCATTATTAATTAATAATAATACAGTTAGTTACATTCAGTCAATATGTTATTTGTTTTAAATAATATCAAACATTCTTAAGTTTTCAACATATATCAGAATAATTTTTAATTTATTATTCTCAGTTTCAAAATTCATCCAAACCTTCATTAGAGTCCAGTAAATTCTACACACATGAAAGCATGGTAATATCTTACTCAAATGGCTTCCATTTGAAATTTAATAAGTTCTACAAGTATGAAAGCATGGTAAACTTCCTAACTCAAATGAATGAATAATTGACTCAAAATGTCTTTTAAAATATATCTTGATAAGACATCTCAAAGTGGAGATTATTTGTAATACAGTTCACAGTTCATATGATCTACAACCGAATCTCCTAAATACGCTGACAAAGTAATCTTTCCATATATACATTTTCTTACATCGTTGATCGCAATGTAAGTAAAATAAATGTCGAGAATAATCATAAACTTCATACAATTATGGCTATCAAAATCCTAATCCTATAATTCTCCTTCCTACTACCATAAATCTTCTTCCTAACAAATTCTTCTTCCTAACTAATATTTTCACAACGAAAGCAAGAAGTTACGTGTCGAAATAAAGAGCCTACTTTTCTAAAAATCTAAGTTTCATGACTATGATTATTCTATATGGACCTATCTAGAATAATGAAAAAATTAAGTTGGTAATATAGAAATGTCTAATTAGTTCGAAATATACCTGGTATAATGTAGCCTAATAGAGCTCTACAGTTAGCAGCCTTGGTGACGGAATATATTCTTATTTCCATCTCGTAAGGTACAGAATACAACATTTGGTTCAAGCCCAGTGGATAGCATGCACATTACATGCAGTTAGACATGGGATCTATCAGCGCGCGTAGAATCATGTTTTGCAACAATGTCATGCATGTATTCACCAGAAAAATCTGAAATATTATTATCTCTTGTTTTGTCAATGTTGGATGAAATCCATTCGTTAGTATAGAAGTTGCATGTATTTTAAAATTTGACCTATCAGCAGGCGTAGAATTATGTTGGCAGCACTGACGTATATTAGTAGCTCCAAATTAATCTAGAATGGCAGGTACTATACGTGTGGAATGTTTAGAGCTGATATATTTATATTAGGGTAAGAAAATTAACAGTTGGCAGCCCTGGTTGTTCTTAAGAATACGCAAAGTTATATCTGTTATGGTACACATAGCATATACGAAATTAAGTTGAAGTCCAAATGATAGTATAGAAGTTACATGTATTTAAATATTGGTCCTATCAGCAGGCTTAGAATAATGTTGGTAGTATTGACGTAATTTGTTACTCCAAATTAATCCAGGAAGTCAGGTAATATACGTGTGCATTGTTCAAAGCTGTCGGCTTGCATACTTTCTGATATAGGCCTATTGGCATTTGGATAAAGGAATAAAAAGAACATTTGTTAAACTTTGGCAGCTCTGGGGAACGCTCAGTCAGATCTGTTTATGTACACATAGTACATACGAAATTTGGTAGAAATCAAATTGATAGTGTAGACGTTGTATGCATTTAAAAATTGGACCTATCAGCAGGCTTATAATCCTATTGGCAACACTACCATGTATGGCCTCCTGGAAATTAAACTGAATTATTATTATCTATATGTGTGCCAATTTTGGAATAGCTCCCATGGATACCTTCCAAGATATCCAACATGGAGCTCAAATTTCAATTGCGTTTTTTCAGCAGTTGGTAGCACTGACATCACTCTCAAATATGGGCTTAAATTAGTCAGGTATCGATCTTTATTCATACGAAATTTGGGCTCGATTGCTGCAGCCGTTTAGGAGATGATAGGGGGGAAACACACACACATACAGACAGACACACATTTGCCCGGATCGATCTCATAAGTATACTTTTCCCAATTTTTGCAAAACGTGAAAAGTAGGCTAAAAATCTTCAAACGAATAGCAAGTCGAAAATATTCATGATCCAAAATAAATTAAATCAAAAATAGAGGATGCATTCGAAAACGAATCAAAATCCTGCTCGAAAATGTGACGAAACAGGAAATGGGTAGTTTATCTACACCATACTTAATTTTAATAGACAAAAATGGCGAAATGGTACACTCCAATATACCTCAAACTACTACCACTTCTCTACCTCGTGCAGAGTCTTGTAGAAATCGCGTATTCGAAAATACACGGAAGTCTCCTCCAAAACGGAACTGTGGTCCTGCTCACCCATCTGTCTCTCCTGCTCTCGAACTGGGTTACCTACTCCTCCCTCTCCTTCCTGGATTGTGGACTGCATCTCTCAGATTCTGGATTCCCGTTCGTCCAGATTGTAGACTCCATCTCTATGGTTTGAAGAATCTTTTAATTTTGTGGTAGCATTTCCTTTTTAAATTGGATTGTGATTTGACCTTACGTCCTCCATGATTTTGAAATAAGTAGTTATCGAACTCGTAAGCGTTGTTGATTGCTCTTGACATTCTCAGTTACTTCATATGTTGTGTTCCTTCTTTATATGTAACCACTCATTGCCGTAGATTTAGTATAATGCGATAATAATCCTCCTGACTTCACGTAGTATAACATAGTAAATAAAGTTGTGGACTTTTTTCACTGACATGCTTTACCATAAGAATGGATATTCTCTTTACTTCAAATATACGTAGTTGATACTTCTAGCAAGTTCTCAAAATGTTCGTGTATGTTTCAAAAGAATAAGTTTGGAGTACATCTCCACTGTAAATTACTGCTGAAATGTTCGTTCTCACTAACCATGTTCTCGTAACTTCTCGGACTGGTTACAACTTGAAAACTCGATGTTCACTCTCTACGGTTCAAAAGAATAAGACCCTTCTTCTCCTCTGACTACATCCTCTCAGCCCTTTCTCACACCATAGCTGACCTGGTCTCGCGATATACGTATCTCGATGTCCAACATAGAATTCCATTACGTCATTTACACAGTGTCACATTCAACAAAATCTCAATGAAATCACATTTCTGCTTATGTTCTGGTAATTTCTGTCGTATTACAGCGTGTATATATAATTCTGAATTACTCCGTGTTTATCCTACATTCTGCAGTTTTCTCGATCTACATGCTGTCAGTCGATCAGCTGGTGACCTCACACCTTTTCCTGACCTGCGTGCGCTGGTAAGAATGACCTTGAAAGGAGCTGAATTCCAAGTAACCTTGAGGGTTGCCTTCACTCCTGGTAAATATCCGTCTCGTAACATATGTTTATTACGTAATTCCTTTCTCTCGCTAACAGGATTTTACACTCGTAAAATTTCATACGTGGAGGATGCTATTCTTCTCCAATCGCTTCAGCAAAACACTGGTACAGTACCCACCGACAGGCCACGGCCGCCTCCTTCCCTCTTCCTTGTATATCCCTCCCATTCATCCCATCCCTTCCCATCCCTCATGAGGATCCCCTTTTCGCTTTGCAGGTGAGGCCACCTGGGCGAGGTGCTAATCCCGCCTCCTCAGTTGTATCCTTCCACCCAATGTCAAGCTTTAGGACACTGTTCGTAATGACGGTAAAGGGGGGATCCGTCGCTGAGTCCGTGGGAAAAGCCTACGTGGAGGGTAAGATGACTACGAAAAAAGAAAAAATATACTGTATTTCCAAGAAGGGTAGCTCGTGTAGTTGTAACCAATTACACTTCAATAGGGCTGGAGGTTTGACACTTCGTTAAACCTGTATATTGTACAGTTAAGTCTATTCATGTGGAGACTTGAATGAATTCATGCTGGGAAGAGGCTATAGTCCAATAATACATGAATAGAAGTTTTTGCTTAAATGGTTATTCCGGTCAGACATTTACCTGCGTATTAGAGTTATTGAATTAATAATTATAGTTTTGCGACTGAACCTAAATATCAGATTATAAACAGTTCGTTTGATAAATATAAAAGTATTCAATGGTTATGTGTACTCACCTAATAATGAATCATAAATGATTGAACCCATTAATAATATCATCAGATCATTTTTATTTTAGTTACCAGCTGCATAGAGAGATATAAAGTCAATTGCATTTAAAATATTGAAAATAACAGTTTGGGAATTTGTGGAAACCAGTGTGATATTTACCGTTTTTACATTATAATCAGGGAAATGTTACGGGTCATGAGGATTGAAATGCCATATTCCGGCTTATCATTTAGTGACTGAGTCAAGTAGAGTATTATCCAACTATTCCATCAGGGAGTATAATATACCAAGAATAAAAGTCGTTTGTGGAAAAGGGAATCGCTCATTGCTTATCGGTAAACAGTCGATATAAGCGTAGAACCACACATAACACTGGGGGCGAAAACTCCGAGACGAAGAACCATCACCGCCACCACTAAGGACGACTATACTGAACAGTTATCTCCGAGAATTTTCACGCCGAGAGTATCAACATCACGCAAGGTTATCAACATCACGGCGAACGGTGGATGAGTAGACGACATTCCACTTATTTTGAAATACCTAGGAAAGGTACTGCAAAAGAAAGAATGCCGAATGAGGAAGGTTGTGGTAGCGGGGAGCATGGCTATTGAGATATGATCAAGTTTACAACATCGCAAATACAACGTTATACGTGCATGATAACCTAGAATTCGACAGCAGCCATTTTGAATATCAATACATACGCAGTCTGGTGGTGGACGAAGGTATCACATGTACAGGTAAAGAACAAGTGATGCCATCAGTCGGCAACCCCTGGCAGCACACTCACACTCTCACTAATTGACCATTGCTGCTATCTACATACTAGCCCACCCCAGGTGAACTTTCCCTTGAGCTTCGCGAAGACAGATAATGAATAATTCTTAAAAACTCTAAAGGACACGAACGATTGACCGGTCGAATGCTACACATTTATCTACCTTTCTAAATGAAGTTAACGATTCGACGGTACAGAGTGAAATAGCTCACGTTCTTGACCGCTTACAAGATTCTCAACTGAAACTATTAACCCTGGACGAACAAGTACACGATGTGTTGAATGAGAGGAGTACGAGACAGGCGCACAGGCTTGCGAGCAATATATTGACGGCTCCAAGGGTGCAATACGGAAGGACCCTCATCATCATCATCATCCATTATCCGCTCCATCAAGCCGGGTGCGGGTACGGAAGGCCCCTAATCTCCTTAACTAGAAGCCTGAGGACACCTCTCAAGCCACTGTTAATTCAATTACACAACCTACGGTCACTCAAGACATTAAGCTACCTACTATCTGACTTGAACCCTTCACAGGTGGTATCGAGACATGACCCAGGTTCTGGGAACAATTCCGGTCTTCTGTGGACAACAACACACGTCTTTCAACCATAAACAAACACGTGTTTCTCCAAGGTTACCAAGACTGTGAACCTAAACTCCTGGTAGACGAAATAGCGGTTACAGGAGATAACTACGACTGAACGAAGCAGTAAAACACAGTGAGGGTAAGGGGGGGGGGGGGGAGTCATTGCCCCCCCCTCAATTTTTAGGTGCAACACAAAATGTTTAATTATCCTAAAAAAATAAAAGTGTTGCAAGATAACCCAAAACTTATTATTATTATTATGTTCTATAAATGATTTAATACTAGCTTAGGCAGAAAATCGGTAAAGCCACCTTGCCTTGCTTAGTCGTAATTTCTTTATTCAACCAAACAAACACTCTGTTTTCCACCCTCTCCCGTTTCCCGCCGAGCCGCCAACGATATGAGCTTTGTCCTCTTACCACGACAGTTAGAAAAGTGCATTTTCGAACTATTATTTCTCTTCGCCGGTTTAAAGCTGACGTAAGTCAGTGTTCGGGTGTTTTGCTAAAAGTTGACAAAAAACGATTTTGTTTTGTATTCTTAATCCGATTAATGTTTGTATTTTAACTAGAAAGCTATATATACAAAAATCAATGTTTCGTGATAGTTTGTCTGCCTCTCTGTCTGTATGTACGTATGTCCCCTCTGCGTTCATATACCATTCATCCCACTGCGATGAAACTTGGGTGAGTTATTGTGTGCAATCCAGGGAAGGTTTCTAGCTACAAATTGTTTATGTAACACAAAAGGGTGAGGGCCTGAACATGAAAACATAAATCCCACAGTAACCCAATTGCACATTCTGTATACTTATCACACCGCAATGCAAGGTGTGAGAATGGCTTGCTGATTCATCGCGAGGTGACATGAAGGGACTAGGGAGTCTTTCAAATCCCCGCCTTAATTGGCCCTTGTCTCATCATTTCTGATACCCTCATTCTTAGAAGAGTCATACATCTTGTTTTCTTTTCATCACATCTCCTGCCTTCTGCACAAGACCATAAAGGAGGCAGGGTGCGTTTAGCCGCGTCACGTAAGGTGCACCCTGGATTGTGCTACACCCTCAAGGGCTCACGGCTGTTGTGTTCGGGAGACCACCTGAGTTGGATCTGATTTCCCTTTCTCCAGTAACTCTGGGGCGGGCCCCCTCCTATTTCCCATTTTCTATCTGCCCTTCATGGCTCTACTTCCTACTAAATCCATCAATTCTCTTTCTCGGGGGGCATTTACTTTACCTGTATCTTATTTCCTTTATTCCTTCATTTTTGTCCTCTTCTTATCCTAACCCGTGGGCTGTAGTTAGTTTTAGCGTTCATTTCATCATCATTTTTCATTTTCACGCTAAAATATTAGAGACCGATAACCTCGATGTTCGGCTCTTTAACATTAATTAGCACCGTCATCAAAGTAAAATTTCAGCAATACCTTTGCCGGCAATAAAACCTGCAAATCCGGCTTACGTTGTATGCACAGTTTAAACATTTCTCGTATGGAATGTTTGGATTGCATTTCTCAGACTTCTAACTCATCTCTATTCGTTAACCGAAGCATAGCAACGGTATTGCAGAAAAATTGTATCACCGGTGACGGATATTGTATTGCGCAAACCGAAATACTGGTTTCTTCCAAATTACTTCTGTACTAACCACTCAGCAGGAAAGTTCATAACGTTTAATAGTAGGGGAGTAGTGAGAGTTCTGCCCCCTCCCACTAATAACTTCTCTGACGTCACCATATTAGATATGAAATATTTCATATTTTGCGGACCCATGGTCCGATTTTGGCATGCGACATGTCATTGGACTCGGGATGACACCCCCTATCCAATGGACAACATATTTCCACCTCAAAATAAAACCTACCCCTACTAGGGGGTGATATTGTAATTTTGCAGTAAAAGTCGCATTCCAAATGCGACAGATATGAGACACGATACCAGCATGACATTAAACGTTGTTCCACATAAAGCTCATGCGTACTGCTGGATGCCGCTATGAATTAACATTTTTGGTTTTGTTTTTACGCATGCGCACTTGGGGATTTTGTAAGAGAGCGGGCTTTTTGAATAATGATTTATGGATTAATTTTTTTTATTTAACCTAAAATATCGACAACTAATAGGTCATGCGCTTTTTAATATTTCGAGAACTAAGAAGGCTACGGACTTGTATGAGGGGTCATTTGAATTGGGGTGACGCACAGTGGTCCGGATTCGAAAAAAAGCGGAGAAAAATATTTTCCGTTAAAAGAAATGAAATACGTTTGTGTAAAACTTTAAATTAGATGTTACTAAGTGGCAAATTTGTCGTAGTTCATAAAATTACTTGCTTATTCATCTTCTGATACGGATGAGTCGACTTCTTCTTCTTCCCCTTCCTGCTCTGTATCGTCCTCGGGTATTGACAATAAATTACACACTTCCTGAGGCAACTGTCTTCTTTTCTTCTCTGGTAGACCTCCCGTGCTTGAAATTACTGGATCAGAGCTTAGCTATAGTCTATGGAACAAGTCAAAATTATGGGAAATATTGGGGATTTTCTGGTATGGTCTTCCCTATATTTTCCTACGTCTTTGTTTCTAGACTCTATGGCTCTATCGGCAAAATAACTGCTTCTCTAATGGAAGATCCATGGTTAAGTATTTTATGGAGTTTTGGAGGCATATAATACCACGGATATAGCCGTACATATAAGGTTTATGTTTAGCTGCAGTAGGAATTGAACTCTGAACTATTAATTTCCTGACCAGATGAAATTGCTTTTAAAATTATTCCAAAACGTGTTATTAACTCACAGTCTACCCCAGTTATTTCGTATGCTACTTGAGGTTGTTCATAAAACCTTCGGGCAGTGTTGCCATAATTGGTTGTTGCATATCCAGGCTTCGGAATATCAACTAGAAGACCTAATCTCGTTCTGAATGAGTCTTGCACAATTTGTTTCTTCCTTTCGAATAAGTCTCAATTACCATCTTTCACGCCCACTTTCCACGTTTTCAAACCCAGGCGGTATGAAATATGCAGGAGACTTTCAAAAAATTGGATGTGGGCGTGCAGAACTGAAATTCCAAACTCAAGCTGTAAATTGTCGACGGGCTTTTGTGCCATTTTATTTGTAGTTTGTTCATTTCTGAAATTTTCGCACCACAAAATAGCACTTCATGCTTGACGACTGTGACAAATCATTGCATATTTTTCCATCTATCATTGACAATATTAATGAATACTGCACTTCGGTGTTGTTCATAACCAAATTATGTAATTTTTCAATTTGATCATTTAGATACATCCTTTCCGTCCGTGTAATTTCCAATGTTTCATGAGCCCACTGCATTCCAATAGCCCTGCAAAATCGTGTAGATGAGGTTCTTCGATTTATCCACGCAATAATTCCTGTTTTACTGACAACAAGGTGCAGAGGCACGACAGATGATATAAATAAGCTCTGGTCACTCTTTTCAGCTTCTGACCAGGTTTGTTTATATTGGGAATGGCCGGAACTGCAATCAAAGCCCCATTTATAATATAATGTATAGCTCTTATCACTCATATCTGGTAACATTGATAAAATTCCGGAGGAAGTGTGGACCAGCAAGTCTTGTATTTTCACTTCACATTCATTTTCCTTAATTATAACATTTTGTGGATAAGTAGCATTTTTAGCATTCAAAATAGCATAATAGCTAGGGTATACAGTAAGTCATGGCTAACTTATGTTTATTAGCTAATCTTCTCAATGTCACACACTGGTGCTTGGATAAGTTTGCTTTAATTATGAATGATAGGCTAAGGCTTCTTCCACTGACATTTTTGTAGATTGTTGACTCCCCTTTCTCCATGCATCCCGTATTCGTTTACCACCTGTTGGTGTGGTCGTGGTAGCTTCTTTTAATAGCTTGGCTGATGAATCGTCTCCCTCTGCTCTTAAATTCATAGCGGTCGCATAGGCATGCTCTGATGAAGTGGCACTCTCCCTTAGGTCTTGAATGTTTCTTCTTTTGCTTCTCTCCGTTAGCTCTTCAAATTCTTTTGAAGGACGACCTCGATCTTCTGAATTTCCGGAGCCAGGCATGCTGCTCGGAATTGATATCACAATTTCTTTTTTCAACCAGTCTGAATATTTCTTCCTAAAAGCATGTTCTAAGAAGTGACACTTTCTCCTCCCGTCAAAATAAGACAAAAACAAAAGGTTCTTATATTAATATACCCTGTTTGCTCGACACTCTCGTCTGCATTTAATTGGAATTTGTTAATGAGTTATGTTACCACAAACTTTTCTTGACGCGTGCGAGACTGATTTTTGTTCTCTTGGATCTTGTAATGAATTTCACTGCGACTAACAACGACATTCATTTTTCACTTTTCACTACACACACAACTACCACTAATCCATTTCTTCTCGCAACTGGAGATTATTTTGGTTTTCTGACCTCGAGATATCCCTTGCGTAGCATAAACAAATGTCTCAACAGGCCCTTACCTCGCGCGAGGGTTTATACTGAGAGCGCGCCGTAATGTTCTCTCCCTTCTCAAACACGCATCTGGCGTGTTCTGGCGATGAAACCTTTAGGGATATATTCTCCAGTCTCCATTTTAAAATTTGCATAAGTTTCATGCTATACATATGTATACATTTTGTTGTAGGTCAACAAAAATTTATTTTTCTTGAAGAAAATAATGCACTATAAAAATAAGTACAACAGTCCTTATACGTGATATGAAATCGAAAGTCATGCTATAAACAAATATAGCAGATCACAAACCACATACAGATACAGTATTATAGACACCGAGTTTCATTTTGAAGTTAGAATGATATATCAAAATTTACTTAACGGAGTGCGGATTTCAGAATCGAAGAGTTGTATCATATTTGCAGTATTATATCTGAGAAACACAGACGCAGTTTCCAAAGAAAAAGTGAAATTAATGTACAGTGATAAACATACTTCACTTGGAAGGTGGTTTGGCGTTTCTAAATTAAAGTTGAAAAATCGATTTTTGTCCGCTTTTTTACGCATCCGGACCGCTGTGTGACGCCCCGTTTTTGAATTTATTTTGGATTTTTGTCAAAAGGGCCTAAGTGCACTTTTGTTAATATTTCGAGAACTAAGAAGGCTACGGACTCGAATGAGAGGACATTGGATTTTGGGATGACGCCCCGTTTTTGAATTAATTTTTCATTTTTGCCAAAAGGGCCTAAGTGCACTTTTGTTAATATTTCGAGAATTAAGAAGGCTACGGACTTGTATGAGGGATCGTTGGATTTGGAATGACGCACTGTTTTTGAATTTAGTTTAGATTTTTGTCAAAAGGGCTTAAGTGCACTTTTGTTAATATTTCGAGAACTAAGAAGGCAACGGACTTGTATGAGGGGTCATTGGATTTGGGATGACGAACTGTTTTTGAATATAGTATTGATTTTTGTCAAAAGGGCCTAAGTGCACTTTTGTTAATATTTCGAGAACTAAGAAGGCTACGGACTTGTATGAGGGGTCATTGGATTTGGGGTGACGCCCCGTTTTTGAATTTATTTTGGATTTTTGTCAAAAGGGCCTAAGTGCACTTTTGTTAATATTTCGAGAACTAAGAAGGCTACGGACTCGAATGAGAGGACATTGGAGTTGGGGTGACGCCCCGTTTTTAGCCTATTTTCAATTTTGAAAAAATAGGCTTATGAGATCACCTTTTGTCCGTGTGTGTGTGCGTGTGTGTGTGTGTGTGTGTGTGATTCGTGTGTGTGTCCCCCCCTAATAAAATCTAAACGGCAGGAGCGATTTCAAAGAAACTCGGAAAATTCATATCACTATTCCCGGCGACCTCGACCGTGCCCTTCAAATTTTGTTACGTCTCACCAATCCAACATGGCGGCTGTGCGAAATATTTCACCAGCATTCAATATCTCCGAAACTATTACCGATATTACCCTGACATTTTCTATGGTGATAGAGGGAACTACTATAAGTTCACTTATGTGACTTTTGAAAACCTGGTAACTACATAACCAACATGGCGGCCAAGCGAATATGCGACGTTTAAATAGACGTTTCTCGAGATTTGACCAACCAAACGCAATGAAACTTGGTACAGTATATGTTTATATACATTGTAATGCACCGACATCTAACTTTGTTCAATTTTTTACATAATCACAAGATGGCGGATGTGCAAAATATTTCACCGGCATTCTATATCTCTGAAACTATTAGCGGTATCTCCCTAAAATTTTGTACGGAGATAAAGGGCACTACTGGAAGTCCATCTATAAGACTTTCAAATACCGGTTAACTACAAAACGAACATGGCGGCCAAGCGAATTTGAAAATTTTAAATAGACCTTTCTCGCGATTTTATGTTCCAAGCGCACTGAAACCTGGTACAGGAAATATTTATACACATTATAATCCACTGGTATCTAATTTAGTTCAATTGTTTACATAACCTAAAGATGGCGGCAGTGCGAATTTTAAAATTAAGTTTTTATTTCTTGTGATGTAGTCATGCGATCGAAGTGAAAGTTTGAATAATGAACCTACGCAATAATTTTCCTTTAATGGTACATGACTCTATGGCCTATACATTTAACAATCCAACATGGCGACCATCAGAAATATTTAGACGATACTGAATATCTACGAATCTATTTTAGCAATCAAACTGCATTTTTTAATGTTCATAGGGGCTATGAACTTAAGTTCTCCTATAGGACTTTAAATAACCTGGTGATCACAAATCCAACATGGTGGCGACGCGAATTATAAATATTCACATGGACGTTTCTCGCAATTTAACCATCCGAGAGCATTTAAACTTGGTAAAGTAAATCCTTATACGAATGTTAATCCACTGGCATCTAATTTATTTCAATTGTTTCCATAACCACAAGATGGCAGCTGTGCGAAATTTTAAAATCTCCTTGTTACTTCTTGTGTCCTAATCATGCGATTGATATTTTGAATGCTACACGTACACACTAATCTTCATGTAACAGTACATAACTCTAGGACCTACATATATAAAATCCAACATGGCGACCATCCGAAATATTTAGTCGGTTCTCAATATCTCCGAATATATTACAGCAATCAAACTGAAATGCTGTATGTTGATAGTGGCAATTAACATGAGTAGGATATATGAAAATAGGCTGCATAGTTCTTCACGGAACTACTTGTTTGAATTAATTTTTCATTTTTGTCAAAAGGGCCTAAGTGCACTTTTGTTAATATTTCGAGAATTAAGAAGGCTACGGACTTGTATGAGGGGTCATTGGATTTGGGATGACGAACTGTTTTTGAATATAGTTTTGATTTTTGTCAAAAGGGCCTAAGTGCATTTTTGTTCGTATTTCGAGAACTAAGAAGGCTACAGACTTGTATGAGGGGTCATTGGATTAGGGGTGACGCCCTGTTTCTGAATTTATTTTTGATTTTTGTCAAAAGGGCCTAAGTGCACTTTTGTTAATATTTCGAGAACTAAGAAGGCTACGGATTTGTATGAGGGATCGTTGGATTTGGAATGACGCACTGTTTTTGAATTTAGTTTTGATTTTTGTCAAAAGGGCATAAGTGCACTTTTGTTAATATTTCGAGAGATTTAAGAAGGCTACGGACTTGTATGAGGGGTCATTGGATTTGGGATGACGAGCTGTTTTTGAATATAGTTTTGATTTTTGTCAAAAGGGCCTAAGTGCATTTTGTTCGTATTTCGAGAACTAAGAAGGCTACGGACTTGTATGAGGGGTCATTGGATTTGGGGTGACGCCCTGTTTTTGAATTTATTTTTGATTTTTGTCAAAAGTGCCTAAGTGCACTTTTGTTAATATTTCGAGAACTAAGTAGGCTACGGACTCTTATGAGGGGTCATTGGATTTGGAATGATGCACTGTTTTGAATTTCGTTTTGATTTTTTTCAAAAGGGCATAAGTGCACTTTTGTTAATATTTCGAGAACTAAGGAGGCTACGGACTTGTATGAGGACTCATAGGACTCGGGATGACGTCCCCTTTCAAATTGGGTAGTTATTGTTTCTCCAAAAACATTCACAAAGGTCCTAACACCTTACATGTTGAAAAATGAATTGTTTACCTGTTTTTAAATTTTAAATGAAGCGTGGTTGTCAAGACAGACGGTACCACTGACATCTGTGTCAACGAGCCTGTCGGCACTTATGGTAGCGATATTCCTGTAGAACAATGAATATTTTGGCAGGACGATGGGAGGGTTTACGACGGTTCGTTTTGCGATATTTGTTATGGCAGACGGATGGAGGCTAATATTCCAAAACGTGTGAAGTGTGCTAAGACATTTTACCCCTAAAGGGGATCTTTAACATGCTAGTCGATGTGGTGTCACGGCTCTGTTGCATTCATACATGCTCATAGGCCAGCGGACAGTTGTAAGATATGAAAACGTATAACATTTCGTTGACCAAGTGATGTGCATGAACCCAAAGAGCTGAAACGGTAAGGTCATTGCTCTGAGATTTTATAAACTAATCATTGGACATGCTGGAAGTGTATGATTAATGAGTACATGTATTGAGGATGGCCACTTGCTAATGATTATTACAGTAAAATGTTTAAGAATAATAACAATAAAAATAAAAATAAATGTTGGACATACACACGTTTTGAATGCTTCAGAACCGTGTTGCTTGCTGGACACTGAATACTGAATACAGAGGCCTTGCTGGTTTGGTGAGAGCAACGGCTGATAAGGCAGGAATGTGCATGCAGGCAGGAAGTGCAATGTCAGGTTACTTGCCTCGTGGTGGCTAGCACGTGTGACGTTTAAGCAGAGACCGCCATGTTGGTTCCTAGACAGTCGTACTAGCGATGTATAAGAGACAGCCATTTTGGTTCCTTATTAAAAACATGAAACTAGTATAAGGTACGCGAATTTTAACGCGCTTGAGGAATGTGGCGAGGCGTGGGAACATGTGTGAGAGAGAGAGACAGAGAACCTTTCAAGGTCAAAACGCAGAGAAAATGCAACTCTCTCTGTTGCTAAAGCAGAATGATAAGGATTGCGTTAGTGATGCACTTGCCGTTTTAGCAAACAGATGTATAGAGTAGAACTCTGAACTGAATTTTGGAATAAAATCCTTTTGTTTTTTGGTAAGTACATATTAATGATTATTTTAATTATATCATGCTAATGAACCTTAAATTTATAGTTATTGATAAGGTAATTTATGATTTTTTAAATTTATTTGTTTGCAGATAACCGGTATAGCTTTCATGTCTGAGAGAGAGACCATTGCACTTTTGAGCCCACTAGAAGAAAACAGCAACAAGCCAGTACAAGTCAAGGTGAGATTTTTTAACTAACTTGTTTCATTTTTGATTGATATTTTTATTTTATTTTATGAAATGCATTTATTAACCTGAATTTAGGTATTTATCGCGGTTTATTTTATTTATTTATTTATTTATTTATTTATTTATTTTTGGAAACATGGAAAGAAAAGCGTTACCGCCGTAGCAGCCACTGAAAACCCGAGACGCAGTAGAGTGCAACCATTGTTTCCAGGCAGTGAACTATTGAAAACTCAGGTAAGTCCGACTTAAAATGGCTATTCCATTTTATCACTAATGAAAAACCATAGACGAACAAATATTCATTACCTGTACATGACTGGGACGATGATTGCTTTCTTGATTATTGACTATGTATTGGCAACCGGTACAATACCATATTGGTAATTTACCGGGAAAGTACAAGGCCATAATGGATTTTCTAAAAAACAAAAATTTAAATTTAATTGACATGTCGTTCCCTATGGACTCAACGAATATCCACAGGTTTGAACATTATAATCTGAACAAAATGACATGACATTAATTTTTAGCCTATTTTCAATTTTGAAAAAATAGGCTTATGAGATCACCTTTTGTCCGTGTGTGTGTGCGTGTGTGTGTGTGTGATTCGTGTGTGTGTCCCCCCCCCTAATAAAATCTAAACGGCTGGATCGATTTCAATGAAACTCGGAAAGTTCATAGCACTATTCCCGGCGACCTCGACCGTGCCCTTCAAATTTTGTTATGACTCACCAATCGAACATGGCGGCTGTGCGAAATATTTCACCAGCATTCAATATCTCCGAAACTATTACCGATATTACCCTGACATTTGCTATGGTGATAGAGGGAACTACTATAAGTTCACTTATATGACTTTTGAAAACCTGGCAACTACAAAACCAACATGGCGGCCAAGCGAATTTGCGACTTTTAAATAGACGTTTCTCGCGATTTGACCAACCAAACGCAATGAAACTTGGTACAGTATATGTTTATATACATTGTAATGCACCTACATCTAACTTCGTTCAATTGTTTACATAATCACAAGATGGCGGATGTGCGAAATATTTCACCGGCATTCTATATCTCTGAAACTATTAGCGGTAAAACCCTCAAATTTTGTACGGAGATAAAAGGCACTACTGGAAGTCCATCTATAAGACTTTCAAAAACCGGTTAACTACAAAACGAACATGGCGGCCAAGCGAATTTGAAAATTTTAAATAGACCTTTCTCGCGATTTAATGTTCCAAGCGCACTGAAACCTGGCACAGGAAATATTTATACACATTGTAATCCACTGGTATCTAATTTAGTTCAACTGTTTACATAACCTCAAGATGGCGGCAGTGCGAATTTTAAAATTAAGATTTTATTTATTGTGATGTAGTCATGCGATCGAAGTGAAAGTTTGAATAATGAACCTACGCAATAATTTTCCTTTAATGGTACATGACTCTATGGCCTATACATTTAACAATCCAACATGGCGACCATCCGAAATATTTAGACGATACTGAATATCTACGAATCTATTTTAGCAATCAAACTGCATTTTTTAACGTTCATATGGGCTATGAACTTAAGTTCACCTATAGGACTTTAAATAACCTGGTGATCACAAATCCAACATGGCGGTGACGCGAATTATAAATATTCACATGTACGTTTCTCGCAACTTAACCATCCGCGTGCAGTGAAACTTGGTACAGTAAATCCTTATACGAATGTTAATCCACTGGCATCTAATTTATTTCAATTGTTTCCATAACCTCAAGATGGCAGCTGTGAAAAATTTTAAAATCTCCTTGTTTTTTCTTGTGTCCTAATTATGCGATTGAAGTTTGAATTCTACACGTTCACAATAATCTGCATGTAACAGAACATAACTCTAGGACCTACATATATAAAATCCAACATGGCGACCATCCGAAATATTTAGTCGGTTCTCAATATCTACGAATCTATTACAGCAATCAAACTGAAATTTTGTATGTTGATAGTGGCAATTAACATAAGTAGGATATATGAAAATAGGCTGTATAGTTCTTCACGGAACTACTTGTTTGTTTATGTATTGGTTAAAGGGGAATGTAAATGACTGTAGCTTTATAAAAAGAAAATAAGGACATGGGTTACTGTTAGTGCTGACATACAGTTTATTATAATTTTTATGATGATTTCATTTAATGTCAATTAACACTCTTCTTCTTCCTAGCATTAATCCCTTGCGGGGTCTGCTACTTTGCTACATATCCTCCACTTCTTTCGGTCGTTGACATCTTCTGGTGTTAGACCAACAGCGTGCATGTCAGCCCTGATGTTGTCAGTCCACCGCTTTGCAGGTCTTCCACGTGGTCTTGTTCCACCTGGGTTGATGTGGAGTGCTCTTTTGGCAACTGAGCTGTTCTGTCTTCTCATGACGTGACCGTACCAGCGTGGACGAGCCTCCCTCACCTTCTCGACAATTGGTGCAACACCAACTCTTCGCCGGACGTCTGTGTTCCTTGCGTGGTCAAATCGGGTCAGCCCCATCGACCATCGGAGCATCTTTATTTCCATCGTATTCAAACTTTGCTCATGTTGTTTGGTCATAGGGCGACATTCAGTCCCATAGATGGCTGCTGGGCGTACCACAGACTTATAGACCTTTGCCTTTAAATGCAGAGGCATCTTTTTATCACAGAGAACTCCAGTGACTTGTCTCCACTTGAGCCAGGCTGCGTTTACCCTCATCCGAATATCAGGAGTGGCGTCACAATTTGAAGTGACAGTGGACCCTAAGTACTTAAAATGCATGGTCTTCTGCAGATTTTCTGTGCTGATGCTGATGGTACCTCTAGTTTGGGGGCCACATTCCAGGTATTCTGTCTTCTGATTTTTGAGGTGTAGTCCATTTTCAGCCAGTCTGTCGTTCCACGTTTGAACCCTGTGCTGGAGTTCAGGGCGGGTTTTTTGGGCAAGTACCACATCATCCGCATAGAGAAGGGTCCAGGGATATGAGGTCTGTATGTCCGCCGTTGCTGTATCCATGCAGAGGATGAATAACAGTGGTGATAGAGCAGAACCCTGATGAACACCCACAGTGATTTCAAAAGGTGGGGAGACTCCAGCTGGACTCCGAACTACACTAGTGGCATTGCGATACAGAAGTTGCACCCAGCTTACATATTCCTCAGGGACTCCATGGCAACGAAGAGATCGCCAAATAAGATCATGAGGGATACGGTCAAAAGCTTTCTTTAAATCGAGAAATGCCAGGTGTACGCTCCGCTGTCTCTCTCTGTGCTTTTCCATTAAAAGGCGTGTGGCATGGACAGCATCGATGGTACTGCATCCCTTAACAAACCCACACTGATTTGGTGTTACAGTGACAATATTTCTGAGTCTAAGATCAAGCACACGCTCAAATATTTTAAACGTATGACAGATGAGTCGAATAGGGCGATAAGTTGAGTAGTCACCCACATCACCTTTTCCCTTCCAGATTGGAACTGTTATGCTAGTTGTCCATGCATGGGGAAGTTGGTTCTCAGCAATGATCCGGTTAAAGAGTGTGGCAAGGAATTCTGAGGCAGGCCTTCCTAGAATTTTCCATATTTCCGTCGGTAAGTCATCTGGGCCAGTTGCTTTCCCACTCTTCATCTTGCTAATGGCAAGCATTACTTCCTCGGATGTAATTGGAGGAACGGGTCCTAAGATAGGATCAGGACTTGCAATTGGTGGGTGTGGAAATTCTTCGTTGCAGATGCCAAAAAAGTAGTCTGCCCAACGTTGGAGGATAGATTGCTGTTCTCGTAGTAGCTTAGCGTTCGCATCCTTGATATGCATGACATGTCCAATGTCCTGAGTTGAACGATTACGAGACTTAGCAAGACGATATACATTGTTTTCTCATGATGGTGTGTCAAGCTGGTCGTACAGGTCATGATAATAATTGTCCTTTGCAGCAGCTACTGCTCTTTTTGCTGCTGATTTCAGGTTACGGTATTGCTGGAGGTCAGTATCAAGACGCGAATTCCACCAAGTCTTGTAGGCCATCTTTTTCTCCCTGATAACTTGCTTGACTTCATCACTCCACCACCAGGTCTGTTTATCAATGTATTTTCGTCCGGGTATGGTTTTTCCCACATTTTCTTTCGCCGCCTGATGTATCTGTTTCACAGCATCCCTCCACATGCCATCAACTGATTGATCAGACTTCACGGAGAAGTTTGCCAAGGCTGTGACCAACTCATTGCGGTGGGCATTCAATCTCCACCACTTGATACGCTCAGGCCCAGTTTTAGGTTTTGTTTTGGGTCGCTTAACGTTTTTATGAATATCAAGGACAAGCAATCGGTGTTGAGGGGCAACGCTGTCATACGGAATCACTTTGGTATCTGTCACCAGCTTTATATCTTGTTGCCGAACTAGCCAGTAATCGATCTGAGTAGCATGTCCTCCACTGGTATAAGTAGCCAGATGTGTTAGCCTCTTTTTGAAATATGTGTTGGTCACAATCAAGTTATGAGCTTCTGCACAGTCAAGTATCCGACATCCGTCATCATTGCGCACACCAAGCCCATGTCCTCCATGGCATCGCATATATCCTTCACGCTGAGACCCAACATGTCCATTAAAGTCTCCTCCAAGAATAATGGACTCATCCTGGGGGATTGCTCGAAGGTGGGTATCCAGACTGTTCCAGAATTCATCTTTCTCATCCTCTGTACATCCAGTTTGAGGTGCGTAGCAAGATATAATGTGGGCAGTGATTTCTGTTGAACCAATCTTGATAGACATAAGCCTATCTGACACCCTGTTGACATTGGTGACACTGTTGCGGTAGTGCTGGTCTACGATTATTGCAACACCGTTTCGTGCTGCGCTGGTACCGTGATAGATGAGTTTGTAGTCATCTCCAATTTCTTTCGCCTTTGAACCCCTCCACTTGGTCTCCTGGATGCAGGCAATGTTGACACGCCTGTGTTTATGCATTTCTGCTAGCTCACGATGTCGGCCAGTCAACGTTCCAATATTGAGGGTAGCGAATCTTAGTCTTAGTTGTTTTGGTTGAACTAACTTCTTTAACCTACCCCGTTCATGAGTAGGTAACCCTCGCTCATTTCTCACGTCACTCGGGCGCAAGTGGCGCGCGTCGCTTTGGGGGAACGCCCTAGCATATTCCGAATTTAGAAGAGACGTAGCCATTGATGCGACAGGAAATACCTCAACCGACGGGTCGCTTCGTCTGTCGTTGAGGGCATTTTAACGCTACTGCCAGCATATAATTCGGCCGCCCCTAACATGGGGTACAGACGCCGTGTGTAGCCGCCCGCTCCGGGTCAGATGCTACAACTGATATCCACCCCCAAAATGAGGATGATACCTTTTACTCAATTAATCCCGAGCACTGGGCTGCCACATCCGCCATCTACACTGTACCGAGGATTATCCTCACCACTGTAGCTGCCGTTGAGGTCTTCACCGTAACCCTGGCAAGGGACCCTTACATGGGACTACCAGCCGGGTCAGCTGGACCAAGGTTTTATAAAGAGGTGTTACTCCTCTATCACTCGCCCTTTGTCCTGACTTGTGACAGGCAGAGCCTGGCTTCCCAAACACTGGGTCCAGGTTGGTGGCGTTAATGTCAATTAACACTAAAGTTGTATTTACAAGGATTGATTGATTGATTGATTGAGTGATGGGTTATTTTGTTTGTTTTAGGTGTGGTCACGCGCCATTAACGTAGTGAACAGACAGTGAACAAGCATACATTATGCTTTAAAGTATTCTGTGCTCTTGTGCAACGTTAATAACTTGCAATAAAGAAAGTTTTATTATAACTCATGGCGTTAGTAGCAAATACAACAAGTGAGCAAGTTGGTTTACCACGTGGGTTGAATTTAAAATCAGAAAATGATCGTTGGTTAACAGTTGGATCTTGGCCTGTAGGCTTTTTGTCAGCAGATAAACTTGCTGGAGCTGGTTTCTATTACTTGAACCGAGAAGATGTTGTGCGCTGTGTGTTTTGTCGTATTGAACTTTCACACTGGGAAGAAGGGGATGATCCCTTTAGAGACCATTTGCGATGGTCTCCTTGTTGTCCTTGTCTCCCACAATTCCAACCCCTCGTCCTCGTCGTGGGAGATGGGCAACGTAATGAAGTAGGGGATTACCTGTAGGGGTGTAGTACAGTGGGGACTTAGTGTGCCTCAAGACCGCTACGGTAGCTGTGAAGGCCCTACAGGAACCCTGAAGAAATTACGGCTAACGGGGCTCTGGTGAAACAACTGCTGCCTTGTAGTTTGGAGTTGGTCCTTCAAAGGCTAAGGGAAGAAACCCTGACAGAAAATCAGACTGGTGCCTCAGGACTAAGGTGGCAGTCCCTCCAAGGCACTCGGAGGCAGTGGGTTTATCACTCGCTCCTCTTAAATAAACTGATTACTGAAACTGAAGCGAAATTACAAAACCGGACGGATAACCTGATGACGACTTTTGGCATGAAGAGGACTACGAAAATCGGTTTCTGGAATGTGAGGACCTTGATGGAGAAAACCAGACTGAAACAAGTGACACGGGTGATGAAGAACTATGGGCTGGATATCCTAGGATTGAGTGAGGTGAGGTGGCCAGGATTTGGTGAAATACAGACAACAGATGGAATTACATTTCTCTATTCTGGGGGCGATGAGGAAGAACACAGGGATGGAGTGGGGTTGCTGCTCAACAGAAATGCAAAGAGGAAATTGAGCGAGTTGAGTCCTTCCTCTACCTTGGGAGTATAGTCACAAATGATGGGGGAGCAGAGGAAGATGTTCGAAGCCGTATCAGGAAGGCAAATGGTGCCTTTGTCCAGCTCTACCCCATCTGGAGAAATAGAAACATTTCCAGGAAGACCAAGCTCCGCCTTTTCAATAGCAACGTAAAGTCGATTCTTCTCTATGGCTGTGAAACATGGAAAGTCACAAAACCGATCAACAACCAGCTACAGGTGTTCATTAACAGATGTCTGCGTCGCATCATGAATGTGAGGTGGCCGGACATAATCTCAAATGAAGATCTTTGGACCATCACCAATCAACAACCGATTAGCATCCAGATCAAGGAGAGGAAATGGCGCTGGATCGGTCACACTCTAAGGAAGCCGGACGGAGCTGTTGAGAGGGCGGCGCTAGACTGGAATCCTCAAGGTGCCAGGAAGCGAGGTCGACCTAAGAAGACCTGGAAGAGGACGATCGAAAATGAAATTGCAGAGGTGACAAGAACTGGAGTCAAGTGAAGAGAATGGCCAGGAACCGTACTGCGTGGAGAAATTTCACCAAGGCCCTATGCTGCGGAAGGAGCGGCAGGAATTAAGTAAGTATGTTGTTGTCCTTACATGCTTGGAAAACAATTGGGTAACATACCAGTGTATCCATTTTACCGAATCAAAAGGCCATTGGCCACTACTTACGTTGCTGAAACACAAATAAAAAATAATAATAATAATAATAATGTATTACCAGCCAACGGCAGTGTCCATATATGTGGTCCATATGCGATAGACAGTATTGAATTGGCATGTGCGTTTGAAAACTGGGAGTTTGCAAGACTAAAGCGCTAGCACACCCAGAGTACTGGTCTGTTGAAAAACGTTTAGAATCTTATAACAATTTTTGGCCATTAATATTAACACACCTTACAAAACAGCTAAGTGAAGCTGGATTTTTTTATACTGGTGAAGGGGATAAACCAATATATTTTCATTGTGGATTTGCTTTAAAGGATTGGCAAATGACTGATGACCCTTTTGTGGAACACGTTCGTTGGTTACCTAACTGTAGATACATGGTGATGCTTAAAGGTCAGGAATGTGTGAACACTATTGATCAAGAAAACGTAATCGCAGCACAAGACATAAAAGTGCCTTTAGAGTTAGAACACGCAGTACAAATACATGAGGCTCAAAAAATATACGTGTCTGACGAACAGATACAAAAGTGTGACCAACAATTATGTAAAATTGGTTATCAAGAAGAACTAGGTGTTGTATTTTTGCCTTGTGGACACTTGATAGCCTGTGCCAAGTGTGCATTAGCACCTAACACTTCTGCTATATGCAGAAAAGTAGTATCTGCTACAGTTATGACATTTCTTGCATAAATATTATAATTTATTAGCAATGCATAGTCCAAAATAGCTATATACACAATATTATTACAAGCTGTTGTAGAGTGTAATAGATATGCTTTTGTTTTGTTTATAGACTACTACAATGAAAGTTTTGAACGCTGTGGGACAGGCATGTGGCTTAGAGACAAAGAAGCTCAGTGAATCGCCAACGTATATTCCATTCCGGATTATCAAGATTCGTAAATTGAAAACAGCGTATGGTGATCGTGTACTTTGTGTATGCGAAAATTTTGAGACATTTCTGCCTAGGTGCATTGTTGGTTAGTTGTCAACAAATAGCTTAATATGATAATAGTGGAAACTCCGACGAGAAACTGGCCACACCGATTATGCGTGCCACCTAACAGTTCGCGCAGACAACTACGAACTCGATTTTAATCAGCTGGCAAGTTTACATGCTGCACATGTTAGAAGTGTAACTTTTTGGATATGTATGGGTGTTTTTATTACAAAATACAAAGTGATCCCAAGTCATTTGACAGATTTCCGCAAAACAAACAGTTGTGAGTATACCTACTCATGTTTACATGCCTGTATTTTTTTCTATTAATTTGAGCATAGCATACTTTCTCAGGGGCGGCCCTAGGGCGGTGCGAACGATGAGACCGCACCATGCGCTGTCATATGGGAGGCACAGAATATGCAACGATAGTTTGACAGCGCAAAAGAATTAAACGCAATCACCTTATTAGCATACTACTCAACCCTACCCGTCAAAATTAATATGGACATATAACGTGAAATTCTCACTTAACGTTGTATAAATATTAACGATTTGAAACCAATACCTATACATCTAGGGTTCTGTCCGCCACCTGTTTTCTTGGCGTTCAATCGTGTGCGGGAGCATGCGGATTGTGATTTGTGTCTGTGTTGCAAGCTACGCGTGAAATTGAAACTTTACTTACTGTTAGAACGTTACTACTTTACTAAGGTGGTGTTATGTAATGTAAGAAAGTAGTAGCATCATATTAGGCATATTTCCTTTTGTGTAGATAAAGATCATGCCTAGCCTGGTCTAAGCGTGACTATACAGTAATCGAACAATATTGTTTAATATTAAATCATATTTTAGTTTAGCGGTTTAAATTCAAAATAGAGTTTATCACCAACATCAACATCAACAAACTGGGTGGTGGTGGTAATTTGATTTTTGTTTTTTAACCAAATAACATCATTGCTAGGGTTAAGTGTAAATAGTCGTAGTTCTCCTTTGAATGATAAAGTATAATACTCCTTTATGCAATTCAAATCGGTTATTAAAATGCTTTGTCGCTATTGACCTTGAATTTGAAGAATAAATTGGGATGTTTGTTTTTACTCTAAAACCTTACACTAAGGAGGATAAGCGAATGTACTGATTATCTACAGCTGTGTTAATGGTAGTAATTTTCTCCATTAGTTCCTTACTTGCTTTATGCAACGCTTTGCTGGAAGCAGCCAAATCTTTGAGTAGTTTCAAGTTGACAGCATCATCATCTTCGTAGGCTACATATACTTTACTGAGTCGTTTATAACGTAGAGAATTGGTTCAATTTCCATTGTCTATATCAAACATATTATTAAATAAATCTGTTAATGCAATGGTTTTGTGTTCTGTTTCACAGCATTGATGAGCAAGGGTTTGTAGAACATACTGGACATAGCTGACAGTTGTTGCATCGTTTTGTTCTATTGGTTCTAAAAGCCCAGTTAAACGTTTTTGATTCAGGTGAACAGCTGTAGTTTTAATGATAATCTTTGATTTAAACTCTATCATAGATTGAACAAGAGATTCAAGAGATTTGTATAGTTGATTAATCACATCTCTACTTGTTGTATAGGATTGCAAATAGCTTAGATTAACAGCACCATTTAAATGTTGTGGAGGTGACATCTCTGTTAACCGTTTATAATTTACAGAAATACAGTCATGACTGATGACAAACCCTCTGGTAAGGGCTCAAGTAATTTTTCCAACTGTTCAAATTTGTTGTTAACATCTTGTTTTGAACACCTAACAGTATCCACATACTGTTTAGTTGCAGCATCCTGTTCTTCCTCTGGATTATGGAGTTTACCAAGACGTCTATGATTGGCAATATTAATACCATTCTCATCCACATGTAATTGTTGTGCCAATCGTGATTTTAACTCTGTAAATGTATTTGTTAAGCCACTAACATTTTCTAAATGTTGTAACACCATACGCTCAATATTGTTTGCATGGTGTTCCAAACATTTGATAGTCTATAGTAGTTGTGTTTTTGTTGAGCATAACGTTATAAATTCTGTTTAGATAGAGCATCACTCTTGTTTACAGGATTAGGTAGATGAGTAATTCTGTTATTTTTACACCAACTGCTCCCTCTTGTAGGTCAAACTTGGTATAAAGTACAGATAGTGTAGGTATTTTAGGTGTGATAGCATTAATTGTTTATGTTAGGGTGGTAACTGTATTATGTAGAGGTAAGACAGCAGCTCTTAAATTTGATTCAAACTGGTTTAAGCTATCCTTGCTTGCAGCCATCAATTCCAATTGTGATAATTGTTCTTTTGTAGGAGCATAACTCTCTAAATACATTTTTGATACAGCATCATTATTGTTTACCGGATGACCAAGTTGTGTGTTTCTACTATTTTTACACCAAGCACTCCATCTTGTAGGTAAAACTTGGTATGAAGTGTAGATAGCACTCGTATGATAGGAACAATAGCTTTATTATTTTCTAATAGACTAGTGATGGTATCATATAGAGGTTGAAGTGAAGTCTTTAATTCTGTTTCAATGTTTTGCACACTTGCTTTGCTTCCTGTTATGGATTCCAAATGGAGTAATTCTTCTTTTGATGGAGCATAACTTTCTAAATACAATTTTTATACAACATCGCTATTATTTACAGGATTACCTAATTGTGTAATTCTACTATTTTGTACACCAAGTGCTCCTTCTTGTATGTCTAACACAGCGTGAACAGCTGATAACGCAGGCATGATAGGCAGAATGGCGTCATAACTTTCTATTAGACTAGTGATAGTATCTTGTAAATGTTGGAGAGATATCTTGAATAGTGTTTCAATGTTTTGTAAGCTTTCTTTGCTGCAGCAAACAATTCCCAAAAAGCTTTATTAACAGCATATTGGCCTTGTGTGGGAGAGCCTACATTTGTTATTCTATTGTTTTGCACATCAATGGTAGACTCTGTAATATTCACAAACTACTTATAATAGTACATTATGCAACGAGCCTATAATGGCATTAGGAATAAAAGAGCGGTTCTGGCGCAGGGGCTAATGGGCAAGATGGCCGCCGCGCGCAACCAGCCTTATGTTATTCTTATGGAGGGGTCATTCATAGCTGGCGCAGGGGCTAATGGGCAATATGGCCACCACGCCCCGAGACCGTGGATGACGTCACAGGGAGAGGTTGGCCGTGTAGTTGCTAAATAGAATATTTATTGTTATTATTATAATTATTATTATTATTATTAGGTAATTATTGATTGATCATGTACAATCAAGACCAGCCTTATATTATCCACCCCTTGGTGTAGTGGCTAGCATTCTTTGCTGTTACTGCGAAGGCCCGGGTTCGATTCCTGGCTCTGCCAAGAAATTTAATTTCTGGTCTCACGAGTGGAACGGGGTACACTCAGTCTTGTAAGGCAAAAGTGAGAAAAGGTGGGTTTTAATTCATACCTCTGCCATTCAGCCTAACTCAACTTCATTTAACCTCACCTAACCTAACCTAACCTAGCCTAACCTAACCTAACCTAACTTCAAAGTGAGAGCAAATATGAGAGCAAATGTGACAGCACAAATAATAAACTTAGTTATAACCTAACCTAACCTAACCTAACCTTACCTAACCTAACCTAACTTCAAAATCAGAGCAAATATGAGAGCAAATGTGAGAGCACACATAATAAACAAAGTTATAACCTAACCTAACCTAACCTAACCTAACCTAACTGAAAAGTGCGAGCAAAAAAAATGAGAGCAAAAAGTGTGAGCAAAAAAGTAAGAGCAAATGTGAGAGCACAAATAATAAACTTACTGTCGACCAAAGTATTATGTGTACTCGAGTTTGAAGGTTGTTGGTTAAGTAACCATTAGACCTACATAAAATCCAATAACATCATCATTTTTGTCGTTCTATTTTACGTTAGGTCATGTAGGTTTGGAATTTTAAATTTATATTTTAATATCTTTTATCGCAGTTGGAACACAAAAAGTGCAGGTTTTTAAGCGTGTTTCAACCATGCGTCACATTTAATAATTATTATCTCAAAAAAACCGTCATCAGATCGAATCCAAATTTGAACACAATATACATTGGAATGTTGTATAACTGGTTTATTAATTTCAAAATTGTGTGTGTCCAAGAAACAAAGTTGTTATCATTTTTGTAAGGTAACTTTTTCTCGGCTCGGGGTGGTTGGAAAATGTAGTTCTTGGTTGCGTTGTAATCATACATCGAAAGGTCATGCTGTATGACTGTGAAATACGTAAATTAATTCACTTATTTTATATCGTTTTGTATTTCTACGGGGAAATAACACATGTTTCACCTGCTAGCCACTCCGGCAAAAGCTGTACAGCGTTGCCGAAATGGTGCCCACACGCATCATGGTGAGTCTCGTTCGGAAGTTATTGGTTACTTTACAAACAACCTTCAAACTCGAGTGCACATAATACTTTGGTCGACAGTAGTTATAACCTAACCTAACCTAACCTAAACCACTGAAACCACATTTAAATATTTTAGATTTTACATTTTAACATTTTACATTTTAACATTTATTTTTTTTATTTTTTCATTTTACATTTTTTAGATTTTACATTTTACACTTTTGATTTTTTGTATTTTAGATTTTAGTTTTTTTAGATTTTACATTTTAAATTTAAGATTTTTTGATTTTAGATTTTACATTTTACATTTTACGAAAAGAGTTAACTACAAGGTCACATACCTAACCTCACTAAACCTAACTTTACCAAACCTACTTAAGCTAATCCAAAGGCTAATTCACATCTTCTTCTTCTTCTACCTTATCCGATACGGACGTTGGCTACCACCATGGCTAACACCTTCTTATCCTGTGCAATCCTGAAGAGTTCCGTGGAAGACAGCCCAAACCACGTTTTTAAATTATCCATCCAAGTTATTCGTCTCCTTCCTGGTCCACGCCGTCCTTCAATTTTACCCTGAAGTATAACATACACAAAGTATATAAGGGCACATGCAACTATCCTCATGCTAGTCTTATAGGCTACTGTACAACATGATCACTACCCCAACCGGGTATTTTTTCATTTTGTTGTTTACGCATTTGTCAATTTTTCAATTTCCCATTTTCAGTTTTTTTTAAATGTCAGGTTTAAGTTTTACAATTTCATAATATGGAAACATGGAATTTGCATTTTGTTGTTTACACATTTGTCAATTTTCCATTTTCAGTTTTTTTTAATGTCAGTTTTAAGTTTTCAATTTTATAATATGGAAATGATGGATTTTACATTTTGTTGTTTACACATTTATCAATTATACAATTTCCCATTTACAGTTCTTAATATGTCAGTTTAAAGTTTTTTCTATTTGATCAATATGGAAACATGGATTTTCCAATTTGTGTTTTACATGTTTATTTTGCATTAGGAGTGGAGATAGGTGGGAAGTAATTAAAAATGTACAAGCAGTGTCCATACAATATGTTTTATTTTAAATACATGTACTGTACACTATTTACACATAATACATTTTATATACATTCTTTTTTTGTTATAAATTGAACAGTTGTTTTTATTTTGTTTTCTATTTTATTTATTTTTTGATTATGAATACCATTTTTTCTTTTTGTGTTTTTCTATTTTTGCAGTGCTATTGCTTTAATTTTTTAAATTGATTTGTTTTATGTATTTACTAGACTCATGCAGAGGATTTTTATATTCAAAATTTAACTCTTTAAGCATGGTCAATGATTGAGTAATGACCATAGGCATATGTACCTATACCATTAGCATCAATCACTCTTTTATCATCACCAGGACACAAAGCAATTTTGTTTAGTCTTATAGATGATATGTCATGTTGTTTAGAAGCGATAATGTTCATGGGTATTCTTTTTACATTGTTTTTCATGACACAATCCTTATAATCTTGAAAGCTTATACAATTTTTGACAACACCTCTGCTAATACCTTTAATCTTTTTGATTTCTTTACCATTTATGTCTAAAGCATACATTTTAGCTCTGAGTCCAACAAATGCTTTTATAATTTGTCCACAAGCCTCGTCTTTAAATTTCCCCAACGTTTTCTTGTTTGATGTAGAGTAACATATATGATTAGTAGGATAATCTGATGTGTCCAGGTGTTCTAGGAATTCCAACTTGTCTTGATATACATCTGGGGTGTTAACCAAATAAATCCATATACATATACATATACATGAGTATCCATATACATGAGTTTAAGATTGTCCATGCCATAATAGGGTAGCAGGACATCATAGTGGTGGGAATACATGAGAGTTTTAGAAATATCCAGTATACACATTCCAATATATATATAGGCTTATTGAATACAATGTTACGTTTAGCCATGTGGAAAGCAGCTAGGATAGGACCATAAATTGTTCTGTCAATAAATGTCGGCTTTGCTATTAGCTTTTCTGCCTTTTTGCTGTCAGTCACAAGACGTATGCGAATTCTTTTACGGATATTTTCCATTGTTTTTCCAAAAATGGCGTTGTTGAATAATTTGTACAGATTTTTCTCAAAATCATTTTTGGCTCGTTTTCGAAAGTTGTATTAAAATCATCGTATGCCTTTAACCAAGGTCTTTGCTTAAACTTTAACACACGATGGATTTTTATCAATTTTATTCCATGATCTAAAGCCTGTTTTAATGCCATGTAGTGAACAACATATCGCCTTCGATTTCCAAGATGAGGAATTAGTTTTTTCAGAGACGAATCCTTAGGTTGTGTACAATCTGGTAGGAAAGGTAAATCGTTGTGTAGATCATGAAGGTCAGATGGGTAATCAACATCAACGTCTAGAATGTATCCCACAGGATCGTCTTCCTTTAGTTTTTCTAGATCAACAGTATCTGGAGAAACCCACTGAAATCCACCTTAAGGAAGAGAGTGACACATAGCCCACCCGTATTGGTTGTTGGCATCATCGTAGGTAATAAACTGCGATGGTTTCTCAGAATCATAGGTTTGCATGTATTTATTGTTAGCTTCAGCATACCGATGAGACACCTGGCATATGCCTCCACGTATTCCAGAATCGATTAAAAGAATCTGATCGTAATCCTGTAGCAATTCCAGTTCAATTCCTGGTGTACAAAATAGTAGAATTATACAATTAGGTAATCCTGTGAATAATGGCGATTTTGTATCAAAATTGTATTTAGAAAGTTATGCTCCATCAAAAGAAGAATTACTCCATTTGGAATCCATAATAGGAAGCAAAGCAAGTGTGCAAAACATTGAAACAGAATTAAAGACTTCACTTCAACCTCTACATGATACCATCACTAGTCTATTAGAAAATAATAAAGCTATTGTGCCTATCATACGAGTGCTATCTACACTTCATACCAAGTTTTACCTACAAGATGGAGTGCTTGGTGTAAAAATAGTAGAAACACACAACTTGGTCATCCGGTAAACAATAATGATGCTGTATCAAAAATGTATTCAGAGAATTATGCTCCTACAAAAGAACAATTATCACAATTGGAATTGATGGCTGCAAGCAAGGATAGCTTAAACCAGCTTGAATCAAATTTAAGAGCTGCTGTCTTACCTCTACATAATACAGTTACCACCCTAACATAAACAATTAATGCTATCACACCTAAAATACCTACACTATCTGTACTTTATACCAAGTTTGACCTACAAGAGGGAGCAGTTGGTGTAAAAATAACAGAATTACTCATCTACCTAATCCTGTAAACAATAGTGATGCTGTATCTAAACAGTATTTATAACGTTATGCTCCAACAAAAACACAACTACTATAGACTATCAAATGTTTGAAACACCATGCAAACAATATTGAGAGTATGGTGTTACAACATTTAGAAAATGTTAGTGGCTTAACAAATATATTTACAGAGTTAAAATCACGATTGGCACAACAATTACATGTGGATGAGAATGGTATTAATATTGCGAATCATAGACGTCATGGTAAACTCCATAATCCAGAGGAAGAACAGGATGCTGCAACTAAACAGTATGTGGATACTGTTACGTGTTCAAAACAAGATGATAACAACAAATTTGAACAGTTGGAAAAACTACTTGACCCCCTCACCAGAGGGTTTGGCTTCAGTCATGACTGTATTTCTGTAAATTATAAACGGTTAACAGAGATGTCACCTCCACTACATTTAAATGGTGCTGTTAATCTAAACTATTTGCAATCCTATACAACAAGTAGAGATGTGAGTAACCAACTATCCAAATCTCTTGAATCTCTTGTTCAATCTATGAGAGTTTAAACAAAGATTAACATTAAAACTACAGCTGTTCACCTGAATCAAAAACGTTTAACTGGGTTTTTAGAACGAATTGAACAAAACGATTCAACAACTGTCAGCTATGTCCAGTAAGTTCTACAAACCCTTGCTCATCAATGCTGTGAAACAGAAGACAAAACCATTGCATTAACAGATTTATTTAATAATATGTTTGATATAGACAATGAAAATGGAACCATTTCTCTACGTTATAAACGACTTAGTAAAGTGTGTGTAGCCTATGGTGTATTCTTTGAATACACGGTACGTGAGAATCTAATTTTTAATGCTCTTTGCATGTCTATTTCTTCCTCTCTTATCAAACACCAACAGTGATCTTCTATTTTCTCTTTGTTGATCAGGTCTCTTATATCTTTTATGAGTCTGTTCTAGATATATATCTTCTGTGACCCACCTAGCGTTATCTAGCAGCGAATCTCTGAAGCTCTTCAACTCTTCCTGGTGCAAGAAGACTTACTTATCTATCTCGCCACCAGATCTTGTTACCATCGCCAGCTATTTTCTCCTTGAGCAAGAGGACTACGTCTACTTTTTCACTCACCATGCTGCGCTAGTATCGCCTACTATCAACTCTTTGAAGACCAGCTCATCAAGAGAAAATCATTTTTTTTTGTTATAATGTTGGCAATGTTTATATGTTCTCCTTTCGTCTCCTACCCCCCACTCTTTTCCCTTCCTTTGACCCTCCGTGCTTCGCTGAGCAGGTCTCACGTCTAAGTCGGCAGTTGACTCGGTCAGTTAAGGCTCAACTCGAGCCCGTCTCCTCAAACCAAGAGACACTCTCTACATTCTACGCCATGTTGGCACATTGGATATCGTCAAGGGGAACTTCACCTTCGACATGAAATCAAGTTAAGTACAAACTTCAAGTTTTAACCTCATCTTCATGGTTTTAACTTCTACATGCTTTTAACTAATATTTTATAGACAGCGTGAGATTACTTATTTTGGGGCAAAAATCATTCTTCGTGGGATTTGCCATGTTGAGCTTTTGTCTGTCTAAGCCAACCTTAATAGAAAGTAGTCTTTCTTAAGCTATTTAATTGAGAAATCTTCTCACTACGTGGAATATTATCTGATACCCGCTGTCTGTAAAATACTAAGCTCGCTCCACCGTTGGATTAATTTTTGGCCCCATTCTTCTACTAAGATCGTTCTGGAACCTTCCAGATCTTGTATTTATCTACACGTCCTGCCGTCATGTAATTTTCACTAACTTGTGAGAATACTATTTAAATTGAAGAATCTCACTTCTGAATTAAAGCTCAATAGTGAATTTTCTTCCACCGTTGGATGTTCTATGGCGCATTTAACTGTAATCCACCATTTTCTCCAGCAATAGACTTTTGTTCATCTAGTGCAACCAGTCATTTTTACAAATTGAAATAACTTTCTTTGCCATAAACTTTCGTGTTTCTATAGTGAACGTTTCATCTATTCAACGAACTATAGTGATAAACAGTGTTCTCTCAGCATTTCTTCCGCGTCCCGATCGTCCGGTTACATTTAAATAAGGCCATGAACATTTTTCCTCAATCCCAACTTCTCTTTCCTAAACCTCTTACTAACAATCCGTAATAAACTTTTAAATTCAGGTCTGATTCAACGAGGTGTCAGTCTATAGATGTGCCCTCCCAATTTTTCTTATGTGTAATTAATTAACCTCTGCATAACTACGTGTCTAGCACACGTTTTAAACTTACATTGTTTCTCCCTTCTCATGAGAGAATACAATACTTTCAACTCTTGAGTGGGTTATTTCTAAGTCTCACGAAATGGAAACTGCTCCATTTGGTTCGTGATTCCTATCTAAATACAGGAAGTCTAGAACCTTCCTTGTTGATCTTTTCGTCAGGTTTCACAGTAAGTGACCTGCCCTTATTTGCATAATAACTAACGGTAATTCTGCATAAACATAAGAAGTAATAGGAACTTCTTCATCATTTACTCACTTCCTTTCTTTTTTTGTAATTTTCGAAGTTGTAACCTTTTCTAAAATAATTACTTGTAAATTCTTTAAAGTACACTCCTTGTACTCAATTTGATGTTTAAACTTTCAGCATTTCATTTGTCTTTTTTAAATCTTACAAAGATTTTAGTACATATATAAGGTTCAAAACCTCATAAATTGTTATTTGCCTGGAGCAATCTCTAAATGTTAGGAGGTCTGCGACCCCATTTGTTAAAAAGTTTAAAAGATCTATATTTGTCTAAAAGATATTATACATTTGTTAAAGTTATCAACTTCTTTTGAATTGTTAAATAAATTAAATATTTGGTTTTGGATTTATCATTTCTCAAATACCACGGTTAAGTAAGAGTCTGTCTTCCCTGACTCTTCCAAAGTTTATGCCATCGTTAATACAGAACAATTCTGCTACTATTTGTCTGGCCAGACCAACACCTTTCCCCATAGTAGTCTTATACATGCTTGGGAGGAAATACACCAAAGCCTCTCTCTTGCAAATCGCCCAAGTCCTAGCTGCGGTTCCCGTAAGCTTCGACCAAGTTCGTACCTACTTTAGGTATCAGAGAGTTAATTTTCAGTGGCAACTGCCTCTAAGGGTATTTAAAGTTAAATTTATAACTTTGTGGGACCCTCATCCCATTTCTCTATCCTTTTTCTCCAGTCCGAAACCCATCTCCTTTTCTTAATCATCTTCCCTTGGTGGGTGGGTTATTCCTCAGCCAATAATCTACCCAAAAGTTGGTCCCAGAAACCCGGGAGAGTCCATTTGTCATTGTTCTGTTTGGCAATACTTTGCAAATTATTAATATCTGCTTTGAATCTTTCAGCTATAACCACATCATGCAAAGCCTGTGAACAGGAAAGAGGCCGCTCCTGTCTCCTTTGGTGTGTCCCGTTCTGTCTACTTATTTGCTGCTGCCGGCTTGACAGCATCTCCAAGGTTCTACAGTTTCGTGAGTTGTATTTCAATTTATTCTCTTTGTCATGGCTCCTACTGAAAAAGATGAAACTCTCATTGCCAGACGTTCTTCCTATAAAGGGCAACTCACCAGATTCAGAAATTTCGTCAAGAAATTAAATCCCGACGAGTGTGATTTAGACATCTTAACACAACGCCTTAAGTTGTACGAACGGTCCTATGATTATTACGATCAAATTCAAACCGAGATTGAATCTGCTTGCCCAGAACTTCAATCGGATCGGGACGAGGTTGAACCCTTGTACTTTGAAGGGATTGCCAAGGCCCATCAACTGATTCGCAGTATCTCAGAACCGGACACTAGGGTCATCAATCCGGCCCAGTTCGCACCCGCTTCAGTTCACAAGAACAAACCGAAACCGTTACTTCCTAAGATAAGCCTACCGCACTTCTCAGGCCAGGAAGGTGAATGGTATTCTTTTTATGAACTTTACTGCTCCCTAATTCATGAAAATACTGAGATTCCCGACATTCATAAATTCTACTTCCTCCGTACGTCTTTGGAATGCGAGGCCTTGGCCTTGGTGGAGTCACTGCCTTTAAGCGCAGACAACTACCACATCGCCTTTAATCTCCTTAAAGAGAGATATGGCAATTTGCGTTTGTGTATAGCTCGCCACATACGCTGTCTCTTCAACCTGCCAGCCGTCAAACCTAATGACGTCACCTCTTTAAGAGACCTGTTAGACTCTATTTAATTGCACGTGAGAGCATTATATCAACTTAAGCAGCCTGTCCAAACATGGGACACCATACTTATTCATCTAGCTACATCCAGATTCGATTTTTCGACTTTGAAGGCTTGGGAGATTGAACTCGCCCGCAAAGAGGAATTTTCGTTCGAACACTTAATCTCGTTTCTCAACAGCCGATGCCAAGTCCTTACAGCACTCGCATTTCAGTGCGAAAAGGTCGAAACGAATCATCCGTGTCAAATTTTTGAAAAAAAAACTTGCTTCTTCAAAGGGACATCAGCCCCCATCTGTCGAGAACAAGAAAACCCGTTCTTCTTTCAATCATTCAAGAGAACATATCAGGCCGCTTAACAAATCTTTAAAATGCACGCTCTGTAAAAAGCTTCACACATTGTATTTGTGCAAATCCTTTAAAGAATTGTCTGTCGAAGATCGAAGGAAGTTTGTCTTGAATAGCAAACATTGCTTCAACTGTTTGTCACCTAAGCATTCTTCTTCAAACTGCACGTCTTCCAATCTTTGTTTTCATTGTAAAAAACCGCACCACTCTTTATTGCACGTTCATGATAAATCGAGGTCACCAGCACCCGCCTCTTCAAGCTCCTTGCAGAGCCGCTCCGAACAAACTAATGCTTCTTCCTGCATTTCTAACGCCGAAACTTCTCACCGTGCGCAAACCCTTTTGACCACTGTACAATTCGAAATCCAAGATAAATTTGGAAATTGGGTTCGAACGCGTGGTCTTCTCGATTCTGCTTCAACGCACAACTTTGTTTCGCAATCATTAATTAAAAAACTAGGTCTTTCGTCATCGCATACTCCCATCAATGTATCTGGCATTGACAATTTGAAAACTCAAGTCTTGCAGTCTTCAAAGTTGAAAATCAGAGACGTTTGCCAAAGAAACACCAATCTTAACTTAAACTGTCTCATTCTTACCAGTATTGGCAAGGACACTCCTAGCAGCTGTATTAATACCTCCGGTTTAAAGATTCCTTCGCACTTAAGGTTAGCTGATCCTCAGTTTAATGCTCAAGGTCCCATTGATGTACTTTTCAGTGCCAATGTTTTTTGGAAGTGCCTTCGCAAACAAACACGTAAGTTATCTTCAACCGTGGTCGCCAGAGACACCGATTTTGGTTGGGTTATTACTGGTGAAATCTAACAACCCAGTCTTCAAACCAAATCGCAATGTCATTTCGTTACAGCTGACATAAATCCCATTTCTGAAAAAGAGAACGCTAATGTTTCAGATCTCAATATTTTTGAAAAACACTTGCCGAAACGATGTCTTATCGTGAACAACTACGCTACCTCTGTAAGTTGTTTAAATGGTTTTTCCTTCTTCCCGCACAAGATGGCAATTCAAGTTCGCCTTGCTTTGTGTTACTTCGTCTACCTTGTCATGTCATTTTTTATAGCAGGTAATTGCTTAAACTCTCTCTCGAAAACTATCTTCCCCTTGTGTAAAACCATGGCTATCAGTCACCATCACTTCGCTGTAAGCTATGTTTCACTTCTTTCGCTATTTAGAAGGATGGCCACGGCCGGCTCCCTCCTCCTTCCTCACAATTGGAAGCCGCTTTTGAAACCGCTTGAAAATCTGAATTCTCTAACATCTAGAATAACTATTCTTATGCATAACCTCCTTCTCAATGTCCCAGCTTTTCTTCTCTGTTCGGAAGAATTAAGCTTTTTTCTGTCGAAAGTTGTCGGATTTCGTGATCCTCAAAATTATGCGAAATTGATTTCCTACTCTGTTTCATACGTCTTTAAATTGTTTTTCCACTTCCAAGCTACGGATGACTACATGTCGTGTTACTCGCTCCGCTTTAAGTCAAAGCTGATTCAACTAGTGTTGTTTGTGTACTTTGAACTGCTTGTTTGTCAAACTTGTTTGTATACAAGTTTGAGGAAGGCCAAGTTATCGTTTATTTCCTGTATGCTTGCCAAAGGTCAAAGCAAGATTCCTTTATCTCAACTCTGGCTGATTGCCAACTATCGTCTTGCGAGTTGCTTCTGTAAGCTCGGAAGCCGCTCACCTACTTCCCAAAATAAACTTGTTCCGGTTAAGGACTCTTTCAGCTATTTAAATTCCTTATCTCGTTGTACTATGTGGGTCAAGGCCGCGCTTCCTTATGTCTCTCACTTACTCACGCTCGTATTCTACAATCGCTTCGATTCTTGTCTCGTAACATCGTTGCATATCCTTTACGCGCTTATGTATTGCACTTTGCTTACATATTTTGCGATCTTATTGTTCATTGATGAACAAACTTGTTTTTTCTCGTCGTTACATTCGTTGTGTTTTTGCATTTATACTTGTTATGTCACGTTTCTCGCTGACTTAAGTATTTTTCTGAGTAACCCCTTTGATGCTTATTGTAACTTAAGGTCATTGTTTATGGCTACTCGTTTGTTACCTATGGCGTTCTTGCTTTCTACTCGCATAGTTTCTTTGTTTATTTGGTATATTCTTATCCTTAATAGATGTACTTGTTTCTATACGCTTTGTTTAAACTTGTCAAGTCTTCTTTCTCATCGTATCGCAATCTTTACTAGTGCTTTATTTCCCTCAGCTTCTAGTTATTTTGTGATTGAAGATGTCGTTAATTCTCGTTTTTTAACTCCGCTTTCCAATGACCCTGATGACCTGCTTCCATTCACACCTGGTCACTTTCTTACACGCACTTCTCTCTCTGCCCATCCTCCCCTTCCTAATTCTTTCAGGGATTCTGATTTACCTATCGTTTTGCGTAAACTTGAAGCCCTTCCGCAATTCCTATTGGAAGAGGTGGAACTTGGAATATTTAACTTCCTTGCAACGGAGACAGAAGTGGTTTCTTTTCAGTCCCGACATTAAAGTGGGGGACTTGGTCTTAGTTAGGGATGTTTTACCCCCCCTAGTATGGATCTCTGGTAGAGTGACCGAGTGTTATCCTGGAAGAGATGGGAGAGTCAGGGTGGCCAAAATCTTGACCACTAATGGTCCGATCACAAAACAACCATTACCTTTAAATATTTACTTGTTTTTCTTGGTCTCTGTTGGTGTTTGGCCCTCCCAGTATGGTGTATTCTTTGAATACACGGTACGTGAGAATCTAATTTTTAATGCTCTTTGCATGTCTATTTCTTCCTTTCTTATCAAACACCAACAGTGATCTTCTATTTTCTCTTTGTTGATCAGGTCTCCTATATCTTTTATGAGTCTGTTCTAGATATATATCTTCTGTGACCCACCTAGCGTTATCTAGCAGCGAATCTCTGAAGCTCTTCAACTCTTCCTGGTGCAAAAAGACTTACTTATCTATCTCGCCACCAGATCTTGTTACCATCGCCAGCTATTTTCTCCTTGAGCAAGAGGACTATGTCTACTTTTTCACTCGCCATGCTGCGCTAGTATCGCCTACTATCAACTCTTTGAAGACCAGCTCATCAAGAGAAAATCATTTTTTGTTGTTATAATGTTGTCAATGTTTATATGTTCTCCTTTCGTCTCCTACCCCCCACTCTTTTCCCTTCCTTGGACCCTCCGTGCTTCGCTGAGCAGGTCTCACTTCTAAGTCGGCAGTTGACTCGGTCAGTTAAGGCTCAACTCGAGCCCATCTCCTCAAACCAAGAGACACTCTCTACGTTCTACGCCATGTTGGCACATTAGATATCGTCAAGGGGAACTTCACCTTCGACATGAAATCAAGTTAAGTACAAACTTCAAGTTTTAACCTCATCTTCATGGTTTAAACTTCTACATGCTTTTAACTAATATTTTATAGACAGCGTGAGATTACTTATTTTGAGGCAAAAATCATTCTTCGTGGGATTTGCCATGTTGAGCTTTTGTCTGTCTAAGCCAACCTTAATAGAAAGTAGCCTTTCTTAAGCTATTTAATTGAGAAATCTTCTCACTACGTGGGATATTATCTGATACCCGCTGTCTGTAAAATACTAAGCTCGCTCCACCGTTGGATTAATTTTTGGCCCCATTCTTCTCCTAAGATCGTTCTGGAACCTTCCAGATCTTGTATTTATCTACACGTCCTGCCGTCATGTAATTTTCACTAACTTGTGAGAATACTATTTAAATTGAAGAATCTCACTTCTGAATTAAAGCTCAATAGTGAATTTTCTTCCACCGTTGGATGTTCTATGGCGCATTTAACAGTAATCCACCATTTTCTCCAGCAATAGACTTTTGTTCATCTAGTGCAACCAGTCATTTTTACAAATTGAAATAACTTTCTTTGCCATAAACTTTCGTGTTTCTATAGTGAACTTTTCATCTAGTCAACGAACTATAGTGATAAACAGTGTTCTCTCAGCATTTCTTCCGCGTCCCGATCGTCCGGTTACATTTAAATAAGGCCATGAACATTTTTCCTCAATCCCAATTTCTCTTTCCTAAACCTCTTACTAACAATCCGTAATAAACTTTTTAATTCAGGTCTGTTTCAACGAGGTGTCAATCTATAGATGTGCCCTCCCAATTTTTCTTATGTGTAATTAATTAACCTCTGCATAACTACGTGTCTAGCACACGTTTTAAACTTACATTGTTTCTCCCTTCTCATGAGAGAATACAATACTTTCAACTCTTGAGTGGGTTATTTCTAAGTCTCACGAAATGGAAACTGCTCCATTTGGTTCGTGATTCCTATCTAAATACAGGAAGTCTAGAACCTTCCTTGTTGATCTTTTCGTCAGGTTTCACAGTAAGTGACCTGCCCTTATTTGCATAATAACTAACGGTAATTCTGCATAAACATAAGAAGTAATAGGAACTTCTTCATCATTTACTCACTTCCTTTCTTTTTTGTTATTTTCGAAGTTGTAACCTTTTCTAAAATAATTACTTGTAAATTATTTAAAGTACACTCCTTGTACTCAATTTGATGTTTAAACTTTAAGCATTTCATTTGTCTTTTTTAAATCTTACAAAGATTTTAGTACATATATAAGGTTCAAAACCTCATAAATTGTTATTTGCCTGGAGCAATCTCTAAATGTTGGGAGGTCTGCGACCCCATTTGTTAAAAAGTTTAAAAGATCTATATTTGTCTAAAAGATATTATACATTTGTTAAAGTTATCAACTTCTTTTGAATTGTTAAATAAATTAAATATTTGGTTTTGGATTTATCATTTCTCAAATACCACGGTTAAGCAAGAGTCTGTCTTCCCTGACTCTTCCAAAGTTTATGCCATCGTTAATACAGAACAATTCTGCTACTATTTGTCTGGCCAGACCAACACCTTTCCCCATAGTAGTCTTATACATGCTTGGGAGGAAATACACCAAAGCCTCTCTCTTGCAAATCGCCCAAGTCCTATCTGCGGTTCCCGTTAGCTTCGACCAAGTTCGTACCTACTTTAGGTATCAGAGAGTTAATTTTCAGTGGCAACTGTCTCTAAGGGTATTTAAAGTTAAATTTATAACTTTTGTGGGACTCTCATCCCATTTCTCTATCCTTTTTCTCCAGTCCGAAACCCATCTCCTTTTCTTAATCATCTTCCCTTGGTGGGTGGGTTATTCCTCAGCCAATAAACTACCCAGCCTACAAAGATGATGATGCTGTCAACTGGAAACAACTCAAAGATTTTGCTGCTTCCAGCAAAGCGTTGCATAAAGCAAGTAAGGAACTAATGGAGAAAATTACTACTATTAACACAGCTGTGGATAATCAGTAAGTTACATTCGCTTATCCTCCTTAGAATCTAAGTGTATGGTTTTAGAGCAAAAACAAACATCCCAATTTATACTTCAGATTCAAGGTCAACAGCGACAAAGCATTTTTAATAACCGATTTGTATTGCATACAGGAGTATTATACTTAACCATTCAAAGGAGAACAACGACTATTTACACTTAACCCTAGCAATGATGTTATTTTGTTTAAAAACAAAAATCAAATCACCACCACCACCCAGTTTATTGATGTTGATATTGGTTATAAACTCTATTTTAAATTTAAACCGCTTCCAGGACATCAAGCTCTATATAAACCAAACATGTACGCTGATTTTGAAACTCATATTAATTAACATTCCCCTATGGTGGATTACTATTAGAATAATGTACAATGTAAATCTAGGTTTTTATCTAGTTTGTGTGTTAACTTAGAGACTATACAGTATTGTTGTATTCCTTTTTTTTTCAATAAATTATGCGTATAACATATACCAGTGTCTTATTTTTAGTATAATATCTCAACCCCTTTCCCTTACACCTCTAATTAAACTCTTATCACTACAACCAGCGCGTTCTAGTAATAACAGTTATAAGTAGAAGGTCTAGAAGCCAATAGTGGAACTATCTGTCCACTCAGTTACACTCGGCTATGCCCAGCTTCCTTCGCTAACTACCCAAACCACAGCAGCGCATTCTAGAAGCCAATGGTGGAACTATTTATTGTGCAACTCAGCTCGGCAACGTTCGGCTTCCTTTGCCGGCCAAAACCAGTTCCCCCAATCCCATCAGCGCTTTAAAGCTGACCAGTACCAACTACTCACCGTCAGTATGCTGGCCAGAACAGGCCAGGCGACACCTGGGACCTACTCGCAGGCCAGGACCCCTGCCCCAGCCCCAACCCGCCACCCCACCCAGCCCCCCACCATTGCCCTCCACCCCAACCCCTCCCCTCCGCCCCAGCCCCTCCCCCAGCCACCACCACAGCCCCTCCCCTAGCTTCCACGCCAGCCCCTCCCCTAGCCTCCATCCCACCCCTTCCCCTAGCCTGCACCCCAGCCCCTCACCTAGCCCCCACCCCAGCCCCTCCCCTAGCCTCCACCCCACCCCTTCCCCTAGCCACCATCTCAACCCTCCCCCTCCACAGCCTCCGAACCCACCCCCTTGCCCTCAGGGGGTCACGTGACCAGGGGAAAAAGTGGATGAGCTTCAAATTGTTCCAGAAACCACTTTGCTACACTACTCCGGTACCGCAGTTTTGAGATGAGTGCCCAGGAATATGATACATGATACAATCGTTGTATTTCCCTGAAGGTAGTATTGAAAATATTGTACTAGGGATGGCTGTTGTCAGCGTCGGCAATCAAATTTCGATTAATCAGGTAACCAGTCCTCATCGTGGAGCTTAACATGAGGTAAGTTACTCAGCTACACAGATGGGCTTAAGGATCTAATTACTACATTGTGTCCTTTCTTACAATGCATGCCACATATGGATTTACGTCGATTTGGTGATATTTTGGCAAAAGAGCGGAACTATGGTTTTCAGGTCTTCCAGATTTTGATAGGAGCGTGGAAAAGTGCTACTCACGCAGTCGTTTAACTTTAAACGTACATTTTATACCCTTCATTTATAATTTTCGTTTGTACACTATTTCCCAGAACTGGCAGTCTAAGCCTAAATATGCAAGTTATGATTTTTATGGTTACTGATGATCAGATATATTTTCAAATTTAGTGGCCGATGACCTCGATGTTAGGCCCCTTAAAACAACAATTATCATCATCATCATCATCATCATCTTTTCAAATTGCTGGTTGTTACGATTAAGCCTCAAGTCGAGCTTCATCTTTATATTGTGAATAATATACTGTCCAACCAATCTAATGCAAATACTTTGGATTTTTTTAAATTTATGTATTTATGTCTCATAAGTACATGTTACGCATCCAAAATTGCCAGTCTTGCAAGAGGGTTCCATTGAAATCATATACAACATTACGAAGTCTATCGCCATTGAATTCACAATTTTGTCTACATTCGATAGAGAGTGCGAATCTTAGTCGATTTGATTACGGCACAAACATTGCGGGACAATTTAACAACTGTATTATAAATTGCTTGGATTGTAGGAAATGTATCACTGCAGGTTAAGAATCTACAACTACAAATGGTAGATTGCTGTTCATTCCTAGCAATAATCGCTTTGTTCTCAGGAAATGAGTCACTGTACTATTGCATACCTTAAAAATAAAAAAGTACAGCATTTCGCGGCACAAAAAACGATCGCAGAAAGGCAAGCCAGCGTATAAAATGGCGTGAGTATAATACAGTCAGGTCCATATATAGGGTTCTTGACGCCTCTGGCCAAAAGGAAAGGCAACTTTGCTGCCCGCGACTTGGAATATGTAGACTTATTAAAGTTTCCATAACATATGGGGCTGTTTCTTCACCTGGTTAGCAAACTTCTTAACAAAGAATTGTTTTAGGTTGCTAAGTTGCCTGCAAATCAGGCAATATATCAAAAGGTTCAAACATTTTGGACCATTGTTATCGAACCATGTTTTTCTAACACCTGGTTATAAAAGTTAATAGACTTGTTAACAAAAAAGTGTTTTGGTTGTTAAGCTGATAATATTTCCTGCAAATCGAGAAATATAGCAAGGGGGCCAGAGTTTACACATAAAAAGAACTTAATACAAAGAATGTACATTAAATGTTATCAGATATCATATACAACCAATGTGCAAAACAATTATTTAAATACCGGTAACAACTTTAGGATTTCCTTATTAGTACAATTTCACTTTCAAGTCAGCTTAACAGCAAGGTGACTAAGACGATCCTTTTATTCATGTCCTTAAATAATCAACATTGCCAAAGTATATTCTCTTGTGGAGGGTTTAAACTATAATAACTTGACGTTTAATGGCCAAGAAGTTTTGTGCAGTTTTACAGAAATTCTGCCGTCCCTAAAACCTGCCAACCTGGACAGTTGCCAAGTTTGTCTCCCCGTAAATACGGGCCTGAATACAGTAAATTATCCATTTTTGTAAACACGACCTTTCAGGACCAGTGTTTTACTTGACAGCATAGAGAACCGTATTTTAGGGGTTATGATCCGCTAGTGGTGTTGCAATGTCTAATCTTATCTCCAGAATGTCCTTTAATATCGCCACTGCCGAAGTGAGGTGGCAAAAGTGGTTGCCACTCGAGATAGTGATGGGGAAACATACGGTATAACACTAGGCATAACCGTGTTGAAAATTGGAGCTATGTTTCCGTTGGTGGTTACGGGCCGATAACCTAATAACCTAGATGTTAGGCCCCTTTAAACAACAATTATCATCATCATCATCTTCCATTGGTGGCAGAGTGCATGACATCATTAGAACCATATTTGTTATAAATTGTAAATACATATTACGTCGGCAGCATTACAGATTTTTCTTGTTGTGACAGTTGTCAGTTGGCCATCAGTAACTTTCATTTATGAAATAAACAGTTGTGGCAATGAACAATCGATTTTCAACATTCTCGAAAACCAAGAGGGGAAGGGAGGGGGGGGGGGCGGTGAAGGGACATGGCCCGACCTTGTAGGCCTACTTCAATCTCTACAAACTGGCTCCACATTCTACTTGTGATGGAGAAACACATTTATGTCACTTCACCTCCATCTGTTTTCCTTGCTGTAAGATCTTTTCAGTAGCTTAATATTACGGTAGCGCTGAATGAAGATAGAACGAGCGATAACATTCCCTATAATACATGAATTAGCCAAAATACCTTATGAGACGATGAGAAATAAATCAGGGAGCGATGTTTTAATAGACGTTTCCTCCTCCGCCGTCTGTGACCCACCCAACCTTCCCAAATAGGATCATGACTTATATAACCAAAATTACAGCTGTGGCCGCCATTAGTCCAAATCAATCATCGGTTGCGGTCATGAGTATTCGGATCTCTTCGTTAGCCCCACTGATCAGCTGGTCTGTCATCAAAGCAATACTGCCAACCTCGCCCTTACGGTACTATGTAACACAAAGAAGCGCCCAGTTCAGTCTCTACTGCTCTGCACTTAGTTCACCGCTCTAATTAGGCTAGTGTGTGCAATATTTCGCTTCTCTGTAATGATAATTTTTTTCCTCGGCTGAAATGAGTGTTTTTTAGCCTATTTTCAATTTTGAAAAAAAAAAATAGGCTTATGAGATCACCTTTTGTCCGTGTGTGTGTGCGTGCGTGTGTGTGTGTGTGAGGTGTGTGTGTGTCCCCCCGGCTGGAGTGATTTCAATGAAACTCGGTAAGTCCATAGCGCTATTCCCGGCGACCTCGACCGTGCCCTTCAAATCTTGTTACGTCTCACCAATCCAACATGGCGGTTGTGCGAAATATTTCACTAGCATTCAATATCTCCGAAACTATTACCGATATCGCCCTGAAATTGTGTACTGTGATAAAGGTCAGTACTAAAAGTTCATCTATGAGACTTTCAAACACCTGGTGACCACAAAACCAACATGGCGGCCAAGCGAAGTTGAGACTTTTAAATAGACTTTTCTCGCGATTTATCTATCCAAACGTAATGAAACTTGGTACAGCAATTGTTTATACACACTGTAATGCACTGGAGTCTAATTTAGTTCAATTGTTTACATAACCTCAAAATGGCGGCTGTGCTAAATATTTCACTGACATTCTATATCTCCGAAACTATTACAGATATCACCCTGCAATTTGGTACGGTGATAAAGGGTAATGATACAAGTTTACCTATGTATATTTCATAAAACTGTAAAGTACAAAACGAACATGGCGACCAAGCGAATTTGAAATATTTTAACAGACTTTTCTCGTGATTTAACTCTACAGTATGAGCGCCGTGAAATGTGGTACAGTAAATGATTTTGCAGTTTGTAATGCACTGCCATCTAACTTAATTCAATTGTTTACATAAGCTCAAGATGGCGGCTGTGCGAAATTTTAAAATTAAGTTTTTATTTCTTGTGTCGTAATCATGCGATCGAAGTGAAAGTTTGAATAATGAACCTAGGCAATAATTGTCCTTGAATGGTACATAACTCTATGGCCTATACATATAACAATCCTAAATGGCGAGCTTCCGAAATATCTAGACGGTTCTCAATATCTATGAATCTTTTACAGCAACCAAACTGATTTTTTTATGTTCATAGAGACTATGAACATATGTTCACCTATAGGACTTTCAGTAACCTGGTGAGCACAAATCCAACATGGCGGCGACGCGAAGTATAAATATTTAAATGGACGTTTCTCGCGAATTAACTATCCGATTGCCGTGAAACGTTGCACGTTAAATGCTTATACAAATGTTGATCCACTGGCATCTAATTTATTTCAATTGTTTGCATAACCACAAGATGGCTGCTGTGCGTAATTTTAAAATCTCGTTTTTTCTCCTTGTGTTCTAATCATGCGATTTAAGTTTGAATACCACACGTACACAATAATCTTAATGTAATAGTACAAAAATAAAAATCCAACCTGGTGACCATCTGAAATATCTAGACGGTTCTCAATATCTACGGATCTGTTACAGCAATTAAACTGAAATTTTGTATGTTGATAGAGGCAATTAACATGAGCAGGATACATGAAAATAGGCTGTATAGTTCTTCACGGAACTACTTGTTTTGTTATCTGCTCTGTAATTACTATGCAGTATATCGCTCCGCTGTTATAAATATGTGTAGTTTTTTCGCACAACTGTGGTTTTGACAATGGTCACAGCCTAACGCACCCAGATCAATGTTTTTGTGTCAACCGTGCCCCGATAGCTACGCGCGGCTAAGGCCACACCTACACCTCACCTTCAAACCTTCGTTATGTCCAATCCAATGATTTTTGACAATGGTTTCAGTCTAACGTGCAAAGACCAATAGTTGTGTGTCAACCGTGCCCTGCTAGCTGCGCGCGGCCAAGGCTACACCTGACCTTCTAACCTTCGTTTTGTTCAATCCTATGGTTTTTGACAATGGTTACAGCCTTACGCGCACAGTACAATGGTTTTGTGTCAACCGTGCCCCGATAGCTGCGCGCGGCCAAGGCTACACCTGACCTTCTAACCTTCGTTTTATCCAATCCAATGGTTTTTGAAAATGGTTACAGCCTAACGCGCACAGACCAATGGTTTTGTGTCAATCGTGCCACGCTAGCTGCGCGTGGCCAAGGCCACACCTACACCTGACCTTCGTTTTGTCCAATCCATTGGTTTTTGACAATGGTGACAGCCTAACGCGCACAGACCAATGGTTTTGTGTCAACCGTGGCCCGCTAGCTATGCGTGGCCAAGGCCGCACCTGCACACGACAATTCTAACCTTAGTTTCATCCAATCCAATGGTTCTTGAAAATGGTTACGGCCTAACGCGGCCAGATCAATGAGATTTGACAATGCTTACAGCCTACTTCGTCCAGATTATCTTTTTTAATCAACAGTGATTTTGTATCCCACTTCTTTTTATCAACAGTGATTTTGTATCCCTCATGTTGGCAATAATGTGTGCGCCTTGGTGCGTGCCACTAGTGAGTCTTGATGACAGTTGAACGAGATGCAAGCACTGTCGAAACATTGCAATAAATAAAATCACATATTTACGAACTTTAGCACATATATGAGGTTCAATAATGACCATGGTTGCTAATTTAAATACGTAATATCAACCTGATGATGAATCGCGACCAAAGAAATCCACACGTCATGCAAGTCGCGAACTAGGTATTCCTTAGCCAACTGTGTGGAAGATTCTGCGGAAACGATGACGTCAGAAACCATATCGCTTACAGCTGTTGCATCGTTTACGGCCCAACGACCGCACCATTAGACGCGAATCTTGTGAACTTTTTCAGGAAGCAATGGAAGATGACGTTTTTCCCCCGACTCGTGCTCAGTGATGAGGTGACATTCCACCTATACGGTAAAGTAGATCGGCACAACATCCGCATTTGGGTCACGGTAAATCCCAATGTTACAGTGGACATTGAAAGAGATTCTCCAAAGGTAAATGTGTTCTGTGCTGTGTCACGTAGCAACGTTTACGGACCGGACTTTTCTCCTGGGAAAACTGTGACTGGTATGACGTACCTACATATTTTACAAGAGTGGTTGTTTCTAAGACTGTTAGCTGATAACCCACACTTCATATTCCAACAAGATGGAGCACCGCCTTATTGGCAGTGAGAAGTGCGTCGCCATCTGAACGAGGAACTTCCAAACAGGTGGATTGGGTGATGTGCTCAGGATGATTTGGCGCTCTTCATTTGGCCCCCGAGGTCTCCTGACCTTACAGTTTGTGATTTTATTCTTTGGGGATACGTGAAAGACAATGCCGACAACATTGGCTGAACTCCAGGATCGCATCACTGCTGAGCTGGTGAACATTGACAAGGACATGCTGAAACGTGTAAGGGCTGAGCTTGGCTACCGTGTGTCGTGTAACACGAGTAGAGCACATAGAACATTTGTAATCATGTGTATGAAACTTAAAAATGTGCTTTTTCATACGAGATATGATACACTATTTTGTATGTAATACTTTGTGAAATACATTCCTCCAAAACCCGATGAATCATTTGTAATCACCCTCTACATTGCAAATAGGCGAACAATATTTGCCATGGACAATTACACTGCACCTTACAAGCGTGCGCATGTTCAGTCAGCGAGTTCAAAAAATGGGTTGTTAGCAGCTATGGGCAAAAATTACGAGTATAAACATTATATTCGGAACAGAGGGTATTATCCTATTCTTATCACACTACAATAATTGTGGTGACCAAAGCCAAACTTCAGGGGCGTAGTCACCGTATGTACAATTTCTAACGTCACGAGGACAATTTTTCCAAATTCCTGTTTCCGACACGAGGAAAGAGTTACTGAAGGCAGCCACTGGACTGTAGCTTGATATGATGACTTCAGACCCGAGAGGTTTAAAACACCGCCAGAACATATTTTTGATGTTCAAACGCAGTGTGATTTGGAATTCTGCCTAATGGTGTTATTCTTCAAGTGAATGTGATAACTTTGATAAGCAACTCTGCTTCCGGCACTATCACGTATCCCCAAAGAATAAAATCACAAACTGTAAGGTCAGGAGACCTCGGGGGCCACCTGAAGAGCGCCAAATCATCCTGAGCACATCATCCAATACACATGTTTGGAAGTTCCTCGTTCATATGGCGACGTACTTCTCCATGCCAATAAGGCGGTGCTCCGATGCGATAGGTAGTCGCCCAGAGCTTTTCCATTTACACAGGCACTGAGCTGTTGATGCCATCGCAGAATGCTTTGGTGGGTTGGTGACTGCATGTTAGGGTACTGTCTTCGGATGGCACGCTGCACGGTAGTGACGGATTATGTTTTCTCATATTGCAACACACAAAATTAGTTGCCATTTCGTAAACTGTTATCACCCAGCCACCCGGTGAGTAACAATGAAACCTTCAGTGACATAAACAAATCTTTCAAGTATGCTCTTTCGTTTGGTTATTAGTACAAGTGGGTGGGCACTATATATTTGAAGTTATAAGACGTCAAAACCCAGTAGATGTAAAACTCTTACATGCAAACCACAACTATTTTGCAATCGCGATCGCAACTTGTGCTAACTCCGTCGTTAGAAGAGGTGGATTCGATTCCCACCTCATACATCCTGGAAGTGGTTTTCTGTGGTTTCCCAATTCGACTCCATGCAAATGCTGGGATGGTTCCTAACTTAAGGCCATTGCCACCTCCTTGCCAATCCTCACCTGAATTACAAATACACACACTACTACAGCCTTCAGACTTTTCTTATAAATAGGCTTAGACACAAAAGTACACGGGGCTAAATGGCCACAATAACAAAGTTCCTCCAATGAAACAACAATATGGTATGACTTTTGTTGTGGTGCATTTATAACAATTTTTCCTTATTTTATGACTGCATAATTTTGAAATGGTTTTAAGCATCTAATTTGGCTAATCTCTGTCTTCACATTGGCCGTTGAGGAGTGCAATATAGAATTTGTCAAGGAAGCTTATAATAAGCCCCATTATATTCTCAACTCCTTGACAACATTTACATTCTCTCCCCTTCATCCAGCAACCCTGTCGATGGCATCTGCCTCCAGGACAGGATCTACACCAAGAGTTATGAAATGGGAGACCTTCCTTGTAGAATTGCTGCAATATACATAAGAAGAAAACAAAAATGTGTAATATGAAGAGTCAATAAAATAGAGAAATAAATTTTAATTTCAAAATCATATCAGTACAGTTCACATTAATTTAATGTGTTCCAACCTTTTATTCCTGAAAGTATCAGTAAAAATTGCAACATTATAAACTTAACTCCTTGTGGTACATCACAATTTTGCATAATAGTCTGTTTTCTTACAACAGGATGTGCAAGATATTGTTCCAGTGCTGCTGCCTGATTTAGGCTCATGGCGCAGAGGTTATGTTTTCGCCTGCTGTTCCCAAGGTTTCAGGATTGAATCCTGGCCCAGTCAGTTGGTATTTGAGGGTGCATAAATGACAGGGAGTCGTATCACAGATATATTGACATGTTAAAATACCCTTTTGGGTGGAAATTCTGGCACTCTGGCGTCTCTAAAAACTGCAGTAGTTAAAAGGGACATAAAACCAATAACATTATTATTTGATTTAGGATGTTCCAAGAATGAAGCATGACTGTCGCGCTATACTACTGTAGAGCCCTTTTTTTAAACAAAACACTAAGAATGGTTTTCAGTGCTGAGGAGTGGAAGTATATATTGTTAGAAGATACCTTAGGATTGATCTAAGTTACTCTATACCTTTTGAAAAAATACTTTTTCTAAATCTGTTTGGATTACATTGTTCTTCTAGGACAACGGCAGTAACAGAAAGGCACTCCTGTGTGTATACGAGTCAGTGTCGCAATGCATCTCTCATCCTAAATGCTGCAATTCATATGCACTGATTTGTCAACTAGTCAGAATGCAGTTAATCTGAAATTAAGAAAAAAGAAGCAACATACTATGCTAGAATGTGAATGCATGCTGCTCGATTTGAAATTAGACTCTTAAACCTGCTTTATATAGGGTGAATTGAAAGCTAGCATGACACTTGGACAACACACCAGAATGACTTAGCTGCCTTTGTGAGTGTATGTTTGTCATGTCTAATAATTAAGATATTCACTAGATGTGAAAATACCCTCAATATAAAGCAGGCTTAACGTGGGCACTGTGTTCACTGGTTCAGTGAAACTCTTAGGAAAATAGCAGAAAGAAGGCAAAACATACAATAAAAGTACTAATTTTAAAATGTTATTTATGACTAGCTAGTCCTTTCATTTCTTGCCATTACTTGTGTGCATAACGGAATTTATGGCTTCTGTCGTATAGTACCACACTTCACGCAGTCAATATGATGCAGGCGTTATACCATAGGTCCTATATACCTTGTTTCGACGAGCTGGGAAACATTTATCGCAGGTAAGAACACAGACTCTTAAAACTATGAAGTGTGTGGAATAGTCCACAGGTTATTGGAAGTTTTTAAACTGATTATTAAATTGCACCATAACATGGCGGTAGGTAATTATTCTCAAGCTAGTAGTTTTAACGTGGCCTTAAATGTTATGATTGGTCAGGTATGTGGTGCAGCCTATATGGCCCCATGTCTACTACATGCAAGTTGAGAGATTGGATCCTGGCACACAGGAGGCATGTGTCTGTATATATACTGACATTTTTGCAGAACCTCACCAGGGGTTAATTCTGTCACCCTGGGATCTCAAACCGTTGCAATTATAGAAAACGTTAAACCAATCCTATCAAATTTCTCAATTTTGAGCCACAGGATCTCCTTTTTTTATGTCGACCGTGCATTAATCGGTAATTGAACCTGGTTTGCCTTGGTGAGTAACAGGCAGCTAAAACACCAGCAATCATACAGCTCCTCTCCCACTAAAATTAGACATCTCATCGATTGTACTAAATTATGAAACGGATTCTATAGTAAAGCCATCAATACTTCCGACATGACGTTTCAGTACTAGGCTAGAGTTTTGTTCCCTAAATCAGGTCATCGCAAACGAAACGCTATTTGTCGTGATATATTGAGTTGAATGACTGGCTGTGATTGGCTAGTTAAAGTGTTTGTTTACCTTCTGACCGCTACATAACTCTAGGGTAAAACTGTAACGTCAAGTAGGAAGTAATGATGGCAGGTGGCTAAAATATTTTTGACAGCTATTTTTCAGTGAGCATTATTGCGCTTCCCGGGATTGTTTTTTTAAAACAAGAGGTAATTTCATTACACTAGTTTTTATGATGAACTGTTGTCTTTTGTGTCGTTTCTGAAGATTTGAAATGTCTCTAACAGTACCCTTTCTTATTTTCAAAAGTAAAAGCAGTAATTCTCTCGAATGCATAGGTGCATAATTTTATTGTAAAGAGCAAAGGAGGTCAGGTTGCAGAATGTCGATATTAAAATCAAGGTTAGTTAAGTTAGTTATTGTTGTATTAAGGGGCAGAACTATGAGGTCAGCTGCCCCTCTTAACACTGATTAAATTATAAAAATTTGGATTGGAATTTAAAAACTAGAGGTAGATACCTACATCTTAAAAGACCGAAAATTAATAAAACAAAAATTAAATAAAACTAATGATTAAACAAAAATTACGGAAATACAAAAAATTCATCATTCAAAAACGAACGAGTCTTTGAATCAATGTTCACTGGAAAATTTAGATTGCTGGCCCTAACCCACTCTCGCTTATAAAGCGGATGACGAGATCAGAAGCCACCGCGTCATCGGCTAATATAAGTTTGAGTGTCATCTGCAATCCAAGGTTTCTTCGTAAGTCAGCAAGATCCACACACTCGGTGTAAATGTGGGCCACGGTGAAAACGGCTCCACAGGTACAAAGTGTGGGGGAGGGGGGGGGGGGGGTCCTTCCCTTCTCATTAGGTACGAGTGGGTGGATCTTGTATGACCTATGCTTAGTCTATATGAAGTGACGGACTTCCTCCGTGACCGGAAAGAGCTCCGCCACACGCGGGTAGTTCCCTTTATCGCTCTCAGTTTACTGGGTATTGGGTCAGCTATCCACTGACTCTCCCAAAATGCCAGTACTTGTCGGCGAAACTGAGAGCGAATATCTCTAGCGGGTACCTCCATTGCTCGAGGTGGTAGTGATTCCGCAGCTTTTGCATCTTGATCCGCTAACTCATTTCCCGCAATTCCCATGTGGCTTGGAAGCCACAGAAAGGTGATTCGAGTGTCAGCGTGGCACAGCCCGGCTAGTAGGTCGTGGATTCGCTGCACTAGGGCTGTTGCGGGAAACGTGTAGCAAAACTCAAAGATTCGGTACACACGAGAAAGTGGATTCGTCCACCTTGTAGTGCAAACTGCAGAGCTTCATAGATGGCAACGAGCTCCGCCGTAAACACACTACAGGCCTCAGGCAAAGAGATCTTGGTATTTCCACCATCAATAACGTAAGCACAACCCACCTTCAAACCATCCGTGTAGAGATGCCTCCGTCCGGAAATTGGTGAACTGTACTGTGGAACTGCCTCCGATAAATGGAGGTATCAGTATTCACATTAGGACCTCGGTGTGGATCTAACCGAATTTCCGGACGTGGGACTTGCCACGGAGGCACCTCGCTAGGTGTTCGGATCATACAGGGACCTATAGCCACTCCTATTTCAGTACTCGAGCTATCGAGTCTAATACCAACAGGCTGGTTGACGTACCGCTGGTGTATTGGGTACTGAAGAGAGCTCGATAGCTCGGATGTTGCGGCATTTGACGCACATTGGAAGCATATGCTAAGAGCATATGTTGGCGTCTATAATTTAGAGGTGGAATACCCGATTCGGCGAGTAGGCTGGGTATCGGGCTGGTCCGGAAGGCACCGGTAGCCAGCCCAACGCCACTATGGTGGATACTGTCCAGCATTTTCAAGGTTACTGAACCGTATGCCACAGAACCATAGTCTAGCCGGGACAGGACGACGGCTTGTTAGAACCGCTGCAGCTCCGCATGGTCAGTTCCTCATGAAGTGCCACTAACAAACTTTAGGTGATCAATGTTATTTAAGTACTGGTCAGTGTCGTGGAGAGGTGTGTCATGGCAATTGATGAGTCCAATGGGGCACTAGGATGAAACACTGGCAGCTTAATGGAAAGTCACAGTATTTCTTGGGGGTTATTTTAAATTTTACTAGAAGACCCGTGCTGCTCCGCAGCATTCACTTCAACAATCCTACAGCACTTCTGTCCATATTACATTTGCATGTCTTCATGCTAGTGACCTGAACAGACATTTACGCTACCGTCTCTTTTGGGTAAATGATGAAGTAGACTTATGAGATCAAATCTGTGGGTGTCTGCCTGTCCTCTGTGTGTGTGACCGACTATTTACCCTGCGTAAGCTTAAAAGGCGCACGGACGTCAGGCTGAGGTGAACAGCTAACTCCAAACACATAAGCTATACTCTTCTCTGAAGAATTAACTCGACACGACTCGGCAGTTTGATGCTGGCTGAAGCTAGGGTGATAGGTCGCTCGCAAGCTCGTAAACTCACTCTGAAGCTAGTAATTTAAATTTCCACTGAATGGAGATTGCTGGAAGAAATGAAAACGTAAAAACACTTACAGGGGTCGATGTGGGAGCTGTCGCGGACTTTCTTGCAGAACTTTTCATGCTGAACAATTCTCAGAGAATATCGATTTTATAAAAGACACATGGACGTTAGGTTTTTCTTCAATTCAATTCAATTCACTGAAATCGTAAATGCTCGGCTTCTTTTGGTCATAAATAAATGTTATTCTACCTAATCCTTCATCGAGAAGTCATTTACAGAATGGTGAAAACTGCATCAAAATCCATCAAGTTGCTCTCGAGATTACCCGTTACATCCAAGAATTGGAACTTTGTTTTATACTAAGTAGATAGAGATATCCTCACCATTAAAGGCTACAGCGGTACAATTTGGTGTTTTGTCTACTTATGAACAATGGTATAAATTTAAAATAAAAGATGGGTCTCTTATATTTGAATTTAGAGATGTAACTCTTGGTTAACATATAGAGGTGTGCAAATTAATAGAATTAAATAAATAATTTTAATTAGTCGTAATTACTTTTATTCGAAATCATTTTATTGACCAACTTCTTTTGTTGTCCTACTTAGTAGTGTTTCCTCTCCCGTGGAATTACACCTTTTCACATAAGGAATTGCGTCTGGAAACTTTCAGATTATTGGATTCCGAGGAGTATCTGAGCTGGGTCCATTTTCAATTTTTCATTGACTTAAGAATTCAAGTCAGGTGATTTCAATGCATAGTTCATGAGTCTTTGAATAGTTCAATAGCGTTCATCAGTTAAAAGACCCCAAATCCCTCCGCTCTAAATTCACACGTAAAGTAGAGTGAAGTAATAAAAACGAAACATTTTGCATTTGCAAGGCTCCTCTGTTAGTGGAAATTCTAAAAACTCATTTTAATTTGAGTTTCTTAAATGAAAATATAATTAGGAGTCTTGGTTAAACATTTGAAGTAATTTCATCGCTTTGTAAACATACTTAGTGCATTAAACCGTGAAAAGTAAAAATGCAATTTTGGAAAACTGACATCGAATCTAATAATTTGCACATCTCTGTAAAGACAGCTATAGCCTCCACCGCTACAGATAGAATAGTAAGTAAAGGCGATTGATGGGAACTGAAAAGATAACTCCCACAGAAGGAATTAATATTTATTAAGCAGGAAATTTGATTGAGTATATCTTTGTTATAGAACTGAGGGAATGAAAAAACAGGATATAGGATAGTAATCACCGATGTAGGACAATAGTATTTTTTACCATTACCACAGGATAGTTATCGTATTAGGGAAGCGGACGTCCTTGTATAATTGTTATTTAATCTTTGCCCCGTTTGCTGAGGTCTGTGCTCCTCCGCAACATTCGTTTCAAAATTCTAATAGTACTTCCTTCCATTCGACGTTTGCTGTACGCTTGCCTTTTGGTTCTATTTGAACTTTGACGTCAGGAAAGGATTTTGTTCGCGATAGTGCGGCATACAGTAATGTTGTCTATGGCTAAACACCGCATGAGGTAAATAAATGCCTACTTGATCTAGTGTTTGACCTTGAGCTTTATTGATAGTTATACAAAAAGCCAAACGTCCTGGAAACTTCCTCCTTTTGAAGGAAAATGGCATAGAAGTATCTGATGGCGAAAGGTCAAGGCGAGGGAGTAGGACATTTTTTCCAACATTTACGCCAGTAATAATTTCCAGGTGTAAGCAATTGTCGTGCATCTTCCAAACCAACAGTCTAGTACTGTTCAACAGACCTTGGGTAACATTAATATTTCTCAACAAAATCACAATTGAGCCTTCTTTTAGTCGAAGGATATGAAGTGGCAATCTACTTATGCCTATGCTGTCTAAAAATGATATTGGGAATTGTAGAGGTTCACTCTCATCTTCAGTAATCAAATTATTCACACTGATGTTAGTTCTCGATGATCCTGGGATAAGGTCTAAAACTTTGTCATTGAATTCTTTACAATGTTCATTTTTAGGTGATAAAATCGCTATTTTTGAAAAGCGTGAAATATTTTTCAGCGTGGGACTAATTCTGAATTTTCTCCATCGACGTGAGGGTATTCACCAATTTGTATGAAGAAGTTTGCAAAGTCACGTTGATCTGTATCCGCTCGCATATTTTTGTTGAGTTTAGAAATTTTGATTAATGGCCACAAAGGAGAGAACCTTACTGACATTTGGACCGATGCTCCTTTAGATGCGTGAGGCACAACAGGCAATACCTGCCTAAAATCTCCACCTAATATGATAATTTTTCCTCCGAAAGGTACGTCGTTATTCATGATGTCCTTGAGCAACCGATTTACACACATCAACGCGTGCTTATTAGCCATAGAGGCTTCATCCCAAATGATAAGTTTTGCTGAACGAATATAAAAAGCTTCCTTGCTGTTAACTTCTATACCTGATACAGAACTTTCATGTAAATGTAGAGGTAACTTGAACTGGTTGTGTACAGTGCGCCCTTGAGGTAGTAACATTGCTGCAATACCAGTCCATGCAACAGAAACTACATTTAACCCCAAATTTGTGCAACTGTGAATCAAGCATTGGTAAAGAAATGTTTTCCCGGTGGCCCCTGGACCGTCAATGAAATATGCATTACTGATCCTTTCATTGCTCTTTTGTACTAACCCCAAAATTTCTGTAATTATAGCCGTTTGGTTTCCATTTGTTTGGTTTATCATCCGACTTAATTGATCCTCATTAACTTTGGATAATTCACTGGTAAATTTGTCTGAGGGAAATTATCAATAATAGCTGGCAATTCGAGAGAAGTAATGGGAAGACCATGGAACTTTAATGTATTAGAAATATGTATAAGAAATATGAATAAGAGTGAACTGATATGCAATGTTAGGTTCGTGAAACTGCAGATAATCTTCTGATAATGAATTCATGAATATGTCCCATAACTATCGTACATTTGAAGGGGTCTGAAAGATACATATGTAAGAAAACAGTTGTCGTAACTGAGAAGGCAACTGAAATTGTGACGCTTCTGTCAAACAACGCTGCCATTCAGAATCGTCAATCAGCAAACCTCGCTCCTTAGCTGTTTCTTTAAAAGTAGAATAGACAACTTCTTTGTATGTTCGTAGATCCTGGAAGCTGGGAGCACCTATGACGTGAAGCAATAACAGGCGTAAATAATACCTTTCTGTTTCTGTAGGCGAAATATTATACATTCTCCCTATAGTTTTTGAAACATTTTTTTCTTTTTCGCCACTGGCAGTTGCTCTTATTCCAGACGTAATGTACTGGTGTTTCAGGATATATATATGGATTTCTGGCTTGCGAATCTTGATTTAACTTGAACCACGCTTGTAATTCCGTGTTGCGCAACTGCGCTGGAAGTAAAACATCAGGAGCGTTATCATTTTTAAAATAGATATTTTGCAAGTTTGGCAAGTGAACTGGAAATCTCACGATAGAATGTGACTGTTCATGCATGTGAAATGAAAATATCCTGAATGCGGCTTCTGTTGGACCAACATATCTAGCATTTAGGAAAGAACTAATTTCATCGTAGTTCACCGTTTCGCCTTCAGGACATATTTTAACAATGCAGCAGTCATGACCTTTATACACATACTTGTGGATTTTAATATATAAGATATTTGTGGATGTATTTAACACTCCGAACACTTGAGCATATTTCAACATTTATATGAGCTTGCACGTCAACTAAAAGAAATGGATTGTAGGGAAAAATGAATCGACTATAGACTTCAACGTCAATGCCTCGAATTGTTTTTACAATAATCCGTCCATTATTCCTTCTCCTATACGAAGGATAACCATTGGCATTATCTTTGATCTCTTCCTGAAACTGTTTAGGGAAATCTTTCTTACATACGCCATCTTTCATACAGATTGAAGCAGGATTCAAAGATCCGCGAGGACCATGTACCATATGACGCCTTACCAACTCGTATAGCGCTTCATCCTCGAGATCTGGTATTTCGGCTGACACCACACTGTCAATGTCAGAAATGTCTCGAAACTTACAACCTTCCGTTAATTTTAAGAGTAAATGGATGTGCGGAGACGTCGTTTTTGAAATTTCACTGTATATAGATATGCTTTTACCGAAAATTTCCTTAACATTAATCTATCGTAGCAATTCCTTTACTTTGCAATGGAAAACTCTCACTTCAATATCAGGCCTATTATTAGCCGTTTCCCAGAGATGAATGCTGTTAAGTATTTCTGGCCAGCCCGCATTATAAGAGAACGTAATGAATAAATCTGGCTTTCCAAACTTCCTCACTATCGCCATCGTATCCTATTAATTTTGCAATATTTTCTTTGGGCTACCTGTAAAAGAAGATGGCAAAACTACAATACGACCGACTCTGAGATTTTTATTTTCTGCTCGTACATGCAAGGCGTCTGCTAAACCGGCATATGTATCAACTCGTAACTTCGTTTGTTGATGACGTATATATTTTAACCGGTCACCTTCCATACGACAGTAGTAATCCACGAATAAATATCCATTTTGCAAACTTGAGCAGCGACAACTAACTCAACATGACCTCCACGAACACCATTCATAGACATATACATTTTGTAATCATCGCTCGTATTGATAGCAGTTTCTTACGTATCGCTGTTTCCAACAATAACGGAAGAATAACTATTCCACTTGTCTGTAACATGTTTTACAATTCGCTTTCTAACCTGTGTAAATAAACTCTGATTGTTGTACTCACAATATGCCAATGACCTGAACAGACAATTACCGTCACCTTTAATCTTTAAAACATTTGTAATTGAGTGTCGCCTCTCATTCATCATAATATGATTCATTGTATTGATTGAGCACACAACCTATAAGGACGAATGATGAAACGAAAAGAAAACAGTTTGTTGCTGGTGAGACCAAAGACTATATAACAGGAAGATCGGATACACAACAAAATGGCGGTTCCAACATTCGACTGTAGCGGCATCTTCGTGAAATTAGTTGTCTTTGGTATACAGTATTTGTTGTCATTCAAACAGATGTTGACATGACAGTGTCATTAGCAAAATGACTGCTGATTGTGCATGAGCATTTCAGTCTCAAAGTAATCCATTCATTGAGAAATTTTAATAAAATTATGTGCACCGAATCCCCTTCTACTTATTGTATGGATACATGCGTCATTAGCGCCCGAGTGGAACAGGTAGAAGTTAACGATATCATGTATGGATACATGCGACATTAGCACCCGAGTGGAGCAGGTAGAAGTTAACGATTTCAGGACGTAATTAGGGAACTCTCTGTTAATATAAAGTTAGATTTATCTTTGGGGCGGCGTTGAATATCATGATACAGTGTTAGTCGTTGTCGCCTGGCGACAATATGGCCGTCAAATCATTCTAGTCATTTGAAGGAAGTAATATTCGCAATTATTTTAATACTCGAATGATATAATCAAGTAAGGTGGGTATCAATCGATGGTGCTTGACGGGCATTACATTTTAAGACAACAAACGTCATCGTAGCGCAAATATTTCTCGAGATATTTCAGTTTTAGTAAAGGGTGAAATTTTTGGAAAATTATTTTGATATATAAGGCTGATCCACCCAGTTACACTAGAACATCTGTTGTATAGGCGTAAGCTATTACAAGATGCCTTACATCATACGGGATGTAGCCTTATGTTTCCAACTAACAAGCTTTTGAGCAGCGAAAGCTAACAGAATTAAGACACATGGAAAGTACGAGCTCCTTACATTTTTGGGCGCGAATCCTTTGTTGAATTACAGGAGTACACCCCAGTATTACTTTGTATACCCTATTTTTTGTTAAGGAAGGCTAGGCGATAGTGAACTGTTAAGTGTGTGGAAACTGGCCATTGGTAACCAAACAATGCAAGCTGATGCAATAGCAGCTGTTAATTGGAATGGCTTTGTACTGGGCATTAATATATTGAATGCGTTACACAATCGGATGCCCTTAAGGCACTGTTAGATAATGAAAATATTCACAAAGCTTGAAATAACACCAAGGGCCGTATTCAGAGACATCACTTCAACTTAACTTTCACTTATATCTTACTTTCCCATGTATAAAAGCCTGAGTTGGTATTCAGAGACCAAACTTAACTTACACTTAAGTGTGAACCTAGTCAAAAGTTAGTGAGATTCAAGATAGCTGACGACCAACCTTAAACCTCACTTCATTGCTGCAAATTGCCTGAATAACACTGTGATAACATCAGTTCAATGCGATAAAGTTTAGTTTACGACTGAAATGGATTTCGATTATGATGATGATGGATTCCAAGAATTCATGGATTACGCCTACGAGAATAATTTGCCTGTACCACGGGTGTATGTAAGGAATGGTGGAAATCCCTTCGATACTCTCACAGACAGTGAATTTAAAAGACGATACAGGTTCTCTAAGGAATGCGTAAATAACATTATAATGCCGCTGGTGATACCAGAACACGTTGGAGATCAGAACATGAGAGGATTACCATTGCCAGTGCATATTGAAGTATTGACTGCTCTAAGATTTTATGCAACTGGCATTATGCAGGCAAGTAATACATAATATCATTACTACTTTAAAATTATCAATAACTGTAGTTATTAATATTTTTTCTGTATTTGGTCCCTAATTATTATTAGTCCTACTCGTTTTGTAGTTACACCTGGCCAACCATAACCTCTCAATCCTACTTCAGTTTTACTCTCACATTCCATTTGTATATCTCCCAACGCTATTATTAATATTATTATTATCGAGTATCGAGAAATAACAGTTGCTCTGCGACCAATTACATCTATTGTGCTATTTCATGGGATAGTAATGGTTGATGTAAAAGAATGGATGTATGGTAAGCTAAAATCTCAAAAACGATTTTTTAGTAATATGAATACCATTAATAAGACACAGCATTGTTTTTATTTTTTCAGATCGTATGTGGAGATCTCCGTTGTATTAGCCAACCTTCTGTCAGTAGAATTATTGCTAACATATAAAAATGTTTAGCTAGACATCTGCGAAGATATGTAAAATTTCCATCAACCCAAGAAGCTTTTACCCATAAAAAAGGGCATTTTATGATATAGCAGGGTTTCCTGATGTTATGGGGTGCATTGACTGCACACATCTTCCTCTTAGGAGTCCAGGAGGCCCTACTGCTGAAATTTATAGGAATCGGAAAGGATGGATGTCTCTAAATGTACAAGTTGTGTGTGGTCCAAAAATGGAAATATTAAATATTGTAATTCGTTGGCCTGGATCAGCACATGACAACAGGATTTTTGAAAACCGTGCTCTTATGACTGCATTCGAGGAAAGGAGGTTAGGTGGAATTCTATTGGGTGACAGTGGATATGCCCAGAAACAATACATTTTTACACCAGTACTTCACACACAAAATGGGACTGAAAACAGGTACAACCGTGCTCATACAAGAACCAGAAATATTGTGGAACGATTTTTGGTGTCTGGAAAAGAAAATTCTCATGCCTATCAAAGAAACTGAACACCAAACTAAGAACAACTACTCGTGTAGCAGCTGCTTGTGCTGTACTTCACAATATTGGTATAACTTATGGAAATTATGTTTACAATAATGTTGACTTTCCAGACAGAGTTGTGCCTGTCATGGCCTCAGAAGACAGACCCAGAGGGCAAGCAATCAGAGCTGCATTTATACAACGCCATTTTAATTAAATTATTTCATTAGCCTACATCTAATAACATATTAATGAGACAAGTTTTTCATCAACATTTTCTTTTCTAGTTCGTGTTTCTCTTTCATATGCTGCATTTCGAGAGCCATCTTTTGGCATGCCATGTCTGCTACCATCACTTTTTCTGCCATCTCTTTCATTCTTAGGGAATGATGTTCTTTGTCTTGTAGTAGCAGTGCATCACACCTATTCTAGTCCCTTATCGAACTCCTTTATTATACCGGTAGCCGATTTTCTTGCCTCTCTGGTGGCTCCAGGGGTTGCCCTTTCTTGATCTCCTGGACCGAAGGAAATATAATTTAATTATGTTAACCATACATGTTCACATTACTGAAATAAGACTGCAAGTAGGAGAAGTAGAATTTTAAATTATCTTACTAATCTGTGCAGAATACTCGAATTCCTCCTGTACATCCGCCTGCAACTGTTCTTCATCCATTCCCAGGCTACCGTCGCTCAGTAGAACGTTAGCTCCACTGTTACATTTGTTGGCCACCAACGCCAGCGTGGCACTGTCAATGGCATCTTGAACCTCGATATCAATTGTGTCGATGCCATAGATATCAGGATCAGTGCTTCTACTAGATCCTGGACATGGACCCCCACCTGCAGTCACCCTCTGCAGTTCCTGTTTTCTTTTAGTTTTCATGTTTTCCCAGCATTTTTTAATTTGCTCTGCTGATCTCTGGAATAAAAACAATGTAAAAAATATGAAACATTCATTTTATATTACAGGTAGATCATGCATGATGTATCCGTGATGATGTTACAAACTGCCAGGGATGATGTAGGAGCCATAAGGACCTATAGTCCGGCAACGATCGAGTCAACAGTTATTAATAATCGCAGTTATTTAACGTCCGTCCTCAATTTTAGTTCTTAACAGATGCCAGGGTGGCGAAATTTCGTCCGGCAGGCGTTCCGTAACGTGCCAGAAGCCAACGAAATGGGGTTTGCACGTGTTAACACCCGTAAATGCCACCGAGCGTAGTTGGGTTTGACCCCGCTAACTTGCAATTAGTAGACCAACTACTCCACTGAGACTTGCAGTCAAAATTTAAACCAAAAATCGGTCTGATACCTCCGACAGTGGAAAACATGTACTGTACTGTAATGTGGTACGATTGAAGGGTCGTCACTCCCGACGATCAGAAGAGGCTAGGAGGATAACTCAACTACTCCACTGCGTATCGACTGGATCGGAGTACTATGTCTGTACTGTAGAATTCAGTCTGTGTTGACTGTGTTGACGAGTTGAAGTGGTATGAGCATTGACGCAGGGGGATGCCATTTTGTAGTTGTAGCCTAAATATAACAGCTTGTGAAACGTATACAGGTAAACCGTATTAAATGAGTAGCATTTTGCTTATAACATGCGACTCGATCGTATCCGTACTATGTGTCAGTAGATTTACTGGCACTTTAAAGATCCCCTTCAGAGCAAAATTTCGGCATCTCTAAAAGCTTTAGTAGTTAAAAGGGACGTAAAATCAATTGCATTATTTTTATTATTTCCGTACTATGGTTCCTTATCTCACATTGATCCATTTCCCATCCTCCATCATCCCTGAAAGTTTGTAACATCATCACGGATACACCATTTAGAATAATGCCTAGTGCAGTAACCCTCCCACCTTATGGTAATTAAGTGCCTCACATCATGACTTATCTTATATATAAAAGTGAAAGTCTGTATGTATGTATGTATGTATGTATGTATGTATGTATGTATATGGGTGGGTCTGTTCCGTATACAAATCTACACCGTTCCACCAATCTCAACCAAATTTTGCATACACACAGTTTAGGACCCAGAAGGAACCGCTGGCTACATGAATTTTCGATATTCTTTCTCATTCTTCTGATTTCGGCCCTTTTGAACTCAAGCACAGGCTAATAAAATCATACAATATACACATGAAGGAATGGCAAGGCAGATAGTTTCCATTGCAACATAGCTCAAGTCGAGACACGGCCAACTGGATGCCAGTTGCACTCTGCACTCCCGGGATAGAAAATGAGGATCTTTACTTGAAATCCCGTTAGTTACTCAACTGCTCGCACAGCACTGTCAACCGAGTATAGCATAACAAAGACTTGACACTATCTACCAGATATTATTTGTCAAATACCATTCACTCACTCATTCACTCACACACTCACTCACACATTCATCACGAAATCTCTGAAACCACCCAACGGATTGGAATGAAATTTGGTACGCAGCTTCCTCAAGGGCCGCAAACGCCTACTAAGAAAGGATTTTTGGATATTCAGGTTGTAAAGGGGTGTTAAGGGGGTAGACCTGCATTTCATTGAATAGCAATATCTCCCGATTGGTTTCATTGGGGGATGTGATACTCGGCATATAAACTCATCATTAAAAATAAGAAGACACGTATCTGAGGGTTTTTCGATGTGGTGTATATTATGAGGTGAAAGGGGTGAAAAGTGGGGGTTGAAAGATTCCTAACGGAGCCTCTTATATATAAAAGTGAAAGTATGTATGTAAGTATGTATGTACGTATATATGTATGTGGGTGGGTCTGTTCCGTATACAAATCTACACCGTTCCAACAATCTCAACCAAATTTTGCATACACATAGTTTAGGACCCAGAAGGAACCGCTGGCTACATGAATTTTCTATAGTCTTTCTCATTCTTTTGATTTCGGCCCTTTTGCACTCAAGCACAGGCTAATAAAATCATACAATATACTCATGAAGGAATGGCAAGGCAGATAGTTTCCATGGCAACATAGTTTAAGTCGAGACACGGCCGACTGGATGCCAGTTGCACTCTGCACTACCGGTATAGAAAATGAGGATCTTTACTTGAAATCCCGTTAGTTACTCAACTGCTCACACAGCACTGTCAACCGAGTATAGCATAACAAAGGCTTGACACTATCTACTAGATATTATTTGTCAAATACCACTCACTCACTCATTCACTCACACACTCACTCACACATTCATCACGAAATCTCCGAAACCACCCAACGGATTGGAATTAAATTTGGTACGCAGCTTCCTCAAGGGCCGCAAACGCCCACTAAGAAAGGATTTTTGGATATTCAGGTTGTAAAGGGGTGTTAAGGGGGTAGACCTGCATTTCATTGAATAGCAATATCTCCCGATTGGTTTCATTGGGGGATGTGATACTCGGCATATAAACTCATCATTAAAAATAAGAAGAGGGTTTTTCGATGTGGTGTATATTATGAGGTGAAAGGGGTGAAAAGTGGGGGTTGAAAGATTCCTAACGGAGCCTGTACCTCTTAAACGGTATAGGCGAGGAGTTTGAAACTCAGCGGAAGAAAATCAGCATAACAAATAAGTAAATAGGTGTTTGACCGTTTTTTCATAAATCCAATTTTAGGGGCCCATGGGGGGGGGGGGAATTCTGGGTAAAAACAGGAAAGAAAGTGTCCTAACCGATTGACTCACTCGCTCTTCAAACTCAGGGGGAAAACTGCTTAAAAATAAGAATATATATATATGTGTTCGACAGTTTTTTTTATAAATCAAATTTAAGGGGTTCATCGGGAGGGGTGAAATTCTGAAGAAAAAAAAATTGAAAGAAAATGTCCGGACTCACTCGCTCACTCATCATCGCTCAGCCAAAAATATTGAATTTGGAAACATGTCATTTTCGGGATATGTGCGTTGTATGTCAAAACCATGCACTAAGGGAGGATTTTTGAATATTCAGGTTCTAAAGGGGTCTTAAGGGTGTTAAACCTGCATTTCATTGAATAACAATATCTCACGAGTGGTTTCATTTGTGGATGTGATACCCGACATATAAACTAATCATTTAAAATAAGCAGACATGTGTCTAAGGGTTTTTCGATGTGGTATATTATTATGAGGTGAAAGGGGTGAAAATTGGGGGTTGAAGGATTCCTAACGAAGCGTGTAGGCCTATCTCCTAAACGACATAGGCGAGAAATTTGAAACTCAGCGAAAAAAATCAGCTTAAAAATAAGTAAATCGGTGTTCCTCCGATTTTTCATAAATTAATTTAAGGAGCCAATGGGGTGGGGTGAAATTCTGGGGGGAAAAGGAGAGAAAGTGTCCTAACTGACTGACTAACTCACTCACTCATCAAACTCAGGGGAAAACGACAGCTTAAAAATAAGTTAATAGGTGTTCAAGCGTTTTTTCATCAATCCAATTTAAGGGCCCATAGGGAGGGGTGAGATTCTGGTAAAAATAATTGAAAGAAAATGTCCCGTTTGACTCACTCACTCATCACGCCCAGAGAAAACTATTCAAGTTGGAAACATGAAATTTTGGGAGTATGTTCGCTGTATGTCGAAAACGTCAACTAAGGAATGATTTTTGTTTATTCGGGTTTTAAAGAGGTATTAAGGGGTTAAACGTGCATTTCATTGAATAACGATATCTCATGAGTTGTTTCTTTGGGGATGTGATATTCGGTATTTAAGCTAATCATTAAAATAATCAGACATATGTCTAAGGGTTTATCGATGTGGTGCATATTATGAGGTGAAAGGGGGTGAAAATTGGGTGTATGTGTGAAAAGTGAGTGTTGAAGGATTCTTAACGGAGCAAGTATCTCATATAAGACAGAGGCAAATGTAAGCATCTCAGGGAGAAAAATCAGATTGAAAAAGTAGTAAATAGGTGTTCGATCATTTTTTCATATATCCAATTTAAGGGGCTCATGGGGAGGGATGAAATTCTGGGGAAAGAAGTCCACTAAGGAAGGATTTTTGGATATTCACTCATCATCCCCCAGCAAACCTATTGCAGTTAGAAACTTGAAATTTTGGGGATATGTTCGTTGTATGTCAAAAAAGTCCACTAGGGTTGGATTTTTGGATATTCATGTTCTGAAGGGATGTTAAGGGGGTTAAACTTGCATTTCATTGAATAACAATATCTCACGAGTTGTTTCATTTGGGGATGTGATATTCGGCATATAAACTAGCATTCAAAATAAGCAGACATATGTCAAAGGGTTTATCGATATGGTGTATATTATGAGGTGAAAGGGGAGAAAATTGGGGGTTGAAGGATTCTTAACGGAGCGTGTACTGTATCTCTTATTCAACACAGGCGATAAGTTTGAAATTCAGCGGAAAAGCAGTTTAAAAATAAGTAAATAGGTGTTCGACCATTTCTTCATAAATCCAATTTAAGGGGCCCATGGGGAGGAGTGAAATTCGGGGGAAAAAACAGGAAAGAAAGTGTCCTAACTGATTGACTCACTTACCCACTCATCAAACTCAGGGGGAAAACAGCTTTAAATAAGTAAATAGGTGTTCGACCGTTTTTTTTTCATAAATCCAATTTAAGGGGTTCATGGGGAGGGGTGAAATTCTCAAAAATAAATGAAAGAAAATGTCCTGACTGACTCACTCATCGTCGGCCAGCCAAAATTATTGAAGTTTGAAACATGAAATTTTGGGGATAAGTTCGTTGTATGTCGAAAACGTCCACTAAGGAAAGAGTTTTGGATATTCAGGTTCTAAAGAGGTGTTAAGGGGGTAAACGTGCATTTCATTGAATAACAATATCTCATGAGTGGTTTCATTTGGGGATGTGATACTTGGCATATATACTAATCATTAAAATTTAGCTGACACATGCCTAATGGTTTTTCGATGTGGTGTATATTATGAGGTGAAAGGGATGAAAAGTGGGGGTTGAAAGATTCCTAACGGAGCGTGTATCTCTTAAACGACATAGGCGAGGAGTTTGATTTTCTCCGAGTTTCAATCAGCTTAAAAATAAATAAATGAATAAATAATTGAAATAAGGTGTTCGACCGTTTTTTTTTCATAAATCCAATTTAAGGGGTCTATGGGGAGGGTTGAAATTCAGGAAGAAAAACGTCCACTAAGGAAGGATTTTTGGATGTTCACTCTCATCGACCAATCAAAACTATTAAAGTTAGAAGTAGGGGATATGTTTGTTGTGTGTCGAAAAAGTCTACTAAGGAGGGATTTTTGGATATTCAGGAGCTAAAGGGGTGTTAACGGGGTTAAACCTGCATGTCATTGAATAAAAATATGACACGACTATGACGCGAGCGAAGCGAGGCTAAAAATAAGATGAATTTTACATGGAAGTAGCTGATTTACCTGGTTAACATAAAGGCTACTTTTGATTTTAATACTTTTAACTATTTAAAGATGGCGACCATTTTAGAGACGTCACTACACCCTTTAGTTTCAAACTTCCATATTTCCATTTCAAATAAAAAGTGAACGCTAAGAAATAGCAAACTTTTGATGGCATTAACGAGGTTTAAAATTACATTTTCTATCCGAAAGGTATCTCCAACGGTTAGCGAGTAAATCTAAATTTCTGCTATAAAACACGGTCAACGCCGAACGGTGTAGTCGGACAAAATGTTTCATCCTTAATCTCCCTCTGCGCAGCACCTCGCCTATCCCCTGTTTTAACTGTCACCTTCACATTGTAATTTATATATGACGCGTAGCGAAGCACGGGTACTTCAGCTAGTTAGTTTATAAATACAAAATTAACTGTTTCCTCTGAATACATACTAATATTGAGATGACACTGCAAATATGATTTTTGTTCATTCTCAATTGAATTTCTTCACTTTCATTTTGTGGTAACAAAACAAACAATCTTTGTGGTAAATTATATCTACGGTTACCACTGTAACATTCTAGATACAGTTCATGGTACAGTATTATACACTTAAATGATTTAGAGATTGCACTTACCTTTGTATACTGGGAATTGAGATTGAACTCTTCAGTGATTTCTTGCCATTTCTTCTTCTTCTTCTGCATGGAAATCGACACGACGCCCCGATTTCCTACTCTCCACGACGTCCCTATATTTAATAGCGAGTTCTTTTACGTAGACTTTTTCGTCGGCGGTAAAATACAGCCTTTTCTTATTTTCTTCCATTTCAATTTATTTTAGAGACGCTACCAAACAGCAACAAGCAATACAGAACACTATCTTACAAGCAAGAGCAAACAACGATGAATGCCGTGTGTTTATGCCACCGCCGTCTCGATTAGAGGATCGAGACGGCAGTGCGAGACGGCAGTGGTTTACGCACGGAGCAGCTGTGCACGTGGAATATTGTGTCCCATAATGACGTTAGACACCAAGCTCTAACTAGCTTTTGACTCAAATCTAACTTAGTCGAGTGGAAGTTAAGTTTCGTCTCTGAATACAAATTCGATACTTCACTTCAAGTGGCCTAGTTTTTACTAGACCAAGTTAAGTGAAACTTAAGTTGAAGTGATGTCTGTGAATACGGCCCTTAATGGCGAATCAACTTTGTAATATGGGTATTTTTTCTCATCCTAACAAGGAAGGTGTATTTAGACCCAGGAACTATCAACTTAGAGTATAACTACATTTATCTGTAGATCAGTGTGACAATACTTTGGACTATGAAGCCTGGTATCCAGACACAGAAGAAGATGTTGTTTGAATGCTACCGTAGGAAGTCGTATGGATATTTTTCTGTGGTTTCCAGACAAATCCACGGACGGTAGGTTTGAACAGGTCTCTGATTCACCATGGTTTACAATTGCAAACATTTGTATATGCGTGACAACTTGCTCAATTACACCAAACAGCCCTCCCACCAAGTACCAGATATTTGTCCAGACATTTGGCATAGCCATCACTAAAATAATGGCTTTCAAATTTAAGATCCGTGTCTAACCTAACCTCTGTCGGGATATCAGCATGAGCAATAGTTTGTCCAAATGAATATTCTTTTATCTGCTGAGCAGGCGTCGGGAAAGGCACCCGGCAGTCTTTATGCCTTTTCTCCGAACCTATAGAAATAAGAATAGTCTTGTGTGGGAGAGCCTACATTTGTTATTCTCTTGTTTTGCACATCAATGGTAGACTCTGTAATATTCACAAACTCCTTATAAAACGCATTTATGAGTTGTGAAGTAGTTACAACACTTTCCTTGACTTCATCCAGTTGTTTGCTCAACTCCTCTTGGTTTGGGGTTGCATCCAATGTGTTTATGGCGTGAGATACTGTATCCGAAACATACTGTTTGGTCACATCAGCAGCTGTTGAGCTAGCACCCAACAAACTATCTACATAGTGTTTAGTAGCAATATCCCCTTCCTGTATTGGTGGAGATACAGTAAAGGATAAATTATCACATTTACTATCCATGTTGATGATGGCTCGGTCAGAACACAAATGAATGCTCACACACTATGAGGCTTGCTTTATATACCTGTTGAGACTAACAATCTCTTCTCATGTTGCACCACAGTTGAGTTGAATGAACTAGAGAAAATGTATTATAAAAGCAGTACAGTTAATGTGGAAAATAAATACCTTACAAAAACAAGTTTGTTTTCAAGAAAACAGATAAAAACATTTCTAATCTATTTGTTTATTTTTACAGCCAAACATGCTACAAATTGTTTAACATAAGGTGTACAAATAGTAGGACTATTGGTTAGTTGACAGAGAGCAGTGTGCGGAAGCATTAGCGCCCTCTCTGTGTGCGTTAATCAACCTGTCTATCAACCAAGGTTCTGTACCGTGTGGGTGGAAATGTGCTAACGTGGTGCCAATCTATAAGCAAGGTGACAGAGAAGATGTTGCAAATTACAGACCGGTGTGTCTAACATCTATAATTTGTAAATGTATGGAGCGGCTAGTAGCAAACAGTGTGCTGGAATTCCTGCGGGAGAACAATATGCTCGACCCAAATCAGCACGGTTTTCTTCCGGGTCGTTCTTGCACTACGCTATTGACAAAAGTCATTGATGAGTTTCAGTTCTACTTCAGTTCAGTTCTTCAGCCAGAAGTGAAACAAGTAAACTGTATTGCACTGGATCGGGCTAAGGTCTTCGATCAAGTGTCTCATGAAAGACTTTTGGTAAAGCTACAGCAGCTTAACATACGGGGTAACTTACTTGCGTGGGTGAGGTCATTCCTAGAGGGTCGAACGCGGTGTGCGGTGTACGGAGGAGCTCGATCACAGGCTGTTCAAGTTACTTCTGGAGTGATCCAGGGTTCTGTGATCGGACCTCTTCTCTTCACAATATATGTGCTCGATCTTCCTGGCAGTGTCACCTCATCAATGTCACTATATGCAGATGACACCGTGCTATACTGGCGCATTAAAAGTGAAGAAGTTTCCCTCTGTCTTATATCAGATATGGAAAAATTATCGCTGTGGTGTTCAGTAAATAATTTAAATTTAAATGTACAAAAATGTAAACACATAAGAATAAATAGGTCAAAAAAAACATTGAGAATGAATACAAAATTATGAACAGTGTCATCCCACAGTGCACAAACTTAAAGTTATTAGGGGTAACAATCTCCGACACCCTGAGTTGGAACATTCAAAGTGAAGAGGCAAGATGTAAGGCCACGAAAGTTCTGGGTTTCTTGTCCAGAAACATGAGAGGTTGTAAACCTAGAGCCTTCAGGACGGCTTACAGATGCATGGTCCGTCCGATATTAACGTACGGCTTACCTGCTTGGCATTCCACTACAGTGGAAAACATGAACAAGCTCCAGCGTGTACAGCGCCGCGCAGAGAGGCTAATAGCTCGTTGTTCCCCTTCCCCTTTGTCAAATTTTCCATCTATAGAGGCAACAGCCAAACAAATTGATCTAATTTTTCTCAAAAAATCCCTTACAGGTTCCATTAATATTGACAATTTGTGCCGACTGCAATTGGCATATCGCTCAGTTCGAAGAGGACGTGGTGTATCTCACGTTCCGCCCTTCGCACGTAGCAATGCTCTCCTGACAGGTCACTACGGCCGCTCTCAGGGGGAGCCACTCCGGGCTCCGCGCTTCGGCTTGCCAGAGCATAGGCTGCTGCGTGACGTCATCGGTTGGGTACTGTCGTGGCGACCATGTATAACAAACAGTTCTCAGCTGTCTCTAGCAACAAAAAGGGACGCTTTTGAAGAGAAATATGCATGTGGTAGTCCTCGCATGCCCTTCTGCAGTCAACTAATACCCTATAAAGGGCGTATCACTACAGTCTGTACCATTAAACTTGCTACCCTCCTGCCAGGAGACTGATAAAATAACCCGGTCAATGCATGTGAGATTTTCGAAGTGAAATGCCGTGTCCAGTGGTTCGGATTCCACGTAAAAAGGAGGTCCTGTGGCTCTTAATCCCAAGATTCACGTTTACGTGAAACTAATAAACAGAACTCCAAAATGGTAATGTTGAAAATTAATCAGTGAGGTAAACAACATTGAACCAAGTGCTAAACGGTTATCGGAGTCCCAAGTCAGACTACTGTGTGACCACCACGTAGTGTAGCAGTTAGTATTCGTGGCTGTCCGGGTACACTCAGCCTCGTGAGGCAAATCTGAGAAGATGTGGGTTCGATTCCCACCTCAGCCAGCCTGGACGTGGTTTTCCATGGGTTGCCACTGCCGGGTTGGTTCCTAACTTAGGCCACGGCTGCCTTCTTCTCAATCCTCATCTGATTTACAACTACACAAAGACACCACAATAACACAGGTTACCAGACAAATTTAACACACACCCAAGTGCACGGGGCTAAATGGCCACGATGTCCAAACTCCTCAAATGAATATTTTGGGCTGCACCCAACTGATTTACTACTTCTTGAAAAGTACTGTAGTTTTAAATAAGGAATATAATAAAATGCTAAATAATCAATAAGCTAATTGCATTGGACACTTAAATTCTTTGGCATTGTATCGTGCAAATAACTTGAAACGTGAGAGTATTCTGGACTCTCATAATATGCATAGATCATACAAATGCACATCTTTTAAATAGGTTAAATATCGTAGTTCTCAGTTCTTAACATTTTCTAGGATCAAGCACACCCTCGCAGGAAGTTGTGGTACAGTTACAAAAGTACTCTCACGCTTATGAAACTATAGGGTCTTTCTTATCGGTGTAGTATTATATAGGCTGGCTGCGTGGCTCAGCGGTAACGTTCTCGCCTGCTATGCCCAAGGTTGCTGGATCGAATCCTGGTGCAGTCGGCTGGCATTTGAGGGTAAGCAAATGCGAGGGAGCCGTGTTAACAGATTTACTGGCACGATAATGATCCCCTTAGAGGCAAAATTCTGGCATCCCGGCGTCTCTAAAAGCAACAGTTAAAAGGGACGTTCAACCAATAAAATTAATTATATTATCTAGCAATATAGCAGCTGCATTAATGTAATCTCTCGGCTGTTAGTCACCCGGCTACGTGCGCATTTTGCCGGTCCCCGCTTTATTGCTAGACCGATAAAAATGTCTTTGTAATATTGTGAGCATCTGAGTTATAGTCTACTTATCTTGGTATTGAGTCATCTAACGTGCTCGGCAGAAGCTGAAAATTAAAACTTGCTATCAGTTGCATCGGTAATACTTCTCCAGTGAAGATGACGTTTCGCTAGATGCACTTAAGTACTTTGCCGGTTATGTGGCTTTCAAGAGTAGGTTCATTGATGAGAGTTTAAGTGTGAAGGGGGAAAATTTGTGTGTAACAGACGAGAGCAGGGATGATTGGATACCCATCATTTCAAAGGGGACTTACTCGTCCAACACATGAGTGGCTCCATAAAATGATTGAATTTGAAGTTTTGTTCGTTTCTTTTCATGGACGAACTATATCAAAAAGAAAAATGTAATGACCTACCTGACCATCTTAATAAAATCAAAATTCCCGGAAGTGTATGAGAAGATAATTCGTTTATACGTGAGGACAAGGACTTTTATCAGAATCCGTCACCTGAATAGGCATATCAAGATCAAATTACTGGAGAAATATGCAGCAATAAAGAACAAATTCTGGGTCGTTTCGTCATCTAAAACTCAAGTCGCATAAAAGGTAAGTGTTTATAAACTGATCATTTTCATACCAATGTTACATTAATAATGTATGTCGTTGGGACTGGGACATCTTGATCATCAGCTCCGTGTACTTGTCTTCAATTTGTAATCCGTGATTTTAAGGTGACTGTTGTAATGTGTGTGTGACCGAAATTATTAGGGACGGAAATGGGGTAAGTGCTCCGGAACTTGAAACAAGGTAGGCTACTCTCTCGGCATTTGCCTGGAGAGAGTGTGGAAAGCCGCTGTCAGCGCCGGGATTTGAACCTCTGAACTCCCGACTTACTACAGCTTCCCATCGCGGCCGCAGTGAGCAATATAACGCGCTTGGCTACACCGCAGGATCGCTAAAGCATGATTATGTAGTCTATCGCTATTGCTAAATTTCGTATTTCCATCCTTTGCACGTCTTTTATTGTGTTTTGTGAGGCTTCTTTTGGCTCAGCTGATACTAAGTTGCGGTAGCGTAGTTAATCTAAAATAGTTTTTTTTGTGTGTTTATGAAGTATATTTCGCATTATAAACCACTGCAATATATTGTTTATACCTTTCTCTTTATAATGCGCATATTGCCATTATTGTGATTGAATACCACGAGCGGAAAAGAGAAGCGAAATATGACTGTGTTTCCCGTAACAATGCATTGTAAATATCAGCTGGCATGCGCCTGCTACATCCGAGCTGCGTCACAGCTTATCAGCCAATGGGAGCGAGAGGCACCGGAGTGTCCTACCTTATAGTCTACTTACCTTGGGCCGCTCTGCGCGGTTATGGAACGCGCTGCCAGGGGAAGCCAAGATCTTGCCTCTTCGGAAATTCAAGCCGTACATAAAAAGGTACATTGTAAAAATAAAAGTATATATGAGTGATTGATTGTCTCGCTGAATGAATGAGTATCTGAATGGAATGAATGAATGTATGGAGTGATTGAGGTTATGAAAGTGCGTGCCTGAGAGAGTGAGTGAACAGGAAAAATGTACTATGTCAATATTATAAATATGTAAATACTGCAAATATTCTTGTAAAACATGTAAATATTGTTAAAACAAATGTAGATGTAAACTGCGCCTGTGAAGCATGAAATATGTATGTTGCCCCTTTTCACTAGGCCTTCCTTACTTCTTGTACGATTTATGGTAAATAATAATAATAATAATAAAAGCAGCGGTGAAGAAAGGAGTAACCATGCCTAGAATACTGATTGCTGATATGTAAGGTTACAAAGTCCACGAAAACAAGTTTGTTTCCAAGAAAACAGGTAAAAACTTAACAACACGGGGCTAATGACTTATATATCCCTGTTCAAGAAAAAAAAAGATCAATCTTAACTACACGGGGCTAATAACTAATATATCCCTGTTCAAGAAAACAGATAAAAACTTAACAACACGGGGCTAATGACCAATATATCCATGTTCATTTCAAGAAAACAGGTAAAACTTAACAACATGGGGCTAATAATTAAAATGTCCCTGTTCAAGTAAACAGTTAAAAACCTAACAACACGGGGTTAATGACCAATATGTCCCAGTGGTTGAGTGTAGAATTTGTTTGATAACCTGTGTTATTGTGACGGCTGTATTAATGTGTGTATGTATTGGGAAGGAAACAGCCGTGGTCTGTTAAAAGGTTCCATCCTAGCATTTGCTTGGAGTAAACCATCATTATATAGCCCTGTGTACTTGGTTGAGTGTAGAATTTGTCTGATAACCTGTGTTATTGTGATGGCTGTATTAATGTGTGTGTGTATTGGGAAGGAAACAGCCATGGCCTGGTAAAAGGTTCCATCCTAGCATTAGCTTGGAGTAAACCATCGTCATATAGCCCCGTGTACTTGGTTGAGTGTAGATTTTTTTATAACCTGTGTTGTTGTGATAGCTGTATTAATGTGTGTGTGTATTGGGATGAAAACAGCCTTGGCCTGTCAAAAGGTACCATCCTAGCATTTGCTTAGAGAAAACCATCATTATATAGCCCTGTGTACTTGGTTGAGTGTAGAATTTGTCTGGTAACCTGTGTTATTGTGATGGCTGTATTAATGTGTGTGTGTATTGGGAATGAAACAGCCGTAGCCTGTCAAAAGTTCCATCCTAGCATTTGCTTGGAGTAAACCTTCATCATATAATCCCGTGTACTTGGTTGAGTGTTGAATTTGTCTGATAACATGTGTTATTGGGAAGGAAACAGTCGTGGCCTGTCAAAAGATTCTATCCTAGCATTTGCTTGGAGTAAAATGTTGGGTTATATGTTGGCTATTTATGTTGGCTTTTTATGTTGGCTTTTTTGTTTGCTTTTATGTAGGCTATTGTGTTGGCTTTAATTAATACAAAGAGACTGATGACCTAGTAGATTTGAATATTTGGACATCATGATTATTTAGCACCGTGTATTTGAGTGTGGAATTGTTGTTGTTTGAGTCTTCAGTCTTTTGACTGGTTTGATGCAGCTCTCCATGCCTCCCTGTCCTGAGATAATCGTTTCATCTCTACATAGCTCCGACACCCTACATCCGAAGCAATCTGTTTAACATATTCTAACCTTGGTCTACCCCTACAGTTTTTGTCCTCGACCCTTCCTTCCATAACTAAGCTTGCTATTCCTGGGTGTCTTAGTATGTGTCCTACCAACCTATCTCTTCTCTTCATTAGCAGTCGCCAGAAACATCTCTCCTCTCCCACTCGTCTTAATACCTCTTTGTTTGTAACCCTATCTACCCATCTGATCTTCAGCATTCTCCTGTAACACCACATTTCAAATGCTTCAATTCTCCTCTTTTCTGCTGCACCAATAGTCCAGGTTTCACTTCCATAGAGCGCCACGCTCCAGACAAAGACTTTCAAAAATGACTTCCTAATACCTAAATCTATATTCGATGTCAGCAGATTCCTTTTTTGTAGAAATGCTTTCTTTGCCTGAGCCAACCTACTTTTAATATCCTCTTTGCTTCGTCCATCACTGGTTATTCTGCTTCCTAAGTAACAGAAGTCTCCTACTTCCTTCAGCTTTTCACCTGCCAATTTGATCTCCATAGAGGTTTCTGATTTATTTCGGCTGCATTCCAGTATTTTTGTTTTACATTTATTTATTTTCATCATGAATTCTTTCCGTAAGACGGAGTCCATACCATTCAAAAACTCATTCAAATACTCAGGCTTGTCGGCCAAGATGACGATGTCATCAGCAAATCTCAGAGTTGAAATTATTTCTCCTTGAATCTTCACTCCCACTCAAGGAGGAGGTGTGATTTCACTGTTTGTTCGTTTAGGGACATAGCTTTTTTGTAACTCATAGATTTAGTATTTTGCAAATATTGGTTTTTGCCATTGTAAATAGCTAATTTTGTAAATAGTATTTTGTTGTGTGTAAATAGCGGCAACCCACTTAGGCCTTTTCCTCTTTAAAAAAAAGTTCTACGCAACCTTATTTTAATTTTAATATTAAATGTAACAAAGCTGGGAATTGGAAAATGGTATATAGTTTAATTCTTTTAAAGCTGAACAAAGTTATAGTTTTTGTACATATGAAATAAGTAATATTTTTTTAGTAACGTTTTAGTTATTTTTTTGTAATGTAAATGGTAAACTTAAAAAAAAGTTATTTTGGGATGAGTGTGCATGTCGAGAATGTGCTTTGGGAATATATAAATTGGTTGTGTTTGTTCCCAAAAGACAGGTATGGTTGTGCAAGTAGAGAGAAAGCTGGTGTGTATGTAAGACCAGAGCAAACACGGTGAGGTAGGGTGAGTGGGGAGGGGATATTTTGACTTATATAGTCATTTTGTTTTGTCGATAGTTTTTTTCTTAAAAATGTAGCGGTCAATAGACATTATTTTTGTAAAACAGTCTTACCTGCACTAGTCGTAGACCTGTACGTTTCTCCAAACATACATAAACAGACTGCATCATTATGATGGTCAAGCACTCGCATCAACATCATTAACAAATCTCAACTTTCAACATACACCAAAGGGAAAAATGTGTTGACAGCAAAATGGAAAATCCATGTTTAGATATCACCAAAATTCAAAAACGCAAAACTTAAAACGGACATTTTTAAAAACTGGAAATGGCTATGTGTGAAATATGAAAATTGATAATCTTCAAACGGACATTGTTTAAAAAGGGTAATCAACACAATAAACAAGTAGTTCCCTGAAGAACTAAACAGCCTATTTTCGTATATCCTGATCATGTTAATTGCCTCTATCAACATACATAATTTCAGTTTAATTGCTGTAACAGATTCGTAGATATTGAGAACCATCTAAATATTTCAGATGGTCGCCAGGTTGGATTTTTATTTTTGTACTATTACATTAAGATTATTGTGTACGTGTGGTATTCAAACTTCAATCGCATGATTAGAACACAAGAAGTAAAAACGAGATTTGAAAATTACGCACAGCAGCCATCTTGTGATTATGCAAACAATTGAAAGAAATTAGATGCCAGTGGATCAACATTTGTATAAGCATATAACGTGCAACGTTTCACGGCACTCGGATAGTTAATTCGCGAGAAACGTCCATTTAAATATTTATACTTCGCGTCGCCGCCATGTTGGATTTGTGCTCACCAGGTTACTGAAAGTCCTATAGGTGAACATATGTTCATAGTCTCTATGAACATTAAAAATAAACAGTTTGGTTGCTGTAAAAGATTCATAGATATTGAGAACCGTCTAAATATTTCGGAAGCTCGCCATTTAGGATTGTTATATGTATAGGCCATAGAGTTATGTACCATTCCAGGACAATTATTGCCTAGGTTCATTATTCAAACTTTCACTTCGATCGCATGATTACGACACAAGAAATAAAATACTTAATTTTAAAATTTCGCACAGCCGCTATCTTGAGGTTATGTAAACAATTGAATTAAGTTAGATGGCAGTGCATTACAAACTGCAAAATCATTTACTGTACCACATTTCACGGCACTCAGAGAGTTAAATCACGAGAAAAGTCTATTAAAATATTTCAAATTCGCTTGGTCGCCATGTTCGTTTTGTACTTTGCACGTTTATGAATTATACATAGGTAAACTTGTATTAGTACCCTTTATCACCGTACAAAATTGCAGGGAGATATCTGTAATAGTTTCGGAGATATAGAATGTCAGTGAAAAATTTCGCACAGCCGCCATTTTGAGGTTATGTAAACAATTGAACTAAATTAGACTTCAGTGCATTACAATGTGTATAAACAATTGCTGTACCAAGTTTCATTACGTTTGGATAGTTAAATCGCGAGTAAAGTCTATTTGAAAGTCTCAACTTCGCTTCCATGTTGGTATTGTAGTCACCAGGTTTTTGAAAGTCTCATAGGTGAACTTCTAGTAGTGCCCTTTATCACAGTACACAATTTCAGGGCGATATCGGTAATAGTTTCGGAGATATTGAATGCTAGTGAAATATTTCGCACAGCCGCCATGTTGGATTGGTGAGACGTAACAAAATTTGAAGGGCACGGTCGAGATCGCCGGGAATAGCGCTATGAACTTACCGAGTTTCATTGAAATCGCTCCAGCCGTTTAGATTTTATTAGGGGACACACACACACACCTCTCTCACACACACACACACGCACAAAAGGTGATCTCATAAGCCTATTTTTTTCAAAATTGAAAATAGGCTAAAAATCCATATCATTAAAAACGCAAAACTTTAAATGAACTTTTTTTTAAACTGTAAATTGCAAATTGGCAAATGGCAATGTGTGAAAAACTGAAAATGAAAAATCAGCCCATCAACATCATGATTAAAAAAACAAAAAAACAACAACATCGTACTCTGGTAAACCATTTGTTTTTATTTCATAATCATAGGGATTAACAAATGAAAATAGAATACAAACACATCCCAAATCCTCAATGTTTATGTCCATGCATCATCAACTTTCCTTTCAAAGCACTTATCACAATCAGGCCTGCCATCCTCACTCCCACTGAGGCATCACAGGATGTGAAACGTTGTTTAGCTTTTTTCAATAACAATTTATCTGCCACATGTCTTAAACCAGAATCACTATGGCAATAAGAAATATCATGTTCTTTACATGCTTCATCCAAAAGATTAATGGGTACATCACCACGCTTCAAACGTTTTTCGAGACGAGTTACAGGGCCACAAAACGATAACCTGGAAGATGGATTTCAAAAGGTAAGTATTTAATTACTTTGTCAATGACGCCATTGCCAGTACAGGTCTGGCATATCCTTTTGCATCGATTGTGAAAAGGTTTGGTCTTCTTCCTCCTCTGTGGACGATGTTTTTGTTTGTTTGTTGTTGTTGTTGTTGTTGTTGTTGTTGCTTTTTCTCGCCATGACACCCGTGGAATTATTCAACAAAGTCTTTACACGGACTTTTATGACCGTGATACAGTTTAACTAGCTGACATGTCGCGCCCTGACGCATAGAGGGTATTTTTGCCATGGCCACTTGCTTATGATGATCGTAATCGGTACAGGGTTGTAATTCATTCAACACAGGGTCTTGAGTCCATGAGTTTGGTACATGTTGCCAGATTTCATTCACCGCATTGGTAGCCACATAATAAATGAACGAATTGGGCAGCGCTACGAGTTCCTCTTTGGTAAAACTGTCTAGTTGGTTTTTTTTTGCACACAAAGAACTTGCCGATGGCTTTGTCCGTAGCATTGCCTTTCTCCATGGTATCACGTGCTGTAGATGATTACACGTTGCTTGTAGAAATCTCTCTGGGGTCATTCACAGGTAAATCTTGATTTTTAATTTTGTTTAACAACTCCCAACAGGCACGGATGGTTAACCAATGAAAGAGATGCCACACATGGGCTAGGGCTGTATGGGTTATGTTGCCACAGGAACAAATATTCATGAGCGTTTGCAGAGATGGGCAGCCCAAGTCCATGAGGTCGATACATTGACAGTAAGACTTAAAAAATGGTTGCAACCATTCACGTTTTTCATTACCTTTCACAAATACCACGTTGGCCGAGGACAAGTGTGCTTTTATGACCACGTCCAAATATTTATAGGAAATGGTTCCTTGATTCCAGTCTAGTTGCTTATGATTTTCAATCCACTCAGTTTGTTTACGGTCTTTTTCACACAACAAATCAAAAGCATGGGGCGGTTTAAATATCAAATGCGTAGCTTGCGATATCCAAAACGTGGTACAATCGATCATGGCCACTTGTTTAAATTTTTTTTTCACCAATTTTAAACCCTTGGCAATCCACAATAAGTGTGCGCAAAATGTTGACGCTTGTCTGGACCAAGTTCAACGGACGACTGACTGACCAGTGGCCACTAAAGTGTGCCAATACATGGACTTACCTGCCAAACTAGTTAAAAAAAATTGAGGTTAGGGTAGGACATGAGAACATGAAAAATAATATTAACTATCACTTAAGTTTTTTATTACATAATTTTATTGTCTTAGCACGTCTTACCGGCTTTTGTCATTTTGGGATAGGGACGATACCAACTGATACAACAATATAGTCTCGTGTGTTTGTAACGTCCATAACAGCGATGATGTCCCAATGTATCTAAACTAGGTGTTTTTGACGGCGAGCTGCTCGCCGAAGCTCCATGGACACCATACAGTCCACACGTATCGTAACTTGTTTTTTCATCACTCAGAGGCACAAGTGAGGTATAGCTTGAATGACAGGGTATATTTCCCACCTCCATTCTGCACAGGTAGGGGCAGGCGGGTGACCAGCGCTGATGTTCCTGCATGCCATTGGTCTATGGTGATGGGACAAAAGGCACATTTCACTTCATCTCTTGTTTTTAAATAATAGAATCCAGGGGCCGCCAAGGCTTGAGGGTTTATGAAAGGCACAGGCAACGTTGCAAAAGTTTTGAAACGTTGTTCCTCTGAGTTTAAATTCATGGATGTGACGTCTCTTGATCCTTAAAAGCAAGACATGACTGAGCGGCTTGACGTGGGTTGCCCTATTATTTATACACTCGTCATATGGTTGGACAGTGGATAATAGTTGACTTGTTTGTGACGAATAATCAAACATTGTCATGCGTTTCAAAATCTAGTCGAATGTCAACGGATGGCTGGACAGACTCTACCAGGTAAGAACAATCAAAGACAATCAGTGGCACCCTTGCCTGAAACGCTTGGGGCTGTTCTCTTTTTGATAATACGAACATCGAAATTTAGAAAACAAGTCGTACAGAGGACCAAACTTATTTTTTGAAAAATCCAAATCCAGTCCTTCATAGGGAAACACAGCACCATTGAGGAAAAGACGTGCATTTATCAATTGCAGGTGATCAAATTGCGTGGCATCTTTGGTTTGTTGATACTTGCGATTTGTTTTAAAACCCACGATCATGGAGAGAGGTCTCTCTGTATACCGAGCTGTTTTCTTTTCAGACCAACTGTGTGTGTTGGTGGTGGGCAATAGCGGATACTCATGGAGTGCCCAGCTTCTAAATTCCATATCTCTCTTTACCATTTTAAGTATGTCAAGTTTTTTGCTATCGTCAAGTGTCACATGGGGCACTCTCCATAGCATGCGTTGTAGTTGAATTTTTGAATTCTTGGGGGCTTTGTCGGCTCCCTTGAGTGCATTATTATCACTCCTGTCTCTCACCAAATAAAACACCTGCCTTGCGTTGACCACAATGCGCTGGTGATCTTCGGCAAAGCCTAAAATCAGTTTAAGAGGTAAATATCCAGTAAAGGTGCCAGCGGTGTGTACCATCCAGTCATTGATTGAGTCAGGACACCAACCCGCCATGCAAAGTGTTTTACCTTCTTCCTCACTGTAAGAGGGATATAGTTTCATGACACTAGAAATACCCACACTTCGAGTGCTATCCACCACGATATCGTTAATGACATACCGCACCTCAGAAAACAGAAAGGCCAAACCATGGTTGGCCAACTTGGATGTGGTGGGTGTAGAGCCATCGGCTTTAGTCCGTCGACCTTCAATCTGAATAACACTTTCATGCGGTAGCGTGTAAATATCTTGGTTGTTGATAACAAATTGAATTTCATCATTGTTATTGATTCCATGTGTTTGAGCTTGATAGGAAAGGAGATCAATTCTTACCACCCCTGGTTGTTCCTCGATGTGGTTCGCTACCTCTAGGATAGAATTCATCATGGGGGTTGACGTGGTAACCCAAATGCTGTAAAATCTGCTTGTCTTGAGATGTTAACGTGTATTCACGTGGCAAACAACTAACACCATTCCTAGACGGCGTTGTTCATTTATACACAAATTTCATTGTGGCTTTAGCACCAACTTGCAAGTCACTGGTGTGGTAGAATCTAGTTGAATGAGTTGCTGCTCTCTATTGATCAGTCTTAATGTTATATTACTAATGCCATCCACAGCCACAGAATAAAAGAGCACCACTGGAGGGTTTTCATGAATAAAATACCCATTGGGCGATGTCACAATAAAGTCATAAAGCGAATGCGATGGTTCTTCATTGGTGTATACTTGGCTAATAATATTACACGTCACCGACACTTGATGGACCTCAATGAATTTCACTTCATGGTCTGATTCATGTTTTTTGTTGGGCTCCAACACGCGTGGTTTATATCCTAGTAATGGAGCAATGGAATCGGGGCGTGTTTTAAAGTCAATTTTGAATGTGGAGAAAATACTGCAGCGATGAGTGTTGGTATTTCCTGCAAGTTCAAACTTGCGCGTTCCATCGAGAAATGACTTTAAACCGTATTAATTGATCAACACCACATTAATATGTTCATAAATATCATCGATCGTGCAGCCACCAGAGTTCAGGGTGAGCACACAATCATCATAGTAAAACTTGTTGTTCACATTTTCACGTATGTTGTATATTTGATTGTACGTTTCAAGAGAAACAAGTCCCAAACCATAAGGTCTTTCACTCAATTCGATAGGCGGGTAAATGTCTAGGCTGACTTCAGGTCCTCGTCCATGCAGTGTAAACGTCTTACTTCTACCGACATACTGTTAACGTTTTTGCTTATGCTGTGTGTTATATGAAAAAACAAGATGTTCAGTAAAGAACATATAGCCTACTTTCTCCTAAATGCATGGGTATTGTTATAACTCTTTGTCCTTTTAAGGAGTATAATTGAATGTTGGTTGTAGAAGCTTGTTGAAATACAACGTGCTATAGGGATATTGAACATGAATATGAGGTGCCCATTGATAGTGCTACCTCTGTAAAAAAAATCATTCAATTCGGTTTCACCTTGTTTGAATTGATATGGGGAATGGATTTGCACACATACATGGCCGCTATTTGCAAACTATTGGGCTGATGACCTTGTAGTCAGTCATAAGATGCTTTCCACAAAAAGGCATGTTGTTGCAAAATCTGGTAGAGATCAAATTATTAGGATGGTCGTAATTTGATTTAAGCTTTTAACATTTGGGTGGCCGTCATTCCGTTTCCGTCAAGATGGCGGCGATATAAAACATGATACTGAGGTTCCCTTTGCTAGTGCTAACCCTGTACCAAATTTCGTTCAAATCGGTTTCACCGTGTTTGAAATGATAGGGGGAATCGATTTGCACACATACTTGGCCAACATCTGCAAACTATTGGGCTGATGATCTTGAAGTTTGGTCAGAATATGCTTCCCACATAAAGATATGTTGTTGCAAAATTTGGTAGAGACTAGATTATTAGGTTGGTCGTAATTACATTTTGGCTTTTAACATTTTGGTGGCCGCGATTACGTTTTCGTCAAGATGGCGGTGATAAGAAACATGACACTAAGGTGTCCTTTGCTAGTGCTACCTCTGTACCAAATTTCGTTCCATTCGGTTTCACTGTGTTCGAATTGATAGGGTTAATCGATTTTCACACAAAGATGGCCGCTATCCGCAAAATATCAGGCTAATGACCTATTAGTTTGGTCAAAGGATGCTCCCTCCATAAAGATATGTTGTTGCAAAATTTGGTAGAGATCGGATGATTAGGTTAATCGTAATTTGATTTAAGCTTTGAACATTTGTGTGACCAACATTACGTTTCCGTCAAGATGGCGGCGATATAAAACATGACACCTGAGGCGTCCTTTGCTATTGCTACCTTTGTACCAAATTTCGTTCCATTCGGTTTCACAGTGTTGGAATTAATAGGGGGAATCGATTTTGACACAAAGATGGCCGCCATCCGCAAACTATTAGGCTAATGACCTATTAAATTGGTCAAAGGATGCTTCCTCAATAAAGGTATGTTGTTGCAAAATTTGGTAGAGATCGGATGATTAGGTTAGTCGTAATTTGATTTAAGCTTTGGACATTTGTGTGGCCGCCATTACGTTTCCATCAAGATGGCGGCGAAATAAAACATGCCACTGAGGTGCCCTTTGCTAGTACTACCCCTGTACCAAATTTCGTTCCATTCGGTTTCATCGTGTACGAATTAATAGGGGGAATCGATTTTCACACAAAGATGGCCGCCATCCGCAAACTATTAGGCTGATGACCTATTAGTTCGGTCAAAGGATGCTCCCCCATAAAGGTATGTTGTTGCAAAATTTGGTAGAGATCGGATGATTAGGTTAGTCGTAATTTGATTTAAGCTTTGAACATTTGTGTGGCCGCCATTACGTTTCCGTCAAGATGGCGGCGATATAAAACATGACACTGAGGTGTCCTTTGCTAGTGCTACCTTTGTACCAAATTTCGTTCAATTCACATTCACCGTGTTCGAATTGATAGGGGGGACAGACAGACATTCAGAGTACACACACTCACACACACACAGACTCACACACCCACATACACACACACACAGACAGACACACTTTTTTTCGCCCTGTGTTGATCTCATAAGTTTACTTTCATTTTTCGCAAAAATCGAAAGTAGGCTAATAAACCCAAACGTCCACACTGTTGGCTGTTAAACGTTTGCTCACGTTTCACATTATAATATATCTTGATACTGTTTCTAAAATAGGTCACTAGTTCCATGGGCGGAGGCAAATTCCCAAAATTGTCAAAGTACCATACGATGGATCCCTCTTTTACATAAACCACATGATGCGCTCCTGCTCCTCGGTGATCATCCAAATTTACAACAGCATATTACTGTTTCCAGGGTCGTGGGGGTAATTGGTTTCGCATAAACTCACATCGAAAATGAGAAAGCTTTAGTTGTTTAGCTAGCTTTTCACTTGTTCATGCGTCAGGGCATGTGTTGCTATGGCTGAGGTTAAAAATGTTTTTTATTTTATTTCGAAATGCTGAAATTCCAAATCCTTGTTGATAAAAGGCTGGCTTTAAATTGTCATTTATAGCCCCCATAGCAATGGCTTCCATCGTTTCATTGTGTCGCTGACTTTCTATTAGTTGTTGCTTGCCCTGCTGTGGGAATTTGATGGTTTTCGCCACTGCACTGGCACCGCCCAAAAGTGAACCCAGAGTAGCCAGACCGGCAAATAATGGGGACGGGAATCACTCGCCCTTGTTTTGAACCCTGTCACTGACATTTTGAAATGACACGTCTCTTTGCTGCTCGAAGGGCTTTTCTTATGGTCAACACATTATTTTTTATTTTTTTCTTTCGCAAGCGCTTGTCTACGAATGTCTTAAGCCCATGCTTTGCCAAGGCCAGGGTCTTAGTTTTAGTCTTTTTAATCGTTCTCACCACATACCTTTGTTTCACCATGATGATGATGATGATGACCAACAACCTTTCACAAGAAAGTTTAAGTCACAACTAACGTCAGGTTGTTATTTCATGGCTGTATTGTGCCCGTTTAGACCGGAGTCCGCACGACCACATATGCATTTTACCAACAATCAGTCAGCACGAGAGTCAAAATATCCCGGAGCGACAGATGGGTTAAAGCAAATCGCAAAAACGACATCAAATTAAGAAAATGCTTTACTGATTTTTGGCTCAATGCAACAATAAGGATAGAAGGAGATTTAATTGGGTATGACACATCTGGTAAAATTATCTCAGTTTATTTTGAAGTTAAAATCTGACTGCAAAGGTGCTCAAAGCAGCAGCATCCACGTGTGGCGATCCACACTCTTATTTACACACAATATACAGAAATTTTCCAAACACATTTGACAATCTTTTTGGAAACACAAGTCCGATTAATAGTCCTGTGGACTGTGTTCCAAAATTATTAATATTTAATTCCAGTTCAAAGTTAATTGTCTATACTGGAAATATCGTAGATCACTGTTTGAATATTTACATGATATTAACACTCGTAGAATAAATGTTCACAGAATTTTAAACTTTCACTTAGTTTTCCAGTTTCAAAAATACATCGTCGAAAAATATTATTATCATTGAAGCAATACAAATTATTTACACATATTAATACCATCTGAAAAGTATTTGACCTTGAGCATAGCATCGAAGAACTGTGCGAAGCACAACAACAATTAATTGTTCTTCTGACATTAAACATTCGAGAAGTGACTCGATTATGAACTTCAAGTTCCTAACAAAATATATGATTTCTGAATCATCAACTTGATCAATAAATGGTTGAACCATTCAACTATTCAATTTTCCACTTGGAATCATTATTATAAAAATTATTTATATTCATGGCCATTTCTAGTAACTTTTACAACTTGCAATTCTTCGACAGAATGCGGAAATAAGAATTCTAGTTTTATAATGAATTCATTTAGTTCATGGCACTAGGATGGAAAATATCCTTAAAATTACTCGTGGTTAAAGAATTATTTTTAATTGGCAGTGGCCCATTCAATTATTTGTGTAAGAACACAATATTACAACAACAACGGCAAAGGTCTTCCTCTGAAGAAGAATAAACTACTATCATGACAAATCCGGGTTCTAGCAAAATCAAAGTCTTAAATGGAATTCGTAAACAAGGTTGAAATAAGAACTGATGGTTTCAAAGAAATAACCTTCGGGTTATTCATACGACGAAATGTGTAGTTCCAATACTCCTTCTATAAACCTGAGCCATCGAACCTGCTATTTGATTGATGCTCGAAAAAACCTTCATTCCTGCGACTTAAACATGCGCACCTGGGAATGGCATTTTAACTACTCCACACATATAAATTTTCTTCCCAAAATTTATACAATAAATCAAGCCTCTGCTTGTTATCAACACTGGAAGATTAATAAACTTACAAGTTTATTTTATTTTACCATTCAGTTCAACCCGTGAATTTACCATACATATGAAAATCTTTATTTCACTTTCGAGTGTATTTACGTCATGATTTTATATAAATACAAAAATATCCTATTTGATACAAATAACAATTGCTTCCCGTTTCATGCCTCTCCGTGTTATCTGAAAAATATACTTTGCTCAATGCAAATATCAACTGTTCAACCAGAACTGAAATATTGGTTGAATGCGGGCTTGCGCTAACCACTCTCCTTCGGAAAATCTCCTGTTCCAGACTAGAAATGATTAAACTACTTCACAGGCTCTTTCTCAATACATATGATTATTATAAAATATAATATCCAAGAATTATTTAGAAAAATTATGAAAATTATTATTATTATTATTAGTGGATTATTATTATTATTATTATTATTATTTATATCATTTTAAATATATTTAATTATCATCTCATTATGTGAGAATCCACATGTTCGAACCTTCGAATATGGAAAAAATATCCATTCCTCAACAAAAATAAATTTAACTTTTACAGTTACATCGGTTGTTTTCCGTGGTTTCCCAAAAATATGAAATATTCAAATAAATCTTCGAAATGCTCGGTCATCGATCCTAAACTGTTCTGAGTGCTGAAAATACTCAGAATAACTCTAACAAGTCTTGCGTAAATCATTGCAAGCTTTAAATACGAAGAAAAAAAAATTTGTTGGTCATCTGCAGAAAAATAGTTTGTTCCAATTAGCTAGGCATAATATAATTCAAATGTGGCTTACATTTCTTGATGGTCTTGAAGCGTAGTAAACCTGGTCTGTACCAGATTTATCCATAGACATGCCCTATCGGACAAGCACGTATAATCCTTGTATCCGCCGCCATCATATACCCACAATTCGTCTAGTCAGACATAGTGGTAGTATCTTTCGACGTTTGAATTAACTGTTGTTCCATTTTAATATGAGCTTCTATCAAAGCCATAACAGTTTGTTTAAATAGGGTCAGATCTAAGTGATCTCTTCTTAGATATGTCAGTTGTAACATAACTCACTGTAATCTTATCAGTACAAGAAAAACACTGACAGTCTAAGCAATTAACGGCTGTTCTGAAGATCGTTCCCTGGGCATGGTTTGTTATATCACCATCTACCATGCGCTAGGCAACTTGTAGTTTCCCTTGCGTAGACTAATGAACGCCACCGTTATAGACTAGTCTTCAGTGTACTGACAGATCGAAGTGGTTAACTAGTTACAAAAATGAAAACTGACTGAAATGGATTTAAACATCCAAGTATTATGTTATTACTGGACTGTGACAAAATACTAATTTCTAGACAAAGTCTAGCATATGTCCTTGTAGAAATATAAATATTTCCACCAATGTCTGTAGAAAAATCAATCACCTCAGTGATTCTCCTCGCCGTAAACTTACTAAGTTCCAACTCGTAGCGCAGCACTTTCCGTGACTATCACGACTTTAAAAAGAACTTCTGCGTAGATCCGGCAACCATGTGCCTTGGCTCAGCGTAGATGCAACTTGCTCGCCAAGTGCTTGTGTTAGAATGAGCTGAAGTTGCTTCGGCCAGCTGGCTTTTATTCAAAACTGTCAGGGTCACGCGTCATCACCTGATATCTGGAAATCCTCATATCTCTTGAATCCCTGGTCCGATGTACTTGATACTAATTGCATTCTCTTTCATTTGGCCGTGCCAGTAATCTGATCCCAGTCTCAAGTCTCTACTCCATAATTAACTATTTAATCAATAAATAGCCTCCACCTCTGCTATTACTCGCTACGTCACTTGACATCCAAGTATCGGTAAATTATTTCCAAATGCTTCGAGAAGCAATGTAGCGCGATATTCAAATATCTCAACTTTCAAAAGCGGCTACCGCCTTTCCCTTGATATCTAGGTGTCTGAATCTTGGAATACCCATTCCTAGAGTTGGGCACAGTATATACCAATTCCACATAAAGTGGGAAATCGTTTATGGTTTTTCCAGCTTGCTTTTCATCCCATGTCAACATGAGATGAAAGGATAATTCGTCACCTGCATTGACCATATCATGGTTTTAGACCTACATCCTATGACCGTTTATCTGTATTTGTAAATGGTTTTCATCAGGCATCGCGTACTTCATGTGAATGGTTCCATCATAGTGTAATCGATAGTGGTTTAAAGCCGAAGCAAGCACATAGGTCAGGTGCTGGTCATGGACTAGCGGTAAATGGTTTCTGTCATTCACAGGTTTTTCGTTTGTCAGATACACTAAAAATACAGATGGGATACATTTATAACGCCTTTTCAGTTCATAGGTCACGTAACACTTGGTACAGACATCGTCTTCATCTTGCGGGTCTTCCACGTGAATAATACAATGGTGATTAGCGGTATAGCCATTCACCGTAAGTTGAGGCGCTTTGTCATAAAACTCATACACTTTGTTATCCACATACTTTTTCGTAGTAACGTCTGTAGACACTTGAGGATGTTTCACATGGGTTAACCGCTTTCCCTTAAAGGCATAATCTCCCTGTTTTGTGCGTGGCACTACTGACCTATCTACATAGTGTTTATTAGCAGGATCTGTTTCTTGATTAGGATCTTGTATGGGAACAGACCTAGCTTTGGCCATGAACGCACGTCCAAAGACATCCATCGGTAACCTGTAGTACCAGTCTACTGGTTCTATGACCAGGCTCGGTGCCATGCATATAGACAGCCTGCTAGCCTCTCTAAGCCTTAGTTGAAATGAAGATTATTAAGCAGCAAGAGTCATTCCCCATGGGGGACATGGTTTCCCATCTCTGTCCCACATCACGTGAACAACGCCATGGTTCACTGTTTCCGGCTTCCATTCGCTGCATCATTGTGGGCCCTTCCGACTGTGGAAAGACCAATCTTTCGCTGACGCTCATCACAGCGCCAAATGGTCTGCGTTTTCAAAATATTTATATTTTTGCAAAATCTCTCTACCAACCCCTCTACGTATTTCTGGATCAAGTTATGTCTGGATTACAGAATGAGAATATGGGTTATTTTACATTTTCCATGTAAGAAAATGTTATTTCACCGGATGAGGTAAAGCCTGATTCACTCATGATTTTCGATGATGTATCCACTGAACTTCAAGGCATCATTCAAAGCTATTTCAGCATGGGTCGACACAAACATATCGATTGCTTCTATCTTGGACAAACGCATTCTAAAATGTCCAAACAGTTGATTCGTGACAATGCCAATGTCATTGTTAAATTTCGCCAGGATGAGACGAATAGTCGTCACATTTATAATGGACATGTGAATCCGGATATGACCTTCCAAAGGTTTATTGAATTGTGTGCCAAGTGCTGGAACACTCAACGTCATGCCTATTTAGTGATTGACAAACAAAGTGAACTCAACCAAGGACGGTATCGCATAGGTTTTGAACATTGTATTGCTATTTAAGGCACTGTCTCATTCCCTCTCAAGTCATTTGTCAAGACACCATGGCGTTAGCAGAGAGTCAATTGAAAAAGCATATTAATAGAGCAAAAAGTACTATTCGTCAAAAGTTTCGTCAATTGAAACGATCACGTGCGAATCATGCTTTGTTTATTCAACAACATTTAGCACCTCCGCTAAAAGCCATGTTGAAACCCTCTCTTAAGCCATCTGAAATGCTACCCACCGTTTCACAAGCCACTCAGACACTACACGAGGACCCTGAGGAAGAGGAAGAGGAACAGGAAGATTTGACTAGTGATAGCGAAGTTGAGGATGAGGAAGAACAAGCGTTTACGCCTCAAAAAAAGTCCTCAAACCTTGCAGAGTTTTTGAGAAAAAAGAAAACCTTGGCCATGGTTAAAACACGTTGCCCTTCCAGATTGTCTCCGTTTTCACAAGTCTTAACCACCCCTCAAAATAAAGCTAAACTGAAAAATATTTTAATCAATCATTATGGAGCATCACTGCAACCGTATCTCATTGATCTATTTATTGGAAACACAGATATCACGTATGGTGTTCGTTCGCTATGAGGATGATAGTTTTAAAATTGGTGATTCATCCATTAAATTTGCTCGTACTATAGCTGTCATTAAAAACATCAACTATAAATTAACGCCAGGACTGTTAAAGCTGCTCTTCTCTCGAACACCCTCTTCCCATGATTGTACATCAAAGGACCTTGGCAAATATAAATCCATTTTATTGGATACCCATGCCCACAAAAGACAGTATGATCCCACTCAACAATTGAATGCCAATATATCTCAAAAGTATACAACCATCATTGCAAAAATATTTCCCACCAGTCAAAGTACTCGTCGTAAAGCATCCGCTTCGGGAGTGACATTTAAACCATTAAAACCGCTTCTGGATGTTACCTACTGGTACAATACCAATAAGCTCGTCCAGCGGCTACAGTTGTTGCATGCTTCACGTCAAGGTGGTTACACCGGTCACGGTTGGGAAATTCAAGAAATTGAACAAGAACTTCGAAATGCCAAAATTTTTGTTTAAGCCCTCACCCATTAAAATGGGTATTGCCCACGAGTTGCATCGCCCAGCTAGGCGTCACTATCCGCGACTCAAGATGATTTCACGAGGTGTGGACGAACGTTGGCAACCAGACTTGGTTGAAATGATACCCTATGCTAGCGTCAACAACGGTGTTCGCAATATGTTGACTGTCATTGATGTCTATTCCAAAAAGCCTTTGTTGAACCTGTGCGTCGCAAGTCTGGTCCACTAGTCACCAAGGCCTTTCAACATATTATTCAACAATCCAAACGTCAACCTCAGTTGATACAAACCGACCAGGGAAAATAATTTTTCAACGAAGATTACTCCAGTTTTCACAAATCTAAGGATATTCACCATTACACCACGTACTGCAATCTCAAAGCCAGCGAGGTTGAGTGGTTCAACCAAACATTGAAAACCTATATGTGGAAAGCGTTTATTGCTCAGGGCACTTATCGCTGGTTGGACATGTTACCAGAGCTAGTGTCACGTTACAATGACACCAAACATTGAACCATTGGGACTAAGCCACACCTTGTCTCCAAAAATATTCAGTGACTGGATAAACTGTTTAACCCTAAAAACACAGCAGATCCTAAACGTCAACGACTAAAAATTGGGGATTTTGTTCGTGTGAGCAAATTTAAGTCTGCCTTCAATAAGGGCTACATGCCTCAGTGGGGGACTGAAATATTTAGAATTCGTCAAGTCAACTTGGACAGTCCAGTCACCTATTTACTCGAGGACCTCAACCATCAACCTATAAAAGGTAGATTTTATCTCCATGAACTTCAGAAAACAGCGTTTCCTAAACATTATCTTGTGGAAAAAGTGTTGAAACAAAAAGGATATTAACTATATGTAAAATAGTTAGGATTTAATTCTACCTTTAATTCTTGGATCAATAAATTACATGTTGTGTGAACCTGTGTACTTTTTATTTATTTATTTATAGAATCATGTTGTACAAGAGCCCCTTCGTACGGCGCTCAACACTTTATGCATGTTCACACATGTTATCAGTAAAACTTTTTTTTTCTTTCTCTCTCACCTGTGTCTCACTCATGAACTCCATGTTGACGTACAACTCGTTCAGCTGTTGGCTGTCATGGGTTCTCCACTCCTCCCCTCAGCTCTCCCCGGCCCTCTGGCCCCTCCCCTCGTCCCTTACCGCTCTGCAGTGGTCACGTGATTTCCTGTTATGTAGAGGTTTCCTTCCTCTCCTCTCTCACCCGCTTCTGCTTGGAGCCTGTCTGACTGGATGTGAAATATTACCTCCGTTACAGAGTTGCCAGATTGTTCCAACCTGTTATCGCTACCCAACAGTGTTGTCAGCTTGACTGACATTCCATTCTCTTAGCCGGACAGCTTGAGATTTTTCTTTCTTGGCTGGTCATTCTAACATACAAAGGATGTTCTTCAAGTTGTTGATAACTTCACCTCATACCATTATTATTATCAATTTGTCATGTTACCCATTATCCGTTTACTAACATGTTAAAAAGATCGCCATGAGGGATTTTTCGAAATATTCGCCTTTATTTATTCGTCATGGGAAAATATCGAAAAGTGACCCCTCGTTCCATCGCTCTGCCATACATCGCCCCGTCGAAATAGCCATTTCCTGTATTCATCAAGGCAGGTGATAGCCTTGTTCTAACACACATGTCCAGTGGTACCGTCTCTCTCTCTCTCTCTCTCTGTCTACAAACAATCTTTATTTTAAAACATAAAAAAAGTTTTAAAATGCATAGTTTGTGTCCTAGAGACTCGCCATTTATTTTCATGGTAGAGGGGGTAGGGACCTTTCATTTATGTCAAACAAAATCTTTTGTAAAATTCCTAGTTTCCAAAATATATGAATTTCAATATTATACTTTTTCAAAAAATCTTCAAATATAAAAACTTTTATTATAAAAAATAAAGGTCATAGAGACCATTCGTTTGAACTATTGGACAACGTTCTATCAGGTTTGGTTTTCAAACTATCAAGTACTTTCAAAAACAAACATTTTCAAAAAAATATATAATACGTGGTCCAGAGCAAAGCGCCCGTCAGCTCGAGTCCAACGACACCTCATTTCTTAAAATCCGATCAGGCGTTCGCCAATTATCGCCAATGTTCGCGAGAAAGTAGGCTATCACTTGTTTTCCTACACACTTAAAACTTGCTGTCCACCTACAGGGCCTAGGGACCTTTCATTAACGTCAAACTTTTTTCTAAAATTCATCGTTTCCAAAATAGCGCCAATCCAAGGGCAAACATTAAAAAAAAATTTAAAAAATACCAACACACATTCCTAGCAAAGAGGACGTCACCCCAACGCCAACAACACCTCGTTCGTTAAAATCCGATCATGCGTTCGGGAGATATCGGCAAATTTCGTAAGAAAGTTGCCTGGGTCCCAGGTCGCTCCCCAGCCCACTACTCTTTTTTCATTTTTATCCTAGAGACTTGAAATTTATTTACGGGGTGGAAGAGGTAGGGACCTTTCATGTATGTCAAACAAACTTATTTGTAAAATTCCTAGTTTACAAAATATAGGAATTTCAAAATTGGGGATGTTTTAAAAAAACATCAAAAATAAAAAAGTTTTATTATAAAATATAAAGGACATAAAGACCATTCGTTTCAACCGTGACATAACGTTCTATCATGTTTGGCTTTTAAACTATCGCCTAATTTCAGAAACAAAAATTTTCAAAAATATGTTGAAAAATATAACAAGTGGTCCATCGAAAAGAGGACGTCAGCTCAAGTCCAACGACACCTCATTTGTCAACATCCGACCATAAGTTCACCAGATATTAATTATTTAACTTGTACAGTCAGGTACAAATAAAATGGGTGGGTTAGAATCCGTCGTACCATCCTACTACTATTTGTTGGAATGAAATAAAAATTGGTAGGGTTACTAAACAATGTTCACTCATTATTTTTCACAGGACATATATAGTAATATGCTTTCAGTCATTCATTATTTTACCATCAAATTTCAGCTATTTTTTGGACGGCTGGAGAGCGTTTACAAGTTCACCAAAAATTAAAATTTTTACATGAATGTTCTTTTGAACTGTTGACAACATTCTAGGCTACAACATTCGCTAAAATTATTGACATACACATTTAGGAAATATTTTTTTATAACAATTTTATTTTAACTTCATTTCTTATGCTTTTTTTTGTGAAAAATATTTTTTTAAGTGGGAAGTATAAATGATACACAAAATTTCTCATTGTATGTTGTTCTTGTCAGTACAAAGCACAATAATGCAAAGATTCATTACGATATTTTGAATAGTATTTAAGTTATCATGTAAACGCTGAGTGAAAATGAAGTTTCCGGGAAACGAGCTTCAAACTTACTTAAGGGTATAATTTGGATCAAAAAGCCCCCGCTGCATAAACTAAGCCCTCCTTCTGGCTGGTTTTTGCTTCTGCTTCTATCTAAACCTTTTGTATTATCTCATCTGTTTTAGCTTCATGTACACGTTATTTCGTGACCGAACCTGTTTGTCATCTTCTTCATGAAGCATCTTAATACAAAATTCCCTAAGATTTATCCCTAGATTCTCTATCACTTGAAACCTAGCCATCATCCCATCATTGAATGTCATTATGGTATCATTATCTGCAATCTCAACAGTTCTTCTCCCAGAAAATCCAGTTTTTGAACATATTTTCCAAATTTTGGAGTTGAGCTATTCGTTATTATTTTGGGTGTAACCACCGACAGATCTCCTTAGCAACACGGTCTGAACAAGAATCTTGAATGTTGGCTTTATTGACATTACCTCAACACACACAAGGCAGGCATTCTTCAAGTTTATGAAACATGATATTTAAATTTAAAAAACATATTTACATCATTGCCACAACTGCTACTAAAACTGGTGTTGCTGGAAAGCTTCCTTGCTGAAGCATTACTACGAACTTGGTTAGGAGAATCATGGGCTTGTGCTTTGTTTCCAATATTTGTATATTTGTTTCCATGGAACCCCGTCTTTTTAGGCCTATATATAACCTTACGTCTCGCCAGTAACCTAGTAATGACAACACTTACAATCAATATGTAATTTCTTCCACACAAAAACAATTTCAATATTTGCACTCCCGGTAAAAGTAAGCAAAGATAAACAATAGAAAATTGAACGTACAGTTCCTCAAAGAGTAAAAGAACTTCAGTGTATTCCATGGAAACAAAAGAAGAAGCGAGAAAATAAAGGAATAAACATAGCAGTAGGTTACACGGTATGAGGGTGGCGCAGTCGTAAATTTAAAAAGACAACATAGGCAACAGCCACCTACATTTAGGGGCATATCTCAGGAAGTATTGAAGATACCTTCAATTTTCTTCCACCAAATGAAACATAAACTACTATTCATTCAATTAAATCATTAAAAATTATTTGCAATTTTTTGGCCCTGAAAGGTGTCCCTCCCCCGTTATAGGTGAATTTCAAATGCCCTGTTTGAGTTAAGATGCCTCCGCAAATGCTAAATAGGGTTATTCGCCGGTATGCGTAAACATGTGAGACTTAAGACGATTTGTCCGTTATAATTTGGCTACATATATAGTGCATGTCTGAGGCTTCTGGCCGGTATACGTTAACATTTTTAACAATGTTTCCGGCCAAACACTGCTTCACATATTTCGCATGAATAAGACATTACGCCAGTACACGTAAACATGTGAGACTTCAATTGTTCTTTCCGAGCAACCTTGGTGTCACATATGCTGCAAGAATAAGGCTTATCATCAGTATGCAGTCACATGAGTGATTTCAAAGATCCTCCCTGAGGCAACTTGGCTTCACATATGCTACATGAAAAAATCTTCTCACCATTATGCAATAACATGTGCGGCATCATATGTTCTTTCCGCGTCAAGTTGGCTTCACATATGCTACATAAAAATGACATCTCGCAAGAAAGCAAGATGTACAACTTCAATTGTTTCTTCCGTGTTAACTTACGTACACACACATTGCATGTCTCTGGGCTGTATGCTTTAACATGTGAAACATCAATCGTCCTCACTGAGCAAACTTATCCTCTTATATCCTACATGAATAAGCCCTCTCGCCAGTATGCAATAACATGTGCCTCTTCAAATCTCCTTTCTGTGCAAACTTTGCTTCACATATGCAACATGAAAAGTGCTTCTCACCAGTATGTATTAACATGTGCTGCTTCCACTGTTGTTTCCAGGCAAACATAGCTTCACATATGCTTCATGAATAAGGCTTATCACAAGCATGCATAAACATATGAGCCTTCAACTGTCCATTCCTAGCAAACTTTGCTTCACACATGCTGCATGAATAAGGCTTATCACCAGTATGCGTAAACATGTGAGCCTTCAAGTGTTCTTTCCTAGCAACCTTGGCTTCACATATGCTACATGAAAAAGGCTTGTCACCAGTATGTATTAACATGTGCCGGTTCAAATGTTCATTCCTAGCAAACTTAGCTTCACATGTGCTACATGAATAAGGCCTATCACCAGTATGCGTAAACATGTGCACCTTCAACTGTTGTTTCCTGGCAAACTTGGCTTCACACATGCTGCATGAATAAGGCTTATCACCAGTATGCGTTAACATGTGAGACTTCAATCGCGGTCCCAAAGCAAACTGGGCTTCACATATGCTACATGAATAAGGCTTATCACCAGTATGCAATAACATGTGCCGCTTCCACTGTACTTTCCTGGCATACTTGGCTTCACATATGCTACACGAATAAGGTTTATTACCAGTATGCTTAGACATGTGAGCCTTCAATTGTCCTGACCGACCAAACCTGGATTCACATATGCCACATGAATAAGGCTTCTCACCAGTATGCATCAACATGTGCCACTTCAAATGTTCCTTTCGAGCAAAATTAGCTTCACATATGCTACATGAGTACGGCTTATCACCAGTATGCCTAAGTATGTGCCGCTTCCACTGTTGTTTCCCGGTAAACTTAGCTTCACATATGCTACATGAATAAGGCTTATCACCAGTATGAGTAATCATGTGAGTCATCAGTTGTCCTGACTCAGGAAACTTGGCTTCACATTCACCACATGAATAAGGCTTCTCACCAGTATGCAATATCATGTGCCGCTTCAAAGGTTCTTTCCGAGCAAACTTGGCCTCACATATGCTACGTGAGCAAAGCTTCTCGCCATTGTCGATAAGCAGATTGGTCTTCATGTATTGTTTTATTTTATTATTTTTTCCAGATACAATTGGAGTCGAATGTCCTCCAGTATTACATAATGCGTCCATATTCCCCACAACAGGATTCGAAGTATTTGGACATATTACTCTGAAATCATTGGTATAAATGTATTGCACTGCGCTATGAATTCTATTGATTTATCTGAAAATAGCGAATGAAACATTCAAGATCCAGACATCTAACTAAAGAAATGATGATTAGCATCGCTAATTACAATCACTTACAGACAGATACTTTAAAATTATTCATATATTGTGCAGAGTCATTTTGGAGTATTTTAGTCATAGCTTTTATGGATATATCCATGTGTTTCATGAAGACTGTGAGGACAATGAAAAAAACAAGAAAAAAACAAGAGGGAAACGTTTGCTGAGTAAATATTGTGATGTATTCCTGAGAAATGCTGTTTAGTTGTTGTGTAGAATTCGATTTTAAATAAATATATATCTCCCAAAAATCCCACATTTTGGGGGCTCGTTCGGGAGAGAGAAATAATGGATGGCCAGGAACTTGTAAAAATAGTGACAGACGGTTTATTTTTTAACCGTATGGCATGATACATCTGGATAATTACAAGCTAAGGAAAATATTAAACTTATACACTGGCATTTAAATGAACAATAAATATTAATATCAATTTTGTTGAGGAGACATATAAACAGATAAAATATTGAGTTTTACAAGGTAATATTTAAATATGAAATCCAATCACGAGCAGGCTGCGTTGCATCATGCAAGTCTTTCAGGTTCCCATTATAGGTTCGAAGGCTGCAGTCCTTTACAATATGTTGGATGGTCTGTCATTCAAATCCACAGTCGCACTGAGGTGAGGAAGCCTATTCCACTTGTATAAGTTGCCTCTGCAGACCCCATGTATCGTTCGAATCCTGTTGCGTGATTCCCATGTATAGCATGGTAGTTCCATGCCAGCTAGTCTTTTGATAGGATCAATGAAGTTTTTATATTTCTTAAGGAATAAATTATTCCATACCTCAGACCATTGGTTGTGAACCCGAAAAAAAAAAATTGTAGAGATTCCGCTGTTAGGATCGGTGGTCGGCGGGATTTCAAGCGACTAATCGTTACTGTAGGTATGTCAGTATGAATAGGAAGCTGTGGAGTGGAGAGTATCTTTTGATATTCCTCAGGAGAGAGTTTTGTCTACGTAAGTCTAGGTGGTGCAATGTTACTTAGAGGTGAGAGCCAGTACAGAGGAGTGGTCTAGATGCAACCTGATATTATCCTCATCTCCGAACTCAATTGGACATCAATCTGCTTCACATGTGGCCTGTTAAACCACACCGGTGCACAGTATTCAGCAGCTGAATAGGCAAATCCTAAAGCAGTAGATCGTAATGTTGTTGCTGTAGCTCCCAATGTGGTCCAACATTACATCTGTAAGATGTTATTGCGGGATCTTAGTTTTGCTGCAGTGTTCTGCAAGTGCTTCTTGAAGGACCATGTCGTATCGAGAGTAACGCCAAAATATTTTGAAATATTTTGATGATGGAGGTCATTCTCATCGTAAGAGTTCTTTATTGAGTTGTCAAAGCCAGGTCATCCTCATAAATGAATTTTATCGATTGCGTGATAGAGAGGTCTGATGTGTACAAATTATAGAGCACTGGAGCTAATACGGAACCTTGTGGGAGTCCATTGTTCAGTTTCTTTTGCTTACTTATTTTGGTCCCAACAACCACTTGGAAATATCTTTCAGACTGCATCTTGCTTATAAGCTTGCTCATAGTTTGACATGGTATGATACGCATCAGTTTGTAGAGTAATTCATCCTTCTATACCGTTTCATAGGCTGCTGTAAGGTCAACAAAAGCAACAGATGTTTTATGTTCTATATGAGTGGTGAAACTAGAACTTGATCTGTGCAGCTTCTACTTGGTATAAAGCCTGCTTCATGAATATTCGAACCAATTCGGTTAAGGATGAGTCTTTCCAGGAGTTTGTAGCAACAGCTTAGGAGAGCTATCTGTCGATAGCTATCTGGTTAATCCTTTGGCTTACCAGGTTTCAATACAGCTATGATTTTCGTTTTCTTGAACGCGTTTGGTAGTTTGCCAGTGATCATTATATTACAAAAGAAAGCAGCAAGCCATTTACGAGTCTTGTTCCCACAATTGACAAGGAATTCAGGATGAATGCCATCAACCCCTGGTGATTTGCCTGTCTTAACATCCTCAGTGCAGTATTAGCCTCAGCTACTCTGAAGTCATTGGAATATTCTGACCGATGGACTGCGTGTTGCTTGAGGTTGGTTAGTTCTTTCTTAACCGTTCACGAATGTTGCTTATGCGATGGTGCCCTGGACAAAAGAAAACATTCTACTGGCTATTTGATCTGGTGTAACATGAGAATCATCACGGTTAGGCGGAGAACATACTCTCAATGTCTTCAGCAGGCTTCACGCTTCTCTGCTTGATCTTTCAAAGTCTAAGTTCTCTGTCTTTTGTACCCAGGTATCCCTGCGAGCTTCATCTAAGCTCTGTAACAATTTGGTAGCGATTTAAAGATCAATGGTGGTTATGTAAGACTGGTATAGTTCTTCACAATCCTTGTTCAATTCTGGAATGTACTCTTTGCGAAATCCTCTTGGCATGCACTTTTTTGCCGTTGATAAGACAGCTCCAACAAATCTTTCATACTTTTCACTCACGTAATAACTTTATCAAGTTCATTGGAAAACATGCTCCAGTTAGATTTTCTAAAGTTCCATCTTGGTTTTGGAATGGATCTGATTATAGGTATTTGAATTCCTACTTTAACTAAAACTGGCCGATGTTGGCTGTTTGGAATATCCCTAAGAACTGTCTTCACTGTGGCAAGAGGTTGACATTTAGAGTTCTGACTAATAAAACAAAGGTCAGGGTTGTAGTCTTTATTCCAGGCCGAAGATCTAAAAGTCCCTTTGTCCTTTGAGTTAAATACTAGACTAAGGTTGTTAGATTCAACCCAATTAACAATTTTTTCACCATTCTCATCATCTTCATTGTAATTCCACATAGTATGGTGGCTATTGAAGTCTTCGATATATATGCTAGGATGAGGTAGAGTTGGGATCACTTCAGCAGACAAGTTTACTGCAGGTGGCTTGTAAACATTCCTTATTGTAATATTGTCAATTTTTATCACGATAATGTGAACATTTTCTGAGGTGTCCACAGAAATCAAATGTGCATTTTCAATATTGTTGCGAATGTAATTAGGACACAATAAGTATGGTGATAAGTAGCTCCTAAGAATTCATATCCTGCAACACGCCCTCTTGATTTAAAATTTTCCTCATTATCTATATGTGTTTCCTGTATAACAGCTACATCCACATGGTTTTCAATGATATTCGGGAGAGTCGACTAAGTCCTTCAATATTAATTTGCATGATCCGGAGGTTGTAACCAAGAAGTCTTACTTGTTGTAGTAACGGTAAGATTCAATAATAAAAGCTGACGCAGACCAATGTAAGTAGACTGAAATTTGATGGCATTGTTATCTAAATTAACGACGTTATAGAAGAATGAAGACGTACATTGTAAAAGTAAATGACGACGATGTTTAACTACGATGAATGTTGACAATTACGTTTCAGTTAACGACGCAAGGTTTGCGTAAATATGCTAATTGCAATCAAGGATCAATACGTTAGGAGATATTCAAAGATTAAAAAATTTCCACTGCATCTGTGTCTGCAATTACAAACAACATCTTAGCACATCCCCTTCATGATCATCAGCCACCTTCAGCTCGACTGAAGTACAGGAAACGATTTCTACTGTCATATTCTCCACTTGATTCTAACCCAAAAAAGGCCAGGGTTAAGCTATGGAATCAAAGGTACCCTGATCATCCGTAACTTGAAGAAATTGAAGAAAAAATTACCACCAGGTCACGAAGATGGATAGTGTACCTGGAAATCATTAAACAGACTGCGCACCAGAGTAGCAAGATCTAAGGACAATCTCATGAAATGGGGAATCTTGCATGATGGGGACACACTGTGTGAGTGCGGAGAAGAACAAACTTCTAGGCATTTCTTGAACTGTCGTCTATGCCCAGACTCATGCACAGGGTTGGATCTGGCATTGGCTGGCAACAACGCTGTCAATGTAGCCAAATACTGGTCACAACTCTTGTAAATATTGTATATATTATCAATCCTGTTTCATTTCTCTTGCTATTGTGTTATGTTATATGCAAGTGCTCTATTATGTGATTTTTTTTTCAATTTCTTGTTTGTATATTTATGTACCTCAGAAACGAATAAAAATTACAAACCTGCATAAGTTTATATATAGCTACGAAGGCGATCGACAGAGCCGTAAAAGGTAACGAGGGGGCACAGGATTTCATTTTTCGGAAGGTTCCACTGAATATAACCGTGAGGCCAAGTATGTCCTTGACAATTTTGCTGAACGTGATTTGAATACAATATGCAATGTCTTACGTTTGGGGTTTGAGGGAGATAAAGAGGAGCTAGTGAAGCGTATTTTAAGACAAGTCATTAAATTAGAATTGCTATCAAAACTCGAGTACAACGGGGATTTATGACGATGATGAGGATCAAGAAAGTGACGACAGAGATGATGAATACGCTGTCCAATGTAGTTCACGCTTGAAAGCTGGTGGGAATTCAAGTCAGCACATTAGAATTAAGAAGAAAGTAATATACGAGACAGACACATCAGCAGAAGAGAGTGTAGAAGATGACCTACTTACGGACCATTCCTCATCAAGAAAACGGGAGAATTCAGGCCACAAATTTGTGATAACATTTCGAGATGTGGAAGATTCTATTTGCACCTTTGATGGTAAAGCAGATTATCCGGTCATAAAATGGATTATGGAATTTGATGAAACAGCTGTTCTGATGAGATGGGGCGACATGCAGAAGTTGGTATTTGCTAATAACACATTGTCTGGCCTGGCAAACCTATTCATTCAAAGTGAAACTGGTTTATCAATATGGAAAAAATTAAAGGCCGCGTTAATTGAAGAGTTTGATGTCAAGATGAGCACTGCAGAAGTACTTAGACTACTGACTAGGCGGCAGAAGAAGAAGGAGAAGAAAGAAGAAGCATTCCGAGGGAACCTGCTTGTAAAGGAAGAGATTGCAAATCAAGCCGAAGTTGATGATGACTCCCTGATACAGTACTTTATCGATGGTATAGAAGACGACTCTGGAAGTAAATTGATTTGGTATGGGGCAAAGAATTTCAAGAATATTAAGGAAAAGCTGCAAGACTATGAGTTCATAGTTGAAAGACGGAACTCAAGGGTTTTGATGAAAGATCGAACACAGATACCTACTTCGATCGACAAGCCTGCTGGAGCTGCTGAAAACTACAAAAAGCACAGAGATGTTCCAACTACGGAGAAGATGGCAATAAATCGTCGAGTTGCCGTCACAAAGACAAGAGTCTGAAATGTTATAAATGTAATAAATTTGGTTATAAGTCCGTGGAGTGCAAGACGATAGATGGTAAGGCAGGTAAGGGACAGCAGTAAAAACATTAACGAAACCTGCACCTCACCTTCTCACCATGAAATTAGGGATTGATAGTACCACGATAAATGCCTTAGTAGATAGAGGAAGCAGCGTAACTTTTATCCATGAAGACAACTATGCAGGTTTAGGAGCTCGTCCACTAAGAAATACTGGTCTTATCCTTGCAAGTTTTGGGAAGAATTATGTCGTACCTAAAGGCTACTTCCACACCGATGTCTTTATTGATGATGAAGCATTTGAGGCTGACATTTATATTGTGACTCGTGATACAATGAGCATGCTGGCAATAATTGGAAAAGATGTACTACAACAATGAGAACAATAAATCAAAATGGCATTCGAAGTTCCAAGCAAAAACCAGATATATTTCTCATGCAGATCAATGTTGATGAAGAGCAGCCATTAGAAGTAGGTGAGTCTACAAACGATGACTAATAGCAACTAGAAGAAACGATTTCCTCCTATGAGCCTGCGAAAACGAAAAGTTTAGAAGTGAAGTTGATCATTACGCTAAAGGATGAGCATCCCGTTTTCAGTAGACCACGACGACTTACACCTTCAGAAAGAGATGTTGTTGACGATGTTGTTGGCTAAAGGAACGCAAAATTTAACCAAGTTCTTCAGAATACGCTAGTCCTGTAGTGGTTGTGCGTAAGAAAGATGGCTCTCCTCGTTTGTGTATTGACTATCGTAAGATAAACAAGATCATCCTAAGAGATCGGTACCCGCTGCCGCTCATCGAAAATATCTTAGATTAAAAGAGTATTCTGTACACTTGACTTAAATGGATTTTCCCATGTGCCAGTGCGGTATCAAGGTAGAAAATATATCGGTTTTGTCACTCACGCCGGTCAATTCCAGTTCCGAAAAGCATCATTTGGTTTGTGCAACTTGCCAGTAGTGTTCCAACGTTTCATTAACTGTGGCTTCCGATCGTAGGTGGTTCAAGGTAGAGTACTTATTTACATGGATGAGTTGATAATTCCAGCTAAAGGTGAAACAGAGGCATTTCACCGCTTGAATACGGTGCTAGAGGTGGCTAAAGATTATGGCGTTGAACAGAACGGAGAAATATGTCATCTACTGAAGAAGAAGGTTGAGTTTTTAGGACACGTGGTAGAGGATGGACGACTTTATCCGTTATCAGAGTAGACTAATACCACTACTACTCCTCGGCGCTACAGTTCATGTAGGACCTTAGCCTCTCCAACAATCGTTGCCCAATCCTGACGATCTTCTGCACGTTTCCTCCATCTTCATATTCTCATCTTGCGAAAGTCATCCTCCACGTCATCCAACCATCGTTTCCTAGGTCTTCCTTTGCATCTTCTTCCACCTGGATTTCCTCTATAGGTCTCTGCCATTCTCTCCGCAAGTCCCAGCCATCTTAGCCTATTACTCTATACTTCCGAAACTATATCAGGATACCCATACAATTCCTCCAATTCCTTGTTTTCCCGTATTCTCCATCTTCCTGCCTCATTCACTGCTCCATAAATCTTCCTCAGTATTTTCCTCTCCCATCTTCTCAAAAGCTCCTCTTCTGTCACAGTCATAGTCCATGTTTCCCAGCCATACATTACCACTGGTCTTATAACTGTTCGGTACACTAGAGTAAACTAATGCTGTACAGAAAATTCCGGAAACAAGAAATGTGAAACATGTGCCAACTTTCCTTGGTTTAACTGGATACTTCAGGAAGTTCAAACCAGAACACTCTGTTACTGCGAGACATTGAAGCAACGTGCTGAAGAAGGATGAAGCATTTCCATTTTCTACAGAACAGAGAATGTCCCTTGAGAAATGGAAGGAAGCTTTATAAAAGAATCCTACAATTCTTCATATGAGACCGAACTTCATGCTGATGCAAAGAAGCTTGGATATGGAGCCGTGCTGATGCAGAGATCACCTGAGGATGATCAACTACATCCTGTACATTACATAAGCAAAAACACAGCACCACTAGAGGAAAACTATCACAGTTACGAGGTAGAAGTATTAGCCATCAGTGTTGCATTGAAGATGTTTCGAGTGTATCTTCTTGGAGTACATTTCGGGATAATCACCGATTGTGCTGCTTTCCAAAAGACGATGCATAAGTGAGATCTGACACCTAAGATTGCGAGATGGGTTTTGATGTTGGAGGAGTACCGATATATTATCGAATACAGAAGTGGAACGAGGATGCAACATGTCAATGCTCTGAGTCGCCATACTGTCTTATATGCAGTTCCTGATTCTTTGGTTGTCCGAGTGATGAAAGCACAACAAGATGATGAAGGACTTAACGCCATCAAAGAGATGCGCCACGAACGATCTTACATGGACTTTATGATTCGAGATGACATGCTTTTCAAATTCTGTAAAGGTCATGAAGTTTTAGTTGTACCGATATCCATGTAACATGAAATTACTAAACGTGTTCACGAGAGAGGTCAAGAGAACAGAAGAACTCGTCAAAGATGAATATTATGTTCCACACATGAAGAAGAAAATCGAAAGTGTCATATCAAATTGTGTAAATTGTCTCTAAATTAACAGAAAGACTGGAAAACAGGAACGATTCTTGCATCATTAGTGCCAGGAAAGTGTGCCATTGCATACAAATCACGTAGATCATATTGGACCATTGGAATCGAGTCATAAAAGATATCATCACATATTTTCAGTTGTTGATAGTGTTAAAATGTTTGTCTGGATGTACCCAACAAAGTCTACCACTATGTAGTAAGTCACTGCCAGATTGGAAGCACAGAATGCAATCTTTGGAAGCCCTGTAGAAATAATATCTGATCAAAGATCAGCCTTCACACCTCATGAGTTTGAAGAAAACTGCAAAACTGAAAACATTAAACATGTGCTCATTACAACTGGATTACCACGATCGAATGGTCAATTAGAGATAATTATCTCTGTGATTGCTTCAGTTCTGGCAAAGCTTGCAATATCTGATCCCACAAGTTGGTATAAGCATGTTGAGGCTGTGCAACAGGCCATAAACTCCACATACAATCGAAGTATTGAGAGGACGCCATTTGAACTATTTACAGGAGTCAGAATGAGACACAAGACTGACTTAAGTATCACTGAACTCATTCAAGAAGAACTAATAGAAGAATTTGAAGCAGATTCTCAAAGCCCAGCAAGAAAGCAAGAAGTGTTTCAATAGACATCGCCGATTGGCTACACAATACCGGCTGGGAGACCTCGTGGCCATAAGGCGTACCCAGATAGGACCAGGACTCAAAGTCAGAATGAAATTTCTTGGACCTTACCGTGTAACTAAAGTAAAACTACTGTAAACTTATGACGTGTGTCGTGAAGGTGTACATGAGGGTCCCAAACAAACCTCAAGCTGTGCGGAATACATGAAGCCATGGACTGATAGCTATGCGTCATCCAGGATAGATGAACATTAGGATGGCCGAATATGGGAGTGCTTCAAGAAGGCAGTGAGGACAACAAAAAAAAAAAAAGAAGAAACAGGAGAGAAAAGAATGCGGAGTAGATGTTGTGTAGTATTCATGAGTGTTGCAGTTCAGCTGTGGTGTAGTATTTGATTTTCTAAATAAATAAATATCTCCCAAAAATCCCCTCACTATTTAGTTTTATGAAAACCAACTAACATTACAATTCTCCTTATCGTCGACATTTCTCTGCGCCCTGTCTGTGTGACAACAATGTAAACTGAGCCATGGGCCTAGCAAAGGAAAAACGACCGTAATCACTTCCGCGCCAAATACTAAGGACCATTCTACAAACATGTGATTTATTACTACTTGAAGAACACACTGTACTCAAATTTTATTGTTGTAAGAATTGCATTACTGACAGCGCTGGAAATGAGTCTTTGTGTCGATATTTTGTTGTCTAATGATTGGATCAGGAGAGAGAATGGGGCTCCCTGGTAGCAAAGAAAAAGCCGATCCAATCAGAGAAATGATTACGAGAGAGTTTAGGCGTATCAGTCAAGGTTGGTTTATACAGAAATGCCGCACCAATAGGAGCGAAGCTACGTGTCATTTGTGGTATCGAGGAAGGAGTATTAGGCAAACCCCTTAACGTTGGCGTGGGAATGAACATTGGAAAGAGACAAAGCTCAAGACATTAGAAGTCACATGACGTGGGACCATTAATCACGAACGTAATTTAGTCCGATTAAGAAGCTGCTCATTGCTATTTAGCGATCAATGTAAAAAGGATTTTATGGAACTCGAGGATGTGATAATTAATAACAATAATTATCTAAATGATAATTTTTTATGGAATTGAAAATGAAGACAGACAAATTTATAATTCTAAGAACGCGTGCTCTTTTGGAAAGGACGCTATCTGAAATTGAGGAGAAGGGGAAGACAATGGCTGAGTTCGAGGCTTTTAATCGGTGTCGCTCAGACGAGATAGACGCGCAAAATGACGTGGTTGGGAGTGCGGGAGAAGTTACATTTCGAAAACCGACAAACGAGGCGGTGAGTACTGTCGAGCGGAGACAAAGAGCAGCCCCCTGAAAATTACCTAGTATTGCTAAGGAAGGGATTCTGTGAACAGAATCAAAAAGTGAATTTTAGCGCTTAGTGAGGCGTTATTATATCAAAGAAAAGGAATATCATAATGATATTGCAGAGACAATGTGTAAGTAAATTATAACTTTATTTATGTGAATTGTGACGAAGTAATATTCACGAAAAAAGAATCAGCTCACCTGAAAAGACGACGTCGATTTTGATCCCATGACGGCAGATGCCATCTCGGGGATAGTAGTTGTACTGATAACGGTTTCAACGAAGTCCGCCAACAGATAGCGTAGAGGCATAGATACCAGAGCGACATCTGTGTCTACCATTTAATAGGGAAAGCTCACATCTATACGGCTCACTGTGGTGCGAACGTGTGAAGCGAGCAGGTACAATGCCATGGACACGCATTCGTTCTTCCTACAGCTAACTGAACGAGATTGAAAGGGGTCAAATTGTAGCCTTCCGAATGGCGGGATGATCATTTCGTAGAATTGCCACACAAGTTGGACGAGCTGTTGTGCAACGATGCTGGTATCAGTGGTCACGTGAACATTCTCACACCCGTGGACGAGGATCTGGACGTTCAAGCAGCACAGACGTCCACCAGGATTGTCGTATTGCAAGGGCAGCAGTGGGAGATCGTACAACTACCACAACGTGGATACGGGGGTTTGTGAGAAGTGTCAACACGAACTGTTGCGAACCGGTTACTAGCATTGGGACTACGGGCACGCACACCTCTAGCCCGTCTTCCACCCACGCCACAGCAACGACGTGCTCGGCTCAACTGGTACCATCAGAGGATCACTTGGAAGATGGAATAGTGCGCCGTGGTCTTAAGCGATGAAAGCAGATTCTGCCTGGACACAAGAGAAGGTCATTGGCGCGTTCGACGTAGACCTGGTGAGCGCTGTCTCGTAGAGTGCATTCGTCCAAGACACCGGCCCCACCCCAGGCCTTGTGGTCTGGGGTGCGATAAGCTACAACTCTCGTTCACCTTTGGTGTTTGTGGAGGGTACGATAACCAGCGCTCGGTACGTGCAGGATGTTGTTAGACCCGTTCTTTTGCCGTTATTGCAACAGGAAGGGGATGTGTTGTTCCAACAGGATAATGCTCACCCACACACTGTCCGTGCAACTCAACGTGCACTGCAAGACGTCCAGCAACTTCCCTGGCCAGCATAATCGCCGGATTTGTCACCAATCGGACAAAATGGGCCAACTAGTGACTCGTGCGACTCGTCCACCCACAACTCTTACAGAACTGTGTGAAGAGGTCGAGCAGGCGTGGAATAACGTATTCCAAGACAGTATTCGCCATCTGTATGATCGACTGGATGCAAGAGTCAGTGCCTGCTTTGTCGTCCGTGGAGGCTACACCTCTTACAAATTTGGGTGTTTCAGCTTGGGTCGATACCTGGTATCTCTGAACCACTTGACTTATTGATCTGTATATTCAATCATTTCATGTACTCCATATGCACTGTTGCCACAATAAATCTTGAGTGAATTGGTTACCTCTGAAAGGGTGACCTAATATTTTTCCGGCAGTGTACTTTTCCGAACAAGAGAATGTGACGATAACTTATCGAGCATTATACTGTGAACATCGAAAGTTGAGGTGATAATCGTCCGTCTAGTGAAAGTTCAGTTACGTGAAGTAAATAACCAAACTAGTAAGGGGAAGCATTGTTACTTTGAGCCACGCTACAAGTATTACGAGATACGATAACGACGATCCAGAAATAAGGAGAAGTAATAATGCTATACCAGCATTATTTCTATTCTACAGAAAGGAAGATGGAACTCTAGTAAACTTGAGGTCAACACCAGGTAGAAGCAATCCATTTATGTAGTATTTGAATAGAGGCATGCTTTAAATATAACTGAAGTAACATTTTCGATATCTGGCTGTAGGATTTATTACTTGCATTTTCGAGTTAACTAATTGCTTTCCTCGTATTATATTTTATTTAAATTAAATTGTAGGAGTGGAATTATCTTTATTAAATTTGGATTTCCGAATTAAAGTTACGTAGTATTTTTATGTAGCTTCATCGATGACCGTATTTAGGGAATTTAAGGATTTGTGATTTCAATGGTGACATTTGGGAGTTTTACGATGTGCGATTTAAATTTTAATCTTCGTATTTTTAGAGGTGATGATCGTTTCGTGATCATTTTACTTGAGTTAATTTTGAGAGCTGACATTATTTTAAATGGATGGCAGATTTTTGAAATATATTCTAACGTTGAATATTAAGAAGAAGAATGGCTTTAAGAAATATTTTAAGGATTATTGAAGAAAGCGTTATTGGTGGTTTAAGAAACGTTGTTCCATGGAGTTAAATATTTATAACAATGTTGAAGGGAAACTATATAGCGAATTGTTATGTCTGGAATAAGAATGTTGGAAGGCAGTTGTTGCATTATGGAACCATTGATAATAGAGGTATTTTATTATTGTATTTATTATTTGTTTAGAATCGTTTCAACCTCCTATGGGTTACGATTACACATTTTAGTGAGGATTTATATGAGCATAATTTTTTCTTCAGAATATAGTCGTTGGATTTACGTAGAGTTTTGCATTGTTAACGAAGTTGAGCTGCAACTTCAATTTTAAGTTTTGTCAAGAAGCTGAGGAATGGTATTCCAGCTTGGTGATGCATACGTATGCAGTGTTGAGTGAAAGTGACAATGTGCGTGTTTGACATTGTTCCCCGATAAATAAGTAACAAATAGGTGTTGATAATATGCAGTTTATAGTCGTCGATGTGTGTGCATTATTCTGAGTGTAAAAATCTACGATATGGAAGAGTTGATCCTTTGTTTCGAGATGATAGTTAAAGAACTATCACGATCAGCTGTTTATGTCATGTTAGTGATATATGCTCAAATCTTCATTATTAATGGATCATGGATAAGAGAACGCACTTGAAACAATGGGAATTTGATATATTAATTGAAACAATTTGTATTATTTTTATTAGTATTTCTATTTGAAGAAGAAAGTATTGGAGTGAACATAATCGTAATCTAGGCTTCATTGCACAGATTACTATTACCAATTCATGACTAAGGCAATAATATTGACTAATGTTTAGTGGCAAGATTCGAAAGTTTCTGTATATAATTGTAAAATAATGGGGAAATGTAAACATTTTTTTAAATAATTATTATAATAATTATTATTAATATTTTCCAATAGATTAAATATTTTACAAGATTCATAGAATAGGGATTAATTCGATTTAAGGAGTTTTTGTATCGAGTTCGGTGGTGTTATTCTAATAGCGGCTAGTTTAATTTTTAAATAGGTAATTTAAAAAAAATTAAACTAGAGTATAATTTTATTCGAATTTTAATTTATTTCTCAAGGCTGTAATTATTATAATTGGCAAGTTTGTTTGATCATTGTTATTCGCTTTGATATAATCCCTCCCTATATTATTCTTCTCGGGTCCCATACCAGTTTTGTACCGAATATAAGGTCACATTAACACCAACCTACACATATGGGGTACCTACAGGTTCAGCATAACACAATGCGTAAGCGAAACGCACTCACATACTTTTTGAATGCCTCACAATTAAATAAATACCATAAAACCTGTCTATTTACAATGAAATAATGAAAGAATGCAACACGGTAACCATGGTAAGAGAATCCCACAGGTCCACTTATTTCTGTAAGACGTAATGCAATTCCAATTATTACATTACTGTGAAAGTTTCCAGACGGTTATAAGGTTATCACTGAACCAAAATTAAGCTGTAAAATTCATCAATACATACAGAATAATGCGCTTAAGGGGGTCAAGGGGCACTCTAGAATTTTTTCACGCAATTTTCACGTGTGAGTGTGGTACGAAAGGTCTTTTTCACCCGACTATAAAGGGTCTCCGAAAACCACATATAAAGGCCCTTAAATTAACAGTGTCTGTGATATTCCCAGAAAACTAACTTCGCTCTGATATACCAATGAAGGAATGACAAACCCCTAACGACTGACCAGTAGCTGAATTGATAAAGTCTGATTATTCATACCAAGGATAAATCAGTCATAGCATTCATTATTGAGATTTTGTTAAGTGTACGCTTTACAACTAGAATACTCGCGGGCGAGACGCGACGGGTAATGCTAGTATATATTAAAAGGGTTATTTGAAGGGCGTGATTTTATTTTCCTTGCTGTACATGTTTGTGAAATAAATATTTACAGGCACATATTTGGGTGTTTCGGACATTTTATAGAAAATTGGTATTTTAATTTGCAATTAATTCGGGAAATGTTGTGCTATAGTGGAGATAGGACTTATGGGCCCACAATTTTACCCAATCCTTGAGTGTTTGAAAGGGTTTTTCACTCTCCAGTTTATTTTAATTCCTAACCGAACCTGTAGTTAATCTTATATAGCAATCTGGAGTAGCCGTCATCTCCCGATTCGTTTGCCAGCAGTTCTTCGTGATTTTTCTAGCCGGGTACCACACGTTGCTGCGATCCATTTCCTTTTTCGGATTCTGGCAGATTTCTCCAGAAACGGGTACAACACGTACATGCAATACAATCGAATTAATAGGTTACGCCACGTAATTTGCAATCGTAGATAGTTAAATGAACACTATAAACTATGATTGAAGACTTGGCACGCATACTAACGTTCGTGGTAGAACAGCCTAGTTGGCTAGTACTCGTGTAGTGCGCAATGTGTACGTTATCTTCATGGCTGAGGCGGTTGAAGTCCATTCTGACGTGGTATAAGAGACCGAGGAGAATAGTGCTTCGAATCCATCCGTAGGCAAACTTTTTTGGACGACAGTCCGTGCTTCATGTTAATGGGGATATAATAATAAGCCACACTTACAAAGTCACATTGCCACATTTATTCACTTACGATGTATTCCTGTGCAGACTACATTGAATTTTGCTAATTTATGAAGAGAATACGATCGAATTTGTAGGTTATGCCATGTGACATGTAATGACAGAAAGTTAAATGAATACCGTAAACCATGATTTAAAACTATGACATGGATTTTAACATAGCATATCGAAGGAGATTCTAATAGTCAGTCGTCGCATCGAAGTAAACGTATTCCTTAGAATTTCCCTCGCTATTATTTTGTTATAAAATTTTAACAAAATGGAAGACAACTGTATTTGACGTGTACATATTAGGATTATTTCGTGTAATACCACATTCGAACACTATGTAGCTTTCATGGAACACAGCCTGAAAATGCATGTGTTCTCTATACAGTAACATAGGACAAGCCCCCTCCCCAATAATCAACTGTGATAACTCATATCAATTCCGTAGTAAGACATAGGTAAAATGGTCGACACAGACGATACAACTTAAGTAAAGAGAAAATTTGGAACCTAACAAGCATCGAACCCCGATCCTTCCGATGCGTTACCATTTCAGGCATTGAGAATTACACATTACAAGTAGTGCAGAATACCTCACAAAGATAGATAGTAAGAACTTTTTGCGTTAGACACTCTACTTTCTTTATATAAAATGTTCTTACCGATTCGAATTCGATTTTTGTCGCAGGGCATTAGAAATATTAATGTTCACGTTTAGGGATTAGATTCATTTTCTTTTCTTCTGTTGTGATGGTTCTGAAATGTGCAGGTGTTCGCTTAACCCACGGCCACCTCGATCGCATCACCTAGCCACGTGCATTGTGGGTAGCGGAAACATAACGTTATGGAGCTATGAGAATTAGGAATATTGTAATGTTCTCGCGGTTATGGGCTGTTCTCAATGCAACGTACACTCTCAACACTCAAACTGGCATATCATTGGTATTCGTGGACTAACCAGTGAGGTGTTTACTCTGGTATGATTAATATACCATCATCCACAAATTGGTATTGCTTTCAAGTTCAAAATCAGAGTTATTAAGTATCTACCATTGGCTGAAAATTACCCAGTGAAATGTTTCGCAAGTTTATTTTCCCCATCGTAGCCAATTTTAGGAAAATATTTTCCACAAAGAACAACCAAATACAAGGTGGAGAAGAAGGTTCAACGTTTTCTTTAATTTAAATTCCGCGGCAGTAGGACTAGTAGTTTATAAGCCCTGAGCCAATGCACATGAGCCTTCGTTTTGCTGTTCTCAGCATCGTCAATAACTGAAGTTTCTTTTTAAACTTTAGGGGCTTGGAAATCGTGATCATCACATTCTTGTGTTCATGTGTGTGTTTAAATTTGTCAATTAACCTATGTTATTAAATTTTCGGTAGTAATTTGTGTATTTGTAACTGAAGGCAAGAGTGTTAAGGAGGTCGCAGTGATCTTAAATTTCGAAGCATTCCAGAATTTTCTTCCGGACTAGAAATGGGATGCCACGGAAAATCTCTTCCAGGATGACTTATATGTTGGTCTCGACTAGATGATAACGTTTGAAAATCAATTCCACAATATGCCAACACACTTTATTTGGTATAAAATAATCTTATCCGAAAATCCATTCAGCAGACGTTCATTCAGTTAGTAGCTTTCGTTTCTGATCATTTCAAATTCTCTCTTATGATATCATTAGAAAGAAACGCCATGATAACAATGGCATGAACTCAATACGATACGGGTTTCCTCATAAGTGCATCAATTAATACTGTTTTAAGTTTGTCGAAAGTAAGAATGAGGAATGAGGTTACCGAGGTCTTTGACGCGTTACGTGCGGTGGCCTGAGTGAGACTGATTATCCCTTTAAACCAAGGAGGTGACATTTCGAACGCTTCATACCCGGAATATACAGAGTACCTTGCATTCGTTCTACAGATCATTATGTCGTTGTCGAATCTGACTACATACCATCGGATAAAACTCGTACTTTTCAGGACCAAATAAAAAATCACTGTTTGGAACAGGTACATAAGTGCCATTGTGCATCCACTTTAATCGGCATTAAACGAAAAAAGCATTTACCAGCACGGAAATCGAACCTGACAGACAGCTTACCAGACGCAACACCAGAAATGTATGATTTAGCCGCCTTAGCTACTGATAGCCGTAGTGAATTCCTGGCACGTATTGAATCTATTCGTAGCCCCCATAGGCACCTGTCCAAACGTAAGTTGGTGTTATTGGGAGCTGTGTTTGTTTAAAACATGCATTATAGTTGAGGTCATTGAAATAACACTACCGCTAATGATTTCTACTGCATTCGCGAGCATGAACTCAGCGGCAAATTTGTACTAATGCCGAAAAGGAGCAAGTAAGTTAGTAATGTTTTCAGGATGAATATGATATACGCGTTAGTCGGGTTACCTACCCCGCAAAAAAGATAAGGGGCTGGTGAACCACTCTCAATATGTAATCCATATCAATTTCAAAAGAATTGCTTATAATGGGCAATGGGTAATTATTTCCACGCACTCATCTTATTTGCCAAAAGTCAGCCTAGTCTTTGATCAGTTCAATTACTGAAATTATTGAATGGTTACGGATATTGTGTCCTGATTCATACTTCCTCGGCGAGTGTTCATCTATTTTCTTCTTCCACATTGTGTCGCTCTAACAGAATGGCTGTGCGAGGCTATAATGATTATTTAATGGAATCCGAGCAGCTGAACCCCAGCTGACTAACAGAATTACGTGCTCGTAAATACTATATTCCCTACCGAATAATAATTTTGGATTTATGGATTATGGTGTATATTTTGTATATGCAGACCATGTGCTTCACTGTTGAATACATCGCAAATGAATAGTTACTACTATTTATGGTAACATAAATTGTGTGGAGATGAGTGATTACTTTTATGTTCCAAGAAAACAGAAGATACTTTAAATAACCGTGGCTTGTTATAATGTACAGAGAGAGGAAACCCATAATTATCAACCACAAAACATAGCGCAGATTTATCCAACTCTTGGCTCACCACGACATGACTCCCGTCTAACTTCGTACAGTACCTGGGAACATTAAATATATAGTTGGAATATCCGGACTACTCCCGGAATTTCATCCTGGAAACTGACGCATCTGCTATTGGGATCGGGGCCATCCCACTGCAGGAGGATGATTAGAAGAAACGCCATTATATTGCTTTCTTAAGCAGGCGTTTGAAAGCACACGAAGCCCACTATTTTACCACGGAGATCGAGGCACTTGCAATTGTCTACGCATTGGAATACTGGCGAAAACTTCTTTGGGGCCAGAAAATTGTAGTGAGGACCGACCAACACGCATTGACCTTCATACTACGTACAAGACTGGCAAGCGACAGGATCACACCTTGGACACTGTTTCTCCAACAGTTTGATTCGGAAATTGTACACCGACCCGGCAGAGAGAATGTGTTGGCCGACATTCTCAGCCGGAATCCGGAAGCCACTGTAAATGCCATGGACGTCGAGGGAGAGTGCGAAGAACACCTTCGCCGACTTCGTCGTCTACCCGAAGGACAAAGACGTGAGGAGGAGCTGAGGAATATCATACGTGTTTTGGAAAACCGAATGGATGCCCAGGATATCCATTATGCCCCAGACAGCTGCTATCGCCGATAACTATTTAATCTATCATCCTGTTCTGTATAAATTCGCTGATGAGGACCAAACTCAACTTCGTGCAGTTATTTCGAGGAGATACCAAGAAACTGTTATTCTATTGGTACACTTATCCATTGAACATGGAGGGACTGACAAGACCAGTGCCACGCTTAAAGAGTCCTTCACTTGGAAAGGGTTAGGAACCTCTGTTAGACAGTGTTTACGTGCTTGTGACGCATGCCAGCGTAACAAGTACACGTCGCACTTGTTGAAAGAGCCACCTAGACCCATACTCTCAACTCAACCGAGGGAGTTATACGCCCAGGACCTTTATGGACCGATCCCGAAGGCTCGTCGAGGGAATCGTTTCATCGTCTTGACTTGTTTACAACCCTCACATGCAAGCAGACTTTCAGCTGCTAGGAATACATTGGACAGACAAGCTGCGAAACGCCTGAGGAGGACGAGACACAAGAAATTTAGAGAACCACTCGTCGCAGGAGATCTTGTTCTTGTAAGGAGACCCGGGATTTCTAGTCCCATAGACAGAGTATATGGGAAGTTCCTATCATTGTAATATTGGCTTAATCGTGTTCAAGAACCCCTGAACAACGGGAGCTATGTTATAGAAGATCTTCAGACTGGCGAGCGTAATGGCACGTTCAACGCAGCTAATTTTAAAAAATATCACCAAGCTTGATTTGGAATTGGAATCAAATAAAAATGCATCCCTTCATTTTTATTCGAAACGACGGGGAGGCAAATGAGCCCGCTGAGCTCATGCTCTGTGATATTTTTCCTTGCAACACATTTGCTAATGTAATGCATCATCTGTGAACGCACCCGAAGACCAGCGCATGGCTGGAGATGATTATGGATGTACTTTTGACTTAGAAGAAATCCACGATTTCTCTATCTCAGTCCTTATTAACGTGTCTTCACTTTTCACAAGGCTCAGATCATCTCATTTTGCAATTCAGCATATTCTGAACATTCTGGTGAATGTCATTTTATACGATGGTAAGGTATTTTACATCGCAGATACGCGAAACGGAAGGAGTTAGTTGCTAAACGACTCGTGAATTCACTAGATCCAGCAGGCAGGAGCGCCGTACTACGCACTCGAGCCACACTGGACGTGTGAAATTGTCCGTCTTGTTAGACGAGGAAAAAGTCCTCCTGGAAGGAGAGGAAATTATCAACGCTCATCGTTGCGTTTTTATGCACCAAGTAGTGTGCCATCGATTTATATTTAACGCCTGTGTGTGCGTGAACAACGTTATTATTTAATTTGTGAACATTTGTGAAAATTACAAAGCCATGGAACACCACATGTCAACCACGAGGCCGTCAGAATTCTATGTCCACGAGGGACCCAAATATTCTCAAGTCAGTGAACAAATAACAGTTCCTGTGGTTAACTTGAACGCCACAAACAGTGAAAACCTTGCAGCCGCTATTGCAAGCATTTTTAACCGTAGATTGCTAGGATGCCACGTGATCCAGTGTAACAAACCATGTATTTCCCAACATGCGAATGGGTACAGTATAAGAAGAAAATATGATTACATAATAACTAATTGATGTGTAGCTGTTGTATTTTGCCCAGGCGACAGTGAAGGCCTTGAGTTGGGTTACATGCATGTGACATGGCTCATCAGTGATGATAAATTAAACTATGCAGCCTGTAGAGCTGAGTGATATTTCAAATGTATTGTGGACACGATATTATGTCGGTCACAGGGAGTGAATTTACCCCACACCATAATTGTGCTAAAAGAAATGTAAGACAGAGTGTAGTCGCCCCGTTATGAATCAGCCTATGACATCAGTAGAATTCATATTTTTATTTACCTCATTTTACTTACCGATAATTCGAAGTCGCTTACAGAGCGAGGTGGTGTTTTGAACCACACATTAGATATTGGAACCTAACCGGATGCAAGGACGAAATGACATGGTGCATTTAAACTTTGATACATTTTGATTAACTATAAATAGGCTGAATGAAGAAAGGTTTATACAGAAATGAAATTAAAAATAATACAATTCAAATAATAATATCCGATATCCTCAGATTTTTGAGTTACATCAATATTGTGCTAATTAAAGATAGAAATTGGTAAACTTATACATTCTAGTAGGAATTGTTAGTTTTTGTGTTTTTAGTCAAGAGTGAAATTATAATCCCAAATAAATGTGGAGAAATGTCAGAAATTACTGTGAGGAATAAATTAATATCAAGTCACTCAATTTTGAGACTACAAATTATAATCTTTGGAAAAGATATCTTGGTTGGAAATTGTTGGAGTCAGAGACATTTTTCAAAATAATTGCAAATTATAAAACTAAATTAATATTAAATGTGTAGTGTCAAATCAGGCATATAAAATTTCATGGAATAAATCAATATTTTGGATGAATTTTGGAAATGTTCAAGAGAAGTAAAAAAAAAATATGTTAACAGTTGAATACCGGTGGACTATTAATTTTCTGAACATCCTGGAATGTGACCAGGATATATATAGAAATAATACAGTATGTGCGGATAACCGATGGAGTAATCATTTTCGGGTTTTCATGCAAATAGATTTAATGTAAACATCATTGAAATGTTTCTATATTTGTGTGATGTTTTCAATATGATCAGGTTTTCATTCCTCTTTACTCCAGTTTGGAATGAAATAAGAGCAGTTTAGTTAGGTTTCCAGGGGCAACAGTCTGTTTTCATTATGAAGATAGTTCTTATTTCAAATATTTGCTTCTCACCCTGTCTAGATAAATGATATTTTGATTTTATTTACGTTGTGAAAGAAATAAAATAGGAGACTTTTAAGAAATTGAGATATTTATATTGGTGTGAAACCTCCTGTCTTTACTGTAGTGTGGGTCTCAAGATCAGTTAAGCTAGGTTTTGCTTTTGTTCACCCATATAGATCCTAAGATGATTTTAGTCTCGTGCTAGGATGATTTCGAGATCCATGCGTATGTGGGCGTTGGACTTCCGTCAAATGGACACAATACACACAATTTACCATCGGTATAAAATATCTAGGTACTGTCAGCCTCCCTACTAATTTAGTTAAAATAATTACATGGTGGCAAATTCACCATTTAGTCTTACTTCCGTCCACTCAACTCGACAATCCGTCAGTTTATCCTACCACCCTACAGAGCGCGGTGGGCAAATGGCGTGCTGGCGGATGGCATTTGTAGGTGGTGATACCAGGAGGTGGTACGCATGTAAATATGCTTCACAAAGGTTCTCCAGAGATGACGTGGGACTCTCAAGACAGACCAAAAAGACACTGCAAGGTCTCGTATCAAATCCACCTGGAATGACTGAGACTAACCAGCCAACTATGTAAGGAACGCCAAGCAGCAGAGTTCAGTGACACGTGTACGACGGTGCAGGCAGTCAACGAAGTGGGCTGCAACGAATCAGAGAGTCAGTCGAGTGTGACATAGCATACATATGAGTATGCGAGATGAACTATGACAGCTTTGTGCAGGAATATTCCGTGAGGTGCAGAAGGCCGTGTGTAGGTAGGACAAAAGGACTCGAGAGGCTACTACAGCGAGGTTTCATAGCTCCAGTGGTCAATCACTGTGCGACAGAGCGGTAAGCCGTGAGCAGTGGTTTTGAATCGGAACACGACCTCCACCTCCACACAAGATGGCGGCCGCGCGCAACCACCCACACGGATAGCGCGTTTCAAATAAAGATGGTGACCATGGCTTAACGTAACTTAGCCTCAACTAACCTAACCCACACCGTGCACCACTCTATTCCCTTTGACAAAAAAGTTATCTACTCGAGTTGCCACCGATTAATGTCGCGAACTACTGTTTGTAGAGAGTCGTGTGAGGGTTCAAACAAAAGGGCATAATGCCCATATTCCAAAGAACAAGTAATTTCAACCCCAAGCTAAAAACTACCCCCACTGTAGGGGATAAAATAACGGTTTATGAGGATGTTATGTGGGTTAGCAGTTCTTTCGCGAAGGTAACGTGATGTTGGAATGCTACTTCGGGGTGTACGGTTAGGAGATGTTAACAGGAGACGGGTAGGGTGTTTAAGCGAGGTATCTTTAATCGGTCGAGCAAAGATGGTGCCGGCTAGGGAGGAGATCGTAAGGGTAGTATTATTATTTACTTATATGTCAGCGTAGCCGAGGAGGGAGTATCTTTAATCGGTAGAGCAAAGATGGTGGCGGCTATGGAGGGGCGGTGAGGTAAGCTGAGCGGGCAACCTTTAAATGATCGGCCAAAGGTAGTGGCAGTTACGTTGGTGGTTAGGGTAGAGAATTTTTAGAAGTCATTCTTCATGGTTGCTTTATGCAAATACCGAGATGGTGTATGCATGTCCACCATCTTCTGTCACATGGTCTAAATTGAAAAAGATCTGCGATGCACGATCATCGTATCGAGGAGAAGTGGGATAAAACAAAACAAGCTGACTCAACCGGTTGCAAGGTGTATCATTACAGGAAGCATGCGTGTGACACAATGACTTTTGCTGAAACAAGCAGAATCTTGGAGTGTATGACGTCAAGCAAAGCAAGTGTTTATAACGTTACAGCAACAGATAATTGATGCGATAAACAAGCTGACGCAACCGGATGAAAGGTGTAGAATTATTTGATGTGATGCAGGTGCATGAGAGTCAGAGAAACATGAACTGACTCATCAAACCGTGAGAACGTTACATCAACAGATATTTGATACCATACAGGTGTGTTTGCGGTATAAAAAGCCAGGGAGGGGGAAGACCTTTTCACTTTATAATTGAATCACGTGAACGACAGTTAACAGCACGCCATCTGTACAGCTTACTTGTGATCATAGTGGTGGAAGAGGACTTGAAATACATTATTATTTTGGTGTGTTTTTATTTTTTAATTATATTTGGTTGGTTATAAGCACTCTATCAAGTTCCAACGTTCACTGTTTGGTGTTAGTGACAGTAGCATTTGATAGCCGAAGTTCGAACTACTTGAAATTGAGGTTGAAAATAATACACAGTATAAAACAAGATGTTCAGCAAAGAACATATAGCCTACTTTCTCCTAAATGTATGGGTATCTTTATGACTCTTTGTCCTCATCCCTAAAACAATCACCCCAACCACAATGTATTGTTTGTTTTCTTTTATATTGATAATAAGCCAGTAAGTGTCAAGATCAATATTATATACTTTATGATGATTGAATAACAAAACTACTAACTTATTGTAATGCATTCACGTCCGTTAATCTCTATATTAAGCCAGCCTGCAAAATTAAGAATGCAGGTGCATGAGAGTCAGAGAAACATGAACTGACTCATCAAACCGTGAGAACGTTACATCAACAGATATTTGATACCATACAGGTGTGTTTGCGGTATAAAAAGCCAGGGAGGGGGAAGACCTTTTCACTTTATAATTGAATCACGTGAACGACAGTTAACAGCACGCCATCTGTACAGCTTACTTGTGATCATAGTGGTGGAAGAGGACTTGAAATACATTATTATTTTGGTGTGTTTTTATTTTTTAATTATATTTGGTTGGTTATAAGCACTCTATCAAGTTCCAACGTTCACTGTTTGGTGTTAGTGACAGTAGCATTTGATAGCCGAAGTTCGAACTACTTGAAATTGAGGTTGAAAATAATACACAGTATAAAACAAGATGTTCAGCAAAGAACATATAGCCTACTTTCTCCTAAATGTATGGGTATCTTTATGACTCTTTGTCCTCATCCCTAAAACAATCACCCCAACCACAATGTATTGTTTGTTTTCTTTTATATTGATAATAAGCCAGTAAGTGTCAAGATCAATATTATATACTTTATGATGATTGAATAACAAAACTACTAACTTATTGTAATGCATTCACGTCCGTTAATCTCTATATTAAGCCAGCCTGCAAAATTAAGAATCTTCCGCCCCAATCATCTTCCGCCCCAATCACAGTAGGTGGTGCTGCGACCTATCAGTGAATTAATCTTTATCTTGTACGCCTATGCACTGCCATCGTAATGTACTACGATGGCAGTGTTCTATGGGTGTTGAATGAGTAGGCAGTTTAAAGTAGCCAAGAGGGAGGCGATCCAGCTGGCAGTGTTTAAAGGTATTCGGAGCGCGATCGTGGCTAATAGTTGAACTACCAGTATTACAAAATTGCCATACTTCAGGAGGCCAGCTCAGGCATTTACACAGCGTTATGTTTGGAACAATATTACCCACATAACCCACAAGAGGACAGCACCGTACAGAGGCATTAAGAAGGCTGTGGTTAATGACAACGTGTATCTAGTTCTTCTATTCTCCTTTTTCTAATGTCTTCTGTTTATGTGCGATGCTGGGACTGTGATTTTATTAATATACGAGTGTATACTTTATCCTCTCCTTTGAGCTAAATGACATTTTATTCAGTATCTGTGGGAAAAGCTCGTGCACATCATTTGTAAAAGAATTCAACAAAAAAAAACCTAACTGTAGCAGTATTCGATCCCCAGTCAACTGCGTGTCAGACTAACATGCTAGCCCGGAGCTAACCGTATCCATGACGTCAGGTGTTCTTAACTGACATATTAGATACAAACTGTTGGCAAATAATGACTTTAAATAAACGATTTCTTCACTGCAGTACATCTTCATTAAAGATCATTTCATACAAAGTTTATATTATTGTATCAGTACGGTATATCACATAGAACATACTAAAACTACTGAAATATAAGACAGGCACATGAGGACAGCTGCCATCTTGTCGTGTGACACAAACGGCTCAGCTCTTTTAAGCCACTCATACTGTATAATATTATAATATTAAATTATAATAAATAACGGATCACGACCTTCAGGATAGCTTAAACCCCCCTAGGCTCGATAATCGGAATTGGTGGGTCTTAAGCTATTTATTAAAATGGTTGCATAATTCACACGGCCGCCATCCTGAAATGGAATGGCCGATGACCTTGAATTTTGGGTGAAGGACGCGTCCTATATAAAGGTATGTTGTCACCAAATTTGGTAGAGATCGGATGATTAGTTTAGCCGTAATTTGATTTTACGTTTTGAACATTTGAGTGGCCGCCATTCTGTTTTGGTAAAGATGGCGGCGATATAAAGTATGACACTGAGGTGTCCTTTACTAGTGCTACCTCTGTACCAAATTTCATTCAATTCGGTTTCACCGTGTTCGAATTGATAGGGGGGACAGACATTCAGAGTACACACACTCACACACACACAGACACACACACACACACACAGACTCACACACACACACATACACACACACACAGACTCACACACACACATACACACACACAGACAGACACACTTTTTTCGCCCTGTGTTGATCTCATAAGTCTACTTTCATTTTTTGCAAAAATCGAAAGTAGGCTAAAAAATAGCCTATTTTAAATCAAGTCAAAGAATTCTCCATCATTTTAGGTTTTCATAATATCTAGAAAGAGTTTCCGGGATAATGAACGCTTCCCCCGCCACGTGACTTTACAAACAAGTTGATTATTGTATTTGAGAAATTGTATGATGTCAGAGGGAAAGGTATATCTTGTGCGTCAGAGAGAGAGAGATGGTCCACTTTTCGCTTTCGTTATGGTTTCAGGATTTATATATATTACACAGCACTTGTTCTATAGGACCCTCGTGATATAAGATGGAGATTCCTTTAACCTAATGTTCAATGCAATGTAGTAAATTTGTCCCTGCACTTCAGAGGAGATTGCTTTATGCTCAATGTTTTTACGTCAGGGTTCATTTCGTCTTGTCCACAATGTTTATCCATTTGACGAAAATTAACTTAAAAATGTTTAATTTAGATTATTTGACTCTTCTACTTATTCTTGTTAAATTTGAATTGTTTTTTGTTCAAGTTGTTTAAATTTTGCTAACCTACATTTACCATGAATTCTACTTGTGTTGTTTTAGTTTGTTTCCCTTCAGGGCTTAGGTTAATTCATATCACAACCAATTTCAACTATTGTATGTATAATGGATCCTGGTTTAGCCCCATGGCAATTACACCACATTTTCTATTCTCAAGAGCCTCATTACTCAAACCTTCTTATAAGCAGGTGCTAATCTATAGTTAATTTATATTGATAATTTAGATCATCCTTGTGCGTCATTCCTTTAAATTTCCCTCTGTTACAACATCAATACATACAAGGATATGTGTAAAACAGTCAGAGATTGGGAATGATATAAGCAGTGACGATAATTTCAGACATACATTATAGTAGTTTAAAAGAAATTCACAATAATCATAGAATCCTGGCTAAATTGATTTTCAGCAGCCGTAGAGAAACTAAGGAATGTGAGGAATTTTATCATAGAACCCGTTCTCAAGTGAACATTGGATATGAGACTGAACCCTTCAACTAAAAGAGAAGAGGCTGTCTCTGGTAAGATGTAAGCAAAATAAAAAATGTCAGATCACTATCAGAAAATACCTGTACGGCCATCTTACAACCAGTGTAGAGAGTTAGGTCCAAGGAGAATTACCACATAGCCCTGTATCTCCCTTAGTGGCCAAGAAAATGCAAAGCTTCCTTCCAGTGACCATATTTTAAGTATATGGCAAGGTACGGTCATTCAACATCCTGGGTTGACAACCACGACGCCTCAGACGCACAACGAACAAGAAGCTACAAGGGAGCATGGCCCAAAAGTCCACTACCCCAGCGGCGGTCCGGGAAGTCCGTTGATGCGTCAGACTTTGTGCACCCAGGCGAATCCCCGCAACAAACACGGCAATAACCAAGAATATTTGCCGGAGCTTCATTATGTAGACTTGAAGGCTAATATTCCAATGAAATACTATTCGCAAGAGTTGATTTATCTAGCTGATTCAGATCGACATGCCTGATGTGCTATTAAGTTAACCCTACAGCATGACCAGTGTAAACAATGTGTATTTCTCCCCAGGAGCAAGGTACCCAACAAAAACTCCGTAGACACAAAGATGAAACAACTATTGGTAGGCCGAGAAGTTGGTGAATTTCATGTTGCAAACCAACCCCCATCCCTCCATTGCGGTTTCTCATAAAACTTCCAGATAATGTTATCTTGAATTCCCAACCTACAATCACCCCAGAGATTATGTGGGATATGTTGATCGCTGTCAAATTACTTAAATCGTCCCAGAGTTCAAGGTTAGTTGTAGAAGATATTTGATCGGATTTACTTGTACCAATAGTGGGTGAGAAGGAATCTATTTATGCTCAAAACTTCAGGTTACAAAAGAGTCATCTGGGACTGAGGACAGAGCAACAAACGAGGGGAGTTAAAAAGTAGTGGAGGTACCTAACAAAACTCATATTACAGTCACATTCCCTTTACTGTGGCATGTACCTCCTACCATATGAAGTTGGTTTCCACCAAGTCAGAAAGAACTGTAAGAGAATGGATAATTTGTGGGTTGCTGAATAGAAAGTTAATATAAGATATGTATCATATGCTCCAATGAAACATTTTCAGTTATGCACTCATAAAAACGGAAGAACACTTTTTCTCATTATGATGTACACTTACTCATTCAAAGGATTTCCACTTGCAACACTTTCTTCAACATGGATTTCTTCTTTCAACTCCTAGGGATAATAAGATGGAACAATTTATTTCTTTGCTATCAACTTACACATTTAACAACAAATAACCAAATATGTAAATGTACACAGCTTATTTGTTGTAAAGATATATTCGCTTAACAACTACCAGATACTAGTTTCATACTGTCCATCACATCTTCCTGATGGAGATGATCGTTATATCCTCCCTAGTTCTGTAACTTATAATACACCACCTAGCCATCACTCCTTTACAAACCAAGTGAATCTTAGTGTGAGAGAAAATGCTACCTTAATGGAAAGAATATCCATAAGCAAAATGGATAAATGAGCATTTATTTATTTTTAATTATTTAGCTGCAAGACCAGAAGGGGTCACGGGATCTAATACATGTATCATTGAGTAACAAGCGACTAGGCCCGCAAGATTTGTACTAGCACATCTTTTACAAATTAAGGTTTAACATTATTTAGAAACATCATCTATACAATGTTTTACAAGAGATTTTTCACAAAACACTGCAGTTAGAGCTACTGTAATAAATATTAAAAGAAGTAAGAGTAAGCCAATTAAGTGTTTCTGGAGGGGGAGTTTTATGTAGGGTACATATCATCAATACTGCAGCAACTTGATACTACTAGCTGCAAGCATTATCTCGTCTGTTGCATGGGAGCTCGTACTTCGTAATAGAGATACAGGACAACGAGGAGATTAGGGAACTAATAGGGAAATCAATTTGAAATGCTTTCATGGATGTAGTCACACGTCACTTATTAAGACAGGTTTCCTGTGATCAGCAGCATCAACAGATATTCAGGAAAATAGAAATCCAGGCTTGAAACTTGTGTATTGAATCCAACCCTTATGGTTCCTTCCTTAGGATAGACTAAGAGCTCAGCACATTTCCAATACTACACAAGTTAAATGTTTCAGGCCACTTGGTCAGTCTGCAAACTCAGAAGATGAGTGGGTATGATCCCCACCCTCGGCCAAATTAGAAAGAGTTCTATATGGTTCCCAGTGTACATCTACAGACAAATGCTGAGGCAGTTACTCACATGTAGCCATGGTCGCGTCTTAACAACTACTTACTATATTCATTGCAATCGATATTATCACCTCTTATGGGATGCACAAAAGGGCATGTGGGTGTAAAAATTACTGCCACACGGAACCTCCTTTCATCTCTTCCCTGACAACAAACAAATGGAAATAATAAGGGGTAGAAATGCTAACGCCTATCTACACACAACATTAAAAAAAATACAGAAATGTGGTAAGAGAGAATATTTCTCATTATTTACTAAAAAGAGGTAGGGTTAATTGAGTCCTCCTTTGTACTTGTACTACTCAGGATTGAGAAGGGGGTGACCCCTGTCATTTGTTACAACCAGGGCTAGATTTGTGACGGTACGCACCGGTACACCGTGCCGAAACCTCTGTACAGGGGATAAGTCGAATATATAACATAATTTTAAGGACTGTGGAACGTTAGTATATACAAGTTAAATGTTTCGCCTGATCAATACTTTTATTAAATATGATCACTGTATGGTCATTAGTGGGACATGTTTCGAGGCCTAATTATTAGTTATGGCCCCTTCATCAGCCGATATGAAAGAAAACGATACAAGATAATTGGTTGGCGTAACACTAAAAATTCCCTTAAAATTAAATCGTGTATGGTGCACCATAAGGAGAGATTGGACAATTTTTAACGGCAAAAGTATTATAAATGATATCAAAAGTCTTATGAAATATGAACACTTTCAATACACGCTTCACTGTGGTCCGAAGATGATAATGAAAACACAAATGTACCGGTTCAGTATGGCAGCAACAGTTGAGAACACCATGAAAACATGTTGGAAACCAGCAGTAATGATGGAACACTTAATACCTCAATACTTCACCACCAATGTAGAAATATAAAAATAATAAATTCAATGAAGTCACTGCGCTGAAATTATATCTAGCCAATAGAAAGCCTATGAAGTGCATAACTTTAAGACCTGCAATGGCAAAGATTGTCCTCTAATCCGTCTAAAAAGGAGATGTTTGGGGAACAATTAGTAATTTGTTAAGGGATAAATGGGTAGGTCACTTATTAACTCCATAAGCAGTAACAAGAAATTACCGGATTTGAGCAACTATTAATAAGTTAACTTATTAAATTGGCAAATTACATGAGGTTAAATTGTATGCTATGTCGGCTCTGATTTGTCTTTTATTTCAATATTATTATCAACTTTATGGGTACAGCAGAGCTCATTCTCCAGATATGAAACTGTATTAAATGAAAATCATGGGAGTGTTAGTTCTGGTTAAAGCTGTAGAATAGGGGTGGTGTGCTAATGTATGATATTCGCAAGAGAGATTCTCTAAGAGGAAGACACGTGCATGTGAAAATAGTTTGGGAAGTGCAGCGAAAATAACAGGGATAAAGGGGGCGAGTATAAATGGCAGGATGTGTTGCTGTAAATAACTTGTTAAAATAGGTGCTTATAAAATATGCATAATTAAGAAACATGGCAAACAGCCGAAAAAGTTTAAGAGGGTTTATTTTTATTATTGATTTTTATTGTTATGTTGTCTTTGAGGGTATCAAACAAAACGTTTGAGTCAGATATTATTTCATTGAGATTTATTAGGGCTGAAACTTTATGTGCTGTGTTAATTTCAATAGACTCAAGTACATTCATCATGGTACCCTTATTGGTGTAATGTAAAATTATTAAATCCTTTACTACATTTGTGAATTACTGGCCGGACTCTTCCATATGGTAGACCATGGCTGAATATTTTCTGTATTTTATGGCATTTAAGTGTTCCTTGTATCGTGTAGCAAAATTCCTTCCGATTTGACCTATATAGTAAGTCTTGTAGTCACTGCAATTCAATCTGTAAATGCCAGATTTGATGAATCTATCTTTTGTATTTATTATATTAAAATTATTATTTTCACATTTGCACGTGTCTTCTTCTTAGAGAATCTCTCTTGCCAATATCATACATAAGCACACCACCCCTATTCTACAGCTTTAACCATAACTAACACTCCCAGGATTTTCATTTAATACAGTTATATATCTGGGGAATGAGCTCTGCGGTGCCCATTAAATTGAAAATAATATTGAAGTAAAAGACAAATACAATACATACAATGTAACCACAAGTAATTTGCCAATTTAATAAATTATCTTATTATTCGTTGCTCAAACCAGGTCATTTCTTGTTACTGGTTATGAAGTTTATAAGTGGCCTTCACCTACTCATTTCTCCCTTAACAATTTACTAATTGATCCCCATATTTCTTCTTTTTAGACGGATTAGAGGCCAATCTTCGCCATTGCAAGTGTTAAAGTTATGCACTTCATAAGCTTTCTACTGGCAAGATATAATTTCAGCGCAGTGACTTCATTGGTTTTATTATTTTTATATTTCTACATTGCTCGTGAAGTATTGAGGTATTAAGTGTTCCATCATTACTGCTGGTTTCCAACATATATTCATGGTGTTCTCAACTGTTGCTGCCGTACTGAAGCGATACATTTGTGTTTTCATTAGCATCTACAGATGAAGTGAGTGTTGAAATGGTGAAGGCAGCAGGGGAGGTTGGGAAACAGTGGCTGTACCGTGTGATGAGGGTGATATGGAAGGAGAAAAAGACCCCAGAAGATTGGAAGAAAGGATTAATAGTCCCAATATTTAAGAAAGGAAGCAGAAAGGAGTGCAGAAATTACAGGGGAGTCACACTCATACCTCACTGTGCCAAGATATATGAAAAGATATTAGAAAGTAGAATACGAGCCAAAGTGGAGAGAAAATTGAGAGAGGAGCAGTATGGATTCAGACCTGGGAGATCAACAGTGGATCTCATATTTTCAGTGAGACAGCTCCAGGAACACCACTACGAATTTGGAGAGGATCTGTTGATGGCCTTCCTGGACATCGAAAAGGCCTATGATAGTGTGTGTAGGGTGAAGGTTTGGAAAGCAATGGAAAACATGGGAGTGGAAAAAGAGACTGTAGGCAGAGTGAAGGAGATGTATTGTGGAAGTGTGAGTTGTGTGAAAGTTGGAGGGGAAAGAACAGACTGGTTCAGACAAATGAGTGGCCTGAAACAGGGTAGTGCGCTGTCACCCCTTCTCTTTATTGTGGTTATGGACGAGGTAATGACACGGATAGCAGGAAAGATAGGAGAAGAGAAGATGAAAGCAATGGTGTTTGCAGATGATCTCATGGTCTGGGGAAACGAGGAGGAAATTCAGGAGCAACTGAAGGCTTGGGAAGAAACAGTGGGAGAGTACGGATGGAAGTTTGACATTAGTAAATGTGAAATCCTGTTAACGACCAGGAAAAAGGACAGACCAATGAGTGGGATAACACTTGGAGGTGGACAGCTGAAGAAGGTGGAAAGTCTCAAGTACTTGGGAAGTATAGTGGAGGAAAATGGGAGAAATGACAAAGAGATTACGGAATGTGGCAGACAGGCAGAAGCATTTCTGAGAAGCATTAGGAGCTTAGTGTGGAATAAAGATGTCCCACAAAAAAGCAAGGAAGTGTTATACAGAAGCTACTATATCCCGATACTGACCTATGCTTCAGAAACATGGACAATGAAGAAAAGAGACATAAGCAGAATACAGGCAGGTGAAATGAAGTTCCTGCGAAGTAGGATCGGAGTAACAAGAAGAGACAGGGTGAGGAATGAAAAGGTCAGGGAAATGGTGAAAGAGGAGCCCTTGCAAGGTAGGATTGAGACATCAAGACTGAGGTGGTATGGACACTTAAAGAGAATGGATGAGAAGAAGATTCCCAAGAGGATACATGAGATGCAGATGCAGAAGAAACGACCAAGGGGAAGACCAAGAGATAGAAGGCTGAAAGGAGTGGAGGAATGTGTCAAGAAGAGAGGCGAGGACTGGACCAGAGTGACAGCGGAGAGGTGGTGGGAAGAAAGAACTAAGTGGCGAGGCTTATGTTCCAAACAGAGCCAGCCTGGGGCTGGAAACTGTACAAGATGATGATGATGATCTACAGAAAACAGTGAAGCATGTATTGAAAGTGTTCATAGTTCATAAGAATTTTGACATCATTTATATTACTTTGAGCGTTAAAAAAATTCAATCTCTCTTTATGTTGCACAATGCAAGATTTAATTTTAAGGGAATTTTTAGTGTTATGTCAACCAATTATCTTGTATCGTTTTCTATCATATCGGCTGATGATGGGGCCAAAACTATTAATTAGGCCTCGAAACATGTCCCTCTAATGACCACACTGTGATCATATTTAGTAAAAGTATTGATCAGGCGAAACCTTACCATGTTTATACTAATTACTTTATCAATACGGAACCAAAATGAAACTTTTCAGTTCTAAAATCTGTTGAACGTTCGTTGTAAGTTAAGGTCAACTTAGTCTTAGACTGGACTGTACTCCAAAGTACGTGGAATCATGGCTGCCTCAGGGACAGCACTCCGCTCTGGATATTAACAGCAAGGTGAGGGAGAGGACGACATACAACGAAAACTCTTCTAAACTTTGGACAATTTAATAAACTGTGAGGTAAAACATGTTTAAGTACAGTACCTTTTATAATAAATAATTATGTCAGAAAGCTGTAAAGACAAAATTACAAAACAAGAAATAAAAGATTGTAGGTGAACTTGTGTGTATTTTCGAACCGAATTTATTAAATTTTTTAAAATACTTAAAAAACAATTGAAATAATGTACGTCGTTTGAATGGTAACCTAGTTGGCCTGCATTAAAATTTAATATAAGACAACGGCTATGGTAAGGAAAATGTTGATGCAGCAGTCTAAATTTAATTTAAAATTGTAATCAAAATTAGATTCCTATTTTGTCCACTGATTAATTTTTAAAGGTGTTCAGAAAAGTGTAAAAATATTGTTTTTAGAAACTCTATATTTCAATATTCCATAAGGACCCCACACCTCCCTCCCTTCACCACCCGGTAGCCCACAGTACCGAAACCTCTTTTTTTACAAACCAAGCACAGGTTACAACCATCAGTACAATTGCCAGGAAGATGAGGTAATAAACTACTGAAGACCACTTCAAGGCTTGCTGAGGTAGTGAACCCCATCTATCCTGAATTGCCCTTATGAGAGCATCTTATTTCAGCCCTCTGACTAGAATACATATAGTTGACCAAACCAAGAATTGGTATACCTTTAAAAACCTGCAAGTCATTCATGTTCAGTCCTTAACAAATTAAAACTTTAGAAAATGAGAGTTTAAATGCATCTCCCATTAGCTCAGTGGTCAGAGCAACAGTGTGTGAAGCCTCGGGTTGCAGCTATATGTCCCACAAATGTCAGATATTCTATGCCTTCCTTCAAAAGGCTTGTGCTTTCTGAACTGCACTCAATTTATCAGCTGAACACTTCCATTTATCATCAATACTGTTGTGAAAATCAATTCTGGAATCTCAAAATACCATTTGGTGACAAAGAGATGAAGAACAGGTAATGTCTTGTAAAGAGGCATAAAGTTGTAACATGATAAAGTACTTACCTGTTTGATATCCAAAGGTGATGTTTCTATTTTTATGCATGGAACAAACTCTGGTGAGGGACATTCTTCAGTCTTGATATCCCCAGGGAGGTCAGTATTATCCTGCAGAGAAGTGATTTGTTTCACAAATGTATTCCTTTGGATAGCAGGAATTACAACTCACAAACGACTTGTAAACATACACTAATGGACTTTCATTTTTGAGTACACATGAGATACGAACAGAGGAATATCACCTGTTCTGTATCGCCTATTAGCCATTTCTGCTCATGAATATACTAAAATAAAAATATTAATATTCATTTTCTTATGATGGAGTTAAAACAAATTTTGATGTAAAAATTAATAACACTGGAAACAAAGAGAGCGATATTATTCAATGATATCTGGTGAATGTGGAACTGGAAACCGAAATAAGAGAAACAAAATAAAGACGCTTATCAAACAAATACATACGTGGATAAATTATAAGAATAAACGTTCCTTTTCCCAATTTATTACCTCTTTGCAAACTTGATGAAGTCTTTACCCAAGATGTGTTACAGATCTGTTTTTAACTATTTATTTTATTTTTTTTTTTTCATATAAAACCCTAGTAAAATAGTATTACAGAGTTTCCATTGTAATTCATTCAAAAGTTCTTAATACAAGTTTTGTTGACTAGGGTATTATTTTATCATGTGTCAAGGGTTTTTGTTTTAGGTCTTAAATAATTAATTAATATACTGAACATCGTCTGTCGAAACATGTTCGATGTAAACATGTATTCAATATAAGTTTTGACGTGGGGTGATGTCTGCATTTAAGAAATAACTGATACAAGTCAATACAGATCAATGTACTCAACAATACCAAGGCATAATGGTTGTGCTTACTATAACGATCTATAAACAGCTGATATTTTACCCTGGCCCGTAGCCAAGAACCAATATTTTGGTTTTTGAACTCTAATATGGTCGACCTTCTTCCTCCAACTTAATATTTAGCCTTGTGGGGACGATCTACTTTCTCTCTCAGACCATAGTGAAAAACCAAATTGGTTGACCATTAGGAACCAATTTAGATCACCCTCCTCTCACCCAAGTAACTCGCCTGACTTGAAACTGCTTGGAGACTGTCGTAACGTGACGTCATGCGCTATCTCAAAACAAGAATCAACTTGTTTGTAAAGCCATGTAGTCTGTCGTGGACAGACTCCTTTAGAAAATTCCCCTGTCAGAAAAACGTGTTTAAAACCACTTATCGGGAAACCATGACAACCATCATGGCCGCTGAGGGAACACCAGGCCACCATGGCAATGTGTTCTGTTTATAAAGGTAGACAAATGGAAACAAAATTCAAATCTCGGGGATTTAGGGAGGAAATCTAGGTGAATTTCACTTCACAGGTTTTCTACGCTGATTATCGAAGATGGTTGCAACTTGGTCACCATGGCAGTTCATTGGTCAGAGCAACAGCATACAAAGCCGGCGGTCGCTGGTTTGTGTCCAGCATGGGTCACATATTTTATCACAGTGCCTTTAACCAAAGGCTTGTGCTTTCTGTTCAATACACAATCTAACATTTGTCATCAATACAGTAGAGCAACTACAATTCTGGATTCCCTAAACACCATTTGGTGATAAGGAGATGAGGAACACGGCATGTCTCGTAAGGAGGCATAGAGTATAAACTCGATAAAGTACTTACTCCTTTCACATCTGAAGATGCTGATTCTACTTTGGTCCGTGGAACAATCTCCGGTGTAGGACATTCTGCTTTACTGACTGCAACAATATGCGGCGTGGGACATGATTCAGACCTAATATCCCTCCTATGATGAGCATCAACCTGCAAGGAAATGACTCATTTCAAATATGTTCCTTTGCATAAGTGGAATTAAATCTTACATACGACGTACAAAATGAACGTTACAAAAATCTGAGAATTAAAATAAACATTGATCTGGTATCCATTTCCCTTCATTTCTTCCAAACACGATACAACATGGATGGTCTAGATCAGCAGACATATGTACTGTACATGAAAATATTTTTCAAAGATCACAAAATGAAATAAATGCCAGACTTATGTGTTTTATTTGGTATCTTCAACATTATAGTATTCAGCTGATCTTTATAAACAACCCTCGCTATAAATAATAGACCATGAAAGATTCATGATAAAGGTATGGTTAAGGGGGTTCATAAAAACAAGGCTTAAAGATTTGGAGGAAAGTCGGGTCGGGTCGGAAAGTAATGGGTGCAGCAGATATGCTCAAAAATACACCTAAATGAGAATACTTACATCAAAGTTTGTAGATGATGGAGTTTTGAATGAGAATATTAGGGAACTGAGAATGCCAGGTAAATATTCAATGTTACCTGGGGAATGTGAAATAGGAAAGTGATTCAGGTAAAATAAAACGAATATGACTGACGGTAATTTACCTTAACCAATAATAGAAACTCTCTGTATCACACTGAACAATATCAATATTATCTATAACACACAATATTATACTGAATATCAACATCAATCAATCAGGAGATTTTTACCTAGGTCAAAACTGTTTTAGATATTTCAGTTAACTAATTGAAAGTTTGCTTTTAAGTGGTGTTCTTTTTTACTTACAATTTTAAAATTGCATTTGTGTTCAGTGTGGTTAATTTTTGGAAATTAGTTGAACTTTCTCAGCATGCTTTTGTTGCAGACATCAAGTGATGATTGCAATAAGTATTACTCTCTCCCCAATCTCTAACAATTCAAGTCTTGGAACAGAGGGGATTCCAAATCCAATTCTTGCTATAAATCTAGTGAGTCAGTGCAGTAACATACCTATTATGATGTGGCAACACACTAGGTCATTATTCAAAACAACGGCTATGTTCTATCCCTATTGAATAAAAATGAGGCATTGAATTTTTGGAGGAAAAATCATTCTGAATGTCTAAACATTGCTTCAGGTCCTCAATAGCAAGTAATACAAAAGTATGAAAATACCGACACAATATGCCCTGTCGTTAACAGATATTGATTAACTTACTGCTTGATATAATTTACCTTGCTAACTACAACTATGTTGTCTTGGACTTCAATAAGATTGCAATGTTACACAATATGTGGAATTAAAATACACTTACGATGTCGGCCAGGTCATCTGTTTCTGTCGACCATTCCGGCTCACTTTTGATCACAGCTTGCTCGTCCATTACGTTAGAAAACTAGAACACAGAAATTTACTTGAACATCATTTACATACGCACTTATTTACCGAAATAGCCTCATACATCAAATGAGGTAATCTCAGTCCTCCAAATGCAATAAGTTATTGGTATTCCGAATATATCCTGCGAGGTGCACAGTATCAAAAACAGTAAATCCAACTTGATCAAATGAGTTAGAGAATAATGTCGAGTAAATTTTAATACAAGTCGTTGGGACTGAGTGGTTAAAATGAGCAATTTATGGGTATTATTAACGCCAGTTCGTATCTATACAGAAGTGAAATGGAGCAACTGTCGAATGCGTCCATCATATGTTCAGTTCCTTTGTTCCCAAACACTCACAAACCTGAACAATGTTTGGGCGAGGCGGGGATATCTGATTGTTAGTACATAACACACCTATCAGCGCGACGGAAATAGGTTTCGAACAAGTTTACTGATCGTAGCACACAATTCTTTGAGAATCAGCACTAGCTGAGTACAGGCCTCCAGATACCACACAATGCCCAGTTCAAATGAAAGCTCACACTTCTCTTTGAGCGGAAGTGAGAAAAATGTGTATTTATCTACACACACTTACAAAACTAACATGGGAATAAGTTGCATAATATCATTATAAAGGTGTTCTTAGCTACATACCTCTGTCATGGAATCAAAGATACCGTACCTCTATATTGTCGACGGTTAAATATTGTAAACTGCGCGTCACTGATAATCTGCGTTTGGCACTGAGCATACAATATACTTCCGCCGTAAGACTAATTACCTTATCTTAGTGCTGTCCCATATCTCCACAACATTAAAATGCCCCTACTTGGATATCCATCTAACAAGAAGAGAGTTCCCATATTGTTCATTCTCTCCAAGAGTACGGTACCGGTATTCTATATGAAATGCACTACCCTGAACATCCTCCTCGAGTTACAAGCCGCCAGGTTCAAAACAAAATAATTGAACGGATTCATTCAACAGAAGTGACTTTGAAATTCTCCTTAGACACCTAATATCTTTGTGTGAGGTGTATAGTCACATTATTTGTACACTGAACAAGATCTTACAGTCTAAAATCTAAATCAAGAATTGTTGTTTGAGGTTAGTCTTTCGACTGGTTTGATGCAGCACTCCATGCTTCCCTGTCCTGAGCTAATCGTTTCATTTCTACATAACTACCACACCCTACATCCGAGGCAATCTGTTTAACATATTGTCCCTTGGTCTACCCCTACAGTTCATATCCTCGACTCTGCCTTCCATAGCTAAGTTTCCTATTCCTGGGCGTCTTGGTACCTTATGTATCCTAGCAACATATTTCTTCTCTTCATAAGCAATCGTCACAAACATCTCTCCTATCAAAATCGTCTTAATACCTCTTCACCCTATTCAAGCCATCCGGTCTTCATCATTCTCCTGTAACACAACATTTTGAACACTTCAGTTCCCCTCTACTCCGCTGCAGCAACAGTCCAAATTTCACTTCCATAGAGCGCCACGCTCCAGACAATGGCTTTCAATAATGATTTACTATTTCCTAAATATAGCCTATATTCGATGTCAATACATTTAATTCTGTAGAAATGCTTTCCTTGCCTAAACCAACCTACCTTTTATATCTCCTTTTTATCGTGCATCACTGGCCATTCTGCTTCCTAAGTAACATAACAGAAGTCTCCTACATCCCTTAGCTCTTCACCTGCCAATTTGACGTCCATAGGGGTTTAATATTTCTTTCGGCTGAATTCCCATATTTTTGTTATAGCCTACATGTATTCATTTTCATTGTGAATTCTTTCCTCAAGACAGATTCCATACCATTTAAAAATTCATTCAAATCATCTGATGTGTCGGCAAAGATAACGGTGTCATCAGTAAATCTCAGTGGTGAAATTATTAAGAATATAGTTCAGTACGGTAGGCCTTATATCTTATGTACCACTACACAGGGATCAAGCACACGATAGAATCTGATAAACTGCTGTATGGTTATTTTTTTTTTTTGTATAATTCAAGTGATATGGGACAATCAGCTGACATACGTCTGTAGCCTGAAATGATACTTCACCTGATTTGTCAGAAGAAACTCATTGCCTTGAAATATGAATGGTCACCTAATATACCCGTTCCATGTGTATTTTACTGTTCCTTTCCGCTGCTTGTGCCTGACAAACATCACGTGACCTTTGCAGATTTGAAATGCCACAGCTGGGGCCGCCATTGAGGTGGGAAACGAATACTGGAGATTATTTACAAGAAAAAGTAAGTATGCTATGCTTTCCAACATGTACTGAACGCTTATTTCATTCATTAGGGTGCGTGTTACAATATTTCCTTTCTTTCAGATGGATGCAGAAGAGTTTGAGGGGCAGATGACATCGTAGTTTCGACCCCTATATTCTTTCTTTCGACCCTTGAAACCTCAATAACCAACTAACTTGAGTTTCAGAGGAGAGATTTATACGAAACAGCCTGTAAGTTTTCTTTATGAATACAATTTCCCGTTATTTTATTCACTTTTCCAAAGAGTTTTTTTTTTTAATATTCGTTCTATCAAACCTTCATTTTTGCCTCATTCCCTGTGTATACAGCGTATGTTAAAGCCGAGGTACCGTACTGTATTTGATTTACTGTAAGTGGGCATATGCAAAAATCTTGGTACGATACAATATAACATTTGAGAATAGGCGATGCCCGGGAATTGAACCCGGTCCGTCTTGCTGAGAGGAAACTGACCACTGCGTCATCAGGCCCCAAATTGTTGGTGTCCGGTTGGGAGTAGGCTATTAATATTGCGAATTTCAGTCTCAACACAATAGGCCTATTTTCCCAATTATTGGGACATTCTAAATTATAACCTGAAAAAAAAATAAGAATTTGGTGGCGCATTTCAATTATTAGCCTAGTCATTTTGTTAGCATCTCTCAATAAATTGTTTGATTTGTAGTGCAGGACACAGGAACCTGACTTATCAGTTTCAGTTAGATGTTGAATGATAATATATGATTTTCATACCTTTTCAGGGTTTCCAGAGGACAATAGCTATTGAAATTGCAGTTCATTAGGACTAATGTACTGGAAATATGTGCTAAATTACGTAATTATATACGGTATGTTTCATTCTTGTTGAATTTGAACTACGGCAGCCATGTTGCTCACTCCAGCTGACAAGGGGAGGATACAATGCATGGGTCATCGATTCGAACCATTCTTAGTACACGTGTAGGGCATGACCAGGCGTATATCAGGTGCAAGTAGTAAGGTGCGCTTCTCAGCCGATACCGAGAAATTAATTAATTGCAGTGCAGCGGTAGGAGCCCTGCTTCGTATGCGCGGGATCGTTGGATCGAATCCCTCCGGTGAGTTTTTGCAGTGAGTTGTGTTTTTTTCTTTTTGTAAACATTGCCAATTCGTACACTTGTATGTGTCGTGAATGTTTATTTTGCAGTCAATAACGTGTAATGTGAGCGGGAAAAAAGATTCCGAAATCGTCGTATGGGGTTAAACGTTTGTGACTACATAATATACAGCATTGGCATTGCAAATATATTGGTATTATACACGGTCAGGTATATTATATTATATATATATATACATGTATATGTATAAATATATACATTTAAGGCCCAGTCTGTTCCGTTCATTGCACGACTGTGAACCATCAGACCACCCTCGTACCCCGCAAGCAGTGACTCATGTTATCGCTACAAAAAAACACAACACACTGCAAAGGCTCACCGGTGGGATTCGATCCAGCGATCCCGCGCTTATGAAGCAGGGCTCTTTGGATTCTTGCTAGCTTACGACGCACGTAGACGCCGACATGTTATTGCAATTAATTAATTTCTCGCAAACTGCTGAGAAGCGCACCTTACTACTTGCACCTGTTACACGCCTGGTAATGCCCTACACGTGTACTAAAGATGGTTCGAATCGGTGACCCATGCATCGTATCCTCCCCTTGTGAGCAACACATGACGAGACGTTGGTGTCACAGCAGTGTGCCCAACATGTAAGATATAAAATACCCGACCACTAGGCAAAACCCATTCGTCTGCGGCTGGAAGCTAGAATCTAGACGCATTAGGCTGTAACCGTTGATCTGGGTCCTATTTCAATAAACTGCATAAGTCGACATATACCAGATGACGTAAAATATCCGACAATTTGATAGTTCGACAAGTTTCCGTTTCTCAAAGCGTGATAAATCGACAAATATAATTTTGTAAATTGTCGTGACATATTGTCAGAAATCTGTTTCATAAAGTTGTTATGCCGACAGGTAGAAACCTGAAAAATATGTCACATCTGTCACCAGTTTTTTTATGAACTAATGAATATGTCAGCCATGGTTGTACAATTGTCATCGAAAACTCGACGGGTGCCTTGTTACATGTCGATTATTACCATAAACTATATTTTCGTTTTTCTGTGCGTTTGGAAGTTTTCCGTTTCATTAATAGCCTACAGTGTTGTTAGAATCGTTGGAATGGAGCAATTAAAAAGCGGCAGTAGTAGAGTGATTAGGATCAGTGACATACGTAGGATATCCTTCTGGGGGGCTACATTCATATAATAGGCCTAAGGTAGTTGTACATTATTAAGGTAACTGTACGGTACCGGTTTTCGTTACTGAGCCAATAGTCGTCACTCTCGTATATAAGTACATATAATAAGGATGTCAACGGGTTTTTCTCAACGCACGAAGTCTTTCGAGATTCGTCATACCTTCGTTGCCGATAATTAGCAACTTTGTGAAATCATGCGTGCGATGTAATAGGTTATCCCAGCGTTAAACATCTCGCGTGAGTTGAGCTGTCTTGACGCGGCGTATTGCTTCTCGCATGTGCTAAGCAGGCACGCGTGTTAATTATGTGCATACGTGTTATGTTTCGACATTTTAAAATGTTGCAAGTGTGTGATATAGTTGGTAATTGTTTCTGTAACATACGCGATTTGCTATTTCGAGCTCATGTTCCTAGTTTAGTTAGAAATGCTGGCGACGAACACGGGATTTTAAAACACGCACTTTACCAATGCTAGTCATTCGTGACGAAAAATGGCACATTGTCATATCTCCTTGTAAGACCTAACTTACAGCGGCAATATTGTAGTTCTGAAGCACCCTGAATTTGTTAAATTGTCGTTTGATCGTGTCCAAAGATCGTCATAGCTGACGATCTTTAGCGCACATGCATGACGAACACTAGTGCACGATAATGTTAAAGTTTGCGTTACCGTTTCAGAACCAATATACAGGGTGTTTCATATAAAATAGAACAGCAAGCGGCAGTTTTGTTGTTCGTTGCTACGGTGGCCTTGGCCGAGCTTGTGCCGCGCCATGGCCCCCTGCTGTACTATTGAAAACGCGCGCCTGGTACAGTAGTACATACGAGGGCTGTTTTCTTTTTCAAATTCCGATGCACTGTATAAAAACAACAGATTGACATACCAAACTGATTTTACTACTCAATGGTTGCTTGTTATATTCGTATGTCTCAACAAAATCGCCAAACAATTGAAACATTTGTTGTACCGTTACACCAGCTCTCCAATGTCCTCGGCAAAATATTCTGCCGCCACTGAAGTGGGTACGTCTGGACAATCTCCTGAAGTTTTTCCTTTTTGACGAGGCGTTGTCGCCCTACCAAACCTTCAATTCTCAAAAGAGGTGAAAATCATTCAGTGCTGGCTTGGACTAAACGGCATATGGTCCAATACTTCACACTGGAATTCTTTGTAAAATCTATCGTAACGTTGGTACAGTGTGGTTGTGAATGGTTTTCACCTTTTTCGAGAATTGAAGTTATGTTTGGGCGGCAACGCCTAGCCAAAAAGGAAAAACATCAGGAGACTCTCCAGACGTACCCACCTCAGTGGCGGCAGAATATCTTGCCGAGGGCATTGGAAAGCTGGTGTAACGATATGACAAATGTTTCAATCGTTTTGGTGATTATGTTGAGACATGAGAATAAAACAAGCAAACAATGAGTGTTAAAATCAGTTTGGTATGTCAATCTATTATTTTTATACAGTCCATCGGAACTTGAAAAAAAACATCCCTCGTATGTACTACGCGCGCGCTTTTAATAGTACAGCAGGGGACCATGGCGTGCCACAAGCTCGGCCAAGGCCAACGCAGTAACGAATAACAAATTTGCCGCTTGCCGTTCTTACTTTATATGAAAGACCCTGTACATTTACAGTGTGCTGTTATTATGTAGATCTGTCTCTTTGACGGCCGTAGGTCTACTCTGGTTGAGGGGGCGCAGCGGTAACGTTCTCGCCTGCTGTTGCAGGATCGAATCCTGGCGCAGTCATCTGGAATTTGAGGGTGTGCAAATGCGAGGGAACCGTGTCAGTAGATTTCATGGCACGTTATAGATCCCCTTGTGGCAAAATTCCCCCAGCCCGGGGTCTCTAAAAGCCGCAGTAGTTGAAAGGGACGTAACACAAATAACATTATTATTATTATCAGTAGGGTTTTTAGGTGAGCTAAAGTTGATTCTTTTTAAGTTGAGATGAAAAATATTTTCAAAGACTAAATCTTTGTTTTCAAGTAATATGACAGAGTCGCGCGGAAGAAAATAAATCGAAACACATAGGCAACTCTTAATGTGAACGAATTTCTAGTATATAACATACTTTAAATATTTTAATGCCCCCTTGACCATAGAAACTTCATAATATATTATTTACTAAAGAAAGGCCGTGGCCAAGACAAATATTTGTTGAGCATTCAATTCGTGGCTGTATTTTACAGTACATATTCGCAATTGTCAGAAAGGTAAATGGTTGGGCCCGTAACGTATTATTAGAAGCTGTAATGATAGTCACATTTTTCCAGTAAAGTATGTAAATATATAGGTCTAGTAATTTTGCACAGTTTGTGCGTATTTCTTCAAATGAATGAATGTTTTAATAAATAGTAAATCCTTTATTATGATTATCTCACGTTGAACAGTTCATGTGAAACGAGTTATTGTATATTATCGATTCACGGAACTATCGAAGTGTACATAATCTCGACAGGTGGATTTGACAATTTGTCAAGGTTAAGAAAACGGTTCTGTGACAGGCGTACATTTTACAATATTTCTCCTGTCACACAATGACATATTGTCAGATAAAATTGTCGCGACACGTTGGCAATTATGTTAAATTGTCACAATTGTCGGACCTGTCGAATTTTTTGAAATAGGGCCCAGGACACGTTAGACTGGAACCATTGTCAAAAACCATTGGATTGTACTAAACTAAGGTTAGAATGGTCGCGGGAAGCTATCGGGGCACGGTTGACAAAAGGAACATTGATCTGGACGAAAGACCACCTATTCAATTAGTACCGTATGAGTGGGGTTGGCAATACTGTTGTAATGGGGTTGGCAATACTGTTGTAACGCCGATAATGGCAGACACAGCTGGAATTTTTACTATACCCTATAGGTGATGTTATAATTTGGGATGGCGGGTGGGTTATAGATAGTGATGTGCTTGGGCTCGGCTCGAACAGATGACGTCAGAGTTCGAACAAGTTCGAGCTTTTGTGCACGCCGTGACCTATCGGCGTGCTCTTATGAGCCCAGAAACCTCAAGCAAGCTGTGTTCGAGCATTGTGCTAGGCGGTACCGGCTCGTCCTGTGTACTGCTGTATAGTTTGTGCATATAACCCCTTCAAACAGTGGAGACAGTCACAATCTGTTTTTGTGCGATGATTCGATGCACTTGTCTCCCCAGAATATACAAACTGCCTACGGAACAAAGGCGACGGGTCACTACACGTTCTTCGTACAATCGTGCGGCAACAGTATGTTTATAATATGCAATTATTTTTTTCCGTTTCAGGAACATACGTTTGTTAATATCCTCGACAGTATTACATCCTTCACAGAAACCAAAGACGTATCAGTGACGGTGGAGCGGGGAATAATCCATATTAATATTGTTATTATGTACAATTTGGTTTACGTCGCACCGACACAGATAGGTCGTATGGTGACAATGGGATAGAAGAGGGCTAGGCGCGGAAGGATGCGGCAGTGGCATTTTATTAAGGTACAGCCCCAGCATGTGCCTGGTGTGCAAATGGGAAACCACGGAAAACCATCTGCAGGGCTCTCGACAGTGGCATTCGAACCACTAATAGTCTAATACGTTCACACATACCGTACGAGAGGGAAAGGTTGCAGAAAACATCGTCTAGGCCAGTGGTTCCCAACCTGGGGTACTCTTACCCCTTGGTGGTATGCAACGAATCGCTTAGGGTTACTCCAAAATTAAACGGTAATGGCGGGTGCCATGTTCCCATCGTACGTTTCAGTCGTAATGTACCGGCGCGCAGTGCCGTCTTATTCACGCACGTCAAGATCCATGTTCCCACCCTATCCCATCCCCAGTCACTTTCACCGACCCACTGCTATTGTCTTGATTTGTCTAGTTTTGCCAAACTAATTGCTAGAATTAATTAGTTTCCAATAAAATCAAAAACAAAAAGATGTTATGTACTCTACTGTATTGTTTATTTTCCTCAGCTAAATGTTTATACATCTTCATTTGCCCAAGTAAATGAAAGTAAAATTGAAAAATTATATTTAGCATTTTATTGAAATGAAATGCATACTAACAGCAAACAAATAATGAATGAAAAATATTAGTTATAACACGGTATTCAAACCATAAGTTATAAATAGATGTAAGTTATTTTTTATCATTAATGTTTTTATTAAGTTATGTACATATTGCCCGTAAAATATTGAAAGTTTTAGGGGTACTGTTTTAGATAAATATGTATAAAGGGGTACGGGAGGAAAAAAAGGTTGGGAACCGCTGGTCTGGGCCGTCAGTGCTCCGCTTACTTTATGTGTGAGGTCGGCTAACAGTTCGAAGAGGTTTGATACCGTATCGAGCCGGCGACATCACACAATGCACGATTCCCAGTCTGCTAACCAAGTAGCTGCCAATGGTTTCTTTTATCAAGGCAGCCGTCGAACCAAGTAGTGATGTATAATTTGGTCTCGCCCGACTTTTACATCAGTAATTTTCGGCCAGACAGGCACCTAACCTCGCTACGTGGGAGTGCACTGAGGCGCATTATAGGAGTCTGTAAAGAGCTGTGAGATATTGTTGGTGTTAGGAAAATTGTATTTATGACACATAATATATTATGGGCTTTATACATAGTTCGGTCATGCGTCGGCACTGCAAAAGAAGAGCCAAAATTACTTTAGTACAGGAGAGGGGTCTGGTGCATATGCCCCAGGTTAGGTTTGTGGTTGTATGTAAAGCCTTAGTCGACGTTCACCACTTTTGACCTTAGCAGCAAAACTGGCAACAAACGATAATGTTGGCACTGCTGAAATAATGCAATAACACCCTCGTAGTCATTTTCCGTAATCGGTTGGTGGCTCTCTTATATTCTGCTCTCGCAACAGAAATATCTCAGCTCTCCACACAAAAAACAAAAGTTGGATTTGTGTTTGTATCTTCTCATCCTTGTCCCATAATTCAGTCACGACTGGAATTTCACTATATAAGTTGTGATCAAAATAGGGGATGGGGGATGGGTTATAGTCAGTGGAGGAGAAAACCTCTATTACCACAGCATTTCCACAATTATTATTTATTACAAAAGTTTGGTGCTTTTCAGTCGGTCAACACGATTGTAAACAAATGAGATGGGTTATTCCCTAAACCTGAAAAAAATTAGGCTGCGTGAGATTAATAAATTTTGTTTGTTACAAAAAGGAACTGGCTGCTTGTAATGTTCTCGCCTGCTGGGTCCAAGGTTGCAGATTCGTATCCTGGCACAGTCAGTTGGCATTTGAGGGTGCGCAAATGCGAGGGAGCCGTGTCAGTAGATTTACTGGCACGTTAAAGATCCCCTCCGGTCTTCGCATAACATGGCCATACCACCTTAGCCTGGACTCCAAAAGTTTCTCAGTTACCGGTATAGGCGCTACTTTGAAACTGCCTCGCACATGTTCATTACGGATTTTATCTTTTGAGAATAACTCCACCAGCCCAACGTAACATACGCATTTCAGTGGTATGTAACTTTTGCTCATGTGCCTTTGTAGTAGCCCATGTTTCACTACCATAGTGTAGGATTGTTTTTACGGCAGTTTTATAAACTTTACTCTTAGTTCTTATGGGTTGCTTTATGATTAGAGGCCCGGATTTTTGGTTTTAGCGACATTCGCGAAATTTTTCAGTGAACATATATATGTTATAACATCGATATATTGATTCCCAATATGCCATCCTTCTCGATTTTGAAGCCGCGAAATATCGCGAAATATAATTATTTTGCGAAATATTTTATTTACACCCTAAAATGCGAAATACCAACGAAATGCTGGAATTACGAATATTTGTTTTAAATATTTACTTTATTCAAATTGTTTTACTGTCTGTCGTTGGATAGAAATCAAAATAAACTTAAATATAGGCCTAAATGATTCATAAGATACGGGATAACTGCCTTCTCGAGCCTGATTGGCTGGGGTTAAGCCAATCACGTTTACGAATCGACTCGTGGCTTTAATAGCTCGCGTTGTGGACAGAATCGATTTATTTTCACCATCGACTGCACAGAACGTCCGGCCAATTGATTTGTTGATCTGTCGTATTCTTTGATTCAAGCTTTCAACTGTCGATGACCACGCGTACGCGTTACGCACATTATACAACAAACTATTATCCCAGAGGAGAGTATCGTCAAATTTAAGGCATAGAAGCTAAATTTGAGCTTTGCCATCTGTATAATGTTCTTACACGTTACGAAAAATCAAACATAACCTCCAATGTTCGGCCATCGAAATATTTAAACGATCGATACAAAGCATGCATCCTGCACCGGAAACAACTTTCGATAATCAGATACAGCGCACACCAATACGGCCAATCGATTTGTTGATCTGTCGTATTCTTTGATTCAGGCTTTCTAACTGTCGATGACCAAGCGTACGCGTTACGTACATTATACAACAAACTATTATCCCTGAGGAGAGTATCGTCAAATTTAAGTCTTAGAAGGTACATTTAAGCTATGCCATCTGTATAATGTTCTTACATGTTACGAAAATTCAAACATAACCTCCAATGTTCGGCCATCGAAGTATTTAAACGATCGATACAAAGCATGCACCTTGCATCGGAAACAACTTTCTATAATCAGGCACTGCGCACACCAATACGCGCTAGCAATCAAACGCTACAGTTTCTCCTCGTTTCTCCATGCGGTGTCGTGCATTGTTGTTCTGTGTCTTCGTGTTTTAATCGTGCGTGAGATTTTTTTCGTGGTTTGAAATAATGGCCAAAACAAAGTTTGTGTCCGTTTTTACGAGGGCCGAAGAGCATCGGAACGAAGGTTTCTATGTTTTAGATAAATTCTTAATGTGCAAATTCTGCAATGTTAGAATAAATTGGGAGAGAAAAGACACGTGCGAGAAGCATTACAAAGATTCTGCAGTTCACAAGAAAAGAAAAAAATAAGATTCCAAAGAGTCACTTAGGAAACAAGTCACACTTGTAGAAACTCTGAATGCTGCCAAAAGACTTAAGAGAGACAATGAAGAATTCATACTAAGCACAACAAAGGCCTTTGTGCAAGCTAATATACCATTGGAAAAGCTTGATCATCCTGATATTCGAGAGTGGATGAACAAATATATAAAAGGTAAGTTAATGTACTGTATTTTATATTATGTAGCCCTACTTATTTTAATAGTTCCTAATTAGAATAACAATATATTAATTTTATCACCTAAACATACAGCAGGTCTGGTAAGGGGCTAGATTTCCAGTTGTATCATTTATGAATTTAATTATATTACTTTTAATTTATATGAATTGAACACAATAAAGGTACGAAAATAGGAAAATCTATAAAAGTACTGGGAGGATTGCAAGGTTCAAACAGTTGCTTCGAATAGATTGACTAGTGATCTTATGTGGTCATTAAAGAAGAAATATGAATTAATTACTATTAGCTTGAACTTTAGTTTGTAAAGATATTGGTTGTTGGAACATGAACTACAGTTTTGCTTTGTAATTGCTTCAGGTGCTGGTGATCTCCCACAAGCTGATACATGCCGAAGGAAGTATGTTCCTGAATTAAAGGAACAATATGTGTTGGATGTTGTGGAAGCCATCAAAGATAAAAAGATTGTTATCCACTGTGATGAAACGACCAACAGGAATGGCAAGGCAGTATTTATAATTCTATTTAGAATACTTCCCAATGGTTTGCAGACAACAAAGTTATTTGTTGTGAGTGTCACTGAACTTGAATCAGCAGATTCACAAACCTGTTGTCAAGATATCGTAGATGCGATGTTACGATATCGGGTGCAGTATTGTAATGTGGTAGGTGTGGCAACAGACAGTGCAAGGTACATGACCAAATGTGTCGGTTCTTTGAAAGGATTGGTTTCTGGGGATTTGGTTCACATTCAGTGCTGGGCACACAAGTTGGACTTGGTTGCAAAGTTAGTGCCAAATCATCTGCTTAGTCTCAATAAATGTGTGTCCATGGTGAAAGTGGCTTTTAAAAATGCGAGGAAGAGAAAGCATCAATATTTAACTTTTCTGAAGGCTAAATATAGTGATGAAAAAGTCAAGATGTTTCCCATACCTGTGCTTACTCGCTGGGGCTCGTGGTCAATTGGACAATACCTGGAAGACCTAATCGAATACTTTAGGAAACTGAGTGATTCAAATCCAGCAGTTGGGTAATTCATAGAACTCTCAAGCAATGAGAAAAGATGCATTCAGTTTGAGGCCGCGTTTGTTAAGGAACACTGCACCACAGTTTCTTCAATAATAACTTTCTTGGAAGGTTGCCACTACCCTACTGCCCACAAGCTTGCGCCAAAATTGCGAGCTCTGGTAGGTGAACTGCAGCTTGTTAAGAACAAAGTGTTTGGAGTGGAAACATCATCTGCGTTGGAAAAGTTACAGGGTGAAAAGAAACAGAGGGAAGAACGAAGAGTCGAGAAGCTAGCGGGAAACAGCATTGCGAAGCTTGAAAAAATGGTGGAAGAAGATCCGGCGAAGAACATCTTTCAGGCGATTGCCCAGCTTTTCTACCTCCCAAATTTAGTGGTTGCGCCATTAAATAATGACCTCATCTCGCATATACAGAGGATTCCTCTTTTGAAACCAGTATCGAAGGCAGATTTTCTTCGAGGTTATCAAGCTCTGCAAAGTCTGGCCAAGTCAAATACCGGTACCGTAACAGAAGACATAGTTCCAGCACTATTGAAGGGCTTAATGGAAGATTATCCTGAATTTTCCAGGAGGAGTTTGGAAACTGTATGGTTTCCCACATGTAACGTGAACAGTGAATGAGGCTTTTCAGCGTACTCGACTATTCTGTCAGATAGGCGTACAAATCTGCGTCCTGAAAACCTGGAAACAATGCTCTGTTTATACTTTGGGGACAACATAAGTTTCACGAGTTAATGATTACAGGACTAAGGTAGTCGTGCAGAGTGTTGAAGTAAATGTTAGGTTAGGTCTTAAATATATTTGATTTGAGTTTCAGTTCTATGGTGTAAAAATAGCTAGAATAAATTGTTTGTAATTCCTTCCAATGTTTTTATAGTGTCCATTATTGAGCCAAATCCGTGCACCGTACAAATAGTTATTTAGCACACTCACACCCCACTTTCTTATTTCACCGCTATGGATATTTTATATCGCCGCTTTGGACATTTTATATCACCGCTTTGGAGCTTTTTATATTACCATAAATCAGGGACCCTATTTATGATTCATCATTTTAGAGATGGCTTTCCTAACTTCCACTTCTGTGATTTCATTAATAAATCCTTGCGTCATAGGTCGTTCTACGTTTTGTCACCTGGGACAAAGACTAACACAGGGCCGCCACCTAATAATTATTGGTCTAGGCAAATGTAACTTTTACAAAAGCAATTAGTAACAGTATACGTGGGGTTGGCGTTGCTTTAGTTGTGCATAATTCATGCGGATTTTGGCCAACACAGCTGGAATTTTACTCTGTCATGATATATAAGGGAAATCTTTTTTGAATCATTACAGAAGGTATTGACATGGCAAAATCAATAGTTTAGTAAATTTTTCCATGGGTTCTCGTCTCCTCAACTGTTACCAGCTACTCTGGAGAACACTGAAGTTGACTCATGTTTCAAGGATGCCATGTAATTCTATATGCCAGGGACAAATAACTTGCCTTTCAATATACTCTACCGTCTGTGCCCACCATTATTACTTTTTTACTATTACACTGTAGGTTGAAGTCTTGTTTTGTGCATCAGAACTTTCTGTTGTGTTTTTCTCTCTGATTGTATATGATAAAGGCCCAAATACCATTATATCTGGTAAATTGTAAAAGATGACCCATCAAACGAGCAAGAAAATTTCAACTATTATTAGGTTGTGTGTTGTACAGAGAGGGGGCCTACAAACCACATAGATGGACGCTTAAAGTTAGAACGTACAAAACATGTGGGACACAACCTGTGACATCCAGCTCTAACTGCCTTTGCCCTGTCTCCGATCAATTATGTTCGACATGGTAATGCATAGAAAAACCAAAAGTGTCTTTACATAAGCTCAGAGGTAGAGTAACGGAAGCCAAATCTGGAAGTTGTGAGTTCGTGTTGTGCTTTCTATCCTTCATCTATATGATTTGTACACTGTTTGTACAATCAACGACCTAATAGCCCAAGTCATCTATGGCCATTGACAGTACATTTTCTTGATAAGCATAGCCTGCATTCTTACATGTTCAGTGCCTTATAAGTTGCATTCCACATTTATTATATTAATAGCTTCATGTTTGTATACTTACAGGTCTGTCCACTAGATCCATTTGAACTGCAAGTTGCATGGAACAGACCTGGGCGAGAATGCAGTTTCAGTTGTGTGTTTCTTTTTATTATAATATGCAGTAATTGTATTTCTTGTACTACATTGTGTAATGCAAAATAAAAAATACTTTTTCTATTACCAACCTCCTGGGTTTTAAATTTGATTGTTTCTCCTTCCTTCTCATAATCCATTTGCAAGAGGGTCATGGGATTCAAACAAGAATTTGGAACCTATGCAGGAATAATAGTACAATGAAGAAAGGGGGGATTAAGGTATGTGCACTGGAATTTGGAGGTTGTCTGCTTGGTATCCTGACTCAGTTGATTTGATAGCATTTAGCAGATAATAGATTAAGTTGTTTTATTTGAACTAACATCAATACAAAAGGAACTATTAATATCTATCTAGATATGTACAGTTCACGCCACGGTAATTGGCCGGTGAGTTCTGATTGCACAGTCCTCTGTACGACTGTGCAATCAGAACTAACCGACCAAAATCGTGGCGCGAACTGTATATTTGCTGCCATTGTTACATAATGAACGACAAATTTCAACTTATTGAATATAGTGTTGACTGCCTGTAAAACATTTTATCAGAAGTTATTGTATTAATGTTAATTGATCCACAAATGATCTGGCTCTGCGGAATATTTATAAAAATTTGATATCTCAGGGGTTTAGTTTAGGGTATGTGTGTTTTTTTTGTCTGTTTTAAGGAAAAATACTTGTATGATTTGTTATTATGAAGAGCTGAGCAAGTGGCACAGCCAATTTTAGTTGTGGTACCAACTAATGTGTAAAGTCACCAGGCCTTAGCAGAAGCGATAATGTGCTCTGCAGTTCATATTTTTTACTTTTCAACTTGAAATTTTGTATTGGCTTTTCAATATTAGGTAGCCAACATCATTGCAGGTTAAACACCATGACAAGTTCCCATCGATTTCAATTTATACTACTTTTTTGTCATGTTAGCGGCCAACGCAGTGAATACGGGACCATATAGAAATTGATTTCAGTATTCATCTAAATGTAAAAGGGTTACCATAAGACCTTTTTATCCCTGAACACTTCCAATTTTTAGATAATAGAAAGAGCAGATTTTCTGTTCGGAGAATTTAATATCCTGTTTTTCTACAAATAGCCCTTTAAAACCTTGAAAATAATCGTATATCGCAATATATTCGCCAGATGTCAGCACATCGCACTGCAATGTGAGTGCAAATATGTTGCTTGAGTCTTCAGTCTTTTGACCGGTTTGATACAGCCCTCCACGCCTCCCTGTCCTGAGCTAATCGTTTCATCTCTACATAGCTACCACACCCTACATCTGAGGCAATCTGTTTTGACATATTCTAACCTTGGTCTACCCCTCCAGTTCTTGTCATCGACCCTTCCTTCCATAACTAAGCTTGCTATTCCTGGGTGTCTTAATATACAGTATGTCCTACCAATCTATCTCTTCTCTTCATTAGCAATCGCCAGAAACATCTCTCCTCTCCTACTCGTCTTAATACCTCTTCTTTTGAAACCCTATCTACCCATCTAATCTTCATTCTCCTGTAACACCGCATTTCAAACGCTTCCATTCTCCTCCTTTCTGCTGCACCAATAGTCCAGTGCCACGCGCCAGACAAAGACCTTAAAAAATTACTTCCTAATCAACAAAGTCAACCCCTGGCACTACAGCCCATGAAGGGCCTAGGCCGACCAAGCGACCGCTGCACAGCCATTTGGCCTGCAGATATTGGGGTGACCCGTGATCAGCGCATCGGGTCCCCTCGGCCGTTAATCTTGGTTTTCGTGATCGGGGCGCTGCCTCACTGTCAGACAGCTACTCAATTCTCCTCACGAGGTTGAGTGCACCCCGTTTCAACCCTCACGTCAGTTTTTAAAATCCCTGACGGAGCCGGGAATCGAACCCGGGGCCGGCATGACTTCCTAATACTTAAATCTATATTCGATGTCAACAGATTCCTTTTCTGTAGAAATGCTTTCCTTGCCTGAGCTAACCTACTTTTTATATCCTCTTGCTTCGTCCATCATTGGTTATTTTGCTTCCTAAGTAACAGAAGTCTTCTACTTCCTTTGAAAATATCAATATACTAAAATTATAGGTGGGCTGATGGCAATAATAAAGTTTTATGACAGTAATCCTGTACGCTCTGGAGTTTCATTGTTGTACTGATCTACCATAGTGATGACAATCTATTGGTACAAAATAAATCCTTTGCTCCTTTAGATATATTTCTTGAGTTGTTGATTCATTGTAGGAACTTAGGGTGTTTCTGATAACCTGTATGATGGCTGTTCATGAGTGTGAATTTCTAATTGAGGCTAGGATTTTGATATGAGCCTGCTGAGGCCTTAATTTGGGTACCATCCCGGAAATTCTTGACTGCATTTCGAATCACAGTGCCGACAGCAGCCATCCTGAGTATGGTTTTCTCTAGTCATGTTTCTTCAATCCCGGTGAATGCTGGCAATTAACCTCATTTGTGTTTTATTTTCGTTAACCCCTCACAAAACCCAAATTATAATTTGATAATGGTTGTCATATAAAGGGGCAGAACAGCGACGTTATCTGCCCTTCCGAGAATTTTAATCTCTACTTACTCTAAAACAGAGTCCCCTCATTCTTGGATGTCACGGGTAATCTCCTGAACCACTGGATGGATTTTGATGCAGTTTTCACACTTCTGTAAAGGATATCTCGAGGACGGTTTCTATAGAAAATTCTTTATGATCAATGGAAGCCACGCAGTAACGATTTCAGTGAAAATCTCGATAAAAAACCTGGGTCCGTACTCATTATAATCTTACGCTGGGCAAACTGTTAAAAATATCAATATACTATGAGTGTATGAAATGTTCAGCATGGAAAGTTCTACAAAAAAGTCTGGTAGAGCATATCTCTATCAATACATCACTGTGAGTGTTTTACCTTTTCATTTCCTCCAACAATCTCCATTCAATTAACGAATAAGCTACGGGCGAGCCTGTCACCCCAGTTACAGCCTAACTAGCGGGCGAGCCTATTACCGCAGATACAGCCAGCAGCAAACTGTCGAGTTGTGTTGTATTAGGACTTCAGAGAAGAGGGATTGTGTTTGGAGTTTCCCTGGAAGTGGAACTCGGATTTTCTTCATTTCGCCTGTGAATTTTTTGCTCCGCAAAATACAGTCAAGTTAAGATTGGATGAAAGGGCGATTTGTGTTTCATGCACCTCGCCATTCTTAAATTACGTCTGACAAGAATTCGTTGCACATGCATCTCCATGATAATATAATAGTCCAGTCAGTGATTTTAACCCATCATGCCGAGACGTAAAACGGATAGAGGTTCATTGACATAAAAGAAAAAGCGCTTATCACGTAATGCATTCGTAACTGTTCCCGGGCGAAGCCGGGGAGGGTTGTTAGTTTATTGATTAGTATCCCAGGCCCTAAGTAATTCATCTACCAGCCCTTTGATAATAGGAATAATAATAAATTATTAAATCGAAGGATAGGCCTATTACGGAATATTTTAGGCAACAGATGGGTTGTTGGGCAGGTATGATTAAGATTCAGTGAACAATTATACACTAAGATCGAACCAATAATGTCGTATATCAAAAGGAAATAATTGCTGTTCTATGGGCGCATCTTCCATATGATTGAATACCGACTAAGAAAATCTAGAATTTTAAAAACAACTAAATGGAGGTGGTACCAAGAACGTGAGAAAGTCCTGATGCAAATTAGTATTCCAGAAGAAATAAACACGACCGATTTGAGTTTGATTTTTAACAGGCCGGCCAAATGTCCTCCTGTTAGTAATGTTACGGATGCTAGACAGTTTCGTCGCCCGCGCGTGACTCAGGCCGCCCTAGGCTATTCCAGACTGTGCCTTACTAGTGCCTTACGCAACAGGGCTGTAAGAACAAAAGGGCACGGTCTAGAACCTACGCAGCCCACCCAGAAATGGAACTTTCGAGAAACCGTGAATCCTGGCCCGCTCTCGAAGCATCCATTGAGTCATCAGCTCCGATATATAACAGCGACCCTGGCCGGTGAGGACGGACTGTGTTTTCTGAGCGAATGTGTGTGTTCCACTGTGCGACAGAGGTTATTGCAGTGAAGTGTTGTGTGGATTGCGAAAACCAGTGAGATTCTTTCCGAGCAGAGCAGTATGTAGCAGACTTGTAAGGAACTGCCGTTTGTGTACTCAAGGAAGTGTGCAGGTATTTCAGTGAGTGACAGACTGGCTGGACACGGGTCTACCTAATTAGTGAACGGACAGCTGCTCGAAAAAGTGAAAGGGAAATGTTCCCAACAAGAGGGAAACTAGAGTGAGATACTAATTGCTTGTATTTGTTTATTGTGTGGTGTACTGTAACTTGCTAGACCTGCAATAAAACTTATATTTCTTTAAAGGGCCAAACTGTGTTGTGCTTTTAACCACTGTAGTCGAATTAACGAACGTGCTACTAGGGCTAACACGTAACAGTAATTTTCTTTTCACACATGAATAAAGTCTGCAGGATTTGTCAGAATGCCGTCTCTTTTGTAATAACCTCGCCCACAACCTCACATACGCACTGCATCATGGCAAACAAGTGATATGTTATGTAAAACTATTTTTGATGTGTATATTTAGCAGGGCTGTGGAGAGCGAACACGGGCTTTAGGACAAGGAAATGCGGGCCAGTCCATCTCTGTTCCTATCTTGACATTCCCATTTTCAAGCTCCCCCTCCCCCACAAAAAATATATCCGTAGAGTTTTATTTTTATTTAGGCCTACAGTACTTTTTAGTTGTTGATAATCAGGCTGCAGCGAGCGTTGATGGTTGGTTTAAGGTTGTTACAGGAGTAATATTTCACCACTACTGTTTATTTTATATAGGACCATTTGCTGAAGGCATAAACTGTATAGGTGGAATTCAATTGGGTGGAAACCAGGTAAGCAGTCTGGCCTATGCTGATAGCGTGGTTGTAATGACAGACTCCGTCGAAAACTTACATGCCAACGTGTTAGAACTTGCAACAGAATTGTAGGGAATGTGGTATGAAAATCAGCATTCCAAAGAAAAAGGTAGTTTGTGGTATAACGTGACCGTTAATCTGGCGATCATGTGCCACGGGACCTCCTTTTCACGTGTAATCCGAACCACAGGACATGGCATTTAATTTCGGAAATCTCACATGCATTCTAAAGATGAAGGTTATGTTGGTAGGGAAGAAAAGCAAGAAAATAAAATGCCAGGTAGGAGGTTCTAATTTGGAACAGGTAGATCATTTTAAGTACCGTACTGTACTGAAGCTGTTTATTCTCTCAGAATAACAGAGTCGAGGTGTAGAAAAGCTAATGAAGTGAGCTTTCAGTGGCGCTGTACAGTATTCAGCAAGAGAGAAGTCAATGTAGCGACGAAACTCTCCCTACATCGCTCAGTATTGAGACCGATCTTGCATTATGGAAGTGAGAGTTTGGTAGACACAGGATTACATAGACTAAGCTAGAGGTAACGGATGAGGGTAGCATGAATGATTGCTGGGACACATGGATTGGAGCAATGGCTGGAGGGTACTCGAACAGTACGGTACTCGCATTATATATTTGCCGATGAGTGGCCGTTGCATTTCGGAGAATTCGAGCTGTCAACTCCTATTCATAAGACATTAACCCACTTTGTGGGGCTGGGGAGTTCTGTCGACCGACTTAATCTAATGCACTCGGCCCACACATCAGTGCTTGCCACACTATTGTCAGGGTGCCAATTTGAGAAATATTTCTGCTCAGGCTTGTAGGCCTACAGTCGATATACAGTACCTTACCTGGAAGTATGGCATAGCTGACCGGCACAGTTATAGAGTGGGCACTGTAATGATGGCTACGTTAGTTATTAATACGCTAGATGAAACTGTTCGTATGAGTCGACTCAGATGATGGGGTAATGTGGAGAGAATGGGAGAGGAGATATTACCTTGAGTTCGGCTGTAGATGGTAAGAGAAGGAGAAGCAGACCTAGGAGGCAATGTTTAGACTCTGTTTGAATTATTTCAAAGTGAGAGACGTAGAAGCAGAGGAGACCGTAGTGCTAACTGCTAATAGGGAATCATGGTGGCGACTTGTTACAAAGAGAGACTTACAGACTAGATTGGGCGCACAAGGTCATAGTATCATTTTTTTTCTTTTGTACGTTTTAATTATGTACCATGTATTTTAAATGTAATTTTCGTTGCACCTGACCGACAAAGTAATTCTCATGATAAGAATAAGTCGAAGGCCTTTCACAATCGTATGAATTATGAAAAAGGTTATTTAGACGTTTTGCGCTCTATAAAGACTGCTGTTTTTCTGGTTGTGAAGATAGGCTATTATCATAATAAATCAAAGTTTGGGCTTTTCAGTCGGTCAACACGAATGTACCCAAACGAGTTGAGTTATACCCTAATCCTGAAAAAATTACATGAGATTAATAAATACAATAGGATGACCAGTATCGATCGTCAAGCGATCATCATCAGATGATAATCTGTATCTATCTATAGACCTATATATAAAGCTCAATGTTTGTCTGTCTATTATTTATAAAAATCTACACCGTTTCACCGATCTGAACGAAAATTTGTACACTTACTCTTTGGAACCCTACGGGTAACCCCGTCTACATTAAATCTCGGACAGACCACTCCATTCCCTGCATTTAGGCCCTTTGTCAAAAATCTACACCCTTTCACCGATCTGAACCAAAATTTGTATACTTACCCTTTGGAACCTTGCGAGTATCACTGTTTACATGAAATTTCGGACAAACCACTCCATTCCCTGCATTTAGGCCCTTTGGGACAAATCTACACCGTTTTACCGACCTGAACCAAAATTTGTACACTTACCCTTTGGAACTCTGCAAGTAACACTGTCTACATGAAATTTCGGTCAGACCACTCCATTTCCTGCTTTAGGCCCTTTGGCACAAATCTACACAGTTTCACCAATCTGAACCAAAATTTGTATACTTACTCTTTGGAACCCTGCGAGGAACACTGTTTACATGAAATTTCGGACAGACCACTCCATTCTCTGCATTTAGGCTCTTTGGCACAAATCTACACCGTTTCACCGATCTGAACAAAAATGTGTATACTTACCCTTTGGAACATTGTGAGTGACACTGTCCATATGAAATTTCGGACAGACCACTCTATTCCCTGCATTTAGGCCCTTTGGCACAAATCCACACCGTTTCACCGATCTGAACCAAAATGTGTATACTTACCCTTTGGAACCCTGCGAGTAACACTATCTCCATGAAATTTCGGACAGACCACTCCATTCCCTGCATTTAGGTCTTTCGGCACAAATCTACACCGTTTCACCGATCTGAACCGAAATGTGTGTACTTACCCTTTGGAACCCTGCGAGTAACACTATCTACATGAAATTTGTGACAGACCGTTCCATTCCCTGCATTTAAGCCCTCTGGCAAGAAACTACACTGATTCACCGATCTGACCCAAAATTTGTATACTTACCCTTTGGAACCCTGCGAGTAACACTGTCTACATGAAATTTCGGATAGACCACTTCATTCCCTGCATTTAGGCCCTTTGGTACAATTCTACATCGTTTCACCGATCTGAACCGAACTTAACTTGGAATCCTGCGTGTAACACTGCCAACTTGATATTTTGGACAACTCTCTCCATTCCTACATTTAGAACAACAGACGAAATGAACTTGAAAACCACGTTTCAAGGTCCTAGAACCATTCATGTCCGAGGTAGTGTAACTGTAAGAATATTTTTATAAGTCTATTGTTGGGTGGCAATGCGGCCTGCATCACGTCACCCCTACCAGTGTTCTGGTGCAGAATTGCGAAAATTGTTACATCTTGAGCTGCGTATAAATTGCAGTCACGGTGAGTAATTAGTGAAAATAGAGTTCTTAGGCCCCTTAAACAGTTATCATCATGAAAATATTATGCCTCTAAATAAGGGCGATGGTGATGGTGCAATACATAGGGGTTATCAGCTGCAATAAGCGTTGGTTCTTTCAAATTTACTTTCATTTATTCCGATCCTTATCCTTGAGCGGTATGTGACGATAAATGACACTATTTCTACCTCAGGAGCTCCTGACAACCTAAGTTTTCCAAAGTGCTCTGATTATTTTTCTACCGCGCTATGCGACAAAGGACGACACTATTGATCTCTACTTTTCTAACAGCCAATTATATATAGGCCCTAGGCACAGTCATTCTAATCATATTTTTCAGTTCGTTTGTAAATTACATGTGTCAATACTATGGTTAGTAAATAGCCGTTTCCCTATTCATTATTATCATTATCATTACATGTTACGTCCATTATACTGCACTACATATCACCCCCACTACCATAACCACCACAAAAATTATATATTTGAAATATTTTTTCTGTCAGTTTAATTATCATGTGTCAGTTCTGTAGTAGTATTCATTATCATCCATAAAACAAATAAATCCACTGGGCGAAGCCGGGCACTACTGCTGGTAGTCACTATATAGTCACTCCAAACATACAAATTTCCGGATTTCTATCACCATTTTAGCATTTCACCAAACGCCATATAGATCACAACTAACATATACCGACAAGTTGCAATACCAATACTGCAACTAAATAAGTGTACATATTGTAAATATTTTTACCCGTATTGACAAATATCGATTTTATAGCCTAAGTGTAATGGATGTGATGATGATCGCCTGACGATCGAAACTGGTCATCCTAGTGTATTTATTAATCTCATGTATTTTTTCAGGATTAAGGCATAACCCAGCTCTTTTGGGTACATTCGTGTTGACCGACTGAAAAGCACCAAACTTTTGTTTACTAACGCAACACTGAAAAATGGCTTCAAACCCCATATTATCATAATGTTTATTAAATAAATTAATTTTATGTTCTCCTTGTAAAATCTTGATCGTCTCGTGGTGCAGTGGCTAGCATTGTAGGCTGTCACCCCCGAGGTACCGGGTTCGATCCCCGGCTCTGCCAAGAATTTAAAAGTCTTGGTATGGTCTGGTACGGGGTCTCCCTGCCTGGTGATGCAAAATGGGAACCTGGCGGATGCTATGGCAAGAGGAGGAGTGGAAAGGAACTGGCCACCCGACCACACTCAAACTCCTGCTCGGGATGCCTGGTGAGTGATCCCTTTCTAATTCAGGTCGCCTACATCCCTGGAGGTGATATGGCACTCTATTTTTTTTGTAAAATTTTGCAGTCCGATCACAAGATTTGGATACATATAACATATCCCTATAAGAAAATGTCATATTTCTTTGGTAATCCAATTTTTTGACTCCCAGTGAGTCCTTCTCATCAGGCCAGACACACCTACCTACAGTACATCCTATTGAAGTCCATTGTCTGTAGCATTACCTTTTGCCAGGGTACTGAAATCATTGCGAAATGCTCAAAGTTCTTTCATATTGTTGTTTCGGTTGACAGGCTGAGTGGCGCAGCAGTAACGTTCTCGCCTGTTGGTTGAGAACGACCGAATCCTGGCGTAGTCTGTTGGTATTTGCCGGTCCGTAAATGCGAGGGAGCCATGTCAGTATTGACTGGCAGGTTCAAGATCTCATACGGGGTGAGATTCTGGCACCCCGTCCTCTCTAAAAGCCGCAGTAGCTAAAGGGACTTAAAACCAATAGCACTATTATTATGTTGTTTCGTTTAGGAGTTTGGATATCATGGCCATTTTTCCCTTGATATTTGGATGTGTGTAGAATTAGCTTGAAAACCAGTTACTGAGTTGTCTGTAGTATTCCATGTACTTGTAACTGAGGCTAGTATTGGGAAGAAGGTGACAGTGGCCGTACCGGCATTTGCCTGGAGTGGAAATGGGAAACTTATTAAAATCTCTTCCAGGAAGGTGGAAGTTTGAACTAAACCTGCCGTACCTTTTTTGAGTTTTGTCTCACAAGGCTGAGTGAACATTGTTCCAATCTTTAGACTAACTTTCTTGACAGAGCAGACAATCGAACCCTGGATGTTAGAACCTGAGTCTCAACATGAACCCCGAGACCATAAAAGTCGGCTAAGAAGGATATAGATTATCATTATTTTTCAAAAGGATGGACACTAGCACATCCCTGAAGCAGTCGTCAACTACTGTCCCGATGGGAAGAGATCTCTAGGTACCCCCAGGAAAATGCATATCTTTTGTATTGTACCCATGGTACTTGTGCTGACTGGCGTCAAACCTGATGCTCCAGAGAAGAAAAATCACGCATAGGAATTTTCGGGTTATCGAACCAAACGTCTTTTGAGGGGGAAAACCTCGTGGTAACCAAGAACCACATGATATAAGATTATTCGTGAAATTTCAGCTTAATTCCAGATTGTGTACAGGAATGATAATCAATTTTGTAAAGTAAAAGATCTCCATACCACTGTAAGATACAGTATTGGAACTAGAAAGCACAGTTTCGAAGCAAGGTTGACATTTGACAAATTAGTAAAGTCAAAGAAGGCGTGTCAGATGGCTCCTACGGACTACTTGTGTCTGCAAGGGGGAGCCAAGACAGAGACTAATTGCTCTGGGATTCATCAAGACATAAGGAAGAAAGAATGGAAGGAGAAAGATGCTGTATGAAATTAATTGATAACATCAAAACCAAGCATACCAGAGAGGTTAGATCAACACGAACATGAATATAATCCGAAGATAATAATTATAAGCCCAAGAAGTATGCTTATTGGAGCAGATTAAGCATTTCACAGACGGAGAACCTATGAATGCGGATGCTTGACCATTGGAGTAATACGCCGCAGGGGAATCCCCAGGGGAGCGTGCCCACGCCGTCACCAAGATCAATTAATAGTTATTAATTGTACGATCAAATCACAGGCACGAGACTGGAAATGGAACCTACGTGAGAAATTGGACCAGATGGAGGCAGTTATAGCTCTCCAAGCTGCAGTTTTAAAGGAAGGCTCGGTCCGTGAAGTTGAGTGAACTATGTTGCGAGAAGAAAGCCTTAAATAGAGCATGAAGCCATGAAGAAGTCAGTTGACTCGGAGCACTCATACGGGGGAGATGCTATCCATCTGCTCAGAAATATAAACAAAGACCGCGCAACTACAAGTGTAGAATGTTATACTAAGTTAACATGAAGGAATTAGACCGCGCAGTTATAAGTAATGTACAAGTGCGTACAGAAACATTTTATGTATAAGGTTTATAGAAGTATTTCAGTTAGGAAAATGTTCGTCAGTACTGGACTGATTGGACGAGATTACGAGTGCGTAGACGCCGTAACAATAAACGCCAAGTAAAGCTGAGACTTATCAAGCCACGCAGTATAGAATAAAGTGGTATTGAACAGTAAATTACACCGTCAAGATGGTAGTATGATAAAGCGCGCAAGTCATGAACTAGTAATCAACAATGGTTACACTATATTCATTAATATAGGTCATGGGAATGGAACCAGGTCACAGTTATTGTGATATTATGCCTCTACAGACAAAGACACTGAGTAGAAGGGGGAATACACACTAGCAGCCTTTGGAACGAGGATTAGCCAGAATCGCGGTTGATAGAGACTTCCATTGGAGTTTGATGTCAGAAATCGCGTCACCTGCAGCTCTGTTATTGCGAAATAGTGAAGTGTATGAAACATATCGTGTGAAAAGTGTTTGTAAAATAAATAAGTATATGTCAGTGTTAAAAATAATGTATTGTGTGATGAAATGTAGCAGGAAAATGTGTACACACGGTAAATTGAAAATGTGTCTTACCGAAGGGAAAAGTGTATTGTGTCAACTAAAGGAATACGACATATCCATCATGATGCGTCTGTAAGCAACACGATGGTGGGCATAAGGTGGTATCATAAGAGTCGACCACCAGAGGAATGTAAGTACAAGTTCCCATAGTATCATGTAGACGCTAGCGATACGATACGTCTAAGTCAAAAGTCAAGTAAAAATAGGTATTGTGAAGTAATATTTATACGAGCTAGCATTCCTCGTATTTGATGTAAAAATATTTGCCATTTGAGAATGAGTTGGCTTACAGCTGTTGCGCGTAAGACCGAAGTAAGTATAACAATAACTTTATAAGCAAGAGTCGAAAGTAATAAAATATCCAACATGTTTGCATGAAGTGATAAAAGTTGCATCAGATCCCAGGTAATTACAAAAGTAAAGATTATATGTAAGAATGATATCATAATGTGTCAGCAATTGAAGTTATACATGATAGAGGTAATAAGTGAAACTGTTGTAATGTAAAGCCAGTATTAATGCCAGTAAACCAAATACCAGTATAGATAAGTAATGAGAGAAAATCAGTAAACACGCCATATAAAAGGGAAACTAAAAATGTCATATGATCTGCGGTATGCCAACAGAGCTGGCAATTTGTACTGCGGATATGCGAGCAGTTTAAGAGTAAAATCAAGATGATTAAGTTAATTAATGCAAGGAACGTTTCTAGGTCAATTGTCAGGACCATACAGGCTATTCTACGAAGGTTTGTATTGTTGTATTGCCATAGGGCATACCATTGTATTATGATAGCGGGTGGAGACAGACAGGTGTCTGAGCTACCATACCAGCTTCATGGGGGCTATTGAGGATTAACGTGTGACAACTCAATGATCTACTCCATTGTATTGATCCGCACTGTGATGCGAGAATCTATTTGTACGGAAGGGTAGAGGACGCCTTACCGAGACTTCATGTGTGACAGTGGCGAGCAGTAAGTCCACTAAACCTCGCCATAAAAGCCGTATGCAGTTCACCAGGACTTTTGTGCCTAGTATAACCATTCCTTTGCTATACTAAGTTATTGAGCTATTGAAGCCAATTAATGTTACCCTATCGATAGGAAGTAAATATTTGGACATCCAGTTCATATGATGAATAGTTCCGCCTTAATCTAAACAGAATCAGAGTGATAATAGTGAAGTATGTTTGGTGTGTTTATGAATAAGTAACGAGTCAGCTGGAAAAGGAACTGGACGGCGAGAGCTATGCCACACCGCAGGGGTCCTTGGCGACCCGAGCTATTGAGCTATTGTATTCACTGAAGGGAGGTAGGTTTATGACCGACCCTATAATAAAAGTATACTGGAGACTGCGATATCATTGTCTGGCATATTAATTAATAAGAAAATGTTTATTTTGGCTACATAAATGAATTCGTAGCTTTATAATGATGTCATATCCGTCTTTTAATTGTTGAAATCAAGTGATATTTAGACAAGTTAGCTGTTCTGGACACTAACTGCGCTAAGAGTGACTGACACATTATCTGAAGTTAAAACCCAGTTTTGAGATGCATATTTGCACACGGGTACCGTGAATTTGGATTTGATGCAAACTAATTATAAATCGACTTATATCTTGGACGACTTGGAGACGTATTGTATCGTTACAGCGAACTAGCATTGTTTTTGTTGACTAGGAATGTACTGTTGTTAGCGTTTATGGGGAAAGCGGACGAAGGACACAATACACAGAAATGAAAGTACATTGTTGTACAAGTAACCTATCGCAACAATGGCTAACGCATTGTTGACACATGAAATAAAGTAAATATTCCATATGCACTATGGATAGTCAAGCAAATAATTACTGTAACGTAACTAATATGGAAGTGCTATTTGTGTAAAATATTGATGTCAGGTTTATTGGATTCATTTTGATTATTATTTTGTGGTTTAAGAGTGTGCATAAAATATGAACATTTGTCAGATGACAAGAAAGTGCATTCCCAGAAAGGAATAGATTTAGTGAATTTCAGAGTTGGGTGTATTGAGACACCAGTGATAGACTGATAGACTCACAAGAAGAGATGTGGCAGTATGCCTGGTGAGTAGTGTGTTTGTGAGAGTTCTGTGACCTCACCTCCACATTCCTCCACACAAGATGGCGGCGGCGCGATATCTCTCGAACTTACGGTCGGATATTGACGAATGAGGTGTCGTTGAACTCGGGCTGACACCACATTTCCAATGGACAACATATTTCCACCCCAAAATAAAACCTACACCTACTAGGGGGTGAAATTCTAATTTTTTAGAAAATCTCTCTTTCCAAGTGCAACATGTGAGAGTTTGAATGCCAATATGGAATTAAACGTTGTTCTACATAAGAGGCATGTATACGGTAGAAAGCCAATATGAATTAACATGCTTATTTTTGCTTTTACGCATGCCCACTCATAGCTTTTGTAAGAGGGCGGGCTTTTTAAAAGATGGCGGCTGTAGTGTAACCTAAACTATCCCAACCTAACGGGTCATGGTTGACTGGTCATTGTTGACAGGTCTTTGTTGACGAGTCATTGTTGATGGGTCCTTGTTGACGAGTCCCTGTGGATGGGTCCTTGTTGATGGGTCCTTCTGGACGAGTCCTTGTGGATGAGTCCCTTTGGACTGATCCCTTTGGACCGGTCCCTTCGGACTGGTTCCTACGGACTAGCCCATGCATTTATTTAAATTATGTCAAAGGGCCTAACTACATTTGCGTGTAAAGCAGTGTGTTGAACTGACGTTATTCACCAGTCCTCCAGTACTATAATGTGATAACGATATGAAAGGAAAGTGACGAAATACATGTGAACATACAAGGGATCTAACTTGGGGGATGGATGTGTTCTAACGAGTCATTTGTAGTTGAAAGATAATAATACATGTTCTTAAGATGTTAAAACTTTGGAGATGGCACGTGCAGTAAGACGTCTTGTTATTTTTCCTGTGTCATATTACAGACATGGCAGAGAGCGCGCAGATCTGCTGCTATGACTAACGCCGCAGTAATTTGAAACCGCAAGTGTTCATGAAGACAATGGGTGATGATCGTCCAAAGTTAGCAGTTATTGGATATTACACAGGTGTTCCTTCCGGTGTCATGTTACTGACATGGCAGAGAGCGCACACTGCTGTTGCTATGACTGACGCTGCAGTAATTTGAAACCCCATGTGTTGATCAAGACAATGGGTGATGCTCATGCAAAGACAGCAGTAATTGGATACAACACAGGTGTTCCTAGTGTACTTTGGACTCTCACCTGTATTGGGAAAGGAATTGCAATGATCTGCAAAAAACTGCTGACACGAGCGATGAGAGTTTATATAAGAGAAGTGTCATATATTTCCCTACTGTCAGTCTTTATTACTCGCTTTGAGTGAACAGTGCTCTATTACTGCTCAAGAGTTGTAAAATAGCCTTTTTGGTTGAAAATCATTAAATTATTTTGCAAGGTCAGTCATTATTATTAATGGATTGCAGTCTTTTATTACTAATTGATGTTGAAGTTATTGATTGGAATGTATTTATTGATTGATTGATTGATTTGTTTACAGATAATTGGGTACCTGTAGGTTACCAGATTCCTACAATCTGTTCATTCAGTGGCAGCAGTTGATAATTATAAAAAGGTAAGTGCCCCTCTAATAACTCTTAAACAGTTAGAGTGATATTTTCCAATGTTCATCACATGTCGGTGAAAATGGTATATTTGGCAGTCAAAAGTTGGAACTACTTGACCATGGTATGTAAAGCTAATTTTGTAGGTTAGATTTTGATTACCGCTCTATTAAGTCTGAATGTTCATTGCTAGGTGTCAGTGACAGAGGGAATATTTAAAGACTTAACCTCAGTTCACCTAACATAACCTAACTTTGCCTAACTTAACCTTGTCACGTGATATGTTTTACAAGTTTAGACTCGTTTTAAGACTGGCTATGACGTCACACTTAGCTCACTTTACTAGCGATCGCTGGTTTCTATCACGTGACATGTTCTACAAGTTTAGACTTGCTTTAAGACTGGCTATGACGTCACACCTAGCTCACATAACTGGCGACCGCTGGTTTCTACCACTCTATCAAGTTCCAATGTTCACCGCTAAGTGTCAGTGACAGTGGTATATAGTAACCCCCCAGTTAGAACTACATGCAGTAAGACTTGCTAGGAGTTCACAGATGATTGATTTAAATACCCTGCTATAACCATTGACTGGAATGTAATTAAACTATTTATATTTTACTTTGTTTTATCATTTATTAACATTTATGATTTCTTTCTTTTATAGGTAATTTCGAAAGTGATCATCATGTTCAAGTGTGGTGACTGTAAGAAACAGTTCTCAAGACCTGACAGCCTTCAACGGCACGCAAATGTTAAACATGACATTAAAATGTTTGTGTGCAGTCATTGTGCTACCACATTTATCAGACAAGATAATCTTGCACGTCATGTAAATTTAATGCATGTTAGTTCAGCACCATTTTCGTGTTCAGTTTGCGAACTTGTTTTTTCTGCTGTAAAGTGATATCAATCCCACATGGTTGAAGTGCTTGGAGAACAACAGGAATTGAAATCTGTAAAACCATCAACTAGCACGGAACCTTTAAACGAATGTGATGCTCAAAAGCGTAAACGTTCTCAAGATTGTGAAAATAGTTGTGCATTAAAAAGAAAGAAGAATGGTGAACCTTCGATAACACATTGTGATGTATGTGATATTGATATACCTTCTTCAATCATTCATGGACATTTACGCAGTATTCATCATAAAAATAACGCTTGCCATGAAAGAAATTCTGGAAATATTCGACAAATTGGTAGTGCATTTAAAAGTCGAATTGCTAGTTATAGACTCTATAGTAAAGAAAAAACTCAAAGTATTGAATCATTAAAAAAAGTCAACCTACTGTGTTTGGCTTGGTAGGTAATGTTTTATTAGTGCATAAAACAATTAAAATGAATTTTGAACCTTTTGGTTCGACCATGTAAAAACTGGGAGCGAAGGTGAAATTACGGATATCAAATCCTTTAACACAAAAAACATAATTGTTAGCGAATCAACTAATATTAGTGATATATACCAAAATATTTCAAGTGCTATAATTGTGAAGAGTGAAGAGTTCCAGGAAAGAGAGTCAGGCTGGGCGTTGGTTGAAGTACTTTATTTAGAAACCAACATGAATTAATACAACCCCCTTCGAGCATCATCATACATTGATTTGCCAGGATGGATCAAACGTAAGAAAGCTGTTGTGAACGTTATGAATAATGATGACGCATGCTTTGCATGGGCTGTAAACTCAGCATCTGTATAGAACATCATCATGTCCTCACTATTCTTCAGTGTTAGATTTAAAAAAATAGAATTTCCTATGGCGATAAAAGACATTGAACGTTTTGAAGAGCTGAACAATGTAAGTATTAATGTTTATGGAATTGAAAACGTTCACAACAGCTTTCTTACGTTTGATCCATCCTGGCAAATCAATGTATGATGATGCTCGAAGGGGGTTGTATTTATTCATGTTGGTTTCTAAATAAAGTACTTCAACCTGACTCTCTTTCCTGGAACTCTTCACTCTTCACAATGATAGCACTTGGAATATTTTGGTATAGTTCACTAATATTAGTTGATTCGCTAACAATTATGATTTTGTATTAAAGGATTTGATATCCGTAATTTCACCTTCGCTCCCAGTTTGTACATAGAGTCCAAAAGGTTCAAAATTCATTTTAATTGTTTTATGCTCTAATAAAACATTACCTACTGCCCCGTAAAATGAATTATAAGGGATGAAAATGGGAATCATACAATTTTTTTCGAAGCCCATGATAAAATTTAACCAAGGAATATGATGGCTGGAACTTGGCAGAAACCAGTCGTGAGGCGACGTCGAGCTAGGAGGGAAGTTCCGTCACGTGATAGTATTGCGCAAATGAAGTTTCTAGAAACTTGGAATCGACCTAGCAACAGTGAATATTCCCAGGATTTACTTAGATATTGTTATAAATTATCCCATTGAATATGAGCTTACAGCCAATAGGAAGAAGTTTTAGAGAAGACGGGAGTTCCAGCAACTAAATTTTTATGGATACTTAATTCATTTAAGCCCTTAAAGAATGAATTTACATATTGGAAAAGAGAAGAATTAAATAATAAAGTATTGGTAATATTTTATAAGTCAATAGCAGGTCGCTATTGGAAGAAATAAGTGATTTGCTATAGCCCGCGCGAATTCGAGAGGGAACTCGAAAAGGGGGCTAAAATCGGTAGACTTGGAGGGGAGACGCCAAGCACCGAGGCTCTTGTGAATATGAACGTCGAAGAGGTCAGACGTGTGAAATTGCAGTAGAAAGGAGTTCCGAGTGGTTCACCGGTCTAGTAGAATGTGACTCGTGGAGACCAGGCTTTAGCGAGAGAGGAATCAGGAGACGACCGCGTCTTGAATATAGGTGAAGTTGCGAGGTTTACATTTACCGCATTAACTTCGGTCTGATCGACTTCAGAGAATTCATTTCAACTACGTATTGTAGCTGACTAGCAGATACTGTATATTGCAAATTTACAGAAGTTTGAAAGAATTATTTCAGCAATTATAAGCAGTTTTGTGAAGCGCGAGAAAAGTGTTTTTCTCCAGCGCGATACGACACTTTGTCCGAGCGACTGCAGCTCAGGTAACAGCCACCCGTGAGTACGAGTGTGTATTACTATTGCTTGTGTGGAGCTGTATTACAACACTTAGGATGGAGATGTATTCCATAGTGAAGAACAATATTCAGTCTAGCATTAAGAAGATTATTATGGACTAGATTATTATGTGCACCAGGAGTATAGGCAGATAGAAGCAATATAGGCAGCGATGGAGCTTCGTTAGGGGAGAATGTTCGTGAATGTCTAATTAGTGAGCAATCATGAGACTCAATGCACAACTCCATTCTAGTGCATTCTTGTCAAACGTGAGCTCAACATTAACATCAGAGACTACAGAACGATGTTCAGATTCCATCTATATGAATATTCGTTATACGAGTGAGGTCCAAGACTTTCTCTTCAAATGCATTTTGATGTGGAAACAGAACTTTCGACGCTACTCAATGTTATAATGAGACTGTGCTGTGACGGAGATAGAAGAAGCGTCAAGATTTTCAAGACGTCCAGGGTTATCCCGGTCAAAATGAAGATGATGAGCGGAGGTCCGCAGTTCGATTCCGGTCGGAGCTTGCTGTCTCCAGTGGGGGAATTCGTCCCTTTCCTGAGGTCACGAGTTCGTGGAGACGAACAAGGATCCAGCCCAGATCTTTGGGAGATGTAACATCAGAGTATTTTGTAATACTCTATCTTGATCTTCTAGACTTCGAGACCAGGTAGCAGTGTTCACTAACCTTGTAGTTAGAGCTTGTAGTGACATTTACTGAGCAAATCCTTTATCCATTTTTCGATACAGTATTTATGTACTCCATGTATAGCATTTTTATTCTTCAAAATTTATTATAGTGATCGTCTAGCGATGCTATTATCTTCGTTTGTTAGGAATCCAGTTTCTGAACTGAGATTATTTACTTGTTCGAGGAACAAGATTTTGTCATTTCATTTAAGGAACAGTAATTTATTTTCGACGTTTTTGTATTAATTATGAATACAGGTGATTGACATTTTCGTCTATGTTACCCATTAAATTATTTTTTATTATTTTAATTTGGGCATTTTATCCATCGAGAAGAATCGTCAAGAAAGAAGATCTTGGTAGTGATATATTGTGAAATATCATGTCACATTGTGAAAAAGAAACATTTAACGTGGACACGATTATTATCGTCAGAACTCATAGACATTCGTTCTGAATGAAGAGAATACGAATATAACTAAATGTATGTTTTTGTTGAAGAAAGCTTTGAACTTTCAGTCATTTAATTTATTTGAAGCTAGAATCTTCTTGGAAGATTATATATCATCCGACGTTAGGGTAGTTATCGTTTGATATCCTCGTCGTGATAGATTCTTGTTGGACACAAACACATAGATATGATGTTGTGATTAATTATTTACGAGGAGTAATATCATGTCACGTTGTGATGTGTGAAGATGAGATGTAGTATTTTTATTAAATGTATGCACGACAGTTTATACTTATCAGAGTATCGTTTCAAGAGTATTAAGTGAGGAGGTTCAGTATCGTGAATTCCAGAGGTCGTTAAGATGTATATATTATTAATTTAACAATTGTTGTTATTGTTCATCAGACCAGCGATTGTGGTGACAACCCTGTGAAATTATGCCCTTTTGAAGGAATGCCAGGTTGATAGAAGTGGAGTTGATAACCCTTTGACAGTGATTTTCTTGTGTAATTCCGTATGTAGTTGGCATACGAGTTTATTGCGAAGGTGTGTTCCGCATTTTATAGTACAGTCATTGCGTGGGCATGACTAGTGTTGGCAAAGGCATTTAGACTGTGAGTAGAGAGTAGGTACTCCTTATTTTGTTATACACGACATGGAATTTAGATAGGACAGGAAGATTCACGGTTGAAACTGGAAAAGGAAATTGATGATGACAGCTGTTATGCTATACTTTTATCGAGTTTATTAAACCAGACTTGTAACAGCATATGTTTCACCTTTAGTGGTCGAATGTATTAAACTTATTTTGACACCAGATCAGATAGGAGAGACTAGTGGTGGTTATTTCTGGTGATGTAGAAGATATTAAAGATCACAGTTCACTGTATTTGACATAACTGCTAGATCAGAGCGCAGGCTCGACTGTATTTAGACGCTATTACTTTGGAAGGACTATAGCTGGTGCTATAAGCGTCATTATAAATTCTCTTAATGTTAATCTTTATTATTTATCAATCGAGTGTATTACGTGTTGAGAATAGGAAGTTTTTGTTTGTTTAACGTAAAGATTAGAGTGTGAATGAGTATGTGATTGCATGCGGTTTGTTTCTTGTTCAGTGCGAATGAAAGTATCTCCATTGGGACGTCACAATGCGAGAGTGCGAATGTTAGTGTGTACAGAAGTTTTATGCCAGTAGCATGTAGGATTTGAGTGCAGTTAACGTATTTGTCTGACGTGAATCTGCCTTCATTTAACACAGTTTTCATTGTTATGAAGAGCTCGTTTGTGGACCAGGCTGGAATAGCGTGGAATTCTTTAAAACTCGTTTCCAACCAAGTCCATAGCACGGCTAGGCCAAGCAAATGGAGAGAGATGTGGCGAACCACCCGGTTCGTTCTTTTTCTTTTTTTTAAACCAGTCAGACTGGGAATGTAGCGGTGAATGTTATGTCATCGGACACGTGGCAATGATCGCGTGCGCCGAGCGCCCATATGTGCTTGGAAGCGTACCAGAAGAATGTTAATACACCGAGGTGTGTAATTGTTGTACAGAATGTTGTATGGACCCAAGCTACACCAAATTTTGTCATTATGTTGATAGAACGCTGTTTTGTCAGTGGCGTGAGAGTGGAGATGAACGAATGGGAATGTGTATTTTATTTTGTAGTGTGAATGTTTAGCTTTAGTTTACATTTGTTATTAAATTGTTTAGTTTTATGAGAAGCCGTGTTGTCGTGAATTATTTTAGATTTAAGGAGATGCAACTGTGAAACCCATTTTAGGTCCAGAGAAGCTGACCACGAGATTCCCGAGATTGAGGTAGGTGTTTTACCGCGAGCTAAGTGTATTTTTCATGTAATTCACAGTTGTATTGTAATTTCCGCCCTAATATTCGCGAGGGTCTAGTTGGAGGTAGATCCTTGACCTGTATTTTGCGCTGGAGCAGTCAGGGTCTACGAATCCAGCCGTTGCTTCGGATATCCAACAGACCGCCTCTAGAATATACGAGGACACTACCAAGCCAAACACAGTAGGTTGAACATTTCTTAAAAATGATTCAATACGTTGAGTTTTTTCTTTACTATAAAGTCTATAACTAGCAATTCGACTTTTAAATGCACTACCAATTTGTCGAATATTTCCAGAATTTCTTTCATGGCAAGCGTTATTTTTATGATGAATACTGCGTAAATGTCCATGAATGATTGAAGAAGGTATATAAATATTACATACATCACAATGTGTTATCGAAGGTTCACCATTCTTCTTTCTTTTTGTTGCACAACTATTTTCACAATCTCGAGAACGTTTACGCTTTTGAGCATCACATTCGTTTAAAGATTCCGTGCTAGTTGATGGTTTTACAGATTTCAGTTCCTGTTGTTCTCCATGCATTTCAACCATGTGGGATTGATATCGCTTTACAGCAGAAAAACCAAGTTCGCAAACTGAACAAGAAAATGGTGCTGAACTAACATGCATTAAATTTACATGACGTGCAAGATTATCTTGTCTGTTAAATGTGGTAGCACAATAACTTCACACAAACATTTTAATGTCATGTTTAACATTTGCGTGCCGTTGAAGGCTGTCAGGTCTTGAGAACTGTTTCTTACAGTCACCACACTTGAACATGATGATCACTTTCAAAATTACCTATAAAAGAAAGAAATCATAAATGTTAATTAATGATAAAACAAAGTAAAATATAAATAGTTTAATTACATTCCTGCCAATAGTTATAGCAAGGTATTTAAATCAATCATCTGTGAACTCCTAGCAAGTCTAACTTCATGTAGTTCTAACTGGGGGTTACTATATACCGCTGTCACTGACACCTAGCGGTGAACATTGGAACTGATAGAGTGGTAGAAACCAGCGGTCGCCAGTTAAGTGAGCTAGGTGTGACGTCATAGCCAGTCTTAAAGCAAGTCTGAACTTGTAGAACATGTCACGTGATAGAAACCAGCGATCGCCAGTTAAGTGAGCTAAGTGTGACGTCATAGCCAGTCTTTAAACAAGCCTAAACTTGTAGAACATGTCACGTGATAGAGACCAGCGATCGCCAGTTAAGTGAGCTAATTGTGACGTCATAGCCGGTCTTAAAAAAGTCTAAACTTGTAAAACATATCACGTGACAAGGTTAAGTTAGGCAAAGTTAGGTTATGTTAGGTGAACTGAGGTTAAGTTTTTAAATATTCCCTCTGTCACTGACACCTAGTAATGAACATTCAGATTTAATAGAGCGGTAATCAAAATCTAACCTACAAAATTAACTCTACACACCATGGTCAAGTAGTTCCAACTTTTGACTGCCAAATATACCATTTTCACTGACATGTGGTGAACATTGGAAAATATCACTCTAACTGTTTAAAAGTTATTAGAGGGGCACTTACCTTTTTATAATTTATCAACTGCTGCCACTGAATGAACAGATTGTAGGAATCTGGTAACCTACAGGAACCCAGTTATCTGTAAACAAATCAATCAATCAATCAATAAATAAATACATTCCAATCAATAACTTCATTATCAATTAGTAATAAAAGACTTACCTTACCTTACCTTACCTAGATGGCCACTCAAACCTAAGCAGGTTTTTGGCCTCGCCAACAGCACGGCGCCATCTTTCTCGATCATCCATTATGTCCTCCGTGACTCCGATTTTTCTCATATCTTTTTGAACTTGGTCCCACCAGCGAAGTCTCGGTCGTCCCAAAGGTCGCCTTCCTCTGGGTACACCTTCCAAAACTGCCCTTAAATTCAATTCTCTACTTCTTCTATGTACATGACCAGCCCAGAGCAGTCTTTGGCTTTTGGCACGAGCGACGATATCCGGTTCTTTGTAGAGATCCCGCAATTCCTTATTTGTTCTAATTCTCCACTGGTCATTTTCTACTATCGGTCCGAAAATGCGTCGTAGTATTCTATTTTCAAAAGTTACTAATTTCCTTTCAGTTTGCTTGGACAATACCCAGGTTTCTGAGCCATACGTGACAACAGGAAGTATAATGCTTTTGTAAATTCTCACTTTAGTTTTTCTAGATATAATTTTACTCTCTAAGAGATTTTGCAGAGACCAGTAGCTTTTGTTGTCACTGAGAATTCTTGATTTTATTTCTGTTTCTTCCATATTATTCTGGTCTATGATAATCCCCAGATATCTGAACTCAGTACATCTGTGAAAAGCGTATGAAGCAACTGTTAAGGGGTTTTGTACTTGTGCTGCATTCCTTCCTACAACTAGATATTTTGTTTTTTGTTCATTTATCATTAGACCTACCTCCTTGGCTTCTTCAATTAGGGTTTCTGTGAGTATTTTTAGATCGTATTCGCTTTCTGCCATGAGTGTTATGTCATCAGCATAAGCCAATATGTTTATCTTGTTTCCCACTTCAAGGCCTGGGTGGAGCTGGTTTACTCGTTTCAATGTTTCTTCTAAAGCTAAATTGAATAATAAAGGCGAGAGTCCATCTCCCTGTCTTACTCCAGTGTTGACATTAAATTCTTCGGTATATTCATTATTGATTCTAATTTTGCATTTGGACCCTTCTGTGCACAGTTTTGCCATAGTGATAAGTTTTTCTGGTATTCCATTCCGCTGCATGTATTTCCACATTTGTTTCCTATTGACACTATCGTATGCCTTGTTGAAATCTACAAAAAGAAGATGGGCTGTTTTGTTAAACTCCCAATATTTGGATATTACTTGCTTTAAGACAAAAATTTGGTCTGTTGTAGATCTTTGGCTTCTAAATCCTGCTTGGTGATCTCCAAGAATTTCTTCTGCATAACATGCTAGTCTGTTGTAGACTATTCTTGAGAATACTTTATATGCGCTGCTTATTAATGATATCCCTCGGTAATTATTGCACTCGAATTTATCTCCCTTTTTGTGAATCGGAACTACTACTGCCATCTTCCATTCTACTGGGATTTCTTCCTTCTCCCAGATTTCTATAATTAAGTTATGTAACCTTTTTAGCAAAGGGCTTCCACCTGCTTTAAGAAGTTCTGCTATTATGTTATCCTCTCCAGGGGCTTTATTGTTTTTTAAACTTTTAACTACCCTTTCAACTTCTTCATAGGTAGGAGGGTTAATCTTTGGCTGGACATTTAGGTATAATTCCTCTTCAATGTTTGTTGCCACTTCTTCACAATTTAAGAGGTCTTCAAAGTATTTTTTCCAAGTTGCTAGCACTTCTGTTTGGTTGCAAACAACATTGCCATTCCTATCTTTTACCCCTACTGATCTTGCCTTGTACCCTTGTTTAAAATATCTGACAAAGCGAAAAAATTCTCCTGTATTATTTTTGTTGCTATCTTCTTCTGCTTTTCTTAGCTGATCTTTCACAAAGTTCCGTTTAGCTGCTCGTAATGTTTTGTTAGTCTCCCTATTTATCTTAATAATAAGTACTTACCTTGCAAAATAATTTAATGATTTTCTACCAAAAGGGCTATTTTACAACTCTTGAGCAGTAATAGAGCACTGTTCACTCAAAGCGAGTAATAAAGACTGACAGTAGGGAAATATATGACACCTCTCTTATATAAACTCTCATCGCTCGTGTCAGCAGTTTTTTGCAGATCATTGCAATTCCTTTCCCAATACAGGTGAGAGTTCAAAGTACACTAGGAACACCTGTGTGGTATCCAATTACTGCTGACTTTGCATGATCATCACCCATTGTCTTGATCAACACCTGGGGTTTCAAATTACTGCAGCGTCAGTCATAGCAACAGCAGTGTGCGCTCTCTGGTATGTCAGCAACATGACACCGGAAGGAACACCTGTGTAATATCCAATAACTGCTAACTTTGCATGATCATCACCCATTGTCTTAATGAACACTTGCGGTTTCAAATTACTGCAGCGTTAGTCATAGTAACAGATCTGTGCGCTCTCTTCCATGTCTGTAATATGACACAGGAAATAACAAGACGTCTTACTGCACGTTCCATCTCCACAGTTTTAACATCACAAGAACATGTATTATTCTCTTTCAACTACAAATGACTCGTTAGAACACATCCATCCACCAAGTTAGATCCCTTGTATGTTCACATGTATTTCGTCACTTCCCATCAATCAGGACCCGTCCACAGGGACCCGTCAACAATGACTCGTCAACAATGACTTGTCAACAATGACTAGTCAACAATGACTTGTCAACTATGACCCGTTAGGTTGGGATAGGTTAGGTTACACTACAGCCGCCATCTTTTAAAAAGCCCGCCCTCTTACAAAAGCTATGAGTGGGCATGGGTAAAAGCAAAAAACAAGCATGTTAATTCATATTGGCTTTCCACAGTATACATGCCTCTTGTGTAGAACAACGTTTAATTCCATATTGGCATTCAAACTCTCACATGTTGCACTTGGAATGAGAGATTTTCTAAAAAAAATACAATTTCACCCCCAAGTAGGGGTAGGTTTTATTTTTGGGTGGAAATGTGTTGTCCATTGGAAAGGGGGTGTCAGCCCGAGTTCAACGACACCTCATTCGTCAAAATCCGACCTTAAGTTCGAGAGATATTGCGCCGCTGCCATCTTGTGAAGCGGGGAGGTGGAGGCGGGCCTTGAACCCCTGCAAAACCACTACTCTGGTGAGATCGGTTCATGATCTCATCTGCGGACCACAGATTATGTAGAATACTTTCATTGTCCCATTTGCCATTATCATCTGTGCGATCCAAAGTGTATTTTGTTGTTTGTGGGGTAATTTAAATGTAATTGGATGTTGTAATTGTTGTATGATAAGCCATGATTTAAAAATTAAATATTATTTTTAGGAAGTTGTTTACCCTTTTTTGTAGAGTGGTACCTGGTAGCCTTCGGATCCTGAATATGTGTTTGCACTGTGGGGAGACGCACCACACCCTGAAAGGACAGATCCAGTCGGGATGTGAACACATGTTCTCCACATGACGTCATATGGGTACAGTATAGACCGTAACATTTCTTCTAGGACTAGGCTATTAGCCTACATGAAAGGATGATGATCAGTGCCAGATTAAGACTCACAAAGGCCCTAGGCAATTGTTGATTTGAGGGCCCTTTTTCCCGGTTTTTCATCCACCCCACCCCCTTCATAAAAAAGTCAATCATAACTTCGAAAGAGATTTTATTTACAAATGTACAATGAAGGTAATGAATACAATTTAGATCATATGTACATTTTCAGAAAGACTTTTTCTGCATTGTGTTTCGCAGAAAGTTTCGATAACATCATCGAAGTTGATTTCCCCTAAAATGTATGATTCTGATTCTGATAGAAGTCAAAATTGAATCCCACAAAATTAACATGAATTCGAATTTCTGCATTCTGTTTGCGATGCACCCCACTTCATGCGGAGTGTCATTATTTTCCGACTCGTCATCTTCAAGCTTTCTAAAGCTTCGACAATATTATGAAACGAATCATCAACCGCGTTCGTTGCATTAGCATGTGCTTCCCAGCGCGTATCTGACAATGATTTCAAAGTTTTTGCGTTCTTGATATAATTTTTCAACATGCCCCAACGGTGAAGGTTTGCAGAAAAAAAGTTATACAATGATTCCATTATCGAAAAAAGTCAACTGCGTAAAAACATCATTTAACAGCAGATTGTCCAACTAAATCGAGGGAATGTGAACCACAAGGAACATAAATCGCATAATTATTCAGTTCTAATATTTCGGCTTGCTGACCCTGATACTTTCCTGCCATGTTTGGTGCGTTGTCATAGGACTGTCCTCGACAATCTTAAATTTCCAAACCGCAATCTTCAGTGACGAAGTTCACAGTTTGAGTTTTCAAACTTTCGCCAGTATGACCGTCTGTGCCATGAATTTGATCCACCCCCCCCACACACACAAAAATCCAAAAATGTTTCCCCCCATTTTTAGGTGGGATTGTTTTCATATTTTGGGGGCCCTTTTGAGTCGGGGCCCCAGGCAATTGTCTATTGTGCCTTATGGTTAATCCAGCACTGATGATGATTATATATTTAACAGATGGATCCGAAAGAGGGTTGTTGTTGTTGATTTATTTAGGGTCTTTGCGACATCGTGGTCATGTAGCCCCAAATACTTGGGGTGTGTTGAATTTGTCGGATAACCTGTGTTATTTTGATGGCTGCATTCGGTTGTGTAGTTGTAATTCAGATGAGGGTGGGAAGGAGACGGGCCGTGGCCTTAATTTAGGAACCATCCCGGCAATCGCTCGGAGTAGAAGTGGGAAACCACGGTAAAACACTTCCAGGATGGCTGAGGTAGGAATCGAGGACTCACGAAGAAGGGTGTACCCTGTCCAGCCATGAGAATTAAATTTCTTGACAGAGCCGGGAATCGAACCCGGGCCTCCACGGTGACAGCCAAGAGTGCTAGCCACTAGGCAACGAAGCTGACGAAGCGGAAAGAGTTCTACTGATCTCAAAGTTTCTCTTTATAATTATTTATAATTTTCGGGGTAGCAAGGATACATGTTATTAGCCTAAAAATGTAAAAGTAGGTTCATGATATCAGTCCGGGACATACAGTAAATAAAAGGTCATCATCGAGTAACTCCATACCTCCAAAGCAATTCACCGTATCGGTATCTTCTGATTGTGAACATGTTAATGGTTTCACATCCCTTTTAACTACTGCGGCTTTTAGAGACGCCGGAATTTTGCTCCAATGGGGATCTTTAACGTGCCCGTAAATCTACTGGTGCGGCTCCCTCGCATTTGCGCACCCTCAAATGCCAGCTGGCTGCGCCAGGATTCGATCCTGCAACCTTGGGCACAGCAAGCGAGAACGTTACCGCTGAGCCACGCAGCCAGCCGAACATGTTGATGAGAATGCCACTTTAATTACCAGGGTGATTCGAATTTATCCACAAACCAACTCTGGCAATAAACAAAGCGGCATATCCATTTAATTTCATAGTGCCATAATTTGCCTCACAGCAAGGTACATACAGGGGCGGCGCGAGATATAAGCGAACTACGCGGCCGCGGGTGGCGCCGTGAGACGGGGGGCACCGTGGCGCGTCGAAATATCAAGTTAGGGGCTCCTGGAGCTAGTTTGTTATGCTGTAAACATTACGAATTATAATTTTTACAACATTAACAAACTTCAATATTTACATTATAAACAATGTAACCAGATAACATAACCATTCTGTTTATGTTTTGTCTTTTCAGTTTTACATGACTATTTCACTAACAAACAAAACGAATTAATATTAGAAAAATTCAGCATAACCATTTTAAAGAGTTGCTGCTTTACGGGTGATGCTACTTATGAAACAAACTTAGAACTACAGTATTACGGAGTGCCTGGAGCCGTTCGGTCGAAGTATGACCCCTTCCACTAATGACTTCGACTCGTCCGCGTGACTCATATGTCTCTTGTCTCTATCCGCTCAGTGGCTCAGTATTGCCGACTAGCTGACAGCCTTAACTCAACGTTGTAGTTTGTAGTGTGTTTATGTGTTGACGTAAGCTGCACTGTGTTATTGCCCCTTCTTACATGAGGAGATGATTTTTTAGACACAGGAAATGTCCAGTAATAAAAAGCCATCAGGTGCATTTCACCGTAAAAGAAATTTGCAGCAATCTAAAGAAGATGAGAATCAATCTGAAGCGCTGAAAAGGATTTTTGCGCCTTTGGCTTCATTGCATGTGCAATAATGATCGACGTTACCAATATCAGAGCTGCCTGGACCACTGCCATCGTAATGTACAGGCCATCATGCAGCGACTCTTAACGATTGATCAGCTGATCGGTAAGGGGTAGAGATGGCGACCATTTTGCTTTGTGCTGAGTTGTTTATATCTTTTATGAATGAGTATCCGCTTGAAAAGTGATACTTGAGAACGCTTCTACTTACGTCATCTAGAATGAGGATTATTTATTTTCTGAAACAAATGTTCATTTTGTAGGACGGTTATTGTATCTACGCAAATTTTGCGTTGCATGTTTGTCATCACACAGAAGGTTATGTATTAGTTAGGACCTCTATATATCACTTATTATTTCGACTCATACAAGGTTTTTTGGATGGTAATAAAATGTTGTTAGTTCAGGAAACCTCCTTCCCAGGTCGCAGGTATGTCAAAAGTTTGTTTATAGCTACTACCGGTATTATGAAAGAAATAACAATGTGACTTGCTTCTCCTTCCCCACCACGAGAATTTAAGAAAGCAATGCATATGTCGTAGTCAGATAGTGAAATCCGTCATTTCATGAAAATCCTAGGCACTTCATGAAGAGCCGGCATATGATGTAAAAAGGTACAGTTGCACTATCTGACGCGTGGTTTCATGAAATAACTAAATATCGCCGTCACATAGTGCAATTCATTTTATACATCATCTGACGGGAAAATCAGCCCGTCACTTCATGAAGAACCGTAGCGGCAGCGGTGACCACGAGTGAGGGAAGTGGGATTTCCAAGAATTAATCGGATAAAAATGTGGCCACTAACGAAAGGGCTGTTATTTCCTCAGAAAGTGAACACTGTGACATATAGTACAAATGTCTCATTTATCCCCTAATTCCCTCCCCAGAATCTTGCTTGGCATTGCGCCTAGAAGGAATATTAGTCTGTCGTACTGTGAACGGAAGAAGAACGTCGTTCAGATCCATTTTGTTTTTAAAACATTAGAGATAGATAACCGATAGTATAATATGACTTGTTTTCGCTATTCCACCCTTTAAAGCAACAAGAACTACCTCAGTTACAGACGCGCAATAAAGAGATCTTGTATAGCTCTTATCAGCCACTTCTCTTAGTGAAGTTGTGGTCTCGGGGTATGGTGTTAGCTTCCGGGACACTACTTGGTGAGTTCGAACCCCACTGAAGGATGATATTATTGCCAAGTAACTATTTCAGATTTTTTGTTCAAATTTTAATGTGGTTCAGTCGTTGCCTTGTTTTATAGTTGTTTTCTATATATTTATTTTATTAGCTAGGGACATCTTGGTCATCAGCCCAGTGTATTTGGGTGGTTGTTTTCTGATAACCTGTGTTTGCGTGATGACTGAAGTAGTGTGTGGGTAAAGAATTTGGGAAGGTGTCTCGAGACTTTAATTGAAGTACCATCCCGGCATTTGCCGAGAGGGTGTGAGGAAAGACCTGGGGGAAAACACCACAGTCAGCGATGGGATTCCAACCAGCATATAGTCGTTAAGTATACTTATGAAATCAATTATGGCTACCACGGATTGGAACAAAATTATGGTCTGAGGGTTGAATTGGGGTACACTCAACCTCGGGAGGCAAAACTGAGAAGAGTTCCATTCCTACCTTAGCCATCCTGGAATTGGTTTTCCGTGGTTCCCCCCTTCTCCTCTAGGCAAATGCTGGGTTGGTTCCTAACTTAAGCAACGGCCGCCTCCTTCCCAATCTTAACCTGAACTACAAATACACACATTACTACAAATACCATAATAATACTGATTATCAGACAGATTCTACACACTCCCAAGTACACAGGGCTGAATGACCACGATGTCGAAGTACCTCAAATGAAACAACAGCGTCATATTTCGTCTATTGTCTCTCAGTGCGACATTTTCGCGAAGAGTAGGAGGGGCTTACACAAAAGCTTTACATTTGGATGATTTAGTGGAGAAAATCTGGAATTTCAGCCTATTTATTATAGACAGAAATATTTGAAAGAATGATTCTGCATTTTCCTTCATTGAGTGTATCTTACCTGTTATCGTTCCAGTTTAGTTGTTAATTCATTTGGGAGACTTGGGTCACCTCAATCATCAGCCCCGTGTGATTAAGTGTGAATTGAACTGATATTAATATGAAGACTGTAGGGGTGGGTGGAACTGCATTAGGGAAAGTGATGGGGTAGGCGCCCCGGGACTTGAAGTGGTACTATCCCGGAATTTGGGTAAAGGGAGTGTGGAAAATCCACGGGGAGAAACCACACTCTGGATAGCCACTGTCATCGCCGGGTTTAGCACCTACGATCTCCCAACTTGCTGTAGCTACCTTTGCGGCCGGGGTGCAAGATTTGTACGTGCAAGGCTACTTCGTGGGACTCGCTCGTATGACGGGAGCACCAAATGTCATTTAAAGAGCTCTGTGGACCTCCCGAGCACCAGGTAGAACACCTGGCCTAGAGCTTTGCGTTAGTGAATGTAGCTACCGCTGTTGGTGATGGAATGATGACAAACACACATAATTACTATTATTAGTCTACCATAACATGCAAACTCTCCTACACTTGTCTCTTTAATAAATATTAGCCGTTAGGAATACAGCCTATAGGCCACAACTATTTCCTCTTTGGTTGATTGAGATTCCAGAGCTAATTCAATCGTGATAGTCCAAAGAACTTACTATTTATTTAATTTTGGGGAGTTCTAAATAATACAGTGCAGCAGGCTACGTCACCCTGCAGGTTGTTCAACTTTTCTTGCGTGACAGCGTTTACTAGCTTGCCTACGCCCCCAGCCCCCCCCCCTCCTTCAAACCAAAACAAAAATGGAGCTGTTGCCATTTTTAACCCAGCAGAAATCCCTCGACAAATATTTTACAGTATACTATGCAAGCTTAGTATTCTAATGTATGTGTGTATTTCTTTATTTATTTAGGCTATTTTTTTTACAATATTAAGGTACACAGACATAAGCCCAATTATGTTTCTTCTTGGCATATCAAGTTCAAAAATACAAATTGCATCAGTGAAGGAAAGAGAGAAAAAAGATACACAATTGAAGAACTAAAAGAAAAACTACAAATGAAATTATGAAAGTATGCATTACAGATTAGAAATAAAAATACTGTAAAAATAAAAATACAAACTTCTACAAAAAAAGAGACAGAGAGTAAAGAGAAACCGGTATTTCACGATTAGATTTAGGTTGTTATGTGAAAATTAAATTGGAAAACCATAATAAACAAGCATTAATTTATTTCTTGGAATAGAACAATTAAATGAATTATGTACGGCTTCATTGCGTCAGTCATTTCATGAAGTGCCGAATCAACAAACACCGGATCTTCATGAAGTGCCTCGGCTGATAATGTAAAATCATTTCTTACACCATCTGCCTAAATCTGTCCGTCACTTCATGAAGAAACGCGACACATGGTGTAACTATCTCTTTTTACATCATATGCCGGCTTTTCATGAAGTGCCTAGGATCTTCATGAAATAACGGATTTCACTATCTGACTACGACACATACATAACATTCCTAGAAATTATTGGTAGGTACATTACGGGGAATACAAGAGTGTGTGTTAACATTTCCCTCGAAGTAAGATACCCTTCTTCGGGAGAGAAGAGCTAATCGCCTTGATGGTAGGTTGTTAGTTAATATGGTTTCAATTATTGTAAGAAGTTCCCAAACTTCAGCCTATGCTAGGACTGGAAACATATCTAATATGATAATGCTTAGGTTAAGTTACTTACCGTATGTAAATCAGAGAAGCGATATCCAGTATTCAGTATCTATTGAAGTCAGTCCAAGTTACATTATTTGTGGGAATGGTCTCTTGATCAAGCTCAAGTGAATATGGCAATGGTTTCGTGGCAGCATTTGTGTAGGCTACTGTATTTACATTAATGGGATTGTTAGCACCTGGTGTAAGTACTGTAGGTTAGTGATACCTGATTTCAAAATTACAACCCATTGTAAATTCCTGATGCAAGAAACAAGTTAGATTGAGTCATAGAAAAAAGTGCTGTTAGGATAGGCCCTTTTTAAGTCACCTTGAGGGTGGCCTGTGCATTGATTACAGTTAGAGATAGGTTACATTGTGCTTTGTCATCCATGAGCAGTTTAGAACGTGATATGTTGAATAGCCAAGAGGGTTGAGGGGTTTTCTCAGGCATCTAACATAAACCTTTTCAAAGCGGTGAACAACGAGAAAATGACCAAGAATAGATCTTAGTCTCGACGTAAAAATACTGCAATGTAGCCCTGTTAGTGTGTTTCAACGTCCTATTAAATGTACCGGCAATGTACCATTTTGTTCACATCGGCCGGATTCGAACAAGCGGAGCGATAATTAGGCGTATGTAGTGGTAACGGATGGAAGTACCAATTTGCCCCAAATAGCATTGCCAATTTTTCTACGTCTAATGCGGGAGCGTAATTTATATTAGGTTTGAAGAGACTGCGTGTGAAGGGAACTATCTGACTGCTGCTGGGACTATAACGACCCAAGGCGTGACGTCACAGTAGGAGCCTTATGGCCTGTACATTACGATGGCAGTGCCTGGACCATCAATGAGAGAGGAATCCCTCAAAAAGTAAGTGTAACTGTAAAGAATTTTAAGTTATATATATTTTTTTTGCTTATGACTCTAGATGCCTAAATTAATTAAATCTAAATTGATGAGCATTTGTATAAACAATTTACCCTTATAACGTAAATTATAATAATATTATTAATTTAATAGCATTACTTTACTGAATACTGCCGTAATTTATTTAAAGTATTATAGCACTAAACCTTAAGTAGTATTAATTTATACTTGTGTTGTATATTTAGAAAATAAATTTAGGAATTGAGGGTAGCTTTAGAAGATATATTGGTGCTTAAGTATACTTGGCCAACAGCTAATTTTTTGGCAGGATGAGGATCTACTTGGCACTACCAATTGGCTATGACATAACCGGGACCGAAGGTGTTGACGAGGATTCATTAGAACTTACAAACCTGGAGTCTACAAGTCAACAAGCCATTGAAACTGTAAGTTTATGTTGAAACAATACAATGGGTTATTTATTAGGTATTTCTTTAAGAATTACAATTTACAATGGTGTAAATTGAATCTTAGTTAACGAAGTTTTGTTAAAACATAACTAGGCCTAGTAATCCATAGTTAGTTTAGCCTCTTTTAGATTGAGGGAGGAAGGATGGCAGAGAAGGAAAAGGGGCCCCTTATATTTTTTGTATTAAAGGGAGACTATACTTTTCCGATTCAATGCTTTTTAATGAAGATTTCTTCAAAGTTTAAGTACATATCAAATAAAACCACTGAACCTACTATTCCAAAATGTTATATACTTATTAACTTACTACATCCATATCTTCCTGATAAACGAAAATTGTTATTAAAGTTTATACATACTACTTATTTTTAACAGTTTGAAAATGTTCAATTTTTTAAATAATTTTTAGAACTAAATAAAAAAATTATTAATATTAATAAAATTTTGGTTTAATGTACTCATCAAGTACCCATAATTATGAATGCAAAGTTTAAGGTCTCTATGTATTACGGCTGTTATGCTATGTATAGCTAAAGGTAAACGTTTTAAGGTCGGTGGTTTATTTGCAGAAACTGAGCTCTGAAACGTCATCAGTTTTTTTCAAACGACTTTGGAGAATGGCCACCCAAAATAAACGATGATGTACGAAAAATTCTTGTTGAGCTAGGACCACAGCAGGTCACAGACCAAAAATTTCCTGTGGACCTTAAAGATAGGCGATTTTTCTCAAAGCATTACACAAGGAAGCTTTGCAACGGAGAGCACGTCCACAGGATTTGGTTAATATAATCCATATTGAAAAAAGCATTTTTTTGTTTTGCTTGCAAACTTTTTGGAATGATAATTCTCTCCTTACTGGTGGCCAAGGGTATTCTGACTAACAAAACTTGAGCAAAACTTTGACCAGTCATGAGAAATCCCCTATCCGTATTCAAAACTGCAAATGTTGGCGCGAACTTCCTTTACGTTTACGTTAAAAAAAAACTATTGACGAGGAAAATGAAAGACTTATTCGTGCTGAAACTGAACATTTGAATCAAGTTCTAAAACGCCTACTATGTATTGTACAAATTTTGGGAACTCAAGGATTGGCCTTTAGAGAAAAAAAAACAGACACCCTATTTGAACCTAATGATGGAAATTTCTTAAAGCTGGTAGAACACATAGCTAAATTTGATGGTTTTACGGCAGAACATTTGAGAAGAATAAGAACAAAAGATACACACGTACACTACTTGAGCAAGAGTATCCAAAATGAGTTTGTTATTTCTTGTCGGCCAAGATTCAAGCTAACATTTTACAACAGATACAGCAAGCAACGTACTATTCTATTATATTAGACTGTACTCCAGACATTAGCCACACCGAGCAAATGACTCTTAATGTAAGATTTGTAAACATTTTAGCAAATACGGATATTTCAATTAAGGAACAATATTTGGGCTTTGTTCCCAATACAGATTCTTCAGGTGAAGGCCTCACAGAGGTATTGCTCAAACAGTTAGAAGCACGAGGCATTCCTTTAAAAGCCATGAGAGGCCAGGGGTACGACAATGGTTCCGCAATGAAGGGAAAACATGTTGGATTCCAGAAGAGAATCCTTGATTTAAATCCTAGAGCTTTTTGTGTACCGTGTGGGAACCACTGCTTGAACTTGGTCTTTAATGATGCAGCTCTGTCGTGCAACATTGCTGTGGACTGTTTCAGCACTAGCCAAGAATTTTTTTTTCCAGTTCTACTCAAAGATCGGATATTTTGCTGAAACATGTTTCAAGTCTGGCAGTAAAACCACTCTGCAATACTAGATGGGAAAGTAGAATTGAGGCATTGTTACCTTTGAGGTACCACATTGAAGAAGTGTTGGTTGGTTGGTTTTTAATTTTAGGGGCTATTTGAAGAAGTGTATGATACCTTATATGAAGCTTCTCAAGATCAGAAACTTGATGAATTTGGTAGAAACACTGCCGTAGGACTTAAAAAAACTGCAAAACTTCAAGTTTCTATGCTGCTTAGTAACATAGCCTGAGATCCTGCATAAAACCAATATGGTTAGTAAACTGTTGAAAAAGTCACAAATGACCTACAAAGTTCAATGGATGTCATTAAAAGTATAAAATAATTTCTGGAAAAGATGAGATCAAATCAAGGACTAAACACCGTCATTACAGATGCAAAAGAACTTGCAGAAAAAATCGAGGTTGATGCTAACTTTGAAAAGGGAACTCTACTTCGGCCAAGAAAAGTAAAAAAAACAATTCTCCTATGAGAGTGAAGATGAAGCTCTACGATCTGAAAAATATGCATTTCAAGTTAACTTCTTCTTTGTCGTACTTGACACAGCAATAGCCTCATTAAGGGAGAGATTTGAGCTAATGGATCACCATAGTGAAAGTTTCAAATTTCTTTATGAAATTGCTAGCTTCGAGAAGAATTTGAACGAACAAGAGTTGAAAAGGCCTGTAAGCACCTTCAAACCGTTTTGAGTGATGGAAGTGACTGTGATGTGAACGGAGATGATCTGTTCGAAGAACTGCAAATTTTTTCACCAATATGAAGTCACCCAGCTGGAGCCTTGTCTTTTATAACCAAACGTGGTTATGTGGACATTTTTCCAAATGTTTTTGTTGCATTGAGGATTCTGCTAACGCTCCCGGTATCAGTGGCCAGCGGAGAAGGAAGTTTTTCGAAGTTAAAACTTATAAAAACATACTTGCGATCAACTTTAAGCCAAGAGCACTTGAGTGAACTAGCTACTTTGGCCATTGAAAAAGATTTGTTAAATGAAATGGAAACAGATTTGCTGCTGAACGAGTTTTCTAAAGTGAAAGCCAGGAAAATCTCGTTTTAATGTCAAAAGATTTCAACAGTGTGCAAAAAATCAACAATTTATTGTCGTTCTATGTAATAATAATGACCTGTAAATAAATGTTTGGTTTGAAGTTATTTTTTGTGTATCCCTTTGCCTTTTACCTTTTGGCCATATAACACGTTTAGTAAAAATAGTAAAGGTACTCTGATGAGTATAGGGGAGGGGGGACGCCAAAATGTTCTTTGCTTACACTACAAAAAGACCTAGGGCCGGCACTGGGTACATAACGCTTCCTAGGCGTCTTGGAGTATTGTAATGAAATATTAGTGAAGAGTTTGATTGTTAAATTCATTGATTCTACATACAACTTAATACAAAAAACAACAAAGTCACTTCTACAACTTTCAGCAGTCCGCCCCGTAGTTGCTAGCACTCTTGGCTGTCACCGCGGAGTCCCGGGTTCGATTCCAGGCTCTGCCAAGAAATGTAATTCTGAGGGCTGGAACGAGGTACACTGAGAAGAGGTGGATTCGATTCCCACTTCAGCTACCCTGGAAGTGGTTTTCCGTGGTTTCCCACTTCTACTGGTTCCCAATCCTCATTGATTTACAAATACACACACTAATACAGCTATCACAATAACACTGGTTATCAGACAAATTCTACACACACGCAAGCATATGGGACTGCATGACCACGATGTCGCCAAGCCCTAAATGGAACAACAACTTTCAGCAGGTCTGATCTACCACGAGGAATTGCACCGGTGTTGGAAGAGTAAGCAATAGACTGATTTAAAGTTATGCCCTATTACTGTAATCATCAACAAAAGCTAGCACGTGAGCTTAGCGTGTTTTTCACATCTTACGGCCTCCCCACAGTGTTGCCAATTCTACCAACAGCACGGTTTCTACATCTGTCAATCGGTGGATCAGGGCGAGTGTGAGTTAAGAGGGAAGGCAAGTACACTCCGCATCAAGCGCTGTTGACACTAGGAGATTGCGTGTTGTTCTGCTACTAATAATGCCAATTCTACTGTAATTACGAACTACTTTACCGTTAAGGGTATGAATCCCTTGAAACTATTCCCATATCACAAATTTGAAATACCCAACTGGCCAATCGCAATGCTCGTGCCACAATGATCTATTGACATACAGTGGACACTGTACTGCTCGGGTTTAAGCTCTGTGAACTTGCGGGGTGAAGGGCAGAGGCAGGGGAGGGTCAGGCGAGAATTGAGAAGACTGTTAACAGGCCGCCGTGTTACCTGATATTCCCGTCTATTCCAATACTGCTATCATGGGGTCTTTGCTGCAACCAGTGTGGTGTTACGAATGAGTGAGGGAGGGAGTCACCGACCAATATATTTGGTTCTGTTACTAGGCACGGACCGGGAAACCTAATCACTCGACACCATCACTTCTCATAGTGCGTGATCCAGATTCCTCTCAGGTTCACGCAGCTTCAACCCGAGCAGTACCGATATCCCCAGAAACACAGTTTGCATCACATAGCTGACAAGCTTGTAGTTCATACATCTACCGCCGGCTAGGATTCGTCATCCAGGTATTTTCATAATTTCTTTTAGGGTAGCTACAAAACTGCCGGTTATATTCTCACCTCCGAGGTTAAAGAATCGAATTCTGGCAGTCAGGATGCTTAAATAAAAGAGACCGCAGTAGTAGACTAGATTTACTGCCACGATAAAAAAAAACTTTCGTTACCTACAACCACCTCAATTTTACGTAATGTAATAAAAGTAAGGAAGGTTGTAGATTTGGTTTGTTGGTTCCTCAGTTTAGGGGCTGCGACAACGCGGTCATGTAGCCCCGTGTACTTTGGGTGTGTGTAGAATCTGTCTGATAACCGGTGTTAATTGTGATGACTATTAGTGTGTGTTTCTGTTTCTTAATTCAAGTAAGGACTGCAGACTTTGAATTTTTCAAGTAGTTCCTACTTTTGCCGCCAAACGCCACCGCCAACAACTACTAGTTCAGAACTTGGCCACTAGACGCCACTGCAGTCAGCTCCTGGCGACGAACATCTTGAACCTAATTTAGCTTCGCGCAGGTGTAATTATTGGAAGGTTTTTTAACATGCCATAACTCTATGACATAGGACCGCCAGCATGGTACTGCCCCCGTAAATTGAATTATATTGAGACCACGGTGGCTGTATTGGCATATGTGAATTAAGTTATGGCTGTCATAGTTGTGACGTGTATATTCATGACGTAGGCACGGATGACGCAGACTTCATGCATGTAGGCTGGTTGAGCTGAGATTCTTGGTGACGTCATGATTTTGTTCGAGAAGGATCTGAGATTTACGACGCAGTCGCAGGGAAACAAGGAATTGTGCTAAGGAAGAAGTTACGCTATTGGAGGAAAGGCTCGAACCAATGAATGATAGTTTGGAGGGAGACGGAGATTACTGAAATTACCATATTTAATTACTTTTGGCATGCAGAATTGTGGAAAACTATTTTCAGTTATGGCATTGATTTGGAATTTTGAAGAAATTAATTATGAGTTTTTGAAATTTGAAAATCCGTCAAGTATAGCCAAAGTTAGAACTTCTAGCAATGACGGAGGAACAAGCTATGGTAGGGATGGATACGCCCCTTAAGAAGTTGATAAAAGGCCTTGCACAGCACAGAGGAAGTTCTCATGTCTCATGTCTCATAGTCTTTTTTCTGATTCTCATATTGTCAGACTTCGAGTTATTCAGTGAAGCAAGTCGTCATTAGCACGTGTGGTATAGCCCACAGCATCGAACAAGCATTGAGCGTGCAGCAGTACAATTTTACGGTTACTAAAACTAGGCGAAGTTGGAGCGCACACATAAACGAGTCTACAAGATTATCTATCAAGAGTTAGCTACTGCATTTATGCTAATTCAATGGTGCATTACAATATTGAGGCGTGTAAGAAAGTTGAACATTTTCACTATTATACTTTGGAAGATATTCGCATTTTAAGACTGCAGACAAAAGTGATTTTCTCGACACCTGAGAAGCACTTTTATAATACCACATTCTACGCTACGGCTGACACATGTATTGCAACCGTGATACTGAAGATTACATTTGGTGATACAACGATACATTTTACAATGGAACAATATAATCTGGCAGTACTTTCGACTATAATTATAACGGAAGTGGAGATGGAAGACTAAAACTTTAATGCAATTGGGACATATATTAATGGAGTGAAATAGCAGCATGGAACTTCGTTAATCGTCATTCTACAAAAGCGAGCATGTAGTGAACATCCAACTACACTCATGCATCGTAATCCATCGCTGAATTACATCAAATGGCAGTGGAAATATCTTCATACTCCACAATTATGAACATTTCTGCGGAAATAATTGCAATAAACTTCATGGCGAATTTCTACCAGAACTTCAGGGAACTATCAAGAGAGGCCAGGGTGGACCCGGCTCACAAAGAAGAGTTTTGCCAGAAGGATGTCTATCGTCTACACGGAGCAGTGCAATTTCCGGAGGAGGAAGCAGTTCTATTCTCCGAGGGCGCAGGTTCCAGGTTCGAGGTCGGAGCACATCTTTACGGTGGTGAAATGGAACCATCAGCAGTCTTCTTTGGAAATTTTCCTCTAGAACTTCAATCAACAGATAAGGTGGTCGGGAACGTTTCTTGTTCTATTTGAGCCATTTAGCGATATCTGAGCAACCATTTTTCCCATATTTTCTGTCCCATATATTTTGCTCCATATTCTTGCTTGATATTTCTGTACTCTGTACACTTTGATGAGTTATGCCTTTTTCTACGATTTACTGAGACATTGTTATGTCATTGGCATATTTAAATAATTTTGGATCTGTTGAGACTGATATTATATATATTCTTTCAGTAATTTGCATATTTTTGTAGTCACGATTTGACTGTAAAATTAACGATTTTCTATGGCAAATTTGAATTCAGACAGCGTGTCATTTTATTAAAGTAATTCTATTCAGTAAATTACTTTAACCAATTTTCTGTCATCCTCAAGAAAGAAGAATGATTAAAAGATTTTAGAGCGTTAAAATCTATTACTTTATCGACGATCTTGGAAATACTAGTCGTTTTATGAACATGATTGCAACATAGACATTTATCGTCAGTTCTGAAATACCATTGCATTATAGACAATTTTATGAAATATGAACTTTGAATACGATTTATTGAGTACACTATAGTAATGAAAATTTGATAGGAGTTTTTCTCAATTCCAGATTGGAACAATAATGTTTGCATTCCAAAGTCTAATTGTATTCTATTCGACTATTTATGCAGTTTAGATGAACTTTGAAGATAGTATTTTTATACTGCGATACTTTGATGATATTAATCTCAATTTTGATAGACCAGGGAGGCGTGTCTAATCGTAATTGCTATTAAATTTATTTGTGATTGGCAAATTTTTACTTCATATCGATTCATGAATGAAACCCACGATGGTTAAATATAATAACAGTTTTTGATACAATTGATGAATATAAGAATTTTTAAAGAGGAAATATGGATGTATAATCGTTAGTTCAGTGGACGTGTAAAAGTCGCTGATGAATAATGCCCTGTAATAAGTGAAGGAGGTTCCCACAGTAATATTAATGATGTTGATGAATTTGTAAGTGGAGGTTTTTTGTATGTATTGTGGAAGATTTTGATGCCATATATATTGAGATATATGATGAATTATGGGCCAATTTTGGTGCAATTTTGTGCGTTATGAACGAGGTATTTTTCCGCTGAGTGTATTGTTCAGGTCCATTAAAAATTAATCATGTGAAGTTACTGTTAAAATTAATAAGAGTGTTTAAATAATTTGAGATAACGATTTTGAATGGAGGTTACCGTCACAAATAATAATAATTATTAAATCTTATTAAACCTGAATCTAAAATTTAAATATAACTAACCTTCATTGGTCGATTATATCACCACGATTTAAGTAATTATCAACCGGATAAACGTGTGGTTTAATGTATTTCTATTATAAATAATATAAAATTAATGTAAATAACTATGTAAATATCTTTAATAATAATTTGAAACGAACGGGATTAATAGAGGCGTGTATAAATTTTTCAATGTCGTTTGACAATGTTATAAACAATTTAAAATGTTATAAATAATTAATGAACATTTTGTTATAAACATTAAACGTTTTTGTTATTATACTCTAAACAACGCTAGTTAAACAATTGGATTATACAATTGAACAAGATTTTGGATTATTAGAGTAATCCATTGATATTTGAACGGAGCATTTAAAAGATTTGCGTGATAATATTTGAGTTGAGATGTGAACATTTAACGTGTTTTGAAAAGGAGCTAGGCTCTGAGGTAACTAGCATTATGCTAACATTGGCTGGACAGGTGGGTCCATTTGACGATGCAAGCATGCGACACGGTGCAGGGTGTATCGCAGGTGGCCAGATAACTGTATGATAGAGGCCAAGGTCATCTACATAGCAGCCTTGCGGTTATAAATAAAATGTGAAGTTCATGAACAAGTAAACAACTGCTATATGTCTCGTCCCAACTCCCTTATCCATTCCAAAGTGCATTGTTATTATTATTACGTTCTTTTGAGCTAGAGAAAGCTGAAATTTTGTATGTAAAGTCTACAAGTCCTACAGGAGGACATGGTTACATGGACAATGGCTTCTGATTGCCACGTATATTTTGTTGTTAAATTTTGTTAAATTAATTTCTTTATGTGAAATAAATTATTGTACAGTTTAAATTTTCTTGTTTCCGTTTTGGTTCATTTTAAATATCATGGTGGAGGTTATTGTGAGGGCATACCATTAAGTGATCCAGTTGAAAACCCAGACCCGAGATTAATTTGAATAGGTAAGTAAAAGGTAAGTATGAACCCCCGTATATTTTGGTGTGTTCCACAATAATTTCTTGTTAACTACTGTGCTCTAACCTCGATAGTATCTGTCAGTGCCATTTTCATTGATGTAGCTGTGCCGGTGCGATTGATTATTGGCAATCCGATTGAGGGGGCGTATTTCTGACAGCCTACTATCCGGATTATCGGGGACAGTACCAACTACGCCACCGAAGCCGCTGATAAAGATAAGGATAATAATAATGATTTTCTCGGTGGCTCAGTGATAGGGGATCCGCCGCATGCTACAGAGTTCGATTTCCGGCAAAATTCCACCGCAATCCGTGTCGTACGACTTTTGGTGATTACAAGACACAGCGTTTATGTTAAATTGGTAAAAGTTTTATCCATATTGACTAATGGCAATATGTATTGGCAAGGCAGATTACACAATACATATTAAGACACAAATAATTCAATCCCAGTCACATGTAGCCCACTAGAGTTCTGGTTAGTCCGTTAGTTGAGGGGAATATGTTATACCGGTAGGCTATATTTAGCGTACCGTAGGGTACCGGTTATGCCCTCACCTCCGAGGTTGAATCAAATTCTGGCAGTCAGGATACTCAAATAAAATAGACCGTAGTAGTAGATTTACTGCCACGCTAATAAATACAAACTTTTGTTACGTACAAACACCTCAATTTTAAGGAATGTTGTAGTTTTACGTGACCTTTAATCTCGTGATTATGAGCCACGGGACCTGCATTTTACGTGGAATCTGAACCACAGGACAGGCTATTTCACTTCGAAAATCTCACATGGATTGACCGGGAATCGAACCAGCTCCACCTTGGTGAGAGGCAAACAGCTTGACCATTGCAACATCACGCCAGAAAGGAATGTCAAGCCCCAGATTAATAGTTATGCACAAGGCCACAGGGTCAGACTACCTCTAATTTTAGTATATTGATATTTTTAACAGTTTGCCCAACGGAAGCTTAAAAAGCGCACGGACGCCAGTTTTTTCTCTCGCGATTTTCACTAAAATCGTTACTGCGTGGCTTCCATTGATCATAAATAATTTTCTATAGAAACCTTCCTCGAGATATCCTTTACAGAATGGTGAAAACTGCATCAAAATCCATCCAGTGGTTCTGGATATTACCCGTGACATCCATGAATGGGAGGACTCTGTTTTATAGTAAGTAGAGATTAAAATTCTAGGAAGGGCAGATAATGTCGCTGTTCCGCCCCTTAATATGACAACCATTATCAAATTATAATTTGGGTTTTGTGAGGGGTTAACGAAAATAAAACACAAATGAAGTTAATTGCCAGCATTCACCGGGATTGAAGAAACAAGACTAGAGAAAACCATACTCAGGATGGCTGCTGTTGGCACCGTGATTCGAAATGCAGTCAAGAATTTCTGGGATGGTACCCAAATTAAGGCCTCAGCAGGCTCATATCAAAATCCTAGCCTCAATTAGAAATTCACACTCTTGAACAGCCATCATACAGGTTATCAGAAACACCCTAAGTTCCTACAATGAATCAACAACTCAAGAAATATATCTAAAGGAGCAAAGGATTTATTTTGTACCAATAGATTGTCATCACTGTGGTAGATCAGTACAAGAATGAAAATCCAAAGCATACAGGATTACTTTCATAAAACTTTATTATTGCCATCAGCCCACCTATAATTTTAGCATATTGATATTTTCAAAGGAAGTAGGAGACTTCTGTTACTTAGGAAGCAAAATAACCAATGATGGACGAAGCAAAAAGGATATAAAAAGTAGGTTAGCTCTGGCAAGGAAAGCATTTCTACAGAAAAGGAATCTGTTGACATCGAATATAGATTTAGGTATTAGGAAGTCATGCCGGCCCCGGGTTCGATTCCCGGCTCCGTCAGGGATTTTAAAAACTGACGTGAGGGTTGGAACGGGGTGCACTCAGCCTCGTGAGGACAATTGAGTAGCTGTCTGACAGTGAGGCAGCACCCTGATCACGAAAACCAAGATTAACGGCCGAGGGGAACCGATGCGCTGATCACGCGTCACCCCAATATCTGCAGGCCAAATGGCTGGACAACAGTCGCTTGGTCGGCCTAGGCCCTTCATGGGCTGTAGTGCCAGGGGTTGACTTTGTTGATTAGGAAGTCATTTTTGAAGGTCTTTGTCTGGGGCGTGGCACTGGACTATTGGTGCAGCAGAAACGAGGAGAATGGAAGCGTTTGAAATGCGGTGTTACAGGAGAATGAAGATTAGATGGGTAGATAGGGTTACAAAAGAAGAGGTATTAAGACGAGTGGGAGAGGAGAGATGTTTCTGGCGACTGCTAATGAAGAGAAGACATAGGTTGGTAGGACATATACTAAGACACCCAGGAATAGCAAGCATAGTTATGGAAGGAAGGGTCGATGACAAGAACTGTAGGGGCAGACCAAGGTTAGAATAAGTTAAACAGATTGCCTCAGATGTAGGGTGTGGTAGCTATATAGAGATGAAACGATTAGCTCAGGACAGGGAGGCATGGAAAGCAGTATCAAACCAGTCAAAAGACTGAAGACTCAAGCAACATGTTTGCACTCACATTGCAGTGCGATGTGCTGACATCTGGCGAATGAATTGTGATATACGATTATTTTCAAGGTTTTAAAGAGCTATTTGTAGACAAACAGGATATTAAATTGTCCGAACAGGAAATCTGCTCTTTCCATTACCTAAAAATTGGAAGTGTTCAGGGATAAAAAGGTCTTATGGTAACCCTTTTACATTTAGATGAAAACTGAAATCAATTTCTATATGGTCCGGAATTCACTGCGTTGGCCGCTAACATGACAAAGAAAGTAGTATAAATTGAAATCGATGGGAACTTGTCATGCTGTTCAACCTGCAATGATTTTGGCTACCTAATATTGAAAGGCCAATACAAAATTTCAGGTTGATAAGTAAAAAAATTGAACTGCAGAGCACATTATCGCTCCTGTTAAGGCCTGGTGACTTTACACATTAGTAGGTACCACAATTAAAATTGGCTGTGCCACTTGCTCAGCTCTACATAACCGGGTGAGTTAGCCGTGGTGGTTACGGCATGACTGATGGCAGTCGCTCACATCCGGGAGGCGAGGAGGTTCGAATCCCCCCGCCGGCAACCTTGAAGATGGTCTTCTGTGGTTTCCCATCTTCCTTCCAGGCAAATACCGGGGTTGGTCCCTAACTATAGGCCACAGCCGCTACCTTCCAACTCCTCGTCCTTACATTCCAACTTCCCTCCTTCCCTCCCCAACGGTACTTGTAGCTCACCCATTGGGTGTCCGTCTTGAAGCAGCTACAAAACTGGCGAGCCGAACATGTCCTCGGAAACTCCTGGCACTAAAAGCCATACGCTAAAAAAAAGCTCTACATAAAAACAAATCATGCAAGTATTTTTCCTTAAAACAGACCAAAAAACACACATACCGTAAACTAAACCCCTGAGATATCACAATTTTATAAATATTCCGCAGAGCTAGATCATTTGTGGATCAATTAACATTAATACAATAACTTCTGATAAAATGTTTTACAGGAAGTCAACACTATATTCAATAAGTTGAAATTTGTCGTTCATTATGTAACACTGGCAGCAAATATACAGTTCACGCCACGATTTTGGTCGGTTAGTCCTGATTGCACAGTCGTACAGAGGACTGTGCAATCGGAACTCACTGGCCAAAAACCGTGGCGTGAACTGTACATATCTAGATAGATATTATTTGTTACTTTTGTATTGATGTTAGTTCAAATAAAACAACTTAATCTATTATCTGCTAAATGCTATCAAATCAACTGAGTCAGGTTACCAAACAGACAACCTCCAAATTCCAGTGCACATACCTTACTCCCCCCTTTCTTCATTGTCCTATTATTCCTGCATAGGTTCCAAATTCTTGTTTGAATCCCATGACCCTCTTGCAAATGGATTATGAGAAGGAAGGAGAAACAATCAAATTTAAAACCCAGGAGGTTGGTAATTGAAAAAGTAATTTTTCTTTTGCATTACACATTGTAGTACAGGAAATACAATTACTGCATATTATAATAAAAGGAACCACACAACTGAAACTGCATTCTCGCCCAGGTCTGTTCCATGCAACTTGCAGTTCAAATGGATCTAGTGGACAGACCTCTAAGAATACAAACATGAAGCTATTAATATAATAAATGTGGAATGTAACTTATAAGGCACCGAACATGTAAGAATGCAGGCTATGCTTATCAAGAAAATGTACTGTCAATGGCCATAGAGGACTTGGGCTATTAGGTCGTTGATTGTACAAAGAGTGTACAAACCATATAGCTGAAGGATAGAAAGCACAACACGAACTCACAACTTCCAGATTTGGCTTCCGTTACTCTACCTCTGAGCTTATGTGGAGACACTTTTGGTTTTTCTATGCATTACCATGTCGAACATAATTGCTCGGAGACAGGGCAAAGGCAGTTAGAGCTGGATGTCACAGGTTGTGTCCCACATGTTTTGTACGTTCTAACTTTTAGCGTCCTTCTATGTGGTTTGTGGGCCCACTCTCTGTACAACACACAACCTAATAATAGTTGAAATTTTCTTGCTCGTTTGATGGGTCATCTTTTACAATTTACCAGATATAATGGTATTTGGGCCTTTATCATATACAATCAGAGAGAAAAACATAACAGAAAGTTCTGAAGCACAAAACAAGACTTCAACCTACAGTGTAATAGTAAAAAAGTAATAATGGTGGGCAAAGAAGTTAGAGTATATTGAAACGCAAGTCATTTGTCCCTGGCACATAGAATTACATGGCATCCTTGAAACATGAGTCAACTTTTCTGTTCTCCAGAGTAGCTGGTAACAGTTGAGGAGACGAGAACCCTTGAAAGAATTTACTAAACTACTGATTTAAGCTATGTCAATACCTTCTGTAATGATTCAAAATAGATTTCCCTTATATATCATGACAGAGTAAAATTCCAGCGGAGTTGGCATTATCCGCATGAATTATGCACAACTAAAGCAACGCCAACCCCACGCATACTGTTACTAATTGCTTTTGTAAAAGTAACATTTGCCTAGACCAATAATTATTAGATGGCGGCCCTGTGTTAGTCTTTGTCTCAGGTGACAAGAAGTGGAACGACCTATGACGCAAGGGTTTATTAATGAAATCACAGAAGTGGAAGTTAGGAAAGCCATCTCTAAAATGATGAATCATAATCATAAAGCAACCCATAAGAACTAAGAGTAAAGTTTATAAAACTGCCGTAAAACCAATCCTACACTATGGTAGTGAAACATGGGCTACTACAAAGGCACATGAGCAAAAGTTACATACCACTGAAATGCGTATGTTACGTTGGGCAGGTGGAGTTACTCTCAAAAGATAAAATCCGTAATGAACATGTGCGAGGCAGTTTCAAAGTAGCGCCTATACCGGTAACTGAGAAACCTTTGGAGTCCAGGCTAAGGTGGTATGGCCATTTTATGCGAAGACTGGAGGGGATCTTTAACGTGCCAGTAAATCTACTGACACGGCTCCCTCACATTTGCGCACCCTCAAATGCCAACTGACTGTGCCAGGATATGAATCTGCAACCTTGGACCCAGCAGGCGAGAACATTACAAGCAGCCAGTTCCTTTTTGTAACAAACAAAATTTATTAATCTCATGTAGCCTATTGTTTTTTCAGGTTTAGGGGATAACTCATCTCATTTGGGTACAATCGTGTTGACCGACTGAAAAGCACCAAACTTTTGTAATAAATAATAATTGTGGAAATGCTGTGGTAATAGAGGTTTTCTCCTCCAATGACTATAACCCATCCCCCATCCCCTTTTTTTTATCACAACATATATAGTAAAATTCCAGTCGTGACTGAATTATGGGACAAGGATGAGAAGATACAAACACAAAACAAACTTTTGTTTTTTGTGTGGAGAGCTGAGATATTTATGTTGCGAGAGCAGAATATAAGAGAGCCACCAACTGATCACGGAAAATGACTACGAGGGTGTTATTGCATTATTTCAGCAGTGCCAACATTATCGTTTGGTGCCGGTTTTGCTGCTAAGTTCAAAAGTGGTGAACGTCGACTAAGGCTTTACATACAACCACAAACCTAACCTGGGGCATATGCACCAGACCCCTCTCCTGTACTACAGTAATTTTGGCTCTTCTTTTGCAGTGCCGACGCATGACCGAACTATGTACAAAGCCCATAATATAATATGTGTCTTAAATGCAAAATTTCCTAACACCAACAATATCTCACAACTCTTGACAGACTCCTATAATGCGCCTCAGCGCACTCCCACGTAGCGAGGTTAGATGCCTGTCTGGCCGAAAATTACTGGTGTAAAAGTTGGACGAGACCAAATTATACATCACTACTTGGTTCGACGGCTGCCTTGATGAAAGAAACCATTGGCAGCTACTTGGTTAGCAGACTGGGAATCGTGCATTGTGCGGTGTCGCCGGCTCGATACGGTATCAAACCTGTTCGAACTGTTAGCCGACCTCACACATAAAGTAAGCGGAGCACTGACGGCCCAGACCAGCGGTTCCCAATCTTTTTTTCCTCCCGTACCCCTTTATACATATTTATCTAAAATAGTACCCCTAAAACGTTCAATATTTTACGGGCAATATGTACATAACTTAATAAAAACATTAATGATAAAATATAACTTACAGCTACTTATAACTTATTGTTTGAATACCGTATAACGAATATTTTTCATTTATTATTTGTTTGCTTTTAGTATGCATTCCATTTCAATAAAATGCTAAATATAATTTTTCAATTTTACTTTCATTTACTTCTATCCATCTTCTATCCCAATGTCACCATGCGACCTATCTGTGTCGGTGCGACGTAAACCGAATTGTACATAATAATAACAATATTAATATGGATTATTCACCACCCCCCCCCCCCCACCCCCCCGTCACTGATAAGTCTTTGGTTTCTGTGAAGGATGTAATACTGTCGATGATATTAACAAACGAATGTTCCTGAAACGGAACAAATTAATTGCATATTATACACATACTATTGCCGCACGATTGTACGAATAACGTGTTGTGACCCGTCGCCTTTGTCCTGTAGGCAGTTTGTATATTCTGGGGAGACATTTGCGTCGAATTATCGCACAAAAACAGATTGTGGCTGTCTCCACATTACAGATACTGTTTGAAGGGGTTATATGCACAAACTATACACCAGTACACAGGACGAGCCGGTACCGCCTAGCACAATGCTCTAACACAGCTTGCTTGAGGTTTCTGGACTCATAAGAGCATGCCGATGGGTCACGGCGCGCACAAAAGCTCAAACTTGTTCGAACTCTGACGTCATCTGTTCGAGCCGAGCTCAAGCACATCACTATCTATAACCTACCCGCCATTCCAAATTATAACATGACTTGGTGCATTGTAACATTGCGTTCCTGCCCCGTCTGGGGAAATTTTAGTGACATCAGTGACGTTACGGTGATGTCACGGCTGACGTATTCAGTCGCATTGCTTGCCGGGAGCTTGTCAGCTGATTAATACGTTAGTTTCACGCGCGGTTTTCTCGTGATGGTCGGTCATTTTTCTTCACCTGTTTGCGTAAGGTTAACGTAATTTTAACAATTAATATTCCTGTTAATAATCTATAGAACGAGATTGTGATATTAGTACTGTCGTCTACGCAATTGTGTTGGCGAATTGTAATGATAGTGTTGAATTCGTGAATGGCGTTACTCGTTAGCGTTTTGATATTAGCAGTGACTTGTTCGCGGGTTGTGTGGGCGATTTCTAAGAAAATTGTTGATTTCCGTAAGTTGTCGCAATCAATTGACGAAAGTGTTATGTGATTCATTGTGTGGACGATAATTACTGCTTCTTCTTCTACATGGGGAATAATACGGCCTGTGGGATCCATTGGTGAGTGTTAATAAAGTTGTTAATATATTTCTTTTGGTTGTTGCTGGTAATTGAAAAGTTGCACTGTGTGGGGGAATACGCATGGTAAAATAGGAATGGGTGGGTAAAATATACGCAGTATGTCTGTGAGGCGTTATTAAACAGCATGTTAAGGATCGTGATTTTTAATTGAGATACAAGTATTTAAAGCCAATATTTGAAAACATAAAAATACCGAACCAGCGGGGGAGGGGTTGTGGGGGGATGCACCCCCCCCCCCCCCAGCAAAAACAATAGTATTGACAACTTTGAAAAAATAAACGAAACTACACAAAACCATAACATTATTGACCACAATGTTTTATAAGAATATTACAATGTGTTAGCGATAGGTTGTGTTTGTGGTTTTGATGGAAATTAATGCGTCTGCCAGCAGCTAGGTTAGGTTTGTGTATGCCTGGGAAATGTGTTAATGTACCGTATTGATGCCAATTGGCGATTATTACAGACCGCGATCGTTTGTGTATGCCTGGGAAATGTGTGAATGTACCGTATTGATGCCAATTGGCGATTATTACAGACCGCGATCGTTTGTGCATAACTTTTTTATAAAATCAAATTGGCTTCTTTTGTGATGTTATTGACGAAATGCCTCTCTGGTAAGATTATGGGAAAATCCTTGGTTATAGGTTATATTGGGTGGTGACAACTCAATAACAGAAAAGAGCATAAAAACCTTCGAAACGCATTGTGTTTCGTCATCTGTAATTGATTTATTTCCCTACCTCAATTTGATACGCCGTACATACGAAAATGTTTTAATTGAGGGTTACATTTATACGATTTTGTATTGGAATGGGTAATTGGTCTACTTAGCTAAATTATGTCGGCGATATTTACGAAAATATTCCGATATAAGGTTATATTTTTAAAATTTTGTATCTGTATCTGTAATTTGCCTATATAGCAGAATTTTAGATGACGATAAACATCGTAATTTATTTTAATTTTGTAATTATAAAACATTGTATCGAAATCTGTGATTGACCTATATAGCTCAATTAAAGATTCCGATGCACAGAAAAATTTCGCGATTTTAATTGATACGTTTAATTTTCCGCATTGAAATCTATAATTGGCCTATGTAGATCAATTACAGATTCCGATATACTTTGTAATTTTTCTACGCATCGGAATCTTTAATTGAGCTATGTAGGTGAATCGCGGATTTCGATGCACGGTTTTTCAATTATAAAATTGCAAGATTTACGATGTGTATCGGAATCTATAATTGATCTACATAGTCCAATTATAGATTTCGATGCGGAAAATTAAAAATATCAATTGAAATCGCGAAATTTTTCTACGTTTCGAAATATGCAATTGAGCTATGTAGGCGAATTGTAGATTTCGATGCACGTTTTTTCAATTATGAAATTGTAAGAATTACGATGTGTATCGGAATCTACAATTGATTTATATAGTCCAATTGTAGATTTCGATGCGGAAAATTGAAAATATCATTTCAAAATCCCGAAATTTTTCTACGCATCGAAATATGCAATTGAGCTATGCAGGTGAATTGTAGATTTCGATGCACGTTTTTTCAATTATGAAATTGTAAGAATCACGATGTGTATCGGAATCTACAATTGATCAATATAGTCCAATTGTAGATTTCGATGCGGAAAATTGAAAATATCAATTGAATTCGTGAAATTTTTCTACGCATCGAAATATGCAATTGAGCTACGTAGGTGAATTGTAGATTTCGATGCACGTTTCTTCAATTATGAAATTGTAAGAATTACGTTGTGTATCGGAATCTACAATTGATCTATATAGTCCAATTGTAGATTTCGATGCGGAAAATTGAATATATCAATTGAAATCGCGAAATTCTTCTACGCATCGAAATATGCAATAGACCTACATAGCTCAATTATAGATTCCGATGCGTAAAAATATCTCGCGAATTCGAAGGTTTTTGTGTTTCCCCACCCAAAAACCCCTATTACCCAGGCTTTTCCCGTAAGCTTGCTAGAGGAGTGACGTCGTTGATGACATCATGGTAGACGCCATTTTTAGGGGAATTTTATCGCGGCGGCATCGCAATGGAATATTATCCCCATGACTTATAGGGTATAGTAAAAATTCCAGCTATGTCTGCCATTATCGGCGTTACAACAGTATTGCCAACCCCACGCATACGGTACTGATTGTATAGGTGGTCTTACGTCCAGATAAATGTTCCTTTTGTCAACCGTGCCCCGCTAGCTTCCTGCGACCATTCTAACCTTAGGTTAGTCCAATCCAATGGTTTTCGACAATGGTTCCAGTCTAACGTGTCCTGGGCCCTATTTCATAAAACTCAGCAGGTCCGACAATTGTGACAATTTGACATAATTGTTAACGTGTCGCGTTAGTAAATAATATATTATGAAGTTTCTATGGTCAAGGGAGCAATGCAATATTTAAAGTATGATATATACTAGAAATTCGTTCTCATTAAGATTAGCCTACGTGTTCAAATTTATTTTCTTCCGCACGACTCTGTCATATTACTTGAAAGCAAAAAATTTACAACATTGTCGCAACATATTTGTCGATTTATCATGCTTTGAGAAACGGAAACTTGTCGAACTATCAAATTGTCCGGATATTTTACGTCATCTGACATATGTCGACTTGTCCAGTTTATTGAAATAGGGCCCAGATCAACGGTTACAGCCTAATGCGTATAGATTCTAGCTTCCAGCCGCAGACGAATGGGTTTTGCCTAGTTTTGGGGTATTTTATATCTTACATGTTGGGCACACTGCCGTGACACCAACGTCTCGTCATGTGTTGCTCACAAGGGGAGGATACGATGCATGGCTCACCGATTCGAACCATCTTTAGTACACGTAAACGCATTACCAGGCGTTTAACAGGTGCAAGTAGTAAGGTGCACTTCTCAGCAGTTTCCGAGAAATTAATTAATTGCAATTACATGTCGGCGACAATGTGCGTCGTACGCTAGCAAGAATCCAAAGAGTCCTGCTTAATAAGCGCGGGATCGCTGGATCGAATCCCACCGGAGAGCCTTTGCTGTGTGTTGTGTTTTTTTTGTACCGATAACATGTGTCACTGCTTGCGGGGTACGAGGGTGGTCAGATGGTTCACAGACGTGCAATGAACGGAACAGACTGGGCCTTAAATGTATATATTTATACATATACCTGTATAATAGAATATAACTGACCGTGTATAATACCAATGTATTTGCAATGCTTATGCTGTATATTATGTAGTCACAAACGTTTAACCCCCATACGACGATTTCGGAATCCCTTTTCCCGCTCACATAACACGTTATTACAATTGACTGCAAAATATACATTCACGACACATACACGTGTACGAATTGTCAATGTTTACAAAAAGAAAAAAAACACAACACACTGCAAAAACTCACCGGTGGGATTCGATCCAGCGATCCCGCGCATACGAAGCAGGGCTCTTACCGCTGCACTGCAATTAATTAATTTCTCGGTATCGGCTGAGAAGCGCACCTTACTACTTGCACCTGATATACGCCTGGTCATGCCCTACACGTGTACTAAGAATGGTTCGAATCGATGACCCATGCATCGTATCCTCCCCTTGTCAGCTGGAGTGAGCAACATGGCTGCCGTAGTTCAAATTCAACAAGAATGAAACATACTGTGTATAATTAAGTAATTTTGCACATATTTCCAGTATATTAGTCATAATGAACTGCAATTTAAATAGCTGTTGTCCCCTGGAAACCCTGAAAAGGTATGAAAATCATCTATTATCATTCAACATCTAACTGAAACTGATAAGTCAGGTTCCTGTGTCCTGCACTACAAATCAAACAATTTAATGAGAGATGCTAACAAAATGACTAGGCTAATAATTGAAAACGCCTATTCTCAAATGTTATATTGTATCGTAACAAGATTTTTGCATATGCCCACTTACAGTAAATCAAATACAGTACGGTACCTCGGCTTTAACATACGCTGTATACACAGGGAATGAGGCAAAAATGAAGGTTTGATAGAACGGATATTTAAAAAAATCCCGTTGGAAAAGTGAATAAAATAACGGCAAATTGTATTCATAAAGAAAACTTACAGGCTCTTTCGTATAAATCACTCCTCTGAAACTCTAGTTAGTTGGTTATTGAGGTTTCAAGGGTCGAAAGAAAGAATATAGGGGTCGAAACTACGATGTCATCTGCCCCTCAAACTCTTCTGCATCCGTCTGAAAAGAAAGGAAATATTGTAACACGCACCCTAATGAATGAAATAAGCGTTTAGTACATGTTGGAAAGCATAGCATACTTACTTTTTCTTGTAAATAATCTCCAGTATTCGTTTCCTCCCTCAATGGCGGCCCCAGCTGTGGCATTTCAAATCTGCAACGGTCACGTGATGTTTGTCAGGCACAAGGAGCGGAAAGGAACAGTAAAATACACATGGAACGGGTATATTAGGTGGCCAATCACATTTCAAGGCAATGAGTTTCTTCTGACCAATCAGGTGAAGTGTCATTTCAGGCTACAGACGTATGTCTGGCAACCGATAAGCGCGTCAGTCTCCGTACTCCCCTTACGTCTCAATCCCGTCGCCCGGACACAATCTTAGTGCGGAAAGCCGCGAGTCCATAACTCCATACTGACCAGTGAGTAGCGCGCTGAGCGTGATATCACCAAACACAGTCTGCCTGATTGATAGAGCTACAGCTTTACAATGACATGTAATTTTCTTAGCATTATTAGAGTTCAATTTTTGACCTAAAATATCAAGAGAAAATGAAAATCCCTTTTCGTTCTCTAGGAAGGACACCGTCCTGGAGTCCTTATGGGCCAGCCGCTCCTGCTATGAAGGCTTCCAAAAAGATGATATATTGGCTTTCACGGCCAGTGAATTAAAACTCAGCAATTCTTCTAGGTTTGCGCCGCGTCTTGTGTGGGGTTTCGCCTAGGACACCAAGCTGGCTCATCGGCGGGCTTTTGGTGTCCCCGCCCGGATCCCCACTGGAGTAGCGAACTGCGCGCCACCTCCCTTTATATAAGGTGCAACTGCACCTCTTGACTGCGAGAACTAAAAGCCCAAGCAGCCTCAACCTCCCTATGAAGGCTTCCAAAAAAGATGGTATATTGGCTTTCACGGCCAGTGAATTAAAACTCAGCAATTCTTCTAGGTTTGTGCCGTGTCTTGTGTGGGGTTTCGCCTAGGACAGCAAGCTGGCTCATCGGCGGGCTCTTGGTGTCCCCGCCCGGACCACCACTGGAGTAGCGAACTGCGCGCCACCTCCCTTTATATAAGGTGCAACAGCACCTCTTGACTGCGAGAACTAAAAGCACAAGCAGCCCCAACCTCCCTATGAAGGCTTCCAAAAAGATGGTATATTGGCTTTCACGGCCAGTGAATTAATACTCAGAAATTCTTCTTGGTGTGTGCCGTGTCTTGTGTGTGGTTTCGCCTAGAACACCAAGCTGGCTCATCGGCGGGCTCTTGGTGTCCCCGCCCGGACCCCCACTGGCCGTGAAAGCCAATATACCATCTTTTTGGAAGCCCTCATAGGAAGATTGAGGCTGCTTGAGCTTTTAGTTCTCACAGTCAAGAGGGGCAGTTGCACCTTATAAAAAGTGAGGTGGCACGCAGTTCGCTACTCAAGTGGGGGTCCGGGCTGGGTAGTTTATTGACTGAGGAATAACCCACCCACCAAGGGAAGATGATTAAGAGAAGGAAGTAGATTTGGGATTGGAAAAGAAGGATAGAAAAATGGGAGGAGAGTCCCACAAAATTAATAAGTTTAGCTTTAAACACACTTAAAGGTGGTTGCCACCGAAAATCCGCTTTCGGATACCTAAAATGAGTAAGGACTTGGTCTAAGCTGACGAGAAACACAAATAGAACTTGGGCGGTTTGCAACAGAGTGGCTTTCGTATAATCCCTCTCAAGCATATATAAAACTACTATGGGGAAGAGTGATGGTCTGGCAAGACTGAGAGGAACAAATTTACTGTATGTCTTCTCAAAGAAATTGGGTTTTTCAAAATAATTCGAAGAATGCCAATGATTTAACTCAGGTTTGGTATTTTCGATTTCCAAAATTATGGAGTTCCTGTAAGGGCGACCAAGTGTCTCTAAGAAGGAAAATGATAAAGGATTATGCCTTATGGAGTAATCTTGGTAAATAAACCAATGGTTGCATTGGAAAATGGCTAAGCTTTTACTCAGCGAGGAGCCGGCCAAAAGTTTAGACAAAAAGAAACACTTATCTTTTAGAAAACTGACCATAAGTTTTCGGAGAGGGTCTCCACAAGCAGGTAGCTGGCTTAGCGAGCTTTACTTGCCTTACTGGCCAATTAGAATTAGCTATTAAAGCTAAAAAGAACTTTAGTGAGGTGAAAATTAAGAATTCTTGCTCAAATGCAACGAATGGTGAAAGCCCTGTTAATGATTTTAATGTCATTAAGTGAGGAGAGTCAAGGAAGACAGGATTTTGCCTAAACCTTGTATTCGTAAATGAAAAAGCGAAAGGATACGCTTCATTTATTTTACAATTCCAAGAAGTTTGAGGAAATTAACAATTATGTAATATAATTTTGACAAACATAGTTCATTTGAACCTTTTAACAAATAGGGTCGCAGACCTCTCAACATTAAACGTTTGCTCCAGGCAATTGACAATTTACAAGGTTTCAAACCTTACATGTTTCTAAAATCTTTATAAGATTTAAACAAATAAACAATGAAGTAATTAAAATTTGAACGTGAATTGGAGTACAAAGAGTGCACCTTAAGAAATTCTTGAGAGAATGTTCTAGAGAAAGTGACAACTTCGAAAATAACAATAATAAAAACATGAAAAATAAGATAGAAGTTCCTACAACTTCTTATATTTATACAGAATTATTATATGGGAATTATACGAAAAAGGGCAGGTCACTTACTGTGAAACCTGAAGAAAGTAAAAGGGAAGGTTCTAGACTTCCCAAGTTTGAGCAGGAATCACTAGCCAAATGGGACAGTTTCCATTTCGTGAAACCTGAACATGACTCACTCAAGAGTTTAAGGAATAAGCAATTATGCAGAATTTAATTAATGTTAAACTAGCAAAGTTGTAAGGGCACTTCGTGAGTGACACCTTATAGAAAAGTTACAATTTTATTAATAATGGTGGTTAGTAGAAGGTTGAGGAAAGATCATTGGGATATAGGATCAATGTTCATGGCCGTATTTAATGTAAACGGACGAGCGCGACGCGGTTGAAACGTGGAACAAGCACTGGATATCACTGTAGTCTATTAAGATGGATGCAAAGTTCACTATAGGAACACTAAAGTTTATGAGAAAGAAAGTTATTGCAATTATGGGAATAACTGATTGCACTATGTAGGCGAGAGTCTATTGCTGGAGAAAATGGTGGATTACAGTTAAATGCGCCATAGAACATCCCAACGGTGGACGAAAGTTAGCTATTGCAGTAATTTAAGGAAGATTCCTCATTTTAACTAGTATTTTCACAAGTGAGTGAAAAATACCGGACGGCAAGCTTCGCAGATAGAGTACCAGATCTGGAAAGTTCCAGAACGATCTTTATAGAAGAATGGAGTCAAAGTTAATCCAGCGGAGGAACTAACTTTATAATTTATAGACAGCGGGTATTAGATAATATCCCACGTAGTGAGAGGATTTCTCATTTGAATAGCTTAAGAAAAGCTCTTTTTAGTAAGGTTGGCTTATACAAGCAAAAGCTCAACATGGCAAATCCCACGAAGAATGATTTTTGCCCCAAAATAAATACTTTCACGTTGTCTATAAAAGTATCAATAAAAGCATGTAGATAAAATTGATGAAGATGAGGTTAAAACCTTTAAAATGGTACTTATCTTGATTTCATGTTGAAGGCGAAGTTTCCTTTGAAGATAACTACTTTGCCAACATGGCGTAGAAGAGAGTATGCCTCTTGGTTTGAGGAGGCTAGCTCGAGTGGAGCTTTAACTGATCGAGTCAACTGCCGACTGAGAAGTGAGACATGCTCAACGGGGCACGGAGGGACCAAGGAAGGGGAAAAGAGTGGGGGGTAGGAGACAAAAGGAGAACATATAAGCATTGCCAATGTTATAACAAAAAAATAATCTTCTCTTGCTGAGCTGGTCTTCAAAGAGTTGATAACAGATGATACTAGCGCAGCATGGTGAGTAAAGAGGTAGACGTAGGCCTCTTGCTCAAGGAGAAAATAGCTGGCGATGGTAACAGGATCTGGTGGCCAAATGGATAAGTAAGTCCTCTAGCACCAGGAAGAATTGAGGAGCTTCAGAGATTCGCTGCGAGATGACGCTAGGTGGGTCACAGAAGTTATATATTGAACCCGCTGAGCTATGGTTCATGTGATATTTTTTTTTATGACAGAGCATTCATGATGGGATGTTGTACTTTTGAACACACCCAGGAAGCCACGTGAAGCTGAGAGATCACGCGATACTTTGAAGTAGCGGTGAATCGCACTTTTGACTTTGGTGTAAACTGCTAATTATTATCTGAGGTCTTATTAATTATTTTTATCTTTCCTACGAGACTCAGAATATTCCATTTCGTCATGCTGAATTATTAAAACATTTTGGAGAATGTTTATTTTTACTTTAGGTAAGGTAATACCCTTGCAGATACGCAAAAAGGAACGTAAGTAGTCGCTCAACGTTTTCGTTTTGACGACCTACTTTCTAGAGACACCCAGTATCGGAGCACTGCGTCTTGAGAATCCGCCTTGTGTAGGCGTGGAATTACATTTGTCCTACGAGACGTAGAAGAATATCCGCTGTTTAGCGTTAAAAGTGATTATAAGGTGCCATCGAGCAAGCAAATACTAATATTCACTGTCGATGAAGTCCAGTGAATTAAATAAGAAGCTTGGGAAATAATTATTGGCAAGTATAGTGTATTGCACAACATTGCTGTGACATCACATATTACCCACGCGTATGTGGAGGGCAGATGCCTAGTTGAAATATACAGGTAATAGTGTTACAATTATCCTGAATAAGTGTGATTATAATTGTATGAGATATTTAAATTGCCAAAGTGGAAACTTCATCTTTGAAACGTCGTATAATTCACGGATGCTGCGTGATACAAAAGTAGCGTCACTAGCACGTGCAGCATTATAAAATAGTGTTAGCTCACATGCTAATCCACATCTGCAAGATTAAGGCTGTGTCGTATTTTATAATTGAAGCCTATAATAGTCACGACGGACATTATAATTTTGGAAGTGAGAGGATGAATAATCACGCAACTTATTTCGCTACCCACGTGATTGGACTTTTCTTCACCATGGTTGAAGCAGTCAACATGGGCTAATACCATCCCGGTATGGGGGGGTGACGTTTCTACAGGAACCAGCATGATGGTGGAACTTCCAGAACGATGAACGAGAGGGAAGGAGCCAAAATGCCATTTCCAGGCATATCCACGAAGATGTCGACAGGGACAAATCGAACCCTGGTCTTTGGGGGAGTCCAGATGGGAATCCTGATGAGGAGGATACCGATCCAGAGAGCCAGAGAGGTTTTTGTACAACCCTTGTTGTGGAATAGAGAGCTGAGTGAGAGCTCCTCCATTTCGTGAGTTTTTGTCACACCCCTTCTTTGTTCTAGTTTCTGGTGGTATAGTAGTTTTAATGTAGTTTGTGAATCAACCACACTCAGTGTCAGCCATTTTTCTAGGTAGGGATGTAACTAGATTAGTTAGATGTCATTTATTTCAGTTTAGAGTGAGACACCCTTGGGGTCAGACATTTTGGTCAGCCCTGGTGCAGCTTGGTGAACGTCGTGGAACGTCAATGCCTACCTTTTTGCTGAACCTGATCGTAGTCATTTTGAGGCTATTTTGTTCAACCCTACTTGGGGTAATTTTCAAGTCTTTGCTGACTGTAGTTATGGCAATCAGATGCCTTGGTTATTAATTGACTGCATTCTTCGCAGCCATCCTTTGTTACACCCCTGACTGTCGTTAGAACGGTCGTATCATTTAGGTAGTCGACAGTAACTACCAGTTTGTAAATGCATTATATTTCATTTTGAATAAGCTCAGAAGCTATTCTTGGTCATGTTTGAACCTAACAACTAGAAGGAATGTTTCGTTGCCTAGCATCGAACGCGGTTCCCAACGTATCATTAAGCAGATCTAGTGTGTGAATCTGTGCCACATTTATCATATTTTGCTTGTGTCGTGTGAGACACGTTTTTATTTGATGTTCTAGCAACTACTGAGTTGCATTTTTAAAGCAAAGAGCTTCAGTCATTGTAAGTTTACTTTCATTTAGACGTCTTTGGTAGAAAGACGGAAGTGTATTACTATACTCAGATTTATAGCGTGCGTTTGATACACGGACTCTGTAGAGATCCGTAACCTATGGTAAAGTTTTTTATGAACCGGCCAGGTGCAGGTTTTGTATTGATTAAATCGCCGGCCTTGAATAAACTGGTTATGTAACCCAGTGACCTAGAGCACGCCTGCTTCATTGTGAGACAAAACTACTATAGACGAGGACAGAGTACAATTTGTATTCGCTTTTCCTTTCATTGCTATTTTGCTTATGGAAATCAGTTTCCACTCTTGTATTTGATCACTTGTTTTATGGATCGGTTTTTGTTAGTTTAACGCTCTGTTGCGTGTATTGTCGTATGACAGGTACAGTTATGTAAGGTTTTCTATAGGATGGTGAAGTCTACCCTGTTATAGCAGGATGTTATTGTATGCTTTGTCCGGGATGATCCCGTTGACCAGATGTTATTGGAAGGTAACTGTTGTACAGGCCTATCCCAGAGTTATTGAACGCGAGCTTAGCGCCGCTGGTAACCCGTGTTATTGTGTGTCCGAGTTGTTATACTCGTTGATTATATTCCGACTGTTGAGTCGAGGCTTTTTTTGGTGGAGAATGATCTCAGTTGGAGACACTCCGTGCCCAGGCTATTGTCAATGTTATTCGCCATAAACCTACGATAAACCTATAAACCGACATCCTAATAATAAGACGCATAATTGTTGTAAAACAAGCCTAACTAACGATTCTTTCTATCTAACTTTGTTCTTTGCATTCTGGAACTGTTGACATAGCCGTGCAGTTGAAGATAATTTCCTTGTGAGGAAATGACTGGGACAGTTGACATTTTTGTAGCGACCTGAAGCATGTGCGAACCGAGAGTTCGTAGCTTGTGGAGCTCAGGCCATGCGATGTCAGACGTGGTCTCAACTGCGCATTCGTCACCGTAACTATACACATTAGATGACTATGGTTTACAAAGAGTAAACCAAGGTGTAGGCAGGAATTTTTAATAAAACTACTGTGTCTATTTCGTTATTAATTTATGATGTCAAGTGTATTAAACCCTACATGTTACTTTATTGTGTGCTGTTAGCACATAGTTATTAAGCATAAATAAATTGTTTGTTTTTCATGGCTGTACACTTAGCTTTTGGATGTAATTGTTTTCTTTTACGGGCGTCATCGCCGTAAATTTTGTTAATTGATAGGACTTAGCTAGTTGAATTAATGTTAAATTTAAATGTCGAAATGGTACCATCCTAACCTAGATTTGTTTTGCTACCCTGTTAAATGTAAATTCAGATATTAGCTTGATCTTGTAACTTGAACTAGGGACTTGCGTCGTACCATATTCCTAGCGTTGCTGTTGTTGCTTTATCATTGTGAGTTAGATCTTTCGCGAGGGTTTTCAGTAACTTCTCAGGTAGGGGGACCTGTTCTTTATCTTTGTTTATTTATTAATTTGCGGACTAGCCGATTATAACCCTCCGAACTAGGCTAGGGGCTTGTGAATTTTAATAAATTTTCACGGTGTTTTACATGAGTCTGGATGTTTATTTTCTCAGTCTAGTTTTAAGGTGAACCTTTCCTTAGGCGGTCTATGACCATCGTCACCATGTACCACGATCCCTGTGGACTACGGACTCTCGTGCCGCTTTAGCCTTTATGGAAGGTCACCTGATCCTCACGGTACTTTTTATTTGATTTATGTGTCGTTAGTTGAGTCATCGTGGTTGTTGACATCAACTAAACGGTCACATTAAAATGGCGCCCAACTCATGTGCCGACGTTAACGTGGTGACCCTCAGTACCATGTTATTTTTTTTTGAGGATCTTAATGTTGATTATTGGTAAATTGACAGGACTGGGACGAACTTAGAAAGTCGTACTGCAGATCAATTGACCGCATGGCATTCATGTTTTATAGAAGTCCATGGGGTGAGGCTTTAGTGTTGAATAAATGAAGGATAGGATTTTCTTTGATGATGCCTCATCCTAAGTAAATGTAATACTTTGCTTTGCTCACCGTTGTCTTTGTAAATGTAGAAGCACTTAGTTTGCATACTCCAGCTGTACTCGTGATATTTATATAAATGAAGCAAGCTTTATACCACCAAGTAACTAATCATAGCTGTAAGTTCCAGTAGAAATTGATCCCTCACTTTCTCATATATTTCTTATCTATGGATGAGGAAACTATTCGTCGTGTGTTTGGAGAGATGATGGCAGGTGTGAATGCCAATCTTCAACAGATTACTGCTGACTTAGGTCAGAATACTCAGGCTGTAAATACTGTAAGTGGTCATGTGGACCAGGTTAGACAGGAAGACAACAATGTCAGTGGTTATGTGGACCAGGTTAGACAGGAAGTCAACAATATAAGACAGGACTTAGAGATTAACACTCAGTCTATGAACAATGTAAGACAGGACTTAGAAATTAACACCCACTCTGTAAATAATGTTAGGGCTGATTTAACTCAAGTCAGGGCAGACATGGACACATATAGGATCGAAGCGAGAAATGATCTGACGACAGGTTTAGCAGCTGTTAGGGTTGATGTCATACGACACCATCAGGAGGCTAACCAGCGCGTAGATTGCTTAACCGACCAGATGAATAGAGCTAGGGAGGAGGTGCAAAACCGATTGGAGGAGCACACAGCTCAAATTCAGACAACCTTGAATAAAGTCCAGATAGACATGAGAGCAGATCTGGAACATACCAGGGAAGAATTCGGGACTCGACTAGATCACGTCGAGGGATTTATCGGAAATGTGAAGAAGGACATGGCAACCATGAACGTTGGTTTAATCTTGATGAGAGGAGCTGCCAATGCCGTTAATAACAACGTGAAGACTATCGTTGATGGCATGATGGAGATTAAAGAGGAACTTAACACCAACAGGAGAAACATTTCTGAATTGACGGAAACCGTAGCCAGTCTACGTGAGACAGTTGATGTTCATCATGAGGAACACAAAATAGACCTCATGTTATTGAGAGGTGACCTCAACGAACACGAAGCTACCGTCGAGGCTAAGGTAGCCGAGGTTAGAGACGATGTGGGTAAAATCCAAGAAAATATGTCCAGAGTTGAAGGAGATATCGATTCCTTACAAAAGAGATTTGAGGAAGTCGCGGTGACCGAGAGGTTAGACCTCAGTTATAACCTTAGGACGGCCATACGCGAGGTAGACACAAACCTCAAGGGAAAGGTTGACAGGATCGAGCTGCAATTGAACGACTTAGACAACAAAGTCGCAGCCAGAACCATCCCAGGTCTTGAAGTAATAGAAAGACGCCTGGACAGACTCGAGACGACTCCAAGAGAGAGACACGTACACCCACAGATGGGAGAATCTCAGGAAACGCCTATATATCAATCAGGAGGAATGATGCCTACCCATTTCCAACCCAGCGCGCCTATGGAATCGCAACCGTCACAATTCACTAATTTAGCGCAAGGTCAGACCTTGAACTTTGACGCTCACCCGTTTCAACCAGCATCTAATCGAATTAGTCATGAGACTAACACTCCTACGCAGAGTTACATGCAAAATACTTTCAGACCCGCGAATACGCAGGGAAATGTCACCATAATTCGTTCAAGAGAGGAGCAACCAGCTCGCTTCTCGGGAACTGGGAGCGGTGTTACTCCAGTGGAATTCCTAGCAAATGTCGAAAGCTACTTACGTGATACTATGGTAACTCCAGAGAGGGAACTAAGAGTTATAGAGCGACTGCTTGAGGGACAAGCCGGTACCTGGTTCAGAGCATTCCGATACTCATTCACAGGCTACCAAGACTTTAAGGAAGCGTTATTAAGAACATATTGGTCGAGCGACATCCAGCAGAGTATCCGAGCTGAGATGTACACTCGAAGGTACAGTTCCAATACACCTACTCGTTATGCGAATTACTTCGCAATACAGCTCGCGAAGCTCCGTTGTCTTCAGCCTCCGTTGTCCGAACAAGATTTGGTGAACACAATTGTTTGGCAGTACCCTGCGGATGTACAACGTGTGTTAATCGCTGCAGGGGCATCCACTTTCCAGCAGTGTGACCAGATACTGCGAAGGTTGGACGCTAACACAGAACAGTTTCCTACACACCGTCAGCAGAAGGCTGATAGGCGCGAGGATAGACATATGAATCTGACGACTGTTGATAAAGTGAGCCAGACGCCACAACAAACACAAACCACAGAGGATTCTGGGCGACGTGATAATAATTACAGTTATAACAGGAGAGAATGGAATAACACTCCGTATACTCGAAATCAACATGATGACCGGCGAAGTCATTGGGACCGGCGATTCGACCGAAGGACGGACGACAACCGACGTCATGAAAACAACCACCGAGGGAATGAAGGAAGAAATCAGCAACACGGACGTATCCGTAGAGACTATCGATATAGTGGGGGTTACGACAGAAATCGAGACCCTAGATACCAGCCAGACAGGGATTGGAAAGGAAGAGCACGGGAGAGCCGTGAGTACCTCCAACAATTGAGAGAATTGCAGATCCAAGAAGAGGGAGAACGGAACCCTACTTCGAGGGAAAATAGACATTCGGCGCAGGAGACGGAGCAGAACCAGCCCAGTACTTCTCGCCATGACAGAAAAAAAAACTCCGAAAAATCAATAGATTCTTGTTTGGTTGAGCACCGAGTAACTGCCTCTATATTACTCTGGGAGCCAATCCAAGAAGACTTGTTGGACGAACGACGAACGACGAACCACAATTATGAATTAACACGTCTACCCAAGATTGTAGCCACCTTGAATGAAGTCAGTGTAGTCATACTCATCGATACTGGAGCGATGATTAGTGTAATTTCCGCCGATTGCCATGCCAGACTTAGAGCAAACTCTGAGGTGACGGAGTTGCCCATTTCAGCTATAAGAGTCAGAGGTGTCATACCTGACCGCGTTGTAACGTGCAAAATCCAGATTTTGTGTACTGTGAAGATTTCGAGCCACGTGTACTTGCACGAATTTCTCGTAATGAAGGGCCTGCATCATGATGCCATTTTAGGCGCAGACTTCATTAGAAAATATGATGGAATCATTGACATGGGACGGGATACGGTAGAGTTCAAGCCGAACGAACCCATTCAGATGAGCCTAATTGAAGAAGAACCGGAATTCCTATCCGAAGTAGACGTAGTCGAAGCATTAAATGGCAAGGAAATTGAGGCGACACTAGATGCCGACGAAGAGGCAGAATCGTTATCAGCACCCACACATGAGGATCTTGACGCAATACTGAACGAATACCGAGATATATTCGACACCACACCTGGTGAGATATTAGACTACGAGTATGATCTTGTATTACTGGACGATTCCCCATTCCAGAAAAGGATCTATCCGATTGCCGAGAAACATCTCGAAGAAGCTGCTAAGAAGATCCATGAGATGGAAGCAGCGGGTACAATCAAGAAATCACCGACTCCTTTCTTGAATCCCATAATACCTGTGGTTAAGGTAGATGGAAGCTTGAGACTTTGTCTTGATGCCAGAGCCTTCAATGAACGCCTAGCTCCTGAGCACGACAGACCGCCCAAGATTAGGGACATTCTCAGGAAGTTCAAAGGAAAAAGGATATTTTCATCATTAGACTTGGTTCAGTCTTATTACCATATCAGATTATCTGAGCATACTCAGAAATATACTGGATTCTTGTTTGATCAGACTACTTATGTATTCCAAAAGCTACCATTTGGATTGAAAAATGCCGGAGCCGCATTAATCAGAGCACTTGATGCCAAGCTGACTCATGAAGTGAAGCAGAAAGTAATATGTTATGTGGATGACATAATCATAGCTTCGGGAACAGAAAAAGAGCATTTAAAGACATTGCGCCTTGTTTTTGAGAATCTCCGACAGGCAAATTTTAAGGTCAAGTTTGACAAGTGTCGATTTTTTCAGGAAGAAGTGAAATTCGTAGGACACATAATCAATGGAGAAGGATATAGACCGAATCCGGCAAAGATTAGAACTGTTGCTGCATTTCCAACACCAACCCGTGTGAAACACGTGAGACAATTCTTAGGAATTCTCCAATTCTTTGCTGCTCATTGTGAGAAGTATTCCGAAACTGTTGCACCACTGCAAGGATTATTGAAAAAGAACTGCAGGTGGAACTGGAATGATGAATGCGAGATAGCTTTCAGGAGAGCTAAACAGATGCTTGTGGACTCAATTCAGTTAGAATATCCAGATTACTCTCGGAACTTTATTCTAGAAACTGATGCATCTGCCATTGGTATAGGAGCCATTTTACTGCAGGAAGATGATGAGAAGAAACGTCATTACATTGCTTTCTTAAGCCGACGTTTAAGAGCACATGAATCTCACTACTTCACGACCGAGATAGAAGCACTTGCAATTGTTTACGCACTTGAATACTGGCAGAAACTTCTGTTAGGTCAGAGGATTATTGTGAGAACCGATCATCATGCGTTGACCTTCATCTTGAGAACAAGACTGGCAAGCGACAGGATCACACGTTGGACGCTGTTTCTCCAACAGTTCGATTTGGAAATAGTTTATCGACCAGGCAGAGAGAATGTGTTGGCCGACATCCTCAGCCGGAATCCTGAAGCTACTGTTAATGCCATAGACATCGAGGGAGAATGCGAGGAACACCTTCGCCGATTTCGTCATTTACCTGAAGGACAGCGACGTGAGGAGGAACTCAGACATATTATCCGTTTCCTAGAACGAAGAATGGATCCACAGGATGATCATTATGCAAGGATTGCTGCTGTTGCAGATGTTTATTTGATTTATCATCGTGTCTTATACAAGTTTGTAGACGAGGACCACACTCAACTGCGTGCAGTTATTCCTAGGAGATACCAAGAATCTGTTATTCTTATGGTACATTTATCCATTGGACATGGTGGAACAGACAAAACCATTGCAACTATCAAGGAGTCTTTCACATGGAAAGGGTTAGGAGCCACCGTTAGACAGTGTTTACGTGCTTGCGACGCATGCCAGCGGAACAAATACACGTCACACTTGCTGAAGGAACAACCTAGACCAATACTACCAACTCAACCTAGAGAGTTGTATGCACAGGACCTGTATGGCCCAATACCTAAGGCTCGTCGTGGGAATCGATACATCGTTGTAACGGTGGATGTGTTCACGAAATATGCGATGCTTCATCCAATTCAAAAAGCTACTGCACATCAGATTATTCAGAGGATTAGACGTCAAGTGATACCGGAGGCAGGAAAGCCACAATTCTTGTTGACTGATCTCGGATCACAGTACACCTCAGCAGAATTTGCCAATGCCATGAATGAGCTTGAAATAGGTCATGTTTTATCATCTATTCGACATCCAGAGAGCAACCCAGCAGAATGCGTGATGTCTATTATCGCAAAATTCTGTCGATTATATTGTCAAGAAGAACACTGGCGATGGACTGAAGTCCTTGTTATTATGGCAAAATGTATTAATTCAACAGTACATGAAAGCACTGGTCAAATACCTATGGTCTTGCATTTGAACCAGATGCCGCTGAGAATATGGGATCGTGTGATTGTAAATCCACCTTGTTTACAACCATCACATGCCAGCAGACTTTTAGCTGCGAGAGAGACTATGGACAGACAAGCTGCCAAGCGCTTGAGAAGAACTAGACGCCAGAGGTTTAGAGAACCACTAGTAGAAGGAGACCTTATCCTTATAAGGAGACCCGGAATTTCTAGTCCTATAGACCGCATATATGGGAAATTTCTATCCTTGTATTATGGCCCTAGTCGTATCCGACAGCCTTTGAACAATGGAAGTTATGTGATAGAAGACATTAGGACAGGAGAGCGCATTGGAACCTTTAATGCAGCCAATCTAAAAAAATATCACTCTTGAATGAATTTCAAAGCAAATAAAAATGTTATCCCAACATTTTATTTGAAACGACAGAGAGGCAGATGAACCCGCTGAGCTATGGTTCATGTGATATTTTTTTTTATGACAGAGCATTCATGATGGGATGTTGTACTTTTGAACACACCCAGGAAGCCACGTGAAGCTGAGAGATCACGCGATACTTTGAAGTAGCGGTGAATCGCACTTTTGACTTTGGTGTAAACTGCTAATTATTATCTGAGGTCTTATTAATTATTTTTATCTTTCCTACGAGACTCAGAATATTCCATTTCGTCATGCTGAATTATTAAAACATTTTGGAGAATGTTTATTTTTACTTTAGGTAAGGTAATACCCTTGCAGATACGCAAAAAGGAACGTAAGTAGTCGCTCAACGTTTTCGTTTTGACGACCTACTTTCTAGAGACACCCAGTATCGGAGCACTGCGTCTTGAGAATCCGCCTTGTGTAGGCGTGGAATTACATTTGTCCTACGAGACGTAGAAGAATATCCGCTGTTTAGCGTTAAAAGTGATTATAAGGTGCCATCGAGCAAGCAAATACTAATATTCACTGTCGATGAAGTCCAGTGAATTAAATAAGAAGCTTGGGAAATAATTATTGGCAAGTATAGTGTATTGCACAACATTGCTGTGACATCACATATTACCCACGCGTATGTGGAGGGCAGATGCCTAGTGGAAATATACAGGTAATAGTGTTACAATTATCCTGAATAAGTGTGATTATAATTGTATGAGATATTTAAATTGCCAAAGTGGAAACTTCATCTTTGAAACGTCGTATAATTCACGGATGCTGCGTGATACAAAAGTAGCGTCACTAGCACGTGCAGCATTATAAAATAGTGTTAGCTCACATGCTAATCCACATCTGCAAGATTAAGGCTGTGTCGTATTTTATAATTGAAGCCTATAATAGTCACGACGGACATTATAATTTTGGAAGTGAGAGGATGAATAATCACGCAACTTATTTCGCTACCCACGTGATTGGACTTTTCTTCACCATGGTTGAAGCAGTCAACATGGGCTAATACCATCCCGGTATAGGGGGGTGACGTTTCTACAGGAACCAGCATGATGGTGGAACTTCCAGAACGATGAACGAGAGGGAAGGAGCCAAAATGCCATTTCCAGGCATATCCACGAAGATGTCGACAGGGACAAATCGAACCCTGGTCTTTGGGGGAGTCCAGATGGGAATCCTGATGAGGAGGATACCGATCCAGAGAGCCAGAGAGGTTTTTGTACAACCCTTGTTGTGGAATAGAGAGCTGAGTGAGAGCTCCTCCATTTCGTGAGTTTTTGTCACACCCCTTCTTTGTTCTAGTTTCTGGTGGTATAGTAGTTTTAATGTAGTTTGTGAATCAACCACACTCAGTGTCAGCCATTTTTCTAGGTAGGGATGTAACTAGATTAGTTAGATGTCATTTATTTCAGTTTAGAGTGAGACACCCTTGGGGTCAGACATTTTGGTCAGCCCTGGTGCAGCTTGGTGAACGTCGTGGAACGTCAATGCCTACCTTTTTGCTGAACCTGATCGTAGTCATTTTGAGGCTATTTTGTTCAACCCTACTTGGGGTAATTTTCAAGTCTTTGCTGACTGTAGTTATGGCAATCAGATGCCTTGGTTATTAATTGACTGCATTCTTCGCAGCCATCCTTTGTTACACCCCTGACTGTCGTTAGAACGGTCGTATCATTTAGGTAGTCGACAGTAACTACCAGTTTGTAAATGCATTATATTTCATTTTGAATAAGCTCAGAAGCTATTCTTGGTCATGTTTGAACCTAACAACTAGAAGGAATGTTTCGTTGCCTAGCATCGAACGCGGTTCCCAACGTATCATTAAGCAGATCTAGTGTGTGAATCTGTGCCACATTTATCATATTTTGCTTGTGTCGTGTGAGACACGTTTTTATTTGATGTTCTAGCAACTACTGAGTTGCATTTTTAAAGCAAAGAGCTTCAGTCACTGTTAGTTTACTTTCATTTAGACGTCTTTGGTAGAAAGACGGAAGTGTATTACTATACTCAGATTTATAGCGTGCGTTTGATACACGGACTCTGTAGAGATCCGTAACCTATGGTAAAGTTTTTTATGAACCGGCCAGGTGCAGGTTTTGTATTGATTAAATCGCCGGCCTTGAATAAACTGGTTATGTAACCCAGTGACCTAGAGCACGCCTGCTTCATTGTGAGACAAAACTACTATAGACGAGGACAGAGTACAATTTGTATTCGCTTTTCCTTTCATTGCTATTTTGCTTATGGAAATCAGTTTCCACTCTTGTATTTGATCACTTGTTTTATGGATCGGTTTTTGTTAGTTTAACGCTCTGTTGCGTGTATTGTCGTATGACAGGTACAGTTATGTAAGGTTTTCTATAGGATGGTGAAGTCTACCCTGTTATAGCAGGATGTTATTGTATGCTTTGTCCGGGATGATCCCGTTGACCAGATGTTATTGGAAGGTAACTGTTGTACAGGCCTATCCCAGAGTTATTGAACGCGAGCTTAGCGCCGCTGGTAACCCGTGTTATTGTGTGTCCGAGTTGTTATACTCGTTGATTATATTCCGACTGTTGAGTCGAGGCTTTTTTTGGTGGAGAATGATCTCAGTTGGAGACACTCCGTGCCCAGGCTATTGTCAATGTTATTCGCCATAAACCTACGATAAACCTATAAACCGACATCCTAATAATAAGACGCATAATTGTTGTAAAACAAGCCTAACTAACGATTCTTTCTATCTAACTTTGTTCTTTGCATTCTGGAACTGTTGACATAGCCGTGCAGTTGAAGATAATTTCCTTGTGAGGAAATGACTGGGACAGTTGACATTTTTGTAGCGACCTGAAGCATGTGCGAACCGAGAGTTCGTAGCTTGTGGAGCTCAGGCCATGCGATGTCAGACGTGGTCTCAACTGCGCATTCGTCACCGTAACTATACACATTAGATGACTATGGTTTACAAAGAGTAAACCAAGGTGTAGGCAGGAATTTTTAATAAAACTACTGTGTCTATTTCGTTATTAATTTATGATGTCAAGTGTATTAAACCCTACATGTTACTTTATTGTGTGCTGTTAGCACATAGTTATTAAGCATAAATAAATTGTTTGTTTTTCATGGCTGTGCACATAGCTTTTGGATGTAATTGTTTTCTTTTACGGGCGTCATCGCCGTAAATTTTGTTAATTGATAGGACTTAGCTAGTTGAATTAATGTTAAATTTAAATGTCGAAATGGTACCATCCTAACCTAGATTTGTTTTGCTACCCTGTTAAATGTAAATTCAGATATTAGCTTGATCTTGTAACTTGAACTAGGGACTTGCGTCGTACCATATTCCTAGCGTTGCTGTTGTTGCTTTATCATTGTGAGTTAGATCTTTCGCGAGGGTTTTCAGTAACTTCTCAGGTAGGGGGACCTGTTCTATATCTTTGTTTATTTATTAATTTGCGGACTAGCCGATTATAACCCTCCGAACTAGGCTAGGGGCTTGTGAATTTTAATAAATTTTCACGGTGTTTTACATGAGTCTGGATGTTTATTTTCTCAGTCTAGTTTTAAGGTGAACCTTTCCTTAGGCGGTCTATGACCATCGTCACCATGTACCACGATCCCTGTGGACTACGGACTCTCGTGCCGCTTTAGCCATTATGGAAGGTCACCTGATCCTCACGGTACTTTTTATTTGATTTATGAGTCGTTAGTTGAGTCATCGTGGTTGTTGACATCAACTAAACGGTCACATTAAAATGGCGCCCAACTCATGTGCCGACGTTAACGTGGTGACCCTCAGTACCATGTTATTTTTTTTTGAGGATCTTAATGTTGATTATTGGTAAATTGACAGGACTGGGACGAACTTAGAAAGTCGTACTGCAGATCAATTGACCGCATGGCATTCATGTTTTATAGAAGTCCATGGGGTGAGGCTTTAGTGTTGAATAAATGAAGGATAGGATTTTCTTTGATGATGCCTCATCCTAAGTAAATGTAATACTTTGCTTTGCTCACCGTTGTCTTTGTAAATGTAGAAGCACTTAGTTTGCATACTCCAGCTGTACTCGTGATATTTATATAAATGAAGCAAGCTTTATACCACCAAGTAACTAATCATAGCTGTAAGTTCCAGTAGAAATTGATCCCTCACTTTCTCATATATTTCTTATCTATGGATGAGGAAACTATTCGTCGTGTGTTTGGAGAGATGATGGCAGGTGTGAATGCCAATCTTCAACAGATTACTGCTGACTTAGGTCAGAATACTCAGGCTGTAAATACTGTAAGTGGTCATGTGGACCAGGTTAGACAGGAAGTCAACAATGTCAGTGGTCATGTGGACCAGGTTAGACAGGAAGTCAACAATGTAAGACAGGACTTAGAGATTAACACTCAGTCTATGAACAATGTAAGACAGGACTTAGAAATTAACACCCACTCTGTAAATAATGTTAGGGCTGATTTAACTCAAGTCAGGGCAGACATGGACACATATAGGATCGAAGCGAGAAATGATCTGACGACAGGTTTAGCAGCTGTTAGGGTTGATGTCATACGACACCATCAGGAGGCTAACCAGCGCGTAGATCGCTTAACCGACCAGATGAATAGAGCTAGGGAGGAGGTGCAAAACCGATTGGAGGAGCACACAGCTCAAATTCAGACAACCTTGAATAAAGTCCAGATAGACATGAGAGCAGATCTGGAACATACCAGGGAAGAATTCGGGACTCGACTAGATCACGTCGAGGGATTTATCGGAAATGTGAAGAAGGACATGGCAACCATGAACGTTGGTTTAATCTTGATGAGAGGAGCTGCCAATGCCGTTAATAACAACGTGAAGACTATCGTTGATGGCATGATGGAGATTAAAGAGGAACTTAACACCAACAGGAGAAACATTTCTGAATTGACGGAAACCGTAGCCAGTCTACGTGAGACAGTTGATGTTCATCATGAGGAACACAAAATAGACCTCATGTTATTGAGAGGTGACCTCAACGAACACGAAGCTACCGTCGAGGCTAAGGTAGCCGAGGTTAGAGACGATGTGGGTAAAATCCAAGAAAATATGTCCAGAGTTGAAGGAGATATCGATTCCTTACAAAAGAGATTTGAGGAAGTCGCGGTGACCGAGAGGTTAGACCTCAGTTATAACCTTAGGACGGCCATACGCGAGGTAGACACAAACCTCAAGGGAAAGGTTGACAGGATCGAGCTGCAATTGAACGACTTAGACAACAAAGTCGCAGCCAGAACCATCCCAGGTCTTGAAGTAATAGAAAGACGCCTGGACAGACTCGAGACGACTCCAAGAGAGAGACACGTACACCCACAGATGGGAGAATCTCAGGAAACGCCTATATCTCAATCAGGAGGAATGATGCCTACCCATTTCCAACCCAGCGCGCCTATGGAATCGCAACCGTCACAATTCACTAATTTAGCGCAAGGTCAGACCTTGAACTTTGACGCTCACCCGTTTCAACCAGCATCTAATCGAATTAGTCATGAGACTAACACTCCTACGCAGAGTTACATGCAAAATACTTTCAGACCCGCGAATACGCAGGGAAATGTCACCATAATTCGTTCAAGAGAGGAGCAACCAGCTCGCTTCTCGGGAACTGGGAGCGGTGTTACTCCAGTGGAATTCCTAGCAAATGTCGAAAGCTACTTACGTGATACTATGGTAACTCCAGAGAGGGAACTAAGAGTTATAGAGCGACTGCTTGAGGGACAAGCCGGTACCTGGTTCAGAGCATTCCGATACTCATTCACAGGCTACCAAGACTTTAAGGAAGCGTTATTAAGAACATATTGGTCGAGCGACATCCAGCAGAGTATCCGAGCTGAGATGGACACTCGAAGGTACAGTTCCATTACACCTACTCGTTATGCGAATTACTTCGCAATACAGCTCGCGAAGCTCCGTTGTCTTCAGCCTCCGTTGTCCGAACAAGATTTGGTGAACACAATTGTTTGGCAGTACCCTGCGGATGTACAACGTGTGTTAATCGCTGCAGGGGCATCCACTTTCCAGCAGTGTGACCAGATACTGCGAAGGTTGGACGCTAACACAGAACAGTTTCCTACACACCGTCAGCAGAAGGCTGATAGGCGCGAGGATAGACATATGAATCTGACGACTGTTGATAAAGTGAGCCAGACGCCACAACAAACACAAACCACAGAGGATTCTTGGCGACGTGATAATAATTACAGTTATAACAGGAGAGAATGGAATAACACTCCGTATACTCGAAATCAACATGATGACCGGCGAAGTCATTGGGACCGGCGATTCGACCGAAGGACGGACGACAACCGACGTCATGAAAACAACCACCGAGGGAATGAAGGAAGAAATCAGCAACACGGACGTATCCGTAGAGACTATCGATATAGTGGGGGTTACGACAGAAATCGAGACCCTAGATACCAGCCAGACAGGGATTGGAAAGGAAGAGCACGGGAGAGCCGTGAGTACCTCCAACAATTGAGAGAATTGCAGATCCAAGAAGAGGGAGAACGGAACCCTACTTCGAGGGAAAATAGACATTCGGCGCAGGAGACGGAGCAGAACCAGCCCAGTACTTCTCGCCATGACAGAAAAAAAAAAAACTCCGAAAAATCAATAGATTCTTGTTTGGTTGAGCACCGAGTAACTGCCTCTATATTACTCTGGGAGCCAATCCAAGAAGACTTGTTGGACGAACGACGAACGACGAACCACAATTATGAATTAACACGTCTACCCAAGATTGTAGCCACCTTGAATGAAGTCAGTGTAGTCATACTCATCGATACTGGAGCGATGTTTAGTGTAATTTCCGCCGATTGCCATGCCAGACTTAGAGCAAACTCTGAGGTGACGGAGTTGCCCATTTCAGCTATAAGAGTCAGAGGTGTCATACCTGACCGCGTTGTAACGTGCAAAATCCAGATTTTGTGTACTGTGAAGATTTCGAGCCACGTGTACTTGCACGAATTTCTCGTAATGAAGGGCCTGCATCATGATGCCATTTTAGGCGCAGACTTCATTAGAAAATATGATGGAATCATTGACATGGGACGGGATACGGTAGAGTTCAAGCCGAACGAACCCATTCAGATGAGCCTAATTGAAGAAGAACCGGAATTCCTATCCGAAGTAGACGTAGTCGAAGCATTAAATGGCAAGGAAATTGAGGCGACACTAGATGCCGACGAAGAGGCAGAATCGTTATCAGCACCCACACATGAGGATCTTGACGCAATACTGAACGAATACCGAGATATATTCGACACCACACCTGGTGAGATATTAGACTACGAGTATGATCTTGTATTACTGGACGATTCCCCATTCCAGAAAAGGATCTATCCGATTGCCGAGAAACATCTCGAAGAAGCTGCTAAGAAGATCCATGAGATGGAAGCAGCGGGTACAATCAAGAAATCACCGACTCCTTTCTTGAATCCCATAATACCTGTGGTTAAGGTAGATGGAAGCTTGAGACTTTGTCTTGATGCCAGAGCCTTCAATGAACGCCTAGCTCCTGAGCACGACAGACCGCCCAAGATTAGGGACATTCTCAGGAAGTTCAAAGGAAAAAGGATATTTTCATCATTAGACTTGGTTCAGTCTTATTACCATATCAGATTATCTGAGCATACTCAGAAATATACTGGATTCTTGTTTGATCAGACTACTTATGTATTCCAAAAACTACCATTTGGATTGAAAAATGCCGGAGCCGCATTAATCAGAGCACTTGATGCCAAGCTGACTCATGAAGTGAAGCAGAAAGTAATATGTTATGTGGATGACATAATCATAGCTTCGGGAACAGAAGAAGAGCATTTAAAGACATTGCGCCTTGTTTTTGAGAATCTCCGACAGGCAAATTTTAAGGTCAAGTTTGACAAGTGTCGATTTTTTCAGGAAGAAGTGAAATTCGTAGGACACATAATCAATGGAGAAGGATATAGACCGAATCCGGCAAAGATTAGAACTGTTGCTGCATTTCCAACACCAACCCGTGTGAAACACGTGAGACAATTCTTAGGAATTCTCCAATTCTTTGCTGCTCATTGTGAGAAGTATTCCGAAACTGTTGCACCACTGCAAGGATTATTGAAAAAGAACTGCAGGTGGAACTGGAATGATGAATGCGAGATAGCTTTCAGGAGAGCTAAACAGATGCTTGTGGACTCAATTCAGTTAGAATATCCAGATTACTCTCGGAACTTTATTCTAGAAACTGATGCATCTGCCATTGGTATAGGAGCCATTTTACTGCAGGAAGATGATGAGAAGAAACGTCATTACATTGCTTTCTTAAGCCGACGTTTAAGAGCACATGAATCTCACTACTTCACGACCGAGATAGAAGCACTTGCAATTGTTTACGCACTTGAATACTGGCAGAAACTTCTGTTAGGTCAGAGGATTATTGTGAGAACCGATCATCATGCGTTGACCTTCATCTTGAGAACAAGACTGGCAAGCGACAGGATCACACGTTGGACGCTGTTTCTCCAACAGTTCGATTTGGAAATAGTTTATCGACCAGGCAGAGAGAATGTGTTGGCCGACATCCTCAGCCGGAATCCTGAAGCTACTGTTAATGCCATAGACATCGAGGGAGAATGCGAGGAACACCTTCGCCGATTTCGTCATTTACCTGAAGGACAGCGACGTGAGGAGGAACTCAGACATATTATCCGTTTCCTAGAACGAAGAATGGATCCACAGGATGATCATTATGCAAGGATTGCTGCTGTTGCAGATGGTTATTTGATTTATCATCGTGTCTTATACAAGTTTGTAGACGAGGACCACACTCAACTGCGTGCAGTTATTCCTAGGAGATACCAAGAATCTGTTATTCTTATGGTACATTTATCCATTGGACATGGTGGAACAGACAAAACCATTGCAACTATCAAGGAGTCTTTCACATGGAAAGGGTTAGGAGCCACCGTTAGACAGTGTTTACGTGCTTGCGACGCATGCCAGCGGAACAAATACACGTCACACTTGCTGAAGGAACAACCTAGACCAATACTACCAACTCAACCTAGAGAGTTGTATGCACAGGACCTGTATGGCCCAATACCTAAGGCTCGTCGTGGGAATCGATACATCGTTGTAACGGTGGATGTGTTCACGAAATATACGATGCTTCATCCAATTCAAAAAGCTACTGCACATCAGATTATTCAGAGGATTAGACGTCAAGTGATACCGGAGGCAGGAAAGCCACAATTCTTGTTGACTGATCTCGGATCACAGTACACCTCAGCAGAATTTGCCAATGCCATGAATGAGCTTGAAATAGGTCATGTTTTATCATCTATTCGACATCCAGAGAGCAACCCAGCAGAATGCGTGATGTCTATTATCGCAAAATTCTGTCGATTATATTGTCAAGAAGAACACTGGCGATGGACTGAAGTCCTTGTTATTATGGCAAAATGTATTAATTCAACAGTACATGAAAGCACTGGTCAAATACCTATGGTCTTGCATTTGAACCAGATGCCGCTGAGAATATGGGATCGTGTGATTGTAAATCCACCTTGTTTACAACCATCACATGCCAGCAGACTTTTAGCTGCGAGAGAGACTATGGACAGACAAGCTGCCAAGCGCTTGAGAAGAACTAGACGCCAGAGGTTTAGAGAACCACTAGTAGAAGGAGACCTTATCCTTATAAGGAGACCCGGAATTTCTAGTCCTATAGACCGCATATATGGGAAATTTCTATCCTTGTATTATGGCCCTAGTCGTATCCGACAGCCTTTGAACAATGGAAGTTATGTGATAGAAGACATTAGGACAGGAGAGCGCATTGGAACCTTTAATGCAGCCAATCTAAAAAAATATCACTCTTGAATGAATTTCAAAGCAAATAAAAATGTTATCCCAACATTTTATTTGAAACGACAGAGAGGCAGATGAACCCGCTGAGCTATGGTTCATGTGATATTTTTTTTTATGACAGAGCATTCATGATGGGATGTTGTACTTTTGAACACACCCAGGAAGCCACGTGAAGCTGAGAGATCACGCGATACTTTGAAGTAGCGGTGAATCGCACTTTTGACTTTGGTGTAAACTGCTAATTATTATCTGAGGTCTTATTAATTATTTTTATCTTTCCTACGAGACTCAGAATATTCCATTTCGTCATGCTGAATTATTAAAACATTTTGGAGAATGTTTATTTTTACTTTAGGTAAGGTAATACCCTTGCAGATACGCAAAAAGGAACGTAAGTAGTCGCTCAACGTTTTCGTTTTGACGACCTACTTTCTAGAGACACCCAGTATCGGAGCACTGCGTCTTGAGAATCCGCCTTGTGTGGGCGTGGAATTACATTTGTCCTACGAGACGTAGAAGAATATCCGCTGTTTAGCGTTAAAAGTGATTATAAGGTGCCATCGAGCAAGCAAATACTAATATTCACTGTCGATGAAGTCCAGTGAATTAAATAAGAAGCTTGGGAAATAATTATTGGCAAGTATAGTGTATTGCACAACATTGCTGTGACATCACATATTACCCACGCGTATGTGGAGGGCAGATGCCTAGTGGAAATATACAGGTAATAGTGTTACAATTATCCTGAATAAGTGTGATTATAATTGTATGAGATATTTAAATTGCCAAAGTGGAAACTTCATCTTTGAAACGTCGTATAATTCACGGATGCTGCGTGATACAAAAGTAGCGCCACTAGCACGTGCAGCATTATAAAATAGTGTTAGCTCACATGCTAATCCACATCTGCAAGATTAAGGCTGTGTCGTATTTTATAATTGAAGCCTATAATAGTCACGACGGACATTATAATTTTGGAAGTGAGAGGATGAATAATCACGCAACTTATTTCGCTACCCACGTGATTGGACTTTTCTTCACCATGGTTGAAGCAGTCAACATGGGCTAATACCATCCCGGTATAGGGGGGTGACGTTTCTACAGGAACCAGCATGATGGTGGAACTTCCAGAACGATGAACGAGAGGGAAGGAGCCAAAATGCCATTTCCAGGCATATCCACGAAGATGTCGACAGGGACAAATCGAACCCTGGTCTTTGGGGGAGTCCAGATGGGAATCATGATGAGGAGGATACCGATCCAGAGAGCCAGAGAGGTTTTTGTACAACCCTTGTTGTGGAATAGAGAGCTGAGTGAGAGCTCGTCCATTTCGTGAGTTTTTGTCACACCCCTTCTTTGTTCTAGTTTCTGGTGGTATAGTAGTTTTAATGTAGTTTGTGAATCAACCACACTCAGTGTCAGCCATTTTTCTAGGTAGGGATGTAACTAGATTAGTTAGATGTCATTTATTTCAGTTTAGAGTGAGACACCCTTGGGGTCAGACATTTTGGTCAGCCCTGGTGCAGCTTGGTGAACGTCGTGGAACGTCAATGCCTACCTTTTTGCTGAACCTGATCGTAGTCATTTTGAGGCTATTTTGTTCAACCCTACTTGGGGTAATTTTCAAGTCTTTGCTGACTGTAGTTATGGCAATCAGATGCCTTGGTTATTAATTGACTGCATTCTTCGCAGCCATCCTTTGTTACACCCCTGACTGTCGTTAGAACGGTCGTATCATTTAGGTAGTCGACAGTAACTACCAGTTTGTAAATGCATTATATTTCATTTTGAATAAGCTCAGAAGCTATTCTTGGTCATGTTTGAACCTAACAACTAGAAGGAATGTTTCGTTGCCTAGCATCGAACGCGGTTCCCAACGTATCATTAAGCAGATCTAGTGTGTGAATCTGTGCCACATTTATCATATTTTGCTTGTGTCGTGTGAGACACGTTTTTATTTGATGTTCTAGCAACTACTGAGTTGCATTTTTAAAGCAAAGAGCTTCAGTCATTGTAAGTTTACTTTCATTTAGACGTCTTTGGTAGAAAGACGGAAGTGTATTACTATACTCAGATTTATAGCGTGCGTTTGATACACGGACTCTGTAGAGATCCGTAACCTATGGTAATGTTTTTTATGAACCGGCCAGGTGCAGGTTTTGTATTGATTAAATCGCCGGCCTTGAATAAACTGGTTATGTAACCCAGTGACCTAGAGCACGCCTGCTTCATTGTGAAACAAAACTACTATAGACGAGGACAGAGTACAATTTGTATTCGCTTTTCCTTTCATTGCTATTTTGCTTATGGAAATCAGTTTCCACTCTTGTATTTGATCACTTGTTTTATGGATCGGTTTTTGTTAGTTTAACGCTCTGTTGCGTGTATTGTCGTATGACAGGTACAGTTATGTAAGGTTTTCTATAGGATGGTGAAGTCTACCCTGTTATAGCAGGATGTTATTGTATGCTTTGTCCGGGATGATCCCGTTGACCAGATGTTATTGGAAGGTAACTGTTGTACAGGCCTATCCCAGAGTTATTGAACGCGAGCTTAGCGCCGCTGGTAACCCGTGTTATTGTGTGTCCGAGTTGTTATACTCGTTGATTATATTCCGACTGTTGAGTCGAGGCTTTTTTTGGTGGAGAATGATCTCAGTTGGAGACACTCCGTGCCCAGGCTATTGTCAATGTTATTCGCCATAAACCTACGATAAACCTATAAACCGACATCCTAATAATAAGACGCATAATTGTTGTAAAACAAGCCTAACTAACGATTCTTTCTATCTAACTTTGTTCTTTGCATTCTGGAACTGTTGACATAGCCGTGCAGTTGAAGATAATTTCCTTGTGAGGAAATGACTGGGACAGTTGACATTTTTGTAGCGACCTGAAGCATGTGCGAACCGAGAGTTCGTAGCTTGTGGAGCTCAGGCCATGCGATGCCAGACGTGGTCTCAACTGCGCATTCGTCACCGTAACTATACACATTAGATGACTATGGTTTACAAAGAGTAAACCAAGGTGTAGGCAGGAATTTTTAATAAAACTACTGTGTCTATTTCGTTATTAATTTATGATGTCAAGTGTATTAAACCCTACATGTTACTTTATTGTGTGCTGTTAGCACATAGTTATTAAGCATAAATAAATTGTTTGTTTTTCATGGCTGTACACTTAGCTTTTGGATGTAATTGTTTTCTTTTACGGGCGTCATCGCCGTAAATTTTGTTAATTGATAGGACTTAGCTAGTTGAATTAATGTTAAATTTAAATGTCGAAATGGTACCATCCTAACCTAGATTTGTTTTGCTACCCTGTTAAATGTAAATTCAGATATTAGCTTGATCTTGTAACTTGAACTAGGGACTTGCGTCGTACCATATTCCTAGCGTTGCTGTTGTTGCTTTATCATTGTGAGTTAGATCTTTCGCGAGGGTTTTCAGTAACTTCTCAGGTAGGGGGACCTGTTCTTTATCTTTGTTTATTTATTAATTTGCGGACTAGCCGATTATAACCCTCCGAACTAGGCTAGGGGCTTGTGAATTTTAATAAATTTTCACGGTGTTTTACATGAGTCTGGATGTTTATTTTCTCAGTCTAGTTTTAAGGTGAACCTTTCCTTAGGCGGTCTATGACCATCGTCACCATGTACCACGATCCCTGTGGACTACGGACTCTCGTGCCGCTTTAGCCTTTATGGAAGGTCACCTGATCCTCACGGTACTTTTTATTTGATTTATGTGTCGTTAGTTGAGTCATCGTGGTTGTTGACATCAACTAAACGGTCACATTAAAATGGCGCCCAACTCATGTGCCGACGTTAACGTGGTGACCCTCAGTACCATGTTATTTTTTTTTTGAGGATCTTAATGTTGATTATTGGTAAATTGACAGGACTGGGACGAACTTAGAAAGTCGTACTGCAGATCAATTGACCGCATGGCATTCATGTTTTATAGAAGTCCATGGGGTGAGGCTTTAGTGTTGAATAAATGAAGGATAGGATTTTCTTTGATGATGCCTCATCCTAAGTAAATGTAATACTTTGCTTTGCTCACCGTTGTCTTTGTAAATGTAGAAGCACTTAGTTTGCATACTCCAGCTGTACTCGTGATATTTATATAAATGAAGCAAGCTTTATACCACCAAGTAACTAATCATAGCTGTAAGTTCCAGTAGAAATTGATCCCTCACTTTCTCATATATTTCTTATCTATGGATGAGGAAACTATTCGTCGTGTGTTTGGAGAGATGATGGCAGGTGTGAATGCCAATCTTCAACAGATTACTGCTGACTTAGGTCAGAATACTCAGGCTGTAAATACTGTAAGTGGTCATGTGGACCAGGTTAGACAGGAAGTCAACAATGTCAGTGGTCATGTGGACCAGGTTAGACAGGAAGTCAACAATGTAAGACAGGACTTAGAGATTAACACTCAGTCTATGAACAATGTAAGACAGGACTTAGAAATTAACACCCACTCTGTAAATAATGTTAGGGCTGATTTAACTCAAGTCAGGGCAGACATGGACACATATAGGATCGAAGCGAGAAATGATCTGACGACAGGTTTAGCAGCTGTTAGGGTTGATGTCATACGACACCATCAGGAGGCTAACCAGCGCGTAGATTGCTTAACCGACCAGATGAATAGAGCTAGGGAGGAGGTGCAAAACCGATTGGAGGAGCACACAGCTCAAATTCAGACAACCTTGAATAAAGTCCAGATAGACATGAGAGCAGATCTGGAACATACCAGGGAAGAATTCGGGACTCGACTAGATCACGTCGAGGGATTTATCGGAAATGTGAAGAAGGACATGGCAACCATGAACGTTGGTTTAATCTTGATGAGAGGAGCTGCCAATGCCGTTAATAACAACGTGAAGACTATCGTTGATGGCATGATGGAGATTAAAGAGGAACTTAACACCAACAGGAGAAACATTTCTGAATTGACGGAAACCGTAGCCAGTCTACGTGAGACAGTTGATGTTCATCATGAGGAACACAAAATAGACCTCATGTTATTGAGAGGTGACCTCAACGAACACGAAGCTACCGTCGAGGCTAAGGTAGCCGAGGTTAGAGACGATGTGGGTAAAATCCAAGAAAATATGTCCAGAGTTGAAGGAGATATCGATTCCTTACAAAAGAGATTTGAGGAAGTCGCGGTGACCGAGAGGTTAGACCTCAGTTATAACCTTAGGACGGCCATACGCGAGGTAGACACAAACCTCAAGGGAAAGGTTGACAGGATCGAGCTGCAATTGAACGACTTAGACAACAAAGTCGCAGCCAGAACCATCCCAGGTCTTGAAGTAATAGAAAGACGCCTGGACAGACTCGAGACGACTCCAAGAGAGAGACACGTACACCCACAGATGGGAGAATCTCAGGAAACGCCTATATCTCAATCAGGAGGAATGATGCCTACCCATTTCCAACCCAGCGCGCCTATGGAATCGCAACCGTCACAATTCACTAATTTAGCGCAAGGTCAGACCTTGAACTTTGACGCTCACCCGTTTCAACCAGCATCTAATCGAATTAGTCATGAGACTAACACTCCTACGCAGAGTTACATGCAAAATACTTTCAGACCCGCGAATACGCAGGGAAATGTCACCATAATTCGTTCAAGAGAGGAGCAACCAGCTCGCTTCTCGGGAACTGGGAGCGGTGTTACTCCAGTGGAATTCCTAGCAAATGTCGAAAGCTACTTACGTGATACTATGGTAACTCCAGAGAGGGAACTAAGAGTTATAGAGCGACTGCTTGAGGGACAAGCCGGTACCTGGTTCAGAGCATTCCGATACTCATTCACAGGCTACCAAGACTTTAAGGAAGCGTTATTAAGAACATATTGGTCGAGCGACATCCAGCAGAGTATCCGAGCTGAGATGTACACTCGAAGGTACAGTTCCAATACACCTACTCGTTATGCGAATTACTTCGCAATACAGCTCGCGAAGCTCCGTTGTCTTCAGCCTCCGTTGTCCGAACAAGATTTGGTGAACACAATTGTTTGGCAGTACCCTGCGGATGTACAACGTGTGTTAATCGCTGCAGGGGCATCCACTTTCCAGCAGTGTGACCAGATACTGCGAAGGTTGGACGCTAACACAGAACAGTTTCCTACACACCGTCAGCAGAAGGCTGATAGGCGCGAGGATAGACATATGAATCTGACGACTGTTGATAAAGTGAGCCAGACGCCACAACAAACACAAACCACAGAGGATTCTGGGCGACGTGATAATAATTACAGTTATAACAGGAGAGAATGGAATAACACTCCGTATACTCGAAATCAACATGATGACCGGCGAAGTCATTGGGACCGGCGATTCGACCGAAGGACGGACGACAACCGACGTCATGAAAACAACCACCGAGGGAATGAAGGAAGAAATCAGCAACACGGACGTATCCGTAGAGACTATCGATATAGTGGGGGTTACGACAGAAATCGAGACCCTAGATACCAGCCAGACAGGGATTGGAAAGGAAGAGCACGGGAGAGCCGTGAGTACCTCCAACAATTGAGAGAATTGCAGATCCAAGAAGAGGGAGAACGGAACCCTACTTCGAGGGAAAATAGACATTCGGCGCAGGAGACGGAGCAGAACCAGCCCAGTACTTCTCGCCATGACAGAAAAAAAAAACTCCGAAAAATCAATAGATTCTTGTTTGGTTGAGCACCGAGTAACTGCCTCTATATTACTCTGGGAGCCAATCCAAGAAGACTTGTTGGACGAACGACGAACGACGAACCACAATTATGAATTAACACGTCTACCCAAGATTGTAGCCACCTTGAATGAAGTCAGTGTAGTCATACTCATCGATACTGGAGCGATGATTAGTGTAATTTCCGCCGATTGCCATGCCAGACTTAGAGCAAACTCTGAGGTGACGGAGTTGCCCATTTCAGCTATAAGAGTCAGAGGTGTCATACCTGACCGCGTTGTAACGTGCAAAATCCAGATTTTGTGTACTGTGAAGATTTCGAGCCACGTGTACTTGCACGAATTTCTCGTAATGAAGGGCCTGCATCATGATGCCATTTTAGGCGCAGACTTCATTATAAAATATGATGGAATCATTGACATGGGACGGGATACGGTAGAGTTCAAGCCGAACGAACCCATTCAGATGAGCCTAATTGAAGAAGAACCGGAATTCCTATCCGAAGTAGTCGTAGTCGAAGCATTAAATGGCAAGGAAATTGAGGCGACACTAGATGCCGACGAAGAGGCAGAATCGTTATCAGCACCCACACATGAGGATCTTGACGCAATACTGAACGAATACCGAGATATATTCGACACCACACCTGGTGAAATATTAGACTACGAGTATGATCTTGTATTACTGGACGATTCCCCATTCCAGAAAAGGATCTATCCGATTGCCGAGAAACATCTCGAAGAAGCTGCTAAGAAGATCCATGAGATGGAAGCAGCGGGTACAATCAAGAAATCACCGACTCCTTTCTTGAATCCCGTAATACCTGTGGTTAAGGTAGATGGAAGCTTGAGACTTTGTCTTGATGCCAGAGCCTTCAATGAACGCCTAGCTCCTGAGCACGACAGACCGCCCAAGATTAGGGACATTCTCAGGAAGTTCAAAGGAAAAAGGATATTTTCATCATTAGACTTGGTTCAGTCTTATTACCATATCAGATTATCTGAGCATACTCAGAAATATACTGGATTCTTGTTTGATCAGACTACTTATGTATTCCAAAAGCTACCATTTGGATTGAAAAATGCCGGAGCCGCATTAATCAGAGCACTTGATGCCAAGCTGACTCATGAAGTGAAGCAGAAAGTAATATGTTATGTGGATGACATAATCATAGCTTCGGGAACGGAAGAAGAGCATTTAAAGACATTGCGCCTTGTTTTTGAGAATCTCCGACAGGCAAATTTTAAGGTCAAGTTTGACAAGTGTCGATTTTTTCAGGAAGAAGTGAAATTCGTAGGACACATAATCAATGGAGAAGGATATAGACCGAATCCGGCAAAGATTAGAACTGTTGCTGCATTTCCAACACCAACCCGTGTGAAACACGTGAGACAATTCTTAGGAATTCTCCAATTCTTTGCTGCTCATTGTGAGAAGTATTCCGAAACTGTTGCACCACTGCAAGGATTATTGAAAAAGAACTGCAGGTGGAACTGGAATGATGAATGCGAGATAGCTTTCAGGAGAGCTAAACAGATGCTTGTGGACTCAATTCAGTTAGAATATCCAGATTACTCTCGGAACTTTATTCTAGAAACTGATGCATCTGCCATTGGTATAGGAGCCATTTTACTGCAGGAAGATGATGAGAAGAAACGTCATTACATTGCTTTCTTAAGCCGACGTTTAAGAGCACATGAATCTCACTACTTCACGACTGAGATAGAAGCACTTGCAATTGTTTACGCACTTGAATACTGGCAGAAACTTCTGTTAGGTCAGAGGATTATTGTGAGAACCGATCATCATGCGTTGACCTTCATCTTGAGAACAAGACTGGCAAGCGACAGGATCACACGTTGGACGCTGTTTCTCCAACAGTTCGATTTGGAAATAGTTTATCGACCAGGCAGAGAGAATGTGTTGGCCGACATCCTCAGCCGGAATCCTGAAGCTACTGTTAATGCCATAGACATCGAGGGAGAATGCGAGGAACACCTTCGCCGATTTCGTCATTTACCTGAAGGACAGCGACGTGAGGAGGAACTCAGACATATTATCCGTTTCCTAGAACGAAGAATGGATCCACAGGATGATCATTATGCAAGGATTGCTGCTGTTGCAGATGATTATTTGATTTATCATCGTGTCTTATACAAGTTTGTAGACGAGGACCACACTCAACTGCGTGCAGTTATTCCTAGGAGATACCAAGAATCTGTTATTCTTATGGTACATTTATCCATTGGACATGGTGGAACAGACAAAACCATTGCAACTATCAAGGAGTCTTTCACATGGAAAGGGTTAGGAGCCACCGTTAGACAGTGTTTACGTGCTTGCGACGCATGCCAGCGGAACAAATACACGTCACACTTGCTGAAGGAACAACCTAGACCAATACTACCAACTCAACCTAGAGAGTTGTATGCACAGGACCTGTATGGCCCAATACCTAAGGCTCGTCGTGGGAATCGATACATCGTTGTAACGGTGGATGTGTTCACGAAATATACGATGCTTCATCCAATTCAAAAAGCTACTGCACATCAGATTATTCAGAGGATTAGACGTCAAGTGATACCGGAGGCAGGAAAGCCACAATTCTTGTTGACTGATCTCGGATCACAGTACACCTCAGCAGAATTTGCCAATGCCATGAATGAGCTTGAAATAGGTCATGTTTTATCATCTATTCGACATCCAGAGAGCAACCCAGAAGAATGCGTGATGTCTATTATCGCAAAATTCTGTCGATTATATTGTCAAGAAGAACACTGGCGATGGACTGAAGTCCTTGTTATTATGGCAAAATGTATTAATTCAACAGTACATGAAAGCACTGGTCAAATACCTATGGTCTTGCATTTGAACCAGATGCCGCTGAGAATATGGGATCGTGTGATTGTAAATCCACCTTGTTTACAACCATCACATGCCAGCAGACTTTTAGCTGCGAGAGAGACTATGGACAGACAAACTGCCAAGCGCTTGAGAAGAACTAGACGCCAGAGGTTTAGAGAACCACTAGTAGAAGGAGACCTTATCCTTATAAGGAGACCCGGAATTTCTAGTCCTATAGACCGCATTTATGGGAAATTTCTATCCTTGTATTATGGCCCTAGTCGTATCCGACAGCCTTTGAACAATGGAAGTTATGTGATAGAAGACATTAGGACAGGAGAGCGCATTGGAACCTTTAATGCAGCCAATCTAAAAAAATATCACTCTTGAATGAATTTCAAAGCAAATAAAAATGTTATCCCAACATTTTATTTGAAACGACAGAGAGGCAGATGAACCCGCTGAGCTATGGTTCATGTGATATTTTTTTTATGACAGAGCATTCATGATGGGATGTTGTACTTTTGAACACACCCAGGAAGCCACGTGAAGCTGAGAGATCACGCGATACTTTGAAGTAGCGGTGAATCGCACTTTTGACTTTGGTGTAAACTGCTAATTATTATCTGAGGTCTTATTAATTATTTTTATCTTTCCTACGAGACTCAGAATATTCCATTTCGTCATGCTGAATTATTAAAACATTTTGGAGAATGTTTATTTTTACTTTAGGTAAGGTAATACCCTTGCAGATACGCAAAAAGGAACGTAAGTAGTCGCTCAACGTTTTCGTTTTGACGACCTACTTTCTAGAGACACCCAGTATCGGAGCACTGCGTCTTGAGAATCCGCCTTGTGTAGGCGTGGAATTACATTTGTCCTACGAGACGTAGAAGAATATCCGCTGTTTAGCGTTAAAAGTGATTATAAGGTGCCATCGAGCAAGCAAATACTAATATTCACTGTCGATGAAGTCCAGTGAATTAAATAAGAAGCTTGGGAAATAATTATTGGCAAGTATAGTGTATTGCACAACATTGCTGTGACATCACATATTACCCACGCGTATGTGGAGGGCAGATGCCTAGTGGAAATATACAGGTAATAGTGTTACAATTATCCTGAATAAGTGTGATTATAATTGTATGAGATATTTAAATTGCCAAAGTGGAAACTTCATCTTTGAAACGTCGTATAATTCACGGATGCTGCGTGATACAAAAGTAGCGTCACTAGCACGTGCAGCATTATAAAATAGTGTTAGCTCACATGCTAATCCACATCTGCAAGATTAAGGCTGTGTCGTATTTTATAATTGAAGCCTATAATAGTCACGACGGACATTATAATTTTGGAAGTGAGAGGATGAATAATCACGCAACTTATTTCGCTACCCACGTGATTGGACTTTTCTTCACCATGGTTGAAGCAGTCAACATGGGCTAATACCATCCCGGTATGGGGGGGTGACGTTTCTACAGGAACCAGCATGATGGTGGAACTTCCAGAACGATGAACGAGAGGGAAGGAGCCAAAATGCCATTTCCAGGCATATCCACGAAGATGTCGACAGGGACAAATCGAACCCTGGTCTTTGGGGGAGTCCAGATGGGAATCCTGATGAGGAGGATACCGATCCAGAGAGCCAGAGAGGTTTTTGTACAACCCTTGTTGTGGAATAGAGAGCTGAGTGAGAGCTCCTCCATTTCGTGAGTTTTTGTCACACCCCTTCTTTGTTCTAGTTTCTAGTGGTATAGTAGTTTTAATGTAGTTTGTGAATCAACCACACTCAGTGTCAGCCATTTTTCTAGGTAGGGATGTAACTAGATTAGTTAGATGTCATTTATTTCAGTTTAGAGTGAGACACCCTTGGGGTCAGACATTTTGGTCAGCCCTGGTGCAGCTTGGTGAACGTCGTGGAACGTCAATGCCTACCTTTTTGCTGAACCTGATCGTAGTCATTTTGAGGCTATTTTGTTCAACCCTACTTGGGGTAATTTTCAAGTCTTTGCTGACTGTAGTTATGGCAATCAGATGCCTTGGTTATTAATTGACTGCATTCTTCGCAGCCATCCTTTGTTACACCCCTGACTGTCGTTAGAACGGTCGTATCATTTAGGTAGTCGACAGTAACTACCAGTTTGTAAATGCATTATATTTCATTTTGAATAAGCTCAGAAGCTATTCTTGGTCATGTTTGAACCTAACAACTAGAAGGAATGTTTCGTTGCCTAGCATCGAACGCGGTTCCCAACGTATCATTAAGCAGATCTAGTGTGTGAATCTGTGCCACATTTATCATATTTTGCTTGTGTCGTGTGAGACACGTTTTTATTTGATGTTCTAGCAACTACTGAGTTGCATTTTTAAAGCAAAGAGCTTCAGTCATTGTAAGTTTACTTTCATTTAGACGTCTTTGGTAGAAAGACGGAAGTGTATTACTATACTCAGATTTATAGCGTGCGTTTGATACACGGACTCTGTAGAGATCCGTAACCTATGGTAAAGTTTTTTATGAACCGGCCAGGTGCAGGTTTTGTATTGATTAAATCGCCGGCCTTGAATAAACTGGTTATGTAACCCAGTGACCTAGAGCACGCCTGCTTCATTGTGAGACAAAACTACTATAGACGAGGACAGAGTACAATTTGTATTCGCTTTTCCTTTCATTGCTATTTTGCTTATGGAAATCAGTTTCCACTCTTGTATTTGATCACTTGTTTTATGGATCGGTTTTTGTTAGTTTAACGCTCTGTTGCGTGTATTGTCGTATGACAGGTACAGTTATGTAAGGTTTTCTATAGGATGGTGAAGTCTACCCTGTTATAGCAGGATGTTATTGTATGCTTTGTCCGGGATGATCCCGTTGACCAGATGTTATTGGAAGGTAACTGTTGTACAGGCCTATCCCAGAGTTATTGAACGCGAGCTTAGCGCCGCTGGTAACCCGTGTTATTGTGTGTCCGAGTTGTTATACTCGTTGATTATATTCCGACTGTTGAGTCGAGGCTTTTTTTGGTGGAGAATGATCTCAGTTGGAGACACTCCGTGCCCAGGCTATTGTCAATGTTATTCGCCATAAACCTACGATAAACCTATAAACCGACATCCTAATAATAAGACGCATAATTGTTGTAAAACAAGCCTAACTAACGATTCTTTCTATCTAACTTTGTTCTTTGCATTCTGGAACTGTTGACATAGCCGTGCAGTTGAAGATAATTTCCTTGTGAGGAAATGACTGGGACAGTTGACATTTTTGTAGCGACCTGAAGCATGTGCGAACCGAGAGTTCGTAGCTTGTGGAGCTCAGGCCATGCGATGTCAGACGTGGTCTCAACTGCGCATTCGTCACCGTAACTATACACATTAGATGACTATGGTTTACAAAGAGTAAACCAAGGTGTAGGCAGGAATTTTTAATAAAACTACTGTGTCTATTTCGTTATTAATTTATGATGTCAAGTGTATTAAACCCTACATGTTACTTTATTGTGTGCTGTTAGCACATAGTTATTAAGCATAAATAAATTGTTTGTTTTTCATGGCTGTACACTTAGCTTTTGGATGTAATTGTTTTCTTTTACGGGCGTCATCGCCGTAAATTTTGTTAATTGATAGGACTTAGCTAGTTGAATTAATGTTAAATTTAAATGTCGAAATGGTACCATCCTAACCTAGATTTGTTTTGCTACCCTGTTAAATGTAAATTCAGATATTAGCTTGATCTTGTAACTTGAACTAGGGACTTGCGTCGTACCATATTCCTAGCGTTGCTGTTGTTGCTTTATCATTGTGAGTTAGATCTTTCGCGAGGGTTTTCAGTAACTTCTCAGGTAGGGGGACCTGTTCTTTATCTTTGTTTATTTATTAATTTGCGGACTAGCCGATTATAACCCTCCGAACTAGGCTAGGGGCTTGTGAATTTTAATAAATTTTCACGGTGTTTTACATGAGTCTGGATGTTTATTTTCTCAGTCTAGTTTTAAGGTGAACCTTTCCTTAGGCGGCCTATGACCATCGTCACCATGTACCACGATCCCTGTGGACTACGGACTCTCGTGCCGCTTTAACCTTTATGGAAGGTCACCTGATCCTCACGGTACTTTTTATTTGATTTATGTGTCGTTAGTTGAGTCATCGTGGTTGTTGACATCAACTAAACGGTCACAATATCTAGAACAGACTTATGAAGACATAAGAGATTTGCCTATCAAGGAGAAAACAAAAGATCACTGTTGGTGTTTGACAAAGAGAAAGGAAGAAATGAACATGCAAGGAGCAATAAAAATTATATCTCAGGTACCGTGTATTCAAAGAATACACCACGGGCGGGGACACCAAGAGCCCGCCGATGAGCCAGCTTGGTGTCCTAGGCGAAACCCCACACAAGACACGGCACAAACCTAGAAGAATTGCTGTGTTATAATTCACTGTCCGTGAAAGTCAATATACCATCTTTTTCAAACAAGAAACATTATCGACTCCAACTAGATTTTTACCTGAGGGTAATTAAGTTTTTATAAGGCTGTTCCTGGTTAAATAAACCACTCCTCTGTACGTTCGGGGATTAAATATAGTGAATTGATAGCACTGGGCACTTAAGTATTTACCTCCGCTGTAAAACAAGTTATCTTAACACAAGTTTTGTCAACTCAATTGAATTTTCGAGAAAAAGATACGAATTACACAATTGAATTTTCGAGAAAAAGATACGAATTACACAGCATGTTTCATTGCAAGCTACCACAACAGGGAGGCTAGTTCATTTTCTAATGATTTGTACAAGAGAATAACTTTCTAAGGTTAGCATGAACAATGGTGTTGTTGTGTGGTATCAAGTAGCTACGTTAATTTGCAATCACACTTGTCAGTAAGTGCTTGAACATGTTATGCTAGGTAGCTGGTTACAGTCAATGATCTGTAAAATACTACCGGATGTCGCGCTCCTCCCAATGGCCGCTCGAAAAACTGAGTCATGGTAATCGGTTACATTCGCCTGGAGAGAGGGGAGTAGATCTGCTCTCCGTCAGCTGTTTGACAGTATGTAATGTCTGAAAGGCGGGCATAATTTTATAGATTTGGTTATTTATTTTAAATATATTAAAGTTATTTCATAACGGTTTCAGACTACACATTGCTGTTAATTAGTACAAACTAATGTATGAGGACCTGAGAAGAAAATAAATATGATATTTATTTTAAAGGGCATCGTAGTTAAGTCAAATTTCTCAAATGAATAGAGCGTAAAGAAAAGGGTTCTGAATATAGTTGCGAAAAACTGCATTCTTGGCTGTCACCGCGGAGGCCCGGGTTCGATTCCCACCTCTACCAAGAACATGTTAAATCTGGTCTGAGGGCTGGAGCGGGGTACACTCGACCTCGTGAGGCAAAAATGGATCGAGGTGGGTTGGAAGTAGTTTCCAGGCAAATGCCGGGATGGTACCCAATTTAAGGCCACGGCCGTTTCTACCCAAATCCTACCTCTACTACATATACACACTCCAGTACAGACATCACAGTGACACAGGTTATCAGACAAATTAACACCACCCAAGTACACAGAGATACATGATCATGATGTCGCAAAGACCCTAAAATATTCAGCAACAACATAAAACTGCAGCCCAGACTACTTTGGCAGTGCTCAGTAGCTTCTGTTAAACAACTGTCAGTCATAAACATAATGCATTACTGCAATCGATACCAGCAGTTTCTGGGTTGCAGGAAGGATAAACCGTATTTTAATAGAACATTGCATTCACTTGTTTCAGGCTAACATATTTAATGCCAGAGTTCCCTTGGTTAACTCATGTTTTCGTCTGGCCCCAAAGCTATTTGGGTGATGTTTCTGGGGGCTTCCTTTTCCTGCCTCTCATGCCCCCTTCTCTTTCTTGTTCTGATATCCTCATTCTCTAGGGACTGGAACTCTGAACTGTGATATGAGTTAAATATTAAGTACCGTTCATTGTAGATTGTATGTGTTCAATATAATAATAAAAAGGAACAATTTCCTTAGAAGAGTAATTATTGTTGCAACAAATACACTTTATGAGAGTCAAACTTCAGAATGAAATTTAGTGATAAATTGAAGTTAAAGTGGAAAAATTAAAATGTTGTCAAATAATCCAGAATAATAATCTGAATGAGCAAAATATACTCTTCATATTAAAGAAAGGCTTGATCTCCATCCTTTAATGGAATGAACCAATGGATGATTTGTGTATTGTTGTATCCATAGGAACAGATGACCTTGCTGTTCCGCCCCTTAAAACCACCATAACTCTCTTATGTATGTAGGCCACAGAAATGATCGTAGGGTACATATATTTATATAGGCCTGCAGAAAAATAAGCATGAATGTTGCTCCAGGAAGTTGCTCAAGTTTGCATTCCTATGCCTGAAAGATTGAAAAGCAAAAGAGATTAGAAGTTAATAGCCTATACCACAGGCGAATTTGTCATATTATGTTGAAATCTACCATAATAGTCTACTTTTAAAATCAAAGCGCATGGAAATTAAGATTCCCTAAAGGCCTATGTATCACTTCACTCCTCCTGTAGATTGTAGTCATTGCCGTGTATTTTGAAACAAAGAAATATTGTAGAATAACAGCTTACACCAAATGTCTTCGTTTTCATTTCTTACGGCTCGTAATAACTATTTCCCATCAGAATCACGGAGTTAATAAGCCTAAGTAAGCATCCTTTCAACGAGCGGGCCATGCAGCTTGAACGATGTTCGCCCCCAACACCAGGCAAATGTAATCGCAAAGCAAGAGGCCTCACTCCAGTCGTGGTAGCGAGACATCCAGTAGTATTATAGAGATCAATGGGTCAACCAGACCTAGCCCGACCGTTCACTTTAAGTTTTCCACCCGACCGCTCTAGGGTTAACCTTGTCCCTCCTTGCTAGTGTGATTTCATCTAATTAGGGGGAAATTGAAGAATAATATTTTTTTTCCTTATACAGTTTCATTTCATAGAGAAGCTGCCTTGTCCACCATCGCATGTATATTATCCCACGTGGCAAGTGATTCTGCATTCAAGTCGGATAAAACAACTCAATGCGTTTTCAGGCATTTACTCTCACTAAACAGCTATGGATATGTCGTGAACTGTTGATTATTATTGCGATATACTTCCCCCTTAATGCTGCTTAAATACCACATTCAAGCTTCATCCCTTAATTGGCTTCTTCTTTCTCGGAAACTGGCACTTAAATCCTTAACCCAATTACAAAGCCCTTTTCATTTCCCCTTAAGGAACAGTGTTTTGGATCACGGAATATAAGATGCCCAGCCATACCGGCACCCGGAAAAATAGATACTGTACCGGTAAATTGATCATCAAACTAGAAGGTACCTGGCCGCCTCGTTGCTTATTGGGAAACTGTTTGGATGTCACCGCAAAGGCCCGGGTTCGATTTCGTGGCTCAGCCACAGGACATCTAATTCTGATCTGGGGAATAGTGAGGCAGAACTCAGCCAGCCGTAGTTTCCCACTCCTACTCGATGCCATTGCTGGGGTAGTACCTAACCGAACGCCACGGCTGTTTCCTGCCCTAATTGCACCTCAATTACAAATACACACACTAGTTCAGACTTCACCGAGTTGGAAAAAATACTCCCAAAAAGTATTTTAGATACATAATAATCAATATTCACAAGAAAGGATTTTACATACAAAATACCGGTACACTGATAAATTTCCGGAAAATACAAAATAGTATTTTAAAATACAATTCCAATACAAAATACTTTCTCCCATTCAGACTTTTCAGATAGAAATATTACTGTCATTATTCATCTGAACGGATACGCGCGTTATGAGTAAGGCCAATGGTTCAAATCCCACTTCAGCCCCTTGAGAAGTTTCTCCTCACCATGTCTCCCATCCCGCAAAATGGGGAATAATATATATGGATAATTATAATAATTCATTCGTCTCACCCTCTTTGGGGTGTTGTACTTTCCTTTATGCGCAGTATATCTTCAGTTTTTCCGATCTTCTTTTCCTCTTTTCTTCCGTGATAATGGCTTTGGATTTTAGTGTAGATTTTCCTTGGAAAATAATATTTTCGTGTTTAGTAATTATTTTAGCTTTTCAATTGAGCAGTGAATTTACCGTAATATTTAAAATTCTAATTGGTCCTTGTCAGTTACATTAAACCAGGGGTGCACAACCCGCGGCCCTCAAAGTCAGTTTATGCGGCCCGTGATACTATTGAAACCGTGAATAAATATATTGCGAATGATGAGATTGTTCCCATTATGGAATTAATTGATCTTCAGTGTAACAATGAGCTAAAAACTAAATTCTCTGAAGCTTCTGCCATTGAATTTTACAAAAATTACTTACCGAAAGAAATGAAATTGCTCAAAGATCATGCTTTAAAATCTCTAACATTGAACCTAATATTGACAGACTATTGAAAAATGAACAATGCCAATCATCACATTAGGAGCATTAGGCTACTACTTGATTTGATGGTCGGTTTGACGATATATTGATTTTCATATTTTATATACTTTGATGTTAAACATTCTGTTTTTTTTGTAAACATAAAAAATTACCACCTTGTGATAGTATTATTTTATTTTATATACCCCTAAACTTTTTCGAATTAGGAGTAAGTTGTTTGTAAATCAGTAATTTCATAACTTAACGCAATTTGTCGAAAAAGGTCAAAAATGGATTTAAACCATTTAGAGCACACAAAAATGATATTGAAACACATATCTTGTCTGCTGGTAGAATAGGTTATTCAGATAATAGTAACATTAGCTTTAGCGGTAAGGTTTGGCAAGTGCCTATGTGGAGAGGTAACTTGCGGCCCGCCACTTATTATGTAAAAATAAACTTGGACCCCACTTATAAAAAGGTTGAGCACCCCTGCATTAAACCATGTGGGCTTTGTTTTGCGATTACGGAAGAAATGAAAGATTCCTTTGGTTAATCTATTAGAGTTCATTCTGAGAAGATGCCCGTAAAGATTTATCCCCCCTTTTCGTATAATATCTGGGAGTTATTATTATTGTGATTGTTAGGTGACCTACTCTACAAATTCAACTCAGCGATACTGGAACTGTATTGGGGAGTCTGTGGTTGAGATTTAATCAATTTTGTCTTGTAACCATCAAATGTGATACGAGAGATCTTTTACGAGCTATAACAGTATGTACTGTTTACACTGGGTGTAGCTCTTTACTGAACGCAATCATCGAAGAAAGCCTGCTGCCAAACACAAGACATGGAACCTTTGTGTTGCCACTTAAGGTCCAGCACCAAAACTCTCTTCTATCGCTGAATGCTGTTCCCCAGTTTCATAAATAGTTTGTTTTTGTTGTTGTAAATGATTCACTTAGGGACTTTGCGACATGTAGCCTCATGTACTTGGGTGTGTATTGATAACGTGTGTTATTGTGGAGGTTGTATTTGTGTGTATTGAAATATTTGAAGCCACTTTTTCAGTTTTCCCTAAGTAATCTGATATTATTCAGTCGGTCAATAAAGTTTACAAATCCCCGCACTTTGTAATGAGGCTATTCAAATGAAGAAGTACAACTGCTAAAGAATCAGGATATATTTTGTCACTTGTTTTCTGTAATTCGCATGGGATCCATATCAAGTAGGGATCGTAAATGAGATAGAAATGAACCAAGGAAAGGCCACTAGATATGTGCTCAGTTATTTTAATTCCAGGAGCAATGTTCAAGAAAACTGGGGCTAAACGAACGAAATCTAGACTCTGCGCAATGTACAACCAGCATGGGGTAAACCTATCAAACGTATGGGAAAGCCCACCTTCGTGAGTAGGGGTGATCATTCTTTCAGAGTTGGGGTTCAAACACAGCGTACAAATTATGGGAAGTATTATTCGGTAAACCGTGTCATTGATAACTGGAACTCTTTACCTGCCGCAATCTTAGAGTCTATTACAAACTTGTAGGTGGGAGTAAGAAAAAAATGATGATTTGTGTAAATACTCTAGTTTAATTGTTTCGTATAAGCGTTTACGTTTTATGAATACCCAAATTGGTCAGCGGGGGGCACATCTTCAGTTGCAAATGTTATGAATTAATAAATGGAGGAGAAAAAAGGTGTTGGAAAGGGTCACAGCTGCTGTGAGAGACGAAATCACGAGCAATAATGTTTCAGTAGGAGCCGATGTGAACATTTCCTTACCAAAGTGGACATTCCTCCCTCTCGCTCCCGCTGCAGCACATGACTTGCTCGCATACGAAACTCTTTTGGTACGAATGGCACGTAGTAATTCCAGTATACTCGAATCCTGAGGAGCTGAGGTTATTAAAAACGAACTCTCTTAGCAGAGCAAGAAATTGATCTTATTTTCTTTATTATAACATGATTTGTTCAAGGTGACGTACTGTATGCCATAGACGATGAGTAAGAAGACAAAATTACGTGTGTGCTCCAATCCCATCAAGCAGCTATTTGATTGTCAGCCGTAGTTCATCCATTCTTGGGTAAAATTGAATGTGAGTAGGAGAAAGTGGCAGCTTATAGCTGAGAGATCCTGAAAGGGTTACGACACGTAGCCTGGAAATTCAGAAGCAGTGGCGTAGCCAGGGGGTGTTAGGGGGGGGGGGGAGGGTGTCCGGGGGGGGGGGGTTAGAACCCCCCCCCCCCCCATTGAAAAATCGGCAGGTTATGATTTGTGTCTGTGATGATGTACTGTTGTCGCCTTTCGGCCCGGGTCCCCATTTGTTGCTACACACGTCATCATGACAACGTATACCACAGTCTACCTACAGATCGCGAAGCTTGGCACATATTTTTCTACCGCGAGACAATAATGATTGCATGCACCCAGCAAGAATGTGCCGACTGCGCTATGTTGGTGTATGTTATTGTTGCTGGATTTACTGTATGTGAGCATTGTGTGAAGGTTATTTCTTTAATTTAACATGTGCTTTACAAGAGGAGATGTGAAGTTCAATAAACAGATCTAATATTAGACGCAATATTTCAGTGTTGCTAAGTAACCTATGATCGCTTTTCAGTCGGTCAACACGAGTGTACGGTACCCAATTAGATTAGGTGGGCAGTGACAATTTATCTCCCAAAGCCTGAAATAAAAATACATGAATAGTTTATTCACTTAATAAATCACTTCTCACATAAAGGGTTGGAGGGGGGTGTATGAGAAGCGTTTTATTAAATTTATAAATAATTGTTGTATTATGAATTACACAGGGAAATTAATTGTTACTCCTCGCCCAATCTAATTGGGTGTCAGACTGTTCAAATAGCAAGACGACACCCGAGTTTCCAAAGGACTCTAAAGGTAAGATTTGAACTATGGATTTTAGGCCAGTATTATAAAGCTTTTCAAGGGGAGCGTGATGGTGCAGTGGCTTAGCTGTTCGTCAATCACCCGGACGGCCGGAGTTCCAATCCCGGTGACAGCGGGGTGGAATTTTCACCTGATAAATTACGTGGCGTCAGGAAGGGCATCCGGCCTTAAATCCCCGGCCAAAACCAAAATGAGCCTGATTGGCTCCGGCGACCCCAATTAATTGGGATACGCAGTAGAAAGTATTATAAAGCTTTTCAATCAAACAACGGAACTAGGTCTTTAACTGGTTATAAATCAATAATAATGTTATTGGTTATAGATCCCTTTTAACTACTGTTATTTTAGAGACACCGGGGTTCCGGAATTTTGCCCTGAAGGGGATCTTAAACGTGCTAGTAAATCTACAGACATGGTTCCCTCTCATGTATGCACCCTTAAATGCCAGCTGACTGCTCCAGGATTAGATCCTGCAACTTTGGGAACAGCAGGCGAGAACGTTACCGCTGAGCCACGGAGCCAGTCGGTTATAAATCAGAAGCATGTCTCGGTAGGATATCTATGCATGGCTTCGGTGGCGTAGTCGGTAGCATGCTGAACTGCTATGCCCAAGCTCGCGGGTTCAAACCCAGTCGAAGTCGTCGGGCCCATGTCATAGATTTATGGCACGTAAAATAACTTATAACTACAATTGATAGTGTGTAGCCAAAATTTGTAGGCTATTGGGTTAGACACGCTCTATCAAGTTCAAACGTTCGCCGTTGGGTTTCAGCTCTGGTACGGTAGCTTAAGTTGGAACTACTTGACATTGAAATTTGGGAACCTACGGGCGTTCATGTTAAATGCCCTGCTATGGCCATTGGCTGCAAATCAAATATAAATATCTATGCATTTTGAAAATTAAGACGTACGGTTGGCTAAGTAAACGTAAAAGATGTCATCTCAAACGCTTGCCTACATTTTAATCTTCAGATGTAGAAAATGTCTTGTTAATAGTCAGAGAGCTGATTTAATGAATAAAGATTTTGCACAATAATATAAACTTACTCTCGAATCCTTTAGATGCAAGCCAATTTATGTCGTCAGGATAATGCTCACAAACATAGATGTGGTACACTGTTTGTTAATTCTCTTATGAAATACCTGGTCTCCCACATGGCTGCTGTGAAGGTATGGTACACAATTGTTATTGCCAATATTTTGTAAAATTGGCATCGTATTATTTTGTCAAATTGAGGAATGAATGGTTTCAAACCCACAGAAAAAATACGTAGTACCTACAATTGAGCCATTTAAGACCTTAAGATCCTTTTATACTTTTCGTTTCACAAATCACACAGGTATTTTTACTAATTAACTATAATGTTACTCAATTTTACGGAATAACTAGCTTTTGATATGGTTAAGATTTTGATATTATATTATACCCATACTATCAACCCGCCCCGGCTTCGCCTGGTATCTTAAAGGGGTTACTCAGCGTAAGCTTAAAAGGCGCACGGAATGTAGGTCTCAGATGCAATTCAGAAAAGCCGAGGTGAACAGCGAAACTCCAAACACTTATAGTCTACTCTTCTCTGAAGTCTAAACTCGACACGACTCGACAGTTAATGCTGGTCGAAGCTGGGGTGATAGGCTCGCTCGCTAGCTCGTAAACTCGCTCGCTAGCTCGTTAACTCTCTCCGAAGCTAGTAATTCAAATTTCCGCTGAATGGAGATTGTTGGAAGAAATTAAAACGTAAAATCACTTATAGTTGGCGATGTATTAAAGATAAAGATATGCTGTCGCGGACTTCTTTGTAGAACTTTTCATGCTGACCAATACTTACACTCATAGTATATGGATATTTTTTATGGTTTACCCAGCGTAAGCTTAAAAAGCGCACGGACGGTAGGTTTCCCTTCGACACGATTCACTGAAATCGATACTGCTCGACTTCCTTTGGTCATAAGTGAATGTTTTCCTACAGAAACCTTCCTCGAGAAATTCTTTACTGAATTGTAAAAACCGCATGAAAATCCATTCAGTGGATTTAGAGATTACCCGTTACATCCAGGAATCTTGGACTTGGTTTTATGTAGAGATGCCAGCGACTATCAATAAAACAGATACATGAATTTATAATTAGTATGGACTATGAATTCTACGCAAGACTCATTAAATACGTCATACAACTGTACCTAGGGATACTTATAGAGGACTGAACTAATAAAAACGGAGCATTCTTTTTATGTTTCTATGAGTTAAAATGTACAGTATATCAACATTGTGGCTTTTTTCTGTAGTAGTTGGTGATTTAACGTGACTTGAGTATAAAATGGAAATAATCACTCAGGTGAGTTAAAATTGAAAAAACCCTTGCAAAAATGAAATCATCTGTACTGCGAATAACGTGCTCAAGGCCGTTGCCAGCTTGCTGGCCGCCACGAGCGCTAGTGTCGCTTCACCTACAAAGAGGATGCAATTACGTAACGCAGCGAGCTTCGCGACTGTGTATTTTAGACTGTGGTAATACAACTTCGTCCTCCCAGGGTTGCCAATCTAACATTTCCCCCGTGAAATACCTTATTTCAAACTGAGGCTAGCGCCAAATGATTTTGAATCCCACACAGCGGGATAATATTAGCTTTTTTTCTTTTCTTGGCGGGAGATAAGTTATATGTAAATTAATCTAGTATTGATTAAAAATAACGCGCTTTTAATAAAGACTTAGAAAATTTTATGGGTACATTAACACTAATTTTGGGATCATTATTAACATCTTGAGCATGAGATAACCATCAGCCGAGTTGCTTCATATTACGTAAATATTATGTCCAGCAATTCCCCGAATTACGGTTATCTCCCAGTTACGAATGAGTGAAATTTGTCGCCTGAGTAGTATAAGCAATTAAACCTTTTTCCGGCTGCATGTAGCATTTGTAAGATAAGAAGGACCTTGGTAGGTGACAAAAATCTTCGAAAATGATAGGTTACTTTATGCATTCCGGGCTTATTGCAATATAAAGCACAGGATCTGGTTGTAAAAACTGAATAAACATAAAAATGAGTACCGGTATTGAATTACCCATAAATCAACATGATACATCCTGAGAGGACATGCCCACTTTTGCTGAGACTTCTGTAAATAATTTCTCTTGTTGAGAACTGATTTGTTTTTGATTTTGAGCATATTGTATTACTCGGAAAATTCGGGATCAAAATACATGAAACTTTTGTTGTGTAATAATATCTCATAGAGAAATGGAAACACGTGTAGAGTTGTTAATTCATTTGAGGGGCTTGAGACACCTTGGTCATCAGCCCTATGTACACACATCAAAAAAAGTTTTGCATCACCTCGGTTCCAAGAGTTCCGGAACCTTTAAATACAAAGGGAATAGAGATCAACACAAAAAACATTTCAGCTCGTTTTATTGCTCATGAGACCCACACATTGCATGTTGTACCATCATACAGCTAGACTTTCAGCATTTGTGGTCCAGATTGCAGTACACACCACTACCTCTAATACCCAGTAGCACGTCCTCTTGCATTGATGCATGCCTGTATTCGTCGTGGCATACTATCCACAAGTTCATCAAGACACTGTTGGTCCAAATTGTCCCACTCCTCAACGACAATTCGGCGTAAATCTCTCAGAGTGGTTGGTGGGTCAAGACGTCCATAAACAGCCCTTTTCAACATATCCCAGGCATGTTCGATAGGGTTCATGTCTGGCGAACATGCTGGCCACTGTAGTCGAGCGATGTCGTTATCTTGAAGGAACGCATTCACAAGATGTGCACGATGAGGTCGAGAATTGTCGTCCATGAAGACAAATGCCTCTCCAATATTCTGCCGATATGGTTGCACTATGGGTCGGAGGATGTCATTCAGGTATCGTAAAGCCGTTTCGGAGCCTTCCATGACCACCATTGGCGTACGTCGGCCCCACATAATGCCACCCCAAAACATCAGGGAACCACCACCTTGCTGCACTCGCTGGACAGTGTGTCTAAGACGTTCAGCCTGACCAGGGTGCCTCCAAACACGTCTCCGACGATTGTCTGGTTGAAGGCATATGCGACACTCATCGGTGAAGAGAACGTGATGCCAATTCCGTGGGGTCCATTCAGCATGTTGTTGGGCCCATCTGTACCGCGCTGCATGGTGTCGGGGTTGCAAAGCTGGACCTCGCCATGGACGTCGGGAGTGAAGTTGCGCATCATGCAGCCTATTGCGCACAGTTTGAGTTGAAACACGACGTCCTGTGGCTGAACGAAACGCATTATTCAACATGGTGGCATTGCTGTCAGGTTTCCTCCGAGCGGCAATCCGTAAGTAGCGGTCATCCACTACAGTAGTAGCCCTTGGGCGGCCTGAGCGAGGCCTGTCATCGACAGTTCCTGTATCTCTGTACCTCCTCCATGTCCGAACAACATCGCTTTGGTTCACTCTGAGACGCCTGGAAACTTCCCTTGTTGAGAGCCCTTTTTGACACAAAGTAACAATGCGGACGCGATCGAACTGCGGTATTGACCTTCTAGGCATGGTAGAACTACAGACAACATGAGCAGCGTACCTTCGTCCTGGTGGAATGACTGGAACTGATCGGCTGTCGTACCCCCTCCGTCTAATAAGCCCTGCTCATGCATGGTTGTTTACATCTTTGAGCAGTTTTAGTGACATCTATGAACAGTCAAAGGGACTGTATCTTGGATACAATATACACAGTCAACGTCTATATGCCGGAGATCTGGGAACCGAGGTGATGCAAAACTTTTTTTGATGTGTGTAGTTGGGAGTGTGTTGAAGCTGTCCGGCAACCTGTATTGCTGTGATTGTAGTTGTCTGTGCAAATGTATCTGGGACAGGGATGGAGTAGACGCTCCGGGACTTGAGCAAGGCACTATCCCGGCAATTTCCTGTAGGGAGTGTGGCAAAAGCCGGGGAAAAAACACACTCAGGATAACCGCTGTCAGCACCGGAATTCGAACCTACCATATCCGTTTACCACAGCTGCCCTCGGGACCATGGTGCACGTTTGACGAACGCGGCTACGCTGCGGGACGAAATGCTTGTAGAATTTGGCTTGAGTACCGTACCTATAACCCCTCCCATTGGTCGATCCTGGCTACGCTACTGTTCAGAAGTTAACCACGACCTACTGACAGTAAAAAGGCCAAGGTACGCCGAAACTCCTTTACGTTGCTTGGAATGACTCCTACATGTATGAGAAATTTATCAACTTACGGACAATACTGACACTGAAGTTGGGCAAATGGCTTTACTATTTATTGTGCATGTCAATTTCTTGACGATAAGAATTACATTCTTATTTTTAAAACTGTGCATTCCAAAGAAAACCACACTGAACGAATACGAGCCGTCAGTTGACTTCTCGCTGGAGACGCAAACCGAGTCAACACTGTTCGTCAATACAGTCGACATGTTTCGTAAGCTAATATTCCCCACCTCTTTCTCTTGGCGCTCAACTTAAGATATAGGTACCGTTACCGTACTTCAAAAAGTAGGCTATTGTTTGCACCTCATTACTTGTATTATCTTTATTAAAGCAACCAAGAACCCAGTTCTATTCTTCACCCAGAACAAATACTAGGTTATGTTAAGTTTCTAGCATAGGCCTTGGTTGGGTGTTCTAGTAGACGTCACAGCCATGGAGGGTGTAGCCTATGTCAACAAAAGACCAAGGACAAACCTGGGTGCTTCGATCACAAGCCACTTTGTATCTTTAAGAATGTACTTTAATGAGACAGCTGCATGCATCCTCTGCCAATATTAGCATCGATAGGTAAATTAAGGACACTTGGTAATTGGTATAGGTAACTAAACTGAAGCTGATCCACCATATTTACTAAGACTGCACAGAAGTCTTCAGCAATTAGCCTAATATTGTACATTTGGCTGGACTGCAGTACAATAAGGGAAGAATTGTACACAATATGTAGGTGCTGTAGCCAATATGATCCATATGACACTTATTTATCGTAGGCTACTCTCAGGCGCGGATTCAAGGGGGGGGGGGTCACGGGGGTCATGACCCCCCCCCCCAAACGGAGACAAAAAATTTTTGCAAACTCAAAAAACGAAAACACAATTACCAGACAAATAAAACTTAACGAATTTTAACTGAAAAACATTTTTTTTTTCATTTTATTCAATACTGAATTATCTTTATTGGAATTATTATGTTCTGTTACAACTGTACATATTTACAACTTCAAACCTCTTGTATAAAAACTATTAGTTATACAACAAAATCAACTCGTCTATTTTGTTTAGCAAACCTTGTGATTACCGAATCGATGTTTATAGTGATGTCACGATGAATGTGCAGCAATGCACGGATAGGAAACTGGGGCTATTTTCGCACCAAAAATTTTTGCCGACCTCCAAACCGCAAGCTTGGTTGGCAATATAAGCTGTGACTTTCTCCCTTTGTCGGTAACAACTCGACTTGCCGAAACTGTAACGTACCTTGATCCTTTTCTCGAAGCTCGATGTAAAAGTCGCAAAACACGCCGTTGCAATTTGTACGAATATTTTTGGTGCGCTAAACGCATCAAATTTCTATCCATGTAGCTTGCAAAAAAATTGGTCTGGTTTTGTACGTTTGGTTATTTTGTGATTGCGTTTTTAGTGATACCATTTTTCTTAACAATTTCGATTCTCTGACCCCCCCCCCCCGCCCGCCCCCCCCCCCCCCCCGCAAGGCCAAACTCTAGATCGATTCTCTGACCCCCACCAAAACCAAACTCTAGATCCGCGCCTGGCTACTCTAATTAGAAAGAATTCACGATGAAAAGTATCGAATGTAGGCCTAAGACCAAAATATTGGCATGCAGCCGAAGTAAATCAGAAACTTCTATGGACACTAATTGGCAGGTGAAATGCTAAAAGAAGCATGAGAATTCTGTTACTTAGGAGGCAAAATGACCGGTGATGGACGGAGCAAAGAGGATATAAAGAGTAGGTTGACTCAGGCAAGGAAAGCATTTCTACAGAAACGGAATCTGTTGACATCTAATTTAGGCTAGATTTAGGTTTGAGGAAGTCATTTTTGAAAGCCTATGTCTCGAGCGTGGCACTATATGGAAGTGAACTTGGACTATTGGTGCAGCAGAAAAGAGGAGAATTGAAGCGTTTGAAATGTGGTGTTACAGGAGAATGATGAAGATCAGAAGGGTTCATAGGGTAACAAATGAAGAGGTATGAAGACGAGAGGGAGAGGAGAGATATTTTTGGAGACTGCTAATGAAGAGAAGAGATAGGTTGGAAGCACACAAATTAAGACACCCACGAATAGCAATCTGTTATTGAAGGAAGGGTCGAGGACAAGGACTGTAGGGGTAGACCAAGATTAGAATACCGTAAGTTAAACAGATTGCCTCGGATGTAGGGTGTGGTAGCTGTGTAGAGATGAAACGATTAGATCAGGGCAGGGAGGCTTGGAGCGCTACATCGAACCAGTCAAAAGACTCAAACACACAGGTCAGGCCAAGGCTACTCTATAGGCCTATAAGTGTACAAGACAATATCATAGATATGTTCGGATTTTACACGAAAAAAACAAAGAAATAAAAGTTATTCCGTAAATTGTTAGGCCTATTACAGCATGAAAAACTATGAAAAAGATTTATACCTTAGCTCAGGGTACCTGCCCTACATTCCCATGTTTAGAGCGAACGTCGCTGTTGCCATTTCAAATAAAACCGCTTGTCAGTAACTAGGAATTTATTCGCGCCAACAATAACAACTGTGTACTGATCAATACTTCGTTTTAGTCACACCCGTCCAATATTGGTTCAATGAGGATGGTACGTTGTTTTTGGTTTGAAGTGGGTTTCATGAAAATCAAGGTGGAAGTACTGTAAAGTCTTGTTGGTTTCAGCAACTCGCTGTATCCAGATTCTCCCAATTTCTATATACTGGTGTAAAACGTTGAGTTAACCTTCACGTTGCCCAATCTAACGACGTGATAGGTTTGTATTGTACTTTACTGTCAAACAATTATATTCACTCGCCTGTGATTTAAGTTGTTGGGCAATGATATAAAGAAAGAACGGATGCAATGCCTCATTTTATCGCTACGTTTGACTTTTGGGATTTTACTCGATATTATATCATAACTCATATCTTATCAAGCCGAGCGTCATTGTCGAATAAGTTATAGCCTGCTTTTAACCTCTCCTTAGCACTGTGCACGTAGAGGGTTATTTTCACATTACCGGAATTAATTTCCATTCATAGAACTGAAATTACCTCATTTGACTTTTTGTATAGCCAATATAAGTGATTATCAGAATGATTTGGCGTACCGGTGTAAGTACGGCCTGAAAAGTTCGTAATGCGCTCTTTTTGTGTGTTCTAGTTTCCTGAATATCATGGAGGGACAACCAATAATCAAGCGTGAGCCAGATGACTTCCCTAACATTGTAAGTTGTGTTTTAATGCGCATATGGTGTAACATAATATACTATAAAAAAGTCCTCTCGGCACGCCGGAAGGCGGAGGTAGATTTCACCGGACAAACTTGGAGATAGGCGAAAATAGGCAGAATATGCAGGTTTATTGCGAGAAGGTATTTTATAATTGGAGCTTAATTAACTTTGTTTTTCGTCATTTTATGCTTATTTTAAACATTTTATTGTCTTATGGGAACGGTAACCTTCTTGTCATTTGGGGTCCATTTTTTATACTTGTGGTCACACTGTCCTTATGCAAGGTTTCGACATTGATGTGTAACTATGTAACGGTCTGTTACTTCTTCACGCAAAATTATATCTCCCGCAGAGATTTTGGTCGGTTCCTCAGTTTAGGGGCTGCGACAACGCGGTCATGTAACCCCGTGTACTTAGGGATGGCTGTATTAGTCTGTAATTCAGGTAAGGACTGCAGACGGTCAATTTCAAGCAGTAGTTCCTAATGTTGCTACCAGGTACTACCGTCAACGACACCTACCTGTGAACTTGGCTACTAGATGCCACCGCAGCCAGCAACTCGCAACGAACGTTGGAATTTCCCCTCCAAAGGAAAGCATACTGAGGGATTTTTAGCGCTCTTAGAAAATCCGATGACTTCGGCCGGCTTTGAACTCGCGACCTTGGGCATAGACATTCAGCATGCTTGCTACCAGTTACGCCACCGAAGCCGCTTCACACTTAGTCAGATGGAATTCTGAATATGATCTCGTGCAAGTGCGTTATCTTGGCAACGTCTGATGGCTCATCCCTCATCAATTTAGTAGTGTTGCCATGGCAACCTTTGATAGCATTTGGCATTTTCTTATAATTCCGAAATCATTTATCTCATCCCTTGGCATAATGGTGGGTCATATCAAAAATTCTTTAAGACGAAATTTTAGGTAATTATTAGGGGAATATTGTCCATTTTGTACGGTTTTGAGATTGTGCCTATTAAGAGAGATATGATTAATGTTTCCCGAAAAACCCACTTTTTCCCACCCCTTTGGTCAATGGTTGGTGCTATAAAAAAACTCTTCAAACATAAATTTTTGGGCTTTATCCAATACATAGTATGAACGTTGAACGGATTCGATATTTCACATATTAAGAGAGTTATAGCAATATTTCACTTTCTCGAAAAAAGCCCCCCATTTTCACCCCCTTCGACCGATTTAGCCCATTAACGAACTCGACCGAGATTTTATAGGTATACATATTCGGTAAAATATTCAAAGTGATTGGTACAAAATTACGGCAGTTATCGTGTCCACAAGAAACTGATATGCATATATATATATATATATATATATATATATATATACACATATACATACATAAATTATTTATAAACTTTTGAACTGACGGTGGTTTTGGGGTCTGGGGGATGTGAAACGCGAAGATATGTCGAAATTTTCCGGAAGTCGAAACATGGTACCCATTGCAATAGTTAGCTTTCTAATGAAATCTACCTCTGGTTGGTTCCTCAGTTTAGGGGCTGCGACAACGCGGTCATCTAACACCGTGTACTTTGGGTGAGTGTAGAATCTGTCTGATAAACGGTGTGAATTGTAATGGCTGTAGTAGTCTTAATTCAGGTAAGGACTGCAGACGGTCAATTTCAAGCAGTAGTTCCTAATGTTGCTACCAGGTACTACCGTCAACGACACCTAGCTGTGAACTTGGCTACTAGATGCCACCCTAACCAGCAACTCGCAACGAACGTTGGAACTTCCCCTCCAAAGGAAAGCATACTGAGGGATTTTAGCTCTCTTAGAAAATACGACGACTTCGGCTGGCTTTGAAACCGCGACCTTGGGCATAGACATTCTGCATGCTACCAGTTACGTCACCGAAGCCGCTTCCCACTTAGATGAAAATACTGAATCTGATCTCGTGCAAGTGCGTTGTCATGGCAACGTCTGATGGCTCATCCCTCATCAATTTAGTAGTGTTGCCATGGCAACCTCTGATAGCTCTTGGCATTTTCTTATAATTCCGAAATCATTTTTCTCATCCCTTGGCATAATGGTGGGTCATATCAAAAATTCTTTCAGACAAAAGTTTTAGGTAATTATTTGGGGAATATTGTCCATTTCGTACGGTTTTGATATTGTGCCTATTAAGAGAGATATGATTAATGTTTCCCGAAAAACCCACTTTTTCCCACCCCTTTGGACAATGGTTGGTGATATAAAAAAACTCTTCAAACATAAATTTTTGGGCTTTATCCGACACATAGTATGAACGTTGAACGGATTCGATATTTCATATATTAAGAGAGTTATAGCAATATTTCCCTTTTTCGAAAAAAAGCCCCCCATTTTCACCCCCTTCTACCGATTTAGCCCAGTAACGAACTCGACCGAGATTTTATAGGTATACATATTCGTAAAAAGTGATTGGTGAAAAATTACGGCAGTTATCGTGTCCACAAGAAACTGATATATATATATATACTTTTGAACTGACGGTGGTTTTGGGGTCTGGGGGATGTGAAACGCGAAGATATGTCGACATTTTCCGGAAGTCGAAACATGGTAGCCTACCCATTGCAATAGTTAGCTTTCTAATGAAATCTACCTCTGGTTGGTTCCTCAGTTTAGGGGCTGCGACAACGTGGTCATCTAACCCAGTGTACTTTGGGTGAGTGTAGAATCTGTCTGATAAACGGTGTGAATTGTAATGAATGTATTAGTCTGTAATTCAGGTAAGGACTGCAGACGGTCAATTTCAAGCAGTAGTTCCTAATGTTGCTACCAGGTACTACCGTCAATGACACCTAGCTGTGAGCTTGGCTACTAGATGCCACCCCAACCAGCAACTCGTAAAGAACGTTGGAACTTCCCCTCCAAAGGAAAGCACACTGAGGGATTTTAGCGCTCTTAGAAAATCCGACGACTTCGGCCGGCTTTGAAACCGCGACCTTGGGCATAGACATTCTGCATGCTACCAGTTACGTCACCGAAGCCGCTTCCCACTTAGTCAGATGTCAAAGTCAACCCCTGGCACCATCCAGCCCATGACGGGCTAAGGCCGACCAAGCGACCGCTGCCCAGCCATTTGGCCTGCAGATATTGGGGTGACGCGTGATCAGCGCGTCGGGTCCCCTCGGCCATTAATATTGGTATTCGTGATCGGGGTGCTGTCTCACTGTCAGACAGCTACTCAATTGTCCTCACGAGGCTGAGTGCACCCCGTTCCAACCCTCATGTCAGTTTTAAAATCCTTGACGGAGCCGGGGATCGAACCCGGGGACTCCGGGTGAGAGGCAGGCGCGCTACCCCAACACCACGGGGCCGGCTTAGTCAGATGGAAATACTGAATCTGATCTCGTGCAAGTGCGTTGTCATGGCAACGGCTCATCCCTCATCAATTTAGTAGTGTTGCCATGGCAACCTCGGATAGCTCTTGGCATTTTCTTATAATTCCGAAATCATTTTTCTCATCCCTTGGCGTAATGGTGGGTCATATCAAAAATTCTTTCAGACAAAAGTTTTAGGTAATTATTAGGGGAATATTGTCCATTTTGTACGGTTTTGATATTGTGCCTATTAAGAGAGATATGATTAATGTTTCCCGAAAAACCCACTTTTTTCCTCCCCTTTGGTCAATGGTTGGTGCTATCAAAAACCTTATTTGACATAAATTGTTGGCCCTTATCCGACACATATTATGAACTTTGAATGGATTCGATATTTCACGTATTAAGAGAGTAATAGCGAAATTTCAATTATTCGAAAAAAGCCCCCCATTTTCACCCCCTTCAACCGATTTTGCCCATTAACGAACTCGACCGAGATTTTATAGGGATACATATTGTGTAAAAAAATCAAAGTGATTGGTGCAAAATTACGGCAGTTATCGTGTCCACAAGAAACTGATATACATATATATATATATATACATATATACATACATAAATTATATATAAACTTTTGAACTGACGGTGGTTTTGGGGTCTGGGGGATGTGAAACGCGAAGATATGTCGAAATTTTCCGGAAGTCGAAACATGGGACCCATTGCAATAGTTAGCTTTCTAATGAAATCTACCTAAAACAGTATGTCTAAATTTCCACACTATACAGAATAGGAATCCTGCGAAGCCCAATATAACATTAAATGGTCATCAAATAGAAAATAAATCAGAAACAAAGTTTTTAGGACTATGGATACAACAAGACTTGAAATGGAATAAACATATAGCCTACAATATCTGAATACTAAACTGAACTCGATGTGCTTTGCGTTACGTATTTTGAAAACCTGCACTAGCATGCACACATTAAGAAATGCTTATTTTGCTTATTTCCATTCATACTTAAGATATGGGATCATATTTTGGGGTATGTCGCCAGATGTACTAAGCACGTTTAGGATACAAAAGAGGGCGATTAGAATTATGGCAAATGTAAACTCTAGAGAATCATCTAGACCTCTGTTTAAAGATTTAAACATTCTCCCACTGCCCTGCATATATATCTTTGAAAGTATTATGTTTTTTAAAAAGAATTTAATGAATAAGGATGTTTTTCTTAAAACAAACAATGATGTTCATAGGCATAACACAAGACAAAATCAAAACATTCATATTTCACACACACATACAAGTATATATCAAAAAGGAACTTTTCACACTGGAGTTAAATTATACAATGAACTACCCCAGTATATAAAACTGGCCCCAAAAATAAAAACCTTTGATAGAATGTTGAAAGCTTATCTGCAGTGCCATTGTTCTTACTCAGTAGTTGAATATCTTAGTGTATAGGAGCGATGGAATCTATAATTATATTTTACTTTTTTAATTTAATTGTAATACCTAGCTGTATGTTGTTGTATTTATAGAATTAAGTTTTCATATTATGATAATAGAGTGAGGTGTAAATAGTTTTGCAAAAAGATTGTATCTATTAAGATTTGCTATTATAATAAGTTATAAATAGTTATAATATTAGTAATATATACCTGTTAGTTCTTTTATTTTATAGATGTAAATTCTGACGTGTCCTATATCAAAATTGTATTGAATGCATGTATTTGATCAAATGGAATTAATAAAAATCTATCTATCTATCTATCTATCATTACAATATTAGTAGTCTAATATTTATGACAAGCATGATTTACTGATATAATACTTGCAACCAAAAAGAAGGCCAACCGAGGAATGTTAACTTTCACCTTTATGTTACATGTAGGTTGGTACTGTATGCATTACATTGCGACATACCTGTGTAGCACTTTTTAGGAATCAAATGAGGAGTGATCAGCTGATAACCTGCTGGTTGATCTTGAAAGCAAGGCTGTTAAATTGGAACATTAAATACAGGTTATCATAGATTCTTAATTTCTTCTAGAAAAATATGAATGATTTTCCCATTAAACGTTATTGTTGGTCCAACTATTACGTTCATGGCAGCCTTGTCTGCTAGCTACAGCTGACAGTATGGTGTAAGCTCACCCTTCATCTTGATGACAGTATCCAGTGTAGCAGACATACTGTTTGATGGTGAGGCTTCCTCAGTCCTTCTTAGAGTGTTAAATGTGGGGGCAAGAGGGATGAGGTTCGATTTAGCCAGGTACTATTTCACCGAGCTAATGGTTTTCGTGGTTTCCCATTTTCACCACCAGGGAAATGCCGGGATGGTTCCTTTCAATAGGTCCACGGCCGATTTCCTTCCAATATCACTTCCCTGACCCATCCTGAAAAGAAAAGTACATGGCCTTTGGCAGCATTAATAAAATTATTATTTCACCGAGCTAAAACTTCTCAGAGATGCTCAATGACAGTGGATTTGAGCCTATCTTAGACCGTGGGTTGATATGCCATTTATAAAAGTTCTGCAGACAGTTATTCATATTCACTTCTGCATGTTCTATTACAGATCTTAACTATGTTGATGTGGTCAAGGGGTCAAGTATTATGTTTTATTTATGAATTAGTCTGAAATTATGTCTTTCTAAGTAGGTAAAACTGTACTTATGAAGGGAGCTCATTTTATTTTTCGTTCTCTTTAAATTTCTCCTTATCCTGAGGACACCATGTAGAGTTCGCCTTGAAACTGACCACACTATTTCAATAAATTTTGAGGCTATCTTACTACTATACCATTAATTTCAAAGCATTGAAACTTTGCTCATGCAGTTAGTGACATCTCCTCAACACAGGGAAATAATTTTTGAAAGATCCAAACGCCCAGTTTATGTAAAATACATTTTAAATTTTACCTGAAAAGTAATTTTTGAGAATGTTTTAATCTCTTTAGTTACACTTTTCTCAGAAAGTAGCAGACAGAGAGCAACTAAACTGCCCACATATGTCGTATAGGCTTTGATTTACACAGTAGGTGAAAGATTTTATTCATTAGATTATTATTTGGCCAATTAAAAAATATTATATTTGATGTACCAAATTTTGGTAAATGTTTTGTAATATTAAAATTTTTATAGGGCTTGATATATGTTAATATCCAGTTATATTTCACCTATTGTGTTTATAATGACCCCATGCATACCCATAAAAAATTCATGACAATAACTAATTTTGATGTCATAGTTGATTTATTGCTGCCACATGAATTACATTGCATTTCCAATCTTGTGGCTAAGCCCCTTCTACTTTTTCATCTTCCTTTAGTTCAAAACAGTCTACACCATCACAGTGTTTACATTTAGCAAATGAGTGTAGCAAAGCAGAAAGTACACCTATATTTAGAATTACATAACTATCACAACTACTTGCATTACTCACAGTAGAACTGGCATTACTCTCGGCTTCCAAATAATCCCTTTTGAGGCACTGCTTGCTCTTCCAATGTCATGTTTTGAGTCGGTTGAAGGCAGTCCAAAATCGCCCTTCACACCTTTGGCAACACGGCGATAATATTTACCTTTACCAAACTTCCTAATTCGACCCATAATAAAACACGGGAACACAAAACTGTAAATAAATATAAAAAAAACAACGAAGACTGATCTACACGAGGTTACCACTGAAAATTCAAAACATCAACAAGTTTCCGCGGAAACCGATGCTTAGATGTTTCCATGGAGATTATATAAGCGAGGCAGCTACCACAACTACTCAGATGTTTCCATGGAGATTATATAAGCTACCAGAACTACCAACAGACAAAACAAGACTTCCTATTAGCATGCCGAAAAACAACATTTGGTGACAGTCCACGCCAGATGGGCGTGGTCAGTTGAGCACCATAATTAAATGCCCCGAAAAAGGCATTTAGAGGGCCGATGCAAAAATCATATGCCAGCTTATAGAATAGACCTTCCCTCACTCATTTATCAAAGAAAAAAAATTCGATTTTTTCATCACTCAACTCTACAAGGTGTTCTGTGTTTGTGAGATCAATATTGCTGCACACGAGATTTAACAAATGTTGCTTGTCGCTTATTCATGATACAAATTAAGGTTTATTGGTAGGCCTAACTCCACCCGCACTCAACACTAGTGACAATCTGTTAAGGCCTTCATTTAGTGAGTGTGTATGAACTGAAATGGTTTCTGATATAATCTCCACTTTATGTTTATGTCTTTGCCATGGCTTTGTTGACATAAGAAAACTATTCGATTGAAATAATTTCAGTATGTTATTATTTTTCAGTGCAGTCTCACAAGTTATGTATATTATGCTATTTCACTACTGTAAAGAATATATTTGTGAAACAAGTCATTTCTCCGCAGGACGATACGGATGATGCCAGGGATATTAAGTTTGAAGAATGTTTGATGCCGGGGATCGATCAATGCATCAAATTAGAAACACCATCTTCAGCTCTGACAGAGGTAGGACATGCCATCTCCTTATCAACTAGTAGCATTTCGGGATTAAGAGTTGCATTTTCACTAAGGAATTGATGAAACCCGGGAGTGTTTGGTTGCTAGGTGTAGTGTAGTACAGAAAGCACAAGCTATTTTGATGAAAGGATGGAGAAATTAAATGTTTTACGAATGCAGGACTTCAACCCGCAACCGTCTAATTACTCTCATCACTGAGCTTATGGGGGATACACCTCTATATTCATTGAAAAACGGTTTATTACGTGAACTAGCATATGTTTGGCACAGTCACTTGGTATTTGATGCCCACTTGGAATTGGGCTATAGGTATAGCAATTGATACCAGAGAATCCCTTGGTGAAAGCAATGAACTGTCTGTGTACAATGTTACAAGGATTGGAAATATATTCTGTCAGGAGGACAATATTTTCCTTTACAATGCGCTTGTGGGAAGAATAACTGTATTAGCACGGTCAACATAGGCGATGGGGCTTCTGTATGTTCTCAGAATATACAGAGCACCAGGAAATGTTCTCCGCAGTGCCTGCTGGCCTCAGCAAATTAGTTGGCAGCATAGTGTCCTTGACGGGTGAATCCCACACGTGTGGGCTGTAGGCTGTCGAAATTGTCAGTGTGTATTGCAATAAGCGAGTGTGTGGGTCATCAATACTTCCAGCATCTGTTATGAATGACTGTAGTGAGCACAAAGTTTGTTTTTAAAACAAGGGACAGTCGTGCTGCCAACGTAACAACTGATGCCAGCTCTTGCCGGCGCTATCAGGCACTGCGGGGAACATTTCCTGGCGCCCTGTACCCTAAGACAGAGCATTCCATTATTCGAAATTTAGCCCAGGCGAGTTTATGGCTTATGCACCTATAAAGTTATCATCCTTTCACTTCAATTTCGCGAAGGCTATACTGGTCAGATAACTCAATAGTTTCGAGTTAGGCGCGACTGGTACAGCTTAGATATTTAGAGTGGAGCCTGAAATGAATATAATGAGTATATTATCTCGCTCGACATATTCTTGTAAATTATGCCTTCATCTTGATGACACCTTCACCTTAATGACATTCTCACCTGCTAGTTGCAGCTCACAATGTGGTGTTACCTCATCCTTCTTCGTGTTGACACCCTCACCTGCTAGCTGTAGCTGACAGAATGGTGTTAGCTCAACCGTCATCCTGATGACAGTCTTACCTGCTAGCTGTAGCTGACAGTGAGGTGTTAACTCACCCTTCATCTTGATGACAGTCTCTCCTGCTAGCTGTAGCTAATAGTATGGTGCTAGCTCACCCTTCATCTTGATGACACCCTCTCCTGCTAGCTGAAGCTGACAATATGGTGTTAGCTCACCCTTCATCCTGATGACAGTCTTACCTGCTAGCTGTAGCTGACAGTATGGTGTTAGCTCACCCTTTATCCTGTTGACAGTCTTACCTGCTAGCTATAGCCGACAGTATGGTGTTAGCTCACCCATCATCATGATGACAGTCTCACCTGCTAGCTGTAGCTAACAGAATGGTGTTAGCTCACCCTTCACCTTGATGACACCCTCACCTGCTAGCTCTAGCTGACAGTGTGGTGTTAGCTCGCCCTTCATCTTGATGACACCCTCACCTGCTAGCTGTAGCTAACAGTATAGTGTTATCTCACCCTTCATCTTGATGACACCGTCTCCTGCTAGCTGTAGCTGACAGTATGATGTTAGCTCACCCTTCATCCTGATGACAGTCGTTTTACCTGCTAGCTGTAGCTGAAAGTATGGTGTTATCTCACTCTTTAATCTGTTGACAGTCTTACCTGCTAGCAGTAGCTGACAGTATGGTGTTAGCTCACCCTTCATCGTGAGGACACCCTCACCTGCTAGCTGTAGCTGACAGTGTGTTGTTAGCTCACCCTTCATCCTGATGACAGTCTTATCTGCTAGCTGTAGCTGACAGTGTGGTGTTAGCCCACCCTTCATCCTGATGACAGGCTTACCTGCTATATGTTGCTGACAGTGTGGTGTTGGCTCACCCTTCATCCTGATCACAGTCTTACCCTCTAGCTGTAGCTGACAGTATGGTGTTAGCTCACCCTTCATCCTGATGACAGTCTTACCTGCTAGCTGTAGCTGACGGTATGGTGTTACCTCACCCTTTATCCTGTTGACAGTCTTACCTGCTAGCTGTAGCTGACAGTGTCGTGTTAGCTCACCCTTCATCTTGATGACACCCTCACCTGCTAGCTGTAACTGCCAGTATGGTGTTAGCTCACCCTTCATCTTGATGACACACTCACTTGCTAGCTGTTGCTGTGTTGCTGACAGTATAGTGTTAACTCACCCTTAATCCTGATGACAGTCTCACCTGCTAGCTGTAGCTGACAGTGTGGTGTTAGCTCACCCTTCATCCTGATGACAGTCCCACCTGTTAGCTGTAGCTAACAGTATGGTGTTAGCTCACCCTTCATCTTGATGACACCCTTACCTGCTAGCTGGAGCTAACAGTATGGTGTTAGCTCACCCTTCATCTTGATGACACCCTCTCCTGCTAGCTGTAGCTAAGAGTATGGTTTTAGCTCACCCTTCATCTTGAAGTCACCCTCACCGGCTAGCTGTAGCTAACAGTAAGGTGTTATCTCACCCTTTAACCTGTTGACAGTCTTACCTGCTAGCTGTAGGTGACAGTGTGGTGTTTGCTCATCCTTTATCTTGATGACACCCTCACCTGCTAGCTGTAGCTGACAGTATTGTGTTAGCTCACCCTTCATCTTGATGACAACCTCACCTTCTAGCTGTAGCTGACAGTATGGTGTTAGCTCACCCTTCATCCTGATGACGGTCTTACCTGCTAGCTGTAGCTGATAGCATGGTGTTAGCTCACCCTTCATACTGATGACGGTCTTACCTGCTAGCTGTAGCTGACAGTATGGTGTTAGCTCACCCTTTATCCTGTTGACAGTCTCACCTGTTAGCTGTAGCTGTGTCTTATTGGTGAATTGGTGCGAAATTAGTTTTAAATAGCTAAAACTGTTCTTACGAAGAGAACTCAATGTCTCTTTTGTTCCAAATAAATTACTCCCTATCTCGAGTATTCCTGAGTTCAATATTTGTATACAAGAATGTATCAACATTACTTGTCTCTCAATTCATGTTAAAAATTAACGTTTTATGGTATCTGCACCCTCGCTCAACATTAGTGACAATCTGTTAGACCTTCGTTTAGTGAGTAAGTACGAACTGAATTTTTTTCAAAAATTATCTCCTCTTAATATTTGTATTTTCGCCGTGTCTTTGTGACATAACAAAACTACGTGGTTGTGTTTAATTTCAATATGCTATTATATTTTAGTGTTATTTTACATGTTTTGTATATGATAGTATTTCACTTCTGCAATGAAACATATTTGTGAAACAAGTCATTTCTCTTCAGGACGATACAGATGATGCCAGAGATATTAAGTCTGAAGAATGTCCGATGCCGGGGATCGATCCATGCATCAAAACAGAAATACCATCTTCAGAAATAAAAGTGGTAGCCTAGGACATGACATATCCTTATCACCTAATAGCATTTCGGGATTAGGAGTTGCATTTTTGCAATGGAATTGATGAAAAACAAGAGTGTTGGTTGTTAGGTGTTATGTAGTACAGAAAGCACAAGCTATTTTGTTGAAAGGATGGAGAAATAAAATAACTGACCAATGCGGGACTTCAACCTGCAACCGCCTACTTAATCTCATCAGTGAGCCAATGGGGGATGCACCTGAATACTCATTGGAAAAATATATATTATGTGAACTAGCGTATGTTTGGCACAATCACTGTGTACTAGTTGTCCACTTGGGACTTGGGCTATTTGTATAACAATTGATTCCAGAGAATTCCTCGATGAAAGCATTTTATGTGAGATGTCAGTACATTCATAAAACATCTGTAGTGGACTTCTTTGTTAGTACCCTACTTCAACGTCTTCCTCAGACTGTACCTTCATTGCGAACTATGTGTTACCGTACATCAGTTGACATATATAGTTACTAGTATTATGTGAATGCAATATTCATGTTTAGGTATACTCCCAATAGAGGCATTTCATTGGCTTATTTAATAGTTTTAATTGCCGTGTTTTGTTTAATTCTTCATAAGTAGAAATATCTGAATGATTTATTTCTTCTTTCTCTGAATATGTGCTGGTACAAATATTGGGGATCTAGTGGCTTGTTACAATTATATGTGGCCATGTTAGATCCAATGACGTCTGATAGCCATATGGCTAATAACTTAGATTAAAGAATAATATTGTTCATTTGTCCTGAATCTTTCAAGCTGATCTCAACACATCCCCTCGCTCTGTGATTCACTGGGTCTTTAATGAAGATACGTTTCATAACTAGGAAATACATATCCACTTATCTGTATAAAGTTCATATTTATCAGTAGTGTGTGATAGACAATATGAAAGACGGTTAGTGAATATATATTCGGTCCGCCTGAGCTGTGCTGTGCAATTACATTGCTTGTGATTTGCATAAAAGTTCGAAGGTGATAGCAAAGGTATAAATTATTCCATCTTTCCCCAGGATATAAAAGAAGGAACCCAAGATGAGTATGGTGAAGCAAGTGGAAATCATTTAACTGAGTAAGTGAACAACATGTTCTTTCACTTTTATGCGTGCATAACTGTAAGTCTTGAATACGAATAAGTTCTGTTTGCAACGCCTTTTGTCTTTTATTATATGTGTCTCAGCCTTGAAATAGATATATATATAATCCATGCTCATTTAGTGGTTTCATGTATATAAGGAAAGGTTGTAAATCTGTTTGTTGATAGGAGCTTTTTCTATTGTGTGGAAAACCCACCCATTTGCTTGGAGGAAATGCACTCTACTATACTTATTATGTCCACTATTCAATACCCTACAACTTACATTGTTTGAGTTCCAAGTTCACCACTGTGGATCAGATACGTCTGTTGGCGAAAGTTGGAACTACTTGAAATTGAACGGAACTTGTAGCTCACCCTTCAGGTGTCCGCTTGAAGCAGCTACAGCCTCAGGCGAGCCGAACATGTCCTCGGACACTCCCGGCACTAAAAGCCATACGATAAATAAATAAATAAATATGAGGTGCTAACTCTTCTTCAGGGACATGTTTCGGACTTCCAGGCAGTCCATCTTCAGCCTAGTTCAGTAAATATACAGTCTAAAATATTCACCTTGTTGGTGATGGTCACGCGTGTTAAAATACATAAATGAGAATGAAATGACACTGTTTCTTTTGAAGTATATGATTGGTGTAATGTAGTTGCCGGGTTTATGGGTTTTTGGAAGAGCTCTGGCTGTGGGAAAGCTTGGGTTCAGGGTGACTAGGTTTGGAGGATGGTCTCCATCGAACGATATGTTGGCACTTTTAATGAGAGATATCAGTTCCTCTGAGTGTTTGGCTATTTTCTTCAACTTTCGGCAATCATAAAATGTCTCAGTTTTTTCTTCATGTATAAGCTCTACTTTTGTTAGATTAATTACCGCATCATAAAATATATGATCCGTCGTTTTTAGCTTTGGGCTAATTATATTGTTTTCAATTTGACAGTACCTTCTTTTTAAATTGCTGGTTTTCTTATCCAATATTTTTTGTTTACTGTCCATCATGTGTTCCATATTTTTCTCATTTTTCTATTGGAAGTGGTCCCATCTCATTTTGGTAAGTGCATTGGCTGCTTTTAAAAGTAGACAGTATAATTGTCTATTTAATCCTTTTTTCTATTTATATAAAGAAATATTTCCCTTCTGAGTATGTTTTCATTTAAAATCTTTTGCGTTTTCTTCTGGTATGGAGATCGGCATATTTCCGTTTGAAATTTCTTAATGTGATTTGGAATGAGTCTCTTAGTTACTCAATTCTTTAAAAACGTTATGTCTTTTCCTATACTACGTATTTTGACCTTTAATTTACTGAACTTATATGCTTCCTTATATGCCTGGTTGGCTTTGGTATGAAAGTCTTTTGTAATCATTTTCCGTGTTGTATCTACTATACTGATTATGTCCACTGTACAACACAACTTACTTTGTTTGAGGTGCTAACTCCTCTTCAGGGACATGCTTCGGACTTCCATGCAGTCCATCATCTGCCTAGTTAAGTAAATATACAGTATAAAATATTCACCTTGTTGGTGATGGTCACGCGTGTTAAAATATATAAATGAGAATGAAACAACACTGATTGGTGAATGAATAAAAGTTATTTTAAAAGACTATTAAAATAAATTTGGAAGACGGGTAAAAGTTTAAAATGCGTCGTTCTAATTGTCCGGTGCAGCTGAATTTGACGATGGGAAATTGTTCTGTCAGAAAAAGAAACCATTCTGAGCTGATGGGCGAGTGCCAATTGCATGAATCAAGTTCGTGTCTTTCTGACTTACCTGAGTGAGAGGAGGTCCGCGCTGATCGTCTTCTAATGAGTGACTGGCCCAAGTTTGCTCGCTATTATGTGTCGCGGTTGGGTGGTGTATTTAGATGTTGTGACGTAGTGGAGTGCGCCGTCCTTGACTTTTCTTTAAGCCTCGCTACTGTGTTAAATAACACATTGTCACAAAATGTGATGTTATTTAGATTATTTACCGATTCTAAATTTTGGTTGACGTGTATTTCCATGTTTTCTAATGTATAGAAGTTTGCCTTTGTTCTGTGTATATAGTATTTTTAGGTCGTTCTCTATGGAGCTAAATTCGTGGTTTTCTTTCTCTATAAGTTTTGCCATTGCGGATATTTTTTTGTACTTTATTGCGTTAGTGTGTTCTGCATGTCTGATTTTAAAAGACCTCCCTGTTTATCCATTATAGTTACAACCGCAATCTTTACATTTTAGTAATTCTACACCTGACTCATTGTACTTATTTTTACTGACCGAGTTGTAGTAAAAAAATGTTGGTATTGTTGTTGATGGCCCGGTATGGATTTCTATGGTTTGTTCCTTATAGATGTTCGGGACTGCATGCATTTTGGAGTTGAAGTATGGGAAAGTAGCATATCTATCCTTATCCTTTTTAATTTCTTTTGTTAGCGTTGATTGTGATTTGTTTTGTATTTTGTTTCTGATGCTATCCACGTATTCTTGTGTGTGTCCATTTTTATTTGCTCTTGCGTATATGATTCTTAGTTCTTTGTTGAAATTACCTTTTCAATGGAATATTCATAGCTCTATTTAATAGACTGTAGATGGCTGCCCTTTTCGGTTGTCCGGACGATTGGAGTTGTGCTTTATTATTACATCTGTTTGAGTATGTTATCTTTAGATATCGCACTAAAGTTGTTATTGGTTTTGGACACGTTGAGGTCTAAATAGCAGATAGAATGTTCTTTTTCAGATTCCAAGGTGAATTATATTTCGTCTATCTTGCTCAGTTTTTATAGTATCTGGTCCACTGTTATTATATTTTCATCTATTATGGCAAACACTTCATCCTCATATCTGCCCCAGTACTTTATGCCTTGAATATGGTTGATTATGCTGGTGTGTTCTAAGTGGTCTACATAAAGTCTGCTATGATGCCCGAAGCTGGTGAAACCATGGCCAAACCTTTGCTTTGTTGTTTTATGATCCCATTGAATGTAAAATTGGTGTTCTCTAATGAAATTGTTATTAAAGTCATGAACTCTTCTATATCAAAATAGCTTATATTGCCACATTTCTTCAGGTTATTGTGGCAGACTGATATGGCTTTCTTTACAGGAATGATTGAGTACATATGCTGGATGTCAAATGAATGATGGGAGTGGTTATCTTCTATGGTTATGTTCTTAGTTTTGTAGCTGAAGTCTATTGAATTTATTAAGTTCGAATTTGTTTCAAAATTTAAGTGTTTCTTCAAAAATATTTATATGTTGGGCTTCTTTTGAAGTTTATGATTGGTCTAGTGGGGTTGCCAGGTTCTTGGGTTTTCGGAAGAGCTCTGGCTGTGGGCAAGCTTTGGTTCATGGTCACTAAGTTTGGAGGATTGTCTCCATCGAACAATATGTTGACACTTTTTATGAGAGAATTCAGTTTCTTCTTGACAGGTGAAAGTGGTAAGAATATGAATTAGTTTTTGTAAAGAACAGCCACTACATTAAACGGCCCCATAGTTTTGCTGTGTCCTCAGACCCATATGACTCTTCTGTAGCCTATAGCTGTGAGAATTAATAATTTCTAAAAATCTCCATATTTCACGGCTTACCACTCTATCGCATAGTATTTTACCACCAGAGAGACGGAATACCACTGTGGTTGACTCTCGTATGCTCTTGCCGTACCCACTCTGAAACTAGAACTTCGGCTTCTGCTCTTACCCGAATATTCCTGTGCAAAGATATCCTACTGACAGTCTGTCATTACTAACTTGCGTACAATTATGCATACTGATCTGTTATGTCACGTTCGACTGACTCACTGTTTCATTGCATACAACGCATTTGATTGCATGCACTGCTGAACACATGTCAGTGAACTGCGCGACTTGCCGTGTTCATTTGGAAGGATAGTGTCGATCTTTTAGATGGAGTCAAACTTCTAGGCGTTACGTGATTTAAACAGCATTTTGTGGGACTTTATTCAGAGTCCCATGCCATCTATAAGGAACCTATGCGAAGATTCTCAACGAACGCACCTCCTGTCGTTTGAACTATATGCCAACGCAATTGACCCACCATGCTCTGCCAGGTGGTGAGAAAACACAACGTCTTGAACAGTTTAGTCGACATAGTACGGAATAACTGTGTATTCCTCACCGTGTGATAGGCCTAGTATCATAATTTTTTTATTTAGAAGTTTTACAGATTCTCAATTGCATTTTATGAGGGGCATTGTTCATTTGACTAGTGATGCGACAGGGTCTTTGTAGTTTTGTTTGTAATAAAGTTTTCTTAACGTTGGCGGTGATGTATGTCTGTTAATACTGGAACTTTGACATGATAAGTAATAGGTTAGTCTTTAATACTTTTTCTTACGGGCAGCAACAGTATAGAATTAGCCATGCTTTACCTTTCCCATACATGGTCACTCTGGTCACTCGGGTCACTCTGGATACATTAGAATTAATGGATGAAACACTGAAGAACAAGGAGGTACGAAATGAAAGGTAGGTTGGTTGGTTCCTTAGTTTAGGGGCTGCGACAACGCGGTCATGTAGCCCCGTGTACTTTGGGTGTGTGTAGAATCTGTCTGATAACCAGTGTTAATTGTGATGACTGTATTAGTGTGTGTATCTGTTTTTTTTATATTCAAGTAGGGACTGCAACATTGAATTTTTCAAATAGTTCCTACTTTTGCCGCCAAACGCCACCGTCAACGACTACTAGGCCTAGTTCAGAACTAGTTACTAGACGCCACCGCAGTCGGCTCTTGGCAACGAACGTAGCAACCTAAGAGCGTTGTTTACATTCTTAACCTATACAATTTAGTTTCACACAGGTGTAATTAGTGGAAAGATCTTTAACATGCCATAAATCTATGACATGGGACCGCCGGCTTTACTTCCCCTCCGAAGGAAGGCATACTGAGGGATTTTTAACGCTCTTAAAAAATCCGACGACTTCGGCCGGGTTTGAACCCGCGATCTTGGGCATAAATGAAAGGTAGAAAACATAATACAGACTACTGAAATTTTAGGTAAACAAGAGGTACAAAGGAGGGAAAGAATAGTGTTTGAAAGGGAAATGTTGGAAATATAAACAGGCTATGGTACCCAAAGTGGTGTTAATAAGTAGCGTGGGATCTGAAGTGTATATTATTTGAAATGGAGAGAGCTTTGGTTTTTGGAGGCAGGTGATTCCCGCTTTTGGTCTTCCTACGGTCTTGTTGCAAAGGAATGTATGGCATATAAGTTCCCCACTATCCATTCTTTGGTCAACATTTTTTCTGTGATAATGACTATGCGTAGGCTAGGAGGAAATTGTTTGGGAGCTCTTTTACTGCACTGGTAATATTCAATATTCCAAAGGAGTGTTTTAACTAATGTTGAATCTCTACATGTTGCGAAGTGTCCGATATTCGCCGCATTATGCTTGTTTGCCAAGTTGCCGAAAGGAATCAAGGGAAGCTCCCCCTCTTCGTCTAAAGAAGCGAAGACGTCGCACTCCTGTGACTTTTGTGTCTTCAAGGTACTCGAAAGGGATATCTAACTTGAAGGATTTATTGTTTCTCTTCGTGGCTAGTTCTTTTCAATTAATATTTCCTTCTATTCCATTCATTCCTATGAAACCCTTCATTATATCCGGAATGACTTCCTGTTTCAGTCTGCCCGTAAAGAGCTAGGCTGTCCTGTCGGCTGCCTGGGAAACGTTGTCCTTGTGTCCTGTACCTATTAGAGCGTCCGATCGCTCTGTTTGTTTCTGATTTTTCTTTTAAGTTATTTGTGTTCGTATTTCCCTGTCACTCTCTTCCTCTAGTGACAGCGCACCTTCAACTATCTTCGTAGCCCCTAATCCAGTCTGACTGAGTGACGGCCCAGTGAAGTTCTCATATGAAATGTGTGCCGGTTCCACGTTAATTGTTTTATCCGTTTGCGGAGCACCTTCCTTCTGATGATTTGTTCGAAGAGCTGGCGGCTTTATTCGCCAACCTGCTTTCTGCATGTTATCTTCAAAAGTAGCATCTAGTTTGTTATTGACGAGATCCGTTAGACTTTCCACTTGATGGACTAGTTGATTTATTACGGGATTATTTCTGGTAATCTCTTCAATTTTCATCATCAGACGATCAATCAATTCCTCCTGATACTTAATTTTTTGTTGTACTGTTTTACAAATATCACATAACCAAAGGAGGTTGCAGTTCTTCTTGCACATTATGTCGAACTCCCCTTGTTTCAAACCAGTGCATTCTTTATGAAACCAAAAGTTAAAGATCCGTCACATTGTATCGCGTCTTTGTATGTCTCGAAGTCTGATTTGCATGCGCCACGCTTCTCTTCTTTTTGACTGTCCTTAGTACTCTTTGGCGCCATGTTTACGAACTCTATAGACGTTGGTATACAAATAGTCTTAATCTATGTGGTCGTGAATGAAGCGAAAATGAAAAGGAATAACTATATCCAATATGGCGACACTTATCACAAAATCAAACATAAAAATTTCACTATAATTTGATATTTGAATTGTGTGAGGGAACCTTTACTTACACGTATATGGTGATTAGGAACGTTATTTAACCCACAAAAGATATAGTAAAGTTTACACTGGCACTGTAGACACAAGTAAATAACTTTGAAACTGCCCCTGGTTAAAACACGTCTTACGTCTTTTCAATTGTTGGAATAACTTAAAAAATGCTAGTGTTTAGAGTGAACCAGCAGAACACAATTAATGAAATAATATTCGCAATAGTATACCATGACTTTGTGTAGCCTACGACCGGACTACGACTATCTATACTGCACGATAGAACTTCTCATAAGATAATCACGTAATACGATACAGAAAACAAATGAGTTCAAACGAACACTAGCGCTTAGAGACAGACTAGTGGGGCTAACGAAGCGACCCGAATGAACACGACTGCAACCGATTATCCATCCCCATTCACGCTATTTTGACCCGCACCGAGACAGACCAGTGAGGTAGACCGATCGTACCCGATCATTAGGGCTAGGATTATTATGTTAATACATATTACTTCCCTTAGCTTATACTTAACTAAAAATGATAAATGTCCATGAATTAGATCCTTAGCTATCATACAATTACATTTTATTGTTACATATTTTACATATTTGACCATAATGACATTTTTTACATATGTGTAATTTAAAATTAATATTCTGTGGTTTTATTTTACATATTTGATCCAAATGAAATTTTTTCATAACTTTACTTGTTTTATTTAAAATTACATAGTCTGTCTCTTACAGTAAAAAAATATTATTTTTCTCAAGTTAAATATATTTGTTCACTAGAAACTCAGGTACATGAAACAGATTTTCCTACCAATTCTTAAGCTGTTGAGAAAGGGCCAGGTAAGAATATCAAGAAATAAATAAGTGGAGATAAGGGATTGGGAATTCACGTAGCACCCTGCCGGGCACTCGCCGGCTGGAATTAAGTTTATTTCAGTTGTCCAGTGAGGGCCTGAGACTCAAAGAATTAACGCACAGAACAACAAATCAAGCGATTATTCACAGAACAGATAGCTCGTCGATAAACGAAAGAAAAATGGCTGCCCAAGGATCATGACCAGCTTGGTCTGTATAAAGTACGTGGAAGAGGTTGGCTGATCGGTTATATTCATGAGGTTTCCGGTCACTTCGTTAGCACCGCTGGTCTGTCTCTAAGCGCTAGTAAACGAACCTGTACTATCGAAAGGACCGATTTGATCGTACAACTTCACAGAATACAGCATCGGCTTGGTGAAACTATAAAAAAGGCGGTTTTGAAGGCAACTCTAGCTTGGCATGACATGATAAATAATTGGTTAGTCTTTAATAATTTTTCTGACGGGCAGCAAAGTATAGAATCAGCCGTGCTTTATCATTCCCATACATGGTGAAGACATGTTAAACAATAGTTAAATAATATCTCATCTGCGCACTATTGCCGGCTGAAAGCAACAGGAAACTATAGCCATCATTTTCCTCCCGACGCGACCAGGAGGTGTAGGAAGTTTCTAAATTAACTTCATAATGCTCAAGTATATTTTCCGAAACCTCGTTATTTATTGCAGAAGAAACTTGGGGGCCAATATCAACTCTGACGGCAATCTGCAATGCGAATCAATGTTCAGTTTTGAAAAATATTATGCCAAGATCCGTAGCAGGAAACTTTAGGAGAATGCAATGAATGGACAGAACAAGCGAAAGGAAAAATACTTCGGGTCGCTCTGGATATATTACAATTAATGGATGAACCACTGAAGAACACGAACGTACGAAATGAAAGGTAGAAAGCAAGTAGTGGTTTTGTGAGAGTTCTAGCACCACCGCCACCGCTCCATCGCTGGAATACTAAAAGGCAATATCTCGCGAACCAATCAGGCTAGAGACTTGTACGAAGTGTCATTGAACTCAAGCTAACACCCCCTTTCCAATGGACAACATATTTCCACCCCAAAATAAAACCTACCCCTACTAGTTGGTGAAATTGTATTTTTTTTAGAGAATCTCTCTTTCCAATTGCAACATGTGAGTTTGAATGTTAATATGGAATGAAACGTTGTTCTACATAAAGTGTATGTGTTCGGTGGGTAGCCACTATGAATTAACATGCTTGGTTTTTGTTTTTTACGCATGCCCACTCATAGCTTTTGTAAGAGGGTGGGCTTTTTAAAAGATGGAGGCTGTAGTGTAACCTAACCCAACCTAACGGGTCCTTGTGGACAGGTCATTGTTGATGGGTCCTTGTGGACGAGCCCTTGTTGACAGGTCCTTGTGGACGAGTCCTTGTGGACAAGTCCTTGTTGACAGGTCATTGTGGACAGGTCATTGTGGATGAGTCTGTGTGGACAAGTCCTTGTGGACGAGTCCTTGTGGACAAGTCCTTGTGGACAAGTCCTTGTGGACGAGTCCCTGTTGATGAGTCCCTTTGGACCGGTCCCTTTGGACTGGTCCCTAATGCTATGATGAAATTAAACCTTGTTCCACATGAAACGCAAGCGAAGAGCCGATCGCTACTATGAATTAACATGTTTGTTTTTTTGTTTTTACGCATTTGCACTTGGGGTTTTTGTAAGAGGGCGGGCTTTTTGAATACAGATTTATAGATGAGTTATTTTTTTAAAATTAACCTAAGGATCCAAAACTAATAGGTCATTAGCTTTTAATATCTCATGAATCAATAAGGCTAGGGACTTGTATGAGAGGTCGTTGGACTTGGGGTGACATTCTGTTTCTTAATGTATTATTCATTTTTGTCAAAAGGGCCTAACTGCGCTTTTGTTAATATCTCGCTAACTAATAACCAGAGAGGGTCAAGTGAGGTGTCATGGGACTCAAGATGGTCAACCCTTTTCCATGACCAACGAATTTACCCAAAAGACCTAAAACAGCAAGTTCATTGACCTATGATTTTATAAACTAATAATCGGAGAGGGTCAAGTGAGGTGTCATAGGACTTAGAATGGTTATCCCTTTCCCATGACCAACGAATTTACTCCAAAAATCCAAAACAGTAAGGCCATTGACCTGAGATTTTATAAACTAATATGGGGTCGATAACCTAGATGTTAGACCCCTTAAAACATCAATTATCATTATTATTATTATTATTATTATTATAATCGGATATCAACATGTGAGGTTTCATAGGACTTAGAATGGTCAACCCTATCCCATAGCCAATGAATTTACCCAAAATACCCAATATATCAAGGTCATCGACCCGAGATTTTATAAACTAATAATCGGATACGAACATGTGAGATGTTTACCATGTGTGATGAAACATAGCTTGGTAGAGAATTAGTGTAGGCTACATGTATGGTGACTGACAAGTCTTTTACCATTGGAACTTGTTTTCAGATCAAACTGCAGTACAGAGAGAGTATAGGTTGCAGGTATGGGTTAATAAATGACAAACGGTGTATACAAACTCTGATTTATCGATTCAAGAATTAAGAGTAGACTACCTTTAATTGATTGGTTAAAGAGGATAGCTAAAACACAAAATGGTGATTACATTGTACTAAACCGAACCAAACCTAACCGAAAACAAGCCAAGGGTTTAAGTGTAAAACTTGTGGGTAAATGTGGTTATTGGTAATGTCAAAAAGCAAAGGGATAACGCTCTACCTATAGAGGGTAAGGTTTTTAAATGTTTTTTTTGAAATTTTGACAAGGGGCCTAACTATACTTTTGTTGATATTTCCTGAACCCATGATGGGATTTTGACCTGTGAGGTGTCTTTGGACTTGGGCAGACACTCCCTTTTTAATGTATTTTTGACATTTTAACAAAGGGCCTAACTATACTTTTGTTAATATCTCGCGAACCAATAAGGCTAGGGACTTGTATGTGGGGGTCCTAGCACTCGGGGTGGCGATCTGTTTTTGAATATATATTTAACTAGCAGAAGTACCCATTCTTCGAACGGTCTTCGGTATTAATAACCAGATGTTACCAATTGATCTACTGTTGCATTGTTTAGGGGTTTGGAACCTGTTTGTTGGCAAAGAAAAATGATTAGCTAAAATGTGCTCTATAACTAAATTTACCTAACGTGTTCTTCCTGTCGTGAAAATAAAATTGAAAACCTCGTAGACGAATCGCAATACACGTCACATACGAACTGACCCTAACCGTTGTGTCAAGTGCCCAACCCCTTTTATAAATTAAAAAGGCTTGTGGTGCATGAAAATTCAGTTTTCTTTAGCCTCCAATGGCCCAAATTCCTAAAATTAGCAAAAAACAGTCTACCATTTCAAATCAGGAAATTTTGAAAATAATGTTGCTGATTGGAGATATAATAGACCTTCTGTACGACATATCGCATGTGTAAGTCGTGTGAAAAAAATCTAGGGTACTCCTTGAACCCCTTAAGCGCACTGTTGAATTTTACAGTTTTAGTTGGTTCCGTGATAACCTTATAGCCATTTGCAACCTTTCACTGAAATGTAATAAATGGAGTGGCATTACTTATTCCAGAAATAGATGGAAAGTTGGAAGCCACCTCTTGAGATACTTTTGTCATGGTTAGTGGCTTGCATTCCTTCTGTAGTTTATTAAATGAAATTAGTTTTCTGGGAATATCTAAGAAACTGTTGGGCTTAGAGCCTTAAAATATAGTTTTCGGGGACCCTTTACGGCTCTTGAGGGGCCCCGAGTTTTGTTTCTGACACCAAGGGTTTAAAAATGAGTTTGTCTCGTCGTTGTATGCCATAATAATGATAATAATTAAAATAATAGTAATAATAATAATATAACAATATAGGGATAGGGATATAATAGACCTTCCGTACCATACCCGCACGTGTAAATCGCGTTAAATAATTCTAGAGAGCCCCTTGACCCCTTAAGCGCATTATATGTATTGATTAATATTTCAGCTTAATTTGGATCCCTTCTAACCTTTTTGTCGTTTGAAAACCTTCACAGTAATATAATAAATGGAATTGCATTGCGTCTTACAGTAATAGATGGACCTCTGAGATTCTGATGCCATTGTTACCGGCATGCATTCATTAATTTATTAAGTGAAATTAGTTCTTTGGGAATATCTCGAAAAATGTTGGTTTTATGGCCTTAAAATGTGATTTTCGGGGTTCTTTTAGGGACCCCGAGTTTCGTTTCTCACATTGAGGGGCTGAAAATGAGCTTTGTCTCACCCTTCTACGCTTATTTCAGCTTGTATTTTAAGGGGGTAGGCCCCCTGTTATGAGAGGTACGGAGAAGAGTTACATCAATGATTAGAGACGTGCCTCTGATGGATATCTGTATCAAATTTTACGTTAATCCACCCAGCCGTTCTCGAGTTATAAGGACACAAAATATTGTCCATAGACAAACAGACAGACAGACTAAAAATATTTTTGCATTCATCCGTCACAAAACAGTCTGAAACGGGCAAATATGTCAAATTTCCGTGGAAATGCAGAAGAAACAGACAAACATTCATTTTTATATAATAGAGAAGGAATATGATAGACCTTCCGTACCACACCCGCACGTGTAAATCGCGTGAAAAAATTCTAGAGTACCCCTGGACCCCTTAAGCGCATTGTATGTATTGATGGATATTTCACCTTAATTTGTATCCGTTATAACCTTATAGCCGTTTGCAAACCTTCACAGTAATGTAATAAATGGAATTGCATTGCGTCTTGCAGAAATAGGTGGACCTCTGAGATTCAGTTGCCATGGTTACCGGCACGCATTCTTTCATTAATTTATTAAGTGAAATTAGTTTTCTGGGAATATCTCAAAAACTGTTGGTTTTAGGGCCTTAAAATATGGTTTTCGTTTCTCACATTGAGGGCTGAAAATGAGCTTTGTTTCACCCTTCTACGCCTATTTCAGCATGTATTTTAAGGGGGTAGGGCCCCTTTTATGAGAGGTACGGAGAAGAATTACATCAATGATTGGTGTCGTGCCTCTGAAGGATATCTGTATCAAATTTTACGTTGATCCACTCAGCCGTTCTCGAGTTATAAGGGCACAACAAATTGTCCACAGACAAACAAACAAACAAACAGACAGACAGACAAAAAAAATATTTTTGCGCGCATCCATCATAAAACAGTCTGAAACGCGCAAATATCGCAAATTTCCGTGGAAATTCAGAAAAAACAGACAAACTTTCATTTTTATATATAGAGAGATGTTTGTCAAAAAGGCCTAATTGCACTGTTGTTAATATCTCGATAACTAATAATGGGAGAGAGTCAAGTCAGGTGTTATAATACTTAGGATGGCCAACCCTTTCCCATGACCAACGAATTTACCCCAAATATTCAAAACAACAGGGTCATTGACCTGAGATTATATAAACTAATCATCGGATATCGACATGTAAGGTGTCATTAGACTTATAATTGTCAACCCTTTCCCATGGCCAATGAATTTACCTAAAATATCCAAAACATTAAGGTCATTGACCTGAGATTTTATAAATTAATAATTGGATACGGTCATGTGAGATGTTTACCGTGAGTGATGAAACATAGCTAGGTAGAGAAAGAATTAGTGTAGGCTACATGTATGGTGACTGACAAGTCTTTCACTAATGGAACTTGTTTTCAGATCAGACTGTAGTAAGAGAGAGTATAGGTTGCAGGCATGGGTTAATAAATGACAAACGGTGTACACAAAATCCGATTTATTGATTCAAGAAGTAAGAGTAGACTATCTTTAATTGATTGGTTAAAGAGGATAGCTAAAGAATTAAAATGGTGACTACATTGAACTAAACTGAACCAAGCTGAATCAAACCCAACCAAACCGAACCAAACCTAATCGAAAACAAGCCAAGGGTTTAAGTGTAAAACTTGTGGGTGAATGTGGTCATTGGTAATGCCAAAAAAGAAAGGGATAACGATCTACCTATAGAGGGTAAGGTAAAGCTAGAGCATGGTGCTAATCCACACACCCAAGTACATGAACCACACACAACTATCCTATGTAGTTTTTATGGGTTGACTGTTAAAACTTGCTCAGTGGTTACTGGGGCAAGATGGTCGCTACACACAACAAGCTTTAAATACCTGAGGCTAATAATCTATACACACACTCACACACACTTGTTCTAACTAAACTGTCTTGCTGGCAGAGCTCACACAGTAGTCAAATGACAGAAATTCTTGGCTAACAGAAATACAATCATTTTCGGTTGTCTAATGTTACCAGCTAAACATTACGTGCTATAGTGGTGGGCACATGTGCCTCTTTCACTGGAGATCTTCACTCGATTTCTAGCTCTAAGACCTAGAACGAATCAAACTAAGAAAAAATGGTATAGTGACGCAGTGGTTAAACTGTTAGCCTTTCACTAAGGTAGACTAGGGTTTGATTTTAGGTTAATATGCATGTCATAAACAAACAAATAAAAGCAGAGATAATGTTTAAAACTGATTACACTTGTCTCTTTTCAAATTATTACTTAGATTACAAATACAAACGTGGACTGGGTTTGATATACAGTTAATGCTTCCTATACTAGACTGTAAGAAAGCCAAACAAGCAAAAGGCGTAGGTAGAGCAGTGGTAAAATCGCTATGTGTAGAGAAATACTTAACGGTTTTATGAACTGGCAAAGGTATGTCGCATAAACAGTGCAGGATACAATCCAGCAACCATAATTTTTATCTTGTGGACAAGAGAAAACATATATATATATAGAGAGAGAGATATATAGAAAGCTTGTGTATGTGTGGGTAGCATTGGTTGTTTGACCAGAGAAAATACGGTGAGGTAGGGTGGGGAGAGGGAGAATTAGCACTTATATATGAATGGAAAATAGATTTTTGTCAATCGTTTTGTTTTTCAAATGCAGTGGTAGATAGTCGTTATTTTGTAAAACATTCTTACTTGCAGTAGTAATAAGCCTCTATGGTTCCACTAACACATAGATAGACTGTATTATTGCCATGGTCAAGCACTCACATTAAGATCATTTACAAAATCATAAAATGAAAAATAAACAATCTTGTTTTGGAAATATCGTTTTTCAACATACACAAAATAAATATATAAAAAATTTGTAAACAGCAAAATGGAAAATCCATGTTTCCATATAGACAAAATTTTAAAAACTTAAATGGACATTTAAGAAAATATATGCAAATGGGAAATTGACAAATGTGTAAATATGAAAATGGAAAAATCCATGTTTCCATATCATGAAATTAAAAAACATCAAACTGTCATTTAAAAAAATGCAAATGGAAAATAGACAAATTGCAATGTGTGAAATGTGAAATTGAACAAATGGCTATCATTATTTAAAAAAAAAGAACATGGTGCTCTATGGTTGAGGTGTGAATCAAACCCTCTCTACTTATTTGGACCACCTGAGACTGAGTAGACTAGTTTTAGTTGTCATACCACTTTTAAAAGTTTGTGTTAAATCTGGGAATTGAACCCAAGAGCTTGTAGGGGAGATCCAAGGTTATAATATGTTAAACAGATAGCCTTGAATGTAGGGTGTGGTAGCTATATTGAGATGAGACGTTTCGCTCGGGGCAGGGAGGCATGGAGATCTGCATCAAACCAGTCAAAAGACTGACGACTCAAACAACAACATGTAGAACTCACCAAAATAATGTTGTGTAACGGTAAATGTTAGTCAACGAACAGTAATGCATTACTAAAACCCGTGACACGATAGCTAGGAGCTTTTCTAAAATTATTTTAAAATGCCTTTAACCCTATCTTAAACACCCAGTTCACAAGACTCATAACTGCAATGTTATGGTCAAACAAAACAAAATCTATATTTCAAAACAAACAAGTGGTTTAGTCAATGTATACTGGAAAATGTTTTATAAACACTCAAGTCCACAAAAATAGTTAAATTAGTAACTGTCAGGTTGACCGAGTGGTTATGGTGTTTGACTTAAGTTCAAATTTTCTGTACAAGAAAGCAAGGGTTCGAATCCCTTAACTGATATAACTATTGCCTCAACATGGCTTGACCACACTGTATTATTGTGTACTCGGTACACAAACCATAGATAGAGTGTATTGTTTAAGGTCACTCTCTTTGCGAACATAGTCAGAGACTGTTGACGGTTAACAATTGCATTAATAGTGGGACATAGGGATAGCAATTAAGAAAAACAGACAATACCCATACACTATTTTTAGTTATTTAATGTAAGTACTTTTACAATAGTTATATACAAACTACAACTCTCTTTTGTATAACTTATTACTATTTATTCCTTTTCGATCCACTTGCACATCAAGGCAGATGACTTTGTAGTTCAGCCCCTTAAAACAACAACAACACTACCTCTTGCATAGTCTGTGATGTTGATGACTCTTGAGGCGTGGAAGATGGATACAACATAACTTTTACAACAGGGGTTAAACGTTGCTCAACAAACAATGCACTATTTTGAGTAGCAACATCTTTCTCTTGTACTAACTTTTTAGCATTCTGATGATTTTTTGCCAACACCATCAGTGTTTTGTCTGGAGCACTACATTGATGATCACTCACACTTAAAACCACACCATTTCTACGTTTCATATTGCCTCGACATCTTGTTGACCTCTGTTTTGAGCATCGTCAGAATATTATTCCTTTTACATTTTGTCGTCTATAGTTATAAGAGTAGCCTGTATAGAGTACACGTTGTTTACCTCGGTTAGTTGTAGTAAGTTCCATAGTAGTAACTAACCTACTAGTATGATTTGCACACTACAAAGGTTATCTCTGTTCTGGTAATAGAATTATTTAGCGTTGGCTTTTATATTTAATATGTACAATTTAAAGTGATAGAAAAGTGGTAGAAACGTGGTAGCAAAGTGTTAGACAATTGGTAGACAATTGGTAACATAGTGGCAGAAAAGTGATAGCAAAGTGGTAGAAAAGAGGTAGAAAAGTGGCAGAAAAGTAGTAGAAAAGTGGTAGCAAAGAGGTAGAAAAGTGGTAGCAAACTAGAAAAGTGGAAGAAAAGTGGCAGAAAAGTAGTAGAAAAGTGGTAGCAAAGTGGTAGAAAAGTGGTAGCAAACTAGAAAAGTGGTAGCAAAGTGGTAGAAAATATTACATGTATTGTTAAGAAATAGTTTAAGCGGTTACATGGATTCATTACACTATAATTTTAGCATCACGAAGCTCATTTACTTTATCCAAAAGTTCTTCCTCATATTTAGTATGACCAGCCTGTTTACAGGTATGCAAGTACTGAAGCCGCTGGATTAGCTTACTGGGATTGTTCCAGTAAACAAATTTAACAAATGATTTTTTTGGGTGTAAACCATTATCATCATCATCATCATCATAATCATCATCATCATGGTTATCATCATCAATATAATTATCATCAATATAATCATCATCACTATTACTATCTAATCCTTTTTGTTCATCTTGCAATGCAACAACCTTTTGCATAGTTTGTGTTGTCTTTGATAGTGTTAGAGGTTTCTTAGACGTTAACGACTGTAGTAACATGTCTTTTTCAGGAGATAATAAATGCTCTTTAACAAACAAAGCACTATCTTGAGCCACACTATTTTTTTCTTGGTCTTGCTTTTTTACCTTGGTTAGAGTATTTTGTCCATTTAAATGAGTATTATTTTGAGATTTACAATGATGATCGATTGAAATAAGTATGTTGGAGCCTTTTGTTTTAATCATTCCTCGACACTTTTTAGATCGTTGTTTCGAACAGCACTCATAACAGTTCCATTTTTATTAGTTCTTTTTACAATATATGCATATCCTTTATAGTAAGCACATGGCTTACCATAGCTAGTCGTTGATACTTCCATGTCAACTGTTAAGCATAAACTAATCTCTAGTAAAGTTAACTCGATAATAAAAATGATAGTTTGTAGTATGTTCAGTTTAAAGTAAGAGCAAAAGTGAGAGTCAAATGGTAGAAAAGTGTTAGCAAAGTGGTGGAAGAGTGGTAGCAGTTTATAGTAGTCATGATCTTATCTACCAGAATGTGATTTGAGTAAATGTAATTTATAAACCTTAGCAGTGAGTAGTCAGTTAGTCTTGGTTCAGACAAGCGTAAACAGTTCTCCAATGAATCAGAGATCAAGATTTTCATTATGAAACAGTTGTGTAACCAATTAGGTATCGGTACTTAATAGCTTCACACATGAACAAAATTTCCAACATATCTGACATGAATTCCATGATTTGAAAGTTGACAAAGAATATCCAATCAACCATTGTAGTTACAATGTCAAACACAAAGACAAAATCAGCATGAACTTTTAAGTTACAGGAAAATTCTATGAAATAGACTATGCAGGAAATTTGGAAATACACATCAGAAGTTTGCAACACCATCCTTTTAGCCTATATAAATTATCGACATGGAAAGTGTGCACTGCCCTTACATTAAACCAATTTATCAATAACACAAGTCAACAATCAAAACATTTTGTGTTGAGTCTATCATTTAATGCATATATTCTGTCTACATTGAACAGTAACAAAAAACGCCATTCATAATTAATTAAGTTTGCTTTAATTCTTTATGTAATGATAAATACATATTTAAAGTTTTGGCTGACTGTTCAGGGTGAATCGGCTTTGAACACATAAGAGAGGGAATATTTTAAGACTTAACCTCAGCTCACCTAACATAACCTAAATTTACCTAACCTAACCTTGTCATATAGGTAAAAAACGAGTCAAGCTATGCTTTCGACTACCGAGTTTCAGCTACTTTTCAAGGTTACTCTCTTGAACATTGCCGGAGACTGCTGATAAACACCTATATTCCCACGGCGGTGGCGCGCAACGACTTACATGACGCGCTTCCCCCTTTTCATTGATCCCTGTTGATTTGTCCCTTTGGACTGGTTCCTGTTGACTAACTCCTTTGGAAGGGCCCTTTTTGAATGGAGTCATTTTTGACGGGTCCTTGTGGACAGGTCCTTTTGGCTGATCCCTTTGGACCGGTCCCTTTGGACTGGTACCTATGGACTGGCCCATGCAATTATCCAAATTATGTCAAAGGGTCCGGTCCAAAGGGATCAGCCAAAAGGACCTGTCCACAGGGACCCGTCAAAAATGACTCCATTCAAAAAGGGCCCTTCCAAAGGGACTAGTCAACAGGGACCAGTCCAAAGGGACAAATCAACAGGGATCAATGAAAAGGGGGAAGCGCGTCATGTAAGTCGTGCGCGCCGCCGCCGTGGGAACATAGGTGTTTATCAGCAGTCTCCGGCAATGTTCGAGAGATTAACCTTGAAAAGTAGCTGAAACTCGGTAGTCGAAAGCATAGCTTGACCCGTTTCTTACCTATATGACATGGTTAGGTTAGGTAAATTTAGGTTATGTTAGGTGAGCTGAGGTTAAGTCTTAAAATATTCCCTCTCTTATGTGTTCAAAGCCGATTCACCCTGAACAGTTAGCCAAAACTTTAAATATGTATTTATCATTACATAAAGAATTAAAGCTAACTTAATTAATTATGAATGTTGTTTTTTGTTACTGTTCAATGTAGACAGAATATATGCATTAAATGATAGACTCAACACAAAATGTTTTGATTGTTGACTTGTGTTATTGATAAATTGGTTTAATGTTAGGGGCAGTGCACACTTTTCATGTCGATAATTTATATAGGCTAGAAGGATGGTGTTGCAAACTTCTGATGTGTATTTCCAAATTTCCTGCATAGTCTATTTCATAGAATTTTCCTGTAACTTAAAAGTTCATGCTGATTTTGTCTTTGTGTTTGACATTGTAACTACAATGGTTGATTGGATATTCTTTGTCAACTTTCAAATCATGTAATTCATGTCAGATATGTTGGAATTTTTGTTCATGTGTGAAGCTATCAAGTACCGATACCTAATTGGTTACACAACTGTTTCATAATGAAAATCTTGATCTCTGATTCATTGGAGAACTGTTTACGCTTGTCTGAACCAAGACTAACTGACTACTCACTGCTAAGGTTTAGAAATTACATGTACTCAAATCACATTCTGGTAAAAAAGATCATGACTACTATAAACTGCTACCACTCTTCCACCACTTTGCTAACACTTTTCTACCATTTGACTCTCACGTTTGCTCTTACTTTAAACTGCACATACTACAAACTATCATTATTATTATCGAGTTAACTTTACTAGAGATTAGTTTATGCTTAACAGTTGACATGGAAGTATCAACGACTAGCTATGGTAAGCCATGTGCTTACTATAAAGGATATGCATATATTGTAAAAAGAACTAATAAAAATGGAACTGTTATTTGGTGCTGTTCGAAACAACGATCTAAAAAGTGTCGAGGAATGATTAAAACAAAAGGCTCCAACATACTTATTTCAATCGATCATCATTGTAAATCTCAAAATAATACTCATTTAAATGGACAAAATACTCTAACCAAGGTAAAAAAAGCAAGACCAAGAAAAAAATAGTGTGGCTCAAGATAGTGCTTTGTTTGTTAAAGAGCATTTATTATCTCCTGAAAAAGACATGTTACTACAGTCGTTAACGTCTAAGAAACCTCTAACACTATCAAAGACAACACAAACTATGCAAAAGGTTGTTGCATTGCAAGATGAACAAAAAGGATTAGATAGTAATAGTGGTGATGATTATATTGATGATAATTATATTGATGATGATAACCATGATGATGATGATTATGATGATGATGATGATGATGATAATGGTTTACACCCAAAAAATCATTTGTTAAATTTGTTTACTGGAACAATCCCAGTAAGCTAATCCAGCGGCTTCAGTACTTGCATACCTGTAAACAGGCTGGTCATACTAAATATGAGGAAGAACTTTTGGATATAGAAAATGAGCTTCGTGATGCTAAAATTATAGTGTAATGAATCCATGTAACCGCTTAAACTATTTCTTAACAATACATGTAATATTTTCTACCACTTTGCTACCACTTTGCTACCACTTTTCTAGTTTGCTACCACTTTTCTACCACTTTGCTACCACTTCTCTACTACTTTTCTGCCACTTTTCTACCACTTTTCTACCACTTTGCTACCACTTTTTCTACTACTTTTCTGCCACTGTTCTACCACTTTTCCATCACGTTGCTACCACGTTTCTACCACTATGTTACCAATTGTCTACCACTTGTCTAACACTTTGCTACCACGTTTCTACCACTTTTCTATCACTTTAAACTGTACATATTAAATATTACAGCCAACGCTAAATAATTCTATTACCAGAACAGAGATAACCTTTGTAGTGAGCAAATCATACTAGCAGGTTAGTTACTACTATGGAACTTACTACAACTAACCGAGGTAAACAACGTGTACTCTATAAAGGCTACTCTTATAACTATAGACGACAAAATGTAAAAGGAATAATATTCTGACGATGCTCAAAACAGAGGTCAACAAGATGTCGAGGCAATAAGAAACGTAGAAATGGTGTGGTTTTAAGTGTGAGTGATCATCAATGTAGTGCTCCAGACAAAACACTGATGGTGTTGGCAAAAAATCATCAGAATGCTAAAAAGTTAGTACAAGAGAAAGATGTTGCTACTCAAAATAGTGCATTGTTTGTTGAGCAACGTTTAACCCCTGTTGTAAAAGTTATGTTGTATCCATCTTCCACGCCTCAAGAGTCATCAACATCACAGACTATGCAAGAGGTAGTGTTGTTGTTGTTTTAAGGGGCTGAACTACAAAGTCATCTGCCTTGATGTGCAAGTGGATCGAAAAGGAATAAATAGTAATAAGTTATACAAAAGAGAGTTGTAGTTTGTATATAACTATTGTAAAAGTACATACATTAAATAACTAAAAATAGTGTATGGGTATTGTCTGTTTTTCTTAATTGATATCCCTATGTCCCACTATTAATGCAATTGTTAACCATCAACAGTCTCTGACTATGTTCGCAAAGAGAGTGACCTTAAACAATACACTCTATCTATGGTTTGTGTATCGAGTACACAATAATACAGTGTGGTCAAGCCATGTTGAGGCAATAGTTATATCAGTTAAGGGATTCGAACCCTTGCTTTCTTGTACAGAAAATTTGAACTTAAGTCAAACACCATAACCACTCGGTCAACCTGACAGTTACTAATTTAACTATTTTTGTGGACTTGAGTGTTTATAAAACTTTTTCCAGTATACATTGACTAAACCACATGTTTGTTTTGAAATATAGATTTTGTTTTGTTTGACCATAACATTGCAGTTATGAGTCTTGTGAACTGGGTGTTTAATATGGGGTTAAAGGCATTTTAAAATAATTTTAGAAAAGCTCTTAGGTATCGTGTCATGGGTTTTAGTAATGCTTTACTGTTCGTTGACTAACATTTACCGGTACACAACATTATTTTAGTGAGCTTACATGTTGTTGTTTGAGTCGTCAGTCTTTTGACTGGTTTGATGCAGATCTCCATGCCTCCCTGCCCCGAGCGAAACGTCTCATCTCTATATAACTACCACACCCTACATTCAAGGCTATCTGTTTAACATATTATAACCTTGGGTCTCCCCTACAAGCTCTTGGGTTCAATTCCTAGATTTAACACAAACTTTTAAAAGTGGTATGACAACTAAAACTAGTCTACTAAGTCTCGGGTGGTCCAAATAAGTAGAGAGGGTTTGATTCACACCTCAACCATAGAGCACCATGTTCTTTTTTTTTATAATGATAGCCATTTGTTCAATTTCACATTTCACACATTGCAATTTGTCTATTTTCCATTTGCATTTTTTTAAATGACAGTTTGATGTTTTTCAATTTCATGATATGGAAACATGGATTTTTCCATTTTCATATTTACACATTTGTCAATTTCCCATTTGCATATATTTTCTTAAATGTCCGTTTAAGTTTTAAAAATTTTGTCTATATGGAAACATGGATTTTCCATTTTGCTGTTTACAATTTTTTTATATATTTATTTTGTGTATGTTGAAAAACGATATTTCCAAAACAAGATTTTTTATTTTTCATTTTATGATTTTGTAAATGATCTTAATGTGAGTGCTTGACCATGGCAATAATACAGTCTATCTATGTGTTAGCGGAACCATAGAGGCTTATTACTACTGCATGTAAGAATGTTTTACAAAATAAAGACTATCTACCACTGCATTTGAAAAACACAACGATTGACAAAAATCTATTTTCCATTCATATATAAGTGCTAATTCTCCCTCTCCCCACCCTACCTCACCGTATTTTCTCTGGTCAAACAACCAATGCTACCCACACATACACAAGTTTTCTATATATGTTTTCTCTTGTCCACAAGATAAAAATTATGGTTGCTGGATTGTATCCTGCACTGTTTATGCGACATACCTTTGCCAGTTCATAAAACCGTTAGGTATTTCTCTATACATAGCGATTTTACCACTGCTCTACCTACGTTTTTGCTTGTTTGGCTTTCTTACAGTCTAGTATGTGATAGGAAGCATTAACTGTATATCAAACTCAGTCCACGTTTGTATTTGTAATCTATGTAATAATTTGAAAAGAGACAAGTGTAATCAGTTTTAAACATTATCTCTGCTTTTATTTGTTTGTTTATGACATGCATATTAACCTAAAATCAAACCCTAGTCTACCTTAGTGAAAGGCTAACAGTTTAACCACTGCGTCTCTATACCCTTTTTTTCTTATTTTGATTCGTTCTAGGCCTTAGAGCTAGAAATCGAGTTAAGATCTCCAGTGAAAGAGGCACATGTGCCCACCACTATAGCACGTAATGTTTAGCTGGTAACATTAGACAACCGAAAATGATTGTATTTCTGTTAGCCAAGCATTTCTGTCATTTACCTACTGTGTGAGCTCTGCCAGCAAGACAGTTTAGTTTAGAACAAGTGTGTGTGAGTGTGTGTATAGATTATTAGCCTCAGGTATTTAAAGCTTGTTGTGTGTAGCGACCATCTTGTCCCAGTAACCACTGAGCAAGTTTTAACAGTCAACCCATAAAAACTACATATGATAGTTGTGTGTGGTCCATGTACTTGGGTGTGTGGATTAGCACCATGCTCTAGCTTTACCTTACCCTCTATAGGTAGAGCGTTATCCCTTTCCTTTTTGCCATTACCAATGACCACATTCACCCACAAGTTTTACACTTAAACCCTTGGCTTGTTTTCGATTAGGTTTGGTTCGGTTTGGTTGGGTTTGATTCAGCTTGGTTCAGTTTAGTTCAATGTAGTCACCATTTTGTTTCTTTAGCTATCCTCTTTAACCAATCAATTAAAGATAGTCTACTCTTAATTCTTGAATCAATAAATCAGATTTTGTGTACACCGTTTGTCTTTTATTAACCAATGCCTGAAACCTATACTCTCTCTTACTACAGTCTGATCTGAAAACAAGTTCCAATAGTGAAAGACTTGTCAGTCACCATACATGTAGCCTACACTAATTCTTTCTCTACCTAGCTATGTTTCATCACTCACGGTAAACATCTCACATGACCGTATCCAATTATTAATTTATAAAATCTCAGGTCAATGACCTTAATGTTTTGGATATTTTAGGTAAATTCATTGGCCATGGGAAAGGGTTGACAATTATAAGTCTAATGACACCTTACATGTCGATATCCGATGATTAGTTTATATAATCTCAGGTCAATGACCCTGTTGTTTTGAATATTTGGGGTAAATTCGTTGGTCACGGGAAAGGGTTGGCCATCCTAAGTATTATAACACCTAACTTGACTCTCTCCCTTTATTAGTTATCGAGATATTAACAACAGTGCATTTAGGCCTTTTTGACAAACATTAAATATATATTCAACAACAGAGCGCCACCCCGAGTGCTAGGACCCCCACATACAAGTCCCTAGCCTTATTGGTTCGCGAGATATTAACAAAAGTATAGTTAGGCCCTTTGTTAAAATGTCAAAAACACATTCAAAAAGAGAGTGTCTGCCCAAGTCCAACGACACCTCACAGGTCAAAATCCCATCATGGGTTCAGGAAATATCAACAAAAGTATAGTTAGGCCCCTTGTCAAAATTTCAAAAAAAAACATTTAAAAACCTTACCCTCTATAGGTAGAGCGTTATCCCTTTGCTTTTTGACATTACCAATAACCACATTTACCCACAAGTTTTACACTTAAACCCTTGGCTTGTTTTCGGTTAGGTTTGGTTCGGTTTAGTACAATGTAATCACCATTTTGTGTTTTAGCTATCCTCTTTAACCAATCAATTAAAGGTAGTCTACTCTTAATTCTTGAATCGATAAATCAGAGTTTGTATACACCGTTTGTCATTTATTAACCCATACCTGCAACCTATACTCTCTCTGTACTGCAGTTTGATCTGAAAACAAGTTCCAATGGTAAAAGACTTGTCAGTCACCATACATGTAGCCTACACTAATTCTCTACCAAGCTATGTTTCATCACACATGGTAAACATCTCACATGTTCGTATCCGATTATTAGTTTATAAAATCTCGGGTCGATGACCTTGATATATTGGGTATTTTGGGTAAATTCATTGGCTATGGGATAGGGTTGACCATTCTAAGTCCTATGAAACCTCACATGTTGATATCCGATTATAATAATAATAATAATAATAATAATAATAATGATAATTGATGTTTTAAGGGGTCTAACATCTAGGTTATCGACCCCATATTAGATTATAAAATCTCAGGTCAATGGCCTTACTGTTTTGGATTTTTGGAGTAAATTCATTGGTCATGGGAAAGGGATAACCATTCTAAGTCCTATGACACCTCACTTGACCCTCTCCGATTATTAGTTTATAAAATCATAGGTCAATGACCTTGCTGTTTTAGGTATTTTGGGTAAATTCGTTGGTCATGGAAAAGGGTTGACCATCTTGAGTCCCATGACACCTCACTTGACCCTGTCTGATTATTAGTTAGCGAGATATTAACAAAAGTGCAGTTAGGCCCTTTTGACAAAAATGAATAATACATTAAGAAACAGAATGTCACCCCAAGTCAAACGACCTCTCATACAAGTCCCTAGCCTTATTGATTCATGAGATATTAAAAGCTTATGACCTATTAGTTTTGGATCTTTAGGTTAATTTAAAAAATAACTCATCTATAAATCTGTATTCAAAAAGCCCGCCCTCTTACAAAAACTCCAAGTGGAAATGCGTAAAAACAAAAAAACAAACATGTTAATTCATAGTAGCGATCGGCTCTTCCCTTGCGTTTAATGTGGAACAACGTTTAATTTCATCATAGAATTAGGGACCAGTCCGAAGGGACTGATCAACAGGGACTCGTCCACAAGGACTTGTCCAAAAGGACTCGTCCACAAGGACTTGTCCACACAGACTCATCCACAATGACCTGTCCACAAGGACTCGTCCACAAGGACTCGTCCACAAGGAACTGTCAACAAGGGCTCGTCCACAAGGACCCATCAACAATGACCCGTTAGGTTGGGTGAGGTTACACTACAGCCACCATCTTTTAAAAAGCCCACCCTCTTACAAAAGCTATGAGTGGGCATGCGTAAAAAACAAAAAACTAGCATATTAATTCATAGTGGCTACCCACCGAACACATGCGTTTTATGTAGAACAACGTTTCATTCCATATTAACATTCAAACTTTCACATGTTGCAATTGGAAAGAGAGATTTTCTAAAAAAATACACTTACGCCCTCTAGTAGGGGTAGGTTTTATTTTGGGGTGGAAATATGTTGTCCATTGGAAAGGGCGCGTTAGCCCGAGTTCAATGACACCTCGTACAAGTCTCTAGCCTGATTGGTTCGCGAGATATTGCCATTTTAGTATTCCAGCGGTGGCGGTGGTGCTAGAACTCTCACAAAACCACTACTAAAGCATAATACAGACTACTAAAATTTCAGGTAAACAAGAGATACAAAGGAGCGAAGGAATAATGTTTGAAAGAGAAATGTGCAGAGACATGCTCATTGTGTACCGGCTAGCATACTTGGCTGATACTTCGGAGGTAGGGATTCGATTTCCGGCTCTGTCAAGGATTTTATTTGTGGTCTGAGCGCTGTTGAGTACAATTATTTAACAGACATGTCAAGAGTGACAAAAGTTTGTGTTTAAGTATAACATTATGCCTAAACCTAACGAATTGCCATCCTGCATTTGGGAAGATTATCATACAATGAATAAGATGATTCATGCTTCAAAATTTCTGACACGAATAATTTACAAGATAATGGAATGACAGCCGAGTTACATGAAGACCAGTTTTAGTCAGCAGAAGCGTAGGATTATGGGAAGCTGTATTACGTATTAGACGTGTTATTACATTCGTTCCAAATTGTGAGAGATACTGGTATTTTGCGTGTTGTAACGGATTTGAATGTCTTTCTAACCGGTATTAACTTATTGCTGAGAACAGAATGTGTAGAACATAATGCAGCCGGAAGAAGTGGAGAAAAACTCGATTAATATCTATCGTCAGATGAAGCGCTAAAGGAAGATAGTGACTCCTGCTACTTGGGAAGCATATGGACCAAGCAAAGAAGATATATGAAAATTTGGTTGGCATATGCTGAGATCATAGATATAAGTAGGTAGTAGGAAGTCATTCTTGAAGCACTGGCCTAGAGCGTAGTGGTATATTGTTGTGAAAGTTTGATTCTTTAGGCTGCAGCAAAGGAAAAACAGGAAGATTTGAATGCGGTGTTTATTCTAAAGCAGCGATCCTCACTACGCGGCCCGCAGGCCGCATACAGCCCTGGGAACGATTTTTTGCGGCCCTCAAGACTGTTAGGGATAGGAATAAAAACAAATTTAAGAGTTATGAAACAAAAAACATGAAAAAAATATACAACATTTTATAAATATAGACTATATTATATTTATTTATTAAGTGTATTGAAAATCTGTCGTTGTTTTTCTCTACTTAATTATTTACTCAGACTACCGCAGTGTAGTTGGAGTGGAGAGACTAGCTAGTAGAGCAGAGCCAATGAACGTAGTTCCCTTTTTAATGCAATGAACAAGAATGAGCTTACTACAAAAGCATCCTACCAAGTAACAGATATTTTAGCACAAAAGATGAAGCCGTTTTCTAATGCAGGAATTGTAAAAGAGTGTGTTGTCACCGTTTGTACAACTTTGTTTTCACACTTATCTAATAGTAAGCAAATATTAGATGAAGTTTCTAAACTTCAGCTGTCTGATTCAACTTGCATGAGACGGACACAGGACTTAACAGCAAATATTGCACTTAATCTTACCGATGAACTGCAGCAAAGCAAATATTTTAGTCTTGCGCTCGACTCATCTTTCAGACATAACGTCAATTTCTCAATTTCTGTTGTTCGTTAAGTATGTATCCAAGGATTGTGTTGTTAAAGAAGATTTTTAAGGCATGATTCCCATGACTGGACAAACTCGAGGTATTGATTATTTGAACACAATAGTAAGTTTTTTTTACGAGCGTAGCATTGATTTGAAAAAGTTTTTTTTTCTGTGTGTACTGATGGTTGCCCATCAATGTTAGGGCGAAATATAGGGTTCGTTCGGTTGTTGAAAATACATTTGGGAAATGACAGTTTATTAAGTTTTCATTGTCTCATTCATCGAGAAAGCTTAGCTGTTAAATTTGGTGAAAATATCAGCTGTGTTATGAAAACAGTTGTAAAGATCGTGATTTTTATAAGGTCGAAAGAACTGAACCACAGAACGTATCAAAGATTTTTTGAATAACTTACATCGCAATACGGGGACGTTCGTTACCACACAGAAGTGAGATGGCTGAGTAAGGGTGAAGTTTTGTTACGTTTCTTCAGCATTCATCATGAGATTACTCTGTTTTTGGCTACAAAGAAAGAAGAGTATCCTGATGTTCATAATTTTGGTTGATGGCTTAAAGTAGCGTTTCTCACTGATACAATGTTCGTTATGAATGAGACACCGACTCGATTGCAAGGAGACTACAATAACATTGTAACGAAAATTATGAGTATTGTGTTTTCACAGAAACAAAAGCTCAATATGTATATTGAAGAATTGTCAAACATCGATTATACCAGCTTTCCTTCTGTTAAAACTCTGTTTAATGAAAACCCAGATGAAATCCAAGTTGTTTCATATTTAATAAAGCTGATGACAGACCTAAAGGACGAAATGTCTGTGAGATTTAGTGACTTCAGGAAGTATCAAGAACCATTTCGCTTGGTGGAAAATCCATGGGCAATAACAACAGCAAATGTAGCTCATCTTTCTGTTTTAGGATACGAAGCTAGAGATTTGAAAACTGAGTTAATTGAGCTTCAGCATGATACGGAGATCAAAAGTATTTTTTAAGAAAAAAAAAGACTATGCTCAGAGAAGTTTGTGTGTTTTTTGCATCTTCAGTAAGCTGAAGTTCATAAAAAACAAGTACAGATCCAGGTTAACGAGAGAGAACGTTGACAACATTTTGAGAATTTCAGTTCCTTCCCAACCTGCTAACACTGCTAACATAGATGCCATATTATAGAGCTGTGAAAGATTTCGACCATCGACTTCAAAGAATTAACAAATTCAAGTATTCCTGAGACAAGTAAAAGAAATTTCCTTGCTTTTTATATGGAAAAAAGTTTATTTTATTGATGTAATAAACTTATGTTATAATCATATTGTTTTTTAGTTATTTTACGCCACTTCATAGTGTAGTATTGCAATAAGAAAAATATATTTTGTAATTAACCTAAATTATTCAGTTTGTACTTGCGGCACTGAGGTAAATTTGATACGAACTATTTGGCTCTCTAAGAAATCCTAGTGAGGACCCCTGTTCTTAAGCAACAGGAATAGCAAATTCTCAGTAGTTTTGGAAGCAAGGGTCGAGGACATGATTTATAGGCGTAAGCAATGCTAGAATGTGTTGAGTAGACTGCTTCGGTAGTGGGGTGTGGTGGCTATGTGAAGACAAAATAATTGTATCCAGAGTAGGAGACATAGCTGCATTGAAACAGCAACAAGAAAAACGATAATTTATCAATTTCACTCAACATGTTAGCCACCTTTGCGACAGTGCATGTCATTATAAGCAATCGGTGCGCATCGGTGATCCATCGACCAAAGTCGAGCAGGGTGGCAAAGGGTGTAAACTCCCAACAACTTGCCCTTTATTGCATCCGGCATAAAAATAAATTGCCTGTTTCGATCGGAAGAGAGTGATGGTTAATATACAATCCCAATATTCTCATTATTTCAGGCTGATATGTCCAGATACGTTGAATCCTGCTGCAGGGAAGCATAACCATAGTGGCAATATGCCATATTCTTGTCTTCAATGCGAAGCCAAATTTACTCGACGAGGAAATTTCAAGAGGCACATGCTAGTCCACGGTGACATGAAGCAATATTCATGTAGGATATGTGAAGCCAAATTTAATCAAAGGGGACAATTGAAGATACACAAGCGAACCCATAGCGGCCACAAGCCATACTCATGTAGCAAATGCGAAGCGAAATTTTTGACTCTTTCAAACTTTAAACAACACACGTTAATCCACAGTGGTAACCAGCCCTTCCCATGTAGCATATGCGAAGCCAAATTTTTCAGAAGAGGAGATTTAAAGAGGCACTCTGCAGTCCACAGTGACGAGAAGCCGTATTCCTGTAGCTTATGCGGAGCAAAATTTAAGAGTGGATCATATCTTAAAATACACACATTAATCCATAGCGGCGTGAAACCTTATTCTTGTAGTGTTTGCCTTGCCAAATTCAGTGAAAAGGTAAATTTAAATAGACACATGCTGGTCCACAAAGGCGAGAAACAACATTCGTGTAGCATATGCGACGCCAAATTTACATTCAGGGGAAATTTGAAGAGGCACATGCTAGTCCACAGTGGTGAGAAGCCATACCCATGTAGCGTATGCGAAACGAAATTTACGACTAAACCAAAACTTAGGGAACACTATTTAATCCACAGCGGCGTAAAACCACACTCGTGTAGTGTTTGCCTTGCCAAATTTACCAAGAAAGGAGGAATAACAAGACATTTGCTGGTCCACGAGGACGAAAAGCAACATTCATGTAGCGTATGCGAAGCCAAATTTACCCGAAGAGGAGATATGAAGAGGCACAATCTAGTCCACAGTGGTGAAACGCCATATTCATGTAGCATATGCGAAGCTAAATTTAACCATCAAAGATCTCTGAAGATACACATTTTAAACCATAGCGGTAAGAAAGCTGATTAATATACCAACTTCGAAGAGAAAATGTTATTCTCAAACTGCATTTTAATCCACGCGTTCTTAATCATAAAGGCAAGTGATGATTCTTATTTAATATATGCGAAACAAATTTCCGTAGAAGAGAGTATCACTCTTTAATTCAAGGTTGCAAAATACCATACATATTTATGTAAATGCTCATAGGCGACACTTGTAATGATCATAATGGAGACAGACTGAATACACGTATCGTATGCAAAGGAAAATTTACGACAAGACAAAAACGTTAAGCACTCATACGCTTGGTGGCGTGAAGCCATGTTCCTGTAACGTATGCAATCCAATCTTTAGGGGGAAAGTGTTCGAAGAGTGATTTATTAATCCGCAGCGGTAGGAAGCCATGTTCTTTTTCAAAGCGTTGAGATGCCGAATTCATGTAGCGTATGCGAAGCCAAATTTATCCAATATGGTGACTTGATGAGACACATGCTAATCCTCAGCGGAAAGAACATACAGTACACACTTAGCGTATATGCCAAATTTAACTGCGGAGAACCAATTAAGAGACATATTCATGTAGCATATGACGTGATTTTAAATTTACCAGGAGAGGTGATTTGGTGACTCACATATTAAGCCATAGCGGTGAGAAGACTGATTAAACTACCATCCAGGATGAAAAAGTTTCCCTCCCACAAGATAAGAGTAGACAAATCCTCTGAATCTTTGAGGTGTTCTAATCATCCGAATCACACGATCTAATCATAGCAGCTAGAAGACATTCACGTAGCAATTGATATTAGAATAAACACATTTTCACCCATGCTCATTCTGCTGTTGTTTGGTTTGTTGGTGTTGTAGCTACCACACCATACATCTGAGGCAATGTTCTTTGATTTCTCCCTACAGTTATTATCCTAGACATATCCATCCTTAACTAAATTTGGTCAAGCTGTCTGCCTCACCCAGTCAATGCATGTGAGATTTTCGAAGTGAAATGCCATGTCCTGTGGTTCAGATTCTACGTAAAAAACAGGTTCGGCGGCTCATGATCGCGCGGTTGACGGTCACATTAAACTACGAGCTTCCTTTTTCCGTAACTTAGTTTACTATTTCCGGATGTTATAGTATGTGTCTTACAAACCAAATTTCTCTCTCCATCATCAGTTTTCAACAACATCCCTCCTTACTACATCTTCATTTGTGACTCGTCTGATCTACTCGTCTAATATTCATCGTTCTCTTGTAACACCACATTTTAAATGCTTTTATTCTCAATTGGCAACAGTCCAAGTTTCAATTCCATAGAGTGCCACTACCCTGGGGAAAATATTCAAAAATTACTTAGTGGTACTATTAAAATTATTCATGTTTCTGGCTATTGCTTGGTGAAAATAAAATGTAAAGACCAGGCGTTCCGAGAGAAACCTTGCCTCCTTTCCCAACGGAATAAAAACAATACGGGCAAAGAATGTGTGTCAATAAGATTACGAAAAATTACAGAAATTCCCCCTGTTCGTCACCAGAGAGCAGCCACCAGAACGTACTGAATGGCCCTTTGTAGAAATACGCACCATGTCAATTAGAACGGCGGAAAGATTAGTAAGGAAGGAGAAGGTAAAGTGGGCGGGGGGAAAATATTGAGACACCTCGAAGAATGAGGATGTCCAAATAAGGAGAAAGGGCGGGGGGATGAAAGAGATGGATGGATGGATATAAGGCGACAAACAAAGGGAGGTGTATCCGTACGATACCCAACATCATACAGGCAATGGCGAAAAAAACCACATGGAAACTCCTCCAGTAACGAACAAAGGAGATCAAATCAGGGCCCTGTAGCCATAGAGGAAACCGTACAATTTGGAATAGGTGAAGAAATATAGAAACTGAGAGAATCCTACATAACTGGCAGCCAAGTGTCACTTAGGTGATATCCAGTGTTCCTGTTAAAGTTATTGGGGTTTTTACGAATTTCAACTACCTCCCTTAAAATTCTAGACCAGTTGTGCTTATCAAGGGCAAGCGCATGCGCATCCTTGAAACATACATCGTGCCCTCAAGACAGGGCATGTTTAGCTATAGCTTATTTGTCAGGTTGGTTTAAACAGATGTTCCTTTGATGCTCCTTGACGAAAATTGCAATGGACCGTTTGGTTTGTCCAATGTAGAATTTTCCACAAGTACAAGGGACATCATACACCCAGGTTGTAGAATGGGGGTCAATTTATCTTTGTTGGATCCTTACCGTTGACCAATTTTCGTCATAGTGCCAAGAACTGTTTTAATCTTGTGCATGCGCAGAATCTTAGAAACGCGGTCAGTGGTGTTGTGAATATAGGGTAGGTAAGCAGTTTCCCTCAAAGGAACTTCCGTCTGAACCAACCTGGCAAATCAGCTGACTTCAGGGCACAATGTGTGTTTCAAGGATGTTAATGCGCTTGCCCTTGTTAAGCACAACTGGTCTTGAATTGTAAGGGAGGCAGTTGATATTCGTAAAAACCCCAATGCTTTTAACTGAGACACTGTATATCAGTTAAGTGACACTTGGCTGCCAGTTATTAAAGATATGGGCAGATAGTTCCTCTCAGTTTCCCTAGTTCTTCATCTATTTCAAATTGTACGGTTTCGTCTATGGCTACAAGGCCATGATTTGATCTCCTTTGTTTATCACCGGAGGAGTTTCCATCTGTTCTTCTTTTTTCGCCGTTTCTTGTGTGACGTTGGGTATCGTACAGATACACTCCCCGTTTGTTTCTGTTTCCTTACATCCATCCCTCTCCCCCGCGATCTTTCTCTTTATTTGAACATCCTCATTATTCGAGTAGTCTCAATATCTTTCAGCCGTCGCCTTTACCATCTCCTTCCTTACTACTCTGTCCACCATTCTGATTAATATGGTGCGTTTTCCTACAAAGGTCTATACAGTACTTTCTGGCGGCTGTTCTCTGTGACGAACAGAGGAATTTCTGTAGTTTTTTTGTAATCTCATTGACACAGTTTCTTTGGCCTCATTGCTTTTATTCCATTGAAAAAGATGCAGGGTTCCTCTCGAATAGTCTGGTACTTATATTTTAGTTTCACACGGCAATAGCCCAAAGACATGAATAATTTAGATAGCAATCCGGGCCGTGAATGTCTCAATCTATACACTTTCTAATACCTAAATCTATATTTGATGTCAACCTATTATTTTATTTATAAATGCCTTCCTTGTCATAGCGAACCTTCTCTTAATATCTTCTTTGCTTCCTCTATTACTGTTATTGTTTCTTAAGTAGCAAAAGTCTTCTAATTTATTTAGCGTTTCACCTGCCGATTTGAAAGTCAATAGGGGTTTGTGAGTTCCCTCGCCTGCATTCCATTCTTTTAGAACATTAACAGATTTTTGTCATGGCTTCCTTCCTCAAGAATAAATACACACCTTAAAAAAAATCAGATGATGATGATGATAATTGTTGTTTTAAGGGGCCTAACATCTAGGTTATCGGCCCTTAAAAATCATTCATATCCTCTGATCATTCGGCTGTGATGAAACTCTCAGTAATTAATCTCGGAGTTGAGATTACCTCTCGTCAAATTTTTACTCCTACTTGATTTTTTTCTAGTCTGGCTGCGTGGCTCAGGGGTAACGTTCTCGCTTGCTGAGCCCAAGGTTGCAGGTTCGAAACCTGGCGCAGTCAGCTGGCATTTGAGGGTGCGCAAATGCGAGGGAGCCGTGTCAGTACATTTACTGGCACGTTAAAGATCCCCTTCTGGGCAAAATTCCGGCACCCCGGCGTCTCTAAAAGCCAGGGTAGTTAAAAGGGACGTAAAACCAATAACATTATTATTATTATTATTATGATTTTTTTCTAATTTCCTTCAATGCTTGTTCATTGTAGAGATTGAAAAATATGGGTGAAAATTTGTTGCCTTGCCTTACACCTTTCTGAATAACAGATGTTCCCTTATGTCCTTTAGCTCGTATAACTGCCGTCTGATTTCTGTATAGATTGAAGTTCACCGTCCTATCCCTGCACTTCATTACAATGTTTTTCACTATGTCAAACAACTAACTTAAGTCAGCGTAAAAGAAAAGGTTATTCTATGTCTAAAATGCCTGAACAATCACTTATCTTTCCTTATTCTACCTTCCAAATTCAGCCTAAATGCCTTCCTTGCCATAGCGAACCTTCTCTTAATATCTTCTTTGCTTGCTCTATTACTTCCCTTGTTCTTACGTTTGGTCTGGAACGGTTTCAGTCTTGTAAATATTTCTAGTCAAGATCTTTGAAGCATGAGCGCTTACGTTGATTGTACTATATTCTTCTCATATATCAGCTTAGGATTTCTTTGGTATAAGGATGATAACATTCTTTTTAACATCAGAGAGTACCTCAGCTCTCATAAATCCTAAATACAAACGAAATGACCTGGTCAAACCTCCATTGCTTATGCAATGTAGCAACTCAGTCAGGATATCATATATTCCTGGTAGTTTGTTGCTGCTGAAGTCTCCTAGTGCTCTATCAAATTTAGATCTCAATATTAAATCTTTGCATCAATTCCCTCATCCCTTTCTAGAACATGATTCGGATATTCTTTACCTCTATACAAACGCTCTGTGAAAGCTTTCCGTCTCTTAGTTGTTTTTTTTTCTGTTTGTTCTGTTTTCCATCTGATTGCGAGTCTTCCGATAAGCTGCGAATACTCTTCCTTCCTTCAGACAACTTTTAGACGTCTGTATTCTGCCTTCCCAATGTCATCTCTTGCAGTCTTGTGCTTCCGCTTTTCATCCATTTATTCTGATATACATACTGAGTGATCCACGGTTTTCTTCAAATTGTAGTCCTGTCTAACAATGTTTTCTTCTGCGGATTTTGTTATTTATTTCACCAGAATGTCCATTCCTCTGCATTTGAAGGTTGTTCAGTGTTCATCACTAGTCTTTTCTTGTAAATTACTCCTCTTCAATCTTTAGTTAACTTCCTTCTCTTTTAGTTTGTCTATTGTCCTCATTTTGGCTTGTTATTTTCTTTTGTTTCTTCAGCCTTGATCTGTATTTCATAACAACCAGTTTGTGGTCATAGTTTATGTTTGATCCAGAATATGATTTGCAATCCAGAATCTAATTTAGGAAACTCTGCTTGACCATAATGAAGTCTTTTTGGAAACGTCGTGTATCACCTTGTCTCATACATGAGTATATTCATCCATTGTAGTTTTTCATTAAAGTGCTTGCTATGAACAAGTCGGGCCTCTTGCAGGATTTCGTCAGTCTCCTTCCTCCATCATTCCATTCACTTAATACAAAATGTCATATTAACTCCCATTCCCGTCCTCTTATTACGACAGCATTCAAATCACTCTTTACTATATAACATTTTCGTCACCTTTCACATACCTCAGAATTTCATCTATTTCTTCGTTGACTAATTCAATTTCTTAATCAGCTTCAATGGTATGCATATTGTCTTGTATTACTCTATTGTATGTAGGTTTTGTATTTATTTTATCAAGAATGATGCCTCTCCCTAACACCAACCTCAACCTCTCCATTTCCATTACTAATTCCTCTTCTTTTTCAATACCATTCAGACTTCAAACGCTCCGATCCGTTGAATAGTAGATTTCCTCTTTGTTACTATATTATACGGAACAGCTTATTGGTAATATCTGTAACTTAGGTCTTTGGCACCTATGTTAGTATTTCTGATATGAGTCTCTTCGTACTGTCTCCGTTAACCGGCAGTGAAATGGATGACCCGGCGGAAACATCGCAATTCAAGCCGATAACACAAGACACATATCACATAAAGAACAAAGATGATTGAGGTCTTGGTTTAAATATAAAAAATATGCCGGTGGATACGAGAACTCAAGTAGTCTCAAGGGTGGTTAACAGGTGTAACAGGTTAAATCAACCCACTTCCTAACTTAACCAAAGCAATAGCACAACAGAAATCGAGAAGATAAGCACAATTAATAAGATAAAATAGGTATCCATTTATTGGGCAACTCATCGACCTACACAAAAATAATAATTCCAAAAGCCTATCATGCCTCGGAGATTGGGTCTAAATTAATGCTTGATGTGGGTCGATGCAAAAGAAAAATATTTATAGTCCAAATAAAAAAATATTTAAATGGTCAACGAATCTCCTCGGTCCTATCCTTTGATATAAATAAAACTAGGAGATACTCGAAGAAAATTAAATTAAATAAAAACAGGTTAGATTCGGTGATATTTGTTTATATAATCCAGTAAACACCCTGATTGTCCGTCAGGTGGTGTTTCCAGTCAATCACAAACACACTCACTTGTGTTTATAATGAAAGAAACATCTATAGAATAGATGTATCTTGCCCTGGAATAATAAGTGTAGATCTCTGTTCTAACTAATGCAACCAATGCGAAAAAAAATCAAGAATTAACTATATCATTCCCCAATTATTAACAGCAATTTTGCCATAGCAATATTGGTCTAGCTTGACCACTAAATCAAGATTAAATTCACTATTTACAATTATTATACAAAGTGTTATCTACATTCTTTCAAATAGAAGAATTCATAACGTTAGTAGAATATCCATGCTTTCCAAATCGATCAGGCACACATCTTTGGTGCCTGTATCTCAAATATTGTAATTTCTAAATTATTTTACAAGTTATTTCATAGTCACATTACTCTTATTACTCATAATGTTGCAACAAATATGCACCCCTAATTAATCTTTTTGTACAAAATTCAAATTTTCTGTTTCAATATAATATGACAACTAAGTGTTCCTATTTCTTCCCATTCGATGGTTTGTTTGCGATATAGTCCACTTGACTAAATGCAAAGTGATTAGACTATCATTCATTTGCTAATATCAATGCTTAATTTACAATCATTTGCCTATAATTAACGTAGGCATGCCGTTTTGAATTACTTCTCACCAATAATTATTATTATAAGTAATATATATCCTTTTTATAATTCACCAAATGTTTCATTATTCTACTCTATTTTTAAATTTAACACCATGATTAATCCTCAAACCATTTCCTTGAATTGTTCACAGCATATGTGAATTATCACCTTAAATTATTCTCTTTTATTTATTTATTTTTTATTAATGATTTCTTTTTTTAACGACTACACCAACTTCACCCTTTTAGTGCAGAAAAATTTATTATTATTACTCTATAATCATTATGGCTTTCCTTCGATCGCATAATTGGCATGTATAAATTACGATATAATGCAGGCCTGACTTGTAGCAATGTCAAATGTATAAACGCTCAAGAAAAATGGCAAAACGTGCTTGAAATAATTCAAATTCCCAAAGTTGAGTATGGGAGAAGAAAATATTAAAATATAAACTGATTTTCATACTTAGCAAATAATAATAATATACACAAATATCTCAAGTTAAGATCCAAAAATTCAAACCTGAATTTCAATCTGGCTCTCAATATCAGAATAGTTACAGGCATCTGTTCCATCGAAAATTCCATCGAATAGACTATCATATTTTTGACCAAAAATATAGGCACGCTCCTATTAAGTTCCACCGTCCAAGTGTAGCAAAATCCTATCATCCTATCATGGATTTTTAGAATAACCGCAAATATATTATTAACTGGATCGTAGAATAAGGCAATGTGGGTTATGTCTTTCCACATACTATAGCCCTTCAATGGGAAATATTACATCACATATTTCCTTCGTAGACGTAGAATAAATCTGGCTATTAATAATATTAATAATCATCATCAATCAATTAATAAACCAGTAATTTTCTTAATCTATTTCTTTACCATTTTATCTAAATTCAATTCTACTTCTAATTCAACTTTAGTTCAATATTTGTTCGACATTAGCTCAATTCCATGATATAAAGTAATACTGAGTAGTCAGACCACTCAACTACAAAATGAAGAAATATTATGGCTCACCAACTCGAGGAAATAGGAAAGAATGGTACAAGCTTAGTAAACCTATGTTCCTGGTGTGAAGGATCTCCGTATCCAATGAAGACATTCCCACCTTCGTCCACTACCATTTGCTCCCAAATCCAAAGCTGCAGGAATCCATCTTCTTCAGTCTTCTTCCAAATTTCTTACAGGAACCGAACCCGGGACCTTCCCGCCCCATGGTGGCTATCTCCTTCAACTCGCTCGATGTGGTCATTATGGTGATCTCATGGCTACATCCTGGCGTGGAAATCTCTCCATCTCGTTCCCTTATATATCGGCTTAATGATTCATATTTTCAGTAAATATTTCCGTCTCCAAATTTTTCACGGACACTCCACTACACAAGTTGGAAAATGTCCTATTTCCATTCTGGAAATAGCAAGTCACTGCGTCATGCACTGTTCAAGTATTCAAGTATTCAAGTGTTCCAGTATCAAGTATACTTCACTATCTTTACAATAGTAGAGAATTAAAAAAAAAACATCCACAGCTGTTCATGAAATCCACTGGCCTCCTCAGGTCACAAGTACATAAACTAGTCCGCCTACGGTGGCGAGTATTTCATTGTTCCTACAAGATGCCGTAATATGGCCTGCACGAAAATAATTTCTTTCTCTTTCAAGCCAAAAGTATTTTTACAATAACGCACACAAACTCGGCTGTCTAATGTTTCAATCGCGCACGGTAACCTCGGCGATACGTAATTATAGGGTCTTTCATAGACAAATTCAATTCACTCCCGATACACGGCGATATAGCATTCACGGTCCTTCGCAATCACGACCGGATATAACGCCACTCATATTCATCACGACGGAGTACTATCACATGCGCGCTCTTAAAAGCAAGTGTGTGTCTCCTCGATGTGACAGATCGCCAAACACCTGGGCTGACCACTCGGTCAGCGGCAGCGCGCTCTTATGGCGAAACCAAAGAGTTAATCAACTCATAATTCATAAATCCACATTAAATTCGTCCCATGGTGATGTCCAATCAACTCACAAATAAATGTGGTTAGAGTTCAACTTATAATACTCCTCCTGCCTTTTCTATCTCCTCAAAGGTCCGTAAGAACGGAGTAAAATATATGACCATTTTAACATTCAGGTACGCGTGACGTCACTCCACCTTGCCGTCTCTCACACTGCGTTAACATGCGGTGCCTTGCACTAGGATTCTCGCGGGGTTGCCAATCCGTGCTGATACTAGGTTAATATGTTGGGCACAGTACCCGCCAGCGCTATCTGGCGAATCTATCGTACTTCATCCATCATCTCCCTTTACCTTAATGTTCGTCTGAACTGTTTCTATGTGAGGTGTTCTCCACATGTGAATTATTTTATCGTTGTGAACTGTTCCATTTACCGCAATATAAATTATTATTTTCCCGTTCAGTTATTTGTTTATTTATTTATTTACCTTCAGTCCATTGCGTGTGCTACGTTGCTATAATTTTACGGAAAACTCACTGCACATAGGTGAGTCACTGAAATCTATACCTTATTGTATTTTTTAATGTTCTCCCTCCCTAGTTTCCTACATGTGTTGCACTGTAATTGGCCACTTCGCTTTCCCATGGGTTCTATAGTTGCTTTGTCTGAAGTTTCTTGATGCATTTGGGTGAATTGTTTTAACATGACCAACATTTCAACAATATCTAAACGCTCCATTTTTCTTGGAAGAAATGGCAATTGTGCCGTCTTGTTACTGGAGGAAGGAAGACTGTTGTTTTACGTCTTCTCGCGATCATGAGCCACGTGTTTTTTTACTACAGTATATGGTGTGGCATTGTGCTCTTTGCTACGGCGCGTCAGGTTTTGATCCTGTTATGCCTCATCCGGTTTTAACTCAAGCAAGGCGATTCCTATTTATATGCCACCATGGAAGAATACTCAAGGATTTGGAGTTGTTTGTGCGAGATTGTGGAGAGTTCCGTACGCAATTCATTATCACATCCACCCCCTATCTTATTCAACTGCACTCATCCTAATGCCTATTATTTATCTCATGTTTTCTCAATATTATTTATCTATTGTATGACAGTGTACGTTCTACACGGTATTTCGGTCCCTGTCTACACTATACATGCTTCACTTTCACTTGGATATTTATTTATTTATTTTTCCCACTTTCAATTTATTCATTTATGGCTGTACTTTTACAGACGCTCAGGGTCCATCTTGCCAGCGTCTCCCAAATTACCTTGACTCCCCTTCATATTTCACTTTTCCAATTTAATCTAACATTAATCACTCGTCAATACTTTTTGTTGCGGATATTTCTTTATTTTTCTCGTCTTCTCAGTAACCTTTACATAGGGCACTGGTTCCTAATCGGTGGTCCACGGGACAAAAGAGCCCAGCAGCACACATATAAAAATTCCAACAAAATAGTATCTCGAAAGCGATGCACCTTGAACGATAATATTTTAAGTGACGTGTGGCATGGCACGATGCATGGAGATGATGTCTTATGTGTCCATAAACAAAGCGCAATTTCCCGATGACTGGGAAACAGCTACGATAGTTCCAATAATTACGGGAGGGAGCAGATTTGAATTGGGCAACTACAGGCCGGTTATCCTTACGTTCATCGTATGTAAACAATTGTAGCATCACATTTGCAACATCATGCGGAACGAGTGGGAAAATTGATCATGGATTAATGATAGGCATAATGAATTTCAGCAAGTCTACCCACACGAGAATCAGATATTATCTCGTTTTCAAGATAAGGCGAATTGTTAGTTTTAGTCGACGTCGTAGTTATATATTTTACGAAGGCGTTTGATATCGTGCGGCCTTCCCCGTGGTATTGTGGAAGCGAGCCGGCTACGAACCCGGAGTCCTCGAGTTCGATTCCCGGCTCCATCAGGGATTTTAGAAACTGACGTGAGGCTGTCTGATAGGGAAGCAGCGGAGCGGTGATGAAGACCAAGAATAATGGCCTAGTGGACCCAACGCGCTGACCACGCTTCACCTCATTATCTACTAGTTGCTCTGTGATAGGGAAGCAGCGGAGCGGTGATAAAGACCAAGAATAATGGCCTAGGGGACCCAACGCGCTGACCACGCTTCACCTCATTATCTGCTTGTCAAATGGCTGGCCAGCAGTTGCTTGGTAAACCTGCGTCCTTCATGGGCTGTAGATTCACGAGTTTTTCTTTATGTCGTGACACATGACATTCTATTCCATAAATTAGCTTCAAAGAAGATTGATAGAAGAGTTATTCTATGGTTCCAATAGTTTTTGTCGGGTAGTTCTCAAAAAATAAAAAAAGAAGTCGAATGCATATTCTCAGATAAAGTTACCCTAACGTCACGTATCCATCAGGTTAGCGTGCTCGGACCCTTGTTAATTTTGGCCTTTATAAATGACTTACAAACCAGTATTCACAGTGACTGTCGATTGTTTGCGGATGTTTTCGTTATATATTGACAGAAAAATAGTTCACTAAACAACGCAGTATTTCAAGGAGACCTGAACCTGCTCTATAAGTGGGTGAAAGAACATTAAATGAGAATAAATACATGAGAACCTAGTCTCATAAGAATAAGGAAAGGACGGAAGGAAGATTTTCAATATAATATCCGGTCAGAAGTACTTGTAAAAAAGATTCATTCAAATATTTGTTCGATCCCGTAAGGAACGATATGTCATAGTGTAGTCATATAGGGTGTGTAGTTTCTAAAGCTTACAAATATCTGCTTTTAGTAATTATGGTATTAGAAGGAAGTAGTAACTCTGCTAATGAATTAGGAATTTGCCACTCATAAGACCCATTTTATAACACGTATCAGGGGTTTGAGATTAATAACAAGTAGGAATCTTCAATAAATTGGAATTGAAACAAAGAAATTCCACTAGATTTGTGCTCATGACTTTAATTCTAGGAGCAGTGTGACCCGTGTGTCAAAGAAACTTGGGTGTTAATCACTTGAGGCTAGGATAACGAAATATAGACTCATCTCTATGTACCTACAACACGTATACAAATCAACCAGCATGCGTTATAATTAGCAAACGTATGGAAGAGCCTACCTTAATGAGTAGGTGTTATCTATCATTCTTTCAAAGTAAAGTTTCAATCACAGTGTACAATTTATGGTTCATATTTCTCTCGCAAACCGTGCCATTGATTACTGGACCTCTTGACATGCTGCAGTCTAAGTGCTCTTTCCCAATTATATAGGTTTGGTTAAGAAAATACTGACGATTTCTTTTAATAATCTTGTTTAATTGTTATGTATAATCGTCTACTACGCTACGTCTTATGCGCACCCAAATTGGCCACTTGCAAAAGAATGATTGGAGAAGGTTGATGATAATTGTTGTTTTAAGGGGCCTAACATCTGAAGGAGAAGGAAAGTGCTGGATAGGGTCACTTCTGCTGTGGGAGACGCAATAACATGCAATACTGTTACAGCAGGAGCCGATGTGAACATTTCCTTAGTAACAAGCAAAGTGGACATTCCTCCCCTCTCGAACCTGCTGCAGCACATGGACTCTCCCGCATACGAAACTCTTTCTGAGGCGCAGAGTTTATTAAAAGCGAACTCTCTTAGCAGAGCTAGAAACTGGTCTCATTATTATTATAATAACTTAAATTGTCTTAGGTGACATATGACATAAACAATGAGTAAAGGATGAAATTATGAGTGTCCTTCAATCCCATCAAGCAACTCTAAGCCGAAAATCAACTTTTCGTGAAAAAAATCAATAGTAGAGTAGGAGAAATTGGCAGCTTATAGCTCAGAGATCCCTGAAGGTTTACGACACGTAGCCTTGAAATTCAGAAGATAACCACGATCTACTGACTGCATAAAGACCAAAGCAAGCAGAAGCTCATTTCCATCGCTTTAAATAGAGGTTTTAGTTCTTCATCAACACTTACGAACAGTACTATCACTGAATTTAGGTAAATCTTCTTTACTATTTACTGCGCATGTACATTTCTTGAGGGTTGGAATTTCATTTTAATGAAAGTGAGTGTTCTTTCTAAGTATTCAAAATCTGAATTCTATGACTTACGAACCCTCTTCCCTCGTGTTGTCAGTCAACCACTCGCTGGAGACTTGCCTCACAATGAAATTTAAATTTAGCGCGCACCGAGTCAACATTGCACGTTGATTCGGTCGACATGTTTGCAGATTTTCATCACTTATTTCTCTTTGCACTCCAGATTGTCATCTCTTGACATCTAAACTTATCTTTATTTTATTACCTTTTTTGTGATTTATGCTTCACAACTGCAATTTGAACATATTGTGCGCTCTTAGAAACCATATTGAAGGTTCATTCATAGTTACAGTGTTGCCAATCATTGGTCTAATTTGCTAAAAATTTGAATTTCTCAGTAACTCTTTGGAATCAATTGTTTTAGCTCAAGCAAAGTTTATATCTTACGAAAAGTAAGCTACAGAATTTAGTGCTATTAGATAACGGTTATTACAATTGCCGATCAATCTCCACCATGGCTCGAATAGGTTACGAGAAATGAAATAATCATATTTAAAAACTTTGAACTGATGCCATCTCGAATTTATTAACACAATTGATTATGAGATCTATTTACTCTGTCCACTGAGAAATGATTCGCTCTCTTATGTTTCAATTATCTTGGATAAGGTCAATTGATAATATTAAATAGCATTTGAGAGCAGAGGTAATTTCTTTTTTCTCATGATTTTAACAGTTACGCATGCATGTGCTTGGCTAATATTTCTGTATCACCTTACAAAATTTTAGTTTCATTGCTTAAATAGTTTTAGAAATATTGTGAACCAGTTTTCATTATAACAATCTACATTTCTATCACTTCATAAGACATGAGAATTAAATATGTGGTTTGAAGAGTTTGCACAGCCGCCAATTTTAAGTCCTCATACAAATTAAATGATATGAGATATCAATATTTTCAGCCTTGTATGAGGATACACCTTTCCGTGATTCACATTTCTAGGATGATTAATTCGTGAGAAATATCCATATAAATAGTAAAATTTTGCTTCACCACCATGTTACTTTTATAATCACGAGGCTATTAAAAGTTCCATAGGTGAACTTACATAAATGGCCTCTATCAACTCACAAAATTTCAGTTCATTTGCTGTAATAGATTTGCAGATATTGAGAACTGGCAAATCATTTCGGATGATCACCATATTGGTTTAATCTATATGTAAACCAGAGCGTTATGTACCAGTAGATGAAGATTATTGCTTTGGTTCATCACACAAACTTTCAAGAAGATCGCCTGATTAGGACACAGAAAACTTTATTATAACTTTCTCAAAGCCGCCACCTTCAATATATGGAAACATCTGAATTATGATAGATGCCAGTGAATTAATCTTGAATAATAATTTACCGTGCTCAGATTTACTACGTTCATTAGATTAAGTCGAAAATAAACTCTAAATAACATAGAATTCCTTAGATGCCCCGTTGGCGAAATTCTAAGGTGATATCGGAATTAATGTAAAACTGAAATATTGGAATGCAACCCCTATGGACGTCAATTTGGTAGGTGGGAAGCTAATGGAAGTAGGAGACTTCCGTCACTTAGGAAGCGAAATAACCAGTGATGAACAAAGCAAACAGGATATCAAAAGTAGGTTGGCACAGGCAAGGAAAGAATTTCTCCAGAAAAGGAATCTGTTGACATCAGAAAAATATAGATTTATGTAGTAGGAAGTAATTTTTGAAAGCCTTTGTCAGTAGCGTGCCATAACTCCATATCCATGAACTAGATATCACAGGAGATGATTCTGCTATTCTTCTAGTACGGAACAGTTAGAGTCAGTACAATTCGACGCCGTGGACAAAGAGGAGCCCTATCGGCATTATCCTTACCGATATAGGGCAAACCATTCTAAGGATAGGACGTTTTAAAATCCCAGGCCCACAAAGTTGTTAAGCCGTACTTATTGCGTTTATTTATTATTCACTATCGGAAAGGACACTTTCCTCTGAAGGGAACGAGTAGTTAATCAGTCGAAGTTCTTTGGAGAGATCCATTGAATAATATATTAATCATGCATTATGCTTACAAAGGGGGCTGCGTGGCGCAGTCGGTAGAGGCGCTGAGCTTCAAACTGAAAGGGAGTGGGTTCGATCCCCACCCAGGTAGTGGATTTTAGAAACAAAACTACCACTTTCGGAAACGCAAATGGCCCTGGGGTTCACTCAGCCTATACCAGAAATGAGTACCAGGGTAATTCCTGGAAGCAAAGACGGCCGGGCGTGGAGCTGACAACTCCATCCCATCTAGTGCCGATGTCACAAAAAGTGGAAGCCTCTACCTTCCACTACTCCCAGGGCCTCCATGGCCTGTACGGAGTTGGCTTTGCTTTTTATTATGCTTACAGAAACGCCGCTTCACTGTTGCCCAACTATAAAGGGTGAAATGGACCTCGCTTGTCCGGTTAAGTAACGCACACGAGACAGGGATTTGTACTTTGAATCGCGGGTCTATCTGAGGTCTTAAATCATTGTTTAACGCATAAAAATGAACAAATTAATAGAATTTCTGTCCTTGCATGGCGATATTTTCCATAATGCCGTTAGTCGAAAGTAACGGAAACTAGGTCCAGCAGACCCAGATAAGGGTTAAAAGAAAAGGGATATCTGTTTCAAACGGAGAGGGAGTGTGTCTATGAGCCTAGTACTATCGACCTTTAAGTGCATTTCGTTGTAGATCAGTGCGTTTATGCTTGAGAATATGGATAGGCTACTGGTATAGTAGTGGATTTTGGATGGTTCAAGGCCCTCCTCCTCCTCACCCTCCTCCCAAGATGGCGGCCATAGCTTAACTTAACCTAGCTTGTGAACCAAGAAGGCTTGAGACTTGAACGAGGTGTCACATTACTCAGACTGACACCCCCTTTCCTCTAGATAAATTATTTCAACCCCAAAATGAAAACTACCCCTACTAGGGGGTGAAAATGTATTTTTTTAGACAATCTCGCTTTTCAAGTGCAACATGTGAAGGTTTGAATGCCAATATGGAATTAAATGTCGTTCCATACGGCAGAAAGCCACTATGAATTAACATGCTTCTTTTTTTTGTTTTTTACGCATGCCCACTCATAGCTTTTTGTAAGAAGGTGGGCTTTTTAATGATTGTAGCTGTAGTGTAACCTAACCTAACGAGGGGTGATCAAAAAGTATTTTAAGCGACGCTTGTCGATCGGTAAACCAATAATCAAAGAGGGGCTCGTCAGGCCTTGAGGCGAGAGCACCTTTTGATTGATCCCTGTTGACTGGTCCCTTTTGATTGATCTCTGTTGATTTGTCCCTTTGGACTGGTCCCTGTTGACTAGCCCCCCTTGGACGGGCCCTTTTTGACGGAGGGTCATTTTTGACGGATCCGTTTTGACGGGTCCCTGTTGATTGGTCCCTGTAGACGGGTCATTGTTGACGAGTCCCTGTGGACGGGTCCTAGTTGACGGGTCCCTATTGACGGGCCCTTGTGGACGGGTCCTTGTTGACGAGTCCCTGTGGACGGGTCCTTGTTAATGAGTCGCGAACCCATGGTCGGATTTTAACAAATGAGATGTCGTTGATCTCGGGTTGACACCCCCCTTTCCAATGGACAACATATTTCCACCTTAAAATAAAACCTACCCTACTAGGGGGTGAAAGAGTAATTTTTTTAGGTAAAGATTGCTTTCCATGTGCTACATGTATACATTGCAATGCTAATATGAAATTAAACGTTGTTCCACACAAGAGACATATGTACGGAGGAAATCCAATATCAATTAACATTCTTGTTTTTTGTCTTTACGCATGCGCACTTGGAATTTTTGTAAGAGGGCGAGTTCTTTGAGAAATGATTTATAAGAAGGGGTTTTGGTGGTGAGGAGAGAGCTAGATAGTCACCTACTTTCCTACGATGTTTTCCTATATATCTCGAACGCAAGGTCGGATTTGGACGTGTCAAATCGCTTGTCTCGAAGCCCTCTATATGTTATTAATAGGTTAAAGTTTTGAGAATGAGGGAAACAGGCTTTTTGGGGGTAAAACCATGATTTTAGACTTTTTACGATATCTCACGAATGCATGGTCGGATTTGGTCCTATGACGTGTCAAATAGCTTGTCTCAAACCCCTCTTTATTTTGGTTATAGGTTAAAGTTTTTGAGAATGAGGGAAACAGACTTTTTTGGTGTAAAGCTGTGATTTTAGATTTTCTGTTATATCTCACAAACCAATAACGCCAGAGACGTGTACGAGGGGTCGTAGGTCTCGGGGTGACGCCCGCTTTCGAATATAGTATTTATGTTTAAAAAAAATTGCGAAAGGGTCTAACGACACTTTTGTTGAAAAACTTTTAATTTTTAAACTTTTTTAAATCTGTCTAAAATATTCATGAAGAGTGGTTGTAGATAGAGAGAGACGATACCACTGGGCACGTGTTTGAACGAGGCTATCACCAGCCACGGTGGTGATATCCCAATACAGCAATCGCTATTTGATGAGACGGCGGGTCGAGGGTTCGTTTTCCGATTCTTCCTATGATGGACTTCCTAATTCCTAACCCCTCTGCAGGGGATCATTAACGTGTAAATGATTATGAGTGACTTGACAAATGATAATTCCTAGATCAGATGAAGCTGGCTTTAGATAGAACAAACAGAACTTGGTTATATGTTGCATGAAGTTAGTATAGAAAATAAACTTGCTGGGGCCGACTGACAGGATGTGGATGTTATTTGAGCTTATTGGAATGCAATGACCTGACTTGACAACAGGGCAATGAAAACAGCACAGAGATGCTGAGGGCATTTGAAGGTCAAACGATATGGCAACCATGGTGGGAGGGGGAAGCGAAGATGATGTCGCCGAACACGGTGGCCATGTTCAGTGGATGAATTTATATTTTGCGAAGCATTGATCGGAGAGGGTCATGTGACGACTTGTTTTAAGGGTATTCATTTTTCCGATCTTTCCTATGGTGGACTCATTGATTGAAATGATCCAAAACTGCTAGGGCATGGCCTTAAGATTTTATAAACCGATAATGGGATTTTGATGTACAAGGTCCCCCCAGGACTTGACATGATGTCATTCTTTTTATGGCTTATGAATTTCCCCACCCCCAAAAGACCCTAAACAACAAGATCATGGACTTTTGCTTTTCTTAATATATTGCAAACCCATAATGTTAGATGTTTACTGTGAGTGATGAAACGTAGCTAGGTAAAGGAAGAATTATTGTAGGCTACATGTATGGTGACTGACATGTCTTTGACCATTGGAACTTGTTTTCAGATCTGACTGTAGTACATAGGGAGTATAGGTTTTAGGCATGGCTTGACAAACGGTGTACACAAAATTCAATTTATCGATTCAAGAATTAAGAGTAGACTATCATTAATTAATTCTTTAAAGGGTGTAGCTAAAAATAAAAATAAAAATGGTAACTACATTCAACTAAACTGAACCAAATCGAATCAAGCCCAACTGAACCAAACCAAGCCTAAAGCAAACCAAACCTAATCAAGAACAAGCCAAGGGCTTAAGTGTAAAACTTGTGGGGAAATGCTGTCATTGGCAATGTCCAAAGGAAGGGATAACGCTCTACCTTTAGAGCGTAAGGTAAAGCTAGCGCATGGTGCTAATGCACATTCCCAAGTACATGAACCACACACACACAATTATCCTATGCTCATTTTATGAGTTGACTGTTAAAACTTACTCAGAGGTTACTGAGCAAGATGGTCGCTATGCACAACAAGCTTTAAGTACATAAGGCTAATAATCTATACACACACTTGCTTGTTCTAAACTAAACTGTGTTGCTGTCAGTGCTCAGACAGTAGGCTGATGACAAAATTCATTGCTAACAGAAATATAATCATTTCCGGTTGTCTAAAGTTAACAGCTAACCATTTTGTGTTGCAGTGGTAAGCACTTTTGACTCTTGTACTGGTGGTCTTAACTCAATTTCCAGCTCTGAGGCCTAGATCGAGTCAAAATAAGAAACAAGGGCATGGTGGTGCAGTGGTTAAACTGTTAGCCTTTTCACTAAGGTATACAGGGTTCGATTTCAGTTTAATATGCATGTCATAAACAACCCAAAAAAACAGAGATAACGTTTAAAACCGATTACACTTGTGTCTTTTCAAATTATTACTTGGATTACAAATACAAAGGTGAACTGGGTTTGATATACAGTTAATGCTGTCTATCACACTAGACTGTAAGAAAGTCAAAAGAACAAAAGAGCAGTGGTAAAATGGCTATGTGTAGAGAACTACCAAACGGTTTTATGAACTGGCAAAGCTATATCGCATAAACAGTGCAGGACACAATCCAGCAATCAAATTTGTACCTTGTGGAACAGAGAAAATGCACTTTTACCTTGATGGATAACAAATGTGTGCAGACGAATGACCTATGCATTAGCCCACCATAGGGTTATAACCACGAGGAGGAGGTGTGATTTCTATATTTTATTGTTTAGAGACATGGCTTTTTTTGTAACCAGTAGATTTAGTATTTTGTAAATATTCATTTTTTTAATTGTAAATAGTGGAAATATTATTTTTGTAATAGTAGATGTCAAATGTAAAACTAAAAGTTCTTTGGATTAAGTGTGCATGTCAAGGATGTTTTCTGGGATAAATAGCGTGGTTGTATCTGTTTTCTAAAACAGGTATGGTTGTGTGAATATATAACTAGAGATAGAATGAAAGAGAGAGAGAAAGCTTGTGTGTGAGGGTAGCATTAATTTCTCGACCAGAGCAAACATGGCAAGGTAGGGTGGTGGAAATATTTATGTATATAGCAAATGGTAAATACTATACTGTGGTTTTTTAATAGATGTGTTTTTTAAATGCAGCGGTAGATAGGTGTTATTTTGTAAAACAGTCTTACCTACTGTAGTAGTAGTAGTAGTAAGCCTATACGTTTTTTGAATCAAACAGAGAGAGACTGCACTATTGCGATGGCCAAGCACTTCCATTAAGAGCATTTCAAGAAAATTTTAATCAGCAAATGTGTCTTTTACAAAACTAAACTTTCAACATGGACTAAATCATTAACGTTTCGACAGTGATAAGCAAAAAAATAAAAATAGGAAATCCATGTTTCCTTATCAACACAATTTAAAAACTTAAAAATAACATTTAAAAAAATGTAAATGGGAAATTGACAAATGTGTAAACAACAAAATGGAAAAATTCTGTTTCCATATCATGAAATTCAAAAATTTTAAACTGACATTTTCAAAACATGTAAGTGAAAAATTGACAAATGGTAATGTGTGAAATGTGAAAATGATGAAATTGTTATTTCTATGGCTATCATTATTTTTAAAAATAAAAATTTAAAACATCGTGTTCTATGGTTAAAGGGTGAATCAACCCCTATCTACTTATTTGGATCACCCGAGACTAAATAGACGTGTTTTAGTCCTAATACCACTTTTAAAATTTTATGTTAAAGCTGGAATTGAACCCAAGAGCTTTAGAGTGCCAGCTAACTATGCTAACCGCTACGCCACAAAGACAACTTTACACTACTCTTAATGAACAATAATAAGAAAAAGAATAATAAATGTTGAATTTTTTTAAGGATGAACATGGTGACACTGTTTCTGTTGCACAGTCTGCTAGCCACTGGCCAGCAGCTGGGGTCTTGGAGAACGATACAGTTGACATTTTGTAATGAGATGTGACATGTTTCAAAGTATTATGGGTTGCTGTTGAGTGAAAACTAATCCTGTACAAGGAAGCAAGGGTTCAAACTCCTTAGCTGACCTAACTATTGCCTGAACATGGCTTGACGACACTGTATATATTATGATACTCGGTACACAAACCATAGATTGAGTGTATTGTTTAAGATCACTCTCTTTCTGGAGACTGTTGATGGTTAACAATGGCATTAATAGTCGGACGTGGGGATAGTAATTAAGAAAAACAGACAATACCCATACGATATTTTTATTTATTTAATGTAAGTACTTGTACATTAGTTACATACAAAATATATTTCTCTTTTCTCTATTGCTATGTAGTCCTTTTTGATCCTCTTGCATATAATGGGTTGATAACCTTGTAGTTCAGCCCCTTAAAACATCAACAACACAACCTTTTGCATAGTCTGTGATGTTGATGACTCTTGAGACGTGGAAGATGGATTAAACATAACTTTTACAGCAGGGGTTAAATGTTGCTCAATAAACACTGCACTATTTTTTAGTAGCAACAGTTTTTTCTTGTACTAGCTTTTTAGCATTGTCATGATTTTTTGTTGACACTAACAGTGTTTCATCTGGTACACCACATTGATGATCACTCACACTTAAAACCTTACCATTTCTACTTTTTAGATTGCCTCGGCATCATTTTGACCTCTCTTTTGAGCATTGCCATACTATTATTCCTTTTTTCATTTTGACGATTATAGTTATAAGAGTAGCCTTTATAGAGTACACGTTGTTTACCGTTGTTAGTTGTAGTAAGTTCCATAGTAGCAACTAACCTGTTAGTATGATTTGCTCACTACAAAGGTTATAACTGTTCTGGTAATAAAATCATTTAGCGTTGGCTTTTATATTTAATATGTACAGTTTGAAGTGACAGGAAAAGTGGTAGCAAAAGTGGTAGAAAATATTCCATGTATTGTTAAGAAATAGTTTAAGTGGTTATGTGGATCCATTACATAATAATTTTGGCACGACGAAGCTCAATTTCTATATCCAATAGTTCTTTCTCATATTCAGTATAACCTGCTTGTTTATAGGCATGCAATTGCTGAAGCCGCCGGATTAGCTTACTTGGATTGTTCCAGTAGACAAATTTAACAAATGATTTTATTGGGAGTAAACAAAGCATTACCATTATCATTATTATCATCATCATCATCATAATAACCATTATCATCATCATCATCATCATCATAATCATCACTATTACTATACAGTCCTTTTCGATTCTTTTTCAATAGCACATTTTTGCACAGTCTTGTTGCCTTTGATAGTGTTGGGAGTTTTTCAGACATTGACAACTGTCCTAACACGACTTTCTGAGGAGATGGCAGATTCTTTTTAACAAACAATGCACTATATTGAGCTGCAATATCTCTTTCTGGGACTAGTGTTTTAGCATTTTGAAGAGTTTTTTTAATATCAACGATATTTTATCTGGTACACTACATTGATGATCACTCACACATAAGAACTCGCTATTTTTACTTTTCAGCTCACCTCGACACTGTTTTTCACAACGTCAAACAACAGTTCCATTTTTATTGGTTCGTTTTACAATATATGTAAATCCTTTATAGTACGCATATGGCTTACCATAGCTATTCGTTGATAATTCCATGTCAATTGTCAAGCATGAACTAATCCCTAGTAAAGTTCACTCGATAATATAAATAATATTTTAAAGTGAGAGGAAAAGTGGGTGCAAAAGTGGGTGCAAAAGTGGTTGCAAAAGTAGGTGCAAAAGTGGGTGCAAAAATGGGTGCAAAGTGGTTGCATAAGTGGGTGCAAATGTGGGTTCAAAAGTGGATGTAAAAGTGGGTGCAGTTTATAGTAGGCACGATCTTTACTAGAATGTGATTTGAGTAAATGTAATTTCTAAACCCAAGTAGTGAGTAGTCAGTTGGTTTTGATCTATGCAAGCGTAAACATGTCACATACACTGGTGATGGATACTCAAGGCTTTGAGGTCAACGAAAACAAGTATATATTTAAAGAGGTGGCTATTAGTGATTGCACAACACTGAATCTATTTTAGAAATTTTGACAAAGGGCCTAAATGAAATTTTGTTAATATCTCGCGAACCAATAAGACTAGGGCATTGTATAAGTTATTGTTGGAGTTTTTGCCGGAGTTTGCTGATAAACACCTATATTCCCACGGCACAAACCTATGTTTCACCCGGCCCTCGTCCGTGGGAATATAGGTGTCCACTTGTGCACCCACTTTTGCACCCTATTTTACACTCACTTTTGCACCCACTTTTGCCCCCACTTTGCACCCACTTTTGCACCCACTTTTCCACCTACTTTTGCATCCACTTTAGCACTCACTTTTGCACCCATTTTTCGTCTCACTTTAAACTATTATTTATATTATCGAGTGAAATTTACTAGAGATTAGTTCATGCTTGACAATTGACATGAAAGTATCAACGAATAGCTATGGTAAGCCATATGCATACTATAAAGGATATACATATATGTAAAACGAACCAATAAAACTGGAACTGTTATTTGGCGTTGTTCAAAACATCGTTCAAAACAGTGTCCAGGTGAGCTGAAGAGTAAAAATAGTGAGTTCTTAAGTGTGAGTGATCATCAATGTAGTGTACCAGATAAAACATCGTTAATGTTAAAAAAACTCTTCAAAATGCTAAAACACTAGTCCCAGAAAGAGATATTGCAGCTCAAGATAGTGCATTGTTTGTTAAAAAGGATTTTCCATCTCCTCAGAAAGTCGTGTTACGACAGTTGTCAATGTCTGAAAAACTCCCAACACTATCAAAGGCAACAAGACTGTGCAAAAATGTGCTATTGCAAAAGGTTCAAAATGGACTATATAGTAATAGTGATGATTATGATAATGATGTTGATGATAATGATAATGGTAATTATGATGATGATGATAATAATAATGATAATTGTAATGCTTTGTTTACTCCAAAAAATCATTTGTTAAATTTGTCTACTGGAACAATCCAAGTAAGCTATTCCGGCGGCTTCAGCAATTGCATGCCAATAAGCAGGCTGGTTATTCTGAATATGAGAAAGAACTATTGGATATAGAAAATGAGCTTCGTCGTGCCAAAATTATTATGTAATGGATCCACATAACCGCTTAAACTATTTCTTAACAATACATGAAATATTTTCTACCACTTTTGCTACCACGTTTGCTGTCACTTCAAACTGTACATATTAATTATAAAAGCCGAAGCTAAATGATTTTATTACCAGAACAGTGATAACCTTTGTAGTGAGCAAATCATACTAACAGGTTAGTTGCTACTATGGAACTTACTACAACTAACAAAGGTAAACAACGTGTACTCTATAAAGGCTCCTCTTATAACTATAATCGTCAAAATGTAAAAGGAATAATATTTTGGCGATGCTCAAAAGAGAGGTCAAAAAGATGTTGAGGCAATCTAAAAAGTAGAAATGGTAAGGTTTTAAGTGTGAGTGATCATCAATGTGGTGTACCAGATGAAACACTGTTAGTGTCAACAAAAAATCATGACAATGCTAAAAAGCTAGTACAAGAAAAAACTGTTGCTACTCAAAATAGTGCAAAAGTGGGTGCAAAAGTAGGTGGAAAAGTGGGTGCAAATTGGGGGCAAAAGCGGGTGCAAATTTGGGAACAAAAGTGGGTGTAAAATAGGGTGCAAAAGTGGGTGTACGAGTGGACACAAGTAACGATTGGTTAGTGCTGTAAAAGTTGTGTTTAATCCATCTTCCACGTCTCAAGAGTCATCAACATCACAGACTATGCAAAAGGTTGTGCTGATGTTTTAAGGGGCTGAACTACAAGGTTATCTATCCTTTATATGCAAGAGGATCAAAAAGGACTAAATTGTAAAAGAGAAAAGAGAAATGTATTTTGTATGTAACTAATGTACAAGTACTCACATTAAATAAATAAAAATATTGTAGGGGTATTGTCTGTTTTTCTTAATTGCTATCCCCACGTCCTACAATTAATGCCATTGTTAACCATCAATTGTCTCCAGAAAGAGAGTGATCTTAAACAATACACTCTATCTATGGTTTGTGTACCGAGTATAATAATAATAATACAGTGTCGTCAAGCCATGTTCAGGCAATAGTTATGTCAGCTGAGGAGTTTGAACCCTTGCTTCCTTGTACAGGATTAGTTTTCACTCAACAGCAACCCATAATACTTTGAAACATGTCACATCTCATTACAAAATGTCAACTGTATCGTTCTCCAAGACCCCAGCTACTGGCTAGTGGCTAGCATATTGGGCAACAGAAACAGTGTCACCATGTTCATCCTTTAAAAAATTCAACATTTATTATTCTTTTTCTTATTATTGTTCATTAAGAGTAGTGTAAAGTTGTCTTTGTGGCGTAGCGGTTAGCATAGTTAGCTGGCACTCTAAAGCTCTTGGGTTCAATTCCAGCTTCAACATAAAATTTTAAAAGTGGTGTTAGAACTAAAACACGTCTACTTAGTCTCGGGTGATACAAATAAGTAGATGTGGTTTGATTCACACTTTAACCATAGAACACGATGTTTAAAAAAATAATGATAGCCATTTGTTCATTTTTTCATTTTCACATTTCACACATTACGATTTGTCAATTTTCCATTTACATGTTTTGAAAATGTCAATTTAAAGTTTTTGAATTTCATGATATGGAAACAGGAATTTTCCATTTTGTTGTTTACACATTTATCAATTTCCCATTTACATTTTTTTAAATGTTATTTTTAATTTTTTAAATTGTGTTGATATGGAAACATGTATTTCCTATTTTTATTTTTTTGCATATCACTGTCGAAACGTTTATGATTTAGTCCATGTTGAAAGTTTAGTTTTGTAAAAGACACATTTGCGGATTAAAATTTTCTTGAAATGGTCTTAATGGAAGTGCTTGGCCATGGCAATAGAGCAGTCTCTTTCTGTTTGATTTCAAAAACGTATAGGCCGACTACAACTACTACTACTACTGAAGGTAAGACTATTTTACAAAATAACACCTATCTACCGCTGCATTAAAAAAACACAACTATTAAAAAACTACAGTATATTATTTACCATTTGCTATATACATTAATATTTCCACCACCCTACCTTGCCGTGTTTGCTCTGGTCGAACAATTAATGCTACCCTCATACACAAGCTTTCTCTATCTCTCTTTCATTCTATCTCTAGTCATATATTCACACAACCATACCTGTCGCTGAAAACAAATACAACCACGCTATTTATCACAGAAAACATCCTTGACATGCACACTTACCCAAAGAACTTTTAGTTATACATTTAACATCTATTATTACATAAAAATATTTCCAATATTTACAATTACAAAAATGAATATTTACAAATTACTAAATCTACTAAATCTACTGGTTACAAAAAAAGCCATGTCTCCAAACAATAAAATATAGAAATCACACACCCTCCTCGTGGTTATAACCATATGGTAGGCTAATGCATAGGTCATTCTTCTGCACACATTTGTTATCCATCAAGGTAAAAGTGCATTTTCTCTGTTCCACAAGATACAAATTTGATTGCTGGATTGTATCCTGCACTGTTTATGCGATATAGCTTTGCCAGTTCATAAAACCGTTAGGTAGTTCTCTACACATAGCCATTTTACCACTGCTCTAACTACGCCTTTTGTTCTTTAGAGTTTCATACAGTCCAGTGTGACAGACAGCATTAACTGTATATCAAACCCAGTTCACCTGTGTATTTGTAATCCAAGTAATAATTTAAAAAGACACAAGTGTGATCAGTTTTAAACGTTATCTCAGGTTTTTGTGTTGTTTTGTTGTTGTTTATGAAATGCACATTAACCTGAAATCGAACAGTGGTATACCTTAGTGAAAAGGCTGACAGCTTAACCACTGCACCACCATGCCCTTGTTTCTTATATTGACTCGTTCTAGGCCTCAGAGCTGGAAATCGAGTTAAGACCACCAGTACAAGAGTCGAAAGTGCTTACCACAGCAACACAAAATGGTTAGCTGGAAACATTAGACAACCGGAAATGATTATATTTCTGTTAGCAATGAATTTTGTCATCAGCCTACTGTCTGAGCACTGACAGCATCACAGTTTAGTTTAGAACAAGCTAGTGTGTGAATAGATTATTAGCCTTAAATACTTAAAGCTTGTTGTGCATAGCGACCATCTTGCTCAGTAACCACTGAGTAAGTTTTAACAGTCAACTCATAAAATGAGCATAGGATAATTGTGTGTGTGTGGTTCATGTACTTGGGAATGTGCATTAGCACCATGCGCTAGCTTTACCTTACGCTCTAAAGGTAGAGCGTTATCCCTTCCTTTGGACATTGCCAATGACTGCATTTCCCCACAAGTTTTACACTTAAGCCCTTGGCTTGTTCTTGATTAGGTTTGGTTTGCTTTAGGCTTGGTTTGGTTCAGTTGGGCGTGATTCGACTTGGTTCAGTTTAGTTTAATGTAGTCACCATTTTTGTTTTCATTTTTAGCTACACCCTTTAAAGAATTAATTAATGATAGTCTACTCTTAATTCTTGAATCGATAAATTGAATTTTGTGTACACCGTTTGTCAAGCCTTGCCAACAACCTATACTCCCAATGCACTACAGTCAAATCTGAAAACAAGTTCCAATGGTCAAGGACGTGTCAGTCACCATACATGTAGCCTACAATAATTCTTTCTTTACCTAGCTACGTTTCGTCAGTCACAGTAAACATCTAACATTATGGGTTTGCAATATATTAAGAAAAGCAAAAGTCCATGATCTTGTTGTTTAGGGTCTCTTTTGGCGGGAAATTCATAAGCCATTAAAAGAATGACAGCATATCAAGTTCTGGGGGGACCTGGTATGTCAAAATCCCATTATCGGTTTATAAAATCTCAAGGCCATGCCCTAGCAGTTTTGGATTATTTCAATCAATGAGTCTACCATAAGAAAGATCGGAAAAATAAATACCCTTAAAACAAGTCGTCACATGACCCTCTCCGATCAATGCTTCGCAAAATATAAATTCATCCACTAAACATGGCCACCGTGGTCGGTGACATAATCTTCGCTTCCCCCTCCCACCATGGTAGCCATATCGTTTTACCTTCAAGTGTCCTCAGCATCTCTGTGCTTTTTTCATTGCCCTGTTGTCAATTCAGGTCAATGCATTCCAATAAGCTCAAATAACAACCTCATCCTGTCAGTCTGCCCCAGCAAGTTTGTTTTCTATAATTAATTCAAGCAACATATAACCTAGCTCTGTTTGTTCTATCTAAAGCCAGCATCATCTGATCAAGGAATTATCATTTGTCATGTCACTCATAATCATTTACACGTTAAAGATCCCCTGCAGAAGGGTTAGGAATTAGGAAGTCCATCATAGGAAGAATCGGAAAACGAACCCTCGACCCGCCGTCTCATCAAATAGCGATTGCTGTATTGGGATATCACCACCGTGGCTAGTGATAGCCTCGTTCAAACACGTGCCCAGTGGTATCGTCTCTCTCTATCTACAACCACTCTTCATGAACATTTTTGACAGATTTAAAAAAGTTTTAAAAATTTAAAGTGTTTCAACAAAAGTGTCGTTAGACCCTTTCGCAATTTTTTAAAACATAAATACTATATTCGAAAGCGGGCGTCACCCCGAGTCCTACGACTCCTCGTACACGTCTCTGGCGTTATTGGTTTGTGAGATATAACAGAAAATCTAAAATCACAGCTTTACACCAACAAATTCTGTTTCCTCTTTCTCAAAAACTTTAACCTATTACCAAAATAAAGAGGGTTTTGAGACAAGCCATTTGACATGTCATAGGACCAAATCCGACAATGCATTCGTGAGATATCGGAAAAAGTCTAAAATCATGGTTTTACCCCCAAAAAGCCTGTTTCTCTCATTCTCAAAACCTTAACCTATTAATAACATATAGAGGGCTTCGAGGCAAGCGATTTGACACGTCACACTTCCAAATCCGACCTTGCGTTCGAAAGATATCGGCAAACATCGTAGGAATGTAGGTGACTATCTAGCTCTCTCCTCGCCACCAAAACCCCTTCTTATAAATCATTTTTCAAAGAGCTCGCCCTCTTATAAAAGTACCAAGTGCGCATGCGTAAAACAAAAAACAAGCATGTTAATTCATATTGGAATTCCTCCGTACACATGTCTCTTGTGTGGAACAACGTTTCATTTCATATTATCATTGAAATGTATACATGTAGCACATGGAAAGCAATCTTTGCCTATTTTTTTTTTTTTCACCCTCTAGTAGGTTTGGTTATATTTTGGGGTGGAATTATGTTGTCCATTGGAAGGGGGGTGTCAACCCGAAGTCAACGACACCTCATTTGTTAAAATCCGACCATGGGTTCGCGACTCATTAACAAGGACCCATTCTCAGGGACTCTTCAACAATGACCCGTCAATAGGGACCCGTCAACAAGGACCCGTCCACAGGGACCCATCCACAGGGACCCGTCAAAAAGGATCCGTCAAAAATGACCCCCCGTCAAAAAGGGCCCGTCCAGGGGGGGGGGGGGTAGTCAACAGGGACCAGTCCCAAGGGACAAATCAACAGAGATCAATCAAAAGGCCCAATCAAAAGGGGCTCTCGCCTCAAGGCCTGACATGCCCCTCTTTGATTATTGGTTTGCCGATCGACAAGCGTCACTTGAAATACATTTTTGATCACCCCTCGTGGGTTGGGTTAGGTTAGGTTACCCTACAGCCACCATCTTTAAATAGCCCACCCTCTTACAAAAAGCTATGAGTGGGCATGCGTATAAAATAAAAAAACAAGCATGTTAATTCATAGTGGCTTTCCCCCGTACACATGTCTATTGTGTGGAACAATTCCAATTCCCTATTGGCATTCAAACTCTCACATGTTGCACTTGAAAAGCGAGATTTTCTAAAAAATTACAATTTCACCCCCTAGTAGGGGTAGGTTTCATTTTGGTGTTGAAAGGGGGTGTCAGCCCGAGTAATTTGACACCTCGTTCAAGTCTCTAGCCTTCTTGGTTCACAAACTAGGTTAAGTTAAGCTACGGCCGCCATCTTGGGAGGAGGGTGAGCAGGAGGAGGGCCTTGAACCATCCAAAAATCACTACTTGATATATAACATGGTAGACGATGTTGTTCCGTTGGTAGTCTTTCAACTGATTGCCGTTATGAGATATTCACGGTTAAATTTTGATTATGTGTAAATACAATCTTGCTAAGTCTGGCACTACTCCAGACTGATATTAATAGACGTTATCTTTTCTCCAAATTTCAAAATTGTTGTACCTATGGCTAATAGATTTTTTTTTTTTAAGACGACTAGTCTACTGATGCAATTTAAGGTATTTATAATGTGTAGAAAATCAACACCGCTCCAACCCATTAACGTACTGGGGAGTAAGACTTGAAAATGTGACCATTATCGGGATCAAACCAGCGTCTCTTGTGGCACGGCCAGGCTCTCTGGGTCCTTGCACGAATGTTGTTATGAATGGTTGGTTCCCCAGTTTAGGGCCTGCGACAACGCGGTCATGTAGCCACGTGTACTTTGGGTGTGTGTAGAATCTGTCTGATAACCGGTGTTAATTGTGATGGCTGCATTAGTGTGTGTGTTATCTGTAATTCAGTTAAGGACTGCAGACGATCAATTTTCAGGTAGTTCTTACTTTTGCTACCAAATGCTTCCGTCTACGACATCATCCGGCACCTGGCGACGAACGTTGGAACTTATAGAGCGTGTACAAATCTAAACTACAAATTTGGCTTCACACAAGTAGAGTTGGTGGAAGGTTCTTTTACATGCCATAAATCTCTGACATCGGCCCGCAGGCTTTACTTCCTCACTGAAGGAAGGCCCACAGAGGGATTTTAACGCTCTTAGAAAAATCCGGCCGGGTTTGAACCCGTGTTCTTGAGTATAGAAGCTTGGCATGCTACCAACTACGCCACCGAAGCCGACGTTGTTATGATTACATCAGTCTAAAATAAAGAAAGTAATATCAATGTGTTTTTTTTTTACTTAACAACATTATATAAAAAGAACATTTTGCACCCATAATTTGCACAAAACACAGGACAGGCAAAAGAATTGTTACGCTACCCTGTTCACTGAAACTCTAGGTCAGCATCTCCATCGATGTCTCTTGCAAGTGTTTGGGATCTGCAGGTGTTAGGTTCATCACCTATAGGATGACCAGGTAGAAAAGGATGTTGAGGGCGGGACTCACCGTAAGTTGCTGCTGTAGATCTTCCCCCACTTGGCACTACGACTCCACCTTGCACAAGCACAAGGTCCAACGACAAAGAAACCAGTAAGAGCGAGAAAGAGAGAGAGACACTTCCCCTACTTGACGCACATGCATAGAAGAAAGACTAGCAGTGGAGAGACAAGGGAGCTGGAAACACTGTCCCCTACTTTGGTGCGCTTGCTCATTGAAACATTCTTTTCTACCTGATCCTCCTATAGTTTGGCCTTAGAGGTAGGCTTCCCAGCAGGGGCGGATTTAGGGGGTATTTCAGGGGGGGGGGGGCGGTTAATGATTTTTAATTAGGTTGCCTATGTTCCGGGGGCTACATCAGAACAATTTGTAGGAGTAGACCGTCATCATCTCTGCAGATAGCAGTTTCGCTTGTTATTTTAGTTATTACTATTTTTTTTTTGTATTTTATCACCACGTACCTTAGTCAATATAAAATAATAGTTTTGCTAGTAATCGAGACTACTGGAAAGATATGCACCGGTACTTTTATTTCATATTTCATTACGATTTTTTACTGGCACTGATCCTTTAGTTTTTCTTTAAAAAAAAGGTAACGATCCAATAAGCTTCTAAACATCATAAAATGCTTTCAACGAAAAAACAAACCAACGACAAAAACAGGTCTTGGGAATGAACTTTAATCAAAAGCACATCTCATGAAAAAAATATTTATTGCCTCACAATTCCCAATGGTCTCACATTAGGCTCCTTCCCTGCCGTAACACTACAACAGAAGTTTTAGCTTTCGGGCTTTCTTGGAAGCAAAACGGTTAATGATTCTATCGTAGTCTAATTTAATGTCTCGATGTACATACATTAAAGTTAGGCCGTTCGGTCTTTCCTCGCCGCATCTTGACCTATTCTCAGTTTTTTCTAACTTCAGAACAGAAAATGATCTTTCCCCGGTCGCAATACTGACAGGCAAAGTAATAAGAATATGAATCATTGTTCTGATGGTAGGGAAAACTTGTGGGTGGCAAGCTGTGTAGACCTCCACCGCCTTTGAAGGGATTGGGCGTCCAGCTTCGCTCTCTCTTCTCCATTTCGCCGCCCAAAGGGATGTCTCGGCATGCATCTTCGCCCGGAGTTCCGACTGCGATTTTTGAAGTAGAGGAGCGTAGCGCTCGGAAAGGATGCTGATGTCCTCCTCAGTGCAGTGGATTTGACGATCCATGTTCAATCCTGGGTCTACGACGCGGGGAAGAAAAACGTTCAGCTGATATGCGTTTAAGACGTCGTCTGTGAAACGCGTTGAGAGGTCTTCTAAGATCCAGTCAAGAAGAGGACTGTAGATGTTCCTTCTGTAGTACTCTTCGGGCGAGTCAGCCGGCGCGTTAGCCCTGTTCTTTTGCTTCTGGACAAGACGCGGCAGGTCGATAGCGGCGCCTTGCTCACGCGCAAGCTTGCTGGCGTTGTCGAAGACCGACGAAAATTCTTGTTCGACGTTTGACCGCTTTTCTTTGAAGATTTGGATCGTATTCCGAGTGGTTTCGGAGGCGGTTTGGACGTCCAGATTTTCGCTTTGGAACAGACGGCTGAGAGGTTCCGTCCGAGTCAGCACTTCTGCTATGCAGCACAGTGTGACGATGAATTGCCCACTAGTGATGCTGGCCAGCAAACGTTCGGCTTTGTGCGCTGACTGATTTTCATCCCATTGAGAAACGATTCCCAACGCGTTCACAATGTCGTCCAATTGGTCCAGGAACTTCAAAACTGTGTCGTGCCGTTCAACCCAACGCGTATCGCACAGCGCGACAAGCTGGCCTTTGATAGTCTTCTTCAACACAAAATTACGCTTCGAGGACGCTGTGAAGAAATTCGTCACCTCTTCCACAGTTCCAAATGCATTTTTAACTGCTTGCACTTTGGACGATTTCGAAAGCGTCAGATTGAGCTGGTGGTTGTAACAGGGCACCCGAACAGCATGAACTGCAGTCTCCTGCAGCTCTTGTACTGCCCCTACAGCTTCCGATATGTTCACCGAACATCCGTCAGTTCCGATGCCAACACAGCTTTTGGGGTCTAGTTTGAATTCATCAATCTTCTTGGCAACGATGCCTCCCTGCTTTACCCCAGTCAGTTTTGGTTCAACAGCAGACTCTGCCGCTGCTTGAGGATTCTCATCGTCGTCTTCACTAGGGAAATCACCTTCTTCTTCACTTCCTTGAGTATCTTTCTCTTTCTCTTCCGCCGCAGATTTGCGAGCATCTAGGAAGCCCACAAAATCCTCCCTGATTTCGTTCCTCCAGAGATACCACAAGAACAAAGTCAGCTGAGAGATGTGCGCTACATCTGTTGTCTCGTCAAATCCAACAGAATAAAATCGGGCTTCTTGAACGCGGCTTATGATCTGCTCGCGAATGTTCTCCCCGCACAGCTCAATTAATTCGTTCTGGATCGTTTTACTAGTGAAAAGGCTTCTGGGTCCCGCCGTTGCAAGATGTTTGGCCAGTTTGACGTCTCCAACTTTCATCCGGAACCGAAGCAGAGCCCGGAAATTGCCGTCGTTTTGTGAAGACTCCTCTTGAGCAATTGGGCCGTCATCACGATGACCTCGGTAGGCGATATTTTGTCGGCCTAGAAACTCGATGTTCATCAAGATGAGAGCAAGTCTTGCTCTGTTTTCTTGGATCTTTACCAGGCGGAAGCTATCCATTTGGTTGGGAAGCTGCTCTTGCGGATTTCTTTGCTTGCGCAAAAAGTCTTCAGCACACAAGGCAGCTTCTTCGTGGTACTTCGTCGCCTCATGCTTCTGTAGGTCACCGTCTTTCCCAAGGAGCTTGGCGAACTTCATCAGAGGTTCCTTGACCAGGGTCTTCAACAGAATCGTTCTTCCTTGGCCACCGGTAGACTTCGCAAAAAAAGGGCAGAACAAACAGAAGAGTCCTCTACGTGATGGAGAGAGAACGACCCAGGGAAACTTCTGTAAGTGCTGCAGGTGAAGGTGTCGTTTCTCTTCGCTTCCGCCCTTGGTGTGAACGGAGAAAGGAAAACAATAACTCGCGTTTGGTTGCCAGTGACTCGTCAAAAGTGTAGAAAGTGTTCCGTCATCAGGCCTGTTTTTTCCTGAACCTATATACAAGCCGACGTCGTTTCCAAGATTGTCACAGGCAGCAGCATCTCGACAGGAATCCTTTGACGGACGTGAAATCAGTTGCTCCGTTGGAAGTGAATGTGAGGGTCCGGGCATAGGTTGTTTGCTCTTGTTATTGCCACCACCATCGCCGACTCCAGCATCTCCACCGTCACCGAGCCCTCTGCCGTCAGCGACGTTTCCAGCGCGTACGTCGCCGCCGAGCCCAACATTGCCACCAACAATTTCAGCACCACCGTCGACGCCGCAATCACTACCGGTACCCAGTCCAGCTCTGCAACCCTCAGCATCATTACTAGCGCCTCCGTTTTCACAGTCATTTCCTCTGTCATCACCATCACCACGATGATCGGAACTGAAAGCACCCTCAGAGTCAACTTCGGGACGGGACAGGGATGAGTGCTCCGGGATTTGTACCACTTTTTTAGGGGCACCGAAATAATTTCTCAAATCTCCACAGCGGTCGCTTTTCCTTTTCCTTCCCCCACTTTCGCGATTAGCCTGAAAGGAATCAAACAAAAACGATAAATTACTACTGCTCTAATGAAATTTATCTTTTGAAAAATTCGCTTGTCAAATGTCAACGTCAATATCTGTGTCGTACAAAGAAAACATTGCACGTAGCCAAGTTAGAACAGAAACCGAACGGTGGGTTAAAATAAAAATGCAGGCAATGCTAAGAAGGCGCTTCTTTGATCACAAAAGTATTTCAGATAGGCCCTCCGTAAAACCCAATCTAGATACTAATCAAGGGACCGAGGCATTTTCGTGTCTAAAGCGGTTTTGCATTTTAATTTTGATCAGTCCGTAAGAGGTATTCCTCTATCTCGCGAATTTTAGTTAGTCTAAGATTTTTAAATCGGAACCTCAACTTTGTCCTTTTTAATTCTTTTTTAATTGCCGGTTAAAATTAAACTAGTACTTCACTAGGATAAGTATAAGTATTTCAAGACAAAATAATTGGACTTCTATGAAGGACTTTGGATGATTTTCATTTGAAGTGGGTTACTTGTAACGCGAGGCGAACTATTGTCTTGTGTTTTCAGAAACTCACAGCATCCTCTTTCCGCCAATATCATAATATTCGTGCAGTAAGTTGAGTTTACATTTACGTTGATAGGTTTGTAATGTAATTTAGAGTCGGTCAATTATATTTATTCCGCGTACCCCATCACATTGTGCTCAGGTTTGTGTGTAGCCTACTTAGGAATAGAGAAACCAAATATAGGTTGCTTCATTTCACTGCTCCACAAGCTGGCACCAGTAACTCCTCATTCTATTAATATTTTACTCGATATTATACCCTAACTCATATCTTATAATGTCAAGCGTCATTGTCGAATACGTTTGTTGTTAACTTCTTCTTCTCCTCACTGTATGTCTGGAGGTGTTCTGAAATTACCTCATTTCATGTGTTTCATGTGTAATAAACGGAAAGCACTATATTTTCCGTCCTTTCAGACGCACAGGACACACAAAACCTACGAGCGAATAAAATATATAAAAAAACGCGCGAATGCTCACACTTATACATACTTAGTCACTTAATAATTTAAATTTTATACATAAATTCTATTCAATAAGGCGTGAATAACGCACGTTCTGTACATTTATGGTTGCCGATTCTGCACGGGTTAAAATGTAAAATACATTTTGCAACATAGTGAGTTTGAACGATTCTATGTTTAGAGCTTTGGTTTACTCCTTCAGGTGGGAAGAACGATAAAGGGGGGTTTGGGAATTTCCGTCTACAAAAAATCACAACACAGCACACCACGACTACCTCACTTACCATAATGGTTCTAATGCCTTCGAGAATCCGCACAAAAATATCAGCGAACGCACTTGCCAACACTATCGTAAGAACGCGCACCGCGCACTGACTCTTGACTGAGACTGACCACCAAACGCTTGGACACTTCGAAAGCGAAGCTCGGCTTGGTTCCAGCGCAGACTTATCAGTACAGGCGCAGGCTCGACTCGCCACGGATAGGCAATTTTCTTTTCTCTTTTCTTTCCCTTCCTTTTTCTCTTTTTTGTCCTTTTTTTCTTTCTTTCTTTTCTCTCCTCTTTCTCCCCTTTTCTCCGCCTTATCTGAAGTCAGGGGGGGGGGGCGGTCGCTCCCCCCGCCCCCCCCCCCTAAATCCGCCCCTGCTTCCCAGTAAGCCAGAAAGGTTTCAATACCTGATGAAATAAACTCGAGCTACCCGTGGACTTCCCACCTCGTGGTGTAGCGACTAGGTCCGGGTTAGATTCCGGGTTTTGACAAGAAATAAATTGTGATTTGAGGAATGGAACGAGTACATTCAGCCTCGTGACGTAAATATAAACAGGGTTCGATTCCCACCTCAGATATCTCGGAAATGGTTTCCCACTTCTACTCCTGGCGGATGTCACGATGGTTCCTTGCTTAAGGCAACGGCTGCCCCCTTCCACATCCTCCCCTGAATTACAGTACACAAACTTGCATAGCATTCACAATAAGACAGGTTATCAGACAAAGGGCCACATACACTCAAGTACACGGGGCTGAGTGACACGAGGTAAAAGCCATTTTAATGAAACTATAAGTCTGTGGGTACTAGATTTCGGCTTTAAATAAGGTTTCACATACATGGTAGCCTACAACGCCCTGACGATTACAGTTGAATTTTCTTTAGTTTTAGGCAGTTTATTTTGCAACAATTGACATTCTTTTTCGATTCATGATAACCTCTTGTAGTGCTACTGAACTGAAGCCTCTTTGTTGTGGATGCATGCTTTATTACGTGCTTTGTAATACGAATTTTTGGGCCACAAACTTTGGTACACAGGACAAAACTCCTGTTATAACAAGTTTTACAGCGGAGGTAATACTAAGTGCCCTCTGCAGATTTTCAGTGACAGTCAATTCACAATATTTAAATGTCGATGTCCATTCAACACTAGCGGGAGCTGCATGTATATCAAAATTTGTTTTTAACCTTCCCATTGAAATTTGGTACATTTCTCATCAAAGTAGTGTCCATTGACAGTATTGCCAGAGCTGTCAGTCTTTCTTCACCCATGTTGCTGCGGAGGTACCTCTTCATGGCTGAGAACTACCTTCCTGGTTCACTCGTGGTTTTTGGCAGAGTTGCTGCAATGAGAAGAAGTTTTACTACTTCTGAAAGTGATGACTGAAGATTGTTTGAGATGATGAACTGAAGCAGCTGGATAGCACCAGACAGTGATCTGAATTCTTCTCTGGAGTATAATACAGATAGTTCAGTTTGTAGATTTTCTTTGTCAAAAGTAGGAAAAAGTCGTACACAGTCATTTAGCTCTTTCTCAGGAAAATCTGATTTGAAGGAAGAAAAATTTGATGGCATCACCAGAGTTGACACTAGGAGATGATTTTTAAATTAAAACCGACTATTTGCCTGGGTTATGATGACATCACAGACTTCCTTGGCCGCAGACACTCTTGTCGCAGTTTCCTGAACATGGAGTGGTTTGTTTACATTTCCGGTTTCAGAATTTTCGTTGGTGTTCAGTATTGTATTTCTCACATTATTAACAGTTTTAACAAAGTTTGAAACATGGCAACGAATTTTGGTACATCTGCCTGCCGATTTTGAAGTTGATTGTATAAAATATCAACATGAGGCATGATATGATGAAAGAATTTCAGCCAGAAGTTGAACTCTTCATCCTGAAGGAACTTGTACAAAGCCGATGGTTCTCTGATTGTGATGTCACTTGAAGACTCGGATTCCATCAGTAGTTCAAAGCAATCTATTAAAGCATATTTTTCTAGAATACATTAATGACTGTTCTCGATTTAAAATTCCATCTTGTGGCTCCAGCAGCAGGTATCCGTTTAGCCACACAAGAATCTAAAACAGATACTCTTCGGGGTGATCGGGAAAACAATGCCGGTATTGAAGACAAATTTGCAAAAAATATTCTTGCTTTCGTGTTTTGCTTAGCAGCTCTCCCCATTATCAAATTAAGTTGGTGGGCAAAGCAATGTATAAAATGGGCGTTCGGGCACACTTCCCTAACTCTCGTCTGCACGCCACTGACGGCACCACTCATAACAGACGCGCCATCGTTCGTCTGGGCAATTAGTTTATTCTTATCTTTCAGAATAATGGCAAGCTGAGAAAGAATAGGCTACATTCTGAAATAGCCTCTGCATTTTGACCAGAAGGATTAAAAAATCCCCAAAACCGTTCTGCAGCATTACCTTGCGAATCACAGTACCTTAGCACAAGAACCAGCTGAAATCCATCCGACATATCCGTCGTCTTGTCAGCCATGATAGTTACAAATTCAGACTCGGTGATCGCTTCCAAAATTAGCCTCTCTGCATACCTCCAGCATACACTGCAACATTTCTTCCTGGATCATTTTCGATGTTCCTTTGAAACACGAAGCGCTCTCCAGATGTGTCTTAAAACAGAGTTTAGTTCACTCGTGTATTTAATTAAATTCAGAAATATACCAGGATCCCCGGAGTCTGGTCTCTCGTCATGTCCTCTCAACGCTGTTTTTGTAATATTTAGTATTTTTAAATGTAATGTTATTTCAAGTTATTAATTTATTATACGTTATATAAAGTTCTTATTACAAATTTCCGTCTCGTTCACTCGACCATCGCACACCACATGCCCTCCCGGCCGTGGCGCGACAGCAGCAGTCGCTTCAGCTTGATAATAATAACACCGTAATATGAAAGTTTTGAAGTTGTAACTTTAATATTTAAGGAAGGAAGACAGACCGCTAGTGGGTTGATGTTTGATAGTATGAAATGATAGATAGACCTGTAGTAGGTTTGTTTGTTTAAAAATAAAAGTTTATATTAATAAGCCTCACTATTGATGAATTTAAATGACTTCAATGAGATGAATGAGCTGTGTTTTGAGCTGCTGCGCTGTGAATGGCTGTATTTGAACATGTTGGCTGGGCGGGTAGCTTTGCTGGGCTGTGATTGGTAGTTGGTTTTTGGCCTGTTTAGAGTATTTCCGGGTAGTAAATTTGTGGTTTTTGATTGAAAATGTGAAATTAAGAGGTGTAGCTACGATGTAGAGTAGTTTTGGTTTGCCTAATCTCTTGTGGTGTGGGTGTAAAAGACACAATGGTCTGCAATGCATTCAGCCCGCTAGAGCTGGGTTGGCGGGCGCCTTGAAGCGCACACGGAGGGGGAAGCGGATTCAAAGGCTTATGGCCAGAAAACAGGGCCATGTCCTGGCAGTCCCAAGAGAGGGACGTGGAATCATACGACATTATCATGTGAAGAGAAACATTCAATTATTGCGAGTATAGTTGGAGTCGATAATGATTCTTGTTTGAACTACGTGGATTGTAACACAGGGAAATCTTGGTAATTTGAGGATTCCGAATGACTGCGTGCTAATAGTGGCGATTTACAATACCTGTACAGTAAACTAAGTTCGATTTTACGTGCCTAATTAAGCGTATTGATAGATTTTTACGACGGTACTTTATTGTCTGTCAAAATAATAGTTAATCTTCCTAGGTACTCACCGCAAATCAAGTTTGGGTGTACATAGGAATAAGGAGACCGAATGTAGGATTTTTATTTTCCTGCTCTATAAGCAGCCACAATTACTTAATATTCATGTTATCAATTCAATCGCAATGATAACAACTTATTCGACCAGCGTCATGGTCGTATATGTTTTGCAGTTGTTGAGAAATATATAACCGCTCCTTATCACTGTGCACTTCCTCATCTGAGTTATTGTATTTGAGAATGATTTGCCGTTGCCTACTGGTATAGCCTAAGTAAGGTCTTCCAATAATTCATCAATGTTTCATTTTGTGTTCTAGTTTCCTTAATACAATGGAGGAATTAAATTCATTAAAAGTGAGCCAGACTGCTTGACTCACACAGTTGAATTTGTCAACATTGTGGTGTTTGAAGCCATATTTTCAGTGTTGCCTTAGTAAACAAGAGTTTAGTGCTTTTCAGTCGGTCAACACGAATGTACCCAAAAGAGATGGGTTATGCCCTAATCCTGAAATAAATTCCATGAGATTAATAAAACACTAGGATGACCAGTTTCGATCGTCAAGCGATCATCATCAGATCCATTACACTTAGGCTACAAAATCTATGTTTGAAATACAGGTGAAAATATTTACAATATGTACAATTATTTAGTTGCAGTATTGGTACTGCAACTGTCAGTGTATGCTAAATGCAGTATATATGTTAGGTGAAATGCTAAATGGTGATAGCTATCCGGAGATTGTACTTTAGAGAGATTATATGGTTGTAAACTATGCTTAAACTATAAAATTTTAGGCTAACTACTTATCTGATTGTCTTCCGTACTACAGCTACTCGCAGTTTTCGTGCTCATTGGAACTCACTGTGCGGTCGACTGCGGTGCTTATCTTAACGACTGGTTTTTCCCTGCCTTCTCCCCCCTATCCCTACGTGCTGTGGGGAGTGATAGCGATGTGTTTATGTGAGGTGTTGCCAACCTAGATAAGATGTATGTTATTGAATGAGGTGGGTCTACAACTATTAAAGACCGTGGATTAGCCCTCGCCACGCGTGGAGCATAACCCATTCGAACTAAGCGTTGACGGTCTTATGAGGACGTCCCGGCACCTTTAATACTGCCGCGAATATGGGCCTTGGTTTATTGCAGAAGAAAAGTACATCGTACACCTGATCCAGATAACATTTACCTATTAAAAACCCCCTAATTTCCCCCCTTTTTATCTAGCTTGGCTGTGTCGCTAAATTGTGTTTTGTTTTCGACAGGGTGTGTTTTTTAGTAGCGTGAAGAGGGCTGAGCTCTCCATGAACGTGTGTTCATTTAGATTGTTGGGATTGTTTCGTTTGGCTAGGTGTATCTCGATTTCTTCCTTTATGTCAAGAGCTCTGCCTTTCGATTCGTGATGGATTATTTTAAGGTCCGACTCTATGTTGGTAAAGCTGTGCCCTGCGTCACACATATGTTCGCACACGGCTGAATGTGTTCCGTATCTTATCGCATTCCTATGTTCATTATAACGTGTGTCTACTCGCCTTCCACTCTGCCCGATGTAATTAGCTTGACAATCGGTGTCTTGGCACGTTATAGAATATACCCCTGACCTTGAATACGGGTCACGTTTATTTAGAATACTATTTAGGAGGTGCCTAGCGGTTGTGTTTTTCGTCGTGAAAGCTATCTTTATGCCTTGTTTTTTGAATAGGTTAGTGATTTTATATGTATTCGCATTCACATAGTTGAAACGCGCAAATTTTTTTCTCATTACTGTCCGGTTTGGGAATCTTTTTATCTTTATTTTTATGTTTGGCTATAATTTGATTTATTTTGCTTGGCGAGAAGTTGTTTTCCTTTGCTATTTGCATAATAGTTCTTTTTTCCTTATCATAGTTGTCTTTTGACATGGGTATGTTTAAAGCCCTGTGCACCATTGAATTGAAACCCGCTAGTTTGTGCGTACTGGGGTGATAAGACTGATTGTCGATTGCATGCGAGGTTTGTGTTGCTTTCCGGAATATGGAATACGAAAGGTCGTTGTCTTTACGTTCAATAGTTATATCGAGATAATTTATTTTCCGGTCTATTTCGGATGCCTTAGTGAATTTGATAGAGTGGTGAAGGCTATTAATGGATTGGAGAATTGTTTCTTCGCTTGTTAGTTCAGTATCGTAGATGCAAATTACATCATCTACGTATCTTTTCCATATTACTATTCCCTTTGTTGAAGTCTTTTCTAAGAACGCATTTTCTAGTGCATTGATGAAGATGTCAGCGATTAACCCACTTAGTGGCGATCCCATTTGCTAGGCCTTCTCTCTGTGTGTATATTTTATTGTCGAATTGAAACACGTTTTGGGTGAGAACGACCCTCAGTAATCTCACCATCTCTTCAATTTCTTTTACCGAATTGTTGGATTTTAAGTTGTTTTCGATAGTGTTGATTGCTTCAATAATCGGAATATTGGTGTACATGTTAGTTACGTCGAAGGATACTAGCCTGAAGCTAGGTTTCATTTGTAGGGTGTTCAATGCTGTTACTTGTTCTGTTGTGTTCATTACAGAGTTGTTTTTGTCGTTGGAAAGACCGCATTTTAAGATTTTTAGTAACTCTTTGCTGATTTTGTAATTAGGGGCATTCCTACAATTGACTATTGGTCTCATTGGGCATTCCTTTTTGTGTATTTTTGGTTGTCCCCTCAATGACGGTATTTTCGGGTTCATGTTTATTAGTTTTGATTTTTCGGCTTTGGTCAGTATGTATTCTGTTTCTTTTAGCGCACTTTTTATTTGTTTTTGGAATTTGTTGGTGGGGTCTTTTGTTAATTCCTTGATTTCGTTGTTGTTTAGGAATTCGACTGTTTTTTCAATGTATTCTGTTTTGTTCAAAATTACTGTAGTGTTTCCCTTATCTGCTTTTGTGATGATTAAGTCATGTTCATTTATTTTTTGTTTCAACGACTTTATTTCTTTGAGTTGTTTGTTGTTTTGAATGTTATTGCTATCGCCCTCTCGTTTGAGGATTTTTTTTGGCTTCGTTGGTGGCGAGATTTTTGGTTAATTCCCTGTCTTCTGCTGGGAGCTTGTGACTGGCTATCTCAATATCTGTGATTAACTGTTTTATATTGTGGTTCGTGTGTGCGTCTGTGCAGTTGTATTTCAAACCTTTGTCTAACATATTCATTTCACCTTGAGAAAAGGTTACGTTCGTTCTGTTGTTTACTCTGCTGTGGAAATTGAATTCATTGTTATTCGTGTGTTGTTCGTTAGATTGATGGTTCTGTGTTTCTCCTAGTTTTCTTAATTTATTTTCTAGCGTTTCATGCTTCCTCGTTGCTCTGATTTTGATGGTGTCATGCAGGTGCTCGGTGATGCTGTCCCATTGGGCTGCGTGCCAGAAATTACTTAGTTGCAATTGAATGTCGTATAATTGTTGGTTAATTTTTTGCTTTCTTATGTATGCAAATCTTAATTCGTTTTTTATCCAAAGCGCTTTGGCTTGTTTGGTTGAAATAATCGAGGCTGGTGTGTTCGGTACGGTTTTAATTGGTACGTATTTAGGGGTGAGGTTTAGTTCTATACATTTTTTGTTGAACCAAATTGACTTGTCTAAATTCATGAGTTTAAGCCTGAGTGATTTGAATTTCTTGGCTTCACGATTTGCCTGACTAGCCGTGAACATTGTGGTGTTTGAAGCCATATTTTCAGTGTTGCCTTAGTAAACAAGAGTTTAGTGCTTTTCAGTCGGTCAACACGAATGTACCCAAAAGAGATGGGTTATGCCCTAATCCTGAAATAAATTACATGAGATTAATAAAGCACTAGGATGACCAGTTTTGATCGTCAAGCGATCATCATCAGATCCACTACACTTAGGCTACAAAATCTATGTGTGAAATACAGGTGAAAATATTTACAATATGTACAATTATTTAGTTGCAGTATTCGTACTGCAACTGTCAGTGTATGCTAAATGCAGTATATATGTTAGGTGAAATGCTAAATGGTGATAGCTATCCGGAGATTGTACTTTAGAGAGATTATATGGTTGTAAACTATGCTTAAACTATAAAATTTTAGGCTAACTACTTATCTGATTGTCTTCCGTACTACAGCTACTCGCAGTTTTCGTGCTCACTGGAACTCACTGTGCGGTCGACTGCGGTGGTTATCTTAACGACTGGTTTTTCCCTGCCTTCTCCCCCCTGTCCCTACGTGCTGTGGGGAGTGATAGCGATGTGTTTATGTGAGGTGTTGCCTACCCAGATAAGATGTATGTTATTGAATGAGGTGGGTCTACAACTATTAAAGACCGTGGATCAGCACTCGCCACGCGTGGAGCATAACCCATTCGAACTAAGCGTTGACGGTCTTATGAGGACGTCCCGGCACCTGTAATACTGCCGCGAATATGGGCCTTGGTTTATTGCAGAAGAAAAGTACATCGTACACCTGATAAACCAAAGCCCATATTCGCGGCAGTATTAAAGGTGCTGGGACGTCCTCATAAGACCGTCAACGCTTAGTTCGAATGGGTTATGCTCCACGCGTGGCGAGGGCTAATCCACGGTCTTTAATAGTTGTAGACCCACCTCATTCAATAAAATACATCTTATCTAGGTTGGCAACACCTCACATAAACACATCGCTATCACTCCCCAAAGCACGTCGGGACAGGGGGAGAAGGCAGGGAAAAAACAGTCGTTAAGATAACCACCGCAGTCGACCGCACAGTGAGTTCCAGTGAGCACGAAAACTGCGAGTAGCTGTAGTACGGAAGACAATCAGATAAGTAGTTAGCCTAAAATTTTATAGTTTAAGCATAGTTTACAACCATATAATCTCTCTAAAGTACAATCTCCGGATAGCTATCACCATTTAGCATTTCACCTAACATATATACTGCATTTACATTACACTGACAGTTGCAGTACCAATACTGCAACTAAATAATTGTACATATTGTAAATATTTTCACCTGTATTTCTAACATAGATTTTGTAGCCTAAGTGTAATGGATCTGATGATGATCGCTTGACGATCGAAACTGGTCATCCTAGTGTTTTATTAATCTCATGTAATTTATTTCAGGATTAGGACATAACCCATCTCTTTTGGGTACATTCGTGTTGACCGACTGAAAAGCACTAAACTCTTGTTTACTAAGGCAACACTGAAAATATGGCTTCAAACACCACAATGTTCACGGCTAGTCAGGCAAATCGTGAAGCCAAGAAATTCAAATCACTCAGGCTTAAACTCATGAATTTAGACAAGTCAATTTGGTTCAACAAAAAATGTATAGAACTAAACCTCACCCCTAAATACGTACCAATTAAAACCGTACCGAACACACCAGCCTCGATCATTTTAACCAAACAGGCCAAAGCGCTTTCGATAAAAAACGAATTAAGATTTGCATACATAAGAAAGCAAAAAAATAACCAACAATTATACGACATTCAATTGCAACTAAATAATTTCTGGCACGCAGCCCAATGGGACAGCTTCACCGAGCACCTACATGGCACCATCAAAATCAGAGCAACGAGGAAGCATGAAACGCTAGAAAATAAATTAAGAAAACTAGGAGAAACACAGAACCATCAATCTAACGAACAACACACGAATAACAATGAATTCAATTTCCACAGCAGAGTAAACAACAGAACGAACGTAACCTTTTCTCAAGGTGAAATGAATATGTTAGACAAAGGTTTGAAATACAACTGCACAGACGCACACACGAACCACAATATAAAACAGTTAATCACAGATATTGAGATAGCCAGTCACAAGCTCCCAGCAGAAGACAGGGAATTAACCAAAAATCTCGCCACCAACGAAGCCAAAAAAATCCTCAAACGAGAGGGCGATAGCAATAACATTCAAAACAACAAACAACTCAAAGAAATAAAGTCGTTGAAACAAAAAAATGAACATGACTTAATCATCACAAAAGCAGATAAGGGAAACACTACAGTAATTTTGAACAAAACAGAATACATTGAAAAAACAGTCGAATTCCTAAACAACAACGAAATCAAGGAATTAACAAAAGACCCCACCAACAAATTCCAAAAACAAATAAAAAGTGCGCTAAAAGAAACAGAATACATACTGACCAAGGCCAAAAAATCAAAACTAATAAACATGAACCCGAAAATACCGTCATTGAGGGAACAACCAAAAATACACAAAAAGGAATGCCCTATGAGACCAATAGTCAATTGTAGGAATGCCCCTAATTACAAAATCAGCAAAGAGTTACTAAAAATCTTAAAATGCGGTCTTTCCAACGACAAAAACAACTCTGTAAAGAACACAACAGAACAAGTAACAGCATTGAACACCCTACAAATGAAACCTAGCTTCAGGCTAGTATCCTTCGACGTAACTAACATGTACACCAATATTCCGATTATTGAAGCAATCAACACTATCGAAAACAACTTAATCCAACAATTCGGTAAAAGAAATTGAAGAGATTGTGAGATTACTGAGGTTCGTTCTCACCCAAAACGTGTTTCAATTCGACAATAAAATATACACACAGAGAGAAGGCCTAGCAATGGGATCGCCACTAAGTGGGTTAATCGCTGACATCTTCATCAATGCACTAGAAAATGCGTTCTTAGAAAAGACTTCAACAAAGGGAATAGTAATATGGAAAAGATACGTAGATGATGTAATTTGTATCTACGATACTGAATTAACAAGCGAAGAAACAATTCTCCAATCCATTAATAGCCTTCACCACTCTATCAAATTCACTAAGGAATCCGAAATAGACCGGAAAATAAATTATCTCGATATAACTATTGAACGTAAAGACAACGACCTTTCATATTCCATATTCCGGAAAGCAACACAAACCTCGCATGCAATCGACAATCAGTCTAATCACCCCAGTACGCACAAACTAGCGGGTTTCAATTCAATGGTGCACAGGGCTTTAAACATACCCATGTAAAAAGACAACTATAATAAGGAAATAAGAACTATTATGCAAATAGCAAAGGAAAACAACTTCTCGCCAAGCAAAATAAATCAAATTATAGCCAAACATGAAAATAAAGATAAAATGATTCCCAAACCGGACAGTAATGAGAAAAAATTTGCGCGTTTCAACTATGTGAATGCGAATACATATAAAATCACTAACCTATTCAAAAAACAAGGCATAAAGATAGCTTTCACGACGAAAAACACAACCGCTAGGCACCTCCTAAATAGTATTCTAAATAAACGTGACCCGTATTCAAGGTCAGGGGTATATTCTATAACGTGCCAAGACACCGATTGTCAAGCTAATTACATCGGGCAGAGTGGAAGGCGAGTAGACACACGTTATAATGAACATAGGAATGCGATACGATACGGAACACATTCAGCCGTGTGCGAACATATGTGTGACGCAGGGCACAGCTTTACCAACATAGAGTCGGACCTTAAAATAATCCATCACGAATTGAAAGGCAGAGCTCTTGACATAAAGGAAGCAATCGAGATACACCTAGCCAAACGAAACAACCCCAACAATCTAAATGAACACACGTTCATGGAGAGCTCAGCCCTCTTCACGCTACTAAAAAACACACCCTGTCGGAAACAAAACACAATTTAGCGACACAGCCAAGCTAGATAAAAAAAAAGGGGGGAAATTAGGGTTTTTTTAATAGGTAAATGTTATCTGGATCAGGTGTAAGATGTACTTTTCTTCTGCAATAAACCAAGGCCCATATTCGCGGCAGTATTAAAGGTGCCGGGACGTCCTCATAAGACCGTCAACGCTTAGTTCGAATGGGTTATGCTCCACGCTTGGCGGGGGCTAATCCACGGTCTTTAATAGTTGTAGACCCACCTCATTCAATAACATACATCTTATCTAGGTTGGCAACACCTCACATAAACACATCGCTATCACTCCCCACAGCACGTAGGGACAGGGGGGAGAAGGCAGGGAAAAACCAGTCGTTAAGATAACCACCGCAGTCGACCGCACAGTGAGTTCCAGTGAGCACGAAAACTGCGAGTAGCTGTAGTACGGAAGACAATCAGATAAGTAGTTAGCCTAAAATTTTATAGTTTAACCATAGTTTACAACCATATAATCTCTCTAAAGTACAATCTCCGGATAGCTATCACCATTTAGCATTTCACCTAACATATATACTGCATTTAGCATACACTGATAGTTGCAGTACCAATACTGCAACTAAATAATTGTACATATTGTAAATATTTTCACCTGTATTTCAAACATAGATTTTGTAGCCTAAGTGTAATGGATCTGATGATGATCGCTTGACGATCGAAACTGGTCATCCTAGTGTTTTATTAATCTCATATAATTTATTTCAGGATTAGGGCATAACCCATCTCTTTTGGGTACATTCGTGTTGACCGACTGAAAAGCACTAAACTCTTGAATTCGTCAACATTGTAAGTTGCATTGTGATCGTATATGGTGTATCATTGCATTCTTAGTGATGACAAGTATGATTTAGTGACTTAATACAATACTCAATGGTAAATGTCACGCTAATGTTTAGTAATGTAACGTAGTACCGGTACTCATATTGTGTCGGCCAACTTTTCATAGGGTCATACTTGTGTTATTTTGCAGGAGACCAATGTCCTGTTGACCTCTGAAAACTTGAAAGACGAGGTTGCTGATATATTTGACGATAAGAGGATAGCAGTTAAGGAGGAACATGAACTACAGGTAATTATTTGTTATGCGTTACTTCTATGGTAATAATATGAATGATTTTTAGAATGAATATTGTTTGGAAGATTGGAATACGTAGTCTTGTTTTCTATAAGAACACCAACGGTAGCTGATGTTATTGTATTGATACTACAGTTCCACTCTGCTGGCACCCTCGATCCTATAATAGGTGAAGTCTACACAACGTGCCATGTTATAACTCAATCATATAAGGCAATTCAGACATGATTGCCCTTAAGTTGCTGCTGGTTGCTATAGGCTAGAGGCGAGGAAGGAAGAATGCCACAGCAAAGCAAGCTCGTTATCGGCATAAAATAATGTTATGATACTAACTTACGCGTCAGCAATCATAGCCTATTTCTAATGAATAATCATCACCACATCTTTATTCTTCTTTTTCTTGAAAACGTGACCGCCAACGGAAGAAACAGGAAACCTTACATTCGTGGCACTTGTGCTAAGCATTTACGCCTTGCCTCTAGTAGTTCATTTGTCAACTCTTGAAGTACCGGTACTGTATCTGTTTGTCGAGTGCCATGTTCTCTAAAATAATTTAAATACATTCTTGTTTTAGACAGCTTTAATATTTATTTATTTATCGTATGATGAAGTCATTCATTCATTTCCGTATCCGGTCAGCATTTCCAAAAAACTGCAGCTACGATGGCCTTGTTGCTTTCTCTAAAAACATCTTCTATTGTGCATGGGTTGTCCAGGAGGGAGCAGATAAGTAGGTGGCTTGGGTCTTGTTCAGCTCCACATTCACAAGAGGTGTCTGCGTATGGTGGAAAGATACCCCATTTTTGCAGGTTGGCCTTGCATCGAGGGACACCTACTCTTTAGCGGTTGAGGGACCTCCACATATGATAATATAGGTTGGCGCCAGGAGCCAGTTCTTCTTTTGGTGACATGTCTGTGGGCAGGGAGCTCTGCCATCTGTTAAGACGAGTTTTCTCTGGTGTTCTCTCCAGCGACAGAGTCCTGGCAGGGAAACTCTTGCGGGTTCTGCGGCGAGACCTTGCTGCCTGGTGACCATATAGTGGATGTCGATGGTCATTCTCCTGCTTTGTTCTCTCGGCGTCCACAGGAATGGCCCTCCGGATGTTCGGCGGGGCTATTCCAACAATAAGATATAGTTTGTGCACTGGTGTTGGTTTCAGGCATCCCTAGATTATCCTTGCAGTGTCGTTGACCGCAGTATGAAGTGATACTTGGCTATATATACAGTAATAAATAATCTCAAGCCCGTAGTCTGAAATGATTAATTTACAGCTGCAAATCCAAATAGTGAAGCCAGGCAACAGCCTCTTGAGATAGCCCGTGTAGATCTTCCAGTGTACCCATGAAGGCTCCAAGGAAACAATCGCGTTATGTGATCTATGGTCTGCTTCTCTTCTCCACAGTCGCAAATTTGGGTGGACTTCCAACCCCATTGTTGTAGTATACTTCCACACCTGCCCTGGCCAGTTCTAATCCGGTTCAGTATGCACCAGTAACTCCTAGATAAGTGAAACCCTGCATGTCTTTCTCAAGGATTAATACTGGAATTGATCCATGGTGTGCCAGGGATGTTTGTTTCTGCCATTGATTAATTAAAGCGACTTTGATATTGATGTTGTTCAGCAAGGTATCTGCTGTTCGCCACGATGGGTGTCTGGACTTGAATCGTTGAGCTAATAAAATTGGAAGTTCTGTATGTGTTGGTAATATTGTGGACTCCTGTTGATTCTTTTGTAGGTGTAGAGCAACGACTGACATCTTCTTAAATGTGGTCAAGGAATGTTACTTAAAACCGATGACTATTGGGTATTAGTACAACGAATGCATCCTGTGATGAGGCACATTGTTTGATTGAGCTGTGTGTCAACTATTTTGGTTTGAACACTGTTAAGTAAGGTAGAACAACAGTTTTCTGCGACCAAAGCTGTTGATCTGAGTACTATTCTATTGGCACCCCAGGTGGTCCCATTTAACTATTGAAGTGTGTTCGGGTTTCGATTTTAGTTGCCGTGTTCTTGAGATGGCTTTTGTACGTCAATGATTTATCCAAAGTCACACCAAGATATTTAGGATTGCTGCAATGTTGAAGAATTTGGTCTTCAAAGTTAACTGTTGGTTTAAAATTTGCATACTTGTTCCGAAGATGGAAGGTTGATACAACATACTTTTGAGCACTTGGTCGCAGGGAATTAAGTTTGAAGAATTATGTGAGTCTCTTCAGATCTGATGTTAATGTTGTTTCAACTTCAGTGATGCTTACACACTGGGCTAACAAGGCAATATCATCTGCATATATACACTTTCTGGATTTGGTTTCTGGTAGATCAGAGGTGTATAGATTACAAAGAACTGGGGCCAACACAGAACCTTGAGGAATCCAATCATTTATTTTATGTACCCTACTTTTAGAGGTCTCAGAAAACACATGGAAGTACCTATTATTCGGCATATTGCTTATTAGCATTCCAGCCAGAAATATATTCTTTACGTTATCCTCTTGGAATGCAGATAAAATGCATACAATAATCTGAGTGTCAACTTACCACGACTACAGTAATAAGAAGTTGCTCGAGACCCACATGACCTGAGTAGAGACCGTTATTGTTTCTGTTTACTTGCGTCGGGCTCCTCTTTTCCATTTCTTCTTTTGACCACCTCTAGTCAGCTCTCCCTCAATTCTCATCCCGAAATTTATAGGTACTGTAATCATCCTTTTTCTCATCCTAATTGACAGTTCTCTTAAGTACCCAATAAATTACCCTAATTCCTTAAAGGGTCAGACCTCTTCCTAACATTCATGTTATAATGGTGTAATTGCTTGATACGACTGCCTGAAATATAAGGTATTCGGGTATATTCTACTTGTCGTAAAAAGTAACTTAAACGGCGGTGATCATAAAGACACGTTTTCCCCCTACGTGAACGGTTTTATTTGGCTACGACAAGATTTAGATCCAGTGATATCACGTATATTTTCTCCATGATGCACTGCTTGTACACTTCATTTACTGTGTTAAATAATTGCACTGCTTTGAATCTGATTCCTTCCCTATTGCACCTGTAAATAACTTAACACAACTCAGCCGCCTCCTCCTCGTCAACTATTGGATGATTTTGTTACTGAAATATGGCCGCCATGGCCTTCAATAACCAAGTTAGACTTCACACAGCATTATAGAATATTATGTCACCTCTTTAGCTCTGATATTAAACTTTTGCAATTTTCAGCACGATTTCACACAGCTCGACGACTGACCATGTGGTGTCTTTTGTCAAGTGTTTCATTAATTCACCAAAAAGTGTGTCAAATATTCGACGCGTTACTAGCGTATTCCGCAGTGGCAAATAAATGCTCTCCACCGTATTTTAAATGACTAGCTGTTAAGCCCGGCGTTGCTCGGGATCGAAATTGGATATTAAGAGATCGTACCTTTGCTCGCATTGTCGTATTGTGTGCAACCCGGAAAAAGGTCGTTGTTATAATGAGCAATATTATTGCCACTCAAAGTCCTTGAGTGTGCTTTTTATCTGATCAAAAAGTGTTAAATAGGTGGGTACGACGGCTCTATACATTTTGTAGCTTATAGATTAAGCCTGGAAATTCGCTTATATAACTAAATATTTAAGGAGCTTATGCATTATTAATCTAACTATTACTTTTTAAGGGCCAATGAATTTATTTTTCTTAATTGTATTAGCCTTGCGTTTGTTTTTTGTTGAATAGCAACATTTTAAGAGGATAATGGTAGTCCGCACATAAACGCTTAGAATCCTAGCTTCATAATAATATATGCATGTGATTAGGGAAAAAACGAATACCAAACATACTACAAAATATCATCTAAGAATATAAATGTCCACCACACTTAAATAAGAACTACTCATACGAGTGCAGAGACGACTTATGGCCGCAAGACAAACTAACCCTATTCAGAACACCATATGACCCTTATGACCAAATCTGGAGGTGAAAACTCTACACCATAAGGACCCAGGTTCTATGTGATGAAGGAATTTGACGGCAAAAGTTTAAGGATTAGTAACAAATCATATCTGAAGCTATATTTACCAAAATTCGCCTTCTTGAGATGAAATCAATATTCAAAAACTCGTACACGAGAAGCAACCCACGTTGTATTTAAAAAAAGATCCTAAAACAAGAACAGAATCAAATGAAGCATGGATTAAAGCATGACAAATACTATTTTTCCAGCTCATACTATAAAATAATAATGCCTCACTAATGATGCAAGTCCTCATCCTCGTGATGACGCCCTTAAATAAAATTACAAACCTTGTTTTAGCCTCCTATTTATAACTTTTATAGTTAATTGAAAAAAAAAACTCTATCGTTACAGGAAGTAAGTAGACTAACCTTGCCGTATGGACCTATAAAAGAGCCTTCGTACGACATATCACACGAGTAAATCAAAGGTAAATATAATGGGGCACCTCTTGGTCCCCTTAAACGCATTCCATGTATTTTTGAATTATACAACGAAAAGAGATTCCGGGATTTTCTTATAGCCATTTGCAAATTTTGAATGTAATCTGTTGAGTCGTTTTCAATTGATGGAGGAACAGACAGACAGAAGGACAAAAGTACAATTTTATATACAGTATACAGGGATTTCAATAAATGTTTAGAGCATTCAGTACCATGCGGTACAATGCACAAATCTCCGCACTCACGCTGTTAAGCGTTCGACAAGTACTGTGCAGTAATAAGTAAGCGTTTCCTAAGTTGTACAAGAGATAAATGACATTCAAGGAAATTATGTACAAGAATAAACATGATCACGATAGAGTTGTCGTATTGTTGACAGCTCATCAGCTCGCAATTTGTGAGGTCTCATATTTCTTATATGTCGCATTGTGTTTGGATGGTATTCAAAATGATGGAACACTGTGTATGATTTATTTCCACCTATGTAAAGGAACGTGTTTGTAAAACAAGTAATTTCACTGCAGGAAGATAATGCTCTGAATGAAGATATCAAGATAGAAGAACTTTCTATACCTGATATTGTCCCAAGCGTCAAAACAGAAAGTCCTTTCGCGAGTGATGGAGATTTGAAAGAGGTAAGTACCTTAATGGATTGCTACTTGTTGCACCTTATAAGAGACATCACCTGATCGCCATCTTCCTCTCACCATTGCAATTAAGGGAATAGAAAATTGTGTATTCAGACCGTACTGATGACAAATGGAAGCTTTCTGCTATTAGGTTGGGTTTGGTGCAGACAGTACAAGACATGTAGAAGTTTGCCTTCTGCTGGCTTGATAATGAAGACAGTGACAATAATAATTAAGACACATGAAATTTGCCTCCACCAATCTGTACTTGAAATGATACGGGGAGAAATGGTATGAATATTTTTTACATCCTTTCCTCACTACTACAATATATGAGAAAGGGTCGTTGACATCTGCTATTTATTTATCAGTAGGAGAATGGCAAACACAGATCATTTACCGTGAAATAATCTCAAATATCAATCAACCACCTTATACACTTAGTATTGGTACAAATACTGCGAGATGAGTCTACCGGAACAAACAAATTCTGAGCACTGAATATCAGATCAATCAAAATCCTATCAAACTAACGTATCACCTCTATCACCAATATCAAATGCTCATCAAATTCAAACGTCCCCCATCCAGGGACCCACATCTAGTGGGACGTGGGTTGGCTACCACGGGACCCCACCTGAGTCCGGCATAACTTCCACTTACTTGTGCCGGGCTCCTCTCCGTCTTCTCTCCTATTGGCCTTCCCTGGTCAACTCTTGTTGTTTTCAGACCCCGACGGCAATACGGTATCCGAGGCCTAGGGATTATTTCACTTTCCTGCCTAATTGGCCCTTGTCTCATCTTTCCTGATCCCTCCTTCTTCTCATTATATTACCGTTTCTCTTAAAGGTTCCCGCACTGTTTTTTTATTGGCTCCCCATGTATCGAAATTCCCTTTAGCGAAGTTTTTGTACCTACACTCTCTTTTGTTTCAACCTACGTTGCATTTTGTAAGTCTTTTCGATCTAAATTGCATTTTGCGAGTTTTTTCAAACCCAATGGCATTTTGTAAGGATTGACAATCTAACTTACTTTAAGTAATTCTTTCAATATAGGTGCTGGGACTTTTGTGAGTATTTTGAATTTTAATTGTATTTAGTATGAATTTTCAATCTAACCGCATTTAGCACATATTCTCAACCTTAATTGCATTTCGAATGGTGGGCATTTTGTAAGTATTTTGATTCTCAATTGCATTTTGTCGGCCTTATGAATTTAAATTACTTTTTGTAACTATTTTCAATCTAAATTACATTTTGTGAGTATTGTTCATCCAATTGAATGGTTTGAATATTCCACACATTGTGTAAGCATTTTCAATTTCAATTGCATTTTGTTGGTATTTTGAATTTCAATTGCACTGTGTGAGTATTTACAATCTGAAATGTCCGTTTTTCAATCTAAATTGCATTTTTAGCATATTTTCATTTATGAAAAAAAAAAATAGGCTTATGAGATCACCTTTTGTCCATGTGCCTGTGTGTGTGTGTGTGATGGTGTTTGTATTCCCCATAACAACCTCCAAACGGCTGCAGCGATTTCAATGAAACTCAGTAAGTTCATAGCAATATTTCGGACGACCCCTACCATGCCGTTCAAATTTCGTTACGTCTCACCAATCCAACATGGCGGCTGTGCGAAATTTATTCACCAGCATTCAATATATCTGAAACTCTTAGCGGTATCACCCTGAAAGTTTGTACGGGGATAAAGGGCACTACTGGACGTTCATCTATAATACTTTCAATAACCGGTTAACTGCAGAACGAATATGGCGGCCAAACGAAGTTGAAAATTTAAATAGACCTTTCTTACGATTTAATGATCCAAACGCAATGAAACTTAATACAGGAAATGATTATACATATTGTAATCGACTGGCATCTAATTTAGTTCAATTGTTTTCATAACGTCAAGATGGTGGCTGTGCGACATTTTAAAATGAAGTGTTTAATTCGTGTGTCGTAATCATGCGATCGAAGTGAAAGTTTGAATAATGAAGCTACGCAATAATTTTCCTTTAATGGTATATAACTCTATGGCCTATACATATAACAGTCCCAATGGCGAGCATCCGAAATATTTTGACGGTTCTCAATATCTACGAATCTTTTACAGCAATCAAACTGATATTTTTATGTTCATAGAGGCTGTGAACGTAAGTTCACCTATAGGACTTTCAGTAACTTGGTGAGTACAAATCCAACATGGCGGCGACACGAAATATAAATATTTAAATGGACGTCTCTCGCGATTTAACCATCCGACTGCAGTGAAACATTGCACGTTAAATGCTTATAAAATTTGTTAATTCAATGGCATCTAATTTATTTCAATTGTTTTCATAACCACAAGGCAGCTGTGCGAAATTTTAAAATCTCGTTTTACTTCTGGTGTCCTAATCATGCGATTGAAGTTTGAATTACACACGCACACAATAATCTTCATGTAATAGTACATAAATAAAAATCCAACCTGGCGACTATCTGAAATATTTAGACGGTTCTCAATATCTACGAATCTATCACAACAATCAAACTGACATTTTGTATGTTGATAGAGGCAATTAACATGAGTAGGATATATGAAAATAGGCTGTATATTTATTCACGGAACTATTTGTTATAGTTCCCTTCAAGTACCATATTTTCCATAGAATCATTTTATTTGTCTAATTTACGACCTGAATCGGCGTGTCTTCGCTGTTCTGTGACGCGCTCCACGGATTTCTGTAGGCTGGGGATTCACCGAATTGACACCTGCCAAGGAGTGGTCGGTACGCAACTCTGCTGTCCTGGCCTTCATCTTATGTTTTGGTGATTTGATTTGCCAGTCCCCCTTGTCAACACGTATTGTGAAATTCTACCTCACTTTTTCCAGTGAAAACGTTTGCTTGTAGTTAAAGTTCATGTAATTTGTTGTCGAGCATAATCTTGATTAAACGGTAGTATTTTATGAGGTATGTGGCCTAGGTCTTAAATCATAGAGTAAGGGGCACAATACATTCCTGCTGATTACTGAGATAACTATGGTTAAGCAGAGGATATTGATTTATAAATATGAAATTCAAAGGGAATGTATGTCCACTTCAAGCTGGGAGTTATGCCCCAAATACAGGGAAGAGAACGGATAGGTGCAGAAAGGTGGCATACTAGGCCTTTATAAAGGGGAGGTGTTAGCCCAATTCAGTGAAAAAAATATATAACAACATTTGTGTGTTGTGTGTCACTTACAGAATAACATCACTTATGTGTCCAAAGCAAAATTTTACGTCTAACGACCCCCCGTCCCTAATAGTTTAAATATACATTTAATAAACATGCTGCATTATGTGCAACACCCCCTTTTTCTTTCGCTCCTCAGTTATCTTGTATAATTATTCTGAAATGCTTCGTGCTTTCAAGTTTTGAGACATTAGTATTGAGAAGGTTGAATGTGTAGGACACGTTCAGAAGAGGATGGGTGCCCGCCTGAGAAAACTGAGAAAGGATATGAAAGGCAAGAAACTTGAAGATGGGCATGTTTTATCAGGAAAGGGTCGACTGACTGACAAAGAAATTGGCATTCATCAATGTTACAATGGCTCGGCAATCAGAAATAATGTGGATTCCTTGGAAAATACGAGATATGCTGTGTGGGATACATAGTTCCAAATCATTTCAACTGACATTCACCCACAGCATTATGTCACGGCAAATCATCGTGGTGTAAATATAACAAATCACAAGTAACTGAAGATCAATACAGGCATGAACATTCACTTCCTGTGGCATTTGGAGATATCATAAAACCAGTTTACGTGGCCCTTGCTTATCCAAATTTGCTGAAGAAATGATTGCACGGCAAGACGCAAAAACCCAACAAGTCTTTCAACAATGTTGTGTGGACTCGAATCCCTAAGAATGTGTTTGTTGGCTTGAAAACTTTGAGCATTGGATTCTTTGGTGCTGTATTGAGCTTTAATGATGATAATTTTGGAAGGATATGTGTTTTGAAACATTTAAACGTTCAACCCGGTAAGGAAACTGAGACCGCTTAAAGAAATTGATAGTTTAAGAGTTAAAAGAGCTGATAAGGATATCGAAGACTTTATTCAGAAAGCTAGGAAAAGGGACGGATGACCTCGTAGTTCCGCCCCTTAAAACAACAATAATTAACTAACTAAGCTTGGAAGCACGAGAGGCAAAGTAGAAAGACTGAGGATGATGATGATGGTAACCCGTAGTATACTGCAGGGATGCACGAATACATGTTGAAACTTGTTGAAAGTTCATTATTCTGAAAACTTTTTTTTTGTATAAATGACCCATTTTTTCCGGAAATTCTCATCATAGAAAAATGATTCTATGTTAATACATTATGATACTAATGATAAATTTACTGAGTTACTCCTAACTCCCATTGTATGGATGGTACAGATACATTTTCGATGAAAAATGTACTAAAATTGTGTACTACAGAAAACTATCTCTTAAAATTTCTTATTCACTAAGAACTTCTTTAAACACACTCAGTGTACATAAAAAGTGTACGTGGGACTAACGGTTCCAGAGAAAACGGGCCACAAAATATGGCATCTTAACATTGTTAGTATAGGGACTAACACCTCCCCTTAGTTCACCGTCGATATATATATCAGCGTCACTTTTATTTGTATGTTAACACTTAAAAATCTTTATTACTGTATTTTACATTTCTTATTACTGATTAAGTTGTGTGATAGTATTTTTAACCTTATCAATCCCGTTTCCAGAATGTTGGGAACGATATTGAGAGAGTTTTCTTACAGCCGCAGTTTATGAGAACGAAATTCATGTTTCGAAGTGACGCTCCCAAGAAACGTTAACATGTTTCTGTTTGTTGGTGTCTACTCTTTGATGTTTTTGTTCTTTGCCGTCAGTGATCCTTCATGTGCGATATTTCTCAATTATGTACGTTGATGCTTTTAGATTAAGCCCTCATTGATACCTCTAAGTACTGTTTAATCAGAATGAAATATGGTGAGGAGTTGGTAAGAAGTGTCCACGGCCTACTAAGACGTACAATACCGCATTTGCCTGGCATAAAAATGAGAAAAGAACACTAAACCTGTTCATAGAATGCCGACGGTGGGTTTCAAACCCAGTTGTATTCAAACCGGGGAATTAGCCTGACCACATGACCTGTATCTCGAAGTGTTGTGATATTTGAACTAAGCTCACAAGGGAACGGATTGCGGTGTAAAATTCTAATCTGGTTGAAATATAGTACACAATATTCCTAATAATGTATACAATGACGTAGTGAAAACCGCACTGGCCACTTTGTATTTTGAACGCCGAAAACATGCCGGGCGACGGCTTGAGCGAGGAAGTGGGAAGAGGTAAAGCTGACCTTGAATCCTAGAAGCACGCGATGGCTCGCGGCCACCAGCTTTCATAGCGATCACTTTCAACAAAGCAGCTTTGTAGACAAACTACCACATTCCAAGGATTAAAATTTGGAAGGTGCTCCGATTGAACCTCGTCTTTGTCACTTTCCGACATTTGTAAATATTCTGACCTTAAAGTAGAGTTTTTAACATTACCATTGTTGTCTGTGCCAGTAAAATTAAAAACAGACGAAATAAAAGTATCACACTTACATGGCTTGATGACGGAAACATCACTTTTGTTTTGCATAGCCCTACCGAACTGATAAGGGAGTGACGGGATGAGAGGAAGGTGGAAAGTGGGGAATGCAAGGCAGGTCGCTGCCTGGTGGCCGGGAGCAATCGCGTGCTGCAAGGATTCAAGGTCAGCTTTTCCCACCTCCTCGCTAATTCCATCGCCCGGTAGGGTTTCGGCGTTCAATATTAGCGTTCAAAATTGAAAGTGGCGTGTGCGGTTTTCACAACGTCATTGTACAACTTTGTAGGCATATTGTGTACTAAATTTCAGTCAGATTAGAATTTTACACCGCAATCTGTTCCCTTGTCAGCTCCTTTCCTCAAGCCGTTTTTAATGATACCAACTACATTTATGAAAGCTTTTGAAATAGGCAATGAGTTGAAGCGAAGCTATTGAAATGTCAGTCAACGTCACTGCAGTCAGGACTGCTCCAGGTGAACTCTGCCGGTGAATCCGCAGGGAAGTAGGACACTGGATCATGTCCTTGAATCTTTTCCAGTTTTGCAGCGATGAAATCCCGGCATCATAAAATCATGCCCTGCATTGCTTTTAGAAGAATGGTTATAACGTCCAAGAACAAGTCGGTGTCATATCATATATTGCGGTTCAAGGTTGCTGGAGATGATTGCCTTCAAGATCAAAAAAGGTTTCCTAATAAATCGAATCAGGATGTTTAAACACCACCTCGTTCAGCCTTAAGAAGGAAACACACGATGGCTTATCGCATTACATTTCACCTTTGTTGGCAGCCCGGACAAACGGAAAGTTTATTTCTGGAAAGTTAGTGCTGTTTCGCAGTACAGTAGTAGCTCTAATAACTGCTGTTGATATGTGGTGTAAACACAGTAGGCCTACTGCTTGCAGTAGAAGCATTATGTAGTGACAAAATGTATGGTAAATAGTCTACTTAACACTCTCTCCAGTTTCTCTTACTGCAATTGGCTTACTCAAAGTTTTTTCAAATTTAGATGCCATGATCATAAATTCTGCTGTGTTTTGTGAAAATATTCATGTAGAATAAAGTGAGTGATTTATACGTTCATTCTTAAAAGCTGTCAGGTAGAACTGTTGAGGGCCAAGACACTTGTAACTGACCTGTGGGACTGAAATAGGACAAGAGTTAGGATTAGCCCCTTATAGACTTACTGCTAGAAATTGCTTATTACATATTATTTCTTCAGCTCTTAAGCCTATTACTTTCTTTATAGCACTGCTCACCAGATTTTCTATCACACTAATATTTACTAGACCTACAAAGGAAGGATGGCTATTTTAAGATAAGACTTGTATGATGCAGTAGGATACGCTGGAGAATAAGAAAGTAGGGACAGATTACCTCGTTGTTCTGCCCCTGAGAGCCTCAATAACTTAATAAAACAAGAAAGTAACTTCTGTCAGTGCAATAGCTAATATATCCTCACTTCAAGTTGAGCTGTGCTGTAAAGTTACATTATTTGTTATTGATTGTGTAGAAGCGTAAGATAAACCTCAGAAATTAATGATTCATTTTTGTCGCTAGGTTATGAAGGAGGAAACCCATGATGACGAGAGGGATGCAAATAGAAATCATCCAAATTAGTAAGTAGACAACAAATAAAGGAATGATCTTGATTTTTTGTGAATGCAAACTAAAAACAAGATGTTCAGGAAAGAACATATAGCCCACTTTCTCCTAAATGTATGGGTATAGTTATAAGGGAAGGAAGGAAGGAAGATTGTAGTTTTACGTGACCGTGAATCTTGTGATTATGAGCCACGGGACCTCCTTTTTACGTGGAATCCGAACCACAGGACATGGCATTTCACTTCGAAAATCTCACATGCATTGACCGGGAATCGAACCCGGACCGCCTTGGTGAGAGGCATACAGCTAGACCGCTGAGCCACCACGCCCCCAAGGTATAGTTATAACTCTTTGTCTTTATCATCTCCTAATTTCTTCCAATTCAAAGTGCAAATTGGCACACTGGATTTGAGGAGTGGCGTTCAAATAATTTACCCCAGCATTTTGCAATTTCATCAGTAAACACTCCAAACAACGTAGGTATTCAGTTTATTAACACCGACTACTTACAATAATTTCAACTAGTTGCTCTAAACGTATCACTGGGAGAAACATATTTAATATAACTATTACACAGCTAATTTGTAATCGCGCGCGGCTAACGAGAAAGACAGGCCATGGCGCGTAAACCAAACCCTTCTGTGACGTAGGCAATGTACCGGTACTGCTTGATGATGCCGTGATAATCGCGCCTTATCTTGGGGATGTGTACCCTCTATCGGCAAAAATAATAACCTTCGCAATTATACTGTAGACATGGGTTCACTAACTGGCCGGTAGAGAGCATAGCTTGTATCTAGAAGGCTGTGGTTACCAATAACATAGTTCAAGTAATTACTCTTAGATGTCACTCCGGTGGTGAATGTTGTATTAATTAAATATATATTTTCCATTTCAAAATGCACCATATAATGCTTTATTTTATAACGTCTCAGTACTCAAAAAATAATAAATATAAAAAAAATCAAGAAAAAAAGTCCAACTGTGATAGGATTTGAACCACGGCCTGCCTGGTGAAAGACTAACGCGCTGACCACGCAGCCAATCGTACACACCCTAATAATCGTTAGGAACCAATACATATACCACGTTATAGCAAATCATGACTTGGACTAAACGATTTCTTTACTGGAGTATATTTTAAACCGAGTTCATTTCATAGAAAGTTCATATATTTGTTACCACTAGCCTATATTGCATGCAACATACTGAAATTAATAAAATATAGGTCAGAACGAGAGATCAGCTGCCATCTTGTCAAATAACCGAGACGACCTCAGCTTTTTAAAATCACTTCTAGACTATAATAATAAAATATAAACTTTCAATTTCAAACGGGCCACGTTGTTTCAAACAGATTAAACGATTCTTGGTTCGATAGTCGGAACTGGTGGGTCCCATGTTAAGGATTATAAAGTTTGCATAATTCACACGGCCGCCATTCTGAAATGGTATGGTTGATGACCTCGTAGTTTGGGCACAAGACGCGCCTCATATGAAGGAACGTTGTTACCAAATTTGGTAAAGATCCGATTATTAGTTTGGTTGTAATGCATTATTACGTTTTGACCATTTGAGTGGCCGCCATTAAGTTCTGGTAAAGATGGCGGCGATATAAAACATGACACTGAGGTGCCCTTTGCCAGTGCTACCTCTGTACCAAATTTCGTTCAATTCGGTTTCACCGTGTTCGAATTGATAGGGGGGACAGACATTCAGAGTGCACACTCACACACATACACACACACAGACAGACACACTTTTTTCGCCCTGTAGTGATTGGTGTATTCTTTGAATACACGGTACCTGAGTTATAATTTCTATTGCTCTTTGCATGTTCATTTTTTCCTTCCTCCTTGCCAAACACCAACAGTGATCATCTGTTTTCTCCTTGTTGGGCATGTTTCTTATGTCTTCATAAGTATGTTTCAGATATATAACTTCTGTGATCCACCTAGCGTCATCTAGTAGCGAGCCTCTGAAGCTACTCAATTCCTCATCGTGCAAGAGGACTTACTTATCTATTTGGCTACCAGATTTCCTTACCATCGTCAGCTATTTTCTCCTTGAGCAAGAGGACTACGTCTACTTCTTTACTCACCATGCTGCGCTAGTATCATCTATCAACTCCTTGAAGACCAGCTCAGCAAGAGAAGATAAATTTTTTGTTGTAATGTTGGCCATGCTTATATGTTCTACTTTTGTCTCCCACCCCCCTCTCTTTCCCCCTTTTCTTGGACCCTCCGTGCTCCGCTGAGCTGCTCTCACTTCTTCGTCTGCAGTTGACTCGTACAGTCAAAGCTCCGCTCGAGCTTAGCCTCCTCAAACCAAGAGGCACAACCTCTTCTACGCCATGTTGGCTAAGTAATCATCATCGAAATCTTCGACTTCAACATGAAATCAAGATAAGTACCTTTTTAAAAAGTTTTAACCTCATCTTCATGGTTTTAACTTCCAAGTGATTTTAATTATAATTTATAGGCAGTGTGAAACTATTTACTTTGGGGCAATAATCACTCTTCGTGGGATTTGCAATGTTGAGCTTTTTCTTGTAAGCCAAACCTTACTAAAAGGAGCTTTTCTTAAGCTATTTAAACGAGAAACCCTCTCGCTACGTGGGATATTATCTAATACCCGCTGTCTATAATTACAAAGTTATTTCCTCCGTTGGATTTTCTCAACCCCATTTTCTGCTAAGGTCGTTCTGGAACCTTCGAGATCTTGTTCTCTATCTGCGAGTCTTGCCGTCAAGTATTGACACGCACTTGTGAAACTACTAGTTAAAATGAGGAATCTTCCTTATAAATTTTTGCAATAGCTAACTTCCTCCACCGTTGGAACTTCTAGAACATTCTCTGGCGCATTTAATTGTGAATCACGACTTTTTCGAGAAATAGACTTTCACCTACATAGTGCAATCAGTTATCTCCATAATTGCAATAACTTTTTTTCTCATGAGCTTCAGTGTTTCTCTGGTGAACTTTGCATCCATCTTTACAGACTATAGTGATAATCAGTGCTTTCTCCACTTTTCTACCGCGTCGCGATCATCCGGTTATATTAAATACGGCCATGAACATTGATCCTATATCCCCATGATCTTTCCTTAACCTTCTACTAACAACCATTATTTATAAAATTGTAACTGTCTATAAGGTGTTACTCACGAAGTACCCTTCCAACTTTGCTAGTTTAACATTAATTAAATTCTGCATAATTTCTTGTGTGATACAAGTTTTAAATTTACATTGTTCCTCCCTTCAAAAGCGGGGAAAACAATTCTCTCAACTCTTGAGTGAGTTATTTTTTGGTCTCGCTAAATGAAAACTGCCTCATTTGACTGGCGAGTCTTATTCAAAGTATAAGAGGTCTAGAACCTTCCTTCTGATTAACTTTTCAGGTTCACAGTAAGTGACCTGCTCTCTTTGTATAAATCTCACAAAGTAATTCTGTATAAATATAAGAAGTTGTAGGAACTTCCTTTTTATTCTTTATGTTTTCCATTTTGTTATCTTCGAAGTTGTTATTCTCGTTAGAATGTTCTTTCAGAGGTTTCATATAGTACACTGCTTGTACTCCTGTAAATGTTAAAACTTTAATTATTCCATTTTGCCTATTTGTGAAATCTTACCAAGATTTTAATTCACGGTTTAAAAAACCTTAAAAATTGTCAATTGCCTGGAGCAACTGTTTAACGTGGAGAGGTCTGCGACCCTATTTGTTAAAAAGTTCAAACGAACTATGTTAATTAAAATTATATTACATAATTGTTAATTTCATCAAATTTTTTCTAATTGTAAAATAAACAAATCTTTTCCCTTTGCTTTTTCATTTTCGAATATAAAGTTTAGGCAAAATCCTGTCTTCCTTGACTCTCCTCACTCAATGATATTAAAATCTTTAATAGGGCTTTCACCATTTGTTGCATTTGAGCAAGAACTCTTAATTTTCACCTTACTAAAGTTCTTCTTAGCGATAATAGCTAATTCTAATTGGCCAGTAAGGCAAGTAAAGTTCGCTAAGCCAACTACCTGCTTGTGGAGACCCTCTCCGAAAACTTATGGTCAGTTTTCCAAAAAATAAGTGTTTCTTTTTGTCTAAACTTTTAGCCGGCTCCTCGCTGAGTAAAAGCTTAGCCATTGTCCAACGCAACCATTGGTTCATTTACCAAGATTACCCCATAAGGCATAATCTTTTATCATATTCCTTTTTAGAGACATTTGGTCGCCCTTACAAGAACTCCCTAATTTTGGAAATTGAAAATACCAAGCTTGAGTTAAATCATTGGCATTCTTCGAATCACTTTGAAAAATCTAATTTCTTTAAGAAGACATACCGTAAATTTGTTCCTCTAAGTCTTGCCAGACCATCACCCTTCCCCATAGTACTTTTATACATGCTCGGGAGGAAATGTATTAAAGCCTCTCTCTTGCAAACCGCCCAAGTTTTAGCTGCGGTTCCCGTTAGCCTCGACCAAGCTCGTACCTACTTTAGGTATCCTAGAGTTAACTTCCATTGGCAACTACCTTTAAGTGTGTTTTACACTAAACTTATTACTTTTGTGGGACTCTCCTCCTATTCTTCTATCCTTCTTTTCCAATTCCAAAATCTACTTCCTTCTCTTCATCATCTTCCCTTGGTGGGTGGGTTATTCCCTAACCTATAATCTACCCAGTGATCTCATAAGTCTACTTTCATATTTTGCAAAAATCGAAAGTAGGCTAATATTGGCTTTGATTAAGTTAGCCTCTTTTTATATTTGTCATCGAGGATATTTATATTTGTGGCCATAAAATATCTGTGATGTGAGTTGTTAAAGGAAATACCACTCCTTTGAACTTCTCTTATTTTGTTCCTGTATCCAGGGGATTTGTTTTCAATCTTATAGCTGTCTTCCGTTGCTGATTAACCCAAATCTGTGAATGTAAACATATTCCTTCTCACCCGGTGGTTCTACATGTAGCAACCGCATCAAAGGTCAATCACAAGTAATCTAAGCCACAAAATAAAATAATACATTATACAGAAAAATATAATCAAGTATAAACAAACAATGATTTTAAATACGGTTTGTACAATACATGAGCACTCATGACAATAAAACCATTACTCTCTTTTTCAGTACGGTTCATTTGTCATCGAGGATATTTATTTTTGTTATCGTCTGATATAAGTGGATAATAATATTAAGTTATTTTTAGCAGCCCAAAAACTAGCCATTCTCATTCTGAGTTTTCACTGTTGAAAGTATTTCAGTATATGGTATTCAGTATGAATGTTTATGAGGAGATGAATTCTGCACTTATAAGCTATTTGTGATGGGAACTGTTTCGTATGTGTGGAAAAGCCTATCACTTGTCGCAGTGACCATAAAATATCTGTGATGTGAGTTGTTAAAGGAAAGACCACTACTTTGAACTCCTCATATTGTGTTCCTGTATCCAGGGGATTTCTTTTCAATCCCATAGCTTTCTGTTGCTGATTAACCCAAATCTGTGAATGTAAACAGATTCTTATTCACCCGGTGGTTCTACATTTAGCAACCACATCAAAGCTCAATCACAAGTAATCTAAGCCACAAAATAAAATAGTACATTATACAGAAAAATATAGTCAAGTATATACAAACAATGATTTTGAATACGGTTTGTACAATACATGAGCACTCATGATAATAAAACCATTACTCTCTTTTTCAGTAAGGTTCATAATCCCTGTGGTAATACAATATTCTGAGCCTTATGTGGCAGAACCCCAGCCATCCCAAGACTGGTTCTTCGTTGTTTCCCCATTTTTACTCTAAGCAATTGCTAGGATGGTATCTATATCCAGGTCACGGCTGCCTCCTACCCAAAGCTTTGCCCTATTACAAATTCAATAGTTTAGCCATCACAATGACACATGGGATATGTACAAGGGGCTCGATGACCATGATATAATAAAGCACTTTAATGAATCATCATTAAACAACAAGAATGTACTGTATAGACTCATATACAAATCTAAACCTAGCCACCTGTGTGTGACCAACGCCTTGCACATTTAGTGTCCCAAAGTTTTGCCTGGATACTAATTCATACGAAACATGGATAACAAAGACGATAAAAGTATTGGACAAAATTTCGGCCTGCAATATTTTACCGCTTGACTAAGGCAACACTCTATTACAAAGGCTATATATTACACTTATAGGTACCCGTCTGCGATCAAGACAATGTGGACGATGCATTATTGCTGATAATTGGTCTATTCTATTACAGCAATCGTGGCTACAGGTGGGTCAATTCTAATTCTGAATATTCTTATACATACAGTATATTGATATGAGCAGCAAAGTGGGAATTTTATAGAGTTGTGAAAGTCTGCAGGGTTCGATGTTACATAATGTTAACACATTTTAAAATTACGTTTTTGGTTTCGCCATCTTCTGCTGAGACATAACGATTTTGTTGTCCGGATGCTCGCGAGCACGCCACATACAGTTGCCCATGGGAAAAAAGTAGTTCCGTGAAGAACTATACGGCCTATTTTCATGTATCCTACTTAGGTTAATTGCCTCTATCAACATACAAAAGTTCAGTTTGCTGTAATAGATCCGCATATATTGAGAACCGGCTACATATTGCGGATGGTCGCCATGTTGGATTTTTATATCTGTAGGTCTTAGAGTTATGTACTGTTACATGAAGAGTATTGTGTACTGTACCGTTTTTCATAAGTTTTTTTTTTTCAGATACTGTAATAGAGACGTCAGGAGGTGCGAAGCAGTTGAGCTCGCGAGACAAGCCATGCTTTGCAGCGCAGAGATTATGAGAAGTATCATTCGGTTAGGGATCGGGAGTTACGAGCATTTCCGAGTGGACTGACCCATAGCCCGGCCGATCAATAATCCATATGTGACGTCATGTCATATATCGACCAAGGCTAGAGGATTATCTTTACTATTTTGAAGCTAATCAGAGTTCTTGAAGACCTTTCGAAGACAGTAGAACGTAGATTACCATAGCAGTAAGCTATTATATATGAGGAATAGAATCTAACAAGTGAAACGCGAGAATAACATCTGTAATGATCAAGCTACTAGCGAGATTTTGACATGTTGATATATCTATGAAGGAGAGGAGTAGTGGGGGTAGCTTACCGTGGCGTTTCGCAGCCAGCGAGGGAGGTTGACTCGTTTTCCATTTGTCAAGTGTGCTGTTACGTGACTCAGTCGGTGAGCTATTCGCAGGTGTGAGGCGAGTTGAAGTTCCTTCGTGTTGAGGCGGCTAGCATTTCTACTTGGCTAGGCCGAACGTTTTCTTCAAAGTGTGTTGTCTCCGGATACAAGTATTATGTCTCGACAAGCGGCCGTGTACCGTGTGCGAGTATTTACCGCAGCTACCATATCATAATGGAATTGAGACACTTGCAGTACAGTTCTAATGCATATTGTCGTCGCGAGAAAGAAAGACTAGTTTCTAAACGGAGCGCGGACTGATTTATTTCTCTGTCCAGCGGTGTCCGTGTTAAGGCAACCATTACGAAACCCTGTGTGGATTCTCTCACAAGTTATAGCAACGTGTATTCTCGAGCCAGTATATGCCGACATCAAGACTCGTTACGCAGTGCATCATGCGGATAATAGAAGGCATATTGTTATTTGATATTTCGGTGGGGAGGATTAACGTTCATGTTATAACTTCCAGAATGGCTGGTTGAATGATATGGGGTAGCTACATGTGGAATGCATAAGTGAGATGCTTGCAACCCACAAACTGCATTTTCCTTTTAGGAAAGGAGTGTACTTTCTCAGTACTCCAGTGGTTGCTAGCTGATGTTTTCGCAAGCAACTACATGCAGGACAGTACAATTTCACGGGCGTATTATAACTTTCCGTGCATGAACGGCGAGGGCACGGACGGCCACCCGACCAGTGTTTGTGTGCGTCACGTACCCGGGTTTGAATCCCGGCTCCAAGGAAGAAGAATGTATTATCTGATGATAACGTGGAGATTCATCAGATACTTATATCCTTTTTACGACGCTACAAGATGCAACGAAAGGTACTGGACCAGCAACTTCTTTATCGTAGTTTAGAGAGGGCATTTGTTAGCAATTGCAATTGTCATACTTTTTTTTCTTTTGTAGACTAAATGGGCATGCACGGGTTTAGGTTCGATGTTTCTGTCGAAACTGATTTGTTGCATAACCGGGATTTTGTATTCACTTAATGAATTCATCCCTTGCGTATTAATAGTTTTGATATTTAATCAGTAAATTCTGTAATGTCTTTTATTTAGTAGTGCGTATTTTTATTTGCCGTGAAGCAGGATTAGGAGAAGAACTCCAGATTTGTGTATAAGTATAGTTTTAATCGCGTTTTGTTTAATAGTGTTTGGAACACTATTTTCTTTGTGGCCAGTACATATTTTCATGTACTACTGATGAGTTAGGAACTCTGTTTTCTCGCAGTGATTTGGATCTTGGAAAGCTTTTCTTGGTGTTAAATGCCTTTATAGTTTTAATACACTTTTTGGATTATTTTCCTGGAGAGCATTTCGCTTTTGTGCGTGAAGATTTATTAGTGGATCTACTTATTGGATTAACCGGTGAAGTTAACTTGCTTTCATGGTGTAAGTCTTATCCACTGATATTTCGAAGCCCACCGAAGTTAGAGGCTATCCTGATTTAGGGAAGGATCAGTTTCACCTTCTACATTACGTATTAATTTGAGAGTAACTTAACATTTGATGTCATTCTGAGACATTAATTTTCTATAAGACTAACGTAAATAATTGCATTTAGTGCAATTGTGTGAGTGAGATATAAGTACAGCATTTTTGAACACCATCTTGAATTTTGATTAAATTATTCCAGGGAAGCTTGACTTTGAGTCAAGAGAATCAAGCAGTATACTTGTTATACATTATTGTGAGGCAAGATAGTTTAATTTTGCTAGTGAAATGCTTTAGTTTCATGACCTTGAACAACCTGCTTGAGGTTAGTGTGTAGTTTAAGCATGATTTGTAGGTTTTGTGATTGTAATGACATTTAATAATGGTGTTTGAGGGTTCTTATAACCTTATTTTTGTTATTCGAATGCATATCCGGGATTATGCTGTATTTTTGATATTTTATGCTTGTTGAAGCATTAGGCCAGTTTTGTATTGAGCCAATAAGAGCTTTTTAAGCCGGCGAGAGCCAATCTGTTTTTGACTCCAAGTAGTCCAACACCGTGTTTGGTGTTATATGAACCTAGGGGAGGTTTTCTTGTATTTTCATGTCTCTTTGAGACATTGGTGTTGTTGATCTGCTACATCGAGTCTACATGCTTTTCTTCACCTAATCATGAGCAATGCTTGGATAATCTGTTTGTGTGACTTAAGGCATCTCCACAGCTAATAATTAAAACCTCTACAATCTTACACAATTTTACTTTCTACATGAAACATGAACGTAGACCATTGATATTCTACTTAGCTTTATCGCTTGGTAAAATGTAACCCGGTGTAATGAGTATTTCTTTCTATAATATGTAATGATGCGAATGCTATGACCCAGATCAGCTGTTAAACTGAAACATTTGAGTGTCCAAAGGCACATTTCTGTATAAATCCTTGTAAATTCATTGTATATAATTTTGATAAATGCTACAGCAATAGAAAATCGTTTAAGACGATACACATATACTCTATTCATGCTAATTCATTTTTATTCATCGTCCAGTCTATTATTCAATCTACTAAATACCATTGTGATATTGACACGTACTATTCTTGTAATATAATGCTAGTTATAATGTCTAGGATCACCCCAGCGGGTAGGTGATTATTATAATCCATTCTTGGATTTCTTTAAAATTTCTTGACACAGTTATGGTACCTGTGACTTGGGTGGTTTGACGACAGGGTGTTTGATTTCTTTTCTTGTTCTGTTGTCTTGTCCTTTTTGGAATAAAGTTCGTTTTCCCAATTTTAAATCATGGCGTGATATTTTAACGAAGAGATGGGAGGTCGTTTTAAGAAGGCCATCGCTTGGAAATTTCAGGGTATTCCACCCTTGAGATAGTTCTCTTTAGAGTTGTTTTTCGTGTTCTTGAGCTAGTTTTTTATTCATTTCTCCTACGAAGCCATGGTCATTCTTAAGACAGCCTGTTAGGATTACTAGTCCCCCATTCACTCCTGTACTTGGTGGTAGGACCTGGGAGGGTTTTTCGCCAGGCATTTTCAGGTTCTACGATCCAGTGACCATCGAGGGATTTCACCAGGTATAGGCAAGTGGTTTTCGGGTACAGTACGTGTAGTATTCAAACTTCAATCGTATGATTAGGACACAAGAACTAAAAACGAGATCTTAAAATTTCGCACAGCTGCCATCGGATGGTTAAATTGTGAGAAACGACCATGTGAATATTTATACTTCGCGTCGCCGCCATATTGGATTTGTGATCACCAGGTTATTGAAAGTCCTATAAGTGCCCAGTTTGATTTCTATAATAGATTCGTAGATATTGAGATCCATCGAAATATTTCGGATGGTCGCCATGTTGGATTGTTATGTATATAGGCCATAGAGTCATGTACCATTAAAGGAAAATTATTGCATAGGTTCATTATTCAAACATTCACTTCGATCGCATGATTACGACACAAGAAATAAAAACTTAATTTTAAAATTCGCACAGTCGCCATCTTGATGTTATGTTTACAATTGAACTAAATTAGATACCAGTGCATTACAATGTGTATGAACATTTCCTGTACCAAGTTTCATTGCGTTTGGATCATTAATTGGCGAGAAAGTTCTATTTAAAATTTTAAAATTCGCTTGGCTACCATATTCGTTTTGTAGTCAACCGGTTTTTGAAAGTCTTATAGATGAACTTCCAGTGGTGCCCTTTATCTCCGTACAAAATTTCAGGGTGACACCTCTTATAGTTTCAGAGATATAGAATGCCGGTGAAATATTTCGCACAGCCGCCATCTTGAGGTTATGTAAACAATTGAACGAAGTTAGATGTCGGTGCATTACAATGTGTATAAACATATACTGTACTAAGTTTCATTGCGTTTGGTTGGTTAAATCGTGAGGAACGTCTATTTAAAAGTCGCTACTTCGCTTGGCCGCCTTGTTGGTTTTGTAGTTATCAGGTTTTCAAAAATCACATAGGTGAACTTGTAGTAGTTCCCTTTATCACCGTGAAATATTCCAGGGTGATATCGGTCATAGTTTCGTAGATATCGAAAGCTGGTGAAATATTTCGCACAGACGCACTGTTGGATTGGTGAGACGTAACAAAATTTGAAGGGCACGGTCGGGTTGGTCCGGTATAGTGCTATGAACTTACTGAGTTTCATTGCAATAGTTCCAGCCGTTTAGAAGTTATTAGGGGGCACACACCATCTCACACCCATACACACACACAGACAGACACACGGACAAAATTATATCTCATAAGCCTATTTCTTCATAAATTGAAAAAGGCTAAAAATGGTTTTGTCTAAATGTACACGTGCTCCTGTTACGTGTGTGTCATTGCGCTTTGTTAAAGAAATTGCGAATATTGTTTGAAGAGGGAACTGTAGTCCCGCGCACTGGTATGGCAGATCTATTGGAATATGGGGAATTAAAAGTATTCTTCCTTAAGCTATTCTGGGTGTAATTTTGCCATGCGTTTTGATGATTTGAACGTCAACATATCGCTATTAATAGACCTATAGTAAAATATCTCTCACCTTGTCCGCTGATGTACATTATGCAGTCTCTTCCAGTGATACATCCCAGGGATTGAAATTCTCCAACAACCCTTTTGCCTCACATGCCTCTATAAGTAATTAAAATTCCTGATTGTTTTTGTTTGAGTCTTCAGTTTTTTTTAACTGGTTTGATGCAGCCCTCCATGTCTCCCTATCCTGAGCTAATCGTTTCATCTCTACATAGCTACCACAGCCTACATTCTAGGCAATCTGTTTAACCTTGGTTTACCCCTACAGTTCTTGTCCTCGACCCTCCCATCCATAACTAAGCTTGCTGTTCCTGGGTGTCTTAATATGTGTCCTACCCTCCTATCTCTCTTCTTCATTAGCAGTCGCCAGAAACATCTCTCCTCTCCCACTGGTCTTAATACGTCTTCTTTTGATACCCTATCTACCCATCTGATCATCATTGTCCTGTATCACCACATTTCAAAAGCTTCAATTCTCCTCTTTTCTGCTGCACCATTAGTCCATTAGTCCAACTCAGCAACTTTTCTAAGTATAAGGCGTGCCTTGTGCGGGGTTTCAATGGCCCTGAAAGACAAAATACCAACGTTATTGAAATACGTTTGCCCAATTCCTCAGTAAGAGTAATTAAGAAAAAATTATAATTTAATATGACAGCCGGTAGAATACGAAACTTTCGTCTGTGAATATAGGTTGCTGATCACGGTAAAAAACGAAAAAAAGCAGATCAATATTGGCAAAAAGAAATATTCAGTTAGCAAAAAAAATGTATCAAAAATGAAAGCATACCGTGCAAAATAGAAAGCATCTTAACATTGTAAAATAGCGTAAAGATCTGAAAGCTCGCTCACAATAATCAGCTCAAAGAGTATAAAATTAGACTGAAAATCCGACCCCAAAAACCACCTCTATAAATAAAATATATCTCATTTTACGCATATCAATGCGAGGAGCAATGTTCGTGGTTTCCACTTCTACGAACCCCGCGTTTTAAGGCCCTAAAACGAACGGTTTTCGAGATATTACCAGTAAACTATCCCCGGTCTGCGAAATTGCATCGGTTGCCATAGTAACGTTGATCTGTTTCTCAGAGGGAACACAGTTATTTGGGAATATCTCCGAAACCGTTCATTTTAGGGACTTAAAAAGTGTGTTTCGGGGTCCCTACAGGACCTCCGAGTAATGTTTCTCGTATCTGGAGGCTTAAAATGAGCTAAATCCGATCTTTGTACCGACTGTCCTTGCTCAGTGCCAAAGGACCGAAAAGGTCACTTACAAATTGAATTTTCAAAAACCATTTCTTAGTGAGCGTCTACATACGCGGATCAACCAACATGCAAAATTTCAGCTTTCTAGGTTTAGTGGTTTGAGCCCTGCGATTATGAGTCAATTTTGGATGCTCAGTGCCAAAGGGCCGAAAAAAGTCACTTACAAATAGAATTTTCAAATACCGTTTCTTAGTGAGCCTCTACATACTCGGATCAACCAACATGCAAAATTTCAGCTTTCTAGGTCTAGTGGTTTGAGCCCTGCGGTGATGAGTCAATTTTGGATTATATATAATAGATTTAGGTTTAGTATTATTTTTTTAAATTATGATCCTAATGAACAGCCGAAGGAAAGTTAAGGCTTCAAGGTTTGTGAAGTAGTTAATATTTATAATATTGAAGAATGATGGTTGCTCAATAGAATAGAAAGGAAATAATCTTATCCATGGAAAGCAAAGTATTGTTATATGATAACAGGCACCATGCAGTATTGTCACATGGAGATCCTATTACCTACATAAAAATGTGTTGGTATATGAGCGCATGTAAGAAAATAATTAATTATGTGCTTTATTGAGGAGCGTTGGTAAATTTTACAGATTTTCTACCCTTAAATATCTACATAATTGCTGCCTAAGTTTTCAACTTGTAAAGGGGAACGTTGTTTCACCACCTTTGCCTTATAAAAGGTCACAAAAGAAAAATCTTTTTTCATGTATCAAGGCAAAAAGAACATGTGAAAAATATCTGCGCAGCTACACCTTAAACGTCAAATGACCAAACATTCGGAACCTATTACTATACATAAGCACAGGTTCGACGGTCCCCATGACACTTGTGAACAGAATTTTTTGCTTAGATTTGGCATTCTGATATGGCAGATTTTTTTGGAACTAAAATTGAAAGAAATCTAAACGAACCCGTTGTCACGTACAACCTGAAGCTAACCAGGGTACCATGGGGGTGAAAAAAACCTGCTCATAGCGTGCTAAAAACTTGTACATACTCAACTCACCTCTAAATCAAAACCAGGTCCCATAGGAATGATGAACCTCATGCATATAAAGTGTCCCAAACCGTGCATGTATTGAACTTTCCTACAGAACAATACCAAGTCACCTGGGAATGACGAACGACTTGAACATACCGTGTCTCAAACAGTGCATGTATTGAAATCTCCTACCGAACAAAACTAAGTCACCAGGTAAGGACGAACGACTTGAACATACAGTGTCCAAATATTTACGCCTGCATGCTATTTAATACGAATAATAATGGACAACAAAGACGATGAAGAATCAAAATTTTGGCCAGCAATATTTTACCGCTAAACAATGGCAACGCCTTATAACAATGGCGAGATATTTATTTCAGGTTTAGTATCTTTCTTCATTGGGATCCTAAAGAATAACTGAAAGAAAGTTATGGTTTCATGGTTATATGATAACTTGCAGATGCAGTATCGTCACAGTGAGATCCTATTCCCCACATGTTGTTGTTTGAGTCTTCAGTCTTTTTACTGGTTTGGTGCAGCCCTCCATGCCTCCCTGTACGGAGCTAATCGTTTCATCTCTGCATAGCTACCACACCCTACATCCGAGGCAATCTGTTTAACATATTCTAACCTTGGTCTACCCTACGATTCTTGTCCTCGACCCTTCCTTCCCTAACTAAGCTTGCTATTCCTGGGTGTCTTAGTATGTGTCCTACCAACCTACCTCTTCTCTTCATTAGCAGTCGCCAGAAACATCTATCCTCTCCCACTCGTCTTAATACCTCTTCGTTTGTAATCCTATCTACCCATCTGGATGCAACCCTATCTACCCATCTGATCCTCATCATTCTCCAGTAACACCACATTTCAAACGCTTCAATTCTCCTCTTTTCTGCTGCACCAATAGTCCACGTTTCACTTCCATAGAGCGCCACGCTCCAGACAAAGGCCTTCAAAAATGACTTCCAAATACCTAAATCTATATTCGATGTCAACAGATTCCTTTTCTGTAGAAATGCTTTCCTTGCCTGAGCTAACCTGCTTTTTATATCCTCTTTGCTTCTTCCATCACTGGTTATTTTGCTTCCTAAGTAACATAAGACTCCTACTTCCGTAAGTTTTTCACCTGCCAATTTGATGTCCATAGCGGTTTCTAATTTATTTCGGCTGTATTCCAATATTCTTGTTTTCCATTTATTAATTTTCATCATGAATTCTTTCCTCAAGACGGAGTCCCTACCAATCAAAAACTCATTCAACTACATGATGTGCTTGTTTATTTTAACATCTAAGAAAAAATATAATAATGTGTTTTATCGTGGAGCGTTGATAACTTTCAGAGCAGTTCCACCTTTAAATATCTGAATATTTGCTGCCCAAGTTTCAACTTGTAAAGTTGAAAGTTGTATGACCACCTTTGCCTTATATCGGGTCAGTAAAACTCTTTCTTTCTCATTTAACAAGACGCTTAAAATTGATGTTCTGATACGAAGATGGCAGGAAATACATTTTTTGGAGCGAAAATTGAATGAGGTCTTACCAAACCAAGTGTTAATGAGGACGATTTTATTCGCTCATCACGTGGCGAAATTGCTTTGGGTCTGAAAATTTTAGAACTGTTACTAAATAAAGAATTCTGTGTGTAGATATTTGATATGATGGAAATGATTAAAAACCAATGTTATTTGTCGAAGGGAATGATATTAATAATAATTACTACTTACTGCTTGGCGCTACGGCACTTTTAGGTTCTTGGCCTCTCGTACAATATCCAGCCATTCATCCCTGTTGGCTGCTTTGTTTCTGCATCGTTTGACACCCATCTACTTCAGATTCTCCTCCTCGTTATCAAACCTTCTTGTTCTAGGTCTGTCCCTCACACTACATCCGCCTGTGGTTCGGATTCCACGTAAAACGGAGGTCCCGTGGCTCATAATTACAAGATTCACGGTCACGTAAAACTACAATCTTCCTTCCTTCTCTGTTATCCTTTCTTTATGTCCGAACCAACGTAGTGTACTCCTCTTTGTTTTCACTTCTATATCTGGTTTACCATACAACTCTCTTATCTCCATATTATTTCTGATTTGCCAGAATTCACTGTCTATTACAAGTCCATACTTCCCTGGGTATCTTCTTTTCTCTTGTCCTTAACAAATCCTCATCACCTTGTGTCATGGTCCAAGTCACCAAACCATACATCACCACAGGCTCTAGTACCGTACGATATCCAGTCAACTCAAGTTTCTAACTAAGGATTCTTGCTTTAAATACTTCGCTTAATCTAAGTAACTTCTATTTCCTGCTGCTATTCTCGTATGCATATTTTTGTCTTATCTTTGTTTTCATCTTTCATTGAACCTAATTATTAACAATTTTTACAGCAGTCATATTCTTTCCCATTGACTTTTGCATTTATTTCTATTTGATTATAGCCTACTTTATCATAGTTGGGGCAGATGACCTTGTAGTTCCGCCCCTTAAAACAACTCTAACTAACTAACTTTCTCATAGGTGTTAGCATATACTTGATATTCGACAGATTAGTCGTCAGTCCAAATATAATAATTATAATATTATGGCCGTACGGCATGCGAGCGTGGAGGAAAGTACCACTACCAACCCGCTCGCAGCATAAAGCGGGGTTATAGTGTTTTGGTGTCCGTGACGGGGTGTGATGTGTTGCCTATGTCGTCTGAGCTTGATATCGCCAGGTAGTTTAGTGTGACAGCCGTGAAAATTAACAAGTGGCGCAGCGAGGCTAAAACTTTGAAACCCACCTAGGGCAAACACTTTCCCATTGTTGTTGCTAGATCCAAGTATAGAGGTTCAAAATTGGAATTGGCAGCGCTTGGATAAATAAATTAAGTTATCTTTGCTAGAAGAATTAGTTGGCAGTGTGCTAAACTATTGTGTAGATGGTGGTCCACACCTTAATCTGAGGCTGTTGCGGGCTCGTGAACCGTAAACAAGGCGGTGGCGTGTCCGGCAAATATAGCAGAGGAATGTAATTATGGTGAAGGTGCTGGCTCAGGCAGTGGACCAAATCCCAAGGGACAAGGTAAAGGCGAGCCGCAAACTGCAGAACAGAGGTCTTGCACTATCACCTGATATGTGCCAGAAAAAGTCGACTGCGAGCTGGCGGTGTGCAGGATTGCCTAGTGAGGGCTATGGGAGTCAAGGAGACCGTCGACCCCAACTATGGACTGAGCGGTTACTCAGTAACAAATGATGGGTAATGTGGTGAACGGGGGTGGGGTATATGATTCTGGTGAGTGGTAGTAAAAGGAAGGGTTACACTAATAGGGCACATACTATGGCACCAAGAATAACAAATTTTCAATGTCGAATAGATTACTTCAGTTATACGGTGTGGTGGGTGGCTATGTAGAGACAAATTTATTATATCCAGAATAGGAGACAAGAAATACTGCATTTAAACTCAAACAACAACAACAATAATGTAACATTTTCACTGAGCATGTTAGCAAAGTATGGGAATACCACCTCAATTATGCGCTAAAATAGACGGTATTACTTGAACATGAGCAACGGTGATCTATAGGCGAAAGTCAAGCAGAGTTGCAAAGGGTGGAAACTTGGAACATCCGGCATGTAAAAATCTAGAGACATTGGATCGGAAGAATGTTGTGGCTTTTATACGACCCCAATACCCTAATGCTCTCCAAGCTACGGCTCCAAAATCTCCGACAAGTCACACTATATTGTCTGTATTGTATATAAACAGTTCAATAAAATTATAGGAACATGCTTTGTAACGTCTGGTATGGGAACGCTATTTTGCACAGGGGATACAAATGGTCGTACAGCATACCTTTAGACCTTAGTGACGCAGGGTAGAAGAAATGCAACGTAATGTGCCATCTATGTATGTACTGTCAGGCAACCCCTCAAAACACAGTGCGTATCGTTGTGGCAGAGTGTCGTTGTGAGGTATGCAGACTGCAGCAGTCAGTTGTTCCAGTCATATTGAGCTATGCCCATGCCATGAAACATCTATCTTACAATTGTACAGGTTGAAAGGTCTGTCATATTGCTTCAGGAAGGATGGACTTTACGGCCTGTTGCCACAGACCTCAAAGTCTCTCTGTCTTCAATTCATTGCTTGTGGAATCGCTACCATAAGTCATGTTGGTTGGGCAAGGTCTTCGACGCATTATGACCCCGCAGGATGACATATATCTGGCCATCTCCGCGGTGCGGCGTCATCAGGCCACTGCCAGACAACTGCAACAATACTTGAAGAGGGCCACTGTAGTCAAGGTGGCTGATCAGAGGTTGAGGGACAGGTTACGAGAAGTGTCTTTACGAACGCGAAGTCCAGTTCATGTGCCCCGCTTTACGTGGTAGCATCCTGTAGCTCGCCTTTGGTTTGCCCGTACTCACGCTAACTGGACACTTCGCCAATGGAGTACTGTGTTATTCACTGACGAGCCCAGATTTCCTCAGATGCAGCATGATGGGCGTCAACATGTATGGAGACGCTGCACCGTGCTGAACAGTATATGCAAAATTCGGTCCAGCAAGTCAACAGATTCGGGCAAGGTTCTGTCATAGTGAGGGGTGGCTTCAGTGTTGACGGCCGTACGGATTTTACCGTCGTCCGTGGTAATCTTACCGCTGTGGTGTACATCGAGCAGCTCCTGATGCAGCATGTGGTGGTTGCTGTATGCCATGTTGGCCCTGCGTTTGCTCTGATGCATTATGACGCCAGAGACTTATGTTGCCGGCATCACGAGAGACGAATTGCGAGAACTGGACATTCAAGTGCTACAATATATTTATAATTATTCTGATTATTATTATTAGCGTATGATGTTTCAATTGACAAGTAATATAAGAAAACAAAGAAATGTGAAAAAGGCTTCGGCGTCTCACAGACGTATGTCCTGTCGCTCCAACGAAGTGAGTGCTTCAGGGGTTAAACGATGGAGGTCTTCGATTGATCAAGAGATTGCTCGCAAAGGGCAGTCCTTCGCAATGTGCATGATGGTTTGCACTTCAGAACCACAGTCATAACCAGGAGACTTCAGCCAACCCCACTGGTGGAGAATAGAAGCACTTCTTCCAACTCCACAGCGTATCCTGTTAAGATTGGTCCAGGGTGAGCGAGGGACATTGAAGCCAGACAGTGTTATTCTTGGATCCCTGATACAAATGCCAGACGAGTGTGATTGAGGCCATTCTTATTTCTATGCCTCCTTAAGTCTGAAAGGCATGGTAGCTAATTCCTTGGCTGTCCTACAAACAGGTTTCCGCGACTTCAGTCTCGTTACGTCATTTTCGTCTATACCCTAATTGATGGGAGGAGAGATATTCATCAGAATCCTCGACCATAATCTTGCAAGGGATCTCTTCCGTCTAACGTAAGGAGGTTCAATAGAACCGGTAACCATTGGACTGGAGTGGGGTGTAATGCACCAGATGTAACTCTCATTGGGTGACGTAGCTGGACATCTACCAGTCGACTGTGGGAGCTATTCAACAATACAGCAGAGCAGTACTTGGCAGACGAATATTAAATTTCTAAAGCAGTTATACACAGCGTATTCGCATCTGTACCCCATGTAATTCCAGCTAATCTACCTAACAAGTAGTTACGGCTTTTATGTTAAGCTGCAAGTTTTTCGAGATGGCATCGGCATGTTAATGATCTGTCTTACGTTACACCCAGGTATTTGGGGGTGGTATTGAACTGCAGTGGGTGGTTCCGGAACCTGATCATAAGTTGTTAGTTTGCGTACCTATAACTGAAATGGAACGTAGCTACTTCAACCTTAAGCGTGCTAGGCTTCAGGCGCCATTTGGTGGAGAAATTATTAATTTTTTCGGGGTCTTGAGATAAAATACATTACGCCTCACTGAATTCTGTTTTTTGTATGGTGAAATTAATATCATCTGCGTAGATGAACTTACGAGATATAGTTTCAGTAAAGTTATGGATGTACAAGTTGAAGAGAATTGGAAGCAGAGCTAAACCCTGTGGCAAGCCATTGTTGGGTTTATGGAATCTGCTATTTGCATATTCTGTGCGGATTTGGAAAAAACTGTTGATAGGAATGTTTTTTTTTTTTTTTTCAGAGTGAAGATCTTGAGGCATGGTATAGCCCTGATGAGTTTCAGAAGGAGAACTTCCTTCCATACGGTGTCATAGGCAGCTGTGAGATCAAGGAACACCGAGACATTCTTCACTTTCTTTTCAAATCCAGTTTCCAGGAAGGTAATCAAAGCGAATACCCGATCACTGCAATCTCGACCACGCCGAAATCCAGCTTGTTCAACAGGGATGAGACAACCAATAGCGGAAGCTATTCTATTGAGGATCAATCATTCGAGGAGCTTGTATGTTACACTTAGTAAGGCAATGGGTCTATAATTGGCCAGGTTTCAAGATGGCGATTTAAACTGAGGAGGCAATCGACCAACTTCCAGAATATCACTGAAGAAGGAAGCAAGTCAGTGCTGGATCACAGTTCCTTAAAAGCTCTGGATTTATGCCAACCACTCCTGTAGCTTTATCAGTCTGAAGAGAATCCAGACCTTTCTATACCTTCACTGTTGAAAGTGGGCTTGAATATTGGTCATTTGGTTGGATGACTTGCTTTCTCCGGCTCAGTTCTGATTTGACCTGTTTAGTAAATTTCTTATTTCCTGGAGCCCGCGATAGAGAGACAATGTGATTTGCTATAGTTTCTACGTTAATATTGAAATGTTTACTTGATGGCAAGCAAGTCGGATCTAGCTTGTGGATTAGAGAACAGGCTGTTCTGCAGGAGAGACCAGAGGTGAGTCACGACCTTAACCCCATCGAGCATGTGTGAGATATGCTTGACAGAAAATTTCGAGGCCGTCCTTTTCCATCACAGATACTTCAAGACCCCATTAGGATGAATTGGATTTGATACCGAAAAGGGACCTTCGTAGACTTATAAGGAGCATGCCAAGGAGTTGCAAAGCTGTGCTCGAAGCTCATTGAGTGTGTTCACGACTGTAAAACTCTCCAACGGTAATGAAATCCTCCATGGATACCTGGAGGAACACCTCACCCGTTGGTTGTTCTCCTTTCTGAACAATCAAACGATGATTTATTGCATACTTCAGCAATAGAGATCAAAGTGGTATTTAGTTGTATGCCTAGGTGTGAAATATTGTTCTATAGAGCACATACTACTTTCTAAAACATGCTTCGATATTTCTTATATATGGCCTATGTGTAATTGCAAAATATCTAAACTTAGTGAGAAACATATTATTGAGAAGTGAAAATGAAATCATTCCGTGATAATACTTCAAGACTGAATTCCTGGAAGCGATATTAATGGTAGTTTCCCTAAATTATAATTTTACCACTTAGATCTGTATATCTGAACAATAATATTCCACTTGCCATGATAATGTACCGTACCACAACTGTTAATACTAATTATATCAGGAAGATATCTCCAGATACGTTGAATTCTGATGCAAGGAAGCTTTACGCATCAAGAAATTGAAAATTTACTATCAAACAAAATGTGCAGACGAACATTTTAGACCATAGCGTTAGAACGTCATATTCATGTAACGTTCGCAAAAGAAAATTTTCCCTGAAACGGTCTTCAAAAACACACATGATATTTCATAGCGGTGGAAAGTCTTTTTCTTGTAGCGTATGCCAAGCTAAATTTCTGATTAAGAATGAATTGAAGACACACATGTTAATCCATAGCGGAGAGAGGCCAAAGACGTGTACCATATGCGGAGCTAAGTTAACCCTTTAAGCTAATTTCATAATCCACATGCTCATTCATAGCGGAGAGAAGAAACATTCTTGTAGCGTATGCAAAGCTAAATTTCTCCGCAAAGATTTTTGAAGAAACAGATGCATATCCATAGCGGAGAAAAGCCGTATACATGTACCATATATGAAGCTAAATTCACCGCAAATGTTTCTATGAAATTAAACATGCTAATCCATAGCGGAAAGAATGTAGCACATGCGAAGCCACGTTCACACAGAATGAAACTTTGAAGAGACACATGCTAGCCCATAGCAGAGAGAAGCAGTATTCATGTAGCGTATGTGAAGCCACATTTACCCTAAGACGAGATTTGAAGACGTTCTTGCTCATCTATAGCCGCGAAAAAAGAACATTCATGTTGCGTATGCGAAGATAAATTTCTCCGCAGACCTGATTTAGAGACACACATGCTAATTCATAGCAGTGTAAAGCCATTATCATGTGGCGTATGTGAAGCCAGATTAATCAAGAAAGGACATTTGAACATACACTTGTTAAGACATAGTGGCGAGGGGAAATATTCATGAAGCGAATGCAGAGTTAAATTTACCCTAAGTGGAGCTTTGAAGAAACACATGATAACCCATAGCGGTCAATGGCCGTATTCATGTAGCGTATGGAGAAACCCCCATTAAACCATAGTAGTGCGAAACCTGTAGAGTAGACACTTCAAAGCAAAAGTTATTCTCAAACATTATGAAGACACACATCCTTTACCTTAGAGCCGAGTATGCATTCTTATATGGTACTTGCGAGCCAAATATCCTCAAGAAGGAGAACAGATATCATTTTTCAATTCATGGTGGAAAAAATATAATGATATAAATCTGAAGACAAATTTGCTCGTTGGTGTCATTTAAGACATACGTTCTAATCATAGCGGCTAGAAGCCTTCTTCGTGTAGCAATGGATAATTAAAATAATCATTTAACTCCAGAACTACACTCAGCTGTTGATGTTGTAGTTCAAATCATAGCTCTGAGAGAATGTGTATATTGATCGTATCGTGGATTCCAATCCGGTGTTGTTAGATTTTTACATGCTTGGTGCCGTAAGAGGAAGATAATTGTCCCTTCCTCTGCATCTCTGCTTGACTTTCGCCAATGAATCACCTAATTGCATATTTTAATAAATGCGTCAATTCTAGCCCATAATTGAAGTGAGTTTTCGTACATGCAGCTAATATGCAAATTAACCAGGATACGTTGCTCTTGTTGTTCAAACGTTTCGTCTCGACATGACTACCATTACATCCCAAGATATGTACATAATCACCACACATTGCATCCAATTTATTTTTCTAACGTTAGATTTTTTCCTACAGTTTTAATCCTAGAAACTTCCACCTATAACTAAGTTTGCTATTTCCAGGTGTCATAGCATGTGTCTTACTAACCAAATTCTGCGTGTTACTAGTTTCCAGAATCATTACTCCTTCATGTGTTACTCTATGTACCCATCTGGTATTCATCATTCTCTTGTAACACCACATTTGCCAAGTTTCTTTTCTTCTGTTTTGTGCTAAGAACAGTACAAGATTCAATTCCTCAGAGTGCAGATACCCAGGAAAGGGTTTCAAAAAAGACTTTCTAATACCAAATTAATTTTGAAGTCAGTAGGGGTTTATGATATATTTCCAGCGTCTGCATTCCATTTTGCTTACATATATTGATTTGCATCATGAGTTTCTACCTCAAGTGTGAGTCCATATATTTTAGGAACTCATTCTTATGCTCTGGAAAATCAGCAATGATGACAATTTCAATATAAATGTCAATATGAGGCTATGATTCTTCTCCTTGCATTTTAATTCCTACTGGATTTCTTTTTTATTTTATTCTTTATTCTTTGCTTGTTCAATGTATATATTAAAGATTACGGGTGATCAGGTGTAGTCTTGCCTCACACCTTATTGAATACCTGGTGCACCCTTATGTCCTTCTGCTCGTATAATTGCCGTCTGGTTTCTGTATAGAATGAAGGTCACCCTTTATCCCTGCACTTTATTCCAATACGTTTCACTCTGTCAAATAACTATCTGCAATCAGCGTTATGTCTTAAATGCCATGAACGATCTCTTATCTTTCCTTAACCTACCTTTCAAAATCAGTGTAAATTTTGTTTTAGATACCCTTGTTCCTAATTCTCTTTTGATAAGGTTCCTGTCTCTCGATTTTGTAAGTTATTCCAGTCAGGATCTTTGAAGCATGAGTGATCACATTTATTGTAGTAAAATCTCCCCACATATCAGCTTTTGTTATCTTCATTATAGGGATGACAACATTCTTATTAAAATCAGAAAATACCTCAGCTGTCTCTCAAATCCTAAATCGAAATGAAATAACTGTTCATGCGTGTATTATCTATACTATGTAGTAATTCAGACCTTATATCATCTTTTCTTGGTATTAAGTTGCTGCTTATGTCTCCTAGTGTTCTATCAAATTCATATATCCTTTCTCATCCTCATCAATATCCTCGTCCATTTCTAGAACAAGATTCTCAAACTCTATCTCTCTATACAAATGCTCTATGAAAGCTTTCGTCCATTAACCAATTCATCACTACCTGTTTTTCATCTGATTGCGAGTGTTTCGATAACCTGTATCTACTTATCCTTCCTTCAAACAACTTTTAGACGTTTGTTTACTACCTTCGCAATTCCATGCCTTGGAATCTTGTGCTTTCATCTTTCATCCATTAATTCTAGTATATACTGAGTGATCCGTGTTTTGTTTTTATGCCAATTTTTCCCTTCCTGTCAATGTTTACTGCTGCGGTTTTTGTTAATCCATTTATCTAGAGTGCCCATTCCTTTGCATTGGAAGTTTGTTCAGTGTTCTTCAATAGTCCTTCTCCTATACACCTCCTGAAACTTTCGTTTACATCCATCTCTTTCAGGTTGTCTTTTGCCCGCCTGCTTTGGCTTTTTATTTTCTTCTATTTCTTAAGCTTTGATTTACATTTCATAACAACCAGATTGCGGCCACTGTTTGTGTCAGATCCGGGATATGTTTTGCAATACAGAATCTGATTAAGGAATATTCGCTTGACCATAATGACGTCTATTCGGGAACTTCCTGTATCACCTGGTCTCATCCACGTGTATATTGTTCTATTGTAACTCGTGTCTGGTGCAGAATTGTGTCAGCCTACTTCCTGGATCATTCCTTTTTACTTATACAAATTTGCCTTCTATATCCCATTCCCGTCCTCTTCCTACCACAGTAAGCAAATCTCCCATTACTCTAACACTGTTGTCACCCTTGACATACCTCAGAATTTCATATATTTCTTCGATGACTATTTATTCATCAACAGACCAGGTAGGCATAAAGACTACTATTATTATGGTGCACGTGGATTTGTATTGATTTTAGCTTCAATAATCATTTCACTATATTGCTCATAATAATCCACTAGCTGTCAAAGTTTTATACTCAATATGAGACCAACCTCTGCGTAACCTTTGTTTATTTATTTATTTATTTTTATTTATTTATTTATTTATTTTTATTTATTTATTTATTTATTTAATAATTATTAGATACAACCATGAAATGTCATTTTACACTAATATTTTAACAATTTCAAATAATATTAACAACAACAATAACGGGTAACAATTGGCAGTATTGGCAGCAAGGGACAAATCTCGGAAAAGACGCAGGAAATGATTGGGGTAGTGGGTGATTAGGAGGTTGAGGGGGTAGGAATTGAGGATGAAAGGGATCTTTTAATATTATGTTTGAATGTTCTATAGGGAGAGAATATGTCAATATTTGGAAGGGAGTTGCTAAGGGTTGGTAGACCGTGGAAAATAGAGCGCTCCTGTACTTCAAGAAGTGGGCGAGGTATGTGGTGTAAATGGTTCTGACGTGTTGAGCGGGAGGGAACATGGAGTGGGAAGTAGCTTAAGATGATGTTACATTTTGTGTAACCATTCATAATTTTATGTAAGAAACACAGGTCAGTAAATTGTAGACGGCTTCTCAGGTCGAGTACATTGAGCTGGTTTAGAATATCGGAATTGGCAAAGTGCCTTAGTGAAGGATTGCGAGCTTTGACTACTGATATGAAGAAATTAAAGACACTGTTCAATTTAGAAATATTGGTTATAGCCGAAGTAGACCAAATTGGAGAAGAGAAATCTAGGATAGGGAGAACATATGTGTTGAAGTATAATTTAAGTGCAGTGAGGTCTTTAATTTCTATGAATCTGTATAGAATGCCGAGACTGCGCATTGCGCGAGATTTGATATGGTCACTGTGGGGAGAGAATGTCAGTTTATCATCCTGAATAATACCTAAATCTCTTACCTGAGAAACCGTATCCAATTTATTTCCACATATTTTATAGTCCGCTTGATTTCCAGATTTCAGTAGTGTGAAAGACCCATTGAAGCACTTTTCTGGATTTGGAGATAACCTCCATTTGTTGAACCAATCAGTACATGTATTCACTGCTTCCTGGAGCTCAGCGTGGTCGTCAGAACTGGAAATTTTTCTGAATATCTTGAGGTCATCAGCGTACAGAAGAAGGGAAGACGCAGAATTTTGCACGCATGTGTTTATATCGTCAATATACAGCAAGAAGAGAAGGGGTCCCAAGATACTGCCCTGAGTTACTCCTGATAAGACTGGGAGCCAGGATGATACAGACCCTGGAAGCACTCCCCAATGTTGCCTATTGGACAGGAAGCTTTGTATTAGGGATAGGAAGGATCCATGTACGTTGTATCGTGAAGCAAGCTTGTGGAGGAGAAGGAAATGGTTCACGGAATCAAATACTTTGGCCAGGTCAACGTAGATTACATCTAGCTGAGATTTTTGATCTATTGCAGAAATTATGTGATGGTTCAGAACAGTCAGATTTCTTAAACATGATTTTCCAGGGACGAAGCCATGTTGTTCTTCTGAGAGGCTTGGTGAAAGTGAGGAGACTGCAATGTATTATTCTTTCGAAGACTGAAGAGAGTATAGGGACGATATATATAGGCCTGTATGAGGAAATTTCGTGCTTGCTGCCCGATTTAAAGACAGGTGTGACATCAGCTCTTTTCCATGAGTCAGGAAAAGTGGCGGAAGTCATGCACCAGTTGAGTATTATGGACAAGGGATGCTGAGAGATGTAGAGGTGTTTTTCAGAAATATAGGACTTATGTCTGAAGGTTCGGTTTGGCGGCAGACTTTTTAAAATATTTTGGATTTCATCGGGGGTCGTTGAAATTTGAGACAGTGAATCAGAACAGACTCTAGTAAGTTGAGGGGGACTGGGGATTGGTACGGAACTGAAAAGGTTGAATGAAAATATTAATTGAAATGTGTGGTCCTCAATTCAAATGGGATTTCTTCATTATGGAGGTTTAGTTTAAGTGGAATTCTAGGAGTATTTCTGCGGGATGATATAAGAGTGCGGGATGATATAAGTGCCCAGAACTTCTTCGGGTTATTCTTGAGATTTCCTGTTATGGAAAAAATGTAGCGGTTGTAATCTACTTTCATATGAATTCTTGAAATCTTCCGTAGGTGAATAAATACATTGCGTGTATGAGGATTAGGAACTGATTTACAGAGTGACCATTCTCGAGTTTTGTTTTGAAGAAGAAGTTAGGTGTTTTGACTTAGCCAGTACGGGTATTTGTTGGATTTGGGTACGGAGTAAATCCTCAAACAAGGCCACTGCGCTATTTACGTCTCTCTCAGCTGTTAGAAGGCACCAGGGTAGAGATGATAAATCCTGATTGACAGCTTGCCAGCCGACCTTCCTCCAAAGAGGGAAAGCTTTCGTATCGGCAGTTGAGCTGTTTTTATGTCTGCTGGCTGGGTCGGGGAGGGTAGCTTCCATTGAACTGTGATCGGTGTTCAGGATATTTCTTCCAACGGTCACGGTGACATTACGCAGGGTTGAAAATATGAGGTCCAGTGTTTCGGATTTCCTTGTTGGGTGTAAATTGAACTGTTTCAGATGTATACCGTTTATAAAATTTTATAAGATGAAAGTATCTACCGGGGGAGAGTGTATGGTACCATTGTCTATTGATGTCCAGGAGATATGGGAGTTAAAATCACCTAGTAACACTATTTCATTTTCTTGGTGGAGGGCAAGAACAGTAGAGTTGAAACATTCTTCTAAGGTGTCAATTTGGCTGGTGGGTGGGCGGTAGAAGCAACCTACGAGAAAATTCTTCATTTTTGGGATATTAATCTCAACCCATATTATTTCACAGGAAGTTTCTAAGTCAGGCCGATGTTTTGCCTTCAGTTTGTTATGAACTGCGATTGCAACTCCACCACCCCTTGAAGACCTATCGCGCCGAAACACATTGAACTCAGATGAAAACGGAAGTTCCCCACATGAGACGAAGTCTGACAACCATATTTCTGAGAGGCAGAGGATATCAAATTGATTAATTTCTACTACATTTGCTAAACAGTCGGTTAGTTTATTTTTTATGCTCTGTGCGTTCTGATAGTAGAGGTTAAGGGGTCCTGTGTTTAAATGAATGTCACCTGATAGTAGTAGTAGTATCAAGAAAACTGCACTGGAGGAAGCACGGCAACGTTGTACTGGTCCACGAGGTGTGGTGGGAACATGTCGGAGCACTGGGAGGTTACAAGCCACCGCGGTCAGTGCTACTGATACTATGGTCACCTGACCAACAGTCCTGTTTTATCCTTCAAATGTACTTCACTAATCCCAACTATACTCAACTTCAACATGCCCATTTCGCTTTCTGAGTTTTCTAACCATCCACTACCATTCACACCTCTATTATTCCAAGCTCCGAACCTTAGGGGGTTTGATTTCCTCATTGTTGGTTTATAATACGGAACATGTTATTGGTTATATCTGTCAATTTAGGCCATTGTCACCGATGTTAGTATTTCTGTTTTCAGTCTCATGTTAGCCACTCGCATTATCTGGTGGCAAATCTTTCTTACTTCAGCCATCGTCTCCCTTTACCGTGATGCCGACCAGACCTGATTCCATGTGTGGTGACATTTCCTATACTTGTGAATTATTTTATCGTTGTAAATTGTTCCATTTCCCGTAGTATAACTAATTGTATTCCCGTTCAGTTGTTTGTTTATTTATTTAACTTGGGTCATTGCGTGTGCTATGTTGCTATATTTTTACGGAAACCTTTCTGCGTATTGGTGAGTCACTAATATCTTTACCTTATTTCATTTTACATGTTCGAGTGGATTTATCTTTTCTTCCACCCTAGTTTCCTCCGTGTGTTGCACTAAATCTGGCCACTTCGCTTTCTCGTGGGTACTTGAGTTGTTTTGTTCGGAGTTTCTTGCTGAGGTTGAGTGAAGTGCCTTCGCCTTTCCACCATTCCAACTATATCCGGACGTTCTTATGTCCCGGTATGATCGGTAACTGCCCCGTTACTATGAGGTGTGACTTTGTACCCCTTTGCTGCGGTGCGTCAGGTTTAGAACCTGTCAGGCCTCGTCTGATTTTAAATCAAGAAAGGCAGTTCATATTTATGAGTCCCCATGGAAGAATACTCAATTTTTTTTTATTGTTTATGTGAGAATTTGGTATGATTCGTACACTATTCTGCATCACTGTTACCCTCTATCGTATTCCACTGCACTTATCCTAATTTCTGTTATTTATATCATGTACCGTAATGTGTTTCCGGTTTGCTTTCCTAATTTTCTTCTATATTATATTTGACTGTGTACGTCCTAACTGTATTCCGGTCCTTGCCTAAGATATATATACAGTAAAACTTCGTTTAACCGTCACTCTTTAAACCGTCAGTTTCTGTTAACAGTCATTGCTGTAATAGCATAATAATAGTGCAATAACAAAGTGCTTTAAGGTGCAGTGACGCGTTCGTTTTGTTTACTTACTCTATTTTAGTGGGAAATGAGTGTACCTGTCCGCCATAGAATGGACGAGTGTTCAAACCATGACGAAAAACAAACTATTAGCCACTCAGAGGCTGAAACAATGCTGTCCAAGTGTATAGAATGGTTTGAAAGTCAAGAAGCGGCAGACACTACTGCTCCGAAAAATATGAAATATTGCCGCAGTGGAAGCTCGAGCATCAAAGAGGCAGAAGAAAATGACTATTTTCAAGCTACATCAACTATTTCACCTGTAAGTTTGTATTACTCTACATTATTTTGACATATTTGTAGCTACTGTAGGGATGTTTTTATCATGTAATAAACAGTTTTATTTGCTATTACAATCGTGTTTAATTTCTTTTCGCTCCGAAATATACAGTACATTACTGTGAGAGTGATATCTGTCTATAATATAATTGATTGAGGTCATATTTTGGAGGAATAATACAGTGTTTCTTTTATCCGTCTATTCGCTCAACAGTCACGACCATGGTGCCGATTATGACGGTTAATCGAGTTTTTACTGTACTACGCTTCGATTTTTAGCCTACTTTTCACATTTTGCAAAAATGAGGAAAAGGTAGACTTCTGAGATCGATCCGGGAAAATGTCTCTCTGTCTATCTGTCTGTCCTTGTGTCTGTCTGTCTGACTGTGTGTGTGTCCCTATAAACTCCTACACGGCTGCAGCAATCGAACCCAAATTTGGTATGAGTAATGACCTATACCGGAACATCACAATGTCATACTTGAAAATGATGTCAGTGATACCAACTGCTGAATAATTGCAATTGAAATTTGAGCTCCATGTTGGATATCTTGGAATGTATACATGGAAACTATTCCAAAATTGGCACACATAGAGATAATAATACTTCAGTTTAATTTTCAGGAGGCAATACATGACCGTGTTGCCAAATGATTCTAAACCTACTGATAGGTCCAATATTTAAATGCATATAACTACTACGCTATCAATTGGATTTCAACCAAATTTCGTATGTACTATGTGTACATAAACAAATATGACTGAGCGTATTCTTAAGAGCCACCAAGGCAGCGAACTGTCAATAAATGCTCTCTCTATTTTTCATGCAAATACCAATGTATCAGAAAGTATGGGAGCCAACAGCTTTAAACTTTGCACACATATAGTGCCTGACATTCTAGAGTAATTTGGAGCAACTAACGTATGTCAGTGCTACCAACATGGTAGCCTGCTGATAAGACCAATTTAAAATAAATGTAACTTCTATACTATCAATTGGATTTCAACCAAAGTTCGTATTTATTATGTGTACCATAACACATATGACTCTGCGTATTCTTAAGAGCAATCAGGGCTGCCAACTGTTAATAAATGCTGTTTATATTTTTACCCTAATGTCAATATATCAGAAAGTATGCAAGCCAACAGCTCTAAACTTTGCGCACGTGTAGTATCTGACATTATATATTAATTTGGAGTAACTAATATATGTCAGTGCTGCCAACATGATTCTAAGCCTGCTGATAGGTCCAATTTTAAAATACCAGTAACTTCCATACTAGCAAATGGAGTTCATCCAAAATTGGCACGACAAGAGATCATAATATTTCAGATTATTTCTGACCAACACATGCATGACATTGTTGCCCACATGATTTTACGCGCACTGATAGATCCAATGTCTAACTGCATGTAACGTCCATGCTATCGATTGGACTTGAACCAAATTTTGTATTCTGTAGCTTAAAAGATGAAACTAAGAATATATTCAGTCACCAGGGCTGCCAACTGTAGTGCTCTATCAGGCTACATTATGAGATTATTTCGAACTAATTAGAAATTTCGATATTACCAACTTAATTTCGTCATTATTGAAGATAGGTTCGTATAGATTAGTCATTGGCATGAATCTTACATTTTAAGAAAAGTAGGCTCTTTAGTTCGTCACGGAACTTTTTGTTATAATTATTTATCTATGTATTTATTTATATCTCTTATTTCGAGGTGTTTTATTTTTGGGAGTACTTTTACGTACGATTTGCGTCAATCTAGCTAGCGTCTTACTGGTTATCTTGACTATGCCTCAGCTACACCTAATTTTTCACTTTTTCAATTTTATTTACCTGTGGTCCGCGAGACAAAAGTGTTTGGCAGCATATATTGAAAAGAATCAATAAATTGAAAATTTGAAAGTGATGTGCGTTGAACGGTAATATTGTAAGTGACGTGCTTAAATTAGTAGGTAGGGTCTTGGCACGATACTTGGAGTTGAAGGTTAATGTGTCTATAATCAAAGCCCAAATCCCCGATGAGTCGAATACAGCTACGGTAGTCCCAATATTTACGGGAGGGAGCAGACTTGAATTGGGCAACTACAGGCCGGTGAGCCTTACGATCGTCGTACGTAAACAGATGGAGCATCTCATTTGCAACTATTTGGGGGAACAGTGGGAGAATTTATCATGCTTTAATGATAGGTATCATGGATTTCAGCAAGTCTCTTCATGCAACAGCCGGATGCTATCACATTTTCAAGATATTCGCGAAACGTTAGGCAATGAAGTTTTAGTCAACGTCGTAGTAACAGATTTTGCAAAAACGTTAGATGCCGTGCGGCCTGTCCCTTGGTGTTGAGGTAGAGTACCTGCTTCGCACCCGGAGTCCCCGGAATTGATACGGTTCGATTCCTGACTCCATCAGTGATTTTAGAAACTGATATGTGGGCTGGAACGCGGCCCACTCAGCAACATGGGGGCAATTTAGCAGCTGACTGATAGAGAGCAGCGCCCCGGTCACGGTAACAGAGATTTACGCCTGAGGGGACCCGATGCTCTGCCCAGGCTTCACCTCATAATCTGTTGGCCAAATGGCTGGTCGGTTGGTGGGCCTACGTCCTTCATGGACTGTAGAGCCAGGGGGTATGGGGTTGTAAACGTCGTGCCGCATGGCATTCTACTCCTTAATTTAGAATAACTGACGGGTGGTTCTCAGAAAGAAAAAGGCGAGGGCCTATTCTTTTATGAACTTACCGTTACGTTGCGTATCCGTCAGGGTAGGGTGTTCGAACCCTTGTTACTTTTGACGTGCATTAATGTCGTACCAACTGATATTCGTGGTGACTGTAGATTGTTTTCGGGCGATTGAAAATAAAATGAAAATAATTACATGAATAGTAGTTTTATAAAATAGGAAAAGGCTGAAGACAAGATTTTCGATATAACATTGTTTTTATTTTTATTTTCATTAATATACTCCCTATAGTCATAGTATACATGAATAACCGCTGGCACTACAGCCCGTGATGGGTCTAGGCCGACCAATCGACCGCTGCCTGCCATTTGGCCTGCTGATATCGAGGTTACGCGTAGTCAGTACATCGGGTCCCTTCAGCCAATATTCTTGGTTTTCGTGACCGGAGCGTTACATCACTTTCAGACAGCTACTCAATTGTCCTCACGAGGCTGAGTGCACCCGTTTCCAGCCCTCACGTCAGTTTCTCAAATCCCTGACGGAGCCAGGATTCGAACCCGGGGCTACGGATAAGTGGCGAGAGCGCTACCCCAACACCACGTGACCGGCCATCATGCTCTTACCTAATTTCATGTAATTGGGTGATTATAAAATATGGTGCACTTTTTCCTATATATTGATTGCTGATGGGTGAAGATCTTGATTTTCTTTCATTGCTGTTAAGCCCAAAGAGGTCACGAATGTAGAAAAAGGTTTAACGATTTTTTTGAATAACACATACTTATGTATCGACCAGTATCCTTCTATGGAAACACTGTTTGTTAAAATGTTTCTCTCGCTATTTTGTGCAATACACTCAAATATGATATTTCCACTGTTTGGGGTCCATCGTTACAGGAACGCTATGGGCTGCGTAGAATTTTAAATCTGTGTAGATACGAGTTGATATTTCCATGTCCTGCTATCAAATTTGGTGTGAGGTTAATTTTCCTTGTTAATCTGGTTTCTACTGTTGGGAAGAATTCCTTTGTGATAGTTACTTTTGAAGAATCTTCCCATTTCTGCTGCCATTCATTAGTAGGTTCTCTCCTGAGGTCAGTCTTTACTCTTTGGAGAGGTTATTATATTGTCGTAACAGATTTTATTTAATTTTGTCGCTTCCTTCGCTAGTTAATCTGCCAACTTGTTGCCTTGTAAGCCTATATGTGCTTTATTCCAATTAAACTGTATACCTAATTGTTTGTGATTAGCGTGATCATAGTTTTCTTTATTATGTCAATAAAGGGATTGGGTTGGAAATACTTGGAGATAGATGCAAATATTTAGGTGTTCTTGCTAGGAATGATATGACGTAGTGTAATCATGTAGGATGTGTAGTATCTAAACCTTACACATCCCTGCACTTTGAACTGAGGGTATAGAACGGAAGTAGTACAACTGCTAAATAATAAGGATACCTGTCACTTGTAAGACTTATTCTGTAGTACGCATCGGCGGTTTGGGATCCATATCAAGTAAGGATTGTAAATGAGTTAGAAAAGTGAACATTTATTTAGCAACGAGCTAAGTGGACATTCCTTCCCTCTTGCTCCCGCTGCAGCACATGGACTCGCTCGCATAAGAAACCCTTTCCGAACGCACATGCCAACAGGTAATAATTGCAGTATACTCGAATCCTGAGGCACTTAAGTTATTATAAAGAACTACCTTAGCAGAGCAAGAAAATGGTCTTATTTTCTTAATTTGAGATGATTAGTGTTAAGGGGATCTTGTAGGTAATGAATATCCTATCTAATTTGAGATAAAATTTAACATATTTAGGTACACTTTGTAGATAAAATAACCCCTAGAATATCTACAAAAATATCATGGATATAGTGTATTATATGTTGAACAAGACTATGCAGATTTAATACAATGGCACTGATAAGGTCTCTGATATAAGTTAAATAACTCTGTAATTATTCTTTTGGAAGTGCCCAATTCCCATTGCTTGTTACTGAAGTATTTTTTACGCAACAGACTGTCATAAATCTACACTGCTTTCATTATTTGCGCATGAAATCTAAGCTGTGTAAGTTTCATACTTATAGCACTTTTACTTTTCATGATACATGTTCCTTAACCTGAAGAAATACACTTCTAAGATAACTTCAATTCAAAAGTTAAACAAATGATAATTCACGATTAGGATACAATGGGAGGTGACTTTCCAAGTGCACACTGGAACAAAATATTTAATGAGTACAAACCTGTCTGATTTTTATGAATCAACCGTCTATTTATTCAGAAAAGTGTCCGTAATGAGGCTAGAAATGAAAGAATTCACAAATTTGACCCCTCTAGGCTTCAAGGTCCCCTTAATAGACTTATGACACAAACGATGATAAGAAAGAGTGTCCATCCATCCCATCATGCAGTTAATTTCTTATTTGTCATCTTTTTAAAATCCATTATTATTATTTTTCATGAGGAAGAATAAATAAATTTTACAGTGTTATATAAAGTGTTAACCTGTGATCTTAAAGTGTTATACAATTCTACTGCCTCTTCTACCTCACCCTCTAGTTTAAATAAAACCTCACATAAGGGATGATGACATATCGTACTACTCATCGAAGTGCGAAAATGATGGAAAAATACGGAATTAGGAAATCCATGGCTACTATTTCAAACTAATTAAGAAAATCCTTCACAAGGCTCCACCTTATCGATGGTATTCTTGATGACCATCAATGTAGATAGGAAGCACAACTCCTCTTGGAACTCCGTCATCAGGAAAGTCATTTCCAAGCATTTCCTTGACATTAGGGCCATAGGCATGGCGGAGCTCCTGGGATGACGTCGATCCCATGATTCAATCAACATCCGGCAGGTCGTTCGTCTTCAACTCTGTCTTTCGCCCATCATCTTCTTCTCAATGTTGGTGAACGTCATAGTGTTCCATTTTACGGGTCCTAATATGGTGAAATATTTTTATGTCCACTCAGCAATAGTAAACTTCAGTGTGTAAACGGTCAGTATAAAATAGCATTCTATGTCCACAATTGTGTATGGCTGGAAATATTACGTTACAGTAATCACTCGTAATCGTTCTTCAAGTTCACTGGCAATTGTCTGAGGTGAAAAATATTCAAATCTGTCAGTGGAAATGTGCCTGAAGGCCTTCAAGTCCATAATATTCAAGTATTGTCAAGTCTAAAGCATTGACCTTCTCTCAAGTCCACAACATTGAAAGATGGACCGATTAAATATCACTGCTTTAATTTGGAGACCACGATCTCTGAATGTACTCAGATTACATTTCACGATGTTCACTCGATTGATTTCAAGTATCTTAAATAACTAGTTTCTGCGTCTTTGACGTCTTATGAAAAATCACCAACGTGGTTTTATAACGTAGCCTTTTACTTTTACGAAATTTGCAGTCAGCTTAGCAAAGTTGGAATACGATCCGAAGTTATGATTGGCGTATATGCACTTCAAGCACCGTAGTTGTTTGGACTATAACCATTCAAATATCGCGGCATTTCCATCGACTATCATCACGTAGCACGGAAGAGTTCAGCTCTGTTGTAGTATAGACTTCATGAGCTGCATGTTTCTAGCTCCTGGGAATACAAGCTGACATGTCTGTCCACTTATATATTCATATCTATATTCCTGGATTTTAGATTTCCTTCGAAACTTTGGTAGAACTGCATAATCATGTTGACTTCCTCAACTTTCCATACATTCCATTACTTAATGTCTCATTTCACAGATATTACATGTGTTGCGGGATTCTGCATTGGTTCTGCGTCCGCGCTCCCAGGTCAAGTTCACACGGCAAGCAGTGTGCGGCTGACGTCATGTCTCCTCGCGACGAGTTCAAAATTTACTCGCGCCTACCATGTTGCTAGGTCTCATAAGGGCACAATACCAATCTTTCTATAACATAATTTCGGATGATCACCATATTGGTTTTGTTCCTTATGTAAACCAGAGAGTTACGACCCTGTATATGAAGATTATTGTGCTGGTTCATCATACAATCTCTCACTTCGATCGCATTATAAGAACAAAATGAACCTAATTATAAAGTTTCGCACAGCCGCCATCTATAATATCTAAAATCAACTGAATTAAGATAGATGCCAGTGGAATAAATCTTGTGTTAACAGTTTCCTTCCCATTTATACTACGATAAGATGACAAAATCGCTAATAAACGCCAGTTCATTATTATTACATTGCTTGACTGCCCTGTTTGTTTTGTAAGTATAAGGTTCTAAATATGCACTAATCATGGTATTATGTCTTATGAGACAAAATTCCGAGGTGGTATCAGTAACAGTTTCAGGGATATGAAATTCTGTTGAAATATTGGTGAAACGTATTAACATTTTAAGGCATGGTGGACGTTGGACAACGTATCCGCATTACCACCATGTTGGTTTTATATTCATCAGGGTTTTGGAAGTGACGTGAGTAGTAGGGCTAAGCCGGTCCTGGACAGATTTCAAGGTCATCCATGGTTTCTCGTGGTCACGTGCCCCCCCAGGCGTTCCCTGGGGGGCTTGGGGGGAGGGGAGGGGAGGGGGGGAGGGGAGGGGGGGGGAGGGGGAGGGGAAAGGGTGGAAGGTCTGGCTTGGAAGCAGACCCAGTTGTTAGCCGACCTGTGTTGGCCAGCCAACTGACTGAGCTGGCTGGTGTGCATTGCCTATATAGCTTGTGGATGGAAGTGGGGGAGGGGACCGGTTCGGGCGACTGTCGAAGGTAGTCGAATGTGACCGAGTGTAACTTAGTAGTAGGGGGCTACTAGGAGTTCTGCCCCACCCCACCACCTCTCCCTCTGACGTCACATACTAACCCGCAATACATTCAGGGGCAAAGTCGATATCTCGCAAACCCATGGTCCGATTTTGACAAATGAGGTGTCGTTGGACTCGGGCTAACGCCCTCTTTCAAATGGACCACTCATTTCAACCCCTAAATAAAACCTACCCCTACTATAGGGTGAAATTGTAATTTTTTTGGTGAAAGTCTCTTTTCAAATGCGAAATGTATAAAGTGCGCTGCTAAAATGAACTTAAACGTGGTTGCTCATATCGCGCATGCGTTTGGCTGGCTGCCGATATGGATTAATATTTTTGTTTTTGTTTTTACGCATGCGCACTTGGGATTTTTGTAAGAGGGCGAGCTCTTTGAAAAAAATGATTGATAAGAAGGGGTTTTGGTGGTGAGGAGAGAACCAGATAGTCGCCTACTTTCCTACGAAGTTTGCCGATATCTCTCGAACGCAAGGTCGGATTTGGACGTGTGACGTGTCAAATCGCTTGTCTCGAAGCCCTATACATGTTATTAATAGGTTAAAGTTTTGAGAATGAGGGAAACAGGCTTTTTGGGGGTAAAACCGTGATTTTAGACTTTTTCCGATATTTCACGAATGCCTGGTCGGATTTGGTCCTATGATGTGTCAAATGGCTTGTCTCGAAACCCTTTTTATTTTTGTAATAGGTTAAAGTTTTTGAGAATGAGGGAAACAGAATTTTTTTGTTGTAAAACTGTGATTTTAGACTTTCTGTTATATCTCACAAACCAATAACGCCAGAGACGTATACGAGGGGTCGTAGGACTCGGGGTGACGCCCCTCCCCTCTCCCCCTTTCGAATATAGTATTTATGTTTTAAAAATGTGAAAGGGCCTAACGACACTTTTGTTGAAAACATTTCAGTTTTTAAAACTTTTCTTAAATTTGTCTAAAATGTTCATGACGAGTGGTTGTAGATAGAAAGAGACGATACCACTGGACACGTGTTTCAACGAAGCTATTACTGGCCACGGTGGTGATATACCAATACAGTATTCGCTGTTTCGATGAGACGGCGGGTCGAGGGTTCGTTTTCTGATTTTTCCTATGATGGAATTCCTAATTCCTAAACCTCCTGAAGGGGGTATTTAACGTGTAAACGATTATGAGTGACATGACAAATGATAATTCCTTGATCCGATGAAGTTGGCTTTAGATAGAACAAACAGAACTTGGTTATATGTTGCTTGAAGTGAGTATAGAAAACAAACTTGCTGGGGCAGACTGACAGGATGTGAATGTTATTTGAGCTTATTGGAATGCATTGACTTGACTTGACAACAGGGCAATGAAAAAAAGCACAGAGATGCTGAGGACACTTGAAGGTCAAACGATATGGCAACCATGGTGGGAGGGGGAAGCTAGGATGATGTCGCCGATCATGTTCAATGTTCAATGGATGAATTTATATTTTGCGAAGCATTGTTCGGAGAGGGTCATGTGACGACTTGTTTTAAGGGTATTTATTTTTTCGATGTTTCCTATGGTGGACTCATTGATTGAAATAATCCAAAACTGCTAGGGCATGGCCTTGAGATTTTATAAACCGATAATGGGATTTTGACACACAAGATCCACTCAGAACTTGACATGATGTCATTCTTTTTATGGCTTATGAATTTCCCCAAAAAGACCCAAAACAACAAGATCATGGACTTTTGCTTTTCTTAATATATTGCAAACCCATAATGTAAGATGTTTACTGTGAGTGACGAAATCTAGCTAGGTAAAGAAAGAATTATTGTAGGATATATGTATGGTGACTGACACGTCTTTGACCATTAGAACTTGTGTTCAGATTTGACTGTAGTACATAGGGAGTATAGGTTGTAGGCATGGATTGACAAACGGTGCACACAAAATTCAATTTATCGATTCAAGAATTAAGAGTAGACTATCATTAATTAATTGGTTAAAGAGTGTAGCTAAAAATAAAAAAATGGTGACTACATTAAACTAAACTGAACCAAGTCGAATCAAACCCAACTGAACCAAACCAAGCCTAAAGCAAACCAAACCTAATCAAGAACAAGCCAAGAGCTTAAGTGTAAAACTTGTGGGGGAATGCAGTCATTGGCAATGTCCAAAGGAAGGGATAACGCTCTACCTCTATAGGGCAAGGTAAAGCTAGCGCATGGTGCTAATGCATATTCCCAAGTACATGAACCACACACACACACACACACAACTATCCTATGCTGTTTTTATGAGTTAACTGTTAAAACTTACTCAGTGGTTACTGAGCAAGATGGTCGCTACACACAACAAGCTTTAAATACTTGAGGCTAATAATCTATACACACATACACACACACACACACACACGCTTGTTCTAAACTAAACTGTCTTGCTGGCAGTGCTCACACAGTAGGCAAATGACAGAAATGCTTGGCTAACAGAAATACAATCATTTTCGTTTGTCTAATGTTACCAGCTAACCATTACATGCTATAGTGGTGAGCACATGTGCCTCTTGCACTGGAGATCGTAACTCGATTTCTAGCTCTAAGGCCTAGAATGAATCAAACTAAGAAAGAAGGGTATGGTAACGCAGTGGTTAAACTGTTAGCCTTTCACTAAGGTAGACTAGGGTTTGATTTTAGGTTAATATACATGTCATAAACAAACAAACAAAAAAGCAGAGATAATGTTTAAAACTGATTACACTTGTCTCTTTTCAAATTATTACTTAGATTGCAAATACAAAGGTGGACTGGGTTTGATATACAGTTAATGCTGCCTATCGCATACTAGCCTGTAAGAAAGCCAAACAAGCAAAAGGCGTAGGTAGAGCAGTGGTAAAATCGCTATGTGTAGAGAACTACCTAACGGTTTTATGAACTGGCAATGGTATGTCGCATAAACAGTGCAGGATACAATCCAGCAACCATAATTTTTATCTTGTGGAGCAGAGAAAACATATATATAGAGGGAGAGACATAGAAAGCTTGTGTATGTATGGGTAGCATTGATTGTTTGACCAGAGAAAATACGATGAGGTAGGGTGGGGAGAGGGAGAATTAACACTTATATATGAATGAATGGTAAATAGTATTTTTTCAATAGTTTTGTTTTTCAAATGCAGTGGTAGATAGCCGTTATTTTGTAAAACATTCTTACTTGCAGTAGTAATAAGACTCTATGGTTCCGCTAACACATAGATAGACTGTATTATTGCCATGGTCAAGCACTCACTTTACATCATTTACAAAATCATAAAATAAAAAATAAAAAATCTTGTTTTGGAAATATCGTTTTTCAACATACACAAAATAAATATATAAAAAATTTGTAAACAGCAAAATGGAAAATCCATGGTCAAGCACTCACATTAAGATCATTTACAAAATCATAAAATGAAAAATAAAAAATCTTGTTTTGGAAATATCGATCTTTTTCAACATACACAAAATAAATATATACAAAATTTGTAAACAGCAAAATGGAAAATCCATGTTTCCATATAGACAAAATTTAAAAACCTTAAACGGACATTTAAGAAAATATATGCAAATGGGAAATTGACAAATGTGTAAATATGAAAATGGAAAAATCCATGTTTCCAAATCATGAAATTGAAAAACATCAAACTGGCATTTTAAAAAAATGCAAATGGAAAATTGACAAATTGCAATGTGTGAAATGTGAAATTGAACAAATGGCTATCATTATTTAAAAAAAAATAACATGGTGCTCTATGGTTGAGGTGTGAATCAAACCCTCTCTACTTATTTGGACCACCCGAGACTGAGTAGACTAGTTTTAGTTGTCATACCGCTTTTAAAAGTTTGTGTTAAATCTAGGAATTGAACCCAAGAGCTTGTAGGGGAGATCCAAGGTTATAATATGTTAAACAGATAGCCTTGAATGTAGGGTGTGGTAGCTATATAGAGATGAGACGTTTCGCTCGGGGGAGGGAGGCATGGAGATCTGCATCAAACCAGTCAAAAGACTGACGACTCAAACAACAACATGTAGAGCTCACCAAAATAATATTGTGTAACGGTAAATGTTAGTCAACGAACAGTAATGCATTACTAAAACCCATGACACGATACCTAAGAGCTTTTCTAAAATTATTTTAAAATGCCTTTAACCCTATATTAAACACCCAGTTCACAAGACTCATAACTGCAATGTTATGGTAAAAAAAAAATCTATATTTCAAAACAAACAAGTGGTTTAGTCAATGTATACTGGAAAAAGTTTTATAAACACTCAAGTCCACAAAAATAATTAAATTAGTAACTGTCAGGTTGACCGAGTGGTTATGGTGTTTGACTTAAGTTCAAATTTTCTGTACAAGAAAGCAAGGGATCGAATCCCTTACCTGATATAACTATTGCCTCAACATGGCTTGACCACACTGTATTATTGTGTACTCGGTACACAAACCATAGATAGAGTGTATTGTTTAAGGTCACTCTCTTTGCGAACATAGAGACTGTTGATGGTTAACAATTGCATTAATAGTGGGACATAGGGATAGCAATTAAGAAAAACAGACAATACACATACACTATTTTTATTTATTTAATGTAAGTACTTGTACAATAGTTATATACAAACTACAAATCTCTTTTGTCTATAACTATCTAGTCCTTTTCGATCCACTTGCATATCAAGGGCAGATGACTTTGTAGTTCAGCCCCTTAAAACAACAACAACACTACTTCTTGCATAGTCTGTGATGTTGATGACTCTTGAGGCGTGGAAGATGGATACAACATAACTTTTACAACAGGGGTTAAACGTTGCTCAACAAACAATGCACTATTTTGAGTAGCAACATCTTTCTCTTGTACTAACTTTTTAGCATTCTGATGATTTTTTTGTCAACACCATCAGTGTTTTGTCTGGAGCACTACATTGATGATCACTCACACTTAAAACCACACCATTTCTACTTTTCATATTGCCTCGACATTTTGTTGACCTCTGTTTTGAGCATTGCCAGAATATTATCCTTTTTACATTTTGTCGTCTATAGTTATAAGAGTAGCCTTTATAGAGTACACGTTGTTTACCTCGGTTAGTTGTAGTAAGTTCCAAAGTAGTAACTAACCTGTTAGTATGATTTGCACACTACAAAGGTTATCTCTGTTCTGGTAATAGAATTATTTAGCGTTGGCTTTTATATTTAATATGTACAGTTAAAAGTGATAGAAAAGTGATAGAAATGTGGGAGCAAAGTGGTAGACAAGTGGTACACAATTGGTAACATAGTGGTAGAAAAGTGGTAGCAAAGTGGTAGAAAATATTACATGTATTGTTAAGAAATTGTTTAAGCGGTTACATGGATTCATTACACTATAATTTTAGCATTACGAAGCTCATTTTCTATATCCAAAAGTTCTTCCTCGTATTTAGTATGACCAGCCTGTTTACAGGTATGCAAGTACTGAAGCCGCTGGATTAGCTTACTGGGATTGTTCCAGTAAACAAATTTAACAAATGATTTTTTTGTGTGTAAACCATTATCATCATCATCATCATCATTATCATGATAATCATCATCATCATCATCATGGTTATCATCATCAATATAATTATCATCAATATAATCATCGTCTCTATTACTATCTAATCCTTTTTGTTCATCTTGCAATGCAACAACCTTTGGCATAGTTTGTGTTGTCTTTGATAGTGTTAGAGGTTTCTTAGACGTTAACGACTGTCCTAACATGTCTTTTTCAGGAGATAATAAATGCTCTTTAACAAACAAAGCACTATCTTGAGCCACACTATTTTATTCTTGGTCTTGCTTTTTTACCTCGGTTAGAGTATTTTGTCCATTTAAATGAGTATTATTTTGAGATTTACAATGATGATCGATTGAAATAAGTATGTTGGAGCCTTTTGTCTTAATCATTCCTCGACACTTTTTAGATCGTTGTTTCGAACAGCACCAAATAACAGTTCCATTTTTATTAGTTCTTTTTACAATATATGCATATCTTTTATAGTAAGCACATGGCTTACCATAGCTAGTCGTTGATACTTCCGTGCCAACTGTTAAGCATAAACTAATCTCTAGTAAAGTTAACTCGATAATAAAAATGATTGTTTGTAGTATGTGCAGTTTAAAGTAAGAGCAAACGTGAGAGTCAAATGGTAGAAAAGTGTTAGCAAAGTGGTGGAAGAGTGGTAGCAGTTTATAGTAGTCATGATCATTTTTACCAGAATGTGATTTGAGTAAATGTAATTTCTAATCCTTAGCAGTGAGTAGTCAGTTAGTCTTGGTTCAGACAAGCGTAAACAGTTCTCCAATGAATCAGAGATCAAGATTTTCATTATGAAACAGTTGTGTAACCAATTAGGTATCGGTACTTGATAGCTTTACACATGAACAAAAATTCCAACATATCTGACATGAATTACATGATTTGAAAGTTGACAAAGAATATCCAATCAACCATTGTAGTTACAATGTCAAACACACAAAGACAAAATCAGCATGAACTTTTAAGTTACAGGAAAATTCTATGAAATAGACTATGCAGGAAATTTGGAAATACACATCAGAAGTTTGCAACACCATCCTTCTAGCCTATATAAATTATCGACATGGAAAGTGTGCACTGCCCCTAACATTAAACCAATTTATCAATAACACAAGTCAACAATCAAAACATTTTGTGTTGAGTCTATCATTTAATGCATATATTCTGTCTACATTGAACAGTAACACAAAAAAAAAACGCCATTCATAGTTAATTAAGTTTGCTTTAATTCTTTATGTAATGATATATACATATTTAAAGTTTTGGCTGACTGTTCAGGGTGAATCGACTTTGAACACATAAGAGAGGGAATATTTTAAGACTTAACCTCAGCTCACCTAACATAACCTAAATTTACCTAACCTAACCTTGTCATATAGGTAAGAAACGGGTCAAGCTATGCTTTCGACTACCGAGTTTCAGCTACTTTTCAAGGTTACTCTCCCAAACATTGCCGGAGACTGCTGATAAACAGAAAGCATAGCTTGATTGTTGACTTGTGTTATTGATAAATTGGTTTAATGTTAGGGGCAGTGCACACTTTCCATGTCGATAATTTATATAGGCTAGAAGGATGGTGTTGCAAACTTCTGATGTGTATTTCCAAATTTCCTGCATAGTCTATTTCATAGAATTTTCCTGTAACTTAAAAGTTCATGCTGATTTTGTCTTTGTGTGTTTGACATTGTAACTACAATGGTTGATTGGATATTCTTTGTCAACTTTCAAATCATGTAATTCATGTCAGATATGTTGGAATTTTTGTTCATGTGTAAAGCTATCAAGTACCGATACCTAATTGGTTACACAACTGTTTCATAATGAAAATCTTGATCTCTGATTCATTGGAGAACTGTTTACGCTTGTCTGAACCAAGACTAACTGACTACTCACTGCTAAGGATTAGAAATTACATTTACTCAAATCACATTCTGGTAAAAATGATCATGACTACTATAAACTGCTACCACTCTTCCACCACTTTGCTAACACTTTTCTACCATTTAACTCTCACTTTGCTCTTACTTTAAACTGCACATACTACAAACAATCATTTTTATTATCGAGTTAACTTTACTAGAGATTAGTTTATGCTTAACAGTTGGCATGGAAGTATCAACGACTAGCTATGGTAAGCCATGTGCTTACTATAAAGGATATGCATATATTGTAAAAAGAACTAATAAAAATGGAACTGTTATTTAGTGCTGTTCGAAACAACGATCTAAAAAGTGTCGAGGAATGATTAAGACAAAAGGCTCCAACATACTTATTTCAATCGATCATCATTGTAAATCTCAAAATAATACTCATTTAAATGGACAAAATACTCTAACCGAGGTAAAAAAAAAAAGCAAGACCAAGAAAAAAATAGTGTGGCTCAAGATAGTGCTTTGTTTGTTAAAGAGCATTTATTATCTCCTGAAAAAGACATGTTAGGACAGTCGTTAACGTCTAAGAAACCTCTAACACTATCAAAGACAACACAAACTATGCCAAAGGTTGTTGCATTGCAAGATGAACAAAAAGGATTAGATAGTAATAGAGACGATGATTATATTGATGATAATTATATTGATGATGATGATGATTATCATGATAATGATGATGATGATGATAATGGTTTACACCCAAAAAAATCATTTGTTAAATTTGTTTACTGGAACAATCCCAGTAAGCTAATCCAGCGGCTTCAGTACTTGCATACCTGTAAACAGGCTGGTCATACTAAATATGAGGAAGAACTTTTGGATATAGAAAATGAGCTTCGTAATGCTAAAATTATAGTGTAATGAATCCATGTAACCGCTTAAACTATTTCTTAACAATACATGTAATATTTTCTACCACTTTGCTACCACTTTTCTACCACTATGTTATCAATTGTGTACCACTTGTCTACCACTTTGCTACCACATTTCTACCACTTTTCTATCACTTTTAACTGTACATATTAAATATAAAAGCCAACGCTAAATAATTCTATTACCAGAACAGAGATAACCTTTGTAGTGTGCAAATCATACTAACAGGTTAGTTACTACTTTGGAACTTACTACAACTAACCGAGGTAAACAACGTGTACTCTATAAAGGCTACTCTTATAACTATAGACGACAAAATGTAAAAAGGATAATATTCTGGCAATGCTCAAAACAGAGGTCAACAAAATGTCGAGGCAATATGAAAAGTAGAAATGGTGTGGTTTTAAGTGTGAGTGATCATCAATGTAGTGCTCCAGACAAAACACTGATGGTGTTGACAAAAAAATCATCAGAATGCTAAAAAGTTAGTACAAGAGAAAGATGTTGCTACTCAAAATAGTGCATTGTTTGTTGAGCAACGTTTAACCCCTGTTGTAAAAGTTATGTTGTATCCATCTTCCACGCCTCAAGAGTCATCAACATCACAGACTATGCAAGAAGTAGTGTTGTTGTTGTTTTAAGGGGCTGAACTACAAAGTCATCTGCCCTTGATATGCAAGTGGATCGAAAAGGACTAGATAGTTATAGACAAAAGAGAGTTGTAGTTTGTATATAACTATTGTACAAGTACTTACATTAAATAAATAAAAATAGTGTATGTGTATTGTCTGTTTTTCTTAATTGCTATCCCTATGTCCCACTATTAATGCAATTGTTAACCATCAACAGTCTCTATGTTCGCAAAGAGAGTGACCTTAAACAATACACTCTATCTATGGTTTGTGTACCGAGTACACAATAATACAGTGTGGTCAAGCCATGTTGAGGCAATAGTTATATCAGGTAAGGGATTCGATCCCTTGCTTTCTTGTACAGAAAATTTGAACTTAAGTCAAACACCATAACCACTCGGTCAACCTGACAGTTACTAATTTAATTATTTTTGTGGACTTGAGTGTTTATAAAACTTTTTCCAGTATACATTGACTAAACCACTTGTTTGTTTTGAAATATAGATTTTTTTTTTACCATAACATTGCAGTTATGAGTCTTGTGAACTGGGTGTTTAATATAGGGTTAAAGTCATTTTAAAATAATTTTAGAAAAGCTCTTAGGTATCGTGTCATGGGTTTTTAGTAATGCATTACTGTTCGTTGACTAACATTTACCGTTACACAACATTATTTTGGTGAGCTCTACATGTTGTTGTTTGAGTCGTCAGTCTTTTGACTGGTTTGATGCAGATCTCCATGCCTCCCTCCCCCGAGCGAAACGTCTCATCTCTATATAGCTACCACACCCTACATTCAAGGCTATCTGTTTAACATATTATAACCTTGGATCTCCCCTACAAGCTCTTGGGTTCAATTCCTAGATTTAACACGAACTTTTAAAAGCGGTATGACAACTAAAACTAGTCTACTCAGTCTCGGGTGGTCCAAATAAGTAGAGAGGGTTTGATTCACACCTCAACCATAGAGCACCATGTTATTTTTTTTTTTAAATAATGATAGCCATTTGTTCAATTTCACATTTCACACATTGCAATTTGTCAATTTTCCATTTGCATTTTTTTTAAATGACAGTTTGATGTTTTTCAATTTCATGATTTGGAAACATGGATTTTTCCATTTTCATATTTACACATTTGTCAATTTCCCATTTGCATATATTTTCTTAAATGTCCGTTTAAGGTTTTTAAATTTTGTCTATATGGAAACATGGATTTTCCATTTTGCTGTTTACAAATTTTGTATATATTTATTTTGTGTATGTTGAAAAAGATCGATATTTCCAAAACAAGATTTTTTATTTTTCATTTTATGATTTTGTAAATGATCTTAATGTGAGTGCTTGACCATGGATTTTCCATTTTGCTGTTTACAAATTTTTTATATATTTATTTTGTGTATGTTGAAAAACGATATTTCCAAAACAAGATTTTTTATTTTTTATTTTATGATTTTGTAAATGATGTAAAGTGAGTGCTTGACCATGGCAATAATACAGTCTATCTATGTGTTAGCGGAACCATAGAGTCTTATTACTACTGCAAGTAAGAATGTTTTACAAAATAACGGCTATCTACCACTGCATTTGAAAAACAAAACTATTGAAAAAATACTATTTACCATTCATTCATATATAAGTGTTAATTCTCCCTCTCCCCACCCTACCTCATCGTATTTTCTCTGGTCAAACAATCAATGCTACCCATACATACACAAGCTTTCTATGTCTCTCCCTCTATATATATGTTTTCTCTGCTCCACAAGATAAAAATTATGGTTGCTGGATTGTATCCTGCACTGTTTATGCGACATACCATTGCCAGTTCATAAAACCGTTAGGTAGTTCTCTACACATAGCGATTTTACCACTGCTCTACCTACGCCTTTTGCTTGTTTGGCTTTCTTACAGGCTAGTATGCGATAGGCAGCATTAACTGTATATCAAACCCAGTCCACCTTTGTATTTGCAATCTAAGTAATAATTTGAAAAGAGACAAGTGTAATCAGTTTTAAACATTATCTCTGCTTTTTTGTTTGTTTGTTTATGACATGTATATTAACCTAAAATCAAACCCTAGTCTACCTTAGTGAAAGGCTAACAGTTTAACCACTGCGTTACCATACCCTTCTTTCTTAGTTTGATTCATTCTAGGCCTTAGAGCTAGAAATCGAGTTACGATCTCCAGTGCAAGAGGCACATGTGCTCACCACTATAGCATGTAATGGTTAGCTGGTAACATTAGACAAACGAAAATGATTGTATTTCTGTTAGCCAAGCATTTCTGTCATTTGCCTACTGTGTGAGCACTGCCAGCAAGACAGTTTAGTTTAGAACAAGCGTGTGTGTGTGTGTGTGTGTATGTGTGTATAGATTATTAGCCTCAAGTATTTAAAGCTTGTTGTGTGTAGCGACCATCTTGCTCAGTAACCACTGAGTAAGTTTTAACAGTTAACTCATAAAAACAGCATAGGATAGTTGTGTGTGTGTGTGTGTGTGGTTCATGTACTTGGGAATATGCATTAGCACCATGCGCTAGCTTTACCTTGCCCTATAGAGGTAGAGCGTTATCCCTTCCTTTGGACATTGCCAATGACTGCATTCCCCCACAAGTTTTACACTTAAGCTCTTGGCTTGTTCTTGATTAGGTTTGGTTTGCTTTAGGCTTGGTTTGGTTCAGTTGGGTTTGATTCGACTTGGTTCAGTTTAGTTTAATGTAGTCACCATTTTTTTATTTTTAGCTACACTCTTTAACCAATTAATTAATGATAGTCTACTCTTAATTCTTGAATCGATAAATTGAATTTTGTGTGCACCGTTTGTCAATCCATGCCTACAACCTATACTCCCTATGTACTACAGTCAAATCTGAACACAAGTTCTAATGGTCAAAGACGTGTCAGTCACCATACATATATCCTACAATAATTCTTTCTTTACCTAGCTAGATTTCGTCACTCACAGTAAACATCTTACATTATGGGTTTGCAATATATTAAGAAAAGCAAAAGTCCATGATCTTGTTGTTTTGGGTCTTTTTTGGGGAAATTCATAAGCCATAAAAAGAATGACATCATGTCAAGTTCTGAGTGGATCTTGTGTGTCAAAATCCCATTATCGGTTTATAAAATCTCAAGGCCATGCCCTAGCAGTTTTGGATTATTTCAATCAATGAGTCCACCATAGGAAACATCGAAAAAATAAATACCCTTAAAACAAGTCGTCACATGACCCTCTCCGAACAATGCTTCGCAAAATATAAATTCATCCATTGAACATTGAACATGATCGGCGACATCATCCTAGCTTCCCCCTCCCACCATGGTTGCCATATCGTTTGACCTTCAAGTGTCCTCAGCATCTCTGTGCTTTTTTTCATTGCCCTGTTGTCAAGTCAAGTCAATGCATTCCAATAAGCTCAAATAACATTCACATCCTGTCAGTCTGCCCCAGCAAGTTTGTTTTCTATACTCACTTCAAGCAACATATAACCAAGTTCTGTTTGTTCTATCTAAAGCCAACTTCATCGGATCAAGGAATTATCATTTGTCATGTCACTCATAATCGTTTACACGTTAAATACCCCCTTCAGGAGGTTTAGGAATTAGGAATTCCATCATAGGAAAAATCAGAAAACGAACCCTCGACCCGCCGTCTCATCGAAACAGCGAATACTGTATTGGTATATCACCACCGTGGCCAGTAATAGCTTCGTTGAAACACGTGTCCAGTGGTATCGTCTCTTTCTATCTACAACCACTCGTCATGAACATTTTAGACAAATTTAAGAAAAGTTTTAAAAACTGAAATGTTTTCAACAAAAGTGTCGTTAGGCCCTTTCACATTTTTAAAACATAAATACTATATTCGAAAGGGGGAGAGGGGAGGGGCGTCACCCCGAGTCCTACGACCCCTCGTATACGTCTCTGGCGTTATTGGTTTGTGAGATATAACAGAAAGTCTAAAATCACAGTTTTACAACAAAAAAATTCTGTTTCCCTCATTCTCAAAAACTTTAACCTATTACAAAAATAAAAAGGGTTTCGAGACAAGCCATTTGACACATCATAGGACCAAATCCGACCAGGCATTCGTGAAATATCGGAAAAAGTCTAAAATCACGGTTTTACCCCCAAAAAGCCTGTTTCCCTCATTCTCAAAACTTTAACCTATTAATAACATGTATAGGGCTTCGAGACAAGCGATTTGACACGTCACACGTCCAAATCCGACCTTGCGTTCGAGAGATATCGGCAAACTTCGTAGGAAAGTAGGCGACTATCTGGTTCTCTCCTCACCACCAAAACCCCTTCTTATCAATCATTTTTTTCAAAGAGCTCGCCCTCTTACAAAAATCCCAAGTGCGCATGCGTAAAAACAAAAACAAAAATATTAATCCATATCGGCAGCCAGCCAAACGCATGCGCGATATGAGCAACCACGTTTAAGTTCATTTTAGCAGCGCACTTTATACATTTCGCATTTGAAAAGAGACTTTCACCAAAAAAATTACAATTTCACCCTATAGTAGGGGTAGGTTTTATTTAGGGGTTGAAATGAGTGGTCCATTTGAAAGAGGGCGTTAGCCCGAGTCCAACGACACCTCATTTGTCAAAATCGGACCATGGGTTTGCGAGATATCGACTTTGCCCCTGAATGTATTGCGGGTTAGTATGTGACGTCAGAGGGAGAGGTGGTGGGGTGGGGCAGAACTCCTAGTAGCCCCCTACTACTAAGTTACACTCGGTCACATTCGACTACCTTCGACAGTCGCCCGAACCGGTCCCCTCCCCCACTTCCATCCACAAGCTATATAGGCAATGCACACCAGCCAGCTCAGTCAGTTGGCTGGCCAACACAGGTCGGCTAACAACTGGGTCTGCTTCCAAGCCAGACCTTCCACCCTTTCCCCTCCCCCTCCCCCCCCCCTCCCCTCCCCCCCCTCCTCCCCTCCCCCCAAGCCCCCCAGGGAACGCCTGGGGGGCACGTGACCACGAGAAACCATGGATGACCTTGAAATCTGTCCAGGACCGGCTTAGCCCTACTACTGACGTGGGTGAACATACAGTACATTACATTATTTTCCTCTACCACCATACAAATCTCGAGGTTGATAGCTTTAATCGTTTCGGAGTTATTGAATTCCGGTAAAGAAGAGAACGTGGCTGCCTTGTTTGGTGACACTTCTTAAAATTTCGATGTGGTATCAGTTACAGTTTCAGAGATATAAAATACTGGTGAGAAATTGGTCAAACGGATTAACATTTTAAGGCCTGGTCGACGTTGGACAACGTATTCGCATAACCACCATGTTGGTTTTATATTCATCAGGTTTTTGGAACTGTCAGAGGTGAACTTATATTACTATCCTTTACCACCAGAGGCGGCCAGTGATATTGGACTCAAGGACGCTGTCCTCCCACCCTCCTCCCTCCTCATCAGCCCTAACGTTCTCTCTCCTCGCACCTAATGTTTTGCCATCGTGACAAAATGTGTGTAGTACCTCTCCTTGCCGATAGAGCGCACCGGATACTCGTGAGGACTTATCAGAAATCGCCCGCTTTGTAATTTACGTTGCCATGAAAACGAATACCTCCAGTTATCCCCTCTCCATGCTCTCACGAGCTACGTCACGAAATGTGTGGACTAGGTCAGCTTGAGTCTGATGCAGCCACTGGATAGCTTCCCTCCTGGCTGCTTCAAACTGCCTGCCCATTCAACAATTACGGCATTGGTTTATGCGTACAACCTCATTTCCAATTAAAGGCGCTAAAAGCAGCACCAAGTCACTGTGGCAGACATAAGTTTTGTATTGATGATAATGGCGAAGTTGGAATGTAGTCTGAATGATTTTGTAATGTTGTACTGCTGCGTGTCCTTTTGTTAACTAGAACTGGGCAAGTTAGAATACCGGGGAATCTCATTTCATGAGATACAATCGGACAATTCATTGCGTGAGAAGTGGTTACGTGGAATTTCCCGAGAAGGTGACAAGAGAGCAAGCAAATGGTTACCTTCTGATATCTGTTGCTTGTAGTCTTCATTTTCTTCCTGAGAGCTTCAGATCGCATACATTATTATGAAATTGGTTACAACTAGCGGGATGTGGGTTGGCGACTTCGGGACCCCAGCTGAGTTTCCTTGAGCTGAGCTCTTCTCTTATATCTTTCATGTCAACTCTTACCCCAACGTTATTAAGGTATCGGTGGCCTGGGATGTCTTTCATTTCCCTGCCTTAATTGGCTCTTGTCTCTTTCTTTCCTGATGCCCTAATTTTTGTAGGATCAGACCTAATTTTGTCAATGATGGAGATTATTTAAAGGGGTGAAATATCTAGATCATCTATCCTTAGTGGTTTAGGTGATAGTGAGAAATTATGATGAAATTAAAAATCTATTACTAGGCTTAACTAATTACTTACAACTAACTTATGTACTAGAAGAAGAAAACGACAATAATAATAAAAGAAAGAAACGAATAAGGGAAATAAATGACGGAATAGAAATGCCCTCTATCTTCGAAGAGCAGATGACCTTGCTGTTCATCCTCTTAAAACAAGAATCAATCTTCGAGGTAGTTGGAAACTACTAGAGCCATTTATTTATTTATTTACTCGAGTCAAAAGCATCAGACTATTTAACATACAAAAAATACATAGGGCTAGACATTTGAACAGGTGGAGTTTAATCTCAACGCTGCTTTGGAAGAGCTGGACATATACTATCGTAAGAACCAGTTAAAACCAAATCCTAGCAAAACATAAGCGTGTGCATTCCACCTAAAGAACAGACAGGCCCCCAGGAAATTTCAAGTGACCTGGAGAGGAGTGCAGTTAGAACACAATTTCCTGACTAAATATCCTGGCGTTACTCTTGACCGCACGCTGACCTTTAAACGGCACTGTCTGATCGTGAAACAAAAAGTATCTGCAAGGAACAACATATTGCGCAAAGTCACTGGATCATCCTGAGGTGCAGCAGCAAAATCAGTCAAAACTACAGATTTATCTTTGTGTTACGCGGCAGGTGAATATGCTAGCTCAGGGTGGTATAATACTGCACATGCTAAACAAGTTGATATCGCCCTAAATGAGTCTTGCAGACTCATTACCGGATGTCTGAAACATACACCGCGGGATAAGCTCCACTACTTAGCTGGAATTGCCCCTCCAGACATCAGGCGCGAAGTAGCTGCACACAGAGAATGGTAGAAGGCATCTACCTCCAATAAACATAATCATCATCCTCTTCCTCCAAGACTGAAGTCCAGGGAAAGTTTCATGAGGACAACAGTTAACATTGACCAACGGATAACTTCTCGGTTATCTGTGTGGAAGATGAGATCTGAACACCATTGAATGACACCTTCGGAACGTCTAGCTGCTGGTTTCACTGAAGAATGGCCAGTGTGGAAAACTCTGAACAGGCTCAGAACAGGGGTTGCCAGGTCAAAAGACAACTTGAGGAAATGGGGTTATTCCACATCAGTGGCGGATCCAGGCATTGCGCGGCCCTGGGCGATATGATAGAGGGGGGGGGGGGGGGGGGGGGCACAACAATAGAAAATAGTTTTGTAATAATAATAATGATAATATAATGAATAGTTACAATATATTGAATACACTACAGTACATTTTTTAATAACATGAAAGAAACCTTTAAGTCCCCTTGAAGAAGATTATGTAAACTATGAAATACCGTATTAAAATATTACTTTGCGACTTTTTCCCCAGCTGGGGTCTTCTATTATTTCACTGAAATCTAAACTTGCTAAACGGTCACGGGAGGTCATAGCTGCACTGAAAAAAAGATTAGGAATTATAAATTAGTTTGAAAAGTGTGATTAATTAATTTATTTATTTATTTTAATCCAAGGCGCGGGGCGCTGGGTGGTTGCCCTCCTCGCCCTCCCCTACATCCGCCCCTGTTCCAAATCATCAACCCTCTGCGAATGCGGGGCTCAACAAACTACGGACCACCTATATCAGTGTAGATTATGTCCTGGAAGATGCCATAGAAATTGCCAAATACTGGGCTAAAGTTGCTTAGACTGCCATCTTTGTTTTGTTTACCGACTTCATTTAACATTTCTTAATGTAATATTACTAGAGCCATGAAAGGCAGGTAGAAAAGGGATAGAGTCCACCCCAAAGTCAATGCAAAATGCGGAAAATGGATCACCCTGGAACTCCAAACGGTCGCCAACTCCCGAGCTCAAAGGCTGAGCCCTTGAAGGATGCACCATGTGTGGTGGAGCTACACATACCCTGCATCCTCTAGAGCAGGGGTCTCCAAACTTTCCAGCCTTAGGGCCATACTGATTACTCCAGTAAGTTCCGAGGGCCAAAACCATATTATCATTGTTGCCGGTGGTAAAAAGTGAAATAGTCCACTGATGAGAAAAAAGTCCGAAAAAGTACGCAACGTTGAAAAAAGGCTGCAAATCGGACTTAAGTCCGCAAAACGGCAACACTGCATATTATTAATTTTCCTGTCATTATCTGAAATTTCTAGATTAGTCGTAGAGTACGAGCCATGAGGAGTAACGTGACACGACATCTGGTGGACACAAGCGGAAATAGGTAGTACCTTCTATCGCTAACAGATGGCGCTAATATCACGTACAGAGTAATCTCGTAGGTTCGAGAGAGTTCTGGTGTCTTCCACTCACTTCTAGATGGCAGTAATTGGATAATATAAGAAGGCTAGTTGCGCAACCACAAGTCAGTTCCTATGACACTGTTGTGAAATAAAATAGTGCGTACCTCCTTAAAACGTGTTTGTGCGTGTTTAAGTTTAAGACATCTTTGTAACAGTATTTTGATTTGAATTGTTGCTTTTGTGTGTGATTTAGTAGTATGGAAAAGAAGCGAAAAATTGATAGTGAATGCTGAAAATTCAAAGATGAGTGGAACATTCAGTATTTCGTAATTGAGTCCAGTAACAAGGCGCTATGTTTGATTTGCAATGAAAGCATAGCCGTTCTCAAGGAATATAACATTAAACGTCATTATGAAACAAAACATTTTCATAATTACTCAAAATATACAGGAAGTTTGCGGACAGAAAAATTCGAAGCTATGAAGCGCGGATTGAAATCGCAGCAATCTTCATTTACAAAACTCAAAACCGAACAAGAGGCTGCAACTCGTGCCAGCTTTCGTGTGGCTCTTGAAATTGCAAAACGTGGAAAACCATTCACCGATGGAGAAATGATCGAAGAATGCATAATTGCAGCAGCCGAAGAAATGTGCCCAGAAAAGGTAAATTTATTAAAAACTGTCAGTATGTCAGCAAACACTGTGGCTCGAAGGGTAGAAAACATCGCTGAAAATATATCCTCTCAACTGTTCGACAAAAATGGAGATGTTGAGTGGTTTTCTTTGGCCTTGGATGAGTCAACGGATGTGTCAGATACTGCTCAGGTGTTGATTTATATTCGAGGAGTAGATAAAAGCTATGAAGTGCATGAAGAACTTCTTGATATGTATAGTATTCATGGCACAACTACTGGTACAGATATTTTTAAAGGAGTTGAAATGGCCATTAATCAAAAGAACCTTCGATGGAAAAACTTGAAATGTATTACAACTGATGGAGGCAAAAACATGAGTGGGAAAGATAAAGAAGTGGTCGCTCTTGTGTCAAAGACTGTAGAAAATGACGGTGGTTCAAAACCATTAGTCTTACATTTTATCATTCATCAACAGTCTTTGTGCGGAAAATGTTTGGATATGTCTGAAGTTCTGAAACCAGTCATATCAACTGTTAATTTTATGACATCTTTTGGGATGAATCACCGACAATTCCGACAATTTATTGAAGAGATTGGAGAAAATGACTTACCTTATCATACTGCCGTACGTTGGCTTAGTTGTGGGCAAGTCCTTCAGCGCTTTTTTGAACTTCGAGCAGTGATGGAAATATTTTTGAATGAAAAGCATCGCCCTCTTACTGAATTACAAAACAACGCATGGCTGTGGAAGTTAGCATTCTATGTTGATTTGACAAAACATGTGAACGAACTGAATTTGAGATTGCAAGGAGAAAACCAGCATCTTCCTTATTTATACACTAACTAGCTGAAGTACCCGTGCTTCGCTACGCGTCATAAAAAAGTAAAATGTGAAGGTGACAGTTAAAACAGGGGATGGGCGAGGGTCTGCGCAGAGGGAGATTAAGGATGGAACATTTTGTCCAACTACACCGTTCGGCGTTGACCATGTTTTATAGCACAACTTTAGGTTTTACTCGCTAACCGTTGGAGATACCTTTCGGATAGAAAATGTAATTTTAAACCTCGTATATGCCATCAAAAGTTTGCTATTTCTTAGCGTTCACTTTTGTATTTGAAATGGAATTATGAAAGTTTGAAACCAAAGGGTGTAGTGACGTCACTAAAATGGTCGCCATCTTTAAATAGTGCAAAGTATTGAAATCAAAAGTAGCCTATATGTTAATCAGGTAAATCAGCTACTTCCATGTAAAATTCATTTAAATCGGACCAGTGGTTCTTGCGTGATTGAGTAATACACAAACACACACGATCTCATTTTTAGCCTCGCTTCGCTCGCGTTACATTATTATTCAATGAAATGCAGGTTTAACCCCGTTAACACACCTTTAGAACCTGAATATCCAAAAATCCCTCCTTAGTAGACTTTTTCGACACACAACAAACATATCCCCTTCTTCTAACTTTAATAGTTTTGGTTGGTCGATGAGAGTGAATATCCAAAAATCCTTCTTTAGTGGAAGTTTTTCTTTCAGGATTTCACCCCTCCCCATAGGCCCCTTAAATTTGACTTATGAAAAAACCGTCGAACACCTATCGGTACTTATTTTAATTATTTGTTCATTTATTTATTTGTAAGCTGATTGAAATTCGGAGAAAATCAAACTCCTCGCCTATGTCGCTTAAGAGATATACGCTCCGTAAGGAATCTTTCAACCCCCACTTATCATCCCTTTCACCTCATAATATACACCACATCGAAAAACCATTAGACATGTGTCAGCTTATTTTTAATGATTAGTATATATGTCAAGTATCACATCCCCAAATGAAACCACTCGTGAGATATTGTTATTCAATGAAATGCACGTTTACCCCCTTAACACCTCTTTAGAACCTGAATATCCAAAACTCATTCCACAGTGGTCGTTTTCGACATACAACGAATATATCCCCAAAATTTCATGTTTCTAACTTCAATAATTTTGGCTGGGCGATGATGAGTGAGTGAGTCAGTCAGGACATTTTCTTTCATTTATTTTGAGAATATCACCCCTCCCTATGAACCCCTTAAATTGGATTTATGAAAAAAAAGAAACGGTCGGACACCTATTTATTTATTTAAAGCTGTTTTTCCCCCTGCGTTTGATGAGTGAGTAAGTGAGTCAATCAGTTAGGACACTTTCTTTCCTGTTTCCTCCCCCCCCCCACGAATTTCACCCCTCCCTATGGGGACCTTAAATTGGATTTATGAATAAATGGTCAAACACCTATTTACTTATTTTTTATGCTGCTTTTTCCGCTGAATTTCAAACTTATCGCCTATGTTGAATAAGCGATACAGTACATGCTCCGTTAAGAATCCTTCAACCCCCAATTTTCTCCCCTTTCACCTCATAATATACACCATATCGATAAACCCTTAGACATATGTCTGCTTATTTTGAATGATTAGATTATATGCCGAATATCACATCCCCAAATGAAACAACTCGTGAGAAATTCTTATTCAATGAAATGCAAGTTTAACCCCCTTAACACCCCTTCAGAACATGAATATCCAAAAATCCATCCTTAGTGGAATTTTTCGTCATACAACGAACGTATCCCCAAAATTTCAAGTTTCTAACTGCAATAGGTTTGCTGGGGGATGATGAGTGAATAACCAAAAATCCTTCCTTAGTGGACTTCTTTCCCCAGAATTTCACCCCTCCCCATGAGCCCCTTTAATTGGATTTATGAAAAAAAATCAACGATAGAACACCTATTAACTACTTTTTCAAGCTTATTTTTCTCCCTGAGATTCATACTTTTTGCCTGTCTTATAAGAGATACTTGCTCCGTTTAGAATCCTTCAACACTCACTTTTCACACATACACCGCATAATTTACATCACATCGAAAAACCCTCAGACATGTGTCTTCTTATTCTTAATGATGAGTTTATATGCCGAGTATCCCATCCCAAAGGTAACCAATCGGAAGATATTGTTATTCAATTAAATGCAAGTCTACACCCTTAACACCCCTTTAGAACCTGAATATCCAAAATTCCTTCCTTAGTGGACGTTTTCGATATACAACGAACATAGCCCCAAAATGTCATGTTTCTAACTTCAATAAATTTGGCTGGGCGATGATAAGTGAGTAAGTCAGGACATTTTCTTTCAATTATTTTTCATAATTTCACCCCTCTCATGAACCCCTTAAATTGGATTTATGAAAAACAAACGGTCGAACGCCTATTTACTTATTTTTGAGCTGTTCTTCCCCCCTCAGTTTGATGAGTGAGTGAGTTAGGACACTTTATTTCCTGTTTTTCCCCCAGAATTTCACCCCTCTCCAAGGGCCCCTTAAATTGGATTTATTAAAAAACAGTCGAACACCTATTTACTTATATTTTAAGCTGTTTTTTCCCGCCGAATTTCAAACTTATCGCCTATGTCGTATAAGAGATACACGCTCCGTTAAGAATCCCTCAACCCCAAATTTTCACCCCTTTCACCTCATAATATACACCACATCGATAAACCCTTAGACATATGTCTGATTATTTTAATGATTAGTTTATATTCCGAATATTACATCCCCAAAGAAACAACTCATGAGATATCGTTATTCAATGAAATGCACGTTTACCCCCTTAACACCTCTTTAAAACCCGAATAAACAAAAATCATTCCTTAGTTGACGTCTTTGACATACAGCGAACATATTCCCAAAATTTCATGTTTCTAACTTTAATAGTTTTTGCTGGGCGTGACGAGTGAGTGAGTCAGACAGGACATTTTCTTTCAATTATTTTTACCAGAATTTCACCCCTCCCCATGGGACCATTAAATTGGATTGATGAAAAAACGCTTGAACACCTATTAACTTATTTTTAAGCTGTCTTTTCCCCCTGAGTTTGATGAGTGAGTGAGTTAGTCAGTCAGTTGGGACACTTTCCCTCCTTTTCCCCCCTGAATTTGACCCCTTTCCATTGGCCCCTTAAATTAATTTATGAAAAAACGGTGGAACACCGATTTACTTATTTTTTAAGCTGATTTTTTTCGCTGAGTTTCAAATTTCTCGCCTATGTCGTTTAAGAGATAGGCCTAAACGCTTCGTTAGGAATCCTTCAACACCCACTCTTCACCTCTTTCACCTCATAATAATACACCACATCGAAAAACCCTTAGACACATGTCTACTTAATTTTAATGATTAGTTTATATGCCGAGTATCACATCCACAAATGAAACCACTCGTGGGATATTGTTATTCAATGAAATGCAGGTTTAACCCCCTTAAGAACCCTTTAGAACCTGAATATTCAAAAATCCTCCCTTACTGTATGGTTTTGACATACAACGAACATATCCCGAAAATGCCATGTTGCCAACTTCAATATTTTTGGCTGGGCGATGCTGAGTGAGTGAGTGTGTCAGGACATTTTCTTTCAATTTTTTCTTCATCAGAATTTCACCCCTACCGATGAACCCCTTAAATTTGATTTATCAAAAAAAAACTGTCGAACACATATTTACTTACTTTTAAGCATTTTTCCCCCTGAGTTTGAAGAGCGAGTGAGTCAATCGGTTAGGACACTTTCTTTCCTGTCTTTTTCTTTCAGAATTTCACCCCTCCCCATGGGCCCCTTAAATTGGATTTATGAAAAAACGGTCAAACTCATAATTACTTATTTTTAATGCTGATTTTTTCCGCTGAGTTTCAAACTCCTCGCCTATGTCGTTTAAGGGATACAGGCTCCGTTAGGAATCTTTCAACCCCCACTTTTCACCCCACCTCATAATATACACCACATCGAAAAACCCTCAGACATGTGTCTTCTTATTTTTAATGATGAGTTTATATGCCGAGTATCACATCCCCCAATGAAACCAATCGGGAGATATTGATATTCAATGAAATGCAGTTCTACCCCCTTAACACCCCTTTAGAACCTGAATATCCGAAAATCCTTTCTTAATGGGCATTTACGGCCCTTGAGGAAGCTGCATACCAAATTTCATTCCAATCCGTTGGGTGGTTCCTGAGATTTCATGATGAATGTGTGAGTGAGTGAGTGGTATTTGACAAATATCTAGTAAATAGTGTCAAGTCTTTGTTATGCTATACTCGGTTGACAGTGCTGTGTGAGCAGTTGAGTAACTAACGGGATTTCAAGTAAAGATCCTCATTTTCTATACCGGTAGTACAGAGCGCAAATGGCATCCAGTCGGCCGTGTCTCGACTTGAGCTATGTTGCCATGGAAACTATCTGCCTTGCCATTCCTTCATGATTATATTTGATGAATTTATTAGCTTTGCTGGAGTGCAAAAGGGCCTAAATCAGAAGATTGAGAAAGACTATCGAAAATGCATGTAGCCAGCGGTTCCTTCTGGGTCCTGAACTATGTGTATGCAAAATTTGGTTGAGATTGGGGGAACGGTGTAGATTTGTATACGGAACCAACCCACCCACCCACATACATACATACAGACTTTCACTTTTATATATAAGATATCAAATCATTCCGGAAGAAATTGATACTGTTTCAATCACAACTACGAAGTAAATGTTTTTCACATTTTAAAACATGTGAAATATTCAGCCACACCACTGAGACTGAGTTTCCTATCGATTTTGCAATCGAAACTTTGAGTGCTTTGAAAATAAATTTTGATACTCGTTTCTCGGACTTCGATGCCTTTGCGAATCAAATTAAGATTTTTCAGGATCCTTTTGATACTGACATTGAAACCCTAGCCCCGGAACTTCAAATGGAAATGATTGAACTACAGTGCAGTGATATAATTTAGAACAAATATCAAAACTCATCTTTGTTGGAATTTTATAAGAGTCTTCCACTGACAGAATTTGATAATTTGCATAAATTTGCTCGTGGGCTGTTTTCTGTTTTTGGTACTGTACCCGTTCGTCCTGGGGATGCGATGACCCATCTGCTATTACATCGCATTCCTGGAGTTCCAGGACAGAGCGGAGTTAAATGAACCTCTAGTCAAATAAGGAATGTGTCGGAAATTCAGCTGAGTTATCGAAAAAGCAGTGGGTAACACGAGACAAAGTATCTCTAGGGTCGTTACGGGCTTAAGTTTAATAAAAAAATGCAAATATAAATGGGCGCCATCAACTGAACTCCTAGCAAACCACATCCTTTCCGGTTAAGCCTTAATCAAGACAAGGAAAGAAAAAGGAAAATCACACCATCATCAGATCACAACTAAGATAAAAACAAATTTATTTCACTTTGATAGTCAGACAGACATTTTAAATATTCATCCTACCTGAGAGCATGGTCGAATGCCAACGTTAAATTGTCATTGTCCAAAAATCGAACCATCTCTTTTCTAATCAAAATATTTCATCCACATACAACGTGAAAAATCTCTAAAGTTCTCTTGGGTTCTCAGGATCACTGTAGCACTATGTCTTTCGTCACTGACATTTGTGATACCTGAGACCTAATTTCTCTTTAATTAACATCATGGATGTGGATTTGAAAAAAAAATTAATCTGTATAAACATACACATTATAATCACATATTTTAAACATCACGTAATTTTATGGCTTGCATGGCATAATTCAAATGTTAAATACGTTAGTAAAATGCTCCTAAACATCGAATAATTAATTTACACTATTTACATTGTCATTAATAATTGCTTGTTCGTGAATTACAGAAAATCCACTGCTCATTGCTCATACTTATCATCATCATCAAAGTTAAATATTTCTCACATTAATTCTCATCTCAAAATTCAACATATTACTGTCAGAATCATTAACTCATCACCATTAAATCATTTAAATGAAAATTATTATCATCACTTCATTATACTTTCTAATTATTCACCCACTCTTATTTTATCATCTACTTCAGATTAAATCATCTTAAATCATCAATATAAATTGTTTAATTCCTCAACTCAAGTTGCAATTTCTTAAATTATATCTCAATTAAATTTATTTTTAATCCATATAAATTCATTAATCATCAGCTTCTTTAATTAATTATCACCTTCTAATTCAGTTATTCGTCATCTATCCAATCGTCTATTAATTTATTTAAATCAGTTTATTTATCCAATCTTTAATTCATCCATTTACTTAATTCATTGATTTATTCCAAAATTTAATTTATCAATTTATTTAAATTTTATTCTTCTGGTTATTTAGATTTTTATTATTTCATCTAGTCATTCTGATTTTTATTTCATTAGGTCAGATCATTAATATGCTTAAATTTCAGATTATTAGTTCATTAATTATTATTCTCAGAAAATATTGTATTATCAACTTTATTTATTTGTTTAATTTCCTAACAAATTGTTTAATATGGGTTATAGAACGTTGTCTTACAGTTTTATCACTTCCAAGTTATATCTCGTATTTAATTATCATGCCAAAAAATATTATTGCCTTCACGACATCACGTTGGATCTGACTATCCACAACGACATTATATATCCTCACTTCTTCAAATATCACATTTGAATACCACAATTATTCCACAAAACTCCATAAATATTCAGCACATACAGCATGAATCTCAACAATTACGCTAGACTGGGTTCGACAACCTCATGTCTGCCTCAAAATACATTAGCAACATTGCAACTATCACTTGGCAACTTCCACAAAATGCCTATCACAAACTTCACTTAACTACGTTGCATGATCTACAACAAATATATAACTGGCTTCAAATTATCAACGCACACAATCTCCAATAACTGTAATTAATCTGATCACATCTAGACAAATTTTTAAACAATTAGAAAAAATATTACCTTAGTAATTCAAGATCTGCTTTCAAATAGCATAAATTCTCTTACAATCCTCATAATTCACATCACAGAAAAAACACCAATGTGCTATAATCTCTCGTTATCAAAATCTGCAATACTAATCTGCCTTAAAATAAATCTGACCATTAATGATTCATCTTACAAGATTCAATTACTTTAACTCCTTCTCAAAGGTATCAAACACAATTATAAAAATCATCAAAAGCATCAGCTGTACCAGCTGTTAAACTGTAAGTACTCTCAAAAGAGTATAGCAACAAAATATTGGATTGGCAAACAAGAATTACAAATGTAACCCTGCTGACATTTATCTTTACTTTATTTAACAAAAGTTCGACTGATATGTGACTAGTAGTTCCTTGTTTGATTCTCTTACAGTCTCATGTACACTCGGATGATAAAAATGAGTCCCTCAATGGCAAATAAGATGAGTAACCACCGTACAATCGTATAAATACGAAAGACCTTACCCCGTCGACTAACATGATAGTGCCCTGAACGATGGGTAAGATGAGTAACCACCATACAATCGTATAAATACGAAAGACCCCATCTCGAAGACTAAATGAGTGAATGTACCAGATAGGAATCAACAAGTCTCTAGTTGTCATATAAAAGCGATATTCATTCACTAAAGTGAATAACATCTTAATATCTCCAAACAATCCAATGGAAAAAATCCCTACTGATGAATAATACACACTCGCTAGTATGCAATGAACTGACGAAGTAATTTAGATAATCAATTGCAGATCACGAGTTCGAAATACTCGTCACACAAAAAAAACTATTCATGAAAACTATCCTTGCTGGAAAAATGTCTAAATGACCAAACATCTGCTTAATAAAGCCAACCAATGGTGAGAATTTCGTATAATGATGCCTGCGATATCATATGGTCACGCCATATTCTAGCAAAAATTCGAAGCATATAAAGTCATAGCCATGTCTTAAATAATCGTATTACTCCTATTAGAAAAATATACATGTGTGCCCAGTATTCATGAAAATAATCGCATCAGAAAGTTATAACTCTTACAGTACCTTCTCATAATCAGCTGTTATTAACTTTCAAAGATCGTCGATTTCCCTATGTAATGAATTTCTCGAAAGATTGGCGTGAATATCATTCCATCCATGCAATGACGATTGCCTTCAAATTCCAAGTGAATCAGCTGGTAGACCTCCTCCTCGTCAGGAATCCAATCCATCGCTCCATGGTGCCATCGCGTCTCTGTCTGCGTTTACTCCGACATGATGAACTTCTGGTTATCCATAGCGGATATTGTCCAAATCCTCACGAAAAAGTTCATAGAAACAGCGGACCCCCTTTTCCTCTTCTGCGTTACGCCACTGTTCCATACAATGTTCGGTTTGAGTGTTGAAAGTTCAATTTCCACAGCGGTTAAGTCTCACTTGTAGAAAATAAAATTGTTTCATGAGAGTGTCTAAGTTTATGACACACCCTGTAGCTGTGTTCGTACTCGGTAATTCATAATACTTCATAAGAAAGAATTGCATTAATGCACGAGCTAATGATCCTAAGTGCATTTGCTTAAAACATTTCATTTGCTTATAATCGTTAATGTTACTTGGAATGCGTTATGAAATGCATAGTCGTAATGTCATTAAGAAAAACTATGTTCATTTGAAGTTCACAGTTGCAGTATCTCGTAACTATCTGCCTTTATAATTCAAATGCTGGATAAACGTTCCATCTCAATGTTGTAATAAAGTTCAGCTTCTGTCATAATGCTTGCGTATAAAATGGGAAATAACCCGCTCGGCCATACTGCAATGCTATAATAATCTCCGCCTAAAGCTGGCCTCGCCATGTCGCTCTACTATGCTGTTCTGCGTTTCCAAAATGCAGCTTGGAATAAAGTTCTCCAACTCGTTTTACTGTACTGTTATAAACCCCGGCCTTCTCATGACTGCTTGGCCCGTACAGCTGGTTATGTAACCGGTCTCCACGCTGCCCACTGCTGGTGTCCGCCCGGCTCACTGACCTACTTTTCGTTCGCTGCTTGGTGAAGTTAAAACTGTCGCTTTCACTTTCCGTGACAAAAGCTGTGCGCTGCGCGACCTTTCCATACGCTCGGCATATGTCCTACTCTGCCCGCTCTCTGAATTCGACTGCGTTGCTCGCTGTACTGGACTCTCTTGCTAACAGATCTTGACTGCTAGGCTCACTGAGCTAGACTGACTTCCTCTGGACTGCAATGACCCTTACCTGCCTGGCGCAGTCATGTGACGTTCTCCCCACCTCTGTGGTCTTGCGTCACAAATACAATCTCGAACCCCTATCATCTCGTCTATTAAGTTATAAAATAACTTAAGGGTTATCTGACTTCCTTCAAATTATTACCATATATAATGCATGTTATATCTCCTCTTCTGAGATGTTTAAATACCATGTTTCATATAGATCTTAATAAAGCTTCATATTTCTATCCATAATTCCATCTGCTTACTGATGTCAGTGCCTTCTAAATCCTAGACCTTCTACGTCATCCTGACATTCCTCTTGACTCGATCTGAGTGCTATCTTTTCATAACTCTTCCCAAAATCTCAACTACGGCTTAATGTCTGCTGGCGTAGCCGATAGCCTCAACTAGGTATCGGGTACATCACTCCCGTACATCTCCTTTTTTAGCCTACTTTTCACATTTTGCAAGAATGAGGAAAAAGTAGACTTATGAGATCGATCCGGGAAAATGTCTGTCTGTCTGTCTGTCTATCTGTCTGTCTGTCTGTCCTTCTGTCTGTCTGTCTGGCTGTGTGTGTGTCCCCCCCCCTATCAACTCCTAAAGGGCTGCAGCAATCAAAACCAAATTTAGTATGAGTAAAGATGTGCACCGGAATAGCTCATGTCCATATTTGAAAATGATGTAAGTGCTACCAACTGCTGAAAAAACGCACTATCCATGTTGGATATCTTGCAAGGTATGCATGGGAGCTATTCCAAAATTGGCACACATGTAGATAAGACTATTTCAGTTTAATTTCCAGGAGGCCAACCATGACAGTGTTACCAAAATAAATTTAAGCCTTCTGATAGGTCCAATGTTTAAATGCATATAACTTCTACACTATCAATCGGATTTCAACCAAATTTTGTATGTAATATCTGTACATAAACAGATATGACTGAGCGTATTCTTAAGAGCCACCAGGGCTGCCAACTGTTAATAATTGCTCTCTCTATTTTTTATCCAAATACCAATATATCAGAAAGTATGCAAGCCAACAGCTTCAAACTATGCACACGTATATCCTGACATTTTAGATTAATTTGGAGTAACTTATATACGTCAGGTCTACCAACATGATTATAAGCCTGCTGATAGTACCAATTTTTAAATACATGTAACTTCTATACTATCAGTAGGATTTCAACCAAATTTCGTATGTGCTATGTGTACCGTAACAGATATGACTATCATTATTGTTAAGAGCAATCAGGGCTGCCAATTGTTAATAAATGCTGTCTATATTCTTTTTACCCTAATATCAATATATCAGAAAGTATGCAAGCCAACAGCTCTATACTTTGCACACGTATAGCCCCGGACATTCTAGATTAATTTGGAGTAATTAATACAAGGCAGTGCTGCCAACATGATTCTATGCCTGCTGATATGTAAAATTTTAAAATACATGTAACTTCTATACTAACAAATGGATTTCATCCAAAATTGGCGCAACAAGATATCATAATAATTCAGATTATTTCTGACCAGCACACGCATGGTATTGTTGGCAACATGCTTTTACGCGTGCTGATAGATCCAGTGTCCAACTGCATGTAACGTCCATTGGACTTCAACCAAATTTTGTATTCTGTACCTTAAGAGGTGGAACTAAGAATATATTCAGTCACCAGGGCTGCCAACTGTAGTGCTCTATTAGGCTACATTATACCAGGTATATTTTGAACTAATTAGATACTTCGATATTACCAACTTAATTTCGTCATTATTCTATATAGGTTCATATACTCTAGAATAGTTATTGGCATGAAAAGTAGGCTGTATAGTTCTTCACGGAACTTCTTGTTTTAATCAGGATTGAGAAAAAAAATACACTCTCAGGCTTTCTATATATAACACATGTACACGATAGATCTACAATCCCCTTATTCAGCATGATGGTACTTCCTAATACTAGCTGCATTAAGAGTTCCCACAACTTCATTAGTATCCATCCTGACAATCTCTTAGCTATTATTTCGGTACGTTTCTTCAATACGGAATGGACCAGCGTACAATGGTCAATGGTGCAAATTTATGGTAGATCTTCAGTTGAAGATTCGAAGTGACTGGCTTCCTAATCAGCACCTCATCATTTTCTTGAAATGGCTCGTGGAACCTCCTTCCTGCTTGTCTCCTGGCTCTCTTCTCCGCCTGTCTTCTGAGTCTCTCTCCTGCCATCTCGACTCTTCTTTCTTGTGTGGGTTGAGGATCTACTGGTGCCCTCACGACTCGGTCCCATGGTCTATCAGGTTTCAATCCATGATGAAGCATGGACGGAATCTGTCCAGTGCTTTCATGTACTGTGGAATTCAAGCATTGACTAATGATGGGTATTACTTCCATCCATCTATGGTGTTGCCTTGACACATATAAGCGACACATTTTACTGATTTCCGACATAATTCTTTCGGCTGGATTTCCCTCTGGATACCGCACAGAATTAAACACATGCCTTATTCCTAAACGTTCCATAGCAGTAGAAAATTCCATACTGGTGAATTGTGATCCATGGTCACTTAACAAAACTTCAGGTTTCCCCATGCTCGGAATAACTGTTTTCTCTAATCTGTTGATCACTTATTTGGATGTAGCTTTCTGGATAGGGCATAGAGATACGTATTTAGAAAATACGTCTACTGTTACCAAAACAAACTGGTTTCCTTTCGTCGAACGAGGAATCGGACCGAAAATGTCCGTAGCGAAAAGTTCTCTTGGCTTGCTGGGTAATATTGATCTAGGAACTTCTTTCATTAGCTTAGATGAATATTTACTTCGCTGACAACTGTCACAGGTCTTTATGACGTCGCGAACCGTTTGTCCCATTTGTCTCCAAACGAAGGTTTCTTGAGCGAGAGCTAAAGACTTGTCTACACCTACATGAGCTGCAGTTCGGTGTATCATCCAAATAACTGGTTTGACAAGCTTGGGTGAGATCACTACTCTAAGTTTAGTATGATCCTGGTCGATATATTGGCATATAACACCTCCCATAATATGATATTTTCTAGCCTCTATCTCAGTTCTTTGAAAATCTGGATCAGCGTTGTCCATCCTGCGTGTCAAAAAACGGTAAATTCTTCGCAAAGGTGCATATCTCTTCTGAGTTTGCGCTAACATCTTCAACTTTTCTAGAGTACCATTATCCTCTTGAATCAAATTTATATGGTTGACAATTACTTCCTCACAAGGGTTTCTGCTCAACACATCTGCTAACAGATTTAATTTCCCAGGTCTATGTACAACAGTTGGGTTAAATTGCTGTAAGAACAGAGCCCATCTAGTGATGCGGTCACTCGCTAAGTCTGTCTTCATAATAAATTGGAGGGCTTTATGATCTGTGATCACTGTTTTGTCATGTCCAAACAACACCTTCTTCCACGTCTTAAGAGCATGAACCACTGCTAATGCCTCTAACTCAGTTGCATAGTAATTCTTCTCACAATTCCTGAGCTTGCGACTGGTGAAAGCTAAATACCTATGTTTGTTGGTATCGTCCAGCTGATATAGGGTCCCACTGATACCTATTTTGGATGCGTCTGTCTCCACAAAAAATCTTCTAGCAAAATCTGGGTACTCAAGCTTGATATTTTGGATCAACATGTTCTTAGCCGCTAAAAACGCTTGATTGCATCTATCGTCCCATTTCCATCGATTTCCCTTTCTTAGTAAATCCTGCAGAGGTGCCTTCGTTTCTGTATATTCAGGACAATGTGTTGAAAAGAACTGACACATGCCTAAAAACTGCCGTACCTCTTTAATCTTTCGTGGGGTTGGAAACTCTGAAATAGCCATGATCTTCTTTGGATTGGGCCTATAACCATCTCCATCGATTCTATGTCCAAGAAATTCAATTTCTTCATGAAAGAACTGACATTTATTGAAATTCACCTTGAAGTTCGTCCTCCTAAGATCCTCAAAAAGCATTCGAAGGTGCCTGATATGTTCTTCCGCTGTCTCAGACGCTATAATCAGGTCATCAATATAGCTCACCACATGCTCTTTAACTGCATCTGACAAATTTTCATCTAGTGCTCGGATCATCACCGGACCACTATTTTTCACTCCAAAAGGTAACCTATTGAATACATATGTTTTATGGTCAAACAAGAACCCTGTGTATTGTTTGCAGTCTTCTGCTAGCTCCACATGATAATAAGAACTAGTCAGATCGATAGTAGAAAAGAAACTCTTTCCTCTGAATCTGCGCAACAATTCACGAATAACAGGTGGCCTGTCGTGTTCAGGAAGAACTCTTTCATTAAGGGCTCTAGCATCTAGGCATATCCTCAGCTTACCATTAGGTTTCTTGACAACAGCTAAAGGATTCAAATAAGCAGTTGGCATCTTCTTGATTATTCCATCTTTCTCCATATCGCTTATCATTGTACTAACTTCTTCCTTCCATTTATCCGGAATGGGATATAAATTTTTATGGTATGGTTTGTCATCCATCAACTTGATGCTGTAGGTAAAATTTTCTATGAGACCTGGTTTGTCATTGAATATGTCCTCATATTCTGAAATTGCTTCGTCAAACTGTTCCTTAATTTCTGGATTTATTTACTTGTCATGCCAGTTCTGTCTTCTATAGACCTTTCAATGCTGCATACTATCTCCTCCAATATATTCTCTCTAAAGAATGTCATCTCGGATTCCTGATTTTCCATGACCCCTTCTGGAAAGTACATGCGCCTACCCTGCATATCTATGATCAGGCCACTTTCACTTAAGAAATCCACTCCTAGGATCATGTCAAAATGTAGTTGACCCACTACTAGGAACATCTGTTCAAAACTTCTGGTTCCAATCCCTACATCTAAAAGTACCTGACTTATACATTTCATACTTCTGTCTGGGATCACCCCTTGAATCTTGCTAACAACAGTTGGCAACATCGTAATTTCTCCTGATAATTTCAACTCATCCAGGCAACCTATGGATATCAAGCTCACCATAGCCCCCGTGTCTACTAGTGTCTTTATTTCTTTTCCCATGACTTCCACACTGATAACTGGCAATTCATGTCTATTTCCTCGATGTACTACGTCTTCCTCCTCGATTAAATCCTCGTCTTTGACCTGATACGTTTCCACAATGATGATCGATTCCCAATGATTAGCATCTTGCTCTGCAGTTAATTTGACGTTTTTTTTCCTCGCCACTCGTGCTTGCTCGATTGACATCTCTGACAGTCTCCTCGGGTGGTGCACTAGGCTGTCTATTTTCTTGCCTCGATCTCTCATATTCACGATTATCTCGTCTTTCATTTGGCTCATTTCTTCGGCCATCCTGCCTGTCGTTTCGATTATACTGTTGACCTTGGCTCCAGTTGTTTCTACCACGATATCTATTGTTGTATCGATTCCTACCTTGATATCTGGAATTCTGATTATAATTTCTGTATCGGCTGTCTCTTGCTTCCTGATCGTATGGCCTCTGATATGGTCCTCTATATCGATCATTTCCACGAACGTTACGGATGTTTCCTCGATTTCCTTCGTTCCTTCTGTTTTCCCAGGAATCTCTTCTGTCCGTTTGAGCTGCGTTATCAACGACTACCGCATTCACCTCTTGCGAGTTCCGATTGTCGTTTCTTGCATTTCTAGGCGTAACTTGAGCGCTTGTATAGTCCAATCGCCGTAAAATGTCGTCATAGTGCTCAAGTGTGTTTGCTCCCGACGCTATGAGTGATCGCTGTACCTCAATCGGTAACTGTCTCGCTATAGCTTGCAAAAGCTCTTCTTCTGGCAATGGAGGAATCAGAAACTGTAATTTAGCCAATTGTGAAGTAAAATAATTGGCATAATGCGTCGGATGTGACGTAGAATAACGTTTCGAGTTCATTTCTGCTCTTACGTTCAGCTGATCCTCTGCACTCCAAAATCTCCTCAAGAATGCTATTGCAAATTGCTCCATATTCGCAAAATTGCTTCTGAATGCTCTAAACCAAGTTAACGCAGGCCCGTCTAAGGCGCGTTCGACTATCCTTAGCTCTCTTTCCTTGGCTACTCTATGTTCCGCCATGTAGTCTCGAATATCTCGCAGAAATTCGACTGGTGTGACTCCTGTGTTTCCAGAAAACTTCCTCGGCTTGTCATCCAGATTTCTGATAATGGTAACTGGACCTGAGTATCGTTCACTTGTACCCAACGTACTCCTATTCGAACTCGGATTATCCTGAGGGGTTGAACTTGCCCTTTCGAATGTCACATTCGGTTGTGTTTGACGGTCTTCTCCCATGCTAACTTCTTGATTACTCATACTGCGGTCTATCGCTGTCTGATTTATCGATATTTCCCCTGATGTAATATTCTGACTTGAGAAACTATTAATCATAGATTCTAGTTTAGTTATCCTATCTTATGCCAATTTTTCTGCGGTCTTGACCTGAGTCTTCAACTCATCTAACGACGTAACATTCTGCGTTTTATTACTCTCGTCTAAATCGTTTTTCAACTTGTCAATCTTGTCTTCGCATGTATTCTTTACTGACGCGACTTGTTCCTTTAACAGATCAACATCTGTCCTAAATAGAGTTGAATCTATCTTCATCGCTTCCTTGTTCTCCGTAAACCTCGCTTCTAAGTTCGCCATACCTGCGATTAATTTCTCATCTAATCCTGCACGTTTTTCTTTTGCTTCGGCATCGACCTCACTATACCGTTCTTCCACGATTGCACCGACTCTATTTTTGAATAAAGCTAAGTTTTCATTAACCTTTTGCTCTATATCATCATCCATCTTCCTAATATCTTTCTGCAATTGATTCTCTAATGATTTTAAATTAGAACCTCTCCTAAGACTTCATCTTTAATGGTCCCAATTACTGACTTTAAATCTTTAATCTCATTACCTAGATTCATTTCTAGACCTTTGATTTTAGTCTCGAAAGATACTTCGGTAGACCACTCTTGAATTTTGCCTACAGACGCCACTAAACCATCGATGTCGAATCTCAACTTCGATACATCCAATTTAATGTCTTTCTGTATAAACATAACGTCTGTTCTTAAAGTAAGAATATTTTCTTCTCCTCTACTTTCTAATTCAATGATATTCTTTCTTAATATTTGAACATTTTCCTCTCCTTTCATATTTACTGCAATTATATCTAATTGTAAAGTCTTAAGCATTTCATTATTCTTTAAAGTTAATCTATTCTCTAACCTAGTTAACTTGTTTTCCAATTCAGTGTTAGTTTCTTCACTACGAGCTTGTAATTTCTCTTCCAATGATTTAAAATTATCCTCACTAGTTGACTGTAATAATTTTATATTAGCTTCGTTACTAATCTGTAATGATTTCAACTCATCTTTACTATTTGACTGTAATCTTTCTTCTAATGATTTAAAACTATCCTTCAAGTTAGCTTCACTAGCTTTCAAATGACTTTCAGTACTAGTCTGTAATCTAGTCTCTAATGACTTTAAATTATCTTCACTATTTGACTGTAATAATTTTAAATTTTCTTCATTACTAGTCTGTAATGCTTGCACATTTTCTTTACATTTAGCTTCTAACCTAGCTTCTGAACTATTTATCTGTTCTTTAACTTCCGTTTCCATTTTAAGAATGGTTTCTGCAATACCAGACATACCACTCTGTAACTCTCCTAACACCTTAGCTAAATCTTCCGGCAACATAATTATATTTTCAATAGACGTTTTATTCAGAGACGTTAGACAACAACACATCACAATGTCTCAATTCCTGCATTCACTTGGGTATGAGAAAAATGACTTATAACTAACATGATATAATACTAATACGATTAACATGAACACTGGAATGGGCACACAAGTATATTGTCTGACTAAGTTTAATAAATTTTATAACACAATTAAATGAACTTGAGATCAATCTCTCAGAAATCTAAATCTGATGTGATTCCATAGAATAAACAAAATCGAAGCCCCACAGGTGGGTAAAGCCAATTCTCCCTCTCTCTCTGTACCCGATCGTCCTGGGGATGCGATGACCCATCTGCTATTACATCGCATTCCTGGAGTTCCAGGACAGAGCGGAGTTAAATGAACCTCTAGTCAAATAAGGAATGTGTCGGAAATTCAGCTGAGTTATCGAAAAAGCAGTGGGTAACACGAGACAAAGTATCTCTAGGGTCGTAACGGGCTTAAGTTTAATAAAAAAAATGCAAATATAAATGGGCGCCATCAACTGAACTCCTAGCAAACCACATCCTTTCCGGTTAAGCCTTAATCAAGACAAGGAAAGAAAAAGGAAAATCACACCATCATCAGATCACAACTAAGATAAAAACAAATTTATTTCACTTTGATAGTCAGACAGACATTTTAAATATTCATCCTATCTGAGAGCATGGTCGAATGCCAACGTTAAATTGTCATTGTCCAAAAATCGAACCATCTCTTTTCTAATCAAAAATATTTCATCCACATACAACGTGAAAAATCTCTAAAGTTCTCTTGGGTTCTCAGGATCACTGTAGCACTATGTCTTTCGTCACTGACATTTGTGATACCTGAGACCTAATTTCTCTTTAATTAACATCATGGATGTGGATTTGAAAAAAATATTAATCTGTCTAAACATACACATTATAATCACATATTTTAAACATCACGTAATTTTATGGCTTGCATGGCATAATTCAAATGTTAAATACGTTAGTAAAATGCTCCTAAACATCGAATAATTAATTTACACTATTTACATTGTCATTAATAATTGCTTGTTCGTGAATTACAGAAAATCCACTGCTCATTGCTCATACTTATCATCATCATCAAAGTTAAATATTTCTCACATTAATTCTCATCTCAAAATTCAACATATTCCTGTCAGAATCATTAACTCATCACCATTAAATCATTTAAATGAAAATTATTATCATCACTTCATTATACTTTCTAATTATTCACCCACTCTTATTTTATCATCTACATCAGATTAAATCATCTTAAATCATCAATATAAATTGTTTAATTCCTCAACTCAAGTTGCAATTTCTTAAATTATATCTCAATTAAATTTATTTTTAATCCATATAAATTCGTTATTCATCAGCTTCTTTAATTAATTATCACCTTCTAATTCAGTTATTCGTCATATATCCAATCGTCTATTGAAAATGAAAATCCACAGCCTGCTTCCAGTCTCCGACCGGGTCAGGAATGGAATGAATGAAGCCCCTATCTAGCGGCGAGGATATGCACTGTGCCGGCTGCCGAGGCCTGACGCACTCCTCTGGGGCAATGATTAAATGAATGACAGATGAAATGAAATGATAGTGGAGAGTGTTGCTGGAATGAGATGTTGACAGGGAAAACCGGAGTACCCGGAGAAAAACCTGTCTGCCTCCGTTCTGTCCAGCACAGATCTCACATGGAGTGACCGGGATTTGAACCACGGACTCAGCGGTGAGAGGCCGGCGTGCTGCCGCCTGAGCCACGGAGGCTCATATCCAATCGTCTATTAATTTATTTAAATCAGTTTATTTATCCAATCTTTAATTCATCCATTTACTTTATTCATTGATTTATTCCAAAATTTAATTTATCAATTTATTTAAATTTTATTCTTCTGGTTATTTAGATTTTTATTATTTCATCTAGTCATTCTGATTTTTATTTCATTAGGTCAGATCATTAATATGCTTAAATTTCAGATTATTATTTCATTAATTATTATTCTCAGAAAATCTTGTATTATCAACTTTATTTATTTGTTTAATTTCCTAACAAATTGTTTAATATGGGTTATAGAACGTTGTCTTACAGTTTTATCACTTCCAAGTTATATCTCGTATTTAATTATCATGCCAAAAAATATTATTGCCTTCACGACATCACGTTGGATCTGACTATCCACAACGACATTATATATCCTCACTTCTTCAAATATCACATTTGAATACCACAATTATTCCACAAAACTCCATAAATATTCAGCACATACAGCATGAATCTCAACAATTACGCTAGACTGGGTTCGACAACCTCATGTCTGCCTCAAAATACATTAGCAACATTGCAACTATCACTTGGCAACTTCCACAAAATGCCTATCACAAACTTCACTTAACTACGTTGCATGATCTACAAAAAATATATAACTGGCTTCAAATTATCAACGCACACAATCTCCAATAACTGTAATTAATCTGATCACATCTAGACAACTTCTTAAACAAATAGAAAAAATATTACCTTAGTAATGCAAGATCTGCTTTCAAATAGCATAAATTCTCTTACAATCCTCATAATTCACATCACAGAAAAAACACCAATGTGCTATAATCTCTCGTTATCAAAATCTGCAATACTAATCTGCCTTCAAATAAATCTGACCATTAATGATTCATCTTACAAGATTCAATTACTTTAACTCCTTCTCAAAGGTATCAAACACAATTATAAAAATCATCAAAAGCATCAGCTGTACGAGCTGTTAAACTGAAAGTACTCTCAAAAGAGTATAGCAACAAAATATTGGATTGGCAAACAAGTATTACAAATGTAATCCTACTGACATTTATCTTTACTTAATTTAACAAAAGTTCGACTGATATGTGACTAGTAGTTCCTTGTTTGATTCTCTTACAGTCTCATGTACACTCGGATGATAAAAATGAGTCCCTCAATGGCAAGTAAGATGAGTAACCACCGTACAATCGTATAAATACGAAAGACCTTGCCCCGTCGACTAACATGATAGTGCCCTGAACGATGGGTAAGATGAGTAACCACCATACAATCGTATAAATACGAAAGACCCCATCTCGAAGACTAAATGAGTGAATGTACCAGATAGGAATCAACAAGTCTCTAGTTGTCATATAAAAGCGATATTCATTCACTAAAGTGAATAACATCTTAATATCTCCAAACAATCCAATGGAAAAATCCCTACTGATGAATAATACATACTCGCTAGTATGCAATGAACTGACGAAGTAATTTAGATAATCAATTGCAGATCACGAGTTCGAAATACTCGTCACACAAAAAAAAAACTATTCATGAAAAGTATCCTTGCTGGAAAAATGTCTAAAAGACCAAACATCTGCTTAATAAAACCAACCAATGGTGAGAATTTCGTATAATGATGCCTGCCATATCATATGGTCACGCCATATTCTAGCAAAAATTCGAAACATATAAAGTCAAAGCCATGTCTTAAATAATCGTATCACTCCTATTAGAAAATATACATGTGTGCCCAGTATTCATGAAAATAATCGCATCAGAAAGTTATAACTCTTACAGTACCTTCTCATAATCAGCTGTTATTAACTTTCAAAGATCGTCGATTTCCCTATGTAATGAATTTCTCGAAAGATCGGCGTGAATATCATTCCATCCATGCAATGACGATTGCCTTCAAATTCCAAGTGAATCAGCTGGTAGACCTCCTCCTCGTCAGGAATCGAATCCATCGCTCCGTGGTGCCATCGCGTCTCTTGTCTGCGTTTACTCCGACATGATGAACTTCTGGTTATCCATAGCGGATATTGTCCAAATCCTCACGAAAAAGTTCATAGAAACAGCGGACCCCCTTTTCCTCTTCTACGTTACGCCACTGTTCCATGCAATGTTCGGTTTGAGTGTTGAAAGTTCAATTTCCACAGCGGTTAAGTCTCACTTGTAGAAAATAAAATTGTTTCATGAGAGTGTCTAAGTTTATGACACACCCTATAGCTGAGTTCGTACTCGGTAATTCATAATACTTCATAAGAAAGAATTGCATTAATGCACGAGCTAATGTTCCTAAGTGCATTTGCTTAAAACATTTCATTGCTTATAATCGTTAATGTTACTTGGAATGCGTTATGAAATGCATAGTCGTAATGTCATTAAGAAAAACTATGTTCATTTGAAGTTCACAGTTGCAGTATCTCGTAACTATCTGCCTTTATAATTCAAATGCTGGATAAACGTTCCAACTCAATGTTGTAATAAAGTTCAGCTTCTGTCATAATGCTTGCGTATAAAATGGGAAATAACCCGCTCGGCCATACTGCAATGCTATAATAATCTCCGCCTAAAGCTGGCCTCACCAATTCGCTCTACTATGCTGTTCTGCGTTTCCAAAATGCAGCTTGGAATAAAGTTCTCCAACTCGTTTTACTGTACTGTTATAAACCCCGGCCTTCTCATGACTGCTTGGCCCGTACAGCTGGTTATGTAACCGGTCTCCACGCTGCCCACTGCTGGTGTCCGCCCGGCTCACTGACCTACTTTTCGTTCGCTGCTTGGTGAAGTTAAAACTGTCGCTTTCACTTTCCGTGACAAAAGCTGTGCGCTGCGCGACCTTTCCATACGCTCGGCATATCTACTCTGCCCGCTCTCTGAATTCGACTGCGTTGCTCGCTGTACTGGACTCTCTTGCTAACAGATCTTGACTGCTTGGCTCACTGAGCTAGACTGACTTCCTCTGGACTGCAATGACCCTTACCTGCCTGGCGCAGTCATGTGACGTTCTCCCCACCTCTGTGGTCTTGCGTCACAAATAAAATCTCGAACCCCTATCATCTCGGCTATTAAGTTATAAAATAACTTAAGGGTTATCTGACTTCCTTCAAATTATTACCATATATAATGCATGTTATATCTCCTCTTCTGAGATGTTTAAATACCATGTTCCATATAGATCTTAATAAAGCTTCATATTTCTATCCATAATTCCATCTGCTTACTGATGTCAGTGCCTTCTAAATCCTAGACCTTCTACGTCATCCTGACATTCCTCTTGACTCGATCTGAGCGCTATCTTTTCATAACTCTTCCCAAAATCTCAACTACGGCTTAATGTCTGCTGGCGTAGCCGATAGCCTCAACTAGGTATCGGGTACAGTACTACTTATTTGTGTGAGAAGACCTTCTCCAAAATGAAGTACACAAAAAATGTTTACAGATCTAAATTAACTGATGAGCATCTTAAATCACTTTTAATAATTGGTACAAGTAAAATTAGTCCACAACTACAAACTATTGTCAGTGGAAAATCTCAATTACATAAATCTCATTAGTATTTCATATGTCTGCACGTTATACATGTCTTTACTCATTACAACTTATCCAACTTATCACAAAAACAATAACAATAAGCCTACAACAATGTTATGAGTAGTTAGCCCATGACCATATCAATGTAGATGTCATATTAATAATTATTCAACATAAAATTAGAATACTTCAGTAAACTAAATTTAATTTGCTATAAAAGTATGTTCTCTAAAAGGAGTTTTCAAGTATGCAAGCTCTCCGCGGGCCGGACAAAATCTGTCCGCGGGCCGGATGTGGCCCTCGGGGCGTAGTTTGGAGACCCCTGCTCTAGAGCCTTGCGTAGAAGGCATGATATGCCATGAAACTAAAAGAATAGGGCTGAATCCTCGAAGAATTAGGGTATCAGGATAGATGATATAAGGGCCAGTTGAGGCAGGAAAATGAAAGACTCCCTAGACTCCGGATGCCCTAATACCGTCGCGGTCAACAAGAGTTGACTAAGGAAGGTCGATAGGTAGCTGACAGAGAGGAGCCCGGCACAAGTAAGTGGAAATCATAACGGACTCGGCTAGGGTCCAATGGTCTCCAACCCAAGTCCCATTAGTTGTGAGCCCTGTTGGTGGGAATTCACCTCCTAGGGCTCATGGCTACTGAACTTCGTATTTGGCGCCCCCGATGGATTCCTGAGCTAGGTCCAGTTTTCCATTTATTCAGTGACTGGGAGCAAATATGTTTAATGCCTTTGATATTTCTTTGAAAACAGTAGTGCCGGGTACTAACGAAATAAGTAAATCAGGCCACTAAAAAGAAGTAAGAGAGTGCAAAACAACCAATTCATGTATGAAACTATCTGTGTCAATTACTGGAAAAGCATCACAAAAACGGTTTACATCTTAACGATTAAGGCCCCGTCGGTTAAATTCACGAATCGCCACTGCTGCAAACCCATGTTATCAAGGAACGTTGTGGCTATTAGCCATAATTACTTGTGTGTACCGGTACCGGTATCTACTGTAGGTTGTCTGTAGAGGTACGGTAGCGTACCGAATTAGGCGTATGCATTTGTAGGAGAGACAAGGATTGGAAAGGTGGTAGCCGTGGCCTTAATTTAGGAACCATCATTTTACAGGATCGGGGTGGTGGGATCTTACCAAACTCTCAGGTATCGGTAGTCTAAATATGTTAAAATAAAAACTAAGTAACACGTTCATGTTGGAAGACATGAAATGTTTTGTAGGGACATGACAAACCTTAGGTATTCATAATTCATTCATAACATGTTTTACAGCGGTAATAAATGCTCAGTACGCTGTGCAGATTAGTTTATCGATTCATAACGGCCAACTGTGGAGGGTACAGCCTTATGACCACAATATACTTGCTACTACCATGTTAGTTACTGAAGTCCATTAGAGACGATAATGTTTCTAGTTTGATGTGTACGACCTGTAATACAGATAGGACGATGTATTTTGTGACGTCTGAACGCAAGTAATGCCGAGTTCTAATAGTGCAGTAATTCAAGTTCACTTTCACTTAGCCGAATCAAAGGTATTGATAGGTTTGTAATGTACGTTATCGTTTTACAATATTATATTTTCTCCGCCTGCTCCCAAATCAGGTTAGTGTGTACAGAAGTAAAGAGAAACCGAAGTTACTTTATGTCTCGTCAACCGCGTGGATAAACAATAAATACCGTACTTGCGCGACCTTGACCATATAACTTACTTGCAAACATTGACTTAGAGTAAATGTTCGCAAGTTAAGCGTCATGGCCGTACGGTATAAGTTTTACTTTTGTTGACAAACATAAGCTCTCCTTATCACTGTGCATCTGGAGGAATCTATCCGGTTTACGAGTAGGCAACCTACAAACATTTGGAGGTCGGAAGTTACTTCATTTGATTTATTAAATATGGGACTGATTGGTCGTAGGCTACTGGGGTTATTGCGGTCTTTCACTAATTATTAAGTGCTCTTTCTGTGTTCTAGTTTCCTCAACATAATGGAAGAAAAACCGTTCATCAAGACTGACCCACAATGCTTGTCTTATTCAGATGAATTCCCGTACATTGTAAGTTGCATTTTAATTCGTATATGTTGTAACAATGCAATCTTAGTTATGTGCATAGCATGCAAGCCTTATTGACTTAATACTCAATGGTAAATGGTTGGTAACCCGGATCTGTTAACTTTTACTGTTTTTGTTACACGTTTGTGTCTATATATTTTGCCTTGTTTTACTTCCCAGAAGTCAAATGAACAGTCGCCCTCTAACAAGCTGCAGGACGAGGCTGGGGATGGTTTAGAAGATGAAAAGATAACTATTAAGCAGGAACTTGAAATACAGGTGATTATTATTATTAACGAAGTATTGCAGCCAATGGCCATGAAATGAATCAACATACTAAAATAACAATTAGACAATACAAAACTGCGTCAGGGAACTGGTTCGTTGCTTGCACCAAATGACCTGATATCTGTCACACTTTTTGTCACATAAGATACACTGACACTTATCTTCTGGCTGATGGAAGTCAATGAATATAACGTGCAATTTCTTCCGTAATACTGTTAAGCTCCTCAATATCTAATTGTAAACATTGAAAGGCTTGAGTGGTAGGTTTTGCATTACATTACATCGGCGTATTCAGTAGTATGCTGAACTGGTATGCCCAAGATGGCGGGTTCACACCTGGCCGAAGTCGTCGGATTTTTTAAGAGCGTTAAAATCTTTCAATATACCTTCCTTCGCAGGGGAAGTAAAGCCAGTGGGCCCATGTCATAGATTTAAGGCATGTAAAAGAACCTACCGCTGCAATTTGTGGTGTGTAGCGAAATTAATAGGTTATACTTGGATGGTTAGGAAACGCTCTATCATGTTCCAACGTTCACCACTAGTGTTAGTGACAGTAGCATGTTATGTGTGCGTTTCAATTATTCAGTCATTTTTTTTCTATAAGAAGACCAAACAGTAGTAGCTGATGTTATTGCATTAATACTGCAGTTTCACACTACTGGCACCCTGGGTCCTCTTGTAAGTGAAGTCTACACCACCTGCCATATTAAAACTCACTTATATACGGCGCTTGAGATTGATTGACCTGGTGTTTGCGTGTCATATGCCTTAGAGGCTAGTGGGGAAAATGGAAGGCCGCCTCAGCAAACAAGCCTATTACCGTCAAAAGAACAATGTTTGGGTTCTTACTTGGTCGTCAGCAATAATATTTGAAATGAATAATCATCATCACCCCATCATTCTTCTTTTTGAAAACAAGACCGCCATCGGAACTCGAAACCGAATACCTCACTTTCCAAGCAAATTCACCACACATGGCCTTTGACTTTATGTAGAGGATAAGTATGTTGAGTGACATGCGCTATAGACTAATTTGTCCAAATCCTTGTTATAGATTACTCAGTAAAATACATAGAATCTAAGTATTAACTTGCCAAAACTAACATATTAGGAAGCTCGTTTAAAATAGGCTTATGGGAAAGATGAAGGCCACCATAGCAAACAAACTCAGTACCGGCAAAAAACAAAACCAAAAAAACCTATATCTGGCAGCAATCATACTGAAAAGAGCCCGACATTGCTTCTGCTTGCTGGTGCCAGGCTCGTTTTTCATCTTTTCTTTTGACCTTCATTGGTCAACTCTCCCCCAATTTCGATCCCAATATAATCAGACATTAATCGATTTTCATACCTTAATTGAAATTTTTTCTTACTGCCGGCACGATATTACTTAAGTTATTTTTATCCTACTTATCCAATGTATTGCATCTGTGCTGTTATTTAGTTTTAGGCTATATTACACTTGGGCGATTTTTAAGTATGGCGATATGTGACGTGCTTAAATGCGGACATGAGGACAGGGTTTTCTTGTTCTCTCATAGTCTCGTACCAACAACACTGCTGCACGCACTTTCCCCAGTGTATTTTGTAGGTGTGTAGATAGACAGCTGAGGGAATGGTTGAAGTAGTGCCATAGGTTGGAGAGGATATGAGACGCGGTAAGTGCTTTAACATGGGCTGCTTCATGTCTAGCGTATGTTTCTGATGAGTACATTTACATACTCTTTATGGATTGTTCATGTGAATTCGGGAATGAGAATCGATCACAGATTTCCTTGTGGTCAGACTAACAAAATTTCAACCAAACTGGAAGATTCGCATTGGTGATGTTCCCTTGCAAGGGTCCTTCATGGCCTAGTGGCTTTTAGGTGCCCACCTGCTTTATTCTGAGTTCGGTATTCTTCAAAGATTGAGGCATTCTTTATTTTGTAGACATTTAGGAGCCAATTTTAGTGTTGTCATCGTAATTATAGGATTGTTTTTCAGTTGGTTAACGCATTTCTGTGCCCTAAATATATCCTCGTCCTCAATCTGTCGCAGTATTAATTATATTCTATTATTTTACAAGCAGTGCAGATAAGTTGGATATTTTGCTGATATAAGCATTGCCTCTCTCTTCAACCTTGAGCAAGGAAGCTTAAGCTTCAGGCTAACAAGCCGTGAGGCAGACACGGGCTGTGATCAGTGCTTTCTGTGAATTTAGATCTTGCATAGATACTATGTAATTCAAAACCGCCTTGTCAAACACTATAGAATGTAGTTTAATTACTAATTATACGTACATGTTTCGGTGTTCAAGGACACCCTCGTCAGCGTAGATTGAGTATTAAAGTAATCTTTATATCAATTCACAAAGACAAAAGAGAAAATGGATATCCTTACAATGCAATATCAGAAATTTAAATAAAAAGAATGCTCACAAGAAGTATTAGAAAACATATGAATAAATAAGAATAGAATGAATATAAATATACCTTAATGGACTGTTTGTAAATCTATAATATGGTTCGATTATAGTTAAATGGACGTCGCTTCTGTACGATATAGCTTCCAAGGAAAGCGTCGGAACTATGCTGGTAAATCTGATAAAGATACTTTTCGTTATAATTAATACAAATTATCGATGATATTACCTCCTTGTAGATGCTAATAATTACTTGTAATTCAAGTAATAATAGATATATTCATTTGGCATTTCAGAGAACATTCAGGGTAGGTCACATATCGAATCCCGGGAAGAGTTTTGTGCCTTAGCTCATTCTTACTACCGGTAATACTTGAGATCACAAAATTGAGCTTCTTTTGAACTAGTTAATCTTTCAAAGAAATGTTGATGTTTCGAATTGGGAAGCATCCTGAAATTCACTGGAGACCCTTCAGTTATCTCACACAGGGCAGTGATTTCCTTGCTTTACAATTTAGAAGGGAAGATATTCCCTCCCCCCTCACTGGAGCCGTTGCCAAAGAATTTGTTCCGTTGTCCGATTATACCAAACGTAAGAAATTATAAGACAACAAATGAATCTTCATTTTTCTATTTCTTTAATCACATATTTACATTTTCCAAAGAACCAACCTCCAATAATAACGACTGAGGTTGTAATTTTTGTATATTGATTCAGTTTTAAAGCAGATTACACCTGTGTGTGAGGCAACACGATGTAAGTGCACCAACAAGCCTTCGCTCACACTCAGCCGCCACATACTAGCCATTCGCACAAAGCGTCACCAAAATAAGGCCTTGCCTAAAACAATTTAAATATCCTAGGTTTCTCAAAAAGTACTTGTCTGATATTTGGAAATAATTACACATTGAGGTCTGTTACCCTGTATTCAAAAATTAGCAAAGGGCCATTAAGAAAACCATAAACGGTACCAATATGTCAGCTATTCACAAAGAAAGGAAAAATGGTTTAAGTTAGTTTATGAGCCCCTTTGAACCATACAGGAAATTAATAACAGAAAATTGATATCTTTATCGGTTTAGAAGATATTGGTGAGGGACATCTTAGGTGACTGACCCTGTACATATATACCAACGGCTTGGCCATGTTGATACACAGGATTCTGTGTGATCGCAGTAAAACCAATATTGGGCGTAGCCAGAACTTGGACGGGTGACTCGTTCTGCCTATGGGCTAAAAACCCCTCATTATAGATATTGAGCTCTTCCTTTCTGTCTTCTTGTCAATGTTTAGGCACAGCCGTAACTCTTGGCCCAATAACAAATATGGGATTATAAATATATGTGTTAGGAGTTTGCAGGTTCTGGGAGACTTTATTTGCGGTTATTGTAAAGTATATATACGGAGCGGATGTCTCTGATGATGCAAAGTAAGTTAATTGGGCTGAAAGAATGGGAAACAGGGCTAACTTACCATTGCGCCGAAGGGACCCTTCTTGGTGAATCACTACTGAAATAAAAACTTAGACCGGGTCGCAAGGGATTTGCTAATTCAGAAACTAAGATGACATGCATCAAGATATGTGGAAAATAGGATGTAAAGGTAAAATAACTAATTTTACGTAAATCCTGGTTGAATATTCAACGCTGACTCTCAAAAAGTGTGCACTGAAATATATGGAGATGTGCTAAATGAGATGCTATTAATACATGCCGACTTTTTTCAGTTTTTTATGTGTAACATCTTTTCGTTCGGTTGTTGCATATTTTTAATGTGTAACATCATTCCACTCGATTGCTGTATATTTTTCTGTGGGGGTGATTTTGTAAAATGGGACAGAAGTGGGACGGAAATGCAATGGAAGCAATGAGCGCGCGCGTTGGCGGAGATTGATACAACGACATACTGTCGGCCATGTAGCTATGTGGAATGTAAATCGCAGAAGGTTTACTTCAATGTTTGGAGGCCCCATTAAAGATATTCCTACAATAAATCATCTTCAAAATGTCGTTCTTTGGTGTGAAAATATTCATTAAATCATATTTGCTGAAACAATTATGATTTATTAAATCTTACTACTTTTGATGTGCTCTTATTTAATATAAGCACTCGAGGCACTGTCGGCCAAATTACAGCACTATGTGTAATGTATATAGCATACGGTTTAATTCAAGGTTTGGCGTTCCCATTAAATAAATTCCTACAATAAATCATCTTCAAGTTGTCGTTCTTTGGTGTGAAAATATTCATTATATCATATTTTCTGAAATGATTTTGCACAGGAGTTTGACAAGTAGCGAGCGGTGACAGAGATTGGTACAACGACGTACTGTTGGCCATGTGGTTATGTGGAATGTAAATCGCATAGGTTTACCTCAAGGTTTGGAGGCGCCATTACAGATATTCCTACAATAAATCATCTTCAAACTGTTGTTCTTTGGTGTGAAACTATTCATTATATCATATTTGCTAAAAACAATTGTGATTTATTAAATCTTACTACTTTTGCTGTATTCTTATTTAATGTTAGCACTCGAGGTACTGTCGGCCAAAATACAGCACCGTTATATCATATTTGCTGAAAGGATTAATCACTGGTATATTAGAAGTAGTTATTGCAGAGATAATAGTAATGAGAACTTTCCTATGGTAATAACACGAAGGAATCCTTCATGTTTGCTGGCACAAGGTAGCACTATGAGTTCATTCTAAAATAATGCGAGTAAGTAATATGGAATTATTCGAATAGCATGTCATATGTTACACATCATATGCGACTACTATAAGGCTCGTAATTTATTTTTTTCATCCCAATTCTTCGTGATGTGCGTTTATGTCTTCTCCAATTACATGTGATCCAAGAGTTTTGCAGTGTGAGGAAAAAGAGGACCAATGGCGCCGATTAACATGCACGCTTACTGGATAGTTCATGTTGGTAACATTGAGGTGAGCAAGGCCAATTGAGTATATTGGAGGCCGAAGTGGTGTAAAGTCAGGACACCATCGCAATGAACGCCATCGACATGTTCAACGTTGGCTATATGAAAACTTATTTCCTCGATAAGAATGACATCCAGATGAATTTAATTGATCAGTTGGAAAAGTACCACTTTTCATTGATCTTACTCCTACAATTCCATTGAAGAATTAACATAATATGTTAATTCGGAGGCTGTTGAGAGGGTTATTTCTGGGTTTACGATAAATAAGGACAATGGTCAACAAAAATATATATTTATACTTATTTGTTTAAAACATATTCCCACTGGGCATTGTTGCCGAGCAGATTCATGATTTGTGATGTCACGTGGTGTACCCGTGATTATTATTACATTATGGAGTCCATCTGATGAAGTTAAAACCCCCAAGTCTGAGGGGTGAACTCTGAAAACCAGATGGACGGTAACTTATTGTTTGATTACGTCAGTGCACTTTTACAATTTGTGTGTAAGATATAATTTTACCTATGCAAACGAATGTGTTTGTGAAACAAATATTTTCTGTTCAGGATAATACGGATCTTACTGATGATATAAAAATAGAAGACTCTACAATATCTGAGATAGTTCCTTGCCGCAAAATAGAGATATCATCTTCAGTGAGTGGTGGAGCTTTGCTGGAGGTATCTGTTTTATAGGATTACTACTTCTTGCATCTTACAGAGAACATCACCTTATCCTCATCTTCTCCTCTCCAATGTTCGTTCAGTCCGTACTTATAAGAAATGGAAGCTGTCAGCTATGAGGATGTGTATTGTACAGAAAGCACATGCCGGTGGGTGGACGGATGGTACAACATTATGATGTCAGAACAAAACCCATTACCTCCCTCTATGTATGCCGTTGCCTTTTCCAGTAAGCTAATGGATAGATCCTAATTCACATAGATGAAGGTGTATTATGTGAAGGCAGCATATCCCTAGCACAATCACGTTGTATTAGTTGCCTGGGGAGAACTTTGTATTTTTATGTGAAGAAGATAAGAGTATCTTAATGGTCTAGGTGTACTGAACGATCCAGGGTCGACCAGATTACTGTATTCTAAAAAAGACTGGTACAAGATCCCATCAAGACTTTCCCGCCATACGTTGAAATTGAATTTGAGTTGACTATGGCCAGGCAGATGATATTGAACTTTAAATGTACTATTCAGTGGGAGTCTATATCCTCTTCAATCTTCGATTTGTGTGCCAGGCATAAGGAAAAAACTGGATAGGAGATGAATGATAGCATTTGAGGCCTTACATGCTCGCCGTTGATGTGTACTAGGTTCACTATTTCTTCTATATTTCATTTCAGTGAATTTAAATTTGAGAGTGATTTGCCTTTCAGCCTCCAATCTAGTCTGCAAACCTGTGTTTGCGAACAAGTGGCCACCACGTTCTTAGCATCGTGGCCTCCTCTCACATTAAAATAGTTCTATAATGAAGCCAACCATCTTCTCCCAAGTCTACCTCTGCTTCTCTCACCCTGCAGCCTAACACATTTACCTCTTGGGTAATCTCCCCTGCCCCAGTCTTCTCACATGGTCCCTACCATCTTTATCTGCTCAAACGAACAGCTTCATCTAGCGTGTTCATTTCAAGCTTCGCCTTTATCTCTTTATTACGTGCACCCTCCTGCCATTGCTCCGATCTATTTGTTCAAGGAATCATTCGTGCTAGAGTGCAGCAACTCCAACTGAAACCCCGGAAAAAATGCGAACTACAAGCCTGCTGTACTCTCTGTCACTCTGGCTGACGGAACTAGCGCTCACGCGGGGTCACACTTCAAGTTGCTGAGCTATATCCTTTAATCAGTTACCTCTAGCTTATTTATCACATGGGCCTTATCCTGAATCTATCTCTCAGTTCCATACAGTAAGGTCGGTCTAAATGCTGAGCGATGTAGGGGAAGTTTCGTCCCCTAACTTATTTCTTGCAGAAAAAAGTAGAATGCACTTGAGAAATCATTGCATTGGCTTTTCTACACCTCGATTATATTCCTTTCCACAACCACCATCCTCTGAGTATACACAGCCGGAGTACTTAAAATGTTCCACCTGCTCCAATTTACTTTATCCTACTGGCATTCTATTTCCATGTGTTCCTTCCCTACCGACTTAACCTTCGTCTTTGAAATGCTGATCTTCTTACCAAACTCCCTACATTTCAGTTCAAGTTCTATCATGTTGGCTTGCAAGCTTCCGATGGGGTCTGCCAATACTACCAGGTCATCAGCATAGGCCAGAGCGGGTTTTCACCTAATTGAATCCCACCCAGCCAGTTTATGCCTTTCAGCATATTGTCCATATATAAAATAAACATTGGAGGTGAGAGGTTACAGCCTTTCCTCTCTGCTGTAACAACCTTGAATAAGAGGTCATCCTAGCATTAACTCTTACTGCAGCCTGCTTAACAACATAAATAGTTTTGATTGCCTGTAGCAGCCTTCCCTGGTTACCATATTCCCTCAGAATTTTTATGTAAATAATGGAAAATCTTCATAACTGTATTTCTCATTTCTTATAATCGTTTAATCTACTTGTGCGATACCTATTGATAATTGGATTTACTAACCCAGAAACCTTCCCTGAAATGTACACAACATTTCACGCAAGTTTAGTCGCTATCGGACGAATGGTATGTGAACGCATACGGTACTTTATTGAAACGCTTCGCGCGTCGTCGCCCATTTGTTGAATCTACTTTTGCGATACCAATTATAACATGAATTTACTAAGCCAGAAACCTTGCCTGTAGTGTACACAACCTCTCACCCAAGTTTCATCGCTATCGGACGAATGGTATGTGAACGCATACAGGACTTTTTTGAAACGCTTCGCCCATCGTCGCTCATTTGTTGAATCTACTCGTGCGCTACCTATTGTTAAGTGGATTTATTATGATATAAACCTTACCTGAAGTGTACAGAACATCTCACCCAAGTTTCATCGCAATGGGATGATTGGTATATGAACGCATGTTCTTCTAACAAACGCACGCCATTTTGTTGAAGCTACTCACGCGCCATCTACTGTAAATTGGATTTACTACGCCTATTACTTTTCCGGGACTGTGCACAACAACTCACCAACATTTGATCACAATCGGACGAATTGTATATGAACGCATCGCCATTACGCATTTGTTTAAGCTACTCGCGCGCTATCTATTGTGAAATGGATTAACTATGCCTATGATCATCCCGGAAGTGTTTACAACAACTCACCAAAATTTGATCGCAATCGGATGAATAGCTTATGAACGCATAAAAGACGAACACACAGACATTCCTTCATATATATATATATATATATATATATATAAGATGACAGAGATGAGTTGTTGAACAGTTGATAATGAAGTAACTAGTTATTGTGGCACGCTTATAAAGGGTTAATTGTGAGTTTATCCACCGTTTTATTTTCTTCCAAGTCGAAATGATTGAATATCTTGTTCAAATCAACAGTAACAACTAAATTAAGCTATACTACGAGGTAACAATTGCTTGTGAATTTAAAAATGAATATAAGATAAATAATTCACATCTTATAAAGATTACCTGACGTGGCATGATAATGCACATTATGATGAACACGAGGTGAACTCATCCACGAGAGTGTATGTAATTTGTACAAATTTTGTGAATATTTATTTCTACGCACTTGGAATGAGCATTTGCTGCATAATGACATAATTTTTAGTGACTTTGATGGATATATTCATTTTTAAGCTTCAAACACATGCGCTGGGGTAGAATCGACCCCAGGCCGTTCCATTGCCCTATGAAATGTACAAATAATTAGCCTACTTTTCTCATTTTGCAAAAATTAGGTTGCATTATGAGGTCGATCCGGGAAAATGTGTGTTTGTCTGTCCGTCTGTCTGTCTTTCTGGCTGTGTGTGTGTGCCCCCCCCCTATCAACTCCTAAACGGCTGCAACTATGTAAAACAAATTTGGTAAGAGTAAAGATATAAACCTGAATATCTCACGGCCATATTTGAAATTGACGTCAGTTTTGCCAGCTGCTGAAAAATCGCAATTGTAATTTGATTTCTATGTTGGATATCTCAGAAGTTATGCATGCGAACTACTCCAAAATTGGCACATACGTAGATACAACAGCATTCAAGATTAATTTTCAGAAGACCATACATGCCAGTGTTGCCAACATTATTCTAAGCCAGCCGATAGGTCCAATTTCTAAATGCATGTAACTTCTATACTACTGATTGGATTTCAACCAAATTTCGTATGTACTATGAGTACTACAACATATATGACTGTGCGTATTCTAAAGAGCCACCAGGGCTGCCAACTGATAATAAACGCTCTCTCTATATTTTAACCCTAATATCAATATATAAAAAAGTATACAAGCCAACAGCTCTAAATTTTGCACACGTATAGTACATGACATTCTACCTTAGTTTGAAGTAACTTACAGTATATACATCAGTCCTGCCAACACGAATCTATGCCTGCTGATAGGTCCAGATTTTTTCCTATACAAACAAATGGATTTCAACCAAATTTCGTATTTGCTTTTTGTACCATAACAGTTATGACTATGCGTATTCGTAAGAACAAGCAGGACTGTCAACCGTTAATAAATGCACTCTCTATTTGTTTAATCCTAATATCAATATATTAGAAAGTATGCTATCGGGTCCTTGCGATGTCTTGGAGAAAAGATGCTAAGTGTAAACAGAAACCTTTACGTGTGCTTTGTGGACTTTGAAAAAGCATTTGATAAAGTCAGCTGGCACAAGCTGTTCCCTCTTCTGAATCAAATAGGTTGTCCCCATCGATTAATCAGATTAATATTTGATCTGTATATAAATCAAACTGCTGTTGTTCGGCTTGGAAATGACGTATCAGAACCCGCTAAGATCCGCAAAGGTGTGCGACAAGGGTGTTTGCTGTCCCCTGGACTGTTCAATGCCTTCGCTGAAGCTATAACTAAGTGGGCTTTTAAAGGTTCTAATATGGGAGTGAAAGTTGGTGGAAGACTTATCCAGAATATTAAATTTGCTGATGATCTGGCATTACTTGCAGTAAATCCGCATACATTAACAAACATGTTGCAATGTTTAAATGATACAGCTACAGAATATGGAATGAAAATCAATTTTAAGAAGACCAAGATTCTGGTGATAAGTAAGCATCAACACGAACTAAATATTACCATAAATAAAGAACCAGTACAACAGGTCAATCGTTTTAAATACCTTGGCCAGATCTTCACAGAAGACCTACGATGTGAAGTTGAAATCAGGAGCCGTATAGCCATGGCCAAGCAGGCATTCCGTGAAAAGCATTCTCTAATTTGTCAACGCTCGATGTCCCTCAGCCTTAGAAAACAACTGGTTAAGACCTACATATGGCCAGTTGCAATGTACTGCAGTGAGACCTGGTCAATGAATAGAGGTGACATTAAACGACTAGAAGCGTTTGAGATGTGGTGTTGGCGCCGAATGGAAAAGATCAGCTGGGTAGAGAAAATGACCAACATAACGGTGCTGGATCGAATAAAGGAAAAACGGCAAATGATCCGCCAGATATATAGAAGGAGATCCACCTGGCTTGGCCACAGGTTACGACATGGTGGCCTGATGATCGAAATTCTAGAAGGCAAAATACCCGGAAAACGCCCTCGCGGGAGGCCACGGAACACTTTCATGAGATCTTTCCTACATAGCTCTGGCCTACGAAATTATGAAATGGTCAAAAGGACAGCACAAGACCGAACAACGTGGAGAAGACTCATTGTAGGGGCAGACCAGTCGTTTGACTGAAAAACATGATGATGAGAAAGTATGCAAGTCATCATCTCTAAACTTTGCACACGTAGAGTTCCTGACACTCTAGATTAATTTGGGTTAACTAATTTACTTCAGTGCTGCCAACATGATTCTAAGCTTTCTGATAGTTTCAATTTTCAATTATATGTAACTTCTATACAAAAACTGGATTTTATCCAAAATTGGCACTATAATAGATTGTAAAATTTCAGATTAATTCTGAGCATCACATACATGACATTGTTCCCAACATGATTTTACGCGCACTGATAAATCCAATATCAAACAGCATGTAACGTCCATACTATCCATTAGACTACAGCCAAATATTGTATGTGCATTCCATACCTTAAGAGATGGAAATAAGAATATATCCAGAGTCACCAGGGCTGCCTACTGTAGTATGCTACTCTATTACTCTATTACTTGATTTCGTCATTATTCTAGTTAGGTCTATATAGATTGGCATCAATCTGAAATTTTAAGAAAAGTAGGCTCTTTAGTTCGTCAGAATTTTGAGTATTTTCTCCGTCCATGTATCTTTCTGGCCAGATCTTCATCACACGTTCACTCAAGGTCAGCCATTTCCTCTGAGACAGTCAGACAGTGCACGTCGTAATAACTGACTGGGGGTGGATTCCACCCCAACGCGTGTGTTTGTGTGCGTAAAATGAATCACACCAATGTGAATTGCGAGCAACACGGGCATTTCGTTCCAGTGTTTGTCTTCGTTACTACGAGTAAAAATTTGATTTTCTTTTCAGCCGGTTACTTATGTACGTTCTGGTGGTGTTACCCTAGACAAGTCATTGTTAGCGGAACTTCTATTTTATTCCCTTTTCATTTTCAGTGATGAACCATATTTTGGTGTCAGTACAGAATGGATAAATTTCATAGAGCCCAGGAATTCCTCAAATAGTTGGTTTCACAGCTCAAAGCTCACGTAAGCACACGTAGCATATCGGCAAACTATCCAAACCTTCCCATTAATTTTAGGGCATTAGTGAAGCACATCAGTGGAACTAAATATGAACCTCCTCCCCTCACAAGAAACTAAATAAATGATGACTTCCGGTCAGTTTAATGGTTGCCCTCAAAGTAAAATCAGGAAAACTTAAACATCGTGAAGCAGTTCCAAAACTCTCGCCTGCATGAAACACAGAATTGTTTACTGTGAAGAGTGCACTCCTGAGTAAAAGCTCTATAACCCTAACTCTTCCCCTTCCCCTACACATACAGGATATAGAAGTCTTACCGGTATTTAAAACTATAGAATTCATTGTTATTATTGCCAAGTAATTAATTTATATTAATTTTCGGTGTACTTATTTAGCGAGGGACAATCTTTTTCATATTGTAAGATAAGTATCTTATAGCGATAGTTCAACCTCCCGTATATCATTGTTTTAAAATAATTGACTACCTAAAATACATAATTCTGTTTTATTTCTTATTCCTTTCATCGTACATAAGCTCCAAGGTAAGTTTAATAATAATTTAATATGATTTTGAAGACATTTATTAAAACAAGCAAACTAAACAACATAAAACATCATAAGAATGATCCAGTTTATAAATACAACGAGAGGAAGGATTTCAAAGAAAATCCGTCCCTAAGTAATAGAGAGAGAGTCAATCTTGTATAATAATATTTTAAGCCGTGAATTAATACGGCAGTTTATAAATTACAATAAATAAGTTGTGGGGTGGAAAACACTAAGCTTTGAAGCGTGTGCTTGAGGGTTATGAAGCCTTAATCTGAGGAGGTGAAAGTGTAAATATAACTCCATTATTCTACAGCTGAAAGATGTGAAGTGATTTTTTAGCCTATTTTCATTTATGAAAAAAAATAGGCATATGAGATCACCTTTTGTCCGTGTGTCTATCTGTGCGTGCGTTTGTGTGTGTGATGGTGTGTGTCCCCCCTAATAACTTCTAAACGGCTGGACCGATTTCAATTAAAATCGTTAATATCATAACACTATTCCGGATGACCTCGACCTTGTCCTTCACATTTTGTTACTTCTCACCAATCCAACATGGCGGCTGTACGAAATAACTAACTAGCATTCAATATCTCCGAAACAATTACCGATATCACCCTGGAATATTTTACGATGATAAAGGGAACTACTAAAATTTCACCTATGTGACGTTTGAAAACCTGGTAACTACAAAACCAACATGGTGGCCGAACGAAGTTGCGACTTTTAAGTAGACGTTTCTCACGAATTGACCAACCAAACGCAATAAAACATGGTACGGTGTATCTTTATACACATTGTAATGCACCGACATCTAACTTCGTTCAATTGTTTACATAACCTCAAGATGGCGGCTGTGCGAAATATTTCACTGGCATTCTATAACTCTGAAACTATTAGCGGTATCACCCTGAAATTTTGTACGGAGATAAAGGGCACCACTGGAAGTTCATCTATATGACTTTCTAAAACCGGTTAACTACCAAACGAATATGGCGGCCAAGCGAATTGAAAATTTTATATAGACCTTCCTCGCGATTTAACGATCCAAACGCAATAAAACTTGGTACAGCAAATATTTACACACATTGTAATGCACTGGTATCTAATTTTGTTTAAATGTTTACATAACCTCAAGATGGCGGCTGTGCGAATTTTAAAATTAAGTTTTTATATCTTGTGTCGTAATCATTCGATCAAAGTGAAAGTTTGAATAATGAACCTACGCAATAATTTGTCTTTAATCGTGCATGACTCTATGGCCTATACATATAACAATCCAACATGGCGACCATCCGAAGTATTTATATGGATCTCAATATCCATGAATCTATTACAGCAACCAAACTGTATATTTTAATGTTTATAGGGGCTATGAACATAAGTTCACGTATAGGACTTTCAATAACCTGGTGATCACAAAACCAACATGGCGGCCAAGCGAATTTGAGACTTTTAAATAGACGTTTTTCGCTATTTAACCAACCAAGCGCATTAAAACTTGGTACAGTATATGTTTATACACCTTGCAATGCACCGACATCTAACTTCGTTCAATTGTTTACATAACCTCAAGATGGCAGCTGTGCGAAATATTTCACCGGCATTCTATATCTCTGAAACTATTAGCGGTAACACCCTGAAATTTTGTACGGAGATAAAGGGCACTACTGGAAGTTCATCTATAAGTCTTTCAAAAACCGGTTAACACAAAACTAATATGGCGGCCAAGCGAAGTTGAAAATTTTAAATAGACCTTCCTCGCGATTTAATGATCCGAACGCAATGAAACTTGGTACAGCAAATGTTATACACATTGTAATGCACTGATATCTAATTTAGTACAATTGTTTATATAACCTTAAGATGGCGGCTGTGCGAATTTTAAAATTAAGTTTTTATTTCTTGTGTCGTAATCATGCGATCGAAGTGAAAGTTTGAATAATGAACCTACGCAATAATTTGTCTTTAATGGTGCATGACTCTAAGGCCTATACATATAACAATCCAACATGGCGACATCCGAAATATTTAGATGGATATCAATATCTACGAATCTATTACAGCAATCAAACTGAATTTTTTAATATTCTTGGGGGCTGGCTATAAACATAAGTTCACTAATAGGACTTTCAATAACCTGGTGATCACAAATCCAACATGGCGGCGACGCGAAATATAAATATTCACAAGGTCGTTTCTCACAATTTATCCATCCGAGTGCAGTGATACTTGGTACAGTAAATTCTTATACAAATGTTAATCCACTGGCATCTAATTTTTTCAATTGTTTTCATAACCACAAGATGGAAGCTGTGCGAAATTTTATAATCTCGTTTTTACTTCTTGTGTCCTAATCATGCGATTGAAGTTTGAATACTACACGTACACAATAATCTTCATGTAACAGTACATAACTCTAAGACCTACATATATAAAAATCCAACATGGTGACCATCCGCAATATTTAGTCGGCTCTCGATATCTACGAATCTATTGCAGCAATCAAACTGAAATTTTGTATGTTGATGGAGGCAATTAACATAAGTAGGATATATGAAAATAGGCTGCATAATTCTTCACGGAACTACGTGTTTGATTATTCATTCAGCGTTTCCAAGGAACAATGTACATTATTTTCCTTTGGAATTTTTCCCAAAGTATATGATTGGTCATTTGATTAGAGGACAAGATCAATAGATCCCGACATAATTTGGACCAATGAAATTGTAAGAGTGTTATTCTTTTGTGATTTATTTCAGTTTATTTCTGCGAAGATCTTCTATCCGTTCCGGATTTTGGTGACCATCATTTGTTATGTCAGTTTTGGATGTTCTGAATAGTTCTTAACTCGTGTGTGAAGTCCATATTCTTAATTTTCCAAGCCAAGATGTTATTCTTCTTCCCCGTCCACTTTTACCAGGAATCTTTCCTAGAAGAATGGTCTGCAGCAGTTTATACCTGTATCCATTCTTCATTACATGACCTATATATATTGTAGTTTTTTGCATTTTACTGTTTTCAGGACTTATTTTTCTTTCTTCATGTTGTGTAGAATGCCATTTTTTGTAATTTTATCTGCCATGGCATTCTAAACATTCTCCCGTAGAGCCACATCTCGCATGCCTCAAGTCGCTTGCCCACTGTCTCGGTCAAAGTCCAAGTCTCAGCTCCATACGAAAGAATGGAATATATATAGCAACCTAGAAATCTTAATTTTGTTTCCATCGAGAAGTAATGGCTCTTAAACACATTAGCCATTTGGACGGCGATATGCATTAAGCGGCCAAGCGCCAATTTTTGTAAATTGAATTATTTGCACCATCTGGTGTGTATGGTCTGGAACTACATTCTTTTTACATTATTATGTCATATTTCTCAATATTAACTGTTAATTTTATAGAAAAGTCTAAGCGCTATTCCGTCTATCTTAGGTTAAGAGTTTTGCATTAATCGGCTATGAGGCGAAACTATGAAGCTATTATTCGAAACGCTATATTGAGTCCTACAAGAACCAGCCAAGCGACATTTTATTGTCTCTTACACATAGTCTGTATTGTTAGTGTTTCGCTATAATCGGCTACGCGCCAAACAATCTGTTCTATGTTGCCTCCTTAAATCTCGCGGGAGAACTTTCTGACTACTCAATGAGTGCGTGTGTGTGTGCGTTATAACAAGCAGAGCGCAGAAAATTATTTTGCTGCTGAAGAAGAATCATCCTGACGATTCAGAAACTTCACACGAATACAAGGTAGGTATTCAGGAATACTTCCTATTTGTAGTACAGTACATAACTCAACTTTACTTGCAATATTGATATTCATTTTCCATGTGTACGTCATTGAATTGACAAAGCTCTACCATATAGACTACTGCAGTAGATTGCAAAGTGGATATTCCTTATAGACAATGTCCCAAAACTTTGATTTCTTTAGCAATTATTTGCTATATTAAATGCACTTGGCAGGTGTAAATTGCATAGCATTATTTGATTTACTTACAGGGAATACTCGATAATGACACAAGCGTCGTGTTGTACCACTCCAGTGAATCAAACTCTGGCACCTCTAAACAAGAATCTGTTTCGACTGATCTAACCCCTCTTCAAACCCTTAGTGCCAGTAGTTGTTATAATTTGCTGTACTCTATATCTGAACATAGCACTACAGCTCGGAGGTTGTCCTATGAGGCAGGTCCAAGTATAGAATCTATCAACACTGTATCTGGTACGTCCAACACCCCCCAGCCAACTAATAACAATGAATTTGGCCCCCTTTCAACTGTGTTATCAGGAGATGAATATAATGGAATTGATAACTTACTGCAGAAGCGAATCAATGATAATGCAGAATGCAATGCCCAAAACTCTCAGGCGACTGGTAGGCCAAGGAAGGGACGATGCGATTTCTGGTTTCCGGGCACAACTAATTGCCCAATGATGATGATTTTGAAGATATTGAAAGCGCCTTGAAGTTTCATCAAAGATTATATACACCAAAAGATTACAAGGAAGTAATGAGAACTTGCCGAAAGAAGAACAAGCTGGTCGTGAAAGAAATGAAGAGAGAAGATTTTGTGGGAACGGCAGCCGTTGAGAAACAAATAATATATAGGAAGAGGGAAACCAGTGGCAATGGAGTAAGCTGGCTAACAACACGGGAAATTGAAATAAGTAAAGAAAACCCCTGGCTGTTGACTTTGAAACGTACATTCGATGACAAAGACGGCCAAGCAATCAATTTGAAGAGGAGAAATAACGTAAGCCAAAGTGACCAGAATAACCTCAGTTTTTGCCTTAATGCTCTATGGCCAAACAGAAAAGTTATATTGGAGCCAAAATTACAGGATCTCAAAAGTGTCATGCATCTGATAACATCCGAAGCCAAGGAGTTCTACGAAGACCTTCTTTCAGATGGAAACAGTTTTGACGACATCGAGGGTTTTGGTAGTGAACTCGATTTCTCGATACAAGATGAGACCTAAGACTGTGTCAATTTTCTATTGTGTGAAAAACATTTACATCATAAAGTAAAATGTGACACCAATGTTTACAGCATTAGTTCATTTAATATAATCATTACTTTAAGATTAATTCTGGTATTCAAATGTACAGTATCTGAGTTTCTATTAGACTATTGAGAATAAAATTGCTATTAAGGTCACACGAGTACTCATTGTGCGCGTCAAATTGTCCAGAAAGTGGCATGATAATAAAAAATCATAAAGGGCTAAACGACAAAAAGGGTGCTTAGCCGATTTACGCATAACTAACGTGTTCGATAGAATAACGTAACAACAAGCTATTCACCAAAAATGGCGCTTAGCAGTTTTATGCGTAACTAACTCTCAGATAACATAAAGCAGCTAAGTGTAAATTGCTAATAAATCAAAGGTTTGCTGTATTTTTGTAATTTAAATGCAATAAATATTAACAATGCATATAAATAATGGTTTGTTTGCTTTTAAAACTCAAGCTGGGCTAACAGGAGGGAATATGTGATTGTTTTAATGTCAAAACTTTCAATCAATTTTTCTCAATTCCAGCATTTGATGGATAGCTGTATAATGCATAATGCCGTCCATTTTACAAAATGCAGCTCTGGATTTCTCTATACGGACCTTAATTTCGTGTGAATTATCCCATTGGTAATTATTGTTTGTTCCCAAATATATCTGTCTGTTAGGTAGTCAGCCCGAAGGCTGGTTGGATCCTCAAAAAGTACCGCCGTTACGTTATGTGAGGAGATACCCACAAAAACCCAAGGCAGCGCTATTTTGAGGCGTTCTAGGCAAGAAGAGGAGTGAGGTAGTTTGCCATTGCTTTCCTCACTGAGTCAGAACAGCAGTCCTAACCCTATGAGTTTAACCTTTCACAGCATTCTCCGGCACTGACTGTGCCCCGAATGCCATTACTAAGCACCGCCCATACCTCAGTAGCTTCCATATAATCACAGCCATGAGTGAGACTGAGACATCGGTGAAAAGCCACCTTTTACTCTAGCCTGTGCCAACTGACAAATGCAAATGAACTGTATTCATCTAGAGATGGCAAACAGGCCAAATATATGTGTATGATTAATTGTTCAATAGGAGTATCATTAATATTAAGATGGAAGTTTAGTAGGCCTTTGTCTTTCTTCCTGATTGCCATGAATTTTGTTGTATTCATGTTGATATCCAGGCCATAATGCTCACTACATTCACCGATTTGAGAGACAAGGTGTTGCAGACCATCCAAACTGCCAGCAAATATTACAGTATCATCAGCGTAGTGGACATTGTTAAGCTTCTCTCCGTTCACGGGCATTCCTTCTTCCACATTTTCAAAGGCTTCTTTGAAAATATACTCTGAATAAAGATTAAATATCAATGGCGACAAAATGCAGCCCTTTCTCACTCCTCGGCATATCTTTACTCTGTCAGATTTCTCAATTTCTACCCTCTCGTCTGCATATTGATTCCAATATAGATTAATTATGAGCTGGAGATCTTTGTCGTTTATTATTATTATTATTGCCTTTATTGGTGGCGCAGTTAGGGCTCTTGGCCCTCTCTTACACTTAACCACATTAATACAATACAATACAATTAACATGGAACAATAATAATTGACATTGGTAATGACTTTCACACTCTCATTCACTCATCCAGTCACACGCGTTGTCGGTCAGCAGTGTTCAGCAGGCTGCCCCAGCAGGTGGTCTTGAATTTAGATAGTGAGGTGGTGCCCCTGACACTGGCTGGAAGGGTATTTCTCAGCCTAGACCCCACCACATGAAAATAGTTGTTGTATATAGAGGAGCGATGAATAGGAACGGTGAGGGAAGAACCAGAGCGTGTATTATTATCATGGAAAGAAGACAAGTAATTGAATTTATTTGATAAATATAGTGGTCTATCGTCAGACAATAATCCGAAAATCTGGACAAGAATGTGATATGATCGACGTAGTTCAGGTTTCAGCCAGGAAATGGCGCAATAATAGGGAGTGATATGTTTATCATAGATCAGATCTTAGATAAATCGTATGCAAGAGTTGAGAGCTCATTGAAGTTTCAAAGTTAATGTTTTGGTTGCGTCTACAAGAATAACGTCACAGTAGTCAAGAATAGGAAGTATTAGTGTCTGTATAAGTAGGATTCTTACTATAAATGGTAAAATTTCTTTTTTTCTTTTGACGGAGTGGAGCGTTGCGAAAATCTTCTTGCATACACTCTGTACATGTTCAGACCAGTTAAGAGTCTGATTTATTATCACACCTAGATTTTTCACTGTAGGATAGTATGGAATGTCATTGTCGTTCAGTACAATTGGGAGAATAATTTGATCTCGGAGTGACGTCAATAGTTTTTGAGAGTCAATTATGATAACTTGAGTTTTGGAGGGATTCAAAAGAAGGGAATATTCCTGAGAATATTTTCCAAGTCGTTGAAGGTCAGCGTTGATACTTTCAATTGCCAATGGAATGTCATTTGTCTTGCAGTGGGAGCATATTTGCAAATCATCTGCATATAGGTGATATTTGAAATTTTTCAAATTAGATGAGATGTCGTTGATATATACTACAAAAAGCAAGCGTCCTAGTACACTACCCTGTGGGGCGCCTGACTTTCTGCTTAGCCACTGAGAAGTTTTATCCTGGGTTACAACACGTTGCTGGCGAATATTCACGTATGATGCGAGAAGGTTAATTGTCTGCTGGTCGAAGTAATAAAATTCCATCTTTTCCAATAGTGTCTGAGTATTTATGGAGTCAAAAGCACTGCTGAAGTCGAGAAGGGTGAGGATTGTCACCAGTTTTGGTCCATTGCGTGTCTAATGTCGTCAGTCACTTTGAGTAATGCTGTGGCAGTCCCTTCTTGAAACCTGATTGCAGAGGGTCTAAAAGAGAACGGCTATTCAAATATTCAAGTACTTTCTCATGAACCAGACGCTCGAGGGCTTTTGAAAGTGCAGGTAGAATGGATATTGGCCGAGAGTCAGATGGAAATAAAGGTTCGGTTTTCTTAGGAATTGGCTTGTTTCCATAGGGAGGGAAAAGTGTTAGTTGTAAGACTATGGTTGAATATGTGAGTAATAATTGGTAGAACGGCACCGATGATATTATGTATGAAGGATATGGGAATATCATCAACTCCTCTCGCTTTTGATTTTATGGAATACTAGCTGAAGTACCCGTGCTTCGCTACGCGTCATAAATAAATTAAAATATGAAGGTGACAGTTAAAACAGGGGATAGGCGAGGTGCTGCGCAGAGGGAGATTAAGGATGAAACATTTTGTCCAACTACACCGCTCGGCGTTGACCGTGTTTTATAGCACAAATTTAGGATTTACTCGCTAACGGTTGGAAATACCTTTCGGAGAGAAAATGTAATTTTAATCTCGTATATACCATCAAAAGTTTGCTATTTCTTAGCGTTCTCTTTGTATTTGAAATGGAAATATGAAAGTTTTAAACCAAAGGGTGTAGTGAAGTCACTAAAATGGCCGCCATCTTTAAATAGTACAAAGTATTGAAATCAAAAGTAACCTATATGTTAACCAGGTAAATCAGCTACTTCCATGTAAAATTCATGTAAATCGGACCAGCGGTACTTGCGTGATTGAGTAATACATAGACGCACATCATCTCATTTTTAGCCTCGATTCGCTCGCGTCATAGTCGTGTCATATTGTTATTCAATGAAATGCAGGTTTAACCCCATTAACACCCCTTTAGAACCTGAATATCCAAAAATCCCTCCTTGGTAGACGTTTTCGACACACAACAAACATATCCCCAAAATATCATTCTTCTAACTTTAATCGTTTGGTTTGGTCGATGAGAGTGAACATCCAAAAATCCTTCCTTAGGGGACGTTTTTCTTCCAGAATTTCACCCCTCCCCATAGGCCCCTTAAATTGGATTTATGAAAAAACGGTCGAACACATATTTATTTTATTTATTTATTTATTTATTTATTTTTAAGCTGATTGATTTCCTCCGAGTTTCAAACTCCTCGCCTATATCGTTTAAGAGATACACGGTCCGTTAGGAATCTTTCAACCCCCACTTTTCATCCCTTTCACCTCATAATATACACTACATCGAAATACCATTAGACATGTGTCAGCTTATTTTTAACGATTAGTATATATGCCAAGTATCACATCCCCAAATGAAACCACTCGTGAGATATTGTTATTCAATGAAATGCACGTTTACCCCCCTTAACACCTATTAGAACCTGAATATTCAAAACTCTTTCCTTAGTGGACGTTTTCGACATACAACGAACATATCCCCAAAATTTCATGTTTCTAACTTTAATAATTTTGGCTGGGCTATGATGAGTGAGTGAGTCAGTCAGTCAGTCAGGACATTTCCTTTCATTTATTTTTGATAATTTCACCCCTCCCCATGAACCCCTTAAAGTGGATTTATGAAACAAACGGTCGAACACCTATTTACTTATTTAAAGCTGTTTTCCTCCTGAGTTTGATGAGTGAGTGAGTCAATCAGTTAGGACACTTTCTTTCCTGTTTTTTCCCCCAGAATTTCACCTCTCTCCAAGGGCCCCTTAAATTGGATTTATGAAAAAAACAGTCGAACACCTATTTTCTTGTATTTTAAGCTGTTCTTTTTCCGCCGAAATTCAAACTTCTCACCTATGTCCTTTAAGAGATACACGCTCCGTCAAGAATCCCTCAACCCCAATTTTCACCCCTATCACCTCATTATATACACCACATCGATAAACCCTTAGACATATGTCTGATTATTTTTAATGATTAGTTTATATACCGAATATCACATCCCCTAAGAAACAACTCATGACATCTCGTTATTCAACGAAATGCACGTTTACCCCCTTAACATCTCTTTAAAACCCGAATAAACAAAAATCATTTCTTAGTTGACGTTTTCGACATACAGCGAACATATTCCCAAAATTTCATTCTTCCAACTTAAATAGTTTTCGCTGGGCGTGATGAGTGAGTGAGTCAGACAAAACATTTTCTTTCTATTATTTTTACCAGAATTTCACCCCTCCCCATGGGCCCCTTAAATTGGATTGATGAAAAAACGCTTGAACACCTATTAACTTATTTTTAAAGCTGTCTTTTTCCCCTGAATTTGGCGAGTGAGTGAGTTAGTCAGTTAGGACACTTTCTCTCCTTTTCCCCCCCCCCAGAATTTCACCCCACTCCATTGGCCCCTTAAATTAATTTATGAAAAAACGGTCGAACACCGATTTACTTATCTTTTTAGGTGATGTTTTTTCGCTGCGTTTCAAATTTCTCGCCTATGTCGTTTAAGAGTTAGGCCTACACGCTCCGTTAGGAATCCTTCAACCCCCACTTTTCACCCCTTTCACCTCATAATAATACACCACATCGAAAAACCCTTAGCCATATGTCTGCTTATTTTTAATGAATAGTTTATATGCCGAGTATCACATCCACAAATGAAACCACTCCAGAGATAATGTTATTCAATGAAATTCAGGTTTAACCCCCTTAAGACCCCTTTAGAGCTTGAATATCCAAAAATCCTCCCTTAGTGTACGGTTCTGACATACAACGAACATATCCCCAAAATGCCATGTTTCCAACTTCAATATTTTTGGCTGGGCGATGATGAGTGAGTGAATGAGTCAGGACATTTTCTTTCATTTATTCCCTTCAGAATTTCACCCCTCCCGATGAACCCCTTCAATTTGATTGATAAAAAAAACTGTCGAACAGCTATTTACTTACTTTAAAGCAGTTTTTCCCCCTGAGTTTGATGAGTGAGTGAGTCAGTCAATCAGTTGGGACATTTTCTTTCCTGTCCCCCCCCCCCCAAAGAATTTCGCCCCTCCCCATGGGCCTCTTAAATTGGATTTATGAAAAAACGGTCAAACACATATTTACTTATTTGTATGCTGATTTTTTTCCTCTGAGTTTAAAACTCCTCGCCTATGTCGTTTAAGACATACACGCTCCGTTAGGAATCTTTCAATCCCTACTTTTCACCCCTTTCACCTCATAATATACACCACATCGAAAAAAAAACCGACACGTGTCTTACTTTTTAATGATGAGTTTATATGCCGTGTATCACATCCCCCAATGAAACCAATCGGGAGATATTGTTATTCAATGAAATGCAGGTTTAACCCCATTAAGACCCCTTTAGAACCTGAATATCCGAAAATCCTCCCTTAGTAGACTGTTTTGAAATACAATGAACATATCCCCAAACTGTCATGTTTCTAACTTCAATAATTTTGGCTGGGCGATGATGAGTGAGGGAGTGAGTGAGTGAGTGAGTGAGGACATTTTCTTTCAATTTTATTTTTTCAGAATTTCACCCCTCCCATGAACCCCTTAAATTTGATTTATGAAAAAACCTGTCGAACAGCTATTTACGTACTTTAAAGCAGTTTTCCCCCTGAGTTTGATGAGTGAGTCAGTCAGTCAGTCAGTTAGGACACTTTCTTTCCTGTTTCTCCCCCCCCCCCCCTCCAGAATTTCAACCCTCCCCATGGGCCCCTTAAATTGGATTTATGATAAAACGGTCAAACACATATTTACTTATTTTTATGCTGATTTTTTCCCGCTGAGTTTCAAACTCCTCGCCTATGTCGTTTAAGAGATACACGCTCCGTTAGGAATCTTTCAATGCCCACTTTTCACCCCTTTCACCTCATAATATACACCACATCGAAAAACCCTCCGACTCGTGTCTTCTTATTTTTAATGATGAGTTTATGTGCCGAGTATCACATCCCCCAATGAAACCAATCGGGAGATATTGCTGTTCAATGAAATGCAGGTCTACCCCCTTAACACCCCTTTAGAACCAGAATATCCAAAAATCCTCTCTTAGTGGGCATTTGCGGCTCTTGGGGAAGCTGCATACCAAATTTCATTCCAATCCATTTGATGGTTTCTGAGATTTCGTGATGAATGAATGAGTGATTGAGTGAGTGGTATTTGACAAATATATAGTAGAAGATAGTGTCAAGTCTTTGTTATGCTAAACTCGGTTGACAGTGCTGTGTGAGAAGTTGAGTAACTAACGTGATTTCATGTAAAGATCCTCATTTTCTATACCGGTAGTGCAGAGCGCAAATGGCATCCAGTCGGCCGTGTCTCGACTTGAGCTATGTTGCCATGGAAACTATCCGCCTTGCCATTCCTTCATCAGTATATTTTATGATTTGATTAGCATGTGCTGGAGTGTAAAAGGGTCGAAATCAGAAGAATGAGAAAGACTATCGAAAATTCATGTAGCCAGCGGTTCCTTCTGGTTCCTAAACTATGTGTATGCAAAATTCGGTTGAGATAGGTGTAACGGTGTAGATTTGTATACGGAACCAACCCACCCACCCACATACATACATACAGACTTTCACTTTTATATATAAGATAGTACCTTTTTTTACTGTTTTTAGCAACTCAGCCATCTTGAAATGTTGCACTCTATCAAAAGCATTTTTATAGTCAATAAAACAGGCATAAACATCACAGTCTCTGTCTCTACACCTCTGGAATAAGTTTGGGTACAGAACAAAGCTTCTCGAGTAACAACTGCATTTCTGAAGCCAAATTGTGTAGGTGACGTTTGTAGGTATGGACGATAAATGCAGTCAAACATTGAACTTATCAGCACGCGTAGAATAACGTTCGCAGCACTTCAGTGCACGAGTTCTTAAAAGTAAATCTGAAACGCTAGGAATTACAAGTGCGCCAAATTAGGAAGAAATTCTGTTTTAGTATGGATATAACATGCAGTTAGGGGCAGAGAAAATCACAGTCCCGCCCCTTAAAACAACAATAACTTACTACATGCTGTTAAACACTAATCCTATCAGGACTCGTAGAATCATATTATATCATTGTGAAATATGGGCTCCTGAACATTTAAGTGTACACTACATTCATGTGGCCTCTGACCGCTATGGATCTGCATGTGATTCTTCATCGATTGGTTTAAGGATAATCCCCTTTGGCACACACTACATTAATGTGGCAACTGGCCACTATGGATTGCCATGTGCTTGGCCAATTCAGTACCATACGTGTAAGAAAGTAAGGAGAAGAAGAGATAAATGCAATCGAACATACAACAAGTAGTTCTGTGACGATCTAAAGAACCTACTTGACCTAAAATTTAAGATTTAAAGAAATGATTGACTATTTAGAAATGACGAAATTAGTTTTGTAATACTGACTTTTATGATTTGTTCGAATTATACGAGAAATATTGTGATCTAATAGAGCACTACAGTTTGTGAGAAATAGTTTCATTCCATGGAGTGTGATATACTGGGAGTCTACGGCTCCAATGCTCCAATTAGGTAGTTGGTAGGACTTCAGTCTCTGAAATTGCACACTTTTATATTGCTTCCGTCATACACACAATACATAAAAATTGTAAGTCATCCATTAATGTTATGGACGTTACCTGCAGTTAAACATTGAAACTATCAAAACGGGAACTATTATGTGGGCAACACTGTCACGTATGGGTTGCTCGAAATGAATCTGCAAATATATCGTTTATACGCATGTGACAAAATTTGAGCTGTTTGCCAGTATACATTGAGAGTAGGCTTAAACATTATGGTGAGCATTTATCAACAGTTGGTAGGCCTGATGACTCCAAAACTGTGCGGAATTATATATATTGGGGCACGCATTACATAAATGAAATATGGTTAAAATCCATTGGATAGTATGGAAGTTATATGCAGTAAACGTTAACCTACATGCTAGCATATAATTTTGTGGTAGCACTAACTCTGACGATTTACTTTAAATATGTCTAACGCATCTTGAATTTACTGTTTGATAAATTTCATGTGTGTTCCTTACACACATTCCGAGTTATTGGATCAAGGGGTTAAGTGAATATTATAAAGAGTTGGGATTCCTGCTGACTCAAATATTTAGTACAATTATCTGTCTTAAAGCATACATTGCACGTACAAAATTTGGTTGACATCCCTTCCTTAGAATGGACGTTTCGTGCAGTTAAACATTGAACCTATCAGGATGTTGGCAACATTGTTATGTGCCGGTTACTCAAAAATTAAACTGGAATATTGTGCTTTATAAGTTTGCAAAATGAGGATATGATCGCCTGCATACTTACTTATCTACTGGGACTATGTTTGGAAATTGTATAGAGCATATATCAACGGTTTTCGCACCTGGCGACTACGAATATATGCTTTGTTCCATCTCTTCAGGTTCACAATACACATGCAGAAATTGGTTGAGTTCCAATATGTAGTATGCACTTAACATGTATTGAAACAGTGAATCTATCAGCGTGCGTAAAATCGGGTCGGCAACACTGCAATACATGGGATGATCAAACTTAAATTGAAATATTACGATCTCAATATGACTAAGCCAATTTTGAAAGAAATTCATTTATTAGCATAGAAGTTACATGTGATTAAACATTAAAACTATCAGCGTGCGTTGAATCATGTTGGCAACACTATCAAATATCAATTACTGAGAATTAATCTAACATTGCGGGTACTATATGAACGCAATGTTAAGAACTGTTGGCCTGCATACTTCCTGATATAAAGACATTAGGTTAGAAATGTACAGAGTGCATTTTTCTGCAGTTGGCAGTCCTGCTGACACTAAAGAAAACTCGTATTCATATTTGCTCCGGTGCGCAAATTACATACCAAATTTGTTTGAAAATCTATTGATAGTATGAAGGTTACATACAGTACATTTAAAGATTGTACCAAATAGAAGGTATAGAATCATTTTGGCAACACTGTCATGCATGAGCTCCTGCAAATTAATCTGAAGTAATATTGTCCATACGTGTGTGAATTTTGGAGCAGTTCTCACGCATACATTCCAAGATATCCAACATTAAGCTCAAATTTCGTCTGGGATTTTTCAGGAGTTGGTAGCACTGATGCCATTTTCAAATATGGCTGTGAGATATTGCGATATAGATCATTACTCATACCCCGGCAGTTTTGATAGCTGCAGCCGTTTAGGAGTTGATTTGGGACACACCTACAGAAAGAAAGACGGAATGATAGACAGACACACATTCGCCCGAAACGATATTATAAGTCTACTTTTTACTCATTTATATAAAATGTGAAAAGTGGGCTAAAATATAATGAGGAAAAGTGTAGTTTCCGTTAAATTTAGTATCGTAGCACACTCAATACGGCAAGGTAAATAAATAAACAACTGAACGGGAAATCAATACGTTATATTACGTTAATTGTAAAAGTTCACAACGATAAAATAATTCACAAGAGTATGAAGTAACTCCCTACGTGTGGAGAACACCACACACATTGAAAACGGCCAGGCCGATATCAAGGTAAAGAGAGATGATTGGTTAAGTACGATTGTTTCTCCACCAGATGGGGAAAGCGACGATGACGAATTTAAGAAAAAGAACGTGAGTTAAATTGGCCATTCTTTGACAAATATAGATAACAAGTAGTTCCGTAAAGAACTATACAGCCTATTTTCATATATCCTGCTCATGTTAATTTCTTCTAACAACATACAAAATTTCAGTTTAATTGCTGTAACAGATTCGTAGATATTGAGAAACGTCTAAATATTTCAGATTGTCGCCAGGTTGGATTTTTATTTTTGTACTATTACATTAAGATTATTGTGTACGTGTGGTATTCAAACTTCAATCGCATGATTAGACAACAAGAAGTAAAAACGAGATTTTAAAATTACGCACAGCAGCCATCTTGTGATAATGCAAACCATTGAAATAAATTAGATGCCAGTGGATCAACATTTGTATAAGCATTTAACGTGCAACGTTTCACAGCACTCGGATAGTTAATTCGCGAGAATCGTCCATTTAAATATGTATACTTCGCGTCACCGCCATGTTGGATTTGTGCTCACCAGGTTAATGAAAGTCCTATAGGTGAACATATGTTCATAGTCTCTATGAACATAAAAAAAAATCAGTTTGGTTGCTGTAAAAGATTCATAGATATTGAGAACCGTCTAAATATTTCGGAAGCTCGCCATTTAGGATTGTTATATGTATAGGCCATAGAATTATGTACCATTCAAGGACAATTATTGCCTAGGTTCATTATTCAAACTTTCACTTCGATCGCATGATTACAACACAAGAAATAAAAACTTAATTTAAAAATTTCGCACAGCCGCCATATTGAGGTTATGTAAACAATTGATTTAAATTAGATGGCAGTGCATTACAATCTGCAAAATCATTTACTGTACCACATTTCACTGCGCTCAGAGAGTTAAATCACGAGAAAAGTCTATTAAAATATTTCAAATTCGCTTGGTCGCCATGTTCGTTTCTAACTTTTACAAGTTTATGAAGTATACATAGATAAACTTGTACCAGTACCCTTTATCACCGTACAAAATTGCAGGGTAATATCTGTAATAGTTTCGGAGATATAGAATGTCAGTGAAATATTTCGCACAGCCGCCATTTTGAGGTTATGTAAAGAATTGAACTAAATTAGACTCCAGTGCATTACTATGTGTATAGACACTTGCTGTACCTAGTTTCATTACGTTTGGATGGTTAAATCGTGAGAAAAGTCTATTTAAAAGTCTCAACTTCGCTTGGTCGCCATGTTCGTTTTCTACTTTACAAGTTTATGAAATATACATAGGTAAACTTGTATCAGTACCCTTTATCACCGTACTAAATTGCAGGGTGATATCTGTAATAGTTTCGGAGATATAGAATGTCAGTGAAATATTTCGCACAGCCGCCATTTTGAATTTATGTAAACAATTGAACTAAATTAGACTCCAGTGCATTACAATGTGTATAAACATTTGCTGTACCAAGTTTCATTACGTGTGGATAGTTAAATCGCGAGAAAAGTCTATTTAAAAGTCTCAACTTCGATTGACCGCCATGTTGGTTTTGTAGTCACCAGGTTTTTGAAAGTCTCATAGGTGAACTTCTAGTAGTACCCTTTATCACCGTACACAATTTCAGGGCGATATCGGTAATAGTTTCGGAGATATTGAATGCTAGTGAAATATTTCGCACAGCCGCCATTTTGCATTGGTGAGACGTAACAAAATTTGAAGGGTACGGTCGAGGTCGCCGGGAATAGTGCTATGAACATACCGAGTTTCATTGAAATCGCTCAAGCCGTTTAGATTTTATTAGGGGGGGACACACACACGAATCACACACACACACACACGCACGGACAAAAGGTGATCTCATAAGCCTATTTTTTCAAAATTGAAAATAGGCTAATAAATGTATTCGAACCAAAACATCCCGCCCTTTTCAAATCTCCAATCAATTTCAACGATAAATATCACCAAGTCTATGTAATTTTCATAGGTGTAATCGGTGGTTTCCTGTATTTCAATGAAGGAAATCCCTAAGTGCAAATAAATCACAAAGTCCACTCAATGCAACATAAGATATTTCCCACAATCTTTTGAAATTATTCCAATATTTTCTTCTCCAATCATGGATATTGTTGTCAACAAACACGCTCTGCCAACCTATAATAGAATGAATAAGTTCTTGGACCAAGAAGTGAACATTTCTATGCATCATAAAGCTTACAATCAGAAACATGAAGACAAATCATATCATATGTAATTATCCGGCGGCTTTTTACTACTGAATTTCATATATATCGTTTGGTCTGCCAAGAAAAGATATGTTCAATATCTGCACAAAGTACAAAGTAGACATTGTCACAGCTAAATCATCCAAAGATGATGAAACAGGAGAAACCCTGGAGAATTGCTTGGAGCAGCACCGGAGACTGCAGAAACCTATTTTGAAGAATTCAGTACTGCGAGAAACGATGACTCTCTAAATGCACTTGACCTTTGCTTTGATTTCCAGAAGAACTTCCCTCTATAAGTTACAAATGTAAAAAATGAATATTAATGATGTTAGTTGTTGATTCACGTATTCGGAATTCACAATATCACGACAAACAAAGCAGTTATGTACATGACTGCAGAGCATTTCGCAGCAAAAAACCCCTGATGTAGTAATAACATGTCTTGAGGATTATATTCAGATTCAGAATTCAACAGAAAAAAATAGTCCTATCTTGTGCCAATGCATTCACTCAGAAAATAAGTTTGTATCTCTTTTGCTATCTAAACCAGCTCTGTGCTAAGAAATTTTCTGATAACAAAAGGGAATGCAGTTTCCTGTACCAGGACACAGTATGAGCCTATTAATTCAGATTTCGGAACAATAGAGCGATATAAGAAAAAGTCTGAACAGTTTATGGCTTTGAAAAGTATGTCAAAATGTTTAAAGAATGTAAGAAGAAGAGCCCTTTTCAAGTTGCGTTTGTGCAAAAAATCACTCAGAAGTGCAGATGAAAATCTTATCAAAAAGGAAAGAGTTACTCCTGTTCAGCACTATTATGAAATATACAGATGCATATTGAGTCCAGTTTGCCGGGTGGATCTAAATGCAGTCGGGTCATCTTCAAAGCCGGCGGAGAGGTGCAATTATCCACGGAGACAAATGGAACAGGCATTAAGGAGGTGCCGTTGTATAATATGGTATATCTATGAATAGCCTACTGAATTCAAGTCCCATGCAGTGGTAAAGACGAATTTGCCAGTGAAGGAAGGTAAGGTGAAGGGCTTGCAACACATTCTGCAGTATGTACCATATAACGATAGATTATTTTATAGTAGTGTTTTTCAAACTACTGACTCCAGTGTAGATAGCTCCGATGTAATGTTGATTTGGATGTGTATGAGTGATATTTGAAGCTCGAAACTTAAAACAGAAATATTATACAAACCAAAAGTCTACAAGTGTTTTTATATTGCATAAACAACATTTTGATACGAATGCTTGCCTGTAACAGTAAATCAGACCAAAGAAGTGAATAATACAGATTTTGTGAAAGTGTCAAACTTTGTTTTTCATTCACTGAAAGTTGAAGGAATGGACTTAGGGATTTCATTTATTGGGCCCACTTGTCGTTACGCCCTTTTCCATCAAAATGCCAATTCAAATTCTCCACGTCTCAATAATTATCCGACTTCAAATTTTCACCTCGATATCTTTCAAGCATGCCGAGAAATCACTTTCACAAGGCGGTGCCTAACGGCCAACTTCCAACTTGAATATACTTCTTTAATCAAAAGCAAAAGGGAAAATACCCCTTTCAACTCCAGTCTTATTAAGAATGCAATTTGGTATAGATAGTACAATCAGTGCATCAACCTACTTCAAGATTATCATGCCATTTGCAATCCTAAAGAAATCAAAACATTCTGCCTACAGACATATCTATCCTTGGACCAATCAAGATCTCAGCTATAGCAGCAGCAGAGTTGTAAGACATACAGGACCTGTTGGGCTTTATTCCTAAAACAATGAAAGCCTGGTGTGGAGAATTTTTTGAGAGTGTCAAGACTAACAAAGCAGCTAATTCTGAGGTGCATTACCTGGAGTGAAATTAAAAAAAAAACAGGAATTAACTAATGTGTTGTGGGGGAAGAAAACACTGTGCAAAATGTTTAGTGTGATACATTATGTGTATACATATATGCAACCGCCAGAACAATGTTCGTTGTGTTCATTTTCCAGTGCCAATATGTCAAGGAAAATTAAACTTAAATACATTATGCTGAAGAAGTGAGTAAATAGGTGATGCAAACATACAATCCTACAGTGCGGAAGGGTATTGTTCATTTTCCTTTACACATTTTTTTATGTGATATATTATGTATTTTATTATCCTTAAGTAATATCTAGTTAAGATGATAGATTAGTTAAAAATTAAAAGGAAAATTTCAACTAACATTGCATTATTTGTTATGACATTGACGGTTAGATGGAAAAATGGTGTAAACCGTTCCTCATATTTTGGCTCACATATCATAAAAAAAATATTCCCATAAGTTAAAAGCAATGATGTGTCATACTAAGAGTATTTTCTACCTCACCATAACAAGTTATGGGGTCATTTTTTTAAGACAATACACATTCAAACATTAAACTCACTTTTACCAGGAATACATATTTCTAGCATAAGCATACACATCCTCAGACTTTTGATACACGAATCTGGTATCAAGCCACTATTAATAGCTAATTTGTCTGCACATTTATCACGAGAACATGTTCATCACCATGAATTAAATTGTGATAACTGTTCTCTTTTACGGAAACTTAGCTTCGCAAATTGTACTTATTTAACACTTCTCACCACTATGGATTAATGTGTATAACGAGGTAAAATTTGCTTCACATGCGGTATATGAATATGACTTTTCACCGCTATTGAGTAGCATGTGTGTCTTCACTCTCCTTTTGGGTAAATTTGGCTTCGCATACGCTACATGAATAAAGCGTCCCTCTGATATGGATTAGCATGTGCCTCTTTAAAGATTCTTTCAATCTAAATTTGGCCTTGCACACACTACATGAATGTGGCTTTTCGTCGCTGTGGATTACCATATGCGTCTTTAGATTTCCATTCTCAGAGAATTTAGCATTGCATACGGTACATGAAGGTGGCTTTTCACCTGTGTGGAATACCATATGCTTTTGAAGAGAATTTTTAAACGCAAATTTTCCTCCGCATACGAACATGAATATCGCTTGACACGGGTATGCATTTACATGTGTATCTGAAAATATTGTCGATGGGTAATTTTGGCATTGCATACCGTACATATGAACGACTTCTTGCCGCTATAGATTGGGATGTTTGTGTCTAAACGAACTTGCTTGGAAAATGTAACATCGCGTATGATAGATAAATATGGAATTTTACCGCTATGGCTTAAAATGTTTGTCTTCAAATGTTGTTTGATGGTAAAATTTCCACTAGATGGAGTGTTAGTATATTGTCTTCCACTATTACCTGATGAGCAAATCTCCTCTACAGCAGGATTCAACGTATCTGGACATATTGGCCTGAAATAGTATCATCAGTTTGAATTGTGGTACATTATCATAGGATGTGGAATAATACTGTGAAGATATAGAGATCTACATAGTGTAATTATAATTGGAGTAACTTTTATTAATACCATTACCTGGAAAGTAGTCCTCAAGAATTACCAGGAACTGATTCCAATTTCACTCCTCAATACTGTTTTTCATACAGGATGAATATATATATAAAACAGACAATGTAGTGTGTCCTGTCGGAAATTTTGGAGTTACAGCTTTGAGAACGTGACAGAATTGGGATTGTATCTTAATCACCACAATCTTTCAATCCAAAGCCGTTAGATATTTACATGCTGGGTGCAATAAAGGACAACGTGTTTAAGTTTCCACCCATAACAATACTGCTTGACCTTCAGCTATGGATTACCGATGCGCTTGTTGAACCAATAGCGACAAATATTCGCATACTTGAGGTAAGCATTTGCACAGGGAGCTAAATGCTGAGTGAAAAGGATACATTATTGTTGTCGTTGTTGTGTTTGTTTTTGTTGTAGTTTGAGTTTCAATGCAACACTCCATGTCTTCCATTCTTGGTATCAACAATTCGTCATGACAAAGCCAACATACCCTACATCCGAAGCAACCTATTAAACATAGATAGGGAAAAACTTTCGGCACCCCGGCGTCTCTAAAAGCCACAGTAATTAAAATGGACGTAAAACCATTAACTTCATTATTATTATTATTATTATAATTATTATAAATGCAAGGGGCCATGTCAGTAGATTAACTGGAACGTTAAAGAACCCCTTTGGGGCAAAATTACGGCACCGCTTTGTCTCTAAAACCCGCAGTAGTTAGAGGGGAAGTAAAACTTATAACATTATTATTGTTATTAATATTATGCGTCTTATCCCGCTTCAATCGATGTCAATGTTTCTAGCCGTTCTTTTCCATTGTATCATGTCCCACAAAATATCTTCCTCTATTTTTCCTTCAGGTCTTTTTGGATATTGTCAGTCCATCTTCTTCTGTGACTACCCCTATTTCTCATTCCATCAACAACCAGATACATTACTCTCCTCCCTACATAGCTTTCCTCCTTTCGCTAAATATGCCGGAACTACAACAGTCTTTTCTCCTCGGTTTTCTTTGATGCTTCAGACTCTTTAAGAGTTCCCCTGATTTTATTATTATTATTGATGTGGTCGTTCCTGGTGACACCACTCAACCATCTAAGCGTCTACATTTCCGTCGCATCAAGTTTATAACGTGACTTTGTTGTAGCTATCTTTTCCTTTCATTACCAGTTGCCAAATCATCTACCCCCCCCCCCCCTTCATTCATCGCATTATCATTCATTTGTTACTCTCTAGCCATCCAATCTCCACCATTCTCCAATAACACCACATTCAAATATTTCTAGTTTCCGTTTTCTGTATCAGGAAAAATCCAAGTTTCACATCCATACAGCACAACGCTCCAGATCATGGCTTCAAAAATGACTTCTTACTAACTACATCTATATATGATGTCAGCATATATCAACCTTCTTTTTAGATATATTCTTTGCTTAGTACATATTGCTTCCTATATAGCAGGAGTCACCAACTTCTTTTGCCACATCATGTGACAATCGATGTCAATATAATATTTTTTATTTAATTCGGCTGAATTTTATTACTTCTGTTTTACATACTTTGATATTATCAAAAATCCTTTACTCAACTATAGGCTCATACCAGTTAGGAAGATATTCAGATCCGCTGGTGAACTGGCTAAGATGACTATGTCGTTAGTAAATATCTGAGTCAAAATAACTTTAACTTGATCCATTAATTATACTTTCCATTTCGATATCGTTTCCTCCATAACTTACCAAAATGAATAGATTAAAAAGTACGAGTAATAGGATGCAGTCCTACCTTACACCATTCTAAATTTCAGTCTTTCCCTCATGTCCAACGAATGTAATGTAATACCTGCCAACTGGTTTCAGTATTGATTGTGGACACCTCCTATAACTCGATTTTATTCAAATACTTTTCAAAATGTCAAATAATTTACTCCAATTAACGTTATAAGCAGTCTTATTTAAGCCTAAAAATGCCTTTCTCTTTCTTTTTCTACCCTCCACGATCATTCAAATACGTAATTCAGCTTCCCTTAATCCTAAGCTTCTGCTGAATAAAACAGGTCTTCGCCTAAATCGACTGCCGTTCTATTATCTTGTAAATTAATAAGGTCAGAAACTTTCAAGAATGAATCATCATATTCATTGTATGATAGTCTTCCCATCTGCCACTTCCTACTGTTTACGTTCAAGCGCAATGATACACTTTTTGACAACCTTGAAATGACAGTAAAAAAGTACATAATTATGCGAGAAATAAACTGAAAAAGACCTCTGCCCCTGTGCAACGTAGCAATGTCTAGTTATTCCTATATACAAAGTCATTCTAATGGGCAATCAAATTCTTCTCCCAATATTAAATCTCGTTTTACTGGAGTAGTAGTGGGGAACGCACAAAAATAGCTTTGTGTAAGACTTGCGAGGGAATCGAGCCCAATTCTTCCCAATTTTGCCACAACCGGCTGGTGTACCCCGTCCCAGCCCCAAGACCAGAATTAGAATCCTTGGCAAAGCCGCAAATCGAATCCCATCCTCGGAAGCGACAGGCAATTGTCCCAGCCGATACACCATGTGCAAATCTTTGCACATTTCTCTTTCAAAGATCAATCATTCGCTCCTTTTCACCTCTTGTTTGCCTCAAATTTTAGTAGTCTGTATTATACTTTTCTCGCTTTAATTATGTGCTTTCTTCTTCTTCTTCTTCTACTTCAGTATTTTATCCATTAATTCTTATACATCCCGAGTGATCAAATTCTTGTTTCCTTTCAATTATTCTGTCTAATCTTTGCTTTTTCCTAAAGTTTTTTTTTTCTGCGGATTTCGATATTTTATTTTTCAAAAATTCATATTGGTTTCATTGGAGTTCTTCATTAGTACTGCACCTGTTCGTCCGTGTTATGCGATGACACAACTGCTATAGCATCGCATACCAGGCATCCCAGGACAGAGTGGAAAAACCAAGGAATGTGTCGGAGATCCAGTTGAAATGTATAACAAAAACAGTGGGCAACACGAGCCAAAGTTTCTCTGGGTCATTTACGGGTTTAATTTAATCATATAAAAATAAAAGGACGCCTCAACTGGATTCCTAACTAACCACATCCTTCCTGATGAAGCCTTAATTATTACACAGGAAAGGATTGGGTAAATACATCGTCACTAGATCACACAAACTAAAATCAAAGAAGGTTTATTCGAACTTGAAGGACAAAACAAATAAAAATATAATCCTGCCTAGGATGATGGTAGAATGCGAGTGTTAGGGTGTAACTGTTCATTTCAAGTCTAACATTCTCCGCTCTAGTTCAAATGAAATTCGTTCACGTGTAAAAATAAAACAAACTAAAAGTTTCTTGGGTTCTCAGGGTCACCGTAGCACTGATTCTCACATTTTATTTGTGAACCCTGAGACCTATCATCGTTAATGATAACATCAGGCACGTGAACTGTTTAAATTTGCATTTATCTAACACACAACAATAATCATATTTACACCTATAACATATTCAATCATTCGTAATTGCACTGAATGTCCGTATTCCAAATTAATGGAATCATTATAATCACAAATAACATCATCAACTAAATCTACACAAATTATTTATTTGCAATCATGCTGTCAAAATCTCGATCATCTATCAACATAGTTATAATTATCTGGGATTCTTATTAAGCATGGAAAAATCGATAAATGCTCACCACATCAGCCACTAATTAAACAGCTGTTTAATTAAATCATATTATTTATCATCAGTTCTATTTAAATTATTATTATTAATCATCGTTTCAGATCAGCTGTTCCATTAAAATTTCATATCAATATTCAACAGTTTATTATTAAAGAAACTTGGATTATTATATCAACATCTAGAAAATATCTAGGATTGGTTATGGAGGTGTCGTCAAAATGTATCACATCAGTGAAAATGTATTGCCAGACGTAATTACACATGTTACATGTTATACTCTACGCTTATTTTTCATTCAATTGCCAGGCTAAAATTTATTGCCTTAACTACTCCACATTGGACGTTATCATCAACAAATAACCACTAAAATTCATCTAACATAAGCCACTTCATCAAATATCACATTTCAACATTATCATTTCATCACAAATATTCAGCGCACAGCATGAATCCAAAAATAACACGACTGGGTTCACAAACCTCTAGTCTGCACCATTAATATCAAAGTGGTAACATCACAAACCTTGGCAAATTACACATAACGCTTGGCAAAAATATCTCAAATTAACGTATTTAATAATCCACATTTATTGTAGGACTGGCTTCGGATATTTATAAATTTGACCCAACAGAACTGAGGTCACTATAATTGTATTTAGACAACCTCTCAAATGACATGAAAAATTACTGAAATGATAGTAATCCAATCCAAGCTCTAATTAAATTCGAAGTGTAATATCTATAGAAAAATCATTGAAATAAGTTTCAAATGAACACCAACTGTGTTAGATTTAATAGTATTTATCATAACTGTTCTCATTCTGCCTGTGATAAATCCATAAAAAGGAACGAACTCGTCGTAAAAGAATCAATCGCTCAAAATCCTTGTTAAAGGTTCAAATCAACTCATCAGAATTCACAGAAGTTAAATTTACAGTATATTAAAGTAGAACAAAGCTACAAAAACTATTGGATCTGCAACACAAGAATCACGAAGTGTAATCCTGTTTACATTTATTTTTACTGTACTTGATCAAGATCAAGTAATATATGACCTGTAAATTATTGTTTGATTCGCTTACAGTCAACAGTGCATTCGGATGATAAGACGGTAGTTCCCTACGGCTGGGTATAGCGCTTAATCACCACACAATTGCATAAAGCAAAAGGCCCCATATTCGACGGCTCAGATGATTAATCCCTAAATGACAGGTATAGCGATTAGACACCACTCAACTGCATCAAGCAATTGGCCCTGTCCCGTTAGCTAATATGAATGAATGCACATGACTGGAATCAACAATTATTATACTGTGAGATAGTAGTGAATCTGTTTCGCTAGAGCGAATTAAATTCAATAGCTCTAAAAGATCCAATAAAAAATAAGAAAAATCCCTGGTCTCTAACTCCACACAATCGCTAGAATGCGACAACTGACAAAAATATCCGATTGCAGGTCTCAACTCTCGAAATGTTCGATATAAAAAACACTGTACTCAAATTGCACTAAACTCAATATATAGGATGATCAAATACCCTGTCTAATAATGTCGGTAAATAGCAAAGATCGGTGAAATGCCTCCACCATTTCACATGGAATCCACCATATCTTAGCGAATTCATCAGGATGAAATGCAAAAATATATCGAATGATGCTTCAAAATAACACTCCTAAGGATATACAAGTGTTCCCCTGGCCATATCAAATCATATCATAGAAGTCATAAAAAGCGCTCACAGTAACTTCAAATATACCAGGTTGTAAAAATAAATTTTTCCAAGTCCGACGATAATCCAAATAATCGTGAATAAATTCTCGAAAGATCGGCGAAATCTTCGTCCTGTGCCATTGGAAATGCATTATCCCCATTCTAATACATGTCACGATGCGGTCACTCGCCTCGGCAGGAAGCGAACCCGTCACTCTGCTCCGCCATCCCGTCTCTTCTCACGTCTAGCCGCTCATATTTAAGTGCAAGATATCCATCCCGGATATTGTCCAAAAATCCACTGAAATATATAATTTAAATGGGTACCCCATTAAGTCCTTGGCTACGACACGCCACTGTTCCATGAGAAAATGTCAATTGGCACGCATTAGCAACGTTCTTGCCAACAGATGTCGATTCGCATTGACGAATATAAAAATAAATAAAGTGCGTACAAGTTTGTCAAACACCCTGTATTGGTATGCAATATAATTAGCGTATCCATAAATGTTCATAAATCAAAGGTGTTGAGCACCCTCTTCACCACTGCAGAAAATATGTGAAGTCCATTGTTTCATTTGAATGTTCTAGTGGTAGATGGGCTAACCACGTGGTCGCCTTGTCGGTGTTGTACAAAAATACATCAGCTGTGCTCTCCATTATACGGGCGAAATTATTGCCAAGTCCCGTTGATGGTGGGCATTCACGTTGAAAATGCACGAACTATAAACTGGAGGAAGTATTTGGACCATTATAAGCCTATGTCCACTACGCAGTAGGATGAACGTTGGCTTCAATGTCCGATAACACAACTGCTAACTTCCCTCAAAATGTCGGCGACAACCGTAATATTCTGGCCTAGCCATATGCTGGTAACACGATGTGATAAACTGACTTCATTAAACCACTGAAGTACGTGAATTTCCATCAAGAAGTCCACTATTGTACGGTTCGTTTTCACAATGTGAAATGTCTTGCTTGCTTTAACCTGCAAGTCACAGTTTGTTAATGCGATACTGGTTGAAAATGAACTTGCTAACCTTCGCTGCAAACCAGCACGTTTCCTATCACCTGTCCGAGCCCGACAAATCCACTGCCATGCCGACCTCGCCTGCCGTGTTCGGCTCGCGCTCGCCGTGCTAACAAAGTATAATGTTACTTGGACTAGATCTGACCACGATTACAAGTCGATGCGTACTGCATTGAGTAGAGCACAGTAACAGAATTAATTCTTCTCCACACCGCGCTGCGGCCGTCCACCTGACCTAATAATGTGACTTCTCTCCCCTGATTTGTGGTAGGGTAGACCGCTAGTTGATGTACTCTGACGTCAGATATCCAACCATGGCCAATATATGTGTGTTGTACAGCTATAATTCTCCATTGAGGGGTTATCGACCATCTCTAATATTATTATAATAAATATCCAACATTATTCCTTTCTTTTCTGACATAAAACAGAGCTTTATTTCTGAACTAATTAAATAAATCTCTCGCATTTCTCCCGTGGTTCCATGCGTTGGAGGGGTAGTGCTTCTTTCTCCCTGACTCTCCTACGTCACTTCCCATATCGTCACCAGAGCAATCCCAGCGCAATCTTTAATTCAACGCAATAAATGCCAACTTCAGCTAGCGTAGCCGATTGCCTCAAGTAAATATCGGGTACAGTACGTACCATATGTCATAACAACCGGCTTGTCTTCAGAGCTAATATTGGCCTCATTGTTGTTTATGCAATCAAAAAACCCGGTTTCGAAAACTTGGTTGACCATAATAACGCCAATTTAGAAACTTCTTCTACCTCCCGGTATCGTCGGGAAGAACATAATGGCTATATTTTCCCGTTGCTTTCAGCCTTCCAGCAGTGCGCAGGTTATTTTAAAATATTGTTAAAAATGTCTTCACCATCTATGGCATATTCATTTATTCGTGTCAGAAGTACAAAAACATAAAATAGACACAAGTACACAAGTATGTGTTCAGCAGAAGACTTCAAGCAGTTTCTGCCCAGAACTTAGCCACTTCGATAGCACATGAATTAGCTTCATTCAATTCATTCATTGTGCAGCTGTACGGGCACAATGGTCAGGAGAAGAGGTTTTGTGTTGTCTGGGTTGCACCACTATCACACAGGACTGTCTTGGTCGAAAATGCCACTTATATAAGTTGTCCCTGGAACTTGCAACTTCCACCCGCAGTCAGTTCAGGGACTTCGAGATTAGCCAGTTCTCTGTGTGACCAGGATGTAGAGATTCATTTGGTTCCATCCATTCAGACAGATTGCTGGTCCTCTCCTTCCACATGGCAACTCGAGCTGTTGCTGCTGTTCCTTGTAATGGTTGTGAAGTTTTTAGGAAGCTCTTTCTCAGCAGGTCGATATCCAAAGAGTGGGTGTGAGGTCATAGCAAATGATTTACTTATTTCTTTGTTTGTAGTCACTTCTCTTCTGATATCAGGTGGAGCAATCCCTGCAGGATAGTGCATTTCACTGATGAGAGTTGGCCTTAACCAACCTGTAATAATCCTGCAGCTCTCATTTAAGACTACATTCACTTGCTTTGCATGGACTGGCTTGTACCACAGAGGACTGGCATATTCTCTTGCAGAATAGCATAAGGCCAATGCTGTTGTCCTTAACGTTTGGGGATGGGTGCCCCAGGCAGTCCCTGCCAGTCTACGGAGAAGGCTGTTCCTCGTAGAGATCTTCTGTTTTAGCTTAAAGCACTGACACTTGTATGTGAATGTACGGTCCAAGGTGACACCTAGATATCTGGGATGGATGCAATGATCCAAAAATATACCATTCCAGAATACTTTAAGTTTCCGACTAGATTGTTTGTGTTTCAGGAGGAAGGCACATACTTCAGTCTTATTAGGATTGGGCATGAGTTGGTTCCTTTCATAGTTAGTACCAAGCTGTTCGAGAGCACGACCGAGTGTATGCTCTACAACTTTAAACTGTTCTGATTGGGCAGAAAGAGCAAGGTCGTCAGCATAAATGAAGCTTTTAGACCCTTGATGCTATGGTTGATCGCTGGTGTGCACATTAAATGAAATAGGAGACAATACCCTTCCCTGGGGCAATCCATTCTTCTGAGTTCTCCATCGGCTGCGATGTCCTTGGAAGTCAACGAAGAACCGGTGTTCCTGAAGAAGTATCATGTTAGTGAATACATAGTTGTTAAGTAGGTTATAGAGTTTATATAACAACATTCAGTGGTTTACGGTGTCGTATGCAGCAGAGAGATCAACAAAAGCTACATATCTGATCTTTTTCCTTTCAAAACCATCTTCTATGAACTGAGTAAGCTATAGGACTTGAGAAGTGCAATTTTTGCCTGGTCTGAATCCAGCTTGTTGATGGATTAGAAGAGGATCAACTACAGATGTTAAACGATTCAGGATCATTTCCTTAGGATCATATAAAGATGACAAAGAAGAGATATTGATCTGAAACTTTTAGGATCATTTGGCACTTTTACAGGCTTTAATATGAGCCTTGCGCCATAATTTTGGGATCTTGAATAATGCAAAGCAGTGATTATAAATATGTAGAGGCCAAATTTTCGTGACATTGCCAACATGTTTAATTTGTTCAACACAAATATCATCCAGTGCTGCTGCCTTGCTTTTCCGACATGTACGGACGGCAGCTTCTAGTTCATGAAGATGAAATGGTCCTGTGAGTTCCCTGTTCTGAAAGTGTACCATACCCTCAAGTTTGAAATCTGATTTACTAAATGACGATCTTGATGTGCTATTATTTATGAGCTGTGATGTGATTTTATTGACAGTGATGTTTGCATGTGTGGAACTCTTGTTGGATCATTATTTAGTTTTTTTAGCAGCCTCCAAGTCTTCTGACTATTAACAGAGTCAGTTTACTACATACGTTTCAACTATCTTTCACTCCTGTTCTGTGCTATGGTGGGTATTAGCTCTTTTCCTCCTGAAATGGTTTCGTCACTAAATGGATTATCTTCGAAGAGTGAAACATAATTACTCATCATATCAGCTGAGAGTTAGGAACTGGAGAGCAGACTGTCTTTATGCGTTGTTGGCTTGTGTGCTCACTGGCGAAGATCAGATTTGGATTGTATCCACGATGTCAACGCCCACTATTGAAGGATGGAGGAAGTTTACTGTCATGTATGAAGGTTAATTGGAAGGTATTGGACCATTTTAACACATCTTCTCCATTATCATCGTCTCGAGCATAACCCCATACTGAACCGTGACTGTTAAAGTAACTAACTACAAAATTGACACTATGTTTATGAACGCTATCAGGGGTAGTAAAGGAAAACGCAGCACCTGGTGGTTTATATACAGAAGAAACGATGCAATTACTAAGCTCAGCAGTTAATATTTCCATATCCTCGTGTTCAGAGATGGAAGTGGACCTGATTTGAACGAATAAAGCACTCCGTACTCTCTGTAAGGTCTCTCGGCAATAAGTCTCAAGCCAGCAATTTTGGGACGTCGATGCTGATTGTCTCTGTGGGTCTCTTGTAGGCAAGTATGTCACAGTTGTTACTTCGACATATTTCACTCAGGAGGTCTTCTTTTAGGGATAAAAGTCCCTCTGTATTAAACGTAATTATAGTTAGCCTTGAGAAAAGGCTTTTTGGAACAGATGTCATGATCTTTGTTTGTGCTTCAGGAATGCTGATGCTCTGTTCAGTACTGGCAAATCTAATCCAGGTACCTATGCCGGGGCACACGTGCACGAATCAGGATTAGTACTGTAAAGCATGGCTATTTCTGTACTGTTGCTCCCCTTCAGAATAAAGTATTAAAATCTAACCAATTATATCATGTGAGAGTTCTACTATTTTGAGTCACACTTCACCACCAGCGTTAGTAAAACGTTAATACAGATTTACATGGGCACCCGTAAAATGAACAAGGCTCCGCATAAAATTTAATTGATCATCTGTAAAACTTCGGGTTAAAAGTTATTAACATAATATGCCACATGGTAGGGAATTCACCATTTTTCTTGTTACTGGCCTCTGTACTCTTCAATCGGTCTGTTTGTCTCACCACCTGACAGAGGCCAATTGCCTGCGACTTGACAGTGGTGCCAATGATGGGAGGTGCGCACGTCGAGAAGCTTCGCAGAGGTTCTGAAGAGATGCCGTGGGACTCATGAGAAAGTCCCACAAGATACTGATTAAGTCTCGTAACGTCTAGAAATTTGACTCCAACTAAAAGACCGAAACTATCCATAGAAATGTGTACGGAAAGCAGCGCAGTTTAGTGAATTCTGTACAACAGTTTAGTCAGTCAACTACGTTAGATGCAATGAATCAGTGAATCAGTCGACGGTGACATAACAGTTTAGATGACTAATGATAGCCTGTCAGTATAACATTTTTGTACTGGAATATTCCAGTAAGTGCGGAAGCCGATGCCCAAGTTTCAGCGTGGGTACGGCAAGAGGCCAAGCGGGGCTACATTTCGAGATTCCGTGTCTCTGGTGGTAAATTATTATGCGATACAGTGGTAAGTCGTGAATTATGGAGATGTTATACATTGCTGACATCTGGAGTTATATTTTACAAGCTGGAGTCTGCGGCGACAAGAAATCGCTCATTCCGGAGCTTGGGGTGGCGGTCTTCTTGACTCCCATAGCCCTCACTAGGCAATCCCGCGCGCCGCCAGCACGCAGTTGATTTCTGTCTGGCACAAATCAGGTTATTGTGCAAGACCTCTGCTCTAAAGTTTGCACCTCGCCATTACCTTGTCTACAGTAACCGCTGCCGCCGCATTGCGCAGCCACAACCTGGGTTTTAGTCGACTACCTGATCCAGCACCTTCACCACAACCACAATCCTCCCCCACATTCGCCGAATACATCACCGCCTTGTTCTCGGGTTCATGAGCCCTCAACAGCCTCAGGTTAAGTTTAGGACCATTATCTACACTATTTTTGCTAACTGCCAACCTAATTTTCTAGCGCTAATATATATATTTCGTATTAAATACAGAGGATACAGTATATACAATATAAATTAATAAATATCTAGTAACATCCACTAACGACACTAAAAGTCACAGTTGGATGTCCAGAGAAGTAAACCACTCCACTGCATCATCAGTTGCGTTCTTAAGGTCGTTATATCCTCCCTTGAAGGACCGTGAAGGGCATTCCAAAACAATGTGATGGATTGTCTGCCCTGCATCGCCACAATCACACCGAGGGCTAGAAATTTTCCCCCATTTTTGGTGCCAAAAGTTACATCTTCCGTGACCGGTCCGCAGTCTGTTCAGTGACGTCCATATTCTTCTAGGAAGATTGGAACCAGGAGGTTTCATGCAGGGGTCGGTGATCAATCCTTGCTCATCAGGGTTTGATGTAGTCCATTCTTCTCGCCAAGTTTTGTCCGTATTGAACTTTGATTCAAAAAGCATCTTGCCTAGTTGCCATGATGGATGTCGAGATTTTAATCTCCCTTGCTTCTGTGGATTACAAACCTGATGTATCTGTAAAGAGATCATTTGCACCGCATTTTGACCATTCCCTTTTCAGAGCTGTCAGCCTTCGCGGGGGAGGAGGGTGAATTTTGGATAATACTAGTAGCCACTTGAGTGGTGTGGATTTGAGAGTGTCCGATATTGTTCTCATGGTATCATTTAACTGGACATCAACTTTTCCTACATGCGCACTATTGGTCCATACGGGGCTAATATATTCAGCAACCGAGTATATTAAGGCGAGAGCTGTTATGCGAAAAACAGTCGCAGTTGCTCCCCAACTTGTACCACAGAGTTTGTGAAGGATGTTGTTACGTGTTCTGATTTTAGCTGCTGTCCTGCAAAGATGTTCTTTGTATGTCAAACAGCGATCCAGCACAACATCCAAATATCTTGGTTGGGTGCAAAATTTTAGCTGTCGACCTCTGAAGTGTACTTTAGGAATGTAATGGGCCCTCCTACTATCCAGATGAAAGGCACTGACCGCTGTTTTGCTGATGTTGGGCTTCAGTCGCCAAGTGTCAAAGTAGCTGTCCAATTTTAGGAGATATTGTGTGACAATTGTTTCAGCAGTCTCAAAGTCTGTGGACTGGGCTGTCAGGGCTATATCATCAGCATATATGAACTTTCTGCAAGTAGTAGGTGGAAGGTCTGCAGCGTAAAGATTGAAGAGAAGTGGAGCAAGGACTGAGCCCTGAGGTAATCCATCATTTAATTTATAGGGCCTGCTTATATTTCCATTTAGATGTACTTCAATTAGTCGGTTACTGAGCATGCCGTTGAGCAGTGAAGCTAATGTCTTGCAAGGAATGATTTTCAGGAATTTCAGGATCATTCCTTTTCGCCATACTGTATCGTACGGTGATGATAGGTCCACAAACACTGCAATGGTTTTTTTCTTTCTTCAAAGCCTTGTTCATTATGACTGGATAGAGCTAAAACCTGATCACAGCAGTTTCTTTCCAGTCTAAAACCTGCCTGACCGATTATTTTAGGATTTGTCTTGTTTCTGTCCTTTGATGTTTTGGCTAAGCCAACAATTCTCCTTGCTACTTGTTCAGGCTTTATTTTTGAGGTCTTGCTACATTAGCTTGGAATATTACTGCCCAGCTTCCTAAGTAGCGACCTTGCTTTCCTGCTGGAATGATGGAAGTTCATGCTAGATGACAAAGTATCCCAATTCACCTTCCTCACCGAGTCTAAGCAGTGCAATAACTCATCAGCGAATCCGTCTGATTGCTGAGTTGATATTCTTCATATAGCTCATTACACTTTGCACTCCACCCTGGAATATACTCTTTCCTAAATCCTCTGGGAATGTGCTTCTTTGCTATAGCACATATCAGTCCTGTAAAACGCGCTCACTTGCCGTACGGCCGTGTTATTATTACCGGTATGGTACTGACGATTAATCAGTCAAAAATCAAGTATATGCTAACATGTATGAGAAAGGAGGCTGTAATGAATTAGAAATAAATGTGAAACTGAATAAAAAAGAATGTGAACGCTGTAAAATCTTTAAATATTTAGGGTCAATGGTAGCTAAAATCAATTATAGGAGGAAGGAAATACATGCGAGAATACCAACTGGAAATAGGAGTTACTTTGTTTATGCAAAGTATTAAAGCAAGAATCCTTTGCAGTAATCTGGAAATGACTGGATATCGTACGGTACTGGGGCGTGTGGTGATGTATGGTTAGGAGACTTGGACCATGACACAAGCCTGGGAGGAATTGTTGAGGATATAGGAAAGGACGATACTCAGGAAAGTAAAAGAGGGTGAATTCTGGCGAATCGGAAACAATATGGAGATAGGAGAGTTGTATGGTAAACCAGATTTTAGTACTGGAAATAAAGAGCAGTAGACTGCGTTGGTCGGGACATATAGAAAGAATGAATGCGAACAGGGTGTTAACGAAGGCCTTCAATGGGAACACAGGAGGACGTCGTGTTAGAGGAAGACCTAGGAAAAGATGGCTGGATAACGTGAAGGAGGATCTGAGAAAGAGGGGTGTCAAAACATACAGAACCAAAGCAGTCAACAGGGAAAATTGGCTGGACATTGTCCGGGAGACCAATGCCCTACAACGGCCGTAGCGCCAAGGAGTAAGTAGTAAGTATTGGTATTAATTCTATTCCCTTCGACAAAAAACACTGGCCGTTGATCATTTCCATTATATCTAGTAATTGCACACTGAATTATTTAGAATAGTTCTAAAATTTTCAGACCCGAGCTAATTTCGTGAAGTGTTGAGCGAATAAAATCTTCCACAATAACAATGGGTTCGTTTAGACCTCTTTCAATTTTCACTCAAACCATTAAATTTTATGCCATCTTCTTATCAGAACCCAAATTCTAAGTGCAAAATGATTTTCACTCATGTTGTTAAATGATCATATATAAAGCAACGGTGGTGAAACAACCTAACCCTTTATAAGTTGAAACATGGGCAGCAATTATGTAGATATTTAAGGGTAGAACTGCTCTAAAACTATCAACACTCCTTAATAAAAACACATTAACACATTAATTCTTACATGTGAAAATGTACCAGCACATCATTTTGTAGGGATTATGATCTGAATCTGATAATACTGCATAGTCCAGGTTATCACAGAACAATGCTTTTCTTACAACGGGTAAGAGTATTTCCTACTATTTTACAGAGGCAGCATCATTCATCAACATTATTTTCCTACTACTTCACAAACCCTGAAACCATAACTTCCTTTCGGCTGTTATTCATGATCTGTTCATGTGCACATGAAGTAGTATGAAGAGGCAAATATTGAGACACTGCAAGTGCAAGGCGTTCGTGATTCCCAAGTGACCTGGTTATGATTTTTACGAGAGTTCATCACATGTATTGTAAGGGACTCATAAAGAACATAACGGCTCAGACCACTATTCACTTTCTATCCAAATATATACTTGGTGTGTTTGACCCGTAAAAATTAATTCTGTCCAACAATGCCTCTGTTTATCGTTCGAAAGCTTTCAAAACCTTGGTATTTATCACCGTACGGCCCTGAAGGGAAGCAAGCTGAGAGGTTCCATAACAATTCCAAGGCTTGCATGTCATTTTTCAATATTTTAGTCTTGGGTTCAACACATGTTTCCATTCTTCTGTTCAAACAACCCCTGCTGATATATCTCGAGGCAGAACTCTCTCCGGCCCCCTATTGCTCAAATGGCATGTCGAATATTTTTCCGAAGCTTCCAATCATTCCTCCGTCACTAAAAATGGGTCACTGCTGTTAGCCATTTAAGGAATGCTCGTGCTAAGGCAGCGAAACGTTTCAACGAAGGTCGTAATGATGTCAAATTCCAAATTGATGATAAAGTTTTGGCTCACCTGCATCCCGTAAGCGACTCTGTTTCGCAAATATCTAGTATATTGTCTCTAGGATGGTCTACCGCATTCTTTTGTTTAAGTATTTCCATATTTGATTTACTCTTTTATGAGAGTACTAGTTAAACCCGTCAAAACATGATGGTCATTGGGAAAATATTTACGGAAGGATTTTCTTATATGCATTCTTTGTATGATTACAGAGAAAGATCGACTTTGCGACATATAACTATCCATGACTGAAACTTGATGAGGCAAATAGTGACCTACACGTTCCAGATCTTCCCCTTGAGCTTTATTGATTGTGATAAAGTATGTTAAACGATTGGAAATTGGGGCATCTTAAATGAAAATGGGAGTGTTTTATCGGATGGTGTTAAATCAAGTCGAAGGATTTAACTTTCTGCCCAATATTATCGGCACTTATTATTTCCAAAATCACACAATATTCATACATACTTCTTACAATAAATCTGGCACCATTTAGGAGCCCTTGGGAAATGTTGAGATTCCTAAGGAGCATAACTGTGGCTCAAACATTTAGAGTAAGAATATGTGGAAGCAATTCACTTAATTCCAAGGAATTCAAGAATTCTGTAGGAAACTGAAGTAGCTGGCTTTCAAGTTCATTATTTAATCTGTCAACGCTGGTGTATATTTTTGAACTACTGGTTATAAGTTCAATGACTTAATTGGTTTCATTACAGTGTTCATTTTTGGTGTAACTGTAGATAAATTTATTATATCCTTCGTAGAAGTGAATGTTTCGTCGTAAATTTCAGTCACGATACCATCATGAGTTGGAGGTCTGGCTGGTCATTCAAAAACAATTTATTCCTAACCACCCACAGTGGGGTAGTCGTCGTTAACGTGTAGCAAAATATAACAAAATGCTATTTCATCTGGTTTTTATCGAGTGTTTTTATGTAAGCGGCGTATTTTAGCAAAGGGCCAGAGAGAAGAGTATTTACTATTTGTGAATAGCTGTTTGGCGAGAAGCGTGCGGCACAACAGGCAAAACCTACCTGAAGTTTCCTCTGAGAGCAATAAAATTCCCACAAGAAAGAATAATATCGTTACGTATAATTTTAGAAGTCGATTCACACATATTAATGAATGAACATTCGCCTTTGGGATTTCATTCCATATTATGAGCCATGGTAATCAAATATCGTCAGCTGGATTGCAATTTAACTTTATCTAGACACTGAACTCTCATTTAAATTCAGAAGTATTTGGGATGTTGAATGAAGGGCTTATGCTCTTGCAAAATATAGTTTAAATTGTGAAATGTGCCCTCCCTGATGCAAGAATTCACCTGATCTACATAACTGACTTGATAAACTTCTCAGGAGTCTAATATATACAACTGGCCGTAAGAACCGTCGCTTATATTTTTGGAATATAAGGAAGAAATGCGATGAAGGTATATTCCAGGAATTTTAAAACAATATGGACCGTATTCATGTGGCACGGTAACATTGGCACCAAAGGAAACAAAGGACATAGCATTGTTGTAGAGTACATTCGAATATTCTCTCTGAAATTACTTGAGATATCATCTCCAGTGAAAATTTTTATCAGCATGTCAATTATTATATATTCCGGCAAATCAACTTTACCATTACAACATCAAAGGCCAAAGTAACCAAGTGTTGACTTCTCGCAAGAGAAATACAATGCAGAACAATTGTTATATTTGTTCGTGGTGTCTCTAAAAGCTAGAGTAGTTAAGAGGGACGTAGAACTAAATTATCAATATATTTGTTCATCAAGAACTCTACACTGTACGGCATAGTATCTGGAATTGCTCCTGAAATGGCATATTTATATTGGATTTTAAAAGTGGTTTCGTATTTTGTCCGATTTCTCACTTTATTGCGTAAATTTGCAGTCTACATACGACCGGACAATGTTCCTTTTCATCGATCGGGGTTTTTATAATAGAATTTCTCCCAAAATTAACATCTTATTCGATAACACTATAGTGCAATGCAACAATGAAGCCACTAAATATTAAATGGCAAATAATGCTTCCATTGCAAAAACAACAGTGTGGTTAGACGCATTGTTATGCAATTTAAACAAAATCAATAAACTATTGGCTTATACAATGAAGTTCTGCATCACCAGTGTATTCACCGTCCAGAGACATTCATACTCAAGTTGGTTGCTGAGGAGAATGCGATGAGACTGATCGCCAATAAAAAAAAACTTATAATTATCCTTGCCAGCAACAATGTTTTCAATAGTTAGCGAATGCAGCTCAAGGCGATGTTCTTAAATTTTATATAAACAGTACGAAACTTCTCTAAATAAGCAATTTCCACCGCCTGTTATAGGTACAATCCTTTGGGTTTGTATGACAGCAAACTAAGCAGGGGAGCATAGAATCACTTCACCAACTACTGGATGAGCACAGACTCACTTTGCCAGCCACCGTAATGGAGGCAGTTTTAGAATTATATGTCCCGTGCATGTCAAAAAACGCATTAACACATTGAAGCCCACTATTAAGACTATATTCTTGGCTATCGCACCAGAGATCCGGATTCATTTCCCTGCTCTTCCAAAAAATTTAATTCTGGCCTGAGGGCTGGAACGCGGCGCACTCAGCCTCGAGAGGTAAAACTAAGGAGAGGTAGGATCGATTCCAAGCTTTACTATCTTGGATATGTTTCTCTTTGTTTTCCCACTTCCACTCCAGGCAAATACCGGAATGGTTCCTTACTTAAGGCCTCGGCCTTCTCCTTCCCAATCCACACTTTAGTTACAGATACACACATTAATACAACCATCGCAATAACACAGATCGGTAAAATATGTTTTCCTTTTAACCCCCAAGTATCCAGGACCGTTCACCTTGGTAACAGTAATATATACTCTCATTTGATGCGATCATAACCAGCGTAGACTTCAGCAATCTATTATTGCTGCGTACGTATGTGTTGGAATATATCAGTTTATCGCCAGCTGCTACGCTGAGGGGTGTGTAATACTGTATTTCTAAGTATTTCTGACCATACCTGGGTATTACCGTTGCGAAATGACTTCCCCACCTGGAAGCTCAAGTAAAGTGATCGCCGCTGATTAACATATCCAAAGTGTCATTGCTGAATGATTTGAGGATGAGAATGGGAGTGATGGTGAAACGGACTGTGATGAAGGTTGAGCAAATTAATCCAACCGTATCTCAGACTCCTGTCTCCAGACTTGAATTCATGGAAGCACTAGAGAAAGCTCTGGAATTTCCACTTTTGGAAAAGAGGATGGAAGCTAAGAAATATTGTAGTTTTGCGTGACCGTCTTGTGATCATGAGCCACGGGACCTAATTTTTACGTGGAATCCGAACCACAGAACATGCCATTTCACTTTGAAGATCTCGCATGCATTGACCGGGAATCAAACCCGGTCCACCTTGGTGAGAGGCAAATAGCTTGTCCACTGCGCCACCACGGCCCCTTTATGGAAAAGAGGACTTCAAACACTAATCGCACCCATGAACTCAGGGCCTACATTAGAAAGATTTTGGGTGCAAAGAAGCACTGCCTGCAATTGAAGAGAAACTGCAAAAGAGGAAGACTTGCCACACACGCGCTCCAAGCAGGGAATGGAAAATTGCTTACATTGGTCATCCTTGCCCAAATCGCATTTCTTTGCAATTTGACAATAAAATATCTGCGAATATTGCTGTGATTAACTCAAAACAACAGAGAATGATAATGTGAACTTTATTTGTGGATAATAACTGCCAATCTTGAGCCCGATCCATTGATTATAACAATAAACTATGATTTCATGCTAGTGTACTAGTTTGTGTCCTTCGCTTCGAATGTCTATAGGTAGTGACAAATGTCCTCTTATATTGTTTCCATAATATTCGAATTCGCAATCTAAGACATTTTGTATTCTATGTAATAAATACCAACAGCCAAGCGTTGCATGGGGTTTTTGTTTTATGTCTACGGTATTTATATATATATATGACGTCACTGAATCTATAATTAAATTTTGAATCCTCTGAATGAATTCAACTCATCGTGATGTGGAAAAATAAAGAGACGTCTGTCAGACCAGACCTGGGCATGAATGTTCAAATAATTGAACCTTGGTTACTGAGGATTAAAGACACTCTGCAAATCTACAGGCCAATAGCTTTTGTCAGAGTGCGTTTCGCGGTCAAAACATGATGGCCAATGGTAAAATAAGTACCGAAGGATTTCCTTATATTAGACATTCTTTGTACGATTACTTTTTGGCACTACTTTAAGGGCGTCGAAAGATCGCACTCTTGACGTTGCAACCTATAACAGAAAACTTGCTGAGGTAAATAGAGACCAACACGTTCGAGAGTTTCCCCTTGAGCTTTATTGATTGTGATACAGAATGCCAAGCGAATTGGAAATTGGCGTCTCTTAAAAGAAAATGGGAAGGTTTTGTCGGATGGTGTTAAATCAACTCGAGGGATTAGAGCTCTCTGCCCAATGTCATATTCACTGATTATTTCCAAATCCAAGCAACTTTCATACATATTATTTAGAAATAATCTGGTTCCGATTAAGGGCCCTTGAGAAACATTCAGATTTCTGAGAAGCATAACTATGGCTCCAACTTTTAGAGTAAGAATATGTAGAGGCAAACCACTTAATTCCAAGGAATTCAAGAATTCTGTAGGAAATTGAAGTAGCTGGCTTTCATCTTCAGGAATTAATCTGTTAACGCTGGTGAATTTTTATTTTGAATTACCGGGTATAAGTCAATGACCTTCAAATGAATTTCATAACAGTGTTCATTTTTTGGTGTTAGAATGCATACTTTCGAGAATTGATTATATCTTTCCTAGAAATGAATGTTTCGCCGTAAATCTCAGTCACGATGTCATCATGGGCTAAAATTATGGGTGGTAGTTCAATAACAGTTCATTCCTCACCATCTACAGAGGGGTAGTCAGCGTTACCAATTTGTAACAAAAACTCAGAAAATTCCATTTCTTCTGGTTTCAACTGCATGTTTTTATGTAAGCGGCGTATTTTGAAGAAGGGCCAGAGATGAGATTATTTAATACAGTTTTGATTAATTGTTTGGCGAGAAGCGTGCGGCACAACAGGCAAAACCTGCCTATAATCTCCCCCCAAGAACAGTAATTTTCCCACCAAATGGAATGTCATTACCCATAATATCTTTTAGAAGACGATTCACACACATTAATGAATGAATATTTGCCATTGGGGCTTCATTCCATATTATGAGCCGTGCTAATCGAACATCGTCAGCTGCTTTGGAATTTAATTTTAATCCAGACACTGAATTCCCATTTAAATTTAGAGGAATTTTGAATGTACTGTGTACTGTCGATCGTTCGGTAGCAAAACAGTGGCTATTCCGGTCCATGCTACTGATATAACATGAAGCCCTAAACTGCAGAACTTTTGTATTAAGCATTGGTACATTTATTTTTTCCTGGGCCCCCAGCACCGTCAATAAAGAATGCGTTCGTGACAGTTGTGTTGTTATTTTGAAGAACGTTAGTGATTTCATTAATAATTGAAAGTTGTTCCTGGTTTGCTAAGAACATAAGGTCAGCCAAATCAAAAGAGAACACTGGCTCATTAGTAGTTTGATCGTTTGAGTGTGTGTCAGTACCAACAGGCACGTAAAATGTTGGGAGATAGAAACCATGCCGTTGCAGAGTTTTATTAATATCTCTGAGAGACAGTTGATAAGCTGTATTTTTGTCTTCAGACTTTAAATAAGCATCCCACAGAGAGTTTTGTGCATGTCCCATAAGTGACTGGCATTGTAAGGTTGATGAGATATGCATATGTAGGCGAATAACTCTCTGTTGAAAGGGTATTTGGAAAACCGATGCTTCCATCAAACAACGTTGGCATTCTGAATCATCGATAAGCAAACCATGCTTAGTTGCCATATCCTTATATATTGGGTACGTAACTCCTTGGTATGTTCGGAGATCCTCAAAGCTTTTGGCACCTACCTTATGAAGTAAAAGTAAGCGCAGATGGTATCTTTCTAATTCAGATGGAGAAACATTGTACATCCGACCTATTACCTTTTCGAATCTAAGTCGTTTTTTCCAAATGCATTTGCCTATATCCCATACATAATGAACGGGTGTTTCAGGATAAATATATGCACTCCTAGTTGTTGCATTTTGGTTCAGCTGAAACCATGCAGTGAATTGTGTACTTTTTAACTGAGCCCGTATTAATGCTTTGGGAACATCATCGGCATGAAAAAAAAAACATCTTGTTGGTCTGGTAAATAGACAGGTAACCGGGCAACAATGTGGGACTGTTCGTGCATGTTGTAACCAAAAATCCGTATGCAGCCTCACTTGAACCAACATATCTAGCATTCAAATACGTAGAAAAATCGTCATGATGTAACAATACATCGATTGCCGTGATTTTCAAGTTAGCGCAATCATGCCCCTTATAAACATATTTATGTATGTATTTGATGCTGTGTACACTTGCACAGATTTCGACGTTAATATGGGCCTGAAAGTACATCAATAGATTTCGATTGTATGGAACAATGAAGCGATTGTCGATTTCAACATTGGTGCCTTGTACTCGTTTAGTATATGTTCTTCCTTTCTGTCGCCTACGGTAAAGTGGATAGCTGTTCACATTCTCTGGAACAAAGTCTTTTGAAAATTTCTTCTTACATCTTCCATCCTTCATGCAAATTGAATTGGGATTCAGAAGGCCGCAATGTCCATGTACCATGTGTGTCATTACTAGCTGCAATCTCTGAGGAGGCTGGGTTATTGTTACGACTAGGATCTTCTTGAGGTTCATGGTAAAAGCGCATGACCAAATCTAACGGTTGACGTTTATCTCTAGACAATTCATTTTCTTCGCATATTTTTGAATGCATTGTCTTTTACAGTTGAATGTAGGGGTTATGCTCTTGCAAAATATTATTTAGAATATGAAGTGTACCCTCCCTGATGCAAGAATTCGCTCGATTTGCTAGTCTGATTTGATTAGCTTATGACCAGTCTAAAATATACAACTGGCCGTAACAACTGTGGCTTATATTTTTGGAATATATAGAAGAAATACGATGGTGTACAATTCCAGAAATTTTAAACCAATATGGACCGTGTTCAGGTGCTACGGTAACATTGGCACCAAAGGAAACGAAGGACATAGAATTGTTGTACTGTCGAATATTCTCTTTGAAATTCCTTGAGGTATCATCATTTCCAGTGAAAAATGGTTTAAGCCTGTGAAGTATTTTATATTCTGGCAGATCAATTTTACCATTGCAACAGCAAAGTAACCAAGCGTAGTTTTCTCGCAAGAGAAGTACAATGGAGAATAATGTTTACATTCGTTCGTCAAGGACCCAACGCTGTACGGCATAATATCTGGCATTGATTCTGAAATGACAGGTTTTTATTGTATATTAAAAGTGGTTTCTTTTATTCATTATTTTCATTTATTTGATAATTATTAGATACAACCATGAAAAGGTCATTTTACAATAATATTTTAATAATATTAACAAAAACAACAACAATAACAGGTAACAAATGGCACTGTTGGCAGCAAGGGGTAAATCTCGGGAAAGAAGCAGGGAATGATTGGGGTAGTGGTTGATCAGGAGGGTGAGGGGGTAGGAATTGAGGATGAATGGGATCTTCTAATGTTATGTTTGAATGTTCTATAGGGATAGAATATGTCAATATTTGGAAGGGAGTTGCAACGGGTAGGGGGACGGTGAAAAATAGAGCTCTTCTGTAATTCAAGACGTGGGCGAGGTATGTGGTGTAAATGGTGCTGACGTGTTGAATGGGAGGGAAATTGGAGTGGGAAGTAGCTAAGCAGCATGTTACATTTTGTGTAACCATTCATTATTTTATGTTGGAAACACAGGTTAGTAAATTGTAGACGGCTTCTCAGGTCGAGTACATTGAGCTGATTTAGAATGTTGGATTTGGCAAAGTGCCTTGGTGAAGGATTGCGAGCATTGACTATTGATATGAAGAAATTAAAGACACTATTCAATTTAGAAATATTGGTTATAGCCGAAGTAGACCAAATTGGGGAAGAGAAATCCAGGATAGGGAGAACATATGTGAAGTATAATTTAAGTGCAGTGAGGTGTTTCAATTTCTGTGAATCTGTATAGAATGCCGAGACTGCGCGTTGCGCGAGATTTGATATGATCAATGTGGGGAGAGAATGTCAGTTTATCATCGTGAATAATACCTAAATCTCTTGCCTGAGAAGCCGTATCCAATTTATTTCCACATATTTTATAGTCCGCCTGATTTCCGGATTTCAGTAGTGAAAAATACACATTGAAGCACTTTTTGGGATTTGGAGATAACCTCCATTTGTTAAACCAATCAGTACATGTATTCAATGCCTCCTGGAGCTCGGCGCGGTCGTCAGAACTGAACATTTTTCTGAATATCTTGAGGTCTCGCCTTTTCTCCGATTTCTCATTGCTACGCGTTTCTTTGTAGCCTCCACACGACCGGTTAATGTTCTTTTTCGTCGAATAGGTCTGATTACTGTAGGATTTATCCACAAATTAAAGTCGTATTCGTCGTGGCCTGCATCAACGGAGCCGCTAAACAATAAATGACAAATAATACTTCCATTGCCATAATCAACAACATGGTAAGTCTCATTGTTATGCACTCTAAACAAATAATCAAAAATCAATTGGCTTATAATATGGAGTTCAACATGACCAGCATATTCACCGTTCAGAGACATAAGATTTTCATTCTCAAGTTGGTTGTTGAGGGGAAGGCGATGATACTCATCGCCAATAATAAAATCCTTATAAATATTCCCGTTAGCAACAATGCTAGTAACAGTTTGCAAACGCAACTCACTATGACGTTCTTCGTTTCGATATTAACAGTACGAAACTGCTCTAAATAAGCAATCTCCGTCACCTGTTATAGGTACAATTCTTCGGATATCCATGACAGTAAATTATGAAGAGGAGCATAGAACCACTTTGCCAGTCACCATAATAATGGAGTCAGTTTTAGAATTCTATGTCCTGTGCGTGTCAAAAGTCGTTTTTACACAGGGAAGCCCACTCTTAAAGCTTGCAATGAATTATCGAGACAAACCGGCCCAGTAATTCTGCGTAGTCACTTTCTAGTATGTCATAGTTATGGTATATAACAGGAAAGGTTTAACAATTCGTAGAAGCAGCGATATGTATTATCTACAGATATCTACTGATTGACTGACTTGGACTGACCAACAAAGACTATAACAGACCACCAAAGACTATATAACTGAATGATCGGAAACACAATACAAATGGCGGCTCCAACTTTCGACTGCAGCGGCATCTGCTACTGACCGAAACATGTAGAAGTTAATTCGGAAAACAATGGAATCAAAAAAAGGCCTGCATTTGTAATATCAGAATTTCAACGTAGGCCCTACTGTATATTATTGTCGTATACTGGCAAAGGTACAGTTCATTAGTGGAATTTCATGTACCATCATTTTGTACATACCTTGTATGTATATAAGCCAAAGAAGGAACTGAGGAAAACAAAAGAGTACCGTAGCACATGGCGAGATTTCAAAGACATCCGGAAGTAAGTCACCCAGTCGGGTGGATTCACTGTATAAATTCTTCGGAATGTGTTGGAATTCGTACAATCCTTGATTCACAGTCGGCTTAACAGTCTTCCCATGTGCAAAAATATGCCAAAACTTCTGTAGCAATAAAGATAAATAGCCTACCGGTATTACAAATGTAATCTGTCGAAAGTTGGAACTTATAAAGCGTTTCAATGAAATTACATAAGTGTTTTAAATATACATGGCAACGTAGAATTCCTTCGTTTACGGGAATGCCCAAAGTGAAATATGTTTTGACAATGTAATACCAATTCCAAGAAAGAACAAGAAGTTCCGTGACGAACTAAAGAGCCTACTTTTCTTAAAATTTAAGATGCATGCCATAGTGTTAGTTCCATCTCTTAAGGTACAGAATACAAAATTTGGTTGAAGTCCAATGGAGCATGGACGTTACATGCAGGTAGACATTGGATCGATCAGCGCGTGCCAGAGTCCGATAACCTAGATGTTAGGCCCCTTAAAACAACAATTATCATCATCATCATATCAGCGCGTGTAAAATCATGTTGGCAAAAATGTCACGCATGTGTTGGTTTGAAATAATCTGAAATATTATGATCTCTTGTTGTGCCAAATTTGGATGAGATCCATTTGTTAGTATAGAAGTTACATGCATATTAAAATTGGACCTATCAGCAGGCTTAGAGTCATGTTGGCAGCACTGACGTATATTAGTTTCTCTAAATTAATCTAAAATGTCAGGTACCATACGTGTGCAAATTTTAATGCTGTTGGCTTACATACTTTCTGATAAGAAATATTACGGTAAAAATAGAGACAGCATTTATTAAGAGTTGGCAACTCTGGTTGCTTAAAAATAAGCATAGTCATGTCTGTTATGATACACATAGCACATACGAAATTTGGTTGAAATCCAATTGATAGTATAGAAGTTACATGTATTTAAAAATTGGTTCTACCAGCAGGCATAGAATCATGTTGGTAGCACTGACGTACATATGTTACACCAAATTAATCTAGAATGTCAGGTACTATACGTGTGCATAGTTTAAAGCTGTCGGCTTGCATACATTCTGATATATTGGTATTTGGATAAGAAAATAGAGAGAGAGCATTTATTAACAGTTGGTAGTTCTAATGGCTTTTGAAAATACGCTCAGTCATATCTGTTTATGTACACATAGTGCATACGAAATTTGGCTGAAATCCAATTGATAGTGTAGAAGTTATATGCATTTAAAATTGAACCTATCAGCAGGCTAAGAATCATTTTTGCAACACTGCCATGCATGGCCTCCTGGAAATTAAACTGAAATATTATTATCTATATGTGTACCAATTTTGGAATAGCTGCCATGCATACTTTGCAAGATATCCAACATGGAGCTCAAATTTCAATTGCGGTATTTCAGCAGTTGGTAGCACTGACATCATTTTCAAATATGGGCTTGAGATATTCAGGTATAGACCTTTACTCATACCAAATTTGGATTAGATTGGTGCAGCCGTTTAGAAGAGTTGATAGGGGGGGGGGGCACACACACAGCCACACAGACAGAAAAACAGACAGACAGCCATTTGCCCGGATCGATCTCATAAGTCTACTTTTTCCTCATTTTTGCAAAATGTAAAAAGTAGGCTAAAAATATGGAAATAAAAAACACGTCGGTGGTAGGATTGGAACACTTTACATTGCACGATGCATAAATTAAGAGTCTTCGACGCTGCCAACTGAGCTACCGAATCACTGGTAAAGGTGCGCAATATTAAGTTATTTAAACAACATGCACACTCAACTGTCAGTTTACGTTATTCAACACTTTCCGCCTTGTATAATTCTATTTCAGTATATATCGTGGGAACATCATAAACACTGTTCCCTTCCTTTATAATTCTTATAAATAACTATGAAATTAAAACGCGGTGGACTTGTGAAATTATCTTAGTGTCTTAAATATAGATGGCAGCGTAGAATTCCTTAGTTTACAGGATTGCCAAAAGTGAAATATGTTTTGACAATGTAATACCAATTCCAAGAAAGAACAAGAAGTTCCGTGACGAACTAAAGAGCCTACTTTTTTTTAAATTTAAGATTCATGCCAATCTATAAAGACCTATCTAGAATAATGATGAAATTAAGATAGTAATGTCGACATTTCTATTTAGTACGAAATATACATTGTATAATGTAGCCTAATAGAGCACTACAGTTGGCAGCCCCGGTGACTGAATATATTGTTAGTTCCATCTCTTAAGGTACAGAATACAAAATTTGGTTGAAGTCCAATGGATAGCATGGACGTTACATGCAGTTAGACATTGGATCTATCAGCGCGTGTAAAATGATATTGGCAACAATATCATGCATTTGTTGGTTTGAAATAATCTGTAATTGTATGATCTCTTGTTGTGCCAATTTTGGATGAGATCCATTTGTTAGTATAGAAGTTATATGTATTTTAAAATTTGACTTATCAGCAGGCTTAGAGTCATGTTGGCAGCACTGACGTATATTAGTTTCTTGAAATTAATCTAAAATGTCAGGTACTATACGTGTGCAAATTTTAAAGCTGTTGGCTGACATACTTTCTAATAAGAAATATTACGGTAAAAATACAGACAGTATTTATTAACAGTTGGCAGCCCTGGTTGCTCTTAAAATAAGCATAGTCATGTCTGTTATGGTATGGTACACATAGCACATACAAAATTTGGTTCCAATTGATAGCATAGAAGTTACATGTATTTAAAAATTGGTTCTACCAGCAGGCTTAGAATCCTGTAGGTAGCACTGACGTACATAAGATACTCCAAATTAATCTAGAATGTCAGGTACTATACGTGTGCATAGTTTAAAGTTGTCGGTTTGCATACATTCTGATATATTGGTATTTGGGTAAGAAAATAGAGAGAGAGAGCATTTATTAAGTGTTGGCAGCTATGGTGGCTTTTGAGAATACGCTCAGTCATATCTGCTTATGTACACATAGTACATACGAAATTTGGTTAAAATCCAATTGATAGTGTAGAAGTTATATGCATTTAAAAATTGAACCTATCAGCAGGCTTAGAATCATTTTTGAACACTGCCATTAATGGCCTCCTGGAAATTAAACTGAAATATTATTATCTATGTGTGTGCCAATTTTGGAATAGCTCCCATGCATACCTTGCAAGATATCCAACATGGAGCTCAAATTTCAATTGCGGTTTTTCAGCAGTTGGTAGCACTGACATAATTTTCAAATATGGGCCAGAGATATTCAGGTATAGATCTTTACTTATACCAAATTTGAATTCGATTGGCGCAGCCGTTTAGGAGAGTTGGTAGGGGGGAAACGCACAGCCAGACAGACAGACAGAGAGACAGAAAGTCAGACAGACAGAAAGACATTTACCCGGATCTTAAAATTTAAGATTTATGCCAATGTTTAATCTATATGGATCTACCTAGAATAATGACGAAATTAAGTTGGTAATAAAGAAATTTCAAATTAGTTCGAAATACTGTATACCTGGCATAATGTAGCCTGATAGAGCACTACAGTTGGCAGCCCTGGTGACTGAATATATTCTTAGTTCCATCTCTTAAGCTACAAAATACAAAATTTGGTTGAAGTCCAGTGGATAGCATGGACGTTACATGATGTTAAGCATTGGATCTAACAGGGCGCGTAAAATCATGTTAGCAACAATTTCACGCATGTATTGGTTAGAAATAATCTGAAATAATACGAGCTATTGATTTGTCAATTTTGAATGAAATCCATTAGTTAGTATAGAAGTTACATGCATTTTAAAATTGGACCTATCAGCAGGCTTAGAATCATGTTGGCAGCACTGACGTATATTAGTTACTCCAAATTAATCTAGAATGCCAGGTACTATACGTGTGCAAAGTTTAGAGCTATTGGCTTGCATACTTTCTGATTTATTGATATTAGGGTAACAAAAATAGAGACAGCATTTATTAACAGTTGGCAAACCTGGTTCCTCTTAAGAATACGCATAGTCATATCTGTTATGGTAAACATAGCACATACGAGATTTGGTTGAAATCCAAATGATAGTATAGAATTTAAATGTATTTAAATTCGGACCTCTCAGCAGGCTTTGATTCATGTTGGTAGCACTGACGTATATGCGTTACTCCAAATTAATATACAATGTCAGGTGCTATACGTGTGCATAGTTTAAAGCTGTCGGCTGGCATACTTTCTGATATATTGGTATTTGGATAAAAGGAATTGAGAGCATTTATTAACAGTTGGCAGCCCTGGTGGATCTTAAGATTACGTTCAGTCATATCTGTTTATGTAAACATAGCACCTACAAAATTTGGATGAATTCCAATTGCTAGTGTAGAAGTTATATGCATTTAAAAATTGGACCTATCAGCAGGCTTATCAATTTGGCAACACTGCCAGGTATGGCCTCTTGGAAATTAGACTGAAATTTTACCATCTATACGTGTGCCAATTTTGAAATAGCTCCCATTCATACCTTCCAAGATATCCATCATGGAGCTCAAATTTCAATTGCGATTTTTCAGGAGTTGGTAGCACTGACATCATTTTCAAATACGGCATTGAGGTATTTAGGTATAGATCTTTACTCCTACCGAATTTTGTTTCGATTGCTGCAGCCGTTTAGGAGTTGATAGGTGTACACACACACAGCCAGACAGACAGGCAGACAGACAGACAGAAGGACAGACAGACACACAATTGCCCGGATCGATCTCATAAGTATACTTTTTCCTCATTTTTGTAAAGTTTGAAAAGTAGGCTAAAACTACGGAAATAAAAAAAAAATATGTCGGAGGTGGGATTCGAACCCCATCCATTGTGCGATGCATAAATTAAGAGTCTTTGACGCTGCCCCCTGAGCTACCGATTCACTGGTAGAGGCGCGCAATATTAAAATACTTAAACAACACACACACTCAACTGTCAGTTTTCGTTTTTCAACATTTTCCGTCTTGTATAATTCTATTCTAGTATATATCGTGGAAACATCATAAACAATGTTCCCTTCCTTTATATTTCTTATAAATAACTATAAAATGAAAACGCGGTGCACTTGTAACCGCCATGACTGTCATGAGGCAGGGCGATTATGCGCATGCGTGATTGGCAAGATTTCTGAATACTTGTGATTTGTGATCACCAGGTTATTTAAAGTCCTATAGGTGAACTTAAGTTCATAGCCCCTATGAACATCGAAAATTCAGTTTGATTGCTATAATAGATTCGTAGATATTCAGAGCCGTCTAAATAATTCGGATGGTCGCCATGTTGGATTGCTAAATGTATAGGCCATAGAGGCATGTACCATTAAAGGAAAATTATTGCGTAGGTTCATTACTCAAACTTTCACTTCGATCGCATGATTACGACACAAGAAATAAAAACTTAATTTTAAAATTCGCACAGCCGCCATCTTGAGGTTATGTAAACAATTGAATTAAATTAGATACCAGTGCATTGCAATTTATATAAACATTTCCTGTACCAGATTTCATTGCGCTTGGAACATTAAATCGCGAGAAAGGTCTATTTAAAATTTTCAAATTCGCTTGGCCGCCATGTTCGTTTTGTAGTTAACCGGTTTTTGAAAAACGTATAGATGAAATTCCAGCAGTGCCCTGACACTCTGTGCAACATTTCAGGATGATACCGCTAACAGTTTCAGTGATATAGAATGCCGGTGAAATATTTCGCACATCCGCCATCTTGTGGTTATGTAAACAATCGAACGAAGTTAGATGTCGGTGCAATACAATGTGTATATACATATACTGTACCAATTTTTATTGCGTTTGGTTGGTTAAATCGCGAGAAACGTCTATTTCAAAGTCACGAATTTGCGTGGTCGCCATGTTGGTTTTGTAGTTACCAGGTTCTCAAAATTCACTTAGGTGAACTTCTAGTGGTTCCCTTTATCACAGTAATAAATTCCAGGGTGATATCGGGAATAGTTACGGAGATATTGAATGCTGGTGAAATATTTCGCACAGCCGCCATGTTGGATTGGTGAGACGTAACAAAATTTGAAGGGCACAGTCGGGGTCGCCCGGAATAGTGCTATGAACTTATCGAGTTTCATTGAAATCACTCCAGCCGTTTATAAGTTATTAGGGGGTTACACACACACACTCCTCTCACACACACGCGCGCGCGCACACACACACGGACAAAAGGTGATCTCATAAGCCTATTTTTTCAAAATTGAAAATAGGCTAAAAATGAAAGTTTTTCTGTTTTTTTTCTTCTGAATTTCTACGGACATTTGAGTTATTTACGCGTTTCAGACTGTTTTCTGATGGATGCGCGCGAAAATATTTTTTTGTCTGTCTGTTTGTTTGTTTGTCTGTGGACTATTTTATTCCCTTATAACTTGAGAACGGCAGGGTGTATGAACGTAAAATTTGGTACAGATATCCATCAGAGGCACGACACTAATCATTGATGTAACTCTTCTCCGTACCTCTCATAAAAAGGGGCCTACCCCCTTAAAATACATGCTGAAATAGGCGTAGAAGGACGAGATTAAGCTCATTTTCAGCCCCTCAATGTTAGAGACAAAGCTCGGGGGCCCTAAAAGGTTCTCGAAAACCACATTTTAAGGCCCTAAAACAAACCGTTTTTTATATATTCTCAGAAAACTAATTTCATTTAATAAACTAATGAACGAATGCAAGCCGGTAACCATGGCAACAGATTCTCAGTGGTCCATCTATTGCTGTAAGACGCAATGCAGTTCCATTAATTACATTATTGTGAAAGTTTGCAAACGGCTAGAAGGTTATCACGGAACCAAATTAAAATGTAAAATTCATCAATACATATATATTATATTACTAGCAGAAGTACCCGTTCTTCGAACGGTGTTCGTTGTTAACACCAGACATTATCAACTGAGCAATGGTTAGCGGTTTGTCAGTCCTTCAAGTTTATCAGAACGAAGTTAGTTTACTGGGAATATCACACACACTGTTAATTTAAGGCCCTTAAAATGTAGTTTTCGGAGACCCTTTATAGATTCCCGAATTTTGTGTCTCACATTGAGAAGCGCTACATATGCTTTGGTCGTCCTTCTAGGATAATTTTTATATTTCGCCTATTTTAGCACGTATTGAGAAGTTTTTCTCTATATCCACCCTTCTACTGTATGAAAAGTACGGTGAAGAGTTTTATAAATGGTTGGTGTATTGACTCTCATGGTTACCATACCTAATTTTACGATGCACCAAGCATCCGAACACGAGGTATAGGCGTACATAAAGATACACAGAAAGACAGAGAGACAATTCTATTGTCTACAACATATTACCCAGATATCCAAACATGTGTATATCTACCACACAGTATCAAGTGAAATCATCCTTAAGATGAACCCGTATGTCGACAAAAAAAAAGATTAGTTAAAATGTGCTCTAAAACTAAATTCACCTAACGTGTACTTCCTGACGTGAAATACAATTGAAAGCCTTGTAGACGAAACGCAATACACGTCACAAAAACTGACCCTCTACGTTGTGCTAGGTGCCCATACACAGGAAGACCCCTTTCATAAATTATAAAGGCTTGTGGTGCATGAAAATTCAGGTTCTTTAGCCTCAAATTGCCCAAATTCCTAAAAGCCGCAAAATATGCTGGTTCAATTCAGGAATTTTTGAAAATAATGTTGCTGTTTGGAGATATAATAGACCTTCTGTACTATATGTCGAACGTGAAAATTGCATGAAAAAATTCTAGGTTACCCCTTCACCCCCTTAATTGCATTGATGAATTATACGGTCTACATTAGTTCCGTGATAACCTTATAGCCATTTTCAAACTGTCACAGAAATGTAATAAATGGAGTGACATTGCTTCTTACAGAAATACTGTAGATGGAAAGTTGGATGCCACCCCTTGAGATAATGTTGTCATGGTTACCGATTTGCATTCCTTCATTAGTTTGTTAAATTAAATTAAATTAGTTTTCTGGGAATATTTCAGAAACTGTTTGATTTAGAGCCTTATAATGTAGTTTTCGAGGACCCTTTAGGGCCCTCGAGTTTTGTTGCTGGCACCGAGGGGATTTGTCTCGTCGTTGTACGCCATAATATAATACTAATAATAATATAATATAGGGAGAAATTATAACACCTAATTTATTTTATTTTTTATTCAGCCAATGGCCATGTACTTTTCTTTTCAGGACGGGTCAGGGAAGGGATATTATCAGAGAAAGAAACATTCACATCACGCATGAGCAAAATGGAAATGACCTACCATTTAACTAAGGACATCTATGAGAAAAGGTCAATATCCTTCAACACAAAACTAAAACATTACTGCAGTGTCATCCGTCCGGAGGTCTTGCATGCTTCTGAATGCCTCACGATGAACAAAAAAGGCTTGGTCGAGAAACTGGAGGCCAAAGAAAGGAAAATTTTGAGAAAGATATTGGGTTCCATCAAAGACAATGGGGAATACAGAAGACGGCATAACCATGACCTATACACTCATGTGGAGAAGATAAGCAACGTCATCCGGAAGAGAAGGTTACCATTTTTTGGGTATGTGAAACGAATAAGCCCAGCGAGACAGACCAACCGCAACATAACTTACTTTCAGGAGAGGAAAACAAAATGGGCCTGGTTCATTGAACTGGATAAAGATCTGAAAGAAGTGGGGATTACACCAATAGACATTCAGGAGCACGCCCCACTCAAAAGGAAACTTCAAGCTTGTAAAGGTTTCCAAGAAAAACCGAAGCTGAAAAAGGGAAAGATTTAGACCCAGGAACGGTAGGAAGTCCACCGAGAACGAATGCGGGCGTACTGGGCAAACATCAAAGCCAGTAGGAGACGGTTGGAATGACGCGGTCCATAGATGGCCTATACGAAATGAATGAATGAATGAATGAATGAATGATTGAATAATATGGGAGGTACGGAGAAGAGTTACATCAATGATTAGTGTCGTGCCTCTGATGGATATCTGTACCAAATTTTACGTTGATACACCCAGCCGTTCTCGAGTTATAAGGGAACAAATTTGTCCACAGACAAACAAACAAACAAACAAACAAACAGACAGACAAAAAAATTATTTTCGCGCGCATCCATCATAAAACAGCCTGAAACGCGTAAACAACTCAAATTTCCGTAGAAATTCAGAGAAAAACACACAAATTTTCGTTTTTATATATAGAGAGATATACTGCACCGCTCGGTGTTGACCGTGTTTTATTGCACAGATTTTGGTTTTACTCGCTAACCGTTGGAGATATACGAAAAGTGATAAGGACCTTTCGGATAGAAAATTAAATGTTAAAGCTCATGCATGCCATCAAATGTTTGCTATTTCTTAGCGTTCTCTTTTTATTTGAAATGGAAATATGAAATTTTGAAACCCAAGGGTGTAGTGACGTCACAAATGTCAGTTTTACTCGCTAACTGTTGGAGATACACGAAAAGTGATAAGAACATTTCGGATAGAAAATTAAATTTCAAAGCTCGTATGTGCCATCAAAAGTTTGCTATTTCCTACCGTTCTTTTTATTTGATATGGAAATATGAAATTTTGAAACCAAAGGGTCTAGTGACGTCACTAAAATGGTCGCCATTTTTAATAGTGCAAAATTTCGAAATCAAAAGTATCCTATATGTAAACCTTGTAAATCAGCTACATCCATGCAAAATTTCATTTAAATCGGACCAGTGGTTCTTGTGTTATTGAGTAACACACAGACAGACAGACACACACACACCATCTCATTTTATATATTAGTACGATATATTATATTATTACTATTATATTATGGCTTACAACGACGAGACAAAGCCCCTCGGTGCCAGAACCGAAAGTCGGGGGACCTAAAGGGTCCTCGAAAACCACATTATAAGGCTCTAAACCAACAGTTTCTGAAATATTCCCCGAAAACTAATTTAATTTCATTTAACAAACAAATGAAGGTATGCAAATCGGTAACCATGACAACATTATCTCAAGGGTTGGCATCCAACTTTCCTTCTATTTCTGTAAGAAGCAATGTCACTCCATTTATTACATTTCTGTGGAAGTTTGCAAATGGCTCTAAGGTTATCACGGAACCAAGGTAGACGGTATAATTCATCAATGCAATTATGGGGGTCAAGGGGTAACCCATAAATTTTTCATGCAATTTTCACGTGAGACATATTGTACAGAAGGTCTATTATATTTCCAAACAGCAACATTATTTTCAAAAATTCCTGACTTGAATTAGCAGTATTTTCGGCTTTTAGGAATTTGGGCCATTTGAGGCTAATGAACCTGAATTTTCATGCACCACAAGCCATTACAATTTATGAAAGAGGTCTTCCTGTGTATGGGGTCCTAACACAACGTAGAGGGTCAGAATTTATGTGACGTGTATTGCGTTTCGTCTGCAAGGCTTTCAATTCTATTTCACGCCAGGAAGTATACGTTAGGAGAATTTAATATGAGAGCACGTTTTAATTAATCTTTTTTTTTTCTTTTGTCGACATACGGGTTCATCGTAAGGATGAATTTGTTTGATACTGTGTGGTAGATATACCCATATTTGGATATCAGAGTGATATGTTGTCTGTCTGTCTTTCTGTGTATCTTTATGTAAGCCTAGAACTCGTGTTCGGATGCTTGGTGCATCGTAGAATTAGGTATGGTAACCATGAGAGTCAATACACCAATCATTTATAAAACTCTTCGCCGTACTTTTCATACAGTAGAAGAGTGGATATAGGGAAAAACTTCTCAAAATACAGGCTAAATTGGCGAAATATAAAAATTATCCTAGAAGGACGACCAAAGCATAAGTTGCGCTTCTCAGTGTGAGACACAAAATTCGGGAGTCTATAAAGGGTCTCCGAAAACCACATTTTAAGGCCCTTAAATTAACAGTGTGTGTGATATTCCCAGAAAACTAACTTCGTTCTGATAAACTTATGAAGGAATGACAAACCGCTAACCATTGCAACAGTAGCTTAAATGATAATGTCTGGTGTTAACACCGAACACCGTTCGAAGAAAACCGTTCGATGAACGGGTACTTCTGCTAGTATATACATATTTGGTTCATACCGGCAATGTGTTTTGTAGAATACAAGTTTGGATCCACTTTTATCTTACAAATCGCATTGACTCTCTACTTGCTTGAAATTGATTTTTAGACTACTTTTCACATTTTGCAAAAATTAGGAAAAAGTAGACTTATGAGATCGATCCGGGAAAATGTGTGTCTGTCTGCCCTTCCGTCTGTCTGGCTGTGTGTGTGTCCCCCCAATCAACTCCTAAACGGCTGCAGCAATCGAAACCAAATTTAGTACGAGTAAAGATGTATACCGGAATATCTCAAGCCCATATATGAAAATGATGTCAGTGCTACCTACTGCTGAAAATACGCAATAGAAATTTGAGCTCCATGTTGAATATCATGGAAGGTATGCATGGGAGCTATTCCAAAATTGGCACACGTGTAGATAATACTATTTCAGTTTAATTTCCAGGAGGCCATACATAACAAGGTTGCCAAAATAATGTTAGGCCTTCTGATAGGTCCGATTTTTAAATACATATTACTTCTACATTATTAATTGGATATCAACCAAATTTTGTATGCAATATGTGTACATAAACAGATATGAATCACTGTATTCTTAAGAGCCACCAGGGCTGCCAACTGTTAAAAATTGCTCTCTCTATTTTCTTCATCCAAATACCAATATATCTGAAAGTATGCAAGCTGACAGCTTTAAACTATGCACACGTATAGTACCTGACATTTTAGATTAATTTGGAGTAACATATACTTCAGTTCTACCAACATGATTCTAAGCCTGCTGATAGGACCAATTTTTAAATACATGTAACTCCTATACTATCAGTTGGATTTCAACCAAATTTCGTATGTGCTATGTGTAACATAACAGAATATGACTATAAGTATTCTTAAGAGCAATCAGGGCTGCCAACTGTTAATAAATGCTGTCTATATTTCTTACCCTAATATCAATATATCAGAAAGTATGCAAGCTAACAGCTCTATACTTTGCACACGTATAGCACCTGACACTCTAGATTAATTTGGAGTAATTAATATAAGGTAGTGCTGCCAACATGATTCTATGCTTGCTGATAGTTACAATTTTAAAATACGTGGAACTTTTATACTAACAAATGTATTTCATCCAAAATTGGCACATCAAGATATCAATATATTTCCGCTTATTTCTAACCAGCACACGCATGACAATGTTGCCAACATGCTTTTACGCGTGCTGATAGATCCAATGTCTAACTGCATGTAACGTACATTGGACTTCAACCAAATTTTGTATTCTGTACCTTAAGAGATGGAACTAAGAATATATTCAGTCACCAGGGCTGCCAACTGTAGTGATCTATTAGGCTACATTTTCCCAAGTATACTGTATTTCGAACTAATTGGACATTTCGATATTACCAACTTAATTTCGTCATTATTCTAGATAGGTTCATATACTGTAGAATAATAATTGGCATGAAAAGTAGGCTCTTTAGTTCGTCACGGAACTTCTTGGAGTTTTGTAATGTTCTTGTGTCAAGATTCCTTGGTTCTCCCCTGAGCAACTTTTTCTTTCTGCACATAGTTTTTTTTTTTGGAGAGGAAGTTGAGGAATTTTGAACAGTTTTCATTTTATAATATAATGTGACACCGTGTACAACGTTTCTGTAATGCTTATCCGTATTTTGTTACTACGTCTTCAAGTATTTGCAAGCACGCTTGTTGCTGTGCATTTCTTAACATGTGCAAATCTGTGCTCGTGCTGCAATGTTTTGTAACATTTCTTGTTGAACACTTACTTACCTTGGTGTAATATTTTATTTTCTATGTAATCTGTTTCGCTATTGGCTCGGCCAATACTTAAGGGTGAATAAAACATGTTGTTTACTCCTCCTCTTTTGCTCCGCATTTAAGATATGCGAAGCTTTTGGCTCGCGTCTTAGCTCGTTCTTACCTACCGAATTGTCAAGTGAGACAGATGTGTTTCGGGCAGCTAACTCACACATTTCACAAGAACCACCGTAAGTACAACTCAATTTATTTTAAATAACTAACATGTATCTATTCCACTTCCGTGTTTTATTTCTCGTTTTTCTTTACTTGCCTGGTTTTATGTGTTTTTGAACATTATCCTTAAACTGGCATCTCATTTCTATGACATGTCATATTGTGCTTTGTTTGTAGCTGTTACCCATTTCGTATCTATTTAATTTTTGAAACTCTAAGAATTGAAAGTAATGCTGTGTTATCCTTGACTTATTTTTGCGTATTTTGAGTCGTCCTTGAAACTATATGCCACAAACAGAGATGTCTTAGTGCAAGGCAATCTATCTGGTTTGATGGGTCACAGTTGAGCCCTTTGTATGAACATATCCACGGAATTACTGGACCAGTGTTTGGTCTCCCGTCAGTAAATTCGGGGCTTTGTGCTTTCCTTGAATATACGTGATACGATTACTGGAATTTTAACTATTCCTTAATCTACATTATTGTTTGTGTGTCGTGAGAGACCGACAAAATTATTTTGTTAAGCCTACTGATCAAGTAAACTTTGAATTATTCTTGTTTTCTTGCATGAGTTCATTTCAATGTATTTTTGTGTGTTTGACTTTTATTTTAAGTTTCTTTTATTTCAACATTGATGTTGCATAACTTTGTTTCAACTCTTCCTCCTACGCCCCTTCTCCTTCCACCTCAAACCCCCGCCTCTCCTACGATGTTTCATAACAACATTCAAGTATACATTTGTTTGCACTTTTAATTCTTGTCGAATCAGTTTCGAGGGCGTGCTTTTCATATTTCAGTTTTCTTAGATTGTTTGTATTTTTTATTAGATTTGTGTTTTAGAATTAAATTTTATGAATATGTGTATTGCGCAACTTTTGCGTTCATTTTCAATACAGCTCACGTAATTTGAATTTGTTCCCCCTTTTTCATTTTTAAACGTAAGCACCCTTAATTCCTTGTTGTGAGTTTCTCATTTCGTCGGTCTCTGCCTCGTATTTGTTACGGAGTCACGACTATCACACCTCGGAGATTATTAATTAAATTTCATGAGATTTCTCTCTTCTGATTTTGCCTTAGGCAATTTTATAAATTATATTTTATTTGAAGAAATCCTCCTTTTTCTATTTACGAACCCGGGACAAGCGGTAAATCAAACGAGATCTTGATTTAACAGTTTGTATTCCTTCCCCAGAATATATTCCACTGCAACTGCACGTCCTTCATTATCATATCTGAACAACTTATCAACAAGACCTGTCTACCCAAAGTGTACTTCTCTACCTGACAGGACTACCCAATGTGCACCTCTCTACAAGACCTGTCTACCCAATATGCACCTCTCTACAAGACCTGACTACCCAATGTGCACTTCTCTACAAGACCTGCCCACCCAATGTGGACCTCTCTACAAGACCTGCCTACCCAATATGCACCTCTCTAAAAGATCTGTCTCCCCTATGTGCACCTCTCTTCAAGATCTGTCTATCCGATGTTTACTTCTTTACAGGACCTGTCTACCCAATGTGTGTCTCGCTACAAGGCCTGACTACCCAGTGTGTACCTCTCTACAAGATCTGATTACCCAATGTGTACTTCTCTACCTGACAGGACTACCCAATGTGCACCTCTCTACAAGACCTGTCTACCCAATATGCACCTCTCTACAAGACCTGACTACCCAATGTGCACTTCTCTACAAGACCTGCCCACCCAATGTGGACCTCTCTACAAGACCTGCCTACCCAATATGCACCTCTCTAAAAGATCTGTCTCCCCTATGTGCACCTCTCTTCAAGATCTGTCTATCCGATGTTTACTTCTTTACAGGACCTGTCTACCCAATGTGTGCCTCTCTACAAGGCCTGACTACCCAGTGTGTACCTCTCTACAAGATCTGATTACCCAATGTGTACTTCTCTAAAAGAGCACAGTGCCATACAAACACAACTGTGACACAAGGAAAGAGCAACACTCCATTGGGTCTTGAAACAGGTCCATTGTGTTGTGCAAACCAATAAGTATTTTCAGAAACTTTGTAATCATAAGCTACTGTATATACAGTTAGCCTACAACACCCCAGCACCATTATATGGGATGTGTTGTTACCTGGCAAGTTACTTAAGTGATAGAGTTTAAGATTAGTTGAAGTATTCTTCGATTGGATTTTACTTGTAGCAGCATCGGGTGAGGAGAAAATTATTAATGCTCACATTTTGTTGGTTACAAAGAGTCACAGGGGGAAAAGGACACAGAACACTCTGGGGTGGTTTAAAGTAGGGTCTGTTCCTTACAAAACTCATCATTGTTCTTATCACTTTAGTGTGTGTATTTCTAACAAGATAATAGAAGTGTTTCCCAATCAATAGAAATAGCTCCCATCAACAGACTTTCAAACTTTTATTTACTTCAATTTAGGGGAAACGCTCAATGAGAATGGGTTATATATGGCCTGCTAAACAGAAAGTTAATAATAATAATAATAATAATAATGATAATAATATCTATTCAAAAGACAGAATTTGAAGAAAGGAAGTAACAAAAAAACTTGCTGAATGTGGACTCAAGAGGAGAAAGATCATCACTCTAGAAGAAATTTGGAAACGAAGGAAATTAAATACAATGGAAAATAGCCAATGTTGATTCGTACTCTCCAAATGGGTTATTCGAAAGAAGACTACCTACATCAATGCTGAGACACATATAACAGGAGACATATAAGGCATTGCAAACAGAACTTATTCGTATCCAAAACCTACAGTTATGCACACATAAAAGTGAAAGAACATGTTGTTCACTTACTCATTTAAATGATTTCCACTTGCATCACCGCACTCAACCTGGGTTTCTTCATTTATATCCTAGAGATAAGATGAAATAATTTATACCTTTGCTATCACCTTATAACTTTTGTGCATATCACAAGCAATATAATTGCACAGCACAGCTCACGTGAAGTGAATATATATTCAATGACCGTCTTTCATATTGTACATCACACACTACTGCTGCACAGTGTGGTGCAGTAGCACATAGTGTAATGTTATACATTGTTGGTATTACTACTAGTGGAGTGACACAGTGTGGTGCAATAGCACATAGTGTAATGTTATACAGTGTTGGTATTACTACTAGTGGAGTGACACAGTGTAGTGCAATAGCACATAGTGTAATGTTATACAGTGTTGGTATTACTACTAGTGGAGTGACACAGTGTGGTGCCATAGCACATAGTGTAATGTTATACAGTGTTGGTATTACTACTAGTGGAGTGGGGCAGTGTGGTGCAATAGCACATAGTGTAATGTTATACAGTGTTGGTATTACTACTAGTGGAGTGACACAGTGTGGTGCAATAGCACATAGTGTAATGTTATACAGTGTTGGTATTACTACTACTAGTAGTGGAGTGACACAGTGTGGTGCCATAGCACATAGTGTAATGTTATACAGTGTTGGTATTACTACTAGTGGAGAGACACAGTGTGGTGCAATATCACATAGTGTAATGTTATACAGTGTTGGTATTACTACTAGTGGAGTGACACAGTGTGGTGCAGTAGCACATAGTGTAATGTTATACAGTGTTGGTATTACTACTAGTGGAGTGGGGCAGTGTGGTGCAATAGCACATAGTGTAATGTTACACAGTGTTCGTATTACTACTACTACTACTAGTGGAGTGAGGCAGTGTGGTGCAATAGCACATAGTGTAATGTTATACAGTGTTGGTATTACTACTAGTGGAGTGACACAGTGTGGTGCAATAGCACATAGTGTAATGTTATACAGTGTTGGTATTACTACTAGTGGAATGACACAGTGTGGTGCAATAGCACATAGTGTAATGTTATACAGTGTTGGTATTACAACTAGTGGAGTGACACAGTGTGGTGCAATAGCACATAGTGTAATGTTATACAGTGTTGGTATTACTACTAGTGGAGTGGCACAGTGTGGTGCAATAGCACCTAGTGTAGTGTTATTCAGTGTTGGTATTACTACTAGTGGAGTGACACAGTGTGGTGCAGTAGCACATAGTGTAGTGTTATACAGTGTTGGTATTACTACTAGTGGAGTGGCACAGTGTGGTGCAATAGCACCTAGTGTAGTGTTATACAGTGTTGGTATTACTACTAGTGGAGTGACACAGTGTGGTGCAATAGCACATAGTGTAATGTTATACAGTGTTGGTATTACTACTAGTGGAGTGACACAGTGTGGTGCAGTAGCACATAGTGTAACGTTATACAGTGTTGGTATTACTACTAGTGGAGTGACACAGTGTGGTGCAATAGCACGTAATGTTATACAGTGTTGGTATTACTACTAGTGGAGTGACACAGTGTGGTGCAATAGCACATAGTGTAATGTTATACAGTGTTGGTATTACTACTAGTGGAGTGGGGCAGTGTGGTGCGATAGCATATAGTGTAATGTTATACAGTGTTGGTATTACTACTAGTGGAGTGACACAGTGTAGTGCAGTAGCACATAGTGTAATGTTATACAGTGTTGGTATTACTACTAGTGGAGTGGGGCAGTGTGGTGCGATAGCACATAGTGTAATGTTATACAGTACTACTCTAATACAGTACATGGAGCAGTGGTGATATCTTATATAGTATAGGCACTACAGTGTTACAGTATATATATATAGTTAGATCAAGTAGGGAGTGATAGAGGAGTAACACCTCTTTAAAAAATCCTGGTCCAGCTGGCCCGGCTGGTAGTACCTTGTTATTTATTTATTTATTTGGATTTATTGTGCTTCTAACAGGCATATGCCTAATAAAAAGAAACACATGTACATTTGGTTACACAATTCTATCAAATTATAATATAATTGACAGACATAATGCTGAGATTGTAATGCAAATTAGGGTCCCTTGCCAGGGTTACGGTGAAGTCCTCAACGGTACCTGCAGTGAAAGAGGTGAACTCTGGCACAGTGTGGTTGGCGGAAGGGGCAGCCTATTGCTCAGGTTTAATAGGGCAAACTATTGTCCATAGTTATGATGGGCAGGTTTTGGCCCAACGGAAAAATAGCGGAGGAGGGGCCAATCACTCTCATGGCTCCCAAAGGTCATAGAGGCGGAAGAGAGCACGCCAGACGGACTGGCTGTAAAGGCGCACCTCAGTAGTACTTGAGTATGCGGCAGTTCGTTGCAGTCTCTGTGTTTGGTCCTGCATATCTCATTCTTTGTGAGCCGCAGGATAAGGCTCAGAGATCATAGTGTGTGGGTCTCGTCCTGGCAAGCTGAGATCCACCCTAAACAAATTCACGCCAGTGGCACTTCTTCCGAACGTCACTTTTCAATGTCCAACGGCGATGGGATATGGACGGTGGGGGCAGGTTATGGGTGTAACTGGAAGCCCCTAGTTCGGACCTGCACGTTGGCAGCAGATGTGTGATGTTCGTCTTCCGGAGACTCTGTGACTACTCAGGAATTCGGTCCTGCATCTGTGTTTGGGCAGGCCTATTTAGGATCACCGCTGCCCACCCCACATGGGGAAGGCCCTAGAAAAGGTGGGCTAAGCATCGGAAGTCACAATCTTGGTCCGGCTGGGTAACCGCACTCAGCAGGTCACCCCTCATGCGGTCGAAACTCAACAGAATGGAATCACAAATTGATTATTGGATCATGGAACATCAGAAACTTGCTTGATTTGGACAATAACGTTAGACCTGAGAGAAGGTCAGCTCTAGTAACCCATGAGTTATCAAGACTCAACGTTGACATTACTGCTCTCAGTGAAACTAGGCTGTCTTCTGAAGGCAAGATTACTGAATCTGGAACACAATATACCATCTTCTGGAAAGGAAAGGAGGAGGGTGAATGTCGTATTCATGGTGTGGGTTTCGCTGTGATGACCAAACTGGTAAATTATCACCAACTTACGCCCATTGCAATCAGCGAAAGGCTCATGACTCTCCGCATACCACTCTCAGGAGGTTCCTTTATGACACTCATCTCTGCCGATGCACCTACCTTAGATTCTGATGATGAAGTAAAGGCTCAGTTCTATAATCAGCTAAGTGAAATCATCTCCAAGGTACCATCTGCAGATAAACTCTTGCTCCTCGGTGACTTCAACGCCAGAGTTGGGAAAGATCACAGGCTATGGAATAATGTGATGGGCAAACAGGGACTTGGAAAATGGAATCCCAATGGACTGTTGCTTCTTGGTCTTTGTGCATAACACGAACTTTTCATTACCAACACGCAGTTCCGGCTACCTGACCGCTTCAAAACCACGTGGATGCATCCTCGTTCCAAACATTGCCACATTATTGATTATATCATTACCCGGCAATGTGATAAGAAGGACACTCTTAATACCAGATCAGCAAGGAATATAGACGATTGTTGGACAGATCATAAACTTCTTATATGTAAGCTCAGGATATCCATCAGACCTAAACCACCTAGGAACATCAAAAATCTGCAAAGAAAGAAGTTTAATACATTCAAACTTCAGGATGAATCCAAGTACAAACATTTCGGAAACAGGATCGTCACCCAGTTATCAGAAAACCCAGTAACAAATGATATTCAGCAAGAATGGGCCACATTACAGAAGATTATCACACAGTCAGCTGAGGAAACCATTGGTTTTATAGTGCGGAAAAGATAAGACTGGTTTGATTTCAACAATGAGGAAATTCTGTCTCTCATCAATGCCAAAAGGAATGCCTATCTTGCCCATCTTCAAGACCCAACTTCCAACACAAAGAGAGAAAAACTACTGGAACTCAAGGGTAAATGCCAGACGCAGATAATGCAGATTAAAAATACTTGGTGGCAACAGAAGGCTCAGGAACTGCAGAGACTATCGGATGCTCGAGACTTGAGGAACATCTATGCCGTACTCAAGGAAATACATGGACCATCTCGCTCATCATCAGGTACACTGAAAAGCGCTGATAATTCTACTACCTTTACTGATAGTTAAGAAATCTTGGAACGCTGGAAGGAGCACTTCTCCAATCCCCTAAATCGTCCTTCAGAAGCTGCTGAAGACTTCCTCTGTGATGTGCCGCAACAACCTGAACAACTGCGGTTGGCAGTACCTCCTACATATCATGAATTCAGTGCAGCTCTCACCCAATTGAAACCCAGAAAAGCACCTGGCCCTGATAACATCCCTCTGGAACTAATTCAAGCCGGAGGTCATTCCCTCAAAACAAGAATTTTCATCCTTATCCTCAGAATATGGAAATCAAGAAAGGTACCTGGAGACCTAAAGAATGCCACTATCGTAACTATCTTTAAAAAGGGTGATCGCAGTGTTTGTGGCAACTACCGTGGTATATCACTGCTATCAATTGTGGGGAAGATTCTTGCAAGAATTCTACTTAACCGCCTCAAGGTTATCTCTGAGAGGATCCTCCCAGAGTCACAATGTGGATTTAGAACTTCCAGAAGCACAATTGACTTGATTTTCTGTGTGAGACAGCTACAAGAAAAATGTAGAGAACAACAGAATCCACTCTTCTTAGTCTTTTATGACTTGGAAAAGGCATTTGATTCAGTTCCAAGACCAGCCATGTGGGCAGTGCTGAAGCGGTTTGGTTGCCCTCAGCACTTTGTAGATCTAATCAAGGCTCTCCATGATGACATGACAGGTCAGGACTGCCATCAGAATAAGATGTCCGATGAATTTCCCATTACCCATGGACTGAAACAAGGATGTGTACTGGCTCCAACGCTTTTTGCGCTGTACTTGGCTGCAATGCTTTATGATTCATCCACAAACATCCCAGGTGTGGAGGTCAAGTATCGTTTTGATGGAGGGCTTATCAATCTAACTCGTCTCCGCTCCTTGAGGAAAACTCAGGTTACTAACATGTTGTATGCAGGTGATGCTGCGTCACCAACTCTCACACCAGAAGAGCTGCAAGAGTCAGTCAATTGTTACAAAAGTGCATGTGATCGCTTTGGTCTTACCATAAATGTCAATAAGGCTTATAGTCTTGGCACAACCTTCACCAGGCACACCTCTTCCTCAGTTCAATATCTCTATCTCAAATTTGCCATTAAAACAGGTAGACCACTTCTCGTACCTGGGCAGTACCATTTCTGTGAGCTGTACCTGTGAGCAGGATGTGGATAAGAGAATTGGCGCAGCCCATGCAGCATATGGACGATTAGCGCACCGGGTCTTCATGAATAAAGATCTGTCCATGAGTACAAAGCTTATTGTGTACAAAGCAGTAGTCATTTCTACATTGTTGTATGGCTGTGAAACGTGGACTCTTTACCGACGTGATCTTAGGAAGCTTGAGCGTTTCCACATACAAAAACTTCGATCAATCCTGAGGATTAAATGGGAAGACCGCATTACCAATATTGCTGTTTTGGAAAAGGCTCAAATCAACAACATAGAATCATCCATAATAGGTCACCAATTTAGATGGATTGGTCATGTCCATCGGATGGATGACGTGAGATTTCCTCGTCAAATGCTATATGGTGAGCTATGCTATGGCACCACACCTCATGGTGGTCCTAAGAGGCACTACAAGGACCAATTTCAGCAGACCCTGAAATTGACAGGTCTTGATTCACAAACCTGGGACATGCTGGCTGAAGACCGCTCAACTTGGCGCCGTACCATCTCGGATACTGTAAAGACGTTTGAAAGGTATCGACGCACACATGAAGAGGCCAAGCGTCAAGCTAGGAAACTTCGAGCAGCCCAACCACCTCCTCCTCCAGCAATACTACGTGACTTGTGTGGACACTTGTTCATGCCAGGATTGGACTCTTTAGTCACCGTAAACACATTCACAATTTGGACTGAAGGAAGAAGATTTATAATCGGATTCGAGTTAAAGCCGATGATGATGACTGCTGCAATGAACATTATACAGATAAATGGATGTCTTCCCAAGTTATGTAAACATAAATTTACTATGTTATCTAAAGACCCAGTGAATCATAGAGCAGGAGGATGTACTGAGATCAGTGCCTCCAAGGGTGAAATAGCTTGAAGAATTAAGGACAAATAAACAATTATATTTCAAACTAAGTTATTAGCTATATAGCCATCACAGGTCATTGGATTTAACAAGTCCACATAACATTGTGCAACAAGCCACCATATCCCCAATGTTATGCCAGCACATATTTATAGAAAGAAGACATTTAGACATTCCTAACTTTGTAATATTATACAAGACATTTTTCACACAACAATGCAATTAAAGCTATTAAGTAAGCCAATGAAATGCCTCTATTGGGAGTATTTAACATCAATATTGCAGCCACATGATGCTAGTAACTACAATCATGATATGTCAAACTGGTGTACGGGAACACGTGGTTCCCAATGAGGATACAGGCTCAGGAAGTTGTTGATGTACTTACAAAACAGTCTACTACAGATATTTTTATGATTGTAATCACATCTCACTTAGAATGCTTTCAACGAGGGACTCTCTGGCATCAAATGTTATACCAGTACCCCAATTACCATGTGGGCAACTAAATCAAAGTGATTGCGCCAATGATAGGCAAGTTAACATAATATACCTTTTCCTAATGAGTATTGAGGTGCAAACCCCATTAGCTCAGTGATGAGAGTAAGTAGGCGGTTGCGGGTTGAAGTCCTGCATTGGTCACATATTTCATTTCTCCATCCTATTATCAAAATAGCTTGTGCTTTCTGTACTACGCAACACCCAACAACCAAACACTTCAGTTTTTCATCAATTCCGTTGTGAAAATGCAACTCATACTCCTGAAATTCTATTAGGTGATAAGGATATATCATGTCCTACCTCTTCCAGATCTGAAGAAGGTGTTTCTGTTTTGATGGATTGATCGATCCCCAGCATCAGGCAATCATCAAATGTTATATCCATGGTGTCATATACATCCACCTGAAGAGAAATGCCGTGTATCACAAATATGTTCATTTGTAGAAGTGAAAAAATAGTACTTTATACATAACTTGTAAAACTGCACTGAAATATAATAACATATTGAAATTAATTCAACATCGTAGTTTTCTTACATCAACAAAGCCACGGCCAAAACATACATTTCAGTGGTTTATTTCAGAAAAATTTCTGTTCGTACAAACTCGCTAAAGGAAGGTCTAAGAGAATGTGAATTTCATGAATAAGGGACGAGCAATGTTGATAATTTTTTAGTACAGAAATATTGATCTCACGTATACTCATGAAACGGAAAAATTTAAAGGGAATGAAAAATAAATTGAGTTCTGATCGTAAGTAAAGTGTTAGGTATTTAGAATCAATTTCAGACTAATTCACAAATAGGACATAATACTTGACTACATCAAGATGGTTAAGCAATGTATTAGAACATGCAGAACTTAATATGAATAACTGTCTGCACAACATTTCTAAATGGCATACCCGACCGCCGTCTAAACAAGACTCAAATCCACTGTCATTGAACATCTCTGAGGATTCTTAGCTCAGTGAATTCATGCCAGGCAAAATAGAAACACATCTTCTTTCTCGCACTTTTAATGTTCGACAAGGAGAGAGGAATCCTCACCATCAAACATTATGTCTGCTACATTGGAAGCTGTCACCATACTGTCAGCTGCAGCTAGCTGGTAGGGATGTCATCAAGAAGAAGGCACAACTTACAAGAATACGTCTAGCGAGACAATACACTCATTATATTCATTTCAGTCTCCAAGCTAAATATCTAAGCGGTACTAGTCGTACCAAACTCGATACTCTTGTGTTGTCAAGGCTAATTGAAGTGAAAAGATGGAAACTTTCTTGGTGCATAAGCCATAAACTCGTGGTAGATAATTTAGAATAACGGAATGCTCTATCTTCAGGTGTATTCTGAGAACATAGGGAAGCCCCATCGCCTATGTTGACCACGCTAATACAGTTATTCTTCCCACAAGCACTTTGTAAAGGAAAATATTGTCCTCTTGACAGAATATATTTTCAATCCTTGTAACATTGTACACAGACAGTTCATTTCTTTCAGCAAGGGATTCTCTGGCATCAATTGCTATACCAATAGCCCAAGTCCCAAGTGAGCATCTAATACAAAGTGACTGTGCCAAACATATGCCAGTTCACATAATAAACCGTTTTCCAATGAGTATTGAGGTGCATCCCCCATAAGCTCAGTGATGAGAGTAATTAGGCGGTTGTGGGTTGAAGTTCTGCGTTCATCAAATATTTAATTTCTCTATCCGTTCATCAAAATAGATTCTGCTTTCTGAACTACACTACACCTTACAACCAAACATTTCCGGTTCTCATCAATTTCTTTGTGAAAATGAACCTCTTAATCCCGAAATGCTACTAGTTGATAAGGATATGTCATGACCTACCTCTGTCAGATCTAAAGATGGTGTTTCTAATTTGATGCATGGATCGATCCCCGGCATCAAACATTCTTCAAACTTAATATCCCTGGCATCATCCATATCGTCCTGCAGAGAAATGACTTGTTTCACAAATATGTTTCTTTGCAGAAGTGAACTAGCATATTATAGTTAACTTGTAAGACTGCACTGAAAAATAATAACATATTGACATTATTTCAACCTAATTATTTTCTCACGTCAACAAAGTCACGGCAAAAATAGAAACATTAAGTGGAGATAATATCAAAAACTATTTCAGTACATACACACTCACTAAATGAAGGCCTTAACAGATTGTCACTAGAGTTGAGTGCGGGTGTAGTTACCAAAAAACCTTAATTTGTATCATGACCCCTTGACCACATCAACATAGTTAAGCTCTGTATTAGAACATGCAGAACTGAATATGAATAACTGTCCACAGAACATTTCTAAATGGCATATCCACCCGCGGTCTAAAACAGGATCAAACCCACTGTCATTGACCATCTCTGAGAAGTTTTAGCTCGGTGAATTAGTACCAGACTAAATCGAACCTCATCCCTCTTTCTCCAACGTTTAATGCTCCAAGAAGGACTGAGGAAACCCCACCATCAAACAGTATGTCTGCTACATTGGAAACTGTCGTCAAGATGAAGGGTGAGCTTACACCATACTCACAACTCCAGCTAACAGGTCAGGGTGTCATCAAGATGAAGGGTGAGGTAGCACCATACTGTCAGCTAGAGCTAACAGACAAGGCTGCCATGAAGGCAATAGTTGGACCAACAATAATGTTTAATGGGAAAATCATTCATATTTTTCTAGGGCAAATTAAGAACCTATGATAACCTGTATTTAATGTTCCAATTTAACAGCCTTGCTTTCAAGATCATCCAGCAGATTATCAGCTGATCACTCTTCATTTGATTCCTAGAAAGTACTAAACAGGTACCGTATGTCGCAATATAATGTGTACAGTACTAACTTAATGAGTGGCCTGAAACAGGGTAGTGCGCTGTCACCCCTCCTCTTTATTGTGGTTATGGACGAGGTAATGACACGGATAGCAGGAAAGATAGGAGAAGATAAGATTAAGGCAATGGTGTTTGCAGATGATCTCATGGTCTGGGGAAACAAGGAGGAGGAAATCCAGGAGCAACTGAAGGCTTGGGAAGAAACAGTGGGAGAGTACGGATGGAAGTTCAACATCAGTAAATGTGAGATCCTGTTAACGACCAGGAAAAAGGACAGACCAATGAGTGGGATAACACTTGGAGGTGGAAAGTCTCAAGTACTTGGGAAGTATAGTGGAGGAAAATGGGAGAAATGACAAAGAGATTACGGAACGTGGCAGACAGGCAGAAGCATTTCTGAGAAGCATTAGGAGCTTAGTGTGGAATAAAGATGTCCCACAAAAAAGCAAGGAAGTGTTATACAGAAGCTACTATATCCCGATACTGACCTATGCTTCAGAAACGTGGACAATGAAGAAAAGAGATATAAGCAGAATACAGGCAGGTGAAATGAAGTTCCTGCAAAGTAGGATCGGAGTAACAAGAAGAGACAGGGTGAGGAATGAAAAGGTCAGGGAAATGGTGAAAGAGGAGCCCTTGCAAGGTAGGATTGAGACATCAAGACTGAGGTGGTATGGACACTTAAAGAGAATGGATGAGAAGAAGATTCCCAAGAGGATACATGAGATGCAGATGCACAAGAAACGACCAAGGGGAAGACCAAGAGATCGATGCCTGAAAGGAGTGGAGGAATGTGTCAAGAAGAGAGGCGAGGACTGGACCAGAGTGACAGCGGAGAGATGGTGGGAAGAAAGAAATAAGTGGCGAGGCTTATGTTCCAAACAGACCCAGCCTGAGGCTGGAAACTGTACAAGATGATGATGATGACTAACTTACATGTAACATAATGGTGAAAGTTAACACATCCTGGTTAGAATAATATTTGGTTGCAAGTATTATATCAGTAAATCATGCTTGTCATAAATATTAGACCACTAATATTGTAATGTTACACCATATGCGCATTATAACACAACTTACAATGTTAGGGAAGTCATATGGCTCACTCTTGATTATTGGTTGTTCCTCCATAATATTCAGGAAACTAGAACACACAAAAAGTGCGCATTACGAACTATTCAGGCCATACTTACACCAGTAGGCTACGCCAAATCATTCTGATAGTTAGACCTACCTATATCGGTTATATAAAATGTCAAATGAGGTACCGGTAATTTCAGTTCTACGAATGGAAATTAATTCTGGTAATGTGGAAATAACCCTCTAGATGCAGAGTGAGAAGGAGAGGTTAAAAGTGCCTAGCCTATAAAATATTCGACAATGACGTTCAGCTTGATAAGATATGAGTAAAGGTATAATATCGAGTAAAATCCCAATGTCTAACACAGCAATAAAATGAGGAATTACATCTGTTTTTTCTTTATATCTTTGTCCAACTACCTTAATCACAGGCCGAGTAAACATAATTGTTTGACGCTAAAGAACAATACCAACCTATCACCTCGTTAGATTGGGCAACGTGAAGGTTAACTCAACGTTTTACACCAGTATTTAGAAATTGGCAGGATCTGGATACAATGAGTTGCTAAATCCAGCAAGATAATACTTCCACCTCGTGTTACATGAAACCCACTTCAGATCAAAAACAACGTACCATCCTCATTGAACCAATCATTGCCTTCGCTATTGGTCGGGTGTGACTAAAACGAAGTATTGATCGTTACACACATGTTATTGTTGGCGCGAATAAGTTCCTAGTTACAGACCTCTGTATCTTGGAAAAATAAATAATCAACACAGACGACTAACAATTTTCAGCAGTTATTCTGGACGTATTAACTGTTGTTTTGTCCCTAGCCTGAGAAAGATTTCAAATCCCTACAGGTCCTGTCATTTGTCAATACCGTATTTTCAAAATATCTCCGATTTTAATATTTCACCGGGAGGCACGTCAGTCACGATATCGCTAGAAACGCACCCGTAAAACAATACAAAACACAACCCACCGATAAGTAAATATGCACGGTGAAAGGAAAATTACCTACAAGATTATGGAAACAATTGGAACACAAATAAAATACGATTTTCAACCCCAAATTCTCATTAATTCAATTCGTGAGCATAACTTGCCTTAATGCTTCCAGAATTAATGCACTACAATCAGCTGGTTGAAAAGCGTATGAACCCCTAGCTATTGTTTCTGCTTGGGACCAGTTCTCGGCAACTTTTGCAGTAACCTCCATTTCTAGGAATGTAATCTCTAATTATGTTGAATGGGCGTGTACCTGTCAAAAGTTGTCACCCGAGTGCAGCATGACTAGCATGGGTCCAGTACGTAATATGGCTAATGCTAAGCTAAGCTTATAGAATCTGACATTTACGTGTGTGGATAATGCCTAGTGCGTGCTGCTGTGTACCACTGTGTAAAAATAGAGGTGGGCATAGGTTTCCAAAGGATCCCAGTTTGAGAAAACAATGGACAAAACAAATGCGGCGTATTAAATGGATTCCAACTGACAGCAGTGTTGTTTATTTCGACCATTTCGCACCCAAGGATTATATAACCTCTACTTGGCGTGGTAGGACGTGCAATTCAATCATCAGTAACGTATTTAGAAACTAATTGTCCCATAAATGTCTGATTAGCGCCTCCAGAATTTCCTATTTAATTCTAACCTTTAATCCTGCACTTACGACAGACATGTGCAGTAGGCCTATAGCTATTGCCCTAGGCCTATATATCAGAGAGATCTGCGGAAGTCATAGCTACTGCTAGCCTATTTAAGTTACGGTACATTAAATCTTAATCCTAAAATAATATCTGCTATTCCATAACATCCCACAATGTGTTCATTTTCCGGAGGCAATATACCTCTTAAGAAGACCTTTCAAAAGACAGCTGTGCCTACAGTATTTGCATGGACAAAAGCAAAGGATGGCAATGAAACAGGAAAGAAACGAAAAGATAGTAATGAAAGGAGACAGCAAATGTTAATCCAAAGAGGCCAAGATAGCAGTGTATGTGTGCCTCCTGCGAGTAGCCTGAATAATTTGGAGGTTATTGATAACATTTGTCTCTTTCCAATTTGTGAAGAATTAGAGGTTTTTACTACTGATCATCCCCCTGACCGAAATACAGCAAGGCCACCATCTACAAGTACTGCAACACAGACTGATGAAATAGGCCTACAGTTAAAAAATGCAATTTCTGGAGTACCGGTATCTCACTTCACCCAAACTAAAAGAAAATTTGTCCCATATAGTGTACATAATTTTCAAAGAAATGACAGCATGCTGCACTATTAAGTTACACGGGTTTGGAAAGTTATGTGAAATGTATGTATGTTTTTTATTCCATAGGATCTGCATCATATCATCTTAACTATACAAATAGCCCACCACCTACCCATTTAGAAATTCTAGATTTATTCTTTTTGACTATGATTATTCTAAGAAGGAATTTACCCTACAAAGAGGTGAGTTTCATGATTTCTACTTCTGTCTCCCAAGTCTCAAACATTTTTAACACTTGGATAAGATTCATGTATATCCTCGCCGCTAGATGGGGGCTTCATTCATTCCATTCCTGACCCGGTCGGAGACTGGAAGCAGGCTGTGGATTTTCATTTTCATAAGATTCATGTATCTCCAGTGGCAAGAGATAGATATATGGCCTTCAAAACAGCTGGTGAAGTTTCATATGCCAACTAATTTTAAAATTAAGTATCCAACCACACGCTTGATCATTGACTCAACTGAATGCCCCATCAAAAAACCATCTCCTCCAACAGCTCAACAAGCAACATTCTCCTCCTACAAAAATAGAAATACAGTAAAGGTTTTGATTGGTTCAACACCAGGGGGGGTTGATTTCATATATTTCACAATGCTATGGACGTGCAACTAGTGATAGATAGATGATGGAAAGAAGTGACATTCTGGAAAAATTTCACTTTGGTTATTCCATTGTGGCTGATAAGGGATTTGATATACAAGATATGCTTGTTTCTCATGGTGTCACTGTTTACATCCCAAGATTTTTTAAGAAAATGAACAGGCTTCCAAGTGAAACTTTAAGAAGAGACAGGAAAATAGCCAGTAAAAGGGTACATATTGAGAGACTGATAGGCTTGGGTAAAACATATAAAATACTGCAATCTCCAATGAGTCCCTCACATACCAGCCTGTCATCAGAAATCATATTTATTTGTTATATGCTTTGCAATTTTAGAAGAAATATTGTAGAGAAGGATGCTTGATTAGTAGCAGTGAAGTCAGTTTCATTACAAATCATAAAAAGTTTCTGTATTTTTAAAATACAATGGCTATAAAAACAGAACTTCTAGTGATGTGTAGCATTTTCCATTATACTTGATCAGTTATAGGCTTACAGCCTTTTAGGATATAAACACAGGTGCTTATTATTTTAGGAATTAAGTTTATGAACAGAAATGATGTAAAAAAATAAATGAAATATATTAAAAAGTGATTTTCCTTAAGGCATATGCTGCTGCAGTAGCCTAGTAAGTTAACAAAAAATCCTTGTGGTTCACAATGTTAACTCATCTCTTATTCATTGCCTAAGTATAGGAACTTATTTATGATATACGATTTGTGATGGTTATTGTGAAAGAGTTTCAGTGAAGATATCATATGTTTAATAAATTCTTCATTCCTATGAACAAGGATAACTTTCATGTCCCTAAGGTGTATATTACAAGCCTGCAAACACTCCTTTCAGCACAGTACAACTGACCTTGTATCTGATAGTAGTACGAGTGATCAGTTTTCAAAACTAGGTTTCCTGATACTTCACAAAGATACAAGTATTCTACAGTTTCACAGGAAACCATTTGATCTCTGCAAGAGTATGGGCACTTGATTTCAAGAAGTTCATTCTCATCCAGAACTCGGTCAGGTGAGGCACACAAGTATGGATATTCTGTGCTTATGAATAATCCACACTCATGTGCCTTCATAGAATAAAGTTCCTCAAAAGCTTTTACTGCCACAGCTTCATACTTTCTTCCATGAAGAATAGCAGGTGTAGACAATTCATGACTTGATGTTAATTGGGCTAAGAATTGTTTTGTGTCAGTCCTCTCGGTAAGGTGAAAAACACGTTTGTGCATTGAACTAGGTATTCTGATGGAGCGTTCTGTGAACCAAAGTGGATTTGCACTCTGTCCAGTAGCGTAGCTACAATGGGACAAGCGGGGCACCGCCCCGGGGCCCCCGAGGTTAGTGGGGCCCCAAACCCTGAAAGTAAATTATAAATAAATGAATAATAATAAATAAATAAAAGTTGTACAAGAAAACATATTTGAGAATTCAATTTAGCCTAGGGGGCCCTAAGTGTACGGAACTACGTGTCTAAACTTGTGTTTAGAAACTAGTCACGTTCTGTGCAATGTGTATGTAAGATATATCCATCCAGTTGTGTGGTATTCTCTGAGTATTTTTTGACAACCGGGCGTCTGACCCAGGCGCCGGACAGACAATGCATTGTTCCCCATTCAGCGCATCACGAGGACTCATCGTTCCACCCCTTCCCCCTCCACTGAGACATCACACCACAGCAATGCACAGTAGCAGAGTAGTAGCAGTAGTGCAATTGGTACGTCGCCACAGCGGTTCCCGGTTAAGTGGCTGAACTTAAGTTGTGGCTTGCATTGTGCTATTTTTTTAACGACGCTATGAAACGTACTTCTGAAAGTGGAGCTAAAAAAAAGGAAGGTCAAGAGAAAATACGAGGAAACGGTTCGTGCTTGTACTAAATCGTTAACTGCAAGGTTGCACCCTCAAACTCAATCAGGTTTAGAGTACTTTTCGGTGCAGAAACAAGATCAAAACGAAGAAAATGAAAATAACGAAGGTAAGAAGAAACCAAAGTTAACTATATTGTAAAAGTGTTATAAGTTGTTAAGCAAAGTAAAATTATTGTTATTAAGAGTTCCATTAACAATTTTGGCAGGACGTAATATTTCATAACAAACTAATATCATATTACGTTAATATTATAAAAAGCATAGCACGTGTGATACAAAAAAACAATGAAGCGAATTGCGACGGTTGATTCACTTCACTTGGACTGAGCACATTTGTTTATTTTTCACTACACATTAAAAATCACCCTGTATTGGGTATACAGTAAGCATCGTTTGAACGGACGACTATCATTGGTGACACAGTCATTTTGTCCCGTTAACCAACCAATAATCAGTTAGTTGGCTTATTTCAACAGTTAGTTGAATCTGTTTCCACAAATAAAACACTGCAAACAACTATAAACAACTAATCTAAATTTTATTGATCAATATTATTCACTAAGTATCTTTTTCAGATGTTGACGCTCATCAACAGTCTGAAGTACATAAAATCGATGTTCCGGCCACTCATAGTGGCCTTTCATGTCTTGATCAGCCAGTCGATAATAACAAGGACGCAGTAAGCTTGACTGAAACTAGACACGCTGAAAATTAAGTTTTGCAAGACAAAATTAAATTTTCCAGCCCCGTCAATAATCCAGAAGTGAAAAGGTTAATCATAGCATCAGGACCTAGTCAATCGCGTGGTCCCTGTCCAAAACAGCCTGATGGACGAGGAAGTAAAAGATTATTTTCAACTAATTACTACAGTTTTATATCAGGTTGTGGGATGAAATGTAACAGACTCTGGCTTTGCTATTCGCAAAAGTTAGACCGTGTCTACTGTCAACCATGTTGGCTGTTCCCACAACATTCAGAGAACACTTTCGGTAGTACGGGACTAAACGACTGGAAACATCTTTCTGATAGAATTAAAACTCATGAACAATCGGATGACCACATATTTTCTTGTGTTATATTGGAGAAATGGAGGAATGATGAAACATTGAGCGTTGCTTTAGAAAAACAGTTAAAAGAAGAGAAAAATTACTGGAGGAACGTTCTAGAAAGAATAGTAAATGTTTCATTAACTTTGGCCACCTGTACCCTTGCTTTCCGCGGAAGAAGTAGTAAAATAGAAGATCCAAATAAAGGAAATATCTTGTCTCTAATAGAACTTCTGCCTGACTATGACCCTGTGCTAAAAACCCTTTTGCAAAAGCCGGCAGGAAGTGTAAACTATTTAAGCCTTAGCATCCAAATTGAAGTTATTTCTTTCAAGGCAAATGAAGTACTGAAAGAAATCAAATATGAAATACAGAGCTCTCCTATTTCTCTGTTATTATGGATACCGTACAACTCAGGATATAAGTAAAGGTGATCAGTTAAGTGTAGTTTTCAGGTACATCAAAGTGGTAAATGATGAAAAAAATAAACCCCAAGAAATAAAGATTTGCGAGAAGTTTACTTCTTTTACAAAAGTTGAAGATCAAAGTGCATTTGGTTTGGCAAGTAAAAGATAAAGGTCTTGAATTGAAGAAATGTCGTGGCCAAGGTTTTGACGGCGCAAGCGTAATTTAGTGGAGTATACAATGAAGAGCAGAAAAAGATTCAAGAAGTTGCGCCACATGCATATTTCAATCTGGTGTTGAAAAACACTGTAGAAACCAATCGTGAAATATCGCAGGTTTTTGAGGATGTTCTAAATGTATAGAACTTTTTTGGACACAGTATCAAACACTGGCTGGGGTTGCAAGATGCATCTGAAAATGCAAACATAACGTTAAAAACACTCAACGCAACAAGGTGGTCGGGAAGGTACGAAGCAGTTTTTTCTTTAAAGGAGAGGTTTGGCGATGTATTAAGAGAGCTATCCAAACGTATTTTGACAAATAATAAGGCAAAAGAAAGGAATGATTCAATAGAATTGAAAAAGAAAATTGAAAGTTTTGAATTTGTGCTTCTGTTAGTTGTGCAAACAAAGATTATTCAGCAACTGAACATCGTATCTAAATGTCTCCAAACTGAAAATATGGGTATTGTTTCAGCGTTTCATCTATTAGGTGATGCTCTCTTTGGTGTTACAGAACTAAGAAATTCATTTGAGGACCTTGTAAAAGAAGCTTCAACTATGGGCTCCAAGTGCGGAATACCTTGTGAGTTATCTGAGAAAAGACTAAAGCAAGTTAAAAAGCATTTTGTTGAACTGAGTATAGACCACTGATTTCTCAATCCTGAAACTAGATTTCGGGTATCTGTGTTTTACCCCATGATTGATACAATTATGGCTCAGTTAAACAGCGGATTTAAAGACATGAAGTCAGTTATTAATGCCTACAAAGTTGTTCAGCCTTATTTCTTGCACAATGCTCCATATGACGAACTGATTAAAGATGCAAAAGGTATCGCCGAGACTTTTTCTGATGATGTGTCGCCAACATTTCCTGCGCAAATTTCCAGCGTGCGTGCATCTTTTTCCTCTAAAAATAAGAAAATGTCGACTGTTAAGCAACTGATAAGACCTCCTCTACATTGAAAATCACATTCTGGTTGCAAGCAATCCTGACGTGTGTAGGCCTACTGCTAGTTTAATGTTCTTGACGGTATTATCACAGTGGCTAAGCAGAAAGAAAGCTGAAAATTATCAAGTCCTACCTGACAAGCACAATGAACCTAGAACGTTTAAGTGGGTTTGCCCTTTTATCGATTGAAAATGAAAGAACTCGAAAACTTAACTTCTCACATATAATTAACATGTTTGCAGATGCAAAGAGTAGGAAAAAACTTTTGTGTAAATTAGGTTAGTTGATAAGTTTATTTGTTTTAAATAGTTTGTATAATAATAATAACTCAACATTTTTTAATAAACAATTAGTAAGAATTTGTAGATTTATTTTATTTCAAGTTATTTGTATAATACATTTATAATTTTGAGCTTTCGACCAGGTGTGTATTTTATTTTTAAAGTCTATTACCGTACTTCATAGACGATCCTATCTGTTCCCTTTGGTTTTCTACTCTAGCTTCATTATTGTGTACTTAAAATATATATTTACATGCAGTTTTCTTCTCTTTCTAATGGATATTTGTGTAGACGTAGTTTTCTTATTACGATATCACAATTTCACAAATTGAAAAGCTATAGCTATTATTTATCATAATTATTTAGGGCATTTTAGGAGCCAATAGCCAAAGTATAAATTAAATATTTCTAGAAAAAGGGAAGTGTCAAGGGGGGGGGGGAGGAATTCAAAAAGTGCATAAAGTCACTTTGATACGTTCTTATCTTCAAACATTATTAATAATAAAGGCCTGCAGTGAGGTTAGGTTTTCAAATGATAGTGAGGGGGCCCCATTTCAACTTCTTGCCCCGAGGCCCCTTCAGGTCTAGCTACGCCACTGACTCTGTCACTTAGTTTTAAGTTCCACACCAGTACAATCCCCTAGAGAAACATCTTTCAACTTTCTAGAAGTTAAGAATTTCTCCTCACCGGATCCAAAATAATCATGATCATTATAAATAGCTTTAAGATGTGCAGAGAGATACAACTGTAAGATTGGCATGGGATTTGGAGAGGGTAATTTGCAGTGAAGTTCATGGATAAATTTCTGAAATACTCATTGTAAGAAGAAGTATTTCGGAACTGGTTTGGCCGGGAATCATGACTTCTTATATCTTGAACAGATGACTTGACCTGAACTGTCTTTAAAACTAGTGCATTTGCCTTAATTGGGGAGGCTTTAAATTTTTTGCACTTGTGGAAAGATTGTAGCTGGCTGGTACAGGTTTCCTGGCAAATGAAGGTCTTGCTGGTATTGAAATCCAACAATGCATGTAATGTAATGCATACATGTTTGCAATGAGTAAATGGACCCATACCAGCAGTACATTCACACTGGCACTCCTCAATTAAGAAGTCTGCTACTTTCAAGTCTACATGGTATACCACGATCTTTCTGTACTCTGATGCAACTCTGCCTTTTAAAAAAGTAAATTCACCTTCCACTGCCCAACGCAAGCACAACAAGTACGTCTCTTTATACATATTTCTACCCACACCTGAGTCACTTTGCTCACAGTACTTAAAATATCAAGAAAAACACTGGGCTGTCACAGTTGGAAGGTCTGTACTTTCATTAACTTCCTTGTATACTGCTGTACTTGGTACTCTCATGACGTAAATATCCTCCTCATCCTGCCGATTTTCCGCATTAAATGTGGCATCATAATCTCGAGCCTATAAAGGATAAAATACGAAATTTTAAGCGGATATTGACGAGAAAAACATCCATGGAATTGGTACTGGACTAGGCCTAGACCTATGTCAGGTTAAAAATATAGAAGTGATATTCCAAACAACAATACCTCTTTATAAGTTCACCCTTCCTTCCATAAACTTTCGCATTTCTTCTTCTGAGTTCCGCCTTCAACTGAAATAAATTCCAGTTCCCATACTCCTTTTTTTCATTCATTTTGATGCCGGACAGAACAGCTGATTGCATTAGAAAGAATGAAGGATGCCCACCAATTCGTATGCGCCTGGACCCATCCTATGCCTGCTGCGCTCTTGTGGTGACAACACGAAGTTCGTCTAGAACACGCCCATTCATTACTAAATTGAAGTGACAAGCGGTTTTGTTAGAAATGGCGACTGCGACGTTCGTTGTAAACATGGGAATGTAGGGCAGGTACCATACCATATTAATAGCTAAGGTGCAGATATTGCACCTAGTTTCAGTCGGTATAATTATGCTGCAATACAAATTTACGGAATAACTCTTGTTTGTTTGTTTCCCGTGTAAAATTTATATATAGCTATGATATTGTCTTGTACACTTAAAAGGCCTATAGCGTAGGCAAAACCTGTGTGTTTGAGTCTTCAGTCTTTTGACTGGTTTGATGTAGCCCTCCATGCAGTGGCGTACCAAAGGGGGGGGGGGGTTAGGGTTTAACCCCCCCCCCCCTCCCCCAGAGACATTAGTTTACATGACTCCTTATATTGTCCCATCTATCACCTGGAAAATGTTTTGAATTGCTGCCAGTGAGGCTTGTTTAGGCTACTCCTTTGTAATATATTTTTAATGTGAACACGTTCTTCGCGTGGTAAATGACCTCCACTCAACTCGCAACGAGACTTCTCCAGCTTTGGCGCTAGCTACTGGTTATGGCCTGGGGTAAACACCCTTAAACTACTGGTTAAAAGGAGCAAGAGGGGCAGATGACCTCGCTGTTCTTCCACTTAAAGCAATAATAACTATCTACACTAGGCGAAATATCAAAATTGTCGTTTTACTGTTAAAGTGTGCGATTGGTAACTATCGTAAGGCAGCTTCCTGCTGCTTTAAACGTGCATATCTGTGTGAACTGCCAGACCGTGAGTTGCACTTTTCTCCCCAGTTTATTTGTAATGCGTAATGGATCGATTTTTTATTTAAAAAAACAAGAGTAGATGTTACATGCAACACTGCCATTGCAAGTAGCCTAGTTCATCTTTAAGAATTGAAAATGAACTTGAAGAATTATCGGCTACTACCAAGCCGACTACCGACCAAATACATCGAACAGACTTAGAAGGTTATGCTGGGCAACAGGTGTGTTTTCAATATGATTCATGATAATCGCTATTTCTGTAACTGATTTACATTTCGATGCTTTACCTATTATGTTATACCGGTATTTGTGTGGCCTTCGCTACGTAGCCTATGTGTCGGTACATGTTAATTAATTCAATGTTGTGATTTACTTTTTTCTTTAGATTGATGATTATCTGAAAAATTAACTGTTGGAAAATGTCTGGACACCTGGAAGCAATTTTAATTTCTCATTATCGGGTCCAAGGAATCTGAAATGTCAGTTGAACTGGTTATCAGAGTGGAAATGGCTAGTTTATTCTCCTTCAAAGAACGGAGCCTTTTGTAAATATTGTTCGTTGTTTTGCACCGTTGTTGGGAAACAATCTTCATCGCCAGGTAAACTAGTAAAATTTCCTTACATGAACTGGAAAAATGTGAAGGAGGATTTTAAAAAACACCAAGAAACCAAGTATCATATGGCATGTACGGAAAAGGCTGCGAACTTTCTCGCCATATACAAAGGTACAAAACCTGCTGTTGACGTAAGCTTGGATAGGGGTGTTCAATCCAACATATTATGCAACAGGGAGAAAGTCGTACCAATAATTAAATCTGTGATTTTCCTTGCTCGAATGGGCATTGCTTCCCGTGGTCACAGGGAATCGGGACCTGTAAATTTAGATGAGCCTCTCAAGAAAGGGGAGGGAAATTTCAGGTCTCTTCTCAAGTTTCGAGCAGAAGCCGGTGATACAATACTAAAGGAACATTTGATTACAGCATCCTTAAATGCAACATACGTAAGCCCACCGATTCAGAATGAAATTATTTCATCTTTGAATGACATTATATTGAAAAGGTTAGTCCATCAGGTGAAAATAGCTAAATACTTTTCTGTCCTTGCTGACGAGACCACAGACATCAGCGGTGTGCAGCAAATGTCACTATGTGTCCGTTTCGTTCAAGATAATTCCGTACATGAGGAGTTTCTGCAATTTATTGCGATCAATGATGTCATGAGTGGATCCTACAGAGGTGCTCAGGCCATTGTACGAAAACAGTTTCCCAAAGCCCAGTATGTTCACTGTAGTGCTCACTGTTTAAACCTGGCCATTTCTGAAGGGTGTAGTGTTGCAGAGATTAGGAACTGTATGGGTACAATTGTGTCGCCCAGTTCCATAACACGTTATGTCCAAAAAAATGAAATTCCTTTTTATTGCGCCATTTTGTAGAGGGCATTCATATGCATGTCTTCAATATGCCAAACTGTTCCGTAAGTCGCTATTTCACGCTTAAATTGAGCATTGAAAATGGAGTACTGTTCCAAAACTCGTCATGTCCACAGCAGAAACTGTTCCATAACCCGTTATGTCCATTACCAGAGCACAGAAACAAAACTCGTCATGTCCAACTCATTTCCCACACTTGGCAAGTGTTACAGTTCCATACATCGTTATGTCCGACAAATTAATTCAGCTGGTTTTGCCAACATATTTCGGGTATTAAGGTGTTGTTCCGTTTCTACAACTGAACAAATGAGGTTAGGGAACTTTATGGAGGTTGGTACACTTGTTTTGTTTTGAAAGGGGACTGTAGTAAAGCCATAACCTGGCATTCTGCTTGTGTGTTAGTTTTCAGCTGTGAACGTTTAATTTTTCTCTGTTATACAGTGTTTGAAAGTGTTTTAAGGCTAATTTAAACATGGGGAATGACGAAGGGATTGTTGAGGGTGACGTTATTACTCCGGCACGACCAGGTCAATCAAGGAAAAGAAAGAAAAACCAGGAAGCATGGACAAAAGTTGTAGCCAAGAAAATGAGGTTAGTGCTATAGCCTAGACAATTTATGAGCCTTTTTATTAAAGAATGTATTAATTTACTTCATAAATCTAATAATGGGGTTTCTCTTTCAGGTATTCTTCAAAAGGTCCACCATCCATGCCTACATGAGGTCATGTAGGGGGAGTTTTTAAATGTAGTGAACTAGGAATGCTAGACATCCGACGAATGAACCAACATTTTTATTCAACACAAAACCGCCAGGTTCAGAATGAATACATTTTGAAATATGTAACAGTTGAAACTCCACACCGCAGCAGATCACGAGTAAATATGCAACAGAAAAATGTGACCATCAAGTATTTCTGCAATAAGCAACGAGATGGAGTTGTAACGAGGTTGCAGATATGTAAGAAGACCTTGATTAATATCCTTGGTGTTAGTCGGGATCGTGTTCAAAATGTATGCAGAAAGTTTTTTGAATCAGGAACCACACCTGTGGAAAAACGGGGAGGTGACACAAGATCAGGCCACTTTCAAAGTAGGCGAGATGCTGTCAAATCCTTCATTCTATCAATTCCTCCGCTTGGGAAACATTATTGTAGGTCCAGAAATGTTCATAGGTACTATCTACCAAGTGAGCTGTCAATAACAAAACTATATCGCATGTACAATGAAAAAGCTACTGAGGATTTGAAAGTTAAGTATGAATTTTTCCGAAACATTTTTGATAACAACTTCAATATTGGATTTGGGTCCCCGGCAACTGACGTTTGTTCCTTTTGCCTAATGCATCAAGAAAAATTAAAACGTCTGCCTACCGGAGAGGAAAAACAAACGGTGCAAGCAGAACTAACAGTTCACAAGGCAAAGGCCAAGGCCTATTACGATAATCTTCGAACCGAGATAGAAGGTGTCAAAGTTATTAGTTTTGACTGTCAGAAGAATCTGATATTACCAAAACTACCAGATCAGTCATCCTACTACTTAAGACAGTTGTATTACTATAATTTTACTGTTTGTGAAGGTCTATCAACTGCAAGTCAAACCAAAGATAACACGTTTTGCTATGTATGGCTCGAGCATGAATTTCCCAAAGGTTCTTGCCAAATTGTGTCTTCAGTTTACCACCGTTTGTGTAACACTGACTTGAAGGAAGTAACTACCGTTAAGCTAGTTTCTGATGGTTGTGGTGGACAAAATAAAAATTCAACCATGGTTGGAATGATTTGTATTTGGCTTGCACAAAATGCTCCAGATAGTGTAAAGAAAGTCATCCTTTTGTTTCCAATAGTAGGCCACTCCTACATTCCACCAGACCGAATATTCGGACGTATTGAGAAAGAAGTTAAGACCAAAGCTTCAATTTTAATTCCAGAAGAATATGAAGCCCTGTTTGACTCAATTGGGACCGTGTTTAAAGTTGGGACCGATGTAAACGTATATGATTGGAAAACTGCTGCAATGGGTGCTCCTAAGAAAGGTGAGATCCCTGCCATCCCAGGGACTGCCAAGCCAATAGGTAAGTGGCACTTCAAGTTCCAGCCCAGCAAACGAATAATTATCACCAAAGAGTCTAACAAAACCATAAAAGTACGAGGTGAAGTAGCCTACAACATGAATTTGGGGAGTTCCCGAAGTATCTGTCGAAAGGGCAAGTCCTGGACCGAAACCACACCCAATCTCATAGCCAAAGGTGTCCTCATCAAGCCTCAAAAATTGAATGATGTAAAATCACTGCTACAAACCCACTTCGGGTCAGATTGGAAGATGGATCCAACCCTTAAGTTTTATTCTCAACTTTGTGCCGATCAGCAAGCTCTTGTCGATCAAGGTGATACACTTCGACAGGAAGAGGAGGATGATGTCGGGGAAATTGCTATGGAGAGTGAGGACATTTTGGGAGTGTAAAATGTTGAGACTTTAGAAAACAAGTTACATTGCTCATTTTCATGAATATGTTGGGGAAATTGCTATGGACAGTCAGGACATTTTGATATTGTAAGATTTTGAGACTTAAAGAAAACAAGTTAAATTTTTCGTTTTTATGATTGTATCCGAATGAACATTTATTTCATTGTAACAATAAAACATTTCCTTACAGAAAGCAATATTTGCATCTTATTAAAACCAAAATTAAAAACTTCCATCCTAAAAACCTGTTCCAAAACTCGTTATGTCCATTTTCCAGTTCCATAACTCGTTATGTCCAACACAATTATGCATTTTTAACAGAAACCTCCATGTACACATTTTGTAGAGTGAGACAGCCTAAATCTGTACGGCTTAATGTATAACTAGAACGAAAATTCGGTAAAAAATCTCTCATAGGAGAGAAGATACGAGTTTTTCGTGTCTCCTGTAAAATTTTGGTAAATGGACTTAACGAGTTATGGAACTGGACGACACAATTGAAAGAGCTTATGCCTTTTTAGTACTTCACCGAAGAGGAAGGCTGTGTTGACAAATGAAGTTGAAAGTATGGAAGAGAAACCCCGAGTGAGTAAACTCAAGAATTTATGTGCAACGAGATGGATTGAAAAGCACGAGTCTGTTCGTTCTTTCATTGAACTTCTGAAACCGTTATTGTTGGCATTAGAAAGAATAGCAGCATGGGTTAATAAGAAGGCAACTACAGATGCGCAACTTCTTCTGTGCGCTATCAGCAAATTTGAGTTCTTGATAAGTGTATGTGTCATTCATGAAGCATTTCAAATCACACTTCCTCTCAGCAAATACCTTCAAACTGAAAATTTGGATCTCAGTCAAGCAATCAACGCCTCCATGAATGTTAAGAGGTCTCTTGAAGAAATGAGGGCAGATGCAGACGCAAGGTTTTTGTGTGCATATAATTCGGTTCTAGAGTTCTGCAAAGAATTTGGAGTGCCTGTAGTTCAGCCTCGAACTGTTGTTCGACAAACGATGAGAAACAATGTTTCATCTAACGATCCGGAAGAATATTATAGGCGAGTTATTTTCATCCCATTTCTTGAAGAACTATTTCATCACTTGATGATAAATTTGCCTCCCATAAAGAAACTCTTCAGCCATTGCAAACGCTAGTTACCACAACTGAAGACGAACTATCCAACCAAAGCATAGCTGAAGTAGAAAATGTAGCTGAATTTTATGGACTTCCCCTTAATATTAGAGGCGAGCTACTTCTCTGGAAACAAACTCTGAAATCTATTGAAAAGAAGCCCAAGAGTGCTATAGACGCTTTATCAATATGCAATAAGAACATGTTTCCAGTTGTGTATAACCTGCTTTTCATCATGGCTACCTTACCTGTCACAACCTGCTCGTGTGAAAGATCGTTTTCGTCCTTAAAATTCTTGAAGAACTATTTAAGGAATTCAACTAGTGAAGAATGCCTTAATGGATTAGCTTTGATGTTCATTCATGATACTGTTGATGTTTCAATTGAGGAAGTACTGAATGACTTGTCTGTCAAACCTAGAAGGCTTGATATACGATTGAAGTAGACTTGTCTACGTCCTTCAACAAATTCCAGGGCAAATATCTACTTAATCAGATTCTTTGGTTTAGCCCGATTGACAATTTAGACATTTCCCTTTGTCCGTTTGTATCTAGTGCAATATCTATATTGGGCTAAACTCTTTTCCGCATTTTTATTAATCTTTTATGTTTTCAATTGTGTTTGTAATATTGTTTAAAGTGCTGAAAATATAGTTAAAATAGCTTTCATGCAGAGAGAATCATCATATATATATTCTTTCATTAGTATAGATCCCTCCTGTGGCGCTCACAAGCGACCGATCGTGCCAAATGAGCATTCAAATGAAAGAGAATAGACATTAGCAGTGACGAATTGCACGCTAATTTCATAAATATCAATAATTTCTTAAAAAAAGACTTTAAAAAATGTACGAAGTGTGAGATTTGTCGATACTGTTGCTGCAGGAAAATATGCTCCGTAATTGCTGTCCACTTCACATTTTGGACGCTGTGACGCCTGTTTCGTGTCATTTTAACATTATGAGGTCTTTCCATTATCATTTTGCATGGATTTCAGAAACAGTAAGTCAAAGGAATGAGTACTCAAATCGTATAATTTCAAAAATATCGAATAACTGGTGAGTGTTACAGCTAAGATAAATCAATGGACTCAGCACACAAATGACATTAGCAGTGACGAATTCCATTCTAATTTCATAAATATCAATTTTTGTTAGAAGTGTGCGATTTGCATATACTGGAGCTCTAACATGCTGCAATTAATTCTCTCGTTATAAACCTATCGGGGAAGGGTGGTTTATGAACATGCGAGGTTTCTCGCTTGGGTAGGTAGTGTTTATTTAACTGAGTTGTTGCTTTTTATGAATTATATTCGAATTATCATTTTTATTATAGGACATTACTATGAATGAACCCTCCCCCCCCCCCACCCCCAGAAGGAAATCCTGCGTACGCCACTGCCTCCCTGTCCTGAGCTAATCGTTTCATCTCTACATAGCTACCACACCGTACAACCGAGGCAATCTGTTTGACATATTCTAACCTTGGTCTATCCCTACAGTTCTTGTCTTCGAACCTTCCTCCTATAACAAAGCTTGCTATTCCTGGGTGTCTTAGTATGTGTCTTACCAATCTATCTCTTCTCTTCACGAGCAGTCGCCAGAAACATCTCTCCTCTACCTCTCATCTTAATACCTCTTCATTTGTTACCCTATCTACCCATCTGATCTGCATCATTCTCCTGTAACACCACATTTCAAACGCTTCAATTCTCCTCTTTTCTGCTGCACCAATAGTCCATGTTTTACTTCCATATAGGCTACTACTACTCTCCAGACATAGGCTTTCAAATATGACTTCCTAATACGGTACCGTACCCAAATCTAAATTCGATGTCAACAGATTCCTTTTCTGTAGAAAAATTTCCTTGCCTGAGCCAACCTACTTTTTTTTATTCACTTTGCTCCGTCCATCAGTGGTTATTTTGGCTCCTAAGTAACAGAATTCTCCTGCTTCCTTTAGCTTTTAACCTGTCAATTAGTGTCCATAGAGGTTTCTGATTTACCGTATTTCCGCTGCATTCCAATATTTTGGTTTTACATTTATTAATTTTCATCGTGAATTCCTTCTAATTACAGTAGAGTAGACTACGGTAAGTAACTGTCATATGGATCATATTGGCTACAGCAGTAGTACGGTAGGCTATATCTTAAGTTGAGGGATGACATTCTTGAGAGGCAAGTGGAAGAGGTGGTGAACATTTGCGTACATGGCTACCGTATGCGTGTTTGGAAAAGCTAGACGCCACAGAGCGGGCGATTCATACGCTCTTCCCATTGGTTGGATTGTGTAGCCTAGCAGTTCTCGCAAAAATGTTTTTCATGGCATATCTTTGTCCGTATTCTTTGATCCTATCTGGTTCCAACACGTGCGTGCTAAGAATTCTTTGTAATAGCATGGAATATTAATATTCAACGGTGTTCTGTCAAGGAGTAATAGGGAGACGCCCTGCCAGCGCTACAGCATGCGGAGAGTTGAAGCTATGAATCCACCATTGGTCTGGACGAAAATATTGGTCTAAGCAAAACCATTGGGAAACCCTCTTGTCAAGTTTTACCATACCCTACATATGTGCGTTAATGGTTTAAAGGAGTATTTAGTGTTCGGCCGTGATAGGCCTAGATGGGTCTTTAAAACATTGTAAAATATTGGTCGTGCTTCTCTTCTGTGAACCTTGAGCCAGGTTTACAATATTGGTCGTTTTTCTCTTCTGCAAACCTCGAACCTGGTTTAAAATATTGGTATGGGGATACTTGCCCGACTCGAGCGGTAATTGGAGCCTACGACCGTAGACTTATTTATTAGTGAGATTTAACATTTAAGTATGATAACTAGTGAAAGATTCGTGTGCAGGTATAGTACGAAGTTGTAAGGTAGGCCTATATGACGATGGAAATCAAGGAATATTAATTTGTTGATCTTTGCTGGCAAGCGTGAAGTGTACGACAGTCACAATACTAGGCGAATAATTTCCGAGATACCAGTAGGTCTGCCATTATATTTACGAATGTGTATTAAATAAATTAAATTAATTTAAAATATTAAGGCATGTGAACTAATTGGGCGGTGGCGTTATTCTTTTTATTGCACGATGTTTTTAAAGAAATGGGCCAGTTCAGTTCCGATAATAAACCAAACCAGGTCTAGGCTGAGGTTTGAGATTAACACGCTAAAAATATGCAAATAATGGCATATCAATCTTCTAACACCCACGAGCCACGTTATCAATAGATTGGGGGTAATTTGATTACCGGTACAGTAATACCGTTCATTAATTGACAAGCAGAAACTATTTCCAGTAAGAAACGAAGGAAAATATCCGTAATTAATTCCTAGCAATCAAAATACTTACATTGTTGGGCACATATGCCAATATTTGAACATTTAACGAATTATACTAGATCAGTACCGTAAGATGGCTACTCAAAGGATGAAATCTTACCACAATAAAAGGCAAATAAAGTGCTAACATATGCCCCACACATCGACAGTTCGTCCCACACACGAAATATCACCACTTTTAAGTACGTACGTCACACCATTGCATGCGTTCCTTATGGGACTACCGCAATGTTTTGAGCATATGTGAAGGAGTAACCTCTGGCTTCACTTCCTTGCCGTTAGGGCCTCTCCTTATTACTCCTTGTGTTCTGTCACTAGCCATTTGAAATGATATACAGTTGATGGTAAAAGACAATTACAGTGAAGGAAAACTGGACGAGAATCCAACTACGTTGCTGAGGAGCATATAAAATTCATGAAAAGTTCTACGAAGAACGGTGATTGTATCAAATAGTTGAATTTTGAGAACAATGCCTTGATGGAAGTGCACGAGCGTAAATTGAGGGTTATGTTGCCTTCGATAATTTTTGTATTTGGAGATAATTGCGGAATATATGTATATAAGTAATTCCTGGAATTCCTTATAAAAAAGAATGTAATTTTCTTAAAACTCGTGTGAACGAACAGTTCCCCGATGTCTAGCGATTACTGTGCAGCCAATGAATGTCGTTTTCTAATTTAATGAGAAATTATGAAAAAATGATTAATTCTTTACGAGAGGGTTTCCTTTCTCCACACGACATGAAATAAAAGGCAAAACTATTGGCCTGGTTAAAGATTATTGATGCGTGACTTCCCCCACTGAGCGTGCCAAAAACCAGGTGTGTCATCTATTAGCTAACGCGGCCCGCAGGGCCGCGCTATGAATCCACCATTGGTCTGGACGAAAATATTGGTCCAAGTAAATCCATTGGGAAACCCTCTTGTGAAGTTTTACCATACCCTACATATGTGCGTTAATGGTTTAAAGGAGTATTAATTTAGTGTTTGGCCGTGATAGGCCTAGATGGGTCTTTAAAACATTGTAAAATATTGGTCGTGCTTCTCTTCTGTGAACCATGAGCCAGGTTTACAATATTGGTCGTTTTTCTCTTCTGCAAACCTCGAACCAGTTTTAAAATATTGGTCGTGCTTCTCTTCTGAGAACCTTGAGCCAGGTTTTCTATTAATTCTGAATGAAAGTAGAACGCAGCATATACACTTAACTTACACCTGTCATGAATGTGACTTTTACATACCTTGTGACCTTGTTTCATCTTCTGGGCGATATAACATATTGAAATTAGGAACCCTGGACACTATTGCACCTCATATATGTGCTAAAGTACGTAAATATGTGTTTTTATTTATTGCTCTTTTAAAAACGGCTGCCATGTTTCGACAGTGCTTGCAACTCGTTCAACTGTCAACATGTGTGCTCTGGCGGTACACACCGAGGCACACACATTGTTGCCAACATGTGGGATACAAAATTACTGTTGTAAAAAGAAAAATCACCGGGAAACGTTATAGGCTGTAACCATTGTCAAAAACCACTGATCTGGACGCGTTAGGCTGTAAACATTGGATTGGACAAAGCGAAGGTTAGAATGGTTGGATGTAGGTGCGGCCTTGGTCCTGCGCAGCTAGTGGGGCCCGGTAGACATGAAACCATTGATCTGGGCACGTTAGGCTGTAACCATTGTCAAAAACCATTGGATTGGACAAAACAAAGGTTAGAATGGTTGGGTGTAAATGCGGCCGCGCACAGCTATTGGGGCACAGTTGACTCAAAACCATTGATCTGGGTGCGTTAGGCTGTAACTATTGGATTGGACAAAACGGAGGTTAGAATGGTCAGGTGTAGGTGTGGCCTTGACGTCCGGGTATCCTCTTGTTGCAGGTTATAGATAGGTTGGTAAAACTTCACAAGAGGGTTTCACAATGGTTTTGCCTAAACCAATATTTTCGTCCAGACCAATGTTAGATTGATAGCGCGGCCCAGCGTGGACGGGATCAAAAAGGAGAACTCCCCATGGTGCTGCCTAGTCGGGTAGTTCGAGGGAGCGGTCTCGGAGTTAAGGGCTGCAAGAGGTTCTGAGCAGCTAAGCGGCTGCTACTTGGAATAATGCAAACGTGGGCGCGGCTCGCGCTAAGATCGAGACAAGTAAAGAGTGACGTAGGCGCGTGGCTGACTACAGGCGCCACGGAACAATTAATTAAGTGTTCCCTGAATCCTACCGTTGACGGGGGATGAAGGGTAGGATCTTAACACTAAGTTAATAAACTAGACGACCAGATATTGTAAAAGGTATGGCTTTAATTTGATGAGTTTGATGAGAGGCATATCCACCTCACATCTTTACACTAAAGTGCGCACTCAGGCATAGGTCCATTGGTTGACCAACGGAAGATTCACATACGTTTAAAACAGGCTCAGTAGGATTTATATGCATTTACAGAATACCTGCATAAACATTCCCTATTAATAACGATACACATACGATATATTTGTATACACAGTAGGTAGCGACCGACAGAAGATGAGAATACCATAGCATAACAATTAGTTACACTTCATAACATGGCAACAGCCATTTTTTTACAAACACCTCCATACTAGAATTACCGCGGAAAGAAAATGATACGCGTAGCCATACTTCACACACAAGCACGACGTGCACGGATTACGGAAGCGAGGTTACAACTTCCTTCCACTTAAATTATTGCCGAGGCAGATAACACCCTAGCAGGATTTCTTCAATATAACGTGTCAACATACGATTACCAACGTAGATTACGGTTAACCTCATGGACAACACAATAACACAGGATAGCGGCCTTCCATACAGGCCGACAATCCCTATTACATGAACACAGGTTAGAGGCCTTCAGTACAGGTCCAGATTCCCATTACAATAACACAGGTTAACATCCTGCAATATAGACAAAACTCCTTACCAAACCAACACGGGTTCGATGCATCCACACTGCTAAATACGAACTATCACGATAACACAGTTTAGCGGCCTTCCGCACAGGCCAGATAACCATACAATGGGACACAACAGGTCATCAGGGCCATACACTTCTGGGAAAATTGGGTAAGGACATACTTACAGAGGTCACATAGTCTCACACACTGTAAATTCATGCTACATTCTCTCATACAGTTCACTCAGTTCCAGACACGGGACAGCGCACTCATTATAAGCAGTGACGCGTGATCCATCCACGACACCGGAAACAGTCTTGCTGCAACAGCATCTCAGCCTGTACATAGCAGGGCAGCCAACACATACAGGCCACATATGGCGCTGTCAATATCACGCAGCTACTTATATTTTTTTCCTAGCATGGGATCTTTCATTTTTCTTTTTATTCCAAGGTGGAATTGACCACACGATAACGTCATAAGGACATGCATAACAAACAGTTCTCCTACGAGGCGTCATCATCCTTAGCCGACGATTAGGGTCACGCACTCAAAATTTAAATATTTCATCCATTCCTTAGCCTACGAAAGTTCGGACTCGTGGCACAGACCACTTGGCTGGGGCAATCCCCCTAACGGACCGAATAGGACATCATTTTTTCATCCACACGCCCAGTTATGAACTGTTCGTCATAGTATACCATATGCCGATATAACATTAAATAATAAATTAACGACATACCTTCACAAGAGCCACAAGGCTACCATAGGACCCTACAGTCCTTCTTGAGTTCCCATTAACTACAGGTATACCCTTTAGATACACACTTGTCGCCATAATCATTAGTTGGCCAAATTAAAATTTCGCATTTTTTTAGCGTCGATTCATACCGATATACATATCCCCATATGTAATATACCTGTAGCATTAACGACATGGCTCATAATTATTTTATTTTGTGTGGGGTTAAAGCACTGTAAAGTTTACATTAAAACAATCTTGCCCCCAAACGCACTGTAAGATAAGTCTCCAGCCATGAGCGCATATGTATACTCCGGCAACCACTACGTCCATGGTCAATAACTACCCTACGTTTTACGGGGAGAGTCCTGTACAGTGTACATCAAAACATACCCTCCTCGGGCTACAATATAGGGTAAATATCAGCCCTGGGCGAAGCAATGCCAAGTTTTGTAGAAAACGGTCAACGAAGGCCCTATGATTTTCTTCCTTACAACACTAAATATGCACTGGTAGATATAAACATTCTATACACGTTGAGGAAACATACTCCCCCAGTCAACATATTGCATTACAGACCTACAACATAGAGCTGTCACTTCCATACAGGAGGTTGTCCAGTAGACAGAGCCCATTACGATACCACACGGACAGTCAGGCATTTGCGCAATACAGTACAAGTCATACTGCTTACACGTAAATACGCCTAGATTATACACCCCGAGGGAACTATTATTGATCCCCACACCATTTTTGCATTATCCCGGAGTAAATGGAACTAGACCACGGAAATAATTTTTCTACGGCAAGGCACATTAGGCCTTACACGCGAACAGGGTCGCAACAGACATAAATAAATTACCACTACGCTATATACAACAGACTTAGAAGCCCCAGTTTTTGTTTTCATATCTTTTACCCCATTTTATCACCCATTTATGATAGCGTATGCCCACCAACATTCCCCACCTGGGAGAGCGATACTTCGCTTTTCTATTGCATATATAATAACACACTGCAATAACATCCACTCGCTGTCATACACAGGCTATCTCGCATGCCAACTTTGCATAGCGTCCCATACTCGTGTCATCAGACGACACGTGCGTTTAGCAGTAAGCGCCCGCAATGTAAACACACCGTCGTTTTCTTTTTACTAGCTCATATAGCTCCCGGCCAATCAGCATAGCGTGCCGATAGACGATACTCCCACAGAGCGTCATAGCCAATTAGAACAGCGTATCACGCCAAGCGATAACCGATATCTGACACTACACATACAGACCGCTTATCGTGGTTCTGACGTCACTCAGCCTCCACTCAACCTGCCTCTGGGCAGCCATTATTTTCGCACAGGCGACACGTCCCAGACGAGCGCGCCATTCAAATGCCTTTGAGCACGGGACATTTGTTTCCCGACGTACCCACTGCATCGCAGTGTACACCCACATTTTTGATAGCATTCATCCCCTCACACACACCCTGACTCACACAGCGCATATTTCACTGCCCAATGTCCGTACTAACAGTGCTACGCACGGAGGGTATAGTTACATACGCACCATTATATCTTTCGCCCTTATTCACAAAACACTTGACTTTACTCCACCCTCGTAAGGACACTGCCCTCCGCTATCGGCAGATACGGGCATTCCCCACAAATGCATGTACATAAATGTCCACGCTATTTCAAAATTATTTTTTTCCAGGCATAACACGTTTTCATAATGACACTCTATCCCAGTTAGGAACGAGAAAAATCCTTCACAACGGTGGCCCATATACATTCCCCGCCACACTACTCTTAACCCCTCTCGAATTATTATTTTACACGCCTACATCTCTTGGGAATTATAGATACAGATGACACATGTTTCACAATTATATCCCCCCCCCCCCCAATGTTAAGGGTGGCAAGACAAAATTTTGCTCCCACTCACTTCCGCGTAGCGGATAATATAGTTTTGAATGTTACCCCCCCCCCCCCTACAGGTGGTTTAGCCCACAGGAGAGGATACTAAATAGGACCCACAGAGGCGGCATTTTAGATCACGTATTCATGGATGATACGATTTGTTCAGAGCACGACGGTGCACAGAGGTGCAACCTAATATCTCAGATACAGATATATTCCCCACACAGCGACAGTCGGCACTGCCGATACCGATAGACCATTCGCGGTCGCGAATTTTCAGACAGCGCCTGTTATTCTTTTACATCGGGATTCACCACTTTTACAGCAAGCTCATCCCTACCAATTGATTATTTTAAGAGCACACTCGCAAAGATGTGCCACAGGTTGGATTTCACTCACAGGGTATCCTGACATATCCCTGTGACCATTCAAGAGGGATATAGTACAGTGCTATTTTAATACCACGATCTTTCCCTTTACATGACCAGTTTTAGACTATAAGTTGTCTAGAGTATAGGTACAGGTTATATCTTGTACAGTGCAGTCAGCAGATTACTACGTTGTATGGCCGCAGATGCCACAATTCACAGCCAGTTGAGCCAAGCTCAACAATATTCCCCCACCAGAACACAGTAAGTAATTCTACATTTGACACACAATTCCCCCATCCCCCTATTAATGCGAGGAACTTGGTGGTCATGCAGCCGCCAGGGTGCACCCTATGTTTTTTGCTCTTGGCTACATGATATTCAACATTTCGGAGCTATAAAGTTAACAGCTTAGCGTACAGAAATTCCCTATTAATATTATTATGTAAGGTATAATATATTTTTTCTCCCGCATGCCATTTTGTACCCTGATAGGGATCTTTAACGTTGCATGCGACAGGATGTCAATTATAGCTCATACATGCCCATACCTACTGCAGTACGGACTCGAACTCCCGCACTGTAAACCCCGTTCCTGGCCAATTACAATCCTACCCCTCACCGGTAGAGTTCTCCTCACATTTAACGTTGGTCCCGCACCCTCTTAGGACCACACTTCCTTGCTCGTACTTAACCGTCCGAGCACCATCTTACTAATAAAAACTTTAACATACATACAGTCTCCCACTAACAGGAGAACACCCTTCCACGTCCTTAACTTACCAACTAACATGTCAAGGTATAAACACAGCTGATATTAACTAGATATCCGCCAGCCAGGCGCAATGTGGTGCACTGTGCCAGAAATAGTACCCCCCTCCACCAAAATAAATACCGCCCCTACACGAACATACATTCGCTTGACACTCTACGCATATGGTTTGTGCACAGAGATGCACTTTGTGAGATATGACCTTATTTTCCTTGGGAAAATAGGATAATGGAAAATCATGGTAAATAATGGTAAATAGTGGTAAATAATGGTACATATTGATAAATATTTGTAAGCATTGACCTGGACTATGGGCCACTATAGCCCATGACATGGACTCCGATGAACGACGGAAGGTCGAAGCGGCGACCACATAGTGCGAGCAAGCATCGAAGCTGACGGGAGTTCCTAGCCTGTCCCCCGACGCGACGGCGGGCTCCACCCATAATGCACTACTGTCGACACGCCAGATCTGCGGGCGGAATCTTGATGGTCCGATGGGGGGATTGACAAACTCAGCATCGGACAAGATAGACCCTCCACCCAGGGACGACCCACCTGACTTGACTTTTATTTAGATTTTAAGATAAGTAGTAAGCTTCATTGCGCGAAGCTAAGACCTGCAGCGGAAGGTGAAGATGAATAATGATGAATAATAAATAATGATGAATATATACGATTATCTCCCGGGCCGAGGTATCAGTCACCGATGATCTCTTTGGCCATACCCCCGAGGACGATACTAACTTATGAATGATAATAAACGATTTGCGACATGCCCACGGTTCTCTCCCTGGCCGAGGTTGGTCGCTCTGATCGTGCCCCTGGGGGAACACCTTTGTATTGCCTTGCGATATATGATTTACGATATATGATATGCGATATACGATATGCCATAGTGCTACTGTGGTCTCGAGCGAATTGCACTGTGTTTTCACGATCATGGTATCGTTACCAATGCGCTTGGGAGGTCACTCGGTACGGAGGTAACTCCTTAAAGGCAGTGTAAAGTAGACCAAACCACTATACGTATGGGTCAACTGGTTAAGCCGTTTTGGACGCTCGCAGCTTTCCCAAACCACAATCTGCATTCGTTGGTCACTCGGTCCAAGGGTTAAAGTAAGACCTGATAGGCACTTTGAGTCCCGATACCACCCTGCGTATTGGACAAAGTTGATAGATGTGCGATGATCTACGATAGATGAGGTGCGATGATATACGACATATGATGTGCGATGATCTACGATAGATGAGATGCGATGATATATGATATGCGATGTTCTACGATATGATGTGCGATGAACTACGACATATGATCACCCGATACTTTGAACATACACCTACACTTATGGAGAGAGACACTTACACGGGAGAGATCGATAATCGATCGGCCTCGGACTGCGATTTTCCGCAGCCGTGTAAGCCCGACAATTCGATATTACGCTATCACACGATGTGACCACTTTCAATTGCGAGATGCGCATTTAATCCTATTTAAATGTTTTATTTTCGGACGGCGATCCACCGTGCGCCGACAGCTGGCCGCACGAAGTGCCCAGAGATATTTGTTGTACAGGTGACAATACATAGCGCACATATGATTAGTCTATGTTTATGAATTACATTTATGTTTTTTTCTCTCCACAGATGGCTCTACACATTATTAATTTTATACACACCAGGTGATACAGGTCACCAGGGTGACACAGGATGATTCGTTCATGTCTTACAGGACCATATAGCAGCTAGCCAGCGAGATGCCTTTACACCCGTAATTTGATTTATATCTTTCCCCAGAGATGGCGATTTTGTATATAGCCCCATGTATATATCTTGCCCACGCCCTGACACGCGCTCGTCGCACCCTCTACCACACACACAGAGCTCAATCCCCCCCCAGCTCTCACACCTTTTCCTCACACTGAATTTTAACGTTATTTCACAGCATCTCCGTCCCACGGTTAGGGGTAACTGTGGGATATCCACTCCCGCTGGGCGGAACACACACACCTGAAATGAGAGGTGGAATACGGCGGCGAGGGTTGTACCCAATGTCTGTAAGGTTCGACTTTCCCCGCTAAGATGGACCGTCCTCCCACAGGGGACGATCCATGGATATATCATTAGTTTGCCATGGCCTAGACTAGCTTTGAATTAAGATATTGGTATAAGTTAGCGGGCTTAAGGTCGAATTATAAGGTATCCACAGAGTGGAAATGGTTATGCCTAATTTATAAGTTCCCATGTTAGTGCTACGGCACGAGGGAGAGTTCATCTGTAATTTCGGCACAGAGTACGAGGCCGACACCGTTGCACATTGTTTGGATTGTTTTTATGCCCACTGTATCTTTGTTACACACGCCACAGGTGGCACCGCACTCTTTTATTTCTTTTCCTTTCGTTCCTTCTAAAATCACAGTTGTAAAAATGCCTCCTTTCTTCTTCCCACAATAAACAAATTTTTCTTACCCCCCTAACTTAGACACCGAGGCATTTCTTTCCTTTTTCTATTCTATCTATTCTTCCCCTTTGTTGTCCATATTTTGTATTTTCGCTACCCAAGGGCACTTTTTCATCCCGTCCAGGTTTGTGAGGACGGAGGGCACGATAGGCCCTACCGATGTTTTTCCCCTTGGGATGGCCCACAGTGGTGATGATTGATGATTGCTGATTATGATGATTGATGATTGATGATGATGATGATGATGATGATGATTGATAAATGTTGATGTTGATGATGATATTGATTAAGGATTATATAGGGTCCAAATACCCGCCATGTTTAATTTACAGAGGATGATGTCACTATGTTGTGTTTATGGATGGTATTTCTTATTGTATAAGGTTTGGATTGATGTCTATTTGTAAGTGCCACGGCATCGCAGTTGTAATGATGCTCATTGTATATGGACGAATTATTGTCCCCCCCCCCCTTACCAAAACACCTACACTTGATCGCTAGACACAAACCCGAGGCAAAATTATTCTACGAGGCACTGCACACTGACCCCTCCATACTTCGATCTACGATACTACCCACCTCTCCACATGCCAGACGTTCACTTCTTCAACTTCTCACCTTACACGGGGCTAGCCCCTCACCCCCACCGACGTCCCCCCCTTTCTGTCCTAAGGGATTTCATAGAAGAGCAGAAGAAACCAAGACAAGCAAAGAAGAGAGAAGACACTTCAAGAAAGAAACAGATGTCCATGCACACACACACACCCACTAGAAAAACTACCCCTACGGCCTAGTCTTCGTCCCGTCATCGAGGGCGATGACTAGCTCCGTCGAAGGAGTTGTGGTATCCGGGGGATGCACCCTCATCCCTCTATTATCTACAAATACATCCATCCCCACATAAATGCCTTATAGAAATCCCACTACACATCTCATAGCAACAACCTTCAATGACCCTGCAACTTGGACTTCAACGACCCCCGGCCAGGTCCTCACATCCTGTGAAAAGTGCAATTATGCACACTCACCAATAAAAGGTTATAAAACTGAGGAGGTGAGGTAAGTCGAGGTCAGTCTGCCTCAGTGTCATCTTGTGCCAGGACACTGCATAACGCCGCTCCGCCGAAGGGTAAGTGTCTAAGCGATCTACACTCCTCACACACAGTCACACGTTCACCCCATATTGTTTGAATTGTGATAGCATCAGGTTTAATAACTGCTCTGCAAGTTCTAGATGTACTCCCAGTTGGAAGTACCAATTAAAGCCTTTTACAAGTATCTGGTCATCTAGTTTATTTGCTTAGTGTTAAGATCCTACCCTTCATCCCCCGTCCCCGGTAGGATTCAGGGAACACTTAATTAATTGTTCCGTGGCACCTGTAGTCAGCCACGCGCCTACGTCACTCTTTACTTGTCTCGATCTTAGCGCGAGCCGCGCCCACGTTTGCATTATTCCAAGTAGCAGCCACTTAGCTGCTCAGAACCTCTTGCAGCCCTTAACTCCGAGACCGCTCCCTCGAACTACCTGACCAGACAGCACCATGGGGAGTTCTCCTTTTCGAGCCCGTCCACGCTCTTGGACTGCTCCAACGCCCCCTTTCCCCACACGCTAATCTCCAGCATTCCCCCAAATTCCCTTTTCTCGTCCCCCTGAACACTACATTGTAGAGGGTCCCCACTCAGGTCCCCTACAGTATCAACAATATCTCATAGCTCACGACAGACTGCAATAATGCGCTTCACCGCACTCCCCTGTAGTGAGGTTAGACGACTGTCTGGACGTAAATTACAGATGTAGTAAAGACGGGTGAGACAAAGCTACTTGGTTAGACGATGGTCTGGGCGAAAATTACTGCTTTTAGGCCTACTTCAAGCAATGGGGTCTGGGGTGTAAGCCCCAGATTAGGTTTGTATGTAAAGCAGTATTCCATGTTCTCCACTTGCGAGATAAGAGGCAAAATAAAATGCAACACCCTCTAGAGGTAAAATGTTCATCTCCTGTATTTTGGTCACATTATCTATTACATAATAGAAAATTATTCGGATTTTGCTTACTCACTCTATCTTATGTTCTGCTCTCGCAACATAAGTAGCTCAGCTCTCAATAGAAAATTGTTGTGTGTTGGTTTCTTCTCATCCCATCTGCTAGAGAGTGTAACTGCTAGCGCATGCGCATTGGCAATGTACGGACTTAGTCTAAATCCTGCCGTCGGTTCTGAAGGTTCCAATATGGTGAGTATAGGAGGCTATGACTGCACTAAAGTCAGCAGTTATGCCAGTTATTATCCTCGTACCTGTAAAATTGATACTGAAACCCTTATAACAGCTTAGGCTTTCACGGCCGGCGTTCATAATTAGTTGCAAGTTTTTCGGGCTTGTAGGACGTGGTCCAGACTGGATATCTCCCGAGGTTTCACCGGAAACTGCGTCCGGAATTATCAAGGGTTCCGCTCCTTTCCTTGGTCAGCAGTGGAATGAAGACCAGCCCCACTGCTCGCATTATTTATACCGTGTGAGGCGAGCGTTCTCTGCGCAGTCCGGCTTGATCGTCTGGTCTCACGTAGGCCTACATGCTGCCGGCTGCGGCGACCTAACTTGTGAGGGTCAGGCGTTACCTGTGCGACTGCTGGGCTGTAGCAGGAAGGTTCTTCATGTTGATGTGTGCGTGATATCTTGACCTTGGTGTTCCTAAGAGCCGGGATCCATGTATTACGCAATGTTCAATTTCTGCCTTTCTATTGAAGTTGTCGGGATGTTTGAATATTTCTATGGCTTCCCGTTGCTGCCTGGCGTGGTAGTGGAGAGTATCTCCGTGTCCCCGTACTGTACATCGTGACCGGCCAAGAGAGAATGCTCAGCGACTGACAATCTCTCAGTTTGACCAAGGCGGCTGTGTGTGTTGTGTTCCTAGAGTCTGGTGGTCATTCTTCTCTTCGTGGTTCCTATGTACACCTGCCCACAGGAACACGAGATTCTGTAGACACCTGCAGTGGAGTGTGGGTGGCGCCTGTCCTTAACGGATCGCAGCATGATTCTGTGACATTCCATTTTTTTAAATTTGAAAGTTGCCTCTAAATCACGCGTTATCAACCACTCTGTGACTGTGAGCACCACCCTCATGCCATACCAATTACCCAAGCACCATTTAATCGAATATTATAATAATAATTATGCAACAAACATGCTCCTCTCTTTCCTTTGCCTGTTTTTCTCTCCCTCAGAAGTGCTCAAACAGCTAGGGATTCACAGTCGCCAGGCATGCTCCAACTGCTTGCATGACTCGTGCAGATAAGATACATTTATGTATGGACAGTAGAGTCTTCCGTGTTCCTCATAAAACAGGGATGTACAATTATTTTAATAATTCATAATGAAAGTAGAACGCGGCTTATACACTTGTATCAGACATGATTGTGACTCTTACATACCTTGTGTCCTTGTTTCATCTTCTGGGCGATATTATGTATTGAAATTAGGAACCCTGGCCTCTCTCTACTGCATCTCATATATGTGCTAAAGTTCACAAATATGTGTTTTTATTTATTGCTCATTTAAGAACGGCTGCCATATTCCAACAGCGCTTGCATCTCGTTCAACTGTCAACAAGGCGCACTCTAGCGGCACACACCGAGTCGCACACATTGTTGCCAACATGTGGGATACGAATTCACTTTTGATTAAAGAAAGTGGGATACAAAATCACTGTTGACAAAAAAGTGGGATACAAAATCACTGTTGATAAACATTCATCGGGACGCGCTAGGCTGTAACCATTGTCAAAAACCATTGATCTGTACTTGTTAGGCTGTAACCATTGTCAAAAACCATTGGATTGGACAAAACGAAGGTTAAAATGGTCGGGTGTGCGGCCTTGGCCGGGCGCAGCTAGCGGGGGACGGTTGACACAAAACCATTGATCTGAACGCGTTAGGCTGTAACCATTGTCAAAAACAATTGGATTGGACAAAACAAAGGTTAGAATTGTCGGGTGTTCATGCGTCATAGTACAGTAAGGGCGATATTGGCAGTACTGTTTTAATGATGATTGATTGATGTGAACAATGGCGGTCACAGCTGGAAATTTGCCTGTATAAGTAGTGATTCTATTTGGGATGGTTGGGTGGGTCACAGACGGCGGAGGAGGAAACATCTATTGAAACATCATTCCATGATTTATTTCTCATTTTATATAAGGTAGGTTAAGATATCTGTTCAATTATGTAAATATGTATTTTTATGTATTGCTCCTTCAATGACGGCAGCCATGTTTGACAGCGCATGAAGTCTCTTAAACTGTTAATATGGCGCAGACATTGATGTCATTCCAGTTTTCAACCTGTGGGATACAAAATGCTCGCACAGGCCTGGTCTGAATAAAGATTAATGATGTGTGAGTGCCCCATCAGGGGTGTATATATGGCTAAGGCTGCGCAACCTATTAATTATTGGTCTGGATTCAACAAATTTTACTATTACAAAAAACACTAATTCATTTAGCATTACCTAAAGATTATTGATGTGCGACTACCCCACTGTGCGTGACAAAAACAGGGCTTGATGGACACAGGGTACACTGGCAAAGATGTTGAACTGTCTGCTGTTCTCCACAATCACATAAGCATGGATCTGTTGTAAAACCCCTATTCGACAGTTTCAGCTTGATTCTACTCACTGCTATTCAGTCTATTCAGAGCCTTTCATGTAGGCCATTCCTCCTTGTGACCAGAAGGGAGGCTTTCTTTTGCAACTATCCAGCTTGAAAGATAGTCAGTTCTTTCCTTCCACGTTTTCATTCTGGCAGGATGCTGTCCCTTCAAGGTCGACCGTCGATTTAAAAAAGCTATTACAACCCAATTATAAAAAGCGTGGATGGTAAGTTACTGTAGGCATACAGATCCACATCAACTGCTTGTTGTGCAAAACCATCTACAAAGGACTTGAGTCCCACCTACAAACATTTTTCACTGAGTCAATGATATCTTTATTGGAGTGGAATCTTCTTTCCTTTATAATTTTATTAATGCTGCCAATAGCTTTTCAGGATGCGCTGGCTGCGTGACTCAGCAGTACCGTTCTCGCCAGCTGTTCCCAACGTTGCAGGATCGAATCTCGGCAGTCAGCTGACATTTGAGAGTGCGCAAATGTGAGGGAGCCATGTCAGTAGCTTTACTGGCACGTTAAAGATCTCCTTTGGGGCAAAATTCTGGCAGTCCAGCGTGGCGAGGAATGAGACCGCCCCACCAAAACCAGTTCATCAGGAGGAAAGGAAGTGCTAAGAGATTGTCTTACCTCCCGAGACAGGTTTTCGCTTTTAGAACTATGTTGTGACATCCATGTCAGGACATCTCACCTCGTGATATTTTCAGATCAGCAAGAAAGTCAGTCACCAAATTGTTCTCACACCTGGCATTGCCATGTCAAGTCGATACAGATTGTTCAATTGGCTTACTGCTGGGGAATTGAGGCTTCCTGTTAACACCATCCCCTCTTTATACTAGGCTTACATAAATAATTTGTAGCCTAGTTTTATTTTAGGGGTGCCTTCTACTTTGCCATTCGCTCCTGTAGTTTTTATACGAACCCATGAGAAACAAGACAAACCGACAAAAATAAAACCGATTGTAAGGCATTTACATATTTCATCCAAGATAAATTCAAAGTTTTAGCCAAAAATTCCAAATGTTCACTCAGAAAGCTTTCTTTTTTATAGAGATAACAGGCATATAATTGTTCAGGGGCGGTGGTGCGTCATTAAGAGCCGAAAGGGCCCCGCCGACCCAGGGCCATTAGACCGTATTGCACAACATTTGTTTTAATAAAGTATTTAATAATTAAAACTCAGCAATTCATCTAGTGTTGTGCCGTGTCTTGTGTGGGGTTTCGTCTAGGACACCAAGTTGGCTCATCAGCGGGCTCTCGGTATCCCCGCCCGGACCCCCACTGGAGTAGCGAACTGCGCGCCACCTCCCATTATATGAGGTGCAACTGCACCTCTTGACTGCGAGAACTAAAAGCTCAAGCAGCCTCAACCTCCCTATGAAGGCTTCCAAAATGGGTCCGGGCGGGGATACCAAGAGCCCGCCGATGAGCCAACTTGGTGTCCTAGGCAAAACCCCACACAAGACACGGCACAAACCTAGAAGGATTGCTGAGTTTTAATTCTCTATCGTGAAAGCCACTATACCATATTTAAAAATTACTTTAAATTACAGATATTCTACTTATAATAAGTGGTTTTCTTTTCTAGAATCTCTAAAATGAATTCAGTATACATAACTCATCCCTAGCTTAAGATCCTGACAGTCTTGTACGGTGTATTGTCATATCGAGGGCCACTTCACAGAAAGTCCCATGTAAAGTATTTGGCTTGATGGGCCGGGTGAGGAAACAGTAGCACTCTCTTGCACACGAATTCTTCTGTGCTATGAAGGGATTTTTCTTTCTCTTCAAGGGCAGGCAGAATGGGCCCATAGCGTCGCTCTGAAGCGAAATGGAAGGTCTCTCCATTTCACTTCCTGCTTCTGTCTCTGACAAACAGGACTACAGTAGAAGGGTCCACCCCACCCTACGCCCTTAAACAGGTTTTCAGTCATTGTTTGCAGCTTGCTGACATTAGACAAAAATATATTTATACATTTTCAGTTATCGGGTGTTCGAAGTACAGTATAAGAGTGTTAGTGAGTTCTGTGGAAGAAATGAATATCTGTAAATTAATGTGTTTTTAACTTTTGTGATTCGGTACGTAGTTATTTAATATGCTGATTGTGTGTGACATAGTAAAATGAAAGTGGAATTTTTATTAACAAATCTATTTTCTTCTATACCGCTGAACACAAAGCTAGAAATTTTAAAAAATAGGACCTTATCAACCAAGCTGATAGATACATTTGCTTCATCCAAGCACAGGAGAGTAGAATATATTCACAAATAAGGAGCCATGTGAAGTTAGTTTTTAAAGCATGCTTTTTATTAAACCTTTTTTCAAATGTTGTGTTATGTGAAATTACAGTATGATAATGGCAATATTAGCAACAATGAATGTGAAATATAAAACAATATTTTATATGAAACAATAATAACAAAACTCGGCAATTTTTCTAGGTTTACGCTGTTTCTTGTGAAGGGTATCGCCTAGGAACACCAAGATAGACTCATCAGAAGGAAGGAAGTGCACTGTTCGCTACTCCTGGGAAAGGAGGGTCCGGGCACGGACACCAAGAGCACTAGACATGGCATGAACCTAGAAAAATTACTGACTAATAATTCCTTGGCTGTGAAAGCCAATATACAAACAATAATATCATCTGGCCCACCCTAAAATATTAGTCAGGAGCCGCACCAGGAATTGTTCATGTATCAAGATACTATAAATTGTGTTTTTTGAAATGAATACTCCACTCTTATTTCTAGGAGTTAGCAAATGCCAAAAATCTTATTTTATATATTAATGTGATCGCAGCATTTTTTACTTGGCTAATTAATTCAATATTAATTAAAGAACACATGATTGGTGTTGAAAATGTCACATGTGTCACCATTGAATGATCCTGTCAGGGGAAGTATATATTAGCAGTTGTACCCATCATTTATGGGTTAATTATGAATTTCCTAGCCTACAGTTGTCATCATCTCCCATGCCTGAGATTCCCACAACTCGATACATGTAATTTCATAGAACCCCCGCAGTTATTTCCCAATATTGCGTTATAACATCCTGTGTTTATTTGAGTTAGCTTGTAGCATGCTTTACTTCTTGTCTTAACATATCATAGGCAGGTGCCATGGCCGCCGAGAGGGTTTAAGGGCCCCTATGCAATGTTTTTCTAGGGCCCCCCTTAAAACACTTTTAATTATTACTTTCCACTACTAGCTATTCTGGAAAGACAATGTCATTTTGAGAAAAGCATCAGATGCACAGTCATAATTTAAAATTATTATTATTATTATTCTCGTGTCAGGAACATACAAAACAGCAAAACTGTACAATAATTAAATTCACATACATACTACATACATATATATACACAGTCACAAACATTTACAAACATTAACCAAAAGTACACGAAAATTTGGCTACTTTAAGTGCATTGTCTGAAGCTTGCTGTAAATCCTCCTCTGTGCAGGAAGCTGGGCACAGTCGACACTGGAGCATGTGCCATGTCTTCTCCATAGTCACTTAATATCTTGTCATTGGAGGACCAATCCTGAAAGATGTCCAGGATGCGATCGATAGTATCGGATTGGGCAATGGAAAATAAGTTTACAATCAATACAAAGAAGACAGTTCAGATGACGTTCCGGAAGGGTGGAAAAAATGCATTACAAGACCAATATTGTACAGTGTTCGCATTATATCTCTGCCGGTGAGGACCATTATATTTCTGAGAATTCGACCTAATTCCTCTACTCCTATTCATAATGCATTACCTCACAGTGTGGGGATCGGGAGTTCTGACGGCCGACTTGGCATAATGCACTCGGCACACTCATTAGTGCTTGCCACACAATTGTTTGTGTGCCAATTTGAGAAATGTGTTTGGTGAGGCTAGGGTATTTTGTAAGTAACATGACCGTTTCTGATCATGGGAATGTAAGGAGAATGTCTTGTTTTCTTTCTATTATTTGAGAAACGCCGGGCCGACAGTGGTGGCTACGCTCACTAAAGCGCAGCGTTGCATCATGGGGCCAAGCTCTCTGCTGAATCGATAGACACGTGGAATCGAGCACCACCGTCGGCCGTCCTTGAAATGGTTTTCCATGGTTTCCCCATTTTCAACTCCAGGCAAATGCTAGGACGGTACCTTCTGACAGGCCACGGCCGCTTCCTTCCACATCCTTGCCAAGTTTCATTCACCTTCATTCATTTCATCTCTCATGAGGTTGGCATCCGGCCGTAAAAACCATCGCCACAAATACTTCAATCTCACCTCATCCCCGACCCCGTTTGAATAACGGGAATAATGGGTAGACATACATACATACAATTGATCAACGCCGGATGGGTGATGATCGATACTCTCCGATTCAGGTCTATTGATAGTATCGACACAAGCGAATTCTATCGATTCTGTACGTATCAATTGTATTTAAATGTTGGACCGTTTATTTACATTCGTTCGGAATGTTTATTTCTATTCTTTGATCTCTAGTGTAAATGCAGTGCATTATCGTTTCATGATGCAGTGGCAATCATCCGTAGAATTTGTTAAAACGTAATCTATCATGTTCATGACTGGTGACTGCTGTAGTGTGTGTTGATGGAAATCTGCGTAATGTATGCGTTGCATATTTCGAGAAAACTGCCATTTTAACCAGCGACGTTATTATACTTGCGTACCGTGAATAGCGACGATTTCTGGTTCTAATTATGATTCGAAGCAGTGACAACTATTTGGAGTGTTATTTGACAATGTTAAACGTGTAGGTTATGTGGCCAATGACGAGCGAAGCAATTTATCTAGGCAAGACATATTTGGATTTTCTGGCAACTAGTTTCCACGAAACTGTTACAAGTGACCAAGGATATACATGTTGATGTAATATTGTAGTCTTTATTACCCATATAGCCTACTTTTCAGTGGTAGGTCTACAATTCAGTGCTTTGTGATGAATAAATTTGTGCTTTCACTTAACAAGAAACTGTCCACAATTATGGAACATCAAGGATTAGTGCTGTGGAGATATTCCGGCTTGTTATTTCTTTATTATGTTTGCCAAATTATGGATTCGTAAAGCAGAACATAACCTTATGGCTAACTTGTTGGTGAGTACTGAATTTTTAGATATTAAATAAAGCTCCTTCACAGGAATTTGCTCTTTTATTTATTTTTACTATGTTTCCCTAGACTCTACCTTACAATCCAAGAATAATTCTGACATCTTCAGCAGTAGGCTAACATAAATCGGGTGCTTGTGACTATACTCGGATTTACAAAAGGTGAATGGTGGCGGCTGGCATATGCTTGTGGGGTGAAGTGAGGAGTGGAGACGAGAGAGTTAACGCTCTCCATGGCAACAGCGAGCAGTGTTGCAATGTATGCAGACACTTAAAGAAGAACAGTGTTCCACTTTGCCTTGACTCGCCGCTGTCACTAGACCGCCAGGCAGGGGGTCTAACTTCCCCAGTACCGGTATTTGTCTCTTCCTGCAGGCCTCTTGGAATGTTAAGAGTAGGGCTCAGATATTTAGGTGCTAAAAATCAGGAAAATATTTATTTTTTTATGTATTAAAAATACCTGAAATATGTGACAAAAAAGTAAAAATATTTAATTATAACTTAGTTTGTTAATGTGAATATAAACAATATGCAGTACTCGCGAATGCAATTTATGCTATGCCTCACTGACTATTGAAGAATTACAATACACATCGAGATACATCTTCAGGTTGTCCACAACAAATAACCAACGATTATGGCGAAACACTCCTTCTGAAGGCGTGAAACTGCGGCAATATGTTTCTTGTCCTTGATGTGTTTTGTAACTTGAGATCGCTGTTTAGCCTTGATTGCTTTCCCACATGGTTGGCAGAACAGAACGCCCCCATCAGAAGTAAAATTATCTAAACATACTGCTGCAGACGATAACTTGTAGTTGCTTTTACTTTAGGCATCGTAGAACTGCCTTACACTTCACAGTGCCAGAAATGAACTGCATGTGAGTGACACTGGTTCTAGATAGCGGGAGAGGGGAATGTCTAGCACTTGGTGCAATATGGCTATGGACAAGGAAATTCCCGGCTTCCACAGTGAGTGACACGGGGTGACTAGTTAAAAATAACACAGTTATAAGCTGACATACGCTCTGCATGAAGATTAGATAGCTCGCAGGTTCATCCCCGATGAATTAACACAGAACAAAAATGCAATAAACTGAAAGATCAAGCATACTGATCTTTAAAAAATATAAATATTGTGTATTTTTATATGCTAATAAGTGTAAAGCAGGAATTTATGTATTTATAGAAAAAATGCTTAAAATATGTATTTACACTTACATACAAAAATATTTATTTACCTAAAAATCCGAGCCCTAGTTATGAGTCATGACCTGTCTCAGTGGCAACGCAGCATTTCCCCATGTGCTGGCTTTGACAGACGTCAGCGTTCATTATTGGAAATGCAGAGTATAGTGATAAATTGCTATTTCTGCCCATACATTTATGTAAGTTTTCCATGTGGATCGTAGTAGCTTGATACATGGATCTTGTCTTGTGCATTTCTAATGTTTTGTGTTGCAGCCTATACTACCAATATCATGAGAAACATTCATTTTAAATGATTGTCTGGGGGGCTCATGTAGGTTTTTCCCTACCTGTACTTAAACATTTTCTCGCCCTCAGGAGTGTTGGTCGTTTCTGAAAAGTGATAGATCCAAGCTAATGCAGCTATACTCTGTGAGCTGCCTGAATAGGATTGACATTTAGCCGCAAATTCCACGTCAGTCATCACTCCTCTGCCTCTTGACCAATCCATATTCGCATAGTTGATGTCATAATACTCTGCGTTGCAATATTACAGCCTACGTGCTTGAGTGCCTGGTCAGCTGTATCTCTGGCTTGTACGGTTCGGCAACCTCGTTCTCAGACCACATGGCGAGGCGAGAACTTTCAATCCCATTATGGTAGCTTACCGAGTATGGATGAAGTTGGCTGCGTCAGAAAACATTGAAAGTTTGATGCTTTTCAGTCGGTCAACAAGAGTTCTTCCCAAAAGAGATGGGTTATTCCCTAACATTCATGTTGATACCTTCCAGATTATCTACAGAGTCTGAAGTAACAAGTATATCTGCCTAATAAAAATTCAGACTTTCACGACCGGCGTTGAAATAGGAATGTCTGTTTCGCGGGCTTATAGGCCGTGTTCTAAGGACATTTTTTTGTCCTGACGTTTCGCTGAAAACTACGTTCAGCATGTTCACAGGTTACATTAAGCGAGGTAAAGCAAGTAAACAGAAGATATATAAATAGTCAACAACCCACACATAGAGGCTACCATAGCAACGGCGTACCACATAAAAGTAATGCATCAAGGACAGGGCTGCTCTTCTGTTGCATCTTCTTGTCTACGATGGTCAATGAGGGCAGGCTTGAGGGGATTAAGGACTGGAAGCCTTCACACGTTCTGCTTCCTACTTAAGATTGAAGCTGTTAGTATGCTTCAGGATTTAAATGGTCTCCCTTTGAAGCTTGGCATGATAAGACACCGTGGTGGACAGAACTTCGGTGTCTCCATATCTTATGTCGTGACCTGCGAGTAGGGAGTGTGCTGCAACAGTGGATTTATCTGTTTTCCCAAGCCGGCTGTGCCGTTCGTGTTCCTTGAGGCGAGTGGCAATTCTTATTTTCGTTGTTCCAATATATACTTGGCCACAATCACACGGGATTGTATAAACCCCTGCCGCGGTATGAGGATGTCGCTTATCTTTAGCGGACCTAAACATGTCCTTAATTTTTCTCGTAGGCCTGTATATGGTCTTTATATCATGGGAGTCGAGTAGCCTCCCTATTCTCTCCGTGACCTTTTTTATATATGGAAGGAAAGCTCTAGCCAGGGGCTGCTTGTCTCCAATTACCCTTGTAGTTGGACGTCTTGAATGGAGGGCTCGCTGGATATCTTTCTGGCTGTACCCATTGGCACGTAGGGCCTCGTTGAGGGGTTTAATTTCTTGGTTTAGGCACTGCTTTTCACAAATTCTTTTCACGCGGTCAGCCAGTGTTTTTATCACTCCGTATTTCTGTCGTGGGTGATGGTTGGACGTCTTATGTAAATATTGGTCAGTATGGGTCGGCTTACGGTAAACTGTATGTCCCAAGGTTAGATCAGCGGTCTTCGTTACCATAACGTCGAGAAAAGCCATTTTCTGTTCATTCTCTAACTCCGTGGTGTGTTAAAAACTGTTTTGTGACGTCACATTTTCTGGAATTGTCAATATCCTCAGTACAAATACCCTGCTTTTTTAGGACTTAACTGTGCCAACCTTACTATAGCTGAAGCTCTATCAGCTCTGTTTCTGCTCCTGTCTGCCCTAAGTACAGAGGTTTGGCTTAGTGTACTATCGTTGGACAGATTTTGAGAAGGGATTGCAGATTTATTTAATACTCTTTTCAATGGAAGTCCTAAAAGGCGGTTTTTCATATCATCTTGATAATCAGTAGGCAAGAAATTTTCAGTAATGAATAAAATGAAAAAATTGTTTTTCAGTTATTATTCGTTAAGTTTTATTTGTCTGGTTATTGTGTTTTTTTTTGAGTTTACAAAAAAATTGGTCCCCGTTTTGGGGGGGGGGGTCATGACCACCGTGCCCTCCCCCCTCCCCCCTTGTATCTGCGCCTGCCCTTACTGAACCAAGTTACCAGTGCACAGTGGGTCAAAATAGTGGTTCAGTTTAGTGAAAGAATTTGAAAAGGTGTTCTTAGAAATACATGGTCCTCTATTCGGGTTTAATCGGCAACCGGGAATAGTGAAAGTGTTAAAAAATAGGCTGCATTCACTATTCCCGAGTGTATGTAAAGAAGCTATTAACGTGTATGCGAGACTTAGAACATTTATTAGAATTAGGGAAGTTAATAGAAACAAATTTAGTGAGAGAAAACACATGAAAAAATCTATCAAATGGGTAGGATCCAAGAAGTAAGCATATCTGTAACTGATTTGTTGTGATTTCGAACATTTTACCTTGTCTAGGTGCATTAGCCTCTAATTAAAGCATTATTTATTGACTGTTGAAAGTGTATAATATCAAAGAGGGTGCCACTAGGGGTAGAATGGTATCATGGGGGCCATTAAGTACTGAATACATGCTGCCGGCTAATGCAAAGCAGTGGTGGTTGTATGGCAGTGTTGGCGCGAGTGACAACCCTGTGACGTCACAGTGTTGAACCGGCTGGCAGCACGTATCGAGGGGAAGTGGTGGAGCCCTTACTAGCTTATTCTCGCCGGCCCTGGAAGCGGATAACAGTCATGCGAATGCGGATAACAGTCGTGCGGATGCGGGGTGGATAACAGTCGTGCGGATGCGGATAACAGTCGTGCGAATGTGGGCGGATGCGGATAACAGTCGTGCGGATGCGGGGCAGAGAACAGACGTGCGGATGCGGATAACAGTCGTGCGAAGGTGGTCGGATGCGGATAACAGTCGTGCGGATGCGGGGCAGAGAACAGACGTGCGGATGCGGATAACAGTCGTGCGAATGTGGGCGGATGCGGATAACAGTCGTGCGAAGGTGGGCGGATGCGGATAACAGTCGAGCGGATGCGGGGCGGAGAACAGACGTGTGGATGCGGATAACAGTCATGCGGATGCAGATAACAGTCATGCGGATGCAGATAACAGTCATGCGGATGCAGATAACAGTCGTGCGGGGCGGATAACGTTAGGTTTATCCGCGCAGGGCTCTACATAACTAGACCTTTTATTAATATCTCAAATAAGAAACAGTTCTAATTAGTATGAACTTCAAGCAGTGTTGACCATCAATAATAGTTTTATTACGATAAGTTTTAAGTATAACTGACAGTATAAAATTTTAATAGCCATTGAACTTAAAAAAAATGAAAATATTTTTACAATATTTACATAGTGAATGCTGAATTAAAATAATTGATATTAACGTGTAAAAGGTATTAAAATAATGTCAGTATTATCCTGTGAGAGACTCCTGAAATTTCTTCTTGCAAACAAGGGCTGAATTGATGTGTTTTTTTTTTCTTTTTATGACATTTGGCCTATGTTTGGCGGTTTGCAAATATTGAGTCACTGAAAACTTTCTAGAAACTCCCTACATTTGTATCACAAATTTTACAATAAAGGACACTAAAAAAAGCGGATGAAAAAATTGCACCTCTAACCAGGGTACGGAAACATGCATGGTGGACTGATGAGTGTGACCACCTCATAAACCTAAGACAACAAGCATGGCAGGAACTGGATGTGCAACAAGAATGAAAGGACGCTACGATATCTTCAAGACGTTAGAAAAACAGTATCAAAATCGCTAAGAGTGATTTGTAAAAAACATGAAAATACTAAATTAAAAGATATAGAAGAGGACTTCAAAAACATCATACTACAAATTACTATAGAACATTCAAGCAGAAATTAACTAAATATTCACCACTTTCTCTCCAGTTTCAAAACGACCGTGGGAACATTGCCCACTCCAACTCAGAAAATTGTGCACTTCTTGCAGATTATTTTGGTAAACTACTCAATTGGGAGAAACCTCAGGAAACATTTCAATTTTGTCATACTCTACGGAATCCTGACTCGGAACCACCGGACCTACAGGAAATTCGTGAAATAATCCAATCCATGGAAAACAACAAAGCGTCGGGAGAGGACCAGATCGTTCCAGAACTATGGAAAAATGTAGGTGAAAACCTCATCATCAAACTCAAAGAAATTATTGATGAAATCTGGCAAACTAAAAAAAATCCTCCAGATTGGAAGATGGCGATCATCTGTCCAGTATACAAGAAAGGTAGTAAAACGATCCCAAGCAATTACTGAGGGATCTCATTACTCTCGGTTACCTTCAAAATTTTGTCCAAAGCCCTTTTGAACCGTGCCTATCTTCAACTGGATCCGCAGATTGGTGGATACCAAGGTGGGTTCCGGAAAGGCCGATCGTGTACTGAGCAAATTATCAATTTGAAAAACTCAATGTTTTACTTCCGTAAAATGTCAAACAAAAATTATGTCATTACTTTTGTTGACTTTGCAAAGGCTTATGACATCATTGACCGTGAATTCCTTGTTGCTGTACTCTCAGAATTTGGATTAGATCGCAAGACAACATCAATCATCCAAGATACCCTCTTGAAAACAAGTTCAAAGGTTAAATTTATGGGAGGACTGAGCGCAGAACTTTCTATTGACACAGGAGTGCATCAAGGAGATGAATTATCTCCATTGTTGTTTAATTGTGCGCTCGAAAAAGTCGTCCGAGAATGGAGACGAGCGGGTGCACCATCTCATAGACTAGGACCAAAACTCAAAGGGATAACAATAAACTGTTTGGCATTTGCGGATGACATGGCGTTAATTGCTACAAGCATTTCTGATGCCCAGAAACAACTTGAATTACTCCAAGAACAAGCAGCAAAAATCGGCTTACGGATATCTTTTGACAAAACAAAATTTATGACGGATATTAAAACTGCTACGAATACACTCCGCATCGGCAATTGTCAGGTCTCCCGAGTGAAAGACTTCAAGTATTTAGGCGAATGGATCAATGAAACTGGCAACGAAAAAAAGCTATAGAGGCAAGACTACAGAAAATGGAAACTGCTTTCCATTTGACAAAACAAGTTTAAAACAAAAAATGCCTCTCATGGAATTGTAAAATTCAACATTATAAAACAGTAGTCTTGCCTGCAGCTCTTTATGCAGCCGAGACACTTAATCTACAACATAGAACACTGAGAAATCAATTGGAGATTAAGGAACGCAAAATCATGCGAACAATTTTGGGACCAAGAATTATAGATGGAATTTACCTTCCGAAACCTAATGCTGACATCTGTTTAAAAATTACTAAAATCACAGACACAATACGTATAAGAAGGATCCAATTCATGGGACATTTGGACAGAATGGACCCAACTAGGTTAACAAATAAAATCTATACGTTTTTGCAGAAAAAGTCAACATGGACCAATTGGTACAAACAGGCGGAAAATGACTTGGCTGAATTAGGTTTTCCCAATCTCAAGGATCGGTAGGAAATTAGGAAAATTACTCATACATAGGGTTTTGAGGCAGAAGAGGGAAGACCTACCAGACACGTCTTGTCGCAGCAACGAAGACTCGCTCAATCGATGCGCACGAAGAGTTATTGGGCAAACATCAAGGCCAAGAAGTGTTGATTCCACGTGGTCCTAGGAGACACATTCACGCAGAAGAAAGGACACTATCATCGGTAGAAAAATATCACTTCCAAATGTTTTCACAAAATTTTGCAACTTAACAGCGTCGTTAGCTTTTATTGGAGTCATAACTCCGTGTTTGCTGTGATTGATGGCAAGCAGTTTGGCAGTTCACTGAAGGTTGGTACTAAGGAATTTGAGATAATAAGTCCAGGTAATATTTCTGGAAATTCCTGGTCATTTATAATCTGAACCCCTATTGTGAACTGGTAGTAAAGTGAAAGGAACGAAGGCCTTTCAGTTGTTGGAGAATCCGGTTCTTTCTTACAGGCAGTGCAAACTACTAATTAGCAGATGATACAAATACTATGGGTGATTTAAGGGAGGTGAAAGCAATTTTATCATTAACAAGGAAATGTTCAGGTTTTGACTTACCAGCCACGAGACTCTCGGAGTCCGGATAGAAATATACGACTGAACATGAAGTAACAAACAGCGCTTCAAAACAATAGGAAATTAGAATATACGCCCTTCTCAAGCAGAGATAAGCACTTAAACAGGCAAAGGAGAAAAGTATGTTGCATTGTGCCAAAATAATAAAAATAAGCATAAATATGCAGAAACAAAAATATGATTTTGCATGATCTTCCGAGCCTTTGTTATTAAGCTGTACATCTATTATCTTGGTACTGCCACCGTAAATTGAATTATATTGAGACCACGGTGGCTGTATTGGCATATATGAATAAAGTTATGGCTGTCATAGTTGTGACGTGTATATTCATGACGTAGACACGGATGACGCAGACTTCATGCAAGTAGGCTGGATGAGCTGAGATTCTTGGTGACGTCATGATTTTGTTCGAGAAGGATCTGAGATTTACGACGCAGTCGCAGGGAAACAAGGTATTGTGCTAAGGAAGAAGTTACGCTATTGGAGGAGAGGCTCGAACCAATGAATGATAGTTTGGAGGGAGACGCAGATTACTGAAACTACCATATTTAATTACTTTTGGCATGCAGAATTGTGGAAATCTATTTTCAGTTATGGCATTGATTTGGAATTTTGAAGAAATTAATTATGAGTTTTTGAAATTTGAAAATCCGTCAAGTATAGCCAAAGTTAGAACTTCTAGCAATGACGGAGGAACAAGCTATGGAAGGGATGGATACGCCCCTTAAGAAGTTGATAAAAGGCCTTGCACAGCAGAGAGGAGGCTCTCATGGCTCATTTATCAGATTCTCATATTGTCAGACTTCGAGTTATTCAGTGAAGCAAGTCGTCATTAGCACGTGTGGTAGAGCCCACAGCATCGAACAAGCATTGAGCGTGCAGCAGTACAATTTTACGGTTACTGAAACTAGGCGAAGTTGGAGCGCACACATAAACGAGTCTACAAGATTATCTATCAAGAGTTAGCTACTGCATTTATGCTAATTCAATTGTGCATTACAATATTGAGGCGTGTAAGAAAGTTGAACATTTTCACTATTATACTTTGGAAGATATTCGCATTTTATGACTGCAGACAAAAGTGATTTTCTCGACACCTGAGAAGCACATTTATAATACCACATTCTACGCTACGGCTGACACATATATTGCAACCGTGATACTGAAGATTACATTTGGTGATACAACGCTACATTCTACAATGGAACAATATAATCTGGCAGGACTTTCGACTATTATTATAACGGAAGTGAAGATGGAAGACTAAAACTTTAATGCAATTGGGACATATATCAATGGAGTGAAATAGCAGCATGGAACTTCGTTAATCGTCATTCTACAAAAGCGAGCATGTAGTGAACATCCAACTACACTCATGCATCGTAATCCATCGCTGAATTACATCAAATGGCAGTGGAAATATCTTCATACTCCACAATTATGAACATTTCTGCGGAAATAATTGCAATAAACTTCATGGCGAATTTCTACCAGAACTTCAGGGAATTTTCAAGAGAGGCCAGGGTGGACCCGGCTCACAAAGAAGAGTTTTGCCAGAAGGATGTCTATCGTCTACACGGAGCAGTTCAATTTCCGGAGGAGGAAGCAGTTCTATTCTCCGAGGGCGCAGGTTCCAGGTTCGAGGTCGGAGCACATCTTTACGGTGGTGAAATGGAACCAACAGCAGTCTTCTTTGGAAATTTTCCTCTAGAACTTCAATCAACAGATAAGGTAGTCGTGAACGTTTCTTGATTTATTTGAGCTATTTAGCGATATCTGAGCAACCATTTTTCCCATATTTTCTGTCCCATATATTTTGCCCCATATTCTTGCTTGATATCTCTGTTCACTTTGCTGATTTATGCCTTTTTCTACGATTTATTGAGACATTGTTATGTCATTGGCATATTTAAATAATTTTGGATCAGTTGAGACTGATATTATATATTCTTTCAGTAATTTGCATATTTTTGTAGTCACGATTTGACTAAAGTTAACGATTTTCTATGGCAAATTTGAATTCAGACAGCGTGTCATTTTATTAAAGTAATTCTATTCAGTAAATTACTTTGACCAATTTTCTGTCATCCTCAAGAAAGAAGAATGATTAAAAGATTTTAGAGCGTTAAAATCTTCTACTTTATCGACGATCTTGGAAATACTAGTCGTTTTATGAACATGATTGCAACATTGACATTTATCGTCAATTCTGAAATACCATTGCATTATAGAAAATTTTATGAAATATGAACTTTGAGTACGATTTATTGAATACACTATGGTAATTAACATTTGATAGGAGTTTTTCTCAATTCTAGACTGGAACAATAATGTTTGCATTCCACAGTCTAATTGTATTCTATTCGATTATTTATGCAGTTTAGATGAACTTTGATTGAAGATAGTATTTTTATACTGTGATACTTTGATGATATTAATCTCAATTTTGATAGATCAGGGAGGCGTGTCTAATCGTATTTGCTATTAAATTTATTTGTGATTGGCAAATTTTTACTTCATATCGCTTCATGAATGAAACCCACGTAGGTTAAATATAATAACAGTTTTTGATACAATTGATGAATATAAGAATTTTTAAAGAGGAACTATGGATGTATAATCGTTAGTTCAGTGGACGTGTAAAAGTCGCTGATGAATAATGCCCTGTAATAAGTGAAGGAGGTTCCCACAGTAATATTGATGATGTTGATGAATTTGTAAGTGGAGGTTTTTTGTGTGTATTGTGGAAGATTTTGATGCCATATACAATGAGATATATGATGAATTATGGGCCAATTTTGGTGCAATTTTTGTGCCTTTTGAGCGAGGTATTTTTTCCGCTGAGTGTATTGTTCAGGTCCTTTGAATTTATTCATGTGAAGTTACTGTTAAAATTAACAAGAGTGTTTAAATAATTTGAGATAACGATTTTGAATGGAGGTTACCGTCACAAATAATAATAATTATTAAATCTTATTAAACCTGAATCTAACATTTAAATATAACTAACCTTCATTGGTCGATTATATCACCACGATTTAAGTAATTATCAACCGGATAAACGTGTGGTTTAATGTATTTCTAATATAAATAATATAAATAATGTAAATAACTATGTAAATATCTTTAATAATAATTTGAAACGAACGGGATTAATAGAGGCGTGTATACATTTTTCAATTGTCGTTTGACAATGTTATAAACAATTTAAATTGTTATAAATAATTAAGGAACATTTTGTTATAAACATTAATTGTTTTGTTATTATACTCTAAACAACGCTAGTTAAACAATTGGATTCTACAATTAAACAAGATTTGGGATTATTAGAGTAATCCATTGATATTTGAACGGAGCATTTAAAAGATTTGCGTGATAATATTTGAGTTGAGACGTGAACATTTAAAGTGTTTTGAAAAGGAGATAGGCTCTGAGGTAACTAGCATATGCTAACATTGGATGGACAGGTGCGTCCATTTGACGATGCAAGCATGCGACACGGTGCAGGGTGTATCGCAGGTGGCCAGATAACTGTATGATAGAGGCCAAGGTCATCTACATAGCAGCCTTGCGGTTATAAATAAAATGTGAGGTTCATGAACAAGGAAACAATTGCTATATGTCTCGTCCCAACTCCCTTATCCATTCCAAAGTGCATTATTATTATTACGTTCTTTTGAGCTAGAGAAAGCTGAAATTTTGTATGTGAAGTCTACAAGTCCTACAGGAGGGCATGGTTACATAGACAATGGCTTCTGATTGCCACGTATATTTTGTTGTTAAATTTTGTTAAATTATTTTCTTTATGTGAAATAAATTATTGTGCAGTTTAAATTTTCTTGTTTCCGTTTTGGTTCATTTTAAATATCGTGGTGGAGGTTATTGTGAGGGCATACTATTAAGTGATCCAGTTGAAAACCCAGACCCGAGATTAAATTGAAAAGGTAAGTAAAAGGTAAGTATGAACCCCCGTATATTTTGGTGTGTTCCACAATAATTTCTTGTTAACTACTGTGCTCTAATCTCGGTAGTATCTGTCAGTGCCATTTTTATTGATGTAGCTGTGCCGGTGCGATTGATTATTGGCAATCCGATTGAGGGGGCGGATTTCTGACAGCCTACTATCCGGATTATCGGGGACAGTACGAGAGCTATTTATCCGACTACCTCGTGGTGCAGTGGCTAGTATTCTTGGCTGTCACTCCTGAGGTCCAGTTTCGATTCCCGAATCTGTCAAGAAATATAATTCTGGTCTGAGGCAACTCAATTATCCTGCAAGTGGTTTTCCCACTTCTACTTCAGGCAAATACCGGCATGGTACCTAAATTAAGGGCATGGCCGCCTCCTTCCCATCCTCATCTGAAATACAAATAGTCTACACACACTAATTTAGTCATCACAATAACACAATTCATCAGACAAATTCCACACTCGTCCAAGTACACGGGGCTACATGAACACAATATCGCAACGACAACTAACTCTTTATCAACACTGGTGCAGAGTATTCAGTGACAGATTATACGAAGTCAATAGCTGAACAAGAGAGAGTATTGGTGTTGGACCCTAAGTGAAACCACAAAGCTTCCACAAAATGACATTCCACGTCTATTGGTTGTCAGCAGTCTTTGTTAGATAATCTTCGAAAGATAGCGTTCTCTCAAGAGTTTCATCCAGTGTAAACAGTACACATATACACTATATATATATATATAAGTCAACCTCATTGTGTAGTGGCTCTTGGCTGTCACCACGGAGGCCCGGGTTCGATTTCCGACTCTGTGAAAAAGTAATTCGGTTTGAGGGCTGGAACGGGATACACTCAGCCTCGTGAGGCAAAAAAGAGAAGAGGCGGGTTCGAATCCCATCTCAGCCATCCTGGAAGTGGTTTTCCATGGTTTCCCTCTAATACTCCAGGCTAATGCTGGGATGGCATCTGAATTACAAATACACACTAATATAGCCATTGCAGTAACACAGGCTATCAAACAAATTCCACACACATACACACAAGCACAGGGGGATACATGACCACGATGTCGCAAAGCCTCTTAATTAATCAACATACCGTATATAATAAAAAGAAAGCCACAAATGTATACAAAATAGTATTGTACCACTCTGGTGGATTATGGTAGTTTCATTCACGGTCGATGAAGGTACTAGCTTAAAAGATCTCCACGAGATAGCTTAGGTCATACGATAATAATAAGGTTCAATTACAATTGATTTTTTATTGCAATTTATCTATACTACCACCTCTTAAATATTTCTCATTTTGTGGGTTCGGGAACGAGGTGAGGTAAATTTCTATGTGGCAGTGGTTTCACGGCTGGATGACCCTTGACGCCATTCTCAACACAGAGCTGTATGGGAAACGAAATGACAATAGGGCAAGGGGTTGGAAGAAAGCGACCAAGGCCTATCAGGAAGTACCGTTCCGAAAACCATTTCATGGAGGCTGATGGTGGGATATGAACCCTTTGGTATTTCACGATAATGCACGCACCCGTCCAGATCACTGATAATAATATATATAATAATAATGTAATTTTGAAAAGCTTGAATGGAAGAGAAGCATATTTTATTAAAAGTATTTTGTATTTTCAGGAATGATATAAGTGTATTTTGTATCTAAAATACTTTTTTGTGAGTATTTTGTATTTTGTATCGAAAATACATTTCGGGAGTATTTTGCCTAACTCTGGATAGTACCAGAAGAGCAAATCACACTGCCTTCCCCATCAGTATGTTTCATTTCAGGACATGAAATAGGCCTATGATTAACAGGCATGTTGCTTTCTGAAACATCAGAAGCAACACACTTTCCCTCCTTATAATAAACAGCCAAACCTGTTGACCTTCTCTTCCAGGGCTATTTTCTAGGACATCTCCTACTCCTAGACATTCTTGATAATTCAATTACAGAAAATACATACACGAAAGTTCACAAAAGAAAGATTCTTAAACAGCTCAATCCAAGCACAACCGCCAATTTCACTGTTTAATAACAAACCGGGTAGGGTGCTGTCCAAAACACGTATGCATTATAAAGAAAGGTTACATACTCAACTTATAAATATCATACGTTCAATCTATTACTACCAGTAGCACTATTTTAAAAAAGTAATATTATGAAATAAATGTCAGCGCAAGGAATTGATACCCATGGTTATAAGTATTTATTTCACTAATAATGGATCATGTACTGTAACAACTGAGCATCGAGATGCAAAGTATCACCTCTGCAAGTCGATTCTTCAATTTCATTTAAAATCACAATAAGAAAGACGTCAGAAACACATAATTTCTTAGCAGTAACTGGAGGGAGCGTGTAGAGTAGCGCATGGAACAATGAAATGCCACCACAGTGCCAATTAGAGGAGGTGCTGAGGACTTTAAAAATGGCGGCACTTAAAAAATAAAAACACTTTTTGATAGAGGACATAATCGGGTATTTTTAGTGCCATAAACCCAACTTTGATATTTTCCTCGAAATTCATGGGATTTCAGTATAGTGTCCCCTTAAATACAAGACCCCTGACACGAGATGGTGACAGTGGCGAAGTACTGACTCCAGCCCATTTTCTTGTTGGCGATCGGCTCACCACGATACCCACTGGACGAGAACCACCTAGGAATGACCTAGTACGAACCTTCAGACTACGCGAACAAATAGCTAACTACTTCTGGAAACTGAGTAAAGAATACTTGCTGCTGTTACAGAATTTCCACTAAGTTCGTCAGCCCCGAGACAGTGGTACAAAGATTAGCGTGGGTGACCTAGTTCTATTTCAAGAGGACACACGCCCAAGACACATGTGGAATAGGGCACATGTCGAAAAATTACGTGAAGGACGTGACTGGAGAACTAGAACCGTTATGCTTCGCACCCCGGACAGAAACCATCTTACACGGCCAATCCAGCTGGTCATCCCCCTCAAGATAGACCAGGGTGGGGAGGATGTTGGAGAAAGAATCACTGCGACACCTATCGCCCATGTGAGACTTGCGTTATGGTGTGGTGGGAGATTTATATTGTTATAGTGTTCTAAGTTCCTTGGCAGAACATGAAGTAGCTTTTCAACATGGACACCCCCCCCCCCCCCTATTTTTCACAACATAGACCTTTCTTCATCACATCCTTTTCAACTAAATCTATCAATTTTCCCTTTGGTGTTCTCACAGACTTTCTTCCTTCCACCTCACTTTCGAACGCCCTTCTTGCAGTTCTGTCCTCAGGCATCCTTTTCAAGTGGACAAACCACTTGAGTCTTGATTTCTGGATCTTATTAAGAAGGGTGTCTTCCAATCATACTTCCTCTCTTATCATCTCGCTTCTAATTCTGTTCTTCCTGGTCTTCTGTACCATGCTGCGTAGAAATTTCATTTCAGTTGCTTCGAGTATTGAGTTGTTCCTATTAAAAACAAAATAAAATCAATAATTATAACAATAATAAAATAATACACCATAAAAAAATTGGACCAAAATACGATTTCAAATAAAAAAATTAAAAAACTTTTCCTGGATTATCTCTAAATATAAAAATCAAATGCCTTGCCTTAGTATCGCAAAAACTCGAAAACTTCTGCTCCGATTTCACTGAATCAGTGCTATCAGGTAGGGCGCAGACGTTTTCATGTCTTTAGAATCTTTTTCCTCCCATATTAATTCGGTCTTTCAGATAAGCAGAATAGAAGTGGAATTTTCCAAGGCATTAAGAGTCTTATATGATGGATTTAGAAGGCACGTACAGTCGCTAACAGCTCTTGGTATGTCTTGTGAAGAACAATTCGATGCTATTTTAATACATTTCATTAATAAACTTTTATTGTAGCCAATGGCCATAAAGGTACACATTCAAATTAATAGGATAAGCACTCTTAACGGTTATTGATACAATTGTGTCAGGCTTCCTAGTCTACAAACACATTATTTTGATAGTATGGGATATATCACATCGTTGGTCACAGTGAACACACATGCAACCTGGACCTGGCTTGTGGAATCCCGAAGTTCTGCATATTTTATGGTGAAATTCATGCACGGATGACCTAGTCATAGTCTACACAAAATGATGGACTCCCTCTGTAACCGGAAAGGACTCCACCACACGAGAGTAATTGCCTTGATCGTTCTCGGTTTACTGGGCAATGGGTCAGCTAGCCACTGACTCTTCCAAAGCCAGTAATTGTCGACTTAACTGTGAGTGAATATCTCTACCAGGTACCTCCATTGACTGAAGGAGATCCCATGTGGCTTGGGAGCCACAGCAAGGTGATTTGAGTGTCAGCGCTGCACAACCTGGCTAGTAGGTCATGGATTTGCTATATTAAGGGGTGCTGCGGAAAAAATGAAGCAATTGACTGCAATGAACTCTAAGAGTCGGTGCACTCAAGAAGCTGGATTCGAGCAAACTGCAGAGCTTCATAGATGAACGTGCTTCCTAGTTAATATTGGTCTAGGTAAGAACTATTGGTCTCGATAAAGATTATTGGGGGGTTTGGCAACGGTCCATAATTCATGCGTAAAATGCCCAATTCAGCTGGAATTTTCCTATATAAGTCGATCTAATAAGGGGATTATGGGTGGGTTACAGATAGCTTGTATTGAGTGGTGTATGTTAATGTGTAAGTTCTACATGGACGACAATCAAGACGTTTCACTCTGTGATCTTCGTGTCGCAGTGAAATTCATGAACAGTAAATATGCAATGTGGTAAATACAGCTGTAAAGCTTTTCACATGTGAGTAAATAAAATTACTTTTTTGCGTATTAAGGCTTTCACGTCCCGGATTATTAAATAAATGATTCATGCTTTTGGGCTAATGCCGCGTGTATTTTTAATTTGAACCATACGTTTCGGAGAAACCTTGCCTCCTTTCTCAATGGAAATAAACAATGTGGCCAAAGAAAGTATACCAATGAGATTACAAAAAATATAGATAAATTCCTCTGTTCATCACCAGAGAGCAGCTGCCAGAAATTACTGTATGTACCATGGTGGAACGGCGGAAAGAGTAGTAAGTAACGAGAAGGTAAAGGGGGTGGTGTGAAAATATAGAAACTCCTGGAAGAATGAGAAGGGGGGGGGGGAGGTTGGAGGGTTAGATGGATATAAGGAAACATAAACAAAAGGGAAGTGTATCTGAACGATACCTAACGTCATAGAGTCAACGGCGAAAAAACAGATGGAAACTCCTCCAGTGACGAACAAAGGAGATCAAATCCAGGCTCTGAGCCCTAGAGGGTAAATGTACAATTTTAAATATGTGAAGAACAGAGAGACTGAGAGGAACTATCTCCCTAGATCCTTAATAACTGGTAGCCTAGTGTCACTTAGCTGATATCCAGTGTCTCTGTTAAAATTATTGGGATTTTTACGAATTTCAACTGCCTCCCTTATAATTCTAGACCAGTTGTGCTTAACAAGGGCAAGCGCATGAGCATCCTTGAAACATACATCGTGCCCTGAAGACAGGGCATGTTCAGCTATAGCTGATTTGTCAGGTTGGTTTAGACGGATGTTCCTTTGATGCTCTTTGATGCGAGTTGCAATGGACCGTTTTGTTTGTCCAATGTAGACTTTTCCGCAAGTACATGGGACTTCATACACCCCAGGTTGTAGTATTGGGGACAATTTATCTTTGTTTAATGCTAAACGTTGACCAATTTTCGTAATAGTGCCGAAAACTGTTTTTATCTTGTGCTTGCGGAGAATCTTAGCAACGCGGTCAGTGGTGTTGTGAATATAAGGGAGGTAAGCAGTTCCCCTCACGTCGGAGCTCTGTGAAGGTTGTCTATCCCTCCTTCTGGGATGTAGGGACCTATATATAGTGGATTCATTATAGCCATTACCCTTAAACATGGTTTGTAAGGGATGTAACTCTTCCTGAAGAGTTGATGCCTCACAAATAGGTTCCGCTCTTTTTGCTAGAGTTGTTATAATTCCTTGTTTTTGTGCTGGGTGGTGGTGGGAGTCCACATGTAAATAACGGTTAGTGTGAGTTGGCTTACGGTAGACGCCGTGTCCCATGGAGCCATCCGCTTTCCTCCTCACAAGAACATCCAAGAAAGGTAAGCATCCACCTGACTCTAGCTCCATTGTGAAGTGGATTGAAGGATGCAGCTGACTTAGGTGGTTCAGAAAGTGGTTCAGTTTCTCAGAACCCTCCTCCCACACCACGAACGTATCATCCACATACTTCCAACAAATCACAGGTTTGAAAGATGTCGAAGATATAGCCTCCCCCTCAAAACGTTCCATGAAAAAATTTGCCACGACAGGCGAGAGTGGACTTCCCATGGCCAGGCCATCAGTCTGCTTGTAATATTTACCATCCCACAAGAAATAACTGGAACACAAGCAGTGGTGGAATAATCGGGCAATGTCCTCAGGAAACAAATCCTTGATGAGTGAAATGACCGAGTCCACCGGTACTCTGGTAAACAAGGACTCTACATCAAAACTCACCAAAATAGCATTTGGTTGAACGGCGATGGTTGAAAATTTTTCGACGAAATGGGTTGAATCCCTAATGTAGGACTATGTGCGCCCCAAGTGCGGCTGAAGCAACTTGCTGAGATATTGCGCAAGAGCATAAGTTGGAGAATCTATTGTGCTAACAATTGGTCGAAGAGGGACGTCTTGCTTATGGATTTTTGGAAGACCATACAATCTCGGAGGAACAGCATCTCTCGGAATAAGCCATCTTCCCTCTTCTTTTGGAATAGATGACAGTTTAACAAGCTTAGCAGTGGCATTGGATACACGAGTGGTTGGATCACGAGTGCACAGTCTGCAGACAGGATCAGATAACAGAATCGAGATTTTACTTTTATATTCAACGGTATAAGGATTTACTGCACCTTGTTTCACTGCACTCGGATGGTTAAATTGCGAGAAACGTCCATGTGAATATTTATACTTCGCGTAGCCGCCATGTTGGATTTGTGATCACTAGGTTATTGTAAGTCCTATAGGTGAACTTATGTTCATAACCCCTATGAACATTAAAGAATTCAGTTTGATTGCTGTAGTAGATTCGTAGATATTGAGAATCTTCTAAATATTCCAGATGGTCGCCATGTTGGATTGTTATATGTATAGGGCATAGCATCATGTACCTTTAAAGGAAAATTATTGCGTAGGTTCATTAATCAAACTTTCACTTCGATCGCATGACTACATCACAAGAAATAAAAACTTAATTTTAAAATTCGCACAGCCGCCATCTTGAGGTTATGTAAACAATTGAATTAAATTAGATACCAGTGCATTACAATGTGCATAAATATTTCCTGTACCAGATTTCAGTGCGTTTGGAACATTAAATCGCGAGAAAGGTCTATTTAAAATTTTCAAATTCGCTTGGCCGCCATGTTCGTTTTATATTTAACCGGTTTTAGAAAGTCTTATATATGGACTTCCAGTAGTGCCTTTTATCTCCGTACAAAATTTCAGGGTGATACCGCTAATAGTTTCAGAGATATAGAATGCCGGTGAAATATTTCGCACATCCGCCATCTTGTGGTTATGTAAACAATGGAACGAAGTTGGATGTCGGTACATTACAATGTATATAAACATATACTGTACCGAGTTTCATTGCGTTTGGTTGGTTAAATCGCGAGAAACGTCTATTTAAAAGTTGCAACTTCGCTTGGCCGCCATGTTGGTTTTGTAGTTACCAGGTTTTCAAACGTCACATAGGTGAACTTATAGTAGTACCCTTTATCACTATACAAAATGTCAGGGTAATATCGGTAATAGTTTCGGAGATATTGAATGCTGGTGATATATTTCGCACAGTCGCAATGTTGGATAGGTGAGTCGTAACAAAATTTGAAGGGCACGGACGGGGTCGTCCGGAACAGTGCTATGAACGTACCCAGTTTCATTGAAATCGCTCCAGCCGTTTAGATTTTATTAGGGGGGGGGGGGACACACACACACGAATCACACACGCACACACACACGGACAAAAGGTGATCTCATAAGCCTATTTTTTCAAAATTGAAAATAGGCTAAAAACAACACTCATTTCGGCTGTGGAAAAAAAAAACATTACAGAGAAGCGAAATTCCTTGAAATTTCAAAACTTTTTGGGATGTCCGGGTAGTCTCTTGTTGCAGGTTACAGCTAGGTTATGTCTTATCCACCTAACTTCCACTTGACGATGGCATTTCGCGCACGGTAGTGATTTTGGTATTAAATTGTGTTGTGGCAATAGCTGCAGCATCTTCTTTGGTTGATCACAGAACCGCCGATTGAAATTACAGATCGTTATGAGGCAATTTCCACAATCCATGGTGAATAAACGATTCAATACGGCGCACTATGTAATGAACTGAGTGCTGCGCACGAATGATGCACGTTAGAGACTGAATTGGTTGCTTCTTTGTTTTAAATAGTACCGTGAGGGCGAGGTTGGCAGTACTGTCATGGTACTGTTTGATTATGATTGATTTGAACAATGGCGCCCACAGCTGTAATTTTCGCTATATAAGTTGCGATCCTACTTGGGATGGCTGGGTGGGTCACAGACGTCGGAGGAGGAAACATCTATTAAAACATCGCTCCCCGATTTATTTAGCATCGTTTCATAAGGTAATTTGGCTAATTCATTTATTATAGAGAATGTTATCGCTCGTTCTATGTTCATTCAGCGCCACCCAATTTCCTCATGTCAAGTGTTTCAATTTGTCAAAATTGAAAATAATCAATGAACACGAGAACGAACACGCAAGGTTTATCAAATATAAGGGGAGTTATTTAAAGAAATATACAACGCCTTCAAGATATTTCGGTTTAATTATAGAAGTTGAAAGGCAAGTGCCCAAGAAAAAACAGAGTCATCTTTTAAAGCAGTATAACTATTTTTGAAAGCCGTAAGCATGTAGACAGTTGCGTAATTAAAGTTGATTGCATTTTACGAATATATACAGGGTCTTTCATATAAAGTAAGAACGGCGAGCGGCGGTTTTGTCATTCGCTGCTGAAGCCGGCTTGACCGAGCTTATGACGCTCCACGGCCCCCTGCTGTAGTATTGAAAGCGCGCGCATAGTACAAACTTGACCTTGCAATAAGCGTGCAGGTGTTGTCAGTCGCCAGTTAACCACAGCTGCTAACATGTTGAGACAGTTATCATTGCAACATCGTATTTTTTATGTAAAATTTATTTTAATTACGATTCGGCTCGGCGGGTACGTGATGCATTTGTTCAGCAATTTCTTGATGAAGTGCCTAGCACAGATTCACGTAATTGTAAATAACTTTGACACTACTGGTTCAGTTCTCAATAAAAATCACAAAATAAAAAATCAGAAAAAATACTGTGGCATAGCTCACTCGCGTCAGCCAAAATGTGGTTACCAGATACAATGCCTGTATAACCCAAGAAGAGCAACACTTCCAGCAACTTTTATACGGTAATATTTCATAGAGGATTGTACACAGGCTTAGAGCAGGGGGCCACGGCTCACCACAAGCTCGCTTCTATGTTCTCGTTGCCTCAAGTAGACTGAAAGAACAGAAATTAAATATTTGTATAAACAAATCCACCTTGAATATCACTTTTCCCTTCTTGGCATTAAGTCTAAAGGCACCATACACGAGCCATCTAACTAAGTGGCGACCAATGGTTTAGTCCAGACACCCAATTTAGTTCATTAGTATTTTTCATCCATACAGTCCCCAAACCTCGCTACAGGGGATTGCGGTAAAGTGAAGGTGGAACCATTGCCTTATATAAGCATTATTTACAAATGCAAATAATACACAAAATCCCTATTATTTCAATTTTCACATAATTACATTACGTGTGAGTGGTGTATTTTGTATCGGACATGTTGGCAACTACTGACGTCAATGTGTGCGCCTTGTGAGCGCTCGCTGCGGCTGTTTCACATACTAAATATGCTGATGAACATCTGACGAACATGGCTATTGTTGTTAAATAAACCATAAATAAAAACACATATATATGTGACTTAGCACATATATCCGGTGTAGTCGGTGCAAAAGCGATCAACACTTGCACCACTGTACGTCTTTCTGACCTCGCCAGCCATGTGCTGTTTGTTTTATGCTGTGCTAAAGCCTCAGACCCTTGCTTGTAGTAGGCCTACCAGCAGTAATTTTCAGCCAGACAGTGCCTAACCTAGTAGTGGTCATAAATTCTATCTTATTAAGGCTTTAGGCCTACATACAAAAACAAACCTAACCTGGAGCTAACACCCCAGACCCCCTTGCTTGTGGTACAAGCAGTAATTTTCGGCCAGACAGACACCAGTAGTTTCTTGCTCGGCTTCGCAAGCCAATAGACTGTCGTTCCCTATGCATGACCTGCGTAGGCTAGTATATTTTGTGTAACATACATTGATGCGGTAACCTGACATCAATGTACACACCTGTGCGAGTCTCGATGACAGTTGAAAACGCCTAATGTGCCTCTTTCAGAAGTGATTGAGCAATGACAATTGCAGTCATAGAATGAACAAGAAATAACTACTTAAGTCACATAGTTACGTAATTTAGCACACATATTCAGTGCAGTAGTGATAATGGACAGTAGGCTAATTTCAATTGGTAATGACTCCCAGAATATAAAATAACGTCTGGAAATCATGAAAATGACATACATTATCGAAGTGCTAGTCTAGCATCCAGGTCCATCACTCCCTAACAATTACCAAAAAGAAAATTACTAGTGCATGAGACAGGAACCTGACTTTTACTGTTTCACCTACATGGTAAGTGATAATAATTGATTTTCATACCTTTTCAGGGGTTCCACGGGACAGTACCTATTGAAATTGTCCCTCATTATGACTAATATACTGGAAATATGTGCTCAATTACGTAATTATAAGCGTTTATTTCTTGTTGAATTTCAACTACGGCGGCCGTATTGCTCACTCCAGCTGAGTGAGACATAACGAGATATGACGAGATATGACGAGACATTGATGCCACGGCAGTGTGCCCAACATGTAAGATATAAAATACACCACCACTATGAAATATGGACGCGTTAGGCTGCAACCATTGTCAAAATCATTGATCTGGACGTGTTAGACTGCAACCATTGTCAAAATCATTGATCTGGACGTGATAGGCTCTAACCATTGTCAAAATCTCTGATTTGGACGCGTTAGGCTGTAACCATTGTCAAAATCATTGATGTGGACGTGATAGGCTGTAACCATTGTGAAAATCACTGATCTGGACGCGTTAGGCTGTAACCATTGTCAAAACCATTGGATTGGGCAAAACGAAGGTTAGGTTAGGTCCGGTGTAGGTGCGGCCAAAGGCCGCGGGAAGTTAGCAGGGCAAGGCTTACAAAAAACCATTGATCTGGGCGGGTTAGGCTGTAACCATTGTCAAAACCATTGGATTGGACAAAACGAAGGTTTGGTTAGGCTAGGTAGGGGCAGATGACCTCGTAGTTCCGCCCCTTAAAACAGCAATAACTACTACTACTACGTAAGGCTACGCGTAATCTTCACACACAAAGAATATGAATTGAGATTGGTGTTCTTTTGTTTTAGAAAACTGCCTAAATTAGTACCGTATGCGTGGGGTTGGCACATCTGTTCTAACGCCGAAACTGGATGCCAGAGCTGGAATTTTTGCTATATAAGTCATGTTACAATTTGGGAGGGTTGGTGGGTTATGGACAGCCGAGGAGTGAACTACATCATTCCCAGTTCAATTTTGAATCATAAGAACAGGTATTTATTGCAAATTTCACTAGTTATTTATTTTCCCCCTGGGTTCATGTCTCCTGCACTGTTACCCAGCAATTTAGTATCAGACATGCACATCATTTCATTGTAGTAATACCCAAAAGATAACTATGGATAGCTATATAAGACTTGTGTTTCTGAGCTTTACGAACATTTGAAAACACCTAATGGGCCTCTTTCAGAAGTGGTTGAGCAATGACAATTGCAGTCATTTACGACAGCGTGGTCGTGTAGCCTCTATGTGAGACTAACCAGATTGAAAATGAAAATCCACAGCCTGCTTCCAGTCTCCGACCGGGTCAGGAAGGGAATGAATGAAGCCCCCATCTAGCGGCGAGGATATGAAGTGTGCCGGCTGCCGAAACCTGTCGCACTCCTCTGGGGAAATGATTAAATGAATGACAGATGATATGAAATGATAGTGGAGAGTGTTGCTGGAATGAAATTGTGACAGGGAAAACCGGAGTACCCGGAGAAAAACCTGTTTGCCTCCGTTTTGTCCAGCACATATCTCACATGGAGTGACCGGGATTTGAACCACGGACTCAGCGGTGAGAGGCTGGCGTGCTGCCGCCTAAGCCACGGAGGCTTCGAGACTAACCAGATTACTTTTCATTATTATTATTATTATTATTATCATCATATGTACGCAATTTAGCACATATTTTCAGTGCAGTCGTGATAATGGACAGTAATTTCAATTTGCAATGACTCCCATAATATCAAATAAGGCCATCGGCAGCAAAAAATGTAGGTATTAATTCTTATCATCATTATTAGTCTACCCTTGCGGACTTTTGGCTACAATACAAGAACCTTACAGATACTTATCAAGGATTCGCGAGCATTCGCAGCACGATGTACAGTACATCAATTCTTCAGAACAATTATTTGAAGGGCGTAAAAACACACACTCACCAAGAAACAAATCATCCACAACTTAACTTAAAGATGGCTGCATCTCTTTTCATCGTATCGTATCGTAAACAGTCAAGACCAAAGATTCTCAAAGGATTCTCGTGTCAAAGATATGCCCTTCAAGATTCTCCCTGGGGGCACTAGCACGATCACACGTTCCGACCAATGGGAAGAGCATATGAATCGACCGCTCTGGGGCGTCTAGCTTTTCCAAATACGCATACGGTACCCATCTATTAACTCAATACTAACCTAACAATTTCCACATATACAGTATCATATCCACATAGGTTTTCAATAGTTTATATATCTCTTTTCCTTTAGACCTCTCCTACTTCAAGCTGGTTAGGTATCAAGACGTACCGTACATCTTTCTTATTTAATATAATTTATTTTTGTAACCGATCTGGTTTATTTTTAAAATTTTTAATGTGCTGTTTTTAACTATTAGACGATTAACATTTTTAAAATTGATAACTTATGTAGTGGTAAATTTGTTAAATAAAAATTCTTTCACGTATTCTTATTATAACTTGCGCTGAGTGAGGACGGTCACAATGTGGCCGAAACCGGTACAAAATTAAATGTACACATTGACATAAGGTTTTATCCTCGTTTTATATAATTAAGTAGCCTACTGTACGAATTTTATAATAAGTTAGTTAAATTATACTGCGGTAGTAGGGGGGCAGTGAGAGTTTAAACGCACAGCCTACTTTCCTGGGAACATTGCCGATATCTCTCGAACGCCTGGTGGGATTTTTACAAATGAGGTGTCGTTGAACTCGAGCTGACGGGGGCTTTGCTACGGACCACTCGTCACATTTTTGAAAAATATTTGAAAATTTTTATTTTTGAAAGTAGGCGATAGTTTGAAAACCAAACATGATAGACCGTTGTGCCATAGTTGAAACGAATGGTCTCTATGACCTTTATTTTTTATAATAAAACTTTTTATTTTTTGAGAATTGTTGAAAACACTTAAATTATGAAATTTTTATATTTTGGAAACTAAAGAGTCAACAAAAAAATTTGTTTGACGTAAATAAATGACCCTGACCCCCTCTACGCCCAAAATAAATTTCAAGTCTCAAGGACTAAAACTGTGCAGTAGTGTGAATTGGAGGGTTCTACTCCCCATATAAACTTTCATATAAACTTTGGGAGATATCTCCCGAACGCGTGGTCGGATTTTAACGAACGAGGTATTGATGGCGTTGGGATGACGTTCTCTTGGCTAAGCATGTGTGTTTGTATTTTTTTCGAAATTTCTTGTTTTTTGGATTGGCACTATTTTGGAAACGGTGCATTTTGGAAAAACATTTCTTTGACGTTAATGAAAGGTGGGTATGCCCTCTAGGGGGGCAGCAAGTTTCAAGGGTTTAGGAGGGAAAAAATGATAGCCTACATTCTCGCGAACATTGGTGATCATTTGCAAACGGATGGTCGGATTTTATCAAATGAGGTGTCGTTGGACTCGAACTGACATCCTCTTTCCTATAGACCACCCGTTATATTTTTGAAAAAATTGTTGAAAAATTGTGTTTTTAAAAGTGGGCTATAGTTTGAAAACCAAACATGATAGAATGTTGTGCCATAGTTCAAACCAATGGTCTCTATGACCATATTTTTTTAAAATAAAACTTTGTATATTATGAGATTTTTTGAAAACACTCAAATTTTGAATTTTTACTATTTTGGAAACGAACACGTTGACAATTTATTTTGTTTGACATAACTGAAAGATCCCTATCCCCTCTACCACGCAAATAAATCTCAAGTCTCTAAGACTAGAAAAACTATGCATTTTTTTAAATAAAAGCGTGTTTGTAGACAGAGAGCCGGTAGCGCTAGACGTATGTTACAACGAGGCTATGACTGAGCATGGTGGATACTGGAAATGGCTATTTCGACGGGGACGATGTATGCCAAAACGAGGGGTTGCTTTTCGATATTTTTTCCCATGACGAATGAATGAAGGCGAATATTTTGAAATGTGACAAGCATGCTAAGATTTTTACCCCTGGAGGGGATCTTTAACGTTTTAGTTAACGTTGATGAGCGAGATCGCTCTCTGACACAACAGACGGTTGTAGGATATGACCAAGTGATTCTTAGACGTTGGCGATCTCGGTGACCGTGCCCGGAAGAAATTAATAGCTATTTTGGTCGGATGGCGGGGGCAGCTTATGACGGTTGGTTTTGTGACATTTCCTATGACGGATAGAGGCGAATATTTGTAAATGTGTTAAGTGTGCTCGGAATTTTTTTTACCCCTGAAGGGGAACATTAACTTGCTAGTAAACGGTGATAAGCGAGACTGCTGTCAGGCAAAGTAAATGGTTTTAGAATATGGAAACCTATAACATTTGCTCGACCAAGTCATATGCATGTACGCAAAGAGCCAAAACGGTAAGGTCATTGGCCTGAAATGTTATAAACTAAATATTGAACAGGGTAAAGTCATGTGTTTTAGGATGAAAGTATGTGGTTAACATGATCATGTATTCAGGATGGCCGCTTGCTAGTAATTATTATTACAGTAAAATGTTTAATAATAATAATAATAATAAGACACACACATATTTTGAATGCTAACACGCACACAGTCCAGCTCACTGGTGACTGAATATTGTACCTAGCCAGAGAACTCGTGAGAGCTGTTGCTGGTGCTGACGAGGCAGGAATGTCTACGTCAGCAGGAAGTGTGATATCAGCTTACTTGCCTCCTGGTGGCTAGCAGGTGTGCTGTTTAAGCAGAGATCTCCATTTTGGTTCTGAGACAGTAGGACTATCGATGTATAAGAGGTAGCCATTTTGGTTCCTTATGAGAAACATGAAACTAGTATAAGGTACACGAATCTTATTCAAATTGAGGAATGTGAAGAGGCGTGGGAACAAGTGTGAAAGAGACAACATTTCAAGGCCAAAACGCTGAGAAAATGCAACTCTCTCTGTTGCTAGGCTAACTGATAACGATTGCGTTAGTCATGCACTTGCCATTTTAGCACACGGACGTATACAGTTGAGCTCTGAACTGAACTTTGGAAGAAAAATCCTTTAATTTTTTGGTAAGTACCTATGAATGATTATTTTAATAATGTCATGCTAATGAACCTTAAATTTGTAGTTATCGATTAGGTACTTAATGATTTTATTTATTTATTTGTTTTCAGATAACCGGTATACCTTACATGTCAGAGATACCAGAAACCATTGCGCTTTTGGGCCCACTAGAAGGAAATAGTAACAAGCTACTGCAAGTGAAGGTGAGATTTTATTTTTTAACTAACTTGTTTAATTTTTATTTGTTTGATATTATTTTATTTTATTTTATGAAATGCATGTATTAACCTGAATTTAGGTATTTATAGCGGTTTATTTTATTTATTTTTAGAAACATGGAAAGAAAAGCCTTACCACGGTAGCAGTTGCTGATAACCCAAGACGCAGTAGAGTGAAACCATTGTGTCCAGGCAGTGAACTATTGAATACTCAGGTAAGTCTAACTGAAAAATGCTATGCCATTTTACCACTAATGAAAAACCATAGACAAAAAAAAATATTCATTACCTGTACATGACTGGTACAATGATTGCTTTCTTGAATAATGGCCATGTATAGGCAAACGGTACAAGACTATGTTGGTTGTTGACTGGGGAAAGTACAAGGCCATATTGGATTTTCTAAAAACAAAAACGAAATTAATTTAATTTATGGGTGGTTCCCTATGGACACAACAAATATCCACAGGTTTGAACAAGATAATCTTAACAAACTAACATGACGTTCATTTTTGTTTATATATTGGTTAAAGGGGGATGTAAATGACTAAAGCTTTATAAAAAGAAAATAAGTGCATGGGTTACTGTTAGTGCCAACGTACAGTTTATTTTTAATGGCGTTTTGATATATTAATGTCAATTAACGTTAAAGTTTAATTACAAGTATTGATTGATTGATTGATTGATTGAGTGATGGGCTAATTTATTTGTTTTTAGGTGTGGTCATGCGCCATTAACGTAGCGAACAGACAATGAACAAGCATACATTATGCTTTAATGTACTCTGTGCTCTTGTGCAACGTTAATAACTTGCAATAAAAAAAGTTTTATTATAACACATGGCATTAGTACCAAATACAACAAGTGAGCAAGTTGGTTTACCACGTGGGTTAAATTTAAAATCAGATAGACTACTACAATGAATGTTTTAAATGCCGTGGGTGAAGCATGTGGCTTAGAGACAAAGAAGCTCAGCGAATTGCCAACGCATATTCCATTCCGCATTACCAAGATTCGGAAATTGAAAACAGCATATGGTGATCGTGTACTTTGTGTATGTGAAAACTTTGAGACATTTCTGCCTACACGGTTTAATGATATGATGATTTCATGTGTTGGCATTTGTGTTAAAGTTTAAACAATGACCTTGGTTAAAGGCATAAGTTGATTTATTTAACCAATTTTATTCCATGATCTAGAGCCTGTTTAAGTGCCATGTTATGAACAACGTGGTATAGGATTTACTGCCAACAGGTGCTTACTGCGTATGACGAGGCTGGCTGTAGACTAGTGGGTTAGACAGCCTTTCTTGCTAAGGGTCTCCTATATACCCTAAACCTGGCTATACATGTTAGTTCTGAACATTTATTGGTTTATTGTATATTGAGTTTATATATAGAACTTATACAAGCACGTCATGCACGCGGTCAAACTTCACAAGAGTCACATGCAACACACAAAGTAAGTTTCCGCTACCTAGCGGTAAATATGAGCACTACCTGAACAACGAGCATGCCACCTAGCGGAGGAGATGAACACTTACTAGTGATATCCAAAGTGAGCTGAGGTTAGGTTAGGTAAAGTTAGGTTAGCCATGAAAATAAGCTACCACAATAAGCTACCAGAAATAATTGGTTTTTACCCTTGAGGTCTTGGGATCCAACTCGACTATGCCCAGAATTTAATTATCATCTGAGAGTTGAAAGGTTAGGTTAGGTGAAGTTAGGTTAGGTTAGGTTAGGTGAAGTTAGGTTAGGTAAAGTTGGGTTAGGTTAAGTTAGGTTAGGTGAAGTTAGGTTAGGTTAGGTTAGTGAGCTGAGGTTAAGTCTTTAAATATTCCCTCTCTTTCAAATACTTTCCAACACCAAGAAAAAATCCACTAAATACATTGACAAAAATAACTTGTCAAATAAGCCAATAAAAAGCCAATACAATTGCCAACACAAAAAGCCAACACAAAAGCCAACACAAAAAGCCAACACAAAAAGCCAACACATAAGCCAATATATAAGCTTATGGTAGGTGACTCCATCAACAAAACAGTTGTAACCTTTGTAGTGTGAACATCGTACTGACAGGTCAGTAACTACTATGGAACTTACTTCAACCAACAAAGGTAGGCAACGTGCACTCTATCAAGGCTACTCTTATAACTATAATCGTCAGAATGCGAAAGGAATAATATTCTGGCGATGCTCAAAAGAGAGGTCAACAAAATGTCAAGGCAATCTGAAAAGTAAAAATGGAAAGGTTTTAAGTGTGAGTGTTCATCAACGTAGAGCTCCAAACGAACCAGGGTTGCTGTTTACAAACAATTATCAAAATGCTAAAAAGCAAGTTCAAGAAAACGATATTGCGGCTAAAAATAGTGCAGTGTTTGTTCAAAAGGACTTATCATGTCCTCAAAAAGTCATGTTAAGACAGTTGTCAACGTCCAAGAAACCTTTAACACTATCAAAATCAACGCCGACTATAAATAAAGTGGTATTGCAAGAGGATCAAAAAGGTCTATATAGTAATGGTGATAATGGTCATGATGATAATAATGATCTTGATGATGATAATGATGATGATGATATTGATGATGATGATGATGATAATGGTAATGCTTTGTTTACACCTAAAAATTCATTTGTTAAATTTGTATACTTGAACAAACCCAGTAAGCTAATTCAACGGCTTCGACACTTGCATGCTTTACAACAAACTGGGCATACCGGTCACGATTGGGAAATCAAAGAAATTGAACAAGAGCTACGTCGTGCTAAAATTATTGTGTAATGGCCCTGCCACTTTGCGACCACTTTTATCCCCACTCTTGGTTCTTATATTTGCTTATTTGCTTCCACTTTTACCTGAGCTCCTTGGACCCATATTTGCTCTCACATTAAACTATTATTCTTATTACCAAGTTGACTTTACTAGAGCTTAGTCTATGCTTGACAGTTGACATGGAAATATCAGTGACTAGGTATGGTGAGCCTTATGCATATTATAAAGGATATTCATATATTGTGAACCTAACCAATAAAAACGGAACTGATATTTGGCGCTGTTCAAAACAACGTTCCAAGCATTGTCGCGGTGACCTAAAAAGTAAAAATAGTGATGTTTTAAGTGTCAGTGTTCATCAATGTAGTGTACTGCATGAAACACAGTTGCCGTCGACAAAAAATCAAGAAAACCATATTGCTATCCAAAATAGTGGATTGTTTAATGAGCAACGTTTAACCCCTGTTCTAAAAGTTATGTTTAATCCGTCTTCCACACCGCAAGAGCCATCAACATCACAAACTATGCAACTATGTTGTTGTCGTTTTAAGGAGTGGAACAACTAGGTAATCTGCTCTTGATATGCAAAAAGGTACCGTAGTATTGGAAGAGGATCAAAATGACTAAATAGTAATAACAATAAGGTTTTTCTGCCTATAAAACCATTGCGGCTTCCCCAGTTTTTGAAAGCAACAGTGAATGGACATTGCTATAAAAAGATCTACAGCAAGCCTTGTGTTTAAAAACTATAACAGACTATTGTGAAGAGAGAAATAGTTGTATTAACTGTGCTTCTATTGTCATAATCATGTATACTTTGCAATTTTAAATATTCTAACTTTGTATAAAATAAAACAACATTGTAACATCATTTTGCATTTATTTACAAACATTATATACATTTTTTTGCTTCATGATAATATTTTTTAATACAATACTAAAAACTAAAACATTATTATTCTATACACATATATCATTTTCTTTCAGTCCATTGTCATTACTTATATTTTCCATTATTATTTCACTTTTTTTCATTTAATTAAAACGGACCATGCACCTATTGTTTTAAAACCTTCATAAATTAAGTGTACAGGTTGCACAGAATTATTGGCTTCATCAAAAACACTCTCCGACATATCATTAAACCGTGTAGGCATAAATGTCTCAAAGTTTTCACATACACAAAGTACACGATCACCATATGCTGTTTTCAATTTCCGAATCTTGATAATGCGGAATGGAATATGCGTTGGCAATTCGCTGAGCTTCTTTGTCTCAAAGCCACATGCTTCACCCACGGCATTTAAAACATTCATTGTAGTAGTCTATAAACAAAAGAAAAGCATATCTATTACACTCTAAAACAGCTTTAATAATATTGTGCAATTAGGGATTTTGCATTATGCATTGCTAATAAATTATACTACTTATGCAAGAAATGCCCTAACTGTAGCAGATACTGCTTTTCTGCATATAGCACAAGTGTTGAGTTCTAATGTACACTTGACACAGGCTATCATGTGTCCACAAGGCAAAAATACAACACCTAGTTCATCTTGATAACAAATTTTACATAATTGTTGGTCACACTTCTGTATCTGTTCGTGAGACAAGTCTTTTTTTTCAGCCTCATGTATTTGCTCTGCGTGTTCTAACTCTAAAGGCACTTTTATGTCTTGTGCCGCAATCACGTTTTCCTTACGAATAGTGTTCACAAATTCCTGACCTTTAAGCAACACCATGTATTTACAGTTAGGTAACCAACGAGCGTGTTCCACAAAACGGTCATCAGTCATTTGCCAATCCTTTAAAGCAAATCCACAATAAAAACATATTATTTTATCCCCTTCACCAGTATAAAAAAAATCCAGCTTAGCTGTTTGGTAAGGTGTTTTAATATTAATGGCCAAACATTTTTATAAGATTCTAAACGTTTTCCAACAGAGCTGTACTCTGGGTGTGCTAGTGCTTTAGTGTTGCAAACTCCCAATTTATCAAAAGCACATGCCAATTCAACACTGTCTATGTCATATGGACCACATATATCGACACTTCCGTTGTTGGCTGGTAATACATCATTATTATTATTATTTATTTGTGTTTCAGCAACGTAAATAGCGGCCAATGGTCTTGTGGTTCGGTAAAATGGATACACGGGTATGTTACCCACTTGTTTTCCAAGCATGTAAGGACAAAAGGAGACCATCGCAAATGGTCTCTAAAGGGATCATCCCCTTCTTTCCAGTGTGAAAGTTCAATACGACAAAACACACAGCGCACCACATCTTCTCGGTTCAAGTAAAAAAACGGCTTTTGCAAGTTCATGTGTCGACAAAAAGCCTACAGGCCAGGATTTAAATGTTAACCAACGTTCATGTTTTGATTTTAAATCTAACCCACGTGGTAAACCAACTTGCTCACTTGTTGTATTTGGTACTAACGCCATGTGTTATAATAACACTTTTTATTGCAAGTTATTAACGTTGCACAAGAGCACAGAGTACTTTAAAGCATAATGTATGCTTGATCACTGTCTGTTCACTACGTTAATGGCGCATGACCTCACCCAAAAACGAACAAAATAACCCATCACTCACTCAATCAATCAATCAATCAATCAATCAATACTTGTAATTAAACTTTAACGTTAATTGACATTAATGTATCAAAACACCATTAAAAATAAACTGTATGTTGGCACTAACAGTAACCCATGCACTTATTTTCTTTTTATAGAAATGACACTTTCTTTCGTTCTTTCACTTGCCATAGGACGCGCCACCGGCGTAAGGTTATGCATTACCAGCTTCCGGTTTAGTAGTCAGGTAATGAAAGCAATGGGAACTGTGTACTACAATTTTCCTAGCAAGTATCTAAGCAAATTATTGTTGTTAGGAGAAATAAAAGTTGTAAAATGCATCAAGAGCGAAATGATCTTCCGCTGTGTGCAATGAGAAAGCTCTGCATGTGTTTATTTCTCATGTATTAATGATGCGAAATGTCGGCTAACGTTGTGCCGCTTACGACACTCGCAGTCTCTAAATGTTGCACATTTTCCCGTCAATTTACAACAGATTATGTTTGATTTTTTTGTTAAGATCTTGACGAAGAAAGTGTCTCTCCAATTGAATGATTATATTTAACTGTATGCACGTCGTATACTCTTGGCAAGGTTGTTTTTCTCACAGAGCAACTTTACATTGTAGTAGGCACGTAGCTCCTTGTATTTAGTTTTCTGGCAACTTGTTTTAAATTATTGACTAAACTATTTCTAAAGACAGACAATCCATGCCTCCATTCGAAGGTTTAGGGTTGAATAATTCATGCAAATTGAAGTTCATTCGTTTGTGAAATTGACCCTTTCAATGATTACCGTTTGGTACCGTTCCGTACTTTACGTAGACATTTCTTTAAAACGTTTGTCGCCAGTTGTTTGCTCTATTAGCTTACAGTAATATTTTCCATAATATTGCAAACTAGGCACAGTTGGATTTTAAGGTGCAACCGATTGTGCTACCGTATCAAATATCGCTTTCTTGCAATAGGCCTAAGTACGTAGAATATGTATGTACTGTAATTATAAAATGATTATTGGTTAAATAAGTGTTAATGGGTAGGCTATTATAATTATAATGATTAAATAAATGTTAAAGAAGAAACAACGAGTTGTTAGTAAATATTAGGCCTACCGGTACGGTGAATAGCCTATCACTAGTTTCGTCACGTTTTAACATTTAATCGGGTCAAGTTAATACATAATATACCAATATAACAACCGGATAGCAAATTATTATAATATTCTCACATATAACATATTTCATTGGCACCAATTTAATACGATTGTAGTCTAAGATATGTTACACTACTGCCGTTTGACATGCGCAGATCGCACACTTTGTAACCAAGCTGTTTGTTATGGTCGTTTCTGTTGCGAATTTTTACTAATTACTCTTTTAGGAGACACTTGTTCTTGGAATATTCAAGAAATGCTAACCCTCTAGTGTATATTTCATAAGTTGAACACCTAAAAACAAAACCACAATTCGAAATAATAATGAAAATAATCACGGACGATTCATTGCCAATGAAAATCAAATGGAGATTCACGGACCGGAAGTTCGCTATGCATAAGCTTCGGTGCCATTTTAACTCGTGGAAGCTCTATAAAGCTTTAGTCATTTACATCCCCCTTTAACCAATATATAAACAAAAATGAATGTCATGTCAATTTGTTCAGATTATCTTGTTCAAACCTGTGGATATTTGTTGAGTCCATAGGGAACCACCCATAAATTAAATTAATTTTGTTTTTGTTTTTAGAAAATCCAATATAGCCTTGTACTTTCCCCAGTCAACAACCAATATAGTCTTGTACCGTTTGTCAATACATGGCCATTATTCAAGAAAGCAATCATTGTACCAGTCATGTACAGGTAATGAAATTTTTTTTGTCTATGGTTTTTCATTAGTGGTAAAATAGCATAGCATTTTTAAGTTAGACTTACCTGAGTTTTCAATAATTCACTGCCTGGAAACAATGGTTGCACTCTACTGCGTCTTGGGTTATCAGCAACTGCTACCGTGGTAAGGCTTTTCTTTCCATGTTTCTAAAAATAAATAAAATAAACCGCTATAAATACCTAAATTCAGGTTAATACATGCATTTCATAAAATAAAATAAAATAATATCAAACAAATAAAAATTAAACAAGTTAGTTTAAACAAATTATCTCACCTTCACTTGTTGCCTTCTAGTGGGCCCAAAAGCGCAATGGTTTCTTGTATCTCTGAAAAGTACTGTAAGGTATACCGGTTATCCGCAAACAAATAAATAAATAAAAATCATTAATTACCTAATCAAAAACTACAAATTTAAGGTTCATTAGCATGACATTATTAAAATAAATATTCATAGGTACTTACCAAAAAAATAAAAGGATTTTTCTTCCAAAGTGCAGTTCAGAGCTCTACTGTATACGTCCGTGTGCTAAAATGGCAAGTGCATGACTAACGCAATCGTTATCAGTTAGCCTAGCAACAGAGAGAGTTGCATTTTCTCAGCGTTTTGGCCTTGAAATGTTGTCTCTTTCACACTTGTTCCCACGCCTCTTCACATTCCTCAATTTGAATAAGATTCGTGTACCTTATACTAGTTTCATGTTTCTCATAAGGAACCAAAATGGCTACCTCTTATACATCGATAGTCCTACTGTCTCAGAACCAAAATGGAGATCTCTGCTTAAACAGCACACCTGCTAGCCACCAGGAGGCAAGTAAGCTGATATCACACTTCCTGCTGACGTAGACATTCCTGCCTCGTCAGCACCAGCAACAGCTCTCACGAGTCCTCTGGCTAGGTACAATATTCAGTCACCAGTGAGCTGGACTGTGTGCGTGTTAGCATTCAAAACATGTGTGTGAGTCTTATTTTTATTATTATTATTATTATAAACATTTTACTGTAATAATAATTACTAGCAAGCGGCCATCCTCATTACATGATCATGTTAACCACATACTTTCATCCTAAAACACATGACTTTACCCAGTTCAATATTTAGTTTATAACATTTCAGGCCAATGACCTTACCGTTTTGGCTCTTTGCGTACATGCACATGACTTGGTCGAGCAAATGTTATAGGTTTCCATATTCTAAAACCATTTACTGTGCCAGACAGCAGTCTCGCTTATCACCGTTTACTAGCATGTTAAAGATCCCCTTTAGGGGTAAAAGAAAATCCTAGCACACTTAACACATTTTCAAATATTCGCCTCTATCCGTCATAGGAAATGTCACAAAACCAACCGTCATAAGCTGCCCCCGCCATCCGACCAAAATAGCTATTCATTTCTTCCAGGCACGGTCACCGAGATCGCCAACGTCTAAGAATCACTTGGTCATATCCTACAACCGTCTGTTGTGTTAGAGAGCGATCTCGCTCATCACCGTTAACTAAAACGTTAAAGATCCTCTTCAGAGGTAAAATATCTTAGCATGCTTGTCACATTTCAAAATATTCGCCTTCATTCATTCGTCACAGGAAAAAATATCGAAAAGCAACCCCTCGTTTTCCATACATCGCCCCCGTCGAAATAGCCATTTCCAGTATCCACCATGCTCAGTCATAGCCTCGTTGTAACATACGTCAAGCGCTACCGGCTCTCTGTCTACAAACACGCTTTTATATATATATACACCGCGGACAGGCCAACAAGGACCACGCAAATATCACTTCTTTATAGGTCTAGTTTCCTTCTTTCTCTTCCAGAAGTCTTTCATCCTGGTCGACTTTGCATGTCTTCTTTCAGCAGTCCATTCTCCTCTGTTGAGATTTTTCTTCTCCCCGACAAGAATTTTGAGACCATTTTTTTTTTCTGTACTCTATTCGATTTAGACAATCTTCTTCAGTAATTTTGAATTTTTGAAGTTCTTCTTTCAGTTGTTTTACATAGCCTCCTTGTCCTTTATAGTTCCAGATTTTATCAAAAATTTGTTTGTTTAACCTTGAGCAATCCATGCGGACCATATGTCCGTAGAACTGAAGTCGCCGTTTTCTGATCATCACTTCAAGGTTGTCGATTTTACTATAAATTTCTGCATTCGATCTCAGTCTATAACCTTCCTGTGTTTTCCTAGGACCATAAATCCTTCTTAAAATTCTTCTTTCTATCTTGAGCAAATTCTCCATTCCGGTTATATTTGTAGTTTCCATGCCGTACAAGATGACTGGTCTAACAACAGTATTAAAATGTCGTAATTTTGCATTGATAGACAGGTTCTTTTTATTGTATATATTTTTTGTACAAAAATTTAATCTTTCCAATTTCCCTTTTTTGTTCTCGATTGCCAATTTATCCGTCCCATTGCTACTAATTATTTCTCCAAGATATTTAAATCGGTCAGTGACCCTGATGCTCCCATAATTTGTTTTTATCATTTTCTTAGTGTATTTCTGATCACTTGTCATCATCTCTGTTTTTACCAACGAAATCTGTAAGCCCGCTTTTTCCGCCGTTTCTTTTAACTGATCAATTTGGTTAATAGCTTCTTGGTCTGATTCAGCAAACAACGCTACGTCGTCAGCAAATGCTAAACCTTTGACTTTGAGGTTCTTATTCCTTGTACCAATTTTAGTACTTGAATCGTTCTTCTCCCAAACCGTCCTCATGACTTTATCCAAGACCAAATTGAAAAGCAGTGGTGATAGACTGTCCCCTTCTCTTAGCCCAGTTTTTACCTCGAAGGGCTCGCTAACTTCATTTAAGAATTTGACTCTGGAAATCGTATTAGTTAATGTAAGTTTTATTAAATTTATGGTTTTTTGATCAACTTGGTATTCCTTCAATGTGTCAAATACCACTGAATCATACGCTTTCTGAAAATCAACGAATGAGATAAAGATATTCTTTGGCCTGTTGTTGTAATATTTTAATATCAATTTTAAACTAAGAATTTGTTCTGCACACGATCTATTCCTTCTGAAACCTCCTTGGAACTCGCCAAGCTGTGGTTCGATCTGTGATTCAAGTCTGTTTAAAAGTAATTTGGCAAATATTTTATATGTGACAGACAACAATGAGATCCCCCTATAACTATTGACATCAATTTTTGAGCCTTTTTTATGTAGTGGATGAATTAAGGCGATTAACCAGTCTTCTGGAATTGCTTCCTCAATCCAAATTTTCTGGAATAGATTTGTCGTCGCTATTAAAAATTCATCATCTACAAGCTTCCACATTTCTGCAATTATTCCATCCTTGCCTGAGGCTTTATTATTTTTAAGCGAGTTGATAATACATTTAACTTCATTTACATCTGGGGGCGTTGAGTAAAAATTTTGTGTTGTAAATTTGAAACTCAACTTGTCTGTCGGTTTTGGACAATTTAACAACTTCTCAAAATACGCAGCCAAGATATCACAATTTTCCTTGTTGTTTAATGCTAGCGTACCATCTTCCCTTTTGAAATTTAAACTCGGCGCTGAATATCCAGTGATTTCATTCTTAAATGCTCTATAAAACAATCGGGTGTCATTTTTCTTAAAATTGTCGTCCATTTCCATTATTTGGTCCTTCATATATTTTCTTCGAATCATTCTTAAAGTCTGGTGGGCCATTTTCCTTAATCTTTGTACTTCCTCTAAATTTTCTGGAGTCTTGTTCCCGTTCCACTTGTGCCAAGCACAATGTCTTTCTTTGATCACTCTTTCACATTGTTCATTCCACCAAGCATGTTTCCTATAAAAGTTCAACGGTGCAATTTCCTGAGCTGGTTCAAGAAGGTTATTAGTAACATCATTCCAATTGTTTGGTATTTTAAGTTTTCCTTGAAATTCTATCCTTTTTTCATTTGTAAGAACCTCTTTATTAATTTTCGGAATTTTAATTCTAGTTGTATTTTGTTTGCGTGTAAAAGGTATGAAATTCATCTTGATTTGAGAAAGGTAATGATCTGAAGTTACACTAATGGATTTTCTGACCTTGACATTTTGAATTTCTTTGAAGCAATTTCGAGAGATAGCTACATGATCTAGTTGAAACTCACCCAGCAACGCATTTGGGGAGACCCATGTTTTCTTTTTACTTGGTTTTGCTTTAAAATGTGTGGACATAATCTTTAAGTTTAGATGTTCACAGAGTTTAACCAATCTCTCACCATTCCTGTTGGTTCTATTGTGAGCAGGATATTTACCTATTATATCAGAAAAATTTCTCTCAGATCCAAGCTGAGCATTGAAATCTCAAAGTAAAATTTTTACATGATTAGAAGGAATTTTGAGAATTTCGGCTTCTAACTCGTCCCAAAATTCATCAACTTTCTCTGGATTCGTTTTATTATCCTTATTTATAGGAGCATGGGCGTTGATTAGCGTGTATCTCTTATTGAGAGATTTTATAGTTAGAAAAGATAGTCTGGCATTCACACTTCTAAAAGCGATAACTGCGTCCAAAAATTTCTTGTTGACCATAAAAGCTGTTCCAAGATGTGGCATGTTCTTCATCACTCTCTTCCCAACTTTTCCTTTGAAAATTCGGAAGTTGTCAGATTCAAAGGTGTCCTCATCCAAGAACCTGGTCTCTTGAAGGGCTAATATTGTAATGTGATGTCTATGAAGTTCTGTTGTTAGTTGTTTTAATTTTCCAACCTGAATTAAGGAATTCACATTGTATGTTCCAAAAAAAATATTTTCTCATTTTCTTGAATCTTGAACTGTTCATGTGGTGCTCCGATTCACCATAATGTAGCCCTAAACTGCTAGGCACCCTGGAATCCGATTTACACGCTTTTATTAAAAAATAAAAAATAAAAAAATGCATAGTTTTTCTTGTCCTAGAGACTTGAGATTTATTTGCGTGGTAGAGGGGATAGGGATCTTTCATTTATGTCATACAGAATTTTTTGTCAACGTGTCAGTTTCCAAAATAGTATACATTCAAAATTTGAGTGTTTTCAAATAATCTCAAAATGTAAAAAAGTTTTATTTAAAAAAATAAAGGTCATAGAGAACATTGGTTTGAACTACGGCACAACATTCTATCATGTTTGGTTTTTAAACTATCGCCCACTTTTAAAAACAAAATTTTTCAAGAAAATTTTCTAAAATATAACGAGTAGTCTATAGGAAAGACGACGTCAGCTCGAGTCCAACGACACCTCATTTGTTTAAATCTGACCATGCGTTCGCCAATGATCACCAATGTTCGCGAGAAAGTAGGCTTTCATTTTTCCCCCTCCTACACCCTTGAAACTTGCTGGCCACCTAGAGGGCATACCCACCTTTCATTAACGTCAGACAAACGTTTTTTCAAAATTCACTGTTTCCAAAATAGTGCCAATCCAAAAACCAAGAATCTTCAAAAAAAAGTTTTAAAAATACCAACACACATGCTTAGCCAAGAGAACGTCATCCCAACGCCAAAAGTACCTCGTTCGTTAAAATCCGACCACGCGTTCGGGAGATATCGCCCAAAGTTTATATGAAAGAAGGGGGGAGTCTAACTACAATTCACACAACTGCGCAGTTTTAGTCCTAGAGACTTGAAATTTATTGTGGTGGTAGAGGGGTTTAGGGCCATTCATTTACATCAAACAATATATTTTGTAAACTCTTTAGTTTCCAAAAATTCTCAAAAAATTAAAAAGTGTTATTATAAAAATTAAGGGTCATAGAGACCATTCGTTTCAACTATAGCACAACGTTCTATCATGTTTGGTTTTCAAACTATCGCCTACTTTCAAAAACAAAAATTTAAAAAAAAATCAAAAATATGACGAGTGGTCCATAGCAAAGCCCCCGTCAGCTCGAGTTCAACGACACCTCATTTGTAAAAATCCCTCCAGGCGTTCGAGAAATATCGGCAATGTTCGTAGGAAAGTAGGCTGTGCGTTTTAACTCACACTGCCCCCCTACTTGCGGTGTTTGTGTCTTAACCAAAGTGTCTAAGATAGTTTTACTTAGCAGTCATCAATAATCAAACACAATATTGTCTTTCTAAAACAAAATTTTGCTAAAACCGTGAGTGTCACAAGTATGAGTACGGTAACGTATGTGATCTAAGATTTATCAATGCACGATAACAGTTCTATTTGAATTGTTAGGTAGATAGGGATAATTACACTGATTAATTTTAGTAATTTGGGATTATCTGAAAACATGTCCAGTTATTTAAGAAATTGGCGAAGTAAATTAATGTTACCATTTTAATGAACTGCTTGATTTTTTATTTTTGTCGATTCTAATATGTTTCACCTCTCTTTAAAAACAGAAAATTAGGACGATGAATCGCAAAAGAAAAGCGAACTGCTATGGAGAGAAACAAAATATTCCTCCCATTTATGCCATAAAGATAACGTACCGGAGGCCAACGGTTTCAGAGGAGCCAAGTAGGCTAATGAATATCACGAGGCAAGTAACAAAATTAAACGAAAATTGGGGAGGGAAGGGTGGCTGGGGGGGATGCATCTTAAGATCACCTAGTGACTGAGGTAATGAAAGGAATGTAATTCCTTGGCCCTACCCTGTCACTGCCAAGAATCAAGGATCAAAATAATCCATGAACCAGTCTCAAGCAAGACGTGGACTCCATAACTCCGCCCAGTGTATAACTTGGTAGGTTGCGAAAACATGCAAATGACTTCTTAATTTGCTACCTCCCCCATTCTTTTTTCCCAACTACTCCCACTGGTATAAAGAAGCATAACTTTTTGCCGTCATGTAGCCTACCTATTAAGAAGATATAAGGTGATCCTTCCAAATACATGTGGTCATTTCAATTTGACGGGTCATTATTATTGAAATGCAGTCTATTTTGATCGATGCCGTGCTGTCTAAAGCCCGAACTCTCAACTAATTTATTACCGTTCTTCTCATAACTTCCAGGGTTCGCCCCTCGCTAGGTGTCGTCAATGTTTTACTTGGGACAAAGCTGGAATTTTAATACATATCGTGGTCTAAAGAGAGGTCGGTGGGTGGGTTATAGACAGCTGAGGACAAACATCTATTAGGCCTACCGTAGGCTACTACATAATTTCCATAATTGTTATCCTTTATCATAACAAACGGTATTTCGGCTAATTTCAGCAGTTTTCATCAGATTGTATCGTGTGCTTGTCTCCTGAGTGGTGGTACATAGGCTACGATATAGGGCCTACTGAACTACGGTACTATGTCACCACTGAGATTTGCTGATGACATCGTTATCTTAGCCGACACATCAGATGATTTGAATGAATTTTTAAATGGTATGGATTCTGTCCTGAGGAAAGAATTCACGATGAAAATTAATAAATGTATACGGTAACAAAAATACTGGAATCCAGCCGAAATAAATCTTAAACCCCTATGGATGTCAAATTGGCAAGTGAAGAGCTAAGGGAAGTAGCAGACTTCTGTTAAGTTACTTAGGAAGCAAAATGACCAGTGATGCACGAAAAATGGAAGATATAAAAGGTAGGTTGGTTTAGGCAAGGAAAGCATTTCTACAGAAATAAATGTATTGACAGTGAATATAGGCAATATTTAGGTATTGAAAGCCTTTGTCTGGTTTGTGGCGCTCAATGGAAATTTGGACTGTGGGAGCAGCAGAGTAGAGGAGAACTGAAGCGTTCGGAATGTGGTGTTATAGGAGAATGATGAAGACTGGATGGCTAGATAGGGTGAGGAGGTATTAAGACGATTTGGAGAGGAGAGATGTTTGTGACGACTGCTTGTGAAGAGAAGAAATATGTTGGTAGGATACATAGGCCCTACCAAGACACCCAGAAATAACAAACTTAGCTATATAAGGCAGAGTCGAGGATATGAACTGTAGGGGTAGACCAAGGGTGGAATATGTTAAACTGATTGCCTCAGATGCAGGGTGTGGTAGCTATGTAGAAATGAAACGATTGGCTCAGGTGTGGGAAGCATGGAGTGCTGCATCAAACCAGTCGAAAGACTGTAAACTCAAACAACAATTCTTGATTTAGATTTTAGACTGTAATATCTTGTTCAATGTACAAAATATAATGTGACTGACTATATACCTCACACAAAGTTATTATGTGTCTAAGGAAAAATTCAAGGTCAGTTCTGTTTAATGTATCCGTTCAATTATTTTGTTTTGAACCTGGCGGCTTGTTTACTCTAGGAGGATGTTCGGGGTACTGCATTTCATATAGAATACCGGTACAGTTCTTTTGGTGAGAATGAACAATCTGAGAACTCTTTTCTTGTTAGATGGAGATCCAAGTAGGAGCATTTTAAATGTTGTGGAGATATGGGACAGCACTAAGTTAAGGAAATTATTAGTCTTACGGCGGAAGGATATTGTATTATCAGTGCCCAGCGCAGATCACCAGTGACACGCAGTTTACAATATTCAACCTTCGAGAATATAGAGGTATCATTGATTCCATGACAGAGGTATGTAGCTAAGAACACCTTTATAATGATATTATGCAAATTATTCCCATGTTAGTTTTGTAAGTGTGTGTTGGATAAATACATCTTTCTCTCACTTCCGCTCAATGAGAAGTAAGAGTTTTCATTTGAACTGGGCATTGTGTGGTATCTGGAGATTTGTACTCAGCTAGTTCTGATTCTCAAAGGAGCGTGTGCTACGATCACTTAACTTGTACGGAAGCTATTTCAGTCGCGCTGATAGGTGTGTTATGTAGCCTACTAACAATCAGCTACCCCCGCCTCGCCCAAACATTGTTCAGGTTTGTGAGTGTTGGGGAACAAAGGGACTGAACATATGAAGGACGCATTCGAGAGTTGCTCCATTTCACTTCTGTATAGATACGAACTGGCGTTAAAAATACCCATAAATTGCTCATTTTATCCACTAGTCTAAATGACTTGTATTAGAATTTACTCGACTTGATTCTCTAACTCATTTGATCAAGTAGGATTTACTGTTATTGATACTGTGCACCTCGCAGGATATATTCGGTATACCAATATTGCATTTGGAGGACTTAGATTACCTCATTTGATGTATGAGGCTATTTTGGTAAATAAGTGCGTATGTAAATGATGTTCAAGTAAATTTCTGTGTTCTAGTTTTCTAACGTAATGGACGAGAAAGCTGTGATCAAAAGTGAGCCGGAATGGTCGACAGAAACATATGACTTGGCCGACATTGTAAGTGTATTTTAATTCCACATATTGTGTAACATTGCAATCTTAGTGATGTCCAAGACAACATATTTGTAGTTAGCAAGGTGAATTATATTAAGCAGTAAGTTAATCAATATCTGTTAACTAGAGGGCATATTGTGTCTGTATTTTCATACTTGTGTATTAATTTCCATTGAGAAGCTGAAACAATGTTTAGACATTCAGAATGATTTCTCCTCTCAAAATTCAATGCCTCCTTTTTATTCAATAGAGATAGAACATAGCCGTTGTTTTGAATAATGACCTACAGTGTTGCCACATAATATGTATGTTACTGCACTGACTCACTAGAAAGTGAGATTTATAGCAAGAATTATATTTGGAATCCCCTCTGTTCCAAGACTTGAATTGCTAGAGGTTGGGGAGAGAGTAATACTTATTGCAATCATCACTTGATGTCTACAACAAAAGCATGCTGAGAAAATTCAACTAATTTCCAAAAATTAACTACACTGAACACAAATGCAATTTTAAAAGTAAAAAGGAACACCACTTATAAGCAAACTTTAAATTAGTTAACTGAAATATCTAAAGCAGTTTTGAACTAGGTAAAAACCTCCTGATGGATTGATGTTGATATTCAGTATAATATTGTGTGTTATAGATAATATTGTTCAGTGTGATACAGAGAGTTTCTATTATTGGTTAAGTTAAATTACCGTCTGTCATATTCGTTTTGTTTTACCCGAGTCACTTTTCTATTCCACATTCCCCAGGTAATATTGTATATTTACCTGGCATGCTCAGTTCCCTAATATTCTCATTCTAATCTCCATTATCTACAAACTTTGATGTAACTATTTTCATTTAGGGGTATTATTGAGCATACCTGCTGCAACCATTACTTTCCCACACAGGCGTTGTTCCTCTTTCCTCCTTATCTTTAAGCCTTGTTTTTATGAACCCCCTTAACCATACCTTTATCATGAATCCCTCGTGGTCTCGTATTTATAGCGAGGGTTGTTTATAAAGATCAGCTGAATACGTCATGCTGAAGATACCAAATAAAACACACAAGGCTGGCATTTATTTCATTTTGTGATCTTTGAAAAATATTTACCATGTATATACGCCTGCTGATCTAGACCATCCATGTTGTATCGTGTTTGGAAGAAATGAAGGGAATTGGAAACCAGATCAATGTTTATTTTATTCTCAGGTTCCTGTAACATTCATTTTGTACGTCGTATGTAAGATTTCATTCCACTTATGCAAAGGAACATATTTGGGAAACAAGTCATTCCCTTGCAGGTTGATGCTCATCATAGGAGGGATATTAAGTCTGAATCATGTCCCACGCCGCATATTGTTGCAGTCAGTGAAGCAGAATGTCCTACACCGGAGATTGTTCCATGGACGAAAGTAGAATCAACATCTCCAGATGTGAAAGGAGTAAGTACTTTATCGAGTTAATACTCTTTACAAGTCATGCCGTGTTCTTCATCTTCTTATCACCAAATGGTGTTTAGGGATTCCAGAATTGTATTTCCACTACTGTATTGATGACAAATGTTAGGTTGTGTATTGAACAGAAAGCACAAGCCTTTGGTTAAAGGCACTGTGATAAAATATGTGACCCATCCTGGACACAAACCAGACACCGCCGGCTTTGTATGCTGTTGCTCTGACCAATGAGCTGCCATGGTGACCAAGTTGCAACCATCTTCGATAATCAGCGTAGCAAACCTGTGAAGTGAAATTCACCTAGATTTCCTCCATAAATCCCCGAGATTTGAATTTGGTTTCCATTTGTCTCCCTTTGTAAACAGAACACATTGCCATGGTGGCCTGGTGTTCCCTCAGCGGCCATGATGGTTGTCATGGTTTCCTGACAAGTGGTTTTAGTCACGTTTTTCTGACAGGGGGAATTTTCTAAAGGAGTCTGTCCACGACAGACTACGTGGCTTTAAAAACAACTTGATTCTTGTTTTGAGACAGCGCATGACGTCACGTTACGACAGTCTCCAAGCAGTTTCATGTCAGACGAGTTACTTGGGGGAGAGGAGGGTGACCTAAATTGGTTCCTAACGGTCAACCATTCTGGTTTTTCACTACGGCCTGAGAGAGAAAATTGATTGTCCTCACAAGGCTAAATATTAAGTTGGAGGAAGAGGGTCGACCATATTAGAGTTTAGTAACCAAAATATTGGTTTTTGGCTATGGGCCAGGATAAAATATCAGCTGTTTATAGTTTGTTATAGTAAGCACAATCATTAAGCTGTGGTGTTGTTGAGTATATTGATCCTTATTGACTTGTATCAGTTATTTCTTATATGCAGACACATGTCAATACTTATATTGAATACATGTTTACAATGAACATGTTTCGACATACGATGTTCAGTATATTAGTTAATTATTTAGGACCTAAAACAAAAACCCTTGAAACATGAAAAAATAATATCCTAGTCAACAAAACTCGTATTAAGACCTTTTGAATGAATTACAATGGAAACTGTGTAATACTATTTTACTAGGGTTTTATATGAAAAAAATTATAAAATAAATAGTTAAAAACCGATCTGTAACACATCTTGGGTAAATACTTCATCAAGGTTGCAAAGAGGTAATAAATTGGGTAAAGGAACGTTTATTCTTATAATTTAACCACGTTTGTATTTGTTTGAAAAGCGTCTTTATTTTGTTTTCTCTGCTTTCGGTTTCCAGTTCCACATTCTCCAGATATCATTGAATAATATCGCTCTCTTTGTTTCCAGTGTTATTCATTTTTACATCATAATTTTTTGCAACTCCATCATGAGAAAATGAATATTAATATTTTTATTTTAGTATATTCATGAGCAGAAATGGTTAATAGGCGATACAGAACAGGTAATATTCCTCTGTTCGCATCTCATGTGTCCTTAAAAATTTAAGTCCATTAGTGTATGTTTACTAGTCATTTGTGAGTTGTAATTCCTGCTATCCAAAGGAATACATTTGTGAAAAAAAATCACTTCTCTGCAGGATAAAAGTGACCTCCCTGGGTATATCAAGACTGAAGAATGTCCCTCGCCAGAGTTTGTTCCATGCATAAAAATAGAAACAACACCTTTGGATATCAAACTGGTAAGTACTTTATCATGTTACAACTTTATGCCTCTTTACAAGACATTACCTGTTCTTCATCTCTTTGTCACCAAATGGTATTTAGAGATTCCAGAATTGATTTTCACAACAGTATTGATGATAAATGGAAGTGCTCAGCTGATAAATTGAGTGCAGTACAGAAAGCACAAGCCTTTTGAAGAAAGGCATAGAATATCTGACATTTGTGGGACATATAGCTGCAACCTGAGGCTTCACACTCTGTTGCTCTGACCACCGAGCTAATGGGGGATGTATTTAAACTCTCATTGTCTAAAGTTGTATTGTGTTAAGGACTGAACATGAATGACTTGTAGGTTTTTAAAGGTATACCAATTCTTGGTTTGGTCAACCATATGTATTCTAGTCAGAGGGCTGAAATAAGACGCTTTCATAAGGGCAACTCAGGATAGATGGGTTTCACTACCTCAGCAAGCCTTGAAGTGATCTTCAGTAGTTTATTACCTCATCTTCCTGGCAATTGTACTGACGGTTGTAACCAGTGCTTGATTTGTAATAAAAGAGGGTTTCGGTACTGTGGGCTACCGGGTGGTGGAGGAAGGGAGGTGTGGGGTCCTTATGGAATATTGAAATATAGAGTTCTAAAAACGATATTTTTACACTTTTCTGAACACCTTTAAAAACTAATCAGTGGACAAAATAGCATTCTAATTTTTATTACAATTTTAAATTAAATTTAGACTGCTGTATCAACATTTTCCTTACCATAGCCGTTGTCTTATATTAAATTTTAATGCAGGCCAACAAGGCTACCATTCAAAAAACATACATTATTAAATTGTTTTGTAAGTATTTAAAAAAATTAAATACATTCGGTTTGAAAATACACACAAGTTCACCATCAATTTTTTATTTCTTGTTTTGTTATTTTGTCTTTACAGTTTTCTGACTTAATTATTTATTATAAAAGGTACTGTACTTATGCATGTTTTACCTCACAGTTTATAAAATTGTCCCAAGTTTAGAAGACTTTTCGTTGTATGTGCCTCCTCTCTCTCTCACCTTGCTGTTAATATCCAGAGCGGAGTGCCGTCCCTGAGGCAGCCATGATTCCACGTACTTTGGAGTACAGTCCAGTCAAAGACTAAGTTGACCTTGACTTACAACGAACGTTCCACAGATTTTAGAACTTAAAAGGTTCATTTTGGTTCCGTATTGATAAACTAATTAGTATAAACATGTTAAGGTTCCGCCTGATCAATACTTTTACTAAATATGATCACTGTGTGATCATTAGGGGTCATATTTCGAGGCCTAATTAATAATTTTGGCCCCTTCATCAGCCGATATGATAGAAAACGATACAAGATAATTGTTTGGCGTAACACTAAAAATTCCCTTAAAATTAAATCTTGTATGGTGCAACATAAAGAGAGATTGAACATTTTTTAACGCCCAAAGTAATATAAATGATGTCAAAAGTCATATGAACTATGAACACTTTCAATACATGATTCACTGTTTTCTGTAGATGCTAATGAAAACACAAATGTACCGCTTCAGTACGGCAGCAACAGTTGAGAACACTATGAAAACATGTTGGAAACCAGCAGTAATGATGGAACACTTAATACCTCAATACTTCAACAGCAATGTAGAAATATAAAAATAATAAAACCAATGAAGTCGCTGCGCTGAAATTATATCTTGCCAGTTTAAAGCTTATGAAGTGTGTAACTTCAACACTTGCAATGACAAAGATTCATAGTTAGTCCGTCTAAAAAGAAGAAATATGGGGAACAATTAGTAAATTGTTAGGGAGAAATGAGTAGGTGAAGGCCACTTATAAACTTCATAACCAGTAACAAGAAATTACCTGGTTTGAGCATCGAATAATAAGATATCTTATTAAATTTGCAAATTACATGTGGTTAAATTCTATGCATTGTATTTGTCTTTTATTTCAATATTATTGTCAATTTAATGGGTACAGCAGAGCTCATTCCCCAGATATATAACTGTATTAAATGAAAATCCTGGAAGTGTTAGTTCTGGTTAAAGCTGTAGATTAGGGGTGGTGTGCTTATGTATGATATTAGCAAGAGAGATTCTCTAAGAGGAAGACACATGCAAATGTGAAAATAATAATTCTAATATAATAAATAAAAAAGATAGATTCATCAAATCTGGCATTTACAGATTGAATTGCAATGACTACAACACTTACTATATAGGTCGAACCGGAAGGAATTTTGCTACAAGATAGAATGAACACTTAAACGCCATAAAATACAGAAAATATTCAGCCATGGTCAACCATATGGAGGAGTCCGGCCATAAATTCACAAATATAGAAAAGGATTAAAAAAATTTACATTACACCTATAAGGGATCCATGATGAATGTACTTGAGTCTATTGAAATTAACACAATGCATAAAGTTTCAGCCCCAATAAATCTCAATGAAATCACTTTCGACTCAAACGTTTTGTTTGATACCCTCACAGATGATGATTGAGTCTTTAGTCTTTTGACCGGTTTGATGCAGCGCTTCATGCCTCCCTGTCCTCACAGATAACATAACAATAAAAAAAAAACTTAAACTTTTTCGGCCGTTGTTTACCATGTTTCTTAATTATGCAAATTTTATAAGCATCTATTTTAACAAGTTATTTACTGCAACACATCCTGCCATTTATACGCGCCCCCCTTTTCCGTGTTATTTTCGCTACACTTCCCAAATTATTTTCACATTTGCACGTGTCTTCCTCTTAGAGAATCTCTCTTGCGAATATCATGCATTAGCACACCACCCCTCTTCTACAGCTTTAACCAGAACTAACACGCCCTTGATTTTCATTTAATACAGTTATATGCCTGGAGAATTAGCTCTGCTGTATGCATAAAATTGATAATAATATTAAAATAAAAGACAAATCAGAGCTTACATAGCATACAATTTAACCTCACGTAATTTCCCATTTTATAAGTTAACTTATAAATCGTTGCTCAAATCCGGTAATTTCTTGTTACTGGTTATGGAGTTTGTAAGTGGCCTTCACCTACCCATTTCTCCCTTAACAATTTACTAATTGTTCCCCATATTTCTTCTTTTGCAAGTGTTGAAATTATGCACTTCATGAGCTTTCTAGTTGCAAGATATAATTTCAGTGCAGTGACGTCATTGATTTAATATTTTCATATTTCTACATTGCTGGTGAAGTATTGAGGTATTAAGTGTTCCATCATTACTGCTGGTTTCCAACATGTTTTCATAGTGTTCTCAACTGTTGCTACCGTACTGAACCAGTACATCTGTGTTCTCATAAGCATCTACAGACCTCAGTGAAGCGTGTATTGAAAGTGTTCATATTTCATAAGACTTTTGACATCATTTATAATACTATAGGCGTTAAAACTTGTCCAATCTCTCCTTACGGTGCACCATACAAAATTTAATTTTAAGGGAATTTTTAGTGTTACGCCAACCAATTATCTTGTATCGTTTTCTTTCATGTCGGCTGATCAAGGGGCCAAAACTAATAATTAGGCCTCGAAACATGTCCCACTAATGACCACACAGTGATCATATTTAATAAAAGTATTGATCAGGCGGAACCTTTAACCTGTATATACTAACGTTCCACGGTCCTTAAAATTATGTTATATATTCGACTTTTCCCCTCTACAGAGGTTTTGGAACGGCGTACCGGTGCGTACCGTCACAATTCTAGCCCTGGTTGTAACTAATGACAGGGGTCGCCCCCTTCTCAATCCTGAGTAGTAAAAGTACAGAGGAGGACTCAATTAACCCTACCTCTTTTTAGTAAATAATGAGAAATATTTTATCTTACCATATTTCTGTATGTTTTTGATGTTGTGTGTAGATAGGCGTTAGCATTTCTACCCCTTATTATTGTCACTTGCTTGTTGTCAGGGAAGAGATGAAAGGAGGTTCCGTGTGGGAGTAATTTTTACACCCACATGCTCTTTTGTGCATCCCATAAGAGGTGATAATATCGATTGGAATGAATATAATAAGTAGTTGTGAAGACGCGACCATGGCTACATGCGACTAACTGCCCCAGCATTTGTCTGTAGATGTACACTGGGAACCATATAGAACTCTTTCTAGTTTGGCCGAGGGTGGGGATCATACCCACTCATCTTCTGAGTTTGCAGACTGACCAAGTGGCCTGAAACATTTAACTTGTGTAGTATCGGAAATGTGCTGAGCTCTTAGTCTGTCCTAAGGAAAGAACTATAAGGGTTGGATTCAATACACATGTTTCAAGCCTGGATTTCTATTTTCCTGAATATCTGTTGATACTGCTGATCACAGGAAACCTGTCTTAACAAGTGATGTTTGACTACATTCATGAAAGCATTTCGAATAGTTTTCCCTATTAGTTCCCTAATCTCTTCGTTGTCCTGTATCTCTATTACGAAGTACGGGCTCCCATGCAACAGACGAGATAATGCTTGCAGCTAGTAGTATCAATTTGCTGCAGTATTGATGATATGTACTCTACATAAAAATCCCCCTCCAGAAGCACTTAATTGGCTTACTCTTACTTCTTTTGAATATTTATTAGATCTAACTGCAGTGTTTTGTGAAAAATCTTTTGTAAAATATTGTATAGATGATGTTTCTAAATAATCTTAAACGTTAATTTGTAAAAGGTGTGCTGGTACAAATCTTGCGGGCTTAGTCGCTTGTTACTCAATGATACATGAATTAGATCCCATGACCCCTTCTGGTCTTACAGCTAAATATTTAAAAATAAATAAGAGCTCATTTTTCCATTATGCTTATGGATATTCTTTCCATTAAGGTATCATTTTCTCTTACACTAAGATTCACTTGGTTTGTAAAGGAGTGCTGGCTTGGTGGTGTGTTATACAGAACTAGGGAGGATATAACGATCATCTCCATCAGGAAGATGTGATGGACAGTATGAAACTAGTGTCTGGTAGTTGTTAAGCGTATATATCTCTACAACAATTAAGCTGTGTTGTACAATTACATATTTGGTTATTTGTTGTTAAATGTGTAAGTTGATAGCAAAGAAATAAATTATTCCATCTTATTATCCCTAGGAGTTGAAAGAAGAAATCCATGTTGAAGAAAGTGTTGCAAGTGGAAATCCTTTGAATGAGTAAGTGGACATCGTAATGAGAAAAAGTGTTCTTCCGTTTTTATGAGTGCATAACTGAAAATGTTTCATTGGAGCATATGATACATATCTTATATTGACTTTCTATTCAGCAACCCTCAAATTATCCATTCTCTTACAGTTCTTTCTGACTTGGTGGAAACCAACTTCATATGGTAGGAGGAAAGTACATGCCACAGTGAAGAGAATGTGACTGCAATATGAGTTTTGTTAGGAACGTCCACTACTTTTTAACTCCCCTAGTTTGTTGCTCTGTCCTCAGTCCCAGATGACTCTTTTGTAACCTAAAGTTTTGAGCGTAAATAGGTTCCTTCTCACCCACTATTGGTACAAGTAAATCCGATCAAATATCTTCTACAACTAACCTTGAACTCTAGGAGGATTTAAGTAATTTGACAGGGATCAACATATCCCACATAAGCTCTAGGGTAATTGTAGGTTGGGAATTCAAGATAATATTATCAGGAGAGTTTTATGAGAAACCGCAATGGTGGGATGGGGGTTGGTTTGCAACATAAAATTTACCAACTTCTCGGCCTACCAATAGTTGTCTCATCTTTGTGTCTGCGGAGTTTTTGTTGGGTACCTTGCTCGTGAGGAGAAATACACATTGTGTACACTGGTCATGCTGTAGGGTTAACGTAATAACACATCAGGCATGTCGACCTGAATCAGCTAGATAAATCAACTCATGCGAATAGTATTTCATTGGAATTTTAGCCTTCACGTCTTCATGATGAAGCTCCGGCAAATATTCTTGGTTATTGCCGTGTTTGTTGCGGGGATTCGCCTGGGTGCACAAAGTCAGGCGCATTAGCGGACTGTCCGGACCACCGCTGGGGTAGTGATCTTTTGGGCCATGCTATCTTGTAGCTTCTTGTTCCTTGTGCGTCTGAGGCGTCGTGGTTGTCAACCCAGGATGTTGAATGACCGTACCTCGCCATATACTTAAAATATGGTCACTGGAAGGAAGCTTTTCATTTTCTTGGCCACTAAAGGAGATACCTGGCTGTGTGGTAATTCTCCTTGGACCTAACTCTCTACACTGGTTGTAAGATGCCGGTACAGGTATTTTCTGATAGTGATCTGACATTTTCTATTTTGCTTACATCTTACCAGAGACATCGCCTCTTCTCTTCTAGTTGAAGGGTTCAGTATCATATCCAATGTTCACTTGAGAACTGGTTCTATGCTAAAATTACTATCATTAGTTTCTCTACGGCTGCTGAAAATCAATTTAACCAGGATCCTATGATTATTGTGAATTTCTTTTAAACTACTGTAATGTATGTCTGAAATTATCGGCACTGCTTATATCATTCCCAACCTCTGACTGTTTTACACATATCCTTGTATGTATTGATGTTGTAACAGAGGGAAATTTAAAGGAATTACGCACAAGGATGATCTAAATTATCAATATAATTTAACTATAGATTAGAACCTGCTCATAAGAAGGTTTGACTAATGAGGCTCTTGAGAATAGAAAATGTGGTGTAATTGCCATGGGGCTAAACCAGGATCTATTATACATACAATAGTTGAAATTGGTTGTGATATGAATTAACCTAAGCCCTGAAGGAAAACAAACTAAAACACCACAAGTAGAATTCATGGTAAATGTGGGTTAGGAAAATTTAAATAACTTTAACAAAAAACAATTCAAATTTAACAAGAATAAGTAGAATAGTCAAATAATCTAATTTAAACATTTTTAAGTTAATTTTCGTCAAAAGAAAAAACATTGTGGACAAAGACGAAATGAACCCTGACGTAAAAACATTGAGCATAACGCAATCTCCTCTGAAGTGCAGGGACAAATTTCTACATTGCATTGAACATTAGGTTAAAGGAATCTCCATCTTATATCACGAGGGTCCTATAGAACAAGTGCTATGTAATATGCATGAGTCAGTTCACGTTTCTCTGACTCACGTGCACCTGCATCACATCAAATAATGCTACGCCTTGCATCCGGTTGCGTCAGCTTGTTTATCGCATCAGTTATCTGTTGATGTAACGTTATAAACACCTGCTTTGCTTGACGTCATACACTCCAAGATTCCGCTTGTTTCAGCAAAAGTCATTGTTTCACAGGCATGCTTCCTGTAATGATACACCTTGCAACCGGTTGAGTCAGCTTGTTTTGTTTTATCCCACTTCTCCTCAATTCGATGATCGTGCATCGCAGATCTTTTTCAATTTAGACCATGTGACAGAAGATGGTGGACATGCATTCACCATCTCTGTATTTGCATAAAGCAACCATGAAAAAATGACCTCTTAACATTCTCTACCCTAACACTTCCCTCCCTAATCACCAACGTAACTGCCACTGCCTTTGGCCGATCATTAAAGATAGCTCGCTCAGCTTACCTCACCGCCCCTCCCTAGCCGCCACCATCTTTGCTCTACCTATTAAAGATACTCCCTCCTCGGCTACGCTGACAAATAAGTAAATAATAATACTGCCCTCACCATCTTCTCCCTAGCCGGCACCATCTTTGCTCGACCGATTAAAGATACCTCGCTTAAACACCCTACCCGTCTCCTGTGAACATCTCCTAACCGTACACCCCGAAGTAGCAATCCAACATCACGTTACCTCCGCGAAAGAACTGCTAACCCACATAATATCCTCATAAACCATTATTTTACCCCCTACAGTGGGGGTAGTTTTTAGCTTGGGGTTGAAATTACTTGTTCTTTGGAATATGGGCATTACGCCCTTTTGTTTGAACCCTCACACGATTCTCTACAAATAGTAGTTCGCGACATTAATCGGTGGCATCTCGAGTAGACAACTTTTTTGTTAAAGGGAATCGAGTGGTGCACGGTGTGGTTAGGTTAGGTGAGGCTAGGTTACGTTAAGCCATGGTCACCATCTTTATTTGAAACGCGCTATCCGTGAGGGCGGTTGCGCGCGGCCGCCATCTTGTGTGGAGGTGGAGGTCGTGTTACCGATTCAAAACCACGGCTTACCGCTCTGTCGCACAGTGATTGACCACTGGAGCTATGAAACCCCGCTGTAGTAGCCTCTCGAGTCCTCTTGTCCTGCCTACACACGGTCTTCTGCACCTCACGGAATATTCCTGCACAAAGCTGTCATAGTTCATCTCGCATACTCATATGTATGCTATGTCACACTCGACTGACTCTCTGATTCGTTGCAGCCCACTTCGTTGACTGACTGCACCGTCGTACACGTGTCACTGAACTCTGCTGCTTGGCGTTCCTTACATAGTTGGCTGGTTAGTCTCAGTCATTCCAGGTGGATTTGATACGAGACCTTGCAGTGTCTTTTTGGTCTGTCTTGAGAGTCCCACGTCATCTCTTGGAGAACCTTTGTGAAGCATATTTACATGCGTACCACCTCCCGGTATCACCACCTACAAATGCCATCCGCCAGCACGCCATTTGCCCACCGCGCTCTGTAGGGTGGTAAGACAAACTGACGGATTGTCGAGTTCAGTGGACGGAAGTAAGACTAAATCGTGAATTTGCCACCATGTAATTATTTTAACTAAATTAGTTGGGAGGCTGACAGTACCTAGATATTTTATACCGACGGTAAATTGTGTGTATTGTGTCCATTTGACGGAAATCCAACGCCCACTTACGCATGGATCTCGAAATCAGCCTAGCACGAGACTAAAAACATCTTAGGGTCTATATGGGTGAACAAAAGCAAAACCTTGCTTAACTGATCTTGAGACCCACACTACAATAAAGACAGGAGGTATCACAAGAATATAAATACCACAGTTTCTTAAAAGTCTACCATTTTATTTCTTTCACAACGTAAATAAAATCAAAATATCATTTATCTCCACAGGGTGAGAAGGTAATATTTGAAATAAGAACTATCTTGATAATGAAAACAGACTGTTGGCCCTGGGAACCTAACTAACCTGCTCGTATCTCATTCCAAACTGGAGTAAAGAGGAATGAAAACCTGATCATATTGAAAACATCACACAAATGTAGAAACATTTCAATGATGTTTACATTAAATCTATTTGCATGAAACCCCGAAAATGATTACTCCATCTGTTATCTGCACAAACTGTATTATTTTTATATATTTCCTGGTACCATTCCAGGATGTTCAGAAAATTAATAGTCCACCGGTATTCAACTGTTAACATATTTTTTTTACTTCTTTTGAACATTTCCAAAATTCATCCAAAATATTGACTTATTCCATGAAATTTTATATGCCTGATTTGACACTTCACATTTAATATTAATTTAGTTTTATGTTTTGAAATTATTTTGAAAAATTTCTCTGACTCCAACAATTTCCAACCAAAATATATATTCCAAAGATTATAATTCGTAGTTTCAAAATTGAGTGACTTCATATTAATTTATTCCTCACAGTAATTTCTCCACATTTATTTGGGATTATAATTTCACTCTTGACTAAAACACAAAATCTAATAATTCCTACTGGAATGTATAAGTTTACCAATTTCTATCTTTAATTAGCACAATATTGATGCAACTCAAAAATCTGAGAATATCGGATATTATTATTTGAATCATATTATTTTTAATTTCATTTCTGTATAAACCTTTCTTCATTCAGCCTATTTATAGTTAATCAAAATTTATCAAAGTTTAAATGCACCAGGTCATTTCGTCCTTGCATCTGGTTAGGATCCAAATATCTAAAGTGTGGTTCAAAACACCACCTCGCTCTGTAAGCGACTTTGAATTATCGGTAAGTAAAATGAGGTAAATAAAAATATGAATTCTACTGATGATGTTATATGCTGATTCATAACGGGGCGACTACACTCTGTCTTACCCTTCTTTTAGCACAATTATGGTGTGGGGTAAATTCACTCCCTGTGACCGACATAATATCGTGTCCACAATACCTTTGAAATATCACTCAGCTCTACAGGCTGCATAGTTTAATTTATACACATCACTGATGAGCCATGTCACATGCATGTAACCCATCTCAAGGCCTTCACTATCGCCTGGGCAAAATACAACAGCTATACATCAATTAGTTATTATGTAATCATATTTTCTTCTTATACTGTACCCATTCGCATGTTGAGAAATACATGGTTTGTTACACTGAATCACGTGGCATCCTCACAATCTACGGTTAAAAAAGCTTGCAATAGCGGCTGCAAGGTTTTCACTGTTTGTGGCGTTCAAGTTAACCACAGGAACTGTTATTTGTTCACTGACTTGGAATATTTTGTGTCCCTCGTGGACATAGAATTCTGAAGGTCTCGTGGTTGACATGTGATGTTCCACGGCGTTGTAATTTTCACAAATGTTCCCAAATTTAATAATAACTTTGTTCACGCACACACAGGCGTTAAATATAAATCGATGGCATACTACTTGTTGCATAAAAACGCAACGATGAACGTTGATAATTTCCTCTCCTTCCAGGAGGACTATTTCCTCGTCTAACAAGACGGACAATTTCACACGTCCGGTGTGGACGATAAACCAAACTCGAGTGCGTAGTACGGCGCTCCTGCCTGCTGGATCTAGTGAATTCCATGTCGTTTAGCAATTAACTCCTTCCGTTTCGCGTATCTGCGATGTAAAACATCTAACCATAATATAAAATCACATTCACCAGAATGTTTAGAATATGCTGAATTGTAAAATGAGATGATCTGAGCCTTGTGAAAAATGGAGACGCGTTAATAAGGACTCAGATAGAGAATTCGTGGATTTCTTCAAAGTCAAAAGTACATCCATAATCATCTCCAGCCATGCGCTGGTCTTCGGGTGCGTTCAAAGATTATGCATTACATTAGTAAATGTGTTGCAAGGAAAAATATCACAGAGCATCCGCTCAGCGGGCTCATTTGCCTCTCCGTCGTTTCAAATAAAAATGAAGGGATGCATTTTTATTTGATTCCAAGTCCAAATCAAGCTTGTTGATATTTTTTTAAAATTAGCTGCGTTGAACGTGCCATTACGCTCGCCAGTCTGAAGATCTTCTATAACATAGCTCCCATTGTTCAGGGGTTCTTGAACACGATTAAGCCCATATTACAATGATAGGAACTTCCCTTGTACTCTGTCTATGGGACTAGAAATCCCGGTCTCCTTCCAAGAACAAGATCTCCTGCGACGAGTGGTTCTCTAAATGCCTTTTGTCTCGTCCTCCTCAGGCGTTTCGCATCTTGTCTGTCCAATTATTCCTAGCAGCTGGAAGTCTGCTTGCATGCGAGGGTTGTAAACAAGATAGTGTTACAACTACACGATTCCACACTCGCATTGGCATCTGGTTCAAATGCAAGACCATAGGTATTTGACCAGTGCTTTCATGGACAGTTGAGTTGATGCAATTTGTCATTACCACTAGGACTTCGGTCCAACGCCAGTGTTCCTCCTGACAGTACAATCGACAGAATTTGGTAATGGTGGGCATAAAACATTCTGCCGGATTGCTCTCTGGGTGTCTTATCGATGTTAATACATGCCCTATTCCCAATTCGTTCATGGCATCAGCAAATTCTACAGAGGTAAACTGTGATCCGTGGTCAGTCAACAGGAATTGTGGCTTTCCTGCCTCCGGTATCACTTGGCGTTTGATCCTTTGTATTAACTGATGTGCTGTGGCTTTCTGTATCGGATGGAACATCGTATATCCGGTGAACACGTCGATAGTCACGACGATGAAACGATTCCCTCGACGACCCTTCGGGATCGGTCCATAAAGGTCCTGGGCGTATGGGTCTAGGTGGCTCTTTCAACAAGTGTGACGTGTACTTGTTACGCTGGCAAGCGTCACAAGCACGTAAACACTGTCTAACAGAGGTTCCTAACCCTTTCCAAGTGAAGGACTCTTTAATCGTGGCACTGGTCTTGCCAGTCCCTCCATGTTCAATGGATGAGTGTACCAATAGAACAACAGTTTCTTGGTATCTCCTCGAAATAACTCCACGAAGTTGAGTGTGGTCCTCATCAACGAATTTATACAGAACACGATGATAGATTAAATAGTTATCGGCGATAGCAGCTGTCTGGGGCATAATGGATATCCTGGGCATCCATTCGGTTTTCCAAAAAACGTATGATATTCCTCAGCTCCTCCTCACGTCTTTGTCCTTCGGGTAGACGACAAGGCGGCGAAGGTGTTCTTCGCACTCTCCCTCGACGTCAATGGCATTTACAGTGGCTTCCGGATTCCGGCTGAGAATGTCGGCCAACACATTCTCTCTGCCGGGTCGGTGTACGATTTCCGAATCAAACTGTTGGAGAAACAGTGTCCAACGTGTGATCCTGTCGCTTGCCAGTCTTGTACGTAGTATGAAGGTCAAAGCGTGTTGGTCGGTCCTCATTACAATTTTCTGGCCCCAAAGAAGTTTTCACCAGTATTCAAATGCGTAGACTTTTGCAAGTGCCTCAATCTCCGTGGTAAAATAGTGGGCTTCGTGTGCCTTCAAACGCCTGCTTAAGAAAGCAATATCATGGCGATTCTTCTAATCATCCTCCTGCAGTGGGATGGCCCCGATCCCAAAAGCAGATGCGTCAATTTCCAGGATGAAATTCCGGGAGTAGTCCGGATATTCCAACTATATTTTTAATGTTCCCAGGTACTGTACGAGGTTAGACGGGAGTCATGTCGTGGTGAGCCAAGAGTTGGATAAATCTGCGCTATGTTTTGTGGTTAATCATTATGGGTTTCCTCTCTCTGTACATTATAACAAGCCACGGTTATTTAAAGTATCTTATTTTTTCTTGGAACATAAAAGTAATCACTCGTCTCCACACAATTTCTGTTACCATAAATAGTAGTAACTATTCATTTGCGATGTATTCAACAGTGAAGCACACAGTCTGCATATACAAAATATACACCATAATCCATAAATCCAATATTATTATTCGGTAGGGAATATAGTATTTACGAGCACGTAATTTTGTTAGTCATCTGGGGTTCAGTTGCTCGGATTCCATTAAATAATCATTATAGCCTCGCACAGCCATTCTGATAGAGTGACACAATGTGGGAGAAGAAAATAGATGAACACTCGCCGAGGAAGTATGAATCAGGACACAATATCCGTAACCATTCAATAATTTCAGTAATTGAACTGATCAAAGACCAGGCTGACTTTTGGCAAATAAGATGAGTGCGTGGAAATAATTACCCATTGCCTATTATAAGCAATTCTTTTGAAATTGATATGGATTATATATATAGAGTGGTTCACCAACCCCTTATCTTTTTTGCGGGGTAGGTAACCCGACTAATGCGTGTATCATATTCATCCTAAAAACATTACTACCTGCTCCTTTACGGCATTAGTACAACTTTACCGTAGAGTTCATGCTCGCGAATGTAGTAGAAATCATTAGCGGTAGTGTTATTTCAATGACCTCAACTATAATGCATGTTTTAAACAATCACAGCTCCGAATAACACTAACTTACGTTTGGACAGGTGCCTATGGGGGCTACGAATAGATTCAATACGTGCCAGCAATTCACTATGGCTATCAGTAGCCAAAGAGGCTAAATCATACATTTCTGGTGTTGCGTCAGGTATGCTGTCTGGTAGCAGGTTCGATGTCCGTGCTGGTACATGCTTTTTTTGTTTAATGCCGATTACAGTGGATGTACAATGGCCACTTATGTACCTGTTCCAACCAGTGATTTTTTATTTGGTCCTGAAAAGTACCATTTTTATCCGATGGTACGTAGTCAGGTTCGACAACGACATAATGATCTGTAGAACAAATACAAGGCACTCTGTATATTCCGGGTATGAAAGTAGGTTAGTAGTGCCGATTCTAAGCCACCCATTTTATTTGTACCCGACTGTACATGTTAAAATAATTAATATCTGGTGAACCCATGGTCGGATGTTAACAAATGAGGTGTCGTTGGACTCGAGCTGACGGGGGCTTTGCTATGGACTACGTATTATATTTTTCAACTTTTTTTTGGAAATGTTTGTTTTCGAAAATAGGCGATAGTTTGACAACCAAACATGATAGAACGATGTGCAATGGCTCAAACGAATGGTCTTTATGACCTTTATTTTCTATGATAAGTTTTTTATTTCTTATGTTTTTTTGAATACACTCGAATTTTGAAATTCCTATATTTTGGAAACTAGAAAGATTACAAAAAAGTTTGTTTGACATAAATGAAAGGTCCCTATGCCTTCTACACCCAAAATAAATTTCAAGTCTCTAGGATAAAAACTTGACAGTAGTGGTAGGTTGTTCGTTCTGCTCCACTTAGGAAGTTGTGAGCCCCTGGCGGCCTTGGAATGGAAGGAGTCATTCTAGGAGGGCGTGCTTGGATTCGTTTATTTCGTCTCGTTGCACTCTTTACGGGAATGTAGGTGTCGAAAAGGTGAAAAGCTGGAAAAATGTGTTTTTAAACTTGTTTTATCTCACGAACCAATCATGCTAGAGGCGTGTACGAGGGGTCCAAGGACTCGGGGTGACGTCCTCTTTGCTATGGACATCTCGTTATATTAAAAAAAATGGAAACTCGATTTTGGGTTAAATGTTTTTTTTTTTTGCTGATATCTCACGAACCAATAAGCCTAGAGACTTGTACGAGGTGCCATTTTTTTCTTCGCGTTGTCCTCTTGCCGAGGATGTTCAAGTTGTGCAGGAATGAAAAACCATTTTGAGGTAAAACCGTGATTTTAGACTTTTTGCTATATCTCGCAAACCAATAACGCTAGAGACGTGTACGAGGTGTCATAGGACTCAGGCTAACGCCCCCTTTTTGAAACTATTTTTGAAATTTTGACAAAGGGTCTAACGACACTTTTGTTGAAAAAAAATATTTACCTGTGTAAAATGTTCATGAAGCGTGGTTGTTGAGAGAGACGATACTGCTAGGTGTGTGTGTTTCAACGAACCTGTCGCTGACCACGGTGGCTGTGCTCAATAGAACATTCGATATTTCGACGGGTCTGTTTATGAAAGAGCGAGGGGTCGTTTTTTCTGATATTTTACCCTCGAAGGGGATCTTTAACGTGTAAACGGTTATGAGAACTTGGTTCTATGTTGGTTGCAGGGAGTACAGAAAACAAACTTGCAGAGGAGCAGACTAGCAGGATGTGAATGTCATTTGAGCTTATTGGAATGCGCTGATCAGACTTGACAGCAAGTGCAATGGAAAATGACAAAGACGCTTGGAGGTTAAATAATCTGACAACCGTGGTGGCAGGGGAGTGCGAAATGCATGCATACACATGTGAAGCCACATCAGGGCTAAACAAGTCACATCCTGTCTTGCTTCGTACGTGACAAAATGCAAGTTCATGTGAAATTTGACCTGGCACAGGTGTTCACTTTGGACGTTAGCTGTCCACGTGCCCGATAACAGAATGTTCAAGCGTCGGAAAAAATAATTATACATGCAACGTAACATACACACATGAAGACATGTCGTTATCATTTCCACTCTCACTTATGTGACTACCTTTGAACACACTGCGTTGCGTGAAACACATGGTCTTGTTTAACAGTTTTGGTGTTGGTGGAAAATACTTAACCTTTTTGTGAGGTAGGTATTTATTTATATATATTTATTCATTTATATATTTATTGATTTATATACATTTACAAACAATTATTTATTGATTGTTGAAGTTATAAATAAATGTTTATTTATTTGTTTGCAGATAAGCAGTATAGGTTACATGTCTGAAATACAAGAAACCATTGCACTTTTGACCCCACTAGAAGGAAACAGCCACAAGCCAGTGCAAGTGAAGGTGAGATTAATCTTTTTAAACTAACTTGTTTCATTTTCTTGTTTGATATTATTTTATTTTATTTTATGAGATGCATGTATTAACCTGAATTTAGGTATTTATAGCGGTTTATTTAATTTATTTATCCTTAGAAACTTGGAAAGAAAAGCTTTACCGCCTTAGCAGTGACTGAAAACCGGAGACGCAGTAGAGTGCAACCATTGTTTCCAGGCAGTGAACTATTGAAAACTCAGGTAAGTCTAACTTAAAATTGCTATTCTATTTTACCACTAATGAAAAACCCCTAGACAAAAAAAATTCATTACCTGTACATGACTGGGACAATGATTGCTTTCTTGATTAATGGCTATATTGTTGTTGACTGAAAAGTACAATGCCATATTGGATTTCCTAAAAACAAAAATGTATATTTATTTTTTGGGCGATTCCCTATGGACTCAACGAATATCCACAGGTTTGAACAAGATAATCTGGACAAAACGACATGACATTCATTTTTTGTTGTTTATATATTGGTTAAAGGGGGATGTAAATGACTGCAGCGTTATTAAAAAAATATGTACATTAGTGTCGGCATACAGTTTATTTCTGTAATGGTGTTTTGATATATTAATGCCAAATAACGTTAACGTTTTATTTACAAGTATTGATTGAGTGATTGATTGAGTGATGGGTTATTTTGTTTGTTTTTTATAGGTGTGGTCAAGCGCCATTAACATAGTGCACAGACAATGTAAAAGCTATACATTGTGCTCTAAAGTACACTGTGCAACGTTAATAATTTACAATAAGAAAAAAAGTTTTATTATAACACATGGCATTAGTAGCAAATACGACAAGTGAGCAAGCTGGTTTACCACGTGGGTTAAATTTAAAATCAGAACATGATCGTTGGTTAACATTTGAATCCTGGCCTGTAGGCTTTTTGTCAACACATAAACTTGCAAAAGCCGTTTTTTTTACTTGAACCGAGAAGATGTGGTGCGCTGTGTGTTTTGTCGTATTGAACTTTCACACTGGGATGAAGGGGATGATCCCTTTAGAGACCATTTGCGATGGTCTCCTTGTTGTCCTTACAAGCTTGGAAAACAAGTGGGTAACCTACCCGAATATCCATTTTCCCGAACCACAAGACCATTGGCTACTACTTACGTTGCTGAATTACAAATAAATAATAATAATAATGATGTATTACAAACCAACGTTAGTGTCGATATATGTGGTCCATATGCCATAGACAGTGTTGAATTGGTGTGTGCTTTTGAAAAATTGGGAGTTGGCAAGACTAACGCACTAGTACACCCAGAGTACAGCTCTGTTGAAAAACGTTTAGAATCTTATAAAAATGTTTGGCCATTAATATTAAAACACCTTACCAAACAGCAAAGTGAAGCTGGATTTTTGTAATACTTGTGAAGGGGATAAAACAATTTTTTTTATTGTGGATTTGCTTTTTAAGGTTTGGCAAATGGCTGATGACCCTTTTGTGCAACACGCTCGTTTGTTACCTAACTGTAGATACATGGTGTTGCTTAAAGGTCAGGAATTTGTGAACACTATTCGTAAAGAAAGCGTGATTGCAGCACAAGAGATAAAAGTGCCTTTAGAGTAAGAACACGCGGAGCAAATGCATGAGGCTAAAAAAAAGACTTGTCTCACGAACAGATACTAAAGTGTGATCAATAATTCTGTACAATTTGTTATCATGATGAACTAGGTGTTGTATTTTTGCCTTGTGGACACATGATAGCATGTTGCGTAGATTATTAGCTGGGGAATAACCTAACCCCCAAGGGAAGATGATAAAGAAAAGGAAGTGGGTTTCGGACTGGAGAAAGAAGGATGGAAAAATAGGAAGAGAATCCAAAAAAAGTTATAAGTTTAACCTTAAATGTACTCAAAGGCAGCTGCCGCTGCAAATCCTCTCTCCGTCACCTAAAGTGGGTAGGGACCCGGACGAACCTAACGGGAAACGCAGCCGGAACTTGGGCTGTTCTCATGAAAGCTGCTTTAGTGTATTCCCCCTCAAGCATACATATGCCTACTATGGGGAAGGGTGATGGTCTGGCAAGACAAAGAGTAACAGATTTATTGTGTATCTGTTCAAAGGAGTTTGTTTTTAAACAAGTAATTTGAAGAATGCCAATAATTTGAATCGGTTTCGATATTTTTAGTTTTTGAAATTTTAGAATTTCTAAAGAGCGACCAAATGCTTCCAAGAAGGATAGAGATAAAGCAATTATTCCTTTAGGAATAATTTTTGGTAAGTGTACTGTCCCCGAAATACCTACCATCAGCATGCTGGAATCCCACGAAGACAGCTGGATCGTAGAGCCTGGAAATCCCGGCTATAAAATTTGCCAGATTCTACCCAACATGAGACGAGGAAATGGGGTACATGAATTCCTAACTGAGACTACGTTAAGAAAAACCAAGGTGAACGGCATAAAAACTCGAAAGCACAAGAGTAACAATGAACGCAATCTCAGGTGTGTGGGAAAACCACTGAAATACCCACCGCTGGCCTTCTTAACGTGGTCTCTTATCGTTTCTATAAAGTATCACACTTCGAATATTTTGAACTGATCAAATAAAATTTTATTCAGAAAAAGAAAATATAGTGTAAGTCACTATACTATACTTCAAAGCAAAGTGCCCAACTTCCATCCGAAGTTTCATGAACATGGAGAAAAGAAAGAAATTAGCCCCACATTCATCAATGTAATTGACAGCATTTTACCCAAAAATGGTGAACACCAATCAAGTGTATATTCCAACATAGATGCTGATAGCAATAGCAACATTTAAAAATAAAGCCTGGAAATTTTCATATTTACAATACATATCAATTTATACCCTGAAAAAAAAAATATTTAAAGCTATATTACAAATGTACAGTCATTTTCGCAACACCTTCTTAGCGTGTTTCTTTTTATAGGATTCAGAAGTGACATCTTCCACATAATTTATTATATTTATGTTTGCTGGTTTTCTTTTATTTGATTTTGATTTTATTCATCTCTTTTGACCGAACAATAAAGCTAAGTCAAAAATTTAATTCTTTCTTTTAATTTTAACACCCTTCAAATGAACTGTCCTCGCCAGACTGGAATTAGTGATTCTTAAAACGCCTGTTAAGCATTGCATTGATACAAATAATCGAAAATTTTACCATATAGGTTTATTTCAATATGCCTGAAATGCATGAATTTCACAACAAATTATTTACTTGAACTGATAGTGAAGTAAATTGCCCTAATTTCACAATCTATCTGAGTGGATTACTCTCTATATTACAACTTGGAATATTCCATTGAATACCCTTTTAAGAATCAAGGACATTAGTCTCAACATGGCTTTGCCATTCAATATCATGCTATATTAAGCATTCATCTTATTCATATTATCAGGCATTACTATTATCTCTTTAGCGCTTCAACTAGTTATCTTTCTTAGTGGACAAAAATTCAGCTTAATTTACAAGTCACATTCACAGTGAAATATTGTTGCTAAATCTATACAAGTTTCTTTACAATTCAATTAATCACTGTTAAATTATTATTTACGATCAATATGCATAGCTTTTAGTAAGGGTTAAATAACAATTAAATTTTTGTCGATATATCTACTTCCACATAAATCTAGTCTGGGATTCGCGTTAATAACATAGGGTGAATGTATTCAAATGTCTTCAAATTGTGTTTAAGACATCTGTCTAGTCCATTAATAATGGATCTTGATCGAATCTATTAAAGCAAACGTGATGTAAGATCACAAAAAAAAACGTTAGAAAGAAATTGGATCAAGTCAAGATTGCAAATCAAAGCAAATCCGCTTTCTTCACTGAACCGGCTTCCTACAGCTTACTGCAATATTCGAAAATCAACTTGAGTACTGAAATTTCACTTTTGAGCGTATAACAGCCCTCTACAATAGGCTTACGGAAGTAAAAACTCCAAAATGAGTCTACTCAAGCTCGAATAATGTCATATGAAGGCATAAAACTATTGTTCATTTTCAATATAAATCAAACACGAAAACTGATTAATTCTGAGTGGCCTAAAGTTCCTCTTCTCTACATTAAATAAATCCCCAGAAAATTAATTTGAATTTACAGTAATCAATAGAAAATTACACTATAATGCAATTAATTACAATGGGTGCATCCTTTTAGTAGAATCAAGACCCTGTCCAGAATAGAATCAGTCTTGACACTGGAATCAAGCCTAAACTCCATTCTTAGACATTTTACAAAAATTCCCGAAAAGAAAATAAGTGTGGCAGGGAGGTAACGTTAGAATGAACATGCTTAGCTACAATTGATGATGGTTAATCCAGTACCTTAGATGATTCTTGTAGATCTCGACACGACACAGTCATGTCCAATGTGACTGTACCCTCCATGCAAACAATGGAAGTCTTCACTGTCCCGGAAAGCGAGAAACGAACCCTGGATCTCCAGACATCGCCCATCCAGACTGAATGTTCCACTCTAATACCAACGACAGTTTCTTTCATCTTCGGATAACGTCCCATCAACCGCAGCACGCAATGCTGTCTACATCGGCCCGAAAACCAAAGTTCATCGGCCCCGCGTGATCGGATCATTTTGATACACACTGTACTGCCAAACAACAGCTGTGTTCGCAATCACCAGCACGGGCCGTGCGACGTATAGCAATGGAATGCACGTAACTTCGCTCGGATAGTGACACTCATGTTTAAAACATCTAGCCGCACATGCTCAAATCACTTAAGTTCATGACAGCCTTTCCTCTCGACAAGAACTTGCTCAACATAGTTGCAAGATCACAGACATATGAGTTAGGCCAATTATAAATATAAAAAGAATATACAATATCCAAGCACTTGTATTGAGAAATACTTATCAAACGAAGGTGCTAATTGTTCTGACAACACACACGAAGTAAGTGTATCGTTGCAGCCCGTTCCAATGCGAAGAATGTCTACTGAAAGAACATTATGACTGTGTTCTTGTTAAAGCAAGTATCCACCTTTCATGCGAACACTATATGGCTGGCCTATAATGAACAGCTATCTATTAAGACAAACTGCGTTTTCATTTCGATTGCCATTTCCTAACCAGAACTAAAATTGGAGTCCTTTCCGACACTAAGGTAACTCTCCTCGGTACAATGATAGTACACTACTCAAGACAAACTTTCACTCACGGTGCACGTGACGTTTCGCCGCCGGTCACCGGTATATCTCTAAACATGTGTATTCGTGCGTGGCTTAAATCAATCTACCCTCTCCGTTTTTCAAGCCACGTCGCGACTGCGAGGTCACCTACAGTCGCGCCACGAGCGCTCAAAATAGGAACTGATAAGATGCAAAATATCTTATTTCCGGGTTCCTAAGAGTACAATTAATTGAAATAAGTTAATAATCCAACACCTGCTATAATTACAGACATGTTAAACTATGCCCGAACGTATAAAAGACTTGAATTCCCTACCACAAAAGCATAGTCTATCTCTTGTTGCTAATCGATAAAATAATCAATACTTCTAACCAAACAGCTGTGACGACAGTACAAGCAACGCATGCGCCCCGCTTCTCTCGTCGAGATCGCTATCCCAAGTCAACTTGTGGGTCGCGAAACATATGATCCTGTCTCGCCATTCTTGTTCACAGAAAAAGAACATATTACCTTCCCATAAAGGCAATCCGGTCATGAGAATGAAGGTACATATTCCTCTCGACAAGATACATAAAGTCGAAACAGACTTCTATGTATACGAAAACAAACCTCTCAAAATAATGGAACATCATTCTCATTTATTCATATAATCTTCTTGTAATATTTTCTAATGTTCTTCGCGTTAAAACGCCCAATGGTATCTCTCCCATCCAAACTAGTGACTTCGTAGCAATTATTACCAAAGACACGAGATATTCGATGTGGGCCGTGGAAGACATAAGCAAATTTTGTGTACTTTTTCCTGAGAACATCTGCTTTCGTAGGTCTTCTTATCAAGACTAAGTCATTCCTATTGAACGGCGGACGATAGCGCTTGTTTCTAACACGCTTCTGCCGTTTCTCAGCCGCATTCATGAGATTTTCACGAACAGAAAGTATTCTTTCTTCCCTTGTCGGTTCTTGATCTCTGGGAATATAGTTGGTGATCTCGCTCCATACTCTGGTAGGTTTTGTATTGAAGTGTACAGTCATGGGCACATCTGCGATACTTTCGTGGAACGTGGAGTTCATGCACTCTTCCATAAGTGGTATAAACTTAACCCAACTCGCATGATCTTCTGGGCAATATAAACGTGCGTATTTCGAAATTTCGCCCATTATACGTTCCGAGACGTTCGATTCCGGGTATCGTATACTGGAGAATACGTGATTTATACCCAATCTTTCCATAGCCGTCTCGAACTCCTGAGACGTAAACTGAGTTCCATGATCAGACAACAGTGATTCGGGCTTCGCGACTTTAGGAAAAACTCTCTTTTCCAATCGACTAAGGACCTGTGTAGTTGTGGCTTTCTGAATGGGATCAAGGGTCACGTACTTGGAAAACACATCGACAGTAACTAGGATAAATTGGTTTCCCCTAGCCCCCTTTGGACAAGGACCGTACAGGTCGCATGCCAACAGCTCTCTTGGCCTTGAAGGAATAATAGCTCGAGGTTCCTCCTTTGATAATGCTGAGGGGTATTTCCCTCGTTGGCACTCCTGGCACGTCTTTATCACGTCCGCTACAGATTCTCTCATCCTGTTCCATGTGAAGGTTTCTAATAACGTTTTAAATGTTTTATCTAACCCTCCATGTCCAGTGATGTTGTGAGCTAACCATATCAGACCCAAAGTGATCTTTGGAGGGACTATAATCCTGACTTTCGTCCTCTCCCTGTCGATATATTTACACACAGTGTCATTGCAGATCAGATACTTCACAGAACGCTTTCTAACCAGATGATAGCTCGGATCGGAGTCATCCATATACCCTTTCAAAAACCTGTACATAGCTCTAGTTGGGTTGTGTCTCTTCTGTGACACTGCTATCTTCTTTAGCTTTTCTAGGGTAGCCAAATGTTCCCTCTCCAACTGTACAGTGTTAATCTGGATATTGTTTGAAGGATTTCTTGAAAGGGCATCAGCTAACAGGTTGTCCTTACCAGGCTGGTGCACGATGGTGGCATTGAACTGTTGAAGAAACAATGTCCATCTCGTCAACCTGTCACTGGATAAGTCTGTTTTCAGCATAAACTGAAGCGCTCTGTGGTCAGTAACGATAACCACTTGATAACCCATCAATATCTTTTTCCATTTCTGCAAAGCAGAAATGAAAGCAAGTGCTTCCAATTCAGTAGTGAAGTAGTTTCGTTCATGGTTCTTCAACTTCCTACTATGAAAATCTAAATAATGTTTCTTGCCTTCGCTATCCTTCTGATAGAGCACTGCACTTATGCCTACTCTAGACGCATCAGATTCAATATAAAAAATCTTGTCGAACTCCGGATATTCTAATTTAATACAGTTCCTTAACATGTCCTTAGCCGCTTCGAATGCTTGGTTTGTCTCTTCTGTCCATTTCCATCTGTTGTTCTTTTTTAGAACTTCATAAAGAGGTGCCATAGTCACTGAATATCCTGGACAGTGGCTAGACAAGAATTGACACATGCCTAGGAATTCTCTTAATTGTTTGATCTTCATAGGCCTAGGGAATTGAGTGATCGCCTCAATTTTTTTAGTATTAGGATGATAACCCTTCTGGTCTATCGTGTGCCCCAGGAAATTTATGCGCTCATGCATGAATCTACATTTGTCGTAGTTCAACTTGATGTTAACCTGACGCAAATTATCAAACAACTGTCTGAGAAATCCTAGATGTTCCCGAGCGTCTGTTGATGATACAATGATGTCATCAATATAACATATTACGTGTTCTTTCACAGCATCAGTTAGCTTGTCGTCGAGAGCTCGTATGAGTGCTGGGCCACTGTTAATCATTCCAAATGGGACCCTGCAAAACGCATACGTGGTTTGATCGAAAAGGAAAGCGGTGTATTGGCGACTGTCTTCCTCAAGTTCAACTTGGTAAAATGACGCCGTGAGGTCTAATACACTAAAACAAGCTTTTCCTTTAAACTTCCTTAGAAGTTCACGAATCTTAGGTGGTCGGTCTGTTTCTAAGAGTATTCTTGTGTTAATTTTCCGTGCATCGAGACATAATCGCAGTTGTCCATTCGCTTTCTTCACTACCGTGATCGGATTTAGGAATGAGGATGCTTGTTTCTTAATAATACCTTCTTGCTCCATTTTCCTTATGATGACTTTGACTTCATCATAATATTTCTGCGGAATTGGGTACAACTTCGCCTGGTATGGAGAGTTATCAGTTAACCTTATCCGGTATTTAAAATCCTTAATCATTCCTGGTTTGTCGTCAAAAACGTCCTGATATTCCTCTATTAATTCTTTGAACTCCTGTTCAACGTCCTCAAATCCATCGGCTTTGAGTGCATACTGCTCCCTCTCTTGCTCGACTTCATTGACTATGTTTTCTAGGATATCCAATCTAGGGTGATCATCATTAATGTTATCTATATCTTGTTCTTCTATTGCCACCTGATCTGTAGCATCTTCATGAAATTTTATTAGTCTTTTATCCATATCAATCACAGCTCCAGCTTTGATAATAAAGTCCATCCCAATGATTAAATCAAAATTGATGTTCCTCACAACGACGAATATATTCTCGTATAGCTTGTTGTTTATCCGGAATTTCATCACAGCTTGAATTTTGCATTTCATCGACCTGTCTTTAAATATTCCTTTAACTTTCATAGAGCACGCTGGCAGTATGACAAAAGGATCTTCCTTTTTTAGTCTTTCAAAACAATCCTCGCTTATGATCGAAATCATAGCCCCCGTATCAACTAAAGCTCTACATAGTTGCTCTCCTACTTGTACTTGGATCACCGGTAGTTCAGTAGGCCTTCCTTCCTCTCTCCCTCCTTCTTCATATAAGAGGTCCTCGTCCGTTACGTTGAATGTTTCATTTATAGTTATCTCATATGGAAGTGTCAAATTCTGAATTCCTACTTGCGTTTCGAGATTGGCGTTTTTTTTTCTTCGTCAGGATCTCGTTCATTTCTCCCCTGACGACTAGTACTCGGTCTACTCTCTCGCTAATCAATCTCCTGATTTTCCCTCTCTCCTGAATTTTTTCGTCTGTTATTTTTAGACTTTTCCTGCTCGCTTCTGAGCCTTTGTTCCTCTTGATTTCGTTCAAATTCCTCCGTCCTATAGTTTTTGTATCTGCTATAACCAATACGTGGTCTATAGTTGGGGTTGTATGGTCTATCTCGGTACTTATTTCGATCATATTCATTATTCCGACGATAGAAATTTCTTTCTTCGTATTTTCGTGTCCATGGTTGTTCATTTCGTTCTGCGTAGCGATCGATCTGACGATCGTTCCTTTGGTAATTGTTCCTATTCCATCCTGGTTTAACATAGTTTCTGTTTTCTGGTTTGGCTGGATCTGTTTGCTGTGTTCTGTCCATGACGATAGTATTCACGGATCTGTGTTCATGTCGATTGTTTCTCATCACTGTGGGTGTCGTAACAGCGCTCACATAGTCCAGACGTCTCAACAAATCGTCCATCGCGGCTAAACTAGTGATTCCGGATGAAATTATGTTCCTCCTTACGTCAACAGGAAACTGTCGAGATATCGCCTCGATCAATTGTTCTTCAGTTAACGGAGGACGTAAAAATCTCAATTTCGATAACTGACAGGAAAAATACTCCGAGTAACTGGTCGGACCAGTACTTGAGTACTTGCTCGAATAGATTTCGGAACGAACGTTATTCTGAACTTCCGTAGACCAAAAACGATTGATAAATGCTTCGGCAAACTCCTCGAAGTCGTTAAACGTGTATCTAAACGCCCTGTGCCACTGAAGCGGTGCATCGGAAAGAAAACGCTCTACCACACGTAGTTGTCTTTCCCTTGGCACGTGAGATTCAGTAAAATAATCACGCATACTTCTTATGAATTCTATAGGTGTCGTCCCATCAAGATTATTGAAACGACGAGGTTTATCTTCAAAATTCCTAATAATTGTAATGTGGCCTGCCCAATTAGATGTGTTCAGATTGTAGGCTCCCGTTCCTGTATGTGTCATCGGTGACGGGTATGTTTGGACACGTGGATTAGCTGAGCTCAAATTTGGATTAATTTGATACTGTGGACTACTATTTGCCATAGGAATTGGATATTTATCGCCTCCTTCCCTTTCATGTGAAGTGAGATTAATCTCCTTAATCGTGGTCTGGAAATCTGCGATCCAATTTACCCTTAATTTATCCCTTAACTTATCCAGATCTAAACCGTCCCCAATTGTTAAACTCTCAAGTTGATCTCTGATTTGGTTGATTTCCGAAGTCTTTTTCTCACGCAATTCAATTAATTCCGTTTTGCCTTGATCAAATTTTACCTCTAAAGTTTGAATTCTATCCTCCATGTTACCATGGTTTGTAGTTTGATTGGACTGAATAACATTCAACCTTTTTATCAGGTCCTCCCTTACATCTGTGATTTCCTTGCTGGATCTAATTTCACCTTCTACAATATTCTTATTTACCTCTAATTTGAAGTCTTTGAAATAGTCTTCATTAATTTTAGTCATCTCTTGCCTTAAAGTGACAACATTCTCGTTTATGATTCCTTTTATATCGACATCAAAGTCGTCTTTAATAAGTTTATTGTGGTCCCTAACTTGTGTTTGCAACAACAATAATTCTTCTTTTAAGTTTTCTAAAGATGCTTGGGTGTGAATTGTGTCATTTGACACTTGTAATTGAAGTGCTTCAATATTATTTTTAGATTCTCTCTTATTATTGGATAATTCTAATCGCATTTCTAATTGAAAATCTTTATTGGATTGTTCAGTTTCATTCAACTGGACCTGAAACAATTTCTGACTGGCATCTACTATGTCTATCTTGGTTTGTATATTTGACTGTGTTGATTCAATTTTGAGTAACTTTGTTTCTGTTTTATCTAGGCTAGTTTTAATTTTACCTAGTTCTGTTTCAAGATTATCCTGGCTAAGTTTAACACAATCCTGACTGAATTTAATGCTATCTTGGCTAGTTTTAATTTTACTTAGTTCTCGTTGATGGTTATCTTGACTAGATTCAACTTTACCTATTTTTAATTGAAGCTCATCAACTGTGGATTGAAGTTTATTACCGCATAATTCTAGCTTCATCTGTCCAGTTTGAACTGCTCCTAAGTCCGTTTGTACTTGATGAATGTCTGTATGGGCTTGTTTTACGTCCACTTGGACCTCATCTACTGTTTCATCTACCCTATTCACTTTGGTTTCTACTCTTTTAGAACTATTTTGTAGTTCCTTTAATGTGCCTTGGATGCCCGTAATATCTTGCCTGAGACTTTCAGCAACTACATCCTGTATAAGACTTTTGCTTGTATTTGTCCAATGATCATGTATGGCATCGATTTTATTTTGTAACATACTGTATAACGACTTAAGGTCCACTACCTCCTCTTCTCCAGACATGGTATAATTAATATAGTTTACTAAAGACAAACAACATGAGTATCACTATAACTAAGCAAAGCACGAACATTCCAATGAAATCCACTGCCACATGGGAATTTATTTAATGTATTGCATTACCTTATAACTAGGCTAACTTAAACATAACTAATAATAACGTCAGCTATAAATATGAAATTTTCCACTCCTAAACGTGTGATGCTTTATATCGACGATAATAATATTAAAGATCCTAATTTGACCATAATTTAAATGAATAAAAACCCTCCTAATTACGATGAGTTCAAAAATGCTCATCAGCCGGATTTAACTACACCTAGCACTGTGTGTGTAGCTCAAACGAGAACTACATCCAATGCCCCAGTCGACCAAACACGTCAGTAAAGATTCCAGAGTATTCCTTTCACTGTTCATGTTCCAATCGTATATTTATTACAAACAAGTGTAGCACCACTATTAATAAAAAGAAAATCTATTAATGGTTGCGTATCTACATGTATGCCATGCAAATTGAGTGTCCTCATATACGCTTTGTTCACAAGTGAATTCCGGCATTTTGTGCTAAAAATGTCAGTACACCATTACTTTCTGACGTTCATTCAAAGAATTCGCAATGATCGATGTAATGGCGTCAGAGTATACCCGTTTATGACTCCTTCCACGCGTTTGACAGCAATGTCGAACACTAGCATGAAATGGCGTCATTCAACCGGCCTATAGAACCATCATGGAGTATGACATCTCTGTCTAAGTCTCCATAAGCTATGGCTCTCTCTCTTCCATTCCATTAATATCACTTCCAAACATTGGTCTCTAAAAACCATGGAATTTAATGGTACTCCAGTAAATTCTCGCCCCTGAGCGTTGGAAGCCATTTTCTATGTCCCCGAAATACCTACCATCAGCATGCTGGAATCCCACGAAGACAGCTGGATCGTAGAGCCTGGAAATCCCGGCTATAAAATTTGCCAGATTCTACCCAACATGAGACGAGGAAATGGGGTACATGAATTCCTAACTGAGACTACGTTAAGAAAAACCAAGGTGAACGGCATAAAAACTCGAAAGCACAAGAGTAACAATGAACGCAATCTCAGGTGTGTGGGAAAACCACTGAAATACCCACCGCTGGCCTTCTTAACGTGGTCTCTTATCGTTTCTATAAAGTATCACACTTCGAATATTTTGAACTGATCAAATAAAATTTTATTCAGAAAAAGAAAATATAGTGTAAGTCACTATACTATACTTCAAAGCAAAGTGCCCAACTTCCATCCGAAGTTTCATGAACATGGAGAAAAGAAAGAAATTAGCCCCACATTCATCAATGTAATTGACAGCATTTTACCCAAAAATGGTGAACACCAATCAAGTGTATATTCCAACATAGATGCTGATAGCAATAGCAACATTTAAAAATAAAGCCTGGAAATTTTCATATTTACAATACATATCAATTTATACCCTGAAAAAAAAAAATATTTAAAGCTATATTACAAATGTACAGTCATTTTCGCAACACCTTCTTAGCGTGTTTCTTTTTATAGGATTCAGAAGTGACATCTTCCACATAATTTATTATATTTATGTTTGCTGGTTTTCTTTTATTTGATTTTGATTTTATTCATCTCTTTTGACCGAACAATAAAGCTAAGTCAAAAATTTAATTCTTTCTTTTAATTTTAACACCCTTCAAATGAACTGTCCTCGCCAGACTGGAATTAGTGATTCTTAAAACGCCTGTTAAGCATTGCATTGATACAAATAATCGAAAATTTTACCATATAGGTTTATTTCAATATGCCTGAAATGCATGAATTTCACAACAAATTATTTACTTGAACTGATAGTGAAGTAAATTGCCCTAATTTCACAATCTATCTGAGTGGATTACTCTCTATATTACAACTTGGAATATTCCATTGAATACCCTTTTAAGAATCAAGGACATTAGTCTCAACATGGCTTTGCCATTCAATATCATGCTATATTAAGCATTCATCTTATTCATATTATCAGGCATTACTATTATCTCTTTAGCGCTTCAACTAGTTATCTTTCTTAGTGGACAAAAATTCAGCTTAATTTACAAGTCACATTCACAGTGAAATATTGTTGCTAAATCTATACAAGTTTCTTTACAATTCAATTAATCTCTGTTAAATTATTATTTACGATCAATATGCATAGCTTTTAGTAAGGGTTAAATAACAATTACATTTTTGTCGATATATCTACTTCCACATAAATCTAGTCTGGGATTCGCGTTAATAACATAGGGTGAATGTATTCAAATGTCTTCAAATTGTGTTTAAGACATCTGTCTAGTCCATTAATAATGGATCTTGATCGAATCTATTAAAGCAAACGTGATGTAAGATCACAAAAAAAAAACGTTAGAAAGAAATTGGATCAAGTCAAGATTGCAAATCAAAGCAAATCCGCTTTCTTCACTGAACTCGCTTCCTACAGCTTACTGCAATATTCGAAAATCAACTTGAGTACTGAAATTTCACTTTTGAGCGTATAACAGCCCTCTACAATAGGCTTACGGAAGTAAAAACTCCAAAATGAGTCTACTCAAGCTCGAATAATGTCATATGAAGGCATAAAACTATTGTTCATTTTCAATATAAATCAAACACGAAAACTGATTAATTCTGAGTGGCCTAAAGTTCCTCTTCTCTACATTAAATAAATCCCCAGAAAATTAATTTGAATTTACAGTAATCAATAGAAAATTACACTATAATGCAATTAATTACAATGGGTGCATCCTTTTAGTAGAATCAAGACCCTGTCCAGAATAGAATCAGTCTTGACACTGGAATCAAGCCTAAACTCCATTCTTAGACATTTTACAAAAATTCCCAAAAAGAAAATAAGTGTGGCAGGGAGGTAACGTTAGAATGAACATGCTTAGCTACAATTGATGATGGTTAATCCAGTACCTTAGATGATTCTTGTAGATCTCGACACGACACAGTCATGTCCAATGTGACTGTACCCTCCATGCAAACAATGGAAGTCTTCACTGTCCCGGAAAGCGAGAAACGAACCCTGGATCTCCAGACATCGCCCATCCAGACTGAATGTTCCACTCTAATACCAACGACAGTTTCTTTCATCTTCGGATAACGTCCCATCAACCGCAGCACGCAATGCTGTCTACATCGGCCCGAAAACCAAAGTTCATCGGCCCCGCGTGATCGGATCATTTTGATACACACTGTACTGCCAAACAACAGCTGTGTTCGCAATCACCAGCACGGGCCGTGCGACGTATAGCAATGGAATGCACGTAACTTCGCTCGGATAGTGACACTCATGTTTAAAACATCTAGCCGCACATGCTCAAATCACTTAAGTTCATGACAGCCTTTCCTCTCGACAAGAACTTGCTCAACATAGTTGCAAGATCACAGACATATGAGTTAGGCCAATTATAAATATAAAAAGAATATACAATATCCAAGCACTTGTATTGAGAAATACTTATCAAACGAAGGTGCTAATTGTTCTGACAACACACACGAAGTAAGTGTATCGTTGCAGCCCGTTCCAATGCGAAGAATGTCTACTGAAAGAACATTATGACTGTGTTCTTGTTAAAGCAAGTATCCACCTTTCATGCGAACACTATATGGCTGGCCTATAATGAACAGCTATCTATTAAGACAAACTGCGTTTTCATTTCGATTGCCATTTCCTAACCAGAACTAAAATTGGAGTCCTTTCCGACACTAAGGTAACTCTCCTCGGTACAATGATAGTACACTACTCAAGACAAACTTTCACTCACGGTGCACGTGACGTTTCGCCGCCGGTCACCGGTATATCTCTAAACATGTGTATTCGTGCGTGGCTTAAATCAATCTATCCTCTCCGTTTTTCAAGCCACGTCGCGACTGCGAGGTCACCTACCGTCGCGCCACGAGCGCTCAAAATAGGAACTGATAAGATGCAAAATATCTTATTTCCGGGTTCCTAAGAGTACAATTAATTGAAATAAGTTAATAATCCAACACCTGCTATAATTACAGACATGTTAAACTATGCCCGAACGTATAAAAGACTTGAATTCCCTACCACAAAAGCATAGTCTATCTCTTGTTGCTAATCGATAAAATAATCAATACTTCTAACCAAACAGCTGTGACGACAGTACAAGCAACGCATGCGCCCCGCTTCTCTCGTCGAGATCGCTATCCCAAGTCAACTTGTGGGTCGCGAAACATATGATCCTGTCTCGCCATTCTTGTTCACAGAAAAAGAACATATTACCTTCCCATAAAGGCAATCCGGTCATGAGAATGAAGGTACATATTCCTCTCGACAAGATACATAAAGTCGAAACAGACTTCTATGTATACGAAAACAAACCTCTCAAAATAATGGAACATCATTCTCATTTATTCATATAATCTTCTTGTAATATTTTCTAATGTTCTTCGCGTTAAAACGCCCAATGGTATCTCTCCCATCCAAACTAGTGACTTCGTAGCAATTATTACCAAAGACACGAGATATTCGATGTGGGCCGTGGAAGACATAAGCAAATTTTGTGTACTTTTTCCTGAGAACATCTGCTTTCGTAGGTCTTCTTATCAAGACTAAGTCATTCCTATTGAACGGCGGACGATAGCGCTTGTTTCTAACACGCTTCTGCCGTTTCTCAGCCGCATTCATGAGATTTTCACGAACAGAAAGTATTCTTTCTTCCCTTGTCGGTTCTTGATCTCTGGGAATATAGTTGGTGATCTCGCTCCATACTCTGGTAGGTTTTGTATTGAAGTGTACAGTCATGGGCACATCTGCGATACTTTCGTGGAACGTGGAGTTCATGCACTCTTCCATAAGTGGTATAAACTTAACCCAACTCGCATGATCTTCTGGGCAATATAAACGTGCGTATTTCGAAATTTCGCCCATTATACGTTCCGAGACGTTCGATTCCGGGTATCGTATACTGGAGAATACGTGATTTATACCCAATCTTTCCATAGCCGTCTCGAACTCCTGAGACGTAAACTGAGTTCCATGATCAGACAACAGTGATTCGGGCTTCCCGACTTTAGGAAAAACTCTCTTTTCCAATCGACTAAGGACCTGTGTAGTTGTGGCTTTCTGAATGGGATCAAGGGTCACGTACTTGGAAAACACATCGACAGTAACTAGGATAAATTGGTTTCCCCTAGCCCCCTTTGGACAAGGACCGTACAGGTCGCATGCCAACAGCTCTCTTGGCCTTGAAGGAATAATAGCTCGAGGTTCCTCCTTTGATAATGCTGAGGGGTATTTCCCTCGTTGGCACTCCTGGCACGTCTTTATCACGTCCGCTACAGATTCTCTCATCCTGTTCCACGTGAAGGTTTCTAATAACGTTCTAAATGTTTTATCTAACCCTCCATGTCCAGTGATGTTGTGAGCTAACCATATCAGACCCAAAGTGATCTTTGGAGGGACTATAATCCTGACTTTCGTCCTCTCCCTGTCGATATATTTACACACAGTGTCATTGCAGATCAGATACTTCACAGAACGCTTTCTAACCAGATGATAGCTCGGATCGGAGTCATCCATATACCCTTTCAAAAACCTGTACATAGCTCTAGTTGGGTTGTGTCTCTTCTGTGACACTGCTATCTTCTTTAGCTTTTCTAGGGTAGCCACATGTTCCCTCTCCAACTGTACAGTGTTAATCTGGATATTGTTTGAAGGATTTCTTGAAAGGGCATCAGCTAACAGGTTGTCCTTACCAGGCTGGTGCACGATGGTGGCATTGAACTGTTGAAGAAACAATGTCCATCTCGTCAACCTGTCACTGGATAAGTCTGTTTTCAGCATAAACTGAAGCGCTCTGTGGTCAGTAACGATAACCACTTGATAACCCATCAATATCTTTTTCCATTTCTGCAAAGCAGAAATGAAAGCAAGTGCTTCCAATTCAGTAGTGAAGTAGTTTCGTTCATGGTTCTTCAACTTCCTACTATGAAAATCTAAATAATGTTTCTTGCCTTCGCTATCCTTCTGATAGAGCACTGCACTTATGCCTACTCTAGACGCATCAGATTCAATATAAAAAATCTTGTCGAACTCCGGATATTCTAATTTAATACAGTTCCTTAACATGTCCTTAGCCGCTTCGAATGCTTGGTTTGTCTCTTCTGTCCATTTCCATCTGTTGTTCTTTTTTAGAACTTCATAAAGAGGTGCCATAGTCACTGAATATCCTGGACAGTGGCTAGACAAGAATTGACACATGCCTAGGAATTCTCTTAATTGTTTGATCTTCATAGGCCTAGGGAATTGAGTGATCGCCTCAATTTTTTTAGTATTAGGATGATAACCCTTCTGGTCTATCGTGTGCCCCAGGAAATTTATGCGCTCATGCATGAATCTACATTTGTCGTAGTTCAACTTGATGTTAACCTGACGCAAATTATCAAACAACTGTCTGAGAAATCCTAGATGTTCCCGAGCGTCTGTTGATGATACAATGATGTCATCAATATAACATATTACGTGTTCTTTCACAGCATCAGTTAGCTTGTCGTCGAGAGCTCGTATGAGTGCTGGGCCACTGTTAATCATTCCAAATGGGACCCTGCAAAACGCATACGTGGTTTGATCGAAAAGGAAAGCGGTGTATTGGCGACTGTCTTCCTCAAGTTCAACTTGGTAAAATGACGCCGTGAGGTCTAATACACTAAAACAAGCTTTTCCTTTAAACTTCCTTAGAAGTTCACGAATCTTAGGTGGTCGGTCTGTTTCTAAGAGTATTCTTGTGTTAATTTTCCGTGCATCGAGACATAATCGCAGTTGTCCATTCTCTTTCTTCACTACCGTGATCGGATTTAGGAATGAGGATGCTTGTTTCTTAATAATACCTTCTTGCTCCATTTTCCTTATGATGACTTTGACTTCATCATAATATTTCTGCGGAATAGGGTACAACTTCGCCTGGTATGGAGAGTTATCAGTTAACCTTATCCGGTATTTAAAATCCTTAATCATTCCTGGTTTGTCGTCAAAAACGTCCTGATATTCCTCTATTAATTCTTTGAACTCCTGTTCAACGTCCTCAAATCCATCGGCTTTGAGTGCATACTGCTCCCTCTCTTGCTCGACTTCATTGACTATGTTTTCTAGGATATCCAATCTAGGGTGATCATCATTAATGTTATCTATATCTTGTTCTTCTATTGCCACCTGATCTGTAGCATCTTCATGAAATTTTATTAGTCTTTTATTCATATCAATCACAGCTCCAGCTTTGATAATAAAGTCCATCCCAATGATTAAATCAAAATTGATGTTCCTCACAACGACGAATATATTCTCGTATAGCTTGTTGTTTATCCGGAATTTCATCACAGCTTGAATTTTGCATTTCATCGACCTGTCTTTAAATATTCCTTTAACTTTCATAGAGCACGCTGGCAGTATGACAAAAGGATCTTCCTTTTTTAGTCTTTCAAAACAATCCTCGCTTATGATCGAAATCATAGCCCCCGTATCAACTAAAGCTCTACATAGTTGCTCTCCTACTTGTACTTGGATCACCGGTAGTTCAGTAGGCCTTCCTTCCTCTCTCCCTCCTTCTTCATATAAGAGGTCCTCGTCCGTTACGTTGAATGTTTCATTTATAGTTATCTCATATGGAAGTGTCAAATTCTGAATTCCTACTTGCGTTTCGAGATTGGCGTTTTTTTTTCTTCGTCAGGATCTCGTTCATTTCTCCCCTGACGACTAGTACTCGGTATACTCTCTCGCTAATCAATCTCCTGATTTTCCCTCTCTCCTGAATTTTTTCGTCTGTTATTTTTAGACTTTTCCTGCTCGCTTCTGAGCCTTTGTTCCTCTTGATTTCGTTCAAATTCCTCCGTCCTATAGTTTTTGTATCTGCTATAACCAATACGTGGTCTATAGTTGGGGTTGTATGGTCTATCTCGGTACTTATTTCGATCATATTCATTATTCCGACGATAGAAATTTCTTTCTTCGTATTTTCGTGTCCATGGTTGTTCATTTCGTTCTGCGTAGCGATCGATCTGACGATCGTTCCTTTGGTAATTGTTCCTATACCATCCTGGTTTAACATAGTTTCTGTTTTCTGGTTTGGCTGGATCTGTTTGCTGTGTTCTGTCCATGACGATAGTATTCACGGATCTGTGTTCATGTCGATTGTTTCTCATCACTGTGGGTGTCGTAACAGCGCTCACATAGTCCAGACGTCTCAACAAATCGTCCATCGCGGCTAAACTAGTGATTCCGGATGAAATTATGTTCCTCCTTACGTCAACAGGAAACTGTCGAGATATCGCCTCGATCAATTGTTCTTCAGTTAACAGAGGACGTAAAAATCTCAATTTCGATAACTGACATGAAAAATACTCCGAGTAACTGGTCGGACCAGTACTTGAGTACTTGCTCGAATAGATTTCGGAACGAACGTTATTCTGAACTTCCGTAGACCAAAAACGATTGATAAATGCTTCGGCAAACTCCTCGAAGTCGTTAAACGTGTATCTAAACGCCCTGTGCCACTGAAGCGGTGCATCGGAAAGAAAACGCTCTACCACATGTAGTTGTCTTTCCCTTGGCACGTGAGATTCAGTAAAATAATCACGCATACTTCTTATGAATTCTATAGGTGTCGTCCCATCAAGATTATTGAAACGACGAGGTTTATCTTCAAAATTCCTAATAATTGTAATGTGGCCTGCCCCATTAGATGTGTTCAGATTGTAGGCTCCCGTTCCTGTATGTGTCATCGGTGACGGGTATGTTTGGACACGTGGATTAGCTGAGCTCAAATTTGGATTAATTTGATACTGTGGACTACTATTTGCCATAGGAATTGGATATTTATCGCCTCCTTCCCTTTCATGTGAAGTGAGATTAATCTCCTTAATCGTGGTCTGGAAATCTGCGATCCAATTTACCCTTAATTTATCCCTTAACTTATCCAGATCTAAACCGTCCCCAATTGTTAAACTCTCAAGTTGATCTCTGATTTGGTTGATTTCCGAAGTCTTTTTCTCACGCAATTCAATTAATTCCGTTTTGCCTTGATCAAATTTTACCTCTAAAGTTTGAATTCTATCCTCCATGTTACCATGGTTTGTAGTTTGATTGGACTGAATAACATTCAACCTTTTTATCAGGTCCTCCCTTACATCTGTGATTTCCTTGCTGGATCTAATTTCACCTTCTACAATATTCTTATTTACCTCTAATTTGAAGTCTTTGAAATAGTCTTCATTAATTTTAGTCATCTCTTGCCTTAAAGTGACAACATTCTCGTTTATGATTCCTTTTATATCGACATCAAAGTCGTCTTTAATAAGTTTATTGTGGTCCCTAACTTGTGTTTGCAACAACAATAATTCTTCTTTTAAGTTTTCTAAAGATGCTTGGGTGTGAATTGTGTCATTTGACACTTGTAATTGAAGTGCTTCAATATTATTTTTAGATTCTCTCTTATTATTGGATAATTCTAATCGCATTTCTAATTGAAAATCTTTATTGGATTGTTCAGTTTCATTCAACTGGACCTGAAACAATTTCTGACTGGCATCTACTATGTCTATCTTGGTTTGTATATTTGACTGTGTTGATTCAATTTTGAGTAACTTTGTTTCTGTTTTATCTAGGCTAGTTTTAATTTTACCTAGTTCTGTTTCGAGATTATCCTGGCTAAGTTTAACACAATCCTGACTGAATTTAATGCTATCTTGGCTAGTTTTAATTTTACTTAGTTCTCGTTGATGGTTATCTTGACTAGATTCAACTTTACCTATTTTTAATTGAAGCTCATCAACTGTGGATTGAAGTTTATTACCGCATAATTCTAGCTTCATCTGTCCAGTTTGAACTGCTCCTAAGTCCGTTTGTACTTGATGAATGTCTGTATGGGCTTGTTTTACGTCCACTTGGACCTCATCTACTGTTTCATCTACCCTATTCACTTTGGTTTCTACTCTTTTAGAACTATTTTGTAGTTCCTTTAATGTGCCTTGGATGCCCGTAATATCTTGCCTGAGACTTTCAGCAACTACATCCTGTATAAGACTTTTGCTTGTATTTGTCCAATGATCATGTATGGCATCGATTTTATTTTGTAACATACTGTATAACGAATTAAGGTCCACTACCTCCTCTTCTCCAGACATGGTATAATTAATATAGTTTACTAAAGACAAACAACATGAGTATCACTATAACTAAGCAAAGCACGAACATTCCAATGAAATCCACTGCCACATGGGAATTTATTTAATGTATTGCATTACCTTATAACTAGGCTAACTTAAACATAACTAATAATAACGTCAGCTATAAATATGAAATTTTCCACTCCTAAACGTGTGATGCTTTATATCGACGATAATAATATTAAAGATCCTAATTTGACCATAATTTAAATGAATAAAAACCCTCCTAATTACGATGAGTTCAAAAATGCTCATCAGCCGGATTTAACTACACCTAGCACTGTGTGTGTAGCTCAAACGAGAACTACATCCAATGCCCCAGTCGACCAAACACGTCAGTAAAGATTCCAGAGTATTCCTTTCACTGTTCATGTTCCAATCGTATATTTATTACAAACAAGTGTAGCACCACTATTAATAAAAAGAAAATCTATTAATGGTTGCGTATCTACATGTATGCCATGCAAATTGAGTGTCCTCATATACGCTTTGTTCACAAGTGAATTCCGGCATTTTGTGCTAAAAATGTCAGTACACCATTACTTTCTGACGTTCATTCAAAGAATTCGCAATGATCGATGTAATGGCGTCAGAGTATACCCGTTTATGACTCCTTCCACGCGTTTGACAGCAATGTCGAACACTAGCATGAAATGGCGTCATTCAACCGGCCTATAGAACCATCATGGAGTATGACATCTCTGTCTAAGTCTCCATAAGCTATGGCTCTCTCTCTTCCATTCCATTAATATCACTTCCAAATATTGGTCTCTAAAAACCATGGAATTTAATGGCACTCCAGTAAATTCTCGCCCCTGAGCGTTGGAAGCCATTTTCTATGTCCCCGAAATACCTACCATCAGCATGCAGGAATCCCACGAAGACAGCTGGATCGTAGAGCCTGGAAATCCCGGCTATAAAATTTGCCAGATTCTACCCAACATGAGACGAGGAAATGGGGTACATGAATTCCTAACTGAGACTACGTTAAGAAAAACCAAGGTGAACGGCATAAAAACTCGAAAGCACAAGAGTAACAATGAACGCAATCTCAGGTGTGTGGGAAAACCACTGAAATACCCACCGCTGGCCTTCTTAACGTGGTCTCTTATCGTTTCTATAAAGTATCACACTTCGAATATTTTGAACTGATCAAATAAAATTTTATTCAGAAAAAGAAAATATAGTGTAAGTCACTATACTATACTTCAAAGCAAAGTGCCCAACTTCCATCCGAAGTTTCATGAACATGGAGAAAAGAAAGAAATTAGCCCCACATTCATCAATGTAATTGACAGCATTTTACCCAAAAATGGTGAACACCAATCAAGTGTATATTCCAACATAGATGCTGATAGCAATAGCAACATTTAAAAATAAAGCCTGGAAATTTTCATATTTACAATACATATCAATTTATACCCTGAAAAAAAAAATATTTAAAGCTATATTACAAATGTACAGTCATTTTCGCAACACCTTCTTAGCGTGTTTCTTTTTATAGGATTCAGAAGTGACATCTTCCACATAATTTATTATATTTATGTTTGCTGGTTTTCTTTTATTTGATTTTGATTTTATTCATCTCTTTTGACCGAACAATAAAGCTAAGTCAAAAATTTAATTCTTTCTTTTAATTTTAACACCCTTCAAATGAACTGTCCTCGCCAGACTGGAATTAGTGATTCTTAAAACGCCTGTTAAGCATTGCATTGATACAAATAATCGAAAATTTTACCATATAGGTTTATTTCAATATGCCTGAAATGCATGAATTTCACAACAAATTATTTACTTGAACTGATAGTGAAGTAAATTGCCCTAATTTCACAATCTATCTGAGTGGATTACTCTCTATATTACAACTTGGAATATTCCATTGAATACCCTTTTAAGAATCAAGGACATTAGTCTCAACATGGCTTTGCCATTCAATATCATGCTATATTAAGCATTCATCTTATTCATATTATCAGGCATTACTATTATCTCTTTAGCGCTTCAACTAGTTATCTTTCTTAGTGGACAAAAATTCAGCTTAATTTACAAGTCACATTCACAGTGAAATATTGTTGCTAAATCTATACAAGTTTCTTTACAATTCAATTAATCTCTGTTAAATTATTATTTACGATCAATATGCATAGCTTTTAGTAAGGGTTAAATAACAATTACATTTTTGTCGATATATCTACTTCCACATAAATCTAGTCTGGGATTCGCGTTAATAACATAGGGTGAATGTATTCAAATGTCTTCAAATTGTGTTTAAGACATCTGTCTAGTCCATTAATAATGGATCTTGATCGAATCTATTAAAGCAAACGTGATGTAAGATCACAAAAAAAAAACGTTAGAAAGAAATTGGATCAAGTCAAGATTGCAAATCAAAGCAAATCCGCTTTCTTCACTGAACTCGCTTCCTACAGCTTACTGCAATATTCGAAAATCAACTTGAGTACTGAAATTTCACTTTTGAGCGTATAACAGCCCTCTACAATAGGCTTACGGAAGTAAAAACTCCAAAATGAGTCTACTCAAGCTCGAATAATGTCATATGAAGGCATAAAACTATTGTTCATTTTCAATATAAATCAAACACGAAAACTGATTAATTCTGAGTGGCCTAAAGTTCCTCTTCTCTACATTAAATAAATCCCCAGAAAATTAATTTGAATTTACAGTAATCAATAGAAAATTACACTATAATGCAATTAATTACAATGGGTGCATCCTTTTAGTAGAATCAAGACCCTGTCCAGAATAGAATCAGTCATGACACTGGAATCAAGCCTAAACTCCATTCTTAGACATTTTACAAAAATTCCCAAAAAGAAAATAAGTGTGGCAGGGAGGTAACGTTAGAATGAACATGCTTAGCTACAATTGATGATGGTTAATCCAGTACCTTAGATGATTCTTGTAGATCTCGACACGACACAGTCATGTCCAATGTGACTGTACCCTCCATGCAAACAATGGAAGTCTTCACTGTCCCGGAAAGCGAGAAACGAACCCTGGATCTCCAGACATCGCCCATCCAGACTGAATGTTCCACTCTAATACCAACGACAGTTTCTTTCATCTTCGGATAACGTCCCATCAACCGCAGCACGCAATGCTGTCTACATCGGCCCGAAAACCAAAGTTCATCGGCCCCGCGTGATCGGATCATTTTGATACACACTGTACTGCCAAACAACAGCTGTGTTCGCAATCACCAGCACGGGCCGTGCGACGTATAGCAATGGAATGCACGTAACTTCGCTCGGATAGTGACACTCATGTTTAAAACATCTAGCCGCACATGCTCAAGTCACTTAAGTTCATGACAGCCTTTCCTCTCGACAAGAACTTGCTCAACATAGTTGCAAGATCACAGACATATGAGTTAGGCCAATTATAAATATAAAAAGAATATACAATATCCAAGCACTTGTATTGAGAAATACTTATCAAACGAAGGTGCTAATTGTTCTGACAACACACACGAAGTAAGTGTATCGTTGCAGCCCGTTCCAATGCGAAGAATGTCTACTGAAAGAACATTATGACTGTGTTCTTGTTAAAGGAAGTATCCACCTTTCATGCGAACACTATATGGCTGGCCTATAATGAACAGCTATCTATTAAGACAAACTGCGTTTTCATTTCGATTGCCATTTCCTAACCAGAACTAAAATTGGAGTCCTTTCCGACACTAAGGTAACTCTCCTCGGTACAATGATAGTACACTACTCAAGACAAACTTTCACTCACGGTGCACGTGACGTTTCGCCGCCGGTCACCGGTATATCTCTAAACATGTGTATTCGTGCGTGGCTTAAATCAATCTACCCTCTCCGTTTTTCAAGCCACGTCGCGACTGCGAGGTCACCTACCGTCGCGCCACGAGCGCTCAAAATAGGAACTGATAAGATGCAAAATATCTTATTTCCGGGTTCCTAAGAGTACAATTAATTGAAATAAGTTAATAATCCAACACCTGCTATAATTACAGACATGTTAAACTATGCCCGAACGTATAAAAGACTTGAATTCCCTACCACAAAAGCATAGTCTGTCTCTTGTTGCTAATCGATAAAATAATCAATACTTCTAACCAAACAGCTGTGACGACAGTACAAGCAACGCATGCGCCCCGCTTCTCTCGTCGAGATCGCTATCCCAAGTCAACTTGTGGGTCGCGTAACATATGATCCTGTCTCGCCATTCTTGTTCACAGAAAAAGAACATATTACCTTCCCATAAAGGCAATCCGGTCATGAGAATGAAGGTACAGTACCAATAGTTGCATTTGGAAATGGCTAAGCTTTTACCCAGCATGGAGCCGACTAAAAGTTTAGGCAATGAGAAACACTTATATTTTGAAAAACCAACCATAAGTGTTGGAGTGAATCTCCACAAGCAGGAAGCTGGCGTAGCGAGCTATGCTTGCCTTACTGGCCAGTTAGAATTAGCTATTAAAGCTAAGAGAGACTTAACCAAGTTACCAACTAAGAGTTTTTGCTCAAATGCAACAAGTGGAGAAAGCCCTATCAATAGATTTATTTGCATTAAGTGGGAAGAGTCAAGGAAGACAGGATCTTGCTTTACCGTTATGTTAGAGAAATGATATATCCAAAAAGAACTCTTGAATTTATTTAACAATGTTGGGTAGTAGTTTTGTAACAAATATATAATTTTGATTTTGTAACAAATGGGGTCACAGACCTCCGAAAAACATCTAAAGCTTGCGCCAGGCAATTAACAATTCTTTTGGTTTCAAACCTTTTACATACTTTAAAATCTTCGCAAGAATTTGAAATGGCAAAGATAAATGAAGGAAAAATTTAAAGATAACTAACGTAATTAAAGTTAGACAATAAATCAAGTACAAGATGTGTACTTTGAGAATTTCTAGGTAAATATCTTTGAAGGAGTAACAACTTCGAAAGTAACAACAGCAAAAAGCAGGAAGAATAAAAGAGAAGTTTCTATAACTTCTTATATTTATACTGAATTACTTTTAATTATTATACATAGAAGAATATGCAAATAGGGCAGGTCACTTATTGTGAAAACTAAAGAGAACAATCGAAAGGAATTTTCTAGAACTCCTATGTTTAAGTAGGGATCACGAGACCAAGGGGCAAGTTTCCCTTTCGTGAAACCTGGAATTAACTCACTTATGAGTTGAAAGAATCGTATTCCCTCATTAGAAGGGAGAAATAATATAATTCAAGGCGTGTACTGGACACGAAGTTTTACAGACATTAATTTGTGATAAATAAAGCAAGAGAGGGAGGGCACTTATTGAGAGTGACGCCTCATTGGAAAAGACCTAAAGTAACAATTTTATTATTTTGGTTTGTTAATAAAGGGTTTGGAAAAGATCAAATGGGATTGAGGATAAGTGTTCTTGGCCGTATTTATAGTATTCGGACGAACGCGATGCGGATGAAATGTTGAACAAGTACTGTTTTTCACTCTGTTGAAATAGATGAAAAGTTCACTGTAGTAGCACAAAACGTTTATGGCGAAGAAAGTTATTGCAATGATGGAAAAGAACTAGTTACACGAGAGTCTATTGCTTGAGAAACTTGTAGGTTATAGTTGGATGCACAGAAAAGAAATCCCAACGGAGGAAGAAAATTTAGTTATTGATTGGTAGTTCAAAAGGAAGATTCCTTAGTTTGAAAAACTATTCCCACATGTGAGTGGAAAATACATGACAGTATGACTAGTAGTTAGAGTCCAAGTTCTGGAAGGTTCCCGAGCAATGATGACTTGTTTAAATTGGATAGAGAATCCCTCGGCGGAAAGCTAGATTATATAGACAGTGGGTATTTTGGAAATATCCCTCGATGTGAGATAGCATCTCAGAAAATCTTTCATGTTGAAAGTTAGGCCTGATAGTTTAAGTAAGATCAAGAAGATCTCTCGATAGCAGTTATTTTCACATAGCAACTTTCACTGTCTATAAATCCAAATAAAAGAATTGAGCCATTAAAAGACGATGAGAATGAGGTTAAAACCTGAAGTCTGTACTTATCTTTGCTTGATGTAGAAGGCGATGATCCTTTTGACGGTTGATACTAAAATTCTAACATGGCGTAGAATTTAAAAGATTGCCTCTCGAGTTGAGGAGGCGAGCTCTAGATGAGCTCTAACTGAGTCGACTTCCGACGTACAAGTGAGACACGCTCAACGAAGCCCGGAGGGACCAGGGAAGGGAAAAGAGTGGGGGTAGGAGACAAAGGAATACATATAAGAATAGACAACATAACAGAAATAATTTTTCTCTTGATGAAATGGTCTTCAAAGAATTGAAAGTAGGCGACACTAGCGCGGCGGGGGGGGGGGGGGGGGTGAAAAAGTAGACGAAGTTCTCTTGATCACGGAGATGTTACCTGGCAATAGCGACGAGATCTGGTGGCTAGATTGATAAGGAAGTCCTCTTGTACAGGGATGAATTGAGGAACTTCAGAGATTCGCTGCTAGATGACGCTAGGTGGGTCATGGAAGATATATCTCTAGAACAGACTCACAGGTAACATAAGAGACATGACCAACAAGGAGAAATCAGAAGATCACTGTTGGTGTTTGAGAAAAAGGAAGGAATGAACTATGGCAAAGAGAAGCAAAAGCTTGCTCTATCTTACCGTGTATTCCAAAACTGGGAGGGGAAAACACCAACAGAGAACAAGACAAACAATTAAAAGTTTAAAGGTAATGGAGCAATTAAAGACAGTGGTCTTATGATGTGACTGTTAGTGGTCAAAATCCTGGCTACCCTAACTCTCCCATCCCTTCCAGAATAACACTCGGTCACTCTACCAGAAATCCAGACCAAGGGAGGAGAAACATCCCTAACCAGGACCAAGTCCCTCACTTTGATGTCGGGATTGGAAAGAAACCACTTCTGTCTGCGTTGCAAGGAAGTTAAGTATTCCAAATTCTACCTCTTCCAGAAGGAATTGTGGAGGGCTTCAAGTTTACGCCAAACAATAGGTAAATTAGAATCCCTGTAAGAGTTGGGAAGGGGAGGAGGGGCAGAAAGAGAAGTGGCTATAAGGAAGTGACCAGGTGTAAGTGGAAGCAGGTCATCAGGGTCATTGGAAAGCGGAGTTAAAGGGCGAGAATTAACAACACCTTCAATCAGAACGGACAATGAATTAAATTCTTCATAAGTCAAAATGCGATTACCTAAAACCTTTCTTAAGTGACGTTTAGTGAGCTTTACGCAGGATTCCCACCTTCCACCGTGATGAGGAGCGTAGGGAGGTATAAAACGCCATTTGAAACCCTTTGAGTAGGAAAAATTAGAAATCTGTTCCATGGCAGGAGAAGATGTGAGAGCTTTCTTCCACAAGGAAACTGCGCCTTGAAAAGTGGAAGCGTTTTCAGAGAACATCTCCGAAGGAACACCACGCCTAGCAGCGAAGCAAGAGACAGCTGATAAAAAGTAAAAAGTAGAGGCATTCGTTACTAGTTCCTAATGGATCGCGCCAGTAACCATGCAAACAAAGAGAGAAACATAGAGCTTACCAAACAATTTGCGTTTAGCTTCAGGGGAGTTGCGTTGATATTGGAACGGACCCATATAGTCCACACCAGTTGGAGCAAAAGGACGTATAGGAGAAGAGCGAAAGGAGGGCAGATCGCTCATTAATTGAGTATTGACTTTAGGTTTCGCCTTGAAGCAAGGAATGCACTTGTGAATTACAGAGGAAACTTCGTGAATTCCATTTATAATCCAGTACTTTTCCCTTAAGAGGCAAAGCAGTGTGCGTGTACCAACATGCAGATTGCGATAATGAAAGACACGTATGATTAAGGACGTTACGTGAAGTTTAGAAGGCAAAATAACAGGACGCTTTTTGTCCTCAGAAAGCAAAGATTGCGGGAGCCTACCACCTACCCTGAGTAACCTATTGTCATCAAGGAACGGGGCTAAAGCACGAAGACGACTGGATTTGGGAAGATCCCTTTTAGAAGAATGTAAAGACAATTCAGAAGAAAAGGCTTCTTGCTGTGTTAGTTGTAAAACCTTAATGGTAGCGAGATTCAATTCATGATTGGTAAGGTGTGGTTTGGGGAGAAGGGGTTGGTCAACCACAAGATATTTCCATCTGAGAAAATAGGCAACAATTCGAATTAATTTGTGAAAAGAAGAATAGCGTGACAATAAGGGATGAGAAACGTTGGAAACAAGACACGAAGCAGTAGATTTAGATACTTTAGCGTCAGGCAAGTTGAAGTTTGTAGCTGGAGGTTTCGATTAACCACGAGGGCCCATGCCAGTACAACTGAGAAGCTGCCAATTGAGAGGGTAAACATCCACGAGAAATAATGTCGGCAGGGTTGTCAGCGCTGGGCACATGCCTCCATTGACATCCCAAAGAAAGAGTATGAATTTTGGAAACCCTGTTTGCAACAAAGATTTGCCAATGAGAGGGGTTTTTGGCGATCCAAGAAAGGGTGATCATGGAATCGCTCCAAAGATAGATTTGCGAGAATTCGACTTTTAATACTTCCCGTAATTTCTTAACAAGTTCTGCGGCCATGAGTGCAGCACACAATTCAAGCCTAGGCAAAGTGATAGTTTTAAGAGGAGCCACCTTCGATTTGGCACAAACATGGTTGGAAACTGAAGATCCATTTAAGGAACAGCGAAAAACCAAATATGCAGAGCAACCGTAAGCTTTTTCGGAACTGTCCGCGAACTCATGAAGGAAAAAAGATGCATTAGGATGAGCGTTAATTAAATTTCTGGGAATTTCAATAAGGGAAAGATCCAGCAAATTGCTGCGAAAAGAGAGCCATCTGTTAAGAAAAGAAAGGGGAACAGTGTCGTCCCATTCACATTTGAGCGACCATAGCTCTTGCATGAAAAGTTTGGCTATAACGATAACCGGGGCAAGGAACTGAAGCGGATCAAAAATTTTTGCAATTTCAGAGAGAATTTGTCTTTTTGTGTTAGGGAGCTCTTCTGCGAGCGAAACTTTATAGATGAGAGTGTCAGTGCTAGTGCACCAATAAACTCCAAGAGTTTTTATGGATTCGGAGTTTCCACAAATTTCGGCGGAGGAGGGATCTACATCTTCAACAGGAAACTGGGCGAGAAACTCATGGGAGTTGGAATTCCACTTATGAAGTGGGAATCCTCCATTCTTTAGCAATGCCTGAAGTTCTAGTGACACGAAAGAAGCTTCCTCCAGAGTGGGGAAGGACTGCAAATAATCGTCAACATAGAATGATGTAGTTAGTGCTTCAGAAGCTTTAGAATCAAATAAATGACCATCTTGAGAGGCTAACAAGTGTAGGGATCGGATAGCAAGGAAAGCGGAAGGTTTTAAGCCATAAGTAATCGTCTTTAAGCGAAATACCTTAATGGGCTTGCTGATTTCGTCGCGCCACAAGATTCTTTGGAGATCTCGTTGTTCAGGCTGAATTAAAACTTGACGGTACACCTGTTTTATATCCGCTATAACAGCTATGGGAAATAATCGAAAGTTTAAGAGTATAGCAGATAGATCTGACTGAATAGCAGGACCAGAGTATAGAGTATCGTTAAGACTGTTGCCATTAACGTCAGGTGATGAACCATTGAAAACAACTCGGATTTTATCCTTTACAAGGGGGTTTTTCCACACGGGATGATGACTTAAGAAAACCGATTCAATTGGGGGGTGCAATTCGTCATCAGATTTGTTAACGACTTCCATATGATCTAAGCTTTCATACTCATCCATGAAATCAGTATACTGCTGTTTAACGAGAGGTTCTTTCTTGAATTTGCTCTCGATAGCAAAGAGAGCTTTTCGAGCTTTGGGTTGAGAGTTAATAAGTTTAGGGGGATTGTGTAATCTTGGCATCTGAACAATGAACCGGCCATCAGAAGAACGAGTGGTGGTGTTCAGAAAAATTTGCTCACAGAATTCGTTTTCTGAAGAGGTCACGTTTGGAGAATCAACGCTTTCGAGCCTCCAGAACTGTTCCAAGTCAGTATTAGCGAAATAACATTGCGATGCGGGTTGGGGAGAAAAATGGGGAAGTTGACCGGTGACGATCCATCCAAAATTAGTGTCTCTGGCAACCACTTTTGAGGATAACTCGCGAACCTGTTTACGAAGGCAATTCCAGAAAACATTGGCACTAAAGAGCATGTCAATGGGGTTTTGTACATTGAACAGAGGATCGGCTAGCCTTAAATGCGAGGGAATGTTTAACCCTGAAATATCCACAGAGTGACTTGTAGTATCTTCTCCTATGCTATTGAGAATGAGACAATTCAGTTCGAGAAAGTTGTTTCTGTGACAAATGTCTCTTATGGTTAGCTTTGAGAACTGTAAAGCTTGCGATTTTGAGCTGTTAATGCCCGATACGTTAATAGAAGTGGGGTTTACAGGTAGGCCTAGTTTTCTAATCAAAGAATTAGACACAAAATCATGAGTTGCCGCTGAATCAAGAAGACCGCGTGCACGGACCCAGTTGCCAAAGTTATCCTGAACTTCGATTTGGACAGTAGACAAGAGTACTTGAGCACTGCGTATGGACTAGGCATTTTGGATGTAAGACGAAGCATTGGAACTGTTAGCATTGACACTTTTCTGAGAAGTAGATTCGGTCGATGACCTTGCTTGATCATGACGATGTAGTAAAGTGTGATGAGCTTTTTCACAATGGAAGCAAAGTCTTGTGGAATTGCAATTTGAAGCAGAATGCGTGGGTGCTAAGCAGTTGAAGCAATGTTTATTCTGAGAAACTAATTTTCTTCTGTCGTCGACTGACAGTTCTTTAAAAGATTTACATAGATATAAGGCGTGGGAATCTTTACAAAGTATGCACTTTAACGGTTCATTTAAACTCTTGCGGGGTTCGCTTTGAGTGCTTAAAACGAGAGAACTGGCAATGTGGCGTTCACTAGACCTAGTTGGGTAACCAGTGGTTTTTGACTTGAGTTTAGATGAGCTGGACCCAGGTTTTTGGGTACTAGACGATAAGCGTTCGCTTTTAGGTTTAAGAGACATTAATTCAAATTTAGAACTCGGGGATGAGGGTTCACTTTGATTAGCTAAAGCAGTTAAGAGTTGGCATCTAGCATTTATGAAAGTGACTAAATGCTCGTAAGAGTAGTCATCTTCTCTGGAATGTTCAATCTTCCAAGCTTTTAGGGTGGCAACATCGACTTTAGAAACCACTAAATGTATTAAGAAAGTGTCCCAGTGTTCAGTGGGTTGATCCAATTGTGACAGAGCTTTAACGTGAAGTTGTGTAGTATCAATGAGAGTACGCAAACTAGTGACGTCATTGTGCTGTGACGCAGGTAAGTTAAATAGAGCCTTCATATGGCGTTGAATACGTAACCGTGAATTTCCGTATCTTTCTTTCAATAAGTTAAAGGCAATGGGGTAGTTCTCGGCACTTAAAGGGAGTGCTTCAACTAACTGCAGAGCTTGACCTCGGAGGATAGATCTCAAATAATGAAACTTGTAGATGACTTGAATGTCTTCATTGTCATGAACAAGAGAACAAAATAATTCATAGAAAGAATCCCAAGTAGATTCGTCTCCAGAAAAGTGGGATAAATCAATCTTAGGTAGAATTGGTTTGGGCTTGTGAGTACCATCGCTAGAAGAGGTTTGTTGTTCGTGAAGGGAACCAAGAACAGAACCGTCTTTTTTCTGTTCTTTTTCGAGTTGGCGTATTATTTTGAAAGCAGAACCAATACCTTCGTAATATTGGTTTTCTACTTCGACTCGATCTTCAGTTTGATTGAGCATACAAGTTTCTATTTCAGTTTGGATGTTACAATAATTTTCATATGAACGTTCAAAATCCTTTACACGATGTTTCAACAAATCTAATTGAGCTGCTGAGGGATCTAGCTCTTTGATGTATTTTCTGAATCGGGTAATTTGCCCTTTACAGGATGCTAGTTTAGAAGTAAGTTTTTCATCCTTATCTTTTTCAGTAGGAGCCATGACAAAATAGGTAAATTAAAATATAACTTACGAAACTGTGGAACCTTGGAAATGCTATCAGGCTGGCAGCAGCAAATAAGTTGAAAGAAAGGGACACACCAAAGGAGACAGGAGCGGCCTCTCTCCACTTCACAGGCTTTGCACGATGTAGTTATAGCTGAAAAATTCAAAGAAGATATTAATGATTTGCAAAATATTGTCAAATAACCCTTGACAAAATAGAAAATGTGATAAATGGACTCTACCGGGTTTCTGGGACCAAATTTTGGGTAGATTATTATCTGGGGAATAAGCAAGGAAGCTTGTAGTTTAACGTGACCGTTAATCTCGCGATCATAAGCCACAGGACCTCCGTTTTACGTGGAATCTGAACCACAGGACATGGCATTTCACATCGAAAATCTCACATGCATTGACCGGGAATCGAACCCTGTCCGCCTTGGTGAGAGGCATACAGCTAGACCGCTGAGCCACCACGCCCCCAGGTGGGGAATAACCTAACCCCCAACGGAAGATGATAAAGAAACGGAAGTGGGTTTCGGACTGGAGAAAAAAGGATGGAAAATAGGAAGAGAGTCCAAAAAAAGTTATAAGTTTAACTTTAAATGTACTCAAAGGCAGCTGCCGCTGCAAATCCTCTCTCCGACACCCAAAGTGGGCAGGGACCCGGACGAAACTAACGGGAAACGCAGCCGGAACTTGGGCTGTTCTCATGAAAGCTGCTTTAGTGTATTCCCCCCTCAAGCATACATATGCCTACTATGGGGAAGGGTGATGGTCTGGCAAGACAAAGAGTAACAGATTTATTGTGTATCTGTTCAAAGGAGTTTGTTTTTAAACAAGTAACGTGAAGAATGCCAATAATTTGAATCGGTTTCGATATTTTTAGTTTTTGAAATTTTAGAACTTCTAAAGAGCGACCAAATGCTTCCAAGAAGGATAGAGATAAAGCAATTATACCTTTGGGAATAATTTTTGGTAAGTGTACCAATAGTTGCATTTGGAAATGGCTAAGCTTTTACCCAGCAAGGAGCCGACTAAAAGTTTAGGCAATGAGAAACACTTATATTTTGAAAAACTAATCATAAGTGTTGGAGAGAATCTCCACAAGCAGGAAGCTGGCGTAGCGAGCTATGCTTGCCTTACTGGCCAGTTAGAGTTAGCTGTTAAAGCTAAGAGAGACTTAACCAAGTTACCAACTAAGAGTTTTTGCTCAAATGCAACAAGTGGTGAAAGCCCTATCAATAGATTTATTTGCATTAAGTAGGAAGAGTCAAGGAAGGCAGGATCTTGCTTTACCGTTATGTTAGAGAAATGATATATCCAAAAAGAACTCTTGAATTTATTTAACAATGTTGGGTAGTAGTTTTGTAACAAATATATAATTTTGATTTTGTAACAAATGGTGTCACAGACCTCCGAAAAACATCTAAAGCTTGCGCCAGGCAATTAACAATTCTTTTGGTTTCAAACCTTTTACATACTTTAAAATCTTCGCAAGATTTTGAAATGGCAAAGATAAATGAAGGAAAAATTTAAAGATAACTAACGTAATTAAAGTTAGACAATAAACCAAGTACAAGGTGTGTACTTTGAGAATTTCTAGGTAAATATCTTGGAAAGAGTAACAACTTCGAAAGTAACAACAACAAAATGCAGGAAGAATAAAAGAGAAGTTTCTATAACTTCTTATATTTATACTGAATTACTTTTAATTATTATACATAGAAGATTATGCAAATAGGGCAGGTCACTTATTGTGAAACCTGAAGAGAACAATCGAAAGGAAGTTTCTAGAACTCCTATGTTTAAGTAGGGATCACGAGACAAATGGGGCAAGTTTCCCTTTCGTGAAACCTAGAATTAACTCACTTATTCCCTCATTAGAAGGGAGAAATAATATAATTCAAGGCGTGCACTGGACACGAAGTTTTACAGACATTAATTTGTGATAAATAAAGCAAGAGAGGGAGGGCACTTATTGAGAGTGACGCCTCATTGGAAAAGACCTAAAGTAACAATTTTATTATTTTGGATGTTACTAAAGGGTTTGGAAAAGATCAAATGGGATTGAGGGTAAGTGTTCATGGCCGTATTTATAGTATTCGGACGAACGCGACGCGGATGAAATGTTGAACAAGCACTGTTTTTCACTCTGTTGAAATAGATGAAAAGTTCACTGTAGTAGCACAAAAAGTTTATGGCAAAGAAAGTTATTGCAATGATGGAAAATAACTAGTTACACGAGAGTCTATTGCTTGAGAAACTTGTAGGTTATAGTTGGATGCACAGACAAGAAATCCCAACGGAGGAAGAAAATTTAGTTATTGATTGGTAGTTAAAAATGAAGATTCCTTAGGTTCCAGAGCAATGATGACTTGTTTAAATTGGGTAGAGAATCCCTCGGCGGAAAGCTAGATTATATAGACAGTGGGTATTTTGGAAATATCCCTCGATGTGAGATTGAATCTCAGAAAATCTTTCATGTTGAAAGTTAGGCCTGATAGTTTAAGTAAGATCAAGAAGATCTCTTGAAAGCAGTTATTTTCACATAGCAACTTTCACTGTCTATAAATCCAAATAAAAGCATTGAGCCATTAAAAGACGATGAGAATGAGGTTAAAACCTGAAGTCGGTACTTATCTTTGCTTGATGTAGAAGGCGATGATCCTTTTGACGGTTGATACTAAAATTCTAACATGGCGTAGAATTTAAAAGATTGCCTCTCGAGTTGAGGAGGCGAGCTCTAGATGAGCTCTAACTGAGTCGACTTCCGACGTACAAGTGAGACACGCTCAACGAAGCCCGGAGGGACCAGGGAAGGGAAAAGAGTGGGGGTAGGAGACAAAGGAATACATATAAGAATAGACAACATAACAGAAATAATTTTTCTCTTGATGAAATGGTCTTCAAAGAATTGATAGTAGGCGACACTAGCGCGGCGGGGGGGGGGGGGGGGGGTGAAAAAGTAGACGAAGTTCTCTTGATCACGGAGATGTTAGCTGGCGATAGCGACGAGATCTGGTGGCTAGATTGATAAGGAAGTCCTCTTGTACAGGGAAGAATTGAGGAACTTCAGAGATTCGCTGCTAGATGACGCTAGGTGGGTCATGGAAGATATATCTCTAGAACAGACTCACAGGTAACATAAGAGACATGACCAACAAGGAGAAATCAGAAGATCACTGTTGGTGTTTGAGAAAAAAGGAAGGAATGAACTATGGCAAAGAGAAGCAAAAGCTTGCTCTATCTTACCGTGTATGCCAAAGAATACACCACAAGTGTCAAGTATGAATTAGAACTTAACACATGTGCTAAATGCAGAAAAGTAGTATCTGCTCCAGTTAGGGCATTGCTTGCATAACTAGTATAATTTATTAGCCATGCATAGTGCAAAATCCCTAATTGCGCAATATTATAAAAGCTGTTTTAGAGTGTAATAGATATGATTTTGTTTTGTTTATAGACTACTACAATGAATGTTTTGAATGTTGTTAGACAAGCATGTGGCTTAGAGACAAAGAAGCTCAGCGAATTGCCAACGCATATTCCATTTCGGATTATCAAGGTTCGGAAATTGAAAACAGCATATGGTGATCGTGTTCTTTGTGTATGTGAAAACTTTGAGATATTTCTGCCTACACGGTTTAATGATATGTCGGAGAGTGTTTTTGATGAAGTGAATAATGCTGTGCAACCTGTACACTTAATTTATGAAGTTTTTAAAAACAATTGGTGCATGGTACGTTTTAATTAAATAAAACAAATGTGAAATAATAATGGTAAAATATAAGTAATGGCAATGGACTGAAAGAAAAAATATGTGTATAGAATAATAATGTTTTAGTTTTTAGTTTTGCCTTAAAAGATATTATCATGAAACCAAAAAAAATGTATATAAAGTTTGTAAATAAATGCAAATGATGTAACAATGCTGTTTTATTTTATACAAAGTTAGAATATTTATCATTACAGAGTATACATGATTATGACAATAGATGCACACTTAAAACAAGTCTTTGCCTTTACGATAGTGTGGTATTGTTTTAAAAACAAAGCTTGTTGTAGATCATTCTTCTATGACGAACAATATGTATAAAAACGTCATTATCAATATTATAATCATAATCTCCATTATTACTATTATCCTCAAAATTATCCTCAACATCACTAAAACCAGTTAAATATTCCAGTTCCTCTTCCTGTTCTTCTTCCTCTACAGTGTCCTCATGTAGAGTATGCGTGGCTTTTGATAATGTTAAGGGTTTTTTGAACGTTGAACTATTGAGAGCAGTAATATTGTTTTCTTGCACTCGCTTTTTAGCATTTTTATGATTTTCTGTTGACAGCAACAATGTTTCATGCAGTACACTACAGTGATGATCACTGACACTTAAAACCTCACTATTTTTACTTTTTTTTTAGCTCACTTCGACATTGTTTTGAACGTTGTTTTGAACAACGCCAAATAACAGTTCCATTTTTATTGGTTCGTTTCTCTATATATGAATATCCTTTATAGAATGAATGAGGCTTACCATACCTAGTCACTGATACTTCCATGTCAACTGTCAAGCATAGACTAAGCTCTAGTAAAGACAACTTGACAATAAGAACAATAGTTCAATATGGGAGCATATATGGATGGAAATGTGGGAAGCAGAAAAAAATGTGGGAGCAAATGTGTGAGCAAAAAGTGGGAGCAAATGTGGGAACACAAATAATAAACTTAGTTATAACATAACCTAACCTAACCTAACTTCACCTAACCTAACTTCACCCAACCTAACCTAACCTAACTTCAAAGTAGAAGCAAATGTGGGATCATAAAGTGTGAGCAAAAATAAAAGAGGGAGCAAATGTGGCAGCAAAATGTGGGAGCAAAAATTGGGAGCAAATTTGTGAGAAAAAAAAGACAAAAACAAGTGAGAGTAAATATGGAAAGCAAAAGAAAAAGTGGGAGCAAATGTGACCAAAAAAGTGGGAGCAAATGTGGAAAGCAAAAAGTGGGAGCAAATGAGGGAGCACAAGTAATAAACTTAACCTAACCTAACTTCACCTAACCTAACCTAACCTTGCTTGAAAGTGGGAGCAAATGTGGGAGCACAAATAATAAACTTAGTTATAACCTAACCTAACTTCACCTAACCTAACCTCACCTAACCTTACCTAACCTAACTTCACCTAACCTAACCTAACTTCACCTAACCTAACCTAACTTAGCCTAACTTGAAAGTGAGAGCAAATGTGGAAGCAAAAAAGTGAGAGCAAATGTGGGAGCAACAAGAGGGAGCAATTGTGGGAGCAAAAAAGTGGGAGCAAAAAGTAGGAGCAAAAAATTGGGAGCAAATGTGGGAGCAAATGTGTGAGCAACAAGAGGGAGCAAATGTGGGAGCAAAAAAAGTGGGAGCAAAAAGTGGGGAGCAAAAAGTGGGAGCAAATGTGGGAGCAACAAGAGGGAGCAATTGTGGGAGCAAAAAGGTGGAGCAAAAAATAGGGAGCAAATGTGTGAGGAAAAAAAACCAAGTGAGAGTAAATATGGAAAGCAAAAGAAAAAGTGGGAGCAAATGTGTGACCGAAAAAGTGGGAGCAAATGTGGAAAGCAAAAAGTGGGAGCAAATGTGGGAGCACAAATAATAAACTTAGTTATAACCTAACCTAACTTCACCTAACCTAACCTCACCTAACCTAATCTAACCTAACTTCACCTAACCTAACCGAACTTAGCCTAACTTGAAAGTGAGAGCAAATGTGGAAGCAAAAAAGTGGGAGCAAATGTGGGAGCAACAAGACGGAGCAATTTTGGGAGCAAAAAATTGGGGGGAAAAAGTGGGAGCAAATGTGTGAGCAACAAGAGGGAGCAAATGTGGGAGCAAAAAAAAGTGGGAACAAAAAGTGGGGAGAAAAAAATGGGAGCAAATGTGGGAGCAACAAGAGGGAGCAATTGTGGAAGCCAAAAGTTGGAGCAAAAAATGGGAGCAAAAGTGGGAGCAAATGTGGGAGCAAATGTGTGAGCAACAAGAGGGAGCAAATGTGGGAGCAAAAAGTGGGGAGCAAATGAGGGAGCAAATGTGTGAGCAACAAGAGGGAGCAAATGTGGGAGCAAAAAAGAGTGGGAGAAAAAAAGTGGGAGCAAATGTGGGAGCAACAAGAGGGAGCAAATGTGGGAGCAAAAAGAAGCGGGAGCAAAAAGTGGGACCAAATGTGAGAGCAAATATGTGGGAGCAAAAAGTGGGAACAAATGCGGGAGCAAAATAGGGAGCAAAAAGTGGGAGCAACCATGACTGGTTGTTAAGACTTTTATTTCAACCAATGCACATGAATTAAATTTTGGTAGAGTAATCAGAGTAATAATAATATTTATTTATTTATTTATTCGTTAATTCCCCATAAGGAGAGCGTTACAACACAATCAATTTTCATGTTTCATTCTGGACCTTTCTTCTTTTTTCCCAAAAACCTCTCATATACACACTATGTTTCCTCTTTCTCTCTTCTGTCCACCTCTTTGCTGGTTGTCTCTCTTTGGGAGTTTGCTCAAACTTCTGTAGTCTAAGTTTATCTCTGTATTTGCTCCTGTCTGCGATGTCTTCTGTAGAGATGTTTAGTTTCTTAAGGTCTTCCACGGTTTCCTTTACCCAATTGGATTTTAGTGTGCTATTCGTAACTATGTTAAAAATTTTCTTGGTCAGTCTGTCTTTGGTCATCCTATGTATATGTCCATAAAATTTTGCCCTTCTTTTCCTTATGTTGTTTGTAATCGTCTCTGTCTGTTTGTACAGTTCTATTGTCGGTCTCTTCATCCATATTCCCTCTTTCTGAACTGTCCCGTAGATCTTTCTGAGAAATTTTCTCTCTTGTTTTTCTAATTCCTTGATTTTTGTTCGCCCCTTGATTGCTGTCGTTTCTGAAGCGTATAAGGCCTCTGGTAAGACTACTGTACGGTAGTGTCGTAATTTGGCATTGATGGAAATACTTTTTTTTATTGTAGTGGTTCCATGTAAGTCGGTATGCTTTCTGCAATTTAGCGATCCTGTCTTCATTGGATGCCAAGTTCAGTCCTGTTTTCTGTAAAATCTCTCCTAGATATTTGAAACTTTCCACTTGTGTTATTTTTCCATACTTGGTTTCCAGTGGGTGCTTGTCTGTAGATTTTGTGTCCATGAACTGTGTTTTTTCGTATGAGATTTGTAACCCTGTTTTGGCAGAGATTTCATGTAGCGTCTCTAGAGCTTCTTTGGCTTCTTTTCTGTTATTTGTTATAATCGCTACATCATCGGCAAAGGCCAGACACTTAATGTTGACTGTCTTTTTCAGGTGTTTTGCCATTTTTATGCCTTTGACTCCTTTTTCCCATGTCTTGATTATTTTATCCAAAACTGAGTTGAATAGAATGGGTATTAAACCATCACCTTGTCGCACTCCTGTATTAATTTTGAAGGGTTCCGAGATCTCTCCCATGAATTTAACTTTGGATATTGTATTTGTTAATGTTTCTTGGATTAGTTTTCTGGACTTATTGTCGACCTTCATTTCTTCTAATGTGTTAAAAAGTGTTTCTCTATCTATGGAGTCGTACGCTTTTTTGTAGTCGACGAATGTGATTGTTGTGTTCCTGGTTTTTCTCGTTGCTAGTATTGTTCTCAGGCACCAAATCTGCTCACTGCACGATCTTCCCTTCCTGAACCCTCCTTGGTATTCTCCTAGCTGTGGATCTATCTGAGGCTCTATCCGTTTTAACAGGGCTTTGGAGAAAATTTTGTATGCGATGGGTAATAGTGAAATCCCTCTATAATTATTAGGGTTCGTTTTGTCTCTCTTCTTGTGGAGGGGGTGTATTAGAGCTGACTTCCATTCTTCTGGTACCTTCCCTGTTTCCCAGATGTTTTCGATGATTTTGTGTATTTTTGGTGTAACATTTTCGTGGTCTAATTTCCAGATTTCCGAAATCAATCCGTCTTCTCCAGGCGCTCTATTGGTCTTTAGTGATTTTATTATTTCCACGATTTCTTCAAGTGTTGGAGGTTTGGAATCAATGTTAGGTTCTGGCTTTTCGAACTGTAATCTGTGTGTTGGTTTATCACAGTTAAGCAGCGAGTCAAAATATTGTGCCAGTATCGTACAGTTCTTTTTCGGGTTTGTCTCCAGTGTTCCGTCTTGTCTTTTGAAGCATAAGCTCGGTGTTCGATATCCTGTCATATTCTCTCTGAATGTTCTATAGAAGTTTCGTGTGTTATTTTTGGTAAAATCCTCTTCTATCTCCTTGAGTCTGTTGTTATCGTAGTTTCTTTTTTCTCTGCGGATTATTCTCGAGGAGTCTTTTTGTATCTTGTTGAATTCTTCCCATTTTTCGGGTGTTCTATGGCTGTTAAATTTTTTCCAGGCTTGTATTCTATCCTCTATGGCTCTGTCACATGTCACGTTCCACCATCTGTGCTTCCTTTTCCTCGGGGGCTGCCCCATTTTTATCAGTTCTTTCATGTTTTCGGACATGTCCGTCCAGTCGTTACTCTCAATTTTCTTAAGTCCTTGTGTTATTTCTTTCTTGTTTAATTGTAAATACTCTGGGTCTGTTCTGAAAATTCTGGTTGTTCTCTTAGTTTGTCTGTTTGGTATAAACATAGCCTTGATTTGTAGTAGATGATGATCAGATTCTAAAAAATCTTTTCTCGTTCGTATATTCATAACTTCTCTGGTGTTTTTGTAGATATCGCAACGTGGTCTATCTGAAATTCTCCGAGGGCGCTGTTTGGAGATTTCCAAGTCCATAGTTTCTTGTAGAGTTTCTGGAATTGTGTTGACATGATTTTGAGGTCAAAATTCCTACAGAAGTTTATCAAATTCTCTCCATTCTTGTTTGTCCTCTGGTGCGCTGTATGTTTTCCTGTTGTGTCTCTGAATTTTCTTTCGCGGCCTAATTGTGCATTAAAATCACCAAGCAATAATTTTACATGCTTATTGGGGATTTTGTTGGTGATTTCTTCTAAGTCATCCCAGAATTCTTCTATCATCTGTGGATTTTTGTTATTGTAGTTATTTGTGGGGGCATGAGCATTGATTATTGTATACGCTTTGTTACCAGAACGTATCGTAAGTGTGGAAATTTTTTCAGATTTTGAGGTGAAATCTATTACAGAGTCCAATATTGAGTTGTGGACTACAAAACCTGTTCCGAAGAGTTTGAGATTTTTTCCTGGAATAGTTATGGCTGGTTTCCCCTTGTATATTCTGTAACTTCCCGAATCGAAGTGATTCTCATCTGAGAATCTCGTTTCCTGTATAGCCAGTATTCTGATATTGAATGTGTCCATGATGTTTGTTAGTTGTTTCACTTTACCTAGTTTCAGGAGTGTGTTTACGTTGAGTGTTCCCATGTAAAATATTCTCTTAGTTTTGAGGGTTTTTGAGAAGCAATTCTCCTCTTCATGACATACCTGATCCCCTGGAATCCGATGATCAGGTACAATAATAATAATAATATTATTATTGTAATTAATAATCAAAATAATAAAATTAAAAAAAAAAAATTTATTATATTTTTCAAGGTTAAATTTTCAAAGTATTGACAAGAATAGTAATTACATGAAACAGATTCAGAGAATTCTAGAGTACTTAAGTTTAATCATTGGCTAGGAGTGATATAGAGCTAGCTAACCTAACTTAACCCCAGCTCACCTAGTATTGGGAGGCCGGCAAGAAAGGTAAATATTTTTTAAAAAATAAAAAGTCATGTCCTGCCTCCCACCACCATTCATCTGTGACGTCATAGCCAGTCTTAAAGCAAGTCACAACTTGTATAATATTAGCTTAGGTGATGTTAGGTTAAATTAAGTGAGCTGGGGTTAAGTTAGGTTAGCTAGCTCTATATCACTCCTAGCCAATGATTAAACTTAAAGTACTCCAGAATTCTCTGAATTTGTTTCATGTAATTATTATTCTTGACAGTACTTTGAAAATTCAACCTTGAAAAATATAATTACAATTTATTTTTTTAATTTTATTATTTTTATTATTATTAATAATAATAATAATATTATTATTACTCAGATTACTCTACCAAAATTTTATTCATGTGCATTGGTTGAAATAAAAGTCTTAACAACCAGTCATGGTTGCTCCCACTTTTTGCTCCCACATTTGTTCCCACTTTTTGCTCCCATATATTTGCTCTCATATTTGTTCCCACTTCTTTTTGCTCACACATTTGCTCCCTCTTGCTGCTCCCACATGTGCTCCCACATGTTGCACCCCACTTTTTGCTCTCACATTTGCTCCCTCTTGTTGCTCACTCATTTGCTCCCACATTTGCTCCCACTTTTTGCTCCCCACTGTTTGCTCCCACTTTTGCTCCCTCTTGTTGCTCACACATTTGCTCCCTAATTTGCTCCCACATTTTGCTCCCAATTTTTTGCTCCAACTATTTGCTCCCACTTCTTTTGCTCCCACAATTGCTCCCTCTTGTTGGTCCCACATTTGTTCCCGCCTTTTGCTCCATACTTTTTGCTCCCACTTTTTTGCTCCCACATTTGCTCCCTCTTGTTGCTCACACATTTGCTCCCACATTTGCTCCCACTTTTTGCTCCCAATTTTTTGCACCTACTTTTTGCTCCCACTTTTTGCTCCCACAATTGCTCCCTCTTGTTGCTCCCACATTTGCTCCCACTTTTTTGCTTCCACATTTGCTCTCACTTTCAAGTTAGGCTAAGTTAGGTTAGGTTAGGTAAAGTTAGGTTAGGTTAAGTTTATTACTTGTTCTCCCTCATTTGTTCCCACTTTTTGCTTTCCACATTTGCTCCCTGTTTTTTGGTCACACATTGCTCCCACTTTTTCTTTTGCTTTCCATATTTACTCACTTGTTTTTTTTTCTCACACATTTGCTCCCTATTTTTGCTGCCACATTTGCTCCCTCTTTTATTTATGCTCACACTTTTTGCTCCCATATTTGCTTCCACTTTGAAGTTAGGTTAGTTTAGGTAAGGTGAAGTTAGGTTAGGTTAGGTTATGTTATAACTAAGTTTATTATTTGTGCTCCCACATTTGCTTCCACTTTTTGCTCCCACATTTGCTCCCACGTTTTTTTTCTGCTTCTCACATTTGCAACCATATATGCTCCCTCATTAAACTATTGTTCTTATTGTCAAGTTGTCTTTACTAGAGCTTAGTCAATGCTTGGCAGTTGACATGGAAGCATCAGTGACTAGGTATGGTAAGCCTCATGCATTCTTTAAAGGATATTCATATATTCTGAAACGAACCAATAAAAATGGAACTGTTATTTTGGCGTTGTTCAAAACAACGTTCAAAACAATGTCAAAGTGAGCTAAAAAGTAAAAATAGTGAGTTTTTAAGTGTCAGTGATCATCACTGTAGTGTACTGCATGAAACATTGTTGCTGTCAACAGAAAATCATAAAAATGCTATAAAGCGAGTGCAAGAAAACAATATTACTGCTCACAATAGTTCAACGTTCAAAAAACCCTTAATATTATCAAAAGCCACGCAAACTCTACATGAGGACACTGTAGAGGAAGAGGAAGAGGAACAGGAATATTTAACTGGTTTTAGTGATGTTGAGGATAATGTTGAAGATACTAGTAATAATGGTGATTATGATTATAATACTGATAATGACGTTTTTATACCTATTGTTCGTCGTGGAAAAAAGATCTACAACAAGCTTTGTTTTTAAAACTATACCACACTATCGTAAAGGCAAAGACTTGTTTTAAGTGTGCATCTAATGTCATAATCATGTATACTCTGCAATGTTAGATATTATAACTTTGTATAAAATAAAACCTCATTGTAACATCATTTGCATTTATTTACAAACTTTATATATTTTTTGTTTCATGATAATATTTTTTTAAGACAAAACTAAAAACTAAAACATTATTATTCTATACACATATTTTTTTCTTTCAATCCATTGCCATTACTTATATTTTACCTTTATTATTTCACATTTTTAAAATTTAATTAAAACGAACCATGCACCTATTGTTTTTAAAACCTTCATAAATTAAGTGTACAGGTTGCACAGCATTATTCACTTAATCAAAAACACTCTTCGACATATCATTAAACCGTGTAGGCAGAAATGTCTCAAAGTTTTCACATACACAAAGAACACGAACACCATACGCTGTTTTCAATTTCCGAATCTTGATAATCCGAAATGGAATATGCGTTGGCAATTCGCTGAGCTTCTTTGTCTCTAAGCCACATGCTTGTCCAACAGCAATCAAAACATTCATTGTTGTAGTCTATAAACAAAACAAAAACATATCTACTACACTCTAAAACAGCTTTAATAATATTGTGCAATTAGGGATTTTGAACTATGAATGGATAATAAAATATACTAGTTATGCAAGAAATGCGCTAACTCTAGCAGATACTACTTTTCTGCATATAGCACAAGTGTTAAGTTCTAATGCACACTTGACTTATACTATCATGTGTCCTCAAGGCAAAAATACAACATCTAGTTCATCTTGATAATAAATTTTACATAATTGTTGGTCACACTTTTGTATCTGTTCGTGAGACAAGTCTTTTTTTCAGCCTCATGTATTTGCTCCGCGGGTTCTTACTCTAAAGGCACTTTTATCTCTTGTGCTGCAATCAAGCTTTCCTTACGAATAGTGTTCTCAAATTCCAGACCTTGAAGCAACTCCATGTATCTACAGTTAGGTAACCAACGAGCGTGTTGCACAAAAGGGTCATCAGTCATTTGCCAATCCTTTAAAGCAAATCCACAATAAAAACATATTGTTTTATCCCCTTCACCAGTATAAAAAAAATCCAGCTTCACTTAGCTGTTTGGTAAGGTGTTTTAATATTAATGGCCAAACATTTTTAAAAGATTCTAAACGTTTTTCAACAGTGCTGTACTCTGGGTGTGCTAGTGCTTTAGTCTTGCAAACTCCCAATTTTTCAAAAGCACACGCCAATTCAGCACTGTCTATGGCATATGGACCACATATATCGACACTACCGTTGGTTGGTAATACATTATTATTATTATTATTTATTTGTGATTCAGCAACGTAAGTAGTAGCCAATGGTCTTGTGGTTCGGTAAAATGGATACACGGGTAGGTTACCCACTTGTTTTCCATGCATGTAAGGACAACAAGGAGACCATCGCAAATGGTCTCTAAAGGGATCATCCCCTTCTTCCCAGTGTGAAGTTCAATACGACAAAACACACAGCGCACCACATCTTGTCGGTTCAAGTAAAAAAAAAACGGCTTTTGCATGTTTATGTGTTGACAAAAAGCCCACAGGCCAGGATTCAAATGTTAACCAACGATCATGTTCTGTTTTTATATTTAACCCACGTGGAAAACCAACTTGCTCACTTGTCGTATTTGGTACTAACGCCATGTGTTAAAATAAAACTGTTTTCTTATTGTAGGTTATTAACGTTGTACACAGTACTTTAAAGCACAATGTATGTTTTTTTCACTGTCTGTTCACTATGTTAATGGCGCTTGACCACACCTATAAAAACAAACAAAATAACCCATCACTTAATCAATCAGTCAATCAATACTTGTAAATAAAACGTTAACGTTATTTTGGCATTAATATATCAAAACACCATTACAAAAATAAACTGTATGTTGACACTAACAGTAACCCATGTACTTTTTTTTATAAAGCTGCAGTCATTTACATCCCCTTTAACCAATATATAAACAACAAAAATGAATGTCATGTCGTTTTGTCCAAATTATCTTGTTCAAACCTGTGGATATTCGTTGAGTCCATAGGGAACCGCCCATACATTAAATTTAAATTTTTGTTTTTAGAAAATCCAATATGGCCTTGTACTTTTCACAGTCAACAACAACATAGCCATTAATCAAGAAAGCAATCGCTGTCCCAGTCATGTACAGGTAATTAATATTTTTTTGTCTAGTGGTTTTTCATTAGTGGTAAAATGGAATAGCATTTTAAAGTTAGACTTACCTTAGTTTTCAATAGTTCACTGCCTGGAAACAATGGTTGCACTCTACTGCGTCTCCGGTTTTCCGTCACTGCTACGGCAGAAAAGCTTTTCTTTCCAAATTTCTAAAAATAAATAAATTAAATAAACCGCTATATATACCTAAATTCAGGTTAATACATGCATTTGATAAAATAAAATAATATCAAGCAAAAAAAGGAAACAAGTTAGCTAAAAAAAAACTCACATTCACTTGCACTGGGGGGGGGGGGGGGCGTGGTGGCTCAGCGGTCTAGCTGTATGCCTCTCACCAAGGCGGTCTGGGTTCGATTCCCGGTCAATGCATGTGAGATTTTCGAAGTGAAATGCCATGTACTGTGGTTCGGATTCCACGTAAAAAGGAGGTCCCGTGGCTCATGATCTCAAGATTAACGGTCACGTTAAACTACAAGCTTCGTTTTTCACTTGCACTGGCTTGTTGCTGTTTCATTCTAGTGGGGTCAAAAGTTCAATGGTTTCTTGTATTTCAGACATGTAAGCTTTACCGCTTATCTGCAAACAAATACATAAACATTTATTTATAACTTCAACAATCAATAAATAATTGCTTGTAAATATATATAAATCAATCATACTAATATATAAAAATGAGATGGTGTTTGTCTGTCTTTCTGTCTGTCTGTTACCTAATAACGCAAGAACCACTGGTCCGATTTAAATGAAATTTTGCATGGATGTAGCTGAAATACCAGGTTTACATATAGGATACCTTTAATTTCGATATTTTGCACTATTAAGAAATGGCGACCATTTTAGTGACGTCACTACACCCTTTGGTTTCAAAATTTCATATTTCCATATCAAATAAAAAGAGAACGGTAGGAAATAGCAAACTTTTGATGGCACATCCGAGCTTTGAAATTTAATTTCCTATCCGAAAGGTCCTTATCACTTTTCGTGTATCTCCAACGGTTAGCGAGTAAAACCTACTTTTGTGACGTCACTACACCCTTTGGTTTCAAAATTTCATATTTCCATTTCAAATAAAAAGAGAACGCTAAGAAATAGCAAACTTTTGATGGTATACACGAGCTTTAGCATTTAATTTTCTATCCAAAAGGTTCTTATCACTTTTCGAGTATCTCCGACGGTTAGCGAGTATAACCTAAATTGTGCAATAAAACACGGTCAACACCGAGCGGTGCAGTATATCTCTATATATATAAATAGAAAATTTGTCGGTTTTTTTTTCTGAATTTCTACGGAAATTTGAGTTATTTACACGTTTCAGACAGTTTTATGATAGATGCGCGCGAAAATAATGTTTTGGTCTGTCTGTTTGTTTGATTGTCTGTGGACAAATTTGTTCCCTTATAACTCGAGAACGGCCGGGTGTATCAACGTAAAATTTGGTACAGATATCCATCAGAGGCACGACACTAATCATTGATGTAACCCTTCTCCGTACCTTTCATAAAAGGGGGCCTACCCCCTTAAAATGCATGCTGAAATAGGAGTAGAAGGACGAGACAAAAATCATTTTCAGCCACTCGATGTGAGAGACAAAACTCGGGGGCCCTGAATGGTCCCCGAAATCCACATTTTAAGGCCCTAAAACCAACCGTTTTTGAGATATTCCCAGAAAACTAATTTCATTTAATAAACTAATGAACGAATACAAGCCTGTAACCATGGCAACAGATTCTCAGAGGTCCATCTATTGCTGTAAGACGCAATGCAATTCCATTAATTACATTGGTGTGAAAGTTTGCAAACGGCTAGAAGGTTATCACGGAACCAAATTAAGCTGTAGAATTCATCAATACGTAGGTCAAGGGGGTCAAGGGGTACAGTAGAATTTTTTCACGCGATTTACACCTCCGGGTGTGGTACGGCAGGTCTATTATATTCCTATCCCTATATTATATTATTATTATTATTATATTATGGCGTACAACGAGGAGACAAAGCCCCCTCGGTGCCAGAAACAAAACTTGGGGGCCCTAAAGGGTCCTCGAAAACTACATTATAAGGCCCTAAAACCAAAAGTATCTGCAATATTCCCAGAAAACTAATTTAATTTAACAAACTAATGAAGGAATGGAAATCGCTAACCATGACAACATTATCTCAAAGGGTGGCATCCAACTTTCCATCTATTTCTGTAAGAAGTAATGTCACTCTATTTATTACATTTCTGTGAAAGTTTGCAAATGGCTATACGGTTATCACGGAACCAACGTAGACTGTATAATTCATCAATGCAATTAAGGGGGTGAAGGGGTAACCTAGATTTTTTTCATGCAATTTTCACGTGCGACATATAGTACAGAAGGACTATTATATCTCCAAACATTTGCAAAGTGAAATGCCATGCCCTGTGGTTCAGATTCCACGTAAAATGGAGGTCCCGTGGCTTATGATCTCGCGATTAATGGTCACGTAAAACTACAATCATCCTTTATATCTCCTAACAGCAACATTATTTTCAAAAATTCCTGAATTGAATCAGCATTTTTTGCGGCTTTTAGGAATTTGGGCCATTTGAGACTAAAGAACCTGAATTTTCATGCACCACAAGCCTTTATAATTTATGAAAGAGGTCTTCCTGTGTATGTGGACCTAACACAACGTAGAGGGTCATTTTTTATGTGAGGTGTATTGCGTTTCGTCTACAAGTCTTTCAATTTTATTTCACGTCAAGAAGTACAAGTTAGGTGAATTTAGTTTGAGAGCAAATTTTAACTAATCTTTCTTTTGTCGACATACGGGTTCATCGTAAGGATGATTTTGTTTGATACTGTATGGCAGATATACCCATATTTGGATATCTGGGTGATATGTTGTAGACAATAGAATTGTCTGTCTGTCTTTCTGTGTATCTTTATGTACGCCTATAAATCGTGTTCGTAGGCGTGGTGCATCGTAAAATTAGGTATGGTAAACATGAGTCAATACACCAATCATTTATAAAACTCCTCACCGTACTCTTCAAACAGTAGAAGGGTGCATATAGGGAAAAACTTCTCAAAATACATGCTAAAATAGGCGAAATATAAAAAAATATCCTAGAAGGACGATCAAAGCATATGTTGCGCTTCTCAATGTGAGACACAAAATTCGCGAGTCTATAAGGGGTCTCCGAAAACCACATATTAAGGCCCTTAAATTAACAGTGTGAGTGGTATTCCCTGAAAACTAACTTCGTTCTGATAAACTTATGAAGGAATGAAAAACCGCTAACCATTGCAACAGTAGCTCAATTGATAATGTCTGGTGTTAATATATAACACCGTTCGAAGGACGGGTACTTCTGCTATACTAATATATAAAAATGAGATGGTGTGTGTCTGTCTTTCTCTCTGTCTGTGTGCTACTCAATAACGCAAGAACCACTGGTCCGATTTAAATGAAATTTTGCATGGATGTAGCTGATTTACCAGGTTTACATATAGGATACATTTTATTTCGATAATTTGCACTATTAAAAATGGCAACCATTTTAGTGACGTCACTACACACTTTAATCAAAACTTCATATTTCCTTATCAAATAAAAAGAGAACGCTAAGAAATAGCAAACTTTTGTCGGTACATACGAGCTTCACTTTTCGTTTAACTCCAACGGTTAGCGAGTAAAACCCACATTTATGACGTCACTACACCCTTTGGTTTCAAAATTTGATATTTCCATTTCAAATAAAAAGAGAACGCTAAGAAATAGCAACCATTTGATGGCATACATGAGCTTTAACATTCAATTTTCTACCCAAAAGGTCCTTAACACGTTTCGTGTATCTCCAACGGTTAGCGAGTAAATCCTAAATTTGTGCAATAAAACACGGTAAACACCGAGCCGTGCAGTATATCTCTACATATATAAATAGAATTTTTTTTTTTCTGAATTTCTACGGAAATTTGAGTTTTTACACGTTTCAGACTGTTTTATGATAGATGCGCGCGAAAATAATGTTTTGGTCTGTCTGTTTGTTTGATTGTGGACAACTTTGTTCCCTTATAAATCCAGAACGGCTGGGTGTATCAACGCAAAATTTGGTACAGATATCCATCAGAGGCACGACACTAATCATTGATGTATCTCTTCTCTGTACCTATCATAAAAGGGGGCATACCCCCTTAAAATACATGCTGAAATAGGAGTAGAAGTACGAGACAAAGCCCATTTTCAGCCCCTCAATGTGAGAGATAACATTCGGGGGCCCTAAAAACACATTTTAAGGTCCTACGTCCAACCGTTTTTCCGATATTCCCAGAAAACTAATTTAATTAAATAAACTACTGAACGAATGCAAGCCGATAACCATGGCAACAGATTCTCAGAGGTCCATCTATTGCTGTAAGACGCAATGCAATTCCATTAATTACATTAGTGTGAAAGTTTGCAAACGGCTAGATGGTTATTATGGAACCAAATTAAGCTGTAAATTTCATCAATATGTAAAATGCGCTTAAGGGGGTCAAGGGGTAGTCTAGAATTTTTCACGCGATTTACACCTGCGGGTGTGGTATGGCAGGTCTATTATATTCCTATCCCTATATTATATTATTATTAGTAGTATTATATTATGGCGTACAACGACGAGACAAAGCCCCTCGGTGCCAGAAATAAAACTCTAGGGTCCTCGAAAACTACATTATAAGGCTCTTAAACCAACAGTTTCTGAAACATTCCCAGAAAACTGATTAAATTTTATTTAACAAACTAATGAAGGAATGCAAATCCGAAACCATGACAACATTATCTCAAAGGGTGGCATCCAACTTTCCATCTATTTCAGTAAGAAGCAATTTATTACATTTATTACATTTCTGTGAAAGTTTGCAAATATAAGGTTATCACGGAACCAACGTAGACTGTATAATTCACCAATGCAATTAAGGGGGTCAAGGGGTAATCTAGGATTTTTTCATGCAATTTTCACGTGCGACATATAGTACAGAAGGTCTATTATATCTCCAAACAACAACATTATTTTCAAAAATTCCTGAATTGAATGAGCATTTTTTGCGGCTTTTAGGAATTTGGGCCATTTGAGACTAAAGAACCTGAATTTTCATGCACCACAAGCTTTTATAATTTATGATAGAGGTCTTCCTGTGTATGGGGACACAACACAACGTAGAGGGTCAGTTTTTATGTGACGTGTATTGCTTTCCATCTACAAGACTTTCAATTCTATTTCATGTCAGTAAGTACACGTTAGGTGAATTTAGTTTGAGAGAACATTTCAACTAATCTTTTTTCTTTTCTTCTTTTTGTCGACATACGGGTTCATCGTAAGGATGATTTTCTTTGATACTGTGTGGTAGATATACCCATATTTGTATTTCTGGGTGATATGTTGTAGACAATAGAATTGTCTGTCTGTCTTTCTGTGTATCCTTATGTACGCCTATAACTCATGTTCGGATGCTTGGTGCATCGTAAAATTAGGTATGGTAAACATGAGTCAATACACCAATCATTTATAAAACTCTTCACCGTACTTTTCATACAGTAGAAGGGTGGATATAGGGAAAAACTTCTCAAAATACATGCTAAAATAGGCGAAATATAAAATTTATCCTAGAAGGACGACCAAAGCATATGTTGCATTTCTCAATGTGAGACAAAAAATTCGCGAGTCTATAAAGGATCTCCGAAAACCACATTATAAGGCCCTTAAATTAACACTGTGTGTGATATTCCCAGAAAATTAACTTCGTTCTGATAAACTTATGAAGGAATTACAAGCCGCTAACCATTGCAACAGTAGCTCAATTGATAATGTCTGGTGCGTCTCTAAAAGCAACAGTACTTAAAAGGGATGTAACACCAATAACATTGTTATTATTATTATAATGTCTGGTGTTAACACCGAACACCGTTCGAAGAACGGGTACTTCTGCTAGTACTAATATATAACAAGTAGTTCCGTGAAGAACTATACAGCCTATTTTCATAAATCCTACTTATGTTAATTGCCTCTATCAACATACATAATTTCAGTTTGATTGCTATAATAGATTCGTAGATATTGAGAACCGACTAAATATTTCGGATGGTCGCCATGTTGGATTTTATATATGTAGGTCCTAGAGTTATGTACTGTTACATGCAGATTATTGTGTACGTGTAGCATTCAGACTTCAATCGCATAATTAGGACACAAGAAAAAACAAGGAGATTTAAAAATTTTCACAGCTGCCATCTTGAGGTTATGGAAACAATTGAAATAAATTAGATGCCAGTGGATTAACATTCGGATAAAGATTTACTGTACCAAGTTTCACTGCACGCGGATGGTTAAATTGCGAGAAACGCCCATGGGAATATTTATAATTCGCGTCACCGCCATGTTGGATTTGTGATCACCAGGTTATTTAAAGTCCTATAGGTGAACTTAAGTTCATAGCCCCTATGAACATTAAAAAATGCAGTTTGATTGTTAAATAGATTCGTAGATATTCAGTATCGTCTAAATATTTCGGATGGTCGCCATGTTGGATTGTTAAATGTATAGGCCATAGAGTCATGTACCATTAAAGGAAAATTATTGCGTAGGTTCATTATTCAAACTTTCACTTCGATCGCATGACTACATCACAAGAAATAAAAACTTAATTTTAAAATTCGCACTGCCGCCATCTTGAGGTTATGTAAACAATTGAACTAAATTAGATACCAGTGGATTACAATGTGTATAAATATTTCCTGTACCAGGTCTCAGTGCGCTTGGAACATTAAATCGCGAGAAAGGCCTATTTAAAATGTTCAAATTCGCTTAGCCGCCATGTTCGTTTTGTAGTTAACCGGTTTTTGAAAATCTTATAGATGAACTTCCAGTAGTGCCCTTTATCTCCGTACAAAATTTTAGGGAGATACCGCTAATAGTTTCAGAGATATAGAATGCCGGTGAAATATTTCGCACATCCGCCATCTTGTGATTATGCAAACAATTGAACGAAGTTAGATGTCGGTGCATTACAATGTATATAAACATATACTGTACCAAGTTTCATTGCGTTTGGTTGGTCAAATCGCGAGAAACGTCTATTTAAAAGTCGCAAATTCGCTTGGCCGCCATGTTGGTTTTGTAAATACCATGTTTTCAAAAGTCACATAAGTGAACTTATAGTAGTCCCCTCTATCACCATAGAAAATGTCAGGGTAATATCGGTAATAGTTTCGGAGATATTGAATGCTGGTGAAATATTTCGCACAGCCGCCATGTTGGATTGGTGAGTCGTAACAAAATTTGAAGGGCACGGTCGAGGTCGCCGGGAATAGTGCTATGAACTTTCCGAGTTTCATTGAAATCGCTCCTGCCGTTTAGATTTTATTAGGGGGGGGACACACATACGAATCACACACACACACACACACACACGCACACACACACGGACAAAAGGTGATCTCAAAAGCCTATTTTTTCAAAATTGAAAATAGGCTAAAAATGAGATGGTGTGTGTCTGTCTTTCTGTCTGTCTGTCTGTTAGCTAATAACGCAAGAACCACTGGTCCGACTTAAATGAAATTTTGCATGGATGTAGCTGAAATACCAGGTTTACATATAGAATACTTTTAATTTCGATATTTTGCACTATTAAGAAATGGCGACCATTTTAGTGACGTCACTACACCCTTTGGTTTCAAAATTTCATATTTCCATATCAAATAAAAAGAGAACGGAAGGAAATAGAAAACTTTTGATGGCACAGTCGATCTTTAAAATTTAATTTCCTATCCGAAAAGTCCTTATCACTTTTCGTGTATCTCCAATGGATAGCGAGTAAAACCTACTTTTGTGACGTCACTACACCCTTTGGTTTCAAAATTTCATATTTCCATTTCAAATAAAAAGAGAACGCTAAGAAATAGCAAACTTTTGATGGTATACACGAGCTTTAGCATTTAATTTTCTATCCAAAAGGTTCTTATCACTTTTCGTGTATCTCCAACGGTTAGCGAGTATAACCTAAATTTGTGCAATAAAACACGGTCAACATCGAGCGGTGCAGTATATCTCTATATATATAAATAGAAAATTTGTCTGTTTTTTTTTTAAATTTCTACAGAAATTTGAGTTATTTACACGTTTCAGACTGTTTTATGATAGATGCGCCCGAAAATAATGTTTTGGTCTGTCTGTTTGTTTCATTGTCTGTGGCCAAATTTGTTCCCTTATAACTCGAGAACGGCTGGGTGTATCAACGTAAAATTTGGCACAGATATCCATCAGAGGCACGACACTAATCATTGATGTAACCCTTCTCCGTACCTCTCATGAAAGGGGGCCTACCCCCTTAAAATGCATGCTGAAATAGGAGTAGAAGGACGAGACAAAAATCATTTTCAGCCCCTCGATGTGAGAGACAAAACTCGGAAATCCACATTTTAAGGCCCTAAAACCAACCGTTTTTGAGATATTCCCAGAAAACTAATTTCATTTAATAAACTAATGAACGAATACAAGCCGGTAACCATGGCAACAGATTCTCAGAGGTCCATCTATTGCTGTAAGACGCAATGCAATTCCATTAATTACATTGGTGTGAAAGTTTGCAAACGGCTAGAAGGTTATCACGGAACCAAATTAAGCTGTAGAATTCATCAATACGTAGGTCAAGGGGGTCAAGGGGTACAGTAGAATTTTTTCACGCGATTTACACCTCCGGGTGTGGTACGGCAGGTCTATTATATTCCTATCCCTATATTATATTATTATTATTATATTATGGCGTACAACGAGGAGACAAAGCCCCCTCGGTGCCAGAAACAAAACTTGGGGGCCCTAAAGGGTCCTCGAAAACTACATTATAAGGCCCTAAAACCAAAAGTATCTGAAATATTCCCAGAAAACTAATTTAATTTCACAAACTAATGAAGGAATGGAAATCGCTAACCATGACAACATTATCTCAAAGGGTGGCATCCGACTTTCCATCTATTTCTGTAAGAAGTAATGACACTCTATGTATTACATTTCTGTGAAAGTTTGCAAATGGCTATACGTTTATCACGGAACCAACGTAGACTGTATCATTCATCAATGCAATTAAGGGGGTGAAGGGGTAACCTAGATTTTTTTCATGCAATTTTCACGTTCACATATAGTACAGAAGGACTATTATATCTCCAAACATTTTTAAAGTGAAATGCCAAGCCCTGTGGTTCAGATTCCTCGTAAAATGGAGGTCCCGTGGCTTATGATCTCGCGATTAATGGTCACGTAAAACTACAATCATCCTTTATATCTCCAGACAGCAACATTATTTTCAAAAATTCCTGAATTGAATCAGCATTTTTTGCGGCTTTTAGGAATTTGGGCCATTTGAGACTAAAGAACCTGAATTTTCATGCACCACAAGCCTTTATAATTTATGAAAGAAGTCTTCCTGTGTATGTGGACCTAACACAACGTAGAGGGTCATTTTTATGTGAGGTGTATTGCGTTTCGTCTACAAGTCTTTCATTTCTATTTCACGTCAAGAAGTACAAGTTAGGTGAATTTAGTTTGAGAGCAAATTTTAACTAATCTTTCTTTTGTCGACATACGGGTTCATCGTAAGGATGATTTTGTTTGATACTGTATGGCAGATATACCCATATTTGGATATCTGGGTGATATGTGGTAGGCAATAGAATTGTCTGTCTGTCTTTCTGTATATTTTTATGTACGCCTATAAATCGTGTTCGTAGGCGTGGTGCATCGTAAAATTAGGTATGGTAAACATGAGTCAATACACCAATCATTTATAAAACTCCTCACCGTACTTTTCAAACAGTATAAGGGTGGATATAGGGAAAAACTTCTCAAAATACATGCTAAAATAGGCGAAATATAAAAAATTATCCTAGAAGGACGATCAAAGCATATGTTGCGGTTCTCAATGTGAGACACAAAATTCGCGAGTCTATAAGGGGTCTCCGAAAACCACATATTAAGGCCCTTAAATTAACAGTGTGTGTGGTATTCCCTGAAAACTAACTTCGTTCTGATAAACTTATGAAGGAATGAAAAACCGCTAACCATTGCAACAGTAGCTCAATTGATAATGTCTGGTGTTAATATATAACACCGTTCGAAGGACGGGTACTTCTGCTATACTAATATATAACAAGAAGTTCCGTTAAGAACTATACAGCCTACTTTTCATGCCAATGATTATTCTACAGAATATGAACCTATCTAGAATAATGACGAAATTAAGTTGCTAATATCGAAATTTCCAATTAGTTCGAAATACTGTATACCTGGCATAATGTATCCTAATAGAGCACTACAGTTGGCAGCCCTGATGACTGAATATATTCTTAGTTCCATCTCTTAAGGTACAAAATACAAAATTTGGTTGAAGTCCAATGAATCGCATGGACGTTACATGCAGTTAAACATTGGATCTAACAGCGCGCGTAAAATCATGTTGGCAACAATGTCATGCATCTATTGGTCAGAAATAATCTGAAATAATATGATCTATTGTTGTGCCAATTTTGAATGAAATCCATTAGTTAGTATAGAAGTTACATGCATTTTAAAATTGGACCTATCAGCAGGCTTAGAATCATGTTGGCAGCATTGACGTATATTAGTTACTCCAAATTCGTCTAGAATGCCAGGTACTATACGTGTGCAAATTTTAGAGCTATTGGCTTGCATACTTTCTGATATATTGATATTAGGGTAACAAAAATAGGGACAGCACATATTAACAGTTGGCAGCCCTGGTTGCTCCTTAGAATACGCATAGTCATATCTGTTATGGTACACATAACACATACGAAATTTGGTTGAAATCCAAATGATAGTATGGAAGTTGCATGTATTTAAAGTTGGACCTGTCAGCAAGCTTAGAATCATGTTGGTAGCACTGACGTATATAAGTGTCTCCAAATTAATATAGAATGTCAGGCACTATACGTGTGCATAGTTTAAAGCTGTCGGCTTGCATACTTTCTGATATATTGGTATTTGGATAAAATAAATTAGGAGCATTTATTAACAGTTGGCAGCCCTGGTAGGTCTTAAGAATACGCTCAGTCATATCTGGTTATGTACACATACAACATACGAAATTTGGTTGAATTCCACTTGATAGTGTAGAAGTTATATGCATTTAAAAATTGGACCTATCAGGAGGCTTATAATCATTTTGGCAACACTGCCATGTTGGGCCTCCTGGAAATTAAACTGAAATATTATGATCTGTACGTGTGCCAATTTTGAAATAGCTCCCATTCATACTTTCGAAGATATCCAACATGGAGCTCAAATTTCAATTGCGATTTTTTAGCAGTTGGTAGCACTGACATCATTTTTGAAATATGGCCGTGAGATATTCAGGTGTAGATCTTTACTCCTACCAAATTTTGTTTCGATTGCTGCAGCCGTTTAGGAGTTGATAGGGGGGACACACACACAGCCAGACAGACAGACAGACAGAAGGACAGACAGACAGACAGACAGACAGATACACATTTGCCCGATCTCATAAGTCTACTTTTTCCTCATTTTTGCAAAATGTGAAAAGTAGGCTAAAAATGAGATGGTGTGTGTCTGTCTTTCTGTCTGTCTGTGTGCTACTCAATAACGCAAGAACCACTGGTCCGATTTAAATGAAATTTTGCATGGATGTAGCTGATTTACCAGGTTTACATATAGGATACATTTTATTTCGATAATTTGCACTATTAAAAATGGCGACCATTTTAGTGACGTCACTACACACTTTAATCAAAACTTCATATTTCCTTATCAAATAAAAAGAGAACGCTAAGAAATAGCAAACTTTTGTCGGTACATACGAGCTTCACTTTTCGTTTATCTCCAACGGTTAGCGAGTAAAACCCACTTTTATGACGTCACTACACCCTTTGTTTTCAAAATTTGATATTTCCATTTCAAATAAAAAGAGAACGCTAAGAAATAGCAACCTTTTGATGGCATACATGAGCTTTAACATTCAATTTTCTATCCAAAAGGTCCTTAACACGTTTCGTGTATCTCCAACGGTTAGCGAGTAAATCCTAAATTTGTGCAATAAAACACGGTAAACACCGAGCCGTGCAGTATATCTCTACATATATAAATAGAAAATTTGTCTGTTTTTTTTCTGAATTTCTACGGAAATTAGAGTTTTTACACGTTTCAGACTGTTTTATGATAGATGCGCGCGAAAATAATGTTTTGGTCTGTCTGTTTGTTTGATTGTGGACAACTTTGTAACCTTATAAATCCAGAACGGCTGGGTGTATCAACGCAAAATTTGGTACAGATATCCATCAGAGGCACGACACTAATCATTGATGTATCTCTTCTCTGTACCTATCATAAAAGGGAGCATACCCCCTTAAAATACATGCTGAAATAGGAGTAGAAGTACGAGACAAAGCCCATTTTCAGCCCCTCAATGTGAGAGATAACATTCGGGGGCCCTAAAAACACATTTTAAAGTCCTACGTCCAACCGTTTTTGCGATATTCCCAGAAAACTAATTTAATTTAATAAACTACTGAACGAATGCAAGCCGATAACCATGGCAACAGATTCTATTGCTGTAAGACGCAATGCAATTCCATTAATTACATTAGTGTGAAAGTTTGCAAACGGCTAGATGGTTATTATGGAACCAAATTAAGCTGTTAATTTCATCAATATGTAAAATGCGCTTAAGGGGGTCAAGGGGTATTCTAGAATTTTTCACGCGATTTACACCTGCGGGTGTGGTATGGCAGGTCTATTATATTCCTATCCCTATATTATATTATTATTAGTAGTATTATATTATGGCGTACAACGACGAGACAAAGCCCCTCGGTGCCAGAAATAAAACTCTAGGGTCCTCGAAAACTACATTATAAGGCTCTTAAACCAACAGTTTCTGAAACAGTCCAGAAAACTAATTAAATTTAATTTAACAAACTAATGAAGGAAAGCAAATCCGAAACCATGACAACATTATCTCAAGGGGTGGCATCCAACTTTCCATCTATTTCAGTAAGAAGCAATTTATTACATTTATTACATTTCTGTGAAAGTTTGCAAATATAAGGTTATCACGGAACCAACGTAGACTGTATAATTCACCAATGCAATTAAGGGGGTCAAGGGGTAATCTAGGATTTTTTCATGCAATTTTCACGTGCGACATATAGTACAGAAGGTCTATTATATCTCCAAACAACAACATTATTTTCAAAAATTCCTGAATTGAATCAGCATTTTTTGCGGCTTTTAGGAATTTGGGCCATTTGAGACTAAAGAACCTGAATTTTCATGCACCACAAGCTTTTATAATTTATGATAGAGGTCTTCCTGTGTATGGGGACCCAACACAACGTAGAGGGTCAGTTTTTATGTGACGTGTATTGCGTTTCATCTACAAGACTTTCAATTCTATTTCATGTCAGGAAGTACACGTTAGGTGAATTTAGTTTGAGAGCACATTTCAACTAATCTTTTTTCTTTTCTTTTTTTGTCGACATACGGGTTCATCGTAAGGATGATTTTCTTTGATACTGTGTGGTAGATATACCCATATTTGGATTTCTGGGTGATATGTTGTAGACAATAGAATTGTCTGTCTGTCTTTCTGTGTATCCTTATGTACGCCTATAACTCATGTTCGGATGCTTGGTGCATCGTAAAATTAGGTATGGTAAACATGAGTCAATACACCAATCATTTATAAAACTCTTCACCGTACTTTTCATACAGTAGAAGGGTGGATATAGGGAAAAACTTCTCAAAATACATGCTAAAATAGGCGAAATATAAAATTTATCCTAGAAGGACGACCAAAGCATATGTTGCACTTCTCAATGTGAGACAAAAAATTCGCGAGTCTATAAAGGATCTCCGAAAACCACATTATAAGGCCCTTAAATTAACAGTGTGTGTGATATTCCCAGAAAATTAACTTCGTTCTGATAAACTTATGAAGGAATTACAAGCCGCTAACCATTGCTACAGTAGCTCAATTGATAATGTCTGGTGCGTCTCTAAAAGCAACAGTACTTAAAAGGGATGTAACACCAATAACATTGTTATTATTATTATTATTATTATTATAAAGTCTGGTGTTAACACCGAACACTGTTCGAAGAACGGGTACTTCTGCTAGTAAATATATAAATGAATAAATATATATGAATAAATACCTTCCTCACAACAAGGTTAAGTATTTTCCACCAACACCAAAACTGTTAAACAAGACCATGTGTTTCACGCAACGCAGTGTGTTCAAAGGTAGTCACATAAGTGAGAGTGGAAATGATAACGACATGTCTTTATATATGTTTCGTTTCATGTATAATCATTTTTTCCCACGCTTGAACATTTTGTTATCGGGCACGTGGACAGCTAACGTCCAAAGTGAACACCTTTGCCAGGTCAAATATCACATGAACTTGCATTTTGTCACATACGAAGCAAGACAGGATGTGACTTGTTTAGCCCTCATGTAGTTTCACATGTGTATGCATGCATTTCGCACTCCCCTGCCACCACGGTTGTCAGATTATTTAACATTCAAGCGTCTTTTTCATTTTCCATTCCACCTGCTGTCAAGTCTGATCAGTGCATTCCAATAAGCTCAAATGACATTCACATCCTGCTAGTCTGCTCCTCTGCAAGTTTGTTTTCTGTACTCGCTTCAACCAACAAAGAACCAAGTTCTCATAACCGTTTACACGTTAAAGATCCCCTTCGGGAGTAAAATATCAGAAAAAAACGAACCCTCGCTCTGTCATAAACCGACCCGTCATAATATCGAATGTTATATTGAGCACAGCCACCGTGGTCAGCGACAGGTTCGTTGAAACACACACACACACCCAGCAACAACCTCGCTTCATAAACATTTTAAACAGGTAAATATTTTTTTTTCGACCATAGTGTCGTTAGGCCCTTTGTCAAAATTTCAATATTAGTTTCAAAAAGGGGGCGTTAGCCTGAGTCCTATGACACTTCGTACACGTCTCTAGCGTTATTTGTTTGCTAGATATAGCAAAAAGTCTAAAATCACGGGTTTACCTCAAAATGGTTTTTCATTCCTGCTCAACATGAACATCCTCGGCAAGAGGACAACGCGACGAAAAAAATGGTACCTCGTAAAAGTCTGTAGGCTTATTGGTTCGTGAGATATCAGCAAAAATCACAAAAAAAACACATGTTTTCCCCAAAATCGAGTTTCCAATTTTTGTAGAAAAAAACATAACGAGGGTTCCATAACAAAGAGGACGTCACCCCGAGTCCTTGGACACCTCGTACACGCCTCTAGCATGATTGGTTCGCGAGATGTAACAAAAAGTTTAAAATCAAGGTTTTACCCCAATTTTTTTTCCAGCTTTTCACCTTTTCGACACCTACATTCCCGTAAAGAGTGCAAAGAGACGAAAAAAACGAATCCAAGCACGCCCTCCTAGCATTACTCCTTCCTTCCCAAGGTCGCCAGGGGCTCACAACTTCCTTTCGTGAGCAGCTTCCCCGTCATGACACTACTTACAAAACACAAATCTTTGACCTAAAGACTTGATTTTTATTTTAGGGGTAGAGGGGTTAGGGACCTTTCATTTATGTCAAACAAACTTTTTTGTGTAATTCCTAGTTTCCAAAACATATGATTTTTAAAATTCGACTGTTTTCAAAAAAAAACATAAAAAATAAAAAGTTTTATTATAGAAAATAAAGGTCATAAAGACCATTCGTTTGAGCCATTGCACAACTTTCTGTCATGTTTGGTTTTCAAACTATCGCCTATTTTCGAAAACAAACATCTTAAAAAAATTAAAAATTTAATACGTAGTCCATACCAAAGCCCCCGTCTGCTCGAGTCCAACGACACCTTATTTGTTAACATCCGACCATGGATTCGCCAGATATTATTTTAACATGCACAGTCGGGTACAAATAAAATGGGTGGCTTAGAATTGGCACTACTAACCTACTTATTAAGTGTTCGAAATGTCACCTCCATGGTTTAAAGGGATTATCAGTCTCACTCAGGCCACCGCACGTAACGCGTCAAAGACCTCGGTAACCTCATTCCTCATTCTTACGTTCGCCAAACTTAAAACTGTATTAATTGATGCACTTATGAGGAAACACGTATCGTATTGAGTTCATGCCATTGTTATCATGGCGTTTCTTTCTAATGATATCATAAGAGAGAATTTGAAATGATCAGAAACGAAAGCTACTAACTGAGTGAGCGTCTGCTGAATGGATTTTCAGGTAAGATTATTTTATACCAAATAAAGTGTGTTGGCATAATGTGGAATTGATTTTCAAACTTTATCATCTAGTCGAGACCAACATATAAGTCATCCTGGAAGTGATTTTCCGTGGCATCCCATTTCTAGTCCAGAAGAAAATGCTGGGATGCTTCGAAATTTAAGACCACTGCGACCTCCTTAACACTCTTGCCTCCAGTTACAAATACACAAATTACTACCGACAACTTAATAACATAGGTTAATTGACAAATTTAAACACACACTTGAACACAAGAATGTGATGATCACGATTTCCAAGCCCCTAAAGTTTAAAAAGAAACTTCAGTTATTGACGACGCTGAGAACAGCAAAACGAAGTCTCATGTGCTTTGGCTCAGGGCTAATGAACTATTAGTCCTACTGCCGCGGAATTTAAATTTAAAAAAACGTTGAACCTTTTTCTCCACCTTGTAACTGGTTGTTCTTTGAGGAAACTATTTTCCGAAAATTAGCTACGATGGGGAAAATGAACTTGCGAAACATTTCACTGGCTAATTTTCAGCCAATGGTAGATACTTATTAACTCTGATTTTGAACTTGAAAGCAATACCAATTTGTGGATGATGGTATATTAATCATACCAGAGTAAACACCTCACTGGTTAGTCCACGAATACCAACGATATGCCAGTTTGAGTTTTGAGAGTGTACGTTGCATTGAGAACAGCCCATAACCGCGAGAACATTACAATATTCCTAATTCTCATAGCTCCATAGCGTAATGTTTCCGCAACCCACGTGGCTAGGTGATGCGATCGAGGTGGCCGTGGGTTAAGCGAACACCTGCCTATTTCAGAGCCATCACAACAGAAGAAAATAAAATGAATCTTATCCCTGAACGTGAACATTAATATTTCTAATGCCCTGCGACAAAAATCGAATTCGAATCGTTAAGAACATTTTATATAAAGAAAGTATAGTGTTTTAGATCCCTTAGTTGGGGGGGGGGGGGTAGTTTAGGGATCTAAAAATTAGTGTTATTGTATTAATTTGGAAATTTGTTTCTAAATGATGGCGGCTTCCCGTAGCTGGGAGAGCTGACCAGTGTAGCGTGTTGTTTGGTATTCAAATGCTAGGGGGTGTTCCTGCTAAGATGCAAGAGACTACTGGGGGGATGAACCTCGGAGTGCAGGCCAAAGTGCCGGCCTGCCAGCTGGGCAGAGTGAATGATATAACAGACGTGCTCACGTCAGCGGCTCGCTGCTAGGCGGTCGCGTGCGGGAAACACAATGAAGCCTGAGCAAGCAATAACTGGCTACTAGTCACGGTCAATCGTGACGGAGGTCAGGAAGAGTATTAGGATGTGAAGAGGCGTGTAATTATGAATACAATGTGTAGTTTACTGACCAAGTGTTTTATTGGTCAGTGGGTATGCAATTGTAAGTCCCTTTTAGGGAAATGTAAATAATGTGAATAATGGTACAAGTTAAGTGTACAAGTTTGTGGATGGGTGTTACAAAGTTAAGGATATCTGAACACTTGCTGATGCTCACCTGATGATAGTAGCTGGAGCAGGGCCTTCGGCGACACACACTGTATGCCAGATAACAGATCCCAAAAGCCTCACTTCTTATAGGTCCTGCCGTTGCACAGTCAGCATTTCATTGACATAGCTGTCCCAGTTAGTTATAGTGTTAATGTTTATGAGTGTGTTGCAAGTGGTTGGCTAACCTCCCGAGCTGGGTGGCCGCCCTTGCTGTGTAAAAGGTACTGTTCTGGACTTATGATGTTTGCCAGTTAGGGGTGGTTTTAATAGATGATGAGGGGTGGCTTTTAGGGGTGCAGCCCCCCGGGCCTGTACAAGTCTCCTCCTTTGATTAGTTCGCGTCCCCGCGAACGGGAACGGAACGTGGAGTGGGGGTGCTGGTGTGATGGATCGTTGTTGAATCCTCCTTGTACTTCCTCTTCTTTTCTTCTGTGTTGATGTCGTGTAGAGGTAGCGATGTCGTGTTGAGGTAGCGATGTCGTGTAGATGTGAGATCAGCTTGTGTTCAGAGGGGTAGGTTTTGGGATATACATATGATGATTTAAAATAGTTCATTAAAAAAAATTGACATTTGCAATATGAAAAAGTTCCACAACAAAAAAATACATGGTTTTGACATTGTATAATATATTGGTGTTGTGCAGGGAGGAAAAAACCCAGGGCTGGACGGGAGGTTGTGCCGTCCGGCGCTGTATTGGGGAAAAAATTGCTCCCTGCAATGTGACAGATGGAAGAAATAGAAAAAATAGGTGTCCCAAGGTATAAGTTAAAGGAATACGTAAAATATAATTTATTGTGCTGGGATAAAACGGGACACCTTCACAAATTTGGACGTTAGAAGGAAGAAAAATGAAAGAGACAAAAGCATAATCATTGTGTACATGTGTGTGATAAAAATATGTATATTCACAATGTGTGGCATCCTTGGTAATAAATTTTGTATGCGGTGCCTTTTAACAATATTACAGTATTTTCTTTTACATTATTTACTTATATCTATTTATCTTAATTATTAATTATTTTATACCTAGACGGCCGTGTCTACTGTACCTTGTGTGCACGCTACCCTTTGTATTTATGTGCCGTCTCACGGCTAATCCTGTCCGGCCGTTTCCCGGTGCAGTTTAGTGGTCGTGCTGCTGATATATACCCCTATCTGTGAATCATTCTCTGTGGGCGAATGCCTACACACTTGACAGTGAGAGTCGCCGCCACAAATCGGTTGCGCCCTCATTGCCGTAAATTGCGTCGCATCTTTGACGCTTTATTTTCTTTGTTTATGTTGATCTGTCAGCAAGCCTGATACCCCACAGGTATCTGTCCTGCTGTGCAGATTTTTGTGTTGCTGTAAGAGAATGTGGTGAGTGTGTTAGATTGTGTTAGGATTAGTGCAAATTAATGAGTAAAACATGATACATAGTAATGGCATGGCACAAATAACATGTTGCTGCTGTATGGCAGTGAAATCATTGTCACCAGTGACATATGTCTCGTGACGCCGCCTGAAAAATTGAGAGGTTAAAAAAACATGTGAATATTGCATATTCTTTATATCGGCTCCTGTGTCAGTGTGTTCACTGGCTGAAGCTCTTTTTCCTCTGTAATAAATGACGGGATTAGTGTTAACATTTGGCAACTATTAATGTCATGTTCTCCTTGCATATGTTTGTTTTACCTAATGTATGATCGGGCTTACCCTAGACGGTGCCGTAATGTTTTTCCTTACCCTTAAGGTGCTTATCTTAAAGTATTGTTTTACCTTAATCTTAGTTAGCCTAGTTAATCTACGTATTGTCGGGCTTACCCTGATGACGGGTTTGTTCGTCACCAGGCGTCGAGATATTTAGTCTAGATCTTACTTATCCTAGTGTGTTATCGGGCTTACCCTGGCAACGGATTTGAGTCGCCAGGTGCCGAACGGCTTTACCTTAATCTAAAAAAAATTGCCTTATTTAAAAAAAAATTGCCTTAAATTTAAAAAAAATTGCCTTAAATGTAAAACTATGTTGTATATACATGCCGAGTGGACCTTATTCTAAAGCCGAAATGTACTGTGCCCTATTTTAGCAACAGCGCTTGTTGGAATTTGCTCTAAGTGACCTTAAAAATGGCACTGTAACTTAAATACTAAAATTTAGATGGAGGCTCGTCCGTCCGATTTCTCTCGCGGGGGCCCTTGTAGTACATTGTTGAGACCGGAACCCAACAATGCCTCGTAGTCCCCTCCGTCTTAATCCTAATTGTCGACATTTATGCTAATTATTAATACTAGTAATTAATAAAGTTCCGGGCGACTGCGGTGCCAAAGGACAAACGCTTCGCCCGTTGTACTTGCCTGTGTTGTCATCCTGTTCATTGCCGTTGTATTTGCATATGTTGTCTTTGTTATTCATTGCTGTATTCAGCATTGTTGGGCTTGCCCACTAAACCCCTTTGAGGGCTCGCTATGCTCCTCATTTAAGATCTCTGGCTGCCCGGTGCATGACCATTTAAGCTCTGGTGACCCGTTGTCAGCCATTTATGTGGGCGCAGGACCGAATGACCGCTTTCATTCCATATTATTCATATTTAATATTATTCATTGTTTGTTTGGTTCTCTTCACCTTCGCCGCGCGGGGCGAGGACTTGTCGGATCTAGGATTGGTCCCGTTGAATCCTGAGACCCTGCTTCACTTCTGCGAGTAGAAGACTAACTTCCCGCCGTAGAAGTTCTACTTATTTACATGCTAAACTAAGAGTCTAGTCCTAATTTGTTCGTCCCTTGGTTCCTCTCCTGAGTCCGGTGCGGAGTTGGCTATTTCTCCCCCCGTTTGTCAAAAGTCTCCCCAGCAGGTCTTGGCTTCGACAACCGTGGCGCATGGTGGGTGTAACTTTCCTCTGCCGGGGGGGGGGGGGTAGGCTAGACGCACCCCCGGTTTTGGCGTTTGCCCGCGCCAGGCCATGAATGCTTCAACCTTACGTAGTTCGTCTCTTTGGTCTAGGTCGGTGAGCCAACTGGAGTAGGGTTCATCATCGCCTTCCCCAGCTCTGCTCCTGTGTAGCGCCTCTGGCCTTCCGCTTACGCTGTCATCATCATTCAGCGTGTCACAGATTCCTTTTTTTTATATAAAAAATGAGTGTACTATGTAAATAATTTATTGTGTAAATAATGTAAAATTTTTCAAGTGTTTTGGGGTTGTAGAATCTTCTAAATGCATAGACTACTCTAGGTCTGCTATGCTATGTCGGACTTCCAGCTGTAATGCCTTGTTAATTTTCATGGAGGCGTTAATAGAGTTTTATGGCGTTGGGTTCCCTGTTATTAGGCTCCGGGGGTATTATCTGTTGTAGGCTTAAAGCATGGTAGGAGAGGGTTGCGCATCTTTGGGCTCCATGTTAATGGTGGCCTGGGGCCGGTGATGCTGCTGGGATGTCTTTACAGTGAGTGGACGGGGGAGGTATTTCCCAGGTTTGCAAAAATTTTCACAAAGTGTCATGCAGGTTCAATAATAATAGCCCAGGTGTGTGGGTAGGATGTTCCATGCGTGCGGTTGGATATGAGGCGTATCCGCTCTCTTTTAAGGATAGGTATAGGTCGAGGTATGATAGTACTACGTCCCTTGCATGCGGTATTATTTAATGAGAAAATATTTGTTAGTTAAATTTGGCCGCATCTCTTTATATTGAGATGTGCATTACGCTTGCTATTCTTTCCGACACACCCCTAATACTCGGGTGTTAGCATTGAGAGCCAGGGCGTAGTGAGCCCTCTCTTTAAACGCATGAAGTCTATCAACCCCGATGTACATTTTGGAATGTAGTGTATCTGTTTTTATTTTGTCTGTATGTCTATGTTGGCTAATGTTGTGAGTGAGGAGGTTAGGGAAGGAGGAAGGTGGTATAATGGTAGCCTGTGGGTGGTATATAGGCTATCTTGCTGGTACCATCCGTCTCTGCTCCTGTCATCCTCACTTGGTCAATATCTGTTTTCTATCTGCTCTTGGTAATGGTGAAGTGCGGTGACGCTGTGACGTCACGGCCTAATCTGGCCTCTCTTCTGATGATGTTAAAGTAGCAAGTGAATTCGTAATGTAACTGATCATGTCCTGATCGCCTATGATGGGTTTGGGATAAAAAAAGAGAAGTAGTTATTGGGGGTGGGGGGGGGGTTGTTCCTTCAGAGCACCTGTCTGTATTCGCCCCTGATTAGGGGTCGCGTGTGGCAGGAGGTGCCCGTGGCTGTGATTACTGAGGCTTGCGTGTCTGTGGTTGCGTTCCGCTGCGCCTACTGGCGGGCGTGCCGTTATCGGCTAAGTCCTATCGTGTGTCGCGTGTCTGAGTGTCAGATGGCGCGTGTAACCTATTATCGCACCTGTAAACATGTCCCTGTGGCCCTAAGATAAGTCCGGCCTATCGTGTCTGTACGTTACTAAATGTTATGTTTATTGTAATGCATGTGTCTGGATATTGTGTCACTGTATGCCTTTCATGGTCACGTCCGCTATAACAAAAGTGTCTGCCGACAGCCGTGTTGCAATGCTTGCGGAATGCGCAAGTCAGTGTTTTGTTATGTTTTGTTTTCATATCCTGTGTATGTGAAGTCTCTGACGTTACGTATGTCAGCTGTCGGAACGTGACTTTTGCCAATTTGCGAGTGTTGTCACTGTTTGGGATTCCGGGCGGGCCAGTGTGCTAATCCGTCCTGTTTTTGCTAGCAACGTTGTGTGGACACTTATTCCATAAGACCTTTGCCTTGTGAAATTGCTATACTTGTGTTTGGGAAATCTATTTCCTATGTTTGGTGTGGTCGAAATTTTGCATGGTGTTTGGCCGGAGGAAATGTGGTATTACCTGTTTATGTATTTGTATGGGGCCAACTTCCGTCTGAATGGGACTCTGGATTTTTGTTGTCCACGGCGTCCGATTTTTACTGGGCATTCGGACCCGCGATCCCATGTTATTCCCCGTGTTTCATGTCTGCGTTGTCTGTTGGGATTTGTGTGTTTCCAGTGTGGCTTTTGATGGTGTTTTTCGCGCCAAAAATACCATTGGTTAGTTCGTTTTTGGCACGACTCTGTTGTGTGGTCGCGAGTTCGTACCCGGCTTGCTTTAAGGACCTGGTGTTACAATTTTTTGTACTGTGTATACCATGGTACACGTATCGTGTATTTAAGGCACGCGGCTGAACGTATGTTTCAGCGTGAGTGATTTGTGTCTTTTATGAAGACCCTCATATTTTTATTTTGATAGTTATAGGGTTTTGAAACTCCCGTAAATGAATGTGTATGTTCCAGCCCGGCCTGGAGTACGCTTAGTTTGTCCGTAGCTAGTGAATGGTCGCGCACTCACGGGTGTGTTATCGCTGACTGCGATGGTAGCATTGAATTACAACTTGTGTAGGAAGGACTTTGCTTGCTTGCCGACACGTGTGTGTGTGTGGGCTTGATTGTTCGCTCTCTTGTTGTGAGCATGGCTTTCCGTAATGGAAAAGAACCTTCGACTAAATACGTTCGTGTCCCCCAAATCTTATGTTATTGTAGGCGTGGGATGAATATATTCTTGTTAGTGGTACCCGATGTCATTATGTATGTGTGTCACCGGGCCGCTAGTTGCGTGTTTGGTGACCAGGTGTCGGAGGTGATTTTACTGTTTTGTGCGTATGGATATCTGTTAGTGTAGCTATCCTTTATCATTCTATCCTCCCATTGGATAGTTACCCGACCTTGCACTCCTGGTATCCAGAAGGTTGCGGGTTCGAGACCGTCTTTGTCCAGGCTAATTATTCCTGTTGCCCTTTTAGGCTGTGTCTCCGGGACAGTTGTGTTAGTGTATTAACTTGTTATGTGGCAATGTGAGTTGACTGTGTGCCTTCCAGAAATATGTGGGTTTTCCCAAAGTCTGGGATTTGCGCCTTGAGGTGTTTATGTTTAGTTTGCGCGCTGTTATGGGGGACGAGAAAAATTCATGTTATAGGCAGTGTAATATGTAACGTGTACCTTAGGATCAGATGTATACAGTTCACCTTGGCTAATTCGCCTTTCACGGGATGAGTGAAAGAGGAGAAGAGAGAAAAAAAATGAGCTGTCCAAAATTTCAAATTAAGAAAGTTCTATGGGGGAAAAAATAATAGAGAAAATATATTGTATGACATTTACATAATGCTTTATGTTTACTTTAGCAGGTTGCCAGACGGCGGTACCTTGTAAAGATTGTATCGTAAATAATTTCAAAAGTTCCAAAATGAAAGGTAGGACCTGAGTGTACTATTCGCCTATACGGCGACGTACGTAAAACAGTAATCTAGTTACGTCTCAGGGAAATCTATCATTTTTGCAAAATAGTTTGAGATTCTTAGCTGTTTCTTACGATTAAGTCTCTCAGTCATCCCAAAAGAATCTATCGAACTGTTGGAATGGAAAATATAACAAGATAGTCATTTCTACTTGGAAAGACCCGTCTAAGCTCTATGCAGTGGTTTGTCGCTTAGCTTTGCATATTAGAAACTTTACATTATTCAAGCAATAATCTGAACTAACTATGATTATAAACCCTTGATGGCCTGAAAAATGCTAGGAGCCAAGAAAAAATTAGGAAAATTTTCAAATTACACAGTTTTGAATTGGCCACGTTCTGCTGTATATACGTGTGAAATCTACCGTTTACAGGGGTGGAATCTGTCCTCTGTGTATCCATTGTCGTGTTTCTCCCGTGTAAAAGACCCTGCCCGTATATATATTTGTGATTCAGGTGACAGTGTGTGTTATACTCATGGTGAAAGTCGTTATCCTTGTTCGAGCGTCATTGCTCGGGAAGGTGGATACTGTCGCCCTCTCACTAGGGCATAGGCCCTAAAACCCATTTAGGTGCCACTTTGCTATTTTCCGGAGGAGTTTGTAGCAAAGTAAGCCTGGGCCTACTTTCACCGTAGTGCCTGGATGTTGGCCTGAGTGTGCTACTGTCCGAGGGACTAATTGCGCTCTGCGCTACCCTAGCAGTGTTCATAGGGGTGTGTGTATTCCTGACTGTCCGGTCCCGTGGGGTAGGTAATAAGACCTTTCTTATACCCCGTGTACTGTGTGTTTGTGGCTGGTCAGTGTGCGCAGGTGTGTGTTGTGCACCCTGAGGGCCTGAAGGCAACACCCTCTTGTGCATTTGCACCTGGGATACACATGCTAGTGCCCGCTTTCGTCCTGGCAAAATTGCCCTTTGAACTAGCGGCAAAGGCCGTTTAGTTGCCTGTGATTGCCCTCGCGATGTATCGGAGTGTAGTCTACCCGATTTTTGGCCTATGGCCACGGTAGATTCCTGTCCTTGTGTTTGCCTATGTGTGTAGGCTTGTGTGGGCTTAATGTGCTGTGGGACGGGCTCTACGTCCTCAGCCCATGACATGATTACCTCCCGTTTTCCCCCTGTGTAATTATGCGTGTCCGGGAGTCCTGGCGTCAAGTCCCTCTCGTTCGTCCGTTCCGAGGGGGTTGGTGTAAGTTCTGCCCTTCGGTTAGGCAAAATTTCCTTCCGAACCGGCGCTGAGGGACGTGTGTTTATGTGATGTTGGCCCTGTAATGTGTTGGAGTTTAACCTGGCCTTTTTCCGAACTGTGGCCACGGCAAACTCCTTCCCTTGTGTGGCAGTACGTGTCGAGAGGGACATCCTCGCAAATTGCTGAGTCAGCGTATCTACGCTTATGTCCTCTCTCGGCTGGGCTGGCGGCCCTGCCATGAACTCAAAAATGGCCTTGATAGCCTGGAGCTCGCGATAGTCATCCCAAATTTGGGCATACTGCCTGTTGAGGCTCATGGCCTGTTCAGCGACTTTTGTGCCACTAGTCCCTATTCTTTGGTGTTCCTTGATGAGTATTTCCCATTGCTGGAACATAAATTCGTGTCGGCAGTGTAGTTGCCAGTGTGCCTTAATGATTTGTGTCCGGAGGGTGGGGATTTTCGCCCGAATCTTGCGATTCTTAGCGCTGCGGAGTGGCCGGACAAGTGCTCTTATAATCCGCATATACTGGGCATGCAGGAGCTGTTGAAACCTCCTGAGGTAGTCCTGCCTTGTTTCAAAGACCTTGTGCCAGGCAATTAACTCCTGGTACTCCCCAATGCTCCTCTGCACAGCTAGGCGGTATAGAGGGACCATGCTGAATCAAGTGTATGTATATTAAAAAAACTGTGCGTGTTTCGCAATGTCTTATATCTCTGATTCTTTCCAGGGGGTGGGGGTGGGTTTGAGAAAAAAAAATCCCTTGTGTAGCTATGGTAAAGGAAAAAAATAATGCCTTCTATAAAAAAAATCCAACTTTTTCGCTTGGCTGCGTGCGGTAGGGGTCGTTTCTACTACGAGGGCTCGTTGTATGAATCCTACCCTTACTGTGCGTAGTAGCCGCGTCTCCACCAATATGTTTTAGATCCCTTAGTTGGGGGGGGGGGGGGGTAGTTTAGGGATCTAAACATTAGTGTTATTGTATTAATTTGGAAGTTTGTTTCTAAGTGATGGCGGCTTCCCGTAGCTGGGAGAGCTGACCAGTGTAGCGTGTTGTTTGGTATTCAAATGCTAGGGGGTGTTCCTGCTAAGATGCAAGAGACTACTGGGGGGATGAACCTCGGAGTGCAGGCCAACGTGCCGGCCTGCCAGCTGGGCAGAGTGAATGATATAACAGACGTGCTCACGTCAGCGGCTCGCTGCTAGGCGGTCGCGTGCGGGAAACACAATGAAGCCTGAGCAAGCAATAACTGGCTACTAGTCACGGTCAATCGTGACGGAGGTCAGGAAGAGTATTAGGATGTGAAGAGGCGTGTAATTATGAATACAATGTGTAGTTTACTGACCAAGTGTTTTATTGGTCAGTGGGTATGCAATTGTAAGTCCCTTTTAGGGAAATGTAAATAATGTGAATAATGGCACAAGTTAAGTGTACAAGTTTGTGGATGGGTGTTACAAAGTTAAGGATATCTGAACACTTGCTGATGCTCACCTGATGATAGTAGCTGGAGCAGGGCCTTCGGCGACACACACTGTATGACAGATAACAGATCCCAAAAGCCTCACTTCTTATAGGTCCTGCCGTTGCACAGTCAGCATTCCATTGACATAGCTGTCCCAGTTAGTTATAGTGTTAATGTTTATGAGTGTGTTGCAAGTGGTTGGCTAACCTCCCGAGCTGGGTGGCCGCCCTTGCTGTGTAAAAGGTACTGTTCTGGACTTATGATGTTTGCCAGTTAGGGGTGGTTTTAATAGATGATGAGGGGTGGCTTTTAGGGGTGCAGCCCCCCGGGCCTGTACAATAGTGTCTAACGCAAATAGTTCTAACTATTTATTTTTGTGAGGTATTCTGCACTACTTGTAATGAGTAATTCTCAATGCCTGTAATGGTAACGCGTCGGAAGGATCGGGGTTCGATGCTTGTTAGGTTCCAAATTTTCTCTTTACTTAAGTTGTATCGTCTGTGTCGACCATTTTACCTATGTCTTACAACGGAATTGATACTAGATATCACAGTTGATTATTGGGGAGGGGGCTTGTCCTATATTACTGCATAGAGAACACATGCATTTTCAGGCTGGGTTCCATGAAAGCTACATAGTGTTCGAATGTGGTATTACACGAAATAATCTTAATATGTACACGTCAAATACAGTTGTCTTCCATTTTGTTAAAATTTTATAACAAAATAATACCGAGGGAAATTCTAAGGAATGCGTTTACTTCGATGCGATGACTGACGATTAGAATCTCCTTCGATATGCTATTAAAATCCAGAGTTTTAAATCGTGGTTTACGGTATTCATTTAACTTTCTGTCATTTCATGTCACATGTCACCTACTAATTCGATTGTATTCTCTTCATAATTTAGCAAAATACATTGTACTCTGCACAGGAATACATCGTAAGTGAATAAATGTGGTAATGTGACTCTGTAAGTGTGGCTTGATATGATATCCCCACTAACATGAAGCACGGACTGTCGTCCAATAATGTTTGCCTACGGATGGATTCGAAGCACTATTCCCCTCGGTCTCTTATACCACGTCAGAATGGACTTCAACTGCCTCAGCCATGAAGATAACGTACACATTGCGCGCTACACGAGTAGTAGTCAACTAGGCTGTTCTACCTCGATCGTTAGTATGCGTGCCAAAGTCTTCAATAATAGTTTATAGTGTTCATTTAACTATCTACAATTGCAAATTACGTGGCGTAATCTATTAATTCGATTGTATTGCATGTACGTGTTGTACCCGTATCTGGAGAAATCTGCCAGAATCCGAAGAAGGAAATGGATCGCAGCAACTTGTGGTACCCGGCTATAAAAATCACGAAGAACTACTGGCAAATGAATCGGGCGGTGACGGCTACTCCAGATTGTTGTATAGGATCAACTACTAAAACTGGTGATTGAGAAACCCTTTCAAACACTCGAGGATTGGGTAAAATTGTGGGTCCATAAGTCCTATCTCCACTATAGCACAATATTTCCCGAATCAATTGCAAATTTAAACACCAATATTCTATAAAATGTCCGAAACACGCAAATATGTGACTGTAAATACTTATTTCACAAACACGTACTGCAAGGAAAATAAAATCACGCCCTTCAAATAACCCTTTTAATATATAAGTAGTGGTTTTTGGTGTGTTCTAATACCTCCACCTCCACATTCCTCCACTCAAGATGGCGGCGGCACGATATCTCTCGAACGCATGGTCGTATTTTGACGAATAAGGTGTTGTTGAACTCAGGCTGACACCCCCTTTCCAATGGATAACATATTTCAACCCCTAAATAAAACATACCCCTACTAGGGAGTGAAATTATAATTTTTAGAGAATCTCGCTTTCCAAGTGCAACATGTGAGAGTTTGAATGCCAATATGAAATTAAACGCTGTTCTACACAAGAGACTTGTGTACAGTGGATAGCCCCTATGAGTTAACATGCTTGTTTTTTGTTTTTAAGCATGCCCACTCATGGCTTTTGTAGGAGGGTGGGGGGGGGGCGGATCCCTGTTGACAGGTCCTTGTTTACAGGTTAATGTTGGCGGGTCATCGTTGACAGGTCCTTGTGAACGAGTCCTTGTGGATGAGTCCCTTTTGACTGGTACCTACGAACTAGACCATAAATTTATTTAAGTTATGTCAAAGGGCCTAACTACATTTGCGTGTGTAAAGCAGTGTGTTGAACTGAAGTTGTTCACTAGTCCCCACTACTAAAATGTGATAACGATATGAATGAAAAGTGACGAAATACATGTGAACATGTGCGAGATGACATTATTACCGTCCTCCTTGTGAAAACCACATGTAAGCTAACAAGTCACATTCTGTTTTGGTTCGTGTAAGTGTAAAACTTGATAGATCGAGGACATGTCAAGGGGTAAGTGCAAAACTTGGGGGATGAATATCTTCTAGTGCTAGGGTTATTGAACACACCCTAGTACACGGGCCACATGTAATTTGTGGACAGGCCAAGAGACCTAACTTGGTGGATGGATGTGTCATTTGTAGTTGAAAGAGAATAATGCACATTCTTAAGAAGTTAAAACTGATGAGATGTTACGTGCAGTAAACCGACTTGTCATTTCCTGTGTCATATTACAGACATGACACAGAGCGCACAGTTCTGTTGCTATGACTAACGCTGCAGTAATTTGAAAGCCCAGGTGTTCATCAAGACAGTGGGTGATGATCATGCAAAGTTAGCAGTCATTGGATATTACACAGGTGTTCCTTCCGGTGTCATGTTGCTGACATGGCAGAGAGCGCACAGTTCTATTGCTATGACTAACGCTGCAGTAATTTGCAACCCCAGGTGTTGATCAAGACAATGGGTGATGATCATGTAAAGTCAGCAGTAATTGGATACCACACAGGTGTTCCTAGTGTACTTTGGACTCTCAGCTGTATTGGGAAAGGAATTGCAAGGATCTGCAAAAACTGCTGACACGAGCGATGAGAGTTTATATAAGAGAGGTGTCATATATTTCCCTACTGTCTGTCTTTATTACTCGCTTTGAGTGAACAGTGCTCTATTACTGCTCAAGAGTTGTAAAAAGCCTTTCGGTAGAAAATCATTAAATTATTTTGCAAGGTAAGTACTTATTATTAATGGATTGTAGTCTTTTATTACTAATTGATGTTGAAGTTATTGATTGGATTGTATTTATTGATTGATTGATTGATTGATTAGTTTACGGATAATTGGGTACCTGTAGGTTACCAGATTCCTATAATCTGTTCATTCAGTGGCAGCAGATGATAAATTATAAAAAGGTAAGTGCCCCTCTAATAACTTTTAAACAGCTAGAGTGATATTTTCCAATGTTCACCACTACATATCAGTGAAAATGGTATATCAGGCAGTCATAAGTTGGAACTACTTAACCATGATGTGTAAAGCTAAATTTGTAGGTTAGATTTTGATTACCGCTCTATTAAGTCCGAATGTTCATTGCTAGGTGTCAGTGACAGAGGGAATATTTAAAGACTTAACATCAGTTCACCTAACATAACCTAACTTAACCTTGTCACGTGTCATGTTTTACAAGTTTAGACTTGCTTTATGACTGACTATGATATCACACTTAGCTCACTTAACTGGTGGCTGCTGGTTTCTATCACGTGACATGTTCTACAAGTTTAGACTTGTTTTAAGACTGGCTATGACGTCACACTTAGCTCACTTAACTGGTGGCTGCTGGTTTCTATCACGTGACATGTTCTACAAGTTTAGACTTTCTTTAAGTCTGGCTATGACGTCTCACCTAACTCACTTAACTGGCGACCGCTGGTTTCTACCACTCTATTAAGTTCCAATGTTCACCGCTAGGTGTCAGTGACAGTGGTATATAGTAACCCTCAGTTAGTTCTACATGAAGTTAGACTTGCTAGGAGTTCACAGATGATCGATTTAAATACCCTGTTATAACCATTGACTGGAATGTAATTAAACTATTTATATTTTACTTTGTTTTATCTTTTTATTAACATTTATGATTTCTTTCTTTTATAGGTAATTTCGAAAGTGATCTTAATGTTCAAGTGTGGTGAATGTAAGAAACAGTTCTCAAGACCTGACAACCTTCAACGACACGCAAATGCTAAACATGACATTAAAATGTTTGTGCGCAGTCATTGTGCTATGACATTTAACAGACAGGATAGTCTTGGACTGCATGTAAATTTAAAGCATGTCAGTTCAGCTCCTTTTTCATGTTCAGTTTGTGATCTTGGTTTTTCTGCTGTAAAGCGATATCAATCCCACAATGTTGAAGTGCATGGGGAACAACAAGAATTGAAATCTGTAAAACCATCAACTAGCACGGAACCTTTAAACAAATGTGATGCTCAAAAGCGTAAACGTTCTCAAGATTGTGAAAATAGTTGTACAACAAAAAGAATGAAGAATGGTGAACCTTCGATAACGCATTGTGATGTATGTAATATTGATGTGCCTTCTTTAATGATTCAAGGACATTTACGCAGTATTAATCATAAGAACAACGCTTGTCGTAAAAAGTTCTGCGAATATTCAACAAATTGGTAGTGCGTTTAAAAGCCGAATTGCTAGTTACAGACTTCATAGTGAAGAAAAAAACCTCAAAGTATTGAATTATTTTTACAGAATGTTCAACCCAGTGTGTTTGGCTTGGTAGATAATGTTTTAATGGAGCATAAAACATCTAAAATGAATTTCGAACTCTTTGGGCTCTATGTAAAAACTGGGAGTGATGGTGAAATCATGGATATCAAATCCTTTAATACAAAAAATGTAATTGTTAGTGAATCAACTAATATCAGTGATATATACCAAGATATTTCAAGTGCTATCATTGTGAAGAGTGAAGAGTTCCAGGAAATGGAGTCAGGCTGGGCGTTGGTTGAAGTGCTTTATTTAGAAACCAACATGAATAAATATAATCCCCTTCGAGCATCATCATATATTGATTTACTTGTATGGATCAAACGTAAGAGAGCTGTTGTATACGTTATGAATAGTGATCAAGCATGTTTTGCGTGGGCCGTAACATCATGTTCTCCATCCAGCAGTGAGGGCTGTGGCGAGAACATCATCTTATCCTCACTATTCTCAAGTTTTCGATTTTAAAGAAATATAATTTCTTACGGAGATAAAAGACATTAAACGTTTTGAAGAGCTGAACAATGTAAGTATTAATGTGCATGGAATTGAAAACAAGAGTGTAGTAGGTCCTCTATATTATACTCAGGAAAAAAAGAATGCTCATGTTAATTTACTATACATAACTAAACGTGAAAATGCCCACTATTGTTGTGTAAAACATTTAAGTAGACTCGTCAGTAGTCAGCTATCAAAAAATAAACTTAAGAAGTGGTTGTGTGATGGTTGCTTGCTATATTTTAGAAAAGAGGATCAACTATCTCAACATCAAAAATGGGGATGTAATCATGAGTGTACGGTATTACCTACTCCTAGAAATAACATACTGGAATTTAAGGATTTTGAGAAGCAGCTTCGAGTACCAATTGTTATATATGCTGACTTCGAGGCTTTGCTAAAACCATTTAATACATGTTCATCGAATCCATCCAAACATTTTACCAACACCACTCACTTTCATGATCCTTTTAGCTTTGCATATTATATAAAATGTAGCTATGATGACTCTTTAAATAAGTTTGAACTGTATGGAGGACCTGATGCACCTAAAGATTTTATGGAAAAGCTTGAAAAAGATGCAATACGTATATCCTCTATTTTAAATACGATCATTCCAATGGAGCCACTAACTTCATCAGAGCAAATGAATTTTGAAACTGAAACTAATTGTTTTATATGTGGTGAATGTTTATATACAGACAGGGTTCGCGATCATGACCATTTAACAGGAAAATATCGTGGTGGTGCTCACCTAGTATGTAATTTAAAGTATAGAGTAAGTAAATTCATTCCAGTCATTCTTCTTTAAGGTAGCAAATACGATAACCACTTTATCGTTAAAGAATTTGGAGCTTCAGATGTGAAAATTGATGTGATTGCAAATAATAAGGAACAATACATATCGTTCACAAAATACACCAAAACTGTCAATAGAAAAACTATAAAACTGCTATTTTTATATTCATTCCGCTTTATGCCGAGTAGTCTTGATAAGCTGGCTAGTAATTTAAAATCAGATCACTTTCATGAAATTCAACGTGTCTTTCCTAAAGAAGATGATTTTAATTTGATTCGTCAAAAGGGTATATTCCCTTATGAATATATTAACTGTGTGGGACGTCTTGAGGAGTGTTCTTTACCACCGAAAGCTGCATTTTACAGTTCCTTAAACACAAGTCATATCAGTGATCAGGAATATTTACATGCACAACGTGTATGGACACAGTTCGACATTCAAACTTTAGGAGAATTTTCAGACATATATTTGAAGACAGATGTGTTGTTATTAGCAGATGTTTTTGAAAATTTTCGGAATGTTTGTATGAAAACTTATGACCTTGATCCTTGTCAGTATTTCACAGCTCCTGGGTTAAGTTTCAGTTCAATGTTGAAAAAAACGAAAGTAAATTTAGAATTAATGACTGATATAGACATGATCAATTTTATAAAATCATCAATTCGAGGTGGATTAAGCCAATGTAATGGACGGTACTCTAAAGCGAATAATAAATACATGCCTAGCTACAACCCTTGTGAAGAGTCAAAGTATATGGTCTACCTCGATGCAAATAACCAATATTGTTGGATTATGAGTCAATATATACCACTGAAAGATTTTCGCTTTCTGACACATCCTGAAATTGATGTCTTACATGTTGACACTCTTAATGATAACGATGATAAAGGATATATTTTAGAGGTAAATTTTGAGTACCCTAAAGAGTTACATGATGATCATAATGATTTACCATTTTGTCCTGAGAATATGAAATCTCCATACATCACATCACGAACAAAAATGTTAATTGCTAATGTAAATGATAAATGTAAATATGTAATACATTATCAAAACTTGAAACAGTGTCTACAGCATGGATTGAAATTAACTAAAATTCATCGCGTATTACAATTTCATCAGTCAGCATGGCTCAAACCGTATATTGATCTAAACAATAATTTAAGAACATAGTCAACAAACGCGTTTGAAAAAGATTTTTATAAACTCATAAATAATAGCGGTTTTGGAAAGACTATGGAGAATTTTGATAAACGAGTTGATGTAAAGCTGATAACAAAGTGGGAGAATGGTGGTAAAAGGTAAGGTGCGGGCAACTTAATAAGCAAGCCTAACTTTCATAGCTGTTCAATTATTCATGAGGATTTAGTTTTAATACAAATGAATCGTCCTTAAGTAACTTACAACAAACCCATATATGTGGGTTACACCATTCTGGAATTGTCAAAAACACTTATGTATGAATTTCACTATGATTATGTAAAGAAAAACTATCCTGATAATGCTAAATTACTCTACACAGACACAGATTCTTTTATTTATGAGTTTAAAACTGATGATTTTTATGAGGATATCAAAACTGAGCTAAATAGGTTTGATACAAGTGACTATCCCGAGGATAATATTTACCATTTACCTCTAATAAACAAAAAGGTTCTTGGGAAATTTAAGGTTGAATGTGCTGGTGTTATTATAGACACCTTTGTAGGCACAAAATCTAAATCATACAGCTATATGACAATTGATGATGTAGTAGTAAAAAAATTAAAAGGAGTGAAAAAGAATGTTGTTAGTAGAGAGTTAAATATAAGTGATTATAAAAACTGTATAGTTAGTAACCCACCTGTATTATATAAGAAAATGTGTGTATTAGAAGTAAAAATCATCAGCTACATACCAATTTGCTGAACAAAGTTGCTTTAAGTAATGAAGACAACAAACGATTCATTATACCCGACACATATGATGCTCTTGCTTGGGGGAACAGTCGCATTGACGACTATTACTTTACTTAAGTCTAATGATCACTATATTGTAATATTTGTAGTGTGTTTTATATTGTAATTTTTTCTTGTTGTTGTAAAAACTGTAAGTAGAATGTATAATGTTAGGCTACTGTAGTTAAGTAAAAGTAAGATAAATAAAACATTTTAGTAAAGCCTCCGTCGCTTAGGCGGCAGCACGCCGGCCTCTCACCGCTGGGTCCGTGGTTCGAATCCCGGTCACCCCATGTGAGATCTGTGCTGGACAAAATGGAGGCAGACAGGTTTTTCTCCGGGTACTCCGGTTTTCCCTGTCATCATTTCATTCCAGCAACACTCTCCATTATCATTTCATTTCATCTGTCATTCATTTAATCATTGCCCCAGAGGAGTGCGTCAGGCCTCGGCAGCCAGCACAGTTCATATCCTCGCCGCTAGATGGGGGCTTCATTCATTCCATTCCTGACGCGGTCGGAGACTGGAAGCAGGCTGTGGATTTTCAATACATTTTAGTGTAAAATGTTTGCTTTTATATATTACAAAAAAGATTTTAAAAAATGTACAGAATGTGTGAACTAAACAAGGGGAATGTAAAAAATTTAAAGTGGAAATTGTAAATATCCATATGTGAAAAAAAAAATGAAATGGCTATCACCATTTTAAAATTAAAAGACATAGTGATTTGGCAAACCTTGTTTTTATTCCACAACAATAACCATAATGTACAAAATGTGTGAACTAAACAAGGGGAATGTAAAAAAATGAAAAGTGGAAATTGTAAATATCCATGTGTGAAAAAATGAAATGGCTATCACCATTTTTAAAATTAAAAGATATAGTGATCTGGTGAACCTTATTTTTATTTCATAACAAAAAAAAATGTACAGAATGTGTGAACTAAACAAGGGGAATGTAAAATATGTAAAGTGTAAATTGTAAATATCCATGTGTGAAAAAAAAAGAAAATTTGAGAAATGGCTATCACCATTTTTAAAAATAAAAGACATTGTGATCTGATAAACCTTGTTTTTATTTCACAACAAATAGGGCTTTACAAAATAGAATACAAAAAAATACCAATTCCTCAATCCTTTTCATTGTTCATGTCCACTCATCATTAACTTTCCTTTTATAGCCAACCTCTTTCCCACTGAGGCATTATGGGATGTCAAACGTTCTTTAGCTCTTTTCAACAATACTTTATCCGCCACACGTCTTAAAGCAGAATGACTATGACGATAAGAAAGGTCGTGTTCTTTACATGCTTGATCCAAAGAATTAATAGATATTCACTTAGCATAGGTTCTTGCGACCATGATTTTGATACAAGTTGCCAGATTTCTTTCACGGTATTGACTGTCACATAATAAATGAACAACTTGGAGTATACTAATAACTCTTCTTTGGTAAAACTATCTACATATCGAGGGCAGATAACCTTGTAGTTCCACCCTTAAAGTAAAAACACGACCTCTTGCATAGTATGTGATGTTGATGGCTCCTGAGACGTGGGAGATGGATTAAACATAACTTTTACAACAAGTTGCTCAATAAGCAATGCTCAATCTTGAGTCACAGTATTTATTTTCATAAAACGTGATAGCAAAACACTATTGATTATCATTCAACATTAGAGTTCTATATGAAATAGATAAGAAAAGGGCCATACTATACTTTTATATATAGGTAATAAACGGGTCATAGTACACTCTCATCTACCCTAGTTTCAACTACGTTTCAAGGTCACTCTCTTGAACATTGTCGGAGAATATCGATAAACACCTATGTTCACACGGCACACTCTTGCGACGCGCGCGGGCATGAATAATTCAGGATGATGTTAATGGCTTATGTGGATGGCTTCAGTTGGTGGCTTATGGTGGTGGTTTATGGTGGCTTTTGTTGGTGGCTTACGGTGGTGGCTTACGGTGGCGGCTTATGTCGGTGGCTTACGGTGGTGGCTTATAGAGGACGGGTCCCTTTGGGCGGGTCCTTTGGACAGATCCCTATGGACTGGCCCATGCATTTTATCCAAATTATGTCAAAGGGACCCGCCCACAGGGACCCATCAACAAGGACCCGTCCTCCATAAGCCACCACCGTAAGACACCAACATAAGCCACCAACAAAAGCCACCATAAACCACCGCCATTAGCCACCACCGTAAGCCACCAACATAAGCCACCATAAACCACCGCCATAAGCCACCAACCTAAGCCATCCACATAAGCCATTAGCATCATCCTGAATTATTCATGCCCGCGCCCGCCGCAAGAGTGTGCCGTTTGAACATAGGTGTTTATCGATAGTCTCCGACAATGTTCAAGAGAATGACCTTGAAACGTAGTTGAAACTACGGTAGTTGCGAGTATAGTATGACCCGTTTATTACCTATATATGAAAGTATAGTATGGCCCTTTTCTTATCTATTTCATATATAACTCTAATGCTGAATGATAATCAATAGTGTTTTGCTATCACGTTTTATGAAAAAAAATACTGTGACTCAAGATTGAGCATTGTTTATTGAGCAACTTGTTGTAAAAGTTATGTTTAATCCATCTTCCACGTCTCAGGAGACATCAACATCACATACTATGCAAGAGGTAGTGTTGTTGTTTTAACGGTTGAACTACAAGGTTATCTGCCCACGATATGCAGATAGTTTTACCAAAGAAGAATTATTAGTATTCTCCAAGTTGTTCATTTATTATGTGACAGTCAATACCGTGAAAGAAATCTGGCAACATGTATCAAAATCATGGTCGCAAAACCCTATGCTAAGTGAATATCTATCAATTCTTTGGATCAAGCATGTAAAGAACACGACCTTTCTTATCGTCATAGTCATTCTGCTTTAAGACGTGTGGCGGATAAAGTATTGTTGAAAAGAGCTAAAGAACGTTTGACATCCTATAATGCCTCAGTGGGAAAGAGGTTGGCTATAAAAGGAAAGTTAATGATGAGTGGACATGAACAATGAAAAGGATTGAGGAATTGGTATTTCTTTGTATTCTATTTTGTAAAGCCCTAATTGTTGTGAAATAAAAACAAGGTTTACCAGATCACAATGTCTTTTATTATTAAAAATGGTGATAGCCATTTCTTAATTTATCTTTTTCCACACATGGATATTTACAATTTCCACTTTACATATTTTACATTCCCCTTGTTTAGTTCACACATTCTGTACACTTTTTTGTTGTGAAATAAAAATAAGGTTCACCAGATCACTATCTTTTAATTTTAAAAATGGTGATAGCCATTTCATTTTTTCACACATGGATATTTACAATTTCCACTTTTCATTTTTTACATTCCCCTTGTTTAGTTCACACATTTTGTACATTATTGTTATTGTTGTGAAATAAAAACAAGGTTTACCAAATCACTATGTCCTTTAATTTTAAAATGGTGATAGCCATTTCATTTTTTTCACATATGGTTATTTACAATTTCCACTTTATATTTTTTACATTCCCCTTGTTTAGTTCACATTTTCTGTACATTTTTTAAAATCTTTTTTGTAATATACAAAAGCAAACATTTTACACTAAAATGTATTACTTATCTTATCTTTACTAAACTGCAGTAGCCTAACATTATACATTCTACTTACAGTTTTTACAACAAAAACAAAAATTACAACATAAAACACACTACAAATATTACAATATAGTGATCATTAGACTTAAGTAAAGTAATAGTCGTCAATGCGACTGTTCCCCCAAGCAAAAGTTTCAAATGTGTTGGGTATAATGAATCGTTTGTTGTCTTCATTACTGAAAGCAACTTTGTTCAGCAAATTGGTATGTAGCTGATGATTTCTACTTCTAAATACACACATTTTCTTATATAATACAGGTGGGTTACTAACTATACAGTTTTTATAATCACTTATATCTAACTCTTTACTAACAACATTCTTTTTCACTCCTTTTAATTTTTTTACTACTACATCATCAATTGTCATATAGCTGTATGATTTATATTTTGTGCCTACAAAGGTGTCTATAATAACACCAGCACATTCATCCTTAAATTTCGCAAGAACCTTTTTGTTTACTAGAGGTAAATGGTAAATATTATCCTCGGGGTAGTCACTTTATGAAACCTATTTAGCTCAGTTTTGATATCCTCATAAAAATCATCAGTTTTAAACTCATAAATAAAAGAATCTGTGTCTGTGTAGAGTAATTTAGCATTATCAAGATAGTTTTTCTTTACATAATCATAGGGAAATTCATACATAAGTGTTTTTGACAATTCCAGAATGGTGTAACCCACATATATGGGTTTGGTGTAAGTTAATTAAAGACGATTCATTTGTATTACAACTAAATCCTCATGAATAATTGAACAGCTATGAAAGTTAGGCTTGCTTATTAAGTTGCTCGCACCATACCTTTTACCATCATTCTCCCACTTTGTTATCAGCTTTACATCAACTCGTTTATCAACATTCTCCATAGTCTTTCCAAAAACGCTATTATTCATGAGTTTATAAAAATCTTTTTCAAACGCGTTTGTTGACTGTTCTTAAATTATTGTTTAGATCAATATACGGTTTGAGCCATGCTGACTGATGAAATTGTAATACGCGATGAATTTTAGTTAATTTCAATCCATGCTGTAGACACTGTTTCAAGTTTTGATAATGTATTACATATTTACATTTATCATTTACATTAGCAATTAACATATTTGTTGGTGATGTGATGTATGGAGATTTCATATTCTCAGGACAAAATGGTAAATCATTATGATCATCATGTAACTCTTTAGGGTACTGAAGATTTACCTCTAAAATATATCCTTTATCATCGTTATCTTTAAGAGTGTCAACATGTAAGACATCAATTTCAGAATGTGTCGGCCAGCGAAAATCTTTCAGTGGTAGATATTGACTCATAGCCCAACCATTTTGGTTATTTGCATCGAGGTAGACCATATACTTTGACTCTTCACAAGTGTTGTAGCTAGGCATGTATTTATTATTCGCTTTAGAGTACCGTCCACTACATTGGCTTAATCCACCTCGAATTGATGATTTTATAAAATTGATCCTGTCTATATCAGTCATTAATACTAAATTTACTTTTGTTTTTTTCAACATCGAACTGAAACTTAACCCAGGAGCAGTGAAATACTGACAAGGATCAAGGTCATAAGTTATCATACAAACATTCCGAAAATTTTCAAAAACATCTGCTAATAACAACACATCTGTCTTCAAATATATGTCTGAAAATTCTCCTGAAGTTTGAATGTCGAACTGTGTCCATACACGTTGTGCATGAAAATACTCCTGATCACTGATATGTCTTGTGTTTAAGGAACTGTAAAATGCATCTTTTGGTTGTATAGAACACTCCTCAAGACGTTCCACTCAGTTAATATATTCATAAGGGAATATACCCTTTTGACGAATCAAATTAAAATCATCTTCTTTAGGAAAGACACGTTGAATTTCATGAAACTGATCTGATTTTAAATTACTAGCCAGCTAATGAAGACTACTCGGCATAAAGCGGAATGATTCTAAAAATAGCAGTTTTATAGTTTTTTTATTGACAGTTATGATGTATTTTGTGAACGATATGTATTGTTCCTTATTATTTGCAATCACATCAATTTTCACATCTGAAGCTCCAAATTCTTTAACGATAAAGTGGTTATCGTATTTGCTACCGTTATGTAGAATGACTGGAATGAATTTACTTACTGTATACCTTAAATTACATTCTTGGTGAGCAGCACCACGATCTTTTCCTGTTAAATGGTCATGATCGCGAACCCTGTCTGTATATAAACATTCACCACATATAAAACAATTAGTTTCAGTTTCAAAATTCATTTGCTCTGATGAAGTTAGTGGCTCCATTGGAATGATCGTATTTAAAATAGAGGATATACGGATTGCACCTTTTTCAAGCCTTTCCATAAAAACTTTAGGTGCATCAGGTCCTCTATACAGCTCAAACTTATTTAAAGAGTCATCATAGCTACATTTAATATAATATGCAAAGCTAAAAGGATCATGAATGTGAGTGGTGTTGGTAAAAGGTTTGGATGGATTCGATGAACATGTATTAAATGGTTTTAGCAAAGCCTCGAAGTCAGCATATATAACAAATGTTACTCGAAGCTGCTCCTCAAAATCCTTATATTTCAGAATGTTATTTCTAGGAGTAGGTAATACCGTACACACATGATTACATCCCCATTTTTGATGTTGTGATAGTTGATCCTCTTTTCTAAAATATAGCAAGCAACCATTACACAACCACTTCTTAAGTTTATTTTTTGATAGCTGACTACTGACGAGTCTACTTAAATGTTTTATCCAACAATAGTGGGCATTTTGACCTTTAGTTAAGTATAGTAAATTAACATGAGCATTCATTTCTCCTGAGTATAATATCGAGGACCTACTATACTCTTGTTTTCAATTCCATACACATTAATACTTATATTGTTCAGCTCTTCAAAACGTTTAATGTCTTTTATCTCCGTAGGACATTCTGAAAAATGAAAATCCACAGCCTGCTTCCAGTCTCCGACCGGGTCAGGAATGGAATGAATGAGGCCCCCATCTAGCGGCGAGGATATGTAGTGTGCCGGCTGCCGAAGCCTGTCGCACTCCTCTGGGGCAGTGATTAATTGAATGACAGATGAAATGAAATGATAGTGGAGAGTGTTGCTGGAATGAAATTGTGACAGGGAAAACCGGAGTACCCGGAGAAAAACCTGTCTGCCTCCGTTTTGTCCAGCACAGATCTCACATGGAGTGACCGGGATTTTAACCACGGACCCAGCGGTGAGAGGCCGGCGTGCTGCCGCCTAAGCCACGGAGGCTCCTCTCCGTAGGACATTCTTTTTCTTTAAAATCGAAAACTGAAGAATAGTGAGGATAAGATGATGTTCTCGCCACAGCCCTCACTGCTGGATGGAGAGCTGACGTTACGGCCCACGCAAAACATGCTTGTTCACTATTCATAACGTTTACAACAGCTCTCTTTCGTTTGGTCCATACAGGTAAATCAATATATGATGATGCTCGAAGGGGATTATATTTATTCATGTTGGTTTCTAAATAAAGCACTTCAACCAACGCCCAGCCTGACTCCCTTTCCGGGAACTCTTCACTCTTCACAATGATAGCACCTGAAATATCTTGGTATATATCACTGATATTAGTTGATTCACTAACAATTACATCTTTTGTATTAAAGGATTTTATATCCATGATTTCACCTTCACTCCCAGTTTTTACATAGAGCCCAAAGAGTTCAAAATTCATTTCAGTTTTTTTATGCTCCACTAAAACATTACCTACCAAGCCAAACACACAGGGTGAACAATCTGTAAAAATATTTCAATACTTTGAGTTTTTTCTTCACTATGACGTCTGTAACTAGCAATTCGGCTTTTAAACGCACTACCATTTTGTTGAATATTCGCAGAACTATTTTCACGACAAGCGTTGTTCTTATGATTAGTAGTGCGTAAATGTCCTTGAATCATTAAAGAAGGTACATGAATATTACTTACATCACAATGCGTTATCGAAGGTTCACCATTCTTCATTCTTTTTGTTGTACAACAATTTTCGCAATCTTGAGAACGTTTACGCTTTTGAGCATCACATTTGTTTAAAGGTTCCGTGCTAGTTGATGGTTTTACAGATTTCAATTCTTGTTGTTCCCCATGCCCTTCAACCATGTGGGATTGATATCGCTTTACAGCAGAAAAACAAGATCACAAACTGAACATGAAAAAGGTGCTGAACTGACATGCTTTAAATTTACATGCCGTCCAAGACTATCCTGTCTGTTATATGTCGTGGCACAATGACTGCACACAAACATTTTAATTTCATGTTTAGCAATTGCGTGGCGTTGAAGGTTGTCAGGTCTTGAGAACTGTTTCTTACATTCACCACACTTGAACATTAGGATCACTTTCGAAATCTAATATATAAAAGTGAAAGTCTGTATGTGGGTATGTGGGTATGTGGGTATGTGGGTATGTGGGTCTGTTCCGTATACAAATCCACACCGTTCCACCAATCTCAACCAAATTTTGCATACACATAGTTTAGGACCCGGAAGGAACCGCTGGCTACATGAATTTTCGATAGTCTTTCTCATTCTTTTGATTTAGGCCCTTTTGGACTCAAGCACAGGCTAATCAAATCATAAAATATACTCATGAAGGAATGGCAAGGCAGATAATTTCCATGGCAACATAGCTCAAGTCGAGACACGGCCGTCTGGATGCCAGTTGCGCTCTCCACTACTGGTATAGAAAATGAGCATCTTTACTTGAAATCCCGTTAGTTACTCACCTACTCACACAGCACTGTCAACCGAGTTTAGCATAACAAAGACTTGACACTATCTTCTACTATATATTTGTCAAATACCACTCACTCACTCATTCATTCATCACGAAATCTCAGAAACCACCGATCGGATTGGAATGAAATTTGGTATGCAGCTTCCCCAAGGACCGCAAATGCCCACTAAGAAAGGATTTTTGTATATTCAGGTTCTAAAGGGGTGTTAAGAGGGTAGACCTGCATTTCATTGACTAGCAATATCTCCCGATTGGTTTCATTGGGGGATGTGGTACTCGGCACATAAACCCATCATTAAAAATAAGAAGACACGAGTCTCAGGGTTTTTCGATGTGGTGTATATTATGAGGTGAAAGGGGTGAAAAGTGGGGATTGAAATATTCCTAAATGAGCGTGTATCTCTTAAACGACAAAGGCGAGGAGTTTGAAACTCAGCGAAAAAAAATCAGCACAAAAAATAAGTAAATATGTGTTTGACCGTTTTTTTATAAATCCAATTTAACGGGCCCATGGGGAAGGGTGAAATTCTGGTGGGGGGGACAGGAAAGAAAGTGTCCTAACTGATTGACTGACTGACTCACTCATCAAACTCATGGGGGAAAACTGCTTTAAAGTAAGTAAATAGCTGTTCGACAGGTTTTTTTTTTCATAAATCAAATTTAAGGGGTTCATGGGGAGGGGTGAAATTCTGAAAAAAGAAAATTGAAAGAAAATGTCCTGACTCACTCACTCACTCACTCATCATCATCGCCCTGCCAAAATTATTGAAGTTAGAAACATGACCGTTTTGGGATATGTTCATTGTATGTCAAAACAGTCTACTAAGGGAGGATTTTCGGATATTCAGGTTCTAAAGGGGTCTTAAGGGGGTTAAACCTGCATTTCATTGAATAACACTATCTCTCGAATGGTTTCATTGAGGGATGTGATTCACGGCATATAAACTCATCATTAAAAAGTAAGAAGACACGTGTCTGATGGTTTTTCGATGTGGTGTATATTATGAGGTGAAAGGGGTGAAAAGTAGGGATTGAAAGATTCCTAACGGAGCGTGTATCTCTTAAACGACATAGGCGAGGAGTTTGAAACTCAGAGGAAAGAAATCAGCATACAAAATAAGTAAATATTTGTTTGACCGTTTTTTCATAAATCCAATTTAAGGAGCCCATGGGGAGGGGTGAAATTCAGGGGGGAAAAAAACTGGAAAGAAAGTGTCCTAACCGATTGACTGACTGACTCACTCATCAAACTCAGGGGGAAAAACTGCTTTAAAGTAAGTAAATAGCTGTTCGACAGTTTTTTTTTTGGATAAATCAAATTGAAGGGGTTCATCGGGAGGGGTGAAATTCGAAAGAAAAACAAATGAAAGAAAATGTCCTGACTCATTCACTCACTCATCATCGCCCAGCCAAAAATTTTGAAGTTGGAAACATGGCATTTTGGAGATATGTTCGTTGTATGTCAAAACCGAACACTAAGGGAGGATTTTTGGATATTCAGGCTCTAAAGGGGTCTTAAGGGGGTTAAACCTGCATTTCATTGAATAACAATATCTCAAGAGTGGTTTCATTCGTGGATGTGATACTCGGCATATAAACTAATCATTAAAAATAAGCAGACAGGTGTCTAAGGGTTTTTCGATATGGTGTATTATTATGAGGTGCAAGGGGTGAAAAGTGGGGGTTGAAGGATTCCTAATGGAGCGTGAAGGCCTATCTCTTAAACGACATAGGTGAGAAATTTGAAACTCAGAGAAAGAAAATCAGCTAAATAAATAAGTAAATCGGTGTTCGACCGTTTTTTTTTTCATAAATTAATTTAAGGGGCCAATGGGGTGGGGTGAAATTCTGGTGGAAAAAAGGAGAGATATTGTCCTAACTGACTGACTCACTCACTCACTCATCATACTCAGGGGAAAAAGACAGCTTAAAAATAAGTTAATAGGTGTTCAAGAGTTTTTTCATCAATCCAATTTAAGGGGCCCATGGGGAAGGGTGAAATTCTGGTAAAAATAATTGAAAGAAAATGTCCTGTCTGACTCACTCACTCATCACGCCCAGCGAAAACTATTAATGTTGGAAACATGAAATTTTGGGAATATGTTCGTTGTATGTCGAAAACGTCAACTAAGGAATGATTTTTGTTTATTCGGGATTTAAAGAGGTGTTAAGGGGGTAAAGGTGCATTTCATTGAATAACGATATCACATGATTTGTTTCTTTGGGGATGTGATATTCGGTATAGAAACTAATCATTAAAAATAATCAGACATATGTCTAAGGGTTTGTCGATGTGATGTATATTATGAGGTGAAAGGGGTGAAAATTGGGGGTTGAGGGATTCTTAACGGAGCGTCTATCTCTGAACGACATAGGCGAAAAAATTTAAATTCGGCGGGAAAAACAGCTTAAAATACAAGTAAATAGGTGTTCGACCGTTTTTTCATAAATCCAATTTCAGGAGCCCTTGGAGAGGGGAGAAATTCTGGGGGGGGGGGGGGGAAACAGGAAAGAAAGTGTCCTAAATGATTGACTCACTTAGTCACTCATCAAACTCAGGGGGAAAACAGCTTTAAATAAGTAAATAGGTGTTCCACCGTTTGTTTCATAAATCCAATTTAAGGGGTTCATGGGGAGGGGTGAAATTATCAAAAATAAATGAAAAAATGTCCTGACTGACTCACTCACTCATCATCGCCCAGCCAAAATTATTAAAATTAGAAACATGAAATGTTGGGGATATGTTCATTGTATGTCGAAAACGTCCACTAAGGAAAGAGTTTTGGATATTCAGGTTCTAAAGAGGAGTTAAGGGGGTAAACGTGCATTTCATTGAATAACAATATCTGACGAGTGGTTTCATTTGGGGATGTGATACTTGGCATATATACTAATCATTAAAAATAAGCTGACACATGTCTAATGGTTTTTCCATGTAGTGTATGTTATGAGGTTAAAGGAATGAAAAGTGGGGGTTGAAAGATTCCTACCGGAGCGTGTATCTCTTAAAAGACATAGGCGAGGAGTTTCAAACTCGGAGGAAATCAATCAGCTTAAAAATAAATAAATAAATAAATATATAAAATAAATAGGTGTTCGACCGTTTTTTCATAAATGCAATTTAAGGGGCCTATGGGGAGGGGTGAAATCTTGGAAGAAAAACGTCCACTAAGGAATGATTTTTGGATGTTCACTCTCATCGACCAACCAAAACTATTAAAGTTAGAAGAATTACATTTTGGGGATATGTTCGATGTGTGTCGAAAACGTCTACTAAGGAGGGATTTTTGGATATTCAGGTTCTAAAGGGGTGTTAACGGGGTTAAAACTGCATTTCATTATATAACAATATGACACTCATTCGTTCATTCATTAATTTATTTGCAATGGAGGGTGTGGCCCCCGGAGGCAAATTGGATATACATAACAAATAAATAATTACACATAACAATTCAATAACAATTATACAACAATTAAACTGGAGTATTTATACAAATAGTCAGTCTTTTCTTAAACACACCTATCTGTTTGGGAAAAGGCTCTAAGACTGCGGCAGGTAGAGAGTTCCAGTTATCAATGGCACGGTTTACAAAAGAATATTTACCATAATTTGTTCGCTGTGGTCGGCCCTTAACTTTGAAAGGATGATCGCTCCTACCCATGTAAGTAATGTAAGTAATGACGCGAGCGAAGCAAGGCTAAAAATGAGATGGCGTGTGTCTGTGTATTACTCAATCACGCAAGTACCACTGGTCCGATATACGTGAATTTTACATGGAAGTAGCTAATTTACCTGGTTAACATATAGGTTACTTTTGATTACAATACTTTGCACTATTTAAAGATGGCGACCATTTTAGTGACGTCACTACACCCTTTGGTTTCAAACTCATATTTCCATTTGAAATAAAAAGAGAACGCTAAGAAATAGCAAACTTTTGATGGCTTATACGAGGTTTAAAATTACATTTTCTATCCGAAAGGTATCTCCAACGGTTAGCGAGTAAAATCTAAATTTGTGCTATAAAACACGGTCAACGCCGAGCGTTGTAGTTGGACAAAATGTTTCATCCTTAATCTCCCTCTGCCCAGCACCTCGCCTATCCCCTATTTTAACTGTCACCTTCACATTTTAATTTATTTATGACGCGTAGCGAAGCACGGGTACTTCAGCTAGTTACCTATAAAAGAAAGAAATCGTAAATAGTAATAAAAAGATAAAACAAAGTAAAATATAAATAGTTAATTACATTCCAGTCAATGGTTATAACAGGGTATTTAAATCGATCATCTGTGAATTCCTAGCAAGTCTAACTTCATGTAGGTCTAACTGGGGGTTACTTTATACCACTGTCACTGACACCTAGTGGTGAACATTGGAACTTAATAGATTGATAGAAACCAGCGGTCGCCAGTTAAGTGAATTAGGTGTGACGTCATAGCCAGTCTTAAAGAAAGTCTAAACTTGTATAACATGTCACGTGTTAGAAACCAGCAGCCACCAGTTAAGTGAGCTAAGTGTGAAGTCATAGCCAGTTTTAAAACAAGTCTAAACTTGTAGAACATGTCACGTGATAGAAACCAGCAGCCACCAGTTAAGTGAGCTAAGTGTGAGGCCATAGTCAGTCATAAAGCAAGTCTAAACTTGTAAAACATGACACGTGACAAGGTTAAGTTAGGTTATGTTAGGTGAACTGATGTTAAGTCTTTAAATATTCCCTCTGTCACTGACACCTAGCAATGAACATTCGGACTTAATAGAGCGGTTATCAAAATCTAACCTACAAATTTAGCTTTACACATCATGGTTAAGTAGTTCCTACTTTGGCTGCCAAATATACCATTTTCACTGACATGTAGTGGTGAACATTGGAAAATATCACTCTAGCTGTTTAAAAGTTATTAGAGGGGCACTTACTTTTTTATAATTTATCAACTGCTGCCACTGATTGAAAGATTATAGGAATCTGGTAACCTACAGGTACCCAATTATCTGTAAACAAATCAATCAATCAATCAATAACTTCAATATCAATTAGTAATAAAAGACTACAATCCATTAATAATAAGTACTTACCTTGCAAAACAATTTAATGATTTTCTACCCAAGGCTTTTTACAACTCTTGAGCAGTAATAGAGCACTGTTCACTCAAAGCGAGTAATAAAGACTGACAGTAGGGAAATATATGACACCTCTCTTATATAAACTCTCATCGCCCGTGTCAGCAGTTTTTTCAGATCATTGCAATTCCTTTCCAAATACAGCTGAGAGTCCAAAGTACACTAGGAACACCTGTGTGGTATCCAATTACTGCTGACTTTGCATGATCATCACCCATTGTCTCTATCAAAACCTGGGGTTTCAAATTACTGCAGCGTTAGTCATAGCAATAGAACTGTGCGCTCTCTGCCATGTCAGCTACATGACACCGGAATGAACACCTGTGTAATATCCAATGACTGCTAACTTTGCATGATCATCACCCACTGTCTTGATGAACACCTGGGGTTTCAAATTACTGCAGCGTTAGTCATAGCAAGAGAACTGTGCGCTCTCTGTCATGTCTGTAATATGACACAGGAAATAACAAGTTGGTTTACTGCACGTACCATCTCATCAGTTTCAACATCTTAAGAATGTGCATTATTCTCTTTCAACTACAAATGACACATCCATCCACCAAGTTAGGTCTCTTTGCCTGTCCACAAATTACATGTGACCCATGTACTAGGGTGAGGTTATTAACCCTATCACTAGAACATATTCATCCACCAAGTATTGCATTTACCCCTTGACATGTCCTCTATCTATCAAGTTTTACACTTACACGATCCAAAACAGAATGCGACTTGTTAGCTTAAATGTGGTTTTCATAAGGAGGACGGTAATAATGTCATCTCACACATGTTCACATGTATTTCGTCACATTCCTTTCATATCGTTATCACATTATATTAGTGGGGACTAGTGAACAACGTCAGTTCAACACACTGCTTTACACACGCAAATGTAGTTATGCCCTTTGACATAATTAAAATAAATTCATGGGCTAGTCCGTAGGGACCAGTCAAAAGGGACTCATCCACAAGGACTCGTTCACAAGGACCTGTCAACAATGACCCGCCAACAATAAACTGTCAACAAGGATCCGTCAACAGGGATCCGCCCCCCCCCCCCCTACCCTCTTACAAATGCCATGAGTGGGCATGCTTAAAAACAAAAAAACAAGCTTGTTAATTCATAGTGGCTATCCACCGTACAAATGTCTCTTGTCTAGAACAACGTTTAATTCCATATTGGCATTCAAACTCTCACATGTTGCACTTGGAAAGCGAGATTCTCTAAAAATTACAATTTCACCCCCTAGTAGGGGTAGGTTTTATTTTGGGGTTGAAATATGTTATCTATTGGAAAGGGGGTGTCAGCCTGAGTTCAACAACACCTCATTCGTCAAAATCCAACCATGCGTTCGAGAGATATCGTGCCACCGCCATCTTGTGTGGAGGAATGTGGAGGTGGAGGGTGTAGAACCCGTAAAAACCACTACTTATATACTAGCATTATCCGTCGCGGCTCGCCCGCGATTATTCTAGTTGTAAAGAGTACACTTAACAAAATCTCAATCATGAATGCTATGACTGATTTATCCTTGGCATGAATAATCAGACTTTATCATTTCAGCTACTGGTGCAGTGGTTAGGGGTTTGTCATTCCTTCATTGGTATATCAGAGCGAAGTTAGTTTTCTGGGAATATCACAGACACTGTTAATTTAAGGGCCTTTATATGTGGTTTTCGGAGACCCTTTATAGTCGGGTGAAAAAGACCTTTCGTACCACACTCACTCGTGAAAATTTCGTGAAAAAAATTCTCGAGTGCCCGCTTGACCCCCTTAAGCGCATTATACTGTATATATTGATGAATTTTACAGCTTAATGTTTGTTCAGTGGTAACCTTATAACCGTCTGGAAACTTTCACAGTAATGTAATAATTGGAATTGCATTGCGTCTTACAGAAATAGATGGACCTGTGGGATTCTGTTGCCATGGTTACCGTGTTGCATTCTTTCATTATTTCATTGTAAATAGACATGTTTTAAGGTATCTATTTAATTGTGAGGCATGCAAAGAGTATGTGAGTGCGTTTCGCTTACGCATTGTGTTATGCTGAACCTTTAGGTACCCCATATGTGTAGGTTGGTGTTAATGTGACCTTATATTCGGTACAAAACTGGAATGGGACCTTAGCAGAATAAAATAGGGAGGGATTATAGCAAAGCGAATAACAATGACCAAACAAACTTGCCAGTTATAATAATTATCAGCCTTGAGAAATAAATTAAAACTCGAATAAAATTATACCCTAGTTTAAGGAGTTTTTTTTAAATTACCTATTTAAAAATTAAACTATCGATGGCCTTTCGCTATTAGAATAACACCCCTGAACTCTATACAAAACTCCTTAAATCGAATTAATCCCTATTCTATGAATCTTGTATAATATTCAATCTATTGGAAAATATTAATAATTATAATTATAATAATTATTAAAAAAATAAAAATATGTTCACATTTCCCCCATTAGTTTACAATTATATACAGAAACTTTTGAATCTTGCCACTATATATTAGTCGATATTATTGCCTTAGTCATAAATTGGTAATAGTAATCTGTGCAATGAAGCCTAGATTACGATTATGTTCACTCCAATACTTTCTTCTTCAAATTGAAAAACTAATAAAAATAATACAAATTGTTTCAATGAATATATCAAATTCCCATTGTTTCAAGTGCGTTCTCAGATCCATGATCCATTAATAATGAAGATTTGAGCATATATCACTAACATGACATAAACAGCTGATCGTGATAGTTACCTTAACTTTCATCTCGAAACAAAGGATCAACTCTTCCATATCGTAGATTTTTACACTCAGAATAATGCACACTCATCGACGACTATAAACTGCATATTATCAACACCTATTTGTTACTTATTTATCGGGGAACAATGTCAAACACGCTCATTGCCACTTTCACTCAACACTACATACTTATGCATCACCAAACTGGATTACCATTCCTCAGCTTCTTAACAAGTCCAAAAATTGAATTTGCAGCTCAACTTCGTTAACAATGCAAAACTCTACGTAAATCCAACGACTATATTCTGAAGAAAAAATTATGCTTATATAAATCCTCACTACAATGTGTAATCGTAACCCATAGGAGGTTGAAACGATTCTAAATAAATAATAAATACAATAATAAAATACCTCTTATTATCACTGGTTCCATAATGCAACAACTGGCTCCCTACATTCTTATTCCAGACATAACAATTCGCTATATAGTTTCCCTTCAACATTGTCATAAATATTTAACTCCATGGAATAACGTTTCTTGAACCACCAATAACGCTTTCCTCAATAATCCTTAAAATATTTCTCAAAACCATTATTCTTCTTAATATTCAAGGTTAAAATATATTTCAAAAAATCTGCCATCCATTTATAATAATGTCAGCTTTCAAAATTAACTCAAGTAAAATGATCACGAAACGATCATCGCCTCTAAAAATACGAAGATTAAAATTTAAATCGCACATCGTAAAACTCCCAAATATCACCATTGAAATCGCAAATCCTTAAATTCCCTAAATACGGTCATCGATGGACCTAGATAAAAATACTACGTAACTTTAATTCGGAAATCCAAATTTAATAAAGATAATTCCACTCCTACAATTTAATTTAAATAAAATGTAATACGAGGCAAACAATTAACCAACTCGAAAATGCAAGTAATAAATCCTACAGCCAGATATCGAAAATGTTACTTCAGATATATTCAAAGCATGCCTCTATTCAAATACTACATAAATGGATTGCTTCTATCTGGTGATGACCTCAAGTTGACTGGATGAGTTCCATCTTCCTTTCTGTAGAATTGAAATAATGCTGGTATAGCATTATTACTTCTCCATATTCCTGGATCGTCGTTATCTTATCTCGGAATACTTGTAGCGTGGCTCAAAGTAAGAATGCTTCCTCTTACTAGTTTGGTTATTCACTTCATGTAACTGAACTTTCACTAGTTGGACGACTATCACCTCAACTTTCGATGCTCACAGTATAATGCTCGATAAGTTATCCTCACATTCTATTGTTCTGAAAAGTACACTGCCGGAAAAAACATTAGGTCACCCTTTCAGAGGTAACCAATTCACTCAAGATTTATTGTGGCAACAGTGCATATGGAGTACATGAAATGATTGAATATACAGATCAATAAGTCAACCGGTTCAGAGATACCAGGTATCGACCCAAGCTGAAGCACCCAAATTTGTAAGAGGTGTAGCCTCCACGGGCGGCAATGCAGGCACTGACTCTTGCATCCAGTCGATCATACAGATGGCGAATACTGTCTTGGAATACGTTATTCCACGCCTGCTCGACCTGTTCACACCGTTCTGTAAGAGTTGTGGGTGGACGATTCGCACGAGTCACTAGTCGGCCCATTATGTCCGATTGGTGACAAGTCCGGCGATTATGCTGGCCAGGGAAGTTGCTGGACGTCTTGCAGTGCACGTTGAGTTGCACGGACAGTGTGTGGGTGAGCATTATCCTGTTGGAACAACACATACCCTTCCTGTTGCAATAACGGCAAAAGAACGGGTCTAACAACATCCTGCACGTACCGAGCGCTGGTTAGCGTACCCTCCACAAACACCAAAGGTGAACGAGAGTTGTAGCTTATCTCACCCCGGACCACAAGGCCTGGGGTGGGGCCGGTGTCTTGGACGAATTCACTCTACGAGACAGCGCTAACCAGGTCTACGTCGAACGCGCCAACGACCTTCTCTTGTGTCCAGGCAGAAACTGCTTTTTATCGCTTAAGATCACGGCGCACCATTCCATATTCCAAGTGATCCTCTGATGGTACCAGTTGAACCGAGCACGTCGTTGCTGTGGCGTGGGTGGAAGACGGACTAGAGGTGTGCGTGCCCGTAGTCCCAATGCTAGTAACCGGTTCGCAACAGTTCGTGTTGACACTTCTCACAAACCCCCGTATCTACTCTGTGGTAGTTGTACGATCTCCCACTGCTGCCCTTACAATACGACGATCCTGGTGGACGTCTGTGCTGCGTGGACGTCCAGATCCTCGTCCACGGGTGTGAGAATGTTCACGTGACCACTGATACCAGCATCGTTGCACAACGGACACAGCTCGTCCAACTTGTGTGGCGATTCTACGAAATGACCTTCCCGCCATTCGGAAGGCCACAATTTGACCCCTTTCAATCTCGCTCAGTTGGCTGTAGGAAGCACGAATGCGTGTCCATGGCATTGTACCTGCTTGCTTCACACGTTCGCACCACAGTGAGCCGTATAGATGTAAGCGTTCCCTATTAAATGGTAGACACAGATGTCGCTCTGGTAGCTATGCCACTACGCTATCTGTTGGCGGACGTCGTTGAAACGGTTATCAGTACAACTACTATCCCCCATATGGCATCTGCCGTCATGGGATCAAAATCGACGTCGTCTTTTCAGGTGAGCTGATTCTTTCTTCGTGAATATTACTTCGTCACAATTCACATAAATAAAGTTATAATTTACTTACACATTGTCTCTGCAATATCGTTATGATATTCCTTTTCTTTGATATTATATCGCCTCACTAAAGGCTAAAATTCACTTATTGATTCTGTTCACTGAATCCCTTCCTTAGCAATACTAGGTAATTTTCACGAGGTTGCCCTTTGTCTCCGCTCGACCGTACTCACCGCCTCGTTTGCCGGTTTTCGAAATGTAACTTCTCCCGCACTCCCAATCACATCATTTCGCGCGTCTATCTCGTCTGAGCGACACCCATTAAAAGCCTCGAACTCAGCCATTGTCTTCCCCTTCTCCTCAATTTCAGATAGCGTCCTTTCCAAAAGAGCACGCGTTCTTAGAATTATAAATTTGTCTGCCTTCATTTTCAATTCCATATAAAAATTATCATTTAGATAATTATTGTTATTAATGATCACATCCTCGAGTTCCATAAAATCCTTTTTACATTGATCGCTAAATAGCAATGAGCAGCTTCTTAATCGGACTAAATCACGTTCATGATTAATGGTCCCACGTCATATGACTTCTATTGTCTTGAGTTTTGTCTCTTTCCAATGTTCATTCCCACGCCAACGTTAAGGGGTTTGCCTAATACTCCTTCCTCGATACCACAAATGACACGTAGCTTCGCTCCTATTGGTGCGGCATTTCTGTATAAACCAACCTTGACTGATACGCCTAAACTCTCTCGTAATAATTTCTCTGATTGGACCGGCTTTTTCTTTGCTGCCAGGGAGCCCCATTCCTTCTCCTGATCCAATCTTTAGACCACAAAATATCGACACAAAGACTCATTTCCAGCGCTGTCAGAAATGCAATTCTTACAACAATAAAATTTGAGTACAGTGTGTTCTTCTAGTAGTAATAAATCACATGTTTGTAGAATGGTCCTTAGTATTTGGCGCGGATGTGATTACGGTCGTTTTTCCATTGCTAGGCCCATGGCTTAGTTTACATTGTTGTCACACAGACAGGGCGCAGAGAAATGTCGACGATCAGGAGAATTGTATTGTTAGTTGGTTTTCCTAAAGCTAAATAGTAAGGGGCTGGTGAATCACTCTGTTTATGTGGGATTTTTGGGAGATATTTAATTATTTAAAAAATCAAATAACTTACTACACAACAGCTGAACTGCAACACTCATGAATACAACACAACATCTACTCCGCTTACTTTTCTCTCTTGTTTCTTCTTTTTTTGTTGTTGTCCTTACTGCCTTCTTGAAGCACTCCCATATTCGGCCATCCTAATGATCATCTATCCTGGATGACGCATAGCTATCAGTCCATGGCTTCATTTATTCCGCACAGCTTTTGGTTTGTTTGGGACCCTCATGTACACCTTCACGACACACGTCCTAAATTTACAGGAGTTTTACTTTAGTTACACGATAAGGTCCAAGAAATTTCATTCTGACTTTGAGTCCTGGTCCTATCTGGGTACGCTTTATGGCCACGAGATCTCCCAGCCGGTATTGTGTAGCCAATCGGCGATGTCTATTGAAAGACTTCTTGCTTTCTTGCTGGGCTTTGAGAATCTGCTTCAAATTCTTCTAGTAGTTCTTCATGAATGAGTTCAGTGATCCTTAAGACGGTCTTGTGTCTCATTCTGACTCCTATAAATAGTTCAAATGGCGTCCTCTCAATACTTCGATTGTATGTGGAGTTAATGGCCTGTTGCACAGCCTCCACATGCTTATACCATCATGTGGGATCAGATACTGCAAACTTTGCTAGAACTGACGCAGTCACAGAGATAATTATCTCTAATAGACCATTCGATCGTGGTAATCCAGTTGTAATGAGCACATGTTTAATGTTTTCAGTTTTGCTGTTTTCTTCAAACTCATGAGGTGTGAAGGCTGATCTTCGATCAGATATTATTTCTACAGGGCTTCCAAAGATTGCATTCTGTGCTTCCAATCTGGCAGTGACTTACTACATAGTGGTAGACTTTTTTGGGTACATCCAGACAAACCTTTTAACACTATCAACAACTGAAAATATGTCACGATATCTTTTATGACTCGATTCCAATGGTCCAATATGATCTCCGTGATTTGTATGCAATGGCACACTTTCCTGGCACTAAGGGTGCAGGAATCGTTCCTGTTCTCCAGTCATTCTGTTAATTAAGAGACAATTTACAAAATTTGATATGACACTTTCGATTTTCTTCTTCATGTGTGGAACATAATATTCATGTTTGACGAGTTATTCTGTTCTCTTGACCTCTGTCGTGAACACGTTTAGTAATTTCATGTTACATGGATATCGGTACAAGTAAAACGTCATGACCTTTACAGAATTCGAAAAGTATGTCATCTCGAATCATAAAGTCCATGTAAGATCATTCGTGCCACATCCCTTTGATGGCGTTAAGACCTTCATCTTCTTGTTGTGCTTCCCTCACGCGGACAACTAAAGAATCAGGAACTGCATATAAGACAGGATGGCGACTCAGAGCATTGACATGTTGCATCCTCGTTCCACTTCTGTTTTCGATAGTATATCGGTACTCCTCGAACATCAAAACCCATCTCGCAATCTTATGTGTCAGATCTCACTTATGCATCGTCTTTTGGAAAGCAGCACAATCTGTGATTATCCTGAAATGTACTCCCAGAAAATACACTCGGAACATCTTCAATGCAAGAATGATGGCTAATACTTCTAGCTCATAACTGTGGTAGTTTTCCTCTTGTGGTGTTGTGTTTTTGCTCATGCAATGTACGGGATGTAGTTGATCATCCTCAGGTGATCTCTGCATCAGCACGGCTCCATATCCAAGCTTACTTGCATCAGCATGAAGTTCGGTCTCATATGAGGAATTGTAGGATTCTATAATAAAGCTTCCTTCCATTTCTCAAGGGACATTCTCTGTTCTGTAGAAAATTGAAATGCTTCATCCTTCTTCAGCACGTTGCTTCTATGTGTCGCAGTAACAGAGTGTTCTGGTATGAACTTCCTGAAGTATCCAGTTAAACCAAGGAAAGTTTGCACTTGTTTCACATTTCTTGGTTCCGGAAATTTCTGTACAGCATTACTTTACTCTGATAATGGATAAAGTCGTCCATCCTCTACCACGTGTCCTAAGAACTCAATCTTCTTCTTCAGTAGATGAGATATTTCTCCGTTCTGTTCAACGCCCTAATCTTTAGCTACCTCTAGCACCGAATTCAAGCGGTGAAATGCCTGTGTTTCATCTTTAGCTGGAATTATCAAGTCATCCATGTAAATAAGTACTCTACCTTGAACCACCTACGATCGGAAGCCACAGTTAATGAAACGTTAGAACGCTACTGGCAAGTTGCACAAACCAAATGATGCTTTTCGGAACTGGAATTGACCGGCGTGAGTGACAAAACCGATATATTTTCTACCTTGAGACCGCACTGGCACATGGGAAAATACATTTAAGTCAAGTGTACAGAATCCTCTTTTCAATCTAAGATATCTTCGATGAGCGGCAGCGGGTACCGATCCCTTAGGATGATCTTGTTTATCGTTCGATAGTCAATACACAAACGAGGGGAGCCATCTTTCTTACGCACAACCACTACAGGGCTAGCGTATTCTGAAGAACTTGGTTAAATTTTGCGTTCCTTTAGCCATTTATTCACTTGGTCGTCAGCAACATCTCTTTCTGCAGGTAGAGGTTGTCGTGGTGTACTGAAAATGGGATGTTCATCCTTTAGCGTAATGATCTACTTCACTTTCAAACTTTTCGTTTTCGAAGGCTCATTGGAGGAAATCGTTTCCTCTAGTTGCTATTACTCATCGCTTGTAGACTCACCTACTTCTATTGGCTGCTCTTCATCAATATTGATCTGCATGAGAAATATATCTGGTTTTGGCTTAGAAATTTGTATGCCATTTTGATGTACTGTTCTCATTGTTCTAGTAAATCATTTCCAATTATTGCCAGCTTGTTCATTGTATCACGAGTCACAATATAAATGTCATCCTCAAATGCTTCATCATCAATTAAGACATCGGTGTGGAAGTAGCCTTTAGGTACGACATAATTCTTCCCAAAATTTGTAAGGATAAGATCAGTATTTCTTAGTGGAGGAGCTCCTAAACCTGCATAGTTGTCTTCATGGATAAAAGTTACGCTGCTTTTTCTATCTACTAAGGCATTTATCGTGGTACTATCAATCCTTAATTTCATTGTGAGAAGGGGAGGTGCAGGTTTCGTTAATGTGTTTCCTGTTGTCCCTTACCTGCCGTACCATCTATTGTCTTGCACTCCACGGACTTATAACCAAATTTATTACATTTATAACATTTCAGACTCTTGTCTTTGTGACGGCAACTCGTCGATTTATTGCCATTTTCTCCGTAGTTGGAACATCTCAGTCCTTTTTGTAGTTTTCAGCAGCTCCAGCAGTCTTGCCGATCGTAGTAGGTATCTGTGTTCCATCTTTCATCAAAACCCTTGAGTTCCGTCTTTCAACTATGAACTCATAGTCTCGCAGCTTTTCCTTAATATTCTTGAAATTCTTTGCCCCATACCAAATCAATTTACTTCCAGAGTTGTCTTCTATACCATCGATAAAGTACTGTATCAGGGATTCATCATCAACTTCGGCTTGATTTGCAATCTCTTCCTTTACAAGCAGGTTCCCTCGGAATGCTTCTTCTTTCTTCTTCTTCCGCCTAGTCAGTAGTCTATGTACTTCTGCACTGCTAATCTTGACATCAAACTCTTCAATTAACGCGGCCTTTAATTTCTTCCAAGTTGATAAACCAGTTTCACTTTGAATGAATAGGTTTGCCAGGCCAGACAATGTGTTATTAGCAAATACCAACTTCTTCATGTCGCCCCATCTTATCAGAACTGCTGTTTCATCAAATTCCATAATCCATTTTATGACTGGATAATCTCCTTTACCATCAAAGGTGCAAATAGATTCTTCCACATCTCGAAATGTTACCACAAATTTGCGACCTGAATTTTCCCGCTTTCTTGATGAGAAATGGTCCTTAAGTAGATCATCTTCTTCGCTCTCTTCTGCTGATGTGTCTGTCTCGTATATTACTTTCTTCTTAATTCTAATGTGCTGACTTGAATTCCCACCAGTTTTCAAGCGTGAACTACATTGGACAGCTTATTCGTCATCTCTGTCGTCACTTTCTTGATCCTCATCATCGTCATAAATCCCCGTTGTACTCAAGTTTTGATAGCAATTCTAATTTAATGACATGTCTTAAAATACGCATCACTAGCTCCTCTTTATCTCCCTCAAACCCCAAACGTAAGACATTGCATATTCTATTCAAATCACGTTCAGCAAAATTGTCAAGGAGATACTTGGCCTTATCGTCATATTCAGTGGAACCTTCCGAAAAACGAAATCCTGTGACCCCTCGTTACCTTTTACGGTTCTCTCGATCGCCTTCGTTGCTATATTTAAACTTATGCCGGTTTGTAATTTTTTTTTGTTTCAGAGATACATAAATAAACAAACAAGAAATTGAAAAAAAAACCACATAATAGAGCACTTGCTTAAAACATAACACAAGAGCAAGAGAAATGAAACAGGAATGATAATACATACAATATTTACAAGAGTTGTGACCAGTAATTGGCTACATTGACTGCGTTGTTACCAGCCAATGCCAGATCCAACCCTGTGCATGGGTCTGAGCATAGACGACATTTCAAGAAATGCCTATAAGTTTGTTCTTCTCCGCACTCACACAGTGTGTCCCCATCAAGCAAGATTCCCCATTTCATGAGATTGTCCTTAGATCTTTCTACACCGTTGCGCAGTCTGTTTAAGGTTTTCCAGGTACACCGTCCATCTTCGTGACCAGGTGGTAATTTTTTCTTCAATTTCAACAAATTACGGATGATCAGGGTACCTTTGATTCCATAGCTTAACCCTGGCCTTTCTTGGGTTAGAATCAAGTGGAGAATATGACAGTAGAAAACGTTTCCTGTACTTCAGTCGAGCTGAAGGTGGCTGATGATCATGAAGGGGATGGGCTGAGATGTTGTTTGTAATTGCAGACACAGATGCAGTGGAAATATTTTAATCTTTGAATATCTCTTAACATTATGATCCTTGATTGCAATTAGCATATTTACGCAAACTTTGCGTCGTTAACTTAAACGTAATTGTCAACATTCATCGTAGTTAAACATCTTCGTCATTTACTTTTACAATGTACGTCTTCATTCTTCTATAACGGCGTTTATTTAGATAACTATGGCAGAAAATTTCAGTCTACTTACATTGGTCTGCGTCAGCTTTTATTATTGAATCTTGCCGTTACTACAACAAGTAAGACTTCTTGGTTACAACTTACGGATCATGCAAATTAATATTGAAGGACATTGTCGACTCTCCCGAATATCCTTGAAAACTATGTGGATGTAGCTGTTATACAGGAAACATATATAGATAATGATGAAAATTTAAAATCAAGAGGGCGTGTTGCAGGATATGAATTCTTAGGAGCTACTTATCACCATACTTATTGTGTCCTAATTAAATTCGCAACAATATTGAAAATGCACATTTGATTTCTGTGGACATCTCAGAAACTGTTCACATTATCGTGATAAAAATTGACAATATTACAATAAGGAATGTTTACAAGCCACCTGCAGTAAACTTGTCTGCTGAAGTGATCCCAACTCTACCTCATCCTAGCACATACACACATCAAAAAAAGTTTTGCATCACCTCGGTTCCCAGATCTCCGGCATATAGACGTTGACTGTGTATATTGTATCCAAGATACAGTCCCTTTGACTGTTCATAGATGTCACTAAAACTGCTCAAAGATGTAAACAACCATGCATGAGCAGGGCCTATTAGACGGAGGGGGTACGACAGCCGATCAGTTCCAGTCATTCCACCAGGACGAAGGTACGCTGCTCATGTTGTCTGTAGTTCTACCATGCCTAGAAGGTCAATACCGCAGTTCGATCGCGTCCGCATTGTTACTTTGTGTCAAGAAGGGCTCTCAACAAGGGAAGTTTCCAGGCGTCTCAGAGTGAACCAAAGCGATGTTGTTCGGACATGGAGGAGGTACAGAGATACAGGAACTGTCGATGACAGGCCTCGCTCAGGCCGCCCAAGGGCTACTACTGTAGGGGATGACCGCTACTTACGGATTGCCGCTCGGAGGAACCCTGACAGCAATGCCACCATGTTGAATAATGCGTTTCGTTCAGCCACAGGACGTCGTGTTTCAACTCAAACTGTGCGCAATAGGCTGCATGATGCGCAACTTCACTCCCGACGTCCATGGCGAGGTCCAGCTTTGCAACCCCGACACCATGCAGCGCGGTACAGATGGGCCCAACAACATGCTGAATGGACCCCACGGAATTGGCATCACGTTCTCTTCACCGATGAGTGTCGCATATGCCTTCAACCAGACAATCGTCGGAGACGTGTTTGGAGGCACCCTGGTCAGGCTGAACGTCTTAGACACACTGTCCAGCGAGTGCAGCAAGGTGGTGGTTCCCTGATGTTTTGGGGTGGCATTATGTGGGGCCGACGTACGCCACTGGTGGTCATGGAAGGCTCCGAAACGGCTTTACGATACCTGAATGACATCCTCCGACCCATAGTGCAACCATATCGGCAGAATATTGGAGAGGCATTTGTCTTCATGGACGACAATTCTCGACCTCATCGTGCACATCTTGTGAATGCGTTCCTTCAAGATAACGACATCGCTCGACTACAGTGGCCAGCATGTTCGCCAGACATGAACCCTATCGAACATGCCTGGGATATGTAGAAAAGGGCTGTTTATGGACGTCTTGACCCACCAACCACTCTGAGAGATTTACGCCGAATTGTCGTTGAGGAGTGGGACAATTTGGACCAACAGTGTCTTGATGAACTTGTGGATAGTATGCCACGACGAATACAGGCATGCATCAATGCAAGAGGACGTGCTACTGGGTATTAGAGGTAGTGGTGTGTACTGCAATCTGGACCACAAATGCTGAAAGTCTAGCTGTATGATGGTACAACATGCAATGTGTGGGTCTCATGAGCAATAAAACGAGCTGAAATGTTGTTTGTGTTGATCTCTATTCCCTTTGTATTTAAAGGTTCCGGAACTCTTGGAACCGAGGTGATGCAAAACTTTTTTTGATGTGTGTATATCGAAGACTTCAATAGCCACCATACTATGTGGAATTACAATGAAGATGATGAGAATGGTGAAAGAATTGTTAATTAGGTTGAAACTAACAACCTTAGTCTAGTATTTAACTCAAAGGGCAAAGGGACATTTAGATCTGCGGCCTGGAATAAAGACTACAACCCTGACCATTGTTTTATTAGTCTGAACTGTAAATGTCAACCTCTTGCCACAATGGAGACAGTTCTTAGGGATATTCCAACAGCCAACATCGGCCAGTTTTAGTTAAAGTAGGAATTCAAATACCTATAATCAGATCCATTCCAAAACCAAGATGGAACTTTAGAAAATCTAACTGGAGCAAGTTTTCCAATGAACTTCATGAAGTTATTACGCGAGTGAAAAGTATGAAAGATTTGTTGGAGCTGTCTTATCAACGGCAAAAAAGTGCATGCCAAGAGGATTTCGCAAAGAGTACATTCCAGAATTGAACAAGGATTGTGAAGAATTATACCAGACTTACATAAACACCATTGATCTTGAAATCGCTAACGAATTGTTACAGAGCTTAGATGAAGCTCGCAGAGATACCTGGGTACAAAAATCAGAGAACATAGACTTTGAAGGATCAAGCAGAGAAGCGTGAAGCCTGCTGAAGATATTGGGAGGATGTTCTCCGCCTAACCGTGATGATTCTCTTGTAACACCAGATCAAATAGCCAGTAGAATATTTTCTTTTGTCCAGGGCACCATCGCATAAGCAACATACGTGAAAGGTTAAGAGAGAACTAACCAACCTCATGCAACACGCAGTCCACCGGTCAGTATATTTCCAATGACTTCATAGTAGCTGAGGGTAATACTGCACTTGAGGATGTTAAGACAGGCTAATCACCAGGGGTTGATATCATTCATCCTGAATTCCTTGTCAATTGTGGGAACAAGACTCGAAAATGGCTTGCTGCTTTCTTTTCTAATATAATGATCACTGGCAAACTACCAAACGCGTTCAAGAAAACAATAATCATAGCTGTATTGAAACCTGGTAAGCCAATGGATAAACCAGATAGCTATCGACAGATAGCTCTCCTAAGCTGTTGCTACAAACTTCTGGAAAGACTCATCCTTAACCGAATTGATTCGAATATTCATGAAGCAGGCTTTTTACCAAGTAGAAGCTGCACAGATCAAGTTCTAAGTTTCACCACTCATATAGAACTTAAAACATCTGTTGCTTTTGTTGACCTTACAGCAGCCTATGACACGGTATAGAAGGATGAATTACTCTACAAACAGATGCGTATCATCCATACCATGTCCAACTATGAGAAAGCTTTTAAGCAAGATGCTGTCTGAAAGATATTTCCAAGTGGTTGTTGGGACCAAAATAAGTAAGCAAAAGAAACTGAACAATGGACTCCCACAAGGTTCCGTATTAGCTCCAGTGCTCTATAATTTGTACACATCAGACCTCTCCATTACGCAATCGATAAAATTCATTTATGCGGATGACCTGGCTTTGACAACTCAATGAAGAACTCTTACGATGAGAAAGTCCTCCATCATCAAAATGTTTCAAAATATTTTGGCGTTACTCTCGATACGACTTGGTCCTTCAAGAAGCACTTGCAGAACACTGCAGCAAAACTAAGATCCCGCAATAACATCTTACAGGCGTAATGTAGAACCACATGGGGATCTACAGCAACATCATTATGATCTTCTGCTTTAGGACTTGTCTATTCAGCTGCTGAATACTGTGCCCGGTGTGGTTTAACAGGCCACATGTGAAGCAGATTGATGTCCAATTGAATTCGGAGATGAGGATAATATCATGTTGCATCTAGACCACTCCTCTGTACTGGCTCTCACCTCTAAGTAACATTGCACCACCTTGACTTACGTAGACAAAACTCTCTCCTGATGAATATCAAAAGATACTCTCCACTCCACAGCTTCCTATTCATTCTGACATACCTACAGTAAAGATTTGTCGCTTGAAATCCCGCCGACCACCCCTCCTAACAGCGGAATCTCTACAATTAAATATTTTTCGTGTTCACAACCAATGGTCTGAGGTATGGAATAATTTATTCCATAAGAAATATAGAAACTTCATTGATCCTATCAAAAGACCAGCTGGCATGGAACTACCATGCTATACATGGGTATCGCGCAACAGGATTCGAACGATACGTGGGGTCTGCACAAGCAATTTATACTAGTGGAATAAGGCTTCCTCACCTCAGTTCAACTGTGGATTTGAAAGACAGACCATCCAACATACTGTGAAGGACTGCAGCCTTCGAACCTTTAATGGGAACCTGAAAGACTTGCATGATGCAACGCAGCCTGCTCTTGATTTGATTTCATATTTAAATATTAGTTTGTAAAATTCAACATTTTATCTGTTTATATGTCTCCTCAACATAATTGATATTAATATTTATTGTTCATTTAAATGCCAATGTATATGTTTAATATTTTCCTTAGCTTGTAATTATCCAGATGTACCATGTCATACGGTTAATAAATAAACCGTCTATCACTATTTTAACACGTTCTTGGTCATCCATTATTTCTCTCTCTTGAACGAGCCCCCAAATTGTGGGACTTCAGGGAGATATTTATTTATATATAATCAAATTCTTCACAACAGCTGAACTGCATTACTCAGGAATACAACACAATATTTACTCAGCCAACGTTTCCCTCTTGTTTCTTCTTATTTTTCATTGTCCTCACAGTCTTCATGAAACACATGGATATATCCATAAAAGCTATGACTAAAATACTCCAAAATGACTGCACAATATATGACTAATTTTAAAATATCTCTCTGTAAGTGATTGTAATTAGCGATGCTAATTATCATTTCATTAGTTAGATCTCTGGATCTTGAATGTTTTATTCGCTATTTTCAGATAAATCAATAGAATTCATAGCGCAGTGCAATACATTTATACCAATGATTTCAGAGTAATATGTCCAAATACTTCGAATCATGTTGTGGGGAATATGCACGCATTAATTAATACTGGAGAACATTCGACTCCAACTGTATCAGGAAAAAAATACAAAATAAAACAATACATGAAAAACAACCTGCTTATCGACAATGCCGAGAAACCTTGCTCACTTAGCATATGTGAAGCCAAGTTTGCTCGGAAAGAACATTTGCAGCGGCACATGATACTGCATACTGGTGAGAAGCCCTATTCATGTGGTAAATGTGAAGCCAAGTTTCCTCAGTCACGACAATTGAAGTCCCACTTGCTCACGCATACTGGTGATAAGCCTTATTCATGTAGCATATGTGAAGCCAAGTTTGCTCGGAAAGACCATTTAAAGCGGCACATGTTATTGTATTCTGGTGATCGTTATTCATGTAGCTTATGTGAAGCTAAGTTTGCCTTGAAAAGAGAGTTGAAGCAGCACATGTTTTTGCATACTGGTGATAAGCCTTATTCATGTACTATATGTGAAGCTATGTTTGCTAGGAAACAACAGTTGAAGGAGCACATGTTTACGCATACTGATGATAAGCCTTATTCATGTAGCACTTGTAAAGCTATGTTTTCCTGGAAAGAACATTTGAAGCACCACATGATAATACATACCGGTGAGAAGCCTTATTCATGTAGTACATGTAAAGTGAAGTTTGCCCGGAAAGAACACTTGAAGCAGCACACGTTAATGCATACCGGTGAGAAGCCTTATCCATGTGGCATATGTGAAGCCAGGTTTGCTCAGTTTGGACAATTGAAGGCTCACACATTTAAGCATACTGGTGATAAACCTTATTCATGTAGCATATGTGTAGTTAAGTTCGCAAGGAAACAAGCGTGGAAGCAGCTCACGTTACTGCATTCTGGTGATAAGCCTTATTCATGTAGCATATGTGACGCCAAGTTTGCTCTGGGACGGCAATTGAAGTCTCACATGTTCATGCATACTGGTGATTGGCCTTATTCATGTAGTATATGTGAAGCTAAGTTTGCCGGGAAACAACAGTTGACGCGGCACATAATTAAGCATACTGGTGATAAGCCGTATTCATGTAGCATATGTGAAGCTATGTTTGCCAGCATACAACAGTTGAAGCAGCACACGTTTACGCATACTGGTGATAAGCCTTATTCATGTAGCACATGTGAAGTTAAGTTTGCCCGGAAAGAACATTTGAAGCGGCACATGTTAATGCATACCGGTGAGAAGCCTTATTCATGTGGCATATGTGAATCCAGGTTTGCTCAGTCAGGACAATTGACGGCTCACATGTTTAAGCATACTGGTGAGACACCTTATTCATGTAGCACATGTGAAGTTAAGTTTGCATGGAAACAACAGTGGAAGCACTACATGTTATTGCATACTGGTGGTAAGCCGTATTCATGTAGCATGTGTGAAGGCAAGTTTGCTAGGAAAGAGCAGTTGAAGGCTCACATGTCTAAGCATACTGGTGATAAGCCTTAATCATGTGACAAATGTGAAGCTAAGTGTGCCTCGAAACTACCATTGAAGCAGCACAAGTTATTGCATACTAGTGATAAGCCTTATTCATGTAGCACATGTGAAGCTAAGTTTGCTCGGAAAGAACATTTGAAGCGGCACATGTTAGTGCATACTCGTGACAAGCCTTATTCATGTAGCATATGTGAAGCCTAGTTTGCTAGGAAAGAACAATTGAGGCCACACATGGCATCGCATACTGGTGACAAGCCTTTTTCATGTATCATATGCGAGGCCAAGTTAGCTCGGATAGGACATTTGAAAAGGCGCATGTTATTGAATACTGGCGAGAGGCCTTATTCATGTAGCATATGTGAGGACAAGTTGCTCAGGCTGGACAATTGAAGGTTCACATGTCAACGCATACTTGTTTAATTCCTCAGTCATGCAGCATATGTGAAGCCGAATTTCCTCGGAAAGATCATTTGAAGATGCACATTAGCTTGCATACTGGTGAGAAACCTTATACATGCAGCATATGTGAACCCAAGTTAGCTCGGTTGGATCTTTTGAAGTCTCGTATTTTAATGCATACTGGTTATAAGCCTTATTCATGCAGCTTATGTGACGCCAAGCTCACTCAGAGAGGACAATTGACGTCCCACACGTTAAAGCATACAGGCCAGAGACATGCACTGTGTGTGTACCTACAGTAACACTGAAGGAACAAGTTAAGTTGAACATGTTATTGCTTACTTGTGACAAGCCATTTTCATGTATCATATATGAAGCCAACTTCACGCGGAAAGAACAAATGATGCCGCCCATGTTATTGAATAAAAGTGAGAAGCCTTTTTCATGTAGCATATGTGAAGCCATGTTGCCTCAGGGAGGACCTTTGAAATCTCTCATGTGACTGCATACTGATGACAACCCTTATTCTTTCAGCATATGTGAAACCAAGGTTGCTCGGAAAGAACAATTGAAGTCTCACATGTTAACGTATACTGGCGTAATGTCTTATTCATGCGGCATTTGTGAAGCAGTGTTTGGCCAGAAACAACGTTAAAAATGTTAACGTATACCGGCCAGAAGCCTCAGACATGCACTATATATGTAGCCAAATTATAACGGACAAATCGTCTTAAGTCTCGCATGTTAACGCATACCGGTGAATAACCTTATTTAGCATTTGCGGAAGCATCTTTACTCAAACAGGGCATTTGAAATCTCACCTATAAGGGTGGAGGTACACCTTTCAGGGCCAAAAAATTGCAAATAATTTTTAATGATTTAATTGACTGAATAGTAGTTCGTTTGGTGGAAGAAAGTTGAAGATATCTTCAATACTTCCTGAGATAAGCCCCTAAATGTTGGTGGCTGTCGCTTAAGTTGTCTTTTTAAATTTACGACTGCCCCACCCTCATACCGTGTCACCTGCTGCTATGTTTATTCCTTTATTTTCTCGCTTCTTCTCTTGTTTCCATGGAATACACTGAAGTTCTCTTACTCTTTGAGGAACTGAACTTTCAATTTTCTATTGTTTATCTTTGCTTACTTTTACCGGGAGTGCAAATATTGAAATTGTTTTGGGTTGAAAGAAATTATATTTGCGAATGTATAATTCTTGTCAGTGTTGTCATTACTAGGTTACTGGCGAGACGTAAGGCTATATATAGGCCTAAAAAGACGGGGTTCCATGGAAACAAATACACAAATATTGGAAACATAGCACAAGCCCACGATTCTCCTATTCAAGTTCGTAGTAATGCTTCAGCAAGAAAGCTTTACAGCAACACCAGTTTTAGTAGCAGTTGTGGCAGTGATGTTAATATGTTTTTTTAATTTAAATATCATGTTTCATAAACTTGAAAAATGCCTGCGTTGTGTGTGTTGAGGTAATGTCAATAAAGCCAACATTCAAAAATCTTGTTCAGACAGTGTTGCTAATGAGATCTGTCGGAGGTTACACCCAAAATAATAACGAATCGCTCAACTCCAAAATTTGGAAAATATGTCCTAAAACTGGATTTTCAGGGAGAAGAATTCTTGAGATTGCAGATAATGATACCTTAATGACATTCATTGATGGGATGATGGCTAGTTTTCAAGTGATGGAGAATCTAGGGATAAAGGTTAGGGAATTTTGTATTAAGATGCTTCATGAAGAAGATGACAAACGGGTTCGGTCAGGAAATAACGTGTACATGAAGCTAAAAATGATGAGAGAAAATGAAAAAGATGGTTTAGATAGAAGCAGAAGCAAAAACCAACCAGAAAGAGGGCTTAGTTTATGCAGCGGGGGCTTTTTGATCCAAATTATTCCCTTAAGTAAGTTTGAAGCTCGTTTCCTGAAAACTTCATTTTCACTCACCGTTTACATGATAACTCAAATACTATTCAAAATATCTTAATGAATATTTGCATTATTGTGCTTTGTACTGACAAGAACAACATACACTAAAACATTTTTGTAGCATTTATACTTCCCACTTAAAAAAATATTTTTCACAAAAAAACATTAAAAAATTAAGTTAAAATAAAATAGTTTTAAAAAAATATTTCCTCAATGTGTATGTCAATAATTTTAGTGAATGTTGTAGCTTAGAATGTTGTCGACAGTTCGAAAGAACATTCATGTAAACATTTTAATTTTTGGGGAACTTATAATGTAAACGCTGTCCAGCCGTCCAAAAAATAGCTGAAAGTTTGGTGGTAAAATAATGAATGACTGAAAGCATAATCCAATATATATCCTGTGAAAAATAATGAGTGAACTGTGTTTAGTCATCCTACCAATTTTTATTTCATTCCAACAAATAGTAGCAGGGGCGTACGGCGGGTTCTCACCCATCCATTTTATTTGTATCCGACTGTACATGTTACATAATTAATATCTGGTGAATCCATGGTCGGATGTTGACAAATGTGGTGTCGTTGGACTTGAGCTGACGTCCTCTTTTCGATGGACCACTTGTTATATTTTTTATATTGATTTTTGTTTTGAAATTTGGCGATAGTTAAAAAACCAAACATGATAGAACGTTATGTCATGGTTGAATCGAATGGTCTTTATGTTCTTTATATTTTATAATAAACCTTTTTTATTTTTGAGGTTTCTTTGAAAGCAGTCCAATTTCGAAAATCCTATATTTTGGAAACTAGGAATTTTAAAAATAAGTTTGTTTGACATACATGAAATGTCCCTATCTCTTCTACCCCCAGAATAAATCTCTAGTCTCTAGGATAAAAATGAAAAAAGAATAGTGGGTTGGGGAGAGAAGTGGGACCAAGCCAACTTTCCTACGAACTTTGCCGATATCTCCCGAACGCATGATCGGATTTTAAAGAAAGAGGTTTTGTTGGCGTTGGGGTGACGTCCTCTTTGCTAGGAATGTGTGTTGGTATTTTTAAAAGCTTTTTTTTGAAAATGTTTGCTCTTGGATTGGCGCTCTTTTGGTAACAATAAATTTTAGAAAAAGTTTGTTTGACGTAAATGAAAGCTCTCTAGGCCCTATAGGTGGACAGCAATTATTAAGTGTGTAGGAAAAAAGTGATAGCCTACTTTATCGCGAACATTGGCGATAATTGGCGAACGCCTGATCGGATCTTAACAAATGAGGTGTCGTTGGACTAGAGGTGACGGGTGCTTTGTTCTGGACCACGTATTATTACTTTTTTTTGATTTTTTTTGAAAGTAGGTAATAGTTTGAAAACCAAACTTGATAGAACGTTCTCCAATAGTTCAAACGAATGGTCTCTATGACCTATATTTTTATATAATAAAACTTTTTTATTTTTTGAGATTTTTTGAAAAAGTGTACTTTTGAAATTCATATATTTTCGAAATTAGGAATTTTACAAAAGAGTTTGTTTGACATAAATGAAAGGTCCCTACCCCCTCTACCATGAAAATAAATGTTGAGTCTCTAGGACACAAACTATGCATTTTAAAACTTTTTAATTTTTAAAATTAAGAGTGTTTGTGGACAGAGAGAGAGAGAGACGGTACCGCTGGACATGTGTGTTAGAACGAGGCTATCACCTGCCATGATGAATACAGGAAATGGCTATTTCGACGGGGCGTTGTATGGCAGAACGATGGAACGAGGGGTCACTTTTCGATATTTTCCCATGACGAATAAATAAAGGCGAATATTTCGAAAAATCCCTCATGGCGATCTTTAAACATGTTAGTAAACGGGTAATGGGTAACATGACAAATTGATAATAATAATGGTATGAGGTGAAGTTAACAACCTGAAGAACATGCTTTGTATGTTAGAATGACCAACCAAGAAAGAAAAATCCACTTGGAGTCTGGCCGGCTCTAGCTGGCTGGCCAAGAGAATGGAATGTCAGTCAAGCTGACAACACTATTGGGTAGCGATAACAGGTTGGAACAATCTGACCACTCTGTAACGGAGATAATATTTCACATCCTGTCAGACAGGCTCCAAGCAGAAGCGGGTGAGCGGTGAGAGGAAAGAAACCTCTACACAACAGGAAATCGCGTGACCACTGCAGAGCGGTGAGGGACGAGGGGTGGGGCCAGAGGGCCGGGGAGAGGTGAGGGGAGGAGTGGAAAACCCATGACAGCCAACTGCTGAACGAGTTGTATGTCAACATGGAGTTGAGAAGTGAGACACAGGTGAGAGAGAAAGAAAAAAGACGTTTTGTGATAACATGTGTGGACATGCATAAAGAGTTGAGCGCCGTACACAGGGGCTCTTGTACAACATGATTCAATAAATAAATAAAAAGTACACAGGTTCACACAACATGTAATTTATTGATCCAAGAATTAAAGGTAGAGTTAAATCCTAACTATTTTATATATCATTTATTTCCTTTTTGTTTCAACACTTTTTCCACAAGATAATGTTTAGGAAACGCTGTTTTCTGAAGTTCATGGAGATAAAATCTACATTTCATAGGTTGATGGTTGAAGTCCTCAAGTAAATAGGTGACTGGACTGTCCAAGTTGACTTGATGAATTCGAAATAGTTCAGTCCCCTACTGAGGCATGTATCCCTTATTGAAGGCAGACTTAAATTTGCTCACACGAACAAAATCCCCAATATTCAGTCGGTGACATTTAGGATCTGCTGTGTTTATAGGGTTAAACAGTTTATCCAGTCGCTGAATATTTTTGGTGACGAGGCGTGGCTTTGTCCCAATGGTTCTATGTTTGGTGTCATTGAAACGTGACACTAGCTCTGGTAACATGTCCAACCAGCTATAAGTGTCCTGAGCGGTAAACGCTTTCCACTTATGGGTTTTCAATATTCGGTTGAACCGCTCAACTACGCTGGCTTTGAGATTGCTGTACATGGTGTAATGGTGAATATCCTTTGATTTGTGAAAACTGGAGAAATCGTCGTTGAAAAATTATTTTCCCTGGTCGGATTGTAACAACTGAGGTTGACGTTTGGATTGTTGAATAATATGTTGAAAGGCCTTGGTGACTAGTGGACGAGACTTGCGACGCACAGGTTCAACAAAGGCCTTTTTGGAATAGACATCAATGACAGTCAACACATAGCGTACACCGTTGTTAACGCTAGCATAGGGTATCATTTCAACCAATTCTGCTTGCCAAAGTTCGTCCACACCTCGTGAAATCATCTTGAGTCGCGGATAGTGACGCCTAGCTGGGTGATGCTACTCGTGGGCAGTAGTATTCATTTCTATGCTTTGGATATTGCGTAATCGCGAGGACATATTGCATCATCATGATGTCATCACACTAGAGCGAGCATGTGCACGTGCACATGTTAGCGTGTGAAGAGGTCGACCTTTAACCGCTTGTAGCAGATAACCTTTGGCTTATTTAGGCGATAGAGATAAAAATTAATGGGTGTTGACGTCATCTGATACCCGTGCAAGTTTGCAGCTGTGCGAGCGATCACGTGATATGCCTGCAGTGTTCGCGTGAGACGTGGTTGACCTATAACGTCATTGGGTAAGAATGTAATCTTTGACTTCTTTAAGCAATAGAGATAAATATTAATGAGATGATTGCATTAGAAGCTTGTTTTGTAGCATTTGGTTTCATGAGTGTAGGTGGGGGTGAAGGATATATAAATGCATGTGTGCGTGGATGCGTTTAACTTCTTCGTTTGCGCGAAGAGAGTGTGTGAGTGAAAGAAAGAAAGAAAGTCAACGACGAGGAACAACTTGTGTGTGTGATGGATGTTCTAACGAAGTTCAATAACTTAGCCACTTGCGTTGAGTATTCTAATAAGAAACTATCAGAACTAATAATTGATTTACCGTATGTGGTCCAAATTATTGGGGCTGTGGAGACGAGATTTGGAAGAAAAATAGTGGTGGACATTATCTTTGATGATGAAATAACAAGTGTATTTCTACCAGCAGTATTTGCAAAACTAAGCGCATCAGAGATCGATGAACTAAACTCACTTAGAGGCAAACTGATGTTGGTGTATTTGGGGTTGAAGAACCGCTCACATCAAGTTTTAAAACTGTAAATTATTTGGAGAGTATATTTATATATATATATATATATATATTTAGCGGATTATATATGTATTGATTGATATAACGAATGATATATATTTAGTTGCTTATTATTTCTTAATTTGTTTAATTTTTTTCAGATTATCTAAAAACTAATAAAAGGAACAGCAAAATGAAGTGGAAAACTGTTAATTTTCTGAGTGGAACTAAACATCGATCGCAACCGGTAATAGAGTATTATCGTGTATGCTTTCATCAGTCTGAAGAAGAAGAAGAAGGAGAAGAAGATGATAATGAGGTGAGTCATAATGAGAAAGAAGCTTGTTTTAACAAATGGACACCTTCGAGTGGAATTTCGACATTTTCAGTCGACGTTACTAATGTTAGCAAATCAGATGATAGTCAGCGAGAGGTGACAGAAACAGTTCTAAGATATTTGTTACAAGAATTATGTCAAGATGAACATTTTATTTGTTTCTTCGGATACAATACATTTGAAGAGGTTTACAAAATTGAATTTTCCATGATTTGTTTTGAAGTAACAAAATTGAATGAGTATAGAAACAAATTGCTTGGTATACTTCAGGACGAATTTCCCTTTAAAGCCATTCATTGTTCACTGGAGATTACAAGCAGTAATTTATCTCAATGGCTTGAATACACTTTAAAAGATTATAGGTTTATGGTGAGCCGATGTTACAGCAACTGCTGGTGGTGTATTAACAACAGTGCAAATTGGACAATTGCTTAGACAACAATGGCAACACCTCCTAGCAAACGTAGAAAGATTGATATTGTATACATAATAATAACAGAGAAAATATAAGAAACCAAATGGACAATGCATTTGAAAGTGTTTCTAATTTTAGAAGTGAACTAAACGGTGCTATTTCAATATCATACCAAATCGGGGAATACACTCAAACGGACTTGATTGAGAACAGTGATGAGTTGATTGAATGTTGGAGAGTTATTAGCAACCACATATTGCAACAAGCTAATAATTGTAAAGAAATTACACTTCAAATAAAGGATGAATCTTTCTTAAGCTGTGAGTTAATTGAAACGGCATTCAATTCTAGAGTGTACACACTTGCAGTTTCAAATGTTAAGAATGAGTTTTTGGATCCTCGCGAATTTTTAGCAAATGCTAATATTTGGTTTACAAAGTATGTTAAGAAAGCGTTAACTGTGCATGCTTTAAAGGTGAATTCAGTTTTGTGTGCACAGTATGTGCTTCGCGACATATCAGAAACAAAATATTTTACTACCAAAAATAAAGTAGTTTTTGAGTATACGGATGTAAATGAATTTTATAATAATCATATCATTGAAGGTACATTGACAAAAATGAGCGAATTTGAAGCAAATGGCTCTGGGTGGGCTTTAGAAAAAATTCATAGTTTGATAATTAATATAAATAAATATGTTGGATTTCAAGTAGGAATGTCCAATACTAGTAGATTGCCCGATGTAATAGTCAATAAACATGCAGTGCTAAATTAGTATGATAAAAAGGAAGCTTGTTTTGCGTGGAGTGTGGTTGCTGGTTTGTATACAAAAACGCGAAACGTGAATCATCTTTCTTCCTATCCTAATTACAGAGATGTTTTAAATTTAGATGATATTCCAATTCCAATGCAAATGAAATATTTAAACAAGTTTGAAAATCAAAACAATATTTCTGTGAACGTGTATGGAGCACAATATGATGAAAACAATTGGGTGTGTATGGGAACAAACGATGTAAAAGGAAAAAAATCATTTACTATTGTACCTTTGTATGTATCAGATAAAGTATATGAAAGGAGTGTGGACTTATTGATGATGCAGATTGGAAACAGTGAAAGTTATCACTTTTGTTTAATTAGAAATCTCGCTCGCCTTGTGCGTTCAAGCGTCACTAGCAATTGTAGACGGATTTATATATGTAGACGTTGTTTGTCATATTATTTTCTTGAGGATGAGTTAAATGTTCACTTTGCAGATTATAAACAGTTTCCTGTTGCAAAAAGCATATTGCCAACTGACGAACAAAGATTTTTTTTTTTTACAGAATTTAAATTTAAAGATACAGTTCCATTTATAATTTATGCAAACACTGAATGCGCTTTGTCTCCTATTTCCTCTTGTTTTCCAAATAGTAACATTCCTAACTCTACATTAACCCATAAACATATTCCTTACAGCATTTCTTTATACCTTCATTGTAATTTTGATAGTGATTTGTGCAGTTTTAAACTCTTTAGGGGAAATAATTGCATAGAATTGTTTGTGAAGGAACTTTATAGTATTGTCGATAAACTTCAAACATATTATTTATCAGCTAAACCGATGTTAAAGATGACGGAAAATGAAGAAAGATTATTTTTGTTAAGTAAAATTTGTCATATTTGCGAGAAACCGATTGCAGATAATGAACTCCAAGTACGCGATCATTGTCACATACCTGGAAAATATAGAGGAAGCGCACATAATAGTTGTAATTTAAATTACAAAGTAACAAAGGTTCTGCCTATAGCATTTCAAAATCTAACGGCGTATGTTGGACATTTTATAATTAAAGAAATTTGTGAGAAACAAGATGGTGAGGTGTTACATAATCCTGGTCATATAAGTTTGTTAGCAATGAATATGGAACGTTATAAAGGGTTTACAAAGTATGTACGGGTTAAGAATGGATTCATTCAGTTAAGATTTTTCGATATATATAATTTCTTGTCCTGTTCACTAGATCAATGTTCATCTTCGTTAAGTGAAGATTCAAAGCAAATAACTAGACGTTATTTTAATGATGATGCACAGTTTCGACTTACTGCGAGAAAAGGCGTGTTTCCATATGAATACGTCACAAGTATGGATGTACTTAACGAAACTAAATGACCTGAAATATCCAAGTTTTATAGCAGTCTTTATAATCAAACAATATCGAACGAGGAGTATGAATTTGCTCAATCGGTGTGGGAAACGATTTCCTGTCAAACATTAGGAGAATACGCCGATTTGTATTTAAAAGTAGACACACTTCTTTTGGCAGATGTCTTTGAAAATTTTAGATCGAATGGCATGGAGACGTATGGCATTGATGCAGCTCATTCTACACTGCTCCATCTATGTCTTGGTGTGCAATGAAAAAGATAACAAATGTTCAACTTGAATTGCTTCAAGATGTTGATATGTTACACTTCTTTGAACGATCTATTCGAGGAGGAAATGTTCAGTGTATAACACGACATGCAATTGCTAATAATAAGTATATGAAAACTTATGATGAGAAAAAACAAGAGTCCTACATAATGTACTTTGAAGTTAATAATTTATATGGATATGCTATGATGGAATATCTTCCAACAGATGGCTTTAAATGGGTTGCAAATGTTGAAGGGTGTAATGTTTTAAATATTGATGATACTTCAGAAATCGGATATATCTTGGAAGTAGATTTGAGTTATCCTCAAGAGTTACATGACAAACATTCAGATTACCCTCTATGTCCAGAAAAGTTGAAAAAGCTAATGGCTACCCTAGATAATAAAGAACGTTATGTTTTGCATTATAGAATGTTAAAGCAAAGTATTCAACTAGGATTGAAATTAGAACGTATTCACAGAATAATCGAATTCAATCAGAGTCAATGGCTAAAACCATATATTGATGTGAACACAGAGAAACGAAAACAGGCAAAGAATGATTTTGATTTTTTTTAAATATAAATTGATGAATAATGCAAATTTTGGTCGTTCAATGATGAATGTGAGGAAGCTAAGGGACATCAAATGGGTTACCAAATGGCATGGAGCCTATGGTGCTAAGTCTTTAATAGCTAAGGCTAATTTTAAACATAGAATTATATTCAATGAACAATGTATGGTCATTGAGATGAGCAGACCAGTGCTTTTTCACAATCAACCAGTATATGTTGGTGCATCTATATTAGATTTGTCTAAATGTAAAATGAATGACTTTCATTACAATGTTATTTTAGCAAATCCTGAATCAAATGTGAGGTTGTTATACACAGACACAGATAGTTTTATGTATATATTCTATTATGATATTTATGAGTTCATAAAACAGCATTCAAATTTGTTTGATACTGGAAACTATGAAACAAGCAATCCTTTCGGCATTGTCAGACAAAATAAAGGTGAAATTGGTTTAATGAAAGATGAACATGCTGGAAGGATTGTTGAAGAATTTGTGGGGTTAAGCCCCTAAATGTATGCAATAAAATTGTGTGATGAAATGAATAGCTTGTGTAAGACTAAAGACATTAAGAAGAGCGTGAGTAAAGTTATACAAAGTTCAAGTTTGTATAATTTCAAAATCTCATTCTGTTTTTACTGTTCGGCAAAATAAGTTGGCAATTTCATCAAACGATGATAAAAGACACATAACTAAAAACGGAATTGTTACTTTACCGTTTGGTCATTTTTCTCTGAAAAATGATTAGAAACAAATTCGAGATTAAAGCACTTCATCTCTCTTACTTACTTTATTTCTTTCACACACACACACACACACACACACACACACTTTTATTCTGTTAATAATACTAATTTTTGTGTGTTCCTTTGCTTATGAAAAAGAGAATAAATAACAACCCAAATTTTGTGTGTATTATTTACAACTCCTCCCCCCACCATTCCCATTTTCCTGATATATATATATATAATTACATTATATTACTTATCATTTAGTAATGGTGCGTTGTAAGAGGAGCAACTCTGCCACTCAATATAAACGATCAGGAAGTGGATCATAAATTAGTCGTGTACTTAATAAAACTATTGATAATTTACCTGTGGAATTACACATTCCGGGATATGAATATTGTGGACCAGGAACAAAATTAGAAAAGCGATTTAGCCGTGGCGATCCAGGAATAAATATATTTGATAAGGCGTGCAAAGATCACGACATTGCTTACGCAAATCATAAAGATTCAAACAAAAGAAGAGAGGCTGATGAAATTTTAGTTTCAAAAGCTTGGTCTCGTGTAAAATCTCGTGACGCATCATTAGGAGAGAGAGCGGCTGCACTAACAGTCAGTGGCATAATGAAAGCTAAGTCTAAGCTTGGTGGAGGTAAACGAAAATTAAATATAAAAAAACAAGAAAAGATTAAAAAAAAGAGCATCGAAAAAGCAAGGTGGTATTTTACCCCTACTTCCGATATTTGCAGCCTTGTCGGGCTTGGGGGTCTAGCAGGCGGAGCAGCCTGGGTAGCGTCTGCTATAAACAAAGCGAAAGCTGCACAAGGAGAATTAAAAGAAATGAAAAGACACAATCGAATGATAGAAGCAATGCGAGGAAAAGCAGGTCAAGGCATTTATTTAAATCTCCTGCATACAAAAGATAATTAACCAAATACCAAATAAAGCATTAAGTAATTTCGATTTAGCTAAATACGCACATCAATTACAGATTCCAAATTTTCGAGGAGTCTTTATGCGAGATACGTTAACAAGACATCCTCGAAAAAATGAAAACTGTATTGTTAACCTTGAACCGATGGTTAAATCTGGTTCACATTGGGTGGCTTTCAGTAAACGAGGTAAATACGTGCATTATTTTGATAGTATCGGTAATTTAAGACCGCCATTAGAAATTTTAACATATCTTAAAAATTGTTATCCAAAATATAATTTTCATTCATATCAATCAATTACTTCTTCGATTTGTGGACATTTATGTTTAGTCTTCTTCTATTGTATAAATAAGGGAAACACAGACTGTCTTTAAACATTTCAAAGATGGCTTTCGAAAGACGGATAACTCTTGAAGGTAAAGGCTCAAAGATTGATGTTACATTGGAGAACCCGCTTCATCTTGTAGGAGCAGAGTTTTTTGAAATAGGACTTGCAGGATTTAATACATCTAGTTCTATTCGAAATGTTACCAACCGAAATAATAAATTTCGCATTCATTTTACTAAATTTTTGTTATCAATTGATTTAGTGGTACCACCAGGTATTTATGAATTTGAAGATCTAGCCTCAACATTTGATGATTTACTTAGTTATCACTCATTGTCGAAACTTATAACAAATCATATACAAAAAACAAATCTTTATTTGGAGGAGGATATAAATGGAAAAGGACGCAACCGTCTTGTTTTGTCTTCTCCGTTTAATATTGATTTTAGTGTACCCAACAGTGTAGCAGAGGCTTTAGATATTGAAAAGAAAGTTTACCCTAAAGAGAATAAAAAAGAAATTGAGATTGATCGAAATAGAATCGAAAGTGAAGTAAAAATTAACGAAAATAATAACGTTTTAGCCATAAAGATGAACGATGTGGATACAACAATTTTAATAATACCCGATGCTAGCTATACGTTTCAACAATTAAGTGCAAAGATTAATGAATTATTACTAGCACATTTATTATCAGTTTTATTAGGTGAAAAAGATAAATTTCCTTCATATATTTATATTAATTACGATAAAGTGTTCTCTAATTGTAAACTATATTCGAAAAACTTTGCTATAGATTTTGGTGTTGCAGATTCTATTGCAGATTTGTTAGGATTTTCTCATAAAAAGTTCGAGGCAAACACAACTCATCATTCTGAATATATGATTAAAATTAACACTGTTAATAGTATTCGAGTATGTTGCAACCTTGTGCTTGGTACGAGTTCTTATTTGAACCATAAACCAACACACTCTTTATATAATTTTAAAGCTCATGTTCCTGCTGGTTATCCGATTGTTGTACAACCAACAACAATTAATTTTTTGCCCATGAACAGCAAGGTTATTCAACATGTATCTGTGCAACTTGAAGATCATCTTCAACAGCTCATTGATTTGCAAGATGAAGATTTAACTGTAGAATTAATTATTCGTCCAGCACGATATCTTACTATATAAAGTAATGAAATACTGTTATATTTTCATTCTACTTGAGTAAGCTACTAGAAAACATTCACAAATAAGGTTATACTATAGAATACTCAAAGTTTGAAAAAAAGAAGTCAACTCTGATTCGAAAAAGAAATATAAATCAATCAGCTAAAGTTTCTAAAAAAAACAAACAACAACGCCATCACACCTTAAAATCAAAGAAACAGTTATCGAGTAACAACAAACATTTCTTACAGTCTTTAGGCTATCGCGTACTTTAATTTCAATATAAATATATATGCAATTGTTAATCTTATTTAGTTTCTATCTATATTTGAAGCTGTTAACATGTTTAATATAACGGATATAAGAGAGGTTAACAACAGAGTTGTGCGACGAGAAGAAAGAGTTTACCAACCTTATTCAGCTAATAAATTCGAAAATAATGATGAAATTCGAATACCAATACAAAATGAAGAAAACATAGTTTTATTATCAGAAGGTGTTCTTCACTTAGAAGGACAAATTATTACTTCTAACGTAAATCCGGCTGCTTCTACTACAGCACATCCTGACCAAAATTTTGGGGCTAATCTTTTTAGCGAAATTCGCGTTACGTTAAATGGTAAAGAAATTGATCGTACACGCCATCTAGGTATAACAAGTTCTATAAAAAAAACTTTGCATCATATTCAAAAAACGAATATACAGCTTTACAAAATGCTGGTTATTTTCCCTCTTTAACAACACCAGCAAGTGAAGCAAATATTGTTGATAGTATCACAAAACGTTTCCATGTAATACTTCCTTTAAGCAACCTGTTAGGTTTAGCAGAGGATTATAGAAAGCCGATTTTAAACTGCAAGCATGAGCTAATACTTCTCCGATCGTCGAGTGACGCCCGTGCGTTGCAATCTGCAACCGAAAATGATCTTTCTAAGGTCAAGTTATTTAATGTTTATCTAAAAATTCCCGTTTTATTATTATCGGACGAAGAACAAATTAAAAGATTAAAACTAATGCAGAAAAATATTCCCATTCTGGTTGGTTTTCGATCATGGGATTTTCATGTCTTGCCATCTCTTCCTAGAACAACTAAATATAGTTGGACTGTAATGACAACTTCTGAAACTCAAAAACCACGTCAATTTTTATTAGGTTTTCAAATTAAAAGAAATGTACTAAATACGTGCTCTTCCTATTTTGACCATTGTAACATTAAATCTATAAGAGTTTTTTAAATTCAATTTTTTATCCCTATGAAATGCCAACTTCTGAAATTGCTATAAATGACTACAGCGAATTGTATGACATGTTTGTTAAATTTCGTAATGTATATTATCAGATCGATGATTTTCGTTCAGAGACTCTAGTTTCACGAGATGAATTTAAGTCTCATTGTCCGATTATTGTAATTAAAAGAAGATTGTAGTTTTACGTGACCGTGAATCTTGTGATTATGAGCCACGGGACCTACTTTTTACGTGGAATCCGAACCACAGGATATGGCATTTTACTTCGAAAATCTCACATGCATTGACCGGGAATCGAACCCGGACCGCCTTGGTGTGAGGCATACAACTAGACCGCTGAGCCACCATGCCCCTGATTATTGTAATTAATTGCCTAGAGTAAGTGGAGGCAGTGAAGACATCTTCAGTTGATGTGCGAATTGAAATCGAGACAAGTGAGAATATACCTGAATTTACAACTCTTTATTGTGTTCTTATTCATGATCGTCAAATATCTTACAGACCATTAACTAATGAAGTAATTATCTAAACCAATATTTTCTAAGTTATAAGCAAGCAAGTAAAGAAGTATTCTCACATTAGTTGCAATCATGGAATTGACAACAACAAACTCTCCTTCTACTGATGCTGGCACGTGGAATAAGAAGCAGCCAATAGTTGCAGACATTCGCAAGCTACCAAACGACAGTTTGGGACTTGCTTACTGTATGTTAAATAACAGCAATATACCTTCATTCAGTCCTGTTTTCACATGGGTCGCAGCGTATTGTGAAAAAACTCTTTCTTCTTTTTTATACTATATTAAAAATAAATATGAATATTTAGTTGTGTATAATTTGCCACAAGAATTTTCTTTGTTTGCACTAAAAACACTTTCCCCAGGGTCATTAATTGATCTTAATACGATTGATGGAATGTCAGATCTAATGTTGAAGCATAGCCAACGTTTACCTACAGATTGCCCAAAACATGTACCATCTCTTGCAATGGGAAGCAATAGTTGTGCTAAATTTAATGTCAATGCTGTTCAACATTGGTTAAATTCTTCTGATGGCATCATGAAAATCGTGTGTTCGATAATAAACAAGTTTCGAAACAATGGACTTCAAGGTTTTAATAAGTTTGATTGGAACTACTTTCCTATAAACATACTGACTATATATGAGCCACAAAGAATTCGTCTGTAGTGGAAACATCTACCAGATCATCTAAAAAGAAAATTTCAACTGTTTCATCTTCGCTGCAAATGTGATAACTGTAATCGCTATCTATAAAAGGTAATTCATTAAATCTACTAGTGTTGTTGACACCTATACATATTTTGTTTTTGTTTGCTTTTTTAACCAGTGTATATTTTTTGTCTTTGGAAAATAAACATCTGGACAACTAAAAGAACAAGATCATCTCAACACACACTCATCAGGACAACTAAAAGAATGAGATTAATTCAACACTCATACAAAAGAATTACAATTGTATTAATTGTAATTCTAAAAGAATAAAGAAGAAAAGGTCTTTGTACCACTTCATATTAAAGTTTCTTTAGTGATCAAACACCTCCTCACTCCACATGTATATAAAATAATATTGTCAGGTGAGGGATTCGAACCCTCGCTTTCAATTTCTGAAAATTAGATCTTAAGTCTAACACCTTAGACCGTTCGGCCAACCCAACACACGGAAATCTTGCATATTAGCCAGCGTGTTTTGTTGATTCATATCAGTTCACATTTAGCTTCGTGTGGGGAACATCTTTTTTTTTGGTGAAGTAAAGCATCATCATGAAGAATTTTAATTGTGTAAAGTATTCCAAGAAACAGTTAATGCAAATGATATTGAGTCAAAAAGGAATGAATTTAAAATCTGAAAGAGATCGGCTAAAAACATTTAAGAACTGGTCTTCAGACAGTTTTACGAACACTGCATGGTTAGCAGCTGCAGGATTTTACTATTATGGATATAAGGATATGGTCAGGTGTGCTTTCTGTAATCTGCAACTTAGTTATTGGGAATAAGATGATGATCCGTTTGAAGACCATAAGAAATGGGCTTTTTCTTGCCCTTACGTAAACAATATTTCTCCTAGCATAGAATTAAAATCTGAATATGAAAGACTTAAAACTTTTCAAAATTGGCCTCTTCCCTGTCCAAACGAATTTTGTTTAGCATCAGCAGGATTTTATTATACCGGTCATGGTGATAAGGTGAAATGTATATTCTGTAATATTGAAATTGAAAATTGGAGAGAAAACGATATTCCTTTAAATGATCATAAAAATGGGCACCATATTGTCCATATTTAAGAGGGTTTTACGTCGGCAACGTTGATTTAAATCCTGGAAATCCTACTATTATTCCATATAAAACATGTTATGATACGTGTGGAAACAATATATGTTGATGTGATGTGATTTTTTGTGCAGTGTGCATTCTCAGACGTAAACGTTGACATGCTGAAGTTTGTTAAGCAGTCAAACACTCTACCAGTAATTTCATTTACTAATGGTGAAAACCAGAGTAAAAGTGAAAAAAGAAAGGATAGTGTTTTACTACCGAACACCATTCGATGTATCATTTGCGGTCCATCGAACTGTGGCAAAACAAACGTAATGATAAATTCATTATGTCAGAAAAATGGAGTTCGTTTTAAAAACATTTATTTTTATTCTAAATCACTTGCTCAAAGTAAGTATTCTACCCGATACCTATTTTAGGCTATCGGCTACGCCAGCAGACATTAAGCTGTAGTTGAGGTTTTGGGAAGAAATAGGAAAAGATAGCGCATCGATCGCGTCAAGAAGAATGCCAAGATGACGTAGGAGGTCTAGAATCGAGGAGGCACTGAAATCTGTAAGATGATAGAATTATGGATAAAGATGTGAAGCTTTATTGAAACATATATGGAATTATAATAATTAAACATCTTAGAAGAGGATATATAACATGCATTATATGTGGAAATAATTTTATGGAAATAAGTTATATTATAACAGAACAGCCGAGAGGATTCGGGTTCGAGACTATGTTCATGACGTGGGAGCACAGTGGTGGGGGAACAAGCCACGTGCCGCGCGGAGCACATAAGCCAGAGCACAGCGCTAGCAAGTTCAGTTGAGCCCAAGGAGACGGGCAGGTCAGAGCAGCTCTATAGCACAGCGAGACGGGCATTGAAGGTCACGCAGCATACGGAAACTGTCACGGCAGGAGTGTAGGCGACAGTTCTTGCATCGCCGAGCAGCCAAGACCGAGCGGGTCGTTGATCCAGGCGGGCTGGCCGAGGAGGCAATTGTAGACAGCCGGGGTATTTCAAAACCACACTGCTCGTATTTGAAGACTTTATTTCAAGCTTCATTTCGACGCTGTTCGAGCACAGGCTTTTACGAATAACCTTATAACTATGCTGTTATATAACACATTCAAAGCGACTTTTACTATTCCAAGTAAACTGAATGTTTAGCATAGGCTCAGATGAACATTATAGCGTGCATTTATAAGATTTATATCTTATACAGTTTTCATGAGTTACATATTACGAACAGATACAGGGTGTATCGTAATCTTGAACACTCTCAAGTAAAATTTTATTTTACTCAAGTGGGACTTTGCAGTAAGTTGAGATTGGACTTACAATACTCAAACTGAACATTTATCGGAACAGTGGCGTATCTTAGAAGAGGAGTAGGGGGTCCGCTGTTTCCATGAACTTTCCGAGAAGGAGTTGGACAATATCCGCTATGGGTAATCCGAGGTTCAACATGACCGAGTAAACGTGAATAGAGACAAGATGGCACCACAGAGCGATGGATTCGATTCCTGACGAGAGGAGTCCAACAGCTGATTCGCTTGGGATTTCGAAGGAAATCGTCATTTCATGGATGAAATGATATTCACGCCGATCATACGAGAAATTCTTATGTAGGGAAAATCGACGATCTTGGAAATTATATTACAACTGATAATGAAAGGTATTGTAAGAGTTCTAGCTACCTGATACGATTATTTTCATGAATACTGGGCACACATGTATATTTTTCTAATAGGAGTGATTTGATTATTAAGACATGGTTTGAATTTATATACTTCGAATTTGCTAGAATATGGAGTGACCATATGATATGGCAGGCATCATTATACGAAATTCTCACCGTTGTTTGGCTTTATTAAGCAGATGTTTGGTCTTTTAGACATTTTTCCAGCTAGGATATTTTTCATGAATAGTTTTTTTGTGTAACGAGTATTTCGAACTCGTGATCTGCAATTGATTATCAGAAATTACTTCGTCAGTTCATTGCATACTAGCGAGTGTGTATTATTCATCAGTAGGGATTTTTTTTCCATTGGATTGTTTGGAGATATTAAGAAGTTATTCACTTTAGTGAATGAACATCGCTTTTATATGACAACTAGAAACTTGTTGATTCCTATCTAGTACATTCACTCATACAGCCTACGAGATGGGGTCCTTCGTATTTATACGATTGTATGGTGGTACTCACCTTACCCATCGTTTAGGGAACTATCATCCAAGTCGACGGGGCGAGGTCTTTCGTATTTATACGACTGTACGGTGGTTACACATCTTACTTGCCATTGAGGGACTCATTTTTATCATCCGAATGTACACGAGATGTAAGTGAATTAAACAAGGAACTACTAGTCACATATCAGTCGAAATTTTGTTAAATAAAGTAACGATAAATGTCAACAGGATTGCATTTAGTAATTCTTGTTAGCCAATCCAATATTTTGTTGCTATACTCTTTTGAGAGTAATTTCAATTTAACAGCTGTTACAGCTGATGCTTTGATGATTTTTATAATTGTGTTTGATACCTTTGAGAAGGATTTAAAGTAATTGAATCTTGTAAGATTAATCATTAATGGTCATAATTATTTTAAGGCAGATCAGTATTGCAGATTTTGATATGAGAGATTATAGCACATTGGTGTTTTTCTGCGATGTGAATTTATAAGAATTTGTAAGAGAATTTATGCTATTTGAAATCAGATCTTAAATTACTGAAGTAATGTTTATCCAATTGTTTAAGAAGTTGTCTAGATGTGATCAGAGTAATTACAGTCATTGGAGATTATGTGCGTTAATAATTTGAAGCCATTTATATATTTTTTGTAGATCATGCAACATGGTTAAGTGGAGTTTGTGATAGGCATTTTGTGGAATTTGCCATGTGATAGTTGCAACGTTGATAAAGTATTTTGAAGCAGACATGAGGTCGTCGTACCCAGTCTAGCGTATTTGTTGAGATTCATGCTGTATGTGCTGAATATTTATGGAGTTTTGTGGAGTAATTCTTATATTCAAATGTGATATTTGAAGTATTAAAGAAATGTAATGTCGTTGTGGATAGTTAGATCCAACGTGATGTCGTGGAGACAATAATATTTTTTGGCATGATAAATTAAATACGAGATATAACTTGGAAGTAATAAAACTGTAAGACAACGTTCTATAAACCTTATTAAACAAATTTGTTAGGAAATTAAACAAATAAATGAAGTTGATAATACAAGATTTTCTGAAAATAATAATTAACGAAATAATAATCTGAGATTTAAGCATATTAACGATCTGACCTAATGAAATAAAAATCAGAATGACTAGATGAAATAATGAAACTAAATAACCAGATGATAGAAATTTAAATAAGTTGATAAATTAAATTTTTGAATAAATCGATGAATTAAATAAATGGATGAATTAAAGATTGAATAAATAAACTGATTGAAATGAATTAATAGACGATTGTAATGATGATGAATAACTGAATTAGAAGGTGATAATTAATTAAAGAAGCTGAGGATTAATGAATTTATGTGGAATTAAATACATTTAATTGAGAGATAATTCGAAGGAATTGCAACTTGAGTTGTGAATTTAAATGATGTAATGGTGATGAATTAACGATTCTGACAGGAATGTTTGGAATTTTGAAGTGGTAATTAATGTGAGAAATATTTAATTTTGATGATAACGATGATGATGACCGATGAGAATTTGAATTTTCTGTAATTCACAGATAAGTGATTGAATGACGATGTAAATAGTGTAAATTAATTATTCAATGTTTAGGAACATTTGATTAACATGTTCTACATTCAAATTATACCATGCAAACCATAATTTATGTGATATTTAATATGAGTGATTATTATATGTGTATGTTTAGGCAGATTAATAACTTAATTAAATCCACATTGATGTTAAATTAAAGAGAATTTAGGTCTCAGGTTTCACAAATGTCAGTGACGAAAGACATAGTGCTACAGTGATCCTGAGAACCCAAGAGAACTTTATACATTTTTCTTGTTAAGTGGATAAAATTAATTTTGCATTAGAAAGGAGATGGTTCGATTTTTGGACAATGACAATTTAACTTTGGCATTCGACCATACTCTTAGGTAGGAATTATATTTAAAATGTCTGTCTGACTATCAAAGTAAAATAAATTTGTTTTTATCTTAGTTGTGATCTGATGATGGTGTGATGTTCCTTTTTCTTTCCTTGTCTTGAGTAAGGCTTATCCGGAAAGGAAGTGGTTTTGCTAGGAATTCAGTTGATGGCGCCCATTTATATTTGAATTATTTTTATTAACTTAAGCCCGTAACGACCCTAGAGATACTTTGTCTCGTGAAACCCACTGCTTTTTCGAGAACTCAGCTGAATTTCCGACACATTCCTTATTTGACTAGAGGTTCATTTAACTCCGCTCTGTCCTGGAACTCCAGGGATGTGATGTTATAGCAGATGGGTCATCGCATCCCCAGGACGAACGGGTACAGAGAGAGAGAGGGAGAATTGGCTTTATCCAACTAGTGGGGCTTTTCGATTTTGTTAATTCTATGGAATCACATCAGATTTAGATTACTGAGAGATTGATCTCAAGTTCATTTAAGCGTGTTACAAAATTTATTAAACTTAGTCAGACAATGTACTTGTGTGCCCAATCCAGTGTTCATGTTAATCGTATTAGTAATATCATGTTAGTTATAAGACATTTTTTCCCTATACCCAAGTGAATGCAGGAATTGAGACATTGTGATGTGTTGTTGTCTAACGTCTCTATATAATTCTATATTGAATATATAATTATGTTGCCGGAGGATTTAGCGAAGGTGTTAGGAGAGTTACAGACGGGTATGTCTGGAATTGCAGAAACCATTTCTAAGATGGAAACGGAAGTTAAAGAACAAATTAATAATTCAGAAGCTAGATTAGAAGCTAAATGTAAAGAGAATGTAAAATCATTACAGGCTAGTAATGAAGAAAATTTAAAATTATTGCAGACTAGCACTGAAGAAAATTTAAAGTCATTACAGGCTAGTAACGAAGGCAATCTGAACGATAGTTTAAAGTCATTAGAGACTAGGTTACAGTCAAATAGCGAAGCTAACTTGAAGGACAATTTTAAGTCATTAGAAGAAAGATTACAGTCAAATACTGAAAGTCATTTAAAAGCTAGTGAAGCTAACTTGAAAGATAACTTTAAATCATTGGAAGAGAAATTACAGTCTCGTAGTGAAGAAACTAACACTGAATTAGAAAATAAGTTAACCAGATTAGAGAATAGTTTAACTTTAAAGAATAATGAGTTGCTGAAAACTTTACAATTAGACATAATTGCAGTAAACATGAAAGGAGAGGAAAATGTTCAAATATTAAGGAAAAATATTATTGAATTAGAAAGTAGAGGAGAAGAAAATATTTTTACTTTAAGAACAGACGTTATGACCATACAAAAAGACATTAAGTCAGATGTATCGAAGTTGAGATTCGACATTGATGGTTTAGTGGCAGTTGTAGGAAAAATTCAAGATTGGTCTACCGAAGTATCTTTCGAGACTAAGAATAAAGGTCTAGAAACAAATCTAGGTAACGAAATTAAAGATTTAAAGACAGTAATTGGGACCATTAAAGAGGAAGTCTTGGGAGAGGTCAATTCTAATTTAAAGTCATTAGAAAATCAATTGCAGATGGATATTAGGAAGATAGACGACGATATAGAGCAAAAGGTTAACGAAAACTTAGCTTTATTTAAAAATAGAGTCGGTGCAATTGTGGAAGAACGGTATAGTGAGGTCGCTGCCGAAGCAAAAGAGAAACGTGAAGGGTTAGATGAAAAATTAATCGCAGGTATGGCAAACTTAGAAGCTAGGTTTACGGAAAGCAAGGAAGCAATGAAGATAGATTCAACTCTATTTAGAACAGATGTTGATCTGTTAAAAGAACAAGTCGCGTTAGTAAAGAACACGTGCGAAGGAAAAATTGACAAGTTAAGAAACGATCTAGACGAGAGTAACAAGACGCAGGATGTTACATCGTTAGATGAGTTGAAGACTCAGGTCAAGAGATTAGCAGAAGACAGGATAACTAAACTAGAATCCATAGTTAACAGTTTCACCAGTCAGAATGTAACATCAGGGGAAACATTGATAACTCAAACAGCGATAGACCGCAGTATGACGAATCAAGAACCGAGCATGGTAGAAGACCGTCAAATGCAACCGAATGTGACATTCGAAAGGGCTAGTTCAACCCCTCAGGATAATCCAAGTTCGAATAGGAGTACGTTGGGTCCAAGCGAACGATACTCAGGTCCAGTCACAATTATAAGGAATCTAGATGACAAGCCGAGAAAGTTTTCGGGAAATACAGGAGTTACACCAGTAGAATTTCTGCGAGATATTCGAGACTACATGGCGGAACACAGGGTAGCCAAAGAAAGAGAGCTAAGGATAGTAGAACGCGCCTTAGATGGATCTGCACTTACGTGGTTTAGAGCGTTCAGAAGCAATTTTGCGAACATGGAGCAATTTGCCATGGCTTTCTTGAGGAGATTCTGGAGTGCCGAGGATCAACTCAACGTAAGAGCGGAGATGTACTCCAAACGCTATTCTACGTCACATCCGACGCATTACGCCAACTATTTCACATCACAGCTGGCTAAATTACAGTTCCTTATTCCTCCATTGCCAGAAGAAGAGCTTTTGCAAGCTATAGCACGACAGTTACCGATTGAGGTACAGCGATCACTGATAGCATCGGGAGCCAATACGCTGGAACATTATGACGATATTTTGCGGCGATTGGATTATACAAGCGCACAGGTTACACCTAGAAGTAATAGAAACGACAACAGAAACACGCAAGAAGTGAATGCGGTAGTCGTGGACAATGCAGCTCAAACGGACAGAAGGGATTCCTGGGAAAACCGACGGAACGAAGGGAATCGAGGAAATATCCGTAACGCTAGAGGAAATGATCGATATAGAGGACCATATGAGAGGCCATACGATCAAGAATCGAGAGATAGCCGATATAGGAATTATAACCAAAATTCCAGGTATCAAGACAGGAATCGGTATAATAACAGATATCGGGGCAGGAATAACTGGGGCCAAGGTCAACAGTATAATGGAAACGACCGACAGGATGGCCGAAGAAACGATCCTAACGACAGACGGGACAATCGTGGACATGAGAGGTCGAGACAAGAGGATAGACAGCCTAGTGCACCACTCGAGGAGACAGTGAGAGAAGTCAATCGAGCCAGCACGAGTGAAGAAAGAAGAAATAAACGTCAGAATAACACGGAATCAAGATGTTAATCATTGGAAGTCATCATTATAGAGAGTCAGAAAGAACCATCATGCTGAGTAAGGGAATTGTAGAGCTATCGTGTACATGTTTTATATGTTGAATGCCTGAGAGTGTATTTTTTTTTCTCAATCCTGATAAAGAGAAGGAGATGTACGGGAGAGATGTACCCGATACCTATTTTAGGCTATCGGCTACGCCAGCAGACATTAAGCTGTAGTTGAGGTTTTGGGAAGCAATAGGAAAAGATAGCGCATCGATCGCGTCAAGAAGAATGCCAAGATGACGTAGGAGGTCTAGAATCGAGGAGGCACTGAAATCTGTAAGATGATAGAATTATGGATAAAGATGTGAAGCTTTATTGAAACATATATGGAATTATAATAATTAAACATCTTAGAAGAGGATATATAACATGCATTATATGTGGAAATAATTTTATGGAAATAAGTTATATTATAACAGAACAGCCGAGAGGATTCGGGTTCGAGACTATGTTCATGACGTGGGAGCACAGTGGTGGGGGAACAAGCCACGTGCCGCGCGGAGCACATAAGCCAGAGCACAGCGCTAGCAAGTTCAGTTGAGCCCAAGGAGACGGGCAGGTCAGAGCAGCTCTATAGCACAGCGAGACGGGCATCGAAGGTCACGCAGCATACGGAAACTGTCACGGCAGGAGTGTAGGCGACAGTTCTTGCATCGCCGAGCAGCCAAGGCCGAGCGGGTCGTTGATCCAGGCGGGCTGGCCGAGGAGGCAATTGTAGACAGCCGGGGTATTTCAAAACCACACTGCTCGTATTTGAAGACTTTATTTCAAGCTTCATTTCGACGCTGTTCGAGCACAGGCTTTTACGAATAACCTTATAACTATGCTGTTATATAACACATTCAAAGCGACTTTTACTATTCCAAGTAAACTGAATGTTTAGCATAGGCTCAGATGAACATTATAGCGTGCATTTATAAGATTTATATCTTATACAGTTTTCATGAGTTACATATTACGAACAGATACAGGGTGTATCGTAATCTTGAACACTCTCAAGTAAAATTTTATTTTACTCAAGTGGGACTTTGCAGTAAGTTGAGATTGGACTTACAATACTCAAACTGAACATTTATCGGAACAGTGGCGTATCTTAGAAGAGGAGTAGGGGGTCCGCTGTTTCCATGAACTTTCCGAGAAGGAGTTGGACAATATCCGCTATGGGTAATCCGAGGTTCAACATGACCGAGTAAACGTGAATAGAGACAAGATGGCACCACAGAGCGATGGATTCGATTCCTGACGAGAGGAGTCCAACAGCTGATTCGCTTGGGATTTCGAAGGAAATCGTCATTTCATGGATGAAATGATATTCACGCCGATCTTACGAGAAATTCTTATGTAGGGAAAATCGACGATCTTGGAAATTATATTACAACTGATAATGAAAGGTATTGTAAGAGTTCTAACTACCTGATACGATTATTTTCATGAATACTGGGCACACATGTATATTTTTCTAATAGGAGTGATTTGATTATTAAGACATGGTTTGAATTTATATACTTCGAATTTGCTAGAATATGGAGTGACCATATGATATGGCAGGCATCATTATACGAAATTCTCACCGTTGTTTGGCTTTATTAAGCAGATGTTTGGTCTTTTAGACATTTTTCCAGCTAGGATATTTTTCATGAATAGTTTTTTTGTGTAACGAGTATTTCGAACTCGTGATCTGCAATTGATTATCAGAAATTACTTCGTCAGTTCATTGCATACTAGCGAGTGTGTATTATTCATCAGTAGGGTTTTTTTTTCCATTGGATTGTTTGGAGATATTAAGGAGTTATTCACTTTAGTGAATGAACATCGCTTTTATATGACAACTAGAAACTTGTTGATTCCTATCTAGTACATTCACTCATACAGCCTACGAGATGGGGTCCTTCGTATTTATACGATTGTATGGTGGTACTCACCTTACCCATCGTTTAGGGAACTATCATCCAAGTCGACGGGGCGAGGTCTTTCGTATTTATACGACTGTACGGTGGTTACACATCTTACTTGCCATTGAGGGACTCATTTTTATCATCCGAATGTACACGAGATGTAAGTGAATTAAACAAGGAACTACTAGTCACATATCAGTCGAAATTTTGTTAAATAAAGTAACGATAAATGTCAACAGGATTGCATTTAGTAATTCTTGTTAGCCAATCCAATATTTTGTTGCTATACTCTTTTGAGAGTAATTTCAATTTAACAGCTGTTACAGCTGATGCTTTGATGATTTTTATAATTGTGTTTGATACCTTTGAGAAGGATTTAAAGTAATTGAATCTTGTATGATTAATCATTAATCGTCATAATTATTTTAAGGCAGATCAGTATTGCAGATTTTGATATGAGAGATTATAGCACATTGGTGTTTTTCTGCGATGTGAATTTATAAGAATTTGTGAGAGAATTTATGCTATTTGAAATCAGATCTTAAATTACTGAAGTAATGTTTTTCCAATTGTTTAAGAAGTTGTCTAGATGTGATCAGAGTAATTACAGTCATTGGAGATTATGTGCGTTAATAATTTGAAGCCATTTATATATTTTTTGTAGATCATGCAACATGGTTAAGTGGAGTTTGTGATAGGCATTTTGTGGAATTTGCCATGTGATAGTTGCAACGTTGATAAAGTATTTTGAAGCAGACATGAGGTCGTCGTACCCAGTCTAGCGTATTTGTTGAGATTCATGCTGTATGTGCTGAATATTTATGGAGTTTTGTGGAGTAATTCTTATATTCAAATGTGATATTTGAAGTATTAAAGAAATGTAATGTCGTTGTGGATAGTTAGATCCAACGTGATGTCGTGGAGACAATAATATTTTTTGGCATGATAAATTAAATACGAGATATAACTTGGAAGTAATAAAACTGTAAGACAACGTTCTATAAACCTTATTAAACAAATTTGTTAGGAAATTAAACAAATAAATGAAGTTGATAATACAAGATTTTCTGAAAATAATAATTAACGAAATAATAATCTGAGATTTAAGCATATTAACGATCTGACCTAATGAAATAAAAATCAGAATGACTAGATGAAATAATGAAACTAAATAACCAGATGATAGAAATTTAAATAAGTTGATAAATTAAATTTTTGAATAAATCGATGAATTAAATAAATGGATGAATTAAAGATTGAATAAATAAACTGATTGAAATGAATTAATAGACGATTGTAATGATGATGAATAACTGAATTAGAAGGTGATAATTAATTAAAGAAGCTGAGGATTAATGAATTTATATGGAATTAAATAAATTTAATTGAGAGATAATTCGAAGGAATTGCAAATTGAGTTGTGAATTTAAATGATGTAATGGTGATGAATTAACGATTCTGACAGGAATATTTGGAATTTTGAAGTGGTAATTAATGTGAGAAATATTTAATTTTGATGATAACGATGATGATGACCGATGAGAATTTGAATTTTCTGTAATTCACAGATAAGTGATTGAATGACGATGTAAATAGTGTAAATTAATTATTCAATGTTTAGGAACATTTGATTAACATGTTCTACATTCAAATTATACCATGCAAACCATAATTTATGTGATATTTAATATGAGTGATTATTATATGTGTATGTTTAGGCAGATTAATAACTTAATTAAATCCACATTGATGTTAAATTAAAGAGAATTTAGGTCTCAGGTTTCACAAATGTCAGTGACGAAAGACATAGTGCTACAGTGATCCTGAGAACCCAAGAGAACTTTATACATTTTTCTTGTTATGTGGATAAAATTAATTTTGCATTAGAAAGGAGATGGTTCGATTTTTGGACAATGACAATTTAACTTTGGCATTCGACCATACTCTTAGGTAGGAATTATATTTAAAATGTCTGTCTGACTATCAAAGTAAAATAAATTTGTTTTTATCTTAGTTGTGATCTGATGATGGTGTGATTTTCCTTTTTCTTTCCTTGTCTTGAGTAAGGCTTATCCGGAAAGGAAGTGGTTTTGTTAGGAATTCAGTTGATGGCGCCCATTTATATTTGAATTATTTTTATTAACTTAAGCCCGTAACGACCCTAGAGATACTTTGTCTCGTGAAACCCACTGCTTTTTCGAGAACTCAGCTGAATTTCCGACACATTCCTTATTTGACTAGAGGTTCATTTAACTCCGCTCTGTCCTGGAACTCCAGGGATGTGATGTTATAGCAGATGGGTCATCGCATCCCCAGGATGAACGGGTACAGTATGTTCAATTAAAAAGTTTTTGGACTCTATAAAAGAAATAAAAAGTGATTTTTTTCTGATAATGATGAAGTTATGCCTCCATAAATGGCTAGAAAAACTCTATATTTGTTTTTGATGATGTAGCCAGCAATAAACAACAACACATGAAAGATTATTTCAGTAGAGGTCGTCATCACGTTCTTGACGTATTTTATCTTTGTCAAACATATTCTTGTATACCTTAACATCTAATTAGAGATAACGCTATTTTTTATACTTTTTAAAGAAGACGGAACAAACTTGTGTCATGTATAAAACGATCATGTAAATACAGATATGAGCTATGATCAGTTCTTCGATATTTGTTCTTATTGTTGGCAAAACTCTAAGTTTGGCTTTTTGGTTATCGATAAAGATAGCGATTTACAAAATGGTCGATATCGCAATGGATTTGATGTTTGTTTTCAGTTATAAATAATAGTTCAAAAGAGCTAAATGCCCATTCGCGTTATAAACTTTGTGTGGTTAACAACCTATCTAAGACATCGTTTAACAAAATCAATAACGTGCCTATCAGACCACCAACTTCACGCCATGATATTGCAACTAAATCGTATGTTAATGATAAGCTACTGCAGTATGGAAATCAAGTAACAACAACAACAACAACAAGCGATGGGCATCTAAGTATTAACGGCAAACGGTTAAAAGATGTTGGAACGCCCATACATGTTGAAGATGCTTGCAACAAAGGTTATGTACTGAAGTTATTGAATGAGCTAAATAAAATTGAGTCTAAAGAAGACATACAACGAAACATTAACGACCTTAAATGATTAATTTTTTCAATTTGTAAAATAGAGAAACAACAACTTGACTTTGAAAACAAACGTCTCGCAGGCTTAACTTTGCCATCATCTGCAAATGATGCAGTAAACCTTATTGCAATGCAGCAACATACATCGAATATGAAAAATATCTGGAAAACCTAATACCCGAAGTGTTACAACGAGTAGAATTCATTCATGGTTTAGTGAGCGATTTTTCAGAAGATCACTTTCCGTTTGATGATGATAGTCTCGACTTGGGCAACAAAAGAATAAGAAATGTTAAAGATCCAATGCAAAATCAAGATGCGGTATCGTATTCTTTTCTTAAAACTCATGTAACAAAAGAACTCGATGAAATTAAAAATCTCTTTTGAATATAAACAAAGATGAAGAAACTGTAGATATGTTAAATAGAAGAATCACAAACATATCTCAACCAATCGATTCGTTAGATGTAATAAACAAATATTATTTAGAAAACTTTGCTGCTTCTCGAAAAGATCTAGAAGACTTAATCACTAAATTTAATAAACAAAACTTCTTAAACGTAGACGATGGTGGGACTTCAAATATGATGAGTAGACGAATTACTCACGCAATCAATCCCATATACGATAACGATGTTGCAAATAAGACGTTTGTTGAACAATATGCCGCTTCACGAGATTAATTTGAAACAAGATGTTCGGGAAAGAACATATAGCCTACTTTCTCCTAAATGTATGGGTATAGTTATAACTCTCTGTCCTTAACATCTCCTAATTTCTTCCTATTTGAAGTGCAAATTGGCACACAGGATTTGAACAGTGGCGTTCAAACCATAGTTTATAATTTACCCCAGCATTTTGCAATTTCATCAGCAAACACTCCAAACACCGACTACTTACAATAATTGAAACTTCGTTGCTCTAATAAGGCCCATCTACAATGCGCAGTCGGCAGTCCGTAGTTGGTAGTCCTCGGTCGGCAGTCGCGATTGACTCCGTGTATACTATAGGCACCATATAAAACATGAAATTGCAGTTGGTAGCTGGCAGTTGGCAGTCGCGAATTTTATCCTTGACTGCCAACTACCCGACTGCAGCAATGTAATAGCCAATCAGAGCAGATCAGAAACTGACGTCACGTTGATGTTCTGTGTCGTATTCGAATGATATAGGACTAAGTGAAGTAACTTCGCAACCCGTTAATTTATAGGCTAATCTTAAATACACGGTATAACAAAATAATCCATCTCCAAATCATCCATATTGCAAGTTTTGAAGTTATCAACAACGCCTCTGTGCACAAGGAATAAACGAATGTTACTGTATTATTACTCCTAGCAGTCGTTAAGACTGGGTTCACTAACTGGCCGGTATAGAGCGCTGCTCGAATCTATAGTTTCTGCATAGTACAACTGAAGGCTGGTAGATGTCACTCCGGTGGAGAATGTCGTTTTTTTAAATATATAATTTCCATTGCAAAAAGCACCATATAACGCTTTATTTTATAACGTCTTAGTACTCAAGAAACAATGAATATAAAAAAATCAAGCAAAAAAGTTCTACTCTGATAGGATTTGAACCCCGGCCAGCCACATGAGAGACGGGAGCTCTAACCACACAGCCAATCGTACACTCATAACTCACGCGTTATCGATTAAATACATATAACGTACTGTATTAGCAAATAATCACTTGGACTGAAGATTTCTTCACTGGAGTATATTTCAAACCGAGTTCATTTCATATTAAGTTCATATAATTTTTATCAGTAGGTTATATTGCATGCAACATACTGAAATTAGTAAAATGTAGGTCAGAACGAGAGATCAGCTGCCATCTTGTCAAATAGCCGAGACGATTCAGATTTTTAAAGTCACTTCTAGATTATAATATTACAATATAAACTTTTAATTTCGAACGAACCACGTCGCTTAGAACAGATTAAACGATTCTTGGTTCGATGTGCACAAGGAATAAACGAATGTTACTGTATTATTACTCCTAGCAGTCGTTAAGACTGGGTTCACTAACTGACCGGTATAGAGCGCTGCTCGAATCTATGGTTTCTGCATAGTACAACTGAAGGCTGGTAGATGTCACTCCGGTGGAGAATGTCGTTTTTTTATATATAATTTCCATTGCATAACGCACCATATAACGCTTTATTTTATAACGCCTCACTACTCAAGAAACAATAAATATAAAAAAATCAAGCAAAAAAGTTCTACTCTGATAGGATTTGAACCCCGGCCAGCCACATGAGAGACGGAAGCTCTAACCACACAGCCAATCGTACACTCATAACTCACGCGTTATCGATTAAATACATATAACGTACTGTATTAGCAAATAATCACTTGGACTGAAGATTTCTTCACTGGAGTATATTTCAAACCGAGTTCATTTCATATTAAGTTCATATAATTTTTATCAGTAGGTTATATTGCATGCAACATACTGAAATTAGTAAAATATAGGTCAGATCGAGAGATCAGCTGCCATCTTGTCAAATAGCCGAGACGATTCAGATTTTTAAAGTCACTTCTAGATTATAATATTACAATATAAACTTTTAATTTCGAACGAACCACGTCGCTTAGAACAGATTAAACGATTCTTGGTTCGATAATCGGAACTGGTGGGTCCCATGTTATGGATTATAAATTTTACATAATTCACACGGCCGCCATCCTGAAATGGTACGTTTGATGACCTTGTAGTTTGGGCACAAGACGCGTCCCATATGAAATAGGTTGTTACCAAATTTGGTAAAGATCCGATGATTAGTTTGGTCGTAATGCATTATTAAGTTTTGATCATTCGATTGGCCGCCATTACCTTTTGGTAAAGATGGCGGCAATATAAAACATGACACTGAGGTGCCCTTTGTCAGTGCTACCTCTGTACCAAATTTCTTTCAATTGGGTTTAACCGTGTTCGAATTGATAGGGGGAGACAGACATTCAGAGTACACACACTCACACACACACACACAGAGACTCACACACATACACACACACAGACAGACACACTTTTTTTCGCCCTGTAGTGATCTCATAAGTCTACTTTCATATTTTGCAAAAATCGAAAGTAGGCTAAAAATGAAACAGACTGTAAACAATCTACAACGTCAAAAACAAACACATGTTGAGTTTCCTGTTTACGACCAAGATGTGACAAATAAACGGTTTGTAGAACACTATGCTGCTTCACGAACTTAAGTTAATCAACTAAAAGTAATGTTAAGCAATTTACAAACTCGTATTGAGGGTGTTGCTAACAATCAAAATATTGTTAAAAAGAAGAACTTGAATGTTATGCTGCTGCATCCAAAGATGAATATAACAAGTTAAAAACTGAACTAGAAAAAATTGAGCAATTGGTTAACAAAGAACCACTCGAAAGTTTTACCGCATCCAAAGAAGAATATGGTATATTACAAGATGAAGTAAAGAAAAAGAACTTATCGAAATTTATTCTGAAATTCTCCAACACTCCATCAATCCATTCACCGGTATACACGCTTCATAATCATAATATACAATACCAACTTCCCTATAAAGGTATAATAAAACCAATTTTTTTCACCAAGATCTCCAATTGTGCATGCAATTTTAAATATACGTCAAGAGGTTGAACAGGATGGCAGTGACATTGTAGTTGAAGAACAAGATGAAATACAGTTTCGACTTAGAGACCCTGAGAAACATAAAACCAATGATCTTCCTCTTCAAATTGATTTTGAATATACTATAAATAAGTAAAACAACTACAATTTTAGTTTAGTCACGGAGAAGAGCTTGAAGATTAAAGCTGAAAGTCGAGTAAAGGATAAACTTTCTCGCTTAAAAAAGATGTTGAGGACAAGTATCTTTCACTTCAAAATGATGTTAGACGTCAAGAATTAGATATAGAGAGTAAGTTTAAACCAGTAACAAATTCATTAAATCAGCTTGTAACTATTGCTAATACAACGTCAACTAAAAAGAATAAAATAAAAAAGAATAAAAAATATGATGATTCTGAATCAACTGCTACTTCAGACGAAGAAGATGGAGATAGCATCAAAATAAATACACTACTTAACCGCTACTTTGATCCGTTCATTAAACAAAACGTGGATAGAACATTTGGTATAACGATAAGAAATGATAAACAATACTTCTTACTGAAGACATAGATAGAATTATAAAAACAACAGATGAGAATGAAGAAGCAAATACTACGATGAATACTGGATATGGCCAAAAGAAACACATCACACCACAAGCCATTTGGAAATTCGAAGGAGGAAACAATATTGAATTTGTCCATTGGAATGAACCAAACAAATTAGTATCAAGACTTAAAAATTAATTGCATCGAAAGCTGCAGGTCACACAGGACTCGACAGCGAAATCTTTGCACTTGAAGAAGAACTAAAAAATGCCGGATATATTGAATAAAAATTCAAACATTTGTAAAACAATGCAAAATATGTCATGAATCTTTGTTTAGAAATTAACTATGAACGAAATCAGACGAGAAATTCCAAAAGAACTTCATGCACCTCTTAGAAAAAAGTTTAAAAGACGACATGTTATTAGCAAAGGAATCGATGACCTCCATGAAGCTGATCTTGTGGACATGTCAAAACTTGCAAAATGGAATAATGGATTTAAATATTTATTAACCATTATTGACGTTTACTCAAAATATGCATGGGCAATTCCTCTTAAAACCAAAAAAGGAAGTGAGATTGTAAAAAGTTTAAAATTTGTTTATTCTCAAAGTAAAAGTTTGCCCAATTATTTTCACACTGATCGTGGAACGGAATTTTATAACAGTGAATTCAAAACATGGTCTCAGAACCAAAATCTAAAGCATTATTCCACTGGGAGCTCCATAAAAGCGAGTGTAGTAGAGAGATTTAATCGAACTCTTAAGGAATCGATGTGGAAAGAGTTCACAACACGTGGTTCATACCGATGGGTAAATATTTTGCCTGAGTTATTGGTAAAGTATAATAACAAAATACATCGCAGCATTGGCATAAAATCTATTGATGTAAAAAGAAACAATCAACCCCGCTTGCCAACACAATATAATGAAACTTTAAGAAAACCAAAATATAAAATTGGCGACATTGTAAGAATATGAAAAATCAAGAAACATTTCAGCAAAGGGTACGAAGCTAATTGGTCTACGGAATTATTTACAATTTATAAAGTTCAAAATACTAATCCACGAACATAATCTTTTAAAAGATAATAAAAATTTGCCGATATTTGGGGCATCTTATGAAGCAGAGTTACAACGAACCAAACATCCTAATATTTACTTAGTTGACAAAGTACTACGTAGAAAAGGATCCCAAGCCTTCGTATCTTGGCTAGGATTCGATTCAACTCACAACTCTTGGATTTCGAACAAAAGCATATTCTAATTAAAACAATGTAATTTTATTTTAATTCATCGTAAAAAATATTATTATTATTATTATTATTATTATTATTATTATTAATGTGTCTCTATATATTTTCAGCTCACTAAAACCAACACACTCACGAAAGAAAAGAATGATTGTACTTACCTTCCACACAAGATCACCAGCATATTCAACTCTGCAGACAGCATCTTCAATTCTCAGCATCTTGGGCGGAAAAAAGAACTACTTACCACTTTAAGAACGAAGATCATACCATTTTGTTTTCAGTATTTCGTAATATATAATTAATGTACACCACAATGATTAAAATAAATATATTTAAAAAAACATACATTGAAAAAAAATCACTCTCTCCACCCACTGTCCTTTTTAAATAATTTCAACAACATCATCATCGTCCTCTTCCTCTTCTACTCGATGTTCTCCTTGCATATTCTCTTCGTCCTCTAGTGGAGGAAAATCAAGCATGTTGAGTGGCCTTAACCAGATCGCTCTGAGATTTTCAATAATTATATTTATATTATGTTCCGTCACCCCGTTAAAAATAATCTCTTGAACGTGGCACGGGTCTCTCACCAACTCCAAAATCTCGCAATAAAAAATCTCCTTTTCACTTGCTGTCAGTGTATCATTCCACGCAGCCTCCTCCACTTTCGTGGCACTGATGACGAAATTTAGTCCTTGCATTCTGGCGATAGTTGCCAACAACTTGATTGCTTGCAGTTTCTTCAACTTTTGTATTAAGCTTTCACATAGACTCATGTTGATTGTGATATCTAACAACTGCTCCATAGTAATCTCTTCTAATCATACTAATATATAAAAATGAGATGGTGTGTGTCTGTCTTTCTGTCTGTCTGTCTGTCTGTTACCTAATAACGCAAGAACCACTGGTCCGATTTAAATGAAATTTTGCATGGATGTAGCTGAAATACCACGTTTACATATAGGATAATTTTAATTTCGATATTTTGTACTATTAAGAAATGGCGACCATTTTAGTGACGTCACTACACCCTTTGGTTTCAAAATTTTCATATTTCCATATCAAATAAAAAGAGAACGGTAGGAAATAGCAAACTTTTGATGGCACATACGAGCTTTGAAATTTAATTTCCTATCCGAAAGGTCCTTATCACTTTTCGTGTATTTCGAACGGTTAGCGAGTAAAACCTACTTTTGTGACGTCACTACACCCTTTGGTTTCAAAATTTCATATTTCCATTTCAAATAAAAAGAGAACGCTAAGAAATAGCAAACTTTTGATGGTATACACGAGCTTTAGCATTTAATTTTCTATCCAAGAGGTTCTTATCGCTTTTCGTGTATCTCCGACGGTTAGCGAGTATAACCTAAATTTGTGCAATAAAACACGGTCAACACCGAGCAGTGCAGTATATCTCTATATATATAAATAGAAAATTTGTTTTTTTTCTGAATTTCTACGGAAATTTGAGTTATTTACACGTTTCAGACTGCTTTATGATAGATGCGCGCTAAAATAATGTTTTGGACTGTCTGTTTGTTTGATTGTCTGTGGACAAATTTGTTCCCTTATAACTCGAGAACGGCTGGGTGTATCAACGTAAAATTTGGTACAGATATCCATCAGAGGCACGACACTAATCATTGATGTAACCCTTCTCCGTACCTCTCATAAAAGGGGGCCTACCCCCTTATAATGCATGCTGAAATAGGAGTAGAAGGACGAGACAAAAATCATTTTCAGCCCCTCGATGTGAGAGACAAAACTCGGGGGCCCTGAAGGGTCCCCGAAATCCACATTTTAAGGCCCTAAAACCTACTGTTTTTGAGATATTCCCAGAAAACTAATTTCATTTAATAAACTAATGAACGAATACAAGCCGGTAAACATGGCAACAGATTCTCAGAGGTCCATCTATTGCTGTAAGAAGCAATGCAATTCCATTAATTACATTGGTGTGAAAGTTTGCAAACGGCTAGAAGGTTATCATGGAACCAAATTAATCTGTAGAATTCATCAATACGTATAATGCGCTTAAGGGGGTCAAGGGGTACAGTAGAATTTTTTCACGCGATTTACACCTCCGGGTGTGGTACGGCAGGTCTATTATATTCCTATCCCTATATTATATTATTATTATTATATTATGGCGTACAACGAGGAGACAAAGCCCCCTCGGTGCCAGAAACAAAACTAGGGTGCCCTAAAGGTTCCTCGAAAACTACATTATAAGGCCCTAAAACCAAAAGTATCTGCAATATTCCCAGAAAACTAATTTAATTTAACAAACTAATGAAGGAATGGAAATCGCTAACCATGACAACATTATCTCAAAGGGTGGCATCCGACTTTCCATCTATTTCTGTAAGAAGTAATGTCACTCTATTTATTACATTTCTGTGAAAGTTTTCAAATGGCTATACGGTTATCACGGAACCAACGTAGACTGTATAATTCATCAATGCAATTAAGGGGGTCAAGGGGTAACCTAGATTTTTTTCATGCAATTTTCACGTGCGACATATAGTACAGAAGGACTATTATATCTCCAAACATTTGCAAAGTGAAATGCCATGCCCTGTGGTTCAGATTCCACGTAAAATGGAGGTCCCGTGGCTTATGATCTCGCGATTAATGGTCACGTAAAACTACAATCAGCCTTTATATCTCCTAACAGCAACATTATTTTCAAAAATTCCTGAATTGAATCAGCATTTTTTGCGGCTTTTAGGAATTTGGGCCATTTGAGACTAAAGAACCTGAATTTTCATGCACCACAAGCCTTTATAATTTATGAAAGAGGTCTTCCTGTGTATGTGGACCTAACACAACGTAGAGGGTCATTTTTTATGTGAGGTGTATTGCGTTTCGTCTACAAGTCTTTCAATTCTATTTCACGTCAAGAAGTACAAGTTAGGTGAATTTAGTTTGAGAGCAAATTTTAACTAATCTTTCTTTTGTCGACATACGGGTTCATCGCAAGGATGATTTTGTTTGATACTGTATGGCAGATATACCCATATTTGGATATCTGGGTGATATGTTGTAGACAATAGAATTGTCTGTATTTCTGTGTATCTTTATGTACGCCTATAAATCGTGTTCGTAGGCGTGGTGCATCGTAAAATTAGGTATGGTAAACATGAGTCAATACACCAATCATTTATAAAACTCCTCACCGTACTTTTCAAACAGTAGAAGGGTGGATATAGGGAAAAACTTCTCAAAATACATGCTAAAATAGGCGAAATATAAAAAATTATCCTAGAAGGACGATCAAAGCATATGTTGCGCTTCTCAATGTGAGACATAAAATTCGCGAGTCTATAAGGGGTCTCCGAAAACCACATTTTAAGGCCCTTAAATTAACAGTGTGTGTGGTATTCCCTGAAAACTAACTTCGTTCTGATAAACTTATGAAGGAATGAAAAACCGCTAACCATTGCAACTGTAGCTCAATTGATAATGTCTGGTGTTAATATATAACACCGTTCGAAGGACGGGTACTTCTGCTATACTAATATATAAAAATGAGATGGTGTGTGTCTGCCTTTCTGTCTGTCTGTGTGCTACTCAATAACGCAAGAACCACTGGTCCGATTTAAATGAAATTTTGCATGGATGTAGCTGATTTACCAGGTATACATATAGGATACATTTTATTTCGATAATTTGCACTATTAAAAATGGCGACCATTTTAGTGACGTCACTACACACTTTAATCAAAACTTCATATTTCCTTATCAAATAAAAAAAGAACGATAAGAAATAGCAAATTTTGACGGTATATACGAGCTTCACTTTTCGTTTATCTCCAATGGTTAGCGAGTAAAACGCACATTTATGACGTCACTACACCCTTTGGTTTCAAAATTTGATATTTCCATTTCAAATAAAAAGAGAACGCTAAGAAATAGCAGCCTTTTGATGGCATACATGAGCATTAACATTCAATTTTCTATCCAAAAGGTCCTTAACACTTTTCGTGTATCTCCAACGCTTAGCGAGTAAATCCTAAATTTGTGCAATAAAACACGGTAAACACCGAGCCGTGCAGTATATCTCTACATATATAAATATAAAATTTGACTGTTTTTTTCTGAATTTCTACGGAAATTTGAGTTATTTATACGTTTCAGACTGTTTTATGATAATGTTTCGGTCTGTCTGTCTATCTGTTTGTTTGATTGTGGACAACTTTGTTCCCTTATAAATCGAGAACGGCTGGGTGTATCAACGCAAAATTTGGTACAGATATCCATCAGAGGCACGACGCTAATCATTGATGTATCTCTTCTCTGTACCTATCTTAAAGGGAGCATACCCCCTTAAAATACATGCTGAAATAGGAGTAGAAGTACGAGACAAAGCCCATTTTCAGCCCCTCAATGTCAGAGATATCATTCGGGGGCCCTAAAACACATTTTAAGGTCCTACGTCCAACCGTTTTTGAGATATTCCCAGAAAACTAATTTAATTTAATAAACTACTGAACGAATGCAAGCCGATAACCATGGCAACAGATTCTCAGAGGTCCATCTATTGCTGTAAGACGCAATGCAATTCCATTAATTACATTAGTATGAAAGTTTGCAAACGGCTAGATGGTTATTATGGAACCAAATTAAGCTGTAAATTTCATCAATATGTAAAATGCGCTTAAGGGGGTCAAGGGGTAGTCTAGAATTTTTTCACTTGATTTACACCTGCGGGTGTGGTATGGCAGGTCTATTATATTCCTATCCCTATATTATATTATTATTAGTAGTATTACATTGCGTACAACGACGAGACAAAGCCCCTCGGTGCCAGAAATAAAACTCTAGGGTCCTCGAAAACTACATTATAAGGCTCTTAAACCAACAGTTTCTGAAACATTCCCAGAAAACTAATTAAATTTAATTTAACAAACTAATGAAGGAATGCAAATCCGTAACCATGATAGCATTATCTCAAGTGGTGGCATCCATCTTTCCATCTATTTCAGTAAGAAGCAATTTATTACATTTATTACATTTCTGTGAAAGTTTGCAAATATAAGGTTATCACGGAACCAACGTAGACTGTATAATTCACCAATGCAATTAAGGGGGTCAAGGGGTAATCTAGGATTTTTTCATGCAATTTTCACGTGCGATATATAGTACAGAAGGTCTATTATATCTCCAAACAACAACATTATTTTCAAAAATTCCTGAATTGAATCATCATTTTTTGCGGCTTTTAGGAATTTGGGCCTTTTGAGACTAAAGAACCTGAATTTTCATGCACCACAAGCTTTTATAATTTATGATAGAGGTCTTCCTGTGTATGGGGACCCAACACAACGTAGAGGGTCAGTTTTTATGTGACGTGTATTGCGTTTCATCTACAAGACTTTCAATTCTATTTCATGTCAGGAAGTACACGTTAGGTGAATTTAGTTTGAGAGCACATTTCAACTAATCTTTTTTCTTTTCTTTTTTTTTTGTCGACATACGGGTTCATCGTAAGGATGATTTTCTTTGATACTGTGTGGTAGATATACCCATATTTGGATTTCTGGGTGATATGTTGTAGACAATAGAATTGTCTGTCTGTCTTTCTGTGTATCCTTATGTACGCCTATAACTCATGTTCGGATGCTTGGTGCATCGTAAAATTAGGTATGGTAAACATGAGTCAATACACCAATCATTTATAAAACTCTTCACCGTACTTTTCATACAGTAGAAGGGTGGATATAGGGAAAAACTTCTCAAAATACATGCTAAAATAGGTGAAATATAAAAATTATCCTAGAAGGACGACCAAAGCATACGATGCACTTCTCACTGTGAGACAAAAAATTCGCGAGTCTATAAAGGATCTCCGAAAACCACATTATAAGGCCCTTAAATTAACAGTGTGTGTGATATTCCCAGAAAATTAACTTCAATCTGATAAACTTATGAAGGAATTACAAGCCGCTAACCATTGCAACAGTAGCTCAATTGATAATGTCTGGTGCGTCTCTAAAAGCAACAGTACTTAAAAGGGATGTAACACCAATAACATTGTTATTATTATTATTATTATAATGTCTGGTGTTAACACCGAACAACGTTCGAAGAACGGGTACTTCTGCTAGTATAGTATAAACTTAAAGAAGCAAAAAGCTCTTTAATCGTATCACATGAATGCAGGTTTGTGAACTGATATCCAAACTTGTTCTCTCATTAAAATAATTTCAGAGTTCAATAACGATGGCTAAGAATTTAAAGCAAACAAGCCAATATTCATTTCATGCAGTCAAAGAACGGTCTATGCAGAATGAGACCACAGAGCATGCAAGCACACAAAAATGTTAACTAACAGCTGCATGTCCTATATGGAGTAGCAAGCCGGACCCCCCACGTTCAGCATGCTCGCGCTAGCCAAAGAACGATAACAGCCGCGGGGCAAAGGTTATCCGCTTCAAGCGGTCAAGGGTCAATCTCTTCTTGCTGCTAACACAAGCAGAGCACTAAGCAAAGCGTGTGGATAACCAAATGAGTCTCCATGGACGCCGCACCCATACAGTCTCATTCAAATGTTAGTACACCTAAAACTTTTCCGCTAACAAGACCCCATTTGAACATTTTTTCCATTTTTGTCCTATAGACCTGAGAGTTGGTTTACTGGTAGAGGGGATAGAGAGATTTTATTTATGATAAACAAACTTTTTTTTTGTAGAATTCATAGTTTCCAAAATAGAGAGCATTTTTCAAATTTCATTTTCTTTTGCCCTAGAGAGTTGAAATTTGGTATGGGGCTAGAGGAGATCAAGGCTATTCATTTATGTCAAACAAACTTTTTTATAGATTTCATAATTTTGGAAATATAGCCTATTTTCAAGATTCAATTTATTTTGTCCTAGAGAGTTGAAATTTGGTGTGGGGGTAGAGCAGGTAGACCATTCATTTATGTCAAACAAACTTTTTTGTCGCGAACACTGCAGACATATCACGTGATCGCTCGCATGATGATGCAATATGTCCTCACGATTACGCAATATCCAAAGCATAGAAATGTATACTACTGTGGGTAATACCCATTTTAATGGGTGAGGGCTTAAACATTAATTTTGGCATTTCGAAATACTTGTTCAATTTCTTGAATTTCCCAATCGTGACCGGTGTGACCAGCTTGACGTGAAGCATGCAACATCTGTAGCCGCTGGACGATCTTATTGGTATTGTGCTAGTAGGTAAGATCCACCAGGGGTTTTAATGGTTTAAATGTCACTCCCGATGCGGATGCTTTACGATGAGTACTTTGACTGGTGGGAAACATTTTTGCAATGATGGTTTTATACTTTTGAGATATATTGGCATTCACTTGTTGAGCGGGATCATAGTGTATTTTGTGGGCATGGGTGTCCAATAAAATGGATTTATATTTACCAAGGTCCTCTGATGTATAATCATGGGAAGAGGTTGTTCGAGAGAAGAGCAGCTTTAACATTCCTGGCGTTAATTTATAGTTGATGTTTTAATGACAGTTTTAGTACGAGCAAATTTAATGGATGAATCACCAATTTTAAAACTATCATCCTCAAAGCGAACACCATACGTGGTATCTCTGTTTCCAATAAATAGATCAATGAGATACGGTTGCAGTGTTGCTCCATAATGATTGACTAAAATATTTTTCAGTTGAGCTTTATTTTGAGGGGTGGCCAAGAGTTGTGAAAACGGTGACAATCAGGAAGGGCAACGTGTTTCAACCATGGCCAAGGATTCCTTTTTTCTCAAAAACTCTGCAAGGGGTGAGGACTTTTTTTGAGGCGTAAACACTTTTTCCTCCTCATCCTCAACTTCGCTAATTCTAGTCAAATCTTCCTGTTCCGGTTCCTCTTCCTCAGAGTCCTCGTGTAGCGTCTGAGTGGCTTGTGAAACGGTAGGTAGCGTTTCAGATGGCTTGAAAGAGGGTTTCAACATGGTTTTTAGCGGAGGTGCTAAATGTTGTTGAATTAACATAGCATGATCTGCACATGATCGTTTCAATTGATGAAACTTTTGACGAATATTACTTTTTGCTCTAATAATATGTTTTTTCAATTGACTCTCTGCTAACGCCATGGTGTCTTGACAAATGACTTGAGAGAGAATCAGACAGTGCCTTAAATAGCGATAAAATGCTCAAAACCTAAGCGATACCGTCCTTGGTTGAGTTCACTTTGTCAATCACTAATCAGGCATGACGTTGAGTGTTCCAGCGCTTGGCACACAATTCAGTAAACATTTGAAAGGTCATATCCGGATTCACATGCCCATTATAAATATGACGACTATTCCTCTCGTCCTGGCGAAATAAAACAATGACATTGGCATTGTCACGAACCAACTGTTTGGACATTTTGGAATGCGTTTGTCCAAGATAGAAGCAATCGATATGTTTGTGTCGACCCATGCTGAAATAGCTTTGAATGATGCCTTGACGTTCAGTGGATACATAATCGAAAATCATGAGTGAATCAGGCTTTACCTCATCCGGTGAAATAACATTTTCTTGCATGGAAAATGTAAAATAACCCATATTCCCATTTTCTAATTCAGACATAACTTGATCCAGAAATACGTAGAGGGGTTGGTAGAGAGATTTTGCAAAAAACATAAATATTTTGAAAACGCAGATCATTGGGCGCTGTGATGAGCGTCAGTAAAAGATTGGTCTTTCCACAGCCGGAAGGTCCCACAACGATGCAGCGAATGGAAGACGAAAACAGTGAACCATGGCGTTGTTCACGTGATGTGGGACAAGGATGGGAAACCATGTCCCCCACGGGGAATGACACTTGCTGCTTAATAATCTTCATTTCAACTTAGACTTAGAGAGGCTAGCAGGCTGTCTATATGCATGGCACCGAGCCTTGTCATAGAAACAGTAGACTGGTACTACAGGTTGACGATGGATGTCTTTGGACGTGCGTTCATGGCCAAAGCTAGGTCTGTTCCCATACATGATCCTAAACAAGAATCAGATCCTGCTAATAAACACTATGTGGATAGGTCAGTAGTGCCACGCGCTAAACAGGGAGATTATGACTTCAAGGGAAAGCGGTTAACCCATGTAAAACATCCTCAAGTGTCTACAGACGTTACTACGAAAAAGTATGTGGATAACAAAGTGTATGAGTTTTATGACAAAGTGCCTCAACTTACGGTGAATGGCTATACCGCTAATCACCATCGTATTATTCACGTGGAAGACCCGCAAGACGAAGACGATGTCTGTACCAAGCGTTACGTGACCTATGAAATGAAAAGGCTTTATAACTTTATCCCATCTGTATTTTTAGTATATCTGACAAATGAAAAACCTGTGAATGACAGAAACCAGTTACCGCTTGTCCATGACCAGCACCTGACCTATGTGCTTGCTTCGGGTTTAAACCACTATCGATTACACTATGATGGAACCATTCACATGAAATACGCGTTGCCTGATGAAATCCATTTACAAATACAGATAAACGGTCATAGGATGTAGGTCGATAACAATGAAATGGTCAATGCAGGTGACGAATTATCCTTTCATCTCATATTGACATGGGATGAAAAGCAAGCAGGAAAAACGATAAACGATTTCCCACTTTATGTGGAATTGGAATATACAGCCATGAAATAACAACCTGACGTTAGTTGTGACTTAAACTTTCTTGTGAAAGGTTGTTGGTCATCATCATCATCATAATGGTGAAACAATGGTATGTGGTGAGAACGACTAAAAATACTAAAAATACGACCCTGTCCTTGGCAAAGCATGGGCTTAAGACATTCGTGGACAAGCCCTTGCGAAAGAAAAAATTAAAAAATAATGTGTTGACCAAAAGAAAATCCCTTCGAGCAGCACAGAGACGTGTTATTCCAAAACGTCATCGACAGGGTTCAAAACAAGGGCGAGTGATTCCCGTCCCCAAATCAGCAGGATTTTTACCTGCATTATTGGCCGGTCTGGCTGCTCTGGGTTCACTTTTGGGCGGTGCCAGTGCAGTGGCGAAAACCATCAAATCCCCACAGCAGGGCAAGCGACAACTAAAAGAATGTCAGCGACACAATGAAACGATGGAAGCCATTGCTATGGGGGCTATAAATGCCAATTTAAAGCCAGCCTTTTATCAACAAGGATTTGGAATGTCAGCATTTCGAAATGAAATAAAAAAAAATAATCTCAGCCATAGCAAGACATGCCCTGACGCATGGACAAGTGAAAAGCTATGCTAAACAACTAAAGCTTTCTCATTTTCGATGTGTGTTTATGCGAAACCAATTACCCCCCACGACCCTGGAAACAGGAATGTGCTGTTGTCAATTTGGATGACCACCGAGGAACAGGAACGCATCATGTGGCTTATGAAATAGGGGGATCCATCGTATGGTACTTTGACAGTTTTGGGAATTTGCCTCCGCCCGTGGAACTAGTGACCTATTTTAGAAACAGTATCAAGATATATTATAATGTGAAACTTGAGAAAACGTTTAACAGACAACAGTGTGGACGTTTGTGTTTAATTTTGTCATATAAGACACAGCATAAGCAAAAACGTTAACAGTATTTCAGTGGAAAGTAAGATGTTTACACTGCATGGACGTGGACCTGAAGTCAGCCTCGACTTTTACCCGCCTATTGAATTGAGTGAATGACCTTATGGTTTAGGACTTGTTTCACTTGAAACATACAATAGAATATTCAACATACGTGAAAATGTCAACACAAGTTTTAATATGATGATTGTGTGCTCACCCTGAACTCTGGTGGCTGCACGATCGATGATATTTATGAACATATTTATGTGGTGTTGACCAGTGAATATGGTTTAAAATCATTTCTCGATGGAACTTGTAGGAAATACCAACACTCATCGCTGCAGTATTTTCTTCTCATTCAAAATTGACTTTAAAACACGCCCCGATTCCATTGCTCCATTACTAGGATACAAACCACGCGTGTTGGAGCCCAACAAAAACATGAATCAGACCATGAAGTATTCATTGAGGACCATCATGTGTCGGTGACGTGCAATATTATTAGCCAAGTATACACCAATGAAGAACCATCACATTCGCTTGATGACTTTATTGTGACATCGCCCAATGGGTATATTATTCATGAAAACCCTCCAGTGGTGCTTTTTCAGTGGCTGTCGATGGTATTAGTAATATAACATTAAGACTGATCAATAGAGAGCAACAACTCATTCAACTAGATTCTACTACACCAGTGACTTGCAAGTTGGTGCTAAAGCCACTATGAAGTTTGTGTTTAAATCAACAACGCCGTCTAGGAATGGTGTTAGTTGTTTGCCACGTGAATACACGTTAACATCTCAAGACAAGCAGATTTTGCAGCATTTGGGTTACCACGTCAACCCCCATGATGAATTCTATCCTAGAGGTAGCGAACCACATCGAGGAGCAGCCAGGGGTGGTAAGAATTGATCTCCTTTGCTATCTAGCTCCAACACCTGGAATGAATAACAATGTTGAAATTCAATTTGTTATCAACAACCAAGATATTTACACCCTACCGCATGAAAGTGTTATTCAGATTGAAGGTCGAATGACTAAAGCCGATGGCTCTACACCCACCACATCCAAGTTGGCCAACCATGGTTTGGCCTTTCTGTTTTCTGAGGTGCGGTATGTCATTAATGATATCGTGGTGGATAGCACTCGAAGTGTGGGTATTTCTAGTGTCATGAAACTATATCCCTCTTACAGTGAGGAAGAAGGTAAAACACTTTGCATAGCGGATTGGTGTCCTGACTCAGCCAATGACTGGATGGTACACACCGATGGCGCCTTTACTGGATACTTACCTCTTAAACTGATTTTAGGCTTTGCTGAAGATCACCAGCGCATTGTGGTCAACGCAAGGCAGGTGCTTTATTTGGTGAGAGACAGGAGTGATAATAATGCACTCAATGGAGCCGACAAAGCCCCCATAGATTCAAAAATTCAACTACAACGCATGCTATGTAAAGTGCCCCATGTGACACTTGACGATAGCAAAAAACTTGACATACTCAAAATGGTAAAGAGAGATATGGCTCTCTACCCATGGAATTTAGAAGCTGGGCACTCCATGGGTATCGGCTATTGCCCACCACCAACACACACAGTTGGTCTGTAAAAACAGCTCGCTATACAGAGAGACCTCGCTACGTGATCGTGGGTTTTCAAACGATTCGCAAGTATCAACAAACCAAAGATGCCACGCAATTTGATCACCAGCAATTGAGAAATGCACGTCTTTTCCTCAATGGTGCTGTGTGCTGGTGGAGGACTGGATTTGGATTTTTCAAAAAATAAGTTTGGTCCCCTGTACGACTTGTTTTCTAAATTTCGATGTTCGTATTATCAAAAATAGAACAGCCCCATGCTGCTACCCCAAGCGTTTAAGGCAAGGGCGCCACTGATTTTCTTTGACTGTTCTTACCTGGAAGAGTCTGTCTAGCCATCCATTGACATTCGACTAGATTTTGAAACGCCTGGCAATGTACCAGCCAATACGTCGGCCTACTGTTTGTTTATTCGTCAAAAACAAGTCAACTATTATCCACTGTCCAACCATATGACGAGTGTATAAATAATAGGGCAACCCACGTCAAGCCGCTCAGTCACGTCTTGCTTTAAAGGATCAAGAGACGTCACATCCATGAATTTAAACTCTGAGGAACAACGTTTCAATACTTTTGCAACGTGGTCTGTGCCTTTCATAAACCCTCAAGCCTTGGCGGCCCCTGGATTCTATTATTTAAAAACAAGAGATGAAGAGAAATGTGCCTTTTGTCCCATCACCAGAGACCAGTGGCATGCAGGAACATCAGCGCTGGTCACCCGCCTGCCCCTACCTGTGCAGAATGGAGGTGGGAAATATACCCTGTCATTCAAGCTATCCCTTACTTGTGCCTCTGAGTGATAAAAAAAACAAGTTTCGATACGTGTGGACTGTATGGTGTCCATGGTGCTTCGGCGAGCAGCTCACCGTCAAAAACACCTAGTTTAGAGACATTGGGACATCATCGCTGTTATGGACGTTACAAGCACAAGAGACTATATTGTTGTATCAGTTGGTATCGTCCCTATCCCAAAATGACAAAAGCCTGTAAGACGAGTTACGACAATAAAATGATGTAATAAAAAAACTTAAGTGATTGTTAATATTATTTTTCATGTTCTCCTGTCCTACCCTAATCTCAATTTTTTAAATCCAGCATGGCACGTAAGTCCATGTAATTTGGCACACTTCAGTGTCCAATGGTCAGTCAGTCGTCAGTTGAACTTGGTCCAGACAAGCGTCAAAATTTTGCGCACACTTATTGTGGATTGTCAAGGGTTTAAAATTGGTGACAAAAAAAAAATTAAATAAGTGGCCATGATCGATTGTACCACGTTTTGGACATCGCAAGCTACGCATTTGATATTTAAACCGCCCCATGCTTTTGAATTGTTGTGTGTAAAAGACCGTAAACAAACCGAGTGGATTGAAAATCATAAGCAACTAGACTGGAATCAAGGAACCATTTCCTACAAATATTTGGACGTGGTCATTAAAGCACACTTGTCCTCGGCCAATGTGTTATTTGTGAAAGGTAATGAAAAACGTGAATGGTTGCAACCATTTTTCAGTCTTACTGTCAATGTATCGACCTAATGGAGTTGGGCTACCCATCCCTGCAAACGCTCATGGATACTTCTTCCTGTGGCAACATTACCCATACAGCCCTAGCCCATGTGTGGCATCTCTTTCATTGGTTAACCATTCATGCCTGTTGGGAGTTGTTAAACAAAATTAAAAATCAAGATTTACCTGTGAATGACGCCAGTGAGATTTCTACAAGCAACGTGTAAACATCTACAGCACGTGATACCATGGAGAAAGGCAATGCTACGGACAAAGCCATCGGCAAGTTCTTTGTGTGCAAAAAAACTAGACAGTTTTACCAAAGAGGAACTCTTAGCGCTACCCAAGTCATTCATTTATTAGGTGGCCGCCAACGTGGTGAAAGAAATCTGGCAACATGTACCAAACTCATAGACTCAAGACCCTGTGTTGAGTGAATTACAACCCCTTACCGATTGCGATCATCATAAGCAAGTGGCCATGGCAAAAATTCCCTCTATGCGTCAGGGCGCGACTTGTCAGCTAGTTAACCTGTATCACGGTCATAAAAGTCCGTGTAAAGGCTTTGTTGAATCATTTCACGGGTGTCATGGCGAGAAAAAGCAACAACAACTACAACAAACACAAACATTGTCCACAGAGGAGGAGGAAGAAGACCAAACCTTTTCACCATCGATGGAAAAAGATATGCCAGACCTGTACTGGCAATGGCGTCATTGACAAAGTAATTCAATACTTACCTTTTGAAATCCATCTTCCGGGTTATCGTTTTTGTGACCCTGGAACTTGCCTCGAAAAACGTTTGCAGCGTGGTGATGTACCCATTAATCTTTTGGATCAAGCATGTAAAGAACATGATATTTCGTATTGCCATAGTGATTCTGGTTTAAGACATGTGGCAGATACACTGTTATTGAATGGGAGAGAGGATGACAGCCCTGATTGTGATAAGTGCTATGAAAGGAAAGTTCATGATGCATGGACATAAACATTGAGGAATTGGGATGTGTTTGTATTCTTTTTTTTATTTTTTTTCAATCCCTATGGTTATGAAATAAAAACAAAAGGTTTACCAGAGCACGATGGTAATTTTTAAATTTTTTAAAATCATGATGTTGATGGGCTGATTTTTTTCATTTTCACTTTTTCACACATTGCCATTTGCCAATTTGCAATTTACAGTTTTTAAAAAGTTCATTTCAAGTTTTGCGTTTTTATTTATATGGATTTTTCATTTTGTTGATTACACTTTTTAAACAATGTCCGTTTGAAGTTTTTCAATTTTCATATTTCACACATAGCCATTTCCGGTTTTTAATAATGTCCGTTTTAAGTTTTGCGTTTTTGAATTTTGGTGATATCGAAACATGGATTTTCCATTTTGCTTTTTACACATTTTTCCATTAGGTGTATGTTGAAAGTTGAGATTTGTTAATGATGTTGATGCGAGTGCTTGACCATGATAATGATGCAGTCTGTTTATATATGTTTGGAGAAACGTACAGGTCTACGACTAGTGCAGGTAAGACTGTTTTGCAAAAATAATGTCTATTGACCGCTACATTTTAAAGAAAATAAAACAAAACTATCGACAAAACAAAATGACTATATAAGTCAAAATATCCCCCTCCCCACTCACCCTACCTCACCGTGTTTGCTCTGGTCATACATACACACCAGCTTTCTCTCTACTCGCACAACCATACCTGTCTTTTGGGAACAAACACAACCACTTGATTTATTCCCTAAGCACATTCTCGACATGCACACTCATCCCAAAATAACTTTATTAAGTTTACCATTTACATTACAAAAAATTACTTAAAAATATATTACTTATTACATATTTACAAAAACTACAACTTTGTTCAGCTTTAAAAGAATTAAACTATATACCATTTTCCATCCCCCAGCTTTGTTAAATTTAATGAAATGAAAATCCACAGCCTGCTTCCAGTCTCCGACCGGGTCAGGAATGGAATGAATGAAGCCCACATCTAGCGGCGAGGATATGAACTGTGCCGGCTGCCGAGGCCTGACGCACGCCTCTGGGGCAATGATTAAATGAATGACAGATGAAATGAAATGATAGTGGAGAGTGTTGCTGGAATGAAATTTTGACAGGGAAAACCGGAGTACCCGGAGAAAAACCTGTATGCCTCCGTTTTGTCCAGCACAGATCTCACATGGAGAGACCGGGATTTGAACCACGGACCCAGCGGTGAGAGGCCGGCGGGCTGCCGCCTCAGCCACGGAGGCTTTTTGTTAAATTTAATATTAAAATAAAAATAAGGTTGCATAGAACTTTTTTAAAGAGGAAAAGGCCTAAGTGGGATGTCGCTATTTACACACAACAAAATACTATTTACAAAATTAGCTATTTACAATGGCAAAAACCAATATTTGCCAAATACTAAATCTATGAGTTACAAAAAAAAAGCCATGTCCCTAAACGAACAAACAGTGAAATCACACCTCCTCCTCCTTGCGGTCATAACCCCAGGGCTGGCTCGTGAGCAGGTCATCAGCCCACACACGTTTGTTATCCATGGAGGCAAGGGTGCATTTTCTCTGTTCCACAAGATACAAATGATGGTTGCTGGATTGTATCCTGCACTGTGTAAGGGACATAGCTTTGCCAGTGCGTAAAACCGCCAGGTAGTCATCTATACGTAGCGATTTTACCACTGCCCTACCTACACCTTTTGCTCTTTTGGCTTCCTTACAGTCTAGTGTGCGATAAGCATACATTTTCGAGGCCATACCTACGAATTCCGTCACTACGGAAACACTGCATTCATCTTTTAAAGTGCCCATTTCCTTCTTGTTTTTATGGGCAACACGTTGTCTGCGCTAAAGGAAGAGGTGTCGAACCAGTCTCTATGCTGCCTCATGACGTCATACGGGTTGCAGTGGCGAATGTGGTAAATGAATGAGTCCGTATCCATATACAAAAGAGAGACGTCCTCAAAATGGCGTTTGGCAAACTCATAGTGGAATCGATACATGACCGATTTAGAAAAGTCTAAAATGACTTGGCCCAAGTAAATGGGCTTATTCCATGGTCACGCTGGTCTTACTCAATTCAATGGTGGCCAAATCCTCATCGATAATGTTGATCGATTTAAAATTTGGCTTGGCAATGTACCGCCGGGCACCCCACCACCCGTCCCAGACATTCACCAATTTAATGTCGCGGTATTTGAGGACATTTTCCAAGGACTTGCCAAAGATGCAGTTGTTCATTAATTTTAAAAAATAATTTCAACCCCCCCCCCAACGGTACGCCACTGTCTAGGTGTTCCCTCCTCTGCCCTCTCACTGCTTTCGCCCGCTCATGCAAGCCGCTCTGCTCGACTGTCTGACAGGATGTGAAATATTATATCCGTTACAGAGTTGACAGATTGTTCCAACCTGTTATCGCTACCCAACAGTATTGTCAGCTTGACTGACATTCCATTCTCTTAGCCGGCCAGCTTGAGCTGGCCAGACCCCAAGTGGATTTTTCTTTCTTGGCTGGTCATTCTAACATGCAAAGCAAGTTCTTCAAGTTGTTGACAACTTTGCCTCATACCATTATTATTATCAATTTGTCATGTTACCCATTACTCGTTTACTAACATGTTTAAAGATCGCCATGATAAATTTTTCGAAATATTCGCCTTTATTTGTTCGTCATGGGAAAATATCGACCCCCCCCCCCGTTCCTTCGTTCTGCCATACATCGCTCCGTCGAAATAGCCATTTCCTGTATTCATCATGGCAGGTGATAGCCTTGTTCTAACACACATGTCCAGCGGTACCGTCTCTCTCTCACTCTGTCTACAAACACTCTTTATTTTAAAATTTAAAAAAAGTTTTAAAATGCATAGTTTTTGTCCTAGATACTTGAGATATATTTTCATGGTAGAGTGGGTAGGGAACTTTCATTTATGTCAAACAAACTCTTTTGTTAAATTCCTAGTTTCCAAAATATATGAATTTCAAAATTACACTTATTCAAAAAATCTCAAAAAATAAAAAGTTTTATTATAAAAAACGTAAAGGACATAGAGATCATTCGTTTGAACTGTTGAACAACGTACTATCAAATTTGGTTTACAAACTATCACCTATTTTCAAAAACAAATATTAAAAAAATATAATACGTGGTCCTGAGCAAGGCGCCCGTCAGCTCGAGTCCAACGACACCTCATTTGTTAAAATCCGATCAGGCGTTCGCCAATTATTGCCAATGTTCGCGAGAAAGTAGGCTATCACTTTTTATCCTACACACTTAAAACTTGCTGTCCACCTTAAGGGCCTAGGGACCTTTCATTAACGTCAAAAAAACTTTTTTCTAAAATTCACCGTTTCCAAAATTGCGCCAATCCACGAGCAAACATTTTTAAAAAAAGCTTTTAAAAATACCAACACACATTCCTAGCAAAGAGGACGTCACCCCAACGCCAACGACACCTCGTTCGTTAAAATCCGATCAGTCGTTCGAGAGATATCGGCAAAGTTAGTAGGATAGTAGGCTGGTAAGCAATAGTACCACACTACTCTTTTTGCATTTTTATCCTAAAGACATTAAGTTTATTTTGGGGATAGAGGGGGTAGGGACATTTGATTTATGTCAAACAAACGTATTTGTAAACTTGTTAGTTTCCAAAATATAGGAATTTCAAAATTGGACTGTTTAAAAAAAACATCAAAAATAAAAAAGTTTTATTATAAAATATAAAGGACATAAAGAGCATTCGTTTCAACCATGGCACAATGTTCTATCATGTTTGGTTTTTAAACTATCGACTAATTTCAAAAACAAAATTTTTCGAAAAATATAACAAATGGTCCATAGAAAAGAGGACGTCAGCTCAAGTCCAACGACACCTCATTTGCCAACATCCGACCCTGGGTTCGCCAGATATGAATTATTTAACATGTACAGTCGGGTACAAATAAAATGGGTGGGTTAGAACCCGTCGTACCCCCCTACTAATAGTTTATGAGATATTGTTTTTTTTTTACTCGGTGGAAATAGTCACATGAAAGGTGTACCTCCTTCCTCCACCTATTAACGCATACGGGCTAGAAGCCAAATTCATGTAGTACATGCGAGGCCTAATGTGCTTTTAGGGGGCTTACCAAGAAACATATTATCGCATGCCGGTAAGGAGGCATACTTATAAAGCCATGCCAAGAAATATTTCCCAGAAAGGGAATTTGATAAAACAGATGTGAAGGAGAGTTTGCTCCAGTACGGCGGATATCCCATAACTCATTTCGTCACGTTTTAACATGTAAACGGATCAAGTTAATGCATACTATACCAATATAACAAACGGATAGCAAATAATTGTAATATGCTCACATATAACATATTTAATTGGCACCAGTTTAATACAATTGTTTGAAATGGACAAATCGAACTCTTTTTAGGCAAACTTTTTCTTATGGTCATTTCTTAATTTTAGAACTTAAAAGGTTCATTGTGGTTCCGTTTCGGTAAACTAATTAGTATAAAAACGTTAAAGGTTTATACTAATTAGTTTATCAATACGCCGCCAGAATGAACCTTTAAAGTTCCAAAATCAATGAAGCAGGCCAGTCTAACTTAGCTAAAAAGCACGACACGAATTTAAAGATTCTTTCATATCAGCTGAAGAAGGGGCCAAAACAAATAATAAGGCTTTGAAACATGCCCCACTTATGACCATACACTGATCATATTTTATAAAGGTATTGATCAGGTGGAACCTATAACCTGTTAATACTAATGGTCGTTTCTGTTGCGATGTTATACTAATTACTCTTTTAGGAGACACTTGTCTCTGGAATATTCAAGAAAGGCCAACCCTCTACTTCTTATTTCATAAGTTGAACGCCTGAAAAGAAAACCACAATTCAAAATAATAATGAAATTAATCACGGACGATTCATTACCAATGAAAATGAAATGGAGATGCGCGGACCAGAATTATGCTGTGCATAAACTTCGGTGCCATTTTAACTCGCGGAGGCCCTATGTGGGAAATCAATATTTATCAGAGAGTTGGTTGAATTTAAAAAATATTGACTTTTTTCGGCCAGAAGCCATGTTCATGTATCATATGTGAAAAAAATAGGACACAGAGGACTACTTAAGAGTCACATTTGAATGTTTAAGTCATGTTTTAAATACAGTAAGGGCTCTCAGACCCTAGAGGTCTGGTTTAGCAAAAACCTTAAATTAAGCTACGGTATTTTAGCATTTGTTCCGAAAGTTGAAAAACTAGAAGACACGTAAAGGATCATACTGGGTGTTCTGAAGAGCACTATCTTCTTGTTCTTCGGTCGTTTGGGCCACCTATAGACAACGGTACTTGTGCTTTAGCTGTTGTTTGGTGACCGCTCTTTTGCTGAAACCTTGAGCTTTTCTATTGGACCAGTAATCTTTCATTTTCTTGCTGAACTGTATCTTACGTACTCGGACCATTTCCTGGACGCGCTGTGGTGAACTTCTTTATTGGATGTGAGAAAGGCCTGGTTTCAACTGTCAGGCGTTAGCGATTCCTGTCATTTAGTGTGGCTTGCTGAATATTACGTTCAGCATGATCCTTCTCAATTTGTATGATTCACAAGGACCCAGTGGCTTTACCCTTCTTGGCTACCTTAAAGATCTTATAAGACAGTCTGTGGTGGTCCATTCTATACAGGTGGCCGTAGAAAGCCGGACGTGTCCTTCTGATGGCATCGGTGAGGCTTGCCTGGTGTTTGTAGAGTTCGCAATTTGGTTTGCACATCATCTTTCATCTGGAAAGATTCTTGGTCCCACTAATTTCTGCAAAAATTTCCTTTCCTGTACCTCGAGGGCCCTTAGAGGGGTCTCCTTTGTTAGAAGCAGGCACTCAGCTGCCGAGAGGATTGATTGTCTGACTACTGCATTATAATGTCTTAGTTTAACATTCATCGACAGATGTTTCCAGGCGTACAGTTTTCTGCAACAATTATATGCCATGTGTAGTTTTATCATCCTTAGTTCGAGAGCCATTATCTCACTGAGATCTTCTGAGATCTATTCTCCAAGGTATTTTACTGCTTTCACTCTCTTGATACGGTTAGTATCACTGACTCTCATGGTTTTAGGGGCTTCTTGAATATTGATAATGAACTTGGTTTTCCGATGTAGATCAACAGACCCCTTTTCGCCGCTAGTGAGTGCAGTGTTTGGTGTTGTGTGGTGGCCTTTTGCATGTCATTTGCCAGCAAGGTCAGTTCATCAGCGAAGGCTAGGCAAGGGAACCTTAGATTATCTGCCTTGGTACCCATCCTTAATCCGGTGTCGACTGGTAGGTTTCTGGTCCATTCCCTGACATTTTTTTCCGGATCACAGTTAAATGATTTGCAAGATATACCACCTCCTTGTCTCACCCCTGTTTTGATAGCGAAACTCTCCGAGAGCTGTCCTCGAAACTTTACTCAGGAAGTAGAATTGCAAAGGGTGGCTTGTACCAACCTCATGATTTTGTCGTTAAGTACCAGTTCTCCTAGGATTCCGAAGAGAGTGGTTCTTTCCACAGAGTCGTATGCCTTCTGGACGTCAACAATGGTGACTATCCACTTTCTGGCTCGTTTCTTGCTGTTTTGGAGGATGGTCTTAGGCTTTTGTATTTGTTCAGTACATAACGTTGATTATCTGAAACCAACTTCGTATTCCCCTATCTTTTTCTAATTGTCTCGTTACATGCCGTTCTAGGATCTTGGAAAATGTTATGTATAAAAATGGAAATGTATATCGGTCCGATGCCAATGGACTAAGACACCGTTCAACTGATTGCATTGAAATTTTGTAGGGTTGTAGTGCTCACCCCAAGGAAGGTTTTTGGCAACAATAATTTTAGATAGCCCTCTTCATTCCTTTCATTTAGGCCCTTTGGCGCAAATCTACACAGTTTTACTGGGCTCAAATCTACACCGTTTCACCGAGCTGAACTGAATTTTACATACTTACCATTTGGAACAAGACCAGTAACACTATCTACTTGAAAATTCGGACAGCCCCCTCCATTCCCTTCATTTAGGCCTTTTGGCACAAATACTGAATTTTCATGCCCCACAAGCTTTATAATTTTATTTAAGGGCGTCGTCACGAGGATGTGAAGTTACAGCATTGGCGAGGATTCGTTATTTTACCGTATGAGCGGAGAAAATGTTAATTTCCTTGCTTTTATGTATACTTTATTTGATTTTTTCTGTTTTTCCGAAAGAATGCAAACCATATTTTAGGGTCTTTTTTATACAGGTTGTGACACTGTTCGTACGGAAGTTCGCGACACTGACGTCTATCTTTTTAACAGTCTGTTATTCCTTCATGCAAATATTATCTCTTACAGAGACAGAATGCAAGCGGAATTGGACCTCGAGATATGGTGTTGCCATGGTATCGTTCATCAATCCCTATCCTCTTCTTATATATAACAAGTAGTTCCGTGAAGAACTATACAGCCGTTTCATATATCCTACTCATGTTAATTGCCTCTATCAACATACAAAATTTCAGTTTGAAGGTCGTGATAGATTCATAGATATTGAGAACCGTCTAAATATGTCAGATGGTCGCCAAGTTGGATTTTTATTTCTGTACTATCAATTACGATTATTGAGTAGGTGTGGTATTCAAACTTCAATCGCATGATTAGAACACAAGAAATAAAAACGAGATTTTAAAATTTCGCACAGCTGCCATCGTGTGTTTATGATAACAATTCAAATAAATTAGATGCCTTTGGATCAAAATTTGTATAAGCATTTAACGTGCAACGTTTCACTGCATTCGAATAGTAAATTCGCGAGAAACGTCGATTTAAATATTTATACTTCGCGTCGCCGCCATGTTGGATTTGTGCTCACCAGGTTAGTGAAAGTCCTATAGGAGAACATATGTTCATAGCCTCAATGAACATAAAAAATTTCAGTTGGATTGCTGTAAAAGATTCATAGATATTGAGAACCGTCTAAATATTTCGGATGCTCGGCATTTTGGATTGTTATAAGTATAGGCCATAGAGTTATGTACCATTCAAGGACAATTATTGCCTAGGTTCATTATTCAAACTTTCACTTCGATCGCATGATCACGACACAAGAAATAAAAACTTAATTTAAAAATTTCGCACAGCCTCTATCTTGAGGTTATATAAACAATTGAACTATATTAGATGCCAGTGCATTACAATATGTAAAATCATTTACTGTACCACATTTCACTGCGCTCAGAGAGTTAAATCACGAGAAAAGTCTATTAAAATGTTTTAACTTCGCTTGGCCGCCATGTTGTTGAGTTTTTACCTGTTTTCTTGAAAACAATGCTTTGTATTAGAAAGTTTATCTTAAAATCATTTTGCTCTATGTATATTTTATTATACTAATTTGTAAATAAAGAAACACTATGTTTAGTGTTTTTGTTTTATTGCCGAGTTCTATGTTATCATAAGGTGGTTCTGGGCCAGGGGCTAATGCGCAAGATGGCGGCCGCGCACAACTCCCTCATGCTATTCTTATGGACGGTTCGGACCTGGCACAGGGGCTACTGTGCAAGATGGCCGCCACACCCTGAGGCAGTAGGATGACGTTATAAATAATGTTTACAAGGAGACTGTTGACCTAGTAGATTTGAATATTTTAAAGCAATAACTAACAAGTAACGTAACCGTGTCTTACAGAGTTATGACCTACCGTACCTACAACCCTCTAACAGAGGACTTATACAACTAGTCAAAGCTTGCTCAATCACTCAGTTAATTCGCTGTTTATAAAACAATTACAAAACCTCAGCCATTCATGACATGGTTTTGAAAGTAAATGCTGGGATTGTGCCTAACATAAGACCATGGCCACTCCCTTCCTAATTGTTAACTGAATATCAGACATAATTCCACACTCAAATACACGGTGCTAAATAAACATGTTGTCCAAATATTCAAATCTACTAGGTCATCAGTCTCTTTGTATTTAAATTAAAGCCAACACAAAAGCCTACATACAACAAACAAAAAAGCCAACATAAATAGCCAACATATATGCCAACATTTTACACTAAGCAAATGCTAGGATAGAATCTTTTGACAGGCCACGACTGTTTCCTTCCCAATAACACACGTTATCAGTCAAATTCAACACTCAACCAAGTACACGGGGTTATATGATGAAGGTTTACTCCAAGCAAATGCTAGGATGGAACATTTTGATAGGCCACGGCTGTTTCATTCCCAATACACACACACATATTAATACAGTCATCACAATAACACAGGTTACCAGACAAATTCTTCACTCAACCAAGTACACAGGGTTATATGATGAGGGTTTACTCCAAGCAAATGCTAGGATGGAACATTTTGACAGGCCACGGCTGTTTCATTCCCAATACACAAACACATTAATACAGTTATCACAATAACGCAGGTTACCAGACAAATTATACACTCAACCAAGTACACAGGGCTACATAATGATGGTTTTCTCCAAGAAACTGCTAGGATGGAACCTTTTGACAGGCCAAGGCTGTTTCCTTCCCAATAGACACACACATTAATACAGCTATCACAACAACACAGGTTATCAAACAAATTCTACACTCAACCAAGTACACGGGGCTATATGGCGATGGTTTACTCCAAGCAAATGCTAGGATGGAACCTTTTACCAGGCCACGGCTGTTTCCTTCCCAATACCCACACACATTAATACAGCCATCACAATAACACAGGTCATCAGACAAATTCTACACTCAACCAAGTACACAGGGCTATATAATGATGGTTTACTCCAAGCAAATGCTAGGATGGAACCTTTTAACAGGCCACGGCTGTTTCCTTCCCAATACATACACATATTAATACAGCCATCACAATAACACAGGTTATCAAACAAATTCTACACTCAACCACTGGGACATATGGGTCATCAACCCCGTGTTGTTATGTTTTTAACTGTTTACATGAACAGGGACATATTACTTATTAGCCCCATGTTGTTTAGTTTTTACCTGTTTTCTTGAAATGAACAGGGATATATTGGTCTCTAGCCCCGTGTTGTTAAGCTCTTATCTGTTTTCTTGAACAGGGATATATTAGTTATAAGCCCCGTGTTGTTAAGTTTTTATCTGTTTTCTTGAACAGGGATATATTAGTCATTAGTCCCGTGTTGTTAAGTTTTTACCTGTTTCATGATCAGGGACATATTAATGATTAGCCCCATGTTGTTATTTTTTTCTTGAACAGGGATATATTGGTCATTAGCCCCATGTTGTTAAGTTTTTATCTGTTTTCTTGAACAGGGATATATTAGTTAACCCCCGTGTTGCTAAGTTTTATCTGTTTTCATGAACAGGGATATATTGGTCATTAGCCCCGTGTTGTTCAGTTTTTATCTGTTTTCTTGAACAGGGATGTATATGTCATTAGTCCCGTGTTGTTAAGTTTTTACCTGTTTTCTTGAACAGGGACATATTAATGATTAGCCCCTTATTGCTATTTTTTTCTTGAACAGGTATATATTAGACATTAGCCCTGTGTTGTTATGTTTTTACCTGTTTTCTTGAAATAAACAGGGATATATTGGTCATTAGTCCCATGTTGTTAAGTTTTATCTGTTTTCTTGAACAGGGATATATTAGTCATTAGCCCCGTGTTGCTAAGTTTTTACCTGTTTTCTTGAGAACAAACTTGTTTTCGTGGACTTTGTAACCTTACATATCAGCAATCAGTATTCTAGGCATGGTTACTTCTTTCTTCACCGCTGCTTTTATTATTATTCTTATTATTATTATTATTATTATTATTTATTTACCATAAATCGTACAAGAAGTATGGAAGGCCTAGTGAAAAGGGGCAAGCCCCAAATACATATTTCATGCTTCACAGGCGCAGTTTATATCTACTTTTGTTTTAACAATATTTACATGTTTTACAAAGATATTTGCAGTATTTACATATTTATAATATTGACATAGTACATTTTTCCTGTTCACTCACTCTCTCACGCACGAGCTTTCATAACCTCAATCACTCCATACATTCATTCATTCCATTGAGATACTCATTCATTCAGCGAAACAATCGATCACACATGAAAAATCCACAGCCTGCTTCCAGTCTCCGACCGGGTCAGGAATGGAATGAATGAAGCCCCCATCTAGCGGCGAGGATATGAACTGTGCCGGCTGCCGAGGCCTGATGCACTCCTCTGGGGGCAATGATTAAATGATTAAACTTATGACAGATGAAATGAAATGATAGTGGAGAGTGTTGCTGGAATGAAATTTTGACAGGGAAAATCGGAGTACCCGGAGAAAAACCTGTCTGCCCCGTTCTGTCCAGCACAGATCTAACATGGAGTGACCGGGATTTGAACCACGGACCCAGCGGTGAGAGGCCGGCGTGCTGCCGCCTAAGCCACGGAGGCTACACAATCAATCACACATACATACGTTTATTTATAAAATGTGCCTTTTTATGTACGGCTTGAATTTCCGAAGAGGCAAGATCTTGCCTTCCCCTGGCAGCACGTTCCCTAACTGCGCAGATCGGCCGTAGGAACTTGTCAGGTAAGCATTGCTACGTGTGAAGTGCGGTACGAGAGTTACACCTCGTCCTCTTCGAACTGAGCGATATGCCAATGACAGTCGGCAAAAATGGTCAATATTAATGGACCCTGTAAGGGATTTTTTGAGAAAAATTAGATCAATTTGTTTGGCTGTTGCCTCTATAGATGGAAATTTTGACAAAGGGGAAGGGGAATAACGAGCTATTAGCATCTCTGCGCGGCGCTGTACATGCTGGAGCTTGTTCATGTTTTCCGCTGTAGTGGGATGCCAAGCAGGTAAGCCGTACGTTAATATCGGACGGACCATGCATATGTAAGCCGTCCTGAAGGCTCTAGGTTTACAACCTCTCATGTTTCTGTACAAGAAACCCAGAACTTTGGTGGCCTTACAGGTACATCTTGCATCTTCACTTTCAATGTTCCAATTCAGGGTGTCGGAGATTGTTACCCCTAATAACTTTAAGTTTGTACACTGTGGGATGACACTATTCATAATTTTGTATTCATTCTCAATGTGTTTTTTTTACCTAGTTATTCTTATGTGTTAACATTTTTGTACATTTATATTTAAATTATTCACTGAACACCACAGCGATAAGTTGTCCAGATCTGATATAAGACAGAGGGAAACTTCTTCACTTTTAATGCACCTGTATAGCACGGTGTCATCTGCATATAGTGACATTGATGAGGTGATACAGCCAGGAAGATCGAGCACATATATAGTGAAAAGAAGCGGTCCGATCACAGAACCCTGGATCACTCCAGAAGTAACTTGAACAGCCTGTGATCGAGCTCCTCCGTACACCACACACTGCGTTCGACCCTCTAGGAATGACCTCACCCACGCAAGTAAGCTACCCCGTTTGTTAAGCTGCTGTAGCTTTAACAAAAGTCTTTCATGAGACACTTGATCGAAGACCTTAGCCCAATTCAGTGCAATGCAGTCTACTTGTTTGACTTCTGGCTGATTCAAGTAGAACTGAAACTCATCAACGACTTTTGTCAATAGCGTAGTGCAAGAACGACCCGGAAGAAAACCGTGCTGGTTTGGGTCGAGCATATTGTTCTCCCGCAGGAATTCCAGCACATTCTTTGCTACTAGCCTCTCCATACATTTACAAATTATAGATGTTAGACACACCGGTCTGTAATTTGCAAAATCTTCTCTGTCACCTTGCTTATAGATTGGCACCACGTTAGCACATTTCCACCCACACGGTACAGAACCTTGGTTGATAGACAGGTTGAATAACGCACACAGAGAGGGCGCTAATGCTTCCGCACACTGCTCTCTGTCAACTAACCAATAGTCCTACTATTGGCACACCTTATGTTAAACAATTGGTCACATGTTTGGCTGTAAAAATAAGCAAATAGATTAGAAATGTTTTTATTTGTTTTCTTGAAAACAAACTTGTTTTTGTAAGGTATTTATGTTCCTCATTAACTGTACTGCTTTTATAATACATTTTCTCTATTTCATTAAACTCAACTGTGGTGCAACATTTGCAGAGATTGTTAGTCTCAACAGGTACGGTATATAAAACAAGCCTCATAGTGTGTGAGCATTCCTTTGTGTTCTGACCGAGCCATCATCAACATGGATAGTAAATGTGATAATTTATCCTTTCCTGTATCTCCACCAATACAGGAAGGGGATATTGCTACTAAACACTATGTAGATAGTTTGTTGGGTGCTAGCTCAACAGCTGCTGATGTGACCAAACAGTATGTTTCGGATACAGTATCTCACGCCATAAACACATTGGATGCAAACCAAAACCAAGAGGAGTTTAGCAAACATGTAGAGATGTGATTAATCAACTATCCAAATCTCTTGAATCTCTTGTTCAATCTATGATAGAGTTTAAAACAAAGATTAACATTAAAACTACAGCTGTTCACCTGAATCAAAAACGTTTAACTGGGCTTTTAGAACCAATAGAACAAAACGATGCAACAACTGTCAGCTATATCCAGTATGATCTACAAACCCCTGCTCATCAATGCAGTGAAACAGAAGACAAAACCATTGAATTAACAGATTTATTTAATAATATGTTTGATTTAGACAATGGAAATGAAACCATTTCTCTGCGTTATAAACGACTTAGTAAAGTGTATGTAGCCTACGAAGATGATGATGCTGTCAACTTGAAACAACTCAAAGATTTTGCTGCTTCCAGCAAAGCGTTGCATAAAGCAAGTAAGGAACTAATGGAGAAAATTACTACTATTAACACAGCTGTGGATAATCAGTACATTCGCTTATCCTCCTTAGAATCTTAGAGTAAGTTTTTAGAGCAAAATCAAACATCCCAATTTATTCTTCAAATTCAAGGTCAACAGCGACAAAGCATTTTTAATAACAGATTTGTATTGCGTACAGGAGTATTATACTTTACCATTCAAAGGAGAACTACGACTATTTACACTTAACCCTAGCAATGATGTTATTTGGTTTAAAAACAAAAATCAAATCACCACCACCCAGTTTATTGATGTTGATATTGGTGATAAACTCTATTTTAAAATTAAACCAATTCCAGGACATGAAGCTCTGTATAATCCAAACATGTACGCTGATTTTGAATATCATATTATTAACATTCCCCTATGGTGGATTCCTATTAGAATAATGTACAATGTAAATCTAGGTTTTTTAACTAGTTTATGTGTTAACTTAGAGACTATACAATTGTTGTATTCCTTTTTTTCAATAAATTATGTATATAACAAATACCAGTGGCTTACTTTTAGTGTAATATCTCAACCCCTTTCCCTTACACATCTAATCAAACTCTTATCACTGCAACCTGCGCGTTCTAGTAATAACAGTTATAAATAGAAGGTCTAGCAGCCAATAGTGGAACTATTTGTTCACTCAGTTACACTCGCCTATGCCCGGCTTCTTTCGCTAACCACCTAAACCACAACAGCGCATTCTAGAAGCCAATGGTGGAAATATTTATTGTGGAACTCAGCTCGGCAACGTTCGGCTTCCTTTGCCGGCCAAAACCAGTTCCCCCAATCCCATCAGCGCTATAAAGCTGACCAGCACCAACTACTCACCATCAGTATGCTGGCCAGAACAGGCCAGGCAACACCTGGGACCTGCTCACAGGCCAGGTTCCCCAACCTCTGCCCTCCACCCCAACCCCTCCCGTCCGCCCCAGCCCCTCCCCTAGCCACCACCCCAGCCCCTCCCCTAGCTTCCACCCCAGCCCCTCCCCTAGCCTCCATCCCACCCCTTCCCCTAGCCTCCACCCCAGCCACTGCCCTAGCCTCCACCCCAGCCCCTCCCCTAGCCTCCACCCCACCCCTTCCCCTAGCCGCCACCTCAACCCTCAACTCCTCCCCCTCCACAGCCACCCAACCCACCCCCCTTGCCCTCAGTGGGTCACGTGACCAGGAGAAAAAGTGGATGAGCTTCAAATTGTTCCAGAAACCACTTTGCTATTCTACTCCGGTACCGTAGTTTTGAGATGAGTGCCCCGGAATATGATAAATGATACAATGGTGGTATTTCCCTGAAGGTAGTATTGAAAATATTGTATTAGATGGCTGCTGTCAGCGTCGGTAATCACATTTAGATTAATCAGGTAACCAGTCCTCATCGTGGAGCTTAAAATGAGGTAAGTTACTCAGCTACACAGATGAGCTTAAGGATCTAATTACTACATTGTGTCCTTTCTTACAATGCATGCCACGTATGGATTTACGTCGATTTGGTGATATTTTGGCAAAAGAGCGGAACTATGGTGTTCAGGTCTTCCAAATTTTTGATAGGAGCATGGAAAAGTGCTACTCACGCAGCCGTTTAACTTTAAACGTACATTTTATACCCTTCGTTTATAATTTTCGTTTGTACACTATTTCCCAGAACTGGCAGTCTAAGCCTAAATATGCAAGTTATGATTTTTATGGTTACTGATGATCAGATATCTTTTCAAATTGCAGGTTGTTACGATTAAGCATCAAGTCGAGCTTAATCATTATATTGTGAATAATATACTGTCCAACCAATCTAATGCAAATACTTTTTTTTTTTTTTTTAAATTTATGTATTTATGTCTCATAAGTACATGTTACGCATCCAAAATTGCCAGTCTTGCAAGAGGGTTCCATTGAAATCATATTCAACATTACGAAGTCTATCGCCATTGAATTCACAATTTTGTCTACATTCGATAGAGAGTGCGAATCTTAGTCGATTTGATTACGGCACAAACATTGCGGGACAATTTAACAACTGTATTATAAATTGCTTGGATTGTAGAAAATGTATCACTGCAGGTTAAGAATCTACAACTATAAATGGTAGATTTCTGTTCATTCGTAGCAATAATCACTTTGTTCTCAGGAAATGAGTCACTGTACTATTGCATACCTTAAAAATAAAAAAGTACAGCATTTCGCGGCAAAAATAACGATCGCAGAAAGGCAAGCCAGCGTATAAAATGGCGTGAATATAATACAGTCAGGTCCATATATAGGGTTCTTGACGCCTCTGGCCAAAGGAAAGGCAACTTTGCTGCCCGCGACTTGGAATATGAAGACTTATTAAAGTTTCCATAACATATGGGGCTGTTTCTTCACCTGGTTAGCAAACTTCTTAACAAAGAATTGTTTTTAGGTTGCTAAGTTGCCTGCAAATCAGGCAATATATCAAAAGGTCCAAACTTTTTGGACCATTGTTATCGAACCATGTTTTTCTATCACCTGGTTATAAAAGTTAATAGATTTGTTAACAAAAAGTTTTTTTTGGGTTGTTAAGCTGATAATATTTCCTGCAAATCGAGAAATATAACAAGGTGGCCAGAGAGTACAAATAAAAAGAACTTAATACAAAGAATTTACATTAAATGTTATCAGATATCATATACAACCAATGTGCAAAACAATTATTTAAATATCGGTAACAACTTTAGGATTTCCTCATTAGTACAATTTCACTTTCAAGTCAGCTTAACAGCAAGAACAGCAAGGTGACTAAGACGATCCTTTTATTCATGTTCTTAAATAATCAACATTGCCAAATAGCCCCACTGATCCGTTGGTCTGTCATCAAAACAATACTGCCAACCTCGCCCTTATGGTACTATGTAATACAAAGAAGCACCCAGTTCAGTCTCTACTGCGCAGCACTCAGTTCACCGCTCTAATTAGGCTAGTGTGTGCAATATTTTGCTTCTCTGTAATGATAATTTTTTTCCTCGGCTGAAATGAGTGTTTTTTTTGTTATCTGCTCTTTAATTACTATGCAGTATATCGCTCCGTTTTAATAAATATGTGTAGTTTTTTCGCACAACTGTGGTTTTGTAAATGGTCACAGCCTAACGCGCCCAGATCAATGGTTTTGTGTCAACCGTGCCCCGCTATCTACGCGCGACTCAGGCCACACCTACACCTGACCTTCAAACCTTCGTTATGTCCAATCCAATGATTTTTGACAAAGGTTACAGTCTTAACGCGCAAAGACCAATGGTTTTGTGTCAACCGTGCCCTGCTAGCTGCGCGCGGCCAAGGCTACACCTGACCTTCTAACCTTCGTTTTGTTCAATCCTATGGTTTTTGACAATGGTTACAGCCTTACGCGTACAGACCAATGGTTTTGTGTGAACCGTGCCCCGCTAGCTGCGCGCGGCCAAGGCTACACCTAACCTTCTAACCTTCGTTTTATCCAATCCAATGGTTTTTTACAATGGTTACAGCCTAACGCGCACAGACCAATGGTTTTGTGTCAATCATGCCTCGGTAGCTGCGCTTGGCCAAGGCCACACCTACACCTGACCGTCGTTTTGTCCAATCCATTGGTTTTTGACAATGTTGACATTCTAACGCCTACAGACCAATGGTTTTGTGTCAACCGTGCCCTGCTAGCTGCGCGTGGCCAAGGCCGCACATGCACACGACCATTCTAACGTTAGTTTCATCCAATGCAATGGTTCTTGAAAATGGTTACGGCCTAACGTGGCCAGATCAATGAGTTTTGACAATGCTTACAGCATACTTCGTCCAGATTATCTTTTATAATCAACAGTGATTTTGTATCCCACTTCATTTTATCAACAGTGATTTTGTATCCCACATGTTGGCAACAATGTGTGTGCCTCGGTGCGTGCCGCTAGTGAGTCTTGATGACAGTTGAATGAGATGCATGCACTGTCGATACGTTTCAATAAATAAAATCACATATTTACGAACTTTAGCACATATATGAGGTTCAGTAGTGACCATGGTTGCTAATTTAAATACATAATATCAGCCCAAACAAATCCACACGTCGTGCAAGTCGCGAACTAGGTATTCGTTTGCCAACTGTGTGGAAGATTATGTGGAAACGACGACATCAGAAACCATATCGCATACAGCTGTTGCATTGTTTACGGCCAAACGACCGCACCATCAGACGCGAATCTTGTGAACTTTTTCAGGAAGCAATGGAAGATGATGTTTTTTCCCCCGACTCGTGCTCAGTGATGAGGTGACGTTCCACCTAAACGGTAAAGTAAATCGGCACAACGTCCGCATATGGGTCACGGTAAATCCCAATGTTACAGTGGACATTGAAAGAGATTCTCCAAAGGTAAATGTGTTCTGTGCTGTGTCACGTAGCAACGTTTACGGACCGTACTTCTCTCCTGGAAAAACTCTGACTGGTATGACGTACCTTCATATTTTACAAGACTGGTTGTTTCTAAGACTGTTAGCTGATAACCCACACTTCATATTCCAACAAGACGGAGCACCGCCTTATTGGCAGTGAGAAGTGCGTCGCCATCTGAACGAGGAACTTCCAAACAGGTGGATTGGGTGAGGTGCTCAGGATGATTTGGCGCTCTTCAGTTGGCCCCCGAGGTCTCCAGACCTTACAGTTTGTGATTTTATTCTTTGGGGATACGTGAAAGAGAATGCCGACAACATTGGCTGACCTACAGGATCGCATCACTGCTGCGCTGGTGAACATTGGCAAGGACATGCTGAAACGTGTAAGGGCTGAGCTTGGCTACTGTGTGTCGTATAACACGAGTAGAGCACATAGAACATTTGTAATCATGTGTATGAAACTTAAGAATGTGCTTTTTCATACGAGGTATGATTCACTATTTGGTATGTAATACTATGTGAAATACATTCCTCCAAAACCCGATGAATCATTTGTAATCACCCTCTACATTGCAAATAGGCGCACAATATTTGCCATGGACAATTACACTGCACCGTACAAGCGTGCGCATGTTCAGTCACCGAGTTCAAAAAATGGGTTGTTAGCAGCTATGGGCAAAAAATACGAGTATAAACATTATATTCGGAACAGAGGGTATTATCCTATTCTCATCACACTGCATTAATTGTGGTGACCAAAGCCAAACTGCAGGGGCGTAGTCACCGTATGTACAATTTCTAACGTCACGAGGACAATGTTTCCAAATTCCTGTTTCCAACACGAGGAAAGAGTTACTGAAGGCAGCCACTGGACTGTAGCTTGATATGATGACTTCAGACCCGAGAGGTTTAAAACACCGCCAAAACATATTTTTGATGTTCAAACGCAGTGTGATTTGGAATACTGTCTAATGCTGTTATTCATCAAGTGAATGTGATAACTTTGATAAGCAACTCTGCTTCCGGCACTATCACGTATCCCCAAAGAATAAAATTACAAACTGTAAGGTCAGCAGACCTCGGGGGCCACCTGAAGAGCGCCAAATCATCCTGAGCACATCATCCAATCCACCTGTTTGGAAGTTCCTCGTTCCTATGGCGACGTACTTCTCCATGCCAATAAGGCGGTGCTCCTATGTGATAGGTGGTCACCCAGAGCTTTTCCTTTTACAGAAGCAGCCTGTGTCCTTGAACTGTAGATGCCATCGCAGAATGCTTTGGTGGGTTGGTGACTGTATGTTAGGGTGCTGTCTTCGGAAAGCACGCTGCACGGTAATGACGGATTCTGTCTTCTCATATTACAACACACAAAATTAGTCGCCATTTCGTAAACTGTTATCACCCAGCCACCCGGTGAGTAACAATGAAACCTTCAGTGACAAAAACAAATCTTTAAAGTATGTTCTTTCGTTTGGTTATTAGTACAAGTGGGTGGGCATTATATATTTGAAGTTATAAGACGTCAAAACCCAATGAATAATTTGTATTCACCCTGTAGATGTAAAACTCTTAGATGCAAACCACAACTATTTTGCAATCGCGATCGCAACTTGTGCTAACTCCGTCGTTAGAAGAGGTGGATTCGATTCCCACCTCATACATCCTGGAAGTGGTTTTTTGTGGTTTCCCAATTCGACTCCATGCAAATGCTGGGATGGTTCCTAACTTAAGGCCATGGCCGCCTCCTTGCCAATCCTCACCTGAATTACAAATACACACACTACTACAGCCTTCAGACTTTTCTTATACATAGGCTTACACACAAAAGTACACGGGGCTAAATGACCACAATAACAAGGCTCCTCCAATGAAACAACAATATGGTATGACTACGCTCTCCAACCTTTTGTTGTGGTGCATTTATAACAATTTTTCCTTATATTATGACTGCATAATTTTGAAATGGTTTTAAGCATCTAATTTGGCTAATCCCTTTCTCTACATTGGCCGGTGAGGAGTGCAATATAGCATTTGTCAAGGAAGCTTATAATAAGCCCCATTATATTCTCAACTCCTTGACAACATTTACATTCTCACCCCTTCATCCAGCAACCCTGTCGATGTCATCTGCCTCCAGGACAGGATCTACACCATGAGTGAAGAAATGGGAGACCTTCCTTGTAGAATTGCTGCAATATACATCAGAAGAAAACAAAAATGTGTAATATGAAGAGTCAATAAAATAGAGAAATAAAATTTAATTTCAAAATCAGATCTGTACAGTTTACATTAATTTAATGTGTTCCAACCTGTAAGTATTTATATACAGTAAAAATTGTAACATTATAAACTTACCTGTCAGTGTCTCAATGCATCTCTCATCCTAAATGCTGCATTTCATATGCACTGATTTGTCAACTAGTCAGAATGCAGTTAATCTGAAATTAGGAAAAAAAAGAAGCAACATACTATGCTAGAATGTGAATGCATGCTGTTCGATTTGAAATTCGACTCTTAAACCTGCTTTTCCTAGGGTGAATTGAAAGCTAGCATGACACTTGGACAACACACCAGAATGAAAACTCAGCAATTCTTCTAGGTTTGTGCCGTGTCTTGTGTGGGGTTTCGCCTAGGACACAAAGCTAGGCTCATCGGCGGGCTCTTGGTGTCCCCGCCCTGTGGGGGTCCGGGCGGGGACACCAAGAGCCCGCCGATGAGCCTAGCTTGGTGTCCTAGGCGAAACCCCACACAAGACACGGCACAAACTTAGAAGAATTGCTGAGTTTTAATTCACCGGCCGTGAAAGCCAATATACCATCTTTTTGGAAGCCTTCATAGGGAGGTTAAGGCTGCTTGAGCTTTTAGTTCTCGTAGTCAAGTGGTGCAGTTGCACCTTATATAAAGGGAGGTGGCGCGCAGTTCGTCACTCCTGTGGGGGTCCGGGCGGGGACACCAAGAGCCCGCCGATGAGCCTAGCTTGGTGTCCTAGGCGAAACCCCACACAAGACACGGCACAAACCTAGAAGAATTGCTGAGTTTTAATTCACCGGCCGTGAAAGCCAATATACCATCTTTTTGGAAGCCTTCATAGGGAGGTTAAGGCTGCTTGAGCTTTTAGTTCTCGTAGTCAAGTGGTGCAGTTGCACCTTATATAAAGGGAGGTGGCGCGCAGTTCGTCACTCCTGTGGGGGTCCGGGCGGGGACACCAAGAGCCCGCCGATGAGCCTAGCTTGGTGTCCTAGGCGAAACCCCACACAAGACACGGCACAAACCTAGAAGAATTGCTGAGTTTTAATTCACCGGCCGTGAAAGCCAATATAACACCAGAATGACTTAGCTGCCCTTGTGAGTGTATGTTTGTCATGTCTAATAATTAAGATATTCACTAGATGTGAAAATATTCTCTATATAAAAAGGCTTAACGTGGGCACTATGTTCACTGGTTCAGTGAAACTCTTAGGAAAATAGCAGAAAGAAGGCAAAACATACAATAAAAGTACTAATTTTAAAATGTTATTTATGACTAGCTAGTTCTTTCATTTCTGGCCATTACTTGTGTGCATAACGGAATTCATGGCTTGTGTCGTATAGTACCACACTTCACGCAGTCAATACCATGCTGGCGTTATACCATACGTCCTATTTACCTTGTTTCGACGAGCTGGGAAACATTTATAGCAGGTAAGAATACAGACTCTTAAAACTATGAAGTGTGTGGAATTGTCCACAGGTTATTGGAAGTTTTTAAACTGATTATTAAATTGTACCATAACATGGCGGTAGGTAATTATACTCAAGCTAGTATTTTTAACGTGGCCTTAAATGTTATGATTGGTCAGGTATGTGGTGCAGCCTATATGGCCCCATGTCTACTACATGCAAGTTGCGAGATTGGATCCTGGCACACAGGAGGCCTGTGTCTGTATATATACTGACATTTTGCAGAACCCCACCAGGGCATAATTCTGTCACCCTGGGATCTCAAACCGTTGCAATTATTGAAAACGTTAAACCAATGCTATCAAATTTCTCAATTTTTAGCCACAGGATCTCCTTTTTATGTCGACCATGCATTAATCGGGAATTGAACCTGGTTTGCCTTGGTGAGTAACAGGCAGCTAAAACACTAGCAATCATACAGCTCCCTTCCCACTAAAATTAGACATCTCATCGATTATACTAAATTATGAAACGGATTCTATAGTAAAGCCACAGTACTTTCGACATGACGTTTCAGTACTAGGCTACAGTTTTGTTCCCTAAATCAGGTCATCGCAAACGAAACTCTATTTGTCGTGATATATTGAGTTGAAAGACTGGCTGTGATTGGCTAGTTAAAGTGTTTACCTTCCGACCGCTACATAACTTTAGGGTAAAACTGTAACTTCAAGTAGGAAGTAATGATGGCTTTACTATTGGCAGGTGGCTAAAATATTTTTGACAGCTAATTTTCAGTGAGCATTGTTGCGCTTCCAGGGATTGGTTTTTTAAAACAAGAGGTAATTTCATTACTCAAGTTTTTATGATGAACTGTTGACTTTGGTGTCGTTTCTGAAGATTTAAAATTTCTCTAACAGTATCTTTCCTTATTTTCAAAAGTAAAAGCAGTAATTCTCTCGAATGCTTAGGTGCATAATTTTATTGTAAAGAGCAAAGGAGGTCAGGTTGCAGAATGTCGATATTAAAATCTAGGTTAGTTAAGTTAGTTATTGTTGTATTAAGAGGCAGAACTATGAGGTCAGCGGCCCCTCTTAACACTGATTAAATTATAAAAATTTGGAATGGAATTGAAAAACTAGAGGTAGATACCTACATCTTAAAAGACCGAAAATTAATAAAACAAAAATTAAATAAAACTAATGATTAAACAAAAATTACGGAAATACAAAGAAATCATCATTCAAAAACGAACGAGTCGTTGAATCAATGTTCACTGGAAAATTTAGATTGCTGGCCCTAACCCACTCTCGCTTATAAAGCGGATGACGAGATCAGAAGCCACCGCGTCATCGGCTAATACAAGTTTGAGTGTCATCTGCAAACCAAGGTTTCTTCGTAAGTCAGCAAGATCCACACACTCTGTTAAAATGTGGCCACGGTGAATATGGCTCCACACGTACAAAGTGGGGGGTTCTTCCCTTCTCATTAGGTACGAGTGGGTGGATCTTTAATGACCTATCCTTAGCCTATACGAAGTGACGGACTTCCTCCGTGACCGGAAAGAGCTCCGCCACAAGCGGGTAGTTCCCTTATCGCTCTCAGTTTACTGGGTATTGGATCAGCTACCCACTGACTCTCCCAAAATGACAGTACATGTCCGCGTAACTGAGAGCGAATATCTCTAGCAGGTGCCTCCATTGCTCGAGGTGGTAGTGATAACGCAGCTTTTGCAGCTTGATCCGCTAACTCATTTCCCGCAATTCCCATGTGGCTTGGAAGCCACAGAAAGGTGATTCGAGTGTCAGAGCTGCACAACCTGGCTAGCAGGTCATGGATTCGCTGCACTAGGGCTGTTGCGGGAAACGTGTAGCAAAACTCAAAGAGTCGGTATAAACGAGAATGTGGATTCGTCCACCCTGTAGTGCAAACTGCAGAGCTTCATAGATGGCAACGAGCTCCGCAGTAAACACACTATAGGCCTCAGGCAAAGAGATCTTGGTATTTGCACCATCAATAACGTAAGCACAACTCACCTTCAAACCATCCGTGTAGAGAATACCATCGTCCGGAAATTAGTGAAATTTACTGTGGAACTGCCTCCGATAAACGGAGGTATCCGTGTTAAAATTAGTACCTCGGTGTGGATCTAACTGAATTTCCGGACGTGGGACTTGCCACGGTGGCACCTCGCTAGGTGTTCGGATCATACAGGGACCTACAGCCACTCCTATTTCAGTACACGAGCTATCGAGTCTAATACCAACCGGCTGGTTGGCGTACCGCTGGTGGTATTGGGTAATGAAGAGAGCTCGATAGCTCGGATGTTGCGGCATTTGACGCACATTGGAAGCATATGCTAAAAGCATATGTTGGCGTCTATAATTTAGACGTGGAATACCCGTTTCGGCGAGTAGGCTGGGTATCGGGCTGGTCCGGAAGGCACCGGTAGCCAGCCCAACGCCACTATGGTGGATACTGTCCAGCATTTTCAAGGTTGCTGAACCGTATGCCACAGAACCATAGTCTAGCCGGGACAGGACGACGGCTTGTTAGAACCGTTGCAGCTCCGCACGGTCAGTCCCCCACATAGTGCCACTAACAAACTTTAGGTGATCAATGTTATTTAAGTACTGGTCAGTGTCGTGGTGAGGTGTGTCATGGCAATTGATGAGTGCTATGGGGCACTAGGATGAAACACTGGCAGCTTAATGGAAAGTCACAGTATTTCTTGGGGGTTATTTTAAATTTTACTAGAAGACCCGTGCTGCTCCGCAGCATTCACTTCAACAATCCTACAGCACTTCTGTCCATATTACATTTGCATGTCTTCATGCTAGTGACCTGAACAGACATTTACGGTACCGTCTCTTTTGGGTAAATGATGAAGTAGACTTATGAGATCAAATCTGAGGTGTCTGCCTGTCCTCTGTGTGTGTATCCCACTTTTTACCCTGCGTAGGCTTAAAAGGCGCACGGACGTCAGGCCGAGGTGAACAGCTAACTCCAAACACATAAGCTATACTCTTCTCTGAAGAATTAACTCGACACGACTCGGCAGTTTGATGCTGGCTGAAGCTAGGGTGATAGGTCGCTCGCAAGCTCGTAAACTCACTCTGAAGCTAGTAATTTAAATTTCCACTGAATGGAAATTGCTGGAAGAAATGAAAACGTAAAAACACAGTGGTCGATGTGGGAGCTGTCGCGGACTTTCTTGCAGAACTTTTCATGCTGAACAATTCTGTGAGAATATCGATTTTTTAAAAGACACATGGACGTTAGGTTTTTCTTCAATTCAAATCACTGAAATCGTAAATGCTCGGCTTCTTTGGTCATAAATAAATGATATTCTACCTAATCCTTCATCGAGAAATCATTTACAGAATGGTGAAAACCGCATCAAAATCCATCAAGTTGCTCTCGAGATTACCCGTTACATCCAAGAATTGGGATCTTTGTTTTATACTAAGTAGATAGAGACATCCACACAATTTAAGGCTACAGCGGTACAAATTGGTGTTTTGTCTACTTATGAACAATGGTATAAATTTAAAATAAAAGATGGGTCTCTTATATTTGAATTTAGAGATGTAACTCTTGGTTAACATATAGGGGTGTGCAAATTAATAGAATTAAATAAATAATTTTAATTAGTCGTAATTACTTTTATTCGAAATCATTTTATTGAACAACTTCTTTTTTGTCCTACTTAGTAGTGTTTCCTCTCCTGAGGAATTACACGTTTTCCCATAAGGAATTGCGTCTGGAAACTTTCAGATTATAGGATTACGAGGAGTATCTGAGCTGGGTCCATTTTCAATTTTTCATTGACTTTAGAATTCAAGTCAGGTGATTTCAATGCATAGTTCATGAGTCTTTGAATAGTTCATTAGCGTTCATCAGTTAAAAGACCCCAAATCCCTCCGCTCTAAATTCACATGTAAAGTTAGAGTGAAGTAATAAAAACGAAACGTGTGGCATTTTGCATTTGCAAGGCTCCTCTGTTAGTGGAAATTCTAAAAAATCATTTTAATTTGAGTTTCTTAAATGAAAATATTATTAGGAGTCTTGGTTAAACATTTGAAGTAATTTCATCGCCTTGTAAACATACTTAGTGCATTGAACCGTGAAAAGTAAAAATGCAATTTTGGAAAACTGACATCGCATCTAATAATATGCACATCTCTGTAAAGACAGCTATCGCCTCACCCCTACAGATGGAATAGTAAATAAAGGCGATTGATGAGAAATGAAAAGATAACTCACACAGATGGAATTAATATTTATTAAGCTGTAAATTTGATTGAGTATATCTTTGTTATAGAACTGAGGGAACGAAAAAAACAGGATGTAGGATAGTTATCACCGATGGAGGACAATAGTATTTTTTTGACCATTACCACAGGATAGTTATCGTATTAGTTATCGAATACGTAATGCTGTATGTGCATTTCTTTCTTGTACAATTTCTATGGACTTTATCCACTCTAAAAATCTCTTTCCCTGGATAATTAACACTGATGGAGTATTTTCTTTATTTTAATGCCCGCAAATGGCTTAATTTCAATTATTTCTCAAATTTCCTGGCTCCTCCCTTGAAGCGGCGATGCCATTTTACTGTCGACTCAGGGCTATTTCCGAAACTACATCTCTCGCATTCAATGCAATATTTTCAGATCTATATTTATCGAGTGCGTAACCGGCTCTCTGGTGACTGTTTAGTGACATCACCAGACAGCTGTGGCCTGGCAATCTGTGGTTGCACAACTTATCCATGCTTCACGCAATACGATGCAGTATTACCTTCTCAACTGACTTCAGAACTCCATTCTTAAGTCTGCACTAATTCTTTCTTTTACGAAATACAAGGATATGGGTTCGATAGTGTACCTCTCCCATGGGTTCAAATCTCCCCTCCTTAGATAAATAAATTTTCGAAGTATTGAGGAAATTTATTTAAGTATTTTCCATTGAAAATTTTCTTCTCTCAGTATCGAAGTCATCACACTATCTCTCAATACTTTCTGGTTACATTCTTATTAGAATCCCACGATGATTTGGGTTTTTTAATCACAGTCATATCCGGTAATAGTGTAGGCTGGGCACGCTCTGTCCCTACCCGTCCTTCCTTTTTATTTCATTCTGGACTATATGTCCTTGGAATGCCTTATTCCTTACGGGTGTGGTCTATCCCTACCCGTATCCTTATTTCCTCATTTTCATTTCTTAGCTTGCAATTTTCATCCTCAATTTGCTCAATTATTTCTTTCAATTCAACATATGTTCTCTCGAGCTCACATATACAGTTGAATGGTTGATCTATATTTTCATGATCTTGATCATGTTCTAAATTACTCCTATTTGTATCAAAAGTGGATTTATCACTGATGCTTTCTATTCTCATAACCAGGGCTTGCTCATTTGCTTCATCGAAGTCTTCGGGAGGATAATATAATTTCAGATTAGCTGAATTCATAGTCACTTCTTGATCCGTTTCACAGTGCCGAATTCTATATGCATTATTTCTTAAATCCCTTATTATTCTATACGGGCCGTGGTACATTTTCTGAAATTTCTTATACACGCGGTTCCCTGGATCAGAAATGGCTGGTCTTTTCACTAACACCATCTCTCCTGCTAGTAGTGGTCGATGATACATTTTGTGCCTGTTTCTTCTTTGCCTTCTATCGGCTTGAGCTTTCAGATGCTCAAAAGCTCATCTAATCCGTACCTCTCTTCCAGGCTGAGCGTCTGTTGGTCTAGGAACGACCAGACTCCATGGTCTCTCAGGTTGCTCATTCCGATGCAACGTTATTGGTATCTCTCCCGTCGATTGATGTATCGTATTATTAATGCAGAATTCTATGATGTCGAGGGTGTCTATCCATTTCCAATTTTCCTCGGCACAGTATATCCTACAATATTTGGCCGTTTCCCTCATAACTACCTCTACAGGATTTGCCTCAGGATGGCGAATGCTTAACAGGATCTGGCGTATTCCAAGCCTCTCTAATTCCTGTCTAAATTCTATACTTGTAAAGCAACTACCGTGATCCGATAAAAAGTTCTCTGGTTTACCCAGAATAGGTATCACTTTTTCTTCGAGTCGCTTAAGACCTATTTGGTACTAATCTTCTGTATGGGAGGAAGAACAACCATTTTTGTGAAGACATCCATAGCCACCATTATGTGTCTGATTCCTCTCCTGGCCTTTGGCAAAGGTACAAATTTTTCAATAGAGATGATTTGACCTGGTCTCTCGGGTAACAGTGGTATCGGCTTTTGTCTCATCAAAAACGCATTTGGCTTAATTCTTTGGCATATGTCACATGTCTTCAACGTATCCCTTACAGTTTCTCTCAGTCTCGGCCATACAAATGCTTCTTTCAGCATCGAGACTGTTTTGTCGACTCCCATGTGTCCAAAGGATCTATGGGCTAACCATACCATTTTCCTCTGAAAAATAGCAGGTACAACGATCCTCAATCGAGTATGGTCAGAGTCCGCAAACTTATATAATTACCCGTTGAAAAAACTAGAATCTTGAGATATCTTGCTAGCTTCAGTATACGCAGGCGTTCCCCTTATCAAACTCCCCTCCAAGAAAGATATGAGCATGTTCATCCATGGGTCTTCACCTTGTCGTTGACCAATGCATCTTAATTCATCCAATGTACGCAGATCTCTGTCTTCTAAATCAATAGCCATTACTTCCTCTTTTGTGGACTCTGGCTGTCTACTTAAGTAATCTAGAACAACGTTTTCCTTTCCTGGGCAATATTCTATGTTTACATCGAACTGCTGTATATATAAAGCCCAACGCATCAACCTTTGACTGGATAAATCAGTCTTCATCAAAAATGTTAAGGCTTTATAATCTGTTCTTAACGTGACTGGACATGCACAATCTTCCGCCAAAACTACAGAGCATGCAATATCGCTAACAGCTCGATCTCGCTGATTGTATAATTTTTCTCGTGTGGTTTCAGTCTTCGACTAGTGAAAGCTAGATAATTTTTCCTATCAGGGTTATCCGGGTCTTCCTGATATAGCATCGCTCCTGTTCCAATCTGGGATGCGTCAGTCTGTATTACAAATCTCTGATTAAAATCAGGATATCCTAGCTTCACATAATTTAGGAGCATTTCCTTGGCCTCTACAAATGCTTTTTCCATTTCCTCCCTCCATTTCCACTTGCCACCCTTCTTCAGAAGGTCCTGCAGTGGTGCAACAGTTTTGGTGTATGACGGGCAATGTCCTGAGAAAAATCCAATTAATCCCAAAAACTGGCGAACATTTTTCACTCTCAATGGCCTGGGAAAATTTCTTATTGATTCTAATTTGCATGGATTTGGTTTGACACCATCGTTGTCAATCACATGCCCCCAAAACGTAACTTGTCTTTGACAGAAGTTCGATTTCTTCAAGTTAATCCTAAAGTTAGCCCTTCCCAAATCTTCAAATAACTTCTTTAAATTTTTCATGTGTTCCTCTACATTTTCTGAGGTAAGTAATATGTCATCTACATAACGGATAGTGCAATCATTTACTTCCTCTGATAGGTTGCGATCAAGTGATCTTATTAGTGCTGATCCTGCTGTCTTCAAGCCAAATGGACATCTCTTAAAGCAATATGTTTGCTGATCGAACGAAATCCAGTTAAGAGACTGGTTTTCTCTTCAAGTTCGAGATGATGATATGAAGAAGTCATGTCAATATTCGTGAAAATCTTCTTGCCTTTAAATTTCCTCAGTATTTCTTTTAAGGGTGGTGCCGAATCATTTTCTGGTATAATCTTGACATTCAAATTTCTGGCATCCAAACACACCCTTACTGAGCCATCCGGTTTACTCACAATTACTAATGGACGTACATATGGTGTTGCCATCTTTTCTATAACACCTGCGTCACTCATTTCCTGCAGTGTTTTCTTAGTTTGTGTGTAATGTTTTTTCTGCTACCGGGTATGGATTTTGTCTAAACGGTGCCCAATCCTTCACTTGAAATGAAAATGAAAATCCACAGCCTGCTTCCAGTCTCCGACCGGGTCAGGAATGGAATGAATGAAGCCCCCAACTAGCGGCGAGGATATGAACTGTGCCGGCTGCCGAGGCCTGACGCACTCCTCTGGGGCAATGATTAAATGAATGACAGATGAAATGAAATGATAGTGGAGAGTGTTGATGGAATGAAATTTTGACAGGGAAAACCGGAGTACCCGGAGAAAAATCTGTCTGCCTCCGTTTTGTCCAGCACAGATCTCACATGGAGTGCCCGGGATTTGAACCACGGACCCAGCGGTGAGAGGCCGGCGTGCTGCCGCCTAAGCCACGGAGGCCCTTCACATGAAATGCGTATTTAAAATTTCGGATCCTTCCGGGCTTGAAATCGAATACTCCCTATATTTTAATAGCAATTCCTTTAATCTTTCCTTGTCTTCGAGGGTAACTTTGGCTTCCTCTATTTGTCCTAACAGGTTGGTCTCGAACTCGGTTTCCATATTATCTTCAAGTTCTATGTTCAGGACCTCAAATGCCTCTTCTATGGCCCTATAAGCTTCCTCGGTTACTTCTCCCACATGCCATAACTGCTCTTCTATTTTTGCATCCTGTTCATGAAAAATAATATTTTGCTCGTCCACATCCTCTTTCTGAATCCTAATGCAATTTCGTGGTAGGTCTATTATGACCTTGTTCTCACGGATAAAGTCAATACCCATTATAATATTATATGGTAAATGACTTACCAGCAAAAAGCATTGTGAAATTTCAGTGTTACCCATGATCAAGTCAAATGTACACCTGAAATTTACATGTCATAGATTTTTCAGGAATAATTCCCTTAATCTTTACTCTTGATATGGGGATTTTTAATACACTACCTCTTGTTTCCAATTCATTTAGTAGACTTTGCGTTATTAAACTTATAGTTGATCCAGTGTCTATCCTCTGACCAGTAATCCCTCTATCCTTAACATTATGATAGGTAATTCTCTTCTAATAGGAGGTATTCCTTCAACCTCCTCTTTAATTAGTTCATCTGGTATAGCTATCCAATTTACTATCTTGACCTCCTCCCAGCTCCTGGTATGTTTCCACTTTTGATGATTTAATTTTGGAGTTTTTTTATACTGAGGGCTCCCTTTTCCCTCATTCTTCAACTGAGCTTGTAACTCCAAGCTTTGAGCTCCATCCAGTCGGTCGGGTGATTTTCGATTCTTAATGGCCTCACTCCAACGGACTCTTTGTATCTCAGGTTCATCTGTTCGTTCATTCATATAACGAAGACTCTCCTGGTATTTTTCTTCAATTTCTGCACGGTATTCGCCGCTTCTATCATCAGGTTTCACATTCCTTCTAGGATAGTTTTCCCATTTCTTTCTGTTGCCCTGCCTCTGATTATTGTTATAGGTCGGTTTTCTTGTTATCTATAACCCGTATTTCTAGGATTTCTTCCTCGATATCCTCCTTTGTGATAAGGTTGTAATCCCCTAGGCTCTTGATGTCCATATTCTCGACCAAGTCCTTGAGTATCTGCACTGGTTGACTGATTTCTTGTCGAGGGTTTCTCTCTGTCATCTTGACTACTGGCCATATGTACTTGCTCAGTATGTCTATGTTGCCTGGGAGTAACGTGTGCGGAGGTCATATCCAACTTTTGCAGTACGCTCTCCACTTCCACAGCACTGCTGGCTTTTGATGAGATTAACAACCTTTGTATCTCATATGGAAGTTGTCTTGCAATGGCGGCACACAAGTCGTTTTCAGCTGGGGCGATATCAAGTTCGCGGAATTTACACAGCTGAGCGGTGAAAAATTCCGAGTACTTATTGGGTGCGTTAGTACTTACTATATTTCCTAGAGTACAGAACTAGCCTCAGATTTTCCTGTACATCTGCTGCCCAATATCGTTTTAGAAAAGCTTCTCTAAAACCTTCCACAGTGTCAAATGTGTATCTGAAACTCCTGAACCAGGTGCGACAATCACCTGCCAACAGCTTCTCAATAGCTCTCAGTCTCCGATCATGAGGAACTTTCATCTCATTTAGGTATTCCGCTACCTCTTTTAGCCAATATTTCGGTGTAATAGACATGTCATTACCCCTAAATTTAACCGGTCGATCCTCATTTGACTTGATAATGTTAATTATCTGTCCATTTGTCTGATTCATGTAAGGGGTTGACATCGCCATAGGATATCGTGGGTTCATATAAGGGCTCTCCCCTCCTTAGACCCTATCTTGATTAGTGCCTCGGGTATTGGGATCTACCCATCCTGTCATCTGGAAGTTATCTTGACTTTCGAAATCTAATTTTCTTTCTCTTCTAACACTTTCTTCTTGAGACAGTATTTGTACTTCCATCTGGCTATTTTTCTGCTCTGTCTTTTCCAGACGGGAGCAAAATTCATTCTCAATGTTTTCCTGTTTCTTCCTACTGCTTTCAACTTCATGTTTGATTTGAAATTTCTCTTCCCGAAAGCTATCCCTTATTTCAGCTAGTTGTTTCTCTACCTCTTTCTTGATGATCAGGACCTGTTTTTCTATAATTGCTGGCTTGACATCACCTCTGGTATCTAAGTCTTCCCGAATCTCGCTTATCTTTTTCTCCATTTCTGCCTGACCTTTGTGGATTCTTTTCTTGATTTCATTAATCGCTACTTGGGGTTTTCCTTGGCTCTCATAAATGATTGTCAAGTCAGTCATAACCTTATCCACATGGCTATGGTTTTTTTCAATCTGGGTTTTTAATGCACCTACGGTTTGTTGAACCCCGGAAATTCCTTCATTTATTTTCTCTATGTTCAGAGTTTGTTCATTATTATCCGTTTGTCGCTGCTTACTTTCTGCCTTAAGATTCGTTTCGTATTGGCCTAACTTCTTGGTTATTTTTACCTCGTGCGCCCTCAAGCTCTCATCTACCTGCCCGGTAATTCTTCAAATATAAAGTGTTATTCTGGTTGGGTCCTTTTTATTTTGACCTTCCATATCTTCAATTTCCTCTTTAACTATCCCGAATTCCTTCTCGAGATCTCCTACCTTTTCCTCAACCCCTACAAATCTGTTACCTAAGCTTTCAAGGCCCTTTTTGATCTCCTCCCGGGACTCCTGACAAAGATTCTTATTGGATTCTATCTGTTCTCTTAACTCTTTGTCACTAGCTTCTAGCCGAGTTTACACCTCTATAATCTGGCTTACAAGTTTCTCTTCACATGCTCCTATATTTTCTTTACAAGTATTTTTCATTTCTTTAAATTGAGTTTCCATAGAACCAAATTTATTATTTAGGCTTTCAAAATTTTCTCGACATTCAGTTTGGGAGTTTTCATTACTTTCTTTCAAGGCATTAATTTGAGTTTGCAACCCTTTATTAAGTACCCCATTTTCTTCTTTGATTTTAACTGTGATCTCTCCTTTCAAATCCGTTAACTTATTCCCAAACTCAGTGTCAAAACTTTGAAACCGTGAATCCATTGTCTCTTCTATTTTCTCATTGATATTACTTTGCATTTTAGTCTCCATGGCCTTTAATTCGGTTTTCATGGCTTGACTTTTCAGAGAATTATCAGTTATCATTTTCTCCTGAAATGAATGTAATCTATTTTCATATTTATTTTCCATGATACCTAGTTTATTTTCCAAATCTTTGGACTGTGCTGCAAAATTATTACGATTCTCTGTTTTTATGGTTTCTATCTCTGCCTTCAGTGCACTGTTCATTTTTACAGTCGGCTTTGATAAATTCTAGTTTGCCGTCCATACTTGCAAACTCCTTTCTACTTTCATCCTGTTGTAGGTCCAACTTAGTGATTAAGTTCTCTTTAATCGATCCTAAATCTTTATTAGTTTCTTCTTTAAGAGATTATAATTTACTATCCATATTGACATTGTCAGTTCTAAGAGATTCTTAATTCTCGTTTATGGAATCTAAATCTTTCTTAGTTTCATTCTTAATAGCCTCCAGTTTATTATTTATGGATTCGAATTGTTCTTTACTGCAATTCCTACTGGAGTCGAACTCTTTCTTATTGTCGGCCCTAATTTTTGCATTTATTTTTCTCATCTCATCTTTAGTCTTTTGGAACTGTTCATCCAAGCATTCCTTTAGCTCCATCATCGTACACATCTTATCAACAATATATGAGAATACAGTGGGCCACTCTGCCCCACCACTGGTTCATGCATGACAGATGATATCCTGAATTCATTTGTGGTCCCTTCTCCAAATTTTATTTCAGTACGGTTGCTCACCTGAGCCATACCCGTCTGGTCTATTAACTCATTTACACTTAAAATCGTTATGGAAGTGATTTTTCAAAAAATTCAAAATTTTGGAAAAAAACATAATTTTCAAAAATGAAAATTTTGATTTTTTCAAGTTAAACTCGGGGTTTTCCATGAAAAACTCAGCCCCAATGTTCACGGGCGCCATTTAAGTACAAGGGGGTTTATCTAGGGCTTGCCGGTACGAGTTCTCATGGTCCGAATGCGGACAATCAATTTTATGTTATTATAGCTAGCCTGTCAGTATTTAATTTTAATCTTGTGACCGACTTCTGGTGTTCCATAAAGCATTGATCTAGACACATTATTTCTATCCTCCCGCATGTGCCTTTTTGTACAAGGAATATGCAAACCACTGTCCAGTTGCTCAGTCTTATATCTTTGGGGGCATAGAACGTCCTCCCACTGAGTGATTCACACATTATAGGATCAAGCTTAGGATAACACTTCACTGAAATGAAATTCAAAATCCTACTATAAAACTATTTAATTATCAAAATTTGTGGCTACAATACACAAAACAAACTGAATCAACTTCACACTTGTTCTAATGAACAAGGAACAAATACACATTAATCAAAAAATCAATATTTGAGGTTCCACTGAACCCTAAACAAAATTATCAAAACTGATCTCACTTCCATATAGCAACATTATAAAATTCTCTCAAAACGAGCTCTAAAAGTCTCGAAAAAATTACTACATATAATTTTCTGTTTAAAAACACCCTAAATATTCCAAGTTTTAATATATTAAACAAATTGAGTTAATAAGACTCAATGGTATCAACAATTACCATTTATTTGGGTACTGCGCCAGAATTTATTGAAGGTCATTACTCAAGAACTGATCGGGAAATGAACCAAGACCCCAGAAAATAAATGAGTGGATAAAAATTTTTATTTATTAAAAATTTGAGTAATAGGGAAAAAACTGTATGGAAATGAGTAAAATACTATAGATCTTATGCATTTATATAAAGCAAGGAAGTAGGAATGATTTAAAGATGGACATAGATTCCATTATACGAAAGTAGGAGGTTCACTTTACGAGAAAGATCACGCCACTTGAAGCGAGAGTTACGTCATGAGAGAGGGGAAGAGGCGAAGGTCAAACTGCGGACGGAAGTCAGGAGAGGTGGTAGAAGTTACGTCACACCACGGGAGGAGAGGAAGTGAGACGAGAACTTGAGGAATGCGGAGAGCAGGACGAGAGAGTTCTTTCCAATTGAGATTTGAACGAGAGAAGACCTCGAGCATAAACGAGTATATTTATAATAGTGCTACAGTTCACAAAGGTTGGAAGAAAGGAAGAGTGAAATTTCAGTAACTTGGGAGCAAGCTACAACCAAAAATATAGCAGTGCTTATACAAAGTATTCCACATAGCTAGAAACATTTTCGACAAGAAGCTACTCAACATTTCTACGTGTAAAAGCTTATTTCAACGTTGTATTGAAAATGCAAGTTATAAGGCAGCAACGGGGAGGTCTCAAGTATATTGTCAAGAATATGAATTTTGACATGTGCTAAGTTAAGCATGGGGAAGTTGAAGACTACAAGAATGTCAGTTGAATTCCAGATTCACTAGCATGAAGGACGCTACAAATATCTATGCAAAGCGCAACATCACCGAGCAAAACTCATACTTTTCTACGAGAGTTTTACACATCCTGAGATACGAAAAAGCTTGCATAAACGACAGTATTACACCGTGATGTCTATTCTGAAGAAAGCCGATGTCTATTCTGAAGAAACCATGATGTCTATTCTGAAGAGATGGAGAATCGAAGCCGGCATACTTGGAGCGAAGGAGAGACGGGAGTTGGCAGAGCTGTTCTCGGCGAGGTCAGTCACCGCGAGCCCAGCTGGTGTTGTCACAGAACCGGTCTTCATAGCTGTGGACATTGCTATGAACACGTCAAGTTTGGTTTGGAAGGAGCGATGCAAGTATTTTCAGCAGTTCAGAAGTCAACACAAGGTAGTGAGAAAATTGTCTTTTATAATGTAGAATTGTAGTTTAGCTTTGTGATTATCCAATTGACCAACCGCATAATTCAACCGCATATTTTCAACCACATATTTTTCAACAGCATTTTTCTTAACTGCATTATTTAAAACGTATAATTTTGTCAAAGTAATTACATTTGTGTAGATCTTGTTATTGTGATTTTCATATTTTTCTACGGAATTATTTGCCGTATTTCTTGGAAAATTTCAGTCACTTGGACGAAATTTTGGGCATGATGATGATGCTATTAACACTAAGGTTATAGTAAAGTAAAATCATGTAAATATTTTCACACTTGCGTTAGATTTAATTTAATTAAATCTGTTTTATCGCAGCGATGGAATATAAAGGAATTGAGAGGAATATAAAGGAATTGAAAGGAATTGAAAGGAATTGTTCAGTGTAAATTAGAACCAATTGTATTAAATGAAATTCATAGCGTTGAAAAAGGGATATAAAGGAATTATTGAAAGGAATTGCATTAAAGAGATTTAGAGCGTTAAAATTGAAAAGGAATGTAGAGTAAACTATTTAAAAGGAATAGAACGTTGAACGAAGTAAAGAAGGAGTAAGATTGTAATTAAAGTAAAATGAAGTGTATTGGAACAAATTTAAGTACAGTATACTTAAGAAGTAACGTCACGAAGTGTAAAGAATATTTCGACAACTCATGATGTTGATTCGAGTGTCAGAAATTTATTATGAACGAAAGTATTACGAAAAGCTTAAACACATATGTATAATGAGATTTAGAGCGTTAACAAAAACATAAATGAGTTTGTTAAACAAATATTAATGGAATGAAGTCAAACTTATATCTTTTGTTAAGAATATGAATATTTACTGATATTTCTTGAAAAGTTGTAATAAAATGTAAAGCTGAATTTAAACACGTGAAGAGGAAAGTTAACGAAGTTAAATCACAGGGTGATTAGAAAGGTGAAAGTACAGAGATTTATTACAGAAATGAAATATTAGCACGAGGCGATGTTGTATCAATTATAGAGGAGAAATGTTAAATAAAGGAAGTATATGTATTGAAGTAGAAGTTTATAGTTGAATTACCGTGCAGATTAAGGAGTTATGAACGTAAAGGTGTTACGTAAGTTTACGAAGGGACGCAGGGGAGTCTCTTGGGTTTTTGTAGTATTGAATGTAATAATTGTGAAGTTATGAGAGTGTAGTAAAGGAAGATTCTGTACAGGGTGTTTAAGAGAGAAAGTAATTGTTGTATAATTATGGAGGAGAAGTGTGGGAACGAAGGTTAATGCCGTGCACTTACAGTATTCACGTTTATCAGAAGATTGTTAACTTAGTAAAGAATTTCAGCAATTATTTCAGAATTTCATGATATATAGATAAAGGTAAAAAGGAACAGTGCTTAACTTAAATGTTTGTCACTTATGTTCAATTGATTATGACGAGTATTTATTACTTTCAACACGATAGTTGCGGTGTATGTTTGTTTGAATTTGAATTTGATGTTTAAGAGATATGAAGTGATGAAAGACTTAAGGGAGGAAGAAAATTTAATCTTCGACGTTATGGAGTGTGAAATTTGAATTTCATAAAAAGATGTATATATGCACATAGTTCATAAATCATTTGAGTAGATATGGAACTACGGTTCATAGTTGAAGCGGACCTGTATAAAATAGGGCAATATTTAATGTTACGCCGTTTCACATTTTCTTACGACAGTAATGCCACGTGCAAATTTATCTTTGCAATTATTTTTGTTGAAGTGTCAGGGAGACACAGTATTAAGGGAGGAAGTCAGTTGTTATTTGTTTTATTAGCTTAATAAACGGCTAGTGCTTTTCAGCAACTTAGTCAAATTTTATCTAAACTGATTCCGTTTTCATTGTCATCATCGTCGAAAATAGTACTACGAGGTATAGATACAGGCGCTCACTATAGATTAGACCTTATCACCCCTCGAGATTGGAGTTTCTCGGTTGTTCTAAATGTAAATAATAGTAGAAATTTGTACCTTGTCTAGTAGTACTATTTTCTTTACGAATAATATCTATCCTGTATGTTCCTGGAATTCCCAATTTTACTTAGTAGGCATGATAAGCTTGTGAGCTGGGTAACTTACATGTCTGCAATCCTTTTTCGGGCATTGGGTATACGTACTGGTGGGTTTCTTCGGGCGCATATAGATAATATATATTTAAATGGCATACCCATCCGTGGGGCGTTCGAAAAGCATTCGAAATGCATTCGAAAGAGCACTTGAGAGAAGAAGTTTGGAAGTACTCGAGAGTGAGGCCATATTAGTTTTTGAAAAGAAAAATGCCGATCCCAAATTTAATGATTGTTGAGATGAACACAACATCAGAAGATCAGTGGAGTACACTATAGTTGTGAGGCATAATTTGTAAACCAGCTAACGACATTAGTCATGTTGTAGGAAAATTAAAAGTAAATTCATGTTGTTAAACATAGGCTAAGTGAGATGATAAAATGAAGCGATATCAGTTCGGTAAAATGGGACAACAAATATACGAGACGAGTCGCGATTGAAATAGATGTAAGTAGGATTAAGATGTTCTATATATTCCATTACTGGTATAAAATGTATGCGTTGGTCAATCTGGATATTCACTGGTAATTTTTGTAGTCGATACTTCCCTTATTCTCAAGAAAAGAAGAAAGATGTCAACTAATGATATGACGTTCATTCGAACCATGCTTGAAACCATGAAGGAAGGTCAAAGTACGTTGACCAGAGACCTTGAAGCCCTCCACCAGTTAACACATAACAACATTAAACAATTGAAAACTGAGTTACAGAAATCAGCAGCTACTGTAAAATCAGAAGTCAAAGCAGAGTTAGCAGTTGCTCAAACAATCACTACAGCTAGTATAACATTAGCACAGGAAGAAGCTAAGTTAGCGTTAGAGAAGGCCAGAAAAGAAGATAGACTAGCTAGAGAGAAGGAAAGAGAAGAAGCCAAGTTAGCTTTGGAAGAGGCAAATAGGATAAGAGCACAGATAAGATTAGCTCAGGAAAAAGCTCGTGAGGAGGACAGGTTAAGTCAGGAGCAGGCTAGATTAGAGGTTCGGAAAAATCTGGAAAAAGCTCAGAGAATTTTAGAAAGGGCAGGTAATGCACAAGAAGAATTAAAAGCCTCATTTGAACAAGTCAAACAGGACATGGCAGGAAAAGTGATAGAAATCCAATTAGCTAACAGTAATCACATGTTAGAACTAGAACAGAAACTACAGGCTAGCATGAGCTCAATTAAGGAAGACAATAACACTCATCATGTACACATTTCAGAGGCCCAGAAGAAACTCAAGGAGCAACTTCACAATCTAAATGGCACTGTTGGTGAATTGCAGGTCAAATTGGAAGGTCAATGTAAACTGATTGAAGAGGGTATAAATGTAGATATAAATGCTTCCATTGTAAAGGCAGTTACGGACATGAAGGAGGAGGTCGTAACAGTCACAACTCAAATCATATCAGAGATACATCACAAATTAGCAAATGACATTAAAGCTATAGAATTATGTTCCAATATTAATGTTAGCAAAGTACGGGAAGATCTATCTAAGCAGATAGATACATTACAAATCAATAACGTAGCCACGCTGACAGAGATTGTTAATAAAACAGATTTAACTAACTCTAATGAATTTGACCAAAATTAAACGTACGGTCGATGGGATAAGCATAGAACTAGTGAAAATTCAATCAAAACAGGATGAGGATATCAGAGAAATTGAACAGCAATTAAGGTCACTCATGATAGGAGATGCTCCATTTTCATCAACGTTAAGAACCGAAGTCAGGGAGGACATCAGAAAGGACTTGGCGAGACTTTTTCAAGCAAGAGATGAAAAATTAAAAGAAGAAATAAGAAGATTAGAGGCTAGGACAGACAGGATAGAAGAGGATAATGAAAGCGAGAGTAGTCAACAGCAAATTCCGAAGTCCAATTTTAACTTCAGTCAAGAACCATTTCACACTGAAATAGGGGAATTTGGAGGAAATTTTGAACCTTACCAAACTAGATCAAATACCAACATCGTCGTAATAAAGAATAACGATGAGAAACCGAACAAATTCAGCGGAGTAGGCAATATTACAGCAGTAGAATTTCTGAGAGACATGAGGTCGTATTTAGAAGACAATAGGATACCTCGTGAAAGACATATGAGAGTCGTGGAAAAATACTTAGATTCAGAAGCATTAGTATGGCACAGAGCTTTCAGATACACATATCAGACATTTGAAGAATTCGCGACAGCTCTACAAAAACGATTTTGGAGCAAGGAACTTCAACAGGATATACGAGCGGAAATTTATTCTAAGAAGTATGCATATTCCAGTCCTACGAAATACGCAAGTTTCTTCACGAAACAATTAGCACGCTTGCAGTATTTGCAACCCCCTTTGGCGGAAGAAGACTTGGTTCACGCTATTTCATGTCAGCTACCAACAGAAGTTAGGAGACACCTCATCTCGGCAAACGTGAAAACTCTAGAAGGAATGGCGGAAATTTTGATAAGACTGGATCACACGTCTAATGTAACCACCAACTCAACTGGAAATCAAAACCAGAGAAATAGAAACCAGGAACCGAGAGAAATACACACCATTCACATCGATCAAATGCAGCAAACAGAGGAGAACAAAAATGGAGTAGGTCCAACGAGATCCAGGATATATGGGCAGAATCGATTTCGACCAGATTAACAGAGACCTAGAGAAGGAAGGCCATATGAAAATCAAAGATGGAGGAATAACTATTACACCAGGAACAATGATTATCGTAGAGAGGGATATTATAATCGAAATAACCCTACGAATAATTATGGATATCGGGGATATCAGAACTGGAGAAACACGAGTAATTATTCAAGACAGCAACAACAAAAACAAGGTTGGAGGAATAATAACAATGTAAGAAGGTATTATGATGACAGGGAAAGAGAAAGTCAGGAGTACCTAAGGAATCTCAGAGAAAGAAATGTGAGAGACCAAGATCAGGGACAGCATGACCGGAATCAAGAACCTCAACCTGGAACAAGCAGAGATAGAAGGAATGAAGACCCAGGAGGGGCACAAAAAAACGTCAAATTCCAAAAGTGAAAGGAGAAGAAAACAGCACCGTAACCAGACATGAGATCCAAATTAATGAATTGTATGAAGCCACGAATGAAGATCTTCTATATGAGAGAGAAGAGACGAAGACAGATAGAATAGCAAGGTTACCGATCATAGAGATCACATCAGAAGGAGAATGCCTGAGAACATTACTAGATACGGGAGCAACAGCATCAATTTTATCAGAGAACTGTTTTCACAGATTGAAGGATGGAAATTCACTTATAGCAATGCCAGTTTCAACCATTAAAGTCAGGGGCGTATTTAACGACAAGACCATGAAATGTAAAGTCCAAGCACTAATGGAATTCTCTATAAATAAACACAGATATGAGCAGATATTCATAGTCTTGAGTCAGATTAATTTTGATGCTATTTTAGGCATTGATTTCATAACCAAGACTGGAGCTGTAATAGATTTACGAAATGGAGTCATAAGATTTAATGAAGGCCTACATCAATCAGAGGATACGACGAAGGATGAGAATGAGTGTAGTTTGATGGACGAAACTACAGAAGAAAATCTTGTGAAGATTGTTATGGAAATCGAAGCAGAAGGAATACCTCACTATGGCAGAAAGATTGAGAATTTTGAAGATCAGAGGGAGAATTTGGAAGAATTAGTCACGACTTATGCAGACATTTTTGATAACAAGCCAGGTATTATAAGAGGATATAAATATCAGATTAAGCTAACTGACGACACACCTTATCAGAAGAAATTATATCCATTTCCGGAGAAGTATCAAGCTGAAGTGACAGAGCTCATAAAAGGCATGGAAAAGGAAGGAATTATAAGAAAGCAAACCACTCCTTATTTAAATCCACTCACTGTTGTGAAGAAAGCAGATGGTAGTCTTAGACTATGTTTAGATGCCAGGGGCATAAATACTCTTCTGCTGAAAGAATTCGACAGGCCACCGAAAATTAGAGAACTACTGAGGAGATTCAAGAATAAAACCTGTTTCTCAGTGATTGATTTAACTGCGGCATTTCATCAAATAGAGCTTACAGAAGACAGCAAATGTTATACAGGGTTCATGTTCAATCAAACCTGTTATGTATACCAAAGAGTACCATATGGATTGGTAAATTCAAGTCCAGCACTTATCAGAGCCTTGGATGACAAGTTGAGTGAAGAAGTGAAACAATTTTCTATTTGCTACGTGGACGATATCATCGTATCTTCAGAGACACCAGAGCAACATTTCATGCATTTGACGAAGCTATTTGATAACCTTAGAAGTGCTAACATCAAGGTGAAGTTGGATAAATGTCATTTCTTTCAAGAAAAGATCAACTTTCTTGGGCATACTATAGACAGATTTGGTTACCATCCGAAAGAAGACAAGATTGAAGCAATTTTGAAATTTCCAACACCCAAGAAAATCAAAGACATCAGAGCTTTTGCGGGTCTATGTCAGTTTTTCAGTAGTCATTGTCCACGATATTCAGAAATCATGGCACCTCTACATGAGCTTCTAAAGAAGAACAATAGATGGAAATGGGATGCAGCTACCAAGAATGTCTTTATTCAAGCAAAGGAAATGCTCAGAGATAACATCAAGTTGGAGTACCCAGATTTTGAAAGAACATTCATCATAGAAACAGACGCTTTACGAGTCGGTATTAGTGCAGTCTTATATCAGAAGGATCAAGATGGAAATCCTCACTATATTTCATTCAGCAGTAGGAAGTTACGCACACACGAGCTGAATTACTTCACGACGGAGCTTGAAGCTTTAGCCGTCATAAATGCTCTACAAAGTTGGAAGAAATTATTGGTGGGACACAAGATCATAATCAGAACGGATCATAAAGCACTAGAATTCATGTTGAAGTCAGATTTGTCAAGTGATAGGATGACAAGATGGACCATGTTTTTGCAACAATTTGATGCCACGATAGTTCATGTACCTGGAAAAGACAACCTTCTAGCAGATATTCTTTCCAGACATCCGATTCCTGAGAGAGATGTGAGAGTTAATGTTATCCAGACAGATGCTGAAGATCAAGAAACGCTGAATAAGTTGAAAAGAATTCCTCTTTTTCAAAAGAAGCATGCACCATTCAGGAACATTTATCGATTTTTATCAGGGAGAATGACGAGGAGACACGCCTCATACTTCGAAACGAGAAGGAAAGCTAGACACTATATTCTCGTGGGAGAAACTGTATGTAAATACATTGATGCCAGACATACGAAAGTACGAATTGCTATTCCACCAGAACTTATTGTGCCACTAATTTGGTTAGTACACAAAAGTATAGGCCATGGAGGAACTGATAAAACATACTATACCATGTTAGAAAAATTCTACTGGATTAATATGAGAGAATCCATAACCATAGTAATCAGATCTTGTGAACTTTGTCAGAAGAATAAATATAATTCTGAACTATTGAAGGAGAAACCTAAAGCGATTATTCCGACGAAACCATTGGAATTGTTTAGTCAGGATATTTTTGGACCTGCACCCAAAGGAGACAGAGGAAACCAGTATGTGTTAGTTACAATGGATGTATTTTCCAAAATTGTAATGCTCAATCCCATGCAGAAAGCAACAACGAGGAATGTTTTATATCACCTGGAGAGGAACATTATTCCGAAGTTAGGAAAACCAGAGAGGCTATTAACAGACCATGGAACACAATTCACTTCTGCAGAATTTCAGGGAGCGATGGATAGGTTGGATATTGTTCACCTATTTTCATCAGTTAGAAGCCCAGAGACAAATCCTATTGAAAGAACGATGCTGGAATTTTCAAAGTACATTCGCTTGTATAGTGCAGATAATCATGCGAATTGGGTAAAGATTGTACCTCTAGTGGAATTTTGTATCAATAATACGAGACATGAGAGCACCAACGACATTCCAGTCATGTTACATTTTGAAGAGAAACCGGTACGACCATGGGACGGAATCTTAAATATTCCGGAAGATAACGAACCACCGATGGACCAGAGAATCGAAGAAGCAAGAATCCAGTTGAACAAAGCAGCTGAGAAGAGATTGAAACGTTTAGAAGGGAAGAGATTCAGTGGACCGTTACGAGAAGGAGACCTTGTATTAGTCAGAATTCCTGTGAAAGCTGACGTACTGAAGAAAGTGTATATCAAATTCAGTAACCTGTTCAGAGGACCATTCAAAGTAGATACAGTCTATGGAAATAATTGCTACAAAATTGTGAGAGTGGAAGATAATAGATCCATTGGAAAATTCAACCATTCCAAGTTGAAAAGATTTTACCCACAGATACAGTAAAAATCAATAAATTCAGTCTCAAGAGCAGAGAAATCACTGGTATTAAAGAAAGTACAGGCTATACTTTACTTTAAATTAGCAACGGGGAAATGCGCCAGAATTTATTGAAGGTCATTACTCAAGAACTGATCGGGAAATGAACCAAGACCCCAGAAAATAAATGAGTGGATAAAAATTTTTATTTATTAAAAATTTGAGTAATAGGGAAAAACTGTATGGAAATGAGTAAAATACTATAGATCTTATGCATTTATATAAAGCAAGGAAGTAGGAATGATTTAAAGATGGACATAGATTCCATTATACGAAAGTAGGAGGTTCACTTTACGAGAAAGATCACGCCACTTGAAGCGAGAGTTACGTCATGAGAGAGGGGAAGAGGCGAAGGTCGAACTGCGGACGGAAGTCAGGAGAGGTGGTAGAAGTTACGTCACACCACGGGAGGAGAGGAAGTGAGACGAGAACTTGAGGAATGCGGAGAGCAGGACGAGAGAGTTCTTTCCAATTGAGATTTGAACGAGAGAAGACCTCGAGCATAAACGAGTATATTTATAATAGTGCTACAGTTCACAAAGGTTGGAAGAAAGGAAGAGTGAAATTTCAGTAACTTGGGAGCAAGCTACAACTAAAAATATAGCAGTGCTTATACAAAGTATTCCACATAGCTAGAAACATTTTCGACAAGAAGCTACTCAACATTTCTACGTGTAAAAGCTTATTTCAACGTTGTATTGAAAATGCAAGTTATAAGGCAGCAACGGGGAGGTCTCAAGTATATTGTCAAGAATATGAATTTTGACATGTGCTAAGTTAAGCATGGGGAAGTTGAAGACTACAAGAATGTCAGTTGAATTCCAGATTCACTAGCATGAAGGACGCTACAAATATCTATGCAAAGCGCAACATCACCGAGCAAAACTCATACTTTTCTACGAGAGTTTTACACATCCTGAGATACGAAAAAGCTTGCATAAACGACAGTATTACACCGTGATGTCTATTCTGAAGAAAACCGATGTCTATTCTGAAGAAACCATGATGTCTATTCTGAAGAGATGGAGAATCGAAGCCGGCCTACTTGGAGCGAAGGAGAGGCGGGAGTTGGCAGAGCTGTTCTCGGCGAGGTCAGTCACCGCGAGCCCAGCTGGTGTTGTCACAGAACCGGTCTTCATAGCTGTGGACATTGCTATGAACACGTCAAGTTTGGTTTGGAAGGAGCGATGCAAGTATTTTCAGCAGTTCAGAAGTCAACACAAGGTAGTGAGAAAATTGTCTTTTATAATGTAGAATTGTAGTTTAGCTTTGTGATTATCCAATTGACCAACCGCATAATTCAACCGCATATTTTCAACCACATATTTTTCAACAGCATTTTTCTTAACTGCATTATTTAAAACGTATAATTTTGTCAAAGTAATTACATTTGTGTAGATCTTGTTATTGTGATTTTCATATTTTTCTACGGAATTATTTGCCGTATTTCTTGGAAAATTTCAGTCACTTGGACGAAATTTTGGGCATGATGATGATGCTATTAACACTAAGGTTATAGTAAAGTAAAATCGTGTAAATATTTTCACATTTGCGTTAGATTTAATTTAATTAAATCTGTTTTATCGCAGCGATGGAATATAAAGGAATTGAGAGGAATATAAAGGAATTGAAAGGAATTGAAAGGAATTGTTCAGTGTAAATTAGAACCAATTGTATTAAATGAAATTCAGAGCGTTGAAAAAGGGATATAAAGGAATTATTGAAAGGAATTGCATTAAAGAGATTTAGAGCGTTAAAATTGAAAAGGAATGTAGAGTAAACTATTTAAAAGGAATAGAACGTTGAACGAAGTAAAGAAGGAGTAAGATTGTAATTAAAGTAAAATGAAGTGTATTGGAACAAATTTAAGTACAGTATACTTAAGAAGTAACGTCACGAAGTGTAAATAATATTTTGACAACTCATGATGTTGATTCGAGTGTCAGAAATGTATTATGAACGAAAGTATTACGAAAAGCTTAAACACATATGTCTAATGAGATTTAGAGCGTTAAAAAAACATAAATGAGTTTGTTAAACAAATATTAATGGAATGAAGTCAAACTTATATCTTTTGTTAAGAATATGAATATTTACTGATATTTCTTGAAAAGTTGTAATAAAATGTAAAGCTGAATTTAAACACGTGAAGAGGAAAGTTAACGAAGTTAAATCACAGGGTGATTAGAAAGGTGAAAGTACAGAGATTTATTACAGAAATGAAATATTAGCACGAGGCGATGTTGTATCAATTATAGAGGAGAAATGTTAAGTAAAGGAAGTATATGTATTGAAGTAGAAGTTTATAGTTGAATTACCGTGCAGATTAAGGAGTTATGAACGTAAAGGAGTTACGTAAGTTTACGAAGGGACGCAGGGGAGTGTCTTGAGTTTTTGTAGTATTGAATGTAATAATTGTGAAGTTATGAGAGTGTAGTAAAGGAAGATTCTGTACAGGGTGTTTAAGAGGGAAAGTAATTGTTGTATAATTAAGGAGGAGAAGTGTGGGAACGAAGGTTAATGCCGTGCACTTACAGTATTCACGTTTATCAGAAGATTGTTAATTCAGTAAAGAATTTCAGCAATTATTTCAGAATTTCATGATATATAGATAAAGGTAAAAAGGAACAGTGCTTAACTTAAATGTTTGTCACTTATGTTCAATTGATTATGACGAGTATTTATTACTTTCAACACGATAGTTGCGGTGTATGTTTGTTTGAATTTGAATTTGATGTTTAAGAGATATGAAGTGATGAAAGACTTAAGGGAGGAAGAAAATTTAATCTTCGACGTTATGGAGTGTGAAATTTGAATTTCATAAAAAGATGTATATATGCACATAGTTCATAAATCATTTGAGTAGATATGGAGCTACGGTTCATAGTTGAAGCGGACCTGTATAAAATAGGGCAATATTTAATGTCACGCCGTTTCACATTTTCTTACGACAGTAATGCCACGTGCAAATTTATCTTTGCAATTATTTTTGTTGAAGTGTCAGGGAGACACAGTATTAAGGGAGGAAGTCAGTTGTTATTTGTTTTATTAGCTTAATAAACGGCTAGTGCTTTTTAGCAACTTAGTCAAATTTAATCTAAACTGATTCCGTTTTCATTGTCGTCATCGTCGAAAATAGTACTACGAGGCATAGATACAGGCGCTCACTATAGATTAGACCTTATCACCCCTCGAGATTGGAGTTTCTCGGTTGTTCTAAATGTAAATAATAGTAGAAATTTGTACCTTGTCTAGTAGTACTATTTTCTTTACGAATAATATCTATCCTGTATGTTCCTGGAATTCCCAATTTTACTTAGTAGGCATGATAAACTTGTGAGCTGGGTAACTTACATGTCTGCAATCCTTTTTCGGGCATTGGATATAAGTACTGATGGGTTTCTTCGGGCACAGTACCATATGATATTAACAATATATCATCCCTCTCTCCAACACCACCAAACTGTATTTGTTTTCAGGAATCTCATGCACCACAAGCGTTGGAGACTACTGATTTACTCAACTCAAAGTAGACTCCCAGCTACCCGATATCTCCAACAATCAATTGGTAACAATAACATTTATCATGCAGCAATACAAAAGGATTTTCATTTTTGTCTCAAATGACAATCTAATTATTCATGAAGTGCGGATCTATAATGCAACGGCAAGGATAAATAATCATAGTAAAACTCGGTACAGATTACTGGTCCATTAAAGGTTTTATCATAGCAGAGTGCAGACAGGGTCTGTCTGTGTTCTTGGTCTATCCCAACAGTGTCCTTCATTAAGAAACCGTCGAGACACTTCAGGCTTAAATTTATGACGGTGAAGGCGAGTAAATGATTCCTCCCTCCTGGACGGCACTTTACACACAGCTTTTAAACAAGCGTGAATCTGAGACTTGGAAAGGCGTCACACCACTTTCATTTAACAACAATACTCTGAGGTTCAAATGACCTAATTCTGTAGCTTAGGTATAAATATAATTTCGGAGTTTTAACACTGGCAAGTAAGAATTCAATAAAACCAATCATAATTAAGGGGCTTCCGACGTGAGAGAATTCCGGTTCGATTCTCTGGCATGCATTTAGGATACTTCCATTCTCGAGGGCTTAGGGCTAACTCCTAGAGCGAGGGTATCTGACCACTCCTCCGAATCATAATAGCGACATTGGGAAAAGGTATTTGCACACAATTCCTAATTATTAGATCCCGCACTTATCATTCTCAGACAGTTTTACATCTCTGATTTTCAATGTTGGAGAATACTTTCTCCATGGTTACCATTGTTACACGAGATTCCCGAATCCAGAAACACATAATGAATTTTGGTGTTACTTACATGATTTACCCGGTCAAACTGTCCGAATCCCAGCGGAGCGACATTTGGCCCACATTAGATTTCTCACTCCATGATGACACACATATTACCACTAATTAAATTGCCCTCTAGATTACACACTTTAAGATTAATATGAGGGATTACAGACATTTTCTCTACAAAAAAAAAATATAACTTTCACTAATATTTATATTTACACACAGAATTTCACTTTTGTGGCATCAAACACTGCCTTACACACGTGAATTCTTCCTGATCCAAATCCTAGGGGTGCAGGTTTCGACCGCTGCCATCTACCTCCTATTTGGATATTGACAATCTCGTAAAAAATTAACCCCCTTGGCTACGAATTCTCCCCGAATTCTGGTGTTGAATTTATCAGCACTTACAGTACTGCACGATAATATTGTCTCTTCCGTTTTGCAATTGTCTATATGGGAAACGGTATGAGGTTACGTTTACCCCTGAGAAGTGTGTTTGTGAGAGTTCTATACCCTCCTCCTCCTCACCCTCCTCACAAGATGGCGGCGGTGTATTATCTCGCAAACCCATGGTCGGATTTTAACAAATGTGGTGTCGTTGAACTCGGGCTGACACCCCCTTTCCAATGGACAACATATTTCCACCCCAAAATAAAACCTACTCCTACTAGGGGGTGAAATTGTAATTTCTTTTTAAAAATCTCGATTTCCAAGTGCAACATGTGAGAGTTTGAATGCCAGTATGGAATTAAACGTTGTTCCGCAAACGAATAATCAAAGAGGGGCATGTTAGGCCTTGAGGTGAGAGCCCCTGTCATTGTTGACGAGTCCCTGTGGACGGGTCCCTGTTGACAGGTCTCTGTGGACGGGTCTTTTTTGGCGGGTCATTGTTGACGAGTCCCTGTGGACGAGTCCTTGTTGACAGGTCATTGTGGACATGTCATTGTTGACGAGTCCTTGTGGATGAGTCCCTTTGGACTGGTCCCTACGGACTAGCCCATGAATTTATTTAAATTATGTTAAAGGGCCTAACTACATTTTGCGTGTAAAGCAGTGTGTTGAACTGACGTTGTTCGCTAATCCCCCACTACTATAATGTGATAACGATATGAGAGGAATGTGACGAAATACATGTGAACATACAAGGGATCTAACTTGGTGGATGGATGTGTTCTAACGAGTCATTTGTAGTTGAAAGAGAATAATACATGTTCTTAAGATGTTAAAACTGTGGAGATGGTACGTGCTGTAAGACGTCTTGTTATTTCCTGTGTCATATTACAGTTATGGCAGAGAGCGCGCAGATCTGTTGCTATGACTAACGCTGCAGTAATTTGAAACCACAAGTGTTCATGAAGACAATGGGTGATGATCATGCAAAGTTAGCAGTTATTGGATATTACACAGATGTTCCTTCCGGTGTCATGTTGCTGATATGGCAAGAGCGCACAGATCTGTTGCTATGACTAACGCTGCAGTAATTTGAAACCACAAGTGTTCATGAAGACAATGGGTGATGATCATGCAAAGTTAGCAGTTATTGGATATTACACAGGTGTTCCTCCCGGTGTCATGTTGCTGACATGGCATAGAGCGCACACTGCTGTTGCTATGACTGACGCTGCAGTAATTTGAAACCCCAGGTGTTGATCAAGACAATGGGTGATGATCATGCAAAGTCAGCAGTAATTGGATACCACACAGGTGTTCCTAGTGTACTTTGGAATCTCAGCTGTATTGGGAAAGGAATTGCAATGATCGGCAAAAAACTGCTGACACGAGCGATGAGAGTTTATATAAGAGAGGTGTCATATATTTCCCCACTGTCAGTCTTTATTACTCGCTTTGAGTGAACAGTGCTCTATTACTGCTCAAGAGTTGTATAAAAGCCATTTGGTAGAAAATCATTAAATTATTTTGCAAGGTAAGTACTTATTATTAATGGATTGTAGTCTTTTATTACTAATTGATGTTGAAGTTATTGATTGGAATGTATTTATTGATTGATTGATTGATTTGTATACAGATAATAGGGTACCTGTAGGTTACCAGATTCCTACAATCTGTTCATTCAGTGGCAGCAGTTGATAAATTATAAAAAGGTAAGTGCCCCTCTAATTACTTTTAAAACAGTTAGAGTGATATTTTCCAATGTTCACCACTACATGTCAGTGAAAACGGTATATTTGGCAGTCAAAAGTTGGAACTACTTGACCATGGTGAGTAAAGCTAATTTTGTAGCTTAGATTTTGCTTACCGCTCTATTAAGTCTGAATGTTCATTGCTAGGTGTCAGTGACAGAGTGAATATTTAAAGACTTAACCTCAGTTCACCTAACATAACCTAACTTTACCTAACTTAACTTTGTCACGTGACATGTTTTACAAGTTTAGACTTGCTTTATTACTGACTATGACGTCACACTTAGCTCACTTAACTGGTAGCTGCTGGTTTCTATCACGTGACATGTTCTACAAGTTTAGACTTGTTTTAAGACTGGCTATGACGTCACACTTAGCTCACTTAACTGGCGATCGCTGGTTTCTATCACGTGACATGTTCTACAAGTTTAGACTTGCTTTAAGACTGGCTATGACGTCACACCTAGCTCACTTAACTGGTGACCGCTGGTTTCTACCACTCTATCAAGTTCCAATGTTCACCGCTAGGTGTCAGTGACAGTGGTATATATAGTAACCCCCAGTTAGAACTACATGAAGTTAGACTTGCTAGGAGTTCACAGATGATCGGTTTAAATACCCTGCTATAACCATTGACTGTAATATAATTAAACAATTTATACTGTACTTTGTTTTATCATTTATTAACATTTATGATTTCTTTCTTTTATAGGTAATTTCGAATGTGATCATCATGTTCAAGTGTGGTGACTGTAAGAAACAGTACTCAAGACCTGACAACCTTCAACGGCATGCAAATGTTAAACATGACATTAAAATGTTTGTGTGCAGTCATTGTGCTATGACATTTAACAGACAAGATAATCTTGCACGTCATGTAAATTTAATGCATGTTAGTTCAGCTCCATTTTCGTGTTCAGTTTGCGAACTTGGTTTTTCTGCTGTAAAGTGATATCAATCCCACATGGTTGAAGTACATAGAGGATAACAGGAATTGAAATCTGTAAAACCATCAACTAGTAATGCCCCCGTAATAGAATTATATAGAGACCACGGTGGCTATTTTGGAAATTATAAAGAAAGTTATGGCTGTCATAGTTATGACGTGGGTAGTCATGACGTAAGCACGGATGACGCAGACGTTATGCCAGCAGGTTACTTGAGCTGAGATTCTCAGTGACGTCAGCATTTATTCGAGAAAGATCCAAGATGTACGACGCAGTCGCAGGAAACGTGGAATTCTGCTGAGGAAGATATTATGCTATTGGAGGAGAGGCTTGAACCAATGAACGATAGTCTGAAGGAAGACGGAGATTGCTGAAACTATGGTATTTTTATTACTTTTTGGAATGCAGAATTGTGGAAATCCATTTGCAGTAGAGGCATTGTTCTGGAATTTTGGTGATATTTATTTTCAGTTTTTGAATTTTGAAAATCCGTCATGTATTGACAAAGTTGGAACTTCTAGCGATGACGCAGTAACTCACTATGGAAGGGATGGATACGCCCCTCATGAAGTTCATAAAAGGCCTTGCGCAGAAGAGAGGAGTCTCATTCCTCATTCTCAGATCATCAATCGTCTGATATTCAATCGTCTGATCTCAAATAGTTATTTCAGTGAAACGTCGAGTGAGATTAGTAGTGAAAGAGTCGTCTTTATAACGCGTGGTGAATCCACTGCATTAAACGAGAGTCGAGCTGACAAGCAGTGCAAGTTTACTGTGAGTAAATCTAGGTGAAGTTGAAACGCACATTATAACGCATCTACAAGATTAGCTGTGAACAGTTAGCGGTCGCCTATAAGCTAATTCTATTGTGCATTGCTACAGTAAGGAGTGTAGAAAAGTTGAACAATTTCGAGTAATTATTTTGGAAGATATAAGCAATTTTAGACGACTGACAAAAGTGATTTTCTCGCTACATGAGAAGAACTTTGTATAGCCAGAATCTACGCCACGGCTGACACGGCTAGTGAAATAGGGAGACTTCAGATTGCTTTTGTGACACAACGCTACAGTATTATGGAGCAGTTTAATATGCCAGTTTGTTCTTCTATTACCATAACCGAAGAGAAGATGGAAGGCTAAAGGACTTAATGCAATTGGGACATATTTCAACGGAGTAAGATAGCAACATGGAACTTCGCTAATTGCTATTCCACACAAGCGAACATGTGGTGAACAAACCATCTACACCCATGTTTCGTGATTAAAGGCTGAATACTATCAAACAGCAATGGAAATGATTTCATACTCACTGAATATGAATATTTCTTCGGAAATTTCTACAAAAACTTCATGGCGATTTTCAACTGGAACTTCAGGGATTTTTCAAGAGAGGTCAGGGTTGTCCCGACTCACAAAGAAGATTATTGCCGGAAGGATGTCGTTCGTCTTCACGAAGCAGTGCAATTTCCGGAGAAGGAAGCAGTTCGATTCTCCGAGGGTGCTGTTTCTTGTTTCGAGGATGGAGCTCAGCTTTAACTTGGTGAAATGGATCCATCAACAGTCTTCTTTGGGGAATTTTCCTCTGGAACGTCAATCGGCAGATAAGGTAGTCGTGAACGTTTATTGTATTTGAGTTTCTTAGCAATATTTGAGCAACCATTTTCCCATATTTTTGTCCTCATGTATTTTGCCCATATTCTTGTTTGAGATTCCTATTCTCAGTACACCTTGATGAGTTATGCCTTTTTCGACGATTTATTAAGATATTGTTATGTCATGGGCATAGTTAAACGACTTTTGGATCAGTTGAGACTGATATTTAGATTTTTTAATAATTTGCTTATTTTTGTAGTCTCGATTTGACTGTAAGTTAATGATTTTTATGGCAGATTTAAATTCAGACAGCGTGTCACTTTATTAAAGTAATTCTACCCCAGTTTAATTACTTTGACCAATTTTCTGTCATCATCAAGAAGGAAGAACATTTAAATGATTTTAGAGCGTTAAAATCCATTACGTTGTCGATGATCTTGGAAATACTAGTCGTTATTTGAATTGATTGCAACACAGACATTTATCGTCAGTTATGAACGATCATTGCATCATAGACCATTTTGTGAAAGATGAACTTTAATTATGAATTATTGAATGCATTAAAGTCATAAACTTGTGTTAGGAGTTTTTTCTCAATTAAAGATTTATATAACGATGTTTGCATTCCCCAGTCTAATTGGATTCTATTCGACTATTTTGCAGTTAATCGCACTTTGTTTGATGATAGTATTTTTATACTACAATTCTTTGAAGATGTTAGTCTTAAATTTTGATAGACCAGACAGGCGTATATAAGCGTATTCACTATTAAATTTGTTTGTGATTGGCAAGTTTTTACTTCAATTCGAGTCATGAATGAAATCCACGAAGGTTAAATGACAACAGTTTTGAAACAATTAATGATTATAAGAATTTTTAAGTGGAACTATGAATGTATAATCGCTAGTGCAGCGGACATGTTGAAGGTCGCTGATGTATGATGCCCTTAAATGAATGAAGGAGATTCCCACAGTAATTAATGATGATAAAGATTGTGTTAGTGGAGGTTTTTGTAAATTCTGTGGAAGATTTTGATGCCGTATATTTTAATATATGATGAATTTTGGGCCTATTTTTAATGCAGTTTATGCATTATTTTGTAAGCGAAGTATTTTCCGCTAGAGTGTATTGTCATAGTTCGTTGAAAATTAATCAAGTGAATTTACTGTTATAATTAACAAGAGTTTTGAAAGAATTTGAGATAAGATTTTGAATGAAGATTACCGTCACAAATAATAATAATTATTACAACCTTTATTAAACCAGATTGTGACATTTACATGTATAACTAACCTTCATTGGTCGATTATATGGAAACGATTATGAATTTACCAACCGGATGAACATGTGGTTCAATGTATTTCTTAAATTAATAATTTAAATAATTTAAATGTTAATATTGTAAATAATAAATGTAAATATCTTTGACAATAATGTGGAACGAAAGTAATGTTAAAGGCGTGTTTAAAATTTTTGTAATTATCTTCGACAATATTATAAACAATTTCTAATTGTTATAAATAATTTATGTGATTTTGTTATAAACATTTAAGAGTGTGTTATACTCTAAACTATACTGATTAAACATTTGGATGATAACTTAACAAGTTTAGGGATTATCAGAATAATCCAGTGGTATGTGAGCAAAGCATTTGAAAGATTTGCGTCAATATATATGAGGTGTCTTGTAGACATTTAAAGCTTTGAGAGGAGCTGAATTCTTACGCAGTGTGGCGTGACAAGTGAGTCCCATTTGACAGGCATGCGCCAGGTTGAAGAGTAGACCAGCCGGCCAGACACCTGGTTACCAGCGGGTGAGGTCGATACTCTGGCCTTGCGCCTATTAATACAAGTGTGATGTTTATTAAAAGAAACCAAATGCTCTATATATATATGTGTCGTATCCTGACTTCCTCATCCAATCCAAATGTGTTTTGAATGTTACGTTATTTTGAGCTCATGGGAGCTAACATATTGTTTGATAACTTTGCAAGTCCTTCAAGTGGACATAGTAAGATTGACATGGGCTACTGATAGCCACATTTATTTTGTTGAGTTTGTTAAAGTCATACCCTTTATTTGAAATAAAGCTTTTGTACAGTTCAAAGTTCTTGCCTTCGCTCTGGTTCATTTTTAAATGTCTTGGTCAAGATTATTGTGGGAGCATACTTTAGAGATCCTGTTGTCAACCCAATCCCCGAGATAATTTTTAAGAGGTAAGTAAAAGTAAGTATGAAACCCCGTCTATTTTGGTGTGTTCCACAATAATTTTCTTGGTAACTTCTGTGTTCAAACCTCGGTAGTATCTGTCAGTGCCATTTTCATTGGTGTAGCTGAGCCGGTGCGATTGATTGTTGGCAATCCGATTGAGGGGGCGGATATCTGACAGCCTACTATCCGGGTAAACGGGGACAGAAGGATTGGCGACCCAAGAACGTGGGGCATGTTCAACAACACTGGATCACCAGGTTGAACAATAGAAGGATTGGCGAACCTATCACGTGAGGCTGAGTCAACAGTAGGATTGGCAAACCTAAAACGTGTGGATCGATTAGACTCAAATAAAGAGATTGATTCTTTATTAGATGTCTTGGCCAATTGTAGTATTTAAGAGTGTGATTATATAGGAATTAAATGTTGTATTGTATTAGGAAAATTACACTCAGAAAAGATCAGATCTTATACAACTTGAGAAAGGTTAAATAGGCTGGAAACTGAGGAAAAATCGCCTATGATCTGGAACCTTATTTTATTTGACCGGCTTATGACATTTTAGTCATATTAAAGATAAAATTAAACTATATGGATTGTAAATGTAAATTATTTGTGTTAGGATATTTTAAAATAAGCCAGGGAAATTTGAACATGTGCTTGAGTTTGTTTCAACATGAAGTGTCTTCGAAAGTTAATTATAAGGTAGTTATAAGTTAGATTTAAGACAGAAAATTGATCAAATTTATATATGGTGAAAAGTGTTGCTCAAATGTTGTTATTTTGCTCTTTTGATGTATGTCCCTACAGCAGTCTAAATTTTGAATAATATTGTAATGGCAGATGAAAGTCGGAGGATAATGTTAGAGGAGATGTCTGCTAACATGAATAGTAGTATGAAGCAGATGCTGAATGAAAGTATGAAGGAGATGGAAGCTAGGAATACTAGTCGAATGGAGGAGAATGCTAGTAATTTGTCTGCTAATTTGAAAGCTATTCAGACTAGTGCTGCTAACTTAGAGGATAATATGTCGCGTTTACAGATTAATACCCAAGGAATTGAGAATACTGTAACTGACATCCGCACAGACGTGTCCAATGTTAAAATAGATGTGTCTAATGTGCATAAAGATCTTACAATGTTGAATTTAGATGTTGCTAATGTCCGAAGTGATATTTCTTGTGCTAGGGCTGAGGTAGTTGTTGTCAAAAATGATGTTGCGACTGTCCAAGACAAGGTTGAGGAAGTCCAAAGAGAAATCCAAAATGTTAGAACTGATGTATCCAATGTTCAGGTTGATATTAATAACATTCATTCGGATGTAAATGAAGTGCAAAGTGACATAACTAAGATTCAAGTAGAAGTCAACACAGTTTTCGTAGATGTTGCTTAAGTCCAAACTGATGTAAATAAAGTCAGGGAAGAGATAGAAAATTCGAAAACCCTTTGTACGCGTAATATAAGTGCATTAACGACTAGGCTAGTTGATGAGTCAGTTAGAACGACAGCGTCTTTAGCAGGTTTAAAGTATGATGTAGAGGTCATGAGAACCCAGGTATTAGACCATAATAAAGTATTGAAAGAGGATATCGAAATAGACATAGCAGAAATGTTAACGGCAAATGTAGCAATATGGAAAGACGAGTGGAATAGGTCAAGTGGGGAACATGTAACCCAAATTCAGGAACGTATTGAAAGGAAACTTGCCAGTACTCAAATTGATATTAACAATGAAGTAGTACAGATTAGGAAAGATTTAAGCGTCAGGATGGATTCGCTATCCGAAAGACAAGTTGAAGATAGAACACAACTAGGTCAGGAAGTGCAAACATTAAAATCTACATTAGAGGAACAGATTCATAAAGTGGTCTCTGATGTAAATGAAACGACGAGCCAACTGAAGAATTTGAAGTTAGGAGAGGCTAGTTTGATGGAGACCTACAAAGAAGAGTTAATCAAGAAAGTCTTAACGGAAATCACTGACAAGGATACAGAAGGCTTGGCTTGCGAAACCAATAGCAATTATGCCAGAAGATATAACCTAGATCCAGAAGAGAGAGACGTGACTCCTGAAGAACGTATATCCAGATTCAGGGAGGAAGATGACGAGAGGAATATGGAACCTGAGTGGAACTATCGAGATAGTGGGAAAAACTACCCGGATTCATATCCGAGGAATGTCACGGTCATCAGGAATTTTGAAGACAAACCACAAAAATTCAGTAACACTGATAGTTTGACACCCATAGAATATGTAAGGAACCTCAAAGTTTATTTCATCGAAGCTCACATTCCCAGAGAGAGAGAGATGAAGATAGTGGAGAGATATTTGATTGGAGGACCCCTCGAATGGTTTTGCGCATTTAGATACACATTCAGTAACTTTGACGAGTTTGCAGAGGCATTAATCAAACGATTTTGGTCCATAGAAGCGCAGAATTCGTTAAGAGCGGAGGTGTATTCAAGAAAATACTCAGGTACTCTTCCAACGCGGTACGCTGATTTCTTTACGAGTCAATTATCCCGCTTGAGATTTTTGCAACCCCCATTGTCAACGGAGCAATTAATTGATGCGATTTCTCGTATGCTACCTGTGGAGGTGAGGAGACTAATAATTTCGTCAAACATCAGGGATTTAACCAGCATGGATGAATTACTGAGGAGATTAGACTACACAAGTCCAATGCCTAACGTGGTACAGAAAGGTCAAAGGCATGACTTCAAAGAAATAAATACTGTATATATGGACCAAGTCCAACAAACTGACAAGCCAGATGAGGAGAAAACTGACAATGTAGGTCCTCACAGGAATAATCAGTTTCGAAATAACAGATCGCCAGGTTACCGACCGTATCAACAGAGAAGAGGCTGGAACTATAGTCGAGGAAATTACAATGGAAGAGGCAGATATTACAACAATAATGGTTATAACAGAAATTATAATAGGAATAACCAGAGACAAAACAGAAATCAGAATCCTCAAGGTCAGGTTATGACACCCGATCAGTATCAGGAAAGAGAGAAGGAAAGCCAGCAATACCTGAAAGAATTACGGGAAAAAGAAGCCGACAATCAAAAGAAAAGGCAGGATGTTGTAATCGATCCTGGACCTTCGACGAGCCAGCAGAACTTAGAAAATAGAAATACTGGACAGAAGAGAAAGTAGAGAGGAAAGAAATGCATTTAACCACATACAACCCAGAGTAGAAGAGATTTATGATTAAGGAACATAGAGGAAATATCATACTAGAGTAAGCCAGTAATAATTCAATTTCGTGTTCAAGAGAGTTGACGTACTTGTAACATTGAGTTTAAAAACAATTTGCAACTGTTTTTAAAACGTGGTGAGGGGAGAATGCCCCCGTAATTGAATTATATAGAGTCCACGGTGGCTATTTTGGAAATTATAAAGAAAGTTATGGCTGTCATAGTTATGACGTGGGTAGTCATGACGTAAGCACGGATGACGCAGACGTTATGCCAGCAGGTTACTTGAGCTGAGATTCTCAGTGACGTCAGCATTTATTCGAGAAAGATCCAAGATGTACCACGCAGTCGCAGGAAATGTGGAATTCTGCTGAGGAAGATATTATGCTATTGGAGGGGAGGCTTGAACCAATGAACGATAGTCTGAAGGAAGACGGAGATTGCTGAAACTATGGTATTTTTATTACTTTTTGGAATGCAGAATTGTGGAAATCCATTTGCAGTAGAGGCATTGTTCTGGAATTTTGGTGAAATTTATTTTCAGTTTTTGAATTTTGAAAATCCGTCATGTATTGACAAAGTTGGAACTTCTAGCGATGACGCAGTAACTCACTATGGAAGGGATGGATACGCCCCTCATGAAGTTCATAAAAGGCCTTGCGCAGAAGAGAGGAGTCTCATTCCTCATTCTCAGATCATCAATCGTCTGATATTCAATCGTCTGATCTCAAATAGTTATTTCAGTGAAACGTCGAGTGAGATTAGTAGTGAAAGAGTCGTCTTTATAACGCGTGGTGAATCCACTGCATTAAACGAGAGTCGAGCTGACAAGCAGTGCAAGTTTACTGTGAGTAAATCTAGGTGAAGTTGAAACGCACATTATAACGCATCTACAAGATTAGCTGTGAACAGTTAGCGGTCGCCTATAAGCTAATTCTATTGTGCATTGCTACAGTAAGGAGTGTAGAAAAGTTGAACAATTTCGAGTAATTATTTTGGAAGATATTAGCAATTTTAGACGACTGACAAAAGTGATTTTCTCGCTACATGAGAAGCACTTTGTATAGCCAGAATCTACGCCACGGCTGACACGGCTAGTGAAATAGGGAGACTTCAGATTGCTTTTGTGACACAACGCTACAGTATTATGGAGCAGTTTAATATGCCAGTTTGTTCTTCTATTACCATAACCGAAGAGAAGATGGAAGGCTAAAGGACTTAATGCAATTGGGACATATTTCAACGGAGTAAGATAGCAACATGGAACTTCGCTAATTGCTATTCCACACAAGCGAACATGTGGTGAACAAACCATCTACACCCATGTTTCGTGATTAAAGGCTGAATACTATCAAACAGCAATGGAAATGATTTCATACTCACTGAATATGAATATTTCTTCGGAAATTTCTACAAAAACTTCATGGCGATTTTCAACTGGAACTTCAGGGATTTTTCAAGAGAGGTCAGGGTTGTCCCGACTCACAAAGAAGATTATTGCCGGAAGGATGTCGTTCGTCTTCACGAAGCAGTGCAATTTCCGGAGAAGGAAGCAGTTCGATTCTCCGAGGGTGCTGTTTCTTGTTTCGAGGATGGAGCTCAGCTTTAACTTGGTGAAATGGATCCATCAACAGTCTTCTTTGGGGAATTTTCCTCTGGAACGTCAATCGGCAGATAAGGTAGTCGTGAACGTTTATTGTATTTGAGTTTCTTAGCAATATTTGAGCAACCATTTTCCCATATTTTTGTCCTCATGTATTTTGCCCATATTCTTGTTTGAGATTCCTATTCTCAGTACACCTTGATGAGTTATGCCTTTTTCGACGATTTATTAAGATATTGTTATGTCATGGGCATAGTTAAACGACTTTTGGATCAGTTGAGACTGATATTTAGATTTTTTAATAATTTGCTTATTTTTGTAGTCTCGATTTGACTGTAAGTTAATGATTTTTATGGCAGATTTAAATTCAGACAGCGTGTCACTTTATTAAAGTAATTCTACCCCAGTTTAATTACTTTGACCAATTTTCTGTCATCATCAAGAAGGAAGAACATTTAAATGATTTTAGAGCGTTAAAATCCATTACGTTGTCGATGATCTTGGAAATACTAGTCGTTATTTGAATTGATTGCAACACAGACATTTATCGTCAGTTATGAACGATCATTGCATCATAGACCATTTTGTGAAAGATGAACTTTAATTATGAATTATTGAATGCATTAAAGTCATAAACTTGTGTTAGGAGTTTTTTCTCAATTAAAGATTTATATAACGATGTTTGCATTCCCCAGTCTAATTGGATTCTATTCGACTATTTTGCAGTTAATCGCACTTTGTTTGATGATAGTATTTTTATACTACAATTCTTTGAAGATGTTAGTCTTAAATTTTGATAGACCAGACAGGCGTATATAAGCGTATTCACTATTAAATTTGTTTGTGATTGGCAAGTTTTTACTTCAATTCGAGTCATGAATGAAATCCACGAAGGTTAAATGACAACAGTTTTGAAACAATTAATGATTATAAGAATTTTTAAGTGGAACTATGAATGTATAATCGCTAGTGCAGCGGACATGTTGAAGGTCGCTGATGTATGATGCCCTTAAATGAATGAAGGAGATTCCCACAGTAATTAATGATGATAAAGATTGTGTTAGTGGAGGTTTTTGTAAATTCTGTGGAAGATTTTGATGCCGTATATTTTAATATATGATGAATTTTGGGCCTATTTTTAATGCAGTTTATGCATTATTTTGTAAGCGAAGTATTTTCCGCTAGAGTGTATTGTCATAGTTCGTTGAAAATTAATCAAGTGAATTTACTGTTATAATTAACAAGAGTTTTGAAAGAATTTGAGATAAGATTTTGAATGAAGATTACCGTCACAAATAATAATAATTATTACAACCTTTATTAAACCAGATTGTGACATTTACATGTATAACTAACCTTCATTGGTCGATTATATGGAAACGATTATGAATTTACCAACCGGATGAACATGTGGTTCAATGTATTTCTTAAATTAATAATTTAAATAATTTAAATGTTAATATTGTAAATAATAAATGTAAATATCTTTGACAATAATGTGGAACGAAAGTAATGTTAAAGGCGTGTTTAAAATTTTTGTAATTATCTTCGACAATATTATAAACAATTTCTAATTGTTATAAATAATTTATGTGATTTTGTTATAAACATTTAAGAGTGTGTTATACTCTAAACTATACTGATTAAACATTTGGATGATAACTTAACAAGTTTAGGGATTATCAGAATAATCCAGTGGTATGTGAGCAAAGCATTTGAAAGATTTGCGTCAATATATATGAGGTGTCTTGTAGACATTTAAAGCTTTGAGAGGAGCTGAATTCTTACGCAGTGTGGCGTGACAAGTGAGTCCCATTTGACAGGCATGCGCCAGGTTGAAGAGTAGACCAGCCGGCCAGACACCTGGTTACCAGCGGGTGAGGTCGATACTCTGGCCTTGCGCCTATTAATACAAGTGTGATGTTTATTAAAAGAAACCAAATGCTCTATATATATGTGTCGTATCCTGACTTCCTCATCCAATCCAAATGTGTTTTGAATGTTACGTTATTTTGAGCTCATGGGAGCTAACATATTGTTTGATAACTTTGCAAGTCCTTCAAGTGGACATAGTAAGATTGACATGGGCTACTGATAGCCACATTTATTTTGTTGAGTTTGTTAAAGTCATACCCTTTATTTGAAATAAAGCTTTTGTACAGTTCAAAGTTCTTGCCTTCGCTCTGGTTCATTTTTAAATGTCTTGGTCAAGATTATTGTGGGAGCATACTTTAGAGATCCTGTTGTCAACCCAATCCCCGAGATAATTTTTAAGAGGTAAGTAAAAGTAAGTATGAAACCCCGTCTATTTTGGTGTGTTCCACAATAATTTTCTTGGTAACTTCTGTGTTCAAACCTCGGTAGTATCTGTCAGTGCCATTTTCATTGGTGTAGCTGAGCCGGTGCGATTGATTGTTGGCAATCCGATTGAGGGGGCGGATATCTGACAGCCTACTATCCGGGTAAACGGGGACAGTACGAAACCTTTAAGCGAGTGTGATGCTCAAAAGCGTAAACTTTCTCAATATTGTGAAGATAGTTGTGCAACAAAATGAAAGAAGAATGGTGAACCTTCGATAACACATTGTGATGTATGTAATATTGATATACCTTCTTCAATCATTCATGGAAATTTACGCAGTATTCAACATAAAAATAACGCTTGCCATGAAAGAAATTCTGGAAATATTCAACAAATTGTTAGTGCATTTAAAAGTCGAATTGCTAGTTATAGACTTTATAGTAAAGAAAAAACTCAAAGTATTGAATCATTTAAAAAAAAAATATTCAACCTACAGTGTTTGGCTTGGTAGGTAATGTTTTATTAGAGCATAAAACAATTAAAATGAATTTTGAACTTTTTGGACTCTATGTAAAAACTGGGGGCGAAAGTGAAATTACGGATATCAAATCTTTTAATACAAGAAACATAATTGTTAGCGAATCAACTAATATTAGTGATATATACCAAAATATTTCAAGTGCTATCATTGTGAAGAGTGAAGAGTTCCAGGAAAGTGAGTCAGGCTGGGCGTTGGTTGAAGTACATTATTTAGAAACCAACCTCAATAAATATAACCCCCTTCGAGCGTCATCATACATTGATTTGCCAGGATGGATCAAACGAAAGAAAGCTGTTGTGAACGTTTTGAATAATGATGACGCATGTTTTGCGTGGGCTGTAACGTCAGCTCTCCATCCAGCAGTGGAGCATATGGATAGATCATCATCTTATCCTCACTATTATTCAGTGTTAGATTTAAATGAAATTAGTAAAATTTCCTATGGCGATAAAAGACATTCAACGTTTTGAGGAGCTGAACAATGTAAGTATTAATGTTTATGGAATTGAAAATAAGAGTATAATAGGTCCTCTATATTATACTCAGTAAAAAAAGGATGCTCATGTAAATTTACTGTACATAACTGAAGGTGAAAACGCCCACTATTGTTGGATAAAACATTTAAGTAGACTTGTCAGTAGTCAGGTTTCAAAACACAATGGTAAAAAGTGGTTGTGTGACGGTTGTTTGCTACATTTCCAGAAAGAGGACCAACTAATTCAACACCAAAAATGGGGATGTAATCATGTGTGTACGGTATTACCGACTCCTAAAAATAAGATTCTAAAATTTAAGGATTATGAGAAACAGCTTCGAGTACCATTTGTTATATATGCTGACTTCGAGGCTTTTCTAAAACCATTAATTACATGTTCATCGAATCCAGCCCAACCTTTCACCAACACTACTCACATTCATGAATCTTTTAGCTTTGCATATTATATTAAATGTAGTTACCATGACTCGTTAAATAAATTTGAGCTCAATAGAAGACCTGATGCACCTAAAGTTTTTATGGAAAGGTTTGAGAAAGATGCCATCCGTATATCCTCTATTTTAAATACTATCATTCCAATGGGGCCCACTAACTTCATCAGAGCAAATGAATTTTGAAACTGAAACTAATTGTTTTATATGTGGTGAACGTTTATATACAGACAGGATTCGCCATCATGACCATTTAACAGGAAATAATGGGGGACAAGGACTGTTCGCGTCCGTAGCATTCCTTAAGCTACACGTGTCCCCTGGGTGGTGCTAAAGAACAGCCACTCCATGGGAAACATCTACACCTAGGAGTTTAGGCAGCCAGACAATCCCAGTGATCTCCTGGCTCAAAATATTGCTTGATGTCACAAAACGTGAATACAAATAGCCCTTCTCAGGGTTTTCCAGCTAAGGCATAAGAAGATCGATATGTCAAGTACTACAAAAAATCCTATTACAAAATGAAATCCAATATTTGTATACCGATTTGTGTAGATAGTTGTAACAGCTGGAATTTGTGTCAAACTCATGTATGTGATAATTTAATGTTTTAATGTGCCATACGCTAAATAAATAATTAAACAGGAAAATATCGTGGTGCTGCTCACCAAGAATGTAATTTAAATTATAGAGTAAATGAATTCATTCCGGTCATTCTACATAACGGTAGCAAATACGATAACCACATTATCGTTAAAGAATTAGGAGCTTCAGATGTGAAAATTGATGTGATTGTAAATAATAAGAAACAATACATATCGTTCACAAAATACATCAAAACTATCAATAAAAAAACTATAAAACTGCGATTTTTCGATTCATTCCGCTTTATGCCGAGTAGTCTTGATAAGCTGGCTAGTAATTTAAAATCAGATCAGTTTCATGAAATTCAACGTCTTTCCTAAAGATGATTTTAATTTGATTCGTCAAAAGGGTATATTCCCTTATGAATATATTAACTGTGCGAAACGTCTTGAGGAGTGTTCTTTACCACCGAAGGATGCATTTTACAGTTCCTTGAACACAAGTCATATCAGTGATCAGGAATATTTGCATGCACATCGTGTATGGACACAGATCGACATTCAAACTTTAGGAGAATTTTCAGACATACATTTGAAGACAGATGTTTTGTTATTAGCAGATGTTTTTGAAAATTTTCGGAATGTTTGTATGAAAACTTATGACCTTGATCCTTGTCAGTATTTCACTGCTCCTGGGTTAAGTGTCAGTTCAATGTTGAAAAAAACGAAAGTAAATTTAGAATTAATGACTGATATAGACATGATCAATTTTATAAAATCATCAATTCGAGGTGGATTAAGCAAATGTAGTGGACGGTACTCTAAAGCGAATAATAAATACATGCCTAGCTACAACACTTGTGAAGAGTCAAAGTATATTGTCTACCTTGATGCAAATAACCAATATGGATGGGCTATGAGTCAATATCTACCACTGAAAGATTTTCGCTGGCCGACACATTCTGAAATTGATGTCTTACATGTTGACACTCTTAAAGATAACGATGATAAAGGATATATTTTAGAGGTAAATCTTGTGTACCCTAAAGAGTTTCATGATGATCATGATTTACCATTTTGTCCTGAGAATATGAAATCTCCATACATCACATCACGAACAAAAATGTTAATTGCTAATGTAAATGGTAAATGTAAATATGTAATACATTATCAAAACTTGAAACAGTGTCTACAGCATGGAATGAAATTAACTAAAATTCATCGCGTATTGCAATTTCATCAGTCAGCATGGCTCAAACCGTATATTGATCTAAACAATAATTTAAGAACACAGTCAACAAACGCGTTTGAAAAAGATTTTTATAAACTCATGAATAATAGTGTTTTTGGAAAGACTATGGAGAATGTTGATAAACGAGTTGATGTAAAGCTGATAACAAAGTGGGAGAATGATGGTAAAAGGTATGGCGCGTGCAACTTAATAAGCAAGCCTTACTTTCATAGCTGTTCAATTATTCATGAGGATTTAGTTGTTATACAAATGAATCGTCTTAAAGTAACTTACAACAAACCCATATATGTGGGTTACACCATTCTCGAATTGTCAAAAACACTTATGTATGAATTTCACTATGATTATGTAAAGAAAAACTATCTTGATAATGCTAAATTACTCTACACAGACACAGATTCTTTTATTTATGAGTTTAAAACTGATGATTTTTATGAGGATATAAAAACTGAGCTAAATAGATTTGATACAAGTGACTATCCCGAGGATAATATTTACCATTTGCCTCTATTAAACAATTCGGTTCTTGGGAAATTTAAGGATGAATGTGCTGGTGTTATTGTAGACACCTTTGTAGGCACAAATTCTAAATAATACAGCAATATGACAATTGATGATGTAGTAGTAAAATATTAAAAGGAGTGACAAATAATGTTGTTAGTAAAGAGTTAGATATAAGTGATTATAAAAACTGTATAGTTAGTAACCCACCTGTATTATATAAGAAAATGTGTGTATTTAGAATTAAAAATCATCAGCTACATACCAATTTGCTGAAAAAAGATGCTTTAAGTAATGAAGACAACAAACGATTCATTTGATACTCATGCTTTGGGAAACAGTCGCATTGACGACTATTACTTTACTTAAGTCTAATGATCACTATATTTTAATATTTGTAGTGTGTTTTATATTGTAATATATTTTGTTAAAACTGTAGGTAGAATGTATAATGTTAGGCTACTGTAGTTTAGTAAAAATAAGATAAGTAATACATTTTAGTGTAAAATGTTTGCTTTTGTATATTACGAAAAAGATTTTAAAAAATGTACAGAATGTGTGAACTAAACAAGGGGAATGTAAAAAAATGAAAAGTGGAAATTGTAAATATTCATGTGTGAAAAAATGAAAATGAAGAAATGGCTATCACCATTTTTAGAATTAAAAGATATAGTGATCTGGTGAACCTTATTTTTATTTCACAACAAAAAATGTACAGAATGTGTGAACTAAACAAGGGGACTGTAAAAAGGGGGAAGTGGAAATTGTAAATATTCATGTAAGAAAAAATGAAAATGAAGAAATGACTATCACCATTTTTAAAATTAAAAGACATTGTGATCTTGTAATCCTTGTTTTATTTCACAACAAATAGAGCTTTACAAAAATAGAATACAAAGAAATACTAATTCCTCAATCCTTTTCAATGTTCATGTCCAATCATCATTAACTTTCCTTTTATAGCACTAATCACAATGAGGGCTGCCAACCTCTCTCCCACTGAGACATCACAGGATGTCAAACGTTGTTTAGCACTTCAACGATACTTTATCCGCGCTACACGTCTTATTGCAGGATGACTGTGGTGATAAGAAAGGTGCATGCTTGATCCAAAGGATTAATAGGTATATCACCACGCTGCAAAGGTTCTTCAAGACAAGTTCCAGGACCACACAATTAATAACCAGATAGGTAGATTTCGAAAGTCAAGTATTGAATTACATTATCAATGACGCCATTGCCAGTACAGGTCTGGCATATCCTTTTCCATCGATGGTAAAAAGGTTTGACCTTCCTCCTCCTCTTGGATGATGTTGTTGTTGCTGCTTTTTTCCTTCATCATACCCGAGGTATGAGGAAACAAATTCTTTACACTGACTTTTATGACCGTGATACAGTTTGACCAGCTGGCAAGTAGCACACTGTCGCATAGAGGGTATTTTTGCCATAGCCACTTGATTATGGTGATCATAATCCGTACATGGTTGCAATTCACTTAACACAGGGTCTTGAGTCCATGATTTTGGTACAAGTTGCCAGATTTCTTTCACTGCATTTCCTGCGGCATAATAAATGAATGATTTTGGAAGAGCCAATAATTCTTCTTTGGTAAAACTGTCTAGTTTATTTTTACACACATAGAACTTTCCAATCGCTTTATCGGTAGCATCCCCTTTCTCCATGGTATCACGTTGATGTTTACACGTCGCTTGTAGAAATCTCACTGGTGTCATCCACAGGTAAACCTTCAGTTTTAATTTTATTTAACAACTCCCAGCAGGCATTGGTGGTTAGCCAATGGAACAATTGCCACACCTGTGCCAGGGCTTTATGGGTAATATTGTCACAGGGGCAGCGGTCCATGAGCGTTTGCAGCGAGGGACAGCCCAAGTCCATTAAATCGATACATTGACAGTAAAACGCCAAAAATGGTTGTAGCCATTGACGTTTTTCACTACCTTTCACAAATACTACATGGGCAGAAGACAAGTGGGCTTTCATGACCATGTCCATGTGCTTATATGAAATGGTTCCTTGATTCCAGTCGAGTTGCATATGAGTTTCAATCCACTGGGTTTGTTTACGGTCTTTATCACGCAACAAATCAAACGCAAAAGGTGGATTAAACACCATATGGGTAGCTTGCGATATCCAAAAAGTGGAACAATCGATGATGGCCACTTCTTTAAATATAAATGTGTTATCTCCAATTTTTAACCCTTGACAGTCGATGATTAGTGTACGCAACATGTTCACTCTTGTCTGGATCAAGTCCAACTGACCACAGACTGACGATTGTTCAGTAAGGTGTACCCATGTCATTTACTTACATTCCATTCTAGTAAAAGAAAATGAAAACATTGAGTAGTCACTATGGAGCTTAGGATATGAGAGGGGGGGCATAAGAAATAATGATATAACAACAACAACAACCAATTTTTTATTACATTATTTTATTAGCATAACAAGTTTTACATTCTTTTTTCATTCTAGGATAGAGGTGGTACCAACTCATATAACAAAAAAGTCTATTGTGTTTATAGTGTCCATAACACCGATGATATCCCAATGTCTCTAAACTTGGTGTTTTTCACTGTGAGCTGCTCACTGAAGCACTGTTGACACCATAAAGTCCACACGTATCATAACATTTCCCATCACTCAGAGGCACGAGTGAGGGGTAACTTGAATGACAGGGTATATTACCCACTTCCATTCTGCACAGGTAGGGGCAGGCAGGTGACCAGCGCTGATGTTCTTGCATGGGTTCATCGCTCTCTTGCCATTGGTCTAAGATGATGGGACAAAACACACATTTCACGTCATCTCTTGTTTTTAAATAGTAGAATCCAGCGGCCGCTAAGGCTTGAGGGTTTATAAAAGGCACCGGCCACGTCGCAAAGGTCTTGTAACGTTGTTCCTCAGACTTTAAATTCATGGATGTAACTTCTCTTGAGGCTTGAAAGCAAGACATGACTGAGCGGTTTGATGTGGGTTGACCTGCTATTTATACACTTGTCACTTGGTTGGACAGTGGATAATAGTTGACTTGTTTGTGATGTATAATCAAACAGTAGGCCGTGGTATTGGCTGGTACATTGTCATGCGTTTCAAAATCTAGTCTAATGTCAATATTGGATGGTTTGACAGACTCTTCCAGGTAGGAACAGTCAAAGACAATCAGTGGCGCCCTTGTCTTAAAAGCTTGGGGTGACAACATATGACAATTCTCTTTTTGATAATACGACCACCTAAATTTAGAAAACAAGTCGTACAGGGTGCCAAACTTATTTTTTGAAAATATAAATATAGTCCTTCATAGGGAAACACAGCACCGTTGAGGAAAATACATGCATTTCTCAATTTCAGGTGATCAAATTGCGTGGCATCTTTGGTTTGTTGATACTTGCGATTTGTTTGAAAACCCACAATAATGTAGAGAGGTCTCTCTGTATAGCGGGCTGTTTTTATAGACCAACTTTGTGTGTTGGTGATGGGCAATAGTGGGTACTAATGGAGTGCCCAGCTTCTAAATTCCATGGGTAGAGGTATATCTCTCTTTACCATTTTGAGTATGTCCAGTTTTTTGCTATCGTTAAGGGTTACATGAGGCACTTTCCATAGCAAGCGTTGTAGTTGAATTTTTTAATCAATGGGGGCATTGTCGGCTCCCTTGGATGCATTATTATCGCTCCTGTGTCTCACCAGATAAAGTACTTGCCTTGCATTCACCATAATGCGCTGGTGATCTTCAGCACAGCCTAAAATCAGTTTAAGAGGTAAATATCCAGTAAAGGTGCCATCGGTGTGTACCATCCAGTCATTGATCGAGTCAGGGCACCAACCCGCCATGCAAAACGTTTTAGCTTCTTCCTCACTATAAGAGGGATATAGTTTCATGACACTGGAAATACCCACATTTCGAGTGCTATCCACCACGATATCGTTAATCACGTAACGCACTTCAGAAAACAGAAAGGCAACAGCATGGTTGGCTAACTTGGATGTGGTGGGTGTAGAGCCATCGGCTTTGGTGAGCCGACCTTCAATCTGAATAACACTTTCATGCGGTAGGGTGTAAATATCTTGGTTGTAGATAACAAATTGAATTTCATCATTGTTATTGACACCGCATGCATGGCCAGCAGCACGTCGGTAATTCGATAACCAACGCTCTGCTTCACCAAAATGACACCGGGGACGACCAGTGTGGATGGGCCTACTTACCAGTATTTAGAGGTCCGTGTCGCTTCCACAGCAAAATCACCTCCAGATGACATGCCCCAACAGAAAGGCTCCAAAGGGGTAGAAGGAAAATGGAGAAGGGGAACGCACAGGCTATTCTACAGACACCCCCCAATAACCGACAGAACTGCTGCCGACGAAATAATGCCACAACAGTTACTTAAAAATTAAAATAAAAATTTAATGTTAAAATTTAAAGGAGAACCTCCACCAGAAACAGAACATGCTCGCTTGCAAAGCAAAAAAGGACAAGAATTAAATTGAAATTAAAATGTTAAAAGCCCAGAGATTAAAATAAAAATTACAGGCATAATTAAATGAGAAAGGGATTGATAATTTACAAGAGAATGCTATACCGATCCGACATGCGGAGATCCAGACCACGATGAAACGAGAAATAAAAATTAAATTAAGAAAATAAAATTGGATAAGAAAACAATTTCATAATTGGCAAGACGAAGAAAAACACAGGAACATTCACCTAAACCACAAGGTTAAACCAACCAGGTTAAATAAAAAAAATTAAGCTAACACCACAACACGTTTGAGTTTCGTGGTCGGCGCCAAGAGACTGACTTCGAGACCAGAATGCATCTCGGCAAAGCAAAAAACCAACATGGCCACTAAAAACAGGAGACCGCATGCCCGATCGAATTACGGCAAACAATTAACCAAAACTAAATTTTAAAATCAGCAGAAAGAAAAGAACGGAGGAAAACAATTATGTCTAAACACTATAAACAAGAGGGAGGAGCCACGGATCTTAAATTAGATAAATAATATGCCAATCCCAAGATTGCCAAAAGAAAATAAATAATAATTTAAAACGTAAAATAAACTTATAAATGTGTCTCCAGAAGGTACGAAGCAAACAATGACCTTTTTTTATATCAGGTAACGTTGAGAAACAGAAATAAATTTAGGCCTATAAAACAAAATAAGGTACAGAATTAAAACATTACTATAAGGTGACATCGGAGCTCCATAACAATAATAAATCTAGTGTATAATGCAACGTACCTTACATCCTTCGCAGTGGAGACACAATGAAAATAAAATAATTAACACCCAATATAAATAAAATATAATACGGCACTAATTGCCTTGAAAATGGCTAACACGCCCATGCGCCGTTTTGATGTCACAAGCACTCCTGTTGTATCCAGATGCGATTTACTTTGCATATTTCCTCTTCACGGTGGAAATATGAAACTAAATCCTTATGTAGCACAGGCGTTTCCTTTTTCTTGAATATGTATTCATATTTTGAAAAAGCAAGGGGCCAAGGCTCCCCTAGCACACGGAGCGATACTCTTGGACCAGCAGCCGGCTTGTTATCTTGACGACAGACCGCAACACACAACATGGCGGAAAATTCCGCGTCAGATACCGAACTGCATTCATGTAAATATTCATTGTCCAATCAAGGCTTGACACATCAATCAACAATGTCATAATTAAGTAACAAATTTGGCGGTATCATGAAGTATATATATTATTTTGTTTATGACGTAGAATATAATTGCCATCCATTGTGCCACGAAAAGGAAGAGTTTTATAAGGCACAACTAACGCATTCTAGCGGAGAAGAAGAAACCACTTGAAGAAACCCCGAAGTCCGACAGCAGCTGCTATCTCGTGTTCACAAACGGAATCAAGTCACCAGGCGGTCGATTCAAAATGTCATGGAACACCAGAATACAGGGAAGAGGGATTTTAAAAACATTGGGACGGGCATTGCACGTAACAGTCTCCCATCTTAAGCGTGAACACAGTTCACGAATATGCCTAGGCATAGGCAGTACTCCTTAACTAGTCGATTCACCAAGCATGTTTCCAGAAGGTAAAGCTCACCAGTTAACTCCAATTGATGGACAAAAACCGCATCATTTTGGTTAGGAAGAGTGCAGGGTCAGATTATCAGGGAAGGGATAATTTATCACCTCGCAAACCACTTAGTTAACAGCTTCCCTGTGTTCATAAGTCTTCAGAAACACAGAACACAAGCACCTGCAGTGCTTTCATAGTCCGAGAAACGTTAGGAAAATTTTCAACAAGTCCAATGTAGTTCGCTTTAGACGAAGTAGGTGGATGCAATGTGCAAGATATTATGCGACGCGTGGGCAGCCATTTACAAAACAGAAGTAAATCTTATTTCAAAAAAGTTTACAGAAATTAAAATTTCTTACTACATTTTACAAAGAGAAACAAAGTTGAATTTATATGAAGAAAATATTTCTGACCATGACCTAGATCCGTGTTTACAAAATTTCATTAACAAGTTTACCTTTTTACAGACTAGAAGTACCTTTCAAGATTACATGAGTTAAACGACTATACATTTAGAAGGAACTACGGTAGAGGAAAGACCACTTAAATTCCCAAAGGGAACACGAATACAAGGTTACCATTGGTTAGGTCTCCCACCGAGTCCTACTTACATGCTAGCATCTTTTATGAAAACATCAAATTTTACTTTCAATTCTACAATTTACCATTAAATGGGAATTACCCAACAGTTACAAGTTGTATCCCAGTAGAGTTTATAAAACCCGTTCAAAATTCCAGAAGGAACAGATGCCTGAAGGCTTCAATGAAGGTTAGGGATACTCTACATTATACAAAATCAGTTTACAAAATTTATGGTAGCATTTCCTCATTAGAAACCTCTCCACCTCGTTTAATGTGCGACAGATGCACTCTGGAAATGTTGTTTGCCTTGGGGTTTCTAATAAGCAGAGTAACCGGAGTCAGGAATGCCTCTACATAACATGGGCCCTTGAAACGAGGGGTCAACTTGCTTGAAACAAGATTACTGACGCCCTTGGGCTCGAAATTGCGAACGTACACAACATCACCAATTTCCAAATCCGTTGGCTTGCGACAGGCATTGTGTCGCCTGGCAAGTTGGTCATGTGATACCTTAATATTCTCTCTAGCCTTGTCGAATTTCGCCCTCATATCCTCGGGCGTGAAACTGTCTGGAAGGAGATCGTGCAGGTTCCACAGGTTAGACAACGGAGAATTATCCATAAAGGAAAACAATAACGAAAAAGGGGTGGCTTGCGTGCTCTCATTCACGGCGGTGTTGAAAGCAAAATTGAGCCAATGCAAATTAGAATCCCACTTGGAATGGTCGTCGTGGTGGAAGGCAATCAGAGCAGAACGGAGATTACGATTGACTCGCTCAGCGAGAGACGGGTTAGGAAAATAGGGAGTGGGGGTTAAATGCGAAATAGCATAATCAAATAAGAATTGACGGAACTGATGAGATACAAAACACTTGGCATTATCTGATACCAGGAACTGACATGGCCCAAAAGATGAAAAGATGGAATTAAGACACTTTATGACGGAACTGGTCGTAGCCTGTCTGGTGGGGAAAATCCAACTTAACCGGGTGAAACCGTCAGTGCAAACAAGCGCAAATTGGTTTCCCCAACCAGAGCGAGGGAACGGCCCAACATGGTCGATAAAAAGCCTCTCCATGGGTCTAGATGCCGGTTCAGATGACAACAGGCCAACCTTAGTGGAAACCGGAGGTTTGCTAATACTACATGCAGCACAATTTCTAATGAGCCTCCTGATGTCGCCATCCATACTTTGCCAAATGAAAAACTGTCTGATTTTAGCTCGGGTCTTGAATACTCCTAGATGGCCACCAATAGGAGATTCGTGATAGTAACGAAAGATTTCCGGAATGAGGACGGACGGGAGCACAATTTTAGGTAGACGGTCATGACGACACGAACAACACAATACACCATCCTTTAGAGAGTAGGGCTTGATCACTTCACCAGAATTGATTCGATCAATTAGGCTAGATAAGGAGGGGTCTTCTTTCTGGAATCGTCTCACATCTTCAAAAAGCACAGGGGAATTGCTGAGTACGACATTGACATGATTTACAGGTGATACAAGGTTTACGGGTTCACATCCCTGAATATCCTCTTCTGCTGTTTCCTCATACATGCGGCTTAATGAATCAGCCACCACATTTTCGGACCCACGAATATGGTGGACAGTGAACTGGAACGACAGAATCCTAGTTGCCCTCCTGGCAATTCTACCAGTTTTACGGGGTTTCCCTAAGACCCAGCTCGAGGCTTGGTTATCGGTCTCAAGGAGAAACCTAGTGTGCTCAAGATACATACGGAATTTATCTAGAGTGAACAACACAGCTAAACCCTCAAGTTCGTTTATGGAATACTTCCTCTCTGCGTCCGTTAAGGTACGAGAAGCGTATGAAATGGGTTGCCTACCCAGATCAGATTCTTGCAGTAGGACACAACCAACACCACGACCAGACGCATCAGTCTGCACAATGAACTGCTTCCCAAAATCCGGAATGGCTAACACAGGGGCGTTAGAGAGCGCAAGCTTAAGATCTTCGAAGGCTGCCTGCTGAGAGGGACCCCACTCAAACTTCACAGCCTTTTTGCGTAATTGATTTAGAGGAGCTGCACGGTCGGCAAAGTTACCGATGAACTTACGGAAGAAGTTCACCATACCAATGTAACGAGCAACACCCTTGGCGTTCTTGGGTGGTTTAAAATCTCTGATGGCCTGCGTACGAGACTGGTCCACGGAGATACCAGATTCAGGAACAATATGTCCCAAGAAGGAAATTTTGGGCTTGGCAAAGGAAACCTTGGACAATTTAACGGTAAGGCCAGCGTCACGCAACCGATCAAGTACAACTTTCAGATGATCAACGTGTTCCTCGAAGGGCTCAGAATAGATCACCACATCGTCAAGGTAGTGGTACACAATCTTGAATTTAATTTCTGAAAACACCTTGTCCAGAAGTCTGCTCAACACAGCGGCTCCGGTGGATAGGCCAAACGGGACACGGGCATAATCAAACAGGTTCCAGTCAGTGGAAAAAGCAGTAACATGCCTGGATTCTGGAGAGAGGGGAATTTGGAAGTAAGAAGAATTTAAATCGAGGATAGTGAACACCTTCGCGTTGCGAAACCAACTAAAACATGTGTGAAGGTCCGGCAAAGGGATGGACTGCAAAACAACTTTTTGATTAAGAGCCCTATAGTCGACCACCGGCCGAAAACCATCGTTAGGTTTTGGCACAAGAAATACAGGGGATGAGTAGGCAGAGATAGAGGGTTGGATTACACCTTCTTCTAACATCTTATCGATAATCTTACGAAGTTCAGCCATCTTGGGCGGGGCAAGGCGATACGGGCTGGAACGCACCGGCGCAGAATCGGTTAGCTCAATCTTGTACTCCATCAAATGGGTTACACCCAACTTGTCAGTAAATACATCGCTATACTCCCGACATAACCTCTTAATGGCATCCTTTTGAAGACTCGTTAAATTTTCCAGATCGAGATCCTCAATAGTCATAGGTTCACTAACAGAATTGACAGCAGGAGAAGATAAAACCGGGTTAAACGATAACTTACTTTGCGGATTAAACTTAAACCATAAGTTGCGAGCACCAAAATCAAGAAGCATACCAACGTGTGACATGAAATTAGCTCCAATGACCACAGAACAAGAAAGATTTCTGGCAACAAAAAATTTAAACTTCCAAGAAAAATTTAGAATATGGATTTTGACTGTCATACTACCCAAAATATTTAAGTTTGAACAATTTGCCGAAATAAAAGATTCATTGTTAGGCTCTAACTCAGGAAATTTGCAAACACTCTTCATAGATAAAAACCAGTCCTCGCTTATTAAGGATGCGACACTACCAGAGTCAAGCAATGCAGAAACGGGCTCGTCATTAACACAAATTTCAATAAACGGGGATATTCCTTTAGCCACAGGAGAAATTCCAAGATCATTACTCACCCCTAAACGATTACAATTAGATGACGAGGTCACCCGCACCACAGGTTTCACATTAAGTTTAGAATTAGGCTGACTTGCCACGACATTGCTCACCGACAGGTTAGGTAGGTCAGCGACATAAGCAGAATTAGCACGTGATGAATTAGGTTTCAACGAGTTATCAGAATTTTCATTAGTAGGGCGACCAGAAACTTCACAGGGGTTTCCCAAACTCTTATGCACAGAAATATCCTTGGAAGTAACACCCGAATTGGTCTCCAAAACATCCCGTCATTGGCGATACACAACCTGGTTACTCGGACACACCTTCTTGACATGTCCCACGCCACCTCACGTGTGGCACTTAATGTTGGGTCTTGGGTGGAACATAACCTTAGGCGGGGGACGAGACATCAAGGAAGGAGGGGGCCGAGACATCAAGGAAGGAGGAGGAACATTAGCTACACGAATGGAATCTGCATGTTTCACAGCCATAGCCTCAATAACGACCTGTTTCAGCTCGACAAATGACGAAGGCCTGGTACACATAGTCATGTATGACCTATATTGAGGCGAAAACCCATTTACAATCGATGACACCAACTGTCGTTCAGTTAAAGGGGATGCAAATACCTGGGCATACACCTTAATGTCGCTGACATAGTCGCTAAGGGAATCGTCCAACCTTTGGACACGATATAAAAACCTTTGCTCGAGAGCACTAAGGTCACTCGCAGGGACAAAAAAAACACAACACTTCCCTAATAAACATGGCTAAGGACATGCGGAGGTGGATAGCTTCAATTAGCTTATCGCGCAGCATACCGGATGCAACTGGATACAAAAGTTGAAAAATCTGAATTTCCGACATCCCAAAAATTGAAGCATGGTTACCCAATTCGACCACTTGTTTTAAAAATAGGAACACTTGTGTAACGTCATCTAGGTTGAAACTCTTCAGCTTAGTTAAGAAACCAGAAATAGGATGAGGAATCGACCCATAATTAACGGTAGGCGAGAATGTAGCATTAGGAAAAGAGACATTGTTACCAGGGTAGCCCGCTCGCACACCCTCTACAGGCGACAAAACATTTACATTACTAGAGAAGGAACTGGAATGCAACGGGTCGGCAGTACCCAGGAAATCATTAGGTGACCTAACGTGAGAAGAATGACCGTATGCAGGGTTAAGTGGTATGGACGAGCCAGCGCCAGGCAACAGAGGGGCAGGCGAATTACTACTAGTAATAGATCCCAAAACCTCAGACCTAGTAAAAAGAGGTGATTCACGTTCAACCCCAGAAGAACGCTCCAAATTCACAAGGTTATCTCTTAAGTCAATTAAATCGAACACACTATTGTTGTCGGCCATTTTAAAGAACACAGAATGCAGACAGACAATACAGAAGGAAACAAATTTTAGGAATTACGAGGACAGTTTACACTTTCACAACAGTACCACAACCACCAATTACCAACACCATAGATTAGGCTGACACTCTAACACAGCCACCATACTACACAAAATCATGCACAATGCTGCCCAGAACTCCATACGTCACCGCCTGCTTGGCTCGAGAACAGGAAGCTAAATTACAAAAATTGGCACACAACATATGTCGAACAGCTTCCGACAGGGCTCCAGGATGCCTTCACTCGAAGCATGTAGGCTATCAGAATATTAAGAAATCCCCATTTCCCATGCCAAGAACACATGTCAGTCACTCACCGAGCTTCTTTTTCAGTGGGGATGTTGCACACAAACAGGATAAAATACAGCAGCAAACACCTCGCTCAGAACCAGTCACTTACATCCCAGCACATGGATATTCAGAGGCAAACATGAAATAAAACAAACGACAAGCATTAGCTTTACATAACATCAAGTGCACTGGCCTGACAAAATCCCATCAACAACCGCTCCATCAGCACTAGAGGGGTCCATAAAACGAGCCTGCGGGTATGGAGGAGGGGATAGTTACGGAAATGAACTCGAGCGCGGTCTGCTACCAGAATGGCACCGCATGCAGGCCAGCAGCACGTCGGTAATTCGATAACCAACGCTCTGCTTCACCAAAATGACACCGGGGACGACCAGTATTTAGAGGTCCGTGTCGCTTCCACAGCAAAATCACCTCCAGATGAAATGCCCCAACAGAAAGGCTCCAAATGGGTGGAAGGAAAGTGGAGAAGGGGAACGCACAGGCTATTCTACAGACACCCCCCAATAACCGACAGAACTGCTGCCGACGAAATAATGCCACAACAGTTATTTAAAAATAAAAATACAAATTTACTGTTAAAATTTAAAGGAGAACCTCCACCAGAAACAGAACATGCTTGCTTGCAAAAAAAAAGGACAAGAATTAAATTGAAATTAAAATGTTAAAAGCCCAGAGATTAAAATAAAAATTACAGGCATAATTAAATGAGAAAGGGCTTGATAATTTACAAGGGAATGCAATACCGATCCGACATGCGGAGATCCAGACCACGATGAAACGAGAAATAAAAATTAAATTAAGAAAATAAAATTGGATAAGAAAACAATTTCATAATTGGCAAGACGAAGAAAAACACAGGAACATTCACCAAAACCACAAGGTTAAACCAACCAGGTTAAATAAAAAAAATAAGCTAACACCACTACACGTTTGAGTTTCGTGGTCGGCGCCAAGAGACTGCCCTCGAGACCAGAATGCATCTCGGCAAAACAAAAACCAACATGGCCACTAAAAACAGGAGACCGCATGCCCGATCTAATTACGGCAAACAATTAACCAAAACTAAATTTTAAAATCAGCAGAAAGAAAAGAACGGAGGAAAACAATTACGTCTAAACACTATAAACAAGAGGGAGGAGCCACGGATATTAAATTAGATAAATAATATGCCAATCCCAAGATTGCCAAAAGAAAATAAATAATAATTTAAAACGTAAAATAAACTTATAAATGTGTCTCCAGAAGGTACGAAGCAAACAATAACCTTTTTTTAATATCAGGTAACGTTGAGAAACAGAAATAAAATTAGGCCTATAAAACAAAATAAGGTACAGAATTAAAACATTACTATAAGGTGATATAGGAGCTACATAACAATAATAAATCTAGTGTATAATGCAACGTACCTTACATCCTTCGCAGTGGAGACACAATGAAAATAAAATAATTAACACCCAATATAAATAAAATATAATACGGCACTAATTGCCTTGAAAATGGCTAACACGCCCATGCGCCGTTTTGATGTCACAAGCACTCCTGTTGTATCCAGATGCGATTTACTTTGCATATTTCCTCTTCACGGCGGAAAGATGAAACTAAATCCTTATGTAGCACAGGCGTTTCCTTTTTCTTGAATATGTATTCATATTTTGAAAAAGCTAGGGGCCAAGGCTCCCCTAGCACACGGAGCGATACTCTTGGACCAGCAGCCGGCTTGTTATCTTGACGACAGACCGCAACACACAACATGGCGGAAAATTCCGCGTCAGATACCGAACTGCAATTATGTAAATATTCATTGTCCAATCAAGGCTTGACACATCAATCAACAATGTCATAATTAAGTAACAAATTTGGCGGTATCATGAAGTATATATATTATTTTGTTTATGACGTAGAATATAATTGCCATCCATTGTGCCACGAAAAGGAAGAGTTTTATAAGGCACAACTAACGCATTCTAGCGGAGAAGAAGAAACCACTTGAAGGAACCCCGAAGTCCGACAGCAGCTGCTATCTCGTGTTCACAAACGGAATCAAGTCACCAGGCGGTCGATTCAAAATGTCATGGAACACCAGAATACAGGGAAGAGGGATTTTAAAAACATTGGGACGGGCATTGCACGTAACAGTTATTGAGTCCAGGTGTTTGAGCGTGATAAGAATGGAGATCAATTCTTACCACTCCTGGTTGCTCCTCGATGTAGTTCGCTACCTCTAGGATAGAATTCATCACGGGGGTTGACGTGGTATCCCAAATGCTTTAAAATCTGCCTGTTCTGAGATGTTAACGTGTATTCACGTGCTAAACAACTAACACCATTCCTAGACGGTGTTGTTGCTCTCTATTGATCAGTCTTAATGTTATATTACTAATACCATCGACAGCCACAGAATGAGAAAGCACCACTGGAGGGTTTTCACGAAAAATATAGCCATTGGGCGACGTTACAATAAAGTCATAAAGCAAATGCGATGGTTCGTGATTGGTGTACACTTGGCTAATAATATTACACATCACCGACACATGATGGTCCTCAATGAATTTCACTTCATGGTCTGATTCATGTTTTTTGTTGGGCTCCAACACGCGTGGTTAAAATCCTAGTAATGGACCAATGGAATCGGGGTGTGTTTTAAAGTCAATTTTGAATGTAGAAAAAATACTTCAGCGATGAGTGTTGGTATTTCCTACAAGTTCAAACTTGCGCGTTCCATCGAGAAATGACTTTAAACCATATTCATTATCAACACCACATAAATGTGTTCAAAATGTCATGTATCGTGTATCCACCAGAGTTCAGGGTGAGCAGAGAATCATCATTGTAAAACTTGTTGTTCACATTTTCACGTATGTTTTATTTTCTATTGTACGTTTCAAGTGAAACAAGTCCTAAACCTTAAGGTCTTTCACTCAATTCGATAGGTGGGTAAAAGTCTAGGCTCACTTCAAGTCCACGTCCATGCAGTGTTAACGTCTTACATTCCACCGACATACTGTTGACGTTTTTGCTTATGCTGCGTCTTATATAAAAAAATTAAACACAAACGTCCACACTGTTGGCTGTTAAACGTTTGCTCACGTTTCACATTATAATATATCTTGATCCTGTTTCCAAAATAGGTCACTAGTTCCATGGGCGGGGGCAAATTCCCAGAACTGTCAAAGTACTATACGGTGGATCCCTCTTTGACATAAGCTACATAATGTGTTCCAGGTCCTCGGTGATCATCCAAATTGACAACAGCACATTCATGTTTCCAGGGTCGTGAGGGTAATTGGTTTCGCATAAACACACCTCGAAAATGAGAAAGCTTCAGTTGTTTAGCATAGCTTTCCACTTGTTGATGCGTCAGGGCATGTCTTGCTATGGCTGAGGTTAAAGATGTTTTTATTTTATTTCGAGAAGATGAAATTCCAAATCCTTGTTGATAAAAGGCTGGCTTCAAATTGACATTTCTAGCCCCCATAGCAATGGCTTACATCGTTTCATTGTGTCGCAGATTTTCTTTGAGTTGTTGCTTGCCCTGTTGCACGCTTTAATAGTTTTTGCCACTGCACTGGCACCGCCTAAAAGTGAACCTAGAGCAGCCAGACCAGCGAATAATGCAGGTAAAAATCCCGCTTGTTTGGGGACGGTAATCGCTCACCCTTGTTTTGAACCCTGTCGCTGACGTTTTGGAATAGCATGTCTCTGTGCTGCTCGAAGAGCTTTCCTTATGGTCAACACATTATTTTTTAATTTTTTCTTTCGTAAGGGCTTGTTCACGAATGTCTTAAGCCCAGGCTTTGCCAAGGACAGGGTCATATTTTTAGTCTTTCTCACCACATATCTTTGTTTCACCATGATGATTGCGCACACATTTTACGGCTAGGCCACTCATTTTATACCCCCAGAGGTTTGCTACCATGGAACTATTGAGAAACCCAATGCCCAGAAAGAATACACTGTATAAGAATGATATATAACCTCTATTCATCATACATAACACTTACAAGACGTAAACATTTCAAAATACAATATAAAATTAATATGCAAAGGTGTGGATATGACAGACATATTATTACTTACTTATGACGTGGGTTTTCCACCTTTAACCTTAAAAACGTTTTCAGAAATGTCGTGATTAACTCTCTTTAGTTTCGGTACTTCTACTTTTCTCCAATATCATTTACCCTTCAAGATAGTTGCCAACTAGAAGCTCGATATTAGAAGGGACCCCTCACTTACAGTTTTCGTAGATCCGATCCATAATACAAATATTCAGTAGAATCAATTCTTCATGATGTCGTACAATATCCACATTTATTGGGATAATGCCCTAGAGGACAAATTATTCATCGTTTCCTAATTATTCCCTTTAAATCAGAAAGCAGAAGCCGACCGATATCAAATCAAACCTCTCATAACTGTCATGGCAGGCCCACCTTATACTGTCTTCGTAACAGCTGACAGACACTCAGTCTTGTAAGCAACAACAAACCAACCTCACGGAGACAAAAGACGAACCCAAAGCAAAAATCATTACACCACAAAACTTCCCATATGAATAAAATAAAGATTTACGGGCCCGAAGGCATACTACATTGAAAAGGGACCAAGAAATAATTACAAACATATCGTTCATTTAAAAACCCCTTTCCACTAAGACAACGTGAATGGCAACCTTGCGCGAGAAATCACGAGTTGACCCAAAATAAAAATATTTAAGATCTTACTACCACATGCGTACATAAATAAAACAAGGGCATAGTGCATTACCTTTGACCAATACCGAGCCAAAATACTTACTCGTACCGTCTCACAATATTTGAAGCAAGCCTTACATAATCATGACGACTAATCAGAGGTTCCTTTAAGTAGCATGGGCTACATATTAAATTTAATAATAAAGGCACTCCAATTCGGACAATCACTAAGATCCCAGACAAACCTCATATTTCTTGGTCACTAGGCCTCCTTCCATTTCAGAGCACACGAAGTTAAAGTAAACACTGACTTGCCTTTTACAAACCAAATGTTATCTTAATATTTCAAAGCTATTCCAAACGTATTTTAGTCGAGTAGGTCATATTTCCGAAGTAAGGATTGGAAGTACCAAATAGCCCCAGGATATTGGCTTTCCGACGAGCTGCCCGGTCGTTACATAATACGTCTTGTCTCTGTGAAAGTCCAACACCAAGTCGCTTTTATACAATTACTAATTAACGACCTTCATTTTCATGCCGTACAAACCACATCTTCCATCTCAACAAAACGCAAGATACAAGCACAAGGAGACAGCTTTTACCAGTCACTCCTAGGTCACGCTTCGATCGGTCACCACAGCAGAAACTGTACATAGGTGGCCTCTAGCGGTGAAACTATGAACCATTACATCAGCGATCTCATGCACGTCCAACCGGACACTCATCAGAGTACTTACTTGAGGCGCAAAATAGAAATGCGTCAGACTCCCGCCCCTCTACCTTGGCGATGGTTAAGAACCAAGCCGACGTAACACTGTAATCCAGAAAATCTGTACCATTCCTGTTCCACAATTTTGTCGAAAACAAGGTGTGTTTTTATATCACATGCATGAAATCTAATATGTAGAATATCAAACTCTTCGTTGCCAAAGTTCCTTCAAATCCACACCATTAAGACGTCTAGCATCTAGATCCATAGTAGAAGTTACAGAAAATCCTTTCTAATATACCATACATGCCAAAGATAATCATGCATCTTACATGGGGTACAGTCCTTTCATAATACAGGTACAAAATGTAACACAATGATACAGAGTAAAGGCATCTTCTCAAGACGAGTACGGATCCGTTTCCAGTTACTTGATGAAGGTGTCCATAATCAGGGCCCTTGGATATTTACACTTCCAACAAGAATCTTCCACGCAGACAAGTCCAGAATTAGTACACAGCAATCACAAAGTACTAGGCCAGAAAAACGCAATGGAATAGCTTACAATTAAAGGTATACAACGAAACCATACATGACAATAGTTGACATAATTTTTAAACAAATAAGCCAATCAGTTTTATAAACGCAGAACCTATCCCAAATAAAATCCACACCTTTTTACAATAAACCTTAAATTGACATAACGTGTAAGTACAATAGCATGTAAACATGAAGTTCGTTAGAAAAGAAAGAAAACATGGATTGACAAACAAAATATTAAAAATAGTGAAATAATAACCGCCCCAAATGAAAAAAGAATTCTATATGCCAAACATATTTAATTCCCAAAGAGAAAGATTCTAAATCCAAGAGGAAAAAGAAAACATACTACATAATTACTCCCAAAACAAAATATCCCAAATGAGCATTGGCATAAGTCCCACATCACACATCTGTCACAACTCATTTAGGCAACAACCAGGAAAAATCTTACCCAAGAAATCCACAAACAGGTTCAAAATGCAAGAAGGACCAAGAAAACAACAACATAACTATCAACAGACCACACGTGCTGACCTAATAAAACCACAACACATTCACACACACATCATTGCATAACATCTAAATTCATCCAAGAAAATAGTTACTACCCACAAATATTCCCAAAATGTACCACCTCAATATAAATAGGAGTTCGTTAAAACCGTGACACATTACACCAAATACCCTTTAAATAAACAATTACCTTTATGCAGTCTTGGATGAGAATTTCAACAAATTCACCTCAACGAAACAACGACCATTACCACATTAACTTCATGACACACACAACGCACCTGAAAGACCTACTTCCTCAGTTCAACAAGCAATAATAAGTGCACAAGGTCACTACTCGGAGAAACTATTTCGGAATGGTTAGTAAATCCTTACCATTGAATACATATTCAGATTATGTCACCTAATATTTGAGTCCCATACCTCCATATACGTTAGGATCTTAAGCTTAATAAGGATATTTTAACGACCCTATTTATATACTCGGCTACCATTGAAAACTTTTATAATAAAACATAACTTTACCCATAAAACAAGAAACAAGAACAAAATCCCTCCCCAAATTAAAGGACAAATTAGTGATTCACATTCATACCAACACAAAACACTAACGCACAATTATACTACCTTCCTCCAGAACCAGTATACAATTTTGAAGATTCAAATAAAGGTCACATTACTACAAACATGCACCAAAGCATCATGTAGATCAGGGGTCTCCAAACTTTCCAGCCTTAGGGCCATACTGATTACTCCAGTAAGTTCCGAGGGCCAAAACCATATTATCATTGTTGCCGGTGGTAACAAGTGAAATAGTCCACTGATGAAAAAAAAGTCCGAAAAAGTACGCAACGTTGAAAAAAGGCTGCAAATCGGACTAAAGTCCGCAAAACGGCAACACTGCATATTATTAATTTTCCTGTCATTATCTGTAATTTCTAGATTAGTCGTAGAGTACGAGCCATGAGGAGTAACGTGACACGACATCTGGTGGACACAAGCGGAAATAGTTAGTACCTTCTATCGCTAACAGATGGCGCTATTAGCACGTACAGAGTAATCTCGTTGGTTCGAGAGAGTTCTGGTGTCTTCCACTCACTTCTAGATGGCAGTAATTGGAATATATAAGAAGGCTAGTTGCGCAACCACAAGTCAGTTCCTATGACACTGTTGTGAAATAAAATAGTGCGTACCTCCTTAAAACGTGTTTGTGCGTGTTTAAGTTTAAGACATCTTTGTAACAGTATTTTGATTTGAATTGTTGCTTTTGTGTGTGATTTAGTAGTATGGAAAAGAAGCGAAAAATTGATAGTGAAAGCAGAAAATTCAAAGATGAGTGGAACATTCAGTATTTCGTAATTGAGTCCAGTAACAAGGCGCTATGTTTGATTTGCAATGAAAGCATAGCCGTTGTCAAGGAATATAACATTAAACGTCATTATGAAACAAAACATTTTCAAAATTACTCAAAATATACAGGAAGTTTGCGGACAGAAAAATTCGAAGCTATGAAGCGCGGATTGAAATCGCAGCAATCTTCATTTACAAAACTCAAAACCGAACAAGAGTCTGCAACTCGTGCCAGCTTTCGTGTGGCTCTTGAAATCGCAAAACGTGGAAAACCATTCACCGATGGAGAAATGATCAAAGAATGCATAATTGCAGCAGCCGAAGAAATGTGCCCTGAAAAGGTAAATTTATTAAAAACTGTCAGTATGTCAGCAAACACTGTGGCTCGAAGGGTAGAAAACATCGCTGAAAATATATCCTCTCAACTGTTCGACAAAAATGGAGATGTTGAGTGGTTTTCTTTGGCCTTGGATGAGTCAACGGATGTGTCAGATACTGCTCAGGTGTTGATTTATATTCGAGGAGTAGATAAAAGCTATGAAGTGCATGAAGAACTTCTTGATATGTATAGTATTCATGGCACAACTACTGGTACAGATATTTTTAAAGGAGTTGAAATGGCCATTAATCAAAAGAACCTTCGATGGAAAAACTTGAAATGTATTACAACTGATGGAGGCAAAAACATGAGTGGGAAAGATAAAGGAGTGGTCGCTCTTGTGTCAAAGGCTGTAGAAAATGACGGTGGTTCAAAACCATTAGTCTTACATTATATCATTCATCAACAGTCTTTGTGCGGAAAATGTTTGGATACGTCTGAAGTTCTGAAACCAGTCATATCAAGTGTTAATTTTATGAGATCTTTTGGACTGAATCACCGACAATTCCGACAATTTATTGAAGAGATTGGAGAAAATGACTTACCTTATCATACTGCCGTACGTTGGCTTAGTTGTGGGAAAGTCCTTCAGCGCTTTTTTGAACTTCGAGCAGTGATCGAATTTTTTTTGAATGAAAAGCATCGCCCTCTTACTGAATTACAAAACAACGCATGGCTGTGGAAGTTAGCATTCTATGTTGATTTGACAAAACATGTGAACGAACTGAATTTGAGATTGCAAGGAGAAAACCAGCATCTTCCTGATTTATACACTAATATCAAATCATTCCGGAAGAAATTGATACTGTTTCAATCACAACTACGAAGTAAATGTTTTTCACATTTTAAAACATGTGAAATATTCAGCCACACCACTGAGACTGAGTTTCCTATCGATTTTGCAATCGAAACTTTGAGTGCTTTGAAAATAAATTTTGATACTCGTTTCTCGGACTTCGATGCCTTTGCGAATCAAATTTAGATTTTTTAGGATCCTTTTGATACTGACATTGAAACCCTAGCCCCGGAACTTCAAATGGAGATGATTGAACTACAGTGCAGTGATATAATTAAGAACAAATATCAAAACTCATCTTTGTTGGAATTTTATAAAAGTCTTCCACTGACACAATTTGATAATTTGCATAAATTTGCTCGTGGGCTGTTTTCTGTTTTTGGTACTACTTATTTGTGTGAGAAGACCTTCTCCAAAATGAAGTACACAAAAAATGTTTACAGATCTAAATTAACTGATGAGGATCTTAAATCTCTTTTAATAATTGGTACAAGTAAAATTAGTCCACAACTACAAACTATTGTCAGTGGAAAATCTCAATTACATAAATCTCATTAGTATTTCATATGTCTGCATGTTATACATGTCTTTACTCATTACAATTCTGTGTTTCTTTATCCAACTTATCACAAAAACAATAACAATAAGCCTACAACAATGTTATGAGTAGCCCATGACCATATCAATGTAGATGTCATATTAATAATTATTCAACATAAAATTAGAATAATTCAGTAAACTAAATTTAATTTGCTATAAAAAATATGTTCTCTAAAAGGAGTTCTCAAGTATGCCAGCTCTCCGCGGGCCGGACAAAATCTGTCCGCGGGCCGGATGTGGCCCTCGGGCCGTAGTTTGGAGACCCCTGATGTAGATCATACACAATCTTGAAAATTCAAAATTATTACCATAACGCAAAATGACATTCCAGATACCACATACCACATATGGCGTTCGCTATGAGGATTATAGTTTTAAAATTGGTGATTCATCGATTAAATTTAGTCGTACTAAGGCTGTCATTAAAAAGATCAACTATAAATTAACACCAGGACTGTTAAAGCTACTATTCTCTCGGACTCCCTCATCCCAAGGTTATACGCCAGAGGACCTTGGTAAATATAAATCCATTTTATTGGACACCCATGCCCACAAAAGACAGTATGATCCCACTCAACAAGTGAATGCCAATATATCTCAAAAATATAAAACCATCATTGCAAAAATGTTCCCCACTAGTCAAAGTGGTCGTCGTAAAGTGTCCGCTTCAGGGGTGACATTTAAACCATTAAAACCCCTTGTGGATGTTACCTACTGGCACAATCCCAATAAACTCGTCCAGCGACTACAGCTGTTGCATGCTTCTCGTCAAGCCGGCCATACTGCTCACTATTGGGAAATTAAAGAAATTGAGGCAGAACTTCGAAATGCCAAAATTATTGTTTAAGCCCTCGCCCATTAAAATGGTATTGCTCACGAGTTGCATCGTCCAGCTAGACGTCACTATCAGTGACTCAGGGTGATTTCACAGGGTGTGGATGAATTTTGGCAAGCAGACTTGGTTGAAATGATTCCCTATGCTAGCGTTAACGATGGTGTACGCTATATGTTGACGGTCATTGATGTTTATTCCAAAATGGCGTTTGTTGAACCTGTGCGTCGCAAGTCTGGTCCACTAGTCACCAAGGCCTTTCAACATATTATTCAACAATCCACACGTCAACCTCAGCTGCTAAAAACCGATCAGGGAAAATAATTTTTCAACAAGGATTTCTCCTGTTTTCTCAAATCTAAGGATATTCACCATTACACCACGTACAGCAATCTCAAAGCCAGCGTGGTCGAGCGGTTCAACCGAACATTGAAAACCCATATGTGGAAAGTGTTTACCGCTCAGGGCACTTATCGCTGGTTGGACTTGTTACCTGAGCTAGAGTCACGTTACAATGACACCAAACACAGAATCATTTGGACCAACCCACGACTTGTGACCAAAAATATTCCACAACTGGATAAACTGTTTAACCCCATAAGAACAGCAGACCCTAAACGTCATCGCCTTAATATTGTGGACCATGTTTGTGTGAGCAAATTCAAGTCCGTCTTCGACAAGGGCTACACACCAAATTGGGGGACTGAACTATTTGAAATTCGTCAAGTCAACCTGAACAGTCCAGTCACCTATTTACTCGAGGACCTCAACCATCAACCCATAAAAGGCAGGTTTTATCTTCAAGAACTCCAAAAGACAGCGTTTCCTAAACATTATCTTGTGGAAAAAATGTTGAAACAAAAAGGAAATAAACTATATGTAAAATGGTTGGGATTTAGCTCAGCCTTTAATTCTTGGATTAATAAATTACATGTTGTGTGAACCTGTGTGCCTTGTATTTATTTATACACTCATGATGTACTTAACCTACAGCTCTATGTACAGTCCTCAGCTCCACATGTATTATGAGCAATACATATTTCTTTCTCTCTTCACCTGTGATCTCTCTTACACCGACTCTCTCGGACTCCTCCCCTTCACCTCCCACCACTGTCAAAACAGGTTGTGACTTGTTAGCTCTTATCGTGCATGTGCACAGGTGAACACCTGTGTGTTAGGTCATATTACACATGAACTTGCATTTTCTCACGAATGAACAAAAACAGGAAGTGACTTGTTTCACAAGGAGGATGGTAATAATGACATCTCACACGTGTTCACATGTATTTCGTCACTTTCCTTTCATATCGTTATCACATTATAGTAGTGGGGGATTAGTGAACAACGTCAGTTCAACACACTGCTTTACACGCAAAATGTAGTTAGGCCCTTTGATATAATTTAAATAAATTCATGGGCTAGTCCGTAGGAACCAGTCCAAAGGGATCGGTCCAAAGGGATCAGTCCAAAGGGACTCATCCACAAGGTTCGTCCACAAGGACTCGTCAACAAGGACCTGTCAATAAGGACCCGTCCACAGGGACTCGTCCACAAGGACCCGTCAACAATGACTCGTCAACAATGACCTGTCCACAATGACCTGTCAACAATGACTCGTCCACAGGGACTCGTCAACAATGACCCGTCCACAGGGACCTGTCAACAGGGACCCGTCCACAGGGACTCGTCAACAATGACAGGGACTCTCACCTCAAGGCCTAACATGCCCCTCTTTGATTATTGGTTTGCGGAACACCGTTTAATTCCATATTGGCATTCAAACTCTCACATGTTGCACTTGGAAAGCGAGATCTTCAAAAATAAATTACAATTCCCCCCCCCCCCCTAGTAGGGGTAGGTTTTATTTTGGGGTGGAAATATGTGGTCCATTGGAAAGGGCGTGTCAGCCCGAGTTCAACGACACCACATTTGTTAAAATCCGACCATGGGTTCACGAGATATCACACCGCCGCCATCTTGTGAGGAGGGTGAGGAGGAGGAGGGTATAGAATTCTCACAAACACACTACTCCCCTGAAGTCACTATACTGCGCTTGAAAATTGTCTTTAATACTATGCGTCTGAACTAAATTCTGATGACTATTGTCTTTTCTTTGTGGAGTACATCCTTGAATCTCCCCGTGGCTACTGATGTCTATTGTAGACTCCTAACTCTATCTCCACTTTGTCACGCTAATCTCCTCAATTCAGGAAAATTAGGTGTTAGCTATGTTTGACCCTACTGTGGTTAACCTAACGCACTTGGAAAAACGTTTTAGAGTATCTACTCTCTGCTGATGTCACGTATACTTTCGAGATACTACGATGTCACTTCAAATACTAGTGTCTGGGCTTCGACTACCCTCGCCGGCTAACGCATTGAACCCTTATATCTGGATGATCCACCAATATCCTCCGGCTGGAAATAATCTGGGATTGTAGCATCTTGACGCCCCGGCTAAATACGACATGGTGCCACTTGGCGAAAACACTCAGAATAAGGGACAGGTATTTTCTCAAACGGAATGTGCCGCAGTATCTAACTACAGAACAGTAGGATCATCTAACTACTTAGGAAAAAATAACTCTATAAAAATCTTGGGCGAAAGGATACGGATTTGGTCCCTCAGGAACTTTCACCCTACAGCACATTCCTCTACCATCTAACTACAAGTATAATGCCAGCTTCCTATAAAACATCAGGAAATCGTCAACTCGAATCCGTCCATTTATTAAAAAAGACAATGCACATCTCGTGTCACCGAGCTTTGATTAAATGCTCTCGAAAATAAACCATGAAATAAAATATATGACTAAGTGTCATTAATCCATATACTAGTACAAATTGTTTCCCTAAGAAACCGTAAAAATTGTTACGTGCAAGCTTAAATAAGCTTCTATACTGCAAACAACTGCTGTTCCCTAGGTGACGGGAGTTTATAACAAGAAAAATGTTATAAGTTAAATATTTAAATAATCCCAAAAATAAATGACGTTACCCATGACGTAGATCTCCGTCACTACAAATACTAATCATTACTCTATACAATTCATCTCCCGCACCCAAACATTAATATTTCTTCCTCTAAGAAGCGCAAAATCTCTACACAAAGTTTTAAGGTTTAAATTTAAAATATAAAACACTCCTAAATCTATTTACGAATTTATCTGAAATACATTTAATATATCATTCTATACAATGAAAATAATCACGTCGTAGTTCGTCAGTTACTTACTTAGAAATAAAACATTTACAACACGTTCGTTCCTTTCTCCCGACATTACAACATGTAACTGCCCTTCCACATCACATCTAAATCTCAACGGGCTTTAGAAAAATATTACTTCACTCTACTTAGTCTTGTTCGTGTTTTACGTCAACATCTGGGATTCCATAATCCATACAATTAAGTAGAGACTAGTTCAAAAACCTCCTACAACTTATCTGTTCATGTAATAAAAATACTTAATAAAACTACACATTTCCACTCGTTGAATAATTACCATAAATGACAAACAATAGGATAAGAACCATTTAATAGATCTCAGTTTACTCTCTGCTTCAACAAAGATCCATTAATCCCTATAATTTCTATCAGATTTAACTTCATCCAGGATCCGCTGTCCTCTGAATTTCAAGGAGTTTCAACTCTATTGAGACTATTTCAATAATATCCACAATTAATAAACTTCCGCAACAATTCTCTTATAACTTCTTACTTTCATGAAATACATGCTTCTGTCCCTACAGACATCTCCTCAAAAATAGATCAATGGCTACACACTGGCCCATTGTCTCACAACATATACCTCCGTCTACAACGGGAATAATAAATCTCATCCATCGAGATACTTCGCAAACTTCCATAACATTTCATTCTCTACACTTTCCAATAATAAACTCTTCTTTCAGTCATCACAATCTTAATGAACATACAATAAAAATACTGGTTCTCTCCCTGCCTCAATTTAATAGGTAAAGTGATAAAATGATAATCTTTAAATAAAATCTTATTTCTTTACTTCACTCACATTTCTCAAAATTCTTTCAACAAACTGTAACATTTTTTCCATTTCATCATTACGTTATTTCTTACATCAAAATATGCTCTCGTTCGCATCTGTAAATTCCACATTATAATACTTCACAAATTCTTTCTTTAATGTCTGTTCAACAAATTCTAATACCTTCAAAAAACCATTACTTACAAACTTTCTTCACTAAATTCGTTTCATTATTTCTCAGTTCGTGACTTTCTCTAGATCTCTACAATAGACCTTTCGTAATTACATTCTTTGACATATACTTCCTTTCACATACTTGGAAAACATTTCCTCTATTACATTTATTAATAAAACATAGATATCGTTCGATTTAATACACGTTTGAACTTAACAATAACAATTCTGAACAAACTATAAAATCCTGAGCTAATGTATAAAATGTGAATTAAACTATAAAATCTCCCTTCAAATTTCGAATATCCCAAAAATCGAAAAATCGAAATGAAAAATCCCTAACATTCCGAAGTCATCCAAAAATACTATCCAACATCCGAATGATGTTTTTACGAATAACACAACGAAAACTGCAATAAACTAATAAAGAAAATGGAAAATGGCATTCAACAATAGTTTTCGGATATTCAAGATCTACAATTCTACATAGTGGGTTATTTAGCGTTGGTCCTTGGACTACCTTGTGCTGGGTTAGAGTTGACATGAAGTGGACTCCCTTTGGTTACCCATTAGAAACGGAATGTTTCTAGCGGCTTAAGACTGCGTGGTGGTCAGCATTCTTGTCCAAATCTCCCTCCGAATATCTCGTGCGGTCAGGTACTGGGATTCGTACTGTCTCCTCCTTCCGCCGATGACTCTTCTGATTGAGATGGGATAGCCCTTTCTCTCTTCGGCACCGGGTAATTCCCTGGTCGCCCTCGTACATGAATAACATGCAGTCTTCTTCCCCCATAGTTCCCTGTAGTTCGTCATTTGAGATGGTAAATTGACTGATAATTGTAGACTTTCTATTACGGGAGAGATGAGATGTTAATCTCCCCCGAGATGTTGATGTTAAGTCATTTCGGACGTTCTCGATGCCATCATAGCATTGTTCCCATAATTGTTTAAGCGGTCATCACGACGCCTGTAGAATCCTCATGAAATTCCTCCCTCAACTTTTGAATCTTTATCATCTTGAAGCTGTAGCTTTGTCGTATAAATTTAATATTGTTTCCTCGCTGAATATCTATGTTAATATTACATGCACATTACTGAGTGCCTTCGATGAATAATTCTATCTCTTTCGTTCAACTTGGAGACTAGTTTGTTATAACGTCCTTCAACTTCGAAGTCGTGGTTGATAAGAGCCTCGCTTCCTCTCGTCTTTTCTCCGCGTCTCTTTTCCAAAACCGCGTCCTTTTCAATCCATGGCTCTGATTGGTTGCTAATATTAATTGATCAAACTTTTCATTAATAACTTAAGAACTCGGCTGTAATTATTTTCAATCGTTCTTAGTTATCATTTAACACTCTTGATGATGGTTTAATGTAGTAACTTTGTCCTAGTAATTATATATGTTAATTACTCCGTTGGTGTTAATTTTAATAGGCGGCTTCCCATTGGTCATGGTTGCGTGTCGGCCTCGCGTCGGCTCCCCTCTTCTTTCTCTTGCCACACGCTTAGTTCCTCTCCCCATTCTTTTTCACTCGGGCGTCCTCGTGACTGCTCTGGTTCTTTGTCATCCTAGCGAAGCTTGTTCCGAGTCCCCTTGCGACTACTAATTTGCAATTGGCCGGCTGAATTAACTCAGTTAATTCACTCTCTAACCAAACCAGTTTTGTGTTCGCTTCCAGCATCGATAAATTTTAACATGGGCTAATTTAGAAAACTTTCCACTACTTGTATAATTTTCTGTCTCCCCAAACGCGTACAATCCTCACTCAACTTTTCATTGCAAAAGCGTGGAACAAAGCTTTTGAAATGTCTTCTTTTACATTGAATTAGACCATAGTTAACTCACTATTCTACTCTCCTGTAGTAGTGTTTTAAATTCTCAGCGTTGTAATTTCCCACAACTTGATTGTCATGAATGTTCACAATCTTGTAACATTTATTACAATAACTTTCCATTACTCTGAAGGGACCATAATATGTCTTAGCAAATCTGGGGTGTATCTGCTTTGACACATCAGCCTTTGTGGGTCTTTTAATAACCACTAATTCATCTGGTCTCAGCGGTGTATCGTAACGTTTTCCTAACGTGCGTCTTTCTCGTCTCTCCGCTGCTGTGATTAGATTCTGGTGGGCTCTCTCAATTCTTCTTTCCCTTCTGGGTAGGTGATCCTTCGGTATATCTCTGAAAACATCATCCCAAGGTCGTTCAGGTTTTCTATTGAAATGTAACAGAGTTGGAATATCTGCCTTACTTTCGTGTATTGTAGAGTTGAGACATTCCTCAATGAGGGGTACAATTCTAATCCATTCCCTGTGGTTATCTGAGCAGTATAATCTTGCGTATTTACTTATCTCCTTGATCGATCTCTCCACCGGGTTCGATTCTGGGTTCCTGTAGCTGGAGAAAATATGTTTAATCTCGAGCCTTTCCATTGCGCTCTTAAATTCTTCTGACGTAAATCGCGTTCCATGGTCTGTCAAAATACTATCAGGTTTTCCTGCTCTTGGGATTACATTTCTTTCGATGTGTTTGATCACTCTCTTCGATTCTGGTTTCTGCATCGGATTTATAATCACGTACTTTGTAAATACTTCGATTGTTACGAGCAAGTACTGATTACCGCGATATCCCTTAGGTCCTGGGCCAAATATGTCCATCGAATACATTTCACGGGTTTTTTCGGGTATTATAGACCTCGTTTATTCCTTGAGTAATGATGAAGCTTGCTTACTTCGCTGGCATTTATTACATGTCCTAATAACATTGGCTACGGTAACTCTCATGAAAAATCCACAGCCTGCTTCCAGTCTCCGACCGGGTCAGGAATGGAATGAATGAAGCCCCCATCTAGCGGCGAGGATATGAACTGTGCCGGCTGCCGAGGCCTGACGCACTCCTCTGGGGCAATGATTAAATGAATGACAGATGAAATGAAATGATAGTGGAGAGTGTTGCTGGAATGAAATTTTGACAGGGAAAACCGGAGTACCCGGAGAAAAACCTGTCTGCCTCCGTTCTGTCCAGCACAGATCTCACATGGAGTGACCGGGATTTGAACCACGGACCCAGCGGTGAGAGGCCAGCGTGCTGCCGCCTAAGCCACGGAGGCTACACGGTAACTCTCATATTAGTCCAAATTAACTGTTCTTTCACGATAGCGAGGGTTTTGTCTATACTAGCGTGACCAATGCTGTGATGAGTTAACCATATAACTCGGTTGACAAGGTTTGGTGGAATTACAACTCTAATTTGTGTTTTCCCTGGGTCTTTATAATTGCATACAATCTCTCCACAGAGTAGGTGTTTTCGTGCTAGCTTTCTCGTTTCTTCATAATCAGGATCTTGTTGGTCCATTCTGCTTTTCAGGAATCGAAAAATTCGTCGTGTAGGTGCATGCCTTTTCTGCGTGACTGCAATGTTTTTTAGTCGGGCAGTCTCTTCATCTTGCCTTTCAATCTGGATAGCATTAACTTGAATACTGTCCGTCGGATTGCGAGATAATGCATCCGCTAGTAGGTTATCTTTCCCGGGCTTGTGCACAATTGTTGCATTAAACTGTTGGAGGAACAGTGACAATCTGACAAGTCGGACGCTAGACAAGTCAGTCTTCAGCATAAACTGCAATGCTTTGTGGTCTGTAACAATGATTATCTGGTGTCCGATAAGTAATTTTTCCACTGTTGAAGGCCCGAAATAAAAGCCAAAGCTTCTAATTCCATCGTGTAATATTTAGCTTCGTGCGCCTTCAACTTCCTACTGCTGAAAGCAAAGTAATGTTTCTGACCGTTGTTATCCAGCTGATATAAGACAGCACTAATTCCGATTTTAGATGCGTCTAACTCCACATAGAATGTCCTTTCAAAGGCAGGGTATTATACTTCACATTTTCCTTAAGCATGTTCTTGGCGTCTTGAAAAGATCTCTCTTTTTCTGCATTCCATTGCCAACGATTATTCTTTTTCAAGAGTTCATACAATGGTGCCATTGTCTCAGAATAGCGTGGACAATGCTGGGAAAAATACTGGCAAACACCCAAAAACTTCAAACATTCTTTACTCTTGTAGGCTTCGGAAAGTTCATTATTACTTCCACTTTATCCTGATTCGGGTGGTAACCTTCTTTATCTATAGTATGCCCCAAAAAGTTGATTTTCTCATGGAAAAAATTACATTTCTCAACGTTTAGTTTGATGTTGGCTTTTCGGAGATTCTCAAAAAGTAACTTGAGATGAATTAAGTGTTCGTGAATCGTAGTCGAAGAAACGATAATGTCGTCTATGTAACAGATAGCGTTCTTCTTTACGTCCTCGTTTAACTGATTATCCAGTGCTCTAATCAGTGCTGGTCCACTGTTTATGATACCAAAAGGAAGGCGGTTGAAAATCCAGGTAGTCTGGTCGAATAAAAATCCAGTATACATCTTACTTTCCTCGGAGAGCTCAATATGGTAGAAAGAAGATGTCATGTCCAAATTTGAAAAGCATTCCTTTCATTTGAACTGCATTAGGAGCTCCCTAATTTTCGGCGGGCGGTCATTTTCTTAGAGAATGAGACTGTTAATTCGTCTGGCGTCTAAACATAGCCTTAATTGTCCATTTGCCTTTTTTACCACGGTCATGGGGTTAATATATGACGTAGCTTGTTTCCTAATTATTCCGTCCTTTTCCATCTTCCGAATAATATCAGCTACTTCGTCATGATACTTCTCTGTAATTGGGTAAGGTTTTCTCTGATAAGAAGTAGTATCAGTAAGCCTTATGTGGTATTAAATCCCTTGATTAATCCAGGTTTATCATCAAATATATATGTGTACTCCTGAATTAAATTTCCAAATATCTCTTCATACTCTGTAAAACCATCCACTTTCAATCCATACCGTCCCGTTTCTGCTTCTACTTCCGCAATGACTTGATTCAAAATAATCTCTCTTGGTTCCTTTTCTGGAAGGTTTTCTGTGTCCTGTTCTTCAGACTCTTCTGTGTCAATCTCGTCATAGAATTTCACTATTCTATTCCGCATGTCAATTATTGCTCCTACCTATGTGATAAAGTCAATCCCAATGATCACATCGAAATTAATCTTTTCTACCACAATGAAAATGTGTTCATAACTACGCTTATTACTGGTGAATTCCATTAGAACTTGGACTCGACCTTTTACCGACTTATCTCTGAAAATCCCTCGTATTTTCAAACTTGAGACTGGCATGGAGGTAATCTCTTCTTCGTCTTTAATTTTTTCATAGGAATCTTGTGAAATTATCGAAATTGATGCGCCCGTATCCAACAATGTTTTTAACATGGTTTCTCCCACTACAATATTTATAATAGGCAACTCAGCCATTCTCTCCTTCTCTGGGATCTCTTCCTCGAATAACAAATCGTCATCCGTCGTCTGATATATCTCATTTACCGTGATTTCATTAGTAGGTGAAAATTTTCTGCCGTTTATTGTTGTTTCCCATTTGAAGTTTTTTTTGTCTAGAGGTGTCCTCGTTATTACCTCTATTCTCTTGCCTACTCGTGCCTGGTTTCGGTTCGTCCTCTCTCGGTCTCTCTTCCCTACTTCTCCGATTTTTCTCCTGTTGATCTCGGATATAATCTCTGTTCTCTTGATTTCTCCTCTGCTGGAAATTCTGGCGATTGTGATTATCGTCATTCCAGTTCTTGTACCGGCAATATCCTTGGTGGTTATTGTAATTTTCGTTGTTATTACCTCTCTGGTGATAATTATTCTGGCGATAATAATTATTATACTGATAACCCGATCTTCTGGTTTGAATATTATTTTTGGCGTATCTCTGTTATGGCCTGTTATCCTGTTGCCTTCGTTTCTGATACTCGTTTCTCTGATTCTGAGTATAAGCATTTCTTACCGGTCCTCCTCTCCTGTTATCGGCGATATCTTCTTCCGTTTGCTGTACTTCGTATATTTTGTATAATTTCTACGTCTGACGGTGCTGGTTGCAAATATTGAAGACGTGCTAATTGTGTCGCGAAGTAGCTAGCATAGCGTGTGTTGTGCGAACCCGCGTACTTTCGTGAGTATGCTTCTGCTCTAACATTGTGCTGTTCATCTACCAACCAAAATCGTTTGATGAGGGCATTAGCAAAGTCCTCAAAACTTAGGAAAGTCCATCGGAAGGCTCTGAACCCCAGAAGTGCGATATTGCTTAGATAGCGCTCTACCAATCGTAACTTTCTTTCCTCGGGAACATTATTCTCCAAAAAGTACTCTGAGATGTCATTAATAAACTCTATTGGTGTTATTCCATCATTTCCTGGAAACTTGCGTGTTTTATGGTCAATATTCCGAACTATCATAACGTTTGGAATGTTTGATGATGTGTTTCCCCGTGACATGTTTTCTATAGGTGTCGAAAATCGTACTTGATTCTCCCTAGCTTGCGTTGTATTTAACCTCCTAGCTTGGAATAATTCCTCCTCTAATTTCTCGATCCTTTCTTGCAAAATTCTCCGTTCTTCTCTGATGCTACTGTTTTCTGTTCGTTCTGGCATTGACGAATTTTCGTTAGTTAACTCAGAAGTCCGACCTTTAATCACATCCTCTACAATGCGAGAATTGCCTACTTCTAACTCCTGCATTTTACTTTTCATCGATTCCATTCCGTTATTTAAATGGGAGATTTTATCTTTCAATCCAACATCTATACGTTCATTAATCTTATCACTTAGATCTGGTTCTAAATCTACTGACAATATGTTCTGTAAACTATGAATTCTCTCTATAAAGTCTTTCCTAATTTCTTCCACGTCTTTAGCATTACGATATTCTGACAATACAAGTTTTTTAGAGAAATCATCTTCTAAACTTTTAACCGTTATGCCTGAGGCTTCAATTAACTCAGTTTTGAGTTTATCAACACTTTCACTTACCACATGTTTAATATCAATTTCAATGTCAGCCCTTACAAGATCAGCTTTCTGATTCACCTGTATATGTAGCATTGCCACAGTTGTTTTCAACACATCCAGGTTCGAGTTGATGCTTGTGTTCTCGGACTGGAGCTTGCCTAACTGGAGGGTTAGGTTATCCTGAAATTCATTTAATCTTTTACTGTTATCTTCTGATTGAATTTCTAAGGCTGCCAAAAATGTTTGGGTCCTAACTAAAGTATTCTTGGTTTCAATGGACTGGGTTTGCAAGGTAGCTAAAGTAGCTTTGGTTCCTGTAGCTCTAGTATCTAGGGTAGTTAACATTATTTGGGTGCTAGCTAATGTGGCTTGCGAGATGGTTAATGTTTCTTTAGTTTCGGTGGACTGGGTTTGCAAAGTAGCTTAAGAAGCTTTGGTTTCATTGGAATTCGTTTGCAGGGTAGCTAATGTTACTTGGGTGTTGGCTAATGTGGCTTGGGACGTATTTACCATAGCTTGGGTCTCAGCTAACCTTCTTTGGGTCTCGATAGCACTAGTTTGACATTCCCTAGCTATCCTATCTGCGTCAGCTTTCGCTTCCCTCCTATTATCTTCTGCACTTTACTTAATGTCTCTCTCTAACTTTTTCTGGTTTTGGTGGGTGGCTTCTAAATCCTTATCTAATTGGCCCTGGGTCTCCTGCAACGTAGCAAACATTGCCCCAATAGCATCCAGATCTCCTGGCATCTTCTTTCTTGAGAAATAGGGAACATAAACTATGACAACAATCAAGAATATCCGAAACAACTACCATTTATAACACTATATTAAAATGAAGGAGATTCTATCGTTTATCAGTTACTTAATCTATTTCAATAATATCTTACCCTCTATCTGGCAAATTACCATTTGTAGTCAACGGTCTACGACAAATAAAATAAACTCACAACAGTCCTAAATGACGATATTAATCTAACATGAATAAGTCATATAAATAACCATAGAAACCGGTAAATTAAATAAATAAGACCTAGCCATGACCTCTCTAAAGTTATTCCTTTAGACTAGTCATCTTTCAAACCCAATACAAGGATAATTATTCAGGTTAGATTTCTTTGAGAAATTCATTTCTTACCTCGATAAATATTGGTTGACTTTTATTACAAATTTTAAGTCTTCCTCCATCTATCTCACACTCTCGTGTATAATCAACGATGTTCCAGAGGCGATCACATCATGTCAAGGATCCATAATGCGTCTCCCTTCTCCTAATCATCCAAATGAGTTGCATGCCAACAAACTATTGGACTTACCAGTAACTAACATATGGTTAATTTTATAAAAACAGACTAGACACTGAATCTGGGTTAAAATCACTAACCAACATAATCACAGTGCTATAAAAAACACTCTATGCACTATACCAGGGGCCAAAATCACTAGCCATCCACGATGGCGGCGCCATTAAAATAACTGTACCCTTATATCTGGATGATCCACCAATATCCTCCGGCTGGAAATAATCTGGGATAGTAGCATCTTGACGCCCCGGCTAAAAACGACATGGTGTCACTTGACGAAAACACTCAGAATAAGGGACAGGTATTTTCTCAAACGGAATGTGCTTCAGTATCTAATTACAGAACAGTAGGGTCATCTAACTACTTAGGAAAAAAACTCTATAAAATCTTGGGCGTAAGGAAACGGATTAGGTCCCTCGGGAACTTTCACCCTACAGCATATTCCTCTACCATCTAACTACAAGTATAATGCCAGTTTCCTATAAAATAATCAGGAAATCGTCAACACGAATCCGTCTATTTATTAAAAAAGACAATACACATCTCGTGTCACCGAGCTTTGATTAAAAGCTCTCGAAAATAAACCATGAAATAAAATATATGACTAAGTGTCATTAATCCATATACTAGTACAAATTGTTTCGCTAAGAAACCGTAAAAATTGTTACGTGCAAGCTTAAATAAGCTTCTATACAGCGAACTACTGCTGTGCCCTAGGTGACGGGAGTTTAGAACAAGAAAAATATTATAAGTTAAAAATTTAAATGATCCCAAAAATAAATGACGTTACCCATGACGTAGATCTCCGTCATTACAAATACTAATCATAACTCTATACAATTCATCTACCGCACCCTAACATTAACATTTCTTCCTGTAAGAAGCGCAAAATCTCTACACAAAGTTTTCAGGTTTAAATTTAAAATATAAAACACTCCTAAATCTATTTACGAATTTATCTGAAATACATTTAATATATCATTCTATACAATGTAAATAATCACGTCGTAGTTCGTCGGTTACTTACTAAGAAATAAAATATTTACAACACGTTCGTTCCTTTCTCCCGACACTACAACATGTAACTGTCCTTCCACATCACTTCTAAATCTCAACGGGCTTCAGAAAAATATTACTTCACTCTACTTAGTCTTGTTCGTGTTTTACGTTAACATCTGGGTTCCATAATCCATACAATTAAGTAGAGACTAGTTAAAAAACCTCCTACAACTTATCTGTTCATGTAATAAAAATACTTAATAAAAATACTTAATAAAAATACACATTTCCACTCGTTGAATAATTACCATAAATGACAAACAATAGAATAAGAACCATTTAATAGATTTCAGTTTACTCTCAGCTTCAACCCTATAATTTCTATCAGATTTAACTTCATCCAGGATCCGCTGTCCTGTGAATTTCAAGGAGTTTAAACTCTATTGAGACTATGTCAATAACATCCACAATTAATAAACTTCCGTAACAATTCTCTTATAACTTCTTACTTTCATGAAATACATGCTTCTGTCCCTACAGACATCTCCTCAAAAATAGATCAATGGCTACACACTGGCCCATTGTCTCACAACAAATACCTCCGTCTACAACGGGAATAATAAATCTCATCCATCGAGATACTTCGCAAACTTCAATAATATTTCTTTCTCTGCACTTTCCAATAATAAACTCTTCTCTCAGTCATCACAATCTTAATGAACATATAATAAAAATACTGGTTCTCTCCCTGCCTCAATTTAATAGTTAATGCGATAAAATGATAATCTTTAAATAAAATCTTATTTCTTTACTTCACTCACATTTCTCAAAATTCTTTCAACAAACTGTAACATTTCTTCCATTTCATCATTACGTTATTTCTTACTTCAAAATATGCTCTCGTTTGCACCTGTTAATTCCACATTATAATACTTCACAAATTCTTTCTTTAATGTCTGTTCAACAAATTCTAATACCTTCAAAAAACCATTACTTACAAACTTTCTTCACTAAATTCGTTTCATTATTTCTCAGTTCGTGACTTTCTCTAGATCTCTACAATAGACCTTTCGTAATTATATTCCTTGACATATACTTCCTTTCACATACTTGGAAAACATTTCCACTATTACATTTATTAATAAAACATAGATATCGTTCGATTTAATACACGTTTGAACTTAACAATAACAATTCTGAACAAACTATAAAATCCTGAGCAAAAGTGTAAAATCTGAATTAAACTATAAAATCTCCCTTCAAATTTAGAATATCGCAAAAATCGAAAAATCCCTAAAATTCTGAAGTCGTCGAAAAATACTATCAAACATCCGCATGATGTTTTTACGAATAAAACAACGAAAACTGCAATAAACTAATAAAGAAATTGAAAAATGGCATTCAACAATAGTTTTCGGATATTCAAGATCTACAATTCTACATTGTGGGATATTTAGCGTTGGTCCTTGGACTACCTTGTGCTGGGTTAGAGTTGACATGAAGTGGACTCCCTTTTGTTACCCATTAGAAACGGAATGTTTCTAGCGGCTTAAGACTGCGTTGTGGTCAGCATTCTTGTCCAAATCTCCCTCCGAATATCTCGTGCGGTCAGGTACTGGGATTCGAACTCGATCATCATCGAGCTGTCTCCTCCTTTCGCCGATGACTCTTCTGATTGAGATGGGATAGCCCTTTCTCTCTTCGGCACCGGTTAATTCCCTGGTCGCCCTCGTACATGAAAAACATGCAGTCTTCTTCCCCCATAGTTCCCAGTAGTTCGTCATTTGAGATGGTAAAATGACTGATGATTGTAGACTTTCTATTACGGGAGAGATAAGATGTTAATCTCCCCCGAGATGTTGATGTTAAGTCATTTCGGACGTTCTCGATGCCATCATAGCGTTGTTCCCTTAATTGTTTAAGCGTTCACCACGACGCCTGTAGAATCCTCATGAAATTCCTCCCTCAACATTTGAATCTTTATCATCTTGAAGCTGTAGCTTTGTCGTATAAATTTAACATTGTTTCCTCGCTGAATATCTATGTTAATATTACATGCATATTACTGAGTGCCTTCGATGAATAATTCTATCTCTTTCGTTCAACTTGGAGACTAGTTTGTTGTAACGTCCTTCTACTTCGAAGTCGTGGTTGATAAGAGCCTCGCTTCCTCTCGTCTTTTGCTCCGCGTCTCTTTTCCAAAAACCGCGTCCTTTTCAATCCATGGCTCTGATTGGTTGCTTATATCAATTGATCAAACTCTTCATTAATACCTTAAGAATTCGGCAGTAATTATATTCAATCGTTCTTAATTATCATTTAACACTCTTCATGATGGTTTAATGCAATAACTTTGTCCTAGTAATTATATATGTTAATTACTCCGTTGGTGTTAATTTTAATAGGCGGCTTTCCTTTGGTCATGGTCGCGTGTCGGCCTTGCGTCGGCTCCCCTCTTATTTCTCTTGCCACACGCTTAGATCCTCTCCCCAGTATTTTTCTCTCGGGCATCCTCGTGACTGCTCGGGTTCTTTGTCATCCTAGCGAAGCTTGTTCCGAGTCCCCTTGCGACTACTTATTTGCTATTGGCCGGCCGAATTAACTCAGTTATTTCACTCTCTAACCAAACCAGTTTTGTGTTCGCTTCCAGCATCGATAAATTTTAACATGGGCAAATTTAGAAAACTTTCCACTACTTGTATAATTTTCTGTCTCGTCTCTCCAAACACGTTCAGTATGTTGCTCACAGTTTAAAACTTGGAATAACACCGTAGGCTATTAATTCTTCGAAGTTCTGACGATACTTTTCTTTTGAAAAGATCTTCATCGTTTTTAAAGCGCGGCGACACTGAAAAAAGCTGGACAGTACTGCTATTTAGAGTACTTCCGCGTCGTGGTACAGGTTCGAGTCCCACTGACTGAACAGGACTGCTGGTGCTGACGGGCAGCACGACCGATACGTGGTCTGATGGATTACTGCATGATTTCCCTTGGGCTCCCGGCCCTTATATTTGATTCTGGTAAAAATCAATAAATTTCACTTCTTCTCCACCACCAATTTCCAAAATAGTCGTCGAACGATGTAAGAAATATCTCTGAAAAGCTGAGGTTTCAAACGTCTCAACAATATCTAAGTTTCCAGGAATCGATTGTACAAATCTTTAATATTAATTCAAATGATCTCTTCAACCATGTAGGCGGTGTGTTCTTTTTTTCTCCCACCATAAGATCCTGGTTCGGGAACTCACCGAATACGTAATGCTGAATGTGCATTTCTTTCTTTTACAATTTCTATGGACTTTATCCTCTCTAAAACATCTCTTTCCCTGGATAATTAACACTGATGGAGTCCTTTCTTTATTTTAATGCCCGCAAATGGCTTAATTTGAATTATTTCTCAAATTTCCTGGCTCCTCCCTTGAAGCGGCGATACCATTTTACTGTCGACTCAGGGCTATTTCCGAAACTACATCTCTCTCATTCAATGGAATATTTTCAGATCTATATTAATCGAGTGCTTAACCGGCTCTCTGGTGATTGTTTAGTGACATCACCAGGCAGCTGTGGCCTGGCAATCTGTGGTTGCACTACTTATCCATGCTTCACGCAATACGATGCAGTATTACCTTCTCAACTGACTTCAGAACTCCATTCTAAAGTCTGCACTAATTCTTTCTTTTCCGAAATACAAGGATATGGGTTCGATACTGTACCTCTCCCATGGGTTCAGCATAAATAACATACAAACAAACTATATTGAGTTTTATATATATATACTAGCTGAACCCGGCATGCGTTGCAATGCCAATCAAGGAAAGTGTTGACGTTGTAACATTGCTTGTTGAAGTGCTTTTGGATTCCCAATATTTTTTTCTTTTTCCGTTAACCACATCTAAACTATTGAAAAATTGATTTACTATCTCAAAAAGTCATGGGTGCGTCCTCAGCATCTCAACAAAGTTTCATCGCAATGAAATGAATGGTATATGAACGTACACGGGACTTTGTTGAAACGATTCGAGCACCGTCACCCATTTGTTGAATATACTCGTACGCTACCTATTGTAAAATGGATTTACTAATTCGAAAACCTTCCCTGGCGAGTACACAACAACTCATCAAAGTTTCACCGCAATCGGATGAATGACATATGAACGCATAGGGGATTTTGTTCAAACGATTCGCGCGCCGTCAATCATTTGTTGAATCTACTTGGCGCCACCCATTGAAAAACGGATTTACTAATTCATACACCTTCGCAGGATTGTACTCAACTCACTAAAGTTTTATCACAATCGGATGAATGGTATATGAACGCATACGAGATTTGTTTGAAACGATTCACGCGCTGTCGCTCATTAGTTGGATCTACTCGTGCGCTACCAATTGTAAAATGGATTTTCTAAATCAGAAATCTTCGCGGTAGTGGAAACAACATTTCCCGAAATTTCATTGCAATCACATGAATGGTATCTGAACGCATACGGAGTTTTTTAAAATTGATAAACGCGTCGTTACTCATTTGTTTAATCTACTCGTGCGCTACCTATTGTAAAAAGGATTTACTAAGTCAGAAACCTTTCCTGGAGTGTGCACAACAATTCACCAAAGTTTCATTGCAATCGGATGAATGGTATTTGAACGCATACGGGACTTTCTTTAAACAATTCGCGCGTCGTCGCTCATTTGTTAAATCTACTCGTGCGCTACCTATTATAACATGGATTTACTAAGCTAGAAACCTTGCCTGTAGTGTACACAACCTCTCACCCAAGTTTCATCGTTATCTTACGAATGGTATGTGAACGCATACAGGACTTTGTTGAAACGCTTCGCCCGTCGTTGCTCCTATATTGAATCTAGTCGTGCGCTTCCAATTGTTGAGTGGATTCACTAAGCCAGAAATGTTACCTGAAGGGTACAGAACTTCTCACCCATGTTTCATCGCAATGGGATGAATGGTATATGAACTAATGTGGGACTTTCTTGCAACAAACGCACGCCATTTAGTTGAAGCTACTCGCGCGCCATCCATTGGAAATTGGATTTACTACGCCTATAACTTTTCCGGGACTGTGCACAACATCTCACCAAAACTTGATCGCAATCGGACAAATTGTATATGAACGCATCGCCATTACGCATTTCTTTAAACTACTCGCGCGCTATCTATTGTGAAATGGATTAACTATGCCTATGACCATCCCGGAAGTGTTAACAACAACTCACCAAAATTTGATCGCAATCAGATGAATGGTTTATGAACGCATAAAAGACGAAGAAACGAACTTTCATTTATATATATATTATATATATATATATATATATATATATATATATATACTAGCTGTACCCGGCATGCGTGCAATGCCAATCAAAGAAAGTTTTGGCGTTGTATTCTTGAAGTGCTTTTGGAAACAATCTTTTTTCAATTTCCGTTAACAGCCTCTAAACTATCGTAAAATGGATTACATAATTTAGAAACATTCGTGGGAGCGTGCTCAACAATTCACCAAAGTTTCATCGTAATCGAATGAATGGTATATGAACGCATACGGAATTTTGCTTAAACGATTCGTGCGCTGTCACTCATTTTTAACATTTGCTCTTGCGCTACCTACAGTGAAATGGATTTACTAAGTTAGAAACCGTCACGTAAGTGTACTCAACAACTCAACAATGTTTCATCGCAATCGATGAATGGTATATGAACGCATACGGGATTTTGTTGAAACGCTTCGCGCGTCGTCACTCATTTGTTGCATCTACTCGTACACTACCTATTGTAAAATGGATTTACTAAGTCGAAAACCTTCCCAGGCGTGTACACAACAACTCATCTAAGTTTCATCGCAATCAGATGAATGGCATATGAATGCATACGGGATTTTGTTTAAACGATACGCATGCCGTCACTCATTTGTTGTTTCTACTCGTACCCTACCTATTGTAAAATAGCTTTACTAAGCCTTAAACTTTTCCTCGAGTGTACTCAACGATTCACCTAAGTCTCATCGCAATCGCATGAATGGTTTATGAAAGCATACGGGACTCTTTTGAAACGATTCTCGTGCCGTCGCTCTTTTATTGAATCTAATCGTGCGCTACCTGTCGTGAAATGCATGTACTAAGCCAGACACCTTCCCTGGATTGTACACAACAATTCACGAAATTTTCATCGCAATCGAATGAATAGTATATGAATGCATACGGGAATTTTTTGAAACGATTCGCGCACCATAGTTCATTTGTTGAATCTACTCGTGCGCTACATATTGTAAAATGGATTTACTAAGCCAGAAAACTTTCCTGTAGTGCACATAGCAATTCACCAAATTTCATCGCAATCGGATGAATGGTATATGAACGCATACGGTACTTGCTTGAAAAGATCCACGTGCTGTCGCTCATTTGTTGAATCTACTCGTGCGCTACCTATTGTAAAATTGACTTATTAAGCCGGAAACCTCCCTGGAGTGTACACAACATCTCACCGAAATTTAATCGCAATGGAAGGAATGGTATGTGAACACATGTGGTCTCTGTTGAAACGAACCGCACGCCATTTTGTTGAAGCTACTCGCGCGCCATCTATTGTAAATTTGATTTACTATGCCTATAACTTTTTGGGAAGTGTGCACAACTACTCACCAAAATTTGATCTCAATCGTATGAATTGTATATGAACGCATAGCCAACTTTCATTTGTTTAAACTACTCGCGCGCTATCTATTGTAAATTGGATTATCTATGCCTATAACCATCCCGGAAGTGCGGAGAGTTGAAGCACTGACCACGCCGCCAAACTTGCCCGGCTCGAGCGGTAAATTGAGTTTACGGTACCGTAGACTTATTTATTGGTGGGATTTAAGCATGATTACCAGTAAAAGATTCGTGTTAGTTAGTTATTGTTGCTTTAAGGGCCGGAACTACGAAAGAAAAAGATTCGTGTGCAGGTAGGCCTATACTACGAAATTGTGAGGTAGGCCTATATGACGATGGAAATCAAGGAATATTTGTTGATCTTTGCTGGCTAGCGTGAAGTGTACGCCAGTCACAATACTTTTCGTCGCAATCGAGAATCATGTAAACTGCCATAAAACGTTTAATTTTACAATATAAACTAGAGCAATACACCGATCTGAAATATAGTATAGCACATGGGAAATGAATGTATTATACCGGTATGCAGTTTTTATGACCTGTAATTATTGTAGGATTTCAGGCAACCAGACACCCATCACTATTCTTAACTTATACCAAATAATTGGCAAATAATTACCGAGATACCAGTAGGCCTGCCATTATATTCACGAATGTGTATTAAATAAATTAAATAAATTTAAAATATTACGGAATGCGAACTAATTGGGTGGGGGCGTTATTGTTTTTATTGCACGATGATTTTTTTAAAAAATAGGCCAGTTCAGTTCCGGTAACAACCTAAACAAGATCTAGGCTGACCTGAGGTTTGAGATTAACACACTAAGCTATGCATATAATGTCACATCAATCTTCTAATACCCACGAGCAATAAATCTAGAACTCAAGCCACGTTGAAAATAGATTGGGGTAATCAGATTACAGTAATACCGTTCATTAATTGACAAGCAGAAACTATTTCCAGTAAGAAACAGAGGGAAATATCCGTAATTAATTCCTAGCAATCGAAATAATTTTATTGGTGGTCACGTATGCCAATATTTGAACATCTAACGAATGATACTAGAACAGTAGCCTACCGTGAGGTGGCTACTCTAAGGATGAAAACTTAACTCAATAAATGGCAAATAACGTGGATTTACTTGTGAAATAACATTACTTTGTCAGGTGGGAGTTCTGTTTGTGCAAACATATGCCCCATGTGTCGACATTTCGACCCACACGCGAAATATCACCACTTTTAAGTACGTACGTCACACCATTACATGCTTTTCTTATGGGACTACCGCAATGTTTTGAGCATATGTGAAGGAGTAACTTCTGGCTTCACTCCATTGCCGTTAGGGCCTCTCCTTATTACTCCTTGGTCGCAATCGGATGAATATTGTAGGCTATATGAACGCATCGCCAACACTCATTTGTTTAAACTACTCGCGCGCTCTCTATTTTAAAATGGATTAACTATGCCTATAACCATCCCGGAAGTGTTTACAACAACTCACCAAATTTGATCGCAATCGGATGAATGGTCTATGAACGCATAAAAGACGAACAAACGAACATTCATTTATATATATATATATATATATATATATATATATATATATATATATATATATAAAAGATATAAGATGACGATGATTCACAAAGAAAAGAAAAGCGAACATTTATGGACAAAATCCCTGAACTAAAAAAAAAAAAAAAAATCGTCTATTCATGCCATAAAGGTAATACAGCCTATCCAGCGGTTTCAGGGAAGTCAAATAAAGAATACCACGAAGCTAGTAAGAAATGAAACGGAGATTGCTGGGGAGGGGTTGCGTCTGTTCGCTGGAAAAAAAATCCTGCTGGCGCCCATTGACTGACATTGGTGTTCTGCAAGTTACGGATGCCATAGTGTATTTCCAATGAAATAATAATCAGTACCGGTAGCCTAGTAATTTTAAGTAAATGAATCTTCCTAAAAAAACTATTAACGTGATGACACCAATTAGAATTAATCACAAGTTTCAAGGTATCTGGTCAGGGATAATAATCAGTTAGCTACAGCAATTAATGATAGCCTAACCGAGAGGGGTAACATATCTACAGCTCCCGGTCTTTGGTTGTAGCTACGGTAATTGAAATTCTTACAGGGTCAGTGGTTTCTTCGTTTGAGTTCAATGGAAGTTTGCGCTAACCCAGTCAATACTAGGCCTACGTCTTGAAATATAAAAGGCTCGTTGTTTGGACTCGTGTGTTGCTGCACGTTCATGTTATCGAGGAATGTTGTGGCTATTAGCCATAATAACTTGTGTGTACCGGTATCTAGGTTGTCTGTAATGGTACCGTACCGGTGCCGGTTTGCCTATGCATTTGTAGGGGAGACAAGGATTGGGAAGAAGGTAGCCTAGCCATGGCCTTAATTTAGGAACTATAATCTTACTGGATCGGGCTGGTGGGATCCTACCAAACTCTCAGGTAGCGGTAGCCTAAAATGTATTTGATAATAAACCTAAGTAACAAGTCTACGTTGGAATACCGTACGTGAAATGTTCTGTAGGGACATGAAAACTTTAGCTACGGTACCGTACCGATATTTATAACATGTTTTACCGCAGTAATAAATGCTCAGTACCCTGTGCAGATCAGTTTATCAATTTACAACGGCTAATTGTCGAGAATACAGCCTTATAACGACAATATACATGTTACCCCATGTTACAGAAGTGTAATTTGGAGACGATAAAGTTTCTAGTTTGATCTGTGCGGCTTGTAACACAAAGACGAAGTATTGGCGTCGGAAAGCAAGTAGTGTCAATTTCTAATACCAGTGCAGTAATTCAAGTTCACTTTCACGTAGCCTAATTAAACGTGTTGATAAGTTTGTAATATACTTTATCGTTTGACAATCTAATATATAAAAGTGAAAGTCTGTATGTATGTATGTATATATGTTGGTTCCGTATACAAATCTACACCGTTCCACCAATCTCAACCATATTTTGCATACACATAGTTTAGGACCCAGAAGGAACCGCTGGCTACATGAATTTCCGATAGTCTTCCTCATTCTTCTGATTTCGGCCCTTTTTCACTCAAAAACAGTCTAATCAAATCATAAAATAAACTCATGAAGGAATGGCAAGGAATGGCAGATAGTTTCCATGGCAACATAGCTCAAGTCGAGACACGGCCGTCTTGATGCCAATTGCGCTCTGCACTACCGGTATAGAAAATGAGGATCTTTACTTGAAATCCCGTTAGTTACTCAACTGCTCACACAGCACTGTCAACCGAGTTTAGCATAACAAAGACTTGACACTTATCTTCTTTCTACTATATATTTGTCAAATACCACTCACTCACTCACTCACTCATTCATTTATTCATCACGAAATCTCAGAAACCACCGAACGGATTGGAATGAAATCTGTATGCAGCTTCATCAAGGGCCGCAAATGCCCCCTAAGAGAGAAATTTTGGCTATTCAGGTTCTAAAGGGGTGTTAAGGGGGTAGACCTGCATTTAATTGAATAGCAATATCTCCCGATTGGTTTCATGGGGGGATGTGATACTCGGCATATATACTCATCATTAAAAATAAGAAGACATGTGTCTGAGGGTTTTTCGATGTGGTGTATATTATGAGGTGAAAGGGGTGAAAAGTGGGGATTAAAAGATTCTTAACGGAGCGTGTGTCTCTTAAACGACATAGGCGAGGAGTTTGAAACACAGCGGAAAAAATCAACATAAAAAAGAAGTAAATATGTGTTTGACAGTTTTTTCATAAATCCAATTTAAGGGGCCCATGGGGAGAGATGAAATTCTGGGGGGGAGGGGGGGAAGAGTAAAGAAAGTGTCCTAACTGATTGTCTGACTGGCTCACTCATCAAACTCAGGGGGAAAAAATGCTTTAAATTAAGTAAATAGCTGTTTGACAGTTTTTTTCATAAATCAAATTTAAGGAGTTCATGGGGAGGGGTGAATTTCTGAAAAAAGAAAATTGAAAGAAAATGTCCTGACTCACTCACTCACTCACTCATCATCGCCCAGCCAAAATTATTGAAGTTAGAAACATGACAGTTTGGGGATATATTCATTGTTTGTCAAAACCGTCTACTAAGGGAGGATTTTCGGATAATCAGGTTCTAAAGGGGGTCTTAAGGGGGTTAAACCTGCATTTCATTGAATAACAATATCTCCCGATTGGTTTCATTGGGGGATGTGATACACGGCATATAAACTCATAATTAAAAAGTAAGAAGACACCTGTCTGAGGGTTTTTCGATGTGGTGTATATTATGAGGTGAAAGGGGGTGAAAAGTGGGGATTGAAAGATTCCTAACGGAGCGTGTATCTCTTTGTTTTTCAATCAAATTGAAGGGGTTCATCGGGAGGGGTGAAATTCTGAAGAAAAAAAAATTGAAAGGAAATGTCCTGACTCATTCACTCACTCATCATCGCCCAGCCAAAAATATTGAAGTTGGAAACATGACATTTCGGGGATATGTTCGTTGTATGTCAAAACCGTACACTAAGGGAGGTTTTTTGGATATTCGGGTTCTAAAGTGGTCTTTAGGGGGTTATACCTGCATTTCATTGAATATCAATATCTCACGAGTGGTTTCATTTGTGGATGTGAAACTCGGCATATAAACTAATCATTAAAAATACGCAGACATGTGTCTAAGCGTTTTTCGATGTGGTGTATTATTATGAGGTGAAAGGGCTGAAAAGTGGGGGTTGAAGGATTCCTAATGGAGCGTGTAGGCCTATCTCTTAAACGACATAGGCGAGAAATTTGAAACTCATCGAAAAAAAATCAGCTTAAAAAGTAAGTAAATCGGTTTTCGACTGTTTTTTCATAAATTAATTTAAGGGGCCAATGGGGTGGGGTGAAATTCTGGGGAAAAAAAAGGAGAGAAAGTGTCCTAACCGACTGACTCAGGGGAAAAAGACAGCTTAAGAAATAAGTTAATAGGTGTTCAAGCGATTTTTAATCAATCCAATTTAAGGGGCCCATGGGGAGGGGTGAAATTCTGGTAAAATAAATGAAAGAAAATGTCCTGTCTGACTCACTCACTCATCACGCCCAGCGAAAACTATTAAAGTTGGAAACATGAAATTTTGGGAATATGTTCGCTGTAAGTCGAAAACGTTAACTAAGGAATGATTTTTGTTTATTCGGGTTTTAGAGACGTGTCAAGGGGGTAAACGTGCATTTCATTGAATAACGATATCTCATGAGTTGTTTGTTTGGGGATGTGATATTCGGTATATAAACTAATCATTAAAAATAATCAGACATATGTCTAAGGGTTTATCGATGTGGTGTATATTATGAGGTGAAAGGGGTGAAAATTGGGGGTTGAGGGATTCTTGACGGAGCGTGTATCTCTGAAACGACATAGGCGTGAAGTTTGAAATTCGGTGGGATAAAACAGCTTAAAATACAAGTAAATAGGCGTTCGAACGTTTTTTCATAAATCCAATTTAAGGGGCCCTTGGAGAGGGGTGAAATTCTGGGGGAAAAACAGGAAAGAAAGTGTCCTAACTGATTGACTCACTTACTCACTCATCAAACTCAGGGGGAAAACAGCTTTAAATAAGTAAATAGGTGTTTGACCGTTTGTTTCATAAATCCAATTTAAGGGGTTCATGGGGAGGGTTGAAATTATCAAAAATAAATGAAAGAAAATGTCCTGACTGACTCACTCACTCATCATCGCCCAGCCAAAATTATTGAAGTTGGGAACATGAAATTTTGGGGATATGTTCGTTGTATGTCGAAAACGTCCACTAAGGAAAGAGTTTTGGATATTCACGTTCTAAAGAGGTGTTAAGGGGGTAAACGTGCTTTAGATTGAATAACAATATCTCACGAGTGGTTTCATTTGGGGATGTGATACTTGGCACATATACTAATCATTAAAAATAAGCTGACACATGTCTAATGGTTTTTCGATGTAGTGTATATTATGAGGTGAAAGGGATGAAAAGTGGGGGTTGAAAGATTCCTAACTGAGCGTGTATCTCTTAAACGACATAGGGAGGTGTCTGAAACTCGGAGGAAATCTATCAGCTTAAAAATAAATAAATAAATGAATAAATAAATAAAATAAATAGGTGTTCGACCGTGTTTTCATAAATGCAATTTAAGGGGCATATGGGGAGGGGTAAACTTCTGGAAAACAAACGTCCACTAAGGAAGGATTTTTGAATGTTTGCTCTCATCGACCAACCAAAACTATTAAAGTTAGAAGAATGATATTTTGGGGATATGTTTGTCGTGTGTCGAAAACGTGTACTAAGGAGGGAATTTGGGGTATTGAGGTTCTAAAGGGGTGTTAACGGGGTTAAACCTGCATTTCATTGAAAAACAATATGATACGACTATGACGCGAGCGAAGCGAGGCTAAAATTGAGATGGTGTGTGTCTGTGTATTACTCAATCTCGCAAGTACCACTGGTCCGATTTACGTGAATTTTACATGAAAGTAGCTGATTTTCCTGGTTAACATATAGGTTACTTTTGATTTCAATACTTTGCACTATTTAAAATGGCGACCATTTTAGTGACGTCACTACACCCTTTGGTTTCAAACTTTCATATTTCCATTTCAAATGAAAAGAGAACGCTAAGAAATAGCAAACTTTTGATGGCATATGCGAGGTTTAAAACTACATTTTCTATCCGAAAGGTATCTGCAACTGTTAGGGAGTAAAACCTAAATTTGTGCTATAAAACACGGCCAACGCCGAGCGGTGTAGTTGGACAAAATGTTACATCCTTAATCTCCCTCTGCGCAGCAACTCGCCTATCCCCTGTTTTAACTGTCACCTTCACATTTTAATTTATTTATGACGCGTAGCGAAGCACGGGTACTTCAGCTAGTATTATATATTCTCCGAGTGTCCCCAAAGCAGGTTAGTGTGTACATAAGAATAGAAAAACCGAATATAGGATGCTTTTTCTCACTGCTCAAGCAGGCATCATTAATTTCTCTTTATGTCTAGTCAACCGCAAGGATAAATAATAAAAAAATTGCATGTCCATGAGGATATAGCCTAATTGCAAACATGTGACTTAGAGCAAATGCTCGCAAGTTGTGCGTCATGGTCGTATACGTTTTACTGTTGTTGAAAAACATAATTATGCTCTCCTTATCACTGTACATCTGGAGGAATCTATTCGGATTACGAGTTGGCTACTATCAAACATTCGCCTACTAATTAAGAGACTGATTTTGCTTCCTGGGGTTATTATGGTCTCTGACTATTACCGTACGTTTTCTTTCTGTGTTCTAGTTTCCTGAACATAATGGAAGAAAATCCGTTAATCAAGACTGAGGCAGATTGTTTGCCTTATTCAGATGAATTCCACAACATTGTAAGTTGCATTTTAATTCGTACCGTATATGGTGTAACATTGCAATCTAAGTGATGTGCGTGACAAGTAATACTCTATACTAAACAGGCTGATCAGGATCTGCTAAGTTTTACATTTTTTGTTTCACGCAACTCATATTGTGTCTGTATATTTTACATTGCATCATACTTGTATACGGTAATAATACTTCCCAGGATACGAATGAACAGTTGCCCTCTAACAAATTGCAGGACGAGGCTGGTGATGTGTTTGAAGATAAATGGACAGCTATTAAACAAGAACATGAAATACAGGTGATTATCGGTTTTGCATTACCTCTCTTGTTATAATACGAATTACTGATAGATTATATGTTATTGGTAGGTTTCAATTACTCAGCCTTGTTTTCTATATGAAGACCTAACAGTAGCTGATGTTATTGCATTGATACTGCAGTTTAACTCTGTAGTTAGGTGCTCTTTAGTTGGTCAACACGAATGTACCCAAACGAATTGGGTTATTCCCTAATCCTGAAAAAAATTACATGAGATTAATAAATACAATGGGATGACCAGTGTCGATCGTCAAGCGATCATCATCAGATACATTACACTTTGGCTATAAAATCTATGTTTGAAAATACGGGTGAAAATATCTACAATATGTACTGTATACTTATTTAGTTGCAGTACTGGTATTGCAACTTGTCGGTATTTGTTAGTTGTGATCTATGTCTATATGATAAAATGGTGATAGAACTCCGGAAATTTGTCTGTTTGGGGTGACTATATGGTTATAAATGGTAAATTTTGATGGTACAGGTTACTTATATGGCAGCAAGTCTTCCGCACTGCAGCCACGAGCAAGTTCAACTTCACTCGTTCATTCGTGACAGGGGACTGAGTTGGAATGTTATCTCGGTGAACTGTTTTTCCCTCCCCCCGCCCCGTATTCCTATGTTTTGTCTGTAGTAAGTGCATGTGTACTTATGCTGTGTTGCCAAGTCTAGACAAGATGTATTTTATTGTATGAGAATGGTCTTCAACTATAAAAACCGTGGATCAATTCACGCCACGCATAAACTAGTAGCCCTAAACAAGTGCTGCCGGTCTCTGAGGATGTCCCGGCACCTTTAATACTGCCGTGAATTCCGGCCTAGGTTTATTGAAGAAGAAAGTACATCGTACAACCTGATCCAAATAACATTTACCTAATACAAACCCCTATCCCCCCCCCCCCCCCGTTTTTAAAATCTAGCTTGGTTGCATCGTTATGTTGTGTCTTGTTTCCAACAGGGTGTGTTTTTTTAGTAGATTGAAGAGGGGTGAGCTCTCTATGATAGTGAGTTCATTTAGATTGTTGGGGTTGTTTCTTTTGGCTAGGTGTATCTCGATTGCTTCCATTATATCAAAGGTGGATGACAACACTGAAAACTGGCTTATAATTGTCTACAAAATAAAGAGAATGTCAAATAATCCCTCAATGCTTGAAGAATACCTAACTTAGAAGGAAGTAGGTGGGCACCCGAAAGCCACAAACCAAAAGCCCATGAAGGTGTTGAAACCTTGCAAGGGAACATCATCAATTCTTAAAGAATACAGAACTTCGAACCTACGAGAACTTATTAGAGAACATCATCAATGCGATTCTTCCGGTTTGGTCGAAATTATGTTGGTCAGACCTCAAGCAAATCAGTGATCGTATTTCATTACCAAATTCACTTGAAACATCCCTGGAGAGTATGTAAATGTACTCATTAGAAACATACGCTAGACATGGAGCAGCCCATGTGAAAGGGCTTACTGCGTCTCACGTCCTCTCCAACCTATTGCACTACTTCAACCATTCCATCAGCAGTCTGTCTACACAACTACAAAACATACTGGGGAAAGTGCCTACAGCAGTGTTCTTGGTACAACACCGTAAGGGAACAGGAAAACCCTTTCCTCAAGTCCGCATTTAAGCATGTCACATATCGCCCTGTGTAAAAATCACCCGAGTGTGATATTAAACTAAATAACAGCACATATATATTATTACATCGGATATGTAGGGTATCAAAAGTTATGTAGGCAATAAGGAACCAATAGTAAGAAAAGCAGTCTATTACGGTAAGAAAATGGATGAATCCTAGTAATTTTGGGGGTGAAATTGGAGGACAGTTGACCAACGGAAGTCATAAGAAAGGATGGAAAGAGGAGCCCGGACTAGCAAGAAGCAATATCAGGCTCTATTTTGTATGATTGGTGCTGGACAGTGTTCTTTTTTTATTTTTCCGGTGCATCAGTGGTGTGGTGGCCTTCATTCTTCCATATGAGCCTATTTTTAACGAACTGCCTAATGCGGTAGTTTTTGGCAAGTTAATATTTAGATTGTATTTCAATGAGTTTATAACAAGGATTCGTACAAATTATTCTGGAGCGCATATCCCTCAACATACTTATCCTCTACATAAAGGCAAAGACCATTGTGGTGTATTTGTCTGGAATGTAAGGTATTCGGTTTCGAGTTCTAATGGCGGTTATGTTTCAAAAAGATATTAGATAGATAGATAGATTTTTATTAATTCCATTTGATCAAATACATGCATTCAATACATTTTTGATATAGGACACGTCAGCATTTACATCTATAAAATAAAAGTACTAACAGGTATATATTACTAATATTATAACTTTAACTTATTCTACTAGAAAATCTTAATATATACAATCTTATTGCACAACTAGTTACACCTCACTCTATTATCATAATATGAAAACTTAATTCTATAAATACAACAACATAGAGCTAGGTGTTACAATTAAATTAAAAAAGTAAAATATAATTATAGATTTCATCGCTCCTATACGCTAAGATATTCAACTACTGAGTAAAAACAATGGCACTGCAGATAAGCTTTCATCATTCTATCAAAGGTTTTTTATTTTTGGGGCCTGTTTTATATACTGGGGTAGTTTATTGTATAATTTAACTCCAGTGTGAAAAGTTCCTTTTTGATATATGCTTGTGTGTGTGTGTGAAATATGAATGTTTTGATTTTGTCTTGTGTTATGCCTATGCACATCATTGTTTGTTTTAAGAAAAACATCTTTATTCATTAAATTCTTAAAAAAAATACTTTCAAAGATATATATGCAGGGCAGTGGGAGAATGTTTAAATCTTTAAACAGAGGTCTACATGATTCTCTAGGGTTTACATTTGCCAGAATTCTAATCGCCCTAAACTTGCTCACTACATCTGGCGACATACCCCAAAATATGATCCCATATCTTAAGTATGAATGGAAATAAGCAAAATAATTATTTCTTAATGTGTGCATGCTAGTTTTCAAAATACGTAACGCAAAGCACATCGAGTTCAGTTTAGTATTCAGATATTGTATATGTTTATTCCATTTCAAGTCTTGTTGTATCCATAGTCCTAAAAACTTTGTTTCTGATTTATTTTCTATTTGATGACCATTTAGGTTTCGCAGGATTCCTATTCTGTATAGTGTGGAAATCTAGACATACTGGTTTTTATAGTTTATTATGAGGCGATTAACTTGTGACCATTTGGTTAACTCTCCTGTAACGGAGTCAGCAGACTGCTGTATGACCTGTTTAGTTTCACCTTTTATTACGAGTGTTGTATCGTCCGCAAACAAAATTTCCTTATGTGAATGAACGTTCTGTGTTATATCATGATATATAGAGGAAAGAGTAGTGGGCCCAAAACCGATCCCTGGGGTACTCCAAATTCAATAATTCCCTGATTGGACAATGTTTCATTAAGTAATTTGGTTCCATCATCCTTGTGTCTCAAGCTTACTATTTGTTTACGCTTTGTTAAGTAAGACTCTATCCATTTATTAGCTAGATCTCTAATGCTTTCGATAAATCCAAGAATAGGCCAGTTACATGTTCCTTATTGTCAATTAATTTCAGTATACAATTACTACATTCGTAAATTGCTGTCTGTGTAGATTTTTCCGTTCTGAATCCATGTTGTGAGTTTGATAAAATTTTATTTTTTTCTATGAAACTTATCAGTGTCTTATACATAATTTTTTCCACAATTTTTGCAATACCAGTAGGTAAGGTAATAGGACGATAGTTATCTAATTCATCTTTTGAACCGTTTTTGTGCACTGGAATTACCTTTGATAACTTCAAAATATCCGGGTAAGTTCCTGAGAGAATTGAACTGTTTATTAAGTGCGTAAGTGGATTTATTATATTTTTTGCACATTTCTTTAAAATTGCATCAGGGATGCCATCAATGCCAGCACAGAATTTATTTTTTAGCTCTTTTATAACTATTCCTACCTCTTCACTTGTGACATGATTTATAAATAAAGAATCACTGCATATATTTATTTTATTATTAGAATTTAGTGTATTTACCTGTGATTTATTTAATAATTTTTGTGGAATTTCCAGAAAATAGTCATTAAAAGTGTTTGCTATTTCCTCTGGATTGTTAATCACTTTATTATTTCTGGTCAGTGTAATGTTCCTTTGTATTTTAGCAGATTTTCCAGTTTCTTTCTTTATCACGAACCACATAGCCCTGTTTTTATTAGATGATTGGGAAATAAAATTATCATTATGCATTTTCTTTGCTAGTCCTATTACCTTATTTAATATGCTAGTGTATTTTTTGTAGTATAAATTGAATTCAGGTGTTGTGTGGTATTGTTTATATAATTTGTGTAGAAATTTCTTTCTTTGACATGAATTTATAATCCCTGTTGTTATCCAATTGCTAGTTTTGTTAGTTTGAACAGTTCTTCGTTTAAAGGGGAATGCTATTTCAAAATAATGTTTTAGGGTACTGTTAAATGCATTAAATTTATCATTTACATTTTCTAGTTCATACATTTCTGACCATGTTTCCTTATTTAATAAGTCATTGAAATATGTAAAATTTGATTCAGTGAATGACCTGCACTTTGATTTTTCTCCATTATCATTATTATTGATTGTTTCGGATACTTCAAAACTCAGTATTTGTCCATGGTGGTCACTAAAACCCGGACAATAGACTTCTATTGAATGGTGATATTTATCTGTATTTATAAAAATTTCATCAGGAGTGGTTTTACTATTTTTTATTCTTGTTGGGGTATTTACTGTATGTTTCAGTCCATAGGAAATTAGTAACTGTGTTAATAATTCACAATTTCTATCAAATTTTAAGAAATCCACATTTACATCCTCACAAATTATTATATCGAAATTTACTTTGCTCATGCTATTGAGTAACAATTCTAATTTATCTATAAATAAAGGAAAATTTCCTGACGGAGAACGGTATAAAATACAATTATTAACTTAAACTGCTGTATTTTTACGGCAGAGAATTCAAAATCCTGTTCCATAATTAGATAATCAGACGCTGTTATCTGTTCATGATCTAAATTATTTCTTAGGAAGATGCAAGTACCACCAGGGCTAATATTAGATCTAGAGTATTTACTAGCTTGTATAAACCCTGGGAATTGAATTAATTCGAGTTGTTCCTCTTTCAGCCAATGTTCTGAAATACAAAGTGCTGAGATGTCTTTAAGTTCATTTTTAAGCATTAGATTTATGTAATCAATTTTATTATAAAGAGACTGGACATTCTGGTGGTAAATTTTAAATTTGTTACTTTTGCAAGCTTGTGTTGGTGATTTATTTACATAATTATTATCATAATTGTTATTATTATTGTTGGTAGACAAATCCGAAATACCATTGTTGCACTCCGTTAAATTTGACTTCAAAAGATCTGAATGCCAAACCTCACGTTTGGCTTCTTCTACCAGTTTCCCTGCTTCCACTCTAATGATATTACTGTTGAATTATTCTTACCATTTGAATTTACAATTTTGCAGATTTCATCACTAATATACTCTTTTCCTGATCTATTTAAGTGTAGGCCATGCCGAGTGTGGAACTTCCTGTCTAATTTACTTACATCTACAATTTGGACATTTGGAAAACTCTTACAAATTGTAAGAATTTTTCCGTTTGTAGCCTCTATTTCTACATTTACACATGATTTGGGAATTAAATCGTATCTCTGCGGAATGTTTACAATAATGACATTTGTTTATTGCATGGATGGCAATATACCCTTTAAATCTTTGATTTACTCTCATTTTTATAGACGTCGTTTGCTCCAGCGGTGATCACTGCGTAGTCCTTTGCAGTAAGGGACGCACACTCTCCTATCATCCCGTTCGTGACCTCTGCAATTTGAGCTCCTGGCTTTACTGTCGAAGTGACCTCCATTTCTCTGCTTCTCTCCAATACGCTTGCTGTTACATCTCGCCCGTGGCTATCCGCAAATATCCGCATCTTCCTGGATTTTCTCCTTATCACTTTCTTCTTTTCTTCTTGAGGAAAGTCATCATTTTCTTCGACAAGCACTCCAAATGAATTTGAGACGGGAATTTCAGTTACATGTACTCCATTTATAGGCCTAGGCTTATTCAATCTTACCTTACCAGCAATCACTGTCGACCAAGTTTCCTTGCTTTCCTCTCTGCTCCCTTTTAATTTATTCAATTCTTCCATTAACTTAGCAATATCTTCCTTTAGCAGCTTTATAATTTCTTCTTTTGAGGACAGTTCGTTTCTCAGGTTATGACATTCGCATGACGGTAGCGGTAGGCCTACATTACGACAATCGGTTTCACTTTTCTCCTCATTCAATTTTACCTGAGATCTTGTGATGATTTTATTTGCATTTACTACTTTTATTTTGCACGACGAGCATAAATCCGTTACGGTTACACTACCTGACGAGACACTAACACTGTTTACTGTCGTCATACTAGAGATCTAAGTTGGCCTAGATGTTTACACCAAATTACACTAAATTTATTTTAATTATTACTACCTAATAGAATTAATCTAATTACCTACCAATAAAGAAGAATGTGAAATACGTATATCTTCCAATCGGGTGAAGTCTCGTAAAAGCACCACTGCTCCACTTGGTTCAAACAGTGATTGAAGAAGTCACCGAATCTTTGGATACACGTTCCCACAACTTAGTTTAAGTTTATTAAATTATCAATAAGAATTTCTAAATACTATCAATATTCCGTATTACACTTGATCTAAGGAAAGTTACTTTATAGATTTAAACCTCTGATATAATATTTTACCACTTTTATCAAATATTTACACTAGCTGCTCTTTCACTACACTTTCACTGTGACGCCATCTTGCCAACAATCGGTGTGGTCCTGTTCCCGATAGAGGGCTGCTAGAGATGAAGAAAGAAGTGGTGATAATGATTATTCATTTAAAATATAGTTGCTGACGACCAAGTTAGATCCCAGACATTGTTCTTTTAACGGTACGAAGCCGGGCTGCCAGGAAGATATATTCCTTCTGACGAATACCAATCGGTGTGGTCCTGTTCCCGATAGAGGACTGCTAGAGATATAACTGAGTATGCTACCGGGAAACGATCTCTAGTCAAGAGGAATTACACAGCAGAAAAAAGGACAGGGACTGTGTTCTGTGCTTCCGGTAAATTTAGAGCTTACCTAGATAACAGAAAGTTTGTCATTGACGGATAATGCCTCCCTTCAGAGCCAACAAAAAGTGTGTAGAATTACATCTTAACTAATAAGATGAAACCGAACTTTATCTCACTTTATGCCTTTACTTGTCCAACCATCTTGGAATTGCTTCACTATCCCTTTTCCCCCCTGATAACACTGAATGGTATTGTTAATTTACCTGGTTTTTCTCTATTTAGTAATTTAATTAAAGGGTAATGCTCATTTGACTTAATATTTTCCTCAGCTACCAACCTTTCTCTCCATACATTAATTTCGTTGTATTCTCTGAGCAGAAGCGCTGCATCAAGGCAATGGTCCTGTATTCCTTCTTCTCTGAAAGCAGTAGCCTTATACATCCCCATTGCCCCTATCATTTCCATCTTCATACTGCCTGCAGGGTAAATTCGTAGGAACGATATATATACACAGAGTGGACCTCGTAAGTTGAGACGGTACAATATCTCAAACACTAAGCGTTGTATAAAGAACTGTCTGGAATAATCGTTGGGTGATATTAAGGGGAAAATAACAAGCTATATGTAGTAGTTAATTTAGGGATCGTTTGGATGGTAATTTGACTTTCATGTGACGTTTTCTAAATGGGAACCAACAACTTTTATTGTAACTCAGCAATTCTTCTAAGTTTATGCCGTGTCTTGTGAGGGGTTTCTCCTAGGAACACCAAGGTGGCTCATCAGCGGGCAATTGGTGTACGTGCCTGATCCTCCACAGGAGTAGCGAACTACGCGTTACCTCCTTTTTTTATGATGCGCATTTGCGCCTCTTTACTGCAGGAACTAAAAGGTCAAGCAGCCCTAACGTTTCTATAGGCTTCTAAAAGCATTGCTCTCTCGGCCAGTGCGCAGCCTTAAACTCCCTATGGAGGCTTCCTAATGGATGGTATATTGGCTTTCACGGCCAGTGAATTAAATGTCAGCTATTTTCTAGCTTTATGCCGTGTCTAAATGGGGTTTCGCCTAGGAACAACAAGCTGGCTGAACAGTGGATTCTTGGTGTCTGTGCTGAGGCCCACACATGAGTAGCGAACTGTCAGCTATCTCCCTTTTTTATGAAGCGCATCTGCGCCTCTTTATTGCGGGAGCTAAAAGGTCAAGCTGACTTGGTATATTGGCTTTCATGGCCAGTGAATTAAAACCCAGCAATTTTTCTGTGTTTATGCCGTGTCTTTATGCTGGCTCATCAGTGGGTTATTGGTGTCCGTACCTGCGCTTCTCTACTACGGAAGCTAAAAGCTCAAGCAGGCTTAACGTCCCTATAGGCGTCGAATACGATGGCTTTTACCGCCAGTTCGCAGCCTTTAACTCTCTATGAAGGCTTCCAAAAGGATGGTATATTGGCTTTCACGGCCAGTGAATTAATACTCAGCACTTCTTCTAGGTTTATGCCGTGTCTTGAGTGAGGTTTCGCCTAGGAACACCAAGTTGGCTTATCAATGGGCTATTGGCGTCTGTGCCTGGGCCCACACAGGTGTAGCGAACTGTGCGCTACCTCCCTTTTTTATGTGCATCTGCGCCTTTTTACTGCGGGGGTTAAAAACTCAACCACCATTAACCTTCCTTTGAAGGCTTCCAAAAATGTGGTGTAGTAACTTTCACGGCCAATGAATTAAAACTCATTAATTTCTCTAGGTTTATGCGGTGTCTTGGGTGGGGTTTCGACTAGGAACATCAAGTTAGCTCATGAGGTTAAGGCTGCTTGAGCTTTTATCTCCCGCAATATAGAGGCACAGATGCGCTTCATAGAAAAGAGAGGTAGCGCGCAGTTCGCTACTCTGGGGGTCCGGGCACGGACACCTATAGCTCGCTGAAGATCCAGTTTGGTGTTCCCAGGCAAAACCCCACACATCACACGACATAATACTAGAAAAAATTCATAGTTTTAATTCACTGGCCGTGAAAGCCAATATACCTTTTTTTTTGGAAGCCCTCATAGGGAGGTTAAGGCTGCTTGAGCTTTTAGCTGCATTTCGTACACCAATTTCATAAGTACATGATTCTGTCCCTGATGTAGACAATGCAACATTGATGGCAGTTAGGTACACAGCCTAATACCAGTAATTGCATGTGCTCGGACCTTAGCGTAATAATTGTTCAATTTTTCCGCCTCAATGCATTTTCGAACTCTGTGAATGAACGATTGATGTGTCCGTAAGAGCATGTCTCTGTTAATACTGGTACAATTATTTCGTATCCGCGCCTTCATGTTGTCCGGAGTCGTTGGTTTTTCACAATACACTCGATATTTCAGGTAACCCCATAAGAAAGAGTTCGGGGAAGTAAGGTCATTTAACGAGACCTATCCAACGATCGTAGATATTGTTATGTAAAACATCCCGATCAGGGCATTAATTGAATTCGTTCATACTCGACGTTATTATGTACGTTGGTGTACGAACAAGTGCAAAAGTTGTTGAGGTTGGTATGAGGAATAAGCAAACAAAATAAAAATAAATGTGTTCCCATAGAAAAACGCCACGTGACCATCAAATTATCATCCAAATGTTCTTCAAATTAACCACAACATATAGCATATTCTTTACCCCTCAATTTCACGTAACTTTTATTCTTAACATTTCATTATACAAAGCTTAATTTTTGAGATATTATACAGTCTCAACTTACGTGGTCCACCCTGTATATGAGCCAAAGGCTTGATCATTTTGAAACAAAGGATTAAATAAGATGTCCACAGTTATCCAACATTGGGCGAGGCTAGAACTTGGATGGATAACCGGTACTGCCTAAGAGCTGAAAACCCTTTATTATATATATATATAAAAGAAGCGTTCAAAAAGTAACGAGCCGTAGGCTTGAATGCGCAAACCGGTGACGACATCGGCTAATCGTGGCGTGTGTAACGAGGTATGGTTCTGACCAGAGCGTGGAAGGTCACAGCCCGTCGCTAGAGGGCACGCGTGCACGTCACGTGACGATACAAAGTGAGCAGCAGCAAGCATCAATCGTCCAACGCTGCCAGTCGCATTGCAAACAGTGACATGGAGGCGTCAAACGAAGAGCAAAGACGTGTTGTTCGGTTTCTGACCGCGGAAGGAGTAGGGGAACGGACATTCATCGCCGAATGTCACAAGTGTACGGCGAACACTGCATGTCTCTTGCATGGGTCAAGGCGTGGCACAAGCGCTTTAGGGAAGGACGGGTGTCGTTAGCCGATGATGCCCGGTCTGGGGCACCCCCCTGCACTACCGATGACAACGTCCAGCTGGTTGATGCACTTATTACCCAGGACCGCCGAGTGACAGTGAACGTTATAGCCGCCGTGGTCGGATTGAGCGTCGGAAGTGTGCACACCTTCATGAAGGAACGACTGCACTTGCGCAAAGTGTGTGCCCAATGGGCGCCCCATAGTCTTCAACCACACCAGGAAGCATGTTGAATGGCCCACTATCTTGGTCATCTGCAGCGCTATGCGAGGGAAGGGAATGGGTTCCTGGCACGAGTGGTGACTGGAGATGAGTCAGGGTGTCATCACTTCGAACCAGAATCCAAACGACAAAGCCTCCAGTGGAAGCATCCAGGGTCATCACCACCCAAAAAAGGCAAGGCCGTCCACACGAGTGCAGGAGAGGTAATGCTGACGTTCTTCTTTGACCAAGATGGTCCCCTTCTGATACACTTCATGCCGCACGGGACAACAGTGAATGCCCAGCGTTACTCGCAAACCTTGACCACTCTTCGCCAAGTGATCAAAACAAAACGACCAGGCAATCTCACCCGTGTGGTCATTCTGCTCCACGACCATGCACGACCTCATACGGCCAACACAGTCGCGGCACTCCTGCATACATTAAAATGGGAGGTTCTCGGCCACCCTCCATACGGCCCAGACCGCTCTCCCTGTGATTACGCCATGTTTGGTCCCCTCAAAAGGGCTCTGCGGGGTCAACGATTCACCTCGGACGCTGACGTCCATCTGTACGTGCGGAACTGATTCACATCGCAGCCCAGGGAATTTTATGAGACAGCTATTCACCACCTCGTGTCACAGTGGGACAAGTGCCTCAACAGCCAGGGCCAATATTTCAAACATACCGTTACTGGTTTCTGTAATTACGCCTCCGGTTCGTTTCTTTTTGAACGCACCTTATATTTATATTGAGCTCTTCCTTTATTTCTTCTCTTAAATTTTAAGGCACAGCCGTGGCTCTTGGCCCATTAACAAATATGGGTCTACTAATATATGTGTTGGGAGTTAGCAGGTTCTGGGAGACTTCAAATGAGGTTATTGTAAAGTATATATAAGGAGCGGATGTCAATGATGTTGCAAAATGAGGAAATTGGGCTGAAAAACTGGGACACAAATAAGGGATTCGATAGTTCAGAAACTAAGATGAGATGCATCAAGATATGTGGGATATAAAAGATTAGCAAAAATATCCGATTTTACGTAAATTCTGGAAGGATATTGAACACTACCTCTCAAAATGTGTGAACTAAAATGTGCTAATAGATGTTATTAATACATGCCTACCTCTTCCTGTCTTCTTCATCCACAGTCTATGTGATGTGCGTTAAATTCTCCCCCAATTGTATGTGATCCAAAGGTTTTGCAGTGTGAGAAAGAGAGGATCATTCGCGCCGATTATCATGCACGCTTAGATGGCAGTTTATGTTGGTAACATTGAGGTGAGCAAGGCAAATTGAGAGAGTATAGGCACTGCGCCCGAATTCCTCTAGACCACAGTCCCAAATCCGCGCAGATGGTAAAAGGATCGTAGGAAATTCAACACCAGGCTAAGAGTTGAACAACTCCTACCGGACTGATGACTAGGGAACCCTAGGAACACACATATACATCTCTTAACTATACTACTAACTAGTTGCATACAGAACATAAAAATAAAAGATAGAGCACTAATGAGCAACTCGGCTCTCGGGCGTTAAAATAAAGTGTCGATCGGCTGTCTGTATCTAGCTAGCGGTATCGTTATAGCGTAATTAAGCATTGAATCAAGAATCAGTTCTATAAAACTTAGCAAGAATAAAATATTACACTTGCCATTTATTGACAAAATATGAAACGACATAACAATTTATGTCCCCATCACCAATAATAAAATAGAATAAAATCACTATTTAAAAATGAAATATCTACGCCTCACTTAGGCTTGATGCGTTTAACAAGTGTCTCTCCTGCATCATTTCACATAAGAAAAATATATCTTGCTCCAAGATATTTTTAAACACACATTATTTAAATTCAGGACACTAATATCTGTCCTACCTGTTCACTAAAATTATACTTTAACGTTCCAAAATAACAGACATACTCCCTACGTAATACATCCTTTAAAGTCCTTTAAATATAATGTCAAGTTTCCAAATGCTATTAAAAATGGTTAATAATAATGATAATACAATATTTACATTTATTTACATGATCGCAACCCGCACGATTTCATAGTATCTGTCTCCAACTTACTAGAGTTCATTTCATAACTTTTCTCCGAATCTCACAACCTTTCTCTGTATTTCACAACTTTCCTCCGTATCTCACAACTTTTCTCCGTATCTCACAACTTTCCTCCGTATTTCACACAATAAAACTGGTCATTATAGGTATTTATGCGTCAATTCCTTGTGAATCATGGACACAAACAATAAAGTGAATATCTCATCACTTAAGTATACAACACTGGTATCCAATAAGTTAATAATTATACAAACTTGCAACGTATGACTATTCAGATAAGCTCTGAAACCAAATATCGATTGTGTGTGGCATGAACCCTCCCTTCCCACACTCTCATCTTCTCAAAATACAAAATACGGCTTCTCTTAATCAACACTAAATATGTCAAAACCTTTCCACTCCTATTCTTAATCTCACGTTTCATATCATCGCGTCTCTGTTACGCCTCCATCAATATAATTGCATCTCATTAATATTTCCGCTTTATCACTTTCACAAAACTTCTACGGTTCCATATCAACTACTTTCATCAAAGTATGATATTCTGTATTCCTACTAGAAATCTAAAATGCAATATCTTTCATGAATACACTACTCCTCCTTCTACAAAATCCTCTATCGATTATACATTTCCGTGCTATGTTTAAAACCTTTCCACTCAAATTCTCTATCTCATACTTTTATCGCACTATCTCTCCACAATTCTTACTACCATAACTCATCTCATACTTCCTTCTCTGCTTCAAATACTTCCTTGTTTCAATTTCTCGCTTAACTCTGAATTTTAAGTCTGCTTGCGTCTGTTATGTGAATAACATTTACCTTTTCTCACGTTTCTGTTGACAATAGATGCCAATATCCTTCCTTCCATATCACATTATCGTTTATAACAAATATACATTCATAACATTCTATAATAGCGTTTCTTATTTAGTTATGCCTTCAACTATCGCATACTATCCTTTTCCGTACAACAAAGCTTCTGTGTTTTACAATGTCATTACCTTCGTTTCATACTGGAGTTCTTTCAATGCCAATATTGAATACTCCTATTAACAATTTCGTTTTATACATAGTATTCTCGTTTCTGAGATGAATAAACTCTTTATTATAGGATTCTCCTGTCCTTCCTTTCTCTGATATTACATTAGAAATTATTTACGTTTGTCAAACACATGACTGTTCTCTTTCTCTGATACACTATTTATTTATCACAAATTTACGCTTCTCCTCTCATGTTCCAATACATGTAAGGTCGATCTCCGATGTTGCAACAAATCTAACGGAATATACGTGAGCAATCGCAACGAAATTTACTGTAAGTAAAATCTAAACGTTCTAAAATGACAGAGAAAAATACTAATGATGTCTAAGATCATCGAACAAGCCTTCAAAATACGTCCGAATAACGTATGAAAATAACTATAGTAATTACTAAAAACTTTCAAGACAATACAATAACATGGGTTATAAATGCAAATAAGTTGGTCAAAATTCTGGAATAACGTGTACAAGAACTAACTACAGATGTGTGTAAAATTGCACTGGTCTACCTTCACTCTGAGATCGCTGGTGACAGACCTGATGATGTTTCTGTCCATGGAATCTCTCCCACGTGTCTCTGGTATGCGGCACGCCTCCGCGGACTGGTTTCGTTATGTCATCTCTGCTATGTCTGGACTCCACTGCTGGTGAATGCCCTGGGATGTTGTCTCCAAACCGGCTCCCAGCTGGAAACTCGTCTGCCTGCTTGCTTCCTCCGTCCTTGGCGATGACACGTCCCCCTCGCAGCTCTTGGTGGTTGGCGTTCCCCAGCTCCAGATTCTCCGCTTTGTCCATCTCGAATCCCGCTCGTCTCTTCTTAGATCTTGATGTTCATTGAAGTCGGTTGCTTGCAGTGTTCTTTCCATCACAAGAAATCACCTCCATAGTGTGAATTTCTTTGGTAGTAGCTTGTAGCGTTATGTGAGCGAAAACTGCGGTGTTCTGCAGCTTGCTGCTCATATTGCTATGTTATCTGGTCATTTCTGGATTTCGCTAGTTAGCATAGCTCTACGTTCCCAACATAATGAAGTTAGAACATTCTCCTCACTGCTAAATGATGTGAGGTCGTAGTTTCTCCCCTCTGACCTATTTCTTTATACATTTTTGTGTAGATTGATGAAAATCTTTCTAGATAAAGTCTCACTTCTTCTGACTTCCTTCCTGTGCAGTTACGTGTTCGATGTTTCACTTTGAAACTTTCAAATACCAAATCATGACGTATATCTCTTCTTCAAATGCGGTAAAAATACTTCTTCTTAATACTGTTAACTAATGATGCTTATCTTTCCATTTCAATAGCTTGTTGCTTCATCTCGAAATCTCAGGTTCATAAAGACCTTTGTCTGTATATTTCTCGAAGAGTAGAAATTATAACGTCTTGCCTCCTCGACTGTTCAAATAGAAAGTGCCTCGTCTCTTGGCGTCTGCTAGCCTCGTCGATCAGATTTCCCCCGCAAATCTGGTCAACTAGCCTCCAACCGCTATGAAAATTGACTGATTTATACATAACTTCTCCTTCAGCCATTTAATTCAATATCCGTCTTGCCAGTTAAATTTCTTTTTCTCTGCTGGTGAATTCAATATGTAACACTTTCATAAAATATTAAAGTAATGATTTTAATATTTTTTCATTTCTTAGTGTTCAAACTATTTTCTCATTGGTCTTAGCTACTTCTGGCGCGCTCCCGACACGCGTCTGCTCCCCCACTCTAGACCGTGGCGTGTGTCTGTCCTCAAGTCGACCTTGCTTCCTCTCCCTCGGCTCAAAACAGGTTTCTCGCGGCTAACCTCGCCTAGAAGTGTAGATTTCCAGGACTGTTCTTCAATCATTTATGCTTGGTTAAAAATTACCAAGTTATAAGATTTCCTTTATTTCTCGAAATAGAAATATTTCTCTAGGCGAAAATTTTTCCAAATGCTTATTTAATCATAAACTTCCATCCAGACTGAAAATTATATCCATAATTCCAAATTTTAAATATGCCATTCTTCTGAGGTGATCCTCAGTTCGTACCTCATCCTGTCTTCTTCTCTCAACTAGACATGATTTCGAGGGCAGTAAGTGGAACTTGGATGGGAAAAGGGAGAACAGTATATTGGAGGCCGAAGCGGATTAAGTTTAGGATACCACCACAATGAACGCTATCGATATTTTCAACGTTGGCCACGTTTCCAGAATAAGAATGAATTTTATTGATCAGTTGGAAAAGTCCCAAGCCCGGTTGAGAAAGGAGGAGGGGGAAGAGTAAAATGGTCAACAGCTTCAACGCCGGATGAAGACTTCGAGTCCCAACGACGAAGAAGGTGGATGAACTATTTTTAGCAGAGTCTGACTCGGATCGAGCGGCTGCAAAGGGCGTCTGTTCTCCATGTTAGGAGCGGCCCAAATTCCTGCTGGCAGTAGCTCTAAAATGCCCGACGCCAGGCTGTGGCGACAAGCCGGTCGGTAACTCTGTCGCAACCCATGGATCATGTCTACGTCAATTTTGTCGGATAATGCTAGGGCGTCCCCCAGAAGCGATGTGAACTCTGAAAACAGAACGTCCAATCTGTAAACAGTTTATGATCCAGATCTTGTCTGTTGCAAATCAAGGTAATGAAAGGCAGATGAAAGGTAACTTATTCTTTGATTACGTCAGTGCACATTTACAATTTGTGTGTAAGATATAATTTTACATCTGTAATGTATTTGTGAAACAAGTAATTTCTGTGCAGGATGATATTGATATCACTTATGATATTAAAATTGAAGAATTTTCTATACCTGAGATTGTTCCGAGCCTCAAAATAGAAACACCATCTTCAGTGAGAGGTGGAGATTTGGAAGAGGTAAGTACCTTATTGTGTTACTACTGCTTCCAAATCATAAAATACCTCATTGTCCTTTTCTTCTCAACAGTGCTATTTAGGGATTCCAGAAAGGTGAATTCAGACATTACCCTTGACAGATGGAAGCTGTCGGCTACTAGGTTGTGTATTGTAAATAATGTACAAGCCTTGTTGATGGATGGTGTGGCAATATGATGTCTGACAAATGTTGGACTCAACCAAATTACCTCCCTCTATATATGCTGTTGCCTAATACACTTAGCTAATGGAGGATAGGTCTTAATTCTCACAGGCGAAGGGTATATTATGTGAAGCCAGCATATCCTTAGCACAATCATGTTGTATTATTTTCCCGCTGAGAGGTTGGTATTTTTATGTATTTCAATGGTCTAGGTATCCCAAATGATGCAAGGACAACTAACTTACCTTTATCTAAGCAGGGGACTGGTACGACATCCCTACGTAATCTTCCCCCATTAACACAGACGACCGAAATTTGGAATGGTTATAGACAGACACACATTTTAATTTGAGACTGTTTTGCCTCCAGTCTAGTCTGCAAGCCTCTGTTTGCCAAGTAGTTACTTCCATGATCCTCTATTAGTAGTTCACATCGCAGCCTCTTTTGCTTCTACCCCTCTCGCTTTGGAATCGTTCACCACTGAATCTAACTAGGTCTACCTGCACTTCTCTTACCCTCTACAGCCTCAGTCATTAACCTCATAGGTAATCTCTCCAACCCCATTCTCTTCACATGACCCCACCATCTGAGTCTGCTTATACGAACAGTTCAACCAGCGTGAACATTTCGAACATCTTTTTCTATTCATTAAGAGTACCTTCCTGCCATTCCTCCTGTCTGTTTGTCCCAGCAGGCATTCGTGCTCCCCTATAATCAGTTACCTCTAGCTTATGTATCACATATCCTGAATCTACCCCGCTCTCACTTCCATACAGCAAAGTCGCTCTACTTACTGAGTGATGTAGGGAGAGTTTAATCGCTATAACTTCTTTCTTGCGCAATTCTGTAGATCACTACTGAGATCTCATTGTAATGGCTTTTATACAGCTCGATTCTATTTACTTCCCCAACTACCATCCTGAGAGAATACACAGCCCTAGCACTTTAAATGTTCCACCTGCTTCAATTTACTTCCTCCTACCAAGAACCCATCCTACCATCAAGTCTCACTGCAGCCTGATTATCAACATAAATATTTTTGATTAGGCCTACTTAGAGTGCATTGCATTTTGTTTCTCGTTTACGTGTTCAGGCATGGCACAGACATTGATAATGAAACACAAGTAGTATAACTGTGCCCGAAATCCAAGTAGCGAATCGGCTACGCCAACGCGGGAGCTGTATGCGTAACAGTTGTGACGTCCGACATCCCCCATATAGGGGAGGATCGTTGGACAGGATGACATATCGAGCCTGGAGGTGAGTCCGCTATGTGACAAGGACACGAGGGGAAATTATGTTATGTCGTGAAGGTCACGAAGCCAATCACCAAGCACTTGTGGGATGAACTCAAAACCTCAACCCCCAAGCTCGCAGTTTTTATCATTTTAAATTATCCTGTCGACTTCGTCGTTACGCTGGGGTCTGGCGTTATGTTACGGTGACGGGACGAAATGTTCCCAGCTGCACTGAGGTGTGTGACGTCATAGTACCGCTTGGTGCATGTGTTCCCCGACAATCTCTACTTCGTTAGTATAAGACAAAAGTCCCCGATTCTTGCATGTCACGGGTAATCTCGGGAACCACTGGATGGATTTTGATGCGGTTTTCACCATTCTGTAAAGGATATCTCGAGGAAAGATTTTGTAGAAAATAATTTATGTATGATCAAAGGAAGCCAAGCAGTAACGATTTCAGTGAAATAGTCGAAAACAAACTTGGCTTCCGCGCGCTTCTTAGGCTTACGCTGGGCAAACCGTTAAAAATATCAATATACTATGAGCGTAAGAATTAATCAGAATGAAAAGTTCTACAAAAAGTCCGCGATAGTATATCTCTATCCTCAATACAGACAGGATGGAAGGGGCACGTCCCCGCGCGCTCTGGTCAGTGTGCGGCATCCTGCGCGCTTGACCTTGCTTTGCCCTTGGTTTGCACTTGCCGTTTGCGAGTAATTTGAAACAAGATAATCAAGATAAGTATTATGCAGATAATTTTATCATTTTAAATGATCATGTCGACTTCGTCGTTACGCTGGGGTCTGGCGTTACGTTACGGTGACGGGCCGAAATGTACTTAGATGCACTGAGATATGTGACGTCATAGTACTGCTTGGTGCATATGTTCCCCGACAATCTCTACTTCGTTAGTATAAGACAAAAATTCCCGATTCTGGGATGTCACGGGTAATCTCGAGAACCACTGGATGGATTTTGATGCGGTTTTCACCATTCTGTAAAGGATATCTCGAGGAAAGATTCTGTAGAAAATAATTTATGTATGGTCAAAGGAAGCCAAGCAGTAACGGTTTCAGTGAAAAAGTCGAAAACTAACTTGGCGACCGTGCGCTTCTTAAGCTTACGCTGGGCAAACCGTTAAACATATCAATATACTATGAGCGTAAGAATTGATCAGCATGAAACGTTCTACGAAAAAGTCTGCGAGAGCATATCTCTATCTTCAATACATCGACCACTATAAGTGTTTTAGACTGGATGGAAGGGGCACGTCCCCGCTCGCTCTGGTGAGCGTGACGGCATCCCGCGCGCTTGACATTGCTTTGCCCTTTGTTTGCACTTGAGTAGCGGTTTTTGGATGGTTCTAAATCCACCTCCCACCTCACAAGATGGCGGCGGCGCGATATCTCTCCAACGCATGGTCGGATTTTGACGAATGAGGTGTTGTTGAACTCGGGTGGACACCCCCTTTCCATTGGACAACATATTTCCACTCCAAAGTAAAACCTACCCCTACTAGGGGGTAACATTGTATTTTTTTAGAAAATCTCGCTTTCCAAGTGCAACATGTGAGAGTTTGAATGCCAATATGGAATTAAACGTTGTTCTACACAAGAGACAAGTGTATGGTGGAAAGCCACTATGAATTAACATGCTTGTTTTTTGTTTTTACGCATGCCCACTCATAGCTTTTGTAAGAGGACGGGCTTTTTAAAGATGGTGGCTGTAGTGTAGCCTAACCTAACCCGTGCCACGAGGGGTGATCATAAAGTATTTCAAGCGGTGCTTGTCGATAGGCAAACCAATAATCAAAGAGGGGTATGTCAGACCTTGAGGCGATAACCCCTTTTGATTGATCCCAGTTGACTGGTCCCTTTTGATTGGTCTCTGTTGATTTGTTTCTTTGGACTGGTCCCTGTTGACTAGCCCCTTTGGACGGGTCCTTTATGACGGGTCCCTGTTGACGGGTCATTGTTGACGGGTCATTGTTGACGAATTATTGTTGACGAGTCCCTGTGGACGGGTCATTGTTGACAGGTCATTGTTGACGAGTCATTGCTGACGGGTCCTTATTGACGAGTCCCTATTGACGGTTCATTGTTGACAGGTCATTGTTGACGAGTCATTGTTGACGAGTCCCTCTCGATGGGTCCGTGTTGACGAGTCCCTGTTGACGGGTCATTGTTGACTGGTCATTGTTGACGGGTCCTTGTTGACAGGTCCTTGCGGACGAGTCCTTGTTGACGGGTCCCTGTGGTCGGGCCCCTTTGGACTGGTCATTGTTGACAGGTCCTTGTGGACGAGCCCCTGTGGACGGGTTCTTGTTGACGGGTCCTTTTTGACTAATCCCTTTAGACCGGTCCCTTTGGCCTTGTCCCTATGGACCGGCCCATGAATTTATTCAAATTATGTCAATGGGGGCCTAACTAAATTTTTTGTGCGTAAAGCAGTGTGTTGAACTGACGTTGTTCGCCAGTCCTTACTACGACAATCTCATAACGATATAAAAAGGAGAGTGATGAAATACATGTGAACACGTGCGAGATGACATTATTACCGCCTCCCTTGTGAAACAAGTCACATCCTGTTTTGGTTCATACGTGAGAAAATGCAAGTTCATGTGTAATATGACCTAACACACAGGTGTTCACCTTGAACGTTAGCTGTGCACGTGCGCGATAAGAGCTAACATGTTACATCCTGTTTTGAGTTTGGAGGGAGGTGAAGGGGAGGAGAGGGGGAGTGTCGGTGTAAGAGAGAACACAGGTGAAGAGAAAAAGAAATATGTATTGCTTATAATAATACATGTGGAGCTGAGGACTGTACACACATAGGGCTATAGGTTAAGTACAACATGAGTGAATAAATAAATACAAGGTGCACAGTTTCATACAACATGTAAATTATTAATGCATGAATTAAAGTTTGAGCTAAATCCCAACCATTTTTCATATAGTTTATTTCCTTTTTGTTTCAACACTTTTTCCAAAAGGTAATGATTTGGAAACGCTGTCTTTTGGAGTTCTTGGAGATAAAACCTGCCTTTTATGGGTTGATGGTTGAGGTCCTCGAGTAAATAGGTGACTGGACTGTTCAGGTTGACTTATCGAATTCGAAATAGTTCAGCTCAGTTAATAAGTCGAGCCAGCGATATGAGCCTTGAGCGGTAAAGGCTTTCCACATATGGATTTTCAATGTTCGGTTAAATCGCTCGATCACACTGGCTTTGAGATTGCTGTATGTGGTGTAATGGAGAATATCCTTAGATTTGAGAAAACTGGAGAAATCCTTGTTGAAAAATTCCTTTCCCTGATCTGTTTGTAGCAACTGAGGTTGACGTTTAGATTGTTGAATAATATGTTAAAAGGCCTAGGTGATTAGTGGACCAGACTTGCGACGCACAGGTTCAACAAAGCCATTTTGGAATACACATCAATGACCGTTAACATATAGCGTACACCATCGTTAACACTAGCATAGGGAATCATTTCCACCAAATTGGCTTGCCAAAGTTCATCCACACCGCGTGAAATCACCTTGAGTCGTGGATAGTGACGTCTAGCTGGACGATGCAACTCATGAGCGATGCCCACTTGAATGGGCGAAGGCTTAAACAATAATTTTGGCATTTCGAAGTTCTTCTTTAATTTCTTGAATTTCCCAATCGTGACCAGTATGGCCGGCTTGACGTGAAGCATGCAATAGCTGTAGTCGCTGGACGAGCTTATTAGGATTGTGCCAGTAGGTAACATCCACAAGGGGTTTTAATGATTTAAATGTCACTCCCGATGCGGACACTTTACGACGACCACTTTGACTGGTGGGGAACATTTTTGCAATGATGGTTTTATATTTTTGAGATATATTGGCATTCACTTGTTGAGTGGGATCATACTGTCTCTTGTGGGCATGGGTGTCGAATAAAATGGATTTATATTTGGCAAGGTCCTCTGGCGTATAGTCATGGGAAGAGGGGGTCCGAGAGAATAACAGCCTTAACAGTCCTGGTGTTAATTTATAATTGATCTTTTTAATAACAGCTTTAGTACGAGCAAATTTAATCGATGAATCCCCAATTTTAAAACTATTATCCTCATAGCGAACACCATATGTAGTATCTGTGTTTCCAATAAATAAATCGGTGAAATAGGGTTCCAGTGTTGATCCATAATATTTTATTAAAATATTTTTCAGTTGAGCTTTATGTTGAGGGGTGGCTAAGAGTTGTGAAAACGGCGACGATCTGGAAGGGCACGGTGTTTCGACCATGGCCAAGGATTTCTTTTTTCGTAAAAACTCTGCGAGGGAAAAGGTCTTTTTTTGAGGTGTAAACACTTTTTCCTCGTCATCCTCAACCTCGCTAACACTAGTCAAATCTTCCTGTTCCTCTTCCTCTTCCACAGGGTCCTTGTGGTGCGTCTGCGTAGCTTGTGAAACGGTAGGTAGCGTTTCAGATGGCTTGAAAGAGGGTTTCAACATGGCTTTTAGCGGAGGTGCTGAATGTTGTTGAATAAACATAGCATGATCTGCACATGATAGTTTCAATAGACGAAACTTTTGGCGAATAGTATTTTTGCTCTAATAATATGCTTTTTCAATTGACTCTCTGCTAACGCTATGGTGTCGTGACAAGTGACTTGAGAGGGAATGATACAGTGCCTTAAATAGCAATAAAATGATCAAACCCTAAGCGATACCGCCCTTGGTTGAGTTCACTTTGTTTGTCAATCACTAAACAGGCATGACGTTGAGTGTTCCAGCACTTAGCACACAATTCAGTAAACATTTGAAAGGTCATATCCGGATTCACATGTTCATTATAAATGTGACGACTGTTCCTCTCGTCCTGGTGAAATAGAACAATGACATTGGCATTGTCACGATTCAACTGTTTGGACATTTTAGAATAGAAGCAATCGATATGTCTGTGTCGCCCCATGCTGAAATAGCTTTGAATGATGCCTTGACGTTCAGTGGATACATCATCGAAAATCATGAGTGAATCAGGCTTTACCTCATCCGGTGAAATAACATTTTCTTGCATGGATAATGTGAAATAACCAATATTCTCATTTTGTAATCCAGACATGACTTGATCCAGAAACACGTAGAGGGGTTGGTAGAGAGATTTTGCAAAAATATAAATATTTTGAAAACGCAGACCATTGGGTGCTGTAATAAGCGTCAGCAAAAGATTGGTCTTTCCACAGCGGAAGGTCCCACAATGATGCAGCGAATGGAAGATGGAAACAGTGAGCCATGACGTTGTTCACGTGATGTGGGACAGAGATGGGAAACCATGTCCCCCACGGGGAATGACTCTTGCTGCTTAATAATCATCATTTCAACTAAGGCTTGGAGAGGCTAGCAAGCTGTTTATATACCTGGAACCGAACCTTGTCATAGAAACAGTAGAGTGGTACTTCAGGTTGACGATGGATGTCTTTGGACGTGCATTGATGGCCAAAGCTAGGTCTGTTCCCATACATTATCCTAAACAAGACACAGATCCTGCTAATAAACACTATGTGGATAGGTCTGTAGTGCTACGCACAAAACAGGGAGAGTATGACTTTAAGGGAAAGCGGTTAACCCATGTGAAACATCCTCAAGTGTCTACAGACGTTACTACAAAAGATATGTGGATAACAAGGTGCATGAGTTATATAACAAAGTGCCTCTGCTTACTGTGGATGGCTATACAGATAATCACCTTCGTATTATTCACGTGGAAGACCCGCAAGAAGATGATGAAGTCTGCACCAAACGCTACCTCACCTACCAAATGAAAAGCCTTTATAAATTTATTCCATCTTTATTTTTAGTGTATCTGACAAATGAAAAACCTGTGAATGACAGGATCCATTTACCGCTATTCCATGACCAGCACCTGACCTATGTGCTTGCTTCGGGTTTAAACCACTATCGATTACACTATGAGGGAACCATTCACATGAAATACGCGATGCCTGATGAAAACCATTTACATGTAGAGATAAACGGTCATAGGATGTTGGTCCATAACCATGAAATGGTCAATGCAGGCGACGAATTATCCTTTCACCTCATGTTGACATGGGATGAAAAGCAAGCTGGAAAAACCATAAACGATTTCCCGATTTATGTGGCATTAGAATATACAACCATGAAATAACAAGCTGACGTTTGTTGTGAGTTAAACTTTCTTGTGAAAGGTTGTTGGTCATCATCATGGTGAAACAAAGATATGTGGTAAGAAAGAATAAAAAGACTAAAAATAAGACCCTATCATTGGCTAAGCATGGGCTTAAGGCATTCGTGGAGAGGCCATCGCGAAAGAAAAAATACAAAATATTGTGTTGACCATAAGGAGAGCTCTTCGAGCGGCACAGAGACATGTTATTCCAAAACGGCAGCGACAGGGTTCAAAACAAGGGCGAGTGATTCCCGTCCCCAAACGAGCTGGATTTTTACCTGCATTATTCGCTGGTCTGGCTACTCTGGGTTCACTTTTGGGCGGTGCCAGTGCGGTGGCAAAAACTATTAAAGCCGCACAGCAGGGCAAGCAACAACTAAAAGAAAGTCAGTGACACAATGAAACGATAGAAGCCATTGATATGGGGGCTAGAAATGCCAATTTAAAGCCAGCCTTTTATCAACAAGGATTTGGAATTTCACCATTTCGAAATAAAAAATCTTTAACCTCAGCCATAGCAAAACATACCCTGGCGCTTCAACAAGTGAAAAGCTATGCTAAACAACTGAAGCTTTCTCATTTTCGAGGTGTGTTTATGCGAAACCAATTACCCCCACAACCCTGGAAACAGGAATGAGCTGTTGTCAATTTGGATGATCAACGAGGACCAGGAACACATTATGTAGCTTATGTCAAAGAGGGATCCAACGTATGGTACTTTGACAGTTTTGGGAACTTGCCCCCGCCCATGGAATTAGTGACCTATTTTGGAAACAGGATCAAGATATATTATAATGTGAAACGTGAGCAAACATTTAACAGCCAACAGTGTGGACGTTTGTGTATATTTTTTATATAACACGCAGCATAAGCAAAAACGTCAACAGTATGTCAGCGGAAAGTAAGACGTTTACACTGCATGGACGCGGACCTGAAGTCAGCCTAGACTTTTACCCGCCTATTGAATTGAGTGAAAGACCTTATGGTTCAGGACTTGTTTCACTTGCAACGTACAATCGAATATACAACATACGTGAAAATGTGAACAACAAGTTTTACTATGATGATTGTGTGCTCACCCTGAACTCTGGTGGATATACGATAGATGACATTTATGAACACATTTATGTGGTGTTGGTCAATGAATATGGTTTAAAGTCATTTCTCGATGGAACGCACAAGTTTGAACTTGTAGGAAATACCAACACTCATCGCTGTAGTATTTTTTCTACATTCAAAATTGACTTTAAAACACACCCCGATTCCATTGGTCCATTACTAGGATTTAAACCACGCGTGTTGGAGCCCAACAAGGAACATGAATCAGACCACGAAGTGAAATTCATTGAAGACCATCACGTGTCGGTGACGTGTAATATTATTAGCCAAGTGTACACCAATCAAGAACCATCGCATTCGCTTTATGACTTTATTGTAACATCGCCCAATGGCTATATTATTCGTGAAAACCCTCCAGTGGTGCTTTTCCATTCTGTGGCTGTCGATGGCATTAGTAATATAGCATTAAGACTGATCAATAGAGATCAACAACTCATTGATCAAGATTCTACCACACCAGTTACTTACAAGTTGGTGCTAAAGCCACTATGAAGTTTGTGTATAAAGCAACAACACCGTCTAGGAATGGTGTTAGTTGTTTGCCACGTGAATACACGTTAACATCTAAGGACAGGCAGATTTTACAACATTTGGGTTACCACGTCAACCCGCATGATGAATTCTATCCTAGAGGTAGCGAACCACATCGAGGAGCAACCAGGAGTGGTAAGAATTGATCTCCTTTCCTATCAAGCTCAAACACCTGGACTCAATAACAATGATGAAATTCAATTTGTTATCAACAACCAAGATATTTACACCCTACCGCATGAAAGTGTAATTCAGATTGAAGGTCGACTCACCGAAGCCGATGGCTCTACACCTACCACATCTAAGTTGTTCAACCATGCTTTTGCCTTTCTGTTTTCTGAAGTGCGTTACGTGATTAACGATATCGTGGTGGATAGCACTCGAAATGTGGGTATTTCCAGTGTCATGAAACTATACCCCTCTTATAGTGAGGAAGAAGGTAAAGCACTTTGCATGGCTGGTTGGTGTCCTGACTCGACCAATGACTGGATTGTACACACTGATGGCACCTTTACTGGATGTTTACCTCTTAAACTGATTTTAGGCTTTGCTGAAGATCACCAGCGCATTATGGTGAATGCAAGGCAAATGCTTTATTTGGTGAGAGCCAGAAGTGATAATAATGCACTCACGGGAGCCGACAATGCCCCCATAGATTCAAAAATTCAACTACAACGCATGCTATGGAAAGTGCCTCCGGTGACCCTTGACGATAGCAAAAAACTGGACATACTCAAGATGGTAAAGAGAGATATGCCTCTACCCATGGAATTTAGAAGCTGGGCAATCCATGAGTACCCGCTATTGCCCACCACCAACACACACAGTTGGTCTGTAAAAACAGCCCGCTATACAGAGAGACCTCTCTACATGATCGTGGGTTTTCAAACAAATCGCAAGTATCAACAAACCAAAGATGCTACACAATTTGATCACCTGCAATTAAGAAATGCACGTATATTCCTCAATGGTGCTGTGTTTCCCTATGAAGGACCGGATTTGGATTTTTCAAAAAATAAGTTTGGTCCCCTGTACGACTTGTTTTCTAAATTTAGATGGTCGTATTATCAAAAAGAGAATTGCCCCATGTTGTCACCCCAAGCTTTTAAGACAAGGGCGCCACTGATTGTCTTCGACTGTTCCTACTTGGAAGAGTCTGTCAAGCCATCCAATATTGACATTCGACTAGATTTTGAAACGCATGATAATGTTCCAGCCAATTCGACGGCCTACTGTTTGATCATTCATCACAAACAAGTCAACTATTATCCACTGTCCAACCAAGTGACAAGTGTATAAATAACAGGTCAACCTACGTCAAGCCGCTCTGTCATGTCTTGCTTTCAAGCCTCAAGAGAAGTCACATCCATGAATTTAAACTCTGAGGAACAACGTCTCAAGACCTTTGCGACGTGACCGGTGCCTTTCATAAACCCTCAAGCCTTGGCGGCCGCTGGATTCTATTATTTAAACACAAGAGATGAATTGAAATGTGCCTTTTGTCCCATCATCATAGACCAATGGGAAGAAAGTGATGAACCCATGCAGGAACATCAGCGCTGGTCACCCGCCTGCCCCTACCTGTGCAGAATGGATGTGGGTAATATACCCTGTCATTCAAGTTACCCCTCACTCGCGCCTCTGAGTGATGAAAAAAGTTATGATACATGTGGACTTTATGGTGTCAACGGTGCTTCAGTGAGCAGCTCACAGTCAAAAACACCCAGTTTAGAGACATTGGGATATCATCGGTGTTATGGACGCTATAAACATAAAATACTTTTTTGTTGTATGAGTTGGTACCGCCCCTATCCTAGAATGACAAAAGAATGTAAAACGTGTTATGCTAATAAAATAATGTAATAAAAAATTGGTTGTTGTTGTTATATTATTATTTCTTATGCCCCCTGTCATACCCTAACCTCAATAGTGACTAGTCAGTGATTTTTTATTTATTTTTACTAGAATGGAATGTAAGTAAATGTCATGGGTACACCTTACTGGACGAAGTCAGTCTGTGGTCAGTTGGACTTGATCCAGACAAGAGTGAACATGTTGTGTACACTAATTGTTGACTGTCAAGGGTTTAAAATTGGAGATAACAAATTTATATTTAAAGAAGTGGCCATCATCGATTGTTCCACTTTTTGGATATTTGGTGTTTAAACCACCCTATGCGTTTGATTTATTGTGTGATAAAGACCGTAAACAAACCCAGTGGATTGAAACTCATATGCAATTAGACTCGAAGCAAGGAACCTTTTCATATAAGCACCTGGACATGGTCATGAAAGCCCACTTGTCTTCTGCCCATGTGGTATTTGTAAAAGGTAGTGAAAAACGTCAATGGTTACATCCATTCTTGGCGTCTTACTGCCAATGTATCGATTTAATGGACTTGGGCCGTCCCTCGCTGCAAACACTCATGGACCGCTGCTCCTGTGACAACATTAGTCATAAAGCCTTGGCACAGGTGTGGCAATTGTTTCATTGGCTAACCACCAATGTCTGCTGTGAGTTGTTAAATAAAATTAAAACTCTAGGTTTACCTGTGAATGACACCAGTGTGATATCTACAAGCGACGTGTAAACATCTACATTATACCATGGAGAAAGGGGAAGCTACCGATAAAGCGATTGGAAAGTTTTTTGTGTGTAAAAAGAAACTTGACAGTTTTACCAAAGAAGAATTATTTGCTCTTCCAAAATCGTTCATTTATTATGTGGCAGCAAATGCAGTGAAAGAAATCTGGCAACATGTACCAAAATCATGGACTCAAGACCCTGTGTTAAGTGAATTGCAACCATGTACGGATTATGATCACCATAAGCAAGTGGCCATGGCAAAAATACCCTCTATGCGACATAGTGCTACTTGCCAGCTGGTCAAACTCTATCACGGTCATAAAAGTCATTGTAAAGACTTTTCTTCCTCATTCCACGGGTGTGATGGCGAGAGAAAAGCAACATCATGAGCAACGTCTACAGATGAAGAGGAAAATCAAACCTTTTCTCCACCTATGGAAAATGATATGTCAAACTTGTACTGGTCATGGCGTCATTGACAAAGTCATTCAATACTTACCTTTTGAAATCTATCTTCCTGGTTATCGTTTTTGTGGTCCTGGAACAAAGCTGAATCATCGTTTGCAACGTGTCTGATGTACCTATTAATCCTTTGGATCAAGTGTGCAAAGAACATGACCTTTCTTATCGCCATAGACATCCTGCATTAAGACGTGGGGTGGATAAAGTATTGTTGAAAAAAGCTAAACAACGTTTGACATCCTGTGATGTCTCAGTGGGAGAACGGTTGGCAGCTCTCATTGTAATTAGTGGTATAAAAGGAAAGTTAATGATGAGTGAACATGAACATTGAAAAGGATTGAGGAATTGGTATTTTCGTTGTATTCTATTTTGTAAAGCCCTATTTGTTGTGAAATAAAAAACAAGGTTTACCAGATCACAATGTCTTTTAATTTTTTAAATGGTGATAGCCATTTTTTTCACACATGAATATTTTCAATTTCCACTTTAAATTTTTGACATTGCCTTATTCAGTTTTCACATGTTGTACACTTTTTAAAATCATTGTTTTTACCATAGCCTAATATAAAAAGCTAATTTTTACAGTAAAATGTATTTTTAAAACTAAAACTATAGTAACCTAACATTATACATTCTACTTACAGTTTTTACAAAAATATCACAATATAAAACATACTACAAATAATACAATATGGTGAACTTCAGACTTAAGTAAAGTAATAGTCATCAATTCGACTGTTTCCGCAAGCATGAGCATCAGATGTGTTGGGTATAATGAATCGTTTGTTGTATTCATTACTGAAAGCAACTTTGTTCAGCAAATTGGTATGTAGCTGATGATTTTTACTTCTAAATACACACATTTTCTTATATAATACGGGTGGGTTACTAACTATACAGTTTTTATAATCACTTATATCTAACTCTTTACTAACAATATTCTTCTTTACTCCTTTTATTTTTTATTACTACATCATCAATTGTCATATAGCTGTATGATTTAGATTTTGTGCCTACAAAGGTGTCTATAACACCACCAGCACATTCATCCTTAAATTTTCCAAGAACCTTTTTGTTTACAAGAGGTAAATGGTAAATATTATCCTTGGGATAGTCACTTGTATCAAACCTATTTAGCTCAGTTTTGATATCCTCATAAAAATCATCAGTTTTAAACTCATAAATAAAAGAATCTGTGTCTGTGTAGAGTAATTTTGCATTATCATGATAATTTTTCTTAACATAATCATAGTGAAATTCATACATAAGTGTTTTTGATAATTCCAGAATGGTGTAACCCACATATATGGGTTTGTTGTAAGTTACTTTAAGGCGATTCATTTGTATTACAACTAAATCCTCATGAATAATTGAACAGCTATGGAAGTTAGGCATGCTTATTAATTTGCTAGCACCATACCTTTTACCATCATTTTCCCACTTTGTTATCAGCTTTACAACAACTCGCTTATCAACATTCTCCATAGTCTTTCCAAAAACACTATTATTCATGAGTTTATAAAAATCTTTTTCAAACGCGTTTGTTGACTGTGTTCTTAAATTATTGTTTAGATCAATATATGGTTTGAGCCATGCTGACTGATGAAATTGTAATACGCGATGAATTTTAGTTAATTTCAATCCATGCTGTAGACACTGTTTCAAGTTTTGATAATGTATTACATATTTGCATTTATCATTCAAATTAGCAATTAACATTTTTGTTTGTGATGTGATGTACGGGGATTTCATATTCTCAGGACAAAATGGTAAATCATTATGTTCATCATGTATGTCTTTAGGGTACTCAAGATTTACCTCTAAAATATATCCTTTATCATCGTTATCATTTAGAGTGTTAACATATAAGACATCAATTTCAGGTTGTGTCAGCCAGCGAAAATCTTTCAGTGGTAGATATTGACTCAGCCCAATCATATTGGTTATTTGCATCAAGGTAGGCAATATACTTTGACTCTTCACAAGGGTTGTAGCTAGGCATGTATTTGTTATTCGCTTTAGAATATCGTCCACTACATTGGCTTAATCCACCACGAATTGAAGATTTTATAAAATTAATCAGGTCTATATCAGTCATCAATTCTAAATTTACTTTTGTTTTTTTCAACATTGAACTGAAACTTAAACCAGGAGCAGTAAAATACTCGCAAGGATCAAGATCAATCTTTTCATACAAACATTCCGGAAATTTTCAAAAACATCTGCTAATAACAACACATCTGTCTTCAAATATATGTCTGAAAATGCACCTAAAGTTTGAATGTCAAACTGTGTCCATACACGTAGTGCATGTAAATATTCCTGATCACTGATATGACTTGTGTTTAGAGAACTGTAAAATGCATCTTTTGATGGTAAAGAACACTACTCAAGACGTTCCATACAGTTAATATATTCATAAGGAAATATACCCTTTTGACAAATCAAATTAAAATCATCTTCTTTAGGAAAGACACGTTGAATTTCATGAAACTGATCTGATTTTAAATTACTAGCAAGCTTATCAAGACCACTTGGCATAAAGCGGAATGAATCTAAAAATCTTAGTTTTATCGTTTTTTATTGCCAGTTTTGATATATTTTGTAAACGATATGTATTGCTCCTTATTATTTGGAATCACATTGATTTTTTCATCTGAAGCTCCAAATTCTTAAACGATAAAGTGGTTATCGTATTTGCTACCGTTATGTAGAATGACTGGAATGAATTTAGTTACTCTATACTTTAAATTACATTCTTGGTGAGCAGCACCACGATATTTTCCTGTTAAATAATCATGATCGCGAATCCTATCTGTATATAAACATTCACCACATATAAAACAATTAGTTTCAGTTTCAAAACTCATTTGCTCTGTTGATGTTAGTGGCTCCATTGGAATGATAGTATTTAAAATAGAGGATATACGGAATGCATCTTTTTGAAGCCTTTCCATAAAAACTTTAGGTGCATCAGGTCCTCTATAGAGCTCAAACTTATTTAAAGAGTCATCGTAACTACATTTAATATAATATGCAAAGCTAAAAGGTTCATGAATGTGAGTAGTGTTGGTAAAAGGTTTGGATGGATTCGATGAACATGTATTAAAAGGCTTTAACAAAGCCTCAAAGTCAGAATATATAACAAAAGGTACTCGAAGCTGCTTCTCAAAGTCCTTACATTTTAGAATGTTATTTCCAGGAGTAGGTAATACCGTACGAACATGATTACATCCCCCTTTTTGATGTTGAGTTAGTGGATCCTCTTTTCTAAACTATAGCAAACAGCCATCACACAACCACTTCCTATTATTACGTTTTGACAGCTGATTACTAACAAGTCTACTTAAATGTTTTATGCAACAATAATGAGCATTTTTACCTTCGGTTATGTATAGTAAATTTACATGAGCATCCTTTTTTCCTGAGTATAATATAGAGGACTAACTATACTCTTGTTTTCAATTCCATACACATTAATACTTACATTGTTCAGCTCTTCAAAACGTTTAATATCTTTTATCTCCATAGGAAATTCAATTTCTTCTAAATCTAACACTGATGTATAGTGAGGATAAGATGATGTTCTATCCATATTCTTCACTGCTGGATGGAGAGCTGAGGTTACAGCCCACGCAAAACAAGCATGGTCTCTATTCATAACGTTTACACAAGCATGCTTACGTTTGATCCATGCTGGCAAATCAATATATGGTGATGCTCGAAGGGGGTTATATGTCTTCATGTTGGTTTCTAAATAAAGTACATCAACCAACGCCCAGCCTGACTCCCTTTCCTGGAACTCTTCACTCTTCACAATGATAGCACTAGACATATCTTGATATATATCGCTAATATTAGTTGATTCACTAACAATTATGTTTTTTGTATTAAAAGATTTGATATCCGTTATTTCACCTTCGCTCACAGTTTTTACATAGAGTCCAAAAAGTTCAAAATTAATTTTATTGTTTAATGCTCTACTAAACATTATCTACCAAGCCATACACAGTAGGCTGTACATTTTTTTAAATGATTCAATACTTTGAGTTTTTTCTTTACTATAAAGTCTATAACTAGCAATTCGACTTTTAAATGCACTACCAATTTTCTGAATATTCGCAGAATTGTTTTCATGACAAGCATTATTTTTATGATTAATACTGCGCAAATGTCCCTGCATCGATGAAGAAGGTATATCAATATTGCATACATTACTATGTGTTATTGGGGGTTCACCATTCTTCATTCTTTTTGTTGCACAACTATTTTTGCAATCTTTAGAACGTTTACGCTTTTGAGAATCACATTTGTTTAAAGGTTCCGTACTAGTTGATGGTTTTACAGTTTTTAATTCCTGTTGTTCACCATGCACTTCAACCATGTGGGATTGATATCGCTTTACACTAGAAAAACCAAGTTCACAAACTGAACACGAAAATGATGCTGTACTGACAAGTTTTAAACTTACAAGTCGTGTAAGATTACCCTGTCTGTTTAATGTTGTAGCACAATGACTGCATACAAACATTTTCTGATTATGTTTTGTACTTGCATGACGTTGAAGGCTGTCAGGTCTTGAGAACTGTTTCTTACAGTTACCACACTTGAACATGATTATTACTTTCCAAGTTATGTATAAAAGAAAGAAATCATCAATGTTAATAAAAGATAAAATAAAGTAAAATAAAAATAGTTTAATTAAATTACAGTCAATGGTCCTAGCAAGGTATTTTAATTTAATCGTTTGTGAACTCATACCAAGTCTAATTTCAAGCAGTTCCAACTTTGGTTAATAGATATCATTGTCACTGACACCTAGTGGTGAACGTTAGAACTTGATAGAGCGTTAATCAAATCTAACCTACAAACCTAGCTTTACACAATTGTCAAGTAGTTTCAAGTTTGATTAACAGATATGTCACTAGCACTGTCACCTAGCGGTGAACATTCGGAGTTGAGCGTTAATCAAATCTAACCTACAAATTTAGCTTCACACCATTATTGCGTAATTCCAACTTTAGTTAGTAAATATGGTACTGTTGCTGGCACTTAACAGTGAACATTGAAACTTGATAGAGCGTTAATCAAATATAACCTACAAATTTAGCTTCACACCATTGTTGAGTAGTTCCAACTTCAGTTACCAGGTACCATTGTCACTGACATCAAGTAGTGAACGTTGGAACTTAATAAAGCGTTAATCAAATCTAACCTACAAATTTAGCTTCACACCATTGTCGAGTAGTTCCAACTTAAGTTACCAGGTACCATGACACCTAGTAGTGAACTTGGAACTTTATAAAGCGTTAATCAAATCTAACTGTGAACATTGGAAAATATCGCTCTAGCTGTTTAAAAGTTATTAGAGGGGGTACTTAACTTTAATAATTTATCAATACTGCTGAACTAGGTACAAGACTCTGCTAACCTACAGGTACGTCAATTATCTGTAAACAAATAAATCAATCAATCAATAAATACATTCCAATCAATAACTTGAACATCGATTAGTAATAAAAGACTACAATCCATTAATAATAAGTACATACCTTGCAAAATAATTTAATGATTTTCCACCGAAAAGGGCTTTTTTGCAACTGTTGAGCAGTAATAGAGCACTGTTCACTTGTAGCGTGTAATAAAGACAGACCGTAGGGAAATATATGACACCTCCCTTATATTGGCTTACATCACTCGTGTCAGCAGTTTTTGCTGATCATTACAATTCCTTTCCTGTACACCTGCAAGTCCAAAGTGCATTAGGAACACCTGTGCGGTTTCAGATTACTGCTGACTTTGCAAGATCATCACCCATTGTCTTCATGAACATTAGGAACACCTGTGCGGTATCAGATTACTGCTGACTTTGCATGATCATCACCCATTGTCTTGATGAACACCTGCGGTTTCAAATTACTGCAGCGTTAGTCATAGCAACAGAACTGTGCGCTCTCTGCCATGTCAGCAATATAACACAGGATATAACAAGTCGACTTACTGCACGTACAATCTCCTCGTTTTTAACATCTTAAGAACGTGCATTATTTTCTTTCAACTACATATGACACATCCATCCACCAAGTTATGTCCCTTGGCTTGTCCTGAAATTGCATGTGCCCCGTGTACTAGGGTGCGTTCACTAACCCTAGCACTAGAACATATTCATCCACCAAGTTTTGCACTTAGCCCCTTGGATGTCGTCTGTCCACCAAGTTTCACACTTATACAAACCAAACAGGATGTGACTTGTTTCACAAAGGGGCCGGTAATAATGTCATCTCGCACTTGTTCACATGTATTTCATCACTCTCCTTTTCATATCGTTATGAGGTTGTAGTAGTAAGGACTGGCGAACAACGTCAGTTCAACACACTGCTTTACGCACACAAATGTAGTTAGGCCCCCTTTACCATAATTTGAATAAATTCATGGGCCGGTCCAAAGGGACTAAGCCAAAGGGACCGGTCTAAAGGGATTAGTCAAAAAGGACCCGTCCACAGGGGCTCGTCCACAAGGACCTGTCAACAATGACCAGTCCAAAGGGGCCGTCCACAGGGACCCGTCAACAAGGACTCGTCCACAAGGACCTGTCAACAAGGACCCGTCAACAATGACCAGTCAACAATGACCCGTCAACAAGAACTCGTCAACAGGGACCCATGCAGAGGGACTCGTCAACAAGGACCCTACAACAATGACTCGTCAACAATGACCTGTCAACAATAACCCGTCAACAGGAACTCGTCGACAAGGACCCGTCAGCAATGACTCGTCAACAATGACCCGTCCACAGGGACTCGTCAACAATGACCCGTCAACAATGACCCGTCAACAGGGACCCGTCATAAAGGACCCCCTTAAAAAAGACCCGTCCAAAGGGGTTAGTCAACAGGGACCAGTCCAAAGAAACAAATCAACAGAGATCAATCAAAAGGGACCAGTCAACTGGGATCAATCAAAAGGGGTTATCGCCTCAAGGTCTGATATACCCCTCTTTGATTATTGGTTTGCCTATCGACAAGCACCGTTTGAAATACTTTATGATCACCCCTCGTGGAATGGGTTAGGTTAGGCTACACTACAGCCACCAACTTTAAAAAGCCCGTCCTCTTACAAAAGCTATGAGTGGGCATGCGTAAAAACAAAAAACAAGCATGTTAATTCATAGTGGCTTTCCACCGTACACATGTCTCTTGTGTAGAACAACGTTTAATTCCATATTGGCATTCAAACTCTCACATGTTGCACTTGGAAAGCGAGATTCTCTAAAAAATTACAATTTCACCCCCTAGTAGGGGTAGGTTTTATTTTGGGGTGGAAACATGTTGTCCAATGGAAAGGGGGTGTCCTTCCGAGTTCAACAACACCTCATTCGTCAAAATCCGACCATGAGTTCGAGAGATATCGCGCCGCCGCCATCTTGGCGGTGGAGCGGTGGCGGTGGATTTTGAACCATCCAAAACACAGTACTCACTTGCCGTTCGCGAGTAATTTGAAACAAGGTAAAGTATTATAAAGCAAGATAAGTATTATGCAGATAATTTTCTTGCGTGTCAAGAGTGTTTGGCTTCGAGCGAAGCGAGAAGCCTCCAGCCTTTCTAGCATTTGTAGCATTTGTAGCATTTAAAATGATACAAAGTCTAGTCTTTCAGACGGACTGTCACTTTTTGTACGAGCATGAAAATGAGCCAGACACACGTATTTTGGCAGCCGAGTGCTGTTGTTGTATTCTTATAGTTAAGGGTATTCGGTCGCGCCGGGATTGAATCACGCGAATTATAACAGTCTCGAAACGCTCGCGGGTTGACTAGACTGTTGTCTCGTATTTGTCATCCTAGTCAATTGTCTCAGAACAAATCGTGGAAGTGAAAAGTGAACGATTATTACGCTATAGTCACGATCACAACGGCAGAAATATTTTTTTGAATGATATTTTATGTCATCACACTTCACCGACTGCACGGTACAATTATTGTGATTGTGTCTGTTGACTGGTTTGATGCAGCCCTCTACTCCTCCCTGTCCTGAGGTAATCGTTTCATCTCTACATAGCTATCACACTCTATATCCAAGGCAATCTGTTTATCATAATCTAAGCTTGGTCTACCCCTGCAGTTCTTATCCTCGACCCTTCCTTCAGTAACTAAGCTTGCTATTCCTTGGTGTCTTTTTATGTGTCCTACCAACTTATCCCTTGTCTTCATAAGCAGTCGCCAAAACCATGTCTCCTCTCCCACTAATCTTAATACCTCTTCATTTGTAACCCCATCTGCCCATGTGCTTTTCATCATTCACCTGTAACATCACATTTCATTTGCTTCAATGCTCCTGCACCAATAGTCCAAGTTTCACTTCCATAGATTGTCACTCTCCAGACAGAGGCTTTCTAAAATGACTTCCTAATAACTAAATCTACATTCGATGTCAACAGATTCCTTTTCTGTAGAAATGCTTTGCTTGCAATTATTGTGAACCACAGTAAATGCAATTACTACATCAGAGTGCAGTACAGCGAAACATTTGGCCGAGTTCTCTTATCTGTGAATGAAACCTGCAGCTACGATAATAGCCAAGGTCAGTGTAGTCCTGTGTCACTGGACCCCTGCTGACGCGACCAGCTGCTACGATATTAGCCAAGGTCAAAGTAGTCCTGTGTCACTGAGCCCTTGCTGACGCAACACGCTGCTCCTTTCTCATGTAAAACGGACTCTTACAAGAAAGAACATTATATTGCCATTAAAAAGGTGAACTGTCAGTGAGAATAATGTCCGTGGAGACACTCATCTTAATTTATTCAGGACCTATTCAATGCCTGTAGGCCATTACGAACAGTTTGAAACCTCGGACGACTTTTAGTGTCAGGGGCGAAACTGCAATTTATTCTGAGGGGTGCACTCATCAACCATGCCTTTTTTCGTGATTTATACTTCTACTGAACTCTTTGAAAACGACACGCACTACTAGAATATGATTGCAAGAAATCTTAGTGGAATTCTAAGAATGATGACGACTGCCAGATGCCAGAGGATCATAGTCGACTCCATGTTGATGGTAGAGTGATGCTATGAATGGAACCATCGATCATCAAGAAGGAAGATGGCAATGGAGAATATGAAGGATCCAATTTTACTATGGATCAAGACTTCATCATCGTCACGAGTGAGAACTTCCGTTAGTTGAAATTATTTCTGAACATCGTTTAATTCCATTAATACCTATTATATTCTATGATATGTTCAATTTCATGAATACATTTACGAATTCCGAATCGAAAAACGTGCTAATTTTATGATAATACAGGATTAGTCAGTTAGATTTTGTATTCGTTTCGGTATTTGTCGTTTGACAAATTTCTTCAATTTGGTTTTAAATATTTTGTTTATTTGCATTTATCACATAGTCGAAAACCGTGTGAGTTTCGAGTAAATAGAATCAGTTACGCATACTTGTGACGAATATAGATGGATTTGAGGGGAGTTATCAAATTTTAATTTTTTATGAATTATTAATGAAGGATGTTCGTAATAAAAATCAGATTAACGCAAGTAAACTAACATTTCGAGAGAATAATTGTGATACAGTTTAAACTAATTGAATGCAATTATAGTTAGTTGACAGAGGCAAGATTTAAGATGAATGATTACTACAGGCAGTAATATGTGACGACAGACGAGTACCGTCTTATATGGTAATTATTTATTAATGCTGAAATATATGTTTTTGGTCAACTGTTAACCATGATGAAATTGAATTAGCGACAAGGCCACATGAGTATTATGCCTAAGTTATGAGCTAACGTCTCGTAATAAAGATTGGTGCTTTTGTTTTAAATAAGGTGGACATTTTAATGGTACGCTTGAATATTTAGAAGTTATGGATTTTGAATGAAGATTTAATCCATGGCGGAGTTCTGCAACTCACCTTAATAATTTGTTTTTGTCATTGCAGTCAACTGTACTCTTATTCAAATTCAAATCCTCCGAAATGTATTTTAAGGATTGTTTAATGTTCAACTTGTTGATCTGCTCACAACTTGAAATATGTTCACTAATAGAATTACCCGATTCAGTCAATTTAATGAATGTCAGGTCATTGAGTATCCAGATAAAGCTGTCGTAGTAGTTTGTTTTTCAGTTAAATATTCTGAGTGTAATATACTGTCGATGTGTTGTTCCTGGGATGTCATTGTGAGATAGCCGGGCCTGTCCAACGTCTTGTGAACGGGCACAGTACTGTCCCCGTCCGTCGACAGTGGATCGGATGGCCCGGCAAAAGACATCGCGATACACGCCGAAAAACCGGGATCATGGCATACATAAAAACCTGATTGGGATCTAGGTGCAATTTGATCACATAAAACAAATGCCGGGGGCGGGAATGAGACCTCTAGTGATCTCGGTGTGGTTAAAGGAGAGGCGTACCTGGGAAAATCAATTTCCCCCTAGCTCCAAATCAATCCTAACACTGAAAAGAAAATGCTGATTAGTAAAAATCAGAAGTGCAAAAACGTTCGTAAAATCAAAAAGGTTCCATTTATTTTCAGCCCACAAACCAACAAAATAAAATATCCAGTCCTATCCTACCTCAGGGATTCAATCTAATTTCTTACTTGCTGTGGTCTGCAAAAAATATTTAATAAAATAATTCATGTCGACAGAAAAAGAAATTTTTATTGAATTGGGCCAATGAATCTACTCGGTCCTAACCTGAGATATAATGAAATTAGGAGATTTGATAAAGTGACTTCTGACTGAAAACACAAATTTAAATCGAGTCCAACTTGACTGTGAGGAATTATCGTACACCCAGCATGTCCATCATATTTAGGCTAGACAAATTAATTTAAGAAAATTAACTCGCCTGGAAATAAGTCATATGGATCTCCATTCTAACTAAAAGAATGACGTTAAATTGCACAAACCTAAGTGCCAATCACAATCAAAAATAATTAAATCAAGATATTTAGACAAAAGCGTCAGTCTCTATCAGACATTCAATCAACTTCATAATATTAATAAATTTACATTTAATTAATTCATCTATCTTTATAACTATCTTTTCCTGATATTTACAACATTCTCATTTACTCTTATTTGTGGTAAATTCATTTCATCTATGCATAATATTTCTCTGATAATTTGTGAGTTAATTGCAATCACCAATGCTCATCCATTATTTGTGGAGTAATCAATCATTAATGCTTAATTCGTATGTGTTCCAACAATGCACTATTTGTCTGCAAAAAACTAAACTGTTTACAAGTTTCCATGGTTTAAATTATTTATGGATAAATTGTTCATGACATAATCGTCCATCAGTTCATATTTTAACTATTTACAAACTCTTTCCTTTTCTTTTACAAATGCATTCTTTATCTATTTAATTATTTATCATTTAATTGCTTCATAAATTCATCAATTCATCCACGTCAATATCCGTCAGACCTTTCTATAATTATCATGATGTAGACTAAATCATTTATAGGTTCAATAACACAATATTACTTCAAGCAATGAGTGTATCAGGCCTGCTATCATTCATTATTCATTTAAGAAATAATTACGTGGTCTTATTCGACAATGAAAGTCCTTCTAGTAAGAAGCCTGTTCTACTATCACAATTAATGCATATTGAAATTTTTACATCACCACGATTCTGTACACTGACTAGTTATCACAAAAAAATCAAATAGTCGGTCCTCATTTCATCCACTAATGCCTGTAGTCAGTTTATCATATTAATCCATTTTATATTGCAATATTACATAATTTATTTTTTTAACTGGCTACCACCTAATAATTCTTCACAGAATAGGTGCATATAATTCCTATGATTGAATTTTTTATAGTTGCGACCACTACTGGTATACCTGACTACATTTTTCTTTTATCACCTGTGCACGTAAGAAAGCACAACAACAATTTTCTTTTTGTGTTTGTATAACAGAGTCAAGCGGACAAAGTGTGTTAAAAAATGAAAAATTCTAAGTCAGGCGGAAATAATGAACGATCCCAGAAAAATAATTGGGATGCTGTCTCCGTTAATTAGAAATGTGTAATATAATATCGAAAATAGGATAGCATCGCTCAGATCTATACCGTATAAAAGAATTATTACTCGAAGAACATTCTGGCCTTCCATAATCAGATTTCAAAACCGAAAAGCCACCACTATGCGTCCGTCCAAATGCAGAAATATTCGAAGAATTTTCCAAAATACTATCGTTTGAGAATATCGAAGGTCTTTACGATGTTAAGCAATCGTAATTATCATCTTAATTATCAAACGACAATGATACCCATTTAAAGCTTGTGGAAATATATTGTAAGTGGATTGGAAATGAATACGTTGAAGTCCAATAACAACATCATGACCACTAATTACACCACTGAATTCACCTAAGTGCTGTGAGCATCTGATAATGATGATCAGACTAAAAATTCTGGTTCCAAAATGCATAATTATTAATCTAATATGTATAACTTAATCATTAACTACTTAATTAGTTAATTAATTAATTAATCACATGACTGGCATAATAGCTAACTAAAATGAGTAGATAGCCTACTCATTCTACTTAAATAAGGAAAAGTGTGGCTCACCGTCTAGTAGAAAATGGTTAGACAATTGTGGAAACAAGCCTGGCTTAAATCCGGAGTTTGGAGACGAATACCACGTAGATGTTTTCCATCTTCCTTCCATTCTTCTTTCTTCTTGCTCCAAATTCCAGCAATTCTTCTTTCGCCCCTTGAACCTGGGCCCGGAACTGCCCGTACCGTTCCATTCTAGTTCGGATGCGGCTTTCCACGATGTCCTCATCTTTCCCTTGGTAGTTAAATCATCCCATCGAGTCTCCTCGTGACGGTCTAGCTATCCATAATGTTTGAGACTAAGGTCGGGTTGAGAAAAGTCGGCACAATAATCGCGCAGGTTAGGAAAAATCCTGGTTTCATGATGGATTTTCAAGTCCTTATGAGAAACATCGTTATCATATTTTATTCCAATAGAAATGGTGATAACTGGTGATATTTCACGCCGTGAATGCCATGAGCCTTCTGCAAGTGAGTATTAGAATGTTCTGCAATGTTCAAGGATGTATTCCGTTCAACACATATGATGAGTGCCTTAACATGGCCATTGGATTTCGCTGTATCCGTAACTATGTTCCTTGATCTGCCCTCCAGTTACACGAATTCGCATTATAAATCTGCCAAGTGACTATGCAATAGTCCACATGTTGTCAGAGATAAATATCCAAGCTGGTATGACAATTCATACAGCTATTAAGTCCCACTGGTACAACTCCAAACTACTATTAAATTGGTATTTATAAAGTTCCAAGTTCTAGTTCCGACACTGCCAGTCATTACACGACCCCGAGCTTCTTGCTCTACGTCAATGGCAAGGATTTCCGCGCACATATGAAATGTTCACGTCGCGCGCGACCGACATGCTCACTTCCCGAACACCAAATTCTGTCTGTCTCACGTATGAGTGGTGACAACCCACCGCTGCACGGCGATAGTCACGTGAACTCCAGCGCTGCTCCCAGGCGTTGACCAGTTCAAGTTCATCCACAGCCGTCGCTTGCGTAACGTAATCGCCTGCTTGTGTATATACAATGTTGCCACATATCCTTACGCGGGTCAATCAAAATAATATAACCTGGAGTATTGGTGTTGGGCACAGTACATACAGTATATTTCAGCCAGTTTTGTTTCCCTTAAAATCTATCCTGGTGCAAACCTTCCGTTACTTGTTTCAAAACCACAACAGTTATGGATTCATTGAAACAAGAAGTGCAGTGTGTAATTTTCAATTAAATAATATAATCCATTAATAAGGTTGCGAAGGATTTACCTTGAACGACTCTTTATTTATGATTTGTTGTAAATCCATAAAAATCCCAGTTCCGGCTAAATTGTCTGACTGAGAGTCTGACCAGACGTGTTGAGAAGATTACACATAATTTATGTTGGCTTCACCTTCATGGCCAAGGGAAGAAACACTATGTTCAGTAAATTAATCCTATATTTCTCTACCACAATCACTTCTATAACATCTGCTGATAAGGCCTACCCCTTCAGTTAGTAGGTTTGTGTACTGGCATACCCTCTGTCGGGCGTCTAAGATATGCACTCGCTTTGTGGTCTTCTACGGTTTGATAGTGGGGGAGTCAGGAAGCTAGTGTTTTATTATCTCCCTCCTCCCTGGTAGCCAGTTTTCTCCTATGGGGTCCCGCTGATCAGCCCGCTTGGTGCTCCTACGCGAAACCCCCACAAGGCCCTGCATTAACCTAGACAAATTGCTGAGTATTAATTCACTGGCCGTGAAAGCCAATATACCATCTTTTTTGAAACCTTCATGGGGAGTTTAAGGCCGCTTGAGCTTTTAGCTCTCGCAGTAAAGAGGCGCAGATGCACTTCATTAAAAGGGAGGTGGCGTGCATTTCGCTATCCCTGTGGGGTCCAGGCACAGACACCAATAGCCCGCTGATGAGCCAGCTTGGTGTTCCTAGGCGAAATCCCCCACAAGATACGGCATAAACCTAGAACAATTCCTGAGGAACTTAACAAATGAAACACCAAAATCTGGGATGTGTAGTCTGAAAACAGAACTTCCAATATGTGCACAGTTTCTGATCTAGGTCTTGCATGTCACATTTCGTTTGGAAGGAGTTCAAGGTTATGGTAATCTGATTAAAGGTCACTTTATTCTTTCATTACCGCTGTGCAAATTAAAATGTGTTTGTACGGTATAATACCTGCTCTGCGAAGAAACGTTTTAGTGAAACAAGTAATTTCCCTGCTGGATGTACTGATTTCACTGGAGATATTAAGATTGAAGTTTTCTCCAAGGCAGATATTGTTCCATGCATCAAAATAGAAACACCGTCTTCACCGAGTTGTGGAGAGTTTCAAGATGTGCGTACCTTATTGGGTTAGTACTTGTTGCATCTTCCTCTCTCAATAGGTGTGCTCCTTATTGGGTTAGTACTAGTTGCATCTTCCTCTCTCAATAGGTGTGCTCCTTATTGGGTTAGTACTTGTTGCATCTTCCTCTCTCAATAGGTGTGCTCCTTATTGGGTTAGTACTTGTTGCATCTTCCTCTCTCAATAGGTGTGCTCCTTATTGGGTTAGTACTTGTTGCATCTTCCTCTCTCAATAGGTGTGCTCCTTATTGGGTTAGTACTTGTTGCATCTTCCTCTCTCAATAGGTGTGCTCCTTATTGGGTTAGTACTTGTTGCATCTTCCTCTCTCAATAGGTGTGCTCCTTATTGGGTTAGTACTTGTTGCATCTTCCTCTCTCAATAGGTGTGCTCCTTATTGGGTTAGTACTTGTTGCATCTTCCTCTCTCAATAGGTGTGCTCCTTATTGCGTTAGTACTGTTGCATCTTCCTCTCTCAATAGGTGTGCTCCTTATTGGGTTAGTACTTGTTGCATCTTCCTCTCTCAATAGGCGTGCTCCTTATTGCGTTAGTACTAGTTGCGTCTTCCTCTCACTAAAGCTATTTGGGGATTCCAGAGTTATGTATTCAGACCAACTGCAGACAAATGGAAGCTGCCAGCTATTAGGCCATGTATTGTACAGGAAGTATAGGTCATGTAGATGGAAGGTGAAGCATCATAATGTGTGACCGATACTAGACCTGCTTCTATGTATCCTTTCCTCTATCCACCGAGGTAATGGAGGATCTGCATTAAGCACATTATGTGAATCCAGCATGTTCCTAACATCATCCCGTTTTATTTTTTGCCTGTTGGGAACTTTGTATTTTTGTATGATAAAGAATGAGTAATTTAAGGGTCTAGGTATACCAATTGATCCAGTGTCGACCAAATTACTTTATTATAAACAGAGGAATTAGAAGGGATGTGGTTTTGACTATCTCCAACATCATCTTTCTTGTCTTGTCACTTTAACGCCAGGCAATGTCCACCGTCCTTCCTTATCTTCAATATTCTAGGTGCTTGCACTTGGCAATAAGCCTGTAGATAACAAGGTAATTGAAGATAACTTTTTCCAAGTAGAACCACACGGAGAAACTAATTGTAAATACATAAATGCATTTCGACAGTGGGCATCCAATACATTGTAAGCCTTTCCATTAGTTTTCTTTTACCTACTTGCGAACTCTTAGATGCCCATGGATATAGACTGTCATTTGTAGTCCGTGTTGACCGACTGAAGAGCTACAAATGACAGTTTGTATTGGCAACACTGAAAGAATGCCTTCAAATCTTTACATCCATGGATATACGTTCCCGATGAACGGTATATATGAAGTTGAGGAAACTACGGCCAAGCAGAGGACATTGAAGGTTCAGTGGGAGTGTATTGTGTATGAACTTCAAGCTGGGAATGTGTTCTAGACATAAGGAGGATAGATGCAGTTAATTAAAGTGTGTGTATGTATTTCTATCCTAATTAATCCCTATTCTACAGGATTGAGAAGGAGGTGAAATGAGATACAATTGGTCAATGGTTTTTACAACCAGTTGCTTTTCTTTCAGAACTAATGAGGAGTTTATAAGAAATAAATGAATATCAAGAAGTGAGGCTCACAGCAGGTGTTAATATGTTTAAGTGTTTGTTGATGTTTTCTATACTTTGATGTTTTTGTTCTGTTCCCTCTGATCCATCATGTGGAATGTTTCTCAGTATGCTCATTTATGTTTTAAGATTGATTACACTATGTTACCTCTATGTACTGTTCCATCAGAATGAAATATGGTGAGGAGTTGGAAGGAAGTGTTCAATTAGTTTGCAAGCTATTGAAAATGAGGACCCATGGCAAACCATTTCAAAGTTGCTGACGGTGGGGTTCAAACCTAGTTGTTTTCAGAGGACAGAAATAGCCTTACCACATGGCATGGAGCTTTAAGTTTTGTAATATTTAAAAGGAGCTTAGCTCATAGTCTGCCTTAAGAAAGGAATTATAAATATTGTATTCAATGCGCAAGTTTCAAGTTTGGATATCAAAATTACTGAAACTGGGGTAAAACTAATATTGATATATAAGCCATTCTTGAAGGCATATTTTATAACACTGTATCAAACATAATTTATAAAAGGTAATGAATAAGATAGGCGTCTCTTGGAATGAGCGGGGAGAATCTATAAAATGGTAGTCAACGTCACAGCAGTTCTTTGAATGGTAACCCCTACCGGCGATGCCACAGAGAGAATGAAACACTGGCACATGTCCTTGGATGTTTTTCAGTTTAGTTACAAGGAACTCCCGCCATCATAAAATCATACCCTTCATTGTTGTCGCAGGTGGCAATGTTTATATTACTCTCTCTGGAGGCAATTTACTTGCATATTCTAATTTCTTTTAAAATTTTAAAGCTTTAAATGGAGTACGTACTCCCTATGCTGCCAATGCTATTTTTCTCATTTTTAGGTACGCTCAGCTTAAAAGCCTTTTGTCCTACATATTTCAAACTTTGTAGTATTCATGTACAGAGCTTCCGCTATATATTGCTCGGTTTTGATCTAAATGCATAGTTATTCTTTGAAGATTTTTTATCAAAACTTCAAAAATTATATGAAAAATTTGGGGAATGAAATGTTTTCCTGTTTCCATATATTAACATATCAAAAAGAAAGTAGCTGGTTTTAAAAGGCCAGATATAGATGTATCACTGACAATTATTTCAGATTTCTATCTTATACAGTTTTTTAACTAAGCGAACTTAAACAGAAACCAAAATCTGAGACAATTAACATTTAAGATTAACTCATAAAATCATACTTGAGTTCAAGGTTCAAACCCCCTCATTTTCAGTTTTAGGCTCCTGAGTGGCTACCTGCATGCGGTGTTCACTGACTTTCTCTACTGCCTCACTAGTAATGTCTGTGAACCCATTAAATCTAGCTTTGTTCTCCACATTTGCTATCACACTTAGATTTACTTGACCGTGATGGCTTTAATATGTTTTATTATTAGGGAAGACTTCTATAATCCAGTAAGATATGTTGGAGAATATGAATGTAATCTTAGTCAGATGTTCAACTGCTGTATCCTTACTTTCAGTTCAGATGTGCTGTAAAGTTACATTATTTCTTAATTATTGTGTAGAAGCTGAAGATTATAGCAAAGAAGTAAATGATTCATTCTTGTCACTAGGATATAAAAGAAGAAATCCAGGTTGAAGGGATTGACGGATGTAGAAATCATCTAAATGAGTAAGTTGACAACTTTCAAAGGAAAAGCTTTCCTTCAGTTTGATGTATCTATACTAAAAATGTTGGATATGAACATGGTTTGTTGTCAAAATCCAATGTCCACTTTTCATATCTGTCATTGCACAGTTTTGTTTTTATTTTTTGTCCCTCTTGAGTTGATATTGATATTCACTTTTGATATTTAGCAGCCAAAATCCTATTCATTCTCATTCAGACTTCTCACTGTTTGAGGTATGTAAGGAAAGTGTGTTACTCTGTAAATTGTATCCAGCATGAATGTTAATGAGAAGATGACCGCTGTACTAAAAAACACATCCTTCTTGTAGCACAAATGTGAACATATTTGTGGTGTAAGCATTCAAAGGAATATCCACCCCTATTGTGTTCCTGTTGCCTGGTATTTGTTGTAAGTTACAAAATTTTCAACGTAAAAAAATGTCTCCAAACTGGATGGTGCCACATGTAGCAACCTTATCTAAGGCCAATAATGCGACTAATTTTTGACTAAGTAGAATTTGTTGTGTGAGGTCTAACCTATATCATACATGCGATAATGCTGCTGGGGGTGATTTATGATTTTCGTGATTAGTGCTTTGTTTTTAAGATAACATTATTGGAGGTTTTCTCTGAGAACCATGATAAGATGGTGTTTAGTATCCATCATTAAATACACCATACTATATCTTAGTCTGACTGAGGATCGTCCTTTCTCTTCTGAGTTGTTTAACAGGTGTCTTGTTCGTAAAGGAGATTACTCATTAGGCAGACGGTTGATGTTGTTCTTCCGTTGAAAGACACAGTTGGCTTATCAGATTGAACCTTCCGGACAAATAAGCATTTGTGTGGACCAATACTATATTATTGTACGTAATTAGCACTGGTTTTGTAGTGAAGTGTACAATTTGTAAGTGCACCTTGAATGTGTTTAGTCCATTATATTTACTTGACTTATATTTGAATTACAACCAATGGCCATAGTGGGGAATTGTAATTCAACGCCCGTAGGCTCCCATCAAATTCAATTTCAAGTATTTGCATCTTTTCCTACCAGAGATATCTCAGTCACTGACACCTAGCGGCGACCGTTGGGACTTGATAGAGCGTTTCTAACCAAATTAATTACAAATTTAGCTACGCACTACCAATTGTAGTTGTAGGTTCATTTACGGGCCATGAATCTGTTACATGGGCCTGCTGGCTTTATTTCCCCTTCGAAGGAAGGCATACTGGGGGGCTTTTAACGCTCTTAAAAATCCAACGACTTCGGCCGGGTTTGAAACCGCGATCTTGGGCATAGGAATTCAGCATATAACTGACTACGCTATATATTTACTTAAGCCCACCCAACTTTACATAGCATCTAACAAAGCAACTTTGGACCAATGGCAGTGTTTGTGGTATTAGTGACACTGTTGTTACAAACAATGAGCTTGTATGTGGTTCACTCAAACTAACTAACCTCGCATTGTTTCTGCATAAAAGTTGATTTATAAAATAATACATTCTTCAGACTATGCTGATCAATTTCTGTAATTTTATTAACGCAGCCACTGGCCTTTTTGTTTTCTCAAAATGGGACAGGGAAGGGATTTTGCAATGAAATTAGCCGTGGACCTATTAATAGGATCCGTCCCAGCATTTCCCTGGTGGTGAAAATGGGAAACCACGAAAACCATTCTCAGGAGGGCCGAGGTTGGATTCGAACCCACACTCTCCCGATGCCAGAGATGCACGAGGGCAATAGGGCTTTCGGCTACCGCACAGCCACAGCCCTGCCAGTAGCAAGGTGACGGAAAGCACTTGTCAGCTGAAATATTCCTTTACAACTCACAACAAACGAGACTGAACTCTCTCGCAGCCAATGCCCTGCCAGGAGCAAGGCGACGGAAAGCACTTGTCAGCTGAAATATTCCTTTACAACTCACAACAAACGAGACTGAACTCTCTCGCAGCCAATGCCCTGCCAGGAGCAAGGCGACGGAAGGCACTTGTCAGCTGAGATATTCCTTTACAACTCACAACAAACGAGACTGAACTCTCTCGCAGCCAATGCCCTGCCAGGAGCAAGGCGACGGAAAGCACTTGTCAGCTGAAATATTCCTTTACAACTCACAACAAACGAGACTGAACTCTCTCGCAGCCAATGCCCTGTCAGTAGCAAGGCGACGGAAAGCACTTGTCAGCTGAAATATTCCTTTACAACTCACAACAAACGAGACTGAACTCTCTCGCAGCCAATGCCCTGCCAGGAGCAAGGCGACGGAAAGCACTTGTCAGCCGAAATATTCTGCCCGTGATGTCCTACAAGCTAACCAAGATTGACCGTTTCCTTGCATAATGGCTAGCATTCTCGGCATTTGTCCTGGAGGTCCCGGTTCGATTCCCGGCTCTGGGACTAGAAGAGACCACTCTATAGAAAGAGAGGGCGTGATAGCTCAGTGGTCAAGCTGTTTCCCTCTCGCCTCGAAGGCAGAGGTTTGATTCTCTGCTATGCCAAGAGACGGGGTTAACTCAGCCTCGGGAGGTTAAACTGAAAAAAGCCTGGAGGTGGTTACTGGGATGGTTCATAGCCTAGGGTCACGGCCCCCTTTTAACCTATTTTTAATCGGACCCAAGCTAGTGGTTAACTTTACGATTGACCTGTTATCACCTCCAGTTGCATGTATTTAAGTTCACATATTGAGACAATATAACTTAAGTCCATGGCCGCTTTTTCCAATCGTAGGTCTAAATCTCATAACCGAAACTAAGAAGGGATGTTCCGTCTCGACTGATTTGGCAGGCAGGACTGTCGCCTTCTTCGGAAGGCGGTGGACTGTGTGTCGGGTTAGTGGTTGGCGGAATGACCGGATTAAATTAGTATTTTGTCTTTGTTTTGTGATTCATTGTCAAGGTCAAATACAGATAGCCTCCAATACACGCGCCGTACCTGAACAGTCCATTTGGGGTTATTAACTACCATTAGAAGGTTGTAACCAAAATCACGTAAACCATTTGGTCTACCCATTAGATGTAGATATAATTACATGTTTGTTTGCTAAGAGTTACTGTTATGCCGGAGGGGAGTAGCGTAGTGGTGGAGTGTTTGCTTTCAAGTGAAAGGCCTCGGGTTTAACCCCAGACTCCTCTAACTTTCTTTGCCCCTACTTGTATTATATTTCAATATCTTTGTTTTACAAATTAATTTACATATTTCTACAACATGTAACTTAAGGACACGGCCGCTTCCTTCCCGATTCTTGCTATTGTGAAGTGCTAGGCTCACCATCGGCCATTGTGGAAGTACATTTCTGAGGTTTCCTACTTTCACCGCTAGGCAAATACAGGGACGGTACCTTCTGACAGGCCATAGCAGCTTCCTTTCACATTCTTGCTTAGAAACTTTATTTATTCATTTTATATCTCGCGCAGGCTGCCCGCGGGCGTTGACTAGAAAGACCCGCACTCGGCCTCTCAGGAAGCCACACAACAACAAAAAACTCCTCTAGTGAGGATGGCGTTTGGAATGGCATTTGGCCTTAAAAACCACACAGCACATTGACTTTGATTGCATATTAACCCTGACCTAGTTAACAACGAGAATAACAAGGGGAATATTCGTCTCTAGTTAACATCAGGCGAGAATATGTTTACTTGACCTAACGGTAGCATTTTTTAATTTCTTGCTTTTACCTTGACGGTACGCACTGAGCCTCGTGAGGGAAACCCGAGAAGAGGTGGATTCGATTCCCACCTCATCTAGACAAGAAGCGGATTTGCGTGGTTTCCACTTCAGGCATGTGTCGGTATGATTCCTAACCTCAGGCCACGATTGCCTCCTTCCCAAACCTCACCTGAATTATAAATACACATGCTACAATAGACACTACAGTAACACAGGTTAGCATATACAAAACTGAATCTTAACACATTTAATCCCACATACTTGAGTATGCTCTTTTCTATTATTTTTCCTATCGATCAATTTTTGATAAGAGCTCAACAAGCGAAAGGAATAATTAGCAAAGTTCACGAGGCGCATCTCAAGTTGCTACCATTCAAGTGCAAGAATATGGAGAAAGTAGCTAACTCGGACAATAATTCAGAGTAAACTCTTCACGATTAAATAATGAACAGAGTTGAATGAATACAAGCAGGGGGCGGCCGTGGCTAAAAATGTTAAAGCCATGCCACTGAGGCAACCTTGAAACTGCAGAGAGTGCTATGCACCTAATAGAGTAGTTGCTGCTAAATAGTTGGATTCAGACCAAGTTTAATCTCAAATATAATTAACATAAACTTGTAATTATTGCATAGACTAGATTAAATGAGGAAGTATATCACATATTTGAGTGCCGCCCAAACAACACTATTAGAAAAGACAATTGTTACGATAGAAAATCTGGGTTGCTCCCAGCAACTATGCCACAGCAGTACTTGCTGAGAAATTTGAACATCCATTGAAAAATGGGTGAAAGGCTTTTGCAAGATAGCCTTGACAGCCAAAGAATAATGAAATTGAGCCTACACGGCGCAAGCATGATACAGGGCCTAGACGACACGATCTTGCAAGCTTTGTAAAATTACAATAGATTTGAAGCGTTTTAGCTTCAAGAAAGTTCCAGTAGATTTCAATACCACTGGAAATACGCCGAATGACCTATAAGTGATAAATTCAAATAGGGGAGGACATCACTCGGATGTAACTTCAGAATTACAAAAAAATACAAAGCAGATTACTTTTATTATGTAGCTGATTGTTAGTGGGGTTCACAGGGGGAAATAAGGGGTTGTTCACTGTCTTTGCGTTCATCCATGTATTTATGTATGCGCAACACTGTTACTTGCAAACCATCGTATTTCCAGGCACGAAGCACTTAAGCGTTTGTGGGTAGAGCTTCTCCATAAAACATTTCACTGATTAACGTGGTGAATTATTTCCGGGTTGAAAATGTGCATAGTTTCAGAATAGTTACAGTATTCAACATTAGAGAAATTGCTTGAGGTTGAAAATCTAGGGCGTGAGCAGAGTTACCCCATTAAACAGAATTTCACAAAATGTCAATCACAGACTTTGAATCTGACGATTACACTGGAAGAACTTTCAAGAAGTATTTGCCTAGATTAAATGAAGTACAGAGTTAGTCCCACGATTTGCTCAATTATTGGCATTTGACAGAGTAAAGTTGAACATTCCCACGATGTCCAGGTTTGAATTTGACCAAGTAGAGATGAAAAAAATGAATTACTCATTGCGCCCGACCAATAGTTATAATTTCCGATTTAGCATGAGCATGGCGATTTTTTTTTTAAAAATCACGAAATGATACTTGGTAATCACAAAATGAGATCTATCAGGCTACTTAAAATTCAATAGCTCACAAGGGAACTGTCCATACGGTCATATCGAAACCGACAATGCTATTTCGTAGAGATGGTGAGGAAACCATAAATTGGCGATGTACAAAAATTAGCTGCCATTTCAAACTGGAAGGTATCGAAATCTTTATACAAAATCCGTGTGACAACGCAATTACTGGACAACCCTTGCATCTTGCCGGCTCGTGCGGTGCACAGCGGAGGGAAGTTGCAGTTGTGCTGGATAGAGCGAGAACGAACTGGCAGGCTACCACGCGCCAAGGTCACTTCATTGTTAGGGAACGAATGTGAAACATAAATGAGGTTCGTTAATCGCATGATAAAAACAGAAACATTTTTGGCACCGTGCACAACGAATATGCACTTTGAGGCCACATTTTACTTCACAGTTTTCCTTACTTATTTGAAGGCAATATTTCGCAGGCACTTCGAACTCGGGAGGTCTCTGCGTGGTGTAATTGGTTGCGAACCACGAATATTTAACCATGTCCTTGAACCGTGGGGAAGAAAATTGAAAATGAATGAAGGATTGCATTTTCAGTACGCTGTTTCTCTGATATGCTATACATCAAAGTGAACGTGTTCACAAGCCGACACAATATCTGTTAAATGGCGATTCAAAGCTTTCCATTTCAGGAAGAATAACTTATCAAAGGGCTGTATTTCCCCAGTTGTTCCGGGAGGAATCTGGAGAATTTCTATACCGTTGTCTGAAGGAATGTCTTCAAGACATCTTTTATCACTATAAGTAGTCCAGGAATCTAAAAGTAGCAAACACTTCTCTTCCGCAAATGGGAAAAAGGATTCTTTAAACCAATATTTTTATTCCTTTTTCCCCATTTATCCTGATTTTGTGGTTGTTACAATTATATTTCTGGCATGAAACATTTCTTTGGAAACTCTCGGGCCGAAAGTTCCAGTTGCCTCCTGTAGTACAATGAATAATTTCGGGAAAAGTGTACCGGCCATACTAATTGTAGGCAAAATTGTGTACGAATGGATGAGTGCATGAACTGATTGAGCAACTGTTCCGGTATGTTTCTCACCAACAAACGATAGCGTCCATTTCGCTTTCATTTTGAGCACGAAATCATTCTGATCTGTATTGTATGTTGAAGAATGGGTGTAGTCTAAAAATCACTCTGTAGCTGCTTCTACAAATTTCTTTGCGACTTGATCCTTTTCGTCTTCTTCTTGCAGATACGTACGGGTTACAAATTTCGTGATTTTTCTACTTCATTTTCTGCTCCTTTCCTTAAAACGACTCAACCATGCGCTGAAATTAGTTCGCCCCATTGAATCTCTCGTGAAATTTCCATAACCACAGTCGTAGGTCTTCATCGCATACATTCCGCTTCAGCCTTCTTGCTTCTGCAAAGCGAGCACAGAGCGGTCAAGGTTACGCGCACACATCACCTGGTCACCAGGGTTGTCCACGTCGAGCTATATGCTAGTGCGTTCAATCCTAATGGAATCTCCGTCCCGATTTCAGAACTTCCAGTTCGAAATGGCAGCTTATTTTTTGTACATTGCTCATTTATGGTTTCCTCATCATATCTACGAAATATCATAGTCGGTTTCGATATGGCCGTATGTACAGTTCTCTTGCCAGAATAATTGCAAGTATTAAGATAGCTGCATAGCTAAGTTAAAATAATGAGAGACCTATCTTTGCATTGCGGCAGGCGTTGTAGTCCGTATCACTTACATGACCGGCATGAAATGTTGGGCGTGGCTACTGACCCTTGGAGAGTGGTCTGGTAGTTTTGCTGGCGGCACTAAGACGACTGACAAGCTCGTAGAGCTCCCGACTGGCGAGCAAGCAGGGAGGGGTATGGAGGGGAAAGGAGGTGACATAACACGTACCAACAGGTACACAACACAAATTATTCAAATTCACTAATTTCATTCTTGACGCCAAGTCCAAAGGACTTAGGAGCGTGTAGGCTGCCATCTGTTTGGAATGAGTTGAATTAATAAACTTTCTTCAGTAGCTGTTTATAGTGATTTCCCACGCCAGCCGCAAGGGACGAGTGAGTTCAGAAAGGTGCCGCAAGGTTGCGCACCAAGAAGAAGCTTGAGGTTTTTGTTAAACATGGGGAAAGACGTCCCGTTCTCTGTAACATACTAATACAAGCAATAAGCAAGGGCACAATAGGAAACCAAAATCACACAGAAATCTCTGTTGGTGGTTTTCACAAAATGTGAGGAGAAGAAAGATACAAACGTTAAAGAAAAACCAGCATGGGTGCGAAATAAGTCAAAGCGTATATTCCAGGCGTATAGCACACCGTTCAAAGTTTATAAATAGAAGTCTAGTCAAGTTAGATGTAGGCGACTTTGATTAAACAAAATCTTAGGAATAAGGAGAGCTGTATTAAGAATTACTGTATAATGATCTTAGAAGACAGAATAAAAATAAGAAGAAAACGTTTGTGGAATAATTATTCTTAAAAAGCTGGTGATAATGCTGATTGGAGTAAATTGTTTGGAAGTTTGAATTGGCATAAAATCCAGGGAAGGTTGATTGTCTGCAACCATAGTTATTAGATTCGATGGACATGAAAGTGATACTGGTAAATTAAGGCTGAATTTTACCAGTAGTAATTTTTAATCTATACATTTAGCAAGTAACGAATGAAACGAGAATGAATGATAAGTAGAATTAGAGGATCAAGGTAATGTAATTTCGACTCAGTGATTTACTGACGACATTGACATCATAGCCTATTCACCAGAGGATTTGAATGAGTTACTTAACGTTGTGTACTAGAAGCTGAGGAAAGTATTCATCATAAAATCATTTTATGTTGAACAGAGTAAATGGAATTCAGCAGGAAGATATAAAAACTATTGGTAACGGTTGGCTGTTGGCGGTGACTCCACATTGGGCACAATAAACACAAAGGAAAAGAGATATAAAGTTTGGGTTGACATCTCTTTGACATGAAATATAGGTCTAGGTGATAACAAGTCATTCTCGATGTCTTTGTCTGGAGCGTGGCGCTAAACGGATACTAACCTTAGACTGTTTGTGCTGTAGCAAATAGGAAAATAGAAATATTTGAATATGATGTAGGGGAATAGTGAAGAATGAAATGGTAGGTAAAGTACCAGGTAGTATTAGGACTAGTAAGCGAGGAAGGATGATAACAATATGTATATTTGTATGGCGCGTATTAACTTTACAGGAATAGCAAACTTACATTTGTTATGGAAGGATGGTTCAACGACAATAACTCCAAGCGATAACCAATGTTAGAATATTGAAAATGGATTGCTTCGGATGCAGAGTGCGGTAGTTATGTGGATATGGAATGATTAGCTCAAGAATGGGCTACATGAAGGGCGGCGTTAAACCTTTCTGAAGGACTATGATTCAAATAAATAAATCAATGTATTTCTGCCACTCAGCATATACACCGCCGATGTGAAATCTCACCTCAACGTCGCGCAAGTATGTACGAATTTACTTAAACAAGCTGATCAGTTTGTCCATGAAGTGAAATCTCCTGCACAATTCCTCCACTTTCAAAGTGTAGCACCAGGTTTGACAAACATTTGAGAAACTTGGCCTGATATTTTAAACTTTGAACGTTACACATCGGTAATTAGTTTTGAAGAACAATGCACAAATTGTGAATTTGCTGAAGTCTAAGTACAGGACGAGATGTTATGAAATTAATTCGAAGGAGTGGGTTAAAGTATATTTAATGCTCCCAGGTTCAAAGCGCTAAAGTTTAAAAAGAAACCTCATATATTGATGCTGCTGAGAACAGCAAAATTAAGTCTCATGTGTATTGGCTCATGGCTCATGAACTATTATTCCTACTTACGCGGAATTTGAATTAAAGAAAACGATGAACTTTTTCTCCACCTGGTACAACTGGTTGTCCTTTGAGGCAACTATTTTCCTTAAATTGGCCACGATGGTGAAAATACACTTGCCAGTCATTTCACTGGGTTATTTCCAGTCAAAGGTAGCCACTTAAAACTCTGATTTTTAGTTTGAAAGCAATACCAATTTGAGGATGAGGGTATATTAATCATACCAGAGTAAACACCTCACTGATTAGTCTACAAATGCCAATGATATGCCAGTTTGAGAGTTAAGAGTGCACGTTGTTTTGAGAACAGCCCGTAACCGCAAGAACATTACAATATTCCTAATTCGCATAGCTCCATAACGTAATGTTTCCGCTACCCACAATGCAGTGGAAACGCTCGTGTCTAGGTGATGCAATCGAGGTGGCCGTGCGTTATGCGAAAACCTGCACATTTCAGAGCCATCACAACAGCAGAGAAGAAAATGAATCTGATCCTTGCCCTACGACTAAAATCGTATTCGAATCGGTAAGAACGTTTTAGATAAAGAAAGTATAGTGTCCAACGCAAAAGCTCCCATTATCTATCATTGTGAGGTATTCTGCATTACTTGCAATGTGTAAGTCTCCATGGCTGAAATGGTAAAGGGTCTGAAGAATCGGGGTTCGATACTTGTTAGGTTGCAAATTTTTTCTTTACTTAAGTTTTATCGTCTGTGTCGACCACATTACCTATATCTTATTACGGAATTGATACAAGAGATCACAGATGATTATTGGGGAGGGGGGCTTGTCCTATATTACTGTATAGTGAGCACATGCATCTTCAGGCTGGGTTCCATGAACGTTACATAGTGTTCGAATGTGGTATTACACGAAAAATTTTAATATGTATGCGTTAAATACAGTTGTCTTCCTTTTTGTTAAAATTTATTAACACAACGATACCGAGAGAAATTCTAAGGAATACTTATACTGCGATGCAAGCATTAGCGATTTGAATCTACTTTGATATGCTATGTTCTTAACATTCTGTCATTACAGTTCACATGGCATAACTTACTAATTCGATTGTTTTCTCTTCATAAATTAGCATATTTCAACGTACTCTGCACAAGAGTACATCTTAGGTGAATAAATGTGGTAATGTGACTTTGTAAGGGTGGCTTTATATTGTATCTCCACTAAAATGGAGCACGGACTGTCGCTCAAAAACGTTTGCCTACGGCTGGATTCGAAGCTCTATTCTGCTCGGTCTCTCATACCACGTCAGATTGGACTTTAACCGCATCAGCCACGAAGATAACGCACACATTGCGCGCTAAACGGGTACTAGATAACTAGGCTGTTCTACCTCAAACGTTAGTATGCGTGTGAAAGCCTTCAGTCATAGTTTATAATGTTCATTTAACTTTCTACTATTGCAGATTTCGTGGCGTAACCTATTAATTCGATTGTATTACAAATACGTGTGTCCTTCAAGGGGTAATAAATCACATGTTCGTAGAATGGTCCTTAGTATTTGGCGCGGAAGTGATTACGGTCGTTTTTCCATTGCAAGGCCATGGTTTAGTTTACTTTGCTGTCACACAGGGCGCATTGAAATATCGACCATCAGGAGAATTGTAATGTTAGTTGGGTGTCATAAAACTAAATAGTAAGGCGCTGGTGAACTATTCTTTTCATGTGGGATTTTAGGGAGATATTTATTTATTAAAAAAATCAAATACTATACAACAGCTGAACTACAACACAACATCTACTTCGCAAACGTCTCTCTCTTCTTTCTTCTTTTCTTCTTGACCTCTCTGCCTTCTTAAACACTCCCATATTCGGCCATGCTGCTGGTCATCTGTCCTGGATGACACATAACCATCAGTCCATGGCTTCATGTATTCCGCACAGCTTGAGGTTTGTTTGGGACCCTCATGTTCACCTTCCTGACACACGTCATAAGCGTCCTGAGGTTTTGGTTTTGTTACACGATAAGGTCCCAGAAATGTCCTTCTTACTTTGAGTCCTGGTCCTGTCTAGGTATGCTGTATGGCCACCAGGTCTCCCAGCAGGTACTGTCTAGCCGATCGTCGCTATCTATTGAAAGACTTCTCATTTTCTTGCTGGAATTTGAGAATCGGCTGTTTTGCATCTTTCCTCAGATTTTCTCGTTTCCCTTCAAATTCCTTTAGTAGTTCTTCATGAATGAGCTCAGTGACCCTTAAGTCAGTCATGTGTCTCATTCTTCTGACTCCTGTCAATGGTTCAAATGGCGTCCTTCCAATACTTCGATTGCATGTTGAGTTAATGCCCTTTTGCACAACCTCGAAATGCTTGTATGATCTTGGGGGATCTGATATTGCAAGCTTTGCTAGAACTCAAGCAATCAAAAGAGTTAATCGTCTCTACTTGACCATTCGATCGTGGTAATCCAGTTGTAATGAGCCCATGTTTAATGTTTTCAGTTTTGCAATCATTTTCAAACTCATGAGATGTGAAGGTAGCTCCTCAATCAGATATTATTTCTACAGGGTTTCCAAAGATTTCCTTGTGTGCTGCAAATCTGGCAGTGAATTCATTCGCAGTGGTAGAATTTGTTAGATACAGTCGGACAAACTTTGTAACACTATCAACAACTGAAAATATGTGACGATATCCTTTATGACTCGATTCCTATGGTCCAATATGATCTACGTGATTTGTATGCAATGGCACACTTTCCTGGCACTAAGGATGCCGGAATTCTTCCTGTTTACCGGTCTTTCTGTTAATTAAGATACAATTTACACAATTTGATATGTCACTTTCGATTTTCTTCTTCATTTGTGGAATATAATATTCATGTTTGACGAGTTCTGCTGTTCTCTTGACAGAGAAATAACCTCTCTCGTGAACTCGTTTAGTAATTTCATTCTCCATGGATAATGGTACAACTAAAACTTCATGATCTCTACAGAATTTTAAAAGTATGTCGTCTCGAATCATAAAGTCCTTGTAAGATCGCTCTTGGCACATCTCTTTGATGGCGTTAAGATCTTCTTCTTATTATTATTGTGCATTCCTCGCTCGGACAACCAAAGAATCAGGAACTGCATAAGCGACAGGATGGTGACTCAGAGCATCGACTTTTCGTATCCTCGATCTTCTTCTCTCTTCGAAGGTATATCGGTACTCTTCCAACATCAAAGCCCATCTCGCAACCAGAGGTGCCAGATCTCACTTATGCATCGTCTTTCGGAAAGCAGCACAATCTTTGTTTATCTAGAAATATATTCCCAAAAGATACACTTGAAACTTCTTCAATGCAATACTGATGGCTGATACTTCTAGTTCATAACTGTGATAGTTTTCCTCTTGTGGTGTTGTCTTTTTGCTCATGTAATGTACAGGATGTAGTTGATCATTCTCAGGTGATCTCTGCGTCAGCACGGCTCCATATCCAAGCTTTTTTGCATCAGCATGAAGTTCCGTCTCATATGAAGAATTGTAGACGTTTAAAACAGGATTCTTTGATAGACCTTCCTTCAATTTCTCAAGGGACAGTCTCTCTGTTCTGTAGAAAATTGAAATGCTTCATCCTTCTTCAGCAAGTTGCTTCAAGGTCTCGCAGTAACAGAGTGTTCTGGTATGAACTTCCTGAAGTCCCAGTTAAACCAAGGAAAGATTGCACTTGTTTCACATTTCTTGGTTCCGGAAATTTAAGTACAGCATTAGTTTACTCTGGTGACGGATAGAGTCGTCCATCCCCTACCACGTGTCCCATTTGCTCTACCTTCCTCTTCAGTAGATGGCATATTTCTTTTTTCAGTTCTACACCTTAATATTTAGATACCTGTAGCACCGTATTTAAGCGTCGCAATGCCTCTGTTTCATCTTTAGCTAGAATTATCAAGTCATCCATGAAAATAAGTACTATACCTTGAACCCCCAACGATCGGAAGATAAGTGAATGAATCGTTGGAACACTACTGGTGAGTTGCACAAACCAAATGGCCTTTTTCGGAACTGGAATTGACTGGCGTGAGTAACAAAACCGGTATATTTTGAACTTTGATACCCCACTGGCACATGGAAAAATCTATTTTAAGTCAAGTGTTCTGAATTCTCCTTTCAATCTATCTGAGATATCTTCGATGAGCGGCAGTGGGTACCGATCCCTTAAGATGATCTTGTTTATCTTACGATAGTCAATACACAAACAAGGAGAGGCATCTTTTTTCCCCACAACCACTACTGGACTAGCGAATTCTGAAGAACTCGGTTCAATTTAGCGTTCCTTTAGCCATTTCTTCACTTGGTCGTCAACAGCATCTTTTTCTGCTGGTGCAAGTCGACGTGGTCTACTGAAAACGGAATGCTCAGTTCCGAACTTTTCGTTTTGGCAGGCACATAGGAGGAAATAATTTCTTCTAAAAGCAAAGCCAACTCCATACAGGCCATGGAGGCCCTGGGAGTAGTGGAAGGTAGATGCTTTACTTTCTGTGACATCGGCAGTGGATGGGATGGAGTTGTCAGCTCCATGCCCGGCCGTCTTTGCTCCCAGGAATTACCCTGGTACTCATTACTGGTGTAGACTGAGTGAATCCCAGGGCCATTTGCGTCTCCGAAAGTGGTAGTTTTGTTTCTAAAATCCACTATCTGGGTGGGGATCGAACCCACTCCCTTTCAGTTAGAAGCTCAGCGCCTCTACCGACTGCACCACGCATCCCTCGTATCATTTCTTCTAGTTGCTTGAAGTCATCACCTGTAGACTCACGTACATCTAATGGCTGCTCTTCATCAACATTGATCTGCATGAGAAATATATGTGGTTTTGGCTTGGAAATTCGAATGCCATTTTGATTTATTACTACTTCTGCTTGTTGTAGAACATCACTTCCAATTATTGCCAGCATCTTTATTGTATCACGAGTCACAACATATATGTCAGCCTCAAATGCTTCATCATCAATAAAGACATCGGTGAGGAAGAAGCCCTTAGGTACGATAATTCTTCCCAAAACTTGTAAAGATAATGTCAGTATTTCTTAGTGGAGGAGCGCCTAAATTGGCATAGATGTCTTCATGGATTAAGGTAACGCTTCTTCCTCTGTCAAGTAAGCCTTTTATCATCATACTAGCAATCCTTAATTTAGTGGTGAGAAGGGGAGTTGTAGGTTTCGTTAATGTGTTTACTGCGTTGCCCTTACCTGCCTTACCATCTATTGTCTTGCACTCCACTGACTTATAACCAATTTTATTACATTTATAACATTTCAGACCCTTGTCTTTGTGACGGCAACTCGACGATTTATGGCCATCTTCACCGTAGTTGAAATATATCTGTGCTTTTAGTATTTTTCAACAGCCCCAGCAGTCTTGTCTATCGAAGTAGGTATCTGTGTTCCATCTTTCTTCAAAACCCTCAGAGTTCCGTCTTTCAACTATGAACTCAGAGTCTCGTAGCTTTTACTTAAAATTCTTGAAAGTCTTTGCCCCATACGAAATCAATTTACTTCCAAAGTCGTCTCTATACCATCCTCAATGTACTGTATCAGGGAGTCATCATCAACTTCACCTCCATATGTAATCTCTTTCATTACAAGCAGGTACCCTCGGAATGTTTCTTTTTTCTTCTTCTTCTCCTTCTTCTTCTTCCGCCTGGTCAGTAGTCTATGTACTTCTCCACTGCTCATCTTGACATGAAACTCTTCTATTAACGCGGCTTTTAATTTCTTCCATGTAGATAAATCTGGTGCACTTTGAATGAATAGGTTTCCTAGGCCAGACAATGTTTTGTTAGCAAATACCAACTTCTGTATGTCGCCCCATCGGATCAGAACAGCTGTTACATCAAATTCCATAATCCATTTTCTGACTGGTTAATCTCCTATACCATCAAAGGTGCAAATAGAATCTTCCACATCTCGAAATGTTAGCGCAAATTTGCGGCCTGAATTTCTCTTTTTCTTCATGATGATATGTCTGTAAATAGGTCATCTTCTTCACTCTCTTCTGCTGATGTGTCTGTCTTGTATATTACTTTCTTCTTAATTCTATGGTGCTGACATGAATTCCCTTTAGCTTTCAAGCGTGAACTAGATTGGACAGCGTATTCATGATCTCTGTCGTCACTTTCTTCATCCTCATTATCGTCATCGTCTTTATGATCCCCGTCGTACTCGAGTTTTGATAGCAATTCTAATTTAATGACGTCTTAAAATACGCTTCACTAGCTCGTCTTCATCTCCCTCAAACCCCAAACGTAAGAAATTGCATACTGTATTCAAAAAACGTTCAGCAAAATTGTCAAGGACTTACTTGACCCTATCGTCATATTCAGTGGAACCTTCCGAAAAATGAAATACTGTGAACCCTCGTAATCTTTTATGGTTCTGTCGATCGTCTTCGTTGCTGTATTCGTATAAACTTATGCAGGTTTGTAACTGCAGACACAGATGCAGTGGAAAATTTCCTGCTTGTTCTTTGAATATCTCCTAACATTTTGATTATTGATTGCAATTTGCGTATTTACTCAAAACTTGCGTCGTTAACTTACACGTAATTGTCAACATTCATCGAAGTTAGACATCATCGTTATTTATGTTTACAATATACGTCTTCAGTCTTCTATAACGTCGTTTATTTAGATAACAATGGCGACGAATTTCAGGCTACTTACGTTGATCTGGGTCAGCTTATATTATTTAATCTTACCGTCACTGTAACAAGTATGAAATCTTGGTTACAACTTACGGATCATGTCAATTAATATTAAAGGGCTTAGTCGATCTAAATGTCAATATCTCTCCCGAATATCCTTGAAATCTATGTGGATGTAGCTGCTATACAGGATACGCATATAGATAATGAGGAGATTTTAAAATCAAGAGGGCGTGTTGCAGGATTTGAATCCTCAGGAGTTACTTATCACCATACTTACGGCTGTGCTACTTACATTCGCAACAACATTGAAAATGCGCATTTGATTTCTGTGGACACCTCAGAAATTGTTCATATTATCGTGATAAAAATTAGGAATATTGCAATAACGAATGTTTACAAGCCACCTGCAGTAAACTGGTCTGCTCAAGTGATCCCAACTCTACCTCATCCTAGCATATATATCGAAGATTTCAATGAAGATGATGAGAATGGTGAAAGAATTGTGAATTGGATTGAATGTAACAACCTTCGTCTAGTATTTATCTCAAAGGACAAGGGACATTTAGATCTGTGGCCTGGAAGAAAGACTACAACCCTGACCTTTCTTTTGTTAGTCAGAACTCTAAATTACAAGAAGTATAACACAAATTTTCACTCGCCAAAATCAATACTTTACTTAACTAAAAATACTATAGGTACATGTTTCGGAAACTTGATATGTTTCCTTCCTCAGCCCACATATTGGTGTGAAACATCATATAACATCGAAATCCTAACCAAAAAACAAAAACGCAGTTCTTTTTTTTAAGCCTGTGTCATTAGAAAATCTAACTGGATCAAGTTTTCCAATGAACTTGATAAAGTTATTACGTGGATCCCCCCTGTGAGTGAAAAGTATGAAAGATTTGTTGGAGCTAACTTATCAACGGCAAAAAGTGCATGCCAAGATGATTTCGCAATTAGTACATTCCAGGATGGAACAAGGATTGTCAAGAACTATACCACTATTACAAAACCACCAATGATCATGAAATTACTACCGAATTGTTACAGAGCTTAGATAAAGCTCGCAGAGAACCCTGGGTACAAAAGACAGAGAACTTAGACTTGACAAGATCAAGCAGAGAAGCGTGGAGCTTGCTGAAGACATTGGGAGGATGTTCCCCACCTAACCGTGATGATCTACATGTAACACCAGATAAAATAGCCAGTAGAATAATTTCTTTGTCCAGGGCACCATCGCATAAGCAACATACAAAGGATGTCAAGAAAGAACTAACCAACCTAAAGCAATACACAGTTCACCGGTCAGAAAATTCCAATGACTTCACAGTAGCTGGGATTAATGCTGCACTTGAAGATGTTAACGCAATACGCAGTTCTCCGCACAGAAAATTCCAATGACTTCATAGTAGCTGAGATTAATACTGCACTTAAGGATGTTAAAACAGGCAAATCACCAGGGTTTGATGGCATTCATCCTGAATTCCTTGTCAATTGTGGGAACAAGACTCGTAAATGGCTTGCTTCTTTCATTTCTAATATAATGGTCACTGGCAAACTATCAAACGCTTTCAAGGAAACGAAAATCATAGCTGTATTCAAACCTGATAAGCCAAATGATAAACCAGATAGCTCGACCGATAGCTCTCCTAATCTTTTGCTTCAATCTTCGGAATTGACTCATCCTTAACAGAATTTGTTCGAATATTCATGAAGTATTGTATAAGCAGGCTTTAGATCATATTGAAGCTGCACAGATCAAGTACTAATTCTCGCCACTCACATAGAAGCTGGGTTTCAACAACAACTTAAAACATCTGTTGCTCTTGCGACCTTACAGCAGCCTATGACACGGTATGGAAGGATGGATTACTCTACAAACTGACGCGTATCAAACAATGTCATACAAGCTTATAAATAATATGCTGTCTTAAAGATATTTCCAAGTGGTTGTTGGTACCAAAATAAGTAAGCAAATGAAACTGAACAATGGACTCCCACAAGGTTGCGTTTTAGCTCCAGTGCTCTTTAACTTGTACACATCAGACCTCCATATAACGATATCGAGAAAATGTATTTATTCGGATGACCTGGCTCTGACAACTCAACAAAGAACTCTTACGAAGAGTGAACTTATTCTTTCTTCAGATCTAAGCTTTATGAATGAATACTTCTAGAAATGGAGACTAACACCGAATCCTAGTAAGACTGAAGTTCGTTGTTTCCAGTTAAACAACAGGTTAACAAATACTAAGCTGAATGTCATCTTTGGGCCGGTAACCTAAATATTAGGCCCCTTAAAACAACAATTATCATCATCATCAATGTCATCTTTAATGAGAAAGTCCTCCTTCATCAAAATGTTTCAAATTATTTAGGCGTTACTCTCGATAGGACATTGTCCTAAGAAGCACTTGCAGAACACTGCAGCAAAATTAAGATCAAGCATTGGCGTCTTGCAGAAATTATGTGGAACCACATGGGGGGCTACAGCATCAACATTACGATCTTCTGCTTTAGGACTTTTCTATTCAGCTGCTGAATACTATGCACCGGTGTGGCTTGACAGTCCACATGTGAAGCAGATTGATGTCCAATTGAATTCGGCGATGAGGATAATATCAGGTTGCATCAGGACCACTCCTTTGTACTGGCTCTCACCTCTAAGTCACATTGCACCACATGACTAACGCAGACCAAACTCTCTCCTGAGGGAATATCAAATGATACTCTCCACTCCACAGCTTCCTTTTCATTCTGACATACCTATAGTAAAGATGTCACTTGAAATCCCGCGACCACCCACCCTAACAGCGGAATCTCCACAAATAAATAATTTTCAGTTTGACAACAAAAATGGTCTGAGGGTAGTAAATTCATTGATCCTATCAAAAAACCAGCTGGCATGGAACTACCACGCCATACCTGGAAATCACTCAACAGGATTCGAACGAGACATGGGGTCTGCACAGACTGCTTATACAATTGGAATAAGGCTTCCTCACGTCAGTGCGACTCTGGATTTGAAAGACAGACCATCAAACATATTGTGAAGGACTGCAGCCTTCATGCCTATAATGGGAACCTGAAAGACTTTCATGATGCAACGCAGCCTGCTCTTGATTGGATTTCAAATTTAAATATTACCTTGTAAATCTGAACATTTTATCTGTTAAATATGTGACTCCCCGTCAAAATTAATTTTACAGTAATATTTATTGTTCATTTAAATGCTAATGTATGTTAAATGTGTTCCTTACCTTGTAATTATGTAGATGTACCATGCCATACGCCAAATAAATAAACCGTCGTATTACTATTTTGGCACATTCTTCGTCATCAATTAGTTCTCTATCCCGGATGAGCCTCCAAATTGTGGGATTTTAGGGACGTATTTATTTATTTCTTTATTTAATAATCAAATACTACACAACAGCTGTACTGCATTACTCATGAATACTACACAACATCTACTCCGCAAACGTTCTCTTGTTTCTTATTTTCTTATTGTACTCTCTGTCTTCTTGAAACATATGGATATATCCTAAAAGCTATGACTCCAAATACTCCGACATGACATTGCACAATATATGAGTATTTTTTAAAATGTCATTCTGTAAGTGATAGTAATGACGCTCTAATTATCATTTCATTAGTTAGATTTCTGGATCTTGAAAGTTTTATTCGCTATTTTCAGATAATTCAATAGAATTAATAGCGCAGTGCAATACATTTATACCAATGATTTCAGGGTAATATGTCCAAATACTTCGAATCATGTTGTGGGGAATATTTCCGCATTATGTAATATTGGAGGACATTCGACTCCAACTGTATTTGGAAAAGAGAAAGAAATCAAACAATACATGAAGCCCAACCTGCTTCTCGACAGCGGCGAGAAGTCTTGCTCACGTAGCATAATGTGAAGCCAAGTTTGCTTGGAAACGACAATTGAAGCTGCACATGTTAACGCATACTGGTGAGAATCCTTATTCATGTAGCATTTGTGAAGGCAAGTTTGCTAAAGGAGGACAATTGAAGAGTCACATGCTTACGCATACTGCTGTTAAGCCTTTTTCATGCAGCATGTGTGATGCCAAGTTTGCTCGCAAAGCGTATTTGAAATCTCACATGATAGCGCATACTGGTGAGAAGCCTTTTCCATGCAGCATATGTGAAGCCACATTTGCTAGGAAAGAAAAATTGAAGCAGCACAGGTTAACGCATACTGGTGAAAAGCCTTATTCATGTAGCATATGTGAAGATAACTTTCGTCAGAGAATACACTTGAATAGTCACATGGTTACGCATACTGGTGATAAGCCTTATCCATGCAGCATATGTGAAGCCAAGTTTGCTCGGAAAGTATATTTGAAATCTCATTTGGTAACGCATACTGGTCATAAGCCTTATTCCTGCAAGATATGTGAAGACACGTTTGCTAGGAAACAACAGTTGAAGACGCATATGTTTACACATACTGGTGAGAAGCCTTATTCATGTAGCATGTGTGAAGCCAGGTTTGCCAACGGAGGAAATTTGAAGAGTCTCGTTTATACGCATACTGGTGATATGCCTTATTCATGCAGCATGTGTGAAGCCAAGTTTGCTCGGAAAGGACGTTTGATGTCTCACTTGTTAACGCATACCGGCCAGAAGCCTTAGACATGCACTGTATGTGTAGCCAAGTCTTCACGGAAATAACAATTGAAGAATAATGGCATACTGGTGAGAAGTTCTATTAATGTAGCATATGTAAAGCCAAGTTTACCCAGGGAGGATATTTGTATACTCATATGTTACGGAATAGGCCTACTTGTGACAAGCCTTATTCAGGCAGCATATGTGAAACCAGGTTTGCTCGGAAAGAACAATTATAGTCTCATATTTTAACGCATACTGGTAAAATTCCTTACTTGGCGACATAGGTGCGGCAGTGTTTGGCCGGAAACACCATTTAAAATCGCACCTGTTAACGCATAACGACCAGAAGCCTTAGAAATGCACCATTATGTTTAGTCAAGTTTTCACGGACGAATCGCTAGAAGTCTCACATGTTAATGCATACCGATGAATAACCAGATCCTTAATAATTTTTTTAATAATTTTTTATTTATTTGAACCAAATCTACTTGTTAATTGTCTCTTTAACTCAGAGAGTCATATCGTGACATACAGACAATAAACACATAGATAACATAGATTTACAGTATGGCGTTAGATAATTAAACCAAACGTTCATTCGGCATTTCATAGCTTCCTCGTTCTTTCAAAACTTAATAATGCTTTGCAGTAGTTATCTTCATTCACAATATCACTGGGCAACTTTTCTGATGGAGACTGCACAAAGTTCTTTCTTAATCATAAATGTGGACACAGTGTTCTTCATATTTAGACAGTTCTCCATGGGAGACACATCACAGAAAGAATTACTTTTCTTTCCCTATCGAGCCCTTACTGACTGTAAGAGTCTGATAAGTTTTGTAGTAAGGAAAAAAACCATCAAACTCACAGGAAAAATCTACAGACAGCAATATGTGGCTGTACTGTAGTAATCGTATAGGCTACCTAGTTAATACAGATAGGCTTTCCTAGGCTTTAACAAGATTTATAGCTTAGGAAGCCGTCTCCTGTACTTGAATGCTTAATTTACATGCATCTTTGTTCTGAATCTCGTCCGACGCTTTCTTATTCCACATTGCCCTAATGGTATTAAAATATTTTGCTAATTGACCTGCTTTCCCCCATTCCCTTTTTAGTAATTTAATTAAAGTGTGATACTCATTTTCATTTTCTATTCTGTTTAGATCTGCTTTGTCTACAAACCTTGCTCTTATCATTTTAATTTCCTTGCATTCCCTGATCAGGTGCGCTGCACCCATAACCTTCCCACAAAACAGGCAAATGTCCTCTTTTCCTACTTCTCTCAACGCTTTGTTCTTATACACCCCCATTAACCACCAAATTATCCCTCTCATTTCTCTTTTCATTAGGCATTGAGGCTTTATGCTCATAACGTTCCTTATTTCGCAGAACTCCGTTAAGGTTCTTCTACTGGTGCACTCATCTCTTAGCACCTGCAACTCTACGTCATTAACCCTTCTACACACTTTTTTGCACACCCTACCTTCCTCTCCTTGTAAGTCCCTCTCCCATAGATAACCCATTCCTAATCTTTCCAGTACACTTCTTACCCCGTCCACCCAGTAGCCCTCTTGCTGATGCTTCATTTGGTGCAGGTAGGCTACCTTAAGCATTTCCCCCCCTCCACCTGCTTTTAAACGAATCCAAGACTTTATAACCTTTTTTATGATATGTTGTCTAATGCTTACATCCTCACACAACATTCTCGCTCCACAATTTGCCGTGCAACTAGGTAGCCCCAAAATTATCTTGGCAAACCTACTTACAATACTGTCCAGGGTTTTCGTTCCTTCCTCTAAACCCCATACTTCCACTCCATAGAGTGCTCTTGAAACGATGAGTGCGGAATAACCAGATCCATTTAGCATATGTGAAGGCAACTTAACTCAAATACGGCATTTTGAAATCTCACCTGTGAACTCATACCGGCGAGCAGCCAAACTCATGTACACATGCGAGGCTAAATTTGCTTCAAGGGGGCTTACGAAGACTCGCCTGTTATCGCATGACGGTAAGGAGGCATACTTATAAAGCCATGCCAAAAAATTTATCCCAGAAAGGGACTTTGATAAAACAAATAGAAGGAGAGTTTGCCCCGGTACGGCGAATGTCTCATAACTCATTTCGTCACGTTTTAACATTCAAACGGGTCAAGTTAATGCATACTATACCAATATAACAAACGGATAGCAAATAATTATAATATGCTCACATATAACACATTTAATTGGCACCAGTTAAAAATTTAGTCTAACGTATGTTAAGACTACTGGCCTTTCAAATATGCAAATCACACACTTTTAGGCAAACTCTTTGTTAGAGTCGTTTCTTAATTTTCGAAATTAAAAGGTTCATTCTGGTTCCGTTTTGGTACAATAATATGTATAAACACGTTAAATGTTCCGCCTGATCAATACTTATACTAAATATGATCACTGTGTGGTTATTAGTGGGACAGGTTTCGAGGCCTTATTATTAGTTTTGACCCTTTATCAGCCGATATGAAAGACTCTTTAGATCTTTAAATTCGTATGGTGCTTTTTTTAAGCTAAGTTAGCCTGGCTCGCTTCATTGATTTAAGAACTGCTGCTACTAATTAGTCTATCAATACGGAACCAGAATGAACCTTTTAAGTTATTTTTTATTATTATTTATTATCTCATAAGGGGCACCTGAGCCGAGGCTCGTGATAGTGCAGTACATTAAGGTAACGATGGTATTTTAGTAATTACATGCAAGTTACATTGTTGAATCCATTAAGAATTTAAATAGTTCTTTCCTGAAAGTTCTCAGTGAGGATATATTTTTCATGCCATCAGGCAGTCTATTATATATAAATGATGAGTAATGCCATGGTGAATTATTTCCAAACCTGCTGGCATTTATTACATTATAGTGGATATTGCTTGCATTTCTGGTGATATGTGAGTGAGTATCTGAAATGGTTGTGAGTATGATATTTGAATTGGTTATTTTATGTTTAATTTTATATATCATTATTACTGAGGCTCTTTGACGGAGACAATCTAGTGATAGGACATTGCATTGTTGGTATAATTGAATTGTAGGTATTATCATGGGAAGATTGAAAAGTATTTTCAAAGCCCTTTTATGTAATAAATTAATTTTATTGAATAATTCTTTGCTGCAACAAGCCCAAATGTGAATCATGTATGCAATGTGACTTTCAATAAGTGCGTGATATATAGACTTCAGTAGTGCTCGAGAAACTTTGTATTTTACTCGGCTTAGAACTCCTATAGCTGGAATTATTTTTCCACCAATAGCATTGACATGATCATCCCAAGAGAGTAGCTCATCAATGACTAATCCCAAAAAATTGGTAGATTTAACTTGGGGTAGACATTGGTCGTGGAAGTATAATCGCATGTCTAAAGGTAGGTTGTAGGAAGGCTTGTGAAAGACGATAGAGTTAGTTTTAGTTAAGTTAACTGTTAGACGGTTTTCATGCATCCATGATAGAATCAGATGTGAATCTTCCTGCATTTTCTGTTCGAGTTCATGGACAGACTTTCCAACATAGAATACATTGGTATCATCAGCAAATAGGGATATCTTACCGTTTAAATTTAGTCTACCAATGTCGTTGATAACTATTAAAAATAATATTGGGCCTAAAACAGATCCCTGTGGCACCCCAATAGTAATTGCTTGGCTACTACTCTCAGCATTCATGCAACTAACAAATTGTTCCCTGTCCTTAAGGTAATCTACAAACCAGTGAAGTGCAGTTCCTCTCACACCAGCTGATTCTAATTTATGAATCAGTAGAGAGTGATCCACAGTGTCGAAAGCCTTTCTTAAATCTATAAATAAACCTGAAGCAAGCAATCCTGAATCTAGAGCCTCTTGAAGTCTAACAATAATATCTTCCACTGCATTGATTCTGCTAGAGTTGGGAATGAATCCATACTGATGCTTATAGAAATAATGGTTACGAAGAAGAAATTTTAGTAGCCGGTCCTTCACTACCTTTTCTAATATTTTAGAAATAACAGGAAGTATTGAGATAGGTCTATAATTATTAACATCATGTTTATCTGATCCCTTATAGATTGGTACTACTCGGGCCATTTTTAACTTCCTAGGAATTTTCCCTTCGCTCAAGGATTTATTTATTAATTATGTGATATACGGTACTAACTGATGAAACAGTGTCTTAATTATGTTATTATTAAAGCCAGAAACATCCAAACTACTACTTTTTTTAAGATCATTAATTATTCGTGCGACTTCAATTTCATCTGTGGGCTCAAGAAAAATAGAGTTGATAGGTCCTGGTACTGATTTGGTGCAATCGTTGATAGGAATTTTATCGGCAAGTGACTTACCAATACTTGTGAAATGTTCATTAAAAAGTGTACAGACTTCAATTGGATTTGTAACCAAATTACCATTTACTTCCAGGTTAATATTACTATTATTATTGGCTTTGGTATCTGTAGATAATATTTCATTGATAATTTTCCAGTGATTATTTGTGTTGTTTAATCTATTCAAAAAATATGCATTTTCTAGTTCTCTTCTCATTTTTGTTACTTTCTTACAGTGTGCATTATAGTCTGCAATTAGCTCCTTTGACTGATACTCACATCCAGATCTTACTCTGATTTGCTGCCTTTTTAGTATACTATATAACCTGTTCTTTTGATCAATTAGCTTTAAGAAATCTGGAGTTACCCATGGACAAGATGGCCTTAATCTTCCACTTGTATTATGACTCGATCTTAGGTCCCTAGTCTCACTGTTGACGTTTTCCAAATAATAGTTCAATTTGTCCACTATTGTTTCACAGCTATCATCATCCTTGATCTCTAATGGATTAACAGACATAAAATAATCCATGGCTTTCAAATTCCGTCTTTGCATTTGCTTATGCCTTTTATGAACTTCAGCAGTTCCAGTAATAGGAATTTCAAAGTCGCATACTAAAAGGTTGTGGTCACTAAAATCGCTGAATACATTATACAGGTTGCAACAATACTGTTTGTTAATATAGATATGATCTATCAAGGTAGCACTATCAGTTGTAACTCTGGTCGGATATATTTTATTACATGCATTCTGGTTGAAACAAACACATAATTTATCAAGTTCTTCAGCTAGAAGACTTTGTCCTAACTTATCTATATTTATATCTCCAACTGTAAAGCATGCTTTATTACTATACTTCATCCAAGTATCCTCAAGAATTTAAAAAAATTCAGTGCCATGATTCACATTCGGGTTGTAGCAAGCTAAAATTTGGAAATCCTTACTAAAACCGATTACCTCAACAAGCAATAGATTATAGGGTGTTTTAGTATCATTAATAGACATCACTATATTTGCCTTAAGAGGCCTTTTGATGAAAATAGCTATCCCTCCCCCTCTAGTATTAACTCTTGAACAAAAGTAACCGTCATATCCATTTACATTGAAATATTTCTCCTCTTCGAGACATAACCATGTTTCAGTCAATACTATAATATCCGGGAAATTTTCTTCGGTTATAATAAGGCTGTTGAACTGACTCCATTTATTCCTGATACTCTGGCAATTTGAATATAAAATTCAAAATCCGTAAGTAATCCCTTTTAGTTCGTTTAAGCTATCTACCTGTTTTTCTACAACTTGCATAGAAATAATGTGAATTACAAGGTTTCCAAAGTGAGAATATCCTCAATAATTTCTACGTGAGTAATTGGGGATAACTCATCCTTCCTTATAAAGACTTTCCCTTCCCTTAACCAAACAAATTTGTAACCTTTCTGCCTTAGGTCCTTTGCTCTTTTGAGAAGGCATTTAGCTTTAGGAGTCAAGTGTTCATTTATATAAACAGTCTCTCCTCCTGTGCATCCACTAACATCCGATGAGGACAGTTGCTTTAATTAGGTCAAGCTTCTTCCATCTGTTAACAAATCTTACCACAATGGGTCTAGGAATTGACCTATTAGCTGGCGGAATCCGATGAGCAATGTCTATTTCCTCTTTGGCAGTCTCGCAGCCCACAGCTTTTCCGATGTTTGACACAATGGAGTATACATCTTCTTCTCGCTGTTCAGGCACTCCATGGATTTCTACGTTGTTCCTCCTGAGATATTGGTTGATGTTCTCGTTCTCCTCACTCATATCATTTTTAACTTTACTTAACTAATTTTGGAGTTCCTTAATTTTTTCATCCCTATCCCTAAGTTCGGTTCTCAAGTTTTGAATGACTTTGGTATTAAAGTCAACACTCTCTTTTAGTCTGTTGGTAACTTTATCGACAAGTTTTTCAAGAAGAGAGTCAAATAGGTCACAATCGTTCTTCTTTATTCCATGAACTACAGCTTTTAGTTCATCGGAATCCCACCTTACATCGCTTGAATCGACGGTTTTATCCACGGAATAATTGTGGTTATATTTGCAATTCTTGCAGAACCATAGTATTTCTCCCGGGTTTGCAACCATTGCTTTAAAAACGGCATTTGATACGTGTGCACAATTAAGGTGGAAAGTTTCACTGCACTTTCCATCACACTTTACATAATTTTCATTTTCTCTTAGCACTTTTTTGCATGAGTTACACGAGGTTTTATTATGTTTAAGCGCCATTTTGCTGTTATTCAGTGGTGGTAAATTTCAATATATTACGCTGTTATTCTGTAGCGTGTAATTCCTTGTTGAATACTCTTTGGTATCTAGTGAGCAGTTATTCCGTGACGGACAATTTTTTTACCAAAATACAAATCACTAATAAATGAGCACTATCTTCTAACAGATCAACTTATGTTTATAGACACCTTCATACAAACATATACACAAATCATAATCACTTATTCCGACCTTATTCACACTAATAAACTTTCACAAGAACATTCGATTATCACAGCTAATTCACATGCATATTCATCGCCGCCATTTTGTTCTATAATAAGAGTCAATGACGCGAGTGAGGCTAACTTAGCTAAAGATCACGATACAAATTTAAATATCTAAAGAGTCTTTCATATCGGCTGATGAAGGGGCCAAAACGTATAATTAGGCCTCGAAACATGTCCCACTAATGATCAAAGTGTGATCATCTTATATATATAAAGGAATGTCTGTCTGTTCGTCTTTTATGCGTTCATAAACCATTCATCCGATTACAATCAAATTTTGGTGAGTTGTTGTACACACTTTCGGGAGGTTCATGGGCATAGTTAATCCATTTCAAAATAGATAGCGCGCGGGTAGTTTAAACAAATGCGTAATGGCGTTGCGTTCATACAGAATTCATCCGATTGCAATCAAATTTTGGTGAGTTGTTGTGCACAGTCCCGGAAAAGTTATAGGCGTAGTAAATGCAATTTACAATAGATGGCGCAAGAGTAGCTTCAACGTAATGGCGTGCGTTTGTTTAAACAAAGTACCACATTCGTTCATATACCATTCATCCCATTGCGATGAAACTTGGGTGAGATGTTCTGTACCCTTCTGGTAAGATTTCTGGCTTAGTAAATCCACTTAACAATAGGTAGCGCGCGAGTTGATTCAACAAATGAGCGACGATGGGCGAAGCGTTTCAACAAAGTACTGTGTGCGTTCAAATACCATTCGTCTGATGGTGATGAAACTTGGGTGAGATGTTCTGTACACTTCAGGGAAGTTTTCTGGCATAGTAAATCCACTTAACAATAGGTAGCGCACGAGTAGATTCAACAAATGAGCGACGACGGGCAAAGCGTTTCAACAAAGTCCTGAATGCGTTCACATACCATTCGTCCGATAGCGATAAAACTTGGGTGAGAGGTTGTGTACACTACGAGCAAGGTTCCTGGCTTAGTAAATCCATGTTATAATAGTCAGCGCACGAGTAGATTCAACAAATGAGCGACGACGCGCGAAGCGTTTCAACAAAATCCCGTATGCGTTCATATACTATTCGTCTGATAGCGACGAAACTTGGGTGAGATGTTGTGTACACTTCAGGGAAGGTTTCTATCTTAGTAAATCCACTTTACAATAGGTATTGGACAAGTCGATTAAACAAATGGGCGATGACGCGCGAAGTGTTTCGACATAGTCCCGTATACGTTCGTACACCATTCATCCGATAGCGACTTAACTTGGAAGAGTTGTTGTGTACACTCCAGGGAACGTTTCAGGCTTAGTAAATCCATTTTACAATAGGTAGTACACGAGTAGATTCAACAAATGAGTAACGGCGCGCGTATTGTTTAAAAAATACGTATGCGTTAATATACCATTCATGGGATTACAATGAAATTTGGTGAAATTTTGTTTCCATTCTTGCGAAGATTTCTGATTTAGTAAATCCATTTTAAAATTGGTAGCGCACGAGTAGATTCAATTAATGAACGACAGCGCGTGAATCGTTTCAACCAAGTCCCGTATGCGTTCATATACCATTCATCCGATTGTGATGAAACTTTCATGAGTTGTTGTGTACATGCCAGGGAAGGTTTTCGACTTAGTAAATCCATTTTACAATAGGTAGCGTACGAGTAGATTCAACAAATGGGTGACGGCACTCGACTCTTGTCAACAAAGTCCCGTGTGCGTTCATATAACATTCATTCCATTGCGATGAAACTTTGGTGAGTAGTTGAGCACTCTCCCTTGATTTTTCTTTGATATACTATATCAATTTTACAATAGGTTAGAGTGGGTTAACTGAAAAAGAAAAAAATATTGGGAATCCAAGAGTACTTCAACAAACAAAGTTACAACGCTAACACTTTCTTTGATTGCCATTGCTACGCATGCCAGGTACAGATAGTCTTCATATAAAAACCGTGAATCGGTTATTTCAGATATCGTTTATACGTTTATCCAATACTATTAACATACAATTCACATAATCACACTTCATGAATCCTTCTAAGAATCAAAATAATCCTAATACATTCACAATATTCAGTATCAATATCAATCGTCAACGCAACTTATTTTAACATACTGAGATCATCACCAATAGCCATTATCAAACATTCTGTTTCATAAAAACATAAAATATAAGTCATAATCTGGCCTATTTGATCAAGCAATTAAGCTAAGTTTAAACGTATCTTACGAATTCGTGTGAAAGAGAAAACAATGATAGTAAATAGTACTGCCATGAACTCCGCTTATTAATTCCTCCAAATACTAACATGTTTAACATCATTCAAAATTAATCCTACCATATATAAATTTTCATTGCCATATACAATCATGACGTATTCCTTGCAGCATAATAATTCCTCATCATAATCTCCACACAATTTCCATACTTAATCACAACTAAATTTCTTTAAATGAAATCACATAATCAACATTCCTTGTAATATCTTGAAAATACTAAATGTATATGCTTCAATAATTTCAATACCACTTTTGTATCAGATACAGCTTCATTATACCTTCAAATAAGCTTTAAATAGACATGCTGCAAATCGTGATGTTACCCAACAATTTTATACTTCAGTTAGATTTAATTATGTTAAACGCATGTTCTATTATCATTTCGTTGATTTTTATGGCTATAATGTTGAAAAATACTTTTCATTGTTAATTAATAATCATACAGTTAGTTACTTTCAGTCAATATCTTATTTGTTATAAATACTATCAAACATCCTTAAGTTTTGAACATTATCAGAATAATTTTTAATTTATTATTCTCAGTTTCAAAATTCATCCAAACCTTATTAAGTTTTTAATAAATTCTACACACATGAAAGCATGGTAATCTTCCTAACTCATATGAATGAATAATCGACTCAAAATATCATTCAAAATAGAGCTTGATAGAACAGCCCAAAGTTGAGATTATTTGTATTACTGTTCATAGCTCATAAGATCTCCAAGAGAATCTCCTAAATACGCTGACAAAGTAATCCTTTCATATATAAATTTTCTGACATCGTTAATCATAATATAAGTAAAATAACTGTCGAGAATATCCATAAACTTCCTACAATAATGTCTATATAAATCCTAATATTTTAATTATTCTTCCTACTACCATAAATCTTCTTCCTAAAGCATAACTTTACAAAAACCAAAAATCTTCATCCAAACGAATAGCAAGTCGAAAATATTCATGATCCAAAATAATTGCAATCCAAAATCAAAAATCGAAATTGAGGATGCATTTACAAAACGAATCAAAATCCTGCTCGAAAATATGGCGAAACATGAAATGAGTAGCATATCTACACCATACTTCAATTTAATAGACAAAAATTGCGAAATGGTACACTCCAATATACCTCAAACTACTACTACTAAAATAAAATCTTCTCTACCTTTTGCTTAGTCTCTTTAAGAAATTCCATATTCGAAAATACACAAAAGTCTCCTACAAAAGGGGACTGCGGTTCGGATCACCCATCTGCCTCTACTGGTCTCAAACTTGATTATCAACTCCTCCCTCTCGTTCCTTCCTGGATTGTGGACGGCATCTCTCAGATTCCGGATGCCCGTTCGTCCAGATTGTAGACTCCATCTCTCTCATTTGTAGAATCATTTAATTTTGTACTATCATTTCCTTTTTAAATTGGATTGTGGTTTGACCTCACTTCCTCCCTGATTTTGAAATTATTAGTTATCCAATCGTCGCGTTGTTTATTACTCTAGACATTCTCAGTTACTTCATATGTTGTGTTCCTTCTTTATATTAAACCACTCATCGCCGTACACTTAGTATAATGACATAATATTCCTCCTGACTTCACGTAGTATAACATAGTGAAATAAAGTTGTGGACTGCTTTCACTGAAATGCTTTGTCATAAGAATGGATATTCTTTTAACTTCAAATATACTTGATACTTCTAGTAACTTCTCAAAATGTTCGTTTATGTTTCAAAAGAATTAGTTTGAAGTACTTCTCCACTGTGGATTACTGCTGGAATGTTCGTTTTCACTAATCATGTTCTCGTAACTTCTCGTACTGGTTACGACATGAAAACACAATGTTCACTCTCCACGGTTCAAAAGTATAAGACCCTTCTTCTCCTCTGACTACGACCTCTCAGCCCTTTCTCACACCATCGCTGACCTGGTCTCGCGATATACTTCCATGTCCAACATACATTTCCTTTACGAAGGAGGCGGCCGTGGCCTGACGGTAGGTACTGCTCCACCATTAAGGGCGACTATACTGAACAGATATCTCCGGGAATTTTTACGCTGAGAGTATCAATATCACGCAAGAGTGTCAACATAACGGCGAACGGTAGCTGAGTAGATGACATTCCACTTGTTCTGAGTTACGTAGGAAAGGTACTGCAAAGAAAGAATGCCGAATGAGGAAGGTTGTGGTAAAGGGGAGCTTGGCTATTGAGATACGATCAAGTTTACAACATCGCAAATACAAGCTAATAAGTGCATGATAACCCAAGAATTTGAGAGTAGCCATTTTCAATATCAATACATACGCAGTCTGGTGGTAGACGAAGGTATCACACGTAAGAGACAAGTGCTGCCAACTGTCGGCAACCCCTAGCAGAAGAATCGCAGTCTCACTAATTGACCATTGCTGCTATCTACATACTATCCCACCCCAGGTCAACTTTCCATTGAGCTTCACGATGGCGGATAATGAACAACTTCTTAAAAATATTAAGGACACGAACGACCCACCGTTCGAATGCTATACGTTTCTCCACGTTTATGAATGAAGTTAACGACTCGACGGTACACAGTGATGTAGCTCACGCTTTTGTACGTTCACGAGATTCTCAACTGGAACTATTAACCCTGAACAAACGAGTACACGATGTGTTGAATGATGAGGAGTACGAGACAGGTGGACAGGCTTGCTAGCAATATATTGACAGCTCCAAGGGTGCAAAACGGAAGTATCCTCCTCATCATCATCATCCATTCTCCGCTCCATCAAGCCGGGTACGGGTACGGTAGGCCCCTAATCTCCCTAAATAGAAGCCTGAGGACACCTCTCAAGCCACTGTTAATTCAATTACACAACCTACGGTCACTCAAGACAATAACCTACCTACTATCAGACTTGAACCTTTCACAGGTGATATCGAGACATGACACAGGTTCCAGTCCTCCATGGACTACAACACACGTCATTCAACCTTAATCAAACACGTGTTTCTCTTAGGTTACCAAGACGATGAACCTTAACTCCTGGTAGACGGAATAGCGGTCACAGGAGATAACTACGACTTAATGAAGCAGGGGCGTAATTACATGGTGTAAGACAAATTGATTAAATTTCATTAAAAAATAAAAATGTTGTAAGATAACCCCGAACTATTCTATAAATGATTTAATACCGGGTTAGGCAGAAAATCGTAAAAGCCACCTTGCCATGCTTAGTCGTAATTTCGTTATTCTACCGAACAAGCAGTCTGTTAAACTCACCTCTCCCGTTCCCTGCCGAGCCGCCAGCTTAGTCGAAACGCTATGAGCTTTATCCCCTTACCACGACAATTCGATAAGTGCATTTTCGAACTAAATTTTTTCAGTGCCGGTTTAAAACTGAGGTAAGTCTGTGTTCGGGTCTTTTGCTAGACGTTGTCAAAAAGTTTTGTTTTTTGTATTCTTATTCCGATTGTATTTTGTATTTTAGTTAGAAAGCTCCCTCTCTCTGTCTTTCTCTCTCTCTCTCTCTCTCTCTCTCTCTATATATATATATATATATATATCAATGTTACGTAATATTTTGTCTGTCTGTCTGTTTGTATGTATGTATGAATGTATGTCCCCTATGCGTTAATATACCATTTATCCGATTGCGATGAAACTTGGGTGAGTTGTCTGCACTCCAGGGAAGGTTTCTAGCTACAAATTATTTATGTAACACAAAAGGGTGAGGGAATTAACAAGAAACCTTAAATCCCACAGTAACCCAATTGCACTTTCTGTATATTTATCACACTGCAATGCAAGGTGTGAGAATGACTTGCTAATTCACCGCGAGGTGACATGAGGAAACTGCCAGCAACTCGCAGTGTTATCTGGTATTGCTCTCTATTCCAGTTCAGTTCACGCCACGGTCTTTGATCGTGGGTTCTTAAAAAGGAACTCACGCTTGGCTGCCGGTTCGAATACGGTCATGGCAGGCGATTCGTTTCAAGTCCCTTATGCGTTCATACACCATAACTGATTAGATGAAACTTGGGCGAATTGTTGTGTGCACTCCAGGGAAGGTTCAGTACATCCATTTTTCGAAAGGTAGTGCAGGAGTTGATTCAAGAAATGTGTGATGGCTCGTAAATCGTTTCTCAAAAGTCCTGTATGCGTTCATATACGATCACCGATTGCGATGAAACTTGTGTGAGTTATTGTGTGCACTCCCAACATTGTTTCTGAATAAGTAAATCCATTTGACATTAGATGGCGCATGAGTAATTTCAACAAATGCTCACATGCCATTTGTAGGTGACTTTGATTGGCATTGCAACGCATGACCGGTATAGCTAGTAATTAAGAAAATCATCTTTGTTTTTTTTAAATATAGCGTTAGAGGTACATTGGCGTGTTATTTCAAGTTTTAAAACTTAGAACTAAATAAAACATTCCCTGGTGGGTAGGTAACCACAGTTTATAAATTTGACCTCTCCACATTTGCGAGGAGTTTTACGCCCCTGGCACGAAACAGATTCTTGGTTCAAGATACTGTGACATGGATCGAGTTATACAAAGTTACCTAGATTTCCTGGAAAATTTAGAAGCCGCCACCACCGATAGCCTAGTGATGTTGAACGCCAACTACGTTGAGTGTCATTGCCGATTAGAAGCACTAAGGGCACTATGTTAGGACGAATATTAGCACACAAACTGTTGAGAGCATTCCCAGAAGACCTTTGCCGTCACTGGTCAATTCATGCGAAAAGAAATAACATACAGGAAGGACACCTCCTCCGCTTATTGGAATTTCTGAATGGAGATATTCAGGGAGCTCTTTCTGATCAAAAGATACGTAGCGATGCTACTCAAGCATTGAATTACATACCAACGGGAAACCGCTCTTCAAGTGAACATGAGCAAGAAAGGGGTAGTCTGCGTGTACTGTGAGAAGAATTCAGGACATAGGGGTCAAGACTGTCACCAAATGGAAGATATCCAAACGAGAACCGAAAAACTGAGAGCTACGAGTCGTTGTTTCCTGTGCTTAAGATGAGGCCACAACAAAGGTCGATGTTTCAAATGAGGGAAGACACCCTGGCCTATATTGTCAATAACAACACTACCGGTATGTCTCTATCTACAATAGAAACGACACCTTACAGACTTCAGTTGGCAAAATTTCAGTCACGACTCCGAACTTCACGTACTTGCAAATGGCCCAACAAGGAGAGTCGCAGTGATACGAACTGTAATACTTAAGGGCTCAAAGGGGACTGTGATAACTCGTCCTGTGCTGGTGATAGGTCAGTGTGGGGAGGATGTTAAGGATTGAGTAGCACTCAGTCTAGTCTGGTATTGTCTATCAATGCCGACCAATAAGAAGGGAGAAGGGAAGTGCTCGTTATACGCGTGGAACCACGAGCCCTAAGAATATTGTTATCTTTGAAGTAGCCTAATAGAAGCCATTGTTCACTGTTGCCTAATTCTATCAAAGAAAGCTTTCATATTAGTGTTGACCAACTGGAAAGCTATCTTTAATATTGTTACCTTTGCCACAAGCGGTGGGCGGGGTTTGTCAGAATTAAAACTTGCTAAGACATATTTACGATCTTGTGTGGCTGATTCACGATTGGAAGGGCTTGCAATGATCTCAGTTGAGTACCGGTATTAGAAGGAGGAAAAAGTCTGGTTTAAAACTGCAAGACTAGGTCTATATGACGTAACAATTTTAAATTATAAAGCCATATATATATGAGTACGGAATGGTTTCGCAAGTTCTTCAAGAACGAGAACAGCATACAACTACATGTAAGTACACAACTGTCATTTATATGTTTCTTGTATTGTTGAGATGAAATGTTTTCTCTTATGTTTACGTTTAGGTATGAATGGCCATTGACGCTATCATTCTATGTCAATTATTGGCCATGCTAAAGCACGTTGAACATGTTCTATGAAGAATTTTCAAGAGTATTGTGGGACGGCAAATATACGTAGTCAGACATGCATCGTGATAGGATAGGCGGGGAAAATCTGATCATCAGTTGTCATTGTAGCTGAGCTTAAGTGCATAACAAACTTAATGCACATAGCTGAATTGGGCTACTTCCTACATGCGTCTGTAGAAATCAACACCAGTTGTAAACAGACTTTAAGAAGCCACAACACGAAATTACATCCTTGTGTTACAATACGTCGAGTTCAAACAAAGAAAAATTAACTTCATCTATTGGACACGTATTGAAGATAAGTAAGTGCCTGACAAATTTATTTAACCATTTCGAGGAATGAAGAATCGGGAAAATTCTCATAAGCTACGGAACTGGGATCCTTAGAATCGAGCCTCATTAGTTTTCCAGGCGGGGGTTACATCGTGGGCACGCAGTTCTAATTACATCGCGCAACCCACAACCGTAACAGAAAACATTTAGGCGGTCTGTGCACTTACGGAAGTGAGTTAGTTATTGTTTTTTTAAGGGGCGGTTTTATGGGGCAGTGATGTTCTTCACCATAATTCCAACACGTAAGGGAACTGACATACTCACCAGTACGGAAAGAAACACGACGAGGAGGAATATTAATGGGCGCGGTTTTTGCTAAAACATTGTATTGGACGTGATTAACAGATGATGATCACCTTCTGTTGACTTGCGGATAAATGGCGCGATTGAACCTCGCATGCATACTAACAGCGGAATGTGGAATTAACGGTTGCGGTAGGCGACAATGACTATCAACATTGACAGTTAATTGTTAACGTTTAACGTGATCCGGTCGTCATAAAATAACCAGAAATGCTAAATTGTAATATTGCCATGAACGTGTAGCGAGAACCTTCCAGCGCTCTAAAATATTTGTAATCAGTTTATGCTTACTTTGCTATTATGGAAATAATGTAATCGGATTTGTTCCTGTAGGATGTCGCGTATGAAAAAATTGTATTCAAAGCTAAAATTTTGTAACAATCAACATATAGGACCATTGCTCGATGGTGTAATAATGGAAAATAACGAAAACACGCATTGTGATGACGAGTTTGGTTCACCCCCACGTACAACAAAAGTCACCTCTGGCCCGATCAAAGAAGGGAACTACAAAAAGTAAAGAGAGGCCAAACAGTGTCCAGGACAGGACGAATGCAAGCCTGGTTCATGCTAAGTCACGTAACGGTGAATGAAATTTATAATTAATGTTTATTATGTGTATGTGATATTCTGCAAACTAAGGTACATTTATCTCCTCAAGTATGGCTAACAGAGAAATATATCTTATAAGCCAGGCCTATATATTCTATGTTTTATTTGTACAATGATTCAGTTTGTAACAAGATATTAAAACGATATTGCACATTTAAAAAACTTAATTTTAGAATAAATAATACAGTATTTTTAAATCTTCTGCTATTTCCACGACTGAAGACAAACAAAGCCTGGCTAGACAACACGATGCGCATCTGATAGTATAAACTACAAAGTTTTCTGTCGTTAATGGAATACTTTTACCGAAACATTCGTGAACTCTAAATTAAGAAACATGCTTAAACAACAGTTGATATTCAGGATACAAAATTAACTGATAGGCAATATTACATGAAGAACAGGACATATGTAAAATGTGCAATAAGGGTGTGAAATGTCATGGAAATAAAATTATTACACAGAAAATGGATCTCAAAAGTGTAACAATTCCGAGAGTTGCTCTCATGATCAGGTCTCTTTAAATCATATGCATCCTTTTATTAACGGATAATACATGAATTTCTTAACGTTACAATAGTGGTACGTGTTAGTGCCGCTCCGTAAACATGAGTTGGTGCTACTGGCTGTTGCGCTCAGCACGGCCTGGAAATGTGTACCGTAAGGGATGTGGTACATCACAGGGGATATTGATAGAATGAGGTTTCAGGCACAAGGGGTATATAACAAAGGAAAGTGAGGGAAGAGACCAAAAATGTTAAAGCTTAGCTTTTACATATGTTTATTTATCTCAAAGCAAATGTGTTGCAAGGAAGGAATACTTTCAAAGAAATCGCCTTAAAATTGACAATAAGAAATAATAACAATTGAAAATTACTCGTTTCTCCAGGAAACGTAAATTGCTGGCAAGCTGTAACTCCCTATAAAGGATTAAATTCAAAATTACTGAATAAAAAGAGCATAATAAAATAACCTACAATAATCATTTAAATCCATCCCAGAGTAGAATTAAAACTAAGTACTCTTATTACGGAAATAATCCGGGTAGAGTGTTTTGAGTGAAAGGGTTGCCACTTTTTCTGATGTGTGATAGAGGAAGTATCGAATCCCGTTAAACATCTTCCAAAGGTAGGCCGGCTACTCGAGGACATCAGTAGCTGGAGGTAGTTTAGTTCGCCCGCACGGGGCTTGTGCGAGGTCGGTCAGGCTTACTCCAGGGTTCCGGGTTCAGAACCAGAGTTGATGATGGTAGATTCTCCTTATAAAAAAGAGACCAGCAAAGAGGAGTCTCTTGGTAGTAACTCCATCGGCTGGTGAAGTTATGTCTTTATAACCAAGTCTTGCAGAGTACATCCGTGTCGAAGATTTAGCCCAAGTGAAGGCCGATGAGTTTGGACTCTCCAGGCAGGCAGGTCCAGAATAGAGATGTTGACAGCGGAGAAGAGCCTCCGGCTACAAGAGGTATCCCAAGAGGGCAATAACCCCAGCAGTTACGTAGAGAGCGGTGGTGACCAGTAGAGAAGAGTCGACACAGAAGGCCCAAAGACCAGCTGTTTTATAGTTGGTATGACGTCATAGGAAGGCGGCGATACCAAAGCTGGAGGGAGAAGCCAGCAGCCAAACGGCGCTTAGCACAGCGCTCGAAGCCAGGGTAACGTGACAGCTTAGTTTAGTGCAATCGTGATATTGAGAGAGAGAGACGTGCACTATAACATACTTACAAAAAGGTAAGTAATTGCAACAAGAGTAATTGAACAGATAAATACAACTGATACAAAAGTTGTATGCAAAGAAAATAAATATATAAGACCACGTTCTCACTGCAATTACGGGCGAATTAGAATAATGGGGCAGATAAAATGAACAAATGTTTCAAACCGAATGGGGAACAAAAATTTACAAAACTATTCGCAAAAGCGAACACGGCCGACTGGACACGAGCTGTGCTCTATAACCGCCTTGACATTCCCAATTAGAACCAATGCATAAGATGTAATTGAAAAAAATTCTCTTGTTGCTGATAGAGCGCACTTGCACCCAACGATAAGAGCAATTAAAAATCAACGTGCATTAGGATTATCAAATGTATTTCTCACAAGGATGCGAATATACTGAATTCCTCAGTTGGTTGGTGTGCTTGCTGATGACATTGTAAAATACTGGGATAAAATAATAAACTATGGCTAAAACGCCGCTGCTCAAAACCAATGAGTTATACTGGTGTATGCCATTTAGCACTTCGAATAGGAAGAAGAGCGGAGGTGTGCTTTCATTTCACGAATTTCCGTGTGACAGAGATAGGTGTGATGATTGGCTTAACGTGAATTCCCGGGATAACCTTCTCCCGGACACAAACTCTCCTTCGTCTGTTGTGTGTGGTCTTCATTTTATGATTCCCGCGCCGTAGTCGTGATCGTTATATCGTGCACCACGCCTGCAAGGGCACCTGTAGTAAGTCCAGAGATCGTAGATTCCAAACCCAGCGCCGACAGAAACTATCCTGATTATAGTTTTCCACACTCCATCCAGGCATATGCCGGGATAGTACTTTACCACTTCTACTAACTTCCTGGCCTCTGAGATCTACGAAGTTATCCAGTTAACTACGGAATCAACCGTCCAGTTCTTACCCATAAGCTATCTTCTGCAAAATGGGTATCAATGTTTTCTAGCGATTCTGTTGAATCATTCCTCAGTACATACCCAGGGGCTCACGACTAGTGAGACGTGGGTTTGGTGACCACGGGATCCCAGCTGTGTCCGGTAATTCTTCCACTTTTGCCAGGCTCGTTTCTGTCAACTTTCCTGTCGACCACCCTTGGTTACCTGTCATTCACTTACGACGTTAAAGCACTTCCCCTCTCACAGGAGCTTACAACCTGTTGGACGATTGTTGGCAACCAGGGGGCTGAGCTGAGTTCGCGATTGCTTCCACTTATTTGTGCCGGGGTCTCTGGTATCTTTTCTTAAATTTATTTAATATAGTTATAACCCGTGTTTCACCTACAAGTATACCACGGGATATTTACAGTTTTAAATGCAAAATTATCACGAATAATATTATTGAAGTGAGTGGATTTTTTTTTATAAATTCAGTTATTTCGACAGTATTCCAGTGGTGTTTCATAATGGTATGCAGTGGTAATGATCGTAGTACAGTTGGTCATTCTCCGGAGTACGTGGAGCTTTCAGTTAACAGGTGACGAGCCGTCTGTTGAGTTTTTTCCTGACAGCTGCAAATAGGTGAATCAATAATGTTCATTTTATGAAGATAGGAAGCGGCCATGATTTGTGATAAACTGGGTGGTTATGAAGTTGGGCCAGAGAGATGAGGAAAGTCTGTGTGGTATATTAGGAGGGAATAATTTTGTATGTAAGGAGTCTTCTGAATTGGTATATATGGAGTTCCATATATTTGAATAATGCTCAGTTAGTACTTTTTTGCCTGGTTTAGGGGTGGTGATCTATAATCTATTGCAGTTCTATGGCTGGCAGCAATCCTGGCGAGATAGTCAGCTCTCTCATTACCCCAGAGTCCTGTGTGTCCATTAATCCATTGAAAAGTAATCTTGTTCAACTTGTTGAGGGCAATAATTTTGTCTCTCATTTCAGTGGCGAGAGGATGGGTATTTTTCTGTTGGCTCTAGCAAAGATTGCAGCTCTTGATTCCACAAGAATAGTGTAATTTACAGTGCAATTATTCTGTAGTTCAATCCATTCAACTGCCATGATGATGCCCATTAATGCCGCTTGGAAAACTGAACAATTTATATCTGAGTTTTTCTCGACTACCATTCCTGCTCCGACATGGTTTTGTGTTTTCGATCCGTCTGTGAAGATGAGGACGTCTGCTTTTTCTAGAGCTCCTGAAATAATTAAGTTTATATGATTCTCCCTCGGATGGTATAAACTTGATCTCTTCGGGATTTCTGTTTCTTTTAGCGAGGGAACTACAGCGTTTGTAGGCCGACCTCTGGAAATGGTTTTGATGTCATTATGTAAAAGTATGGCTGCGTCTATGGGCATAGCGGAGGCTATAGCCTGCAAAGCATTGTTAGAGACTGTTCTGTATGCTTTTGTCGCAAAAAAAACAGAAAATATATCTGTATTTGTTGGCATCTTTCCGGTCGACCTCCCTTGATCAACTCTTGTTCTCTTCCTACCCTGACGGTATTAGGGTATCTGAGGTCCTGGCAATCTTTCATATCCCTGCCTCAATTGATCCTTGTCTCATCTTTCCTGATACCCTCATTCTTCTTGTTTTCTTTTCATCATATCTCCTGTCTTCTACACAAGGCCAGACTACTGTGGCATCGTTCTCGTTGACGCGACTCATTGACAAACAATGAAACTCCTACAAGCATTGAACTCCTGTCTTCACTTTGCTTTCAATCTAAGATACGATGCCCACATAACGCCAAGCTACCGTACTCTTTCTTAGCTAAACCTGATGAACGCCGTAAATTTCACTTGCTGACATCCGTATATCGATTTCTGCATGAAAACACCCCCACGTAGGCCTACATGTCATCAAAATTTAGTTACTTGTCCTCGTATCATAACCGAAGTACTCGATCTGGCTCTTACCTCGCCATTCCCATTAATCACTCATTCATGTTCAACCGCTCATTTGCTGTAGCTGGGTCTCTACTATGGAGTTCAACTCCAGCCGATATCAGAATTTCTATAACAATAAAGAAGCATGCCGAGATTACCTGTTGAATACAGATGAATGCCCTGTGTGAATGGTGATGGATGTTAGGACGTATGACTGAGCTAGGATTAGCCTATATCTAGGATATTTAAGAAGGTCTGTCACATTGTGATAATTTTTATTGTTATAATTATTATTATTATTATCACTATTCATGCGCCTATTTATTAATATTAGTATTAGCATAATTAATTTACTGCTTACTTTTCATCATAATTATTTTTGGTATTTCCAAATTTGTCTCATATGTACAGTACTGGTACCATATTGCGCGGTTCAGTGTAAGAGAGGGCTATAAGCCCTAACTGCGCCACTACTAAAAACATAAATGAAATAAATAAATTAAGGAGGCAGGGTGTGTGTAGCCCTATTGCTTAAGGTGCACCCTGGATAGTGCTACACCCTCAACGGCTCCCGGCTGTTGAGTTCGTGAGGATACCTAAACTGGACCTGTTTTCCCTTTTGCCAGTGACTCTGGGGCGGACCCTCTTCTTCCTATGTGACTTGCATGGCTCCACTTCCGTTTAAATGCGACAGTTCTCTTCATTCGAGAGTTGATGGCATTTCTTTCACCTGTATTTTATTTCCTTTATTCCTTCCTTTTTGTCCTTTTCTTATCCTAACCCGTAACTTGTAGTTTGTTTTAGTGTTCACTTCATCAACATTTTCCATTTACACGCAAAAAAATTACAGGCCGACAACCTCGATGTTGGGTTCTTTAACATCAGTTAGCACCGTCATCAAATAAATTACAATTTCAGCAATACCTTAGGCGACAATGAAAACTGCAAGTCCAGCTTACGTTGTATGCACAGTGGAAATAATTTCTTGTATGCAATGTTTGGATTGAATTTCTTAGAACTATGACTCCTTTCCACTCATTAACCTAACAGCAACAGCGGACTTGCCAGCGTTATTGCAGAGAAATTTTTATCAACAATTACGCATATTATTGCGCAAACCGAAATACCGGTTTCTTCCAAATAAATTCTGTACTAGTCACTCAAAAGGAAAGTTCATGAAGTTTTATAAAAACCAAGTGAACCTAATGGAATTCTATTTTAATAAGGTGCAAGGTATGGCCGGTTTCTCTCAGATTTAATACCAGGCAATTTTATCTTGTGATATAATTTACATTTTGATATTGCGGTAATTTTAATGACAAAAAATGTCATAAGTCTTTGTCATGGTATACTGGGTTGACTGCGCTGTGTGAGCAATTGAGTAACTAACGGGATTTCATGTAAAAAGCCTCATTGTCTAGGCTGGTAGTGGAGAGTGCAATTCGCATCGAGTCGCCCGTACGCTCAGCCTCCAGTACACAGTGTCCTGTTGAGGTCTACCAACACTGTCGACACTTGCTGTTTAACTTCTGCGCGTCTCTCCAGTTGATCATTCGATCTGATTCTTGTCTATTCATTCTCGCAAACAATCGCAAATTGTAGCGGAGCGCAGTGAAATGTTCGTGAGCTCAAATTCTTTCTGCCGTGTTTCTACTGACGTGTGTACAGTTACAGTGATAACATCCAGGTCATCAGCTCCTAATAGAAATAAATACCTCAACGACTCTATAGACGTGGCCACGTTCGTTTTACCTATTTATTATCTTTAAACGAACTTGATGAAGTATTCAGGTCCATATTTCCTGGCTGTGATGGCTCAGTGGTCAAGCTGCTTGCCTACCACCTAGGCAGACCGGGTTCTACTCTTGATTTGGGTGAAGGATCTAGGTCATCTGCCCTTAACCATGTGGATAGTGAAAATTAAGAGAATTAGTACTAGTGCTTACTATTAATTTATTTGTGACTTACTGGAGGAAGAAACTTCGGTGGCGGTAGCATGCTGAACAGCTATGACCAATATTGTGGGTCTAAACACGGCTGAAGTCGTCTGATTTTTAAGAGCGTTAAAATCCTTCAGTATGCCTTCCTTTGGAGGGGAAGTAAAGCCGGCGGGCCCATGTCATATATTTATGGCTTGTAAAACAACCTACCACTACAATTGGTAGTGTGTAGCTAAATTTGTAGGTTATTTGAGTAGAAACGCTCTATCAATATCCAGCGATCGCCGCTTGGTATCAACGACGGTGGCGTCTGGTGGACAAAGTTGGAACTATTTGAAATTAAACTTGCCCAGTTTCATTCATTTCATTCGACACGCAAGCTGCCTTCTGGGTGTCAATTAACAAAGCTTGCACCTCGGCACCCGAGGCCACACGATATTATTATTATTATCTCTCATTAACTCCTCTCAGATGTTTTAGTCAGGAAGGGCATCCTGCCGTAAAAACCATCCGCACATACAATTTCATCGCATCTCATCCCCACCCCTTTGGAGACGGGACCCACTAGAGGAAGAAACTGACCAAAACGAGGAAAATAAAAGACAAGGGGAAGAAATGCTATCAACTCTCGAAGACGTAGGATTGAGGGACTTGGAAGGAATTAGAGCCTTGGATGGGGTATTTTAGAAGTAAAATATCACGTAAAAGGTTCGTATTCCTTGCAAAAATGAGCTCCCGTGTCTTATAATATCGAGATAATCAATCGCGTAAGACTATAAGCATTCTTCTTATTATATTAACAACTACGATGAAGAGATAGAAAGGGCAGAAGACCTTGCTGTTCCATCCCTTAGAACAATTACTAACTAAGAGATATACCATCAACCCTGGAAGAATGAGAGATGAGGAACTTTGAGTTAAACAGGGCCATGAAAGCCCTGAGTAACGAGAAGATTGAAGAAACGGACCCAGCTCACTTGTCCCTTGGGTCGTGTTCAGCTACACTCACCTTGGAATTTAAGTCACCTCATACGACACTGAGGTTGTATTCGATCTCCCATCCGAATGGAGAGAATCGGTCTGACTCATCGAAACATGAGGATATAGGCCTAATACCATTGGAAAGAAACCAGAAGTTTACAGCGGGGCTAGCCGAGTCCAGCATTGTTTCCACTTAGCCTACTTGTGCCAGGCTTGTACCTCAGCCAGTTCTCTTTCTCCTCCAATCCCAGCCTAGGCTGTCCTTGTTTCCATGCTTTGATCACGTTTGACTTTTCTTTTCTCCATACCTTAATTGTTTGCGGTGACGGTACACTTCTTTCCCTCTCTTCTTCGATGGCGTAGGCTGATTGTTGATAAGAGTTACATCTGACCTAGATGTTCCTTTAAAACAACAGCAATCACAAGGTAGATGGAAGAGAGGAAGCCGACACGAGTAAACCGTGGTCGCTACTTAGTTGACGACTGTCTACACGACAATTACTGCTTGTGATATAAACTGGGGAATCTGGGTTTCTGTTTGTATTTATAAAACCTATTGCCACCATTTCGTGTCTAGGGGAATTTTGTAGTGTAATGTACCGCAATCTATACTACCCCCATTTCAGGTTCAATAACAATCTGTTTTGCCAGCGATTTTAAATTTAAATACGACGTTTATTGCAGGCGTATTCTTAGAGTGGACAATAGTCTTTAGAAGGGTTTTAAATTACAAAAATGTTTACATTTTCAAGTTCTGATACCGGTACGATTCTGTTGGAATGGCATCCTGAGGCTTTGTCTTGCACCACGGGCGTATTGGGCAGCTGCAGAAAATCCTGGATTCACTGGTTTGAATCCTGGCTTGGACAGAGGCTTTCTTAAGTGACACTCCCTTGAGGGAATCCCAGGGCACCGACTCTATCCCTGTCACTAATACACTTAGGCTACACGAGTCCAACACACACCCAATAACATGGGGCTGTTGTACGAAATGTCGCAAGTCACTGATATGAGAATAACATGTTGGTATGATAAAACTACAGACCTGATTCTCACATAGTTAGCCCTATTGTTTGATATTGTTTAACAAACGAAATATCCATGTTGATACCGTACTGGTATGTTACGTAACATTATCGTAGTTGTAGTATGGATCCATATTTCTTTACATTTATGTTATAAATTCCTCGGCTTGTAACTCTTCCATAACCAACCTGCCAACCGGATGAGAAACTAGGACGACTGGCATATTCCTGACACTGTTCATGTCAAGGTTAGTCAGGAACCTGTACCTAATGTTGAGAGCATTCAAATGACTGCCTCATAACAAATCATCAGTGTGAGCAGGTTCAAGTTGGATGGACGGACACGCGGGCACACCTTGGAATCCCAAGAATATTTCGATTGTTCATTGTCACACCAGTTTATTTCACAAATTGAAGTTAGGCATACTGACAGTTAACTGATTTAGATGTAGGGATAATTCCACAGTTTTATTTTACTTACAAGGAGAGGTCGCCATGTGGTTTACTAGAAAAGCGTTCAAATTTGGAGGGTTTGCTCTTCATAAAAAAATGTTTAGCCCCTGTTCGAGCGTTTTTGCCAATGGGCCTCAGTGTGTTCAAAATTGAACGTTTAAAATCAATCCTCAAACTTATGTAGTCCCATTCCCGCACGCGTTCCCGACTCGTCTCCGTGGCGTAGTCGCTAGCGCTTTGGCGTGAGGAATTGAAGGCTTCGAGTTCGAGACAGACCTTGGTCACCACTCTTTTTTCTTTTACTGATACATCCCTTATTGTCTTTCTGTATGTAAACAATAATGTAAATATTATTATTTTTTGTCAATTTACTCTCCAGGTTGGTGGATCCCATGGACTCAGTGAGGGAGCTCACCACTACCGCTGTTCCAGGCAGTGTCCTAGAGCTGAAAACACTTGGTCAGTTTTGGATACAACTGGGGAGCTGTGATCAGCACTTTGCCCAAGTGGCCTCACCTGCAAAGCGAACAGTAGTCTCACGAGGGATGGGAAGGGAAGATTCGGATGGATAGGCAAGGAAGAGGGAGGGAGGCAGCCGTGGCCTTACAGTAGGTTCCATCCTGGCATTTGCCCGAAGACGAAGTGGGAAACCACGGAAAACCACTTCGAGGATGGCTGAGGTGGGAATAGAACCCCCTCGACTCATTTGGACCACCCGAGGCTGAGTAGACCCCGTTCCATTCCTCATACCACTTTTCAAATTTCATCGCAGAGCCGGAAATCGAACCCAGGACCTCCGGGGCGGCAGCTAACCACGCTGACCGCTACACTACGGAGGCGACAACGTAAATATTAATTTCTTAATATTGTGAATTGACAAAGCAACAATAAATAATAAATTACTTGATGTAATCTGCCAACTTAAATAGTGTACCACAAATATAAAATAAAATACAAAATGCAAAAGAAAGATAAAGAAAATAATTTAAAAAGACCAAGGTAGGTTCCGATGACGGTAACTTCCATTTCTACCGTCAATACGCGAGCCACTACGCCACGGAGACGAGCCGGGGACGTGTGTGGGAATAAGACTACAAAAGGTTGAGGATTGATTTTAAACGTTCAATTTTGAGCACAATAAGGCCCATCGGCAAAATCGCTCAAACAGGGGTAAAATATTTGTTATGAAGAGCAAACCCAACAAATTTGAACACTTTTCTAATAAAACACAAGGTGACCTCTCCTTGTTAGTAATAATAATAATAATAATAATAATAGTAATAATATCGTATGGCCTCGGTGCCGGGTACAATCCTTGTTATTTGACACCCAGAGGGTAGCTTGCATGTCGAATTTCGTTGTTCCTTAAACACTATGAAAGTCAAGTTGGTTAGATATCTAAGCTCCTTGAACACTATAGCGCTTTCTAGTAGAGAAATGATGAACTTTGTGTGGGCGGAAACTACCGAGATTAATTTTGCCATTATGAACACGGCCTACTGAATTCAAATGGGTTCTTTGACATACGAACATCGTAAGATATGGTGTCGTAATTCTTGCCGCCTTTCAAAAAACCCTTACCACGGCCAGGAGTGAACCTGAAAGCTTGGTGTTAGTAGACCGTCCTTGTTAGTAATTTGGGATTAGCTTATTTGTAAATATGAAAAGTTATTCATTTAAAAAAATAATCGGCGAACTGGATTAATATTACCATTTTAATGAACTGCTTGATTTTCAGTCTTGTCGGTACAAGGTTCCACAACTATTTTTACCTGTTATTAAGAAATTGACATTATGACGATGATTCACAAAGAAAAGTAAATTTATGGACAAAATCTCTGAATAAAAAACTTCGCCTATTCATGCCATAAAGGTAGGCCAAATATAGCCTGCCCAGCAGTTTCAGAGAAGCCAAATAAAGAATATCACGAAGCTAGTAAGAAATTAAACGAAAATTGCAGAGGAGGGGGTACCGTACGTCTCTTCATCACCTGGTGACAGGGAGGTAATGAAATAAGAAGTCTCAAGCTACTTCCCCCTCACCCCTCCCCAGGAATTAATCCTTTTGGCGCCCATGGACGGACCTTGGAGCCCTGCAAGTTACAGATGTCATATTTTAGTTCCAATGAAATACTTATCAGTACCGGTATCGGTAGCCTAGTAATTGTAAAGCACTACCCAAAATGCGCTGTCGGCAGACGGTAGTGGGCAGACAGCAGACTGTAGTTGAAGGCTGACCCGTGCTCTCTTATGGCGTCATTCACAATGTGAAGTTGCTTGTCGGTAGTGGATAGTGGACAATCGACAGCGTGTAGTCGGCTGTCGCCAATTTTATCTTTGACAGCCAACTGCATATTTGAGAGCCAATGAGAAAAGATCACAAGATGGCGTCACTTTGTCGTCATCAGCTGTGTAGTTGACTAGTTGTATTCACGGTATATTCTTCGCATAATTACAGTATATAAAATATGATGACTGGGATAGAAGATATATTAATTGATCTTGTGAGAGAACGCCGTTGGATGAATGACATGAGTGAGCCCAAGTATCTAAAAGGAAACTGTTCATTGATTATAATGTTTTCCTTTGTGGCAAATGTAATGCAGCGGAAAGTAACGCTGAATGAGAGCTCATCGTACGAAAACATTTTCTAAAGTAGGGTCTACCGGTACTGAAATTAGCCAAAATACATTTTGTAATGACGAAAAATAAATTAGGAAATGATGTAGTAATAGATTGAACGTGTTGGGAGCCATCGGGCGTTCAATCAAAAATAACCAGTTACACAAAAACAATTCTGTTCAAAAAGCAGTAGGCCTAATTCAGAGTTGGATTTGTTATTAATTATTTACAAAAGGGGATACTGGATGTACGAGTATTTTTCTTCAATTTTAACAATGCTGTACCAGTTAGCAGCAATAAAAATAAACCGTACCGCTCCCAAGTCATGCATCCTTGCAAATTTTAGGTTAGGTTGTCGACAACGACAACCTTCTCAAGGAATAAATGAAAGTCAAGTTATTATTTACTCCTAGCATTTTCACGACTGCGCATTGTTTGTGGCTATGTTGTGAACTACCGACTTCTGACTTCGTCTGCCGTCTACCGTCTGCCCACTACCGTCTACAGACAGCGCATTGTGTGTAGACCTTAAGTGAATGAGAATTCGTAAAAAACAATAGATTTATTAACGTGATGACACCATTTAGAATTGATCACAAGTTTAAGATATCTGGTCAGGGATATTAATCAGTTAGCTATGTAAGTTATCTGTCCCACTTATACTACCATTTGTAACTTACTTTGTCCACTTGGACAAACAGAGTAACTTCTCTCCTATTGAGAAACATTTATATATATATATCAGGTGGTAGGGTGTTAGCACACTAGGTTAGCACAACAGATATTAATATGGGAATCTAACTACTCTGAATAAACTTATGATTGATTGTAAGAAAAGATTGTATTAGATATGAACTGACAAGGATTCTCGCCTTACACAAACTATTTACACTGGCTATCATTTTCCTTTGGCATTGACGAGACATGTGACCGGTATAGAATAACTGGGTGTTGGCGACAGGTGTAGGCTACTCACGTAACAGAAGATTCTTGCAGATCGTCTTGGCTTTTCTCGAAGGATTATAATTTCGTGTAGCTTTCAATTTCTGTCTGTTATTGCATGGATATATATCTAGCAGCGTCTCCAAATGCATTTAGTACAGATACTTTATATAACATAACCGTAAAAACCTTACACGTGTCCGTCCAATATTAGTTATATATAGTATTTACCAGTGGTACACATACTACCACGGTAATAATACTGCTTGTTGCTGACCGCATGCCGTAACCTAACAAAGGTATGTGTGGTTACAAAAATTCGTAGAAGCGAATATGATTACTGGTTTGATACATGAATTACTTATACCGCGAGCACAATGGTACTTCCATCATATCTAATCCACTCTCGGCTAGGCCTAATGACGTTATCTCACAACCGTTCAGTTCAGAACCACGAAATCAAGTATAGGCCTACTCTAGGCTAGTCCGGATGACTTCGTAATGCAACCAAAGAATACAATCGTTCACTTCAGGAACTCATAATCAAGTGAAGTCTCTACTCGCTTGCCATCACCCGCGTCATCTAAGAATTATAACCTCCAAACCAGACAATAACTTGAGAACAATCTCGAACTCTCAACAAATCCATGAAAAAAACTTGCAATATAACCTCTGTCACTGATCTTGGCCAAGCGCAAAGCCTCACTACCAAAAGAGATCCTAAATTCGGATTGGAACTTCCGTATTGCCACATATGCTGGTACTGGGAGACACAAAGCTTGTACATGTGATGACATTTTCTTTCAATGAAATAAAAGTCCCTAGACGGAATCCTTGTAATACACAATTATGTACTTAATAACTACAATCCTATAAACTAAAATGATGGGGATGAATGATGGACACAAAATAAAATGATATGAAACATGATAGCCTAACTTGACTTGTACACAAGTCTCAGAGTTGCGGGTTGGAGTGTACTATTGTAACCTGGAACAGTTACAATAACGCCCCTCTGGGATTCACACAAGTGAAACGAATGTGAATCACAAACACTCAGAAAACACAAACAAAACACAAAGAAATTCCCTGACATACATAAAAACAGACCCTGGAAAACATCTTTACACAGTTACACATCTCACATTCTCATTCTTTCAAATGTCAGTTGTGTCCTTACTCTCTCTGTCAGCACTCAATTAAATTAGCGTCTTATATGTACACTTAATATCTTCATCTCAATGTGAGACTCTAACAAATTCTTATGATGTCGTGAGCCATGGTACCACCTGCACAGGATTTACCATTACCATGCTTACCTTCTCTTTCACTCGCACTTATCACTTGCCATCTGGCCTCTTCGTCACATTTCTTGAGTCTATCATACCATCACTGTCCTTAGAACTAGATTACAAAAAATCCATGCCATTTCATATAGTAGAATGATATCTACGCAAATTCCTTATGTTATGAGTGTTGATTGACTTAACGTCCTGGTCCGTTAAACTATATGCACACTCACCAATACGTTTCACCACCTTAAAAGGCCCCTGAAATAGATGAAAAAACTTCCCCATCTCCTTATCTACAACTGAAGACGGATGTGGAACCCTCAGAAGCACCTGATCTTCTACTTCAAAAGAATCAGACTTTACCCGTTTCTGCTGGCGCCTACGCTTATTCCCTGCCTTGATTAAGGTGTACCTAGCCAGCTGGATACAAACATCCTTCCCAATTTCCTCTCCCGTGACCAAACCTAGCATTCTAGCAAGCTCATTGGTAGGCTTCCTACCATACTGAATTTCATAGGGAGTACATTTCACACTCTCATGGAACGTACTATTGAACCATTGTTCAATATCTCACAACTTGGAGAACCACGCATTGTGGCGATTGCTCACATAGGTGCGAAATACTCGTCCTAATTCTTTCATAACTCGTTCGGACAAATTCCCTTGAAGATATCGAATAGATGAGAATATGTGCTTGATACCCAATTCACTCAACTTGGTTTTCCATATCTTAGAGGTGAATTGGCTACCATGGTCTGATAGTATCCTGAGAGGCACCCCAAACTCAGGTACATACTTATCAGTGATCTGTCGGACACAACCCTTCCCGGTCGCTTTTCTCAGGGGATACAGTTTGACAAGTTTACTGAATGCGTCAACAACCACGAAGATATACTGATATCCAAACTGAGCTTTAACCAATGGACCATACAGATCGACACAGAGTAAATCCCCTGGTATTTCCGTGATCACCATTTGCCGAGGTCCCTTAAGAAACCTCGTCGGGCATTTACACCGTTGACACGAGTCACAACTTGCCAGAACTTTCCTAATCTGCCTTCCCATGTTCTTCCAAATAAAATGCTGCTGAACAGCGAAAAGAACCTTGTTTGATCCAAAATGCCCCAAAGCCTTGTGATGATACCAAATCATTGTTACCTGCAATGAGCTTGGCACACACACTCTCCATGCACCTTCATGGCACAGCCTAGCCAAGAAACCACACTCCAACTTCTACCAATACTTTCCAACCTTAATTCTACTATCCACATCCATACCTCTCAACTGAGTCAAGATCTCACCCAAGACCTCATCCTTCTCCTGATCTACAAGCAGATTCCTTAAGCAGCGTATCTCATCATCACACTCGCTTACCTTGGTTACGCAGATTACAACACCTTCTTGTACCTCCAGTACCTGATGACCCTCATCACCCCCAATATTTCTACTCATGAAGTCAGCTACAATGTTCTCAGTACCCTTAATGTGCCTTACCTCAAAGTCATATTCGCTTATAGCTAATATCCACCTTGACATCCTGTTCGAAGTGAGCTTGCAGGATCCAATAAACAGTAATGCATGATGGTCAGTCAGTATCTGCAACTTACTGCCCAACACATAACTCCCAAATTTCCCTAGAGAGTATACGATTGCTAACATCTCTATTTCAGTAATAGTATACCTCTTCTCCGCCATGCTTAGCCCTCTGCTTGCTAATGAGACAATCCCTAGATTGTCCTCACTATCCTCTTGACACAAAATGCCTGAGATGCCTTGCATGCTCGCATCAGTCATCAAAATGTAGGGACAATCCAGACGAGGATACCTAAGCATGACAGTCTCTACAAAGCCTCTCTTCAACTCCTTAAAAGCCTCATCGTGCACCTGGGTCCATACCCACTTCGTACCCTGTTTCAGCAATTCCCTAAACGGTCCTACAAGACAGGAATATCTAACTATGAATCTGCGAAAATAATTAAAAACCCCTAATATTGATCTCAATTGTTTGGCGTTACGTGGTGTAGCGGTGTTGTGAATCTTGTCTAATCGTGACTGTTTGGGAGACACCCCTTGTGTTGTGATGGTATACCCTAAAAATGTAATAGATGTTGTGCAAAACAGAGACTTCTTAAGTTTAATTGTAAATCCCCCGTCCCTTAATTTCCCCAAAACAATATCTAAGTGATCCAGGTGTTCCTTTAATGTGTAAGATGCAACAATTAAATCATCTATGTACATTGTCACAAACTCGTGTGTGTCCCTCCCTAACACTAGATTTAAGGCCCTAATCAGCGCTGAGCTGCTGGTCTTTGTTCCGAAAGGAACGACCCTGAATTGGTACAAACCACTCTTAAAACTAAACGCAGTCAACTTCCTGTCCTGTTCTCTCAACGGTACCTGCCAAAATGATGCACTCAGATCCATAGTGGAAAACCATTGCTTACCATTGAATTTCTGAACCAGTTCCTCAATGCATTCTGGCCTTTGTTGGTCGGCAGATATCCTAGAATTGAGCTGCCTGGCGTCAATACACAACCTGACCGAGCCATCACTCTTCCCAACCACAACTAAGGGATTCAGATATGCACTAGTTGAATGTTCAATAATACCCTGATTCAGCATAATGCCTATTTCTTTCTCCACAGCATTAGCAAATCAGTGAGGTATCGGGTTCTTGGGTCCAGAAAATGGAGAATGATCCACAATTTCGAATTGATGCGTATAGACATGTGTTAGCCCTGGCTTGTCACGGAAATCTTCTTGGTTTACTTCTAAAACCTCTAACAAACTATCCCTCTCCTCAACACTTAAAACACTCTTATTCACCGCCTGCTGGAGTTGATCACACTTATCACCATCCACAGCAATGTGACATAAATCCACAACTTCCTCCTCATCGTCAGGCTTACCTTCTGACAACTCCCCTACCGTGACCTCAGTAACACATACCTTTACTGTCTTATCTACACTCTTGCAACTCATTCCCATCTCCTGGCTTATATTCCCCCTCACAAAGTTGATAACACCCCGGTCAAAATCAATAACAGCACTATGCTCGTTAAGCCAGTCTATCCCCAAAATCATTTCATAAATTAGGTTAGGAATTACCAAGCAAGTCTTGTGGTCAACTTCATTACCAAACCTCATGGGCAACAATACCTGCTTTCCCACTCTTTGGGATTTATTACCAACAGCAGTTACCACATATGTCGTCTAAACTGGAATTTCTTCCAACTTACCACCGTCCTTGATTAAAGTATCATAAAATCCTTTACTGATTACACTTCTCTCACTCCCTGTATCCACCAATGCCTGCACACTCTTACCTAGTATGCTCAACTCAACAGTTGACATAAAACCCTCCTTCTCCCCGATACACGAGAACTCCTGCTGGTCAGCTAGCAGATCCTCCCGACTCATAAGCATAAAATCCTCCTCACCCACAATAACACATTGCCTGACTTCATTTCTTACGGACTGCCTGACTGACTTCCCTGCACAGCCCGTTCGGAGTTCAAAGCTCCTTGACCACCTTGTTCTTGTCTCCTCTGGTTCACCTGTACTCTTTCGTTACCACCTTCCTGACGCCCCAACCTCTCTGATAGTTCTCCTGTCTTTGCTGATAATCTCTTGGCCCCTGATTAAATCTACCCCTATCAAACTCCTGATTATTCCCCCTATTGCCCCTAAATTCCTGTTTGACCTCTGGCCTCTCCATATGCTGCTTGCCTAAAGTGTCAAAGCTCGTAAGAAGCTCTTCCAACTCTTCTACCGTCCTAACCTTCTGCTTACAAGCTGCCTCCTGAATTCTAGATGGGAAGTGCTTCAACATGACCCTAACCACATCACTGTCAGAGGTCAGCCCATCCAAATTCTTCCAAATAAGTACATGGGCCAAAAAATATTGTCAGGGATACCCCTTCTCTCTCCTTAAATTTCCCAAAAGTTAATTTTTCCCTTTCCCTTGACTGTACCCCCTCCCCCCAGAACTTAGTTTTGAATTTATCCCTGAATTCCCTTAAACTATTCATGTTAGGCCTGTATATTTGGAACCATGCCTTTACATCCCCTTGAAATGAATTAGACAAGATCTCCAACACTGTTTCCCATTCGACTACTCCGTCGTCTAAATCCTTGCTGAATTTCTTCTCAATGGTTTTCAGAAACTCCATAGGATTGAACTGCCTTGAATTAAATTGTGGCAGACCAGGGTCTCTGAGTTGCAAACTAGATGGCATCACAACCCTTTGACTCATCGGTCTTTCTTTCAACTCTCTCCTGACCATTATCAGCTCTTCCTGCAGTTTTTCGTTTTTCTCGGTCAATGCCACCTGCCTCCCTCTCAGACCCTCAATCGTCCCCAACTTATTTTCAACGGCGCCTACCCTATCTAAATATTCCCTCTTATTCATACTCACAGTGTTGCATATCTCTTCACACTTTCCCGTTACATTGTGTACCTCTGCCCTTGAATTAGCTATCTCTGACTTAATTTTCTTTATTTCTACATCTTGCTGATTCTGAAGGCCTTCCATCCCATCTAGCCTACTTGTAATCCTATCCTGATTCCCCTGAATTTCTGCCCTGATTTCCTCTCCCAGTTTGCTAATTTTCCCACTTAATTCCAGGTTCATACCCTCCATTCTACTGTTAAGTACAGACTTATGGTCCTGTATTTCTTTGCTGAGACTCTCTATCCTTGTGTTCGTGGTCCTGTTGCTCTCCTGAATTTCCTTACTTACAAATTCCTTCACTTCTACTATCTGTTTGGTCACTGACTCTACCTTCTCATTTACAGAGCCTACCTGCTCCTTAATCTCCTTACTCATAGACTCCTTCACTTCTACCATCTCGTTACTCATAGACGCCTTCACTTCTACCATCTCCTTACTCATAGATTCTCCTTGCTTCTTAATCTCTCCTTTTATTTCACTCAGTAGCATTTGGATCAAACTATCGTTTATAACCCCCCCCCCCCACTTACATTTAAGTAACTACCTTCAGCGATCAGCTGCGACTCAGTGGTAACAATGGTAACATATGTTCCCACTGTCTTTTCCACATCTTCCTCACTGCCACTTCCCCCCGTTTCCTGATTACCTGGCATTTTACTGTTTGATTTACTCACAACCCTGGATCTTAATTCTAAAATGTCTAATGTGGACATACCCCTTAAAACAAAACAAATTACTGTGAACTCTACTAGTCCTAAGGTGTCTATCGGTTGTGTGCATATGTGCCCTGATAATCTCTGTTATGCTTCCCTATTCTATCACCACGTTGAGGCGCAATATTGTAAGTTATCTGTCCCACTTATACTACCATTTGTAACTTACTTTGTCCGGTTGGACAAACAGAGTAACTTCTCTCCTATGGAGAAACATTTATATATATATATATATCAGGTGGTAGGGTGTTAGCACACTAGGTTAGCACAACAGATATTAATATGGGAATCTAACTACTCTGAATAAACTTATGATTGATTGTAAGAAAAGATTGTATTAGATATGAACTGACAAGGATTCTCGCCTTACACAAACTATTTACACTGGCTATCATTTTCCTTTGGCATTGACGAGACATGCGACCGGTATAGAATAACTGGGTGTTGGCGACAGGTATAGGCTACTCACGTAACAGAAGATTCTTGTAGATCGTCTTGGCTTTTCTCGAAGGATTATAATTTCGTGTAGCTTTCAATTTCTGTCTGTTATTGCACGGATATATATCTAGCAGCGTCTCCAAATGCATTTAGTACAGATACTTTATATAACATAACCGTAAAATCCTTACACGTGTCCGTCCAATATTAGTTATATATAGTATTTACCAGTGGTACACATACTACCACGGTAATAATACTGCTTGTTGCTGACCGCATGCCGTAACCTAACAAAGGTATGTGTGGTTACAAAAATTCGTAGAAACGAATATGATTACTGGTTTGATACATGAATTACTTATACCGCGAGCACAATGGTACATCCATCATATCTAATCCACTCTCGGCTAGTCCTAATGACGTTATCTCACAACCGTTCAGTTCAGAACCACGAAATCAAGTATAGGCCTACTCTAGGCTAGTCCGGATGACTTCGTAATACAACCAAAGAATACAATCGTTCACTTCAGGAACTCATAATCAAGTGAAGTCTCTACTCGCTTGCCATCACCCGCGTCATCTAAGAATTATAACCTCCAATCCAGACAATAACTTGAAAACAATCTCGAACTCTCAACAAATCCATGAAAAAAACTTGCAATATAACCTCTGTCACTGATCTTGGCCAAGCGCAAAGCCTCACTACCAAAAGAGATCCTAAATTCGGATTGGAACTTCCGTATTGCCACATATGCTGGTACTGGCAGACACAAAGCTTGTACATGTGATGACATTTTCTTTCAATGAAATAAAAGTCCCTAGACGGAATCCTTGTAATACACAATTATGTACTTAATAACTACAATCCTATAAACTAAAATGATGGGGATGAATGATGGACACAAAATAAAATGATATGAAACATGATAGCCTAACTTGACTTGTACACAAGTCTCAGAGTTGCGGGTTGGAGTGTACTATTGTAACCTGGAACAGTTACAGCTACAAGAATTAATGGTACCGGTAGCTTAACCGTGAGGGGTAACACATTTACTGCTCTCATAATTATTTGGTTGTAGCTAATCGAAATAAGGGTCAGTAGTTTCATCGTACCGGTATGAGTTCATTGAAAGTTTGCGTTAACCTTGTCAATGCCGTTCCGGTACTACATCTTGAAATATGAACGGCTCGTTGTGTGGACTCGTGTGTTGCTGCAAACCCATGTTATCAAGGAATGTTGTGTCTATTAGCCATAATAACTTGTGTGTAACCGGTACGGTATCTAGGTTGTCTGTAAAGGTAGGCGTACTATACCGGTACCGTATATGCATTTGTAGGGGAGACAAGGATTGGAAAGGAGGTAGCCATGGCCTTAATTTAGGAACCATCATTTTTCTTGACAGGGCTAGCGGGATATTATCCAACCCTCAGGTACTGGTAGCTTAAATTGTTTAAAAAAATAAACCTGTAACAATTCCATGTTGGAATACATGAAATGCCCTGTAGGGACATGAAAAACTTTAGGTACCGTACCGTATGTTACGGTACCGGTATTTATAAAATGTTTTACCTCAGTAGTAAATGCTCAGTGCCCTGTGCAGATCAGTTTATCAATTTACGCCAACTAATTGTCGAGAATACAGCCTTACGAGGAGTAGCGAACTGCGGGCTACCTGTCTTTTTAGGAAGCGCATCTGCGCCTCTTTACTACAGGAGCTAAAATGTCACACATATCCTCCCTATGAAGGCTTCCAAAAGAGGGTATATTGGCTTTCACGGCCACTGAATTATATCTCAGCATTTTTCTAGGTTTATGCTGTGTCTTGTGTGGGGTTTCGCCTGGGAACACTAAGCTGACTAATCAGCGGGCTCTTGGTGTCCGTGCCCGGACCCCCACAGCAGTAGCGAACTGCGTGCTACCTCCCTTTTTTATGAAGCGCATTTGCACCACTCTACTGCGGGAGCAAAAAACTCTAGCAATCTTAACCTCCCTATGAATCCTTCCAAAAAGTTGGTATATTGGCTTTCACTGCCAGTGAATTAAAAATCAGCAATTTTTCTAGGTTTTTGCCGTGTCTCATGTGAGGTTTCTGCAAGGAACACCAAGCTGGCTTATCAGAGGGACCCCCACAGCAGTAGCGAACTTTTTTATGAAGCGCATCTGCTCCTTTTTAATGCTGGAGCTAAAAACACTAGCACCCTTAACCTTCCTTTGAAGGCTTCCAAGAAGATGGTGTCCTTGGTGGGTTTTCGCCTCGGAACACCAAGCTGCCTCATGAGGTTAATGCTGCTTTAACTTTTATCTCCCGCAGTATGGAGGTGAGCATGCGCTTCTTAAAAATGGGAGATAGCGCCTAGTTCGCTACTCTTCTGGCGATCCAAGCACGGACACCAATAGCTCGCTGATGAGACGCGGCATAAAACTAGAAAAATTGCTTAGATATAATTCACTGGCCGTGAAAGTCAATATAGCATCTTCTTTGGAAGCCTTCATTGGGAGATTATGGCTGCTTGAGCTTTTAGCTCCCGCAATGAAGATGCGCAGATGCGCTTCATCAGAAGGGAGGTGGCGCACAGATTGCTACTCCTGTGGGGTTCTGGGCACGGACAGCAAGAGCCCGCTGATGAGCCAGCTTGAAGTTCCTAGGCGAAACCCACACAAGACGTGGCATAAACCTAGAAAAAAAAACCTGATGTTTAATACACTGGCCGTGAAATCCAATATAACTTACCAATGTTTATTATGTTTCCTTGTTCCTGATACAAAGCTACACAGCATTTCGTACACCAATTTCATAAGTACATGGTTGCGTCCCTGGTGTAGACAGTGCAACATTGATAGAAGTTAGGTACACACCGTAATACGACTAATTGCATACGCATCGGACCTTAGCGTAAAATTGCTTCCACCTCAATGCATTTTCCAACTCTGTGAATGAACGATTGATGTGTCCGTAAGAGCATGTCTCTTTCAATACTTGTACGAGTATTCCGTATCCGCGTCTTCATGTTGTCCGGTGTTGTTGGGTTTTCACAATGCACTCGATATTTCAGATAAACCCATAAGAAAAAGTTCGGGGAAAGAAGGTTATATAATGGGACCTATCCATCGATCGTGGTTATTGTTATTTAAAGCATCCCGATCAGGGCATTCCTGGAATTCGTTCATACTTGACGTTATTATGTGCGTTGGTGTACGAACAAGTGCAAAGTGCTTTATACAAAAGTTGTTAAGGTTGGTATGAGGAATAAGGAAAAAAAATGAATGTTGGTTCCCATTTATAAACGTCACGTGACCATCAAATTAGCATTTAAACGTTCTCCAAATAAAGCACAACATATAGCATATTCTTTCTCCCTGAATACCACGTAACTTTCATTATAAACATTTCTTTATACAACGAATTTCAAGTGTAAATAACACATTAACGCAACACGATATTCACAAATTTATTGCGCAGTTTAAAATAGCAATATTTGCCATTTGCAGCATATATACATACACACTAGGTTTTGAAAATAATGTCGCCCAAATGTCGACCGCCCCTTTCGATGCACTTCTGAAGTTCCGCATGACCCTCCTAGTCATGTCTAGTGGTATTGCATCGAAACTTTCAGGGCGAGTAGTGTTCGCGGCTTACATTGGAAGAAGCGAGCCTTCAGGTATCATCAGCGAAAGAAATCGCAAGGCGCAAGATCAGGGGAACGGGCTGGCCATGGAACGTCACCCCGTAAGGAAATTAAACGTTCTGGAAACATCTCTCTGAGGAGATTGCGTAAAGGCATGTATCACTTCACGGATATTCTCTGGTGTTCCAACGGTACGAGGCCTATCAGGCGGTTTCGTTTTATCACTTGAACCAGTTCCTCTCAAATTATTCACCCATACCAGAATGGTATTCCTGCTTGGAACTTTCGCATGTCTATGTAACCTAAAGCGTCTACGAAATAAACGCTGTGTTGTGGTAACAGAGTCAGCATTTTTGAACTATACCTTTCAATCACGAAACCTCGCTGCTCATCACTCCATGCTATGCTAGCGACTGACTAGCCCTGACAAGGCGATGCACGTGTTCTCCCCGGCCTCGCGCACATCGACAATAACACCTGCTTAAGCCAATACAGGTGTTAGATCTCGAATCTATGTAACAACAAGTAGTTCCGTGAAGAACTATACAGCCTATTTTCATATATCCTACTTATATTAACTGCCACTAACAACATACAAAATTTCAGTTTGATTGCGGTAATAGATTCGTAGATATTGAATACCGACTAAATATTTCGGATGGTCGCCATGTTGGATTTTATATATGTAGGTCCTAGAGTTATATACTGTTACATGAAGATTATTGTGTACGTGTAGCATTCAAACTTCAGTCGCATGATTAGGAAACAAGAGATTTTAAAATTTCGCACAGCTGCCATCTTGTGGTTATAGAAACAATTGAAATAAATTAGATGCCAGTGGATTAACATTCGTAAAAGGATTTACTGTACCAAGTTTCACTGCACTCGCATGGTTAAATTGCGAGAAATGTCCATGTGAATATTTATATTTCGCGTCGCCGCCATGTTGGATTTGTGATCACCAGGTTATTTAAAGTCCTATAGGAGAACTTACGTTCATAGTCCCTATGAACATTAAAAAATCAGTTTGATTCCTATAATAGATTCGTAGATATTCAGAGTCGTCTGAATATTTCGGATGGTCGCCATGATGGATTGTTAAATGTATAGGCCATAGAGTCATGTACCATTGAAGGAAAATTATTGCGTAGGTTCATTGATCAAACTTTCACTTCGATTGCTTGATTACGACAAAAAATTAAAAACTTAATTTCAAAATTTGCACAGCCGCCATCTTGAGGTTATGTAAACAATTGAACTAAATTAGATACCAGTGCATTACAATGTGTATAAATATTTCCTGTACCAGATTTCATTGCGTTTGAAATATTAAATCGCGAGAAAGGTCTAATTAAAATTTTCAAATCCGCTTGGCCGCCATGTTCGTTTTGTAGTTAACCGCTTTTTAAAAGTCTTGTAGGTAAACTTCCAGTAGTGCCCTTTATCTCCGTATAAAATTTCAGGGTGATACAGCTAATAGTTTCAGAGATATAGAATGCCTGGTGAATATTTCGCTCATCCGCCATCTTGTGGTTATATAAACAATTGAACCAAGTTAGAAGTCGGTGCATTACAATATGTATAAACATATACTGTAACAAGTTTTATTGCGTTTGGTTGGTTAAATCGCGAGAAACATCTATTTAAAAGTCGCAAATTCGCGTGGCCGCCATGTTGGTTTTGTAGTTACCAGTTTTTCAAAAGTCACATAGGTGAACTTCTAGTAGTTTCCTTTATCACTGTAATAAATTCCAGGGTGATATCTGTAAAAGTTTGGGAGATATTGAATGCTGGTGAAATATTTCGCACAGCCGCCATGTTGGATTGGTGAGACATAACAAAATTTGAAGGGCATGGTCGAGGTCGCCCGGGATAGTACTATGAACTTACAGAGTTTCAATGAAATCGCTCCAGCCGTTTAGAATTTATTAGGGGGACACACACACACACACGGACAAAAGGTGATCTCATAAGCCTATTTCTTCAAAATTGAAAATGGGCTAAAAATGGCAAACACTGCTCTTTTAAACTGCACAATAAATTTGTGAATATCGTGTTGCGTTACTGTGTTATTTACGTTTGAAATTCGTCAGTTATTTCTGCCGCACCATGTACAACGCTAATTTCTTTGGATATTATACAGTCTCATTTTACGTGGTCCATCCTGTATATGAGCCAACGGCTTGATAATTTTGAAACACAGGATTCTATGAGATCACCACCGTTAACCAACATTGGGCGTGACCATAACTTGGATGGGTAACCGGTTCTGCCTAAGAGCTCAAAACTCTTCATAATATATATATATATTGAGCTATTCCTTCCTTTCTTATCCTCAATTTCAGGGCACCTGGGAGACTTCATTTGAGGTTATTGTAAAGTATATATAAGGAGCGGATGTCAATGATTATTCAAAATAACTAAATTTGGGCTGAAAGACTGGGGCACGAATAAGGGATTCGATAATTCTGAAACTAAGATGAGAGGCATCAAGATATGTGGGAAGAAGATTATGTAAAATAACCGATTTTACGTAAATCCTGGAAGAATATTGAACACTCCCTCTCAAAATGTGTGCACTGAAACTTGCTAAATGAGATGTTATTAATACATGCCCACCTTTTCCTGTTTTCTTCATCCCCAATCTTCATGAAGTGCGTTAAATTCTCCCCCAATTGTATGTGATCCAAAGTTTTTGCAGTGTGAGAAAGAGAGGATCATTGGCGCCGATTATAATGCACGCTTAGAGGGCAGTTTATGTTGGTAACATTCATGTGAGCAAGGCAAATTGAGAGAGTGTAGGTGCGTGGAACTGGGAAGGGAAAAGGGAGAACAGTATATTGGAGGCCGAAGCGGATTAAAGTCAGGATACCACCACAATGAACGCCATCGATATGTTCAATGTTGCCATGTTTCCTGAATAATGAATGAAGTTCATTGATCAGTTGGAAAAGGAAGCCTACCAATTTTCATTGACCATGCTCCTTCCATTCCATTACCTAAGTTCTTTCGGAGGCTGTGAAGGGGGTTATTTCTGGGATTGCCATATATAAGAAGGACAGGTCCATAAAAATATATATATATATACTTTCTTATTTAAAAGATATTGACACTGGACATTATTGGCAAGTAGATTTATGATTTGTGATATCACGTGGCGTACCCGTGGTTAGTAGCAGAATATGAAGTCTAAACACCCAAGTCTGGGATGTGAACTCTGAAAACAGAACGTCCAATCTGTAAACAGTTTCTTGTCTATTGCAAATCAAGGTAATGAAAGGCAGATGAAAGGTAACTTATTCTTCGATTACGTCAGTGCACATTTACAATTTTTGTGTAAGATATAATTTTACCTATGTAATGTATTTGTGAATCAAATATTTTCTGTGCAGGATGATACTGATCTCTCTGATGATACTAAATTGAAGAATTTTCTATTCCTGATATTGTTCCATGCTTCAAGATAGAAACACCATCTTCAGTGAGTGGTGAACATTTGGAAGAGGTAAGTTACCTTATTGTATTACTAATTGTTCCAACTCATAAAATACCTCATTGTCATTTTCTTCTCAGCATTGCTATTTAGGGATTCCAGAATGGTGTATTCCGACATTATCTTTGCCAGATGGAAGCTGTGGGCTACTAGGTTGTGTATTGTACATAAAGTACAAGCCGTTTTGATGGATGGTGCGGCATTATGATGTCTGACAAATATTGGACTCAGACCGATTACCTCCCTCTATATATGCTGTTGCCCAATACACTTAGCTAATGGAGGGTAGGTCTTAATTCTCATAGGCGAAGGGTATATTATGCGAAGCCAGCATATCCTTAGCACAATCACGTTGTATTAGTTCCCCGGTGTGAAGTTTGTAATTTTATGTACCGGTATTTTAATGGTCTAGGTGTACCAAATGATGCTGGGTCCATCAACTTACCTTATTCTAAACAGGGGACTGGTGCTAGATCCCTACGTAATCTTCCCCCATTAACGCAGTTGACCGAAATTTTGAATGGTTATAGACTGACACACATTTCATTTGAGACTGTTTTGCCTCCAGTATAGTCTGCAAACCTCTGTTTGCGAAGAAGTTGCTTCCATGAACCTCTATTAGTAGTTTTCATCACAGCCTCTTTTGCTTCTACACCTCTCGCTTTGGTATCGTTCAACATTGAATCTAACCAGGTCTACCTGTACTTCTCTTACCCTCTACAGCCTCAGTCATTAACCTCTTAGGTAATCCCTCCACCCCCATTCTCTTCACATGACCGCACCATCTGAGTCTGCTCATACGAACAGCTTCAACTAGCGTAATCATTTCGAACTTGGCCTTTATCTATTCATTACGAGTACCTTCCTGCCATTGCTCCCGTCTGTTTGTCCCCATTCGTGCTACTCTATAATCAGTTACCTCAAGCTTATGTATCACATATCCTGAATCTACCCAGCTCTCACTTCCATACAGCAAAGTCGATCTAGGGAGAGTTTAATCGCTGTAACTTCTTTCTTGCATAATACTGTAGATCACTACTGAGATCTCACTGTACTGGATTTTATACACCTCGATTCTATTTATATAGGTAACTTTTTTAGTTTTGGCAAGTATGTTATAAATTGATAAATAACACACCTACATGGTTCCAAGTTTCATAGGCCCTCAATGTAGTCTCAGCACTGCGTACAACGTGTTCCCAGCGATGCGGAAACCGTTGGATTCCGTTGGCACTGCCCAATCTATCGATGGTGCGAAGATAGTGCTTGGCAGCCTGCACAACATCTCCAATTGTAGGCTAGCGGTTCCCGCGCAGTGGCTCCTTCATCTTCGGGATGAGATCAAAGTCACAGGGACTTAAGTCGGGAGAGTAGGGGGGATGATAGAGCACCTACCAGTTCCAGCGACACAACTCCTGCTGTGTGTGCCCTAGCCTTGTCATGCAGAACGATGGGCGGAGTATCCATGTGGTGTCGCCGTTTCCTTCTCAGAGCTGCTAGGAGATGATCTTGCAGAATCGAACAATAGTACGCTGCATTAACGGTTTGCCCTGGGGGAATGGTATGTTTTATGATCACACCATCCCAATCATAGGCAAGAATCAACATTACCTTCACACAGGTGGGGGTTTGTCGAACTGTTTGTTTTCGTGGTGATCCGTAGTGCCGCCACTCATTCGATTGGCGTTTCAACTGTGGCTCATAAGATTTCGCCCACGTCTCGTCAATGGTTATGATACCCCATAAGAATTCCTCTCCTTCGCGCTCATAACGCTGCAAGTGCGTATGAGAAGCATCATGTCGCAGCCATTTCTGCATGTTGATTAAGTCTTGCGGAGCCCATTTTGACGCAATTTTCCTAATTTTCAGGCATTCCTTCAGGTTGTGGAGTACAGTCGAATTCGCCAGTCCTTTATCTTGCGCTAATTCACGAAGCGTTACGTTCCGATCCGCCTCCACTAACGCGGACATCATCTGTACATTTTCCTCACCTACTGGTGGGTGATCAGATCGATGCATGTCGTCCACAAGTTCGCGCCCATCTCGAAAGGCTGCAACCCCTCTTGCTACCGTTCTGTAAGGTAAAGAAGCTGCACCGCACGTCTCGTGCAGTCCTTGGTGCCATTCTCGAGTCGTGCGACTACTAGCACACTGAATTTTTATCCACGTTCTCTGCTCCTGCATCGAAAACATTGCGATCGTCTTGCGCGAGCGCTTGCCCACAACTACTCATTTAAGAGGCGCCACTGCATACGAATGGGGGAGGGGACGGACGAGGTCTTGTGTTCTAAGGGAGGGGTTACAGGTTATCAACTTTTGGTAACAATGGCAGAATCCAACACCGTTGGAACATAAAGCAGCAGCATTGTTGCCAAAACTAAAAGAGCAACCCTTGTACTTTTCCAACTATCATCCTGAGAGAATACACAGCCCAAGCACTTTAAATGTTCCTCCTGCCAAGAACCCATCCTACCATCAAGTCTCACTGCAGCCTGATTATCAACATAAATAGTTTTGAATAAGCCTACTTAGAATGCATTGTATTTTGTTTATAGTTTAACGTATTCAGGCATGGCACAGACATTAATAATATAACACATCTAGTATAAACTGTGCCCGAAATCCAAGTAGCGAAACTGCTACGCCAACTAGGGATCTGTATGAGTAATAGTTGTGATGTCCGACATCCACCTTATCGGGGAGGATCGCTGGACAGGAAGACATATCGAGCCTGGAGGCGAGCCGGCTATGTGACAAAGACACGAGGGAAATTATGTTATGGCGTGAAGATCACCAAATACTTGAGTTTTTAACTGAGTGTACAGAAAAAACCAACGAGAATTAACATTATAGATTAACTCATTAAATCTTACTTGAAACCGGTATCTAGGTTAGAGGCCCCTCACTTTCTGATATAGGCTCCTGAGTGGCTACCTTCATGCGGTGTTCGCTTGCTTTCTCTACTGCCTCACTAATAATGTATGTGAACCCATGAAATCTAGTAGAAGAACTAGGCAAATTCATTATATCGCATAGCATGTCACCCCCTGCCTTCCCCTTATCAATTGACCTGAGGCCATACACAAATCGATGGTGCACCTCATGTCCACCATTCACATATTTTGAGGTGGAAAACTTTGAAAAAACTATGATGCAAGCAAGGCCCTCACGAAATGCTGCCTCTTCAGGGACTGTCTCACAATCAACATTTTAAAAAAAGCACTGCACAAAAGATTTCACAGCAGCATACAAGAGCTGAACATCTATAACCTATTATCCTACTGAAATGTTTTCACTATTTGCACCATTAAAGCCGCTACCTGAATCATACTCCTTATTGAACCCATATGCCATTGGTTCATGGGCCGAATCCATCATTTATTTGGTAACAGAAGGAAGGAAAAATACAGTCCTTGGAATGACTTGCTAAGATTTTATGCAAGAGGGCTCACATAAGGTTGTGCAAGAATAAGAGTCCAGATGGCCCCAGGAAATGATATCATGCGTGACGCACGGAGAAGGAGCGATCATGGCTATAATTAGAATGAGAGGAACTTTCCGTTCGGAGTGAGCGAGATAAGGTTTCGGAAATTGATCTTACGCAGCAGTAATATGGCAACCGCGCTGTTATGCAAGAAGAGGAATAATTAGATTTAAGCCATTTGCGAACATAAAAGAAATCAAAGAAATACATCATTGTGAATTATTTTGGAATAGAGATTTTTGTGTGGGAAAAGATGGTATAATAATTGCGCAGGAAAGGAGCGCAAACGTGGCATTACGACATTAAAAGATCCCCGAGGCCCGAGGTGGTAGGGATTAAAAATCAACTGCAACACCCACGTGTCTGAAGAACAAATTTTATTTAATATCTCGGAATTGTACGATCGATTTTCATGTACAAAAAATCAGTGTACGTTTAGAAAACGAGCTTTCCAGAGACATAAGTTTTAAAAGTGTGCGACTATTGCTTCAAAAGTTGGTTATGAAAAAGACGAGGATTTTATCTTTTTGTAGCCAAAGAGTATAAAAGTCCTGGCAGAGCCAAGCTAATCATGCAGTTTCCGACAGCCCGAGGGGGCGTCACTGTGTCACATCGTTAAAGCAGTTTAGAATAGACCTCGTGCAGAGGTGCTGCATCACATCGTCAATGCAGTATTATTCCGTCCAGGGGACGTGACGCTACATCACATCGAGGGCAGTCGTGATACGCCGTAATCATCAACAAGCACCCGTAAGGGGAGTAGTCGAGAAGTATCATCATAGTATCGCCGTGTGAAGACTAAGGAAAATCCTAGTACAGGATTTAGTTCAGCAAGCGTCAGTCTTTATAGTGAAAAGTTCAGTATTACAGTCAAAATAGGCTGCGAACTTAAAGAACAGGCGATAGGTCTTCAAATAACAGTCTAGTTAAACGACGGAAAGTATCGTAACGTTTTGAAGTACCAATAATAGTGAAACAAACATTTCTAGCAAAGTTAAGGTACCCGATCAGGGTCGGACGAAATAAGTAACGCCTTGTGTACCGAAAAGATAGGAACTAGCGCGCAAAATAATAAGAAGTGAGAATTTAATACCAGACGTTGTCTACAGGAGACAAGCGAACAGTAACAAGCAATAAGTTACGAAACTAAGGAATTGCAGTAAATGCTAGGGATGTAGGAAGGTCACCGATAAATTATTCGAGAGGCCGTAAACAGGATAGACTTTAGCTAGACAAACTAAATAGTGTCTAGAAAGAAACGACTTCGAGCTAGGAAAAATAGAAGCCGACAGTCAGAAAACCGGATCTGAATAAATTATCGTTCCAGGGAGGGGAGATTGATTGAGACTTTCATCATCTTGCCAGATAGGGAGCCGACGTTTAAGAGTGTCACCCTTGGAGACGGGAGAAAGAAATCACGTGTGTAAGGCAGAAATCAAAGCCCCAGTGATTAGAAGCAGTGTAATGTAAATATAGTAACATCTGTGTTAGTGTAATAATTTTTAGTGAATTTATTTGTGTATGATAAAAGAATACAAAAGTGTATTCAATATGTTACCAGTGTTGAAGGTAAATAATGTGTATGTGTATCAAGAAGTGTCATTGGGTGAAATGGAATTAATCAAGATGGCTTAGACACATTGAGTGGGCAAAAATGAAACATCGCTGGAAAATACGGTCGGTGACCGCAATATCATGTGAGTAACCATTTCATTATGTTATGTGTTGGGAAGATTTGCGTAAAATCCACCTGCGAACGAAAAGAATAGGGAAGTTTTTGAATAACAAATAACAGATTAATAGCGCGATCTGAACGATTAAAAATGAGAAAGTATAAAATAAATATGTGAAATTAATAAATCCCTTGGGGGAAATGTATGAAATAAAATATCAGTGTAGTTGATAAAGAATTTAAATATGTGAAAGCAAGCGTAAATATAATAATAACAATTATATAAATGAATAAAGATTAGGATGAATTATATGAAAATAAGAGCTTGTGAGCTCCTTTAAAAGAATTAATACATGTTGTGAACACATGTTCTTAAGATAAAGCGATTATTGGACGGGAGAGGATTATTATAAAATTGAGATGTATAATCAAATGTTGATTTTTGAATTTATCAGTTCATTGAAGGCAACTTGGCTCAATAATATGTAAGCGCTGTGAAGCGCATTAAAGAATTTTGTCACGCTAGGAATGCGTTAAATATACTCGGTAACACTAATTATGAAGGGCAGTTGGTCGTGGTAATTGAGCTATGGTAAGTCCTCTAAATAGTGATGTGATCACGAGGCCATGTGTGTATTGTGTTGTAAAAGGGTGCGAAATATTTATTGTATTATGAGCGCAGGTTCAAGGCAAAGGCCACCCTAAGTCGCAAATGTTATAAGTCCTCCAGTATGGGATATGGTTCCCGAGGCAGTTGAAAGAGTCGAACCTATATTCGTCTATTGTTGAAGCCCCTAAGTATTTGTTGTTGTATTGAATTATTCTTACCCACCAATGAGGATACTTCATTATTAATACATGCCGAGTTTAAGAGAATAAGGTCTTGTGAACCTCAATAAAAAATAGTATAATGAAAGCCTAGCTTGTTCAAAGAACTACATTTAAGAAACAGCTGTATGAAGCTAAGAGTCGCTCGTCCCGTGTGGGCGAAGACCGTGAAGTCTCCCTCCCCGCAATAAATCACGCTAAGTGGTAGAAGCTAGACCCTTCCCATTGAGATTGTTGTGGTAGGTTTAAACGCTGTCTGTTTGAAGTTATAGTACACAGGAGTGTTTAGAGTTTGTTTTAACTACCCGGTTTTCGAACCGAGGTTCTTTTAGATGAAGATTACCGCTTGCAAGTTCAGATCGTTGCTTTCTTATGAGATAATGGTCTTTTAAGACAAATAATGATAAATCCCTAATGTAATGGTATATAATGTAGTGATTCACGAGTTTAGTGAAGACAATTAGATTCCTGGAGTGATCTTAATTTTTGACGTGTTCAAGTAGTCTTCTATAACTCGGGAGTACGCAAATGTTTTCCCAATCACAGTAGTGAATTGTTTACTTGAAAGAGAGATGGTAACCCATGAACGTGTGAAAGCCCAAAATGTAAGTAAATGAGTAACAGTACTTTAAATAAGAATTATATATTTTTTTGATTATATGATACTCATATAATAGGAAGTGATGTGCTGTAAAAGAATAACACAGAGTATATAAAAAGTATCGAGCCATTTGGAGCTCTTGATTTTATTGAATTGTAAAAGAACACTATATGGAAGTGAAAAGTAATACAAGTTTGTTGGTTTATAGGAAACCATTCATTATGATTTAACCTTTGTTTTATTATGTATTCCTTGTTCACTCTGAACAAGTTAGAATTATTGGGTCAGTATTTTTATTTGTTTAATTTGTTGTAGCGCCATATATTTGATTAATTAAATGTTTTATGGTAGGAGTTGATTTTGTTTATTATTTTGGAAGTGTATCCTATATTTAATCCAAAATGTGTAAGTCACAGAGTGGGAGAACATACCATAACCCCGATAATCCCGATTTGAGCATTGCTGGCATACTGTGATTTGCATATTTCATGCTGAATGGGCACAGGGGGGGGGGGTGCATAGAAGTACTGTGCTTGGATTAATAATTAGAGGAACACGTAAGACGGTCCTATCATGTAAAAGTAAAGTAATGCTAGAAGTAGCTACAAAATATTAAGTTAACTGACCGCATGGGACCCTAGAAACTCACACCGAGCAACCCTAAATATAATAAACCCCCTAGCAAACACATTTAATGGCGCCCAGTACGTAGGGATGAGTTTTTCTAGGGAAAACCTGAGTTTTTCATGAAAAATCAAAATTTTCATTTTTTGAAAAAAATGGTTTTTCGAAATTTTTGAATTTTTAAATCACTTCCATAAAGGTTTTGACATTGAATGAGTATATCAAAGGGTACGTTTTAGTAAATACCCGTACCATGGTTTAAATTTTGGAAATGGGACACAAGAGTTCGGAGTACCATCTCTCATGCATGAACCGGCGATGTGGCATTATAGCCCACTGTATTCTATAAGATGTCATTGAGTGAAGAAAGGCAGAGGTTATTGGAAGCTGTGGAAGTAGGAAGTAAAAATAGATTGGAATCTATAAATGGTAAAGAATACCCAATTAATGAAAATGTAAAGATTTCTTTAGAAAGCATGCGTGCATATGGAGACATAGTTGCACAAAGAGGAGGTAACATGTCTGTAGACAACAGGGTAAAAATTGAGCCTTTAGAGCTCCAAATAGAAAAAGGTACATGTGAACCGGTTCCAAGGGAATGTGTAACCAGTACAGATAATAATAATGATAAAGATGATTCAAAGTCTCATGTATCAAGGCAGGTTCAAGTAGGCTCGAAAAACGAAGGGGAAAAGGATAGTCTTTGCGTTCAGGATCAGGAAAAGGTAGAAATGGCGACCCGGAAAGAAATAAAAGAATTCTTGGGTATAATGGATGAAATGCGAAATAAGCACGATGAGATGTGGAATGAAATTTGGAAGGTGAGATGTATTGATTCAAAGAAGAAAGAGGAAATTAGGGAACAAAGAAAAAGTATTTCCAAGGAAATTTATAAGATATTCGATTTTCGTGATAGGGCAGGTAAAAATCGGTATAAGATATCCAAACAAGAACCGGAGGAATTGTACAAGGAAATTCCTAAGGTTAAAGAGTCATTAAGAGACACGAAAAAGAAATTTGCGAAACGCATGGTTGAAGGAGGGAAAATAGAATTAGCTTCGTGGGAACAGATAAATACATTGACTGAGGACGTACGTGAAATAAGGAACTCATTATGGGATATGAGAAGGGAATGGGATAAGATCTGGTGGAAGACCTCTTACAAAGAGCAAGACAGAAAAAAATACGTTAAGGAACAGATGGCGTATATAAAGGAAAAATGGGATCAGATGCATTGCTTCATAATGAGCATGCATGATGAACAAAATATAATAAGCATTCAGGAGTTAGCTGAAGTAAGAGAAGTCAAGATTCGGGAATATAAAGGAATATTAGAGGCAACTCAGAAGAGATATGAGGAATACAGGTTGGCGCAGAACCATCGGTCAAATGAAGTAGTTGCATAAGATGAAAATCAAATGGAAATTGTAGAAGAAAAAGAAGTTATGGTGCAAGAGCCCAAAAACTGATATTAGAGAAGAAGAAGATGAAGAAAAAGAAGTAGACATCGTGATGACTCCAGGGGAAACGGAGAAAAGCAATGAGATCCTTCTAGAGAAAACAATGGACACTCAAGAGGAAATGAGAATTCTAGGTTAGGAAGACAACCGAAATGAAAATGAGCTGCAAAGTGAAGAAGAACATTTTTATGTAACAGTTGACCTTGAAGAGCAAGAGAAAACCCCATAACAAGGGATAACAAAACAAGTGAAAGTTGGGGAGACGGAAATAATAATTCCTGGAGAGATGGAGAAATTAAATGAAACTCAAAGAGAGAATGTCGTTGAGGCACAGATGGAAGTAGAGGTTCAAGATTTCACAGAAATTGAAAAGGAAAACCCAGAAGAAATTCATGAGGATAAGAAAGATAAGATACAATTAGAAGAACAAAAATTGAAAGCACAGATCCTTGAGTTAATGATAAAATATCAGGAATGTCAACGAAAGATAGCTGAGGAAAGAAAAATTGAAACAGATTCCAATGAAAGCCAAGAAAACCTCAAAGAAAAAGAGGATACTACTGGTGAAAAGAAAGGAGAGGTCGTTGAAGGAAATGAGGAAAGAGGAAGACAACCGCAAAGTGTAGCAAGTTTACAAGAGAATAGAAACCTATTTGAATTTAGGAGAGGAGGAGAAATAACGCACATGACCCTGGAGAAAGAAGACGCACAAGCGTTTTACAGTTGGATAATTCGTCGGAAGAAATGGAATAATAGAAAGAAGAGAAAGGGAGAAAATCTAAAAGAACTTTGGAATTGGAAGAGTAGGAAAAAGAAATGTTCATTGAAAATGCCATCTCGATAAGAGATGATGGAAAAAAGGTTACCCCAGAGCAGGTAACGGGTTAAGCATATATGCACCCATTAAAGAGTAGAGTAGAAAGGAAAAATAGTAAATTGTTTTTGAAAATGCCATCTCGAGATGAGATGAGGGAAAGGGAAGAAAACCAAGAAGAGTCGGGGAAGGACAGACCGTGCTCTTAAGAGCAAATGAAATTCTGTAGACTCTGAGTCCAGAAAACAAAAATAAAGGAGTAACGGGTTAAGCCAGACCGCACCCGTAAAGTCTTAAAAGAATGTAAATAGGTTGACAGTACAGAACTGAGAAGAAAGAGACAGCCAAGCAAAACGCCAGTCCTATGAGACAAGAAGTAAGAAAAGAACAAGTCTGACCCAAGATTGGAGCGTACGCCAGACTAGGGGGAGACTTAGAAACAACCGAACGAGACGAATAATTTATAGCCTTAATTGGAGGAGTCCGCTTAAAGGAAAGGATTGAATGGGAACTTTGTGAGACCCAAAACAAGCTAGAAAGAGAAAGGGCTTTGAGAGAAAGATCATAAGGTACGGAGAAATGTTATGATGGCTTCGACACTAGAAAAGATAAATTTTTATATAAATGTGTAAATAAATTTCCTCAAAATTTCGAAAATTTCTTTATCTAAGTTGGGGAGAGATGAACCCATATGCCATTGGTTCATGCGCCGAATCCATCATTAAATTTGGTAAAAGAAGGAAGGAAAAATACAGTCCTTGGAATGACTTGCTAAGATTTTATGCAAGGGGGCTCACATAAGGTTGTGCAAGAATAAGAGTCCAGATGGCCCCAGGAAATGATATCATGCGTGACGCACGGAGATGGAGCGATCATGGCTATAATTAGAATGAGAGGAACTTTCCGTTTGGAGTGAGCGAGATGAGGTTTCGGAAATTGATCTTACGCAGCAGTAAAACGACAACCGCGCTGTTATGCAAGAAGAGGAATAATTAGATTTAAGCCATTTGCGAACATAAAAGAAATAAATAAATACATCATTGTGAATTATTTTGGAATAGAGATTTTTGTATGGGAAAAGATGGTATAATAATTGCACAGGAAAGAAGCGCAAACGTGGCATTACGTCATTAAAAGATCCCCGAGACTCGAGGTGGTAGGGATTAAAAATCAACTGCAACACCCACGTGTCTGAAGAACAAATTTTATTTAATATCTCGGAATTGTACGATCGATTTTCATGTACAAAAAATCAGTGTACGTTTAGAAAACGAGCTTTCCAGAGACATAAGTTTTAAAAGTGTGCGACTATTGCTTCAAAAGTTGGTTATGAAAAAGACGAGGATTTTATCTTTTTGTAGCCAAAGAGTATAAAAGTCCTGGTAGAGCCAAGCTAATCATGCAGTTTCCGACAGCCCGAGGGAGCGTCACTGTGTCACATCGTTAAAGCAGTTTAGAACAGACCTCGTGCAGAGGTGCTGCATCACATCGTCAATGCAGTATTATTCCGTCCAGGGGACGTGACGCTACATCACATCGAGGGCAGTCGTGATACGCCGTAATCATCAACAAGCACCCGTAAGGGGAGTAGTCGAGAAGTATCATCATAGTATCGCCATGTGAAGACTTAGGAAAATCCTAGTACAGGATTTAGTTCAGCAAGCGTCAGTCTTTATAGTGAAAAGTTCAGTATTACCGTCAAAATAGGCTGCGAACTTAAAGAACAGGCGATAGGTCTTCAAATAACAGTCCAGTTAAACGACGGAAAGTATCGTAACGTTTTGAAGTACCAATAATAGTGAAACAAACATTTCTAGCAAAGTTAAGGAACCCGATCAGGGTCGGACGAAATAAGTAACGCCTAGTGTACCGAAAAGATAGGAACTAGCGCGCAAAATAATAAGAAGTGAGAATTTAATACCAGACGTTGTCTACAGGAGACAAGCGAACAGTAACAAGCAATAAGTTACTGTCCCCGTTTACCCGGATAGTAGGCTGTCAGATATCCGCCCCCTCAATCGGATTGCCAACAATCAATCGCACCGGCTCAGCTACACCAATGAAAATGGCACTGACAGATACTACCGAGGTTTGAGCACAGAAGTTACCAAGAAATTATTGTGGAACACAACAAAATAGACGGGGGTTCATACTTACCTTTACTTACCTCTTAAAAATTATCTCGGGGATTGGGTTGACAACAGGATCTCTAAAGTATGCTCCCACAATAACCTCCACCATGACATTTAAAAATGAACCAGAACGGAGACGAGAACTTTGAACTGTACAAAAGCTTTTATTTCAAATAAAGGGTATGATTTTAACAACACAACAAAATAAATGTGGCTATCAGTAGCCCATGTCAATCTGACTATGTCCTCCTGAAGGACTTGCAAAGTTATCAAACAATATGTTAGCTCCCACGAGCTCAAAATAACGTAATATTCAAAACACATTTGGACTGGAAAAGGAAGTCAGGACGAGACACATATACAGAGCATTTGGTTTCTTTTAATAAACATGACACTTATATATAGGCACAAGGCCAGAATGTAGACGACCTCGCCCGCTGATAACCAGTTGTCTGGCCAGCTGCCGTCTACCCTTCAACCTGACGCACACCTGTCAAATGGGGCTCACTTGTCATGCCACACTGCGTAAGAATCCAGCTCCCTCTCAAAAGCTTTAAATGTCCGCAAGACAACTCATATATATAGACGCAAATCTTTCAAATGCTTTACTCACATACCACTGGATTATTCTGACAATCCCTAAGCTTGTTAAGTTATCATCCAAATGTTTAATAAGCATAGTTTAGAGTATAAAACACACTCTTAAATGTTTATAACAAAAACTCATAAATAATTTATAACAATTAGAAATTGTTTATAATATTGACGAAGATAATTACAAAAAAATTTAAACACGCCTCTAACATCACTTTCGTTCCACATTATTGTCAAAGATATTTACATCATTATTTACAATATCAACATTTAAATTATTCAAATTATTAATTTAAGAAATACATTTAACCACATGTTCATCCGGTTGGTAATTTCATAATCGTGTCAATATTATCGACCAATGAAGGTTAGTTATACATATAATGTCACAATCTGGTTTAATAAAGGTTGTAATAATTCTTATAATTATTTGTGACGGTAATTTTCATTCAAAATCTTATCTCAAATTCTTTCAATACTCTTGTTAATTATAACAGTAAATTCACTTGATTAATTTTCAACGGACTATGACAATACACTCCATCGGAAAATACTTCGCTTACAAAATAATGCACAAACTGCATTAAAATAGGCCCAAAATTCATCATATATTAATATATATGGCATCAAAATCTTCCACAGAACTTACAAAAACCTCCACTAACAAATTCTTTAACATCATTAATTACTGTGGGAACCTCCTTCATTTATTCAAGGGCATTATACATCAGCGACTTTCAACACGTCCGCTGCACTAGCGATTATACATTCATAGTTCCACTTCAAAAATTCTTATAATCATTAATTGTTTCAAAACTGTTGTCATTTAACCTTCGCGGATTTCATTCATGAATCGAAATGAAGTAAATATTTGCCAATCACAAACAAATTTAATAGTGAATACGCTTATATACGCCTGTCTGGTCTATCAAAATTTAAGATTAACATCTTCAAAGAATTGTAGTATAAAAATACTATCATCAAATAAAGTGCGACTAAACTGCAAAATAGTCGAATAGAATCCAATTAGACTGGGGAATGCAAACATCATTATATAAATCTCTAATTGAGAAAAAACTCCTAACAAAAGTTCATGACTTTAATGCATTCAATTATTCATAATCTAAATTCATCTTTCACAAAATTGTCTATGATGCAATGGTCGTTCATAACTGACGATAAATGTCTGTGTTGCAATCAATTCAAATAACGACTAGCATTTCCAAGATCGTCGACAACGTAAGAGATTTTAACGCTCTAAAATCATTTAAATGTTCTTCCTTCTTGATGATGACAGAAAATTGGTCAAAGTATTAAACTGGGGTAGAATTACTTTAATAAAGTGACACGCTGTCTGAATTTAAATCTGCCATAAAGATCATTAACTTATAGTCAAATCGTGACTACAAAAAAATAAGCAAATTACTGAAAAATTTAAATATCAGTCTCAACTGATCCAAAATCGTTTAACTATGCCCATGACATAACAATGTCTTAATTAATCGTCGAAAAAGGCATAACTCATCAAGGTGTACTGAGAATAGGAATCTCAAACAAGAATATAGGGCAAAATACATGAGGACAAAAATTATGGGAAAATGGTTGCTCAAATATCGCTAAGAAACTCAAATACAACAATAAACGTTCACGACTACCTTATCTGCTGGTTGAAGTTCCAGAGGAAAATTCCCCAAAGAAGACTGCTGATGGATCCATTTTACCAACTTGAAGATGAGCTCCATCCTCGAAACAGGAAACAGCACCCTCGGAGAATCGAACTGCTTCCTCCTCCGGAAATTGCACTGCTCCGTGAAGACAAAAGACATCCTTCGGGCAAAATTCTTCTTTGTGAGTCGGGATAACCCTGACCTCTTGAAAAATCCCTGAAGTTCCAGTAGAAAATCGCCATGAAGTTTTTGTGGTAATTTCCGAAGAAATATTCATATTCAGTGAGTTTGAAATCGTTTCCATTGCTGTTTGATAGTATTCAGCGTTGAACCACGAAACATGGGTGTAGATGGTTGTTCACCACATGTTCGCTTGTGTGGAATGGCAATTAGCGAAGTTCCATGCTGCTATCTTACTCCGTTGAAATATGTCCCAATTGCATTAAAGTCCTTTAGCCTTCCATCTTCTCTTCGGTTATGGTAATAGAAGAACAAACTGCCATATTAAACTGCTCCATAATACTGTAGCGTTGTGTCACAAAAGCAATCTGAAGTCTCCCTATTTCACTAGCCGTGTCAGCCGTGGCGTAGAATCTGACGATACAAAGTGCTTCTCAGATGGCGAGAAAATCACTTTTGTCAGTCGTCTAAAATTGCCAATATCTTCCAAAATAACTCCTCGAAATTGTTCAACTTTTCTACATTCCTTAATGTAGCACTGCACAATAGAATTAGCTTATAGGCGACCGCTAACTGTTCATAGCTAATCTTGTAGGCACGTTATAATGTGCGTTTTAACTTCACCTAGTTTTACTCACTGTAAACTTGCACTGCTTGTCTGCTCGAATCTCGTTCACTGCAGTGGCTTCACCACGCGTTATAAAGACGACTCTTTCTACTAATCTCACTCGACGTCTCACCGAAATGACTATATAAGAACTGAGACTGAAGATCTGACGATTTGAGCTATCAGACGATTGAGCTTTGACGATTAGAGCTTTGACGATTAGCTATCAGACGATTGAGACTCCTCTCTTATGCGCAAGGCCTTTTATAAACTTCATGAGGGGCGTATCCATCCCTTCCATAGCGTGTTACTGCGTCATCGCTAGAAGTTCCAACTTCGTCAATACATAACGGATTTTCAAAATTCAAAAACCGAAAATAAATTTCACCAAAATTCCAGATCAATGCCTCTACTGCAAATGGATTTCCACAATTCTGCATTCCAAAAAGTAATAAAATATCATAGTTTCAGCAATCTCCGTCTTCCTTCAGACTATCGTTCATTGGTTCGAGCCTTCCCTCCAATAGCATAATTTCTTCCTCAGCAGAATTCCACGTTTCCTGCGACTGCGTCGTAAATCTCGGATCTTTCTCGAATAAATGCTGACGTCACTGAGAATCTCAGCTCAAGTAGCCTGCTGGCATAACGTCTGCGTCATCCGTGCTTACGTCATGACTACCCACGTCATAACTTTGACAGCCATAACTTTCATTATAATTTTCCAATATATCCACCGTGGTCTCTATATAATTCAATTTACGGGGGCATTACGAAACAAAGGAATAGCATTAAATGCTAGGGAAGTAGGAAGGTCACCGATAAATTATTCGAGAGGCCGTAAACAGGATAGACTTTAGCTAGACAAACTAAATAGTGTCTAGAAAGAAACGACTTCGAGCTAGGAAAAATAGAAGCCGACAGTCAGAAAACCGGATCTGAATAAATTACCGTTCCAGGGAGGGGAGATTGATTGAGACTTTCATCATCTTGCCAGATAGGGAGCCGACGTTTAAGAGTGTCACCCTTGGAGACGGGAGAAAGAAATCACGTGTGTAAGGCAGAAATCAAAGCCCCAGTGATTAAAAGCAGTGTAATGTAAATATAGTAAAATCTGTGTTAGTGTAATAATTTATAGTGAATTTATTTGTGTATGATAAAAGAATACAAAAGTGTATTCAATATGTTACCAGTATTGATGGTAAATAATGTGTATGTGTATCAAGAAGTGTCATTGGGTGAAATGGAATTAATCAAGATGGCTTAGACACATTGAGTGGGCAAAAATGAAACATCGCTGGAAAATACGGTCGGTGACCGCAATATCATGTGAGTAACCATTTAATTATGTTATATGTTGGGAAGATTTGCGTACAATCCACCTGAGAACGAAAAGAATAGGTATGTTTTTGAATAACAAATAACAGAATGATAGCGCGATCTGAACGATTAAAAATGAGAAAGTATAAAATAATTATGTGGAATAAATAAATCCCTTGGGGGAAAGGTATGAAATAAAATATCAGTGTAGTTGATAAAGGATTTAAATATGTGAATGCAAGCGTAAATATAATAATAACATTTATATAAATGAATAAAGATTAGGATGAATTATATGAAAATAAGAGCTTGTGAGCTCCTTTAAAAGAATTAATACATGTTGTGAACACATGTTCTTAAGATAAAGCGATTATTGCACGGGAGAGGATTAATATAAAATTGAGATGTATAATCAAATGTTGATTTTTGAATGTATCAGTTCATTGAAGGCAACTTGGCTCAATAATATGTAAGCGCTGTGAAGCGCATTAAAGAATTTTGTCACGCTAGGAATGCGTTAAATATACTTGGTAACACTAATTATGAAGGGCAGTTGGTCGTGGTAATTGAGCTATGGTAAGTCCTCTAAATAGTGATGTGATCACGAGGCCATGTGTGTATTGTGTTGTAAAAGGGTGCGAAATATTTATTGTATTATGAGCGCAGGTTCAAGGCAAAGGCCACCCTAAGTCGCAAATGTTATAAGTCCTCCAGTATGGGATATGGTTCCCGAGGCAGTTGAAAGAGTCGAACCTATATTCGTCTATTGTTGAAGACCCTAAGTATTTGTTGTTGTATTGAATTATTCTTACCCACCAATGAGGATACTTCATAATTAATACATGCCGAGTTTAAGAGAATAAGGTCTTGTGAACCTCAATAAAAATAGTATAATGAAAGCCTAGCTTGTTCAAAGAACTACATTTAAGAAACAGCTGTATGAAGCTAAGAGTCGCTCGTCCCGTGTGGGCGAAGACCTTGAAGTCTCCCTCCCCGCAATAAATCACGCTAAGTGGTAGAAACTAGACCCTTCCCATTGAGATTGTTGTGGTAGGTTTAAACGCTGTCTGTTTGAAGTTATAGTACACGGGAGTGATTAGAGTTTGTTTTAACGACCCGGCCTTCGAACCGAGGTTCTTTTAGATGAAGATTACCGCTTGCAAGTTCAGATCATTGCTTTCTTATGAGATAATGGTCTTTTAAGACAAATAATGATAAATCCCTAATGTAATGTTATATAATGTAGTGATTCACGAGTTTAGTGAAGACAATTAGAATCCGGGAGTGATCTTAATTTTTGACGTGTTCAAGTAGTCTTCTATAACTCGGGAGTACGCAAATGTTTTCCCAATCACAGTAGTGAATTGTTGACTTGAAAGAGAGATGGTAACCCATGAACGTGTGAAAGCCCAAAATGTAAGTAAATGAGTAACAGTACTTTAAATAAGAATTATATTTTTTTGATTATATGATACTCATATAATAGGAAGTGATGTGCTGTAAAAGAATAACACAGAGTATAAAAAGTATCGAGCCATTTGGAGCTCTTGATTTAATTGAATTGTAAAAGAACACTATATGGAAGTGAAAAGTAATACAAGTTTGTGGGTTTGTAGGAAACCATTCATTATGATTTAATCTTTGTTTTATTATGTATTCCTTGTTCACTCTGAACAAGTTAGAATTATTGGGTCAGTATTTTATTTGTTTAATTTGTTGTAGCGCCATATATTTGATTAATTAAATGTTTTATAGTAGGAGTTGATTTTGTTTATTATTTTGGAAGTGTATCCTCTATTTAATCCAAAATGTGTAAGTCACAGAGTGGGAGAACATACCATAACCCTGATAATCCCGATTTGAGCATTGCTGGCATACTGTGATTTGCATATTTCATGCTGAATGGGCACATTATATACCTATACATTTTCAAAAACTGCCAGCTTTTTATTGACATGAACTTATGGGAGAACTAATTGAACCTCCCTCACTGTTGTTTGAGGTTTTGGGAGTGGTGGGCAAATACTGCTCGTAATAGGAACAGCGTCAACCATCTCAGTCTGCAAGCATGTCTTCTTATTTCGAAATTGATTCCCACGTAGCTTACTCCTGCCGAACTTCTTTATCCTGGGCATGTTGGAAACAAACACTTGGAATAGACCTAACCGTAACAATATCCCACAACATGCACCAAACTAATCAAATATAAACAATCACATCGGCATCACACGTTGTTGATAGTAGCACCAATCGCTTAGCAACGAATTGCCTTCATTAATACACCTAAATTTCCTTGAAAGTTACCAAAAATTAAAATCTTGCGTGCACAAGGGGGCGTGGCACTTTTAGATTACAGAGGCCATGAAAAATACAAATTATGGGTGTTTGGAATTCGATTTTGCCGAAATAAAAACTGTTGTCATGTCAAAGAACACCAAAACACTTTAAAACGAATTTTGCAATTTTTGCGAAAATTGAGGTACGTACTCCCCCTTAATCAAAGGTTGTGCAGTGTTTGGTGAGATAATTCTTGTGGAATATTGTTTTTCTGGCATATATGTGGTCGGTCTAGTGATGTAAAATCCCTTTACATACTTTCTGCTAGAAAGTTCAATATAAATATTATTTCTCTACTGCCTCACTAATAATGACTGTGAACCCATGAAATCAAGCTCTGTTCTCCAGATTTGCTATCGCACTAATATTTAGTTAACCTATAAGCGAGTGATGGCTTTGATAAGTTTCATTATTTGGGAAAATTTGTAAAATCCAATAAGATATGATGGAGAATATGAAAGTAATCTTAGTCAGTTGATCAACTGCTGAATCCTTACTTTCAGTTCAGATGTGCTGTAAAGTTACATTATTTGTTAATTATTGTGTAGAAGCTGAAGATGATAGCAAGGAAGTAAATGATTCATTCTTGTCACTAGGATATAAAAGAAGAAATCCAGGATGATGTGATTGACGGATGTAGAAATTATCTAAATGAGCAAGTTGACAACATTAAAAGGAAGAGCATTCTTTCAGTTTTATGTAAGCATACTAAAAATGTTGGATATGAACAAGGTTTGTTGCCAAAATCAGATATCCTCATATCTGTCATTGCACACATTTGTTTTTATTTTTGTCTGTCTTGAGTTGATATTGATATTCACTTTTGATATTAAGCAGCCTAAAAACTATCCATTCCAATTCAGAGTTCTCACTCTTGGAGGTTTAGAAGGAAAGTGAGTTACTCTGTAAATTGTATCCAGTATGAATATTAATGAGAAGATGATCGCTGTACCTAAAACAATATCCTACTTGTAGCACGGATGTGAACATATTCGTGATGTAAGTTTTTAAAGGAATACCCACTACTTAGGACCTCCCCTATTGTGTTCCTGTCGCCAGGTATTTGTTAAAATTCCAAAATTTTGAACGTAAAAAAATTCCTCCAAACTGGATGGTGCCACATGTAGCAACCATATCAAAGGCCAATAATGCGACTAATTTTTGACTAAGGTAGAATTTGTTTTGTGAGTTTCAAATTATATTTTACATGCGGTAATGCTGAAGGGGTGATTTATGATTTTCTTGAATAATGTTTTTGTTTTTAAGATAACATTGTTGGAGTGTTTTCTGTGAGATCCATGATAAGATAGTGTTTGGTATGCATCATTTAATACACCCTCCTATATCTTAGTCCGACTGAGAATCGTCCTGCCTCTTCTGTGTTGATTAGCAGGTGTCTGGTTCTTAAATGAGATCACTCATTAGGCAGATGGTTGATGTTGATGTTGTGTTGAAAAACACAGTTGGCATATCAGACTGAACCAGCCGGACAATTCACCCCTTGTGTGGACCAATACTATTGTAATGTATGTAATTAGCACAGATTGTGTAGTGAAGTGTACAATTTGTAAGTGCACCTTGAATGTGTTTAGTCCATTATATTTACTCTAATTATATTTGAATTACAACCACTGGCCATAGCGGGGAATTTTAATTCAACGCCCGTAAATAGTGGTTTTGTGGGGGTTCCAAACCCACCTCCACCTCCCCACCTCACAAGATGGCGGCAACCCGATAACTCCCGAACCCGTGGTCGGATTTTGACGAATGAGGTGTCATTGAACTCGGGCTGACACCCCCTTTCCAATGGACAACATATTTCCACCCTAAAAATAAAACCTACCTTACTAAGGGGTGAAATTGATTTTTTAGAGAATCTCTGTTACCAATTGCAACATATGAGAGTTTGAATGCTAATATGGAATGAAACGTTGTTCTACATAAAGTGCATATGTTCGGTGGAAAGCCTCTATGAATTAACATGCTAGTTTTTTGTTTTTACACATGTCCACTCATAGGTTTGGTAAGAGGGCTTTTTTTTTAAATGGTGGCTGTAGTGTAACCTAACTCAACCTAACGGGTCCTTGTTGACAGGTCCTTGTGGACGAGTCCTTGTGGACAGGTCCCTGTTGACAGATCCCTGTGGACGGGTCATTTTTGACGAGTCATTGTTGACGGGTCCTTGTTGACGAGTCCCTGTGGACGGGTCATTGTTGACGAGTCCTTGTGGGCAGGTCCTTGTGGACGAGTCCTTGTCCCTTTGGACTGATCCCTTTGGCCTGGTTCCTACGGACTAGCCCATGAATTTATTTAAATTATGTCAAAGGGCCTAACTACATTTGTGTGTGTTGAATTGACGTTGTTCACCACTACTATAATGGGATAACGATATGAAAGGAAAGTAGCGAAATACATGTGAACATACAAGGATCTAACTTGGTGGATGGATGTGTTCTAACGAGTCATTTGTAGTTGAAAGAGAATAATACATGTTCTTAAGATGTTAAAACTTAAGAAATGACACGTTCTGTAAGACGTCTTGTTACTTCCTGTGTCATATTACAGACATGGCAGAGAGCGCGCAGATCTGCTGCTATGACTAACACTGCAGTAATTTGAAACTGCAAGTGTTCATTAAGACAAAGGATGATGATCATGCAAAGTTAGCAGTTATTGGATATTACACAGGTGTTCCTTCCGGTGTCATGTTGCTGACATACCAGAGAGCGCACACTGCTGTTGCTATGACTGACGCTGCAGTAATTTGAAACCCCATATGTTGATTAAGACAATGGGTGATGATCATGCAAAGTCAGCAGTCATTGGATACCACACAGGTGTTCCTAGTGTACTTTGGACTCTCAACTGTATTGGGAAAGGAATTGCAATGATCTGCAAAAAACTGCTGACACGAGCGATGAGAGTTTATATAAGAGGGGTGTCATATATCTCCCTACTGTCAGTCTATATTACTCGCTTTGAGTGAACAGTGCTCTATTACTGCTCAAGAGTTGTAAAAAAAAAGCCGTTTTGGTAGAAAATCATTAAATTATTTTGCAAGGTATGTACTTATTATTAATGGATTGTAGTCTTTTATTACTAATTGATGTTGAAGTTATTGATTGGAATGTATTGATTGATTGATTGATTGATTTGTTTACAGATAATTGGGTACCTGTAGGTTACCAAATTCCTTCAATCTGTTCATTCAGTGACAGTAGTTGATCAATTATAAAAAGGTAAGTGCCCCCTCTAATAACTTTTAAACAGTTAGAGTGATATTTTCCTATGTTCACCACTACATGTTAGTGAAAATGGTATATTTGACAGTCAAAAGTTGGAACTACTTGACCATGGTGTGTAAAGCTAATTTTGTAGGTTAGATTTTGATTACCGCTCTATTAAGTTTGAATGTTCATTGCTAGGTGTCAGTGACAGAGGGAATATTTAAAGACTTAACCTCAGTTCACTTAACTTTACCTAACTTAACCTTGTCATGTGACATGTTTTACAAGTTTAAACTTGTTTTAAGACTGACTATGACATTACACTTAGCTCACTTAACTGGCGATCGCTGGTTTTTATCACGTGACATGTTCTACAAGTTTAGACTTGTTTTAAGACTGGCTATGACGTCACACTTAGCTCACTTAACTGGTGATCGCTGGTTTCTATCACGTAACATGTTCTACAAGTTTAGACTTGTTTTAAGACTGGCTATGACGCCACACTTAGCTCACTTAACTGACGACCGCTGGTTTCTACCACTCTATCATGTTCCAATGTTCACCGCTAGGTGTCAGTGACAGTGGTATATAGTAACCCCACAGTTAGAACTACATAAAGTTAGACTTGCTAGGAGTTCACAGATCGATTTAAATACCCTGCTATAACCATTGACTGGAATATAATTAAACTATTTATATTGTACTTTTTGTTTTATCTTTTATTAACATTGATGATTTCTTTCTTTTATAGATATCTTGGAAAGTAATCACCATGTTCAAGTGTGGTGACTGTAAGAAACAGTTCTCAAGACCTGACAGCCTTCAACGACATGCAAATGTTAAACATGACATTAAAATGTTTGTGTGCAGTCATTGTGCTACAACATTTAACAGACAAGATAATCTTGCACGTCATGTAAATTTAATGCATGTCAGTTCAGCACCATTTTCGTGTTCAGTTTGCGAACTTGGTTTTTCTGCTGTAAAGCGATATCAATTCCACATGGTTGAAGTGCATGGAGAACAACAGGAATTGAAATCTGTAAAACCATCAACTAGCACGGAACCTTTAAATGAATGTGATGCTCAAAAGCGTAAACGTTCTCAAGATTGTGAAAATAGTTGTGCAACAAAAAGAAAAAAGAATGGTGAACCTTCAATAACACATTGTAATGTATGTAATATTGATATACCTTCTTCAATCATTCATGGACATTTACGCAGTATTCAACATAAAAATAACGCTTGCCATGAAAGAAATTCTGGAAATGTTCAACAAATTGGTAGTGCATTTAAAAGTCGAATTGCTAGTTATAGACTTTATAGTAAAGAAAATACTCAAAGTATTGAATCATTTTTAAAAAATGTTCAACCTACTGTGTTTGGCTTAGTAGAAAATGTTTTATTAGAGCATAAAACAATTAAAATGAATTTTGAACTTTTTGGCCTCTATGTAAAAACTGGGAGCGAAGGTGAAATTACAGATATCACATCTTTTAATACAAAAAACATAATTGTTAGCGAATCAACTAATATTAGTGATATATATCAAAATATTTCAAGTGCTATCATTGAGAAGAGTGAAGAGTTCCAGGAAAGGGAGTCAGGCTGGGCGTTGGTTGAAGTACTTTATTTAGAAACCAACCTGAATAAATATAATCCCCTTCGAGCATCATCATACATTGATTTACCTGCATGGATTAAACGTAAGAATGCATGTGTAAACGTTATGAATAATGATGACGCATGCTTTGCATGGGCTGTAACCTCAGCTCTCCATCCAGCAGTGGGACATTTGGAGAGAACGTCATCATATCCTCACTATTCTTCAGTGTTAGATTTAAAAGAAATAGAATTTCCTATGGCGATAAAAGATATTCAACGTTTTGAAGAGCTGAACAATGTAAGTATTAATGTTTATGGAATTGAAAATAAGAGTATAGTTGGTCCTCTATATTATACTCAGGAAAAAAAGGATGCTCATGTAAATTTACTATACATAACTGAAGGTGAAAATGCCCACTATTGTTGGATAAAACATTTAAGTAGACTTGTTGGTAGTCAAGTATCAAAACATAAATCTAAGAAGTGGTTGTGTGATGGCTGTTTGCTACATTTCCAGAAAGAGGACCAACTAACTCAACATCAAAAATGGGGGTGTAATCATGTGTGTACGGTATTACCGACTCCTAAAAATAACATTCTAAAATTTAAGGATTATGAGAAACAGCTTCGAGTACCATTTGTTATATATGCTGACTTCGAGGCTTTGCTAAAACCATTTAATACATGTTCATCAAATCCATCCCAACCTTTCACCAACACTACTCACATTCATGAACCTTTTAGCTTTGCATACTATATTAAATGTATTTATGATGACTCTTTAAATAAGTTTGAGCTCTATAGAGGACCTGATGCACCTAAAGTTTTTATGGAAAGGCTTGAGAAAGATGCCGTCCGTATATCCTCTATTTTAAATACGATCATTCCAATAGAGCCACTAACTTCATTAGAGCAAATGAATTTTGAAACTGAAACTAATTGTTTTATATGTAGTGAATGTTTATATACAGACAGGGTTCGCGATCATGACCATTTAACAGGAAAATATCGTGGTGCGGCTCACCAAGAATGTAATTTAAATTATAGAGTAAGTAAATTCATTCCGGTCATTCTACACAACGGTAGCAAATACGATAACCACTTTATCGTTAAAGAATTTGGAGCTTCAGATGTGAAAATTGATGTTATTGCAAATAATAAGGAACAATACATATCGTTCACAAAATACATCAAAACTAGCAATAAAAAAACCATTAAACTGCGATTTTTAGATTCATTCCGCTTTATGCCGAGTAGTCTTGATAAGCTGGCTAGTAATTTAAAATCAGATCAGTTTCATGAAATTCAACGTGTCTTTCCTAAAGAAGATGATTTTAATTTGATTCGTCAAAAGGGTATATTCCCTTATGAATATATTAACTGTGTGGAACATCTTGAGGAGTGTTCTTTACCACCGAAAGATGCATTTTACAGTTCCTTAAACACAAGTCATATCAGTGATCAGGAATATTTACATGCACAACGTGTATGGGCACAGTTCCACATTCAAACTTTAGGAGAATTTTCAGACATATATTTGAAGACAGATGTGTTGTTATTAGCAGTTGTTTTTGAAAATTTTCGAAATGTTTGTATGAAAACTTATGACCTTGATCCTTGTCAGTATTTCACAGCTCCTGGGTTAAGTTTCAGTTCAATGTTGAAAAAAACGAAAGTAAATTTAGAATTAATGACTGATATAGACATGATCAATTTTATAAAATCATCAATTCGAGGTGGATTAAGTCAATGTAGTGGACGGTACTCTAAAGCGAATAATAAATACATGCCTAGCTACAACCCTTGTGAAGAGTCAAAGTATATTGTTTACCTCGATGCAAATAACCAATATGGTTGGGCTATGAGTCAATATCTACCACTGAAAGATTTTCGCTGGCTGACACAACCTGATATTGATGTCTTACATGTTGACACTCTTAATGATAACGATGATAAAGGATATATTTTAGAGGTAAATCTTGAGTACCCCAAAGAGTTACATGATGATCATAATGATTTACCATTTTGTCCTGAGAATATGAAATCTCCATACATCACATCACGAACAAAAATGTTAATTGCTAATGTAAATGATAAATGCAAATATGTAATACATTATCAAAACTTGAAACAGTGTCTACAGCATGGATTGAAATTAACTAAAATTCATCGCGTATTGCAATTTCATCAGTCAGCATGGCTCAAACCGTATATTGATCTAAACAATAATTTAAGAACGCAGTCAACAAACGCGTTTGAAAAAGATTTTTATAAACTCATGAATAATAGTGTTTTTGGAAAGACTATGGAGAATGTTGATAAACGAGTTGACGTAAAGCTGATAACAAAGTGGGAGAATGATGGTAAAAGGTATGGTGCGAGCAACTTAATAAGCAAGCCTAACTTTCATAGCTGTTCAATTATTCATGAGGATTTAGTTGTAATACAAATGAATCGTCTTAAAGTAACTTACAACAAACCCATATATGTGGGTTACACCATTCTGGAATTATCAAAAACACTTATGTATGAATTTCACTATGATTATGTAAAGAAAAACTATCTTGATAATGCTAAATTACTCTACACAGACACAGATTCTTTTATTTATGAGTTTAAAACTGATGATTTTTACGAGGATATCAAAACTGAGCTAAATAGGTTTGATACAAGTGACTACCCCAGGGATAATATTTACCATTTACCTCTAGTAAACAAAAAGGTTCTTGGGAAATTTAAGGATGAATGTGCTGGTGTTATTATAGACACCTTTGTAGGCACAAAATCTAAATCATACAGCTATATGACAATTGATGATGTAGTAGTAAAAAAATTAAAAGGAGTGAAAAAGAATGTTGTTAGTAAAGAGTTAGATATAAGTGATTATAAAAACTGTATAGTTAGTAACCCACCTGTATTATATAAGAAAATGTGTGTATTTAGAAGTAAAAATCATCAGCTACATACCAATTTGTTGAACAAAGTTGCTTTAAGTAATGAAGACAACAAACGATTCATTATACCCAACACATTTAATACTCTTGCTTGGGGAAACAGTCGTATTGACGACTATTACTTTACTTAAGTCTAATGATCACTATATTGTAATATTTGTAGTGTGTTTTATATTGTAATATTTTTTTTTGTAAAAACTGTAAGTAGAATGTATAATGTTAGACTACAGTAATTTAGAAAAATAAGATAAGTAATACATTTTAGTGTAAAATGTTTGCTTTTGTATATTACGAAAAAGATTTTAAAAAATTTACTGAATGTGTGAACTAAACAAGGGGAATGTAAAAAATGTAAAGTGGAAATTGTAAATATCCATGTGTGAAAAAGTGAAACGGCTATCACCATTTTAAAATTAAAAAGACATTGTTATCCGGTAAACCTCGTTTTTTATTTCACAACAACAAAAATGTATAGAATGTGTAAACTAGACAAGGGAATGTAAAAATGAAAAGTGGAAATTGTAAATATTCATGTGTGAAAAAAAAAAATGAAATGGCTATCACCATTTAAAAAAATAAAAGATATAGTGATTTAGTGAACCTTATTTATATTTCACAAAAAATGTGCAGAATGTGTGAACTAAACAAGGGGAATGTAAAAATGTAAAATGGAAATTGTAAATATTCATGTGTGAAAATGAAAATGATGAAATGACTATCACCATTTTTAGAATTAAAAGACATTGTGATCTGGTAAACCTTGTTTTTATTTCACAACAACAAAAATGTACAGAATGTTTAAACTAAACAAGGGGAATGTAAAAAAATGTAAAGTGGAAATTGTAAATATTCATGTGTGAAAAAAAATGAAATGGCTATCACCATTTTTTTAAATAAAAGACATTGTGATCTTGTAAACATTGTTTTTATTTCACAACAAATAGAGCTTTACAAAAATAGAATACAAAGAAATACCAATTCCTCAATCCTTTTCAATGTCCATGTCCACTCATTATTAACTTTCCTTTTATAACACTAATCACAATGACGACTGCCAACCTCTCTCCCACTGAGACATCACAGAATGTCAAAAGTTGTTTAGCTTTTCAACGATACTTTATCCGCTACACGTCTTAATGCAGGATGACTGTGGTGATAAGAAAGGTGCATGCTTGATCCAAAGGATTAATAGGTATATCACTACACTGCAAAAGGTTCTTCAAGACAAGTTCCAGGACTACACAAATAATAACCAGGTAGGTAGATTTTGAAAGTCAAGTATTGAATTACTTTGTTAATGACGCCATTGCCAGTACAGGTCTGGCATATCCTTTTTCATTGGTGGTAAAAAGGTTTGATCTTCCTCTTCCTCTGTGGATGACGTTTGTTGTTGCTGCTTTTTTTTCTCCATCACACCCGTGGAATGAGGAAACAAAGTCTTTACACTGTCTTTTATGACCATGATACAGTTTGACCAGCTGGCAAGTAGCACACTGTCGCATAGAGGGTATTTTTGCCATAGCCACCTGCTTATGGTGATCATAATCCGTACATGGTTGCAATTCACTTAACACAGGGTCTTGAGTCCATGATTTTGGTACATGTTGCCAGATTTCTTTCACTGCATTTGCTGCGACATAATAAATGAATGATTTTGGAAGAGCCAATAATTCTTCTTTAGTAAAACTGTCTAGTTTCTTTTTACACACAAAGAACTTTCCAATCGCTTTATCGGTAGCATCCCCTTTCTCCATGGTATTACGTTGATGTTTACACGTCGCTTGTAGAAATCTCACTGGTGTCATCCACAGGTAAACCTTTAGTTTTAATTTTATTTAACAACTCCCAGCAGGCATTGGTGGATAGCCAATGAAACAATTGCCACACCTGTGCCAAGGCTTTATGGGTAATATTGACACAGGGGCAGCGATCCATGAGTGTTTGCAGCGATGGACAGCCCATCTCCATTAAATCGATACATTGACAGTAAGACGCTAAAAATGGTTGTAGCCATTGACGATTTTCACTACCTTTCACAAATATTACATGGGCAGAAGACAAGTGGGCTTTCATGACCATGTCCAGGTGCTTATATGAAATGGTTCCCTGCTTCCAGTCTAGTTGCATATGAGTTTCAATCCACTGGGTTTGTTTACGGTCTTTATCACACAACAAATCAAACGCATAAGGTGGTTTAAACACCAAATGAGTAGCTTGTGATATCCAAAAAGTGGAACAATCGACGATGGCCACTTCTTTAAATATAAATTTGTTATCTCCAATTTTAAACCCTTGACAGTCGACAATCAGTGTACGCAACATGTTCACTCTTGTCTGGATCAAGTCCAACTGACCACAGACTGACAATTGTTCAGTAAGGTGTACCCATGTCATTTACTTACATTCCATTCTAGTAAAAGAAAAGAAAAACATCGAGTAGTCACTATAGAGGTTAGGATATGACAGGGAGGCATAAGAAATAATAATATAACAACAACAACCAATTTTTTATTTCATTATTTTATTAGCATAACAAGTTTTACATTCTTTTTTCATTCTAGGATAGAGGCGGTACCATCTCATACAACAAAAAAGTCTTTTGTGTTTATAGTGTCCATAACACCGATGATATCCCAATGTCTCTAAACTGGATGTTTTTGACTGTGAGCTGCTCACTGAAGCACTGCCGGCACCATAAAGTCCACACGTGTCATAACTTTTTCATCACTCAGAGGCATGAGTGAGGGGTAACTTGAATGACAGGGTATATTACCCACTTCCATTCTGCACAGGTAGGGACAGGCAGGTGACCAGCGCTGATGTTCCTGCATGGGTTCATCGCTCTCTTGCCATTGGTCTAAGATGATGGGACAAAACACACATTTCACTTCATCTCTTGTTTTTAAATAGTAGAATCCAGCGGCTGCTAAGGCTTGAGGGTTTATAAAAGGCACCGGCCACGTCGCAAAGGTCTTGAAACGTTGTTCCTCAGATTTTAAATTCATGGATGTAACTTCTCTTGAGGCTTGAAAGCAAGACATGACTGAGCAGTTTGATGTGTGTTGACCTGCTATTTATACACTTGTCACTTGGTTGGACAGTGGATAATAGTTGACTTGTTTGTGATGAATAATCAAACAGTAGGCCGTGGTATTGGCTGGAACATTGTCATGCGTTTCAAAATCTAGTCGAATGTCAATATTGGATGGTTTGACAGACTCTTCCAAGTAGGAACAGTCAAAGACAATCAGTGGCGCCCTTGTCTTAAAAGCTTGGGGTGATAACATTGGACAATTCTCTTTTTGATAATATGACCATCTAAATTTAGAAAACAAGTCGTACAGGGGGGCAAACTTATTTTTTGAAAAATCTAAATCCAGCCCTTCATAGGGAAACACAGCACCGTTGAGGAAAAGACGTGCATTTCTCAATTGCAGGTGATCAAATTGCGTGGCATCTTTGGTTTGTTGATACTTGCGATTCGTTTGAAAACCCACAATCATGTAGAGAGGTCTCTCTGTATAGCGGGCTGTTTTTATAGACCAACTGTGTGTGTTGGTGGTGGGCAATAACGGGTACTCATGGAGTGCCCAGCTTCTAAATTCCATGGGTAGAGGTATATCTCTCTTTACCATTTTGAGTATGTCCAGTTTTTTGCTATCGTTAAGGGTCACATGAGGCACTTTCCATAGCAAGCGTTGTAGTTGAATTTTTGAATCAATGGGGGCATTGTCGACTCCCTTGAGTGCATTATTATCACTCCTGTCTCTCACCAGATAAAGCACTTGCCTTGCGTTGACCACAATGCGCTGGTGATCTTCAGCAAAGCCTAAAATCAGTTTAAGAGGTAAATATCCAGTGAAGGTGCCGTCGGTGTGTACCATCCAGTCATTGGTCGAGTCAGGGCACCAACCCGCCATGCAAAGTGTTTTAGCTTCTTCCTCACTATAAGAGGGATATAGTTTCATGACACTGGAAATACCCACATTTCGAGTGCTATCCACCTCGATATCGTTAATGACATAACGTACTTCAGAAAACAGGAAGGCGAAAGCATGGTTGGCTAACTTGGATGTAGTGGGTGTAGAACCATCGGCTTTGGTGAGCCGACCTTCAATCTGAATAACACTTTCATGTGGTAGAGTGTAAATATCTTGGTTGTTGATAACAAATTGAATTTCATCATTGTTATTGAGTCCAGGTGTTTGAGCTTGATAAGAATGCAGATCAATTCTTACCACTCCTAGTTGCTCCTCGATGTGGTTCGCTACCTCTAGAATAGAATTCATCGCGGGGGTTAATGTGGTAACCCAAATGCTGTAAAATCTGCTTGTTCTGAGATGTTAACGTGTATTCACGTGGTAAACAACTAACACCATTCCTAGACGGTGCTGTTGCTTTATATACAAACTTCATAGTGGTTTTAGCACCAACTTGTAAGTCACTGGTGTGGTAGAATCTAGATCAATGAGTTGTTGCTCTCTATTGATCAGTCTTAATGTTATATTACTAATACCATCGACAGCCACAGAATGAAAAAGCACCACTGGAGGGTTTTCACGAATAATATAGCCATTGGGCGATGTTACAATAAAGTCATAAAGCGAATGCGATGGTTCTTGATTGGTGTACACTTGACTAATAATATTACACGTCACCGACACATGATGGTCCTCAATGAATTTCACTTCATGGTCTGATTCATGTTTTGTTGGGCTCTAACACACGTGGTTTAAATCCTAGTAATGGACCAATGGAATCGGAGTGAGTTTTAAAGTCAATTTTGAATGTAGAAAAAATACTGCAGCGATGAGTGTTGGTATTTCCTACAAGTTCAAACTTGCGCGTTCCATCGAGAAATGACTTTAAACCATATTCATTGATCAACACCACATAAATGTGTTCATAAATGTCATCTATCGTGTATCCACCAGAGTTCAGGGTGAGCACAGAATCATCATAGTAAAACTTTTTGTTCACATTTTCACGTATGTTGTATATTCGATTGTACGTTTCAAGAGAAACAAGTCCTAAACCATAAGGTTTTTCACTCAATTCGATAGGTGGGTAAAAGTCTAGACTCACTTCAGGTCCACGTCCATGCAGTGTAAACGTCTTACTTTCCACCGACATACTGTTGACGTTTTTGCTTATGTTGCGTCTTATATAAAAAAATTAAACATAAACGTCCACACTGTTGGCTGTTAAACGTTTGCTCACGTTTCACATTATAATATATCTTGATCCTGTTTCCAAAATAGGCCACTAGTTCCATGGGCGGGGGTAAATTCCCAAAACTGTCAAAGTACCATACAGTAAATCCCTCTTTGACATAAGCTACATAATGTGTTCCAGGTCCTCGGTGATCATCCAAATTGACAACAGCACATTCATGTTTCCAGGGTCGTGAGGGTAATTGGTTTCGCATAAACACACCTCGAAAATGAGAAAGCTTTAGTTGTTTAGCATAGCTTTCCACTTGCTGATGCGTCAGGGCATGTCTTGCTATGGTTGAGGTTAAAGATGTTTTTTTTTTATTTCGAAAAGGTGAAATTCCAAATCCTTGTTGATAAAAGGCTGGCTTCAAATTGACATTTCTAGCCCCCATAGCAATGGCCTCCATTGTTTCATTGTGTCGCTGACTTTCTTTGAGTTGTTGCTTGCCCTGTTGCGCGGCTTTAATAGTTTTTGCCACTGCACTGGCACCGCCTAAAAGTGAACCCAGAGCAGCCAGACCAGCGAATAATGCAGGTAAAAATCCCGCTCGTTTGGGGACGGGGATCACTCGCCCTTGTTTTGAAACCTGTCGCTGACGTTTTGGAATAACATGTCTCTGTGCTACTCGAAGAGCTTTCCTTATGGTCAACACATTATTTTTTCTTTTTTTCTTTCGTAAGGGCTTGTCCACGATTGTCATAAGCCCAGGCTTTGCCAAGGACAGGCTTTTTGTCTTTCTCACCACATATCTTTGTTTCACTATGATGATGATGACCAACAACCTTTCACAAGAAAGTTTAAGTCACAACTAACATTAGATTGTTATTTTATGGCTGTATATTCCAATTCTACATAAAGTGGGAAATCATTTATGGTTTTTCCAGCTTGCTTTTCATTCCATGTCAACAGGAGATGAAAGGATAATTCGTCTCCTGCATTGACCATTTCATGGTTATGGACCAACATCCTATGACCATTTATCTCTATTTGTAAATGGTTCTCATCAGGTAAGGCATATTTAATGTGAATGGTTCCATTATAGTGTAGTCGATAGTGGCTTAAATCCGAAGCAAGCACATAGGTCGAGTGCTGGTCATGAACTAGCGGTATATGGTTTCTCTCATTCACAGGTTTTACATTTGTCAGATGCACTAAAAATACAGATGGGATAAATTTATAAAGCCTTTTCATTTCATAGGTCACGTATCGCTTGGTACAGACATCATCATCTTCTTGTGGGTCTTCCACGTGAATAATGCGGTGAATATTAGCGCTATAGCCATCCACCGTAAGCTGAGGCACTTTATCATTAAACTCATACACCTTGTTATCCACATACTTTTTTGTAGTAACGTCTGTAGACACTTGAGGATGCTTTACATGAGTTAACCGCTTTCCTTTAAAGTCATAATCTCCTTGTTTTGTGCGTGGCACTACTGACCTATCCACATAGTGTTTATTAGCAGGATCTGTTTCTTGTTTAGGATCATGTATGGGAACAGACCTAGCTTTGACCATCAACGCACGTCCAATGACATCCATCGTCAACCTGTAATACGAGTCTACTGTTTCTATGACGAGGCTCGGTGCGATGTATATAGACAGCCTGCTAGCCTCTCTAAGCCTTAGTTGAAATGAAGCTAATTAAGCAGCAAGAGTCATTCCCTGTGAGGGACATGGTTTCCCATCTCTGCCCCACATCACGTGAACAACGCCATGGTTCACTGTTTCCATCTTCCATTCGCTGCATCATTGTGGGACCTTCCGGCTGTGGAAAGACCAATCTTTTGCTGACACTTATTACAGCGCCCAATGGTCTGTGTTTTCAAAATATTTATATTTTCGCAAAATCTCTCTACCAACCCCTCTACGTGTTTCTGGATCAAGTCATGTCTGGATTAAAAAATGAGAATATGGGGTATTTTACATTTTCCACGCATGAAAATGTTATTTCACCGGATGAGGTAAAGCCTGATTCACTCATGATTTTCGATGATGTATCCACTGAACGACAAGGTATCATTCAAAGCTATTTCAGCATGGGTCGACACAAACATATCGATTGCTTCTATCTTGGACAAACGTATTCTAAAATGTCCAAACAGTTGATTCGTGACAATGCCAATGTCATTGTTTTATTTCGCCAGGACGAGAGGAACAGTCGTTACATTTATAATGAACATGTGAATCCGGATATGACCTTTCAAATGTTTACAGAATTGTGTGGCAAGTGCTGGAACACACAACGTCATGCCTGTTTAGTGATTGACAAACAAAGTGAACTCAACCAAGGGCGGTATCGCTTAGGGTTTGATCATTTTATTGCTATTTAAGGCACTCAAGTCATTTGTCGCGACATCATGGCGTTAGCAGAGAGTCAATTGAAAAAGCATATTATTAGAGCAAAAAATACTATTCGCCAAAAGTTTCGTCAATTGAAACGATCGCGTGCGGATCATGCTTTGTTTATTCAACAACATTTAGCACCTCCGCTAAAAGCTATGTTGAAACCCTCTATCAAGCCATGTGAAACGCTTCCTACCGTTTCACAAGCCAGTCAGACGCACCACGAGGACTCTGAGGAAGAGAAAGAGGAAGATGAAGAGGAACAGGAAGATTTAACTAGTGTTAGCGAAGTTGAGGATAATGAGGAACAAGTGTTTACGCCTCAAAAAAAGGCATCACCCCTTGCAGAGTTTTTAAGAAAAAGGAAATCCTTGGCCATGGTCGAAACCCCTTGCCCTTCCAGATCGTCTCCATTTTCACAACTCTTGGCCACTCCTCAACATAAAGATCAACTGAAAAACATTTTAATAAAATATTATGGATCAACACTGGAACCCTATTTCACCAATCTATTTGTTGGAAACACAGATACCACATATGGCGTTCGCTATGAGAATGATAGTTTTAAAATTGGTGATTCATCGATTAAATTTAGTCGTACTAAAGCTGTCATTAAAAAGATCAACTATAAATTAACACCAGGACTGTTAAAGCTACTATTCTCTAGGACTCCCTCATCTCAAGATTATACGTCAGAGGACCTTAGTAAATATAAATCCATTTTATTGGATACCCATGCTCACAAAAGACAGTATGATCCCACTCAACAAGTGAATGCTAATATATCCCAAAAATATAAAACCATCATTGCAAAAATGTTCCCCACTAGTCAAAGTGGTCGTCGTAAAGTGTCCGCTTCAGGGGTGACATTTAAACCATTAAAACCCCTTGTGGATGTTACCTACTGGCACAATCAAAATAAACTCGTCCAGCGACTACAGCTGTTGCATGCTTCACGTCAAGCCGGCCATACTGGTCACGATTGGGAAATTCAAGAAATTGAGGAAGAACTTCGAAATGCCAAAATTATTGTTTAAGCCCTCACCCATTAAAATGGGTATTGCTCACGAGTTGCATCGTCCAGCTAGACGTCACTATCAGCGACTCAAGGTGATTTCACAGGGTGTGGATGAACTTTGGCAAGCAGACTTGGTTGAAATGATTCCCTATGCTAACGTTAACGATGGTGTACGCTATATGTTGACGGTCATTGATGTTTATTCCAAAATGGCGTTTGTTGAACCTGTGCGTCGCAAGTCTAGTCCACTAGTCACCAAAGCCTTTCAACATATTATTCAACAATCTAAACGTCAACCTCAGCTGCTACAAACCGACCAGGGAAAGGAATTTTTCAACAAGGAATTCTCCAGTTTTCTCAAATCTAAGGATATTCACCATTACACCACGTACAGCAATCTCAAAGCCGGCGTGGTCGAGCGGTTCAACCGAACATTGAAAACCCATATGTGGAATGCGTTTACCGCTCAGGGCACTTATCGCTGGTTGGACTTATTACCTGAGTTAGTGTCACGTTACAACGACACCAAACACAGAACCATTGGGACCAAGCCACGACTTGTAACTAAAAATATTCCACAACTGGATAAACTGTTTAACCCCATAAAAACAGCAGACCCTAAACGTCATCGCCTTAACATTGGGGACCATGTTCGTGTGAGCAAATTCAAGTCCGTCTTCGACAAGGGCTACATATCAAATTGGGGGACAGAACTATTTCGAATTCGTCAAGTCAACCTGAACAGTCCAGTCACCTATTTACTCGAGGACCTCAACCTTCAACCCATAAAAGGCAGGTTTTATCTTCAAGAACTTCAAAAGACAGCGTTTCCTAAACATTACCTTGTGGAAAAAGTGTTGAAACAAAAAGGAAATAAACTACATGTAAAATGGTTGGGATTTAGCTCAGCCTTTAATTCTTGGATTAATAAATTACATGTTGTGTGAACCTGTGTGTCTTGTATTTATTTATTTACTCATGTTGTACTTAACCTACAGTCCTATGTACAGTCCTCAGCTATACATGTATTATGAGCAAATACATATTTCTTTCTCTCTTCACCTGTGTTCTCTCTTACACTAACTCTCCCCCCTTCACCTCTCACCACTGTCAAAACAGGTTGTGACTTGTTAGCTCTTATCGTGCACGTGTACAGGTGAACACCTGTGTGTTAGATCATATTACACATGAACTAGCATTTTCTCACGTATGAAGCAAAACAGGATGTGACTTGTTTCACAAGGAGGACGGTAATAAGGTCATCTCACACGTGTTCACATGTATTTCGCTACTTTCCTTTCATATCATTATCCCATTATAGTAGTGGTGAACAACGTCAATTCAACACACACACAAATGTAGTTAGGCCCTTTGACATAATTTAAATAAATTCATGGGCTAGTCCGTAAGAACCAGGCCAAAGGGATCAGTCCAAAGGGACAAGGACTCGTCCACAAGGACCTGCCCACAAGGACTCGTCAACAATGACCCGTCCACAGGGACTCGTCAACAAGGACCCGTCAACAATGACTCGTCAAAAATGACCCGTCCACAGGGATCTGTCAACAGGGACCTGTCCACAAGGACTCGTCCACAAGGACCTGTCAAAAAGGACCCGTTAGGTTGAGTTAGGTTACACTACAGCCACCATTTAAAAAAAAAGCCCTCTTACCAAACCTATGAGTGGACATGTGTAAAAACAAAAAACTAGCATGTTAATTCATAGTGGCTTTCCACCGAACATATGCACTTTATGTAGAACAACGTTTCATTCCATATTAGCATTCAAACTCTCACATGTTGCAATTGGTAACAGAGATTCTCTAAAAAAATCAATTTCACCCCTTAGTAGGGTAGGTTTTATTTTTGGGGTGGAAATATGTTGTCCATTGGAAAGGGGGTGTCAGCCCGAGTTCAATGACACCTCATTCATCAAAATCCGACCACGGGTTCGGGAGTTATCGGGTTGCCGCCATCTTGTGAGGTGGGGAGGTGGGTTTGGAACCCCCACAAAACCACTACTCCCGTAGGCTCCCATCAAGTTCAATTTCAAGTAGTTCCATTTTTGCCTACCAGAGATGCCACAGTCCCTGACACCTAGCGGAGACCTTTGGAACATAATACAGCGTTTCTAACCAAATAAATTAGCTACGCACTGCCAGTTGTAGTTGTACTGTAAGTTCATATACATGTCATGAATCTATTACATGTGCCCTTTGCTATTATTTCCCCTCCGATGAAGGCATAATGGGGGATTTTAACACTCTTGGGCATAGGAATTCAGCATATAACTGACTACGCCACTGAGTCCGCTATACTGTATATTTACTAAAACTGACCCAACTTTACATCACATCATACGAGGTAACATTGGGCCAATGACATTTTTTGAGGTATTAGTGAAACTGTTAATATGTTAATGTGTAACTTGTGTGCCAATAATCAAGGACTTGTACTGTATGGAATTGACGTTGGGCATCTGTGCCCTATTCGAAGAATGCACTGCTGTCTGGCTTTGTCATATGAGAACTCTCTCATCTATATACGTATATCCTATCAAGGACGTAGTCATCTTATGTATATATCTTTCTTAATATCTATGGGAAGGTCACTGGGTTGTAAAAGGATACCCTGTGAACTATATTACCCATTAGGAATACTGGTGGGATTATACCCGGAGGTATATCCAATACTAAGTAGTAGTTAGCACTATGTACGGATATATGTATCCGATGGTCGTATTTATAAGATAGGCTGGGTAAAATGTCGCTCTCTAGGGCTGCTGACTTCTGTAAGAACACTATGCTATCGCTGTATAACAGCATGCTGCTATCCTAACTGGGAGGATGCAACTGTGTGTTTGTGCCTGAACCTGCACAAATCGTTTCATCTGTGTATGTGGGACTGAAATTCTATCACCCGTGTGCTCACTTTGAACATAATTATGTGGAAATCGTGTCCCTTGGGGGGACTATGTCTTTAAGAGACGCGATTTGTGGTTTGGAGGCTAGTGTGATAAAACATGTGTCTTGCCAACCTATGTCTTTGGCATTCATAGTGTGTAAAGAGTACGTTAATGGGTATTATAGGTTCAACTGGGTGGTATGTAGGGAATAATGGTGGAATAAGAATACAAATAATAATAATAATAATAAGTGTGGATCCTTGTATGGGATCTTATGGGAAGAACGGTGTATGATTACCGTGATAGACCCTGTTTGTCAGGAATCGTAATGGAGTGGCTCCCTGCTAAACTGTCATAATGTAGGTAGAGATAATCAAAAAGAAATGGCTTCCCAAATATATAGTGGACTGTGAATATGTCCCTTGTTCGAAATAACTATCTATGTCGAGACTAATCGACGTGTGGGATGTCTGTGCCTATCCCTCCATATGTGAACAGTGTTATATAAACAAAATAAACAGTATAAAATTGTTATGGCTGACATTCACCATGCGGTGAGAAGTGTTATGTGTGCTCTTTGAATATCAATGGGAATGTGAGTGACCTAGTGGCAAATGTTCACTAACTGTGTCGGGCAAGGAATGTATTATGCCCTTGTAGACACTAAACACTCTGTTATAACGGTGTGTTGAATATAAACGATATCCAATATGTGTTGCTAGGACAACAGCATTCAAATGTAGCGCGCAAGTGTACGCTGTGAAAATTAATGGCCGACCTGTAGTATCACGTGGTATGATACCTGAGTAAGAGATAGTGTCCCGTGGCGGGTGGGCGGGTGTAACAATATGTTCTGTTATCAGCAGGAGAGTGGATCGCCGTGACTGGCTGTATGATACTGTACGTGGTGGGCCGTTTAATCCGCGCGTGTGATTGGGTCGCAGCGGCTATCGCTTATGTTGAAGAATGGCGGCTTCTGTATACATTGTGTAGACGCGTGGTGAGTTGCGTCAATCTAATGAAATTATGGTATGCACTGTGTATTCTGCCGAAAGAGGGAATAGTGTGTCAATTCTATATGCTATGTAAAAGATGCTATCGCCTCTAGAGTAGAATGTTGGAATTCTGTTTTCTTTTGTATGCCTGGGAATATAGTATCCCTGATGTTGGTACCTCTGTAAGGCGGAAAATGATGTATTTTCGATATCGTTATCTTTGTAAAGCGGAAAATAGTGTGGTTTTGATGATTACAATTTCGTAAGGCGGAAAATAATGTATTTCCGCTAAAGTTATCCGTGTAAGGCGGAAAATAGTGTGGTTTTGATGTTGTTAACTTTGTAAGGCGGAAAATAGTGTGTTTTCGATGTCGTTCTCTTCGTAAGGCTGACAATAGTGTAGGCCTAATAATAACTCCTGTGTAAGGGGAAAGATAGTGTTATCCTAATGATTGGTGGCACGTTATGTGTTAAATAGTATAATCCGGATGGTGTGTCCACTTTTGCGTATGAGTACTGATGCCTTCGCCTTCCGAAGACGGAAAATAGTATGTACTCTTGTGTTTCCTCTTCGTAAGACGGAAGTAATAGTGTAATTACGGAATGGTGTGGTAAATTGAGTATTGCACCTCGTATGAGGGTGATAGTACGTCTGGGTACATATAGTATAATTCTCTGGACAAATAACAGTCCATAATTGAGGTGTGCTAGGGTGGCATTCTGTAGGTTAATATGCAATGAAGGGAAAGTGGTCCTGCAATCCGTGTCGTATGTTCTGTGAATGCAAGTGGCTATTTAGTGTTTGAATTAGTAGAATCATTGGGCCTTCGTTTATCATTTTCTACAAAACTTCGCGTTCCTTCGTACATGGCTGATATTTACCTTATATTATTGTTCTAGGGGGGATTGTTTTAACGTAGGATCTACGGTGCTCCCCTAGGAAAACGTAAAGTACTTATGGACCATGGACTTTGTGGCTACCTGTATATATATACATTTATGACTGGATATTTATTTTACATTGGGAAGAGGCTCTTTGACGTGGCTCACCACGATACTCTTCCGCAGAACGTAAAAGAATTATGAGCCATGGCGTTGATAGTAGTTGTATGTATATATGAGATATATATATGTATATGCATAGGCATAATGCATAGTGTGGATGCCTTTGGAAGCCGAAGAATGATCCTGGATGCAATTGTGTAGCTAATATGTGTGTGCAATGGGCTCTACATGGACTGTAGAGTCCGTCCTTGGCCTTGTGGCCCTCTTTGAGATATGGTTCTACTGTATGAAATTGCGTTACGTTGTCATAGGGCTGATTACTACGTGCAGTTCATAACCAGGCGTCTAGATGAAAGTATGGATCCCTACGTGGCCAGTTATGGGAATAGCCCAATCCAAACAGCCTTGCTGTAAGTCATGGCCTGCGTTGGCTAAGGGTGAATGATACAATTAAAATTCAAATCGAAATTCAAATGAGTAGTCTCTAATCGCCGGCTAAAAATGGTGACGCCGCCGGGCCTTATGTCGTAATACTATGGTCAATGTGACCGCATGGAAAAGAAAAAAAAATTAAGACCCATTGTGGGGAAAGATAAAATGCGTGTGTATGTGAGTGAAGTGGGCCGCACGCGGCGTATAGATCTTGGTCATCCTGCCGAGTACATGCTGTGAGCATTGTGAAGATGTGTGCTGCGTCATCTCGCTCACTTCCGGTGCAGCGCTTGTGGACCTTGTCTCGCTGCCGAAAATCAGTGAGGATGTCTGTCCACAGTGGCTAGTGAGATGCATTAGACAACGTAATATGAATTTATGGCTTGTGAAGCTGTGTTGTCTATGTAAGTATATCCTTATCTTTTTCTGACAAGTGTGGGGTCCTGATGACCTGTTGTGTACTATGTCCTGAGTGTATGGTAACCTGTGTTATTGTGGTATCTCGTTGCTGGATGTGTTGATGGCAACTAACCCGTGCTGTTGTGTTAATGAGTCTTTGTCTGTGCTGAAGGCCGCTAACCTGTGTTATTTTGGTAGGCAGTTTTCCGTCATGCTGAGAACTGTTAACCTGTGGTATTATGGTAAGCAGTTTTCCGTCATGCTGAGGACAGTTAACCTGTGGTATTGTGGTGTCCATGAGGTTAACCGTAAGCTACGCCTGTGATCGTATGCGGACACGGTATATTGAATAAATCCTGCCAAAGTACTATCTGACTCGGTGATAATTAAGTGGAACGAGGCCGTAACCTCGCCTCGGTGTGAGGTCGATTCCGTAATCCGTGCACATCGTGCTTGTGTGTGTAGTATGGCTTCGCGGATCGTTTCTATTCGTACGTTATTATTCGCGATAATACTAGTATTTGTATATCTGTATAAAATGGCTTTTGTTACGTCATGCGGTGCAACTAATTGGTGTATCCGTGCATTTTTAATCTTCCGTTGGTCGCTACCGAGTGTATATAAGATTATGCCGTATGTAGGTCGCTATTGGTGTATAATGTGTATACAGTTACCCTGTGAAGGCATGTATGTCCTATTGACCCTGTGTCAAGGTAAGTGAATCTTCAGCCGGTCAACTAATGCACCTGCGCCTGGGTGTGCTTGTTAGTGTGAAGATGTTAGGTGGATATGTTTCCCTTTATACTAGTGTGTGACCTATACCGTATGTGTGGTCATCTACTATAAGTGAACCATTCCGCGATCTTACGTGTGTACTCCGGGTAAATGTTCTGGAGTATGCACGGCTGTGTATGCGTGTGCCTGGGCACGTGACGTGCAGTGAACACCTGTTGCTATGGAAGGAAGTGTTGAACGCTGAGTTGACTAACTGGCTCGACTTACCATATCCTGGCCGTGGAGTGTAATGACCTGCGCCTGGCGCGTGTTAACATGAGATAAGTTGTGTATACAATTCATTTCCTGAAAACTGGTACATGTATCTGGTACCTTAAAACTATGGAACGAAATAATACATTGTGCTGGAAACAGTAACATTTGATCTTGCAACTTAAAAGTAGGCCGTGTATAGGCATTTTAGGGTTTCCTTGTGGGGGTTAGTTGCTCGCTAGTGCAACTATCTGAGGATGATCGTCGAGCGTTTTGTGCCTGTGCTCGTGTGAGAGGAGGGATATGTGGTATTACGTTAGGGTACTGTCCCCGAATTCGTATAAAGAGATACGAGGAATTGATATGAAAGACAGCTTTAAAAAAGAGAGCATTTAATTAATATTGGAAGAATGAATTTTGGAACAGGTCCATTACACAAGCTTTATGTCATGAAGTATTGCCCAACAAGAAGCTTGTTAGCTGAAGGTAATCTCCTTCTAGAATGGGCGGATTTGATTGGATCATCCATTCGAGATAGACCATAGCCGGTTCTTGAAGAAAAAGGAACGGGATTGGAAGATCCGGTGAGCGAAGTTAGAAATGGAATGTTTTATTTTGTCTAGTAGGCTATTTAATGCATTTGGAAGCATTGACCTTGGGAAATAAAATGAAGACATTAATTAAGTTATAATCAGGAAATGTTGTCTGTGGATACTAACGCCCGAAGTATGTATGAGGATATTCATGTCCGAGTTTGGGTGGGCAGCATTGAGTAAGGAACAGGTGCTTCGAGAAGGCGAGAGAAGGATGACGTCAGAGTGTGTCAGGTGACGTGAGGTAGAGTCTACTTGGTCAGAGAGAGGGGAGCAGAGTGCGGCGGAAAGGCATTACGACAGTGGTTGTTCGTGTGTGATGTTTAAGGAAGTGATATGAACGTGTGAAACATCGTGTCTAAATGTGCTAATGTATTGTGAAGCACGGAAGTCTGTGTGATTGTGAGTGGATTTTGGAATATTCCACGGTAAAGACCGGTGGCATGGGGAGACAATGAATTGTCAGTCACTACTGTGTAACGTATTCGTGGAGAAAAGGGAAATGTGAACATACTTTTTGAAAAGTACTGAACGTGTATGTTTGTAAGGAAACGCCTTGAGACACGTTACTTCGGAACGATATGTTCGAGAAGGTAGTGGTGAGCAATAAAATGGAGAACATTATGGACACGTGGACGGAAGGAGAATGTGATTTATCAGACGAAGTCATGGTAGTTTGTTAAATTATGCTGAGGGAAATGCGACCTACATCATGAAAGTGAGAATTCCTTCGAGTGGAGTCACTTAGAACGATATGCGGAAAAGCAAAGTTCACGCAGCCACTTCAAAAAATGCACAATCTAATAGAGAACATTATGAATTTTGGCCAACACAATTACGGAAGGAGACTACACGATTTTCTGGAGGGACGAGAAGAAGAAAACGCCAGGACGAAGACCAGGGATCGAACGAGGTATCTGTCAGGGGGCGAACCGAATGCCGTGGCAACCAGGCCTTCTCAAGATCTCGGATGGCCGATAGCAGGGAACGAGCAGTTTCTAGGCGGACTCAGGAAGGAGGCTCGTGGTTTGAAGCGAGGCTACCCAGATGTCAGCCGTGTGAATTGGAAACCAGAGCCTGTTCTGAACGTGAATGGATCTTCACATTGTTCGTCTCCGATTCAGCTGAATGTAAGACAAGCCTTTCAACATTTGTAGCCCCAGTTCGTAGTTCTATGTTCTTGTAGATGCTTTGTGTGATCATTTTATTTCAGTAGAAATTTTGTTAAGTAGTTGGTTTAGATCTTGTGGTCAGTGATTTTATTCATCGAAACAAGTTACGGTGTGCTTTTAGTGGGCTAGTAAGCCTCAGTTCCAGCATGTTTGGGGATCTTTGCAGGCGAGTTAACTGCTTGCTGACCGTGCTTGGGTTAGTGGAGTCCTCGTTTCGATGATTAGATTTTTATCAGATTTGAATTTTCGATCTTTTGGGTTTCGCTATAAATTATTTTCGGATTTAAGAGTGTTCCGGGATGAACAGTTTCTTGCGCACTTTGCTTCTTTGCATTTTTTTCATATTTCCGCACTGTTGCCACTTCGCAGCTTCAGAGGAGTTAGTTTTTGAAAAATTGCTTTCGAAAATTAGATTTTCTTAGATTTTGAATTTTGAGATTTAGCTATTTGATCTTCGATGATTCTTTTCATATTGTGTTGTTGCACTATTATCTGACTTTACCATTTGAATTATTTTCGAAATTTTGAATTATTTTGGATTTTGAAATTTTCACTCTGAAAATTTATTTCGTTTTGATATTGGAATTTGAATCAAATCTTTCCTCGGATTTTCAGAAAATCCCGATCAATTTTGATTTTGAGAAATTTGGGACGTCAATCCTGACTTGAGATTTTCCAACAAGAATTTTCTTTCTTTCTTTCTTTCTTTCTTTCTTTCTTTCTTTCTTTCTTTCTTTGAAAGTTTAATTAATTTTCAGTTTTAACTTTTAGAAAATGTCTCGTTGATTTAAAGTTGGTTGCTATTCTGATCGTTCAGATGAAGAGCTCTTTCAAAAACAATTTTGAATTGTAAAATGTAATGATGATTCGAGTGATGTTCTCGACTGTTGTTATTGAGTGACACAGTGTATATACATAATGATTTATTTAAATGTTTACTGAATATAGGGCACACATAAGTGGAAAATGTTTTTGAGTTGACACTCACAATCAAAGTAACTTGAAACGGATTATAGTTAGAATTATATCGTGCTTAGTTAACACGCTCTAGGAGATCGTCATTCGATCTGTAACTGCTATCGCTTATGAAGCATATTTAAAATTAGTATCAACGTCAATGAATTACTTATAACTTGAGGGAGAGATGGTCATTTGTTCTTGTTAGTGTGGGATGGTGGTGTTTACATTGAAGAGGTGTGCGATTATACCAATTGGTTTTTTTTGGTATTTCGAAGGTCGACCCCTGTAAGGGACGTTATGTCCTGGGAACCTTTCCTCTGTCAATGGTTGTTGTTGAAATTTGGGCTGCGTTTAGTATGTGATTAGGATTGCAGTCTTGTTAGTCAGCTGTGAGCTGTGATTGCCGTTCGTTGGAACGTTGTGTTATTTGGGTTTGTGGAGTTTATTTCGACTGCTGTTAGATTACTTTTACTGTGTTTGAAGACAGTATTGCTTTATATTCGTATTGTAGGAACATTTTGGTTGTGTTTGATGTTTGTCTGGTAGACTGTCGCATTCATGTAGATCATCTGGGTTGGCGATACCGGGGGCTCCAAAAGTGTGGTATTCAAGACGTTAATGCTAATTCAGTTATACGATTATTGTTATTGTTTTTGATGACTGGATAAAACAGGGGCTCAGTGGATAGCATTCTCATCTTCATTGGTCGGAACGCTAACCATAGTTTGCCCGTTAACCTCGATGTTGATCACCGTCAGTTAATAAGGATGAATAATAGGTCTTTGTAGATTAGTGGAGGAACATTGGTGTAGATACTGTTCTAGAATGACACATATATGATTATAATTAGGTATATCTTAAATTTTTGTAATTTGAATTAAAAGATATTTCGGTAATCCAATGAAGAATAAAATTCAGGATCTATGTATAGAGTAATATATTGATACTGTAAATAGTGAGAGGCCGTCACTATTTAATTCTATTAAGGGGGTTATTGTTTTTTTTTTCTCTTCTCGCTCTTCATAAATATTTTTTTTATTAATCCTGATAGAAAAGGCATTGCGATAAGTTGCCAATTTATTTATTGTTGATCTTTAAGTCGTTATTTTTTGTGTAATTTAGCTGACGTTATGTCAGAGTGTGTGCCATAAGACATCAATTGTAATTACAATCAGTTATGGATCTTCGTTTTAATTATATCCATTTTTGCGGTGTCTTCTCTTTTCTGAATAAAATTTGGGCACGCATTTGCGTATGCTTATACCATTTCCAACTTACTCTTGCGTTGTGTTTTTTTATAGATAGTGGGAGGTTAGGAACATGCCATGGTTATTATAGCGGCTTGTACCATTTTATCCATTCCTTTGTCCCTGTTACGCCCGTGTGAATGAGAGTCTTGCGCTCAGGTGTGTGTTGTCGCTGATCCTGTGGAGGATTAACCATTGTGTGTTGATAATATTCACCTGATATGTGTCCACGATTTGCAGAGTGTGTGATGCCTGATATTACGGTATGTATTTTTAGCCGGGGTACTGCCGATGGTATTTGATCCGCTGTCTTCTTGGATTGTGGCATTCACGACACTGCTGAGATCGGGTACAGTACCTTATCCTGATCTCTAGAGCTGCGTTTTCAAGCTTGGCAAGCGATTTGCCTGCGTTGTGTTCAGATAATAAGTCTGCGTTCTTAACACTGATCTTAGGTCGTAAGGGTTTGGTACTAGCTGCCAGGTAATGGACAGTGTCCCTAACCTTGCACCTAACCTTACTTTGGGGAGCTAGCATAAATGGAGGTACTGTTTTACTTTAATAGAACCTATATTCCCTGATCCTGTGGCTGTTAATTAGGTTTTTGTTATGGGGGGGGGGCAAATGGTTGACCTCTGTGTTAGGGTGCTTGTGAAAACCCTATAGTTGATCGGGCGGGCTTGGGTAGGTAATTAATAATACCTGACCCGTACTCTGAAAAAAAAAATTCGATTTGGGTGGCGTATGCATGGCTGTAAAAGGTGGTCTGGGATCTTTCCCGCGGAATCACGTTGTTTGTGACCCCTGGGGCGTTGTCCTAAGACAACGTCACGGTACCCCGTACCTCCACCAATTGTAGGGTTTCTTTGTGGAGGTGCCCTACAAGGGGGGTGATTTGGGGGAAGTTAAAATGTGAGTGGAGGGGGTAGAGTGAGTGAGCTGTCTAAAGGCAAAGACGTATCTCTGTGTACGAGCTTCCCGATGGTTCGGATTGCCAGGAGCGCTCGGGGGTGTAAAAGTGATGTTGGGGGAGGTTTAGCAAATACGACTTTAAACGATGCGGTTGCTACCCGGCTCAATGCTAGCGCAAGCTGGCTGGCTGAGAGAGAGCCTGCTGACTCAAGTACAGTGACGTCGCAGCAAGTGGTCGCCCGCAGGCGCCACGAAACAATTAAAAAGGCTATGGGATCCTACCTAGAGGGAATCTAAAAGGGTAGGATATTACCAGCTAGTCAAATAAATGTACGGACCAGTTATCTAGAGATGGTGCTGTTTTAATGAGTTTACTTCTATGCAGAAGTATTAATAAAGATTGCAGAACAGCCAATGTGCTAATACAATTCCAGTACAAATAATAGGGGATGAAAGTGTATGTGTATGTGAAGTTGCTCGCTACACTTACCAGGAAGGCTGCAGTTGTGACGGCGTCCAGCAGAGGTTCCACACTACAACACGACGTCTGTCTGGGATTGACCTGGAGGCATGACCTCTCCGAGGTTTTATAGAGGCGGTTTGTCGTGTTTGCAGAATTTCGCATTCTTTGTGTGTCGTAGCCCTCCCGGGGTCGTTGAGGTTCAGGCATGAGGCCACCTAAGTTGCATGGAAGTATTCAGATTTGTAGATGTGGTCGTAGATTGTAGAATTAGGTCTGAAGTTATGTATAAGTATGCGTTTTTAGGGGGTGTAATTAGTAGGGGATGAGGGTAGCATACCCTACGGGTATAACAGTATTTAACTCCTTCACATGGTTAGCTCTCTTAACGGATAACAGATTATATTGCATTTGTTTCGTCAATTCTGTACACATTACCGCTAATGCTCTTCAAATCGTATTATGCTCCTCAATTCCTTGGGTGACTGTATACCATCTAAGTTTAGATCTATAGAATAATACGGGTACGATTATGCGTGGGATTGTCAAGTGTCCAAATTATTGCCCAGGTGAAACAAGCCTGATATCAACATTTCTCAATTATTCCATCTCCATTTCGAAATTGTTCCATTTCCGTAAATCGATTATGATGAATCTCCTAGACGAGTATATTTACGAATGTTGATTTTTAAATGAAGTACATTGGCCCAGATCCTTCTCTTGAAATGCTTTCCTCCTCGCAATGATAGCATCAGAAAGTATTTCCAAATATCGTCTAGAAGAGTCGATTTAGGAACTTCATTTATCTGTTAATAGACATTGTAATAGAAATTTTCACATAGTCAGCAAAAATTTCGAAACTTATTTTGTTATTACCCTTGCTAGCAAGTAAACAGCATTATAATTGACATACTTAAAAACTATTTCATGGTTTAAGTTTTTCTTCACCGCCTTCATTACGTCAGAGTCTGCATCTAGAAGTTCACCCAGGAAAAGCTGTGGCAATTTCATTTATATTGCTACATTGTATATCTTGTTACGTATACTTTTGTGGACATAAGTTCTCAAATGGGCTCTGTATTTTGAAGAGTCTTCGTCTTTTATACAACGCTCACAGCGCCTAATTCACTCCACATCACAATTTGTATTTTTGCTGATTTAAATACATCGAGACTTAGAGCGTAGATTTACCTATGTCTTGGCGCTTATAATCTGGGTTCTGATATGAAATTGGCACAAATTTGCTAGTTTTTTGAGTGTATTGGCTGGGTTATAAACTTGTAGAACCTTTGTAATGAGCTTTTTTTTGTGAAATCGATATATAATTACTTGAATTGATGGGAATGTGTTGGTAGTGTACCGGTTTCTTCGATGAGATGGAATTACCCAGCTAAAACACCGCACTTCACCAATGGAGGAACAATCAGTTAATTGCATGTGAAAACTTGTCAGCAATAAAAGACAAGAAGTTCCGTGAAGAACTATACAGCCTACTTGTCATGCCAATGATTATTCTACAGAATATGAACCTATCTAGAATAATGACGAAATTAAGTTGCTAATATCGAAATTTCCAATTAGTTCGAAATACTGTATACCTGGCATAATGTATCCTAATAGAGCACTACAGTTGGCAGCCCTGATGACTGAATATATTCTTAGTTCCGTCTCTTAAGGTACAAAATACAAAATTTGGTTGAAGTCCAATGAATAGCATGGACGTTACATGCAGTTAAACATTGGATCTAACAGCGCGCGTAAAATCATGTTGGCAACAATGTCATGCATGTATTGGTCAGAAATAATCTGAAATAATATGATCTATTGTTGTGCCAATTTTGAATGAAATCCATTAGTTAGTATAGACGTTACATGCATTTTAAAATTGGACTTATCAGCAGGCTTAGAATCATGTTGGCAGCACTGACGTATATTAGTTACTCCAAATTCGTCTAGAATGCCAGGTACTATACGTGTGCAAAGTTTAGAGCTATTGGCTTGCGTACTTTCTGATATATTGATATTAGGGTAACAAAAATAGGGACAGCACATATTAACAGTTGGCAGCACTGGTTGCTCCTTAGAATACGCATAGTCATATCTGTTATGGTACACATAGCACATACGAAATTTGGTTGAAATCCAAATGATAGTATGGAAGTTACATGTATTTAAAGTTGGACCTGTCAGCAGGCTTAGAATCATGTTGGTAGCACTGACGTATATAAGTTACTCCAAATTAATATAGAATGTCAGGGACTATACGTGTGCATAGTTTAAAGCTGTCGGCTTGCATACTTTCTGATATATTGGTATTTGGATAAAATAAATTAGGAGCATTTATTAACAGTTGGCAGCCCTGGTAGGTCTGAAGAATATGCTCAGTCATATCTGGTTATGCACACATACAACATACGAAATTTGGTTGAATTCCAATTGATAGTATAGAAGTTATATGCATTTAAAAATTGGAACTATCAGGAGGCTTATAATCATTTTGGCAACACTGCCATGTTTAGCCTCCTGGAAATTAAACTGAAATATTATGATCTGTATGTGTGCCAATTTTGAAATAGCTCCCATTCATACTTTCCAAGATATCCAACATGGAGCTCAAATTTCAATTGCGATTTTTTAGCAGTTGGTAGCACTGACATCATTTTCAAATATGGCCGTGAGATATTCAGGTATAGATCTTTACTCCTACCAAATTTTGTTTCGATTGCTGCAGCCGTTTGGGAGTTGATAGGGGGGGACACACACACAGCCAGACAGACAGACAGAAGGACAGACAGACAGACAGACAGACGGACAGACAGACAGACAGACAGAAAGACAGACACACATTTGCCCGATCTCATAAGTCTACTTTTTCCTCATTTTTGCAAAATGTGAAAAGTAGGCTAAAAAATAGCTCGAATGGTAAGAGACAAAATACCACGGATTGTTATCGCGTTTGGAGGGTTGGTGGCATGGGACAATCCTTTTTTGAAGAAACAAATTAGGGCTAAATTAATTATGAGGTGAAACATCTAAAATACAAATCCATGATCCAAATTAAAATCTACCTTTAATTTTCTTAAGGATATCGCAGAATAAACCCCGGCTTTCTCCTAGGTTGTTTTAAGATCTTAAGTTGGGAATGAAACGTAAACGTAGAGTCTCTTCAGTATACGAAAATAAACCTTGAAGACTGTCCGGTGCTAATTTAAAATTTATAGGAGGCAAGCTGTACCCGGCATGCGTTGCAATGCCAATCAAAGAAAGTGTTGGCGTTGAAATTCAGTTTCTTGAAGTGCTTTTGGATACACAACATGTTTTTCAGTTTTCATTAACTGCCTCTAATCTATCGTAAAATGGATTTTCTAATTTAGAACCATTCGTGGGAGCGTGCACAACAACTTTTAAAAGTTTCATCGCAATCGGATGAATGGCATATGAACGTATACGGGATTTTGTTTGAACGATTCGTTCGCTGTCACCCATTTGTTGATTCTACTCGTACGCTACCTATTGAGAAATGGATTTACTAAGTCGAAACCCTACCCTGGCGTGTACACAATAACTCATCAAGGTTTCATCACAATCGAAGAAGGTTATATGAACGCATAGGGGATTTTGTTGAAACGCGTCGCACGTCGTCACTCATTTGTTGCATATACTCGTGCGCTACCTATTGTGAAATGGATTTACCTGGTCAAAACCCTTCCCTGGCGTGTACGCAATAACTCATCAATGTTTCATCGCAATCGGATGAATGGTATATGCACGTATACGGGGTTTTGTTTAAACGATTCGTGCGCTGTCACTCATTTGTTGAATCTACTCGTGCGCTACCTATTGAGAAATGTATTACTAAGTCGAAACTCTTCCCTGGCGGGTACACAATAACTGATCAATATTTGATCGCAATTGGATGAATAGTATATGAACGCATACCGGATTTTGTTTAAACGATTCGCGCCCCGTCACTCATTTGTTGAATCTACTCTTGCGCTACCTACTGTAAAATGTATTTACTAAGTTAGAAACCGTCACGTAAGTGTCCACAACATCTCACGCAAGTTTCATCGCTATCGGACTAATGGGATATGAAGACATAGGGGACTGTATTGAAACGCTCCACGTGTCGTCGTTCATTTGTCGAATCTACTCGTGTGCTATCTACTGTGAAATGTATTTACTAAGCCAGAAACCTTCCTTGGAGTGTCCACCATATTTCACCCAAGTTTCACCGCTAACGGCAGAATGGTATATGACCTTATACGGGACTTTGTTGAAACGCTTCGCGCGTCGTCCCTCATTTGTTGAATCTACTTGTGCGCTGCATATTGTATAGGGGATTTACTAAGCCAGAAACCTTCCATGACGTGTACACAACATCTCACCCAAGTTTCATAGCTATCGGACGAATGGTATATGAATGCATACGGGACTTGGTTGAAACGCTTCGCGTGTCGTCGCTCATTTCTTGATTCTACTCTTGCACTATGTATTGTAATATGGATGTACTCAGCCAGAAACCTTCCCTGGAGTGTACACAACATCTCACCCAAGTTTCATCGCAATCGAATGAATGGTATATGAACGTATACGGGACGTCGTCGAAACGCTTCGCGCGTAGTCACTCATTTGTTGAATCTAAACGGGCGCTTCGTATTATAAAATGGATTTACTTAGCCAGAAACCTTTCCTGGAGTGTACACAACAATTCACCAAACATTTGTCACTATCAGACGAATGGTATATGACCTTATACGGGACTTTGTTGAAAAGCTTCACGTGTCATCGCTCATTTGTTGAATCTACTGGTGCGCTACCTATTGTAAAATGGATGTACTAAGCCAGAAACCTTCCCTGGAGTGTACACAACATCTCACCCAAGTTTAATCGCTATCGGATGAATGGTATATGACCCTATATTGGACTTTGTTGAAACGCTTCGCGCGTCGTCGCTCATTTATTGATTCTACTCGTGCTCTACCTATTTTTAAAGGGATTTACTAAGCCAGAAACCTTCCCTGGAGTGCGCACAAAATCTCAGCCTAGTTTCATCGCTATCGGACGAATTGTATATGAACGCATACGTGACTTTGTTGAAATGCTTCGCGCGTCGTAGCTCATTTGTTGAATCTACTCGTGCGCTGCCTATTGTAAAGTGGATTTACTAATCCAGAAAATTTCCCTGAAGTGTACACAAAATTTTACGCAAGTTTCATAGCTATCGGACGAATGGTATATGAATGCATACGGGACTTTGTTGAAACGCTTTGCGTGTGGTCGCTCATTTGTTGAATCTTCTGGTGCGCTATCTACTGTGAAATGTATTCACTAATTTTGAAACCTTTACGTAAGTGTACACAACATCTCACCCAAGTTTCATCGCTATCGGACGAAAGGTATATGAATACGTACGGGACTTTGTTGAAACGCTTCGCGCATCGTCACTCATTTGTTGAATCTACGCGTGCGCTACCAATTGTAAAATGGATTTACTAAGTCCGAAACCTTCCTTGGAGTGTACTCAACATCTCACCCAAGTTTCATCGCAATCGGATGAATGGTATATGAACGCATAGGAGACATACACACCCACAGACAGACAGACAGACAGAGCTCTACTGTATACGTCCGTTTGCTAAAATGGCAAGTGCATCACTAACGCAATCGTTATCAGTTAGCCTAGCAACAGAGAGAGTTGCATTTTCTCAGCGTTTTGACCTTGAAATGTTGTTCTCTCACACGTGTTCCCACGCCTCTTCACATTCCTCAATCTGAATAAGATTCGTGTAGCTTATACTAGTTTCATGTTTTTAATAAGGAACCAAAATGGCTGCTCTTATACATCGGTAGTACGGCTGTCTAGGAACCAAATGGCGGTCTCTGCTCTAACAGTACACCTGCTAGCCACCAAGAGGCAAGTAAGCTGATATCACACTTCCTGCTGACGTAGACATTTTTGTCTTATCAGCAGTCTCTCTCACAAGTCCTCTGGCTAGGTACAATATTCAGTCTCCAGTGAGCAGGACTGTGTGTGTGCGTGCTAGCATTGAAAACATGTGTGTCTTATTATTATTATTATTATTATTTTTATTATTACTATTATTATTAAACATTTTACAGTAATAATAATTACTAGCAAGTCGTCATCCTCAATACATGATCATGTTAACCACATACTTTCACCCTAAAACACATGACTTTACCCAGTTCAATATTAAGTTTATAACATTTCAGGCCAATGGCCTTACCGTTTTGGCTCATTGCGTACATGCACATGACTTGGTCGAGCAAATGTTATAGGTTTCCATATTCTAAAACCATTTACTGTGCCAGACAGCAGTCTCGCTTATTACCGTTTACTAGCATGTTAAAGATGCCCCTCAGGGGTAAAAAAATCCTAGCACACTTAACACATTTTCAAATAATCGCCTCCATCCGTCATAGGAAATGTCACAAAACCAACCGTCATAAGCTGCCCCGCCATCCCACCAAAACAGCAATTCATTTCTTCCGGGCACGGTCACCGAGATCGCCAACGTCTAAAAATCACATGGTCATATCCTACAACCTTCTGTTGTGTCAGAGAGCGATCTCACTCATCACCGTTAACTAAAACGTTAAAGATGCCCTTCAGGAGTAAAAAGTCATAGCTTGCTTGTCACATTTCAAAATATTCGCCTTCATTCATTCGTCATAGGAAAAAATATCGAAAAGCGACGGTTCTCAATATCTACGAATCTGTTACAGCAATTAAACTTAAATTTTGTATGTTGATAGAGGCAATTAACATGAGCAGGATATATGAAAATAGGCTGTACAGTTCTTCACGGAACTACTTGTTATACTTGTGGTCACACTGTCCTTATGCAAGGTTTCGACACTGATGTGTAACTATGTAATGGTCTGTTACTTCTTCACGCAAAATTATATCTCCCGCAGAGATGTTGGTTGGTTCCTCAGTTTAGGGGCTGCGACAACGCGGTCATATAACCCCGTGTACTTTGGGTGAGTGTAGAATCTGTCTGATAAACGGTGTGAATTGTGATGGCTGTATTAGTCTGTAATTCAGGTAAGGAATGCAGACGCTAAATTTCAAGCAGTAGTTCCTAATGTTGCTACCAGATACTAACGTCAACGCCACCTACCTGTGAACTTGGCTACTAGATGCCACCTCAATCAGCAACTCGCAACGAACGTTGGAACTTCCCCTCCAAAGGAAAGCTTACTGAGGGATTTTTAGCGCTCTTAGAAAATCCGACGACTTTGGCCGGCTTTGAACCCGCGACCTTGGGCATAGAAGTTCAGCATGCTACCAGTTACGTCACCGAAGCCGCTGCACACTTAGTCAGATGGAAATCTGAATCTGATCTCGCGCAAGTGCGTTGTCATGGCAACGTCTGATGGCTCATCCCTCATCAATTTAGTAGTGTTGCCATGTCAACCACTGATAGCTCTTGGCATTTTCTTATAATTCCGAAATCATTTTTCTCATCCCTTGGCGCAATGGTGGCTTATATCAAAAATTCTTTCAGACAAATGTTTAGGTAATTATTAGGGGAATATTGTCCATTTTGTACGGTTTTGATATAGTGCCTATTAACAGAGATATGATTAATGTTTCCCGAAAAACCCTCTTATTCCCACACCTTTGGTCAATGGTTGGTGCTATCAAAAAACGCTTCAAACATAAATTTCTGAGCTTTATCCGACACATAGTATGAACTTTGAACGGATTCGATATTTCACATATTAAGAGAGTTACAGCAATATTTCATTTTTTCGAAAAAAAAAAGTCCCCCATTTTCATCCCCTTCGACTGATTTAGCCCAGTAACGAACTCGTCCGAGATTTTATGGGTATACATATTCGGTAAAAAATTCAAAGTGATTGGTGCAAAATTACGGCAGTTATCGTGTCCACAAGAAACTGATATACATATATTACATAAATTATATATAAACTTTTGAACTGACGGTGGTTTTGGGGTCTGGGGGATGTGAAACGCGAAGATATGTCGAAATTTTCCGGAAATCGAAACATGGTACCCATTGCAATAGTTAGCTTTCTAATGAAATCTACCTAAAATACTACCTTCAACGACACCTAGCTGTGAACTTGGCTACTAGATGCCACCTCAATCAGCAACTCGCAACGAACGTTGGAACTTCCCCTCCGAAGGAAAGCAAATTCAGGTTTTTTAGCGCTTAGTAAATCCGACGACTTCAGCCGGGTTTGAACCCGCGACCTTGGGCATAGAAGTTCAGCATGCTACCAGTTCCGATACCGAAGTCGCTTCCCACAGACATATGAAAACTGAATGTGATCTCGTGCAGTGGCGTTGTCATAGCAACTGCTGATGGCTCATCCCTTATCAATTAAAAGTAAAGTTGTCATGGCAACCTCTCTTGGCACTTGGCATTTTCTTATAATTTAAATCATTTTGTTCACCCCGTGGCGTAATGGTGGGTCATATCAAAAATTCTTTCAGACAAAAGTTTTAGGTAATTATGGGAGGAATATTGTCCATTTTGTAAGGTTTTGATATTGTGCCTATTAACAGAGATATGATTAATGTTTCCCGAAAAACCCACTTTTTCCCACCCCTTTGGTCAATGGTTGGTGCTATCAAAAAACATATTTGACATAAATTTTTGGCACTTATCCGACACATATTATGAACTTTGAAGGGATTCGATATTTCATGTATTAAGAGAGTTATAGCGATATTTCACTTTTTCGAAAAAAGCCCCCCATTTTCACCCCCTTTGACCAATTTTGCCCATTAACGAACTCGACCGAGATTTTATAGGGATACATATTATGTAAAAAATTCAAAGTGATTGGTGCAAAATTACGGCAGTTATCGTGTCCACAAGAAACTGATATATATATATATATATATATATATATATATATATATATATATATATAGATAGATACATATATACATAAATTATATATAAACTTTTGAACTGACGGTGGTTTTGGGGTCTGGGGGATGTGAAACGCGAAGATATGTCGAAATTTTCCGGAAGTCGAAACATGGGACCCATTGCAATAGTTAGCTTTCTAATGAAATCTACCTAAAATGCATAGTTCTTGTCCTAGAGACTAAACATTTATTTTCATGCTAGAGGGGGTAGGGACCTTTCATTTATGTCAAACAAACTTATTTGTAAACTTGTTAGTTTCCAAAATAGTAAAAATTCAAAGTTTCAGTGTTTTCAAAAACATCTCAAACATAAGAAAAGTACTATTATAAAAAATAAAGGTCATAGAGACCTTTTGTTTGAACTATTGAACAACGTTCTATCAAGTTCGTTTTCAACATATAGTCTACTTTTATAATCAAAAATTAAAAAAAAATGTATATATATAATACATAGTCCAGAGCAAAGCGCCCGTCAGCTCGAGTACAACAACACATCATTCGTTAAAATCCGACCATTCATTCGCCAATTATCGCCAATGTTCGCGAGAAAGTAGGTTATCATTTTTTTCCTCCTACACCCTTCAAACTTGCTGCCCACCTCGAGGGCATACCCACCTTTCATTAACGTCAAACAAACTCTTTTTTCCAAAATTTACCGTTTCCAAAATAGCGCCAATCCAAGAAACTAAAATTTTCAAAATTTTATTTAAAAAATAGCAACACACATTCTTATCCAAGAGAACGTCATCCCATCGCCAACAATACCTCGTTCGTTAAAATGCGACCTTGCGTTCGGGAGATAGTAGTCCTAGAGGCTTGAAATTTATTTTGCGGGTAGAGGGGGTAGGGACCTTTCATTTATGTCAAACAAACGTTTTTGTAAAAGTCCTAGTTTCCAAAATATAGCAATTTCAAAATTACACGTTTTTAAAAACACATAAAAATTATAAGTTTTATTATAAAAAATAAAGGAGATAAAGATCATTCATTTAAGCTATTGCACAACGTTCTATCATGTTTGGTTTTCAAACTATCGCCTACTTTCAAAAACAAAAATTTTCTAATTTTTTAAAATAAATATAGCAAGTCATCCATTGAAAAGAGGACGTCACCCCAAGTCCTACAACACCTCATTTGTCAGAATGGGACCAAGGGTTTACAAGAAAAGTCTATTTAAATGTGTCAACTTCTCGCGGCGGCCATGTTGGTTTTTTGGGCACAGCCATGCCAAGTGAAGCAGAAGCACCACCACTCTCCTACTCCGTTTGTAAAATGGATTCACAGGGCTAGAAACATTTCCTGGAATGTACACAACGTTTCACCCAAGTTTCATCGCTATCGAACGAATGGTTTATGAACGCATACGGGACATTTTTGAAACGCTTGGCGTCTCGTCGCTCATTTGTTGATTCTACTCGTACGCTACCTATTGTAAATTGGATTTACTAAGCTAGAAACCTACCCTGAAGTGTACACATCATCTCACACAAGTTTCATCGCAATGGGATGAATGATATATTAATGCATGTGGGACTTTTTGAAACGAATCGCACGCCATTTTGTTGAATCTACTCGCACGCCATCTATTGTAAATTGGATTTACTACGCCTATAAATTTCTCGGGAGTGTGCACTACAACTCAAGAAAAGTTGATCGCAATCGGATGAATTGTGTATGAACGCATCGCCATCACTCATTTGTTTAAACTTCTCGCGCGCTATCTATTGTGAAATAGATTAACTATTCCTATGAACATCCCGAATGTGTGTTCAACAACTCACCAAAATGTGATCGCAATCGGATGAATGGTTTATGAACGCATAAAAGACGAACAGACACACATTTCTTTATATATATAAGATATTTGCAAAATTGTTAATGTTTCTAGCACGTTCACTTTATTTTTAGAGGAGTTTTAAATGTCCTAAATACATTATCGCTATTGTATTTAAAGGTTCACTATGTTGCACTGAGTTGCTCCTTTCCTTTCCTCGCATATATTATGTTTTGGAAAGGAGCTTTTCAAGGGTCTTCCACTCTACTAATAATAACAGTGTCCAACTATTGTTTTGTTCACAGTTCCATTGACGTAATTAAGATTACTACTTTTGAGTAACCTCGTGTTCGCACTCGTATGATTACTCCGTGGTATTTTAAATGATACGCCTTTACCCACTGCTGCGAAGTAACTCAATGAATCTCCTTAATATTGGAGAGTGCCTTGGCCGTGAATTGTTCTCGTACAATATTCCCGTAGTGTATTTTGGAGCTGTATAACCATCAAGATAACTATTTAAATGTTCGTTGCTGTGCGTCTTGAATGTATTAACTTATTTGGATAGGGTTTTGTCTTCACACAAGAACACGATCTAATGTTGCTCGGTGTTCGCGTGCATATTATTGTGGACACGGGCGATCAACTCGTATTACCGGTGAAGTATAAAATATGCCCTCCATAGCGCTCGTAAAACCAGAAATCCTGCTTATGCAACGATCTCAACTTTGGTTAAACAAAATCTTAGGCATAAGGAGAGCTGTATTAAGAGTTATAACGATCTCAGAAGAGAGAATAAAGAATAAGAAGAAAATTTTCGTGGAATAATCATTCTTAAAAAGCTGGTGATTATGCTGATTGGAGTAAATTGTATGTCAGTTTGAAAATTATAGCCATAACATCCAGGGATGGTAGATTGTCTGCAACCATAGTTATTAGATTCGATGGACATGAAAGTGAGACCGGTATTTAGAAGCATGTAAAGTAAGGCTGAATTTTATCACTAGTAATCTTTAAACTATACATTTAGAATGTACCGAATGAAACGAGAATTAAAGTTAAAGTCGAATTTATTAGAGGATCAAGGTAAAGAAATTTCGACTCAGTGATTTACTGGCGACATTGCCATCATAGCCTATTCACCAAATGGTTTGAATGAGTTACTAAACATTGTGTACTAGATGCTGAGGAAAGTATTCATCATAAAATCATTTTATGTAGATCGGAATAAATGGAATTCAGCAGGAAGATATAAAAACGGATAGTAAACTTGCACTACTACCGACACCTTAATAACATAGGTTAATAGACAACTTTTAATACACAGAAGAACACAAGAATGTGATGATCACTATGTCCAAGATTCTAAAGTTTAAAAAGAAACCTCAAATATTGATGCTGCTGAGACAGCAAAATGAAGTCTCATGTGCATTGGCTCATGGCTCGTGAACTATTAGTCCTACTGATGTGGAATTTTTATTTGAGGAAAACGTTGAACCTTCTTCTCCACTTTGTAACTGGTTGTTCTTTGAGGCAACTATTTTCCTAAAATTGGCTACGACGGTGAAAATACACTTGCGATACATTTCACTAGGTTATTTCCAGCCAATGGTAGCTACTTAAATCTCTGATTTTTAGTTTGAAAGCAATACCAATTTGTGGATGATCGTGGATTGATGTGGATTGATAGTACCAGAGCAAACACCTCACTGATTAGTCTACAAATGCCAATGAAATGCCAGTTTGAGAGTTAAGAGTGCACGTTGCGTTGAGAACAGCCAATAACCGCGAGGACATTACGATATTCCTGATCCTCATAGCTCCATAACGTAATGTTTTCGCTACCCACAATGTAGTGGAAAAGCGCGTGGCTAGGTGATGCGATTGAGGTGGCCGTGCGTTAAGCGAAAACCTGCACATTTCAGAGCCATCACAACAGCAGAAAAGAAAATGAACCTCATTCTTGCCCTACGACTAAAATCGTATTCGAATCGGTAAGAACGTTTTAGATAAAGAATGTGTAGTGTCCAACGCAAAAGCTCTCACTCTCTAACTTTGTGAGGTATTCTGCACTACTTGAAATGTGTAAGTCTCCATGACTGAAATGGTAACTCGTCGGAAGAATCGGGATTCGATGCTTGTTAGGTTGGACTTTTTTTTACTTGAGTTTTATCGTCTGTGTCGACCAGTTTACCTATGTCTTACCACGGAATTGATATAAGAGATCACAGTTGAATATTTGGGAGGGGGCTTGTCCTATATTACTGTGTAGCGGGCACATGCATTTTCTGGCTGGGTTCCATGAACATTACATAGTGTTCGAATGTGGTATTACACGAAAAGTCTTAATATGTACACGTCAAATACTGTTGTCTTCTTTTTTTTTGTTTTTGTTAAAATTTAATAACAAAACAATACCGAGGGAAATTCAAAGGAATACTTATACTTCAATGCGAGCATTGGCGATTTGAATCTCCTTTGATATGCTATGTTAAGATCCATGTCAGAGTTTTAAATCATGGTTTACGGCATTCATTTAACTTTCTGTCATTCCAGGTCACATGGCATAACCTACTAATTCGATTGTATTCTCTTCATATATTAGCAAAATTCAACGTACTCTGCACAGGAATTCATCGTAGGTGAATAAATGCAGTAATGTGACTGTGTAAGTGTGGCTTGATATTATATACCCACTAATAAGGAGCATGGACTGTCGTTCAAAAAAGGTTTGCCTACTGATGGATTCGATGCATTATTCTGCTCGGTCCCTCATACCACGTCAGATAGGACTTTAACCACCTCAGCCACGAAGATAACGTACACATTGCGCGCTATACGGGTACTAGTTAACTAGGCTGTTCTACCTCAAACATTAGTATTCGTATGAAAGTCTCCAATCATAGTTTATAGTGTTCATTTAACTTTCTACTATTTTAGATTACGTGGAGTAACCTATTAATTCGATTGTGTTAGATGTACGTGTGTTCTTCAAGGAGTAATAAATGGCATGTTCGTAGAACGGTTCTTAGTATTTGGCGCGGAAGTGATTACGGTCATGTTTTAGTTTACAATGCTATACACAGGCAGGGTGCAGAGAAATATCGACCATCAGGAGAATTGTAATGTTAGTTGGGTGTCATAAAACTAAATAGTAAGGCGCTGGTGAACCACTCTGTTCATGTGAGATTTTAAGGAGATAATTACGTATTTAAAAATCAAATACTACACAACAGCTAAACTGCAACACTCATGAATACAACACAACATCTACTCCGCAAACGTATCTCTCTCTTGTTTCTTCTTTTTATATTGTCCTCACTGCCTTCTTGATACACTCCCTCCCATATTCGGCCATCCTAGTCATCTGTCCTGGATGACACACAACCATCAGTCCATGGCTTTATGCATTCCGCCCAGCTTGAGGTTTGTTTGGGACCCTCATGTTTACCTTCCTGACACACGTCATAAGCGTCCTGGGGTTTCGCTTTAGTTACACGATAAGGTCCAAGAAATGTCTTTCTTACTTTGAGTCCTGGTCCTGTCTGGGTGCGCTTTATGGCCACGAGGTCTCCCAGCCAGTACTGTCTAGCCAATCAGCGATTGAAAGACTTCTTATGTTCTTGCTGTTTTGCATCTTTCCTCTCATTTTTCCTTTTCCCTTCAAATTCTTCTAGTAGTTCTTCATGAATCAGCTCAGCGATCTTTAAGTCGGTCTTGGGTCTCATTCTGACTCTTGTCAATAGTTCAAATGGCGTCCTTCCAATACTTCATTTGTATTTGGTGTCAATGGACAGTTGCACAACCTCAATATGCTTGTACCATCTTGTCGGATCAGATATTGCAAGCTTTGCTAGAACTGAAGCAATCAGAGAGTTAATTATCTCTACTTGACCATTTGATCGTGGTGATCCAGTTGTAATGAGCACATGTTTAATGTTTTCAGTTTTGCAGTAATCTTCAAACTCATGAGATGTCAAGGCTGATCCTCGGTCAGATATTAAATCTACATGGGTTGTTCCAAAGATTTCCTTCCGTGCTTCAAATCTGGCAGTGACTTCTTTCGCAGTGGTAGACGTTGTTAGGTACAGCCAGTCAAACTTTGTAACACTATCAACAACTGAAAATAAGTGACGATATCCTTTATGACCCGATTCCAATGGTCCAATATGATCTACGTGATATGTATGTGATGGCACACTTTCCTTTCTCAAAGGATTCAGGAATCCTTCTTGTTTCCAGTCTTTCTGTTAATTAAGAGACAATTTACAAAATTTGATATGAAACTTCCGATTTTCTTCTGTTCTCTGGACAGAGAAATGACCTCTCTCGTGAATACTTTTAATAATTTCTTGTTGCATGGCTTTAGGTACAACTAAAACTTCATGAACTTTACAGAATTTGAAAAATATGTCTTCTAGAATCATAAGGTCCTTGTAAGATCGCTCCTGGCCTATCTCCTTGATGACGTTAAGACCTTCATCTTCTTGTTGTGCTTTCCTCACTTGGACAACCAAGAATCAGGAACTGCGTATAATACAGTATGGCGACTCAGATTATCGGCATGTCGCATCATCGTTCCACTTCTGTCTTCGATGGTATATCTGTACTCCTCCAACATCAAAGCCAATCTCGGAACCGTAGGTGTTAGATCTTTCTTACGCATCGTCTTTTGGAAAGCAGCACAATCTGTGATTATCTTGAAATTTATTCTCAGAAGATACACTCGAAACATCTTCAATGCAACAATGATGGCTGATACTTCTAGCTCATAACTGTAATAGTCTTCCACTTGTGGTGTTGTATTTTTGCTCATGTAATGTACAGGATGTAGTTGATATCCTCAGGTGATCTCTTCATCAGCAGGGCTCCATATCCAAGCTTCTTTTCATCAGCATGAAGTTCGGTCTCATTTGAAGAATTGTAGATAGCTAAATTAGGATTCTTTGATAAAGCTTCCTTCAATTTCTCGAAGAAAATTCTCTTTTCTGTAGAAAATTGAATTGCTTCATCCTGCTTCAGCAAGTGGCTTAAAGGATTCACAGTAACAGTGTTCTGGCATGAACTTCCTGAAGTAACCAGTTAAACCAAGGATAGATTGCACATGTTTCACATTTCTTGGTTCCGGAAATATCATTACAGCATTAGTATTCTTTGGTGACGGATAGATTCGTCCATCCTCTACCACGTGTCCGAAGAACTCAACCTTCCTCTTCAGTAGATGGCATTTTTCTCTGTTCAGTTCAACGCCATAATCATTATCTACCTCTAGCACCGTATTCAAGGGGTGAAATGCCTCTGTTTCATCTTTAGCTGGAGTTATCAGGCCATTCCTTAACATACGTACTATACCTTGAATCACCAACGACCGGAAGACCCAGTTAATGAAGCGATGGAACACTACAGGTGAGTTGCACAAACCAAATGGTGATTTTCGAAACTGGAATTGACTGGCGTGAGTGACAAAATCAGTATATTTTCTACTTTGAGACCCCACTGGCACATGGAAAAATCCATTTTTAAGTAAAGTGTACTGAATACTCTTGCTCCTTGCAAGCTATCTAAGATATCTTCGATGAGCGGTAGCGGGTACCGATCCCTAAGATTGATCTTGTTTATCGTATGATAGTCAATACACAAACGAGGAGAGCCACCTTTCTTACGCACAACCTCTACAGGACTAGCGTATTCTGAAGAAATCGGTTCAATGATGCCTTCTATTAGCCATTTCTTCACTTGGTCGTCAACAGCATCATTTTCAGCAGGTTCATGTCGATGTGGTCTACTGAAAATGAGATGCTCATCCTTTAGCGTAATGATCAACTTCACTTCCGAACTTTCGTTTTGGCAAGCTCATAGGAGGAAATCATTTATTCCAGTTGCTAGTAGTCATCCCTTGTAGACTCACCTATATCTAATGGCTGCTCTTCATCAACATCGATCTGCATGAGAAATATGTCTGGATTTGGATTGGAAAATCGAATGCCATTTTGATTTATTAATACTTCTCCTTGTTGTAGAACATCACTTCCAATAATTGCTAGCATCTTCATTCTATCACGAGTCACAAGATATGTGTCAGCCTGAAATGCTTCATCATCAATAAAGACATTGGTGTGGAAGTAGCCCTTAGGTACGACATAATTTTTCCCAAAATTTGTAACGATATGGTGATTATTTCTTAGTGGAAGAGCTCCTGAATCTGCATAGTTGTCTTCATCGATAAAAGTTATGCTGCTTCCTCTATCTACTAAGGCATTTATCGTGGTACTAGCAATCCTTAATTTAGTGGTGAGAAGGGGATAGATAGATAATGCCCTTATTGGTGGCGAAGTTAGGGCTCAAGGCCCTCTCTTTCACTTAACCACTAGAAGAGTATACAACTACATGACTTAGAATTACAAATACCAATAGCACGAATAATATTAATAGCAATAAAATAGTGATAATATGAATAATGGTAGAATCATTAATTTCAAAAATACACAATGTAAAATACCCTTAAATGACGTAACTACAGTAATCCAATCATTCATCTCATTCATTCATTCGCTCATTCAACATTTATCCAGGAAGTCAGCGGGATCCACCCAGCAAATACTCGCAGCAAGCCACTTTAAACTTGCGATGAGAGGGATTGTATCTAATGTTCGCAGGTAGCAAATTCCATGACCTGGACGCAGAGATTATGAACGAGCGGTTGTAAACAGCAGTACGGTTTATAGGTATGGCAAGAGATGAGCCAGATCTCGTATTGTGGTCATGATAGGACGAGAGGTAAGAAAATGGTGAAACCAGATAGTTAGGGGTATTCGTGGAAAGTGTTTTGTGCAGTAGTGATAACATGTGGAGTTCACGACGCTGGTGCACTCGAAGCCACGACAGCTCCTTATAATAGGGTGATCTATGATCATCATATCGCAGACCAAAGATATATCTTACACAGTTGTTGAGGCACCGGTCCAGTTTCTTGTTACTGTCGCAGGTTATTTCAGTCAACACAGTGTCACAGTAGTCAATTATAGGTAGTATCAGAGAGCGAATTAGTTGTACTTTTTAAGTCGAACAGAGAATACATTACCGAACCATTTCAGAGGATATAAGCATTTGTGTACATTATTACATGTGCTTATCACCTGTTTAGTCCAGTTTAAAGTCTCTTGTAATAATAATTCCTAAGTTTGTCACTGAAGTAGAGTAGGGTATGATTTTATTTTTTAAAATTATTGGAGAGATGTCACGTTGCTTGAGGGAATATAAGTTTTTACTGGTACCGATAATAATCACTTGAGTTTTATTTGGGTTTATTAATACACTGTTTTATTATCATAGTCACGAAGATGTTGCAGGTCAGAATTTATTTTAATAATTGCATTATTGATATCACTCGGTTTTGAATGATAGTAGATCTGTACATCATCTGCATACACTTGCAATTTGCAGAAATTAAGGGCTTTTGATTTGTCATTTATTTGGAGAGATATATAACAGTGGACCAAGAACCGAACCCTGAGGGACACCGAGGGTCTTACTTTGCCATCCCGAACTCGCATTTCCCACTATCACACGTTGCCGGCGATTTTCAATGTAAGAGGAAAAGAACCGAAGTGACACACTATTAAAATTTAGTTCTCGAAGTTTCTGCAGTAGCAATTGAGGGTTGACGGTATCAAAGGCGCTACTGAGACCTAATAATGTCAATACAGTCACGACCCATTGGTCCATTGCACATCTGATATCATCAGTCACTCGTAGTAAAGCTGTCGCAGTGCTATGCCCCTTTCTGAAACCAGATTGGAAGGGGTTGAGTTGGGAATGCTTTGTAAGGTATTCAGTAACTTGTGTATGAACTAGACGTTCAAGTACCTTGGATAATGGTGGTAGGATGGATACTGGACGATAATCTGAAGGAGAATCTAACTTGGAGCTCTTCGGGATAGGCCTAATTATTGCATCTTTCCAAACAGCTGGGAACACTCAGTTTGTCAGGCAGTAGTTAAATATATGAGTTAGTATTGGAAGAACAGCTCCCAAGACATCCTTAATCAGTGATATAGGAATGTCATCATTACCTGTGGCATTGGATGAAATAGAGTATATCACACCTTTAACTTCATTCGAGCTGATATTTCTAAAAGAGAATTGCTCAAAACAGACTGATGTTGAAACTAGGGTAGTGAACTTTTAGGGAAGGAGGTAGAGGCTACTTTTGGCCGTGCGAAGTGATTATTTAGAGCCTCTTGCGATATGCTTGGTATATGTTGTTCAACTGTCTTACCTATCCCTAACGCACGTAATTTACTCCATTTTTGTCTAGGGCTGTTGGTTTTCATCAGTTCCTGAAAGTATTTACATTTCGAATTTCTAATTAGCTGCTTGGTTCTGATTCTCAAAATCTCTGCATCATGTGTCAATCTGTATTGTCTGTATAGTTTGTCACGACTGGCCATAGCAGATCTTACCTCAGCCGTTAACCACGCTGATGAATAGCGGGTAATTCTTACCCGTTTCTTTGGTGCATGTTTGTCAAATATTTCTAGTACCATTAAATTGAATTTATTTACTTTAGAGTTTATGTTCTGAGAATTACGTGTATTATCCCAAGGCAAGTTATATGCATCATAGCGTAGTTTATTCTGGTCAATATGTCGTAAGTCTCGTATTGTAATGTAGCGTGGTTTATACTTAGGTATTCGTATAGAATAACATACGTGCAATAACTTATTTGAATAGATGCCAGGAGCAGGGATCTGTCCGTGTTTAATTACTTTCTGAGGTTGATTTGTCACAAGAAGATCAATTTAGGTATGACTTGTATGGTCAGAGTAATGAACATGATTAGTAGCGTTCAGGGGTAAAACCGTCATGTTTGTGGCGAGAAATAAATTCAGTAGGCTGTTAACTTCACCAGTCTGCTTTAAAAGGTCAGTGTTAAAATCACCCATGATTATAATATCGTCGTATGCCGAGGCAAGACCTGCTAATGCGTCTTCAAAATCAGCAGTCTGTCTTATTTTAGGTGGCTTGTATACAATCCCTATTAATATCTTTTTATGGCAGTCTAATTCTACAAACATAAATTCTGGTCGCAGTATAAGTGTTGGATCGGAAGTGGAAATTATCTTACATTTTAGGTCCTTTCTGTAATAAATTAGAAGCCCATCACCTATTTTGTCAATACGGTTATGGCGTGATATAGAGTATCCAGCAAGGTTAGCTGCCGATGACGGCAAGTCTTTGCGCATCTAACTTTCACTGATTCCAATAATATGTGCATTGTTTACTTCAAAAATAGCCTGTACCTCCTCCAGATGTGCTAATAATGACTGACCATTTAGGTGGCAACATTGTAACGATCGCGGGTGGCTACTAAGCTGCTCTTGAAACACAAGTCCCGTTGAAGGTGGTAGGGACGGGGGTGAAGGGGTGGGCGAGGATAGTCGAGAGGAATACAGGTCAATGGTATTGCCGTTGTGCTGGTCAACAAACATATGAAAGTATGCAGTAGGAAATAAAATTAAGTAAGAAGTGAAATGAGCTTGCCCGAGCAACCTGGTGAGAAGATCCACTGACTTTCACAAGCACACACATACACACACACAAATATAAGCTAATTACTGTACACATAATTTCTTTCCTAAGTTCACTTGTTCATCCTACTCCCTGCCATGTTATTAAACTGCATCACCGTGCATATTTCAATTTTACTGCCATCCTCCCTTAAAACACAAATACGTCCATCTTGAGTCCAGCATTTCTGCAATCCCCTTATATCCCGTGCCTGATTTAAGATAGTTTTTCTCACACTTGTGAGTGACTCAGTTAGCATGAGCCCACTGCCCTTAAAAGCTCGCTTCGCACGCCACACACGATCCCGATCATGATACCGAAGGAACTTTATGATAATCGGTCGATTTCCATGCGAGACCACCTCAGCACACGTTCGATTTCGGCGGCCCAGACTGTGGCAGCGATCCACATCAAACAGTGAGACATATACTGAAAGTTTATTTTTCAGTGTCCCAAGTGCTTTGTTGTGGACGTCCTCAGAGGGCTGCTCAGGGACCTCATGCAACAAGAGGCAGTTCAGCCTCATCCAATACCTCGTCTTGTGTATGAAGCCGATTTTCCAGTTCCTTCAACTCCCCTTTAAGCCTGGAGATGTCATCACTGGCCTGTTTCTTGAACGCCTGGAACTCATCGCCAAGCGCTTTGAGCACGCTTGGTGGGTTGGTGGCACAGACTGCTGAATCTAGATGAGCTTGATATTCTTTCATGGAATCTTCGAAAGCAGATATCTTCCTTGGTACTTCCTTTAGAGACATCGTGTTTACTTTTTAGTGAAGAGGACGCCTAATAATATAACTTAGTTCACACGAAACAGCACTTTCTGCAACTCAACTTTCTATTTAAGCAGGGTTTAGCAAGAGCAACTTCACTCAACCGTCACACTTGCAGGTGCAGGTTTCGTTAATGTGTTTATTGCGTTGCCCTTACCTGCCTTACCATCTATTGTCTTGCACTCCACTGACTTATAACCAATTTTATTACATTTATAACATTTCAGACCCTAGTCTTTGTGACGGCAACTCGACGATTTATGGCCATCTTCACCGTAGTTGAAATATATCTGTGCTTTTAGTATTTTTCAACAGCCCCAGCAGTCTTGTCTATCGAAGTAGGTATCTGTGTTCCATCTTTCTTCAAAACCCTCAGAGTTCCGTCTTTCAACTATGAACTCAGAGTCTCGCAGCGCGAGTAGTTTAAACAAATGCGTAATGGCGATGCGTTCATATACAATTCATCCGATTGCGATCAAATTTTGGTGAGTTGTTGTGCACAGTCCCGGAAAAACTATAGGCGTAAGTAATCAAATTTACAATAGATGGCGCGCGAGTAGCTTCAACAAAATGGCGTGCGTTTGTTTCAAGAAAGTCCCACATGCGTTCATATGCCATTCATCACATCGCGATGAAACATGGGTGAGATGTTCTGTACACTTCAAGTAAGGTTTCTGGCTTAGTAAATCCACTTAACAATAGGTAGCGCACGAGTAGATTCAACAAATGAGCGACGACGGTCGAAGCATTTCAACTAAGTCCTGTATGCGTTCACATACCAATCGTCCGATAACGACGAAATTTGGGACAGAGGTTGTGAACACTACAGGCAAGGTTTCTAGCTTAGTAAATCCATGTTATGATAGGTAGCGCACGAGTAGATTCAAAAATGAGCGACGACTCGCGAAGCGTTTCAACAATGGCCCGTAGGCGTTCATATACTGTTCGTCTGATAGCGATGAAACTTGGGTGAGATGTTGTGTACACTCAGATAAGGTTTCTGGCTAAGTAAACCCACTTAAGAATAGGTAGCGCACGAGTACATTCAACAAATGAGCGACGATGGGCGAAGCGTTTCAACAAAGTCCTGTATGCGTTCACATACCCTTCGTCCGATAGCGATGAAACTTCGGTGAGTGGTTGAGTAAACTTCAGGCAAGGTTTCTGGCTTAGTAAATCCACGTTACTATAGGTAGGGCACGAGTAGATTCAACAAATGAGCGACGACGCGCGATGCCTTTTAACAAAGTCCCGTATGCGTTCATATACTATTCGTCTGATAGCGATGAAACTTGGGTGAGATGTTGTATACACTTCAGGGAAGCTTTCTTGCCTAGTAAATCTACTTAACAATAGTTTTCGCACAAGTAGATTAAACAAATGAGCGACGACGCCCGATGTGTTTCAACATAGTCCCGTATGCGTTCATATACCATTCGTCCGATAGCGACTAAACTTAGGTGAGTTGTTGTTTACACATCAGGGAAGGTTTCTGGCTTAGTAAATCCACTTAACAATAGGTAGCGCACGAGTACATTCAACAAATGAGCGACGACGGGCGAAGCATTTCAAACAAGTCCTGTGTGCGTTCACATACCATTCGCCCGATAGCGTTGAAACTTGGGTGAGAGGTTGTGTACACATCAGGCAAGGTTTCTGGCTTAGCAAATCCACTTTACGATCGGTAGGGCACGAGTAGATTCAACAAATGAGCGACGACGTGCAAAGCGTCTCAACAAAGTCCCGTATGCATTCATATACTATTCGCCTGATAGCGATGAAACTTGGGTGAGATGTTTTGTACAATTCAGGGAATGTTTCTGGGTTAGTTAATGCACTTTACAATAGGTATCGCTCAAGTAGATTAAACGAATGAACGACGACGCGCGAAGTGTTTCAATATAGTCCCGTATGCGTTCATATACCATGCGTCCGATAGCGACTAATCTTGGTTGAGTTGTTGTGTACACTGCAAGGGAAGTTTCAGGCTTAGTTAGTCCATGTTACAATAGGTAGCGCACAAGTAGATTCAACAAATGAGCGAAGACGCGCGAAGAGTTTCAACAAAGTCCCGTATGCCTTCATATACCATTCGTCCGATAGCGATAAAACTTGGGTGAGATGATGTGTACACTTCAGAGAAGGTTTCTGGCTTACTACATCCACTTTACACAAGGTATCGCGCAAGTAGATTCTACAAATGATCGACGGCACGCGAATCGCTTAAACAAATTCACGTAGCGTTCAAATACCATTCATCCGAGTGCTAAGAATATTTGGTTGGATTGTTGTGCACACTCCAGGAAAGGTTTCTGACTTAGTAAATCCTTTTTACAATAGGTAGCGCACGAGTAAATTCAACAAATGAGTAACGGCGCGCGTATCGTTTAAAAATAATCGTATGTGTTCATATACCATTCATGCGATTGCAATGAAATTTAGAGAAATATTGTTTCCACTCCCGCAAAGATTTCTGATTTAGTAAAACCATTTTACAATTGGTAGGGCACGAGTAGATTCAACTAATAAGTGAGAGCGCGTGAATCGTTTTAACCAAGTCCCGTATGCGTTCATATACCATTCATCCGATTGTGAAAAAACGTTGATGAGTTGAGTACCGCCCTGCGAAGGTGTATGAAATAGTAAATCCGTTTTTCAATGGGTGGCGCACAAGAAGATTCAACAAATGGGTGAAGGCGCGTGAATCGTTTAAACAAAATCCCGTATGCGTTCATATGCCATTCATCCGATTGCGATGAAACGTTCATGTGTGGTTTTATACACGCCAGGGAAGGTTTCCACTTAGTAAATCCATTTTACAATAGGTAGCGTACTAGTATATTCAACAAATGTGTGACGGCTCTCGAATCGTTTTAACTAAGTCCCGTATGCGTTCATATACCATTTATTTCATTGCGATGAAACTTTGGTGAGTTGTTGAGCACGCTCCCATGATTCTTTTTGAGATAGTAAAACAATTTTACAATAGTTTAGAAGTTGTTAACGGAAAATAAATAAATATTAGGAATCGAAAAGGACTTCAACAAACAAAGTTACAACGTCAACACTTTCCTTGATTGGCATTGCAATGGATGCCGGATACAGCTAGTATATATATAAAAAGGAATGTCTGTGTGTTCGTATTTTATGCGTTCATTAACCATTAATCCTATTGCGATCAAATGTTGGTGAGTTGTTGTAAACACTTCCGGAAGGTTTATAGGCATAGTTAATCCATTTCAAAATAGATAGCGCGCGAGTAGTTTAAACAAATGCGTAATGGCGATGCGTTCATATACAATTCATCCGATTGCGATCAAATTTTGGTGAGTTGTTGTGCACAGTCCCGGAAATGTTATAGGCGTATCAAATCCAATTTACAAGAGATGGCGCGCGAGTAGCTTCAACAAAATTGCGTGCGTTTGTTTCAAGAAAGTCCCACATGCGCTCATATGCCATTCATCCCATTACGATGAAACTTGGGTGAAATGTTCTGCTCACTTCAGGTAAGGTTTCTGGCTCAGTAAATCCACGATTTAATAGGTAGCGCACGAGTAGATTCAACAAATGAGCGACGACGGGCGAAGCTTTTCAACTAAGTCCTGTATACGTTCACATACCATTCGTCCGATATAGTTGGAACTTGGGAGAGAGGTTGCGTACACTACAGGAGAGGTTTCTGGCTTAGTAAATCCATATTATAATAGGTAGCGCACGAGTAGATTCTACAAATGAGCGACGACTCGCGAAGCGTTTCAACAAAGTCCCGTATGCGTTCATATACTATTCGTCTGATAGCGATGAAACTTGGGTGAGATGTTGTGTACACTTCAGAGAAGCTTTGTGGGTTAGTAAATCCACTTAACAATAGGTAGCGCACGACTAAATTCAACAAATGGGCGACGACGGGCGAAGTGTTTCAACAAAGTCCAAAGTCCTGTATGCGTTCACATACCATTCGTCTGATAGCGATGAAACTTCAGTGAGTGGTTGTGTACACTTCAGGCAAGATTTCTGGCTTAGTAAACATACTTTACGATAGGTAGGGCACGAGTAGATTCAACAAATGAGCGACGACGCGCGAAGCGTTACAAAAAATTCTTGTATTTGTTCATATTCTATTCGTCTGATAGCGATAAAACTTGGGTGAGATGTTGTGTACACTTCATGGAAGATTTGTGGGTTAGTAAATCCACTTAACAATAGGTATCGCGCAAGTAGATAAACCAAATGAGCGACGACGCGCGAAGTGTTTCAACATAGTCCCGTATGCGTTCATCTAGACTACCATTCGTCCGATAGCGACTAAACTTAGGAGAGTTATTGTATACACATCAGGGAAGGTTTCTGGCTTAGTAAATCCACTTAACAATAGGTAGTGCACGAGTAGATTCAACAAATGTGCGACGACGGGCGAAGCGTTTCAACAAAGTCCTGTATGCGTTCACATACCATTCGTCCTATAGCGTTGAAACTTGGGTGAGAGGTTGTGTTCACTTCACGCAAGGTTTCTGGCTTATTAAATCCACTTTACGGTAGGTATGGCACGAATAGATTCAACAAATGAGCGACGACGCCGAAAGCGTTTCAACAAAGTCCCGTATGCGTTCATATACTAATCGTCCGACAGCGATGTAACTTGGGTGAGATGTTGTGTATACTTCAGGGAAGCTCTCTTGCTTAGAACATCTACTTTACAATGGGTATCGCACAAGAAGATTAAACAAATGAGCGACGACGAGCGAAGTGTTTCAACAAAGTCCAGTATGCGTTCATATACCATTCGTCCGATAGCGACTAAACTTGGGTGAGATAGTGTGTACACTCCAGGGAAAGTTTCAAGCTTAGTCAATCCATTTTACAAGAGTTAGTGCACGAGTAGGTTCGACCAAAGAGCAAAGACGCGCGAAGCGTTTCAACAGCGTCCTGTATGCGTTCATATACCATTCGTCTGATAGCGATGAAACTTGGGTGAGATGTTGTGAACACTTCAGGGAAGGTTTCTGGCTTAGTACTGTGCCCATGGGAGTGTCACAGTATCGAACCCATATCCTTCTATTTCAAAAAGAAAGAATTAATTCAGGTTTTAGAACGGTGTTCTGAAGTTAGTTGAGGAGTAATACAGCATCATATTGCGTGACGCATGGATAAGTTGTGCAACTCAACGGAGCAGGACCACAGCTGCATGATGATGTCACTGACGACTCGGCGGAAACCAAGTGACACAACGGATCAAAATAGCATTGGAAATTTTCCGGTCTTTAGAGAGAGAGAAGAAGTTCTCGGATAAAGGCCTTAGTCAACACTAAAATGGCAACGCCACAGCAAGGGAGGAGTCATGAAATCAGAGAAATAATTAAAATTTAGCCATTTGCGGGCATTAAACTAAAGTAAGGACTCCGTCAATGTTAATTTTCCAGGGAAAGAGATTTTTTAGAATGGATAAAGTTAATAGTAATTATACAAGAAAGAAGTGTCAAATCAGCTTTACGTAGTCGGTGAATTCCCCAACCAGGAGCTTGAGGTAGGGGACAAAACGAAGACACCACCTACGTAATTGAGGAGCTCATTTTAATTAAGATTAATGATTTGTACGATCGGTTTTTGGAAACTTAGATATTTTTGAGACATTTGAATCCTCAGCTTTTGGAGATATTTTTTTAAACATCGTACGACGATTATTTTGGAAGATGGTAGTGGAGAAGATGAGAAATTTATTTATTTTACCAGAATCAATTATATAGGCCGTGAGCCCAAGGGAAATCATGCAGTAATCATCAGACCACGTACGGTCGTGCTGCTTCATAGCACTTTGTCAAAAGGAAAAGTACTCTCAAACTTCGAACATTTAATAGTCTACGGACTTAGGCCAAGTTTTATACTTTGAGCAAAGGACGTTAGCCAGCGAGGGTAATCGAAGCCCTGAGACCAGTATTTGAAGTTACATCGTAGTATCTCGAAAGTATACGAGACGTCATTAGAGAAGTGAAACTCTAAATATTTTTACCCAGTGATTTAAATAACCACGGTAGGGTCGAATATAGTAAGCACCTAATTTTCCTGAATTGAGGAGGTTAGCGTGGTAAGTAGCGATAGAATTAAAAGTCTACAAAATAGGCATCTGTAGCCAAGTGGAATTACAGGGAAGTATTCCACCAAGTAAAGACAATAGTCGTCAGAATTCAGTTCAGACAAGAAGTACTAAAGACAATTGTAGAGCGCAGTAAAGTGAGTACCGCGACTCCAGGGGTAAACGTTAAACAATAGACCGTTTACCATATAAACAATTGCATACCGAAAGAGACAATATTATCGTGCAGTAACTGTAAGTGCCGATACATTCAATACCAGGAGAATCTTCGTAGCCAAGGAGGGGGAAAATTCGTACGAGACTGTCAATTATCCAAATAGGAATTAGGAGGCAGCGGACGAAACTTGCACCCCAAGGATCTGGATCGAAAGAATTCACGTGTGTAAGGCAGTGCGAGATGCCACGAAGTGAAATTCATTGTGTAAATATAATTATTAGTGAAATTTATATATTTTAGTGATTCTTTTTAGTGTATGTGAAATAATGTGTGTAATCCCTCATATCAATTTAAATGTGTTAAATATGTGTAAACTAGAGGGAAATTTAATTAGTGATAATATGAGTGTCAACATGGTGTGAGAAATTTGCTTGGGCAAAATGACGCTCCACTGGGATCCGGACAGTTTGGCCGGATAAATCATGTAAGTAGAACCAAATTTTACTATGTGTTTTGGACTCGGGAGGCTCGTGTAACAATAGTAACCATGGAGAAAGTATTCTCCAACACTGAAAATCAGGGATGTAAAACTGGGTAATAATGAGAAGTGCGGGATCTAATAATGAAAGTAATAATTACTTAAATGTAAAATGTGTAATCAAAGAAATAGTAATCTGTGGAATACCAGTAAATGGAAAGGAATAAAATTATTTAAAGGCAAGCAGGATAATAATAATAATAATAATGTAATGAATGAACAAATTGTTGGATTAATATTCAAATATGAGCTGTTATCTGCTGAAATAATAATGATGATGATAATTATTGAACCAGTTGTGTTCTTGTAAATGAAAAGTCAAGATTGCGTTAAAGGCAAAACTGTTATATTTGGACGGAGAAATAAATTATGTTGGAATAAATATTTGGCTTTGAAAGGCATCACGAATGTATTAATTGTCGCTAATGAGCGCTTATATTATTAATTGCCACGCTAATAAATGCGGTGAAATAATGCCAGGAGATTATGATTGTGGGGATCAGATGGACAGAGTAAATGATTATGTGTGTGTTTGCCATGACAATCTTTGAAGGGTGCTAAGTTTACTGTTGTTAAGCGCGGGGATGAGTGCGAATACCTCCCCAAAAGCCGCTATTATTATTGGGACGAGTGGTTAGATGCCATCGCTCCATGTCTTAGCCCTAAGCCCTCGAAATGGAGATGTCCTAGAGGCAGGCCAGAGAATCGAACTAGTGTTCTCTTACGTCGATGCCCCTTAATTATTATTGGTTTTATTGAGTTCTTACCTGCCAGTGATAAACCTCCGCAATTATAATTATACCTGAGCCAAGGCAATAGGTCAATAGAATCTCATATGTTTTGTTAAATGAAAGTGATGTGTGCCTTTCCAAGTCTTAAGAAGTCACGCTTGTTTGAAAGCAGTTGTAGTGTCCCGTCTAGGAGGGAGGAAGGTATAGATTCTCCCTCGCTCGTCATAAATCAAAGCCTCAAGGGTCTTGACTTGAATGAAGACCACTGTTGAGATAGGCCAGTAACAGAGCCAGACACTGTCTGCAGTCTGTCGTTATATAAACCTTTTAATGGACCGGTAATCTGTACCGAGTTTTGCTATGATTATTTATCCTTGCTATTGCAGTTTAGATCCGCATTTCATGAATAATTAAATTGTCATTTGAGACAATAATGGAAATCCCTTTGGTATTGTTACATTTAATATGTTATTGTTCCCAACTATTTATGGAAATATTCGGACAGCTGGGAGTCTGTCTTGATTTGATTTTATCAGTAATTTCCATAACTTGTGGTACACGAGTTTTCCCTACGACAAATACAGTTTCGTAGTTTGGAAAGAGAGATCATACAGTGTGAATATGATGTGGTACCAAATAGATGGTAATTGTTGATGCCATTTTTAACATTTGCTCAAATCTATAATAATATTCAAGTTAAGATTATAGAGTTTGTTTTGAATAAATAATTTTATGTAATGATTTTTACCGAGACTTTTAGAGCTCGTTTTGAGTAATTTTTATATTGATGCTAAATGGAAGTGAGAGCAGTTTTGATATTTTTGTTAGGTTCAGTGGAACCTCAAATAGTGATTTTTTAGATTAATGTTGTATTTGTTCCTTGTTCATTAGAACAAGTGTGAAGCTTATTCAGTTTATTATGTTTGTTTGTAGCGCCTAATTTCGTTTAATTAAATAGTTTTTATAGCAGGATTTTGAATTTTATCTTATTGAAGTGTTATCCTAAGCTAGATCCCATAATGTGTGAATCACTCAGGGGGAGGACGTTCTATGCCCCGAATATATAAGACTGAGCAGTTGGACAGTGATTTGCATATTTCTTGTACGCAAGGGCACAGTACATCCACTTTTCAATAGGTATCGCACAACTAGATTCAACAAATGATTGACGGCACGCGAATCGCTTAAACAAAGTCACGTAACATTCAAATACCATTCATCCGATTGCTTAGAATCTTTGGTAGTATTGTTGTGCACACTCCAGGAAAGGTTTCTGACTTAGTAAATCCTTTTTACAATAGGTAGCGCACGAGTAGATTCAACAAATGAGTAACGGCGTGCGTATCGTTTTAAACAATTCGTATGTGTTCATATACCACTCATGCGATTGCAATGAAATTTAGAAGAATGTTGTTTCCACTCCCGCAAAGATTTCTGATTTAGTAAATCCATTTTACAATTGGTAGCGCACGAGTACATTCAACTAATGAGCGACAGCGCGTGAATCTTTTCAACCAAGTCCCGTATGCGTTCGTATACCAATCATTCGATTGTGATAAAATGTTGGTGAGTTCAGTACAGTCCTGCGAAGGTGTATGAATTAGTAAATCCGTTTTTCAATGGGTGGCGCACAAGAAGATTCAACACATGAGTGAAGGCGCGTGAATCGTTTAAACAAAATCCCGTATGCGTTCATATCCCATTCATCCGATTGCGATGAAACGATCATGAGTTGTTGTGTACACGCCAGGGAAGGATTTCGACTTAGTAAATCCATTTTACAATAGGTAGCGTACGAGTATATTCAACAAATGCGTGACGGCGCTCGAATCGTTTCAACAAAGTCCCGTATGCGTTCACATACCATTTGTTTCATTGCGATGATACTCTGGTGCGTTGTTGAGCACGCTCCCATGTTTTTTTTTGAGATAGTAAATCAATTTTACAATAGTTTAGAGGTGGTTAACGGAAAATAAATAAATATTGGGAATCCAAAAGGACTTCTACAAACAAAGTTACAACGCCAACACTTTCTTTGATTGGCATTGCAACGCATGCCCGGGTACAGCTAGTATATTGTATATATATATAAAAAGGAATGTCTGTCTGTTTGTCTTTTATGCGCTCATAAACCATTCATCTGAGTGCGATCAAATTTTGGTGAGTTGTTGTACACACTTTCGGGATGTTAATAGGCATAATTAATCCATTTCACAATAGATAGCGCGCGTATAGTTTAAACAAATGCGTAATGGCGATGCGTCCATATACAATTCATCCGATTGCGATCAAATTTTGGTGAGTTGTTGTGCACAGTCCCGGAAAATTTTAAGGCGTAGTAAATCCAATATACAATAGATGGCGCGCGAGTTGCTTCAATACAATGACGTGAGTTTCTTTCAAAAAAGTCCCACATGGGTTCATATACCGTACATCCCATTGCTATGAAACTTGGGTGAGAAGTTCTGTGCACTTCAGGTAAGGTTTCTGGCTTAGTAAATCCACGATTTAATAGGAAGCGCACGAGTACATTCAACAAATGAGCGACGACGGGCGAAGCGTTTCAATAAAGTCCTGTATGCGTTCACATACCCTTCTTCCGATAGCGATGAAACTTCGGTGAGTGGTTGAGTAAACTTCAGGCAAGGTTTCTGGCTTAGTAAATCCACTTTACTATAGGTAGGTCACGAGTAGATTCAACATATGAACGACGTCGCGCGATGCCTTTTAACAAAGTCCCGTATGCGTTCATATACTATTCGTCTGATTGCGATGAAACTTGGGTGAGATGTTGTATACACTTCAGGGAATCTTTCTTGCTTAGTAAATAAACTTAACAATAGTTTGCGCACAAGTAGATTAAACAAATGAGCGACGACGCCCGAAGTGTTTCAACATAGTCCCGTATGCGTTCATATACCATTCGTCCGATAGCGACTAAACTTAGGTGAGTTGTTGTTTACACATCAGGGAAGGTTTCTGGCTTAGTAAATCCACTTAACAGTAGGTAGCGCACGAGTACATTCAACAAATGAGCGACAACGGGCGAAGCATTTCAAACAAGTCCTGTATGCGTTCACATACCATTCGCCCGATAGCGTTGAAACTTGGGTGAGAAGTTGTGTACACTTCAGGCAAGGTTTCTGGTTTAGCAAATCTACTTTACGATAGGTAGGGCACGAGTAGATTCAACAAATGAGCGACGACGTGCAATGCGTTTCAACAAAGTCCCGTATGCATTCATATACTATTCGCCTGATGGCGATGAAACTTGGGTGAGATGTTTTGTACAATTCAGGGAATGTTTCTGGGTTAGTTAATGCACTTTACAATAGGTATCGCTCAAGTAGATTAAACGAATGAACGACGGCGCGCGAAGTGTTTCAATACAGTCCCGTATGCGTTTATATACCATGCGTCCGATAGCGACTAATCTTGGGTGAGTTGTTGTGTACACTGCAAGGAAAGTTTTAGGTTTAGTAAGTCCATGTTACAATAGGTAGCGCACAAGTAGATTCAACAAATGAGGGAAGACGCGCGAAGAGTTTCAACAAAGTCCCGTATGCGTTCATATACCATTTATTTCATTGCGATGAAACTTTGGTGAGTTGTTGAGCACGCTCCCATGATTTTTTGAGATAGTAAAACAATTTTACAATAGTTTAGAAGTTGTTAACGGAAAATAAATAAATATTAGGAATCGAAAAGGACTTCAACAAACAAAGTTACAACGTCAACACTTTCCCTGATTGGCATTGCAACGGATGCCGGATAGAGCTAGTATATATATATATATATATATATATATATATAAAGGAATGTCTGTGTGTTCGTCTTTTATACCTTCATTAACCATTAATCCTATTGCGATCAAATGTTGGTGAGTTGTTGTAAACACTTCCGGAAGGTTTATAGGCATAGTTAATCCATTTCAAAATAGATAGCGCGCGAGTAGTTTAAACAAATGCGTAATGGCGATGCGTTCATATACAATTCATCCGATTGCGATCAAATTTTGGTGAGTTGTTGTGCACAGTCCCGGAAATTTTATAGGCGTAGCAAATCCAATTTACAAGAGATGGCGCGCGAGTAGCTTCAACAAAATTGCGTGCGTTTGTTTCAAGAAAGTCCCACATGCGCTCATATGCAATTCATCCCATTACGATGAAACTTGGGTGAGATGTTCTGCACACTTCAGGTAAGGTTTCTGGCTCAGTAAATCCACGATTTAATAGGTAGTGCACGAGTAGATTCAACAAATGAGCGACGACGGGCGAAGCCTTTCAACTAAGTCCTGTATGCGTTCACATACCATTCGTCCGATATAGATGAAACTTTGGAGAGAGGTTGTGTTCACTACAGGACAGGTTTCTGGCTAAGTAAATCCATATTATAATAGGTAGCGCACGAGTAGATTCTACAAATGAGCGACGACTCGCGAAGCGTTTCAACAAAGTCCCGTATGCGTTCATATACTATTCGTCTGATAGCGATGAAACTTGGGTGAGATGTTGTGTATACTTCAGGCAAGGTTTCTGGCTAAGTAAACCCACTTAACGATAGGTAGCGCACGAGTACATTCAACAAATGAGCGACGACGGGCGACGCGTTTCAACAAAGTCCTGTATGCGTTCACATACCCTTCGTCCGATAGCGATGAAACTTCGGTGAGTGGTTGAGTAAACTTCAGGCAAGGTTTCTGGCTTAGTAAATCCACTTTACTATAGGTAGGGCACGAGTAGATTCAACAAATGAGTGACGACGCGCGATGCCTTTTAAAAAAGTCCCGTATGCGTTCATATACTATTCGTCTGATAGCGATGAAACTTGGGTGAGATGTTGTGTACACTTCAGGGAAGCTTTGTGGGTTAGTAAATCCACTTAACAATAGGTAGCGCACGACTAAATTCAACAAATGGGCGACGACGGGCGAAGCGTTTCAACAAGTCCAAAGTCCTATATGCGTTCACATACCATTCGTCTGATAGCGATGAAACTTCGGTGAGTGGTTGTGTACACTTCAGGCAAGGTTTCTGGCTTAGTAAACATACTTTACGATAGGTAGGGCACGAGTAGATTCAACAAATGACCGACGACGCGCGAAGCGTTTCAAAAAATCTTGTATGCGTTCATATACTATTCGTCTGATAGCGATGAAACTTGGGTGAGATGTTGTGTACACTTCAGGGAAGCTTTGTGGGTTAGTAAATCCACTTAACAATAGGTATCGCGCAAGTAGATAAACCAAATGAGTGACGACGAGCGAAGTGTTTCAACATAGTCCCGTATGCGTTCATATAGACTACCATTCGTCCGATAGCGACTAAACTTAGGAGAGTTATTGTGTACACTCCAGGGAAAGTTTCAGGCTTAGTCAATCCATTTTACAAGAGTTATTGCACGAGTAGGTTCGACAAAAGAGCAAAGACACGCGAAGCGTTTCAACAGCGTCCTGTATGCGTTCATATACCATTCGTCTGATAGCGATGAAACTTGGGTGAGATGTTGTGAACACTTCAGAGAAGGTTTCTGGCTTAGTACTGTGCCCATGGGAGTGTCACAGTATCGAACCCATATCCTTCTATTTCAAAAAGAAAGAATTAATGCAGGTTTTAGAACGGTGTTCTGAAGTTAGTTGAGGAGTAATACAGCATCATATTGCATGACGCATGGATATGTTGTGCAACTCAACGGAGCAGGACCACACCTGCAAAATGATGTCACTGACGACTCGGCGGAAACCAAGTGACGCAACGGATCGAAATAGCATTGGAAATTTTCCGTTCTTTAGAGAGAGAAGAAGTTCTCGGATAAAGGCCTTAGTCAACACTAATATGGCTACGCCGCAGCAAGGGAGGAGTAAAGAAATCAGAGAAATAATTAAAATTTAGCCATTTGCGGGCATTAAACTAAAGTAAGGACTCCGTCAATGTTAATTTTCCAGGGAAAGAGATTTCTTAGAATGGATAAAGTTAATAGTAATTATACAAGAAAGAAGTGACAAATCAGCTTTACGTAGTCGGTGAATTCCCCAACCAGGAGCTTGAGGTAGGGGACAAAACGAAGACACCACCTACGTAATTGAGGAGCTCATTTTAATTAAGATTAATGATTTGTACGATCGATTTTTGGAAACTTAGATATTTTTGAGACATTTGAATCCTCAGCTTTTGGAGATATTTTTTTAAACATCGTACGACGATTATTTTTGAAGATGGTAGTGGAGAAGATGAGAAATTTATTTATTTTACCAGAATCAATTATATAGGCCGTGAGCCCAAGGGAAATCATGCAGTAATCATCAGACCACGTACGGTCGTGCTGCTTCATAGCACAGGCAGTCTTATGCAGTCCGGTGGGACTTGAATCTCTATCACGACGCGGAAGTACTCTTGAGAAAGGTATTTCTCCAGCATTCATCAGTGTCGCCGCGCATTAAAACATCGAAGTCCTTGTCAAAAGGAAAAGTACTCTCAAACTTCGAACATTTAATAGTCTACGGACTTAGGCCAAGTTTTATACTTTGAGCAAAGGACGTTAGCCAGCGAGGGTAATCGAAGCCCTGAGACCAGTATTTGAAGTTACATCGTAGTATCTCGAAAGTATACGAGACGTCATTAGAGAAGTGAAACTCTAAATATTTTTACCCAGTGATTTAAATAACCACGGTAGGGTCGAATATAGTAAGCACCTAATTTTCCTGAATTGAGGAGGTTAGCGTGGTAAGTAGCGATAGAATTAAAAGTCTACAAAATAGGCATCTGTAGCCAAGTGGAATTACAGGGAAGTATTCCACCAAGTAAAGACAATAGTCGTCAGAATTCAGTTCAGACAAGAAGTACTAAAGACAATTGTAGAGCGCAGTAAAGTGAGTACCGCGACTCCAGGGGTAAACGTTAAACAATAGACCGTTTACCATATAAACAATTGCATACCGAAAGAGACAATATTATCGTGCAGTAACTGTAAGTGCCGATAAATTCAATACCAGGAGAATCTTCGTAGCCAAGGAGGGGGAAAATTCGTACGAGACTGTCAATTATCCAAATAGGAATTAGGAGGCAGCGGACGAAACTTGCACCCCAAGGATCTGGATCGAAAGAATTCACGTGTGTAAGGCAGTGCGAGATGCCACGAAGTGAAATTCATTGTGTAAATATAATTATTAGTGAAATTTATATATTTTAGTGATTCTTTTTAGTGTATGTGAAATAATGTGTGTAATCCCTCATATCAATTTAAATGTGTTAAATATGTGTAAACTAGAGGGAAATTTAATTAGTGATAATATGAGTGTCAACATGGTGTGAGAAATTTGCTTGGGCAAAATGACGCTCCACTGGGATCCGGACAGTTTGGCCGGATAAATCATGTAAGTAGAACCAAATTTTACTATGTGTTTTGGACTCGGGAGGCTCGTGTAACAATAGTAACCATGGAGAAAGTATTCTCCAACACTGAAAATCAGGGATGTAAAACTGGGTAATAATGAGAAGTGCGGGATCTAATAATGAAAGTAATAATTACTTAAATGTAAAATGTGTAATCAAAGAAATAGTAATCTGTGGAATACCAGTAAATGGAAAGGAATAAAATTATTTAAAGGCAAGCAGGATAATAATAATAATGTAAAGAATGAACAAATTGTTGGATTAATATTCAAATATGAGCCGTTATGTGCTGAAATAATAATAATAATAAGGAAATTAATGAATAAGTTGTTGGATTAATATTCAAATATAAGCCGTTATGTGCTGAAATAATAATGTTGATGATAATTATTGAACCAGTTGTGTTCTTGTAAATGAAAAGTCAAGATTGCGTTAAAGGCAAAACTGTTATATTTGGACGGAGAAATAAATTATGTTGGAATAAATATTTGGCTTTGAAAGGCATCACGAATGTATTAATTGTCGCTAATGAGCGCGTATATTATTAATTGCCACGCTAATAAATGCGGTGAAATAATGCCAGGAGATTATGATTGTGGGGATCAGTTGGACAGAGTAAATGATTATGTGTGTGTTTGCCATGACAACCTTTGAAGGGTGCTAAGTTTACTGTTGTTAAGCGCGGGGATGAGTGCGAATACCTCCCCAAAAGCCGCTATTATTATTGGGACGAGTGGTTAGATGCCATCGCTCCATGTCTTAGCCCTAAGCCCTCGAAATGGAGATGTCCTAGAGGCAGGCCAGAGAATCGAACTAGTGTTCTCTTACGTCGAAGCCCCTTAATTATTATTGGTTTTATTGAGTTCTTACCTGCCAGTGATAAACCTCCGCAATTATAATTATACCTGAGCCAAGGCAATAGGTCAATAGAATCTCATATGTTTTGTTAAATGAAAGTGATGTGTGCCTTTCCAAGTCTTAAGAAGTCACGCTTGTTTGAAAGCAGTTGTAGTGTCCCGTCTAGGAGGGAGGAAGGTATAGATTCTTCCTCGCTCGTCATAAATCAAAGCCTCAAGGGTCTTGACTTGAATGAAGACCACTGTTGAGATAGGCCAGTAACAGAGCCAGACACTGTCTGCAGTCTGTCGTTATATAAACCTTTTAATGGACCGGTAATCTGTACCGAGTTTTGCTATGATTATTTATCCTTGCTATTGCAGTTTAGATCCGCATTTCATGAATAATTAAATTGTCATTTGAGACAATAATGGAAATCCCTTTGGTATTGTTACATTTAATATGTTATTGTTCCCAACTATTTATGGAAATATTCGGACAGCTGGGAGTCTGTCTTGATTTGATTTTATCAGTAATTTCCATAACTTGTGGTACACGTTCTTTCCCTACGACAAATACAGTTTCGTAGTTTGGAAAGAGAGATCATACAGTGTGAATATGATGTGGTACCAAATAGATGGTAATTGTTGATGCCATTTTTAACATTTGCTCAAATCTATAATAATATTCAAGTTAAGATTATAGAGTTTGTTTTGAATAAATAATTTTATGTAATGATTTTTACCGAGACTTTTAGAGCTCGTTTTGAGTAATTTTTATATTGATGCTAAATGGAAGTGAGAGCAGTTTTGATATTTTTGTTAGGTTCAGTGGAACCTCAAATAGTGATTTTTTAGATTAATGTTGTATTTGTTCCTTGTTCATTAGAACAAGTGTGAAGCTTATTCAGTTTAATATGTTTGTTTGTAGCGCCTAATTTCGTTTAATTAAATATTTTTTATAGCAGGATTTTGAATTTTATTTTATTGAAGTGTTATCCTAAGCTTGATCCTATAATGTGTGAATCACTCAGGGGGAGGACGTTCTATGCCCCGAATATATAAGACTGAGCAGTTGGACAGTGATTTGCATATTTCTTGTACGCAAGGGCACAGTACATCCACTTTTCAATAGGTATCGCACAACTAGATTCAACAAATGATTGACGGCATGCGAATCGCTTAAACAAAGTCACGTAACATTCAAATACCATTCATCCGATTGCCTAGAATCTTTGGTAGTATTGTTGTGCACACTCCAGGAAAGGTTTCTGACTTAGTAAATCCTTTTTACAATAGGTAGCGCACGAGTAGATTCAACAAATGAGTAACGGCGCGCGTATCGTTTTAAACAATTCGTATGTGTTCATATACCACTCATGCGATTGCAATGAAATTTAGAAGAATGTTGTTTCCACTCCCGCAAAGATTTCTGATTTAGTAAATCCATTTTACAATTGGTAGCACACGAGTACATTCAACTAATGAGCGACAGCGCGTGAATCTTTTCAACCAAGTCCCGTATGCGTTCGTATACCAATCATTCGATTGTGATAAAATGTTGGTGAGTTCAGTACAGTCCTGCGAAGGTGTATGAATTAGTAAATCCGTTTTTCAATGGGGGGCGCACAAGAAGATTCAACACATGAGTGAAGGCGCGTGAATCGTTTAAACAAAATCCCGTATGCGTTCATATCCCATTCATCCGATTGCGATGAAACGATCATGAGTTGTTGTGTACACGCCAGGGAAGGATTTCGACTTAGTAAATCCATTTTACAATAGGTAGCGTACGAGTATATTCAACAAATGCGTGACGGCGCTCGAATCGTTTCAACAAAGTCCCGTATGCGTTCACATACCATTTGTTTCATTGCGATGATACTCTGGTGCGTTGTTGAGCACGCACCCATGTTTTTTTTTGAGATAGTAAATCAATTTTACAATAGTTTAGAGGTGGTTAACGGAAAATAAATAAATATTGGGAATCCAAAAGGACTTCTACAAACAAAGTTACAACGCCAACACTTTCTTTGATTGGCATTGCAACGCATGCCCGGGTACAGCTAGTATATTGTATATATATATAAAAAGGAATGTCTGTCTGTTTGTCTTTTATGCGCTCATAAACCATTCATCTGAGTGCGATCAAATTTTGGTGAGTTGTTGTACACACTTTCGGGATGTTAATAGGCATAATTAATCCATTTCACAATAGATAGCGCGCGTATAGTTTAAACAAATGCGTAATGGCGATGCGTTCATATACAATTCATCCGATTGCGATCAAATTTTGGTGAGTTGTTGTGCACAGTCCCGGAAAATTTTAAGGCGTAGTAAATCCAATATACAATAGATGGCGCGCGAGTTGCTTCAATACAATGATGTGAGTTTCTTTCAAGAAAGTCCCACATGGGTTCATATACCGTACATCCCATTGCTATGAAACTTGGGTGAGAAGTTCTGTGCACTTCAGGTAAGGTTTCTGGCTTAGTAAATCCACGATTTAATAGGAAGCGCACGAGTAGATTCTGAAAATGAGCGACGACGGGCGAAGCGTTTCAACAAAGTCCGGTATGCGTTCGCATACAACTCGTCCGATAGCGATGAAACTTGGGTGAGAGGTTGTGTACACTACAGAAAAGTTTTCTGACTTAGTAAATCCATGTTATAATAGGTAGAGTACTAGTAGATTCAACAAAAAGCGACGACACGCGAAACGTTAAAAAAAATCCCGTATGCGTTCATATACTATTCAGCTGATAGCGAAGAAACTTGGGTGAGATGTTGTGTTGTTGTTGTTGTTTGAGTCTTCAGTCTTTTGACTGGTTTTATGCAGCCCTCCATGTCTCCCTGTCCTGAGCTAATCGTTTCATCTCTACATAGCTCCGACACCCTACATCCGAGGCAATCTGTTTAACATATTCTAACCTTGGTCTACCCCTACAGTTTTTGTCCTCGACCCTTCCTTCCATAACTAAGCTTGCTATTCCTGGGTGTCTTAGTATGTGTCCTACCAACCTATCTCTTCTCTTCATTAGCAGTCGCCAGAAGCATCTCTCCTCTCCCACTCGTCTTAATACCTCTTTGTTAGTAACCCTATCTACCCATCTGATCTTCATCATTCTCCTGTAACACCACATTTCAAATGCTTCAATTCTCCTCTTTTCTGCTGCACCAATAGTCCAAGTTTCACTTCCATAGAGCGCCACGCTCCAGACAAAGGCTTTCAAAAACGACTTCCTAATACCTAAATCTATATTCGATGTCAGCAGATTCCTTTTTTGTAGAAATGCTTTCTTTGCCTGAGCCAACCTACTTTTAATATCCTCTTTGCTTCGTCCATCACTGGTTATTCTGCTTCCTAAGTAACAGAAGTCTCCTACTTCCTTCAGCTTTTCACCTGCCAATTTGATCTCCATAGAGGTTTCTGATTTATTTCGGCTGCATTCCAGTATTTTTGTTTTACATTTATTTATTTTCATCATGAATTCTTTCCGTAAGACGGAGTCCATACCATTCAAAAACTCATTCAAATCCTCAGGCTTGTCGGCCAAGATGACGATGTCATCAGCAAATCTCAGAGTTGAAATTATTTCTCCTTGAATCTTCACTCCCACTTTAATTTTTTCTCTAATTTCCTTCATTGCTTGTTCAATGTAAAGATTGAAAAGTATGGGTGATAAGTTGCAGCCTTGCCTTACACCTTTCTGAATACCAGCTTCTCTCTCATGTCCTTCAACTCGAATGACTGCTGTCTGGTTTCTGTACAGATTGTATATCACCCTCCTATCCCTGTACTTTATTCCAATTGATTTCAAAATGTCAAACAATTTAGTCCAATCAACGTTATCAAAAGCCTTTTCTAAGTCTACAAAAGCCATGAACGTTCTCTTATCTTTCCTTATTCTACCTTCCAAAATCAGCCTAAGACTTAGTACAGCTTCCCTTGTTCCTACATTTCTCCTGAAACCAAACTGGTCTTCACCCAACTCCGTTTCTATCTGTGTACACTTCAGGTAAGGTTTTTGGCGTAGAAAATCCACTTAACAATAGGTAGCGCACAAGTAGATTTAACAAATGAGCGACGAAGGGCGAAACGTTTCAACAAAGTCCTGTATGCGTTCACTTACAATTCGTCCGATAGCGATGCAATTTGGGACAGAGGTTGTGAACACTACAGGCAAGGTTTCTGGCTTAGTAAATCCATGATATGGTAGGTAGCGCACGAGTAGATTCAAAAAATGAGCGACGACTCGCGAAGCGTTTCAACAATGTCCCGTAGGCGTTCATATACTGTTCGTCTGATAGCGATGAAACTTGGGTGATATGTTGTGTACACTTCAGGCAAGGTTTCTGGCTAAGTAAACCCACTTAAGAATAGGTAGCGCACGAGTACATTCAACAAATGAGCGACGACGGGCGAAGCGTTTCAATAAAGTCCTGTATGCGTTCACATACCCTTCTTCCGATAGCGATGAAACTTCGGTGAGTGGTTGAGTAAACTTCAGGCAAGGTTTCTGGCTTAGTAAATCCACTTTACTATAGGTATGTCACGAGTAGATTCAACATATGAGCGACGTCGCGCGATGCCTTTTAACAAAGTCCCGTATGCGTTCATATACTATTCGTCTGATTGCGATGAAACTTGGGTGAGATGTTGTATACACTTCAGGGAATCTTTCTTGCTTAGTAAATCCACTTAACAATAGTTTGCGCACAAGTAGATTTAACAAATGAGCGACGACGCCCGAAGTGTTTCAACATAGTCCCGTATGCGTTCATATACCATTCGTCCGATAGCGACTAAACTTAGGTGAGTTGTTGTTTACACATCAGGGAAGGTTTCTGGCTTAGTAAATCCACTTAACAGTAGGTAGCGCACGAGTACATTCAACAAATGAGCGACAACGGGCGAAGCATTTCAAACAAGTCCTGTATGCGTTCACATACCATTCGCCCGATAGCGTTGAAACTTGGGTGAGAAGTTGTGTACACTTCAGGCAAGGTTTCTGGTTTAGCAAATCTACTTTACGATAGGTAGGGCACGAGTAGATTCAACAAATGAGCGACGACGTGCAATGCGTTTCAACAAAGTCCCGTATGAATTCATATACTATTCGCCTGATGGCGATGAAACTTGGGTGAGATGTTTTGTACAATTCAGGGAATGTTTCTGGGTTAGTTAATGCACTTTACAATAGGTATCGCTCAAGTAGATTAAACGAATGAACGACGACGCGCGAAGTGTTTCAATACAGTCCCGTATGCGTTTATATACCATGCGTCCGATAGCGACTAATCTTGGGTGAGTTGTTGTGTACACTGCAAGGAAAGTTTTAGGTTTAGTAAGTCCATGTTACAATAGGTAGCGCACAAGTAGATTCAACAAATGAGGGAAGACGCGCGAAGTGTTTCAACAAAGTCCCGTATGCGTTCATATACCATTTATTTCATTGCGATGAAACTTTGGTGAGTTGTTGAGCACGCTCCCATGATTTTTTGAGATAGTAAAACAATTTTACAATAGTTTAGAAGTTGTAAACGGAAAATAAATAAATATTAGGAATCGAAAAGGACTTCAACAAACAAAGTTACAACGTCAACACTTTCCCTGATTGGCATTGCAACGGATGCCGGATAGAGCTAGTATATATATATATATATAAAGGAATGTCTGTGTGTTCGTCTTTTATACCTTCATTAACCATTAATCCTATTGCGATCAAATGTTGGTGAGTTGTTGTAAACACCTCCGGAAGGTTTATAGGCATAGTTAATCCATTTCAAAATAGATAGCGCGCGAGTAGTTTAAACAAATGCGTAATGGCGATGCGTTCATATACAATTCATCCGATTGCGATCAAATTTTGGTGAGTTGTTGTGCACAGTCCCGGAAATTTTATAGGCGTAGCAAATCCTATTTACAAGAGATGGCGCGCGAGTAGCTTCAACAAAATTGCGTGCGTTTGTTTCAAGAAAGTCCCACATGCGCTCATATGCAATTCATCCCATTACGATGAAACTTGGGTGAGATGTTCTGCACACTTCAGGTAAGGTTTCTGGCTCAGTAAATCCACGATTTAATAGGTAGTGCACGAGTAGATTCAACAAATGAGCGACGACGGGCGAAGCCTTTCAACTAAGTCCTGAATGCGTTCGCATACCATTCGTCCGATATAGATGAAACTTTGGAGAGAGGTTGTGTACACTACAGGACAGGTTTCTGGCTAAGTAAATCCATATTATAATAGGTAGCGCACGAGTAGATTCTACAAATGAGCGACGACTCGCGAAGCGTTTCAACAAAGTCCCGTATGCGTTCATATACTATTCGTCTGATAGCGATGAAACTTGGGTGAGATGTTGTGTATACTTCAGGCAAGGTTTCTGGCTAAGTAAACCCACTTAACGATAGGTAGCGCACGAGTACATTCAACAAATGAGCGACGACGGGCGACGCGTTTCAACAAAGTCCTGTATGCGTTCACATACCCTTCGTCCGATAGCGATGAAACTTCGGTGAGTGGTTGAGTAAACTTCAGGCAAGGTTTCTGGCTTAGTAAATCCACTTTACTATAGGTAGGGCACGAGTAGATTCAACAAATGAGTGACGACGCGCGATGCCTTTTAACAAAGTCCCGTATGCGTTCATATACTATTCGTCTGATAGCGATGAAACTTGGGTGAGATGTTGTGTACACTTCAGGGAAGCTTTGTGGGTTAGTAAATCCACTTAACAATAGGTAGCGCACGACTAAATTCAACAAATGGGCGACGACGGGCGAAGCGTTTCAACAAGTCCAAAGTCCTATATGCGTTCACATACCATTCGTCTGATAGCGATGAAACTTCGGTGAGTGGTTGTGTACACTTCAGGCAAGGTTTCTGGCTTAGTAAACATACTTTACGATAGGTAGGGCACGAGTAGATTCAACAAATGACCGACGACGCGCGAAGCGTTTCAAAAAAATCTTGTATGCGTTCATATACTATTCGTCTGATAGCGATGAAACTTGGGTGAGATGTTGTGTACACTTCAGGGAAGCTTTGTGGGTTAGTAAATCCACTTAACAATAGGTATCGCGCAAGTAGATAAACCAAATGAGTGACGACGAGCGAAGTGTTTCAACATAGTCCCGTATGCGTTCATATAGACTACCATTCGTCCGATAGCGACTAAACTTAGGAGAGTTATTGTGTACACTCCAGGGAAAGTTTCAGGCTTAGTCAATCCATTTTACAAGAGTTATTGCACGAGTAGGTTCGACAAAAGAGCAAAGACACGCGAAGCGTTTCAACAGCGTCCTGTATGCGTTCATATACCATTCGTCTGATAGCGATGAAACTTGGGTGAGATGTTGTGAACACTTCAGAGAAGGTTTCTGGCTTAGTACTGTGCCCATGGGAGTGTCACAGTATCGAACCCATATCCTTCTATTTCAAAAAGAAAGAATTAATGCAGGTTTTAGAACGGTGTTCTGAAGTTAGTTGAGGAGTAATACAGCATCATATTGCATGACGCATGGATATGTTGTGCAACTCAACGGAGCAGGACCACACCTGCAAAATGATGTCACTGACGACTCGGCGGAAACCAAGTGACGCAACGGATCGAAATAGCTTTGGAAATTTTCCGTTCTTTAGAGAGAGAAGAAGTTCTCGGATAAAGGCCTTAGTCAACACTAATATGGCTACGCCGCAGCAAGGGAGGAGTCAAGAAATCAGAGAAATAATTAAAATTTAGCCATTTGCGGGCATTAAACTAAAGTAAGGACTCCGTCAATGTTAATTTTCCAGGGAAAGAGATTTCTTAGAATGGATAAAGTTAATAGTAATTATACAAGAAAGAAGTGACAAATCAGCTGTACGTAGTCGGTGAATTCCCCAACCAGGAGCTTGATGTAGGGGACAAAACGAAGACACCACCTACGTAATTGAGGAGCTCATTTTAATTAAGATTAATGATTTCTACGATCGATTTTTGGAAACTTAGATATTTTTGAGACATTTGAATCCTCAGCTTTTGGAGATATTTTTTTAAACATCGTACGACGATTATTTTGGAAGATGGTAGTGGAGAAGATGAGAAATTTATTTATTTTACCAGAATCAATTATATAGGCCGTGAGCCCAAGGGAAATCATGCAGTAATCATCAGACCACGTACGGTCGTGTTGCTTCATAGCACAGGCAGTCTTATGCAGTCCGGTGGGACTTGAATCTCTATCACGACGCGGAAGTACTCTTGAGAAAGGTATTTCTCCAGCATTCATCAGTGTCGCCGCGCATTAAAACATCGAAGTCCTTGTCAAAAGGAAAAGTACTCTCAAACTTCGAACATTTAATAGTCTACGGACTTAGGCCAAGTTTTATACTTTGAGCAAAGGACGTTAGCCAGCGAGGGTAATCGAAGCCCTGAGACCAGTATTTGAAGTTACATCGTAGTATCTCGAAAGTATACGAGACGTCATTAGAGAAGTGAAACTCTAAATATTTTTACCCAGTGATTTAAATAACCACGGTAGGGTCGAATATAGTAAGCACCTAATTTTCCTGAATTGAGGAGGTTAGCGTGGTAAGTAGCGATAGAATTAAAAGTCTACAAAATAGGCATCTGTAGCCAAGTGGAATTACAGGGAAGTATTCCACCAAGTAAAGACAATAGTCGTCAGAATTCAGTTCAGACACGAAGTACTAAAGACAATTGTAGAGCGCAGTAAAGTGAGTACCGCGACTCCAGGGGTAAACGTTAAACAATAGACCGTTTACCATATAAACAATTGCATACCGAAAGAGACAATATTATCGTGCAGTAACTGTAAGTGCCGATAAATTCAATACCAGGAGAATCTTCGTAGCCAAGGAGGGGGAAAATTCGTACGAGACTGTCAATTATCCAAATAGGAATTAGGAGGCAGCGGACGAAACTTGCACCCCTAGGATCTGGATCGAAAGAATTCACGTGTGTAAGGCAGTGCGAGATGCCACGAAGTGAAATTCATTGTGTAAATATAATTATTAGTGAAATTTATATATTTTAGTGATTCTTTTTAGTGTATGTGAAATAATGTGTGTAATCCCTCATATCAATTTAAATGTGTTAAATATGTGTAAACTAGAGGGAAATTTAATTAGTGATAATATGAGTGTCAACATGGTGTGAGAAATTTGCGTGGGCAAAATGACGCTCCACTGGGATCCGGACAGTTTGGCCGGATAAATCATGTAAGTAGAACCAAATTTTACTATGTGTTTTGGACTCGGGAGGCTCGTGTAACAATAGTAACCATGGAGAAAGTATTCTCCAACACTGAAAATCAGGGATGTAAAACTGGGTAATAATGAGAAGTGCGGGATCTAATAATGAAAGTAATAATTACTTAAATGTAAAATGTGTAATCAAAGAAATAGTAATCTGTGGAATACCAGTAAATGGAAAGGAATAAAATTATTTAAAGGCAAGCAGGATAATAATAATAATAATAATGTAAAGAATGAACAAATTGTTGGATTAATATTCAAATATGAGCCGTTATGTGCTGAAATAATAATAATAATAAGGAAATTAATGAATAAGTTGTTGGATTAATATTCAAATATAAGCCGTTATGTGCTGAAATAATAATGATGATGATAATTATTGAACCAGTTGTGTTCTTGTAAATGAAAAGTCAAGATTGCGTTAAAGGCAAAACTGTTATTTTTGGACGGAGAAATAAATTATGTTGGAATAAATATTTGGCTTTGAAAGGCATCACGAATGTATTAATTGTCGCTAATGAGCGCTTATATTATTAATTGCCACGCTAATAAATGCGGTGAAATAATGCCAGGAGATTATGATTGTGGGGATCAGTTGGACAGAGTAAATGATTATGTGTGTGTTTGCCATGACAACCTTTGAAGGGTGCTAAGTTTACTGTTGTTAAGCGCGGGGATGAGTGCGAATACCTCCCCAAAAGCCGCTATTATTATTGGGACGAGTGGTTAGATGCCATCGCTCCATGTCTTAGCCCTAAGCCCTCGAAATGGAGATGTCCTAGAGGCAGGCCAGAGAATCGAACTAGTGTTCTCTTACGTCGAAGCCCCTTAATTATTATTGGTTTTATTGAGTTCTTACCTGCCAGTGATAAACCTCCGCAATTATAATTATACCTGAGCCAAGGCAATAGGTCAATAGAATCTCATATGTTTTGTTAAATGAAAGTGATGTGTGCCTTTCCAAGTCTTAAGAAGTCACGCTTGTTTGAAAGCAGTTGTAGTGTCCCGTCTAGGAGGGAGGAAGGTATAGATTCTTCCTCGCTCGTCATAAATCAAAGCCTCAAGGGTCTTGACTTGAATGAAGACCACTGTTGAGATAGGCCAGTAACAGAGCCAGACACTGTCTGCAGTCTGTCGTTATATAAACCTTTTAATGGACCGGTAATCTGTACCGAGTTTTGCTATGATTATTTATCCTTGCTATTGCAGTTTAGATCCGCATTTCATGAATAATTAAATTGTCATTTGAGACAATAATGGAAATCCCTTTGGTATTGTTACATTTAATATGTTATTGTTCCCAACTATTTATGGAAATATTCGGACAGCTGGGAGTCTGTCTTGATTTGATTTTATCAGTAATTTCCATAACTTGTGGTACACGAGTTTTCCCTACGACAAATACAGTTTCGTAGTTTGGAAAGAGAGATCATACAGTGTGAATATGATGTGGTACCAAATAGATGGTAATTGTTGATGCCATTTTTAACATTTGCTCAAATTTATAATAATATTCAAGTTAAGATTATAGAGTTTGTTTTGAATAAATAATTTTATGTAATGATTTTTACCGAGACTTTTAGAGCTCGTTTTGAGTAATTTTTATATTGATGCTAAATGGCAGTGAGAGCAGTTTTTATATTTTTGTTAGGTTCAGTGGAACCTCAAATAGTGATTTTTTAGATTAATGTTGTATTTGTTCCTTGTTCATTAGAACAAGTGTGAAGCTTATTCAGTTTAATATGTTTGTTTGTAGCGCCTAATTTCGTTTAATTAAATAGTTTTTATAGCAGTTCTCCTGGAAAGCACGCAATTTGCCTAACAGTAGTTGCCAAACAGTAGGATATCTTACAGGGGAGTCTTCACTCTCGTTTACGGGTCGGCGGCAAATTTCTATGAAGAAGGTATCCAAAACTCGTGCCACGCTATGAGAAATGCCTGCAAAAGTTCGGCAGTTATGTGGAAAAGTAGTTTAAGAGGTGTAGAATGTTGTGCAATAAATATTTTTTCTGTATCTGTACACAATTTAATTTTATTACCAAACGGAGCTTAATTTCTGGACGTGCCTCGTATAAGACTGAGCAGTTGGACAGTGATTTGCATATTTCTTGTACGCAAGGGCACAGTACATCCACTTTTCAATAGGTATCGCACAACTAGATTCAACAAATGATTGACGGCACGCGAATCGCTTAAACAAAGTCACGTAACATTCAAATACCATTCATCCGATTGCTTAGAATCTTTGGTAGTATTGTTGTGCACACTCCAGGAAAGGTTTCTGACTTAGTAAATCCTTTTTACAATAGGTAGCGCACGAGTAGATTCAACAAATGAGTAACGGCGCGCGTATCGTTTTAAACAATTCGTATGTGTTCATATACCACTCATGCGATTGCAATGAAATTTAGAAGAATGTTGTTTCCACTCCTGCAAAGATTTCTGGTTTAGTAAATCCATTTTACAATTGGTAGCGCACGAGTACATTCAACTAATGAGCGACAGCGCGTGAATCTTTTCAACCAAGTCCCGTATGCGTTCGTATACCAATCACTCGATTGTGATAAAATGTTGGTGAGTTCAGTACAGTCCTGCGAAGGTGTATGAATTAGTAAATCCGTTTTTCAATGGGTGGCGCACAAGAAGATTCAAAACATGAGTGAAGGCGCGTGAATCGTTTAAAAAAACTCCCGTATGCGTTCATATCCCATTCATCCGATTGCGATGAAACGATCATGAGTTGTTGTGTACACGCCAGGGGAGGTGTTCGACTTAGTAAATCCATTTTACAATAGGTAGCGTACGAGTATATTCAACAAATGCGTGACGGCGCTCGAATCGTTTCAACAAAGTCCCGTATGCGTTCACATACCATTTGTTTCATTGCGATGATACTCTGGTGCGTTGTTGAGCACGCTCCCATGCTTTTTTTTTTGAGATAGTAAATCAATTTTACAATAGTTTAGAGGTGGTTAACGGAAAATAAATAAATAAATAAATATTGGGAATCCAAGAGGACTTCTACAAACAAAGTTACAACGCCAACACTTTCTTTGATTGGCATTGCAACGCATGCCCGGGTACAGCTAGTAGATTGTATATATATAAAAAGGAATGTCTGTCTGTTTGTCTTTTATGCGTTCATAAACCATTCATCTGAGTGCGATCAAATTTTGGTGAGTTGTTGTACACACTTTCGGGATGTTAATAGGCATAATTAATCCATTTCACAATAGATAGCGCGCGTGTAGTTTAAACAAATGCGTAATGGCGATGCGTTCATATACAATTCATCCGATTGCGATCAAATTTGGTGAGTTGTTGTGCACAGTCCCGGAAAATTTTAAGGCGTAGTAAATCCAATATACAATAGGTGGCGCGCGAGTTGCTTCAATAAAATGGCGTGAGTTTGTTTCAAGAAAGTCCCACATGCGTTCATATACCGTACATCCCATTGCGATGAAACTTGGGTGAGAAGTTCTGGGCACTTCAGGTAAGGTTTCTGGCTTAGTAAATCCACGATTTAATAGGAAGCGCACGAGTAGATTCTGCAAATGAGCGACGACGGGCGAAGCGTTTCAACAAAGTCCGGTATGCGTTCGCATACAACTCGTCCGATAGCGATGAAACTTGGGTGAGAGATTGTGTACACGACAGGCAAGGTTTCTGGCTTGGTAAATCCATGTTATAATAGGTAGAGCACTAGTAGATTCAACAAAAAGCGACGACGCGCGATACGTTAAAAAAAGTCCCGTATGCGTTCATATACTATTCATCTGATAGCGAAGAAACTTGGGTGCAATGTTGTGTACACTTCAGGTAAGGTTTTTGGCGTAGAAAATCCACTTAACAATAGGTAGCGCACAAGTAGATTTAACAAATGAGCGACGACGGGCGAAACGTTTCAACAAAGTCCTGTATGCGTTCACATACAATTCGTCCGATAGCGATGAAATTTGCGTGACAGGTTGTGTACACGACAGGCAAGGTTTCTGGCTTGGTAAATCCATGTTATATTCGGTAGCGAACGAGTTGATCCAACAAATGAGCGACGACGCGCGAAGCGTTTCTACCAAGTCCATTATGCGTTCATATACTATTCGTCAGATAGCGATGAAACTTGGGTGAGATGTAGTGTACACTTAAGGGAAGGTTTCTGGGTTAGTAAATCTACTTTACAATTGGTATCACACAAGTAGATTAAACAAATGAGGGACGACGTGCGAAGTGTTTCAACATAGTTCCGTATGCGTTCATATAGCATTCGTCTGATAGCGTCTAAACTTGTGTGAGTTGTTTTGTACACTCAAGGTAAAGTCTCAGGCTTAGTAAATCCATTTTACAATAGGTAGCGCACAAGTAGATTCAAAAAATGAGCGAAGACGCACGGAGCGTTTCAACAAAGTCCCATATGCGTTCATATACCATTCGTCCGATAGCGATGAAACTTGTTGTGTACACTACAGGGAATGTTTTTGGCTTAGTACATCCACTTTACAATAGGTCTCGCACAAGTAGATTCAAAAAATGAGCGTTGGCACGCGCATCGCTTAAACAAAGTCCCGTATGCGTTCATGTACCATTCATTCGATTGCTATGAAACTTTGGTTGAATTGTTGTGAACACTCCAGGAAAGGTTTTTGACTTAATACATCCTCTTTACAATAGGTAGCGCATGAGTAGATTCAACAAATCATTAATGGTGTACGTATCGTTACAAAAAAAATGCGTATGCGTTCATATACCATTCATGCGATTGCAGTGAAATTTGGAGAAATGTTGTTTTCACTCCCGCAAATATTTCTGATTTAGTAAATCCATTGTACAAATGGTAGCGCACGAGCAGATTCAATTAATGAGCGACAGCGCGTGAATCATATCAACGAAGTCCCTTATGCGTTCATATACCATTCATCTGTTTGTGATGAAACTTTGGAGAGTTGAGTACAGTCCTGCCAAGGTGTATGAATTAGTAAATCCGTTTTTCAATGGGTGGTGCTCAAGTAGATTCAACAAATGAGTGTCGCCGCGCGAATCGTTTAAACAAATTCCCGTATGCGTTCATATGCCTTTCATCCGATTGCGATGAAACTTTCATGAGTTGTTGTGCACACGCCAGGGAAGGTTTTCGACTTAGTAGATCCATTTTACAATTGGTAGCGTACGAGAATATGCAACAAATGGGTGACGGCGCTCGATTCGTTTCAACTTTTCCCGTATGCGTTCATATACCATTCATTTCATTGCGATGAGACTTTGGTGAGTTGTTGAGCACGATTCCATGATTTTTTTGAGATAGTAAATCAATTTTACAATAGTTTAGAGGTGGTTAACGGAAAAAGTAAAAAATATTGGGAATCCAAAAGCACTTTAACAAACAATGTTACAACGCCAACACTTTCTTTGATTGGCATTGCAACGCATGCCGGGTACACCTAGTATATATATATAAAGTTGTGCTAACTTTGTGTTTATTTGATTTAAAGTAATACGACAATGAGTTGATCATAAATGGAAGTTACTTCGAATATTTCTTTAAAATTTTCATTTCTATTTAAAAATGACCTAATGAATGGATTGGAGTTTACCATATTGACGGTTGTATTATGGGTATATTTATGAATCATAGTGGGAAACTTTATTAATCCAATAGCATTCCTCATGTAGATGACCTCGAAATGGATCCTCCTTCTCTATAGACAATCATCCTTCATTTTATTAATTGTACAAATTATCTTCCTTCCACAGATAGACTGTAATAACCTCCTTTTGACGTTCTTTCAATCTATTACCGATACATATATAATTATATATAAGGACAATTGCAGACCATTTGATTTAATACGGGTTACTGAAAACTTTGTTTCTTTTCTCATTTATTTCTTTTCACAATCCTGACAATGTGCCGTCAACTCCCCATAACCTCTTCTACAGTCAACTGCCTTCTAATCCTTTTTTTATATATTCCATGGATCATTATTTCTTACGACTGTATCATTGTACACCATCCTCCTCACACGAGTAGTGCCAACTATCGGATCAGCCATCTTGTATACAGTATACGTGGAGCACTAGACACATATCAAAGTGCCAAATAACATCTCCTTCATGAAGAAAACAGTCATATTTATCCACAAAATGACACACATATGTAAGACCAATATACATATAATATCCCGCCTAAATCTCTCTCTAAATGTACCTTCCATCTTATGATACGAATGATTGATGAAAATGAAATGATATAACATATTTTCAATAATAATAAATTTGATAAACAAAACACGATTAGATCTAGACAATTACATTCGCCCTTCATGAATCCATACTTAATTAAATGATTGATGGATTAATGAACCCACATGCGAATATTCAAGAATAAAACATATTTAGAATACATAAAATATTATACACGTTTTAGGCATCCCATTGAATTTAGTCAGTTAATTAGTTTATTGCGATCCTAATTCTTCGAAATATCTCGAAATACCACTTGAGAATCATATTTCTCACACGTTTATAAACATAGCACTGACACACGCATAGTATGGTGCTTCCAACAATTTACCAGGTCATTTATCAAATTCATTTATTTCATTTCCTGACATAATTTTTGTATTTATATATAGGGTTATATAATTGTGCGTATTATGACACATAAATCAATATTTCATAACTAAACATTGACTCATGAACACAAAGACCAATATACATAGAGGAGAAACATGCATGACTCGTATAAAATATCAGTACATCTGACACTAAAATTCCTTACTCAGTAGAGTAGTATTTACGTAGGTTACGTATATTATACATACCAACAATAATCCTCTCTCCATCTATAATCTCATATGTACAAGGACCAACCACTTGATAAATTACATACGGTCCTTCATAAATTAAGAAGAATTTATTTATGACTTTGTCAGTACTACTTGACTGTTTAGGGAGTCGAAGTAGTATACGATCTCCAACATCAAAATGATCGAGTTTTCTTAGCTTTTGTTGACGTTTTCTCTTTTCATCTGATCTAACTATGTTCCTATGAGCCAACATGTCTATATCGTCCTTCCCAGTTTGTTTGCCCATTTCTTAAACCAATTTCCTTGCTAGCTCATTCTGGAATTTCCTACCAAATGAATCCCATCAGGCGTTAACTTAGTGCTTTCGAGTTGTGCCATATTCAACTACATTTCTACTATTGGAAGGTAACTTACCCAAGATGAATGCTTGTCATGTACTACAGCTCTAAATAAACGACCTAATTCCCTCATCGAACGTTCACACAAATTACCCTGTGGATACCGAATCGATGAGTAAATGTGCGTAATACCTGCAATTTCTATGCTAGTTTTCCAATATTTGGATGTAAATTGTGGTCCATTGTCAGAAAGTATCCTAAGTGGAAAACCAAACTCAGGTATATACTTGTCAACAATTAATCTGGCACATCCTCTACCAGTGGACCTCCGAAGAGCATATAACTTGACATATTTCGAAAATGAGTCAACTATGACGAAAATATGTTCATAACCAAACTGACCCTTGACAACTGGACCGAATGAATCAATACACACCAAATCACCAGGTTTGTTTTTAATAACTGCATGCCTCGGTGCTTGCAGGAATTTACTCTTTAGACAAAGGTCACATGTAGGAAGGATTTTCCTAATGTCTCTTCCCATCTTATCCCATACAAAGTCATGCTGAATTTCATACAAGACTTTATTAGATCCAAAATTGCCTAGTTCACGATGAATAAACCATACTAATTCCTCGCTTAACGTTTTAGGAACAATAATAGCCCACCTATTACCAAGACACTTTCGAGCTAAAAAAAACCTGAAGAAGTTTGTCCTCAAAACGACCTTCCTTTATTACTTCTTCATCACTTGACTCAAATGATGTGAACAACCTCCCTATTTGCTCATCATGTTTCTGTACTTCAAGCAGCTTACCTAACTTAGTCAAAGCACCTTTATTTTCCAACCATAAAAATGTACATATTAATATACCTTGTTAACAACTAACCATAGCACCGTCATCATTTAGTTTCACATAGCGTGAGGACACATCTAAAATTATATTGTCCTTACCTTTGATATGATAAATACGAAGTTCATACATCTGTAAAGCTAAAATCCATCTACTAACTCTGTTGGAGCTTAATTTACAAGTATCGATAAAAGCTGAGGCGTGGTGGTCAGTATAGATTGTAAACTTATTCCCAGGACATACATACGAGATTTTTTCAACATGTATACTATTGCTAAAAGCTCGATTTCAGTGATAGTATACTTCTTTTCAGCAGGAGATAATCCTCTAGAAGCCAAAGATATAATTCTCAAATAATTGTCCTCTTTATCTCGTTGACACAAAACCTCTGATACACCAGTATGTGAAGCTTCTGTCATCCGAATGTACTCACTGTCGATATTTGGATATTGCAAAGCTACAGATTGCCTAAACTTTTCTTTTAATTATCGAAAGCCTCCTGATGAACCTGAGTCCAAATCCACTTACTCCCTGCTTTTAATAACTCACGAAAATCTTCAATAAGGTGAGAATATCTTAGTACGAAACATCGAAAGAAATTGCATGTCTCAATGTATGATTTGAGCCCTCTAACATTCCTAGGTGGAGCAAAATCTAAATTTTCTCTATTCTTAATTCTGGCGATACACCACAGGTTGAAACTGTGTGCCCAAGGAAAGATATTTCCTTCCTACAAAATGATCACTTAGATAGTTATAAAGTAAAACCAGCATTTCCAAATTTCCAAAATACTGTTTCCAAATTACTAAGATGCTCTTCAAACGTTCTGGAACTTATTACTAAATCATCATCTTAATTGTAACCAAATCTCCTGTGTCATTGCCTAGTGCAATATTTAATGCCCTTATACGTGCTGCCGAACTACTTCTTAAACCGAATGGCAAACGACAATAGTGATAAAGGTTATACTGAAAACAAGAGGCTGTTAAAGGTTTATCCTCAATTTTCTAAGGTACCTGCCGAGGTGCCAACCATTACGGATTGCCCTTAATTATTACGGATTTCAGTTCACGATTACGGCATTACGGTCAAAGGGGAAATTATTACGGAAAAGTGACATCACGAAAAAAAAATACATTTCTATGAAAAAATAAACGGAAAGTTGCAGGGTGTCTACTGGTAACGAAAAGTAACGAAAGTAACGAAAAAGTAGCTTATTTTACAAACAGGTAACGAAAGTAGAAGTAGCTAATTGTTATGTCTGCATAGTTAGAGGTAACCAAAAAATCACCGAGGTCGGTTTAAATCGTCTAAACGCGCGCCGCTTGGCTCACAGATTGCGATGGAGCCGATTGCGTATGCTATATTTCCCCGTGCCCGACCTCAAGGAAATGCATACGGAGGATACCTTGAGTGTTATACATCGGTCCAACGTATAATTTCGGTATCGAGAAGAGTTTTTAGTTTTGTGTGAAATATTTTTCTGTATTATTTGGAAACCTTACTTTCCGCGAGACGTTTATTCGCGAAAATTTCCGAAACTCAACAGAAACCTCTCTTTCTGTTATTGACCTCTGAATTTGGCGACTATCTCAAATTGAGCTCCAGAAATAACGTCGCAATCTTGCGAAATGATACAGTTTCGAAAAAAAGAATCCCAAAAATGCTTCGAAATACATTTATTTTAAAAATCTATCCGTCTCAAAAATATGCGACATCCAGTATGGTTAATTCAAAATTCCGTTATGTCGACTTTTCCTTCGAACTTGGTTCCATCGGATAATTTAACCGGTTGTATCGAAAACTTGTATAACTTGTATAATTCGTGATTCGCATTCGAAAGAAAATGTGCCCTCTTGTATTATTCATGCAATCCTATCAGAATAATTCATAATATTCGATACCTACTTCAAACGTTCATCCTCCGAACTCACATGCCCGAGACAGCCGGCTGACTGCACGACTTGCCTGCGGGAATTTCGTCAAACGGACCGAGATCGATGCCAGGCGTAAAATCATAAAACCCGTGCCCAATCGTGAACTTGTGATCACGAGGACTGCAAAGGTGATTGGGCGCCCATCACGATACATCTCGAAACCTACTCGCCATTTTCCCATGACCATATACTTAAAAGCGTACGGCGAGCGAGAGGTGCGTGAGCCCTCTTAGAAATGATAGTCTACGTAGCATCGCGATACTCATATCTCCTCGTGATCCACCGTGAACTCCCAACCCCAGCATAGGAATAGTGGGAATCATGGCGCCGACCATACAACATGTTCCTAACTTCTCGTGAATTTTAACCGTGCCTCGAGCTTGCCTCCGCCATTCTGCCAGAAGAGATAGACAGGCAGACTATCGTTGAACGGCCGGATGCGGCGCCGATTGCATATTATCGCGTTCTCAGTGACCAACCGCGAGGACATCGTGATTCTCGTATAACGACCGAAAGCTGCAGCGATTGCAATACATCGCGATATTTCTCCGCATTCGATGACGAGAACAACTGGATTCTTGTCAAACGTACAGCAAGTGGCGCCGATTGCGTTATTATGCTATAATTTCCCGTTCCCACATCAAGGACAATCGAAATCTCGTCGATCAGCTAAAAGTGACATCATTTATGCAAATAACAATTTTTCTCCGTGTTCTATTGTGAAAACTACGGGAATCTCATCAAACGGCTGAGGCCAGCGCCGATCGTGTAACATGTCGATATTTTCCTTAGAATGAAGGTTTCCTATTCATCCCTTGACTATTTTGTTCAAAGATTCCCAAGTTTGGTCAAGGAAAGTGACCATGACAAACTTGAAGAGGAATTTGCTGTTTATCAATGTGATGCTTTCCCTGAATATATTTTACAAGGACGTAGAATTGATGTAAACTGGGGCAAAATTGCCGAGCTTAAAAACGAAAGTGGATAGTTCAAGTATAAAACTTTAAGTAAAGTGATATTTACTTCTACCTCACAGTAACTCTTCCACAGAAAGAATTTTCAGTGTTGTTAGGAAAAATCAGACAGAATTCAGTCCTACATTAAGCACATCTACACTGGAATCGCTTGTGATTCACAAGACGAAAATGTCATCACAGGGGGAAGTATGTTGCAAGAAAAGTTTCACGGAAACCAGTTACTGAGTGCAAAACAAGCTACAAGGATTTTTTAAATCACGGAACTAGCAGGTAATGTGCACATTTTATTGTGTAATATGATATTATTTACTATAGTTTGCTTCCGGGTAGGGCATAGGTGGTGTCATTATCGAGAAGGGAGGTGCAAGCTTTAGATTTGACGTGAAAATAATTCTTCAGTTGGGGGAGGGGGGGGGGGGGGAGGGCAGTATTAGAGATTACTGATAACCCACTTCAAAGGTTGGCACCTCTGAACTTGCCACAACACTGGAAGTGAGATCAACTGCAGTAAACCATTGTTTACTCTCAAACTTCTGAACTAATTCTTCTATATACATGGATCTCAATTGGTCTGAACCAATTTGCTTATTTAGAGTTCTTGCTTCAAGGCATATCCTTACCTTTCCAGCTTCCATTTGCACTATCACAACAAAATTGACATACTGGGTATTTGAGGGTTCGATGATGCCTTCTGCAAGCATTCTATTATTTAAACTAGTTTCCATGATGGTTCCGTATTGACGTACTAAATAGTTTTAACAACAAATTGTATATCCGCCTTAGTCAATACATAAACGAAAATAAATTATAATTACACTTGCTCCTGGTACATGTTTCGGGGATTAATTGCTTTTATCCCCTTCATCAGCCAAGACAAATATTCGAAGAAAGATATAAGATAGCGTAGCACTCAAAAAATAAATGGCTATTTAACTTAATATGGTGCACCATATAAGTAGGTCACAGGAAAATGTTGAGCAAAACTAAAAACATATATGTGATAGCGAATATAATCAGCCATCAAAACACAGAGAATCAGTGGACAGTTAATTCGTAAATCCACTCCAAAACACTGGTCGAAGCTTGAATTGGCAAAAATCACATACTTCACCATATGGACACAACCAATCTCTTCAAAATTGATACCTTGACTTAACCTGAAGTTATGCATTGAGCTAACCTCATTGCTATTTGAAGTTGTTCCTTCCACGCTCGTCTCGTTCATATGCAGGCATTTGATTTTGGACCTGTTGAGCATAAGGCTTCTTCATTGGTTGTGTCCATATGGTGAAGTATTGTGATTTTTGCCAATTCAAGCTTCGACCAGTGTTTTGGAGCGGATTTACGAATTAACTGTCCACTGATTCTCTGTGTTTTGATGGCTGAATATCTTCGCTGTCACATATATGTTTTTAGTTTTGCTCAACATTTTCCTGTGACCTACTTATATGGTGCACCATATTAAGTTAAATAGCCATTTATTTTTTGAGTCCTACGCTATCTTATATCTTTCTTCGAATATTTGTCTTGGCTGATGAAGGGGATAAAAGCAATTAATCCCCGAAACATGTACCAGGAGCAAGTATAATTATAATTTATTTTCGTTTATGTATTGACTAAGGCGGATATACAATTTGTTGTTAAAACTATTCTGCAAGCATAGAATTAATCTGTTCCTGTACAGCTAATTGTAGTTTATGGGGTATGGGAAAACGACGACCAACAAAAACACTTTTATCTTGAACATTTAATGTATGTGTATAGCAATTTGCTTTGCCAATTTTACTAGAAAGTATACTTTGATTGCGTAATAGTACAAAAATCAATTGGTCTCTCTGGCTTGACTCTAACAGACCTTCACCACATTTTTCATTTAAGGCATCATACAAATCATCTTTAAATCTTATATTATTCATAAATGACCTCGTATAAATAGGATCCAACACAGTGAATACCTGAAAATTTACAACTTCCATCTCTTCCAATAATTCCCTAATTACGCTAATTTGCTGATTTACGAAACATTTCTTACTATATTCATAGAACTAAATTTCTTCCTCCTTACCTGACCACATAAATTTGATACATGCATTCCCCTAATCTATCTGTGCAATATGTGCAGACATCCAATCACTCCATGAAATAACTTCATAAAGCAGATGTGGAAGTACTAGACATACATGGGTTCCCGGAACTCCATTAATAAACATTTCAATAATGACTTGCCTAGAAATAAGCCGTGACCTCTGACCTACTGCTGTAATTAAAAATGTGGATTTGACAGGCATCTCTTCTATTCGAACTCCTAACTTCATTTTATTGTAAAATTCTAAGCTAACACATGACCTCTGACGTCCTGAATCAAATTAAAAGGCGCAATGCGCGCTCCACATGTGAATTTCAGATACGGTATTTTTAATTTCAACAGGAGACTCTTGACTACAATTTTCTACGTCATATATAAAATCTCCCTCAACTATTAGGTCATCTGAAACAGATATGGTAGAACACTCTGAAACGATAACAGGCTGATGATCTAACCTGGCATCACAGCCTACCATTAGTTTAAATTTTCATGTCCATTTTCTTTAGAAGTACTTGGTCCTACTCTCTGTTCCCTATTTTGTATATCACTTTGGTTATGTACATTTCCCCTTTCTTCATTTCTATAATTACCCTGAGGTACATAACGTCTATTAAAATTATGAGCATTTTTATTATCTCTTTGACTATAAGTATTATTTGACGATTGATTACTATTTCAATTCTGATTATAATTACCCGATTGATTATAACGATAATTATTACCATTCTGTGATCTCTGATCTGGTAAAGAGCGATTATCACAATTATTTGCTTCCTGTTCCCCTATATTACCTAAAGCATCGAAACTAGTAAGCAATTTCTCCATCTCTGAAATAGTAGCTATTCGTTGGATACATGCTGCTTTCTTCACCCTGTATGGAAAATGCTTCAGCAACAATCTCACAACATCACTCTCGGGCGATACCATCTAAATATTTACACGTAAGCACTTGACTTAGGAAATATTCCGTCATACTGCTGTTCTCTTTACTCTTGTACTTACCAAACAAAATACTCTCACATTTTTGCCCTTGAAGCTCCTCATTCCAATATTTATTGCAAAATTGAGCCTTGAAATCTCTAAAATCTACCAGATCACTCATATACACTGAAAACCTACTATGTGTTTCACCCACAAAGGCCTGATCAAATGTTTCTATCACATGGCTCCATTCAATAGATTTATCCTCTAACCTGTCTCTATATCGAATCTCTACTATATCTATAAACTCCATTGGACATGCGCTTGTCTATTACTGAATTTAGGTAGTTCAACTTCTTTAACACTACGCATACATAGCATAGCATACAATATAACCTCTTGCTATTTGCCAATTTCATAAAATTGGTTATTAATCGTTGCTCTAACAAGACGGATAGAGGCCAATCTCTGCCATTGCAAGTGTTGGCAGTGACTTCATTGGTTTTATTACCTTTATATCGCTGGTGAAATTATTGAGGAATTAAGTGTTCCTACTGCTGATTCCAACAAAGGTGTTCTGAACTGTTGCTGTCGTACCGAACCGGTACCATACATTTGTGTCTTCAATAACATCTAAAGACCACCGTGAGGTGTTCCATTGAAAGTGATTAATCTCTCTTCATGGTGCACCATACAAGATTCAGTTTTAAGGGAATTTTAAGTGCTACGCAAAAGAAAATGTTCTTGTATCTTTCTCTGTCATATCGGCTGATGAAGGGGCCAAAACTATTAATAAGGCCTCGAAACATGTCCCATTAATGACCACATAGTGATCTTAATTAATAAAAGTATTGATCAGGCGGAACTTTTAACCTGTTTATACTGTACCCGATACCTAGTTGAGGCTATCGGCTACGCCAGCTGACATTGAGCCGTAGTTGAGATCTTTGGGAAGAATGGTAAAGATAGCGCTCAAATCGAGTAGAGAGGAATGCTAGGAATTGACGTAGAGGGCCTAGGATCAAGAAGGCACTGCCAGTCAAACAGATGGAATTATGGGAGGAATAATAAAGTTTTATTAAGATCATTATGGAACAGTATATTTAATCATCTCAGAAGAGAAGAAATAACAAGTATTATATATGATAATAACTTGAAGAAAGACAGATAATCCCTTAAGTTATTGTATGACTTAATAGCCGAGATGATGGGAGTCGAAATTATATTTGTGACGCATGAACACAGTAAATGGGGGATGTATCACGTGACTGCGCCAGGTACGAGCTTCTTAACGTAGTCCAGACACATCAGTTGAGTTCAGCCAGTGACCTGAGAGGTACACATGCGCAGAGCGTACGGCGAAGCTGAACGGTGCTCAGCACTTGTTACGTAAAGCGAAGACGACAGTATTACTTAACCAAGCAGAGAGCAGGAAGTAGGTCAGTGAGCCAAGACGAACAACGCAGGGCAGACGGCGAGAAGACCGGTTCTAAGGCAGGCTGTACGGGCCGTGTACGGAGGAGAAAAGCCGGGGTTCAGAACATCATTGTAATACGAGTTTGAGAACTTTATTTCGAGCTGCCTTTTATAACGCAGAACAGTATAGCAAAGCGGCAGGGCGAGGCCGGCTTTAAGCGTAGATCATTCTGGAACATTGCAGTAGGTCCGAGCGGGCTAGTTCCGACTTTTATACGCAGGCAACATTAAAGAAGCTGAACTTCATTTCAACATTCAGTTACAACATTGAGTTGGGACTTATATTCAGTAATAGAATTGTGCAGGCAGATAATTACAATATACTGCAATTATGAAATTAGATATTCAAATTACATTACGACTATGCATTTCATAACGGAATATGTAGAGTGACCATGGGGTCCAAACAACATTAACGCTTTTAAGCAAACGAAATGTTACAATTAAATGCACTTATGAACATTGGCAGGTGCATTAATATAATTGTTTTTCCTGAATTATCATAAAATACCGCTTACGAACACAGCTACAGGGTGTTTCAAAATCTTATACACTCTCATAAATAAAATTTATTTTCTACAAGTGAGACTTAACCGCTGTGGAGATTGAACTTTTAACGAGCGAACTGAATATTATATGGGACAGTGGCGTAACATAGAAGGAGAATATGGGGTACGCTGCTTTAATGAACTTTTACGTAAGGATTTGGACAGTATCCATCATGGATAACATGCATTTCATCATGTCGGAGTAAACGAAGGCAGAGACGCGATGGCACCACGGAGCGATGGATTATATTCCTGAAGAAGAAGAGGTCTAACAGCTGATTCACTTGGGATATGAAGGCGATCGTTATTGCGTGGGTGAAACGATATTCACGTCGATCTTTCGAGAAATTTATTACACACAAGAATAATCGACGATCTTTGAAATATAATAACAGCTGATATGAGAAGGTACTGTAAGAGTTATGACTTTCTAATTTGATATTTTCATGAACACTGGGCATACATGTATATATTTTTCTAGTAGGAGTTCTACGTTTATTGAGACATGGCTTAAACATTATTTGCTCCAAGTTTTGCTAGAATATGGCGTTACCATATGATATGGCAGGCACCATTATACGAAATTCTCACCATTGGTTGGCTTTATTAAGCAGATGTTTGGTCTTTTAGACATTTTCCAGTAAGGATAGTTTTTCTTGGACAGTTATTTTTTGTGACGAGTATTTCGAACTCGTGATCTGCAATTGGATTATTTAAATTACTTCGTCAGTTCATTGCATACTAGCGAGTGTGTATTATTCATCAGTGGGGAATTTTTTCCATTGGAATGTTTGGAGATATTCAGATATTATTCACTCAAGTGAATGAATATCGCTTTTATGTGACAACTAGAGACTTGTTGATTCCAATCTGGTACATTCACTCATGAGACGACGAGATGGGGCCTTTCGTATTTATACGATCGTGTGGTGGTACACATCTTTACCCATCGTTCAGGGCATTATCATGTTAGACGACGGGGCGAGGCCTTTCGTATTTATACGATCGTGTGGTGGTTACTCATCTTACTCGCCATTGAGGGACTCATTTTTATCATCCGAGTGTACTTGAGATTGTAAGAGGATCAAACAAGAAACTACTAGTCACATATCAGTCGAATTTTGTTAAATAAATTAAAAATACATGTCAGCAGGGTTACATTTTGTAATTCTTGTTTGCCAATCCAATATTTTGTTGCTATACTCTTTTGAGAGTACTTTCAATTTAACAGCTGATACAGTTGATGCTTTTGATAATTTTTATGATTGAATTTGTTACCTTTGAGAAGGATTTAAAGTAATTGAATCTTGTAAGATGAATCATTAATGGTCAGATTTATTTTAAGGCAGATCAGTATTGCATATTTCTATGTGAGAAATTATAGCACATTAGTGTTTTTCTGTGAAGTGAATTATGAGAATTTTAAGAGAATTTATGCTATTTGAAAGCAGATTTTGAATTTGATTACGATTACTAAGGTAATATTTTTCCTAATTGTTTAAGAAGTTGTCTAGATGTGATCAGATTAATTACAGTTATTGGAGATTGTGTGCGTTGATAATTTGAAGCCAGTTATGTATTTTTGTAGATCATGCAACGTGATTAAGTGAAGTTTGTGATAGGCATTTTGTGGAAGTTGCCGAGTGGAAGTTGCAATATAGCTAATGTATTTTGAAGCAGACATGAGGTTGTCGAACCCAGTCTAGCATTATTTTTGAGATTCATGCTGTGCGCTGAATATTTATGAAGTTTGTGGAATAATTGTGGTATTCAAATGTGATATTTGATAAAGTGAAAATATATAATGTAGTTGTGGATAGTGAGATCCAACGTGAATTTGTGAAGGCAATAATATGTTTTGGCATGATAATTAAATAAGAGATATAACTTGGAAGTGATAAAACTGTAAGACAACGTTCTATAAACCATATTAAACAATTTGTTAGGAAATTAAACAAATAAATAATGTTGATAATACAAGATTTTCTGATAATAATAATTAATGAAATAATAATCTGAAGATTAAGCATATTAATGATCTGACCTAATGAAATAAAAATCAGAATGACTAGATGAAATAATAAAAATCTAAATAACCAGAAGAATAAAATTTAAATAAGTTGATAAATTAAATTTTGGAATAAATCAATGAATTAAATAAATGGATGAAATAGAGATTGAATAAATAAGCTGATTTAAAGAAATTAATAGATGATTAAATAGATGATGAATAACTGAATTAGAAGGTGATAATTAACTAAAGAAGCTGATGATCAATAAATTTAAATGAATTTAAATACATTTATTTGAGAGATATAATTTGAATGATTTGAAGAATTGCAACTTGAATTGATGAATTAAACGATTTAATTTTGATGATGATGATAATTATAACCAATGAATAATGGATTTTCTGTGATTCAAAAACCAGCAATGATTAATGACAGTGTAAATAGTGTAAATTACTTATTCGATGTTTAGGAGCATTTTACTAACATATTCAGCATTTGAATAATGCCATGCAAGCCATAAATTATGTGATATTTAAAATATGTGATTATAATATGTGTGTTTAGACAGATTAATAATATTTTTTACATCCACATTCATGATGTTAATTTAAAGAGAAATTAGGTCTCAGTTATCACGAATGTCAGTGACGCAAAGACATAGTGCTACGGTGATCCTGAGAACCCAAGAGAACTTTAGAAATTTTTCCTATTGTATGTGGATTAAATACACTTTGAGTAGAATGGAGATGGTTCGATTTTCTGGACAATGACAATTTAACGTTGGCATTCGACCATGCTCTCAGGTAGGATGAGTGTTTAATATGTCTGTCTGACTATCAAAGTTGAATAACTTTGTTTTTATCTTAGTTGTGATCTGATGGTGATGTGATTTTCCTTTTTCTTTCCTTGTCTTAATTAAGGCTTAACCAGGAAGGATGTGGTTTGCTAGGGATTCAGTTGATGGCGCCCATTGATATTTGTATTTTTTAAAATTAAATTTAAACCCGTAACGACCCTGGAGATACTTTATCTCGTGTTACCCTCTGCTTTTGAGATATTTCAACTGAATTTCCGACACATTCCTTATTTGACTAGAGGTTCATTTAACTCCGCTCTGTCCTGGAAATCCAGGAATGCGATGTAATAGCAGATGGGTCATCGCATCCACAGGACGAACGGGTACAGAGAGAGAGGGAGAATTGGCTTTACCCATCTGTGGGGCTTCGATTTTGTTTATTCTATGGATTCACATCAGATTTAGATTACGAAGAGATTGATCTCAATTTCATTTAATGGTGTTATAAAATTTATTAAACTTAGTCAGACAATATACTTGTATGCCCATTCCAGTGATCATGTTAATCATATTAGTGTTATATCATGTTTAGTTATAAGTCATTTTTCTTATACCCAAGTGAATGAAGGAATTGATACATTGTGATGTGTTGTTGTCTAACGTCTCTGAATAAAACATTTATTGAAAGATATAATTATGTTACCGGAAGATTTAGCTACGGTATTAGGAGAGTTACAGAATGGCATGTCTAGTATTGCAGTAACTATTTCTAAAATGGAAACAGAAGTTAAAGAGCAGATAAATAATTCACAAGCTAGGTTAGAAGCTAGATGTAAAGAAAATGTGGAAGCTTTACAGGCTAGTAATGAAGACAATCTGAAAGTTAATTTAAAGTCATTAGAGACCAGATTACAATCCAGTAGTAGGGATGAATTGAAATTATTACAGACTAGTTATGATGAAAATTTAAAGTCATTAGAGACTAGATTACAGTCAAATAGTAAAGATGAATTTAAATTATTGGAAGATAGGTTACAGTCAAATAGTAAAGATGAATTAAAGTCATTAGAGACTAGGTTACAGACCAGTGCTGAAAGCAATTTGAAAGCTAATGAAGCTAACTTGAAGGATAGTTTTAAATTATTAGAAACTAGATTACAAGCTCGTAGTGAAGAAAATAACACAGAGTTGAAAAACAATTTAACTAGTTTGGAGAATAGATTAACGTCAAAGAATGATGAAATATTTAAGGCTTTACAATTAGATATGAAAGCAGTAGAAATGAAAGGAGAGGAAAATGTGCAAATATTAAAAAGAAATATTATTGATTTAGAAATTAGAGAAGAAGAAAATATTTTTAATTTGAGAACAGATGTTATGTCTATTCAAAAAGACATTAAATCGGATGTATCGAAGTTGAGATTCGACATTGATGGTTTAGTGGCAGATGTAGGCAAAATACAAGAGTGGTCTACCGAAGTATCTTTAGAAACTAAAATCAAAGGTCTAGAAATGAATCTAGGTAATGCAATCAAAGGTTTAAAGTCAGTAATTGGGACCGTTAAAGAGGAAGTCTTAGGAGAGGTTAATTCTAACTTGAAATCCTTAGAAAACCAATTGCAGATAGACATTAGGAAAATTGATGATGATATAGAGCAGAAAGTTAATGAAAACTTAGCTTTATTCAAAAATAGAGTCGGTGCAATAGTGGAAGAACTGTATAGTGAGGTGGATGCCGAAGCAAAAGAAAAACGAGCAGGGTTGGATGAGAAATTAATCGCAGGTATGGCGAACTTGGAAGCGAGATTTACTGAGAATAAGGAAGCGATGAAGATAGATTCAACTCAGTTTAGGACAGATGTTGATCAGTTAAAGGGACAAGTCGCGTCAGTAAAGACTACATGCGAAGACAAAATAGACAAATTGAAGAACGATTTAGAAGAGAGTAATAGAACGCAGAATGTTACGTCGTTAGATAATTTGGAAACTCAGGTCAATACCGTAGAAAAACGAACAGAAGATAGGATGACTAAACTAGAATCTATAATAAATAGTTTAACAAGTCAAAATGTTACAACGGGGGAGGTATCGATGAATCAGACACCGATAGACCGCAGTATGAACAGTCAAGAGGTTAGCGTGGGAGAAGACCGTCAAACGCAACAGAATGTTACATTCGAAAGGGCTAGTTCAACCCCTCAAGATAATCTGAATTCGAATAGGAGTACGTTTGGTACGAGTGAACGATACTCAGGTCCAGTGACCATCATCAGAAATCTGGATGATAAGCCAGGGAAGTTTTCAGGAAACACAGGAGTCACACCAGTCGAATTTCTGAGGGATATTCGCGATTACATGGCGGAACATACAGTAGCCAAGGAAAGGGAACTAAGGATAATCGAACGCGCCTTAGATGGGCCTGCGTTAACTTGGTTTCGCGCATTTAGGAGCAATTTTGCGAATATGGAACAATTTGCCATAGCATTCTTAAGGAGATTTTGGAGTGCGGAGGATCAGCTGAACGTAAGAGCAGAAATGTATTCGAAACGTTACTCTACGTCACATCCAACGCATTATGCTAATTACTTTACTTCCCAATTGGCTAATTTGCAGTTTTTGATTCCTCCATTGCCAGAAGAAGAGCTTTTGCAAGCTATAGCAAGACAGTTGCCAATTGAGGTACAACGATCACTCATAGCATCGGGAGCGAACACACTTGAGCACTATGACGATATCTTACGACGATTAGATTACACAAGCGCTCAAATTACACCCAGAACTGCACGGAATGAGAATCGAAACACGCAAGAGGTGAATGCGGTAGTTGTCGGTAACGCAGCACAGACTGATAGAAGAGATTCCTGGGGGAACAGAAGGAACGAAGGGAATAGAGGTAATAATCACAACGTTCGCGGGAATGATCGATATCGAGGACCATACGAGAGGCCATACGATCAGGACGCAAGAAACAGTAGATACAGGAACAATGATCATAATTCCAGATACCAAAATAGGAATAGGTACAATAATAGATATCGAGGTCGATACAACTGGAACCAAGGTCAACAGTATAATAGGAACGACAGGCAGGATGGCCCAAGAAACGATCCTAACGAAGGACGTGATAATCGTGAATACGAGAGATCGAGGCAAGAAAATAGACAGCCTAGTGCACCACTCGAGGAGACAGTCAGAGATGTCAATCGAGCAAGCACGAGCGGTGAAGGAAAAAAAACGACAAATTAATTTCAGAGCAGAATACTAATCATTGGGAATCAATCATCATTGTTGAAACGTATCAGGTCAAGGACGAGGATTTAATTGAGGAGGAAGACGTAGTACATCGACGAAATAGACATGAATTGCCAGTTATCAGTGTGGAAGTCATGGGAAGGGAAATAAAGTCATTAGTGGACACGGGAGCTATGGTGAGCTTGATATCCATAGGCTGCCTGGATGAATTGAAATTGTCAGGAGAAATTACGATGTTGCCAACTGTTGTTAGCAAAATTCAAGGGGTGATCCCAGACAAAAGCATGAAATGTAAAAGTCAGGTACTTTTAGATGTTGGGATTGGAACCAGATATTTTGAACAGATGTTCCTAGTTGTGGGTCAACTACATTTCGATATGATCCTAGGAGAGGATTTTCTAAGTGAGAGTGGCCTGATCATAGATATGCAGAGTAGGCGCATGTACTTTCAAGAAAGGGTCATAGAAAATCAGGAATCCGAGATGACATTCTTTAGAAAGAATATATTGGATGAGATAGTATGCAGCATTGAAATGTCTATAGAGGATAAAACTAACACGAAGAGTAAGATAAATCCAGAAATTAAGGAGCAGTTTGATCAAGCAATTTTAGAATATGAGGACATATTCAATGATAAACCAGGTCTCATAGAAAATTTTACCTATAGCATCAAGTTGATGGATGACAAACCATACCATAAGAATTTATGTCCCATTCCGGATAAATGGAGGGAGGTTGTCAGTACAATGAAGAGCGATATGGAGAAAGATGGAATTATCAAGAAGATGCCGACTGCTTATTTGAATCCTTTAGCTGTTGTCAAGAAACCTAATGGTAAGCTGAGGATATGCCTAGATGCTAGAGCCCTTAATGAAAGAGTTCTTCCTGAACACGACAGGCCACCTGTTATTCGTGAATTGTTGCGCAGATTCAGAGGAAAGAGTTTCTTTTCTACGATTGATCTGACTAGTTCTTATTATCATATAGACATAACTGACATAACTATTGCTTGAACATGCAAGAAAAAAAGAAATATACACAAACTATGTTTATCAATTTAATCAATTTTTTATTATTTTTTTACAAGAGATAGATACACAGAATACAGCTCTTTTGGTTTATCATTTCTTTTAAACATAACACTTGTTGAACATTATTTTTTAGGGGATGGGGCTGTTGCTACGTTGACCCATCACACTATAATAGCAGCTTTACGAAATTCATTTTCTATATTTAATAGCTCTTTCTCATAACCAATATGACCAACCTGTTTACAGGCATGCAAGAGCTGTAGACGTTCGACTAATATATTAGGATCGTTCCATTTGCTATTTTTTATGAATGGTTTCAGAATCTCGGGAAGCAGTTCATCATTATCACCATCATTATGATTATCATCCTCATTATTATAATCATTTTCATAATGATGATCATTATCATCGTTATCATTACCATCATAATTTCCACCTGTGTCCACAGTCTGTTCAATGGTTAGAGTTGCCTTTGATAGTGTTGAAAGCTTCTTTTTAGATGTGCTAGAATGCTTTAACATTGTTATGTTATTATTACCACTATTACCTTTCCCCACTAACTTTTTGATGGGGTATATTGTCTCTGATAGGGTTGAGGGCTTTTGAGATGTGGGTGCATGTCTGAACATGGGTTTCACAGGAGGTGTTAAAGATTTCTCATTAAACAACTCGCTAACAGCATGAGTGCGTTGTAGTGTATTAAATTTGAGGTTAATATTATCTTGAGCAGCACTATCTTTCTCTTGGACTTGGTTTCTTGCTTTGGTTTGGGTTTTCCTTACATTTAGACTAGCGTGATTATTAAGTTTACATTCATGATTGTTTGAAGAAAGTACGTCCAATTCTTTTGTTTTAAGCATTCCTCGACACTGTTTCGATCGTTGCTTTGAACAGCGCCAAATAAGTTCCATTTTTATTGCTTCGTTTCACAATATATGAATATCCTTTATAGTATGCATAAGGCTTACCATACCTAGTCACTGATACTTCCATATCAACTGTCAAGCACAAACTAATCTCTAGTAAAGACAACTTGGTAATAACAACAATAGTTTAATGTGGGAGCATATATACATGCAAAAAGTGGGAGCAAAGGTGGGGGGGGTAAAAAGTGGGAGCAAAAGTGGTAGCAAATGTGGGAGGAAAAAATAACTGTGAGCAAAAAGTGGGAGCAAATATGGGATCAAATGTGGGAGCAAAGCAAATATAAAAAGTGGGAGCATATATGCTAACAAATATGTCAACAAATATACCTGCAAAAAGTAAATACACAAGTCAAGATAGACTAAGGCGCAAAGAAAATATGGAAGCAAATATGAGAGCAAAAATTGTGTTTTTGTAAAACAACTAGACATAACAAACTTAGTCATAACCTAACCTAACCTAACCTAACCTAACCTAACCTCACCTAACCTAACCTAACCTAACCTAACCTCACCTAACCTAACCTCACCTCACCTAACTTCACCTAACCTAACCTAACCTCAACTTCAATTAAAGCAATTGCATTTTTTAAATATTGTCAATTCAAATAACAGTACAGTAAGTATGTAGTTAGTTGTAGTTGTAAGTAGGTAGTTAGTTTGTCTATTAGATATATGTCATTGTTCTATTATACTGTGGTGTGTGAGTGTGTCTGGTAACAGTTGCAATGTTTATTAGTTATAGCTCATTGTTTCAGTAGACTGTGATGTGTGATTGCATGTGAGTGTGTCTGGTGACAGACTGTTTTAGTGGTAGTATTTGTTGTTGGTGGAACTTTAGTATTTTTTCGTTAGTAGAATTTTGGTATTTAATTGTTAGTACAGTAGAAGGTTAGTATTTTTGTTAGTAGAATTGCTCTTTACTTATTCTGAAAGGGAGTAGCAGCCTTTCAGAATAAATCAATTCTTTACTAGTCTTATAGACGGTTAAGATATTGATAATATAAGCCAAATAATGGCTACACTGCGTCCTGCTGCACGGCTGAAAGCAATGTCAAACTACAGCCGTTTGCTATTCCCGAGGATATGCACCTCTCTATGCATAAATACATGTGATGATGGCCTCCTCCCTTGTAAAATTTCAATCCGGAGGTAAACTAGTCCCCCGTTCGGATCTCCGGGTGGGGACTACTCGAGAGGGGGTTAACATCACAGAAGTGACAAAGAGGAACTCTGACATTCTACGGATCGGAGCGTGGAATGTTAGAAGCCTGCTAGGAAATGGAAGGTTAGAAAACTTAGAAAGGGAAATGGATAGGTTGAGGTTGGATTTGGTTGGGATTAGTGAAATGCGCTGGCAGGAAGAACAGGGCTTTTGGTCAGGAGACTATAGGGTCATTAGTACTAAATCAAACAATGGCGAAGCAGGGGTTGGCCTCATATTGAGTAGGAAACTTGGACAGCGGGTGGAATATTATGAGCAATATAGTGAACGGATTATTGTAGCAAAAATAAATACTAAACCTACCTGCACCACAGTGGTACAAGTCTATATGCCTACCAGTCAAGCTGATGATGAGGATGTTGAAAAGGTCTACGAAGAAACAGACGAAATTCTGAGGTATATCAAGGGTGATGAAAATGTTATAGTAATGGGAGATTGGAATGCTGTGGTAGGAAAAGGGAGAGAAGGGAAGTTAGTTGGAGATTTCGGATTAGGTGAAAGGAATGATCGAGGAAGCAGGCTGGTAGAATTCTGCACTGAGCATGAGTTGGTCATAGCTAACACCTTATTCAATAACCACAATAGAAGAATATACACATGGATGAGACCAGAAGATACAGGGCGTTACCAAATCGACTTCATTATGGTCAAGCAGAGGTTTCGAAACCAGATTTTGGATTGTAAAACATATCCTGGTGCTGACATAAACTCTGACCACAATCTGGTTGTAATGAAATGCAGATTAAAGTTGAAGAAACTGAAGAAAAGACAAAAGCCAAAAAGGTGGGCAATAGACAGACTGAAAGAGAAGGATGTAAACGAAAGATTCAAGAAGAGTATAAAGGAAGGACTAATGAAAAACCCTAAACAAACTTCAATTGCAGACGAATGGGCACTTTTGAGGAATGTAATAACAAAATCCGCAGAAGAAAACATTGGTAGGAAAGAGAGAATAGGTAGAAAACCGTGGATCACTCAGGATATACTCGAATTGATGAATGAAAGGCGGAAGCACAAGAATGTAAGAGATGAAAAGGGGAAAGCAGAATACAGACGTCTGAGAAATGAGGTTAACAAGAAGTGCAAGGAAGCGAAAGAAGAATGGTTGAAAGAGAAATGTGCTGGTATAGAAAATTGTCTGAAATTAGGAAAAGTAGACACAGCTTATCGAAGGATTAAGAATACTTTTGGGGAAAATAAGACTAAATGCTGTAATATTAAGGACACAAATGGAAAGCCTCTAACGGACAGGGAAGAAAAGGTTGAGAGATGGAAAGCTTACATAGAGAGTTTGTATAAGGGAAAGGAGATTGAGAATCATGTAATGGAAAGGGAGGAGGAAATTGATGAGGATGCGAAAGGAGATTTAATATTGAGATCAGAATTTGATAGAGCTTTGGAAGACTTAAGCAGGAACAAAGCACCAGGCATAGATGATATACCGATTGAGTTGCTACGCTGCATAGGAGAGGAAGGTCTGATCAGGTTATTTCACTTGGTGTGTAGGATTTATGAGACAGGTGAGGTACCCCCTGATTTCAAGAAGAATGTAATCATCCCTATACCAAAGAAAGTGGGAGCTGACAGATGTGAAGATTACCGTACAATCAGCTTGATTACTCATGCTTCAAAGATCCTGTCTAGAATAATTTACAAGAGGATTGAGAGCCAGATAGAAACGGAGTTGGGTGAAGACCAGTTTGGTTTCAGGAGAAATGTAGGAACAAGGGAAGCTGTACTAAGTCTTAGGCTGATTTTGGAAGGTAGAATAAGGAAAGATAAGAGAACGTTCATGGCTTTTGTAGACTTAGAAAAGGCTTTTGATAACGTTGATTGGACTAAATTGTTTGACATTTTGAAATCGATTGGAATAAAGTACAGGGATAGGAGGGTGATATACAATCTATACAGAAACCAGACAGCAGTCATTCGAGTTGAAGGACATGAGAGAGAAGCTGGTATTCAGAAAGGTGTAAGGCAAGGCTGCAACTTATCACCCATACTTTTCAATCTTTACATTGAACAAGCAATGAAGGAAATTAGAGAAAAATTTAAAGTGGGAGTGAAGATTCAAGGAGAAATAATTTCAACTCTGAGATTTGTTGATGACATCGTCATCTTGGCCATCAAGCCTGAGTATTTGAATGAGTTTTTGAATGGTATGGACTCCGTCTTGCGGAAAGTATTCATGATGAAAATTAATAAATGCAGAACAAAAATACTGGAATGCAGCCGAAATAAATCAGAAACCTCTATGGAGATCAAATTGGCAGGTGAAAAGCTGAAGGAAGTAGGAGATTTCTGTTACTTAGGAAGCAGAATAACCAGTGATGGACGAAGCAAAGAGGATATACAAAGTAGGTTGGCTCAGGAAAGAAAAGCATTTCTACAAAAAAGGAATCTGCTGACATCGAATATAGATTTAGGTATTAGGAAGTCATTTTTGAAAGCCTTTGTCTGGAGCGTGGCGCTCTATGGAAGTGAAACTTGGACTATTGGTGCAGCAGAAAAGAGGAGAATTGAAGCATTTGAAATGTGGTGTTACAGGAGAATGATGAAGATCAGATGGGTAGATAGGGTTACAAACAAAGAGGTATTAAGACGAGTGGGAGAGGAGAGATGTTTCTGGCGACTGCTAATGAAGAGAAGGGATAGGTTGGTAGGACACATACTAAGGCACCCAGGAATAGCAAGCTTAGTTATGGAAGGAAGGGTCAAGGACAAGAACTGTAGGGGTAGACCAAGGTTAGAATATGTTAAACAGATTGCCTCGGATGTAGGGTGTGGTAGCTATGTAGAGATGAAACGATTAGCTCAGGACAGGGAGGAATGGAGGGCTGCATCAAACCAGTCAAAAGACTGAAGACTCAAACAACAGCTAGCAGAAGATTGCAAACAGTATACAGGGTTCTTATTTGATCATAAAACATATGTGTTCAATAGGTTATCTTTTGGAATAAAAAATAGTGGTCCGGTGATGATCCGAGCACTAGATGAGAATTTATCGGATGCAGTTAAGGAGCATGTAGTGAGCTATATTGATGACCTGATTATAGCGTCTGAAACAGCGGAAGAGCATATCAGGCACCTTCGAATGCTTTTTGAAGATCTCAGGAGGACGAACTTCAAGGTGAATTTCAACAAATGTCAGTTCTTTCATGAAGAAATAGAATTTCTTGGACATAGAATCGATGGAGATGGTTATAGGCCCAATCCAAAGATGATCATGGCTATTTCAGAATTTCCAACCCCAAGAAAGCTAAAAGAAGTACGGCAGTTTTTAGGAATGTGTCAGTTCTTTTCAACACATTGTCCTGAATATACTGAAACGATGGCACCTCTGCAGGATTTGCTAAGAAAGGGAAATCGATGGAAATGGGACGACAGATGCAATCAAGCGTTTTTAGCAGCTAAGAACATTTTGATCCAGAATGTCAAACTTGAATACCCAGATTTTGCTAGAAGATTTTTTGTGGAGACAGACGCATCCAAAATAGGTATCAGTGGGATCCTATATCAGTGGACGATATCAACAAACACAGATATTTAGCTTTCACCAGTCGCAAGCTCAGGAATTGTGAAAGGAATTACCATGCAACCGAGTTAGAGGCATTAGCAGTGGTTCATGCTCTTAAGACGTGGAAGAAGGTGTTGTTTGGACATGACATAACGGTGATCACAGATCATAAAGCCCTCCAATTTATTATGAAGACAGACTTAGCAAGTGACCGCATCACTAGATGGGCTCTGTTCTTACAACAATTTAACCCAACTGTTGTGCATAGGCCTGGGAAATTAAATCTGTTAGCGGATGTGTTGAGCAGAAACCCTTGTGAGGAAGTGATTTTCAACCATATAAATCTAATTCAAGAGGACCAGGGAACTCTAGAAAAGTTGAAGATGTTAGCGAAAACTCAGAAGAGATATGCACCTTTGCGAAGAATTAACCGTTTTTTGACACGCAGGATGGACAACGCTGATCCAGATTTTCGAAGAACTGAGATAGAAGCTAGAAAATATCATATTATGGGAGGTGTTATATGTCAATATATTGATCAGGATCATACTAAACTTAGAGTAGTGATCCCACCCAAGCTTGTCAAACCAGTTATTTGGATGATACACCGAACCGCAGCTCATGTAGGTGTAGACAAGACTTTGGCTCTTGCCCAAGAAACTTTCGTTTGGAGACAAATGGGACAAACGATCCGCGACGTCATAAAGACCTGTGACAGTTGTCAGCGAAGCAAATATTCATCTAAGCTAATGAAGGAAGTTCCTAGATCAATATTACCTAGCAAGCCGAGAGAACTTTTCGCTACGGACATTTTCGGTCCGATTCCTCGTTCGACGAAAGGAAACCAGTTTGTTTTGGTGACATTAGACGTATTTTCCAATGTCCTATCCAGAAAGCTACATCCAAGTACGTGATCAACAGATTAGAGAAAACAGTTATTCCAAGTATGGGGAAACCTGAAATTTTGTTGAGTGACCATTTATCACAGTTCACCAGTATGGAATTTTCTACTGCGATGGAACGTTTGGGAATAAGGCATGTATTTAATTCTGTGCGGTATCCAGAGGGAAATCCAGCCGAAAGAATTATGCCGGAAATTAGTAAAATGTGTCGCTTATATGTGTCAAGGCAACACCACAGATGGATGGAAGTAATACCCATCATTAGTCAATGCGTGAATTCCACCATACATGAAAGCACAGGACAGATTCCGTCCATGCTTCATCATGGATTGAAACCTGATAGGCCATGGGACCGAATCGTGAAGGCACCAGTAGATCCTCAACCTACGCAAGAAAGAAGAGTCGAGATGGCAGGAGAAAAACTCAGAAGACAGGCGGAGAAGAGAGCTAGGAGACACGCAGGAAGGAGGTTCCACGAGCCATTTCAAGAAAATGACGAGGTGCTGATTAGGAAGCCAGTCACATCGAATCTTCAACTGAAGATCTACCATAAATTTGCGCCACTGTACGCGGGTCCATTCCGAATTGATGAAGCGTACCGAAATAACAGCTACAAGATTGTCAGAATGGATACTAATGAAGTTGTGGGGACTTTTAACGCAGCTAGCATTAGGAAATATCATTATGCTGAATAAGAGGGTTGTAGAGCTATCGTGTATATATGTTGTGTATAGAATGCCTGAGAGTGTATTTTTTTCCTCAAGCCTGATAAAAAAGGAGATGTACGGGAGAGATGTACCCGATACCTAGTTGAGGCTATCGGCTACGCCAGCTGACATTGAGCCGTAGTTGAGATTTATGGGAAGAATGGTAAAGATAGTGCTCAAATCGAGTAGAGAGGAATGCTAGGAATTGACGTAGAGGGCCTTGGATCAAGAAGGCACTGCCAGTCAAACAGATGGAATTATGGGAGGAATATTAAAGTTTTATTAAGATCTTTATGGAACAGTATATTTAATCATCTCAGAAGAGAAGAAATAACAAGTATTATATATGATAATAACTTGTAGAAAGACAGATAATCCCTTAAGTTATTGTATGACTTAATAGCCGAGATGATGGGAGTCGAGATTATATTTGTGACGCATGAACACAGTAGGTGGGGGATGTATCACGTGACTGCGCCAGGTACGAGCTTCTTAACGTAGTCCAGACACATCAGTTGAGTTCAGCCAGCGAGCTGAGAGGTACACATGCGCAGAGCGTACGGCGAAGCTGAACGGTGCTCAGCACTTGTTACGTAAAGCGAAGACGACAGTATTACTTAACCAAGCAGAGAGCAGGAAGTAGGTCAGTGAGCCAAGACGAACAACGCAGGGCAGACGGCGAGAAGACCGGTTCTAAGGCAGGCTGTACGGGCCGTGTACGGAGAAGAAAAGCCGGGGTTCAGAACAGCATTGTAATACGAGTTTGAGAACTTTATTTCGAGCTGCCTTTTATAACGCAGAACAGTATAGCAAAGCGGCAGGGCGAGGCCGGCTTTAAGCGTAGATCATTCTGGAACATTGCAGTAGGTCCGAGCGGGCTAGTTCCGACTTTTATACGCAGGCAACATTAAAGAAGCTGAACTTCATTTCAACATTCAGTTACAACATTGAGTTGGGACTTATATTCAGTAATAGAATTGTGCAGGCAGATAATTACAATATACTGCAATTATGAAATTAGATATTCAAATTACATTACGACTATGCATTTCATAACGGAATATGTAGAGCGACCATGGGGTCCAAACAACATTAACGCTTTTAAGCAAACGAAATGGTACAATTAAATGCACTTATGAACATTGGCAGGTGCATTAATATAATTCATTTTCCTGAATTATCATAAAATACCGAGTACGAACACAGCTACAGGGTGTTTCAAAAACTTATACACTCTCATAAATAAAATTTATTTTCTACAAGTGAGACTTAACCGCTGTGGAGATTGAACTTTTAACAAGCGAACCGAACATTATATGGGACAGTGGCGTAACATAGAAGGAGAATATGGGGTACGCTGCTTTTATGAACTTATACATAAGGATTTGTACAGTATCCATTATGGATAACATGCAGTTCATCATGTCGGAGTAAACGAAGACAGAGACGCGAAGGCACCACGGAGCGATGGATTCGATTCCTGAAGAAGATGAGGTCTAACAGCTGATTCACTTGGGATATGATGGCGATCGTTTTTGCGTGGGTGAAACGATATTCACGTCGATCTTTCGAGAAATTTATTACACACAAGAATAATCGACGATCTTTGAAATATAATAACAGCTGATATGAGAAGGTACTGTAAGAGTTATGACTTTCTAATATGATATTTTCATGAACACTGGGCATACATGTATATATTTTTCTAGTAGGAGTTCTACGTTTATTGAGACATGGCTTAAACATTATTTGCTCCAAGTTTTGCTAGAATATGGCGTTACCATATGATATGGCAGGCACCATTATACGAAATTCTCACCATTGGTTGGCTTTATTAAGCAGATGTTTGGTCTTTTAGACATTTTCCAGTAAGGATAGTTTTTCTTGGACAGTTATTTTTTTGTGACGAGTATTTCGAACTCGTGATCTGCAATTGGATTATTTAAATTACTTCGTCAGTTCATTGCATACTAGCGAGTGTGTATTATTCATCAGTGGGGAATTTTTTCCATTGGATTGTTTGGAGATATTCTGATATTATTCACTCAAGTGAATGAATATCGCTTTTATGTGACAACTAGAGACTTGTTGATTCCAATCTGGTACATTCACTCATGAGACGACGAGATGGGGCCTTTCGTATTTATACGATCGTGTGGTGGTACACATCTTTACCCATCGTTCAGGGCATTATCATGTTAGATGACGGGGCGAGGCCTTTCGTATTTATACGATCGTGTGGTGGTTACTCATCTTACTCGCCATTGAGGGACTCATTTTTATCATCCGAGTGTACTTGAGATTGTAAGAGGATCAAACAAGAAACTACTAGTCACATATCAGTCGAATTTTGTTAAATAAATTAAAAATACATGTCAGCAGGGTTACATTTTGTAATTCTTGTTTGCCAATCCAATATTTTGTTGCTATACTCTTTTGAGAGTACTTTCAATTTAATAGCTGATACAGTTGATGCTTTTGATAATTTTTATGATTGAATTTGTTACCTTTGAGAAGGATTTAAAGTAATTGAATCTTGTAAGATGAATCATTAATGGTCAGATTTATTTTAAGGCAGATCAGTATTGCATATTTCTATGTGAGAAATTATAGCACATTAGTGTTTTTCTGTGAAGTGAATTATGAGAATTTTAAGAGAATTTATGCTATTTGAAAGCAGATTTTGAATTTGATTACGATTACTAAGGTAATATTTTTCCTAATTGTTTAAGAAGTTGTCTAGATGTGATCAGATTAATTACAGTTATTGGAGATCGTGTGCGTTGATAATTTGAAGCCAGTTATGTATTTTTGTAGATCATGCAACGTGATTAAGTGAAGTTTGTGATAGGCATTTTGTGGAAGTTGCCGAGTGGAAGTTGCAATATTGCTAATGTATTTTGAAGCAGACATGAGGTTGTCGAACCCAGTCTAGCATTATTTTTGAGATTCATGCTGTGCGCTGAATATTTATGAAGTTTGTGGAATAATTGTGGTATTCAAATGTGATATTTGATAAAGTGAAAATATATAATGTAGTTGTGGATAGTGAGATCCAACGTGAATTTGTGAAGGCAATAATATGTTTTGGCATGATAATTAAATACGAGATATAACTTGGAAGTGATAAAACTGTAAGACAACGTTCTATAAACCATATTAAACAATTTGTTAGGAAATTAAACAAATAAATAATGTTGATAATACAAGATTTTCTGATAATAATGATTAATGAAATAATAATCTGAAGATTAAGCATATTAATGATCTGACCTAATGAAATAAAAATCAGAATGACTAGATGAAATAATAAAAATCTAAATAACCAGAAGAATAAAATTTAAATAAGTTGATAAATTAAATTTTGGAATAAATCAATGAATTAAATAAATGGATGAATTAGAGATTGAATAAATAAGCTGATTTAAAGAAATTAATAGATGATTAAATAGATGATGAATAACTGAATTAGAAGGTGATAATTAACTAATGAAGCTGATGATCAATAAATTTAAATGAATTTAAATACATTTATTTGAGAGATATAATTTGAATGATTTGAAGAATTGCAACTTGAATTGATGAATTAAACGATTTAATTTTGATGATGATGATAATTATAACCAATGAATAATGGATTTTCTGTGATTCAAAAACCAGCAATGATTAATGACAGTGTAAATAGTGTAAATTACTTACTCGATGTTTAGGAGCATTTTACTAACATATTCAGCATTTGAATAATGCCATGCAAGCCATAAATTATGTGATATTTAAAATATGTGATTATAATATGTGTGTTTAGACAGATTAATAATATTTTTTCATCCACATTCATGATGTTAATTTAAAGAGAAATTAGGTCTCAGTTATCACTAATGTCAGTGACGCAAAGACATAGTGCTACGGTGATCCTGAGAACCCAAGAAAACTTTAGAAATTTTTCCTATTTTATGTGGATTAAATACACTTTGAGTAGAATGGAGATGGTTCGATTTTCTGGACAATGACAATTTAACGTTGGCATTCGACCATGCTCTCAGGTAGGATGAGTGTTTAATATGTCTGTCTGTCTATCAAAGTTGAATAAATTTGTTTTTATCTTAGTTGTGATCTGATGGTGATGTGATTTTCCTTTTTCTTTCCTTGTCTTAATTAAGGCTTAACCAGGAAGGATGTGGTTTGCTAGGGATTCAGTTGATGGCGCCCATTGATATTTGTATTTTTTTAAATTAAATTTAAACCCGTAACGACCCTGGAGATACTTTATCTCGTGTTACCCTCAGCTTTTGAGATATTTCAACTGAATTTCCGACACATTCCTTATTTGACTAGAGGTTCATTTAACTCCGCTCTGTCCTGGAAATCCAGGAATGCGATGTAATAGCAGATGGGTCATCGCATCCCCAGGACGAACGGGTACAATACTAAGTAGTGCTAACTTGGTATTTATTTAATTTAAAGTGATTCGAGAATGAGTTGATCATAAATGAAAGTTACTTCGAATATTTCTTTAAATTTTCATTTCTATTAAAATAATGACCTAGTAAATAGATTGGAGCTTACCATATTGACGGTTGTATTATGGGCATATTTATAAATCATAGCGGGAAACTTAATTAATCCAATAGCATTCTTCATGTGGATGACCTCGAAATTGATCCTCCTTCAGTATAGACAATCATCCTGCATCGTATTAATTGTAGAGTAGACGCAAGAAAAGCTTGCCGATACTCAACGATGCGCAGATACCAATAACAATTCGCGTATTTTAATGCTCATTGCGGGGCTCCTGTAATGCTCATTACCGGGATCACTGCTCACTCAACTCTTCAAGAACTCAGCTCGCTCCGAGACGGTCTACAGCTGAGATCTCACTTGAACCCCAGTCACAGTCAGCCTGCCAAGCCTGGGCAGACGATCCGTTCAGAACTGCTGCTAGCCAGCTACTGTCGGGAAGTGGGAGGGGCGTTGTATGCCACTACCAAATACTCACGAACACCCGAACATGGCCGAAAATCTGAGCACCTTTTTTCGGGAAGCTTTTCTTGCGTCTGCTCTACAAATTGTACTGAAAACATTGTTTTGTTTTCTCATTTATTTCTTTTCATAATCCTGACAATGTGCCAACAACTCCCCTTAACCTCTTCTACAGTCCACTGCCTTCTAATCATTTTTTCTTATATTCCATGGATCATTATTTCTTGCGACAGTATCAAAGTACACCATCCTCTTCATACCAGTAGTGCCATCAATCGGATCAGCCATCTTGTATACAGTATACGTGAAGCACTAGGCACATATCAAGTTGCCAAGTAACATCTCTTTCATGAAGAAAACAGTCATATTATCCACAAAACGACACACATACGTGACCAATATTCATATGATATCCCGCCTAAATGTCGCTCTAAATGTAACTTCCATCTTATGATACGAATGATTGATGAAAATGAAATGATATAAAATATATACAATAATAAGACATTTGATAAACAAATCATGATTCGATCTAGACTATTACAATGTCTTAAAATACGATTCACTAGCTCCTCATTATCTCCTTCAAGCCCCGAACATAACTCATTGCATACTGTATTCAAATCACATACAGCAAAATTGTCATGGACATACTTAACCTTATCATCATATTCAGTGGAACCTTCCGAAAAATGAAATCCTGTGAGCCCTCGTAACCTTTTACGGTTCTGTCGATCGCCTTCGATTCTATTCAGTAAATGCCGGTTTGTAACTGCAGACACAGATGCAGTGGATTTTTTTATTCTTTGAATATCTCCTATCATTTTTATCCTTGATTGCAATTAGCGTATTTACTCAAACTTTGCTTCGTTAACTGACACGTAATTGTCAACATCCATCGTAGTTAAACATCGTCGTCATTCACTTTTACAATGTACGTCTTCATTCTTCTATAACGTCGTTTATTTAGATAGCAATGGCAACGAATTTCAGCCTACTTACATTGGTGTGCATCAGCTTTTATTATTGAATCTTACCGTTACTGCAACAAGCAGGACATCTTGGTTACAACTTACGGATCATGCAAATTAATATTTTAGGACTTAGTCGATCTAAATGTCAATATCTCTCCCGAATATCCTTGAAAACTATGTGGATGTAGCTGTTATACAGGAAACACATATAGATTACAAGCTGACCCGCAGACGTTGTCCTGCCAATCAAAGAAAGTGTTGTAACTTTGTTTCTTCAAGTGCTTTTGGATACACATTATTTTTTTCAATTTCTGTTAACTGCCTTTAAACTATCGTGAATTGAATTAACTAATTTAGAAACATTCGTTGGAGCGTGCTCAACAACTCTCCAAAGTTTCATCGCAAACGGATAAATGGCATTTAACGCTTACGGGTTTTGGTTAAAATGATTCGTGCGCTATCACTCATTTGTTGAATCTACTCGTGCTCTACCAACTGTGCAATAGATTTACTAAGTTAGAAAGCTTCACGTAAGCGTACACAACAACTCATCAAAGTTTCATCGCAATCGATGAATAGTATATGAACGCATACAGGATTTTGTTGGAACGCTTCGCGCGTCGTCACTCATTTGTTACATCTACTCGTGCTCTACCAATATTGTAAAATGGATTTACCAAGTTGAACACCTTCCCTGGCGTGTACACAACAACTCATCAAAGTTTCATCGGAATCGGATGAATGACATATGAACGCATAAGTGATTTTCTTTAAACGATTCGCGTGCCGTTACTCATTTGTTGAATCTACTCATGCGCTACCTATTGTAAAATAGATTTACTAAGCCTGAAACCTTCTCTGCCGTGTACTCAATGATTCACCAAGGTTTGATCGCAATCGGATGAATGATATATGACCGCATACGGGACATTGTGGAAACGATTCACGCGCCGTCGCCCATTTGTTAAATCTACTCGTGCGCTACTTATTAAAAACTGGATTTACAAAGACAGAAACAATTCCTGGAGTGTACACAACAATTCACCTAAGTTTCATCGCAATCGGATAAATGGTATATGGACGCATACGGTACTTTGTTGAAATGATTCGCGTGCCGTCACACATTTGTTGAATCTTCTCATGCGCTACCTATTGTAAAATTGATTTATGAAGCCAGAAACCTTCCGTAGGGTGTACACAGCATCTCACCCAAGTTTCATTGTAATCGGACGAATGGTATTTGAACGCATACGGGGCCTTATTGAAACGCTTCCGGCGTCGTCGCTCATTTGTTGAAACTGCTGGTGCGAAACCTCCTGTGAAATGGATTTACTAAGTTAGAAACCCTCACGTAAGTGTACGCAACATCTCACCCAAGTTTCATTGCAATCGGATGAATGGTATATGAACGCATACGGGACTTTGATTAAAAGTTCGCGCGTCGTTGCTCATTTGTTGAATCTACTCGTGCGCTACCTATTGTAAAATGGATTTACTAATCCAGAAGCCTCCCCTGGAGGGTACACAACATCTCACCCAAGTTTCATCGCTATCGGACGAATGGTATTTGAACGCATACGGGACTTGGTTGAAACGCTTCGCACGTCGCCGCTCATTTGTTGAATCTACTCGTGCGCAACCTCCTGTGAAATGGTTTACTAAGTTAGAAGCCTTCACTTAAGTGTACACAACAACTCATCAAACTTTCATCTCAATCTATGAATGGAATATAAACTGATACGGGATTTTGTTGAAACGCTTCGCGCGTCGTCACTCATTTGTTGAATCTAGTCGTGCGCTACCTAATGTGAAATTGATTTACTAAGCCAGAAACCTTCCCTGGAGTGTACACAACATCTCACTCAAGTTTCATCGCTATCGGACGAATGGTATTTGAACGCATACGGGACCTTTTTTGAAACGCTTCGCGCGTCGTCGCTCATTTGTTGAATCTATTCGTGCGCTATCTATTGTAAAATGGATTTACTAAGCCAAACACCTTCCCTGGAGCTCACTCAACATATCACCCAAGTTTCATGGCAATCGGATGAATGGTATATGAACGCATACGGGACTTTGAAACGCTCTAACGTGCAGAGACAAACAGTAGAATTCGACATCACTGCCACCTTTGGTATAAAACACAACTTTTCGCCACGGGCGGAGTGTATGTAATGGCGGTAGTTCCACAGGTTGCGACCAGGTGGCTCTAACGTGCAGAGACGGCAGAGACAAACCGTCCAAAGACATCAGCTTTCACGAAGGCCAAGGCTAGTGGTTTCCATGACGACTGTTTTTGACTGTATATTGTGGTTCTAAAATTGTGTGTAAATTGTGGTTCTAAAATTGTGTTCATTCCACCTACCAGGTCAGATTGTGAATCTAAACCATACATGGACCCACCCTAATATACATACCAAATTCCATCAAAATCGGTTCAGTCGTTTAGGAGGAGTTCAGTCACATACACACGTGTCGAAGAATTATATATATAAAGATGAGGAGAATATAAAATCAAGAGGGCGTGTTGCAGGATATGACTTCTTAGGAGCTACTTATCAACTGTACTTACGGCTGTGCTAATTACACTCGCAGCAATATTGGAAATGCACATTTGATTTCTGTGGACACCTCAGAAAATGTCCACATTATCGTGATAAAAATTGACAACATTGCTATAAGGAATGTTTACAAGCCACCTGCAGTAAACTGGTCTGCTGAAGTGATCCCAACTCTACCTCATCCTAGCATATATATCGAAGACTTCAATAGCCACCATACTGTACTATGTGGAATTACAATGAAGATGATGAGAATGGTGAAAGGATTGTTAATTGGGTTGAATCTAACAACCTTAGTCTAGAATTTAACTCAAAGGACAAAGGGACTTTTAGATCTGCGGCCTTGAAGAAAGACTACAACCCTGACCTTTATTTTGTTAGTCAGAACTCTAAATGTCAACCTCTTGCCTCAGTGAAGACAGTTCTTAGAGGTATTCCAAATAGCCAACATCGGCCAGTCCCACAAGGGTCCGTTTTAGCTCCAGTGCTCTTTAATTTGAACACATCAGACCTCTCTATAACGCAATCGAGGAAATTCATTGATGCAGATGACCTGGCTTTAACAACTCAAAAAAGAACGCTTACGATGAGAAAGTCCTCCATCATCCAAATTTTTCAAAATCTTTAGGCGTTACTCACGATAGGACTTTGTTCTTCAAAAAGCACTATGTGGATGTAGCTGTTATACAGAAAACACATATAGATAATGAGGAAAATTTTAAATCGAGAGGGCGTGTTGCGAGATATGAATTCTTAGGAGCTACTTATCACCATACAGTACTTACGGCTGTGCTACTTACATTCGCAACAATATTGAAAATGCACATTTGATTTCTGTGGACAACTCAGAAAATGTTCACATTATCGTGATAAAAATTGACAACATTACAATAAGGAATGTTTACAAGTCACCTGCAATAAACTGGTCTGGGAGCCTTTCGGACGAGCCCAGTCGTCAGCTTGCTTGCCGAGGCCGGTGTACCACCTTACACCTGAGGCGCCAACAAGTACTGCTGACCTATGCTGCAACTATTCGACAGATGCCACTTCATCCTAGCTATCCATGCTTGTTCACCAATCTGAATCGCCGGCTGTATGATGCGCTCGCCCGAGCCACTCGGCCGGTGGGGATTCGCTCGGATGACTCATACCGGCAGTTCCGATTTCCTTCTGTCTCCTGTATTATCCGAGTACCTAGCAAAACCCCTCCGTGGCTGGTCTCTCGTCCTGATATAATCCTGGATCTTCACACCGGCCCCAAGTCAGACACGGATTCCTCCGTCCTTCGGAGGCTGTTCCAGTCCGTGGTGAGCCGGTATCCAGGATCAGGGCTTCTATTCGCGGACGGTTTGAGGGAAAAGAGAAAGTAGCCTGTGCATTTGTGTTTGAGGATCGTTGGTTTCTCTTTTCACTTCCCGAGGCCTGTGGCGTGTACTCAGCGGAGCTTTATGCCATCATAGAGGCTCTGCGGTACACGTTGTCGGACGATCACCAGCACGTTCTTGTGTGTACTGACTCTCTGAGTGCGCTGCAAGCGATCGATGTGTGTTTCCCAAAGCACCCGCTGGTCCAGCGTGTGCATGACCTGCTCGCCAGTGCGTGTGACGCTGGAACCAGGGTGACCTTTGTGTGGCTTCCTAGACACATGGGTATTGCGGGAAACGAACTTGCCGATCATCGTATATGGTGCCTGCTAGTGATGTGCGCTCTCAGTTGCGACATTCGATCCTGTTGCATTGGGAGGGAGCGTGGCGTGCCACGATGCCACCTAACAAACTGAGAGGCATCAAGGAGACAACGAAGGTGTGGAAATCTTCCTCCCGATCTCTCCGGAAGGAAGCTGTGGTACTCTGTCGACTCCGGATCGAAGATACCCCTGTGTGTACTTGCGGCGCCCAGCTAACCGTGGCACACATTCTCTTGGAGTGTGTGGATCTGGCCGATCTGCAAAGGACACCCTATACCTTATTCTCCGTGATGACGGGCCGTCAGCAGACCTCGTCATCCGGTTCATGAGGGAGAGTGATTACTTTTTTAAGTTTAAATGTAAGTTGAGACTTTTAATTCAGGTTAAGTCTTTTTATGTTTTTTATTACGTTCATCTATTTTATTGTTCACTATGCCTTATTTGTTTTATTGTTTTTACCACCGCCTTTTACTATTTTTATTCAAATAAGGCATAATTGTTGGGGCTCACTGTCTGTTTTATTAACACTATTTTTTTCATCCAGGGCAATGAGCTGTTTTTATCTTCATCCTTTCATTTCACGCCATTTCATTTCATTAGGGGCCGATATCTTCCATGTTAGGCCCCTTAAAACAACAATTATCATCATCATCATAAACTGGTCTGCTGAAGTGATCACAACTTTACCTCATCCTAGCATATATATCGAAGATTTTAATAGCCCCCATACTATCTGGAATTACAATGAAGATGATGAGAAAGGTGAAAGAATTGTTAATTGGGTTGAATATAAGAACTTTAGTCTAGTATTTAACTCACAGGACAAAGGGACTTTCAGATCTGCGGCCTTGAAAAAAGACTAAAACCCTGACCTTTGTTTTGTTAGTCAGAACTCTAAATGTCAACCTCTTGCCACAGTGAAGGCAGTTCTTAGGGATATTCCAAATAGCCAACATCGGCCAGTTTTAGTTAAAGTAGGAATTCAAATACCTATAATCAGATCCATTCCGAAACCAAGATGGAACTTTAGAAAATCTAACTGGAGAAAGTTTTCCAATGAACGTGATAAAGTTATAACGTGGATCTCCCTGTGAGTGAAAAGTATGAAATATTTGTTGGGCCTGTCTTATCAACGGCAAAAAAGTGCATGCCAAGAGGATTTCGCAACGAGTACATTCCAGAATGGAACAAGGATTGTGAAGAACTATACCAGTCTTACATAACCACCAATGATCATGAAATTGCTACCGAATTGTTACGGAACTTAGATAATGCTCGCAGTGATACCTGGGTACAAAAGACAGGGACCTTAGACTTTACAAGATCAAGCATAGGATCGTGGAGCCTGCTGAAGACATTGGGAGGATGTTCCCCACCTAACCGTGATGATCCACACGTAACACCAGATCAAATAGCCAGTAGAATATTTTCTTTGTTCAGGGCACCATCGCATAAGCAACATACAAGAAAGGTTATGAAAGAACTAACCAACCTCAAGCAACACGCAGTCCACCGGTCACAATATTCCAATGACTTCACAGTTGCTGAGATTAATATTGCACTTGAGGATGTTAAAACAGGCAAATCACCAGGGATTGATGGCATTCGTCCTGAATTCCTTGTCAATTGTGGGAATAAGACTCGTAAAAGGCTTGCTGCTTTTTTTCTAATATAATGATCACTGGCAAACTACCAAACCCTTTTCAAGAAATCGAAAGTCATAGCTGTATTGAAACTTGGTAAGCCAAAGTATAAACCAGATAGCTATCGACCGATAGCTCTCCTAAGCTGTTGCTACAAACTTCTGGAAAGACTCATCCTTAACCGAATTGGTTCGAATATTCATGATGTAACACCTATTGAACAAGCAGGCTTTACACCAAGTAGAAGCTGCACAGATGAAGTACTAAGTCTCACCACTCATATAGAAGCAGGGTTTCAACAACAACTTATAACATCTGTCGCTTTCGTTGACCTTACAGCAGCCAATGACATGGTGTAGAGGGATGGATTACTCTACAAACTGATTCGTATCTTACCATGTCAAACTATGAACAAGCTTATAAGCTGTCTGAAAGATATTTCCAAGTGGTTGTTGGGACCAAAATAAGTAAGCAAAAGAAACTGAACATTGGACTCCCACAAGGTTCCGTTTTAGCTCCAGTGCTCTTTAATTTGTACTCATCAGACCTCTCTATAACCCAATCGAGAAAATTGATTTATTCGGATGATCTGGCTTTGACAACTCAACAAAGAACTCTTAATATGAGAAAGACCTCCATCATCAAAATTTTTCAAAATATTTAGGCGCTACTCTCGATAGGACTTTGTACTTCAAGAAGCACTTGCAGAACACTGCAGCAAAACTAAGATCCCGGAATAACATCTTGTAGAAGTTATGTGGAACCACAGGGGAAGCTAAAGCAACAACATTACGATCTTCTGCTTTAGGACTTTTCTATTCAGCTGCTAAATACTGTGCACCCGTGTGGCTTAACATTCCACATGTGAAGCAGATTGATGTCCAATTGAATTCGGAGATGAGGATAGTACCAGGTTGCATCAGGACCACTCCTCTGTACTGGCTCTCACCTCTAAGTTACATTGCACCACCTTGACTTACGTAGACAAAACTCTCTCCTGAGGAATATCAAAAGATACTCTCCACTCCACAGCTTCCTATTCATTCTGACATACCTACAGTAAAGATAAGTCGCTTGAAATCCCGCCGACCACCCATCTTAACAGCGGAATCTCTACAATTAAATAATTTTCAGATTGATAACAAATGGTCTATAGTATGGAATAATTTATTCCACAAGAAATATAGAAACTTCATTGATCCTATCAAGAAACGAGCTGGCATGGAACTACCACGCCATACATGGAAATCGCTCAACAGGATTCGAACGAGACATGAGGTCCACACAGTCAGCTTATACAAGTGGAATAAGGCTTCCTCACCTCAGTGCGACTGTGGACTTGAAAGACAGACCAACGAACATATTGTGAAGGACTGTAGCCTTCGAACCCATAATGGGAGTCTGAAAGACTTGCATGATGCAACGCAGCCTGCTCTAGATTGGATTTCAAATTTAAATATTACTTTATAAATCTGAATATTTTATCTGTTTATGTGTCTCCTCAACAAAATTGATATTAATATTTATTGTTCTTTTAAATGCTAGTGCATATGTTTAGTGTGTTCCTAGCTTGTAATTATTTAGATGTACCAATATTATTATTGACTTAAGCCCACTACGGAGCGCTTATGACTAGTTCTTCGATGCTCTTTTCCGTTCCGAATATCTCTTGATCCCTGCTGATCATTTCTCGTTTCTCTCCAGAGAAAGGGGCTTCCGACATTTAGGGACTCTAGGTGGAGGGGTCCAAGATTCAACCATAGCACAAAATTTAGAACGATCTTCTACATCAAGGTCAGCAATTCCAGCCGAATACAAGTCCTTTAGTACTTCATTAAGCCACAGGCTTCCAGTCTTGTAGCTTTTAACCAAGGAGAAGATCTTCCTAGTAAGCCTGTTGCTGTTCATTCGTTGTAAGTGCCCTTAGAACTTGATCCTCCTACGTCGCATCCTGGTATTGACTGATTCTAACTGTCGATACTGGTCAGAATTAGATTTCAAACGGTAGGTTCCATCTGAGTGCAATCTCAGGCCATTGATTTTCCTGATGATACGTCTTTCGGCTATCTTCAGGTCATCCATGGTGCCTTTTCGATCCATCATGGGTGTCTCTGCGGCATACAGAAACGGTGGTCTGATAGCAGTTCTGTAGTGACAGATCTTAGCATTCCTCGAAATGCATTTCTTATTGTACAAATTGTGGGATACTTGGTATGCTGCGTTGAGTTTGGTACGCCTTGCTAAGATGGAGGTGCCATCTCTACCATTGGAGTGGACCCATTCACCAAGATAACTAAAGCGATTGACTCTTCCAATCGTTCCATGTATGGTCGTCTAGGGGGAGTTTCCGGAGTGCCGATTCTCATAGTACTTGGTCTTATCGTAAGATATCTGTAATCTAGACTACACCGCAATCTCGTGCAGGGCTTGGACAGCTATGCCAGCATCCTAAGAGTTGTGGGCTAAGATTGCAATGTCATCTGCGAAGGCAAGGCACCTGATGTCGATTCTTCGGGTTCCTGCTCCAATGGCAACTGGTTTGATTCCTAGATTCCTCAATGTGCATTCCCAGGTCTTGATGACTTTATCAAGCACCAGATTAAACAGAATGGGCGAGAGGCCATCACCCTGTCGTACTCTGGTTTTGATCTTGAAACTCCTAGATTGTTCCCCTCTGAACTTCCCCTTAGATGTTGTATCCATGAGAGTCTGTTTGATGAGGGTGCGTGTTCTTGGAGTATTGAGAAGGGTATCTGGCAGTCGATGGAATCATAAGCTTTTGCGAAGTCGACGAAAACCACAGTGATATCGTACTCCTTACTTGTTTTAGTTGGAGAATGGTTTTCAGATTGAAGATCTGCACGGTACAGGACCTTCCACGCCGAAATCTTCCTTGATATTCACCAATTGTTTGATCACAATGACTTTCTACATTGTCCAGTAAAATCCCGGAGAGCACTTTGTATGCTATTGACAGCAGAGATATCCCCCGGTCGTTGTTGACATAACTGTGATCGCCTTTCTTATGTAAAGGGTGTATGATAGCTGATTTTCAGTCATCAGGGATCCTGACAGTCTCCCAACATTCGATTAAGATTTGGTGTAGGGTCTCTGTGTTCGTATTTTCACCTGCTTTCAGGGCTTCTGCAATGATGCCATCTTCCCCGGGTGCCTTGTAGTTCTTAAGCTGGTTGATGGCATTAGAAACTTGCTGCAAATTTGGTGGGTTAGATGGCAGGTGTATCTCTGGTGGATCTTCAACGGGCTATCTGTCCGTGGGCTCTTCGCTACTAAGCAATTGTTCAGAGGAGTTTGCCAAAGGTTCCACTTTCTCGCGGTTGCTGGTGACCAGCTCCCCGGCGCTATCCTTAAAGTACAGGCATTGTGGTTTATACCCAGAGAGTTCCTCCTTGAAGACCCGATAAAAGTTTCTGGTGTTATACATTTTAAATTCCATAAGGAATGGAGGATCAATCCTTGGTGGATTTATGGTAGGAGGTATCTTTCGTTTAGGTAATAATCTGGTCTTAATTTGTGTGAAGAAATGGTCAGAGTGAACATTCCAACCTTTTCGAACTCAGACATTCATGATCTCTTTCCTACTCTTTACACTGATTGCAACGTGATGGATTTGAAACGATCCCATAGCAGTGTTCGGTGACTGCCAGGTGGTGTGATATCTGGCCTTTCTAGGAAATACTATGGATATGATCTTCAATTGATACAACCTACACAGTTCAATTAAGCGTTTGCCGTTGGTATTGGTTCGTCTATATGCTGTAAATGGCCCCAGTATCTCTTGATGCTGTCGTTCTTTCCCCAGTTGAGCATTGAAGTCACCTAACAGGAACTTGACGTGGTGATCGTTGATCTTACTGATCTCGTCTTCTGGCAACTTCCAGAAATTTTGGACCTTTTCAGGGTTTTTCTTGTTGTCACCATTAACTGGAGCGTGTGCATTTACAATAGAGTATCCCTTGTTGCCGCATCTGAGAGATAATACGGTGATGCGTTCGCTAGCTGATGTGAATCCGATGACAGAATCGATCACATCACATCTCATTAAAAAGGCTGTTCCACATACGCTAGAGCCATGTGTATTCTTAGACGCCGGCTTCCCCTTAATTACTCTATAACCCTCTGACTCAAAAGCCACATCATCAGTAAATCTGGTTTCTTGGACTGCTGCTATTGATTTTTTTTCGGTTAATCGGGATATCGGTCAATTGCTTGAGTTTTCAGGTCTTACAAAGGGTTTGAATATTGATAGTCCCAATGTGTGTGATAGGTTTGGGTCTCAATCGGTTGACGATATTGGGGAACTCCGACTTTCCCCGCACGATGAGGTCAGGCTCCCCAGAGTCCGAAGGCCTGAATGCGCCACCATTGATGACGGGTGATTGGATACTCCCAGGGGTAGTGACATCTGCCTCATTGTTTATCATCGTATGTGAACTAGTAAAGAGATTTACTAGGGGTGAAGACTGAGCACCTTCAAGGTTGGCCACTCCGAATCTTATTCAGGAGCGTTAATTAAAATGGGGTCGCCACTCCCAAAGGCATTTTAGAGCTACTGCCAGCAAGTATTCAGGCCGCCCTTTACATGGAGAACAGACGCCCGTGCAGCCGCCCCTAACAAGGGAAACAGACGCTGCTGATGCTTAGTGCACTCACATTATTCCTTGAGTACTGGGCTGCTTCTTCCGCAATCTCCACCGTTCCGAAGTCCATCTTCTCCGCTGTAGATTCCCACACCGTGTCAGTCTGCTCTGGGACTCACGTAGGCAGGGGCGCCAATCCCTGGGCAGGGCTACCTCCGAAGCGGGTCCCTAACTGCTACCTGTACCATGCCATACGCTAAAAATAAACCGTCTTATCTCTATTTTGGCACGATCTTGGTCATCAATCAGTTCTCTATCCCGGTCGAGGCCCCAAATTGTGGGATTTAAGGGAGATATTTATTTATTTATTTATTTATTTATTTAAAAAATCAAATTCCACACAACAGCTGAACTGCATTCCTTATGAATACAACACATTTACTCCGCAATCGTTTCTCTCTTGTTTCTTCTTTTTATTTATTGTCCTCACTGCCTTCTTGAAACACATGGATATATCCATTAAAGCTATGACTCCAAATACTCCAAAATGACTCTGCAAAATATATGAGTTATTTTAAAATATCTTTCTGTAAGTGATTGCAATGAATGATGCTCTAATTATCATTTCATTAGTTAGATATTTTGATCTTGAAAATTTTATTCGCTATATTCAGATAAATCAATAGATTTAATAGCGCAGTGCAATACATTTATACCAATGATTTCAGAGTAATACGTCCAAATACTTCGAATCCTGTTGTGGGGAATATTTTCGCATTATGTAATACTGGAGGAGATTCGACTCCAACTGTATCTGGAAAAAATAATAAAATCAAACAATACACGAAGACCAACCTGCTTATGGACAGCAGCGAGAAGCCTTGCTCACGTAGAATATGTGAAGCCAAGTTGACGCATACCGGCGATAAAACCATATACATATATATACACATGTTGCGTGAAAGTTGCTTTGAAAGCAAATTCTATTGAATTAAATTTATTGCAGCCAAATAGGCATTGTTACATTCCTAAATATACATTACATTCATAATTATGCAATAATACCAAAATAATTTTATTGTCAAGATATTGTCATTAAGTTTCTTTGCTGTATTCAGTCACCGTTTTAGTTCTCTTCTTGCACTCTTCTATGTGATAACGTTCACAGCTCTCACCACATAGTGTACACTTGCTGTCTTCTTTTACTTCATGGTAGCGTGCCGTCGCACTGAGTTTGTGATGGAACCCATGTACGGCCATTCTTGTTAGCACATGTCGTAACTCCTGGTTTGGTTCCGTCCATTTCCTCTCCATCATGGCGTCAGTTGTGTAGAATTCCGGCCATATTTCTTCGCACTTCTTTCTTCTTTCTTTCCGAGTCTCCGTGCTTTGTCGTGTGGATGGTAATAAATGCCTATGTCTTATGTCCTCGATGTGATATGTTTCCTTTGTAAGTACGTATACCAATCTTGATTGTGTGTTCATCGGGAGACATAGAGCTCTCTTCAGGTATCTTGCTTTGACTTTCTCTATGGTTCTTAAATCTGCTAGTGATAGCGCTTCCCAGACTAGTTCAATCCCATATGTTATTGTCGGGCTTATGGCTGCGTGGAATATTTTCATTGCTGATTCTAGTGAGAGTTTGTGGAGATCCTTTATTCCGTAGGTGGCTCTAATAGCCGCTGTCGCTTTTTCTTTGTTATGGATTCTGAATGATCAACCTGTCGTCTGAAGTGTGATACCTAAGTATTTATATGCGTGTACTACTTCAAGGTGTCTGCCTTTGAATTTTATTCTTTCATTTTCTGCTACTCTTCCGCCTTTTCTGAAGGTTACTTGCATTGTCTTGCTCTCATTTATTTGCAAGGAGTTTTCTTCCGCCCATGTCTCAAGGTTGTTGACAGTCTGTTGAAGACTCGTTAGGCTGGTTGAACCTAAAACCATGTCATCTGCGTACATGTGCAGTGAAGGTTCTTTGTTGTGTTCTATTATTTGTATTATGTCAGATGTCAATATGTTGAAAAGAATGGGGCTGATTGGGTCCCCTTGCACGACTCTGTTTGTCTGTACTATGTATTTTGAGACTGATATACAATCGCTTATGTTTACTACGTTGAAGGTCAGTATGTTCCTTAATAGAACAGTGATGCTGCGTTCGTTTCCAATCATATGTGCCAGTTTCTTTAGCAGTTCCTCTCTGCTCACGAGATCGAAAGCCATTCTGTAGTCGATGAAAACTGGGAAGTATTTCCCCTTTGGGTGTCTTAATGCCTGTTCTATCTCTTCTAGTAAATTTCTGATCGCCTGGGTGGTGTTTCATTGTCGTCTGAAACCGTACTGATGTTCTGGTATCAGGTGGTCTGTCTCTTTCACCAATCTGTCCGTTATGAGTTTTGAGAATATTTTGAGGTCATTATTTTCCAGGGCGATGCCTCTGTAGGAGTTGGGGTCTGCTGTGTCTCCTTTTCCTTTATATATTACTTTTATGGTAGATCTTCTCCATGCTTCTGGAATTTGTCCCCTCTCCAAGCATTTGTTGAACAATTCTGTCCAAGCCTCTGTGAGCCAATGCTCTGTGGCTTTGATTTGTTCGTTGTAGATCCCATCAGAGCCCGCTGCTTTGTTGTTTTTCGTCTTGATAATTGCGTTTTTAACTTCCTCTTTGGTTAAGATGTTGTTCTCAGCTCTGGTTCCAGTGCTTGTGCTTGGGATGGTTTCTAGCATCGTTCGCTGAACGTTGAGAATGTTAGAGAAGTGGTTTTCCCATGTGTCCTTTTGAATTGTTGCGTTAAAGTTACTTCTTTTGTTGGAAAGGGCGATAAATGGATTCTTAATTGCTTCTTCTGCTATGCGCGCGGCTTCTTTTTCTGTGTGTTGGTTTTTCTTTTCTATCAGCATTTTCTTCTATATTTTCCTATATGTTCAGTAATCTTCGAGAGCTTCTCTTTGATTGCTGTCTCTAGCTCTATGTAGTGCTTGCTAGGTTGTTCTACGTTGTATGTAACATTCTACATCGAACCATGGCTTAGCCTTTCTTTCCTTGTGTGGTATTGCAGAGGATTTAATGATTTCCTTGATTGCAGTGACAGCCTCGTCCAGCTTGTTTTCACTTATAATGCCCCTGGTTTTGGTTATTTCAGTACTCAGTTTGTGGAAAAACTCTGTGTCAATTTTCCTCGTGAGTTTTTGCATTCGGGTGCTTGTTTGAGTTTGTGCACCTGTTTGTCTTAAAGTTAGATGTGTTCTGATTGGTATGTGTTTTCTGAGCGGGGTGTCCGCTGAAGTCCATAGTGCTTCTTGTTTCCCTGGTGTTAAGTCTCTTCCTTTTGTGAAAATTAAATCTATTGCACTTTTGCCGTTGTGTGCGAAGTATGTCATGAGATCTCGCTTGTTCACCAGCTTATAACCCTCCACTTCCATCAGTACCAGTATTGCTTCGCTCTTTCGTCCTGGTTTATCCAATCTACAGTTTAAGTCTCCTGCAATTACTATATTTTGCTCTTTATCGACGTATGTAATGATTTTAACTTGCATTTCCGTCGCGTCTTCCAGTCTGGCTTGAGGTTGTATGTATAAGCCGGCGATTGTGATGTGTTTTGTTGTGATGATGACAATGTTTTCTTCTTTGTAAATGTTCTTTACTTTGCCGATGCGGTTATTGTATAGGCATGTCACGCCTCCAAAGGGTCTTCCTTTTTCTTTCTGTTGTGCTAGTGCGTGTGTATTGTAATAGCCTGGTATATCCAATGGTTTTGTGAGGAATGTTTCTGTTAAAATGATTATATCTTCGTTAAATATTGCTCGTTGTGTTGAGAGCCGTGTGACGTTTGTCAGTCCATCTACATTCCATAGAGAGGCTGTTAACTTGGTATCATTGTCTGTACTGGGTCTTTCCGTGGTGTTCGAGGAGTATACTTTCTGTTTGCCTTTGAAGTTATTGCCTTCGAAATCGAAAAGTTCTGTATATTACTCTGTGTGGCCAGAGATTCGCCTGCATAACTGACTCCCTTTCCCCTATGGGCATACCGATTTTAAAGGCCTTGTTTTTGCCGCGAGAGGGGAGTTGTTCACAGCTGATTATCGTGTTGATTCCGTTTTGGGTGAGGTGTTCTTTGATATCCTCTTCGGTTGTGTCGGGGTCTAGTCTCCCTACGAAGATCCAGGCTGATTGTGGTGCTGCTCTTAGTTTGCCTACAGCAGAACCTCCCATGCCAAGTTGTGGGGGTCTTCTTGGGATGACGCCTTGTCTTCTCGTCTCTTCTTGTGTTGTGGTGTCATGATTGGTGTTTCTGTTGGGTAATCCTGGCCATTCTTTGTTTGATAATGATCTGGCTTGGTATTGGTGGTTATTCTTATTTGGTGTTTCTGGTGTGATGGTTAGTGAGTTTGATGGTTGTCCTGTTTCTGTTGTTGCGGTGTTGTCCTGGCTTCTATGGTGGTCTTGTTTCCCTTTTTGCGAGTATTTCTGCCTGTTGCAGCTGTGTCTCTAGGATGAGCGTCATTTTTTTTCATGAGGGTTTCTGATATCTCTGCGAGTTTTTCCTTGATGTCTTCACAGGATTGCTTATTTTCTATGGCTATCTCCTTTACCTCTTGGTTTATTTCTTGACTGTTTGGTGTCGATGGGGGGAGACCATGCGATTGCAGGCGTGTACGACAGGTCTCACACATCCATAACAGCGATCTCTTTTTTGAGTGTAGGGCGTTGAATTCTGTTGTTGTCATAGGTGTGCATTCCTTGTGGAACCAGCTGTTGCAGCCTCCATCACAGCATACTGCGGTTCCTTCTTTCGAGATTTCCGATTCGCATTTCGTGCATAGGCCAGATTTGTTTTGCCTATGATCCATTGAGGGTTGCGTGGGTTGCTATGGCGTTGGTGTGTAGGCGTTTTGTTGGCCTGTGTTCTGAGAAATGATCTATTTTGTGCTCCTTTGCTCTATATTATATTGTAGTCGCTCTCTGGCCAACCTGCTGTATTATGTATGCAACCTCCTGTCGCCTGGGAACGACTATTTGAACTTGGGTCACGGGTTTGTACCTTATGATGTATGCGATTTATCAGTGAATTTTTGCTTGTATTTATATCAGGGAGATGTTTGCAGTCCGTAATGGGTTACTGTAAATGTTTACCTACATTTGTAGCAGGAAGGTCTTTGCAGTCCGTTATGGGTGGTCGTACGCGACTCACTTTGTATAAATGTATCGCCTGTTGTAAGGCATTTAGCAAGGGAATGTTCCTGAAATATGCGATTTGTAAATTGTTGTATTTTGACCCACCTTACCTCACTAATACATTCAGTATTTTTAGAGCCGGATTACTTCTTAATTACCTTAAGTACTGTTGTTTCCTTATTATCCTCAGCAGAAGTAGCCTCTCTTAGCTACGTAGCACCCTTTTGAATTTTATAAAACTCCGGTTTACCTTTTAAACGTTCGAAAATCTTGGAGCCATAGGTCGGCACGTCGATCACTTATCCAATATGTGTCATTCTATTGAGGATGTGTTAAACCATAGTGACCAAAAGGTATTCTCATGTAGCGTATGCAAATTCAAATATGCATCGGACGTGCTTTTGAAGGTACACATGATGACCCATAATGGCGATGAACGTAATTCATATAACATATCTGAAGACAGTTTCCTCGGAAAGAACATTGGAAGCCGCACATGTTATTGCTTACTGTGTTGAAACCTAATTCAAGCAGCATAGATAGATGTTCTGAAGTCACACATGGTAACGCATACTGGTGATAAGCCTTTTTCATGTAGCATATGTGAAGCCAAGTTTGCTTTGAAACAACATTTCAAACTGCACATGGTATTGCATACTGGCCATAAGCCTTATTCTTGTACCATATGTGAGGCCAAGTTTGCTTGGAAATGCCACATGAAGCGGCACCCCTTAGTGCATACTGGTGAAAAGCCTCATTCATGCAGTGTATGTGAAGCCAAGTTTTCTCGCGTAAGTCATTTGAAGTCTCACATGGTAACGCATAGTGGTGAGAAGCCTCATCCTTGCAGCGTATGAGATGCCAAGTTTCCTTCGAAACAATATTTGAAGCTGCACATATCATTGCATACTGGTGAGAAGCCTTTTTCATGTAGCATATGTAAAGCCAAGTTTTCTTGGAAAGCAGTTTTGAAGCGGCACATGATAACGCATAGTGGTGAGGAACCTTTTTCTTGTACCGTATGTGAGGCCACGTTTGCTTGGAAACAACTTTTGAAACCGCACATGTTATGGCATACTGGTGAGAAGCCTGTTGTAAATTCTGACCAGTTTTGCTCGTGCATTGAAAGTATTAATAAAAAGGTATCTCCAGGTTATTCTCTAGCTATTAATTTCATCATTACAGTGCAGCATTGTGTGTGGAAATGGACAAACATGCAATAAAGAATATAATGCCCCAATAAAGAAACCCTTATTCCCTTTTTTATTTCACACCATGTCCTATACAGTACCGTACCAATAGTTCGGTCTTACAGAAAGTCACCAAATACCAGGTTTATTAAAAATTGATGCATTTGTATATTTTGCAAAAGGTAAAATAGTAATTGTGTATCTGAAGAATTATGGCAATTAACATAGGCTTATCGGAATCAGTGAAGTACAACTATTTCATTTTGTTGGTGCAATCCTCCTTGTGGCGTAGTGACTAGAATTTTTGGCTGTCACCTTGAACGTCTAGGTTTGATTCCTGACTCTGGTGGGGAATTTAATACTGCTTTGCGCGGCAAAACCGAGCCAACACCACACGTACACAAGGCCACATGACCACAAAGTTGAAAACCTCTAATTGAATCAACAACAACAGACTGAAGTACACAAAACGATGGTAGATAGCTCTCAAGATTGTGGTTATTGAATTTGATGCTTGGAAGTGTTTGGAAGACTGCGATTATTACTTCATTGTGCAATCCCAACAGCTTTGAGATTAAAGGAGGAGAAAAGGGTACTGCTGTACTCCTGGGAGAGAGATTGACGTGGAAAAGTTACAATAGGAAGAACATTTCTGTAACAAGCAAAGTGAATGTTCCTCCACCTCACAATATTGTGCTGCATCACATGGACTCGCCTGCATACGAAACTCATGGTGTGCCAATGTGCCATCAAGTAATAATTAAAGTCTTCGTTCCTTCCCATATACCGCCATGTTGTCAAGTCGAAATACTTTTAAATGGCTGTCAATTAAGTAAATGGCCACATGCTTGTCATGATCTCTAGTAGTTTCGTTCAGTTACACTGTAGGCCTACGGATTCATCAGCAAGTAATTGAAGAGATGAAATCAACTTTAAATAATGTGTTTTAATTGGCCATGGTCTTTTGTAGCCTATTTTCATTTTATGGAAGAAATAGGCTTATGAGATCACCTTTTGTCCGCGTGTCTGTCTGTGTGTGCGTGTGTGTGTGTGTGTGTGTGTGTGTGTGAGGTGTGTGTGTGTGAGGTGTGTGTGTGTCCCTAATAAATTCCGAACGGCTGGAGCGATTTAATGAAACTCGGTAAGATCATAGCACCATTCTGGCCGACCCCGACCGTGCCCTTCAAATTTTATTTTGTCTCACCAATCCAACATAGCGGCTGTGCGAACTATTTCACCAGCATTCAGTATCTCCTAAACTATTGCCGGTATCGCCCTGAAATTATGTACGGTGATAAAGGGCACTACTAGACGTTCACCTATGAGACTTTCAAAAACCTGGTGACTACTAAGCCAACATGGCGGCCAAGCGAAATTGAGATTTTAAATAGACTTTCTCGCGATTTAACCATCCAAACGTAATGAAACTTGGTACAGCAAATGTTTATTCACATTGTAATGCACTGACGTCTAACTTAGTTCAATTGTTATATAACCTCAAAATGGCGGCTGTGCGAAATATTTCACTGAATTCTATATCTCCGAAACTATTACAGATATCACCCTGAAATTTAGTACGGTGATAAAGGGTACTGATACAAGTTTATCTATGCAACGTTCACAAACCTGTAAAGTACAAACCGAACATGGCGGCCAAGCGAATTTGAAACATTATAATAGACTTTTCTCGTTATTTAACTCTCTGAGCCCAGTGAAATGTGGTACAGTAAATGACTATACTTATTGTAATGCACTGGCATGTAATTTAGTTCAATTGTTCACATAACCTCAAGATGACGGCTGTGCCAAATTTTAAAATTAAGTTTAAATTTCTTGTGTCGTAATCATGCGATCGAAGTGAAAGTTTGAATAATGAACCTAGGCAATAATGGTCCTTGATTGGTACATAAATCTACGGCCTATACATATATCAATCCAAAATGGCGAGCATCCGAAATATTTAGACGGATCTCAATATCTACGAATCTTTTACTGCAATCAAACTGATTTTTAGGTAGATTTCATTAGAAAGCTAACTATTGCAATGGGTCCCATGCTTCGCCTTCCGGAAAATTTCGACATATCTTCGCGTTTCTCATCCCCCAGACCCCAAAACCACCGTCAGTTCAAAAGTTTATATGTATAATTTATGTATGTATATATATATGTATATATATATATGTATATCAGTTTCTTGTGGACACGATAACTGCCGTAATTTTGCACCAATCACTTTGAATTTTTTACTGAATATGTATAACTATAAAATCTCGGACGAGTTCGTTACAGGGCTAAATCGGTCGAAGTGGGTGAAAATGGGGGGCTTTTTTCGAAAAAGTGAAATATTGCTATAACTCTCTTAATATGTGAAATATCGAATCCGTTCAACGTTCATACTATGTGTCGGATAAAGCCCAAAAATTTATGTTTGAAGAGTCTTTTTATAGCACCAACCATTGACCAAAGGGGTGGGAAAAAGTGGGTTTTTAGGGAAACATTAATCATATCTCTCTTAATAGGCACAATATCAAAACCGTACGAAATGGACAATATGCCCCTAATAATTACCTAAAACTTTTGTCTGAAAGAATTTTTTATATGACCCACCATTATGCCAAGGGATGAGAAAATTTATTTTGGAATTATAAGAAAATGCCAAGAGCTATCGGTGGTTGCCATGGCAACACTACTTAATTGATGGGGGATGAGCCATCAGACGTTGCCAAGATAACGCACTTGCACGAGATCAGATTCAGATTTCCTTCTGACTAAGTGTGAAGCGGCATCGGTGACGTAACTGGTAGCATGCTGAATGTCTATGCCCAAGGTCGCGAGTTCAAAGCCGGCCGAAGTCGTCGGATTTTCTAAGAGCGCTAAAAATCCCTCAGTATGCTTTCCTTTGGAGGGGAAGTTCCAACATTCGTTGCGACTTGCTGATTGCGGTGGCATCTAGTAGCCAAGTTCACAGCTAGGTGTCGTTGACGGTAGTACCTGGTAGCAACATTAGGAACTACTGCTTGAAATTGACCGTCTGCAGTCCTTACCTGAATTACAGACTAATACAGCCATCCCTAAGTACACGGGGTTACTTGACCGCGTTGTCGCAGCCCCTATGTTGAGGAACCAACCAAAATCTCTGCGGAAGATATAATTTTGCGTGAAGAAGTAACACACCGTTACATAGTTACACATCAGTGTCGAAACCTTGCATAAGGACAGTGTGACCACAAGTATAAAAATGGACCCCAAATGACAAGAGGGTTACCGTTCCCATAAGACAATAATATGTTTAAAATAAGCATAAAATGACGAAAAACAAAGTTAATTAAGCTCCAATTATAAAATACCTTCTCGCAATAAATGAGGTCTGATCCTTCTACGAAAACCTGCATATTCTGCCTATTTTCGCCTATCCCCAAGTTTGTCCGCTGAAATCTACCTCCGCCTTCCGGCTTGCCGAGAGGACTTTTTTTTATGTTCATAGAGGCTATGAACATATGTTCACCTATTGGACTTTCAGTAAACTGGTGAGCACAAATCCAACATGGCGGCGACTCGAAGTATAAATATTTAAATGGACGTTTCTCGGGATTAAACTATCCGAGTGCAGTGAAACGTTGCACGTTAAATGCTTATACAAATGCTGATCCACTGGCATCTAATTTATTTCAATAGTTTGCATAACCACAAGATTAAAGCTGTGCGAAATTTTATAATCTCTTTTTTACTTCTTGTGTTCTAATCATGCGATTGAAGTTTGAATACCACACGTACACAATAATCTTAATGTAATAGTACATAAATAAAAATCCCACCGGGCGACCATCTGAAATATTTAGACGGTTCTCAATATCTATGAATCTATCGTAACCGTCAAACTGAAATTTTGTATGTTGATAGAGGCAATTAACATGAGTAGGATATATGAAAAAAAGCTTTATAGTTCTTCACGGAACTAGTTGATTTTATTGGCAATTACGACATAAAACTCGAGTGGCATGAACTACAATTATGTTTCTTGTTCTAGAGGATGCAAATCAACCCTCCAAAAGAAGAAATACACCAGTTCTTACAAAAATTTCTAATGATAAGCTTTAATGGCAAATTTAAAAGTGGTTTCACAAATAGTAATACTTTTGAACCGTTTTAATTTTAAAGATTAATGAACTGAGTACTGAAAGTTCACATGTCATACACAAAAATCAATATACTCTCTCAATATAAAATAAAAAATGCACACATGTTATTGTTGTTTTATAAATTTTCTTGCTTATTTTTACTCACTTCTAAACATCACCAATGTGAAAAAAAACCCATTATTATGCTGTCACTTTCGTCCAGTGGAACAAACTAAGCACTCAATATCTTGTGTCCACCTCTGATCGTAATCACAGCCACCAATCTGGTTGGTTCCTCAGTTTAGGGACTGCGACAATGCGGCCATGTAGCCCCGTGTACTTGTGTGTTTGTAAAATCTGTCCGGTGTTTATTGTGATAGTGTGTGTTATCTGTGATTCAGGTAAGAACTGCAGACATTCAATTTTCAAGTAGTTCCTACTTTTGCTACCTAATGCTACCGTCAACGGCAACTTGTTGTGAACTTGGTTATTAGATGCAACCGCAGTCGGCTCCTGGTGACGAACATTGGAACTTAAGAGCGCTAAACAAATCTAACCTATAATTTAGCTTCATACAAGTGTAATTAATGGAAGGTTCCTTTACATGACATAAATCTATGACAAAGGACCGTCAGCTTTACTTCCCTTCCAAAGGAAAGCATACTGAGAGATTTTTAAAGCTCTTAAAATCCGATGATTTCAGCAGGGTTTGAACCCGCAACGTTGGGCATAGAAGCTCAGCATGCTACCAACTACGCCACCGAAGCCTCCAGCGACCATTCTCAGGGCCATCATTTCAGTTAGGGCTCTGATATTTCTCTGCTCAAGTTAGTCCCAATCCTCTTGAAATGCTGCCTGCAGATCACATAATGCATTGGAGCACATTTTGAACTCGGTTCCATATTCCCAAACATATCCCAAAGATCCTCTATGAGGGATTTCGTTGGGACTGTGAGCTGGCTAAGCACTGTAATACATGTTGTGCTGCAGTGGACAAGTATTGGCATGCGTGGACATGATTCCATCTCCAATAAATGGTGTTATCGATGAGAATCTCACTGAGCCTACCATTTTCGATGAAAATCAGTCTCTTCGAGCGTACATGGCAATGCCGCCCCACAAACTCATGGATCCCTTAAGGATACTGTGCACTATGTAAATCACTCTCCAGACTCTCTCCCTACCACCTGGAGATTTCAGGAAGAACCTGAGTTCTTCAAAAAACAGTACAAGGCTCCATTGGGCATGCTGACAAGCAAACTGAAGTTGAGTGACTTTTTATTCTCCGTCAGATCAGGTCCCATACCAGTTCACCTTGATTGAATACTTTGTTCTCTGAGGTATTGTTGAACTGTCCTCTTATTTACCTTTACATCCCACCCCTGCTGCATTTGACTCCAAGCCTCATCCGCGGTAGAAATAATCTCTGATGTCTCTGGCAATGCCTGCAGAGCTCAGAGGCATTATTTCAACTGAACTTTACTCTGAAATGAAGGGTGTCAGCTATTCATTTCCAAAAGGTTGTAATTGTTCTCTTCACCCGGGAGAGGTCGCGTTGACTCGTCGAAAATGAGAGGTTACGCTGGGTCATTTAGACCAGGTTGTTTCAAATGACACATTACTTTACTTTGATGATTATTTCCTAGTTTTTGTATTTATTTTTTATGATTTTTGTTTGTTAGATCAATTTTATTTAAAAAAAAATTTACAGGGAATCTTCTGGATTTTTGCGAATTAAGAAACACGTTACAAAATTGCTGAAAATCATAATACAGTCAAATTCATTAAATCTCTAAACTAAACAACTATTTCTAATAACAATACAACAAAAAGACCTTTGTTATAGGCTACAGTATGGGTACTTCAGTTCCTCATTTGTCGTCACCGTCTTCTGTTGTGCATGCAACACATGTTGAAACTGTGTGCTGCGCTGGGTTTGCACCAATCACAGTAGACACTACGACCAGGTCTGGTTCCCCGTCTTGATACTGCAGACTGTTCACATTGCACTTCAGTTGGTTCACTAAGCTCTTTTAGAATGCTGCCTATTCTCATCTTCATCTCCCCGGATAGGCAATAAATTGTTTCTCTGTATTGTAAATATTCTAGACACAGTTCCCGTAAGAGCTCCTTCAGAAATTATCGTCGAATTATGGTTTACTGTGCATTTTCCCTTAGGACAATGAATGCGTTTCTCCCAGCAACATTCAATAACCCATAGAACACAGTGAGTGGCCATCGACAGCTATCCCTTGAAACTGAATAGGTCCCTTTCAGTTCATCGACAGTAACCACGCCTCCCTTTGTCATGTTGTAGATGGTTAGAAGTTTAGGCTTCCTGGATTCTCTAGAACTCCCATCGATTGTGTCAGAATCATGGAAAGTGGAAATCGATAGGATGGCCTTATTTCTCTTGGAAGCATAAGAGAGCAACTCTAAATCCAAAACTACTGCTGTTGACTGGCATTTTTGGTGCAATAATCTTACTTTTTCGGAGTGTTCCGACAATATTGTTAGATGGTGGTTTTCAAGAAGAGAGATGGCCAGGGGGACGGACATATCAATTGTCACATTCCTCCCACTGCCTGACATTGGCTGTACTATTCTCTCAACAATGGCTCGTGGTGAATTTTCACTTCTAAAGGGTCCTTCTGGTTGTTGACCAGGATAAATTTCCATATGAACTGTGTAATATATCCTGGCACAAACTAAGACAAAACTTGTTTTTGCCATACTTGGCCGGTTTGCTTGATAATTCGAATTTCCCTTGAAACGACTCGAGCATTTCGTCCACTCTACAATATTCACCGGGTGAATATGCCTGCGATCATCAATCATCAAAAGCCTTAAATATCTCACGGATTTTAGAAAGAGGATCTGATTGAGTTCTCTTATCTCTGTCATGAACGTTATCGAATATCATAGCTCTAAGCAAAAATTTGAAATGACGCAGATGCATAGTCGTTCTGAATATTTCTACAAATGTTCCATCTGTTGCCGACATGTCTGCAATAATTTGATGCGATGAACGAAGAACGCCAGCAAGGTAAAGCAGCCCAAACACAGCTTTCAATTTTCGAACATCTGTAGAAAGAACATCACATTCTCGTGTGAAGTTCGCTCGTGTTTGCTCAACCCACATATTTGTAAATCCCACAATCTTTTCGATTACAGAGTCTGGAAAATAAAATAATCCGAACTTTTATCGGAGAGCGAGCATTGCGAGCATCATCCTTGGGTCCAGGTGAGAAATTCAATTGTGTCTGCTTGTCCTTCCCCTTTGTTAAGAGGAATGTACTTGCTATGTTGTAACACCTTCATTAGCCATGTACGCTGGTCCAGCATTACTAGTACTTCTTCCGGTAGAGGCAAAAAATGGTGCGTTTTCTGTAAGCTGTATCGTATTTGAATTATGCGACAGGTTACCACAATATTGTTCATCCATAGATTCCTCTGAGTCTGTGTTGTGTTCACTACAAGCCAAGTTGTCCTCTGCACTTCTTCAAACTTCCCTGCTTCCTGTTGTTCTACGCCAAACAGTTCCCTTCGTAATCTGTCTTGTTGCACTCTGAGTACTTGGTTTCTGTTCCGTTCTTCTTTTTCCACACTCTCTAAGAGCGTCCTAATTCCATGTTCTTCTTCGGAGTCCATCACAAAATGCAAAACTCAACAGGTCGCATGTGGTGGACAAGACCAGGTCAGGAATAATTGGTGAATAGTTCAACATACCCCGCAAAATTGGACTAGCGGACAGCAGGAAACTGTTGCTGATGCTCTCCGTGACTATTAGATGAAGTATGGTGGTGGGGGCGTGCAGCAAACAACAATGGTGACTTGACCAGTACGAACCTGGTCTAAAAGACTGCAATGCAACCTCTCCCGTGTTAATGGAAGGGAGGCTATGTTTGTCAGGGTTACGGAGTATGTAACCATCACTATATGCAGAAACTACGTAATTAATTAACTACTGTAAAACCACTGCTTTTAATAGTAATGCAAATGCTTGTTAGTTTTTCATGATGGAACAATTTGGGAACTATCCCAGAAGCATGAAACAGACATAGAGTGAACATATACTGTATTTCCCTTAGAACAGTAATGAGTAACCTTTAAACAAAGCCAGCCCAATTGATTTTTCTTTGCTTCATTTAGAAACCCCTGGATTCATGAATATGTGTGGAATCTATCTGATAACCTGGGTTATTGTACTGACGATACTAGAGCTCAGAAGAATGCTTGGCAGGGGAATGTAGCCGGCGATAACTTTGTGATATGAATTCCCAAAAACATTGTGCCATAATTCGGAACAGTGTCGACTCGTCCTTCTGTGTGCACAACGGGCCAATATATATTCTGCTGAGAAGGAAGCAGGTTGCCATAGCATCGAATGACTGTATATAGGGAACCCCCCTCTCCTTGTCCTCCTCCTCACCCCACGCTCGCATTATTCTGATCTCAGTACAGTAATTGTAACTAGGAGCTAAGTTGGGAAGGAATCAGCTGCGATTTGAATTTACTTTGGGAATCAGCGGAAAACCACTTCTACAATGGCCGAGAGTAGGATTTGAATCCACTACTCACCTCCCCTCTCAACTGTCCCCTAGATGCTTGCAAACCTCATAATAGATTTAAAATTCATAACAGAGCTGGGAATTAAACCTAGGCCACCATCGTAGAAATCTTCTAGTCATTGCCAATTCATTCTGTTTTGCCAGATTACTGGAATTCACTATTTCATTCAAATCAAGCAAACTATAGTCATATTGCCCCCAACAATCCCTAATTGGGATCTTTCATTATAGCCGATAGCTCCCCAGACCATAATGCCTCTCGACAATAATGTCTAGGCACCTCTCTCTTCGTATGTTGTTGCACACGATAAGGCAATCAGTGCGAGAAAGACAGAGAGACCTTCATCACTAATGATGACACTATGCCATTTTTCAACCGACACTGGTTTTCTCAACAGCGCACGAGTCTTACACGTCGATTTGTGGAGTCAATGGAACACCTGCAGGAGCACTGGCCTGTAAGTCAACAGCACGCAGACGATTCTCCACTGTTTGTTATGTAATGTAGGGTGCTATTATTCCTCAAATTTGCGCTGCTGTTGTACGGGAGTCGATCCGGACCATCCAAATGATGCACCGATCCTCCCCCATAGTTGTCTGTCAAGTTGAGCTTGTGCCAGGTCTATAAGTGTGTGTACCTTCACTTCTCTCCGGGAATTTTGAATTCATATTTTAGGGTCCATATTGACAAGTTACAAAATATTACAAAGATTTTGAGTATCCGCTTATTCAATACCTTAATATTCCACGATCAATTAAAATACATTTCGGTACATGTTTCGGGGGCTATAAATGCTCCCTTCCTCAGCCATAGTGTTAAAATTGTTAGTACATTACATTAATAGAAACATTGATTAAAACAGTAGAATACCACTAAAAAGGCATGCAATTACATAATAACAAACTTATAGATGTTTCTACAGTCTACTACTAGCAACAAGGTATTTTCAAACTTCCACAACGGTGGGGAAAAATGTGTCCAAAATAATGAAGACTATGTTGAAAAATAAACTAAAGTTTATAGTTTGAAATGGTGTATTCAGTGTATCGCAATATTAGTAAACATATTTAACTAAAGAAATGTTGTTCATGACTTTCAGTATGCTCCTTGTATAATTTTAAACCAACCCTTGTGATGAGGATAATAATATGATGATGACCGTGTGACGGTCGAAAGATGTTATCATAAAATCCCCCTATATCAGTGAATAATATTAAGGTACAGTACATGCAATTCTTTTTCAGTTAGGAAGTATATTGATGCTTTTGGGCCGGCCCCGTGGTGTTGGGGTAGCGCGCCTGCCTCTCACCTGGAGGCCCCGGGTTCGATTCCCGGCTCCGTCAGGGATTTTAAAACTGATGTGATGGTTGGAATGGGGTGCACTCAGCCTCGTGATGACAATTGAGTAGCTGTCTGACAGTGAGGCAGTGCTCCGATCACGAAGACCAAGATTAACGGCCGAGGGGATCCGATGCGCTGATCAAGCGTCACCCAAATATCTGCAGGCCAAATGGCTGGGCAGCGGTCGTTTGGTCGGCCTAGGCCCTTCATGGGCTGTATAGTGCCAGGGTTGACTATTTTTATTGATGCGTTTGGGCTCTGTTGGAGCTGTGGTGGTGAAGGATACTGCGTATTCCTTGGACAGCCAAGAAGACAAATATATGGGATATTAAAAGAATCACATCAGATCTGTCTCTTGAAGCATTGATAACAAGATTATAGCTGTCATATTTTGGACACATTATGAGACGTTCTGATTCGTTGGAAAGGACAATTATGCTTGGAAAGTTGGAAGGGTCTCCGAGACGAGGGCGGCCAGCATTGAGATGGATCGACTCCATCAAATTAAATTTAAAGGATCTGAAGTATATGGCTGAAAACCGAATCATATGGAGACAGTAGCGATTTGATGGCACCTGATCGTCATCATCAAAAGTGTGATATATATAATATTACCTCGCCTAATCTAAAACGGCGAAAGTGTTTTGTCCGACTGAAAAGTATAAATTGATTATACAGTGAAAAATGGCTTCAAAACTTCACACAGTTTTCCTATTTTCGACTCCACGCAAAAGTTGTCTTCCAGTGGACAACTGCCTCTACCTTCCAACTCATTGCCCAGTTTCACTCACTTCCTCTCTTGAGGTTGGTGTCTAGAAGGGGATACCCCTCCTCATGACATCTCCCACCCCGTAGATATGGGAATAATACTGGCTAGACACACACAAAGGAGTATCTTAATTTATAAAAGATCATCACACAGTACAGAATTCAGTTGTTTCTGGAATAGACAATGAAATTATGAGTTAGTGATTATCATTTTTACTTGTAGAACTTTCCATTTCTGTTGCTTGTCCCCTTTTTATGATCTGTTGGAGACTCGATTGCCAATAGTCAAGTTAGGAACCAAGCAAGTGCTGACCTAATGTTGGCGCAGCAGTGTCAAACGTTTACCCACCTAAGCTGTATCATAAATTTAATTGTCCACTTTTCAATACAATTTTCAGTTTGTCTCTATTGGTACATGTTTTGGCATATCTTAAATATTCAATACCTTAAATTGTTGACAAAGGAAGGATTTCTGGAATAAGTTTTATTTCAAGTGACATTTTAAGAATTTTAAATCTATTTAGATAAAACAATGGCATATGAATCAAAATTAGTGTTTTTTTTTGAATGGGCGATAAAAATTGATGCTAAGGCTGTAGTACTGTAGCTGTGAGATGATATTGTAATAGGCTGCAGAAGCACGGCAAGCGTGCTGAAACATGTACTGATAGGGACAAACTGAAAATTGTATTGAAAAGTGGATAACTAAATTTATGGTACTGATATCAATACGGAAACACTGAAACCCAAATGATGAATGTCAAGGACAAACCCCCTAAGCTGAACAAACCGTGCACAACCTTGCACTGCGGCAATTCTATCTCCATGATGAGGGTTGTTGAGGCAGGACAGCAAGGTCATATGCCCCTCGTAACACAGTTTGAAAAACATAAATTTTGTTCAGTTAACATTTAGAGATGGATGCCTAAAAATGAAAACAGTCCGTTATTAATAAAACAAACAAAAAATATAGTTGAATAAAAAGGGGTAAAAGGGAAGAAAGAGAGAAAAATCTTGCGAAAGATACTAGGGCCTGAAAAACTAAACGATGGTACGTGGAGAAATGAGGATCTATATAAACAGACAAAGAAGATCACGGAGACCATGCGTAAGAGGAGACTGAAGTTTTATGGGCACCTCATTAAAATGGATGAGAATCGAATAACGAAAAGAATCTTTAATTACATGAGCAAGCAAAAGGCGACTACAATGTGGGTAGAAGAAACGAGAAAAGAAATGGAGTAAGTTGGCGTACATACTAAAGACAGTGGAATAGGGCTGTGTTTCGAGCTAAAATTGATAACTTAAAGGGGTTCAATGAAAGACCCAGTCGAACAACCAAGAACACCTGGTCAGAGGAAATGAGAAAGAACCACAGAGAAAGGATGAAGATATTCTGGGTGAAAAAAAAAGGAACTAACCGTCATTGCAATTGTTTCCCGTGACCCACAGTAGGCCAAATTCAAAGAAAGAAGAAGAAACAAAAATATAGGGAATATCCAACAGTGTCTAGCTTGCTAGAAGGTCATGGGTTCGTTGCACTAATGGGTGTTGTGTGAAACATGAAGCAATTGACTGCACAAAATTCAAAGAGCCAGTACACACAAGAAAGTGGAATCGTGCATTCTGTAGGGCTAACTGCAGAGCTACGTAGATAGCAACGAGCTCCGCAGTAAAGAGGATATAAGTTTGTGAGAAATAGATCTTCATATTTGCACCATCAATGATTTAAGCTCAACCCACTTTCTCGTTCTCCTTCGAACCATCCGCAAGCATCCAGAAATTGGTGAACTGTGCTGTTCACCTTAAGGCCTCGATGTAGACCTAACCAAATTTCCGGACATACGACACCTCGTTAGGTGTCTGGATCATAAAGGGACCTGCAGCCACTCCTATTTCATTACACGAGCTATCAAGGCTTATACCAACCGCCTGGTTGGTGTACCTCTGGTGGGATGAGGTATTGAATAGAGATTGATAGGTAGTATAATGCATCATTTGATGCACATTGGCAGCATATGATGAAAGCATATCTTGGCGTCTGACACAAAGAGGTGGACCACCTGATTTGGTTAGTAGGCTGGAAATCGGGCTGTTCGGAAAGCATTGGCTGTCAGCCCAATTCCGCCATAGAGGATACTGTCCAGCATTTTCAAAGTTGCTGACTTTGCTGAACTGTAAGCTGCAAAATCATAGTCCAGTCGGGACAGGCTGAGGGCTTGGTAAAACAGTAACAGGACCTAAGCTATCTCAAATTCAGTAATTTGCTGCCCTTGGTTGATTTCAGGGGCTTTTTTTGTTGTTGTTGTGTGGCCACCCGAGAGGCCGAGTGCAGGTCTTTCTAGTCAACCCCCGTGGGCGACCTGCGCGATGGCATGATAGATGGAATGATGAAAATAGTGAAACTGGACAAGTATGTGGAAGGAAGCAGCCGTGGCCTGACAGAAGGTGCCGTCCCAGCATTTGCCTGGTATTGAAATTGGGAAACCACGGAAAACCATTTCAAGGAAGATCGACTCGAACCCACGCGACTACCGAGTCAGCAGAGAGCTTGGCCCCATGACCTAACGCTGCACTTTAGCGAGCGTAGCCACTCTTGTCGGTATATTTCAGGAGTTCGAATATTGTGATTGTGGACTTTTGTATGGTACCAGAATAAAAACATATTATTGTGATGTCTGTATTAAGGTAAGATTTCAGATGAAATAAGAAAATTATGATTGGGCCGAATGAAGAGTTGCTGGGTGCATTGCAAGAAGCAAAAGAGAAGTGCGTAAAACAGTTCAAGTGGTCCAATGTGATCAATTAAGTTAAAGAATAAAAGTACTGTGCCCGAAAATACCTACCCTTTACCTGTTGATATCCCTCGATGGTAACTGGATCGTAGAACCTGAAAACCCCCAGGCTCAGAAAAGTCCCCAGATCCTACCAACAAGGGAAGGGAGTATTAGGGTGCAGTAAATCCTAGCAGAGGTGGCATTAAGCACGACCAAAGCATAGCAGAGAACTGCTCTATGAACACGAGAATCGTGGGAAATCACCCTCTCAGGAGTGTGAGAAACTCTAGAAATATCTAGCTGTGGCCCCCCTTAATGCGACCTCTTTATACTTCTGTAAATCATCACAACACGCGATTAAAAGAAATGACAAAGTATTTATTTCCAAAAGAAAATCTGACAGAGGGTCAGACCAAATTGTCCTTGACTGGACACAAAAACAAAGAAAGTAGGCACTAGTATCATGCCAATAAATGCATTAGCAGTCCCCATGGACCAAGAATGCATTTGACCCTCAATTGAAATTATTAATTATATGAACAATAGGTTATCCATTAAGAAGCAAAAAAAAAATTAAATATATCGCCTTAATGGTTCTTCCAGCGATTCCAACATTATAAAACACGTGAACTAATTCATATATATATATATATATATATATATATATATACTTATTTACAGCGAAATCATTATTAATGTTATTACACCCTCAGATGTAAATGCCTTCCCAAACAGGTAATTCTGCACTCCTCATTGGTGCATTGTCAAAACTGATATAATATAAATTATATTGCCTTAGCAATGTAGTCAAAATTTATTTTATCAATCAAGCACACAAGCTAAAAAGACGTGAAATTCGTAATTCAAAATCTCTAAAGATTCAGTAATTTCTCAGTAAAAATGTACTAATTTAAATTCATCCAGAATTTATAATATATCGATCATGAATCATATCTAACATTTGCTTAAATCTTATAAATTGAGCATAACCGAAGAATTAATTAAATGGGGATGCCACACAAAAACAAACTCTGAGGCTTGACAAAAACGAGATCCATAATTGGAATTGCCAATTTTATCAATAAATCGTAACAAGAAATGCAAAAAAGAACAAAGACTATGTTCTTTCAAAAGCATTCGGAAATTAGTATAACCTTGCACTGAAATACTGTCATTATAATGGTCACTCATGACCTCAATTTCTGAATACGGGTGGGCATTACCACCAACATCACCATGTTTATATTTTTATAATCGCATTACACATTATGCTTTCACTAGCATCTTAACATTAACGTACTTCAACGAGTACCACCGTAAATATATTACACGCCCATTGACGTTTCTTCACACACTATCACCCACATGGTGATTATTTTATTCGATAACCAGTAATCAGATATATTCAGCTGTGTTTCTTAACTATTATGTTTTCTCATTCCAATGCATCATAAATTTAACATGAGTGGCTTCTTAATCAAGTCCACTGGATCACAAAAAGCTTGCCTTACAGAGTTGTATTTACAGTCACATAAGAATTCACTTCCCCTTAAAATTAATCCCTGGGATTTGTCTCAAAAGAGATTCTTGTTCTTCAAATAGTATTCTAAAGCAATGTTTTAAACAAGAAAAACTCGAAAGACTGAATCAAAATTCAGTTATAGCAATATTAATTAATATAAAGATCAACGAGGTGTATCCAAGTACACGTGACTACAAAATCAAACGTTAAAGTTGATCAGACGAAAATAGAAATGTCCCCTCAAGAGAATTCACGAAAATCAGACTGGGTCTACAGCATGTATCCAGTTAACGACTCCAGTTAACTCCTGTTGACACATTAGAATTCAGTATGCCAGCGTTTACTCTCAAGAGAAAAAATCCCCATTCTAAAAGAATGATCAAACTTCACATTCTATACTATATTTTAATAGTTATAATGCAAGAGCGCATAGCCAAATTCGAATCTCGCAATTGTCGAACACGAAAATAATGGAACGACAACCCCTCAAGCCAAAGCTTGAAAAAAGGAAAAAAAAAACAATTCCCTTTAAGAATAACGTAGATTTCTTCTCCTATGTAGATCTGTTCTCCACAATCAAGAAGTTCGGTATAAATTTAATGAATTCGATTAATAACATTATAAAGCTGAAAAATAAACAATTAATTCATAATTAAATATTATGAAATGAGTGCACCTGGAGAACCAGGCCTAAACTCGACTGCAAATGAAGTCATACAGACCAAGGGACGGCCATACATAAACTTCATTCCACAATCATACTACTCAAAGTGAATAACAGATGGCAAAGTGTTTACATTGGACTATCTACTTTGCAACGCTACGTGAAAAATTGTTCCTCTACCTGGCTGAAGACTCTCGAATGCGATATGGAGCGTGAAGATGCCCACCATCTGATTCCACCATGGTATAGCAGGACTACACGGTCCCATTCCAATTTCCAATGAACGCACTGGGAATTTCTTACTCCAATGTCCCAAGTCCACTGATAGTAAACGAACTGCTTCCTCATCCCGGAAATTGTCCTAGGCCGAATTTCTAATAGTTCCAGCCCGGCCCGAAAATACATCACGCGTGCGAATGCAACATCGCGATAAACAGAAGGACACATGACGGCAGCCTGAGTTATTTTCGGCTGCATGTTACCAAAAGTTCATGTTGCACAAGCCAATAGCCCGCGTCGCGAGTGGGCTATGTTCCACTTCGCAAACAGCATTGTAGTCACTCGTGACGTCCACTGCATTTGCTTGGAGAGCGATGTCCACACTAAAATACCTAGCCGCACATGGCTAATATGTATATATACATCCAAGACATCTCTCCCAACACCTCGGGTTTCCAAGCACTATACATTGTTAAAAACTTCACTCGGAATGTACTTGACATTTAATTGCAATAGTCTTGGCGTGAGAAAAGACAGCACGCCTTCTCAGAGTGCATAGACTTCAGAAACAAGCCCCTTAATGTATCACTGCACTTCGCTCCTCATCTACACATGCATTTAAATAACGTGAAAAGAGACGGATTCCTCTAACTGAATATTGCCCGCATACAATGCCAGGCGCTCTGACGGTTGAAGTTCTCATTCGACACTGAACTTTAAGTATATTGGCCTTAATACGTCACAACACGATGTATAACCGCGAACTGGCACCGCCGTGAACTTAAACTTGACACTTCTTCCAGCCGAAACAACATTGCGATACGAGTCCTTGCTTAGACGTGTATTCGTCTGAGTTTAAAAATGATCTGCCCGTCGCACACCTGCGTTTACCTGCAGGTCACAGCTGGCACGCTGTCACTCCTGCGCATCCTCGCGGCCTAAAAGAGAAACACTCTTCCGAAGGTTGTCGATGAGACACCAGCTGAGCCGAATGATCACCTGGCTATTCGCGCTCTCCAAACTAGGTCAAAACCTAACATTTGCGGCAGCGGTTCGCACAGGAAAATGTACCGTCGATCAGTCCAAATAAAAGAAAACGGTACAGTACATACATTCATTTTCATTTGAGACTATTTTGCCCGTCAGCATCCAATCTAGTCTGCAAGCCGCTGTTTGCGAACAAAATACATCCATGATCCCGTATTATCAGTCAGCACAGCGGCTTCCTCTTCCTCTAGACCTCTCACTTTCAAATTGTCCGAAACTGAATATAACCATTGCCTCCTAGGTCCACCTATGCTTGTCTTTCACTCTGCAGCTGAAATTATTAAGTTCTTTGGTAACGTCTTTTCCTCCATTCTTTTCACATGACCCCACCATCTGAGTTGGCTCATGTAGCGTGTTGATTTCTAACGTAGCCCTTATCTCTTAATTATGAGTACCTTCCTGGCATTGCTCCAACCTATTTGTCCCACCAATCATTCAAGCTACCCTCATATCAGTTACCTCTAGCTTATATATCAGACATCCTGAATCTACCCAGCTCTCACTTCCATACAGCAAATTCGGTATAAATACTGAGCGATGTAGGGAGTGTTTCATTGCTACACTAACTTCCTTCTTACAGAATACTGTAGATCACAACTAAGTACTCACTGCATTGGCTTCTACACCTTGAGCCTATTTCCTTCCCATACCACCATCATGAGAGAATACACGGACTAAGTACGTAATATGCTCCACCTGCTCCAATTTAGTTCCTCCTATTTGACATGCTATTTTCTTGTGCTTCTTCCTTGCCGGCATAACCATCGTTTTTGAAATGCTTATTTTCATACCTACCATATTTCCTACATTTCTGTTCATGTTCTAATAATTTTGACTTGTAAGCTTTGGACGGAGTCTGTCATTACAACCAAGTCATCGGCATAAGCCAGAATGCTGGTTTCCATCTAATTGAATCTGAACCAACCAGTTTACGCCCTTCAGCAAATAGTCCATGTAATAAATAAACGGTAGAAGTAGCGGTGAGAGATTACAGCCTTGCCTCACTCCTGTAACAACCTTAATCCAAGAATTAATCCTACCATCAACTCTCACTGCAGCCTGATTATCAACATAAATAATGTTGATTGTCTGTAGCAGCCTTCCCTCGATACCATATTCCCTCTGGAGGCTCAGCATCTTCACCCTGGGTACTCTTATCGTATGCCTTCTCTTAGTAGATCTACAAAACACAAATGTCTATTCGTCTCGTAACATTCCTCTATAACTTGGCGCATACTAAATATTTTATATTGACATCCTTGTTGCGATCTAAGGCCACGCTAATGTTCATCCATCTTACTCTCGGCCAATGATCGAACTTTCCTTTCTACAATGCCCGGGACACTTATCAAAGAAATACTACAATAATTATTGAAATCTTTTCTGTTACCTTGTTTATAAGTTGGGGAGATTACAGCTTTCGTCCAGTCAGAGGGTACATTTCCTAAAATCCATAACAATTCGTTTATCCTATGCAACCATTTAAGCCGTGCTTTCCAACTATACTTCACCATTTCTGACAGAATTTCATCCACCCTTGCCGCTTTGTGACATTGTAGTTTATTTACCACCCTCTCTACTTCTCAACGATAACTGTATTTATTTGGGTAACTGTCCTGGATTGTGTATATATTACACATGTATATTGATACAATTTACTAGGAAACTATAATCCAAGTTTCTCAATCTATTTTACCAGTGTTTCACCCCAGTGCACCATTGGGCTTATTAGTTGGTATAGTACACTTCTTCTTGTGCCATATCCTCATTGGATGTTAGTTATTGTTGTTTTAAGGGGTGGAACTACGAGATCATCTGCCAATCTCATTGGATGTTGGTTGTCATCTAGGCGATTTCTTTTACCAGATTGGAATAGTGCAGGAGTGTTGATTCCATACCATTCAACGTAGGTTCTTTAGCCAAAATATTCTCCTCTTTCCTCGACCTCTCCTACCTTCAATTATGATCTGTAGGAGTTTATATTTATCATTGCATATGATATGGTCAAAGTATTCAAGTTTTTTTCTGTTTGGTGTTAAGCAAATCCTTCAGTTCTTGATGCAGGCGTTCCAGCAATTCCATGTTACGTACTCTATCAATCCATTACATTCTGAGCAGGCGCCAATAGCGCCTCATCTCGAAGGCTTGAAGTTTTTTACTGGTGTTCTCCGTGAGGGTCCAGGCTTCAGCGCCATGCAGCAGGATAGAGAAAATGCAACACCGTAGTAAATGGAGACTAGTAACAATATTAAAGTGTCTGTTGCACAGTAATTCTTTCATTTTCTTGAATGCAGCTCTAGCCAGTTCAATGCGGTATAGCATTATTCCAATAATGATCAAGTATGCATCCAAGGTATTTCACGTGTTGAGCTTGTTCCTGTGTTGTCCCAGCTACAGTAAGATTAACAGGTGGAATTACATGTTTGCTCAAAACCATCACTTTTGTCCTTTTTTGTTTTCAAATTCAGACCTGCTCTTGCACGGTGTTGTACTACAGAGTTTAGTAAGGTTTGTAGATGTTCAGCACTCGTTGCAAGCAGAGCTGTATCGTCTGCATACTGCAAACCATTTAAGGTTTTTCCATTAACAATACCTTCATGTTTTCCTTCCAGTGCGTCAGAAAATATTTCCTCAGAGTAGATATAGAAAAGAAGTGGAGATAGAGCATAAAACTTGTCTCACTCCTTGTTATACTGTATATTTTCTACACTACTGGTATAGGTGCAATATGCTTTACTGAAGCCGTCTGATTCCAGTACTTACTTACTTACTTACTTAGACTTAGTTCCTCCAATGCTAGGTAGCATATCGGGCAACAAGTTTCCTCCAGCTAACTCTATCAGCTGCCAGGTTTTCAGCTTCCTCCCAGTTCATATCCATGCATTCAAGATTCTTTGCAAAAGTTCGTTTCCTGGTGTTACGAGGTCTTCCTCTACTTTGGAATCCTTCCGTTCGTTTCCACTACAGTGCTGACTTGGGTATCTTTCCATCATTTATACGTAGAACATGACCCGCGAACTTCATTCTTCTTCAAGCAACGATTTTGTGCAGGCTGCGTAAACCAGTTCTTCTCAGTATTGTTATGTGGCCACAATAACTGAATTTCAAAATTCGCCTCAAGCATCGTTGGTGAAAAACGTTGAGCTTGTGTGCTGATTTCACTGATATTTTCCAGGTCTCACATGCATAGTGCGATCGGTAAGATGATAGAGGAAGATAGCCGAATCTTTGTGGACATACTTATAGAGTCTAATTGCCATATAGACCGCATTCGTTGAAAGACTGCCGAAGCTTTCCCAATTCTGATGCTGATGTCTGCATCTACGTCCCCATTTCTACAGATAAGGCTGCCGAGTTATGAAAATCGGGAAACATCTTGTAGAATCAATCTTTTGTTGCACTATAATTTGTGTAGATACATTCCCATTTTTTATGCACATTGTATTTGTCTTGTCACCATTTATCTCTAGTCCATCAGAACTGGCCATTCAAACCATCTTGGTTGTCATTAATTGTAAACTTTGTGGTGTTTCTGCCAGAAGGACGATGTCATCAGCAAAAACCAGATCCGTTAGCCTAGATTGCTCATTCCAACGTATCACCATTTTGGGGTTGTCCATAGCTTTTCTCAATACAAAATCTATGACCAATATGAATAGGAATAGTGACAAAATGCATCCTTGCCTGACGCCTGTGAGAATGCTAAAGAAAGGGGTGCTCCCATCTTTTGTTCTTAAACAACAGCTCGAGTCAGAGGTTATTGAAAATATCGATGAGATGGTAGGGAATTCCATATAGGCTCACAATATTCCACAATGATTCTCGGTGTATACTGTCAAAAGCTTTTCTGAAATGAACGAAGTTTAGGTGCAACGGACAGTTAAATTCTATGCATTGGTCTGATAAATTTGGTAGAATAAAGATTTGTTCAGACAGCCAGCCTGTTCTTCTCACAGTCGGAAATCTGCTGCTTCTTGTATCCGTTTTAAAAGAATGAGGCAGAAGATTCTTCCTGGCACCGAGAGAAACGTGATACCTCTCCAATTTGTACATTCAGTTTGATTTCCTTTCTTTTGTAATTTGACGATGATGCCACGTCTTCAGTCTTCTAGAACTTGTTTTCCAACAAATATTGCAGAGTTTAGAAAGGTGAGAAAGTAATGCTGGACCTCCATATTTTAGAATCTCTGCTGAGATTTCATTAATAGAAGGATGGTAGAAACTTTTGTAAATGTAGTAACAGGCCATTCTGCTATGAATAAATTCTGTAGTGCAGTAGGCATGAAGGGGATGGCAAAAAGACCTATGAAACTCATTTCAGTCGACTGGGAAAGAGCACCTCTCAATTCAAAAATGAGATTATTTCCAAAAGTAGGAAGGTCGTTCGAAAGGAACATGTAGCTGTCGACCTCTCACTCGAGCAGAAAGACATTATGGATATTGCTGTATCCTATGATGGCAGTTGGCACAATCGTGGCCACACCTCTTTGTATGGGGTTGGTGTAGTCATTGATATCTTGACTGGTCTAGTTATTGACTACGAGACCATGTCCAAGTATTGGCATATGTGCAGTGTGACAGCAGCGGAACTGCGAATAAACACCCCTGAATTTTCCATCTGGCAGGAGGGGCAAAAGAAATTTGGAGAATGTTCAATAAATTTTGAAGGCACCTCAGCAGTAATGGAAGTGGTAGCAGCAGAACGAATATGGCAACGTTTTGTTTCTGACTGTAAGCTGCGCTACACTACCAAGCTATCTGATGGTGACGCTAAGACCTTTCGGCATCTCAACAGCCTCCAGGTTTATGAACAATCAATTGAAAAAGAAGAATGTATAAATCACATTTCTAAGAGAATGGGTACTGGTCTCAGGAATCTTGTCAAAGAATGGCAAGCCAAAGGCGTTGGACTTTGAGGGCGGGGACCAGCAACACTGAAGGAAAGTACAATACCGTCGCTGACTTTCTATTACAGGACCGCTATAGCTTCAAATGTTCCTAATGTGCCACATATGAAGCGATATTTGCCACTCTGAGACAATGCATGTCTACAGATGAAAACCCCCAGCACATCACCTGCGCTGATGGGGTTGATTCTTGGTGTTTTTTTAATGAAATCTGTTGCAGCAGGAGAAACACCACGGCCTCATGTCAGTATGAATGTCAGACTGACCCCCATGCTAGTATGTACATTAATGCCCCTTTACCAGCGACTGGCAACTGATGAACTGTTAAAACGATGTGCTAGGGGGAAAACGCAAAACCCGAACGAAAGTCTGCATTCTCTGATTTGGCAGAGGTGCCATAAACATTCTTTTACAACAAAATCAAGAGTAGACATGGTAGTGGCAAATGCTGTAAGTGTATTTAATATGGGTGCACTTGCTACTCAGAAACTGAAAATGTCCCTTTTAGGCAGATAATTAAGTAACAGTGTACATAAGATAAGCAAAGACATAGACGAGGTGCGAAAAAAGAAGGGCATTGCTAGGACCAAACGTGACAAAAAACTCCTAGGAAAAAGATGAGACTGGCAAAAACCAAGGCAGAAGAAAGAAAAAAGTACAAGGAAGGGGATATATATGGCAAGTTCTGAGGCAGGTATGTTCATTTGAAACGTGTTTACTTACTTAAATGGCTTTTTCTCGAATGTGTATTTTTTCAGTGTTTAAAATGCTCCATATGCATCAGTTTTGATCAAAATGATTTGAAATTTTAAATACGCATACAGTTTCATAGTATTCATAATTTGTAGTATTCACTTTGAAAATGGTTGGTAAATTTTTGAATTATGATGTGCCAGGCCATGGAATATTGGATTTTTTGTAAGTTATATACAATGTACCAAAACATACCTTTATAACATAGAAGTAGTCTACTAACCTGACTATACTAAGTGTTATTAATTAGTCCTTCATAACTTTAATGAAAAAGTTTTGAGATGGAAAATGTAAAATTGTTGCATCTGGGACATTTTGAAAATCAACATTTTTTCAAATGATCATATATTCAAAACTAACCACTCAATCCTATTCAAATTTTGGGATATTCTTTATGTTACTAACAACAACTCAAACCTAGAATTTCATGTAAATTGGATAGTAATTACAAACAGAATACTCAGTAGGGACCCCCCTTTTGATTGCTGCGCACTCCTCTGCTGCTGTAATATCACTTGTTTTAAGTAGATTTCATTAGAAAGCTAACTATTGCAATGGGTATCATGTTTCGACTTCCGGAAAAATTCGACATATCTTCGCGTTTCACATCCCCTAGACCCCAAAATCATCGTCTGTTCAAACGTTTATATATAATTTATGTATGTATATATGTATCTATGTATATATGTGTAGATATCAGTTTCTTGTGGACACTATAACTGCCGTAATTGTGCACCAATCACTTTGAATTTTTTTACATAATATGTATCCCCTTAAAATCTCGGTCGAGTTCGTTAATGGGAAAAAATCGGTCAAAGGGGTTGAAAATGGGGGGCATTTTTCGAAAAAGTGAAATATCGCTATAACTCTCTTAATATCAGAAATATTGAATCCATTCAAATTTCATACTACGTATCGGATAAGGCCCTAAAATTTATGTTCGAAAAGTTTTACGATAGCACCAACCATTGACCAACGGGGTGGGAAAAAGTGTTTTTTTCGGGAAACATTAATCATATCTCTGTTAATAGGCACAATATCAAAACCGTACTAAATGGACAATATTTCTCCAAAAATTACCTAAAACTTTTGTCTGAAATAATTTTTGATATGACCCACCATTACGCCACGGGGTGAGCAAAATTATTTAAATTATAAAAAATGCCAAGTGCCATGAGAGATTGCCCAGCCATCAGCTGTTGCTATGACAACGCCACTGCACGAGATCACATTCACTTTTCCATCTGTCTGTGGGAAGCGACTTCGATATCGGAACTGGTAGCCTAGCATGCTGAACATCTATGCCCAAGGTCGCGGGTTCAAACCCAGCTGAAGTTGTCGGATTTTCTAAGAGCGCTAAAATCCCTTAGCATGCTTTCCTTTGGAGGGGAAGTTCCAACGTTCGTTGCAAGTTTCTGGTTGCGGTGGCATTATTAGCCAAGTTCACAGCTAGGTGTCGTTGACGTTAGTATATGGTACAAAATTAGGAACTACTACTTAAAATTGACCGTTTGCAGACCTTACCTGAATTATAGACTAACACCGTTTATCAGACAGATACCCAATGTGCAGGGGGGTTACATGACCACGTTGTCGCAGCCCCTAAACTGAGAAACCAACCTACATCTCTGCGGGAAATAAAATTTTGCGTGAAGAAGTAACAGACTGTTAGATAGTTACACATCAGTTCCAAACCTTGCATAAGAACAGTGTGATCACAATTATAAAAATGAATCCCAAATGACAAGAAGGTTTACCATCCCCATAAGACAATAAAATTATAGAAATATGCATAGAAAAACGAAAAAAAAAAGTTAATTAACCTCCAATTGTAAAATACTTTCTCGCAATAAATGAGGTCTGATCCTCCTACGAAAACCTGCATATTTTGCCTATTATAGCCTATCCCCTAGTTTGCCCAGTGAAATCTACCTCCGCCTTCCGGCGTGCCGAGAGGAATTTTTACCATAAGCTCTTGCATTTTTGGCTGATTTTCGAAGTTGTAAGCATTAAATGAATTGGGCTGGTTTAAGGTTTCTTTGAAGTACTCAACCCTTCGGGCAGATTATTCATCTCTTGTGAGCAGAAGTTTGCCATTTCCAGCCACTGGCCGGGTCTGTTTGGAACACAAGCCTCTCCAACGTCTTCTGTCTTCCCACCATCTCTCAGCCTCCATCCTTGTCCAGTCTTCTCCTCTCTTCTTCACGCTTTCTTCCACCCCCTTCAGCCACCTGTCTCTAGGTCTTCCTCTCGGTCTCTTTCCTTCCCACTTCATCTCGTGTACTCTCCTGGGTATCCTCTTCTCCTCCATTCGTTTTACATGTCCATACCATCTAAGTCTAGATTTCTCTATACCATCCTGTAATGGTTCCTCCTTCATTAATTCTCTGGCCCTCTCATTTCTTATTCTGTCCATCTTTGTAGCTCCAATACTGCTTCTCAAGAACCTCATCTCACTGGCCTGTATTTTGCTCTTCTCCCTTCCTTTCATAACCCAGGTCTCCGAGGCATACGTCAGGATATGGACTTAGTATGTCCGATATATGATCATTTTGCTGTTCTGAGGGACATCTTTGCTCCATAGCATGCTTCTCACACTCCTCGGAAATGCTTCTGTCTGCCTCCCCCGCTCATTTATTTCTCTATCGTTTCTTCCATTATCTTGTATCAGGCATCCCAGATACTTGAAACTCTCCACTTTTTTCAGCTGTTCCCCACCAATTGTTATTCCCGTTGTGGTTATTTCCTTCTTCCATGTTGTGATCACCATCTCACTCTTATTTATGCTAAATTTTATCCCATATCATTGTATTATTCCTTCCCACACGTCCAACTGTTCCTGTACCTCCTCCTCCTTGTTTCCCCAAATCATCAAATCGTCTGCAAACACCATTGCTTTCATCTTTCCTTCCCCAATTACTTGTGCCACTCGGGTCATTATGTCATCCATCACCACAATGAAAAGTAACGGTGACAGTGCACTTCCCTGTTTCAGGCCGTTTCTCTGTTCCAACCAGTCTGATCTCTCTCCTCCCACTTTCACAAAGCTCACGCTTCCCTTGTACATCTCCTTTATCCTCTTTATAGTCAATTTCTCTACTCCTCTATCCTCCGGGGATTTCCATACTTTGTTTCTGCATACACTGTCATATGCATTCTCAATGTCCAGGAAGGCCATCAGTAGATCTGTTCCATACTCATAGTGCTGCTGTTCTTGTAACTGCCTTACAGCAAAATTCAAATCCACTGTGGACCTTCCTACTCTGAAGCCATGTTGTTCTTCCCTCATCCCACCTTCTATCCTTGTCCTCATTCTCTTTTCCAAAACTTTCTCGAAGATCTTTGCACAATGACTCATCAGTGTTATTCCCCGATTGTTTCTGCAATCTGTTCTACTACCTTTCTTGAAGATAGGGACAATTATTCCTTTTTTCCAGTCCTCTGGGGTCTTCCTTTCCTTCCATGCTGTCCTCATCGCTCGGTACATCCACTGTATCCCCACCTCTCCTGCTGCTCTCACCATCTCCACACTCAACTCATCCACACCCGGTGCCTTCCCTCCTTTCATCTTCTTCACTGCATCATCCACTTCTTTCCATGTTAAGTGCTTTTCTGTTTGCAGTTCATCTTCCTCTTCCCCGATTTCTTCCTCCTCACCATAGTAGTGGAGTAGTGGTGCTTCTAGGCCACTCCAGAACCCTCCTTGCCCCACTACTAAGCCTCAGCCATGTTAAATATATCTCGAACGCATGGTCTGATTTTGACAAATGAGGTGTCGTTGGACTCGGGCTGACGTCCTCTTTGCTATGGACTACTCGTTATATTTTTGAAAAAAATTTTGATTTTTTTCGTTTTCGAAACTAGGCGATAGTTTGAAAACCAAACATGATAGAACATTGTGCCATGGCTCAAACGAATGGCCTTTATGACCTTTATTTGTTTTAAAAAACCTTTTTTACTTTTTATGTTTTTTTGAAAACACTCGAATTTTGAAAATCCTATATTTTGGAAACTAGGGAGTTTACAAAAAAAATTGTTTGACGTAAATCAATGGTCCCTACCCCCTCTAGCCCCAAAATAAATTTCAAGTCTCTAGATTGAAAATCTGTAGTAGTGGGGTAGGAGAGAGCTGCTTCCAAAAGCAAGTGGTGAGCCCCTGCGACCTTGGAATGGAAGGAGTCATGCTAGGAAGGCGTGCTTAGATTCGTGTTTTTCGTCTCGTTGCGCTCTTTACGGAAATGTAGATGTCGAAATGGTGAAATGCTGGAAACACGTTTTTTTTGGGGGGGGAAAACCATGATTTTGAACTTTTTGCTATATCTCGCGAACCAATCATGCTAGAGGTGTGTTCGACAGGTCCAAGTACTTGGGGTGATGTCCTCTTTACTATGGACTACTCATTGTAATTTTTTTTAAATGGGAAACTCGATTTTGGGGTAAACACGTGTTTTTGTGATTTTTGCCGATATCTCACGAACCAATAACGCTATAGACGTGTACGAGGTGTCCTAGGACTCGGGCTAACGCCCCCTTTCAAATGTGGTAGATATTTTTTCCAAAAAGATAATTCACAAAGGGCCTAACGCCATACATGTTGAAATAACGTTTTCTTTTTCTTTACCTGTTTATAATGTCCATGAAGCGTGGTGGTTGAGAAAGACGATACGGCTGGGTGTGTGTGTGTTTCAACGAACCTGTCGCTAACCACAAAGACCATGCTTAATAGAACAATCGCTATTTCGGCGGGTCGATGTATGACAGATCGAGGGTGCGTTTTTCTGATATTTTACCTTTGACGTGTAAACGGTGATGAGAACTTGGTTCTATGTTGGTCGAAGCGAGTACAGAAAACAAACTTGCCGAGGAGCAGGAGGTGAATGTCATTTGAGCTTATTGGAAGGCGTTGATCTGACTTAACAACAACTGCAATGGAAAAATGACAATGACGCTTCAAGGTGAAATAATCTGACCATTGTGGTGGCAGGGAAGAGCGAAAGGCATGTGAACACATGTGTGAAACCACAGGCACGCTAAACCAGTGACATCCTGTCTTGCTTCGTACGTGACAAAATGCAAGTCCATGTGAAATTTGATCTTCCACAGGTGTTCGCTTGGGTGTTAGCTGTCCACGTGCGCGATAACTGTTAACAAGTTACATTCTGTCTTGCTTCGTACGTGACAAAATGCAAGTTCAGGTGAAATTTGATCTGCCACAGGTGTTCACCTTGGACATTAGCTGTCCACGTGCCTGATAAGAGAATGTTCAAAGCGTGGGAATCGCTGAATCAGTAAAAAGTATGATGCAACTTGTCGGAATGATGTCACAACCAATAGATAGGCAAGAGCTGCGAACAGCAGGGGTGGGAGGTGAAGGGAGGGAAAGGGGGGAGGGGTAATGTATGAGAGAACACAGGTGGAAAGAGAAATAAATATGTGGAGCTGAGGACTGTACACATAGAGCTATAGGTGGTGTACAACATGTGTGAATAAATAAATTAAAAATTGCACAGGTTCACACAACATGTGATTTATTGATCCAAGAATTAAACGTAGAGTTAAACCCTAACCATTTGACATAGAGTTTATTTCCTTTTTGTTTCAACACTTTTTCCACAAGATAATGCTGAGGAAATGCTGTTTTCTGAAGTTCATGGAGATAAAATCTACCTTTTATGGGTTGGTCGTTGAGGTCCTCGAGTAAATAGGTGACTGGAGTGTCCAAGTTGACTTGACGAATTCGAAATAGTTCAGTCCCCCACTGAGGCGTGTAGCCCTTATTGAAGGCAGACTTAAATTTGCTCACACGAACAAAATCCCCAATTTTCAGTTGGTGACGTTTAGGATCGGCTGTTTTTATGGGGTTAAACAGTTTATCCAATCGCTGAATATTTTTGGTCACGAGGCGTGGCTTGGTCCCAATCGTACTATGTTTGGTGTCATTGTAACGTGATACTAGCTCAGGTAACATGTCCAACCAGCGATACGTGCCCTGAGCGGTAAACGCTTTCCACATATGGGTTTTCAATGTTCGGTTGAACCGTTCGACCACACTGGCTTTGAGGTTGCTGTACGTGGTGTAATGGTGAATATCCTTAGATTTGAGAAAACTGGAGAAATCCTTGTTGAAAAATTCTTTCCCCTGGTCAGTTTGTAGCAGCTGAGGTTGACGTTTGGAGTGTTGAATAATATGTTGAAAGGCCTTGGTAACTAGTGGGCCAGACTTGCGACGCACAGGTTCAACAAAGGCCATTTTGGAATAGACATCAATGACGGTTAACATATAGCGTACACCGTCGTTAACACCAGCATAGGGTATCATCTCAACCAAGTCAGCCTGCCAAAGTTCATCCACACCTCGTGAAATCACCTTGAGTCGTGGATAGTGACGCCTAGCTGGGCGATGCAACTCGTGAGCAATACCCATTTTAATGGGTGAGGGCTTAAACAATAATTTTGGCATTTCGAAGTTCTTGTTCAATTTCTTGAATTTCCCAATCGTGACCGGTATGGCCAGTTTGACGTGAGGCATGCAACAACTGTAGCCGCTGGACGAGCTTATTGGGATTGTGCCAGTAGGTAACATCCACAAGGGGTTTTAATGGTTTAAATGTCACTCCCGAAGCGGACGCTTTACGACGAGTACTTTGACTGGTGGGAAACATTTTTGCAATGATGGTTTTATATTTTTGAGATATATTGGCATTCACTTGTTGAGCGGGATCATACTGTCTTTTGTGGGCATGGGTATCCAATAAAATGGATTTATATTTGTCAAGGTCCTCTGACGTATAATCATGGGAAGAGGGGGTCCGAGAAAAGAGCAGCTTTAACAGTCCTGGCGTTAATTTATAGTTGATGTTTTTAATGACAGCTTTAGTACGAGCAAATTTAATGGATGAATCGCCAATTTTAAAACTATCATCCTCATAGCGAACACCATACGTGGTATCTGTGTTTCCAATAAATAGATCGGTGAAATAGGGTTCCAATGTTGATCCATAATATTTTATTAAAATGGTTTTCAGTTGAGCTTTATGTTGAGGGGTGGCCAAGAGTTGTGAAAACGGAGACGCTCTGGAAGGGCAAGGTGTATCGACCATGGCCAAGGATTTCTTTTTCTCAAAAACTCTGCAAGGGGTGAGGCCTTTTTTGAGGCGTAAACACTGGTTCCTCCTCATCCTCAACTTCACTAACACTAGTCAAATCTTCCTGTTCCTCTTCCTCAGGGTCCTCGTGCAGCGTCTGCGTGGCTTGTGAAACGGTGGGTAGCGTTTCAGATGGCTTGAAAGAGGGTTTCAACATGGCTTTTATTGGAGGTGCTAAATGTTGCTGAATAAACAAAGCATGATTGGCACGTGACTGTTTCAATTGACGAAACTTTTGGCGAATAGTATTTTTTGCTCTAATAATATGCTTTTTCAATTGCCTCTCTGCTAACGCCATGGTGGCTTGACAAATGACTTGCCGGGGAATGAGACAGGGCCTTAAATAGCAATAAAATGATCAAACCCTAAGCGATACCGTCTTTGGTTGAGTTCACTTTGTTTGTCAATCACTAAACAGGCATGACGTTGAGTGTTCCAGCACTTGGCACACAATTCTGTAAACATTTGAAAGGTCATATCCGGATTCACATGTTCATTATAAATGTGACGACTGTTCCTCTCGTCCTGACGAAATAAAACAATGACATTGGCATTGTCACGAATCAACTGTTTGGACATTTTTGAATACGTTTGTCCAAGATAGAAGCAATCGATATGTTTGTGACGACCCATGCTGAAATAGCTTTGAATGATACCTTGACGTTCAGTGGATACATCATCGAAAATCATGAGTGAATCAGGCTTTACCTCATCCGGTGAAATCACATTTTCTTGCATGGAAAATGTAAAATAACCCATATTCTCTTTTTGTAATCCAGACATGACTTGATCCAGAAACACGTAGAGGGGTTGGTAGAGAGATTTTGCAAAAATATAAATATTTTGAAAACGCAGACCATTGGGCGCTGTGATGAGCGTTAGCAAAAGATTTGTCTTTCCACAGCCGGAAGGTCCCACAATGATGCAGCGAATGGAAGATGGAAACAGTGAACCATGACGTTGTTCACGTGATGTGGGACAGAGATGGGAAACCATGTCCCCCACGGGGAATGACTCTTGCTGCTTTATAATCTTCATTTCAACTAAGGCTTAGACAGGCTAGCAGGCTGTCTTTATACAGGATACCGAGCCTTGTCATAGAAACAGTAGACTGGTACTACAGGTTGACGATGGATGTCTTTGGACGTGCGTTGATGGCCAAAGCTAGGTCTGTCCCCATACATGATCCTAAACAAGAAACAGATCCTGCTAATAAACACTATGTGGATAGGTCAGTAGTACCACGCACAAAACAGGGAGATCATGACTTTAAGGGAAAGCGGTTAACCCATGTAAAACATCCTCAAGTGTCTACAGACGTTACTACGAAAAAGTATGTGGGTAACAAGGTGTATGAGTTTTATGACAAAGTGCCCCAGCTTACGGTGAATGGCTATAGCGCTAATCACCATCGGATTATTCACGTGGAAGACCCGCAAGACGAAGACGATGTTTGTACCAAGCGTTACGTGACCCATGAAATGAAAAGGCTTTATAAATTTATCCCATCTGTATTTTTAGTGTATATGACAAATGAAAAACCTTTGAATGACAGAAACCATTTACCGTTAGTCCATGATCAGCACTTGACCTATGTGCTTGCTTCGGGTTTAAGCCACTATCGATTACACTATGATGGAACCATTCACATCAAATATGCCATACCGGATGAGAACCATTTACAAATAAAGATAAATGGTCATAGGATGTTGGTCCATATGCATGAAATGGTCAATGCTGGTGACGAATTATCCTTTCACCTCATGTTGACATGGGATGAAAAGCAAGCGGGAAAAACCATAAACGATTTCCCACTTTATGTGGAATTGGAATATACAGCCATGAAATAACCATCTAACGTTAGTTGTGATTTAAACTTTCTTGTGAAAGGTTGTTGGTCATTATCATCATGGTGAAACAAAGGTATGCGGTGAGAAAGACTAAAAAAGGACTTTGTCCTTGGCAAAGCCTGGGCTTAAGACATTCGTGGACAAGCCCTTGCGAAAGAAAAAAAGAAAAAATAATGTATTGACCATAAGGAAAGCCTTTCGAGCAGCACAGAGACATGTTATTCCAAAACGTTGGCGACAGGTTTCAAACCAAGGGCGAGTGATTCCCGTCCCCAAACGAGCGGGATTTTTACCTGCATTATTTGCCGGTCTGGCTGCTCTAGATTCACTTTTGGGCGGTGCCAGTGCAGTGGCGAAAACCATTAAAGCCGCGCAGCAGGGCAAGCAACAACTCAAAGAAAGTCAGCGACACAATGAAACGATGGAAGCGATTGCCATGGGGGCTAGAAATGCCAATTTAAAGCCAGCCTCTTATCAACAAGGATTTGGGATTTCACCATTTCGAAATATAAAAAAAAATAACCTCAGCCATAGCAAGACATGCCCTGACGCATCAACAAGTGGAAAGCTATGCTAAACAACTAAAGCTTTCTCATTTTCGAGGTGTGTTTATGCGAAACCAATTACCCCCACGACCCTGGAAACAGGAATGTGCTGTTGTCAATTTGGATGATCACCGAGGACCAGGGACGCATTATGTAGCTTATGTCAAAGAGGGATCCACTGTATGGTACTTTGACAGTTTTGGGAATTTGCCCCCGCCCATGGAACTAGTGACCTATTTTGGAAGCAGGATCAAGATATATTATAATGTGAAACGTGAGCAAACGTTTAACAGCCAACAGTGTGGACGTTTGTGTTTAATTTTTTTATATAAGACACAGCATAAGCAAAAACGTCACCAGTATGTCGGCAGAAAGTAAAACGTTTACACTGCATGGACGTGGACCTGAAGTCAGCCTAGACTTTTACCCGCCTATCGAGTTGAGTGAAAAACCCTATGGTTTAGGACTTGTTTCTCTTGAAACGTACAATCGAATATACAACATACGTGAAAATGTGAACAACAAGTTTTACTATGATGATTCTGTGCTCACCTTGAACTCTGGTGGATACACGATCGATGATATTTATGAACACATTTATGTGGTGTTGATCAATCAATATGGTTTAAAGTCATTTCTCGACGGAACGCACAAGTTTGAACTTGTAGGAAATACCAACACTCATCGCTGCAGTATTTTCTCCTCATTCAACATTGACTTTAAAACACGCCCCGATTCCATTGGCCCATTACTAGGATTTAAACCACGTGTGTTGGAGCCCAACAAAAAACATGAATCGGACCATGAAGTGAAATTCTTTGAGGACCATCATGTGTCGGTGACGTGTAATATTATTAGCCAAGTGTACACCAATCAAGAACCATCGCATTCGCTTTATGACTTTATTGTGACATCGCCCAATGGGTATATTATTCGTGAAAACCCTCCAGTGGTGCTTTTTCATTCTGTGGCTGTCGATAGTATTAGTAATATAACATTAAGACTGATCAATAGAGATCAACAACTCATTGATCTAGATTCTACCACACCAGTGACTTACAAGTTGGTGCTAAAGCCACTATGAAATTTGTGTATAAAGCAACAACACCGTCTAGGAATAGTGTTAGTTGTTTGCCACGTGAATACACGTTAACATCTCAAGGCAAGCAGATTTTACAGCATTTGGGTTACCACGTCAACCCTCATAATGAATTCTATCCTAGAGATAGCGAACCACATCGAGGAGCAACCAGGAGTGGTAAGAATTGATCTCCATTCCTATCAAGCTCAAACACCTGGACTCAATAACAACGATGAAATTCAATTTGTTATCAACAACCAAGATATTTACACCCTACCGCATGAAAGTGTCATTCAGATTGAAGGTCGGCTCACCAAAGCCGATGGCTCTACACCCACCACATCCAAGTTGGCCAACCATGGTTTGGCCTTTCTGTTTTCTGAAGTGCGGTATGTCATTAACGATATCGTGGTGGATAGCACTCCAAATGTGGGCATTTCCAGTGTCATGAAACTATACCCCTCTTATAGTGAGGACGAAGGTAAAACACTTTGCATGGCAGGTTGGTGTCCTGACTCGACCAATGACTGGATGGTACACACTGATGGAACCTTTACTGGATATTTACCTCTTAAACTGATTTTAGGCTTTGCCGAAGATCACCAACGCATTGTGGTCAACGAAAGGCAAGTGCTTTACCTAGTGAGAGACAGGAGTGATAATAATGCACTCAAGGGAGCCGACAATGCCCCCATCGATTCAAAAATTCAACTACAACGCTTGCTATGGAAAGTCCCCCATGTGACCCTTGAAGATAGCAAAAAACTGGACATACTCAAAATGGTAAAGAGAGATATGCCTCTACCCATGGAATTTAGAAGCTGGGCACTCCATGAGTATCCGCTATTGCCCACCACCAACACACACAGTTGGTCTGTAAAAACAGCTCGCTATACAGAGAGACCTCTCTACCTGATCGTGGGTTTTCAAACGAATCGCAAGTATCAACAAACCAAAGATGCCACGCAATTTGATCACCTGCAATTGAGAAATGCACGTCTTTTCCTCAACGGAGCCGTGTTTCCCTATGAAGGACTGGATTTGGATTTTTCAAAAAATAAGTTTGGCCCCCTGTACGACTTGTTTTCTAAATTTCGATGGTCGTATTATCAAAAAGAGAACGTCCCCATGCTACTACCCCAAGCGTTTAAGGCAAGAGCACCACTGATTGTTTTTGACTGTTCTTACCTGGAAGAGTCTGTCAAGCCATCCAATATCGACATTCGACTAGATTTTGAAACGCATGACAATGTACCAGCCAATACGATGGCCTACTGTTTGATTATTCATCACAAACAAGTCAACTATTATCCACTGTCCAACCAAGTGACGAGTGTATAAATAACCGCTCAACCCATGTCAAGCCGCTCAGTCATGTCTTGCTTTAAAACCTCAAGAGACGTTACATCCATGAATTTAAAGTCTGAGGAACAACGTTTTAAGACTTTTGCCACATGGCCAGTGCCTTTCATAAACCCTCAAGCCTTAGCGGCCGCTGGATTCTACTATTTAAAAACAAGAGATGAAGTGAAATGTGCCTTTTGTCCCATCATCATAGACCAATGGCAGGAGGGCGATGAACCCATGCAGGAACATCAGCGCTGGTCACCCACCTGCCCCTACCTGTGTAGAATGGAAGTGGGAAATATATCCTGTCATTCAAGCTATCCCTCACTTGTGTCTCTGGGTGATGAAAAGAAAACAAGTTACGATACGTGTGGACCGTATGGTGTCCATGGTGCTTCGGTGAGCAGCTCACCATCAAAAACGCCTAGTTTAGAGACATTGGGACATCATCGGTGTTATGGACGTTACAAACACAAGAGACTATATTGTTGTATCAGTTGCTATCGTCCTTATCCCAAAATGAGAAAAGCCTGTAAGTCGTGTTATGATAATAAAATGATGTAATTCTTAAATTCTTATTTTTGCATGTCCCTCTGTCCTACCCTAACCTCAATTTGAAACTAGCATGGAAGGTAAGCCCATGCCATGATCACACGTGATCGTCAGTCAGTCGTCAGTTGAACTTGGTCCAGGCAAGCGTCAACATGTTGCGCACACTCATTGTGGATTGCCAAGGGTTTAAAATTGGTGACAACAAATTTATATTTAAACAAGTGGCCATGATCGATTGTACCACGTTTTGGATATCGCAAGCTACGCATTTGCTCTTTAAACCACCCCATGCTTTTGATTTGTTGTGTGAAAAAGACCGTAAACAAACCCAGTGGATTGAAAATCATAGGCAACTAGACTGGAATCAGGGAACCATTTCCTATAAATATTTGGACGTGGTCATGAAAGCACACTTGTCCTCGGCCAATGTGGTATTTGTGAAAGGTAATGAAAAACGTCAATGGTTGCAACCATTTTTGGCGTCTTACTGTCAATGTATCGACCTCATGGAGTTGGGCTGCCCCTCCCTGCAAAATCACATGGATAGTTGTTCCTGTGGCAACATTACCCATACAGCCCTATCGCATGCGTGGCATCTCTTTCATTGGTTAACCACTCATGCCTGCTGGGAGTTGTTGAACAAAATTATAACTCAAGATTTACCTGTGAATGACGTCAGTGAGATTTCTACAAGCGACGTGTAAACATCTACAGCACGTGATACCATGGAGAAAGGCAATGCTACGGACAAAGCCATCGGCAAGTTCTTTGTGTGCAAAAAGAAACTAGACAGTTTTACCAAAGAGGAACTCTTTGCGCTGCCCAAGTCGTTCATTTATTATGTGGCCGCCAATGCAGTGAAAGAAATCTGGCAACATGTACCAAAATCATGGACTCAAGACCCTGTGTTGAGTGAATTGCAACCCTGTACGGATTACGATCACCATAAGCAAGTGGCCATGGCAAAAATACCGTCTATGCGTCAGTGTGCGACTTGCCAGCTAGTGAAACTGTATCACGGTCATAAAAGTCCATGTAAAGACTTTGTTGAATCATTCCACGAGTGTCATGGTGAGAAAAAGCAACAACAACAACAAACACAAACATCGTCCACAGAGGAGGAGGAAGACCAAACCTTTTTACCATCGATGGAAAAGGATATGCCAGACCTGTACTGGCAATGGCGTCATTGACAAAGTGATTCAATACTTACCTTTCGAAATCCATCTTCCAGGTTATCGTTTTTGCGGCCCTGGAACTCGTCTCGAAAAACGTTTACAACGTGGTGATGTACCCATTAATCTTTTGGATCAAGCATGCAAGGAACATGACCTTTCTTATCGCCATAGTCATCCTGGTTTAAGACATGTGGCAGATAAATTGTTATTGAAGAAAGCTAAACAACGTTTCACATCCAGTGATGCCTCAGTGGGTGAAAGGATGGCAGCCCTGATTGTCATGAGTGCTATGAAAGGAAAGTTGATGATGCATGGACATAAACATTGAGGAGTGAGGAATTGGGATGTGTTTGTATTCTATATTTCTTTTGTCAATTCACTATGACTATGAAATGAAAACAAAGGTTTGCCAGAGCACGATGTTTTGTGTTTTTATTATTTTTCAAAATTATGATATTGATGGCTGATTTCTCATTTTCATATTTCACACATTGTCATTTTGCCGATTTGCAATTTACAGTTTTTGAAAACGTTCGTTTTAAGTTTTGCGTTTTGATGATATGGATTTTGCAGTTTGTTGATGACACTTTTTAAACAATGTCCGTTTGAAGGTTTTTGAATTTTCAAATTTTACACATGGCCATTTCCAGTTTTTTTAATGTCCGTTTTAAGTTTTGCGTTTTTGGTGATATGGAAACATGGATTTTTCATTTTGCTGTTTTCACATTTTACATTTGGTGTATGTCGAAAGATGAGATTTCACAATGATGTTGATGCGAGTGCTTGTCCTTAATAATACTGCAATGTGCTGATGCGTGTTTGGAGAAACGTCGAGGTCTACGACTACTGCAGGTAAGACTGATTTTTACAAAAATAATGTCTATTGTCTGCCACATTTCAATGAAAAACAAAACTAATGACATAACAAAATGAGTATATAAGTGACCATTTACCCCCTCCCCACCCACCCACCCTACCTCACCGTGTGTGCTCTGGTCAACCATACACATCAGCTTTCTCTCTCCACTCATACATTCACACCTGTCTTTGGGAACAAACACAACCACTTTATTTATTCCCAAAAGCACATTCTCGACATGCACACTCCTCCCAAAAGAACTTTCTTAGTTTATCATTTACATTACGAAAAAATAATTAAATACTAGTTATTAACGTTACTAAAAATCTTACTTATTTCATATTTACAATAAAAAAACTTTGTACAGCGTTAAAAGAATCACACTATTTACCAATCAAAAAATGTAAAAAAATAAAATTGCACACAACTTTTTTAAAGAGCAAAAGGTCCAAGTGGGTTGCCACTATTTACAAAATCTACTATTTACAATGACAAAAAAAAACAATATTTACAAAATACTAAATCTACAAGTTACATAAAGCTATGCCCAATAAACGATTAAACAATGAAATCACACCTCCTCCTCCTTGTGATCATAACCCCAGGGCAGGTTAGTGAGCAGGTCATCAGCCCACACACGCTTGTTATCCATGGAGGCGAGGGTGCGTTTTCTCTGTTCCACAAGATACAAATGATGGTTGCTGGATTGTATTCTGCACTGTGTATGAGACATAGCTTTGCCAGTGCGTAAAACCGCTAGATAGTCATCAACACGTAGCGATTTTACCACTGCCCTACCTACACCTTTTGCTCTTTTGGCTTCCTTACAGTCGAGTGTGCGATAAGCATACATTTTTGAAGCCAAACCTACGAATTCCGTCATAATGGAATCACCGCATTCATCTTTTAAAACGCCCATTTTCTTCTTGTATCTTATAGGCAGCTGAAACACGTTGTCAGCACTATAGCAAGAGGTGTCGAACCAGTCACTATGTTGCCTCATGACGTCATAGGGGTTGCAGTGGCGAATGTGGTAAATGAATGAGTCCGTATCCATATACAAAAGAGAAACGTCCTCAAAATGGCGTTTGGCAAACTCATAGTGAAATCGATACATGACCGATTTAGAAAAGTCTAAAATGACTTGACCCAAGTAAATGGGTTTATCCATGGTCACGCTGGTCTTACTCAATTCAATAGTAGCCAAATCCTCATCGATAATTTTGATCGATTTGAAATTTGGCTTGGCAATGTACCGCCGGGCACCCCACCGCCCCTCCCAGACATTCACCAATTTAATGTCACGGTATTTGCGGACATTCTCCATAGACTTGCCATAGATGCAGTTGTTCATTAATTAAAAAAAATTAATTTCAAACTGCTGTGTTGCCATTTGTCGGTGCTCTGTGTTGAGTCGCATGTATGGCTCAAGCCATGCTTTTTGAGCAAAAGAAATACCCCTGTGGACTTTCTTCAACACCAAGCCTTGGGCGAGGCATTGCACCAACATTTGGATATGTAGCACATACCGATTTTTGTTGTAAAGTGTGCCCATGAGTTTTTCAATTTTCACTTTACTGTCAGGGGGGACCATTTGCTCAAGGCAGAATGGGAAATCGGCATGTTCATCATACAAGGATGAGGGATATTCAATATCCACTTCTAGCACATATCCACGGCCTGTTTCTTGGCTAGCCTTGATCACATCAAATTCTGACACTTGTTTGTCTGTCAGCCAAGCAAACTTCCCATAGGGCAAAGGCTGACTCATGGCGTAACCGTACAAATTATTCACGTCATAGTACATTAAGTACGATTCTGGTTTGTCTGGTGAATAATCAGGCATGTAGACATTGTTCGCTTCAGCATGGCGTTGGTTAAGCGACACAAAGCCGCCACGAATGCCCTTTTCAAAAAATAGAACCATGTCTACATCAGTGAGTAAATCCAATTCCACTTGAGTGTATTTCAAAGCGGCATCGAATGAGAGCCCAGGACTCGTATAATAGTGAGCCGGGTCAAAACCGTAAATGTGTTGACACAAGTTACGGAATTTTTCAAACACATCAGTGAGCAGCAATACATCCAGTTTTAGGTAATGCATAGCATATTCACTTAGCGTGTTCATGCCAAACACTCGCCAAACTTGACATGCATGTGCATAGTCTTAATCGGAAACGGTACTGCGTGTTAGTTTGGAGTAAAATTTCTCTTGTGGTGGGAGTTTTCTTTGCTTTAACACGTCCCAGCTGTTGCAGAAATCATACGGGAATATACCTTTCCGAATGCACAACTGAAATTGCTCAGGATCATTAAAATGCATTCTAGTATTTTTTAATTCCTCCTCATTCAAGCCATTCACAAGGCTGTCTAGCGAGGATGCCATAAACTTAAAGGAATCCAAAAATCGAATGCTTAAGTCGCCCAACCACCCTGTCAGGGCCGTAAAACGTTCATGGTTTTGGGGAATAATGGTAAACGAGCCCTTGTTGACATGGCCCAATTCACGAATCAAAAACTGAATGTCATAATTCGCCAGATTGTGGAAAAAGACACCGATGAAACGAGGAGCTGGAAAGTTTAAAATGCATTTGCTGTGCGCAGCACCACGAAACTCCCCTGTAAAATGCGAGTGGTCTCTGACTTTTTCCTCTCTATTTAAAATAGGCTTTTCGCAAATATGGCATGTCGTGGCATGCTCATACTGCTGCTGCTGTTCTGGAGATAGGCTCATGGGTACTGGGTGGTCCAGTTATTCCTGTACATCATGAGCCAACTTGACAAGTTCATCCAAGAACCATTTGGCACAATCTGGCCCCTCGAGGTATTTGTAAACGGATTGTGTGGGGTCATAAGCACACACCACATTAAATCCAATGGCAAAGGGTTCATGTTTTTGAATGGGTGTGGTTGAGCTGATGGTGGGATCTGGTTCACATCCCGCCATGGGTGTGGTGAGTGCTTCGAAATCTGCATATACCACATAGGGAACAGTGTCACGCTTATGAATGTCCTTGAACTTTAACACAGCCTTGTCCCCTTGTGGCAATATCAGTCTCACCGCTTCCTGAGAAACACAATCTACCCTATGACGTTCCAAAAGCGTAGGGGTTTTAAAATATTGCAAGCATCGATCACAAATATATTTTACACCAGCGTGCTTAGATACTTGTCTGCTTAGCAATCTACTTAGGCTCTTAATAAGGCAATAGTGATTCACCTCTCCTACAGATAAATATAAAAGATGAATGTGATGTCGTTTTGGTTCTTTTGTGGCATAAAGAGCACCCACAATCTCATTACCATCAAGGCCAAACACCATGAACGAAAAGTCCTGGTTGTCTTGTTCAAACCTATGGATCTCGGTTAAGTCCATAGCGAACGTCACTCGAGTTAAATTTAAAGTTTGTTTCAATTCATCAAACTTGGCCTTGTACTTTCCTGGTCTGTAACAATGCTGTTGTACTGGCTGCAAACACGCAGCCACAGACCACAGAAAGCAATCATTGTCATGGTTCTCAATATTCACCACTGCCTTTTTCGAGGCTATAGCTGGCGGTGTTTTAATATAGCTAGACCCAGCATTCAACGGGTTCAAATGACAAATGTTGATTTGTAAATGATGAATTTTGTTTAACGCTAAACCACTCGGTCCTTGTTGCAGTTTATCAAATTTTGATAGCAAGGCATTCACCACGTGGGTTTCATACCACTGTTCCAAATTATGGGCTATGAATAGCTCTTGCATTTTACTGCAAATATAAAATGTCTTTTTATGCTCCACGTCCTTTTTATATATGAAATCGCACACCAGTTCTGTATTCACCTTTAAAGCCGTATGCAACCTTTGTGCTGTACAAATTTCAATTTTGAAAATTTCAAAACAAGATTCTAAAAATTATTTGGGAATCAAACTTTTTCTAACATTGACTACGCGACCAGAGCACAAACGTGATTTGAAACAACTGTTTAGAGGTTCCCAAGTTAACGTATCCGCAGAAGTAAAATACATTATTTTGAAAGAACACTCTCACCTGAGTTTTCAGCTGTAGACGGCTTGACAATGGTCACAAACACACACGTTCCTGGTTATTAACAGAGGTCAAGCGTTTTCCAACACTCTAAAAAGAAATAAAATAAACCACCATAAGTATATCCATTCCATATAGTTTATGCATTTCATAAACAAAACAAAATCAAACAGGTTATTTATTAAAAAAAACAAATCTCACCTTCACGTGTAATGCTTTGCTATATTCCCGTCTCGTGGGCTAGTGTGGAAATGATTTCCATTTCTAGTTGTCCGTTTTTTCTCTTTCTTTAATATCGTTCTCACAGACACACGACAGGTATGCTATACCGGTTATCTGCAAACAAATAAATAAATAAAATCATTAATTACCTAATCAATAAATAATTGCATGTATTTATATAAAATCAATAAATATATAAATGAATAAATATATATCTACCCCACAACAAGGTTAAATATTTTCCACCAACACCAAAACTGGTAAACAAGACCAGGGGTTTCATGCAACGCAATGTGTTCAAAGGTAGTCACCTAAGTGAGCGTGGAAATGATAACGACATGTCTTTATATATGCTACGTTGCATGTATAATCTTTTTTTTCCCACGCTTTGAACATTCTCTTATCAGGCACGTGGACAGCTAACGTCCAAGGTGAACACCTGTGGCAGATCAAATTTCACCTGATCTTGCATTTTGTCACGTACGAAGCAAGACAGAATGTAACTTGTTAACAGTTATCGCGCACGTGGACAGCTAACACCCAAGCGAACACCTGTGGAAGATCAAATTTCACATGGACTTGCATTTTGTCACGTACGAAGCAAGACAGGATGTCACTGGTTTAGCGTGCCTGTGGTTTCACACATGTGTTCACATGCCTTTCGCTCTTCCCTGCCACCACAATGGTCAGATTATTTCACCTTGAAGCATCATTGCCATTTTTCCATTGCAGTTGTTGTCAAGTCAGATCAACGCCTTCCAATAAGCTCAAATGACATTCACTTCCTGCTCCTCGGCAAGTTTGTTTTCTGTGCTCGCTTCGACCAACATAGAACCAAGTTCTCATCACCGTTTACACGTCAAAGGTAAAATATCAGAAAAACGCACCCTCGCTCTGCCATACAACGACCCGCCGAAATAGCGATTGTTCTATTAAGCATGGTCCTTGTGGTTAGCGACAGGTTCGTTGAAACACACACACACCCAGCCGTATCGTCTCTCTCAACCACCACGCTTCATGGACATTATAAACAGGTAAAGAAAAAGAAAACGTTATTTCAACATGTATGGCGTTAGGCCCTTTGTGAATTATCTTTTTGGAAAAAATATCTACCACATTTGAAAGGGGGCGTTAGCCCGAGTCCTAGGACACCTCGTACACGTCTATAGCGTTATTGGTTCGTGAGATATCGGCAAAAATCACAAAAAACACGTTTTTACCCCAAAATCGAGTTTCCCAATTTTTTTAAAATTAAAATGAGTAGTCCATAGCAAAGAGGACATCACCCCGAGTACTTGGACCTGTCGAACACACCTCTAGCATGATTGGTTCGCGAGATATAGCAAAAAGTTCAAAATCATGGTTTTCCCCCCAAAAAACCGTGTTTCCAGCATTTCACCTTTTCGACATCTACATTTCCGTAAAGAGCGCAACGAGACGAAAAAAACGAATCCAAGCACGCCTTCCTAGCATGACTCCATCCATTCCAAGGTCGCAGGGGCTCACCACTTGCTTTTGGAAGCAGCTCTCTCCTACCCCACTACTACAGGTTTTCATTCTAGAGACTTGAAATTTATTTTGGGGGTAGAAGGGGTAGGGACCATTGATTTACGTCAAACAATTTTTTTTGTAAACTTCCTAGTTTCCAAAATATAGGATTTTCAAAATTCGAGTGTTTTCAAAAAAACATAAAAAGTATTTTTTTTTTAATATAGGTCATAAAGGCCATTCGTTTGAGCCATGGCACAACGTTCTATCATGTTTGGTTTTCAAACTATCGCCTAGTTTCGAAAACGAAAAAAATCAAAAAAAAATTCAAAAATATAACGAGTAGTCCATAGCAAAGAGGACGTCAGCCCGAGTCCAACGACACCTCATTTGTCAAAATCAGACCATGCGTTCGAGATATATTTAACATGGCTGAGGCTTAGTAGTGGGGCAAGGAGGGTTCTGGAGTGGCCTAGAAGCACCACTACTCCACTACTCACCATCTTTTCCATTTGGGTTCAGAAGTTCTTCAAAATATTCTTTCCACATTTTCTTCAGTTCTTCCCTATTTTCTATCTCTTGTCCCCTTTTGTTCACCATTCTAACATAATCCGTAGGATCCTTCCGCCTCTTATTTTTTACCATCCCATACAGGACCTTTTTTGTACCTTCACTATCCTCCATCATCTTTGTCCACTCTTCCATCCACTTTCTTCTCTCCTCAGCCACTACTCTCTTCGCCTCCTTCTTTCTTTCCTGGTACTCTTCCCTTGTCTCTAACGTCCTATTTTGATACCACCTCCTAAAGGCTCTATTCTTTCCCTGACTATATCTTTTGTCTTCTCATTCCACCATGGTGTTTCCTTCCACCTCTTCTTACTATTTGTCCTCCCACATACTGCTTCTGCTGCACCTACTAGTGTCTTCTTAAATCTAGCCCATTCCTCTTCCACCCCTCTTTCTTCATCTGTTGGAATTCCTTCCTTTCACCATTTTGAGGTACTCGACCCTTCTATCCCCTTCTTTCAGTTTCCATATCCTTATACGTCTTTCCTGGTTCTCAGTCCCTTTCTTCTCCTTACTCCCTCTCAGGTTCATTACCAGCAATCGATGGTCGCTATCCAGGTTCTCCGATGGTATAACCTTGATGTCCGTGATGTTCTTATTTAGTTCTTTCTTATACAGTATATAGTCGACCACCGACTTCCTGGTCAAGTCATCACTGTACCATGTGATTTTGTGGCTCTCTCTTTTCTTAAACCAGGAGTTCCCAACTAGCAGGCTGTTCCTCTGGCAGAAGTCCAACAGTCTCTTTCCTTCCTCATTTCTTCCGCCCCAACCCTCTGGTCCTACAACACTCTCATAACCTTGTCTTTCTCTTCCTACATGGGCATTGAGATCCCCCATAACAATCACATTTCTTCCTACCAGCTGCTTATGCAATTCCTCTTCAAACTCCTCCTTCTCTTCAGAGGCGCAGCCTACTTGTGGAACATACACTTGCACTATTTCGACGGTCTCTCCCCTCAGTGCTACTTTCACTTTCATCATCCTATCACTTATTCTCCTCACTTCTTCTTTTAAACCATCTCGTACTACTACTCCCAATCCATTCCTCTTTCCCTCTTCGTTCCCACTCCAGTACAGTCTATAGCCTTTTCTCAGTTCTTTCCTTCCTTCCCCTTTCCACTTTGTTTCTGCCAATCCCAATAAAACCAACTTCCTTATTTCCATCATATCCACTATCTCCTCCACCTTCCCCGTCAGCGTTCTTAGGTTTAAAGTTCCAAATCTTAGTCCGTGTGTACAGCTGTGTCGTCGTCTATTAAATCCATCATGTCCGAGGCTCGTTCCATTTTTGAAAGCATTTGGTTTCATCCCCTACTGGCTTGCTGGGCCTATCGTAGCTTCACCAGAGCCCCGTTAGCCGTCACTTTTCAGGGTTCCTGTAGGACCTTCACAGCTACCGTAACGGTCCCGGGGCACACGAAGTCCCCACTGAACTTCGCCCCTACAGGCAATCCCCTACTTTGTGCCGTTGCCCGTCTCCCACGACGTGGACGAGGGGTTGGACTTATGGGAGACACATTAAACCATCATGAACAGTGTTAAATGATAATTAAGAACGATTGAATATAATTACAGCCGAGTTCTTAAGTTATTAATGAAGAGTTTGATCAATTAATATAAGCAACCAATCAGAGCCATGGATTGAAAAGGACGCGGTTTTTGGAAAAGAGACGCGGAGAAAAGACGAGGGGAAGCGAGGCTCTTATCAACCACGACTTCGAAGTAGAAGGACGTTACAACGAACTAGTCTCCAAGTTGAACGAAAGAGATAGAATTATTCATCGAAGGCACTCAGTAATGTGCATGTAATATTAACATAGTTATTCAGCGAGGAAACAATTTTAAATTTATACGATAAAGCTACAGCTTCAAGATGATAAAAATTCAAAAGTTGAGGGAGGAGTTTCATGAAGATTGTACAGGCGTCGTGATGAACGCTTAAACAATTATGGGAACAATGCTATGATGGCATCAAGAACATCCGAAATGACTTAACATCAACATCTCGGGGGAGATTAACATCTCATCTCTCCCGTAATAGAAAGTCTACAATCATCAGTCATTTTTCCATCTCAAATGACGATCTACAGGGAACTATGGGGGAAGAAGACTGCAAGTTATTCATGTACGAGGGCGACCAGGGAATTACCCGGTGCCGATAAGAGAAAGGGCTATCCCATCTCAATCAGAAGAGTCATCGGCGGAAGGAGGAGACAGCACGATGATGATCGATTTCGAATCCCAGTACCTGACCGCACGAGATATTCGGAGGGAGAATTGGACAAGAATGCTGACCACCACGCAGTCTTAAGCCGCTAGAAACATTCCGTTTCTAATGGGTAACCAAAGGGAGTCCACTTCATGTCAACTGTAACCCAGCACAAGGTAGTCCAAGGACCAACGTTAAATATCTCACTATGTAGAATTGTAGATCTTGAATATCCGACAACAATATTGTTGAATACCATTTTTCTATATTGTTTATTAGTTTATTGCAGTTTTCATTGTTTTATTCGTAAAAACATCATGCGGATGTTTGATAGTATTTTTCGACGACTTTGGAATTTTAGGGATTTTTCATTTCGATTTTTCGATTTTTGCGGTATTCGAAATTTGAAGGGAGTTTTTATAGTTTAATTCAGATTTTATACTTTAGCTCAGAATTTTATAGTTTATTCAGAATAGTTATTGTAAAGTTCAAACGTGTATTAAATCGAACGATATCTATTTTTAGCCTATTTTCAATTTTGAAAAAATAGGCTTATGAGATCACCTTTTGTCCGTGTGTGTGTGCGTGCGTGTGTGTGTGTGTGTGTGTGAGGTGTGTGTGTGTGCCCCCTAATAAATTCTAAACGGCTGGAGCGATTTCAATGAAACTCAGTAAGCAGTATTCCCGGCGACCCCGACCGAGCCCTTCAAATTTGTTTACGTCTCACCAATCCAACATGGCGGCTGTGCGAAATATTACAACAGCATTCAATATCTCCGAAACTATTACCGATATCACCCTGGATTTTTTTACGGTGATAAAGGAAACTACTAGAAGTTCACCTATGTGACTCTTGAAGTACTGGTAACTACAAAACCAACATGGCGGCCAAGCAAAATTGCGACGTTAAATCTAATTTATTTCAATTGTTTACATAACCTCAATATGGCGGCTGTGCAAATTTTTAAATTAGGTTTTTATTTCTTGTGTCGTAATCATGCGATCGAAGTGAGAGTTTGAATAATGAACCTACGCAATAATTTTCCTTTAATGGTACATGACTCTATGGCCTATACATTTAACAATCCAACATGGTGACCATCCGAAATATTTAGACGGCTCTGAATATCTACGAATCTATTATAGCAATCAAACTGAAGAGTTTTATGTTCATAGGGGCTATGAACATAAGTTCACCTATAGGACTTTCAATAACCTGGTGATCACAAATCCAACATGGCGGCGACGCGAATTATAAATATTCACATGGACGTTTCTCGCAATTTAACCATCTGAGTGCAGTGAAACTTGGTACAGTAAATCCTTATACGAATGTTAATCCACTGGCATCTAATGTATTTCAATTGTTTCCATAACCACAAGATGGCAGCTGTGCGAAATTTTAAAATCTCGTTGTTACTTCTTGTGTCCTAATCATGCGATTGAAGTTTGAATGCTACACGTACACAATAATCTTCATGTAACAGTACATAACTCTAGGACCTACATAATTATATAAAGTCCAACATGGCGACCATCCGAAATATTTAGTCGTTTCTCAATATCTACGAATCTATTACAGCAATCAAACTGAAATGTTGTATGTGGATAGTGGCAATTAACATAAGTAGGATATATGAAAATAGGCTGTATAGTTCTTCACGGAACTACTTGTTTATTAATAAATGTAATAGTAGAAATGTTTTCCAAGTATGTGAAAGGAAGTATATGTCAAAGAATGTAATTACGAAAGATCTACTGTAGAGATCTAGAGAAAGTCACGAACTGAGAAATAATGAAACGAATTTAGTGAAGAAAGCTTGTAAGTAGTGGTTTTTTGAAAATATTAGAATTTGTTGAACAGACAGTAAAGAAAGAATTTGTGAAGCATTATAATATGGAATTAACAGATGCGAACGAGAGCATATTTTGAATTAAGAAATAACGTAATGATGAAATGGAAGAAATGTTACAGTTTGTTGAAAGTATTTTGAGAAATGTGAGTGATGTAAAAGATTTTATTACCTATTAAATTGAGGCAGGGAGAGAACCAGTATTTTTATTATATGTTCATTAAGATTGTGATGACTGAAAGAAGAGTTTATTATTGGAAAGTGTAGAGAAAGAAATGTTATGGAAATTTGCGAAGTATCTCGATGAATGAGATTTATTATTCCCGTTGTAGACGGAGGTATTTGTTGTGAGACAATGAGCCAGTGTGTAGCCATTGATCTATTTTTGAGGAAATGTCTGTAGGGACAGACGCATGTATTTCATGAAAGTAAGAAGTTGTAAGTGAATTGTTACGGAAGTTTAGTAATTGTAGATGTTATTGAAATAGTCTCAATACAGTTGAAACTCCTTGAAATTCACAGGACAGCGGATCCTGGATGAAGTTAAATCTGATAGAAATTATAGGGTTTAATGGATCTTTGTTGAAGCTGAGAGTAAACTGAGATCTATTAAATGGTCTTTATCCTAATGTTTGTCATTTATGGTAATTATTCAACGAGTGGAAATGTGTATTTTTATTAAGTATTTTTATTACATGAACAGATAAGTTGTAGGAGGTTTTTGATCTAGACTCTACTTAATTGTATGGATTATGGAATCCCAGATGTTAATGTAAAACACGAATAAGACTAAGTAGAGTGATGTAATATTTTTCTGAAGCCCGTTGAGATTTAGAAGTAATGTGGAAGGACAGTTACATGTTGTATTGTCGGGATAAAGGAACGAACGTGTTGTAAATATTTTATTTCTAAGTAAGTAATGACGAACTACGACGTGATTATTTTCATTGTATAGAATGTTATATTAAATGTATTTCAGATAAATTCGTAAAAAAATTAGGAGTGTTTTATATTTTAAATTTAAACCTTAAAACATTGTGTAGAGATTTTGCGCTTCATAGAGGAAGAAATATTAATATTAGGGTGCGGGAGATGAATCGTATAGAGTAATGATTAGTATTTGTAATGACGGAGATCTACGTCATGGGTATCGTCATTTATTTTTGGGATTATTTAAATTTTTCACTTATAACATTTTTCTTGTTATAAACTCCCGTCACCTAAGGAACAGCAGTTGTTCGCTGTATAGAAGATTATTTAAGCTTACACGTAACAATTTTTACGGTTTCTTAGCGAAACAATTTGTACTTGTATATGGATAAATGACACTTAGTCATATATTTTATTTCGTGGTTTATTTTCGAGAGCATTTAATCAAAGCTCGGTGACACGAGATGTGTATTGTCTTTTTTAATAAATAGACGGATTCGTGTTGATGATTTCCTGATTGTTTTATAGGAAACTGGCATTATACTTGTAGTTAAATGGTAGAGGAATGTGCTGTAGGGTGGAAGTTCCCGAGGGACCTAATCCATATCCTTACGCCCGAGATTTTTATACAGTTATTTATTTTTTATCCTAAGTAGTTAGATGACCCTACTGTTCTGTAGTTAGATACTGCAGCACATTCCGTTTGAGAAAATACCTGTCCCTTATTCTGAGTGTTTTCGCCAAGTGGCACCATGTCGTTTTTAGCCGGGGCGTCAAGATGCTACAATCCCAGTTTATTTCCAGCCGGAGGATATTGGTGGATCATCCAGATATAAGGGTACAATACCATTATTATCATTTGTCAATTCACTCATTACTAACATGTTTAAAATCGCCATGAGGGATTTTCGAAATATTCGCCTTGATTTGTTCGTCATAGGAAAATATCGGAAAAAACGACCCCCGCCTTGCTGCCCCCTCGAAATAGACATTTCCTGTATTCACCATGGCCGGTGATAGCCTCGTTGCAACACACGCCAATCGCTATCACCTCTCTGTCTTCGAACATGTTTCATTAAAAAAAAACAGGTAAAACAGTTTTAAAATGCATAGTTTTTGTCCTTTAGACTTGAAATTTATTTTCGTGGTAGAGTGGATAAAAACCATTCATTTATACCAAACAAACTTTTTTGTGGAATTCCTAGTTTCCAAAATAGTGACGATTTTTCAAAATTCATTTTCTTTTGTCCTGCAGGTTTGAAAATTGGTTTCTACCTAGAACGTCAAACTAACGTTTTCCTAAAATTCACCGTTTCAAAAATAATTACACATTAATAAACAAACATTTTTAAAAATATCAACACGCATTCTTAGCAAAGAGGACGTCATCCCAATGCCAACAACACCTCATTCGTTAAAATCCGATCATGTGATCGCGAATTATCGCCAGTGTTCGCGAGAAAGTAGGCTATCAATTTTTTTCTACACACTTGAAACTTGCTTTATACCTAGAGGTGCTAGGGTCCTTTCATTAACGTCAAACAAACGTTTTTCTAAAACTCACCGTTTCCAAAAAAGCACCAATTTCAAAAACAACATTTTCAAAAAAAAAACATTTAAAAATACCAACACACATTCTTAGCAAAGAGAACGTCACCCCAACGCCAACAACACCTCGTTCGTTAAAATCCGATCATGCGTTCGGGAGATATCGACAAAGTTCGTATGAAAGTACTGTAGAAGAGTAAGCAGAAGCCCTCACCTCACTACAAAACACAAATTGTTGTCCTAGAGACTTGAAATTTATTTTGGTGGTAGAGGGGATAGGGTCCTTTCATTTATGTCGAACATTTTTTTTGTAAAATTCCTAGTTTCCAAAATAAAGGAATTTCAAAATGGGATTCTTTTCAAAAATCCCATGAAATATTTAAAAATGTTATAAAAATAAAGGACATAGAGACCTTTTTTTTGAATCAAGGAAAAACGTTCTATCATGTTTGGTTTTCAAACTATGGCATACTTTCAAAAACAAATTTTTTCAAATTTAAAAATAATATAAAAAGTGGTCTATAGCAAAGCCCCCGTCAGCTTGAGTTCAACGACACCTCATATGTTAAAATCCGATTATTGGTTCGCGAGCTATTAATTATTCAACATGAACCCCACCCGAGCAACGCCGGGTGGCTTTAAACTCTCATTGCTCCCCTACTCGTAGCCTTCTCGATTGGTGTCGGTATGGTTAGATGTTTGAACCATCCGATCCACAGACGTTAGTTTTACATCGCGAGTCTCTCCTCGGTGTCTGACATTAGCAAATTGTTCATTGCTACAGTGAAGCCTGAGCAATAATCTATCGCAGTCAACGAATGTACTTGCCCCTGAGGCGATCATGATTTTTTGCACATCCATAGGGTACTGCCTCCTTATGGTCTGTACAAGTTCTGCTTCAGCTAACGGGTGTTGTAGGCATTGTAGCTTCGCGAGTTTTGATTCGAAGTACGATGCATACCTGGATGGGAGTTTCCCAGCGAATCGTTTGATGTACAACTCTGCACGTATACCCTGCTGTGTCTCCAGTTATTTATTTATTTATTGGTGCCTTTATTGTGGTGAAGTAAGGGCTCTAGGCCCTCTCTTACACCTAACCAAACACAGTGCAACTTACATGAATACTCACATATAATATTCTTAACCTACCAAACTTAAATACTAGGAAAACTTAAGTACTAGAATTAAATTAAATTGGCGACTGCGTGTTATTAACTGAGCTATACAATTTAAATTACATACCTTTTTAACAAAATTTTACTATGGTCATTCACTCACACTTTCATACACAAATTGTTCTAGTTGGCCAACGAATTCACGAGGAAATCTTTTCATGCACGTTTGAAAGTTTCTAGGGATGTACAATTTCTAACGTCACGAGGGAAATTATTCCAAATTCTAGCTCCCGACACGAGGAAAGGGTTACTGAAGGCGGATGAATTATGTAGAGGAATTGCAATTATGGATCCAGATCGCGTGTGACGATCATGAAAGGAAGAAAGAAAACGAAAATTACAAGAGAGATAGTGAGGTGTACTTTAATTGAGAAGTCGATATGTGAGGGTACATACTGTATGTGCAGGTTTCTTTGTTGTTCTACTTTTAACCAGGAAAGTAGATCATAAAGAGGAGACACTTGTGAGGAAAACTTTAAGGAGAAAATAAACCTAATGCAGGAATTTAAAGCTCTCTGAAGCTTCTTGTTTTGTTCTCCGGTAGCATCTACAACTAAAACATCACAGTAGTTAAATATAGGGAATTTCAAGGTTTGGACGAGCCTTATTTTCAAGTTACGAGGTAGAACGGACTGGTAAATCTTAAGTGGATGAAGTGACAAGTAAACTTTCCTGCATGTATTAGTAACGTGTCCATCCCAATTCAATGTTTCATTTAGTATGGCTCCAAGACTTTTTACCGATTAAGAGAACGGGATAGCAACACTATTAAGTTGAATTAAGGAAAGTGGTCTACTGTGTAAATGAGAAAGCAATATAGTCAGTCCTACTACGACAGCTTGTGCTTTAATTGAGTTGATAGCAAGAGCATTTTCAGTTGCATAGTGGCTGATCCTCTTTAGATTTAGATTCATACTAGCAGAAGTACTATTCTTCGAACGGTATTCGGTATTAATAACCAGACGTTATAAATTGAGATACTGTTGCAATGGTTCTGGGCTTGGAACCTGTTTGTAGACAAAGTAAAATGATTAGTTAAAATGTTCTCTCAAACTAAATTTACCTGACGTGTTCTTCCTGACGTAAAAATAAAATTGAAAACCTTGTAGACGAATCGCAATACACGTCACATATAAACTGACCCTCACCGTTGTGTCAAGTCCCCAACCACAGGAAGACCCCTTTCATAAATTATAAAGGCGCATGAAAATTCAAGTTCTTTAGCCTCCAATGACCCAAATTCCTAAAAGCAGCAAAATATATTATTTCAAATCAGGAGTTTTTGAAAATAATGCTGTTGTTTGGAGATATAATAGACCTTCTATACGACTTATCGCACGTGTAAGTCGTGCGAAAAAATCTCGGGTACTCCTCGAATCCCTTAAGCGCAATGATGAATTTTACAGTTTTTGTTGGTTCCGTGATAACCTTCTAGCCATTTGCAAACTTTCACAGAAATTTAATAAATGGAGTGGCATTACTTCTTGCAGAAATAGAAGGAAAGTTGGATGTCACCTCTTGAGATACTGGTGTCATGGTTACTGGCTTGCATTCCTTCATTACTTTATTAAATGAAATTAGTTTTCTGGGAATATCTAAGAAACTGTTGGTATTAGAGCATTAAAATCTAGTTTTCCAGGACCCTTTACGGCTCTTTACGGGCCCCGAGGTTTGTTTCTGACACCAAGGGGTTAAAATGAACTTTGTCTCGTCGTTGTACGCCATGATATAATAATAATAATAAGTTTATTATATAACAATATAGGGATAGGGATATAATAGACCTTCTGTACCATACCCGCACGGGTAAATCGCGTGAAAAATTTCTAGAGTACACATTGACCCCCCTTAAGCGCATTATATGTATTGATGAATTTTACACCTTAATTTGGATCCGTTATAACCATATCTCTCTCTCTCTCTCTCTATTCGTTTAGCCGATTCCGACTCTCCGTGACCCCATGTACTAAACTACGCCAATTTCTTCTGTCCTGCACTGCCTCCCGAAGATTTTCCAAGCTGGAATTTAGTGCTTCTGTGATGCCATCCATCCATCTCATTCTTTGCCTCCCTCTTCTTCTTGTGCCTTCTATCTTCCCCAGCATTAAGGTCTTCTCTAATGAATCATGTCTTCTCATGATGTGTCCAAAGTAGCCCAGTTTTTGTTTCAGGATTAAGCCCTCCAAGGGACACACTGGTTTAATTTGCTGTAAAACTGACTTATTGGCTCTCTTCGCAGTCCATGGAACTCTAAGAACTTTCCTCCAACACCATAATTCAATGGAATCTATTCTAAGGCGTTCAGCTTTTGTTATGGTCCAGGTCTTACATCCGTACATCACAACTGGAAAAACCATAGCCCCTACTATACGAATCTTTGTTGTTAAGGTTAGGTCTCTACTCCTTAAGACATTGTCCAGATTTGAAAATGCCTGTCTACCAAGTAGCAATCGTCTTTTGATCTCATGACTGCTGTCACCATCGGCAGAAATCTGTGAGCCAAGATAGTTAAAAACAGAGACTATCTCCATTTTTTCTCCTCCTACTTGCTATGAATTGACAGTTGTAGTTGTCATAATTTTTGTTTTCTTGACATTCAACGTTAGTCCAGCCTTTGAACTTTCCTCTTTCACTTTCAGTAAGAGTTTTTTTTTAATCTTCTTCAGTTTCAGCCATCAGGATTGTATCATCTGCATATCTCAGGTTGTTTATATTTAACCCAGCTTTTTTGATTCCTGTTTCTTCTTCATCTAACCCCACATTCCTCATAATGTGTTCTGCATACAGATTGAAAAGGTAAGGTGACAATTTACAGCCTTGCCGTACTCCTTTTTGAATCTTAACCCATTTAGTTGTTCCATATATGGTTTTCACTGTAGCTTCTTGAACAGAGTATAAGTTCCGGATGAGGTTAATGATATGTTCTGGTACTCCCATGTATTTTAGTACTTTCCATAACTCATTATGATCTAGACAGTCAAAAGCTTTAGCATAATCAATAAAACAAAAATATACATCTTTCTGGAACTCTCTTGCCTTCTTCATTATCCATCGTACGTTGGCGATTTGATCTCTGGTCCTTCTTCCTTTACGAAATCCAGCTTGTTCTTCAGGTAGCTCTCGGTCTACATACTGGCGTAGTCTATTTTGTAGGACTTTAAGCATGACTTTGCTAGCATGTGAGATAAGTGCTATTGTTCGGTGATTCGTGCATTCTTTAGAATTTCCCTTCTTAGGAATTGGGATGAATACTGAACTTTTCCAGTCTTTTGGCCATTGTTGGGTTTTCCATATTTGCTGACATATGGAATGTAAAATTTTCACTGCACTATCTCCAACTTCTTTGAACATTTCTATTGTAATTCCATCATGTCCACTTGCTTTGTTTTTAGCAATATTCTCTAGGGCCCATTTGACTTCAGTTTCCAAAATATCTGATTCTGGTTCGAAGGGCACATGAACGTCATTATCCATAATACATGGTTCTTTCTTATACAGATCTTCTACATATTCCATCCATCTTCCCTTAATGTCCTCTGCTTCTGTTAGATCTTTGCCATTTTTATCTTTTACCATCCCAAATTTTGCCTAAAATTTTCCTTTGATATCCTTAATTTTCTTGTAAAGTTCCCTCGTCTTGCCCATTCTGTTATTTTCCTCAACTTCCTTACATTGATTAGTTATAAAAATATTCTTATCTCTTCTAGCTAATCTTCTAAACTCTGCATTAAACTCAAACAATGCTGATCTATCCCCTTTAATTTTTGCATTCCTTCGTTCTTCTGCAATTTGCAGTGCCTCATCCGATAACCATTTGGCCTTCTTCATATTCTTTTCCTTGGGAATGTATTTTTCTGCTTCCTGCTTAACAGCAGCAGATACTTCTTTCCACAACTCTTCAGGGGTTTTGTCTCCAATCTGTAATGTATTAAATCTGTTCCTGACTTCTACTCTATAAGCACAAGGAATTCTTCCCAGGTCAAATCTGTATGAGGAGGCAGTTCTAGCCGTTTTCCTCAACTTCAACCGGAATTTTGCGATTAATAATTCATGATCTGATCCGCAGTCAGCGCCTGGTCTTGTTGTAGTAGATTGAATAGCACTTTTCCACCTACTTTTACAAATTATGTAATCAATTTGATTCCGGTATTGACCATCTGGTGAAGTCCAAGTGTATAGACGTCTTTTGGGTAACTGGAATAGTGTGTTGGTAATAATCAGTGAAATATCTAGGCAGAATTCTGAGTCTTTGTCCTGCTTCATTTGTTGTACCAAGACCAAATTGTCCTGTTACACCATTTACTATTTGATTTCCCACTTTAGCATTCCAATCTCCAACTATGAACACGATATCCTTGTTTGGTGTCGACCGTAGTAGTTCTTGTAAATCTCCATAAAATTGGTCAAATACGTCCTCTTCAGCATCAATGGTTGGTGCATAAACTTGAATGACTGTAACATTGAAAGGTTGACCTTGAAATCTGATGGATATCATTCTATCATTTTTATAGTTGCAACCCATCACAGTTTTACCTACTCTGTTACTAACTATGAAGGCTACTCCATTACTTTTGTTGTTGCCTTGTCCAGAAAAGTATACTGTGTAGTCATCCGAAATAAATTCTCCCATTCCAGACCACCTCATTTCACTTATTCCCAATATGTCGATGCCGATTCTCTCCGTTTCTCTTTTGACTACATCTAGTTTCCCTTGATACATGGACCTCACATTCCATGTTCCTAAACAGTACTGTTCCTTGCAGCATTGCACTCTTCTTAAAGCCCCTCTCAACCTAGATCCCCCCGGAGATCCGATTGGGGAACTTGAAACTCCGGAACATTTTAAATTGAGCAAAGCCATGGGGTTTTCTTGGAATATTTAATGTGGTGGTTTTCCGTTGCCTTCCACATACTGATGCCGTTGACCAATCATGGTTCCTCCGCCTTCAGGGATAATTTCTCATCCCTAGGACAACAGAGTGCCCTAAACCTCTACCCGCTCATCCGCCTTCCAAGGAAACCGTTGGCACTTGGTAGAGGAGGACCTCTTATACCGGAGGTCACTCGGTCGTCAGAGCCTCGTCAGTCTTAAGCAGGGTGCACCACGTGCAGGTGAGGTTGACATTTGTGTAGGAGTTCAGTCAACATCCTACCCCTTACATATATAACCATATAGCTGTTTGCAAACCTTCACAGTGATGTAATAAATGGAATTGCATTGCGTCATACAGAAAATATATAGACCTCTGAGATTGTGTTGCCATGGTTACCGACTTGCATTCTTTCAGTAGCTTAATAAATGAAATTAGTTTTCTGGGAATATCTAAAAAAATATGTTGGTTTTAGGGCCTTAAAATGTGGCTTTTGGGGTCCTTTATGGCCCCCGAGTTACGTTTCTCACATTGAGGGACTAAAAATGAGCTCTGTCTCACCCTTCTACGACTATTTCAGCATGTATTTTAAGAGGGTAGGTCCCCTTTTATGAGAGGTATGGAGAAGAGTTACACCAATGATTAGTGTCGTGCCTCTGATGGATATCTGTATCAAATTTTACGTTGATCCACCCAGCCGTTCTCGAGTTATAAGGACACGAAGTTGTCCACAGACAAACAGACATACAGACAGACAAAAAAATTATTTTGGCGCGCATCCGTCATAAAACAGTCTGAAACGTGCCAATATCGCACATTTGCGCGGAAATTCAGAAACAACATACAAACGTTCATATATATATATATATAATTCTTCGACACGTGTGTATGTGACTGAACTCCTCCTAAACGACTGGACCGATTTTGATGAAATTTGGTATGTATATTAGGGTGGGTCCATGTATGGTATAGATTCACAATCTGACCCAGTAGGTGGAATGAACACAATTTTAGAACCACAATTTTCACACAATTTTTGAACCACATTATACAGTCAAAACAGTCGTCATGGAAACCACAAGCCTTGGCCTTGGTGAAAGCTGATGTATTTGGTCGGTTTGTCTCTGCACGTTAGAGCCACCTGGTCGCAACCTGTACAACTACCGCCATACCTTACACTCCGCCCGGGGCGGAAAGTTATGTTTTGTACCATAGGTGGAGGTGATGTCGAATTCTTCTCTTTGTCTCTGCACGTTAGAGCGTTTCAACCAAGTCCCGTATGCGTTCATATACCATAAATCCGATTGCGATGAAACTTGAATGAGATGTTGAGTGCACTCCAGGGAAGGTTTCTGGCTTAGTAAATCAATTTTACAATATATAGCGCACGAGTAGATTCAACAAATGAGCGACGACGCACGAAGAGTTTCAACAAAACCCCGTATAAGTTTATATACCATTCATCGATTGCGATGAAACTTTGATGAGTTGTTGTGTACACTTACGTGAAGGATTCTTACTTAGTAAATCCATTTCACAGCAGGTTGCGCACGAGTAGATTCAACAAATGAGCGACGACGCGCGAAGCGTTTCAACAAGGTCCCGTATGCGTTCAAATACAATTCGTCCGATTGCATTGAAACTTGGGTGAGATGTTGTGTACACTCCAGGGAAGGCTTCTGGCATAGTAAATCCATTTTACAATAGGTAGCGCACGAGTAGATTCAACAAATGAGTGACGACGCGTGAAGCGTTTCAACAAAATCCCGTATAAGTTTATATACAATTCATTGATTGCGATGAAACTTTGATGATTTGTTGTGTACACATACGTGAAGGTTTTTAACGTAGTAAATCCATTTCACAGAAGGTTGCGCACGAGTAGATTCAACAAATGAGCGACGACACGCGAAGCGTTTCAACAAGGTCACGTATGCGTTCAAATACCATTCGTCCGATTACGATGAAACATGGGTGAGATCTTGCGTACACCCTAAGGAAGGTTTCTGGCTTAATAAATCCATTTTACAATACGTAGCGCACGGGTAGATTCAACAAATGAGTGACGGCACGTGAATCGTTTCAACAAAGTACAGTATGCGTCCATATACCATTCATCCCCTTGCGATGAAACTTTGGTGAATTGTTGTGTACCCTCCAGGAAAGTTTCTGGCTCAGTAAATTCATTTTACAATAGTTGGCGCATGAGTAGATTCAACATATGAGTGACGGCACGCGAATCGTTTAAAGAAAATCCCGTATGCGTTCATATGCCATTCATCCGATTCCGATGTAATTTTGATGTGTTGTTGTGTACACACCGGGAAAGGTCTTCAACTTGGAAAATCCATTTTACAATATTGGTAGCGCACAGTAGATGTAACAAATGAGCGACGACGCGCGAAACGTTTCAACAAAATCCCGTATGCGTTCATATACTATTCATCAATTGCGATGAAACTTTGATGAGTCGTTGTGTACATTTACATGAAGCTTTCTAGCTTAGTAAATCCATTTCACAGTTGGTACAGCACGAGTAGATTCAACAAATGAGTGACTGCGCACGAATCATTTAAACAAAATCCCGTAAGCGTCATATACGTTACCATTCATCCGATTTCGATGAAACATGGATGAGATGTTGAGTGCACTACAGGGAAGGTTTATGGGTTAGTAAAACCATTTTACAGTAGCTAGCGCACGAGTAGATTCAACAAATAAGCGACGACGCGCGAAGCGTTTCAACAAGGTCCCGTACGCGGTCAAATACCATTCGTCCGATAGCGATGAAACTTGGGTGAGATATTGTGTACACTCCAGGGAAGGCTTCTGGCTTAGTAAATCCATTTTACAATAGGTAAAGCACGAGTATATTCAACAAATGAGCGGCGATGCGCGAAGTGTTTCATCAAAGTCCCGGATGCGTTCGTATACCATTCGTCCAATAGCGATCAAACTAGGGTGAGATGTTGTGTACAGTTCAGGGAAGATTTCAGGCTTAGTAAATCCATTTTACTATAGTTAGCGCACGAGAAGATTCAGCAAATGTGCGACGGCATGCGAATCGTTTTAAAAAAGTCCCGTATGTGTTCATATACCACACACCTGAATGCGGTGAAACTTTGCGAATTGTTGTGTAGACTACAGAAAATTTTCTGGCTTAGTAAATCAATTTTACAATCGGTAGCGCACAAGTAGATTCAACAAATGGGTGATGGCGCGTGAATCGTTTCAAAAAATTCCCGTATGCGCTCATATACCATTCATCTGATTGCGATGAAACGTTGGAGAATTATTGTGTACACTCCAGGAAAGGTTTCTGTCTTAGTACATGCATTTTACAATAGGTAGCGCACGAGTAGATTCAACAAATGAGCGACGGCACGCGAATCGTTTCAAGGAAGCCCGTATGCGTTCATATACCATTCATCCGATTGCGATGAAACTTTGGTGAATCGTTGAGTGCACTCCAGGGAAGGTTTCGGGCTTAGTAAATCTATTTTGTAATGGGTAGCGTACGAGTAGATTCAACAAATGACTGACGGCTCGCGAATCGTTTAAACAAAGTCCCGTATGCGTTCATATGCCTTTCATTCCATTGCGAAGGATCTTTCATGACTTGCTGTGTACACGCCAGGGAAGGTTTCTAACTTAGTAAATCCATTTCTCAGTAGGTAGCGCACGAGTAGATTCAACAAGTGAATGACATCGCACGAATCGTTTCAAAAAAAATCCGTACCAAAGCTCAAATTCCACTCACTCAGACACTCACTCACTCACTCACTGATTCATCCATCACGAAATCTCAGAAACTACCGAACGGATTGGAATGAAATTGGTTATGCCGCTTCCTCAAGGGCCGCAAACGCGCACTATGAAAGGATTTTAGGATATTCAGGTTCTAAAGGGATGTTAAGGGGGTAGACCTGCATTTAATTGAATAGCAATATCTCCCGATTGGTTTCATAGGGGGATGTGATACTCGGCATATAAACTCATCATTAAAAATAAGAAGACACATGTCTGAGGATTTTTCGATGTGGTGTATATTATGAGGTGAAAGAGGTGAATAGTGGGGGTTGAAGGATTCCTAACGGAGCGTGTATTTCTTAAACGACATAAGCGGGGAGTTTGAAACTCAGCGGGAAAAAAATCAGCATAAAAAATAAGTAAATAGGTATTTCACCGTTTTTTTTTCATAAATCCAATTTAAGGGCCCATGGGGAGGGGCGATATTCTGGGGGGGGGGGAGGGAAGGTAATATGAAAAATTGTACATGGCCTATGTTGTAGACAATAACACATTACAACTTTTTTGTCTCTCGCTATTTCATCATACGACGAATACTTAGGGAGTTATTAATGATTTTGTACTTTTTGGCCGGAATTTTCCATGTCCCAGGAATGACAAAAATTGATTCGAATGACATTTCCAAAAATAGTTCTTTAATACTTTTATTATATTTTCCACGTCTTTTAGGGTCCGAAACCAACATGATATTTTGATGTTTTTTGTCGTCCCATGCATTTTTGGTTTCAGGTGATTGAATTATTTTCCACTAGGACCCATGCTTATCTATCTATTTAACTTATGTTATAACGGGATTCCAAAGGTTATTGCGGGCGAAGCCGCGGGTAACAGCTATTATATATATAAGATTATCAATTGCCGCATCTACAGGGTCTTTCATATAAAGTAAGAACGGCAAGCGGCAGTTTTGTTATTCGCTGGTGCGGTGGCCTTGGCTGAGCTTGTGGCGCGCCACGGCCCCCTGCTTTAAGCGTGTGCACAATCCTGTACGAAATATTACCTTATAAAAGATGTTGGAAGTGTCGTCCTTCCTGGGTTATACAGGCATTGTATCTTGTAAACACATTCTGGCTGACGTGAGTCAGTTCTGCCACTGTAAAGTTTGATTTTTAATTTTATGATTTTTATTGAGTACTGGGACAGTAGTGTCAAACTTATTTACAATCACGTGAATCTGTGCTAGTGAAGGTGGCACTTCATCAGGAAATTGCTGAACAAATGCATCACGTACCCGCCAATCCGACTCGTACTTATAATAAGTTTTACATACAAAAATACGTTGTTGTAATGATAACTGTCTCATGTTAACATCTGAGGTTCAGACTGGCGACTGAACACCTGCACGCTTATGGCAAGGTCAAGTACAGTATGTACTATGCGGGCGCTTTCAATACTACAGCAGGGGGCCGTGGCACGCTACATGCTCGGCCAAACCCATTGTAGCAGCGGATAACAAAGCCGCCGCTCACCGTTCTTACTTTATATGAAAGACCCTGTATATCATTTATTTTTGTGTGGCAATATATCTCATGGTCATCTGCATATAGATGGTAGTTGCAGTTTTTCAATTTCGATGAGATGTCGTTCAGATATAGAATGAATGTAATGGGGGCATGAATTGAACCCTGACGTACTCCATTTATTTCCACTCAGTTCAGTTTTCATTAAGGAGTACACGTTGTCTTCGGTTATGAAGATAGGAGGCGAATAATTTGAGAGCAACGGAACTAAGATGGAAGGATTGCAATTTAGCCATAAGTATGCCAGTATTAATGGTGTCGAATGCACTGCTAAAGTATAAAATAATGAGTTTGGTCACTTTACGCTCGTCCATTGCTTGTCTTACGTCATCAGTGATCTTAATGAGTGCAGTAGAAGTGCTGTGTCCTCTCTCAAATCCAGATTGTAACGGATCAAGTAGTGAGTATTGCGTCAAATACTGAAGAAGTTGTTCATGCATACGTTTTTATGGAATTTTGGAAATTGAGGAAAGTATGCTTACAGGTCGATAGTAGGATGGAGAATTTGCAAGTGAATTTTTCGGAACTGGAATAACTAAAGCATTTTTCCATATTGTTGGGAAGAAACCTTCTAAAAGACATATGTTACATATGTGCTTAGTAATTGGCAGTAGTACCTCTATTGGGTTAGCGATAAGGGAAATGGGGATGTCATCTATTCTGAACGCTTGTGATTTGATAGATATTAATTTCTTTCTTACGAGAGTTTAATTTATTTTACGAAACTGAAATAACGGTCGGAGGGGTAGTGGGAGACATTGCAGTTAATTTATTGTTGTTTGTATTATATGGGGATCAGTACTAATTATTTCTCGAGCAACGTGAGCATTTAATTCATTCGGATTAATATCGTGCGTATTGGAGTTTCATTAGTGCGCCTCCCAATACCTACCGACCTGACTTGCTGCCAGATGTTCCTAGCATTCAAATTACCGGCTAGCTCTTGGAAATAGACATACTTTTTAATGTGGTCCACTGTCTGTTCCTCTTCTCCGCAGTCACATTGAGGTGATGCCTTCCATCCCCATTTGATGAGAGTGGCTCCAGATCTACCCGGTCCTAATACGGTTCATGTTCCGTAAACGATTTGCGTCAGGGGAGTCTATTAATATGTTTGGGTTAAAGTCACCAAATATAAGTACGTGTTCGTAGGTAGGTAGGTCTTAGTAGAGTTTCTTCAAAATTCGTGAAGTTCCTTCTTTAGGTGGTTTATATACAACACCAATAAGCACTTCAGTCACGTCAACAGTGAGCTCAACAAACATATATACGTTCGAAGGGTCAGTAGATAGTGTCGAATTTTTTAATCTTTGCCGTTAAATTGTTTTTATAGTAAAAAGCTACTCCTCCTCCGTGGCGTTTCAGTCTATTGTGAAAGAGCGCATTGTACCCTTCAAGACTTATCATGTTTAAAATAGCTTGGAGCTCTGCGTGATGCGCTATTATAGACTGCGCATTGACATGGGCACACAGCAGTGAACGGGGAAAGGCCGAAAATTACCTTTCCAGATGATTGCGGATGGGGGGAGACAAAGACAGGAAATGGGAAGGGCTGGCTGGCTCATGGTCAAGGTCGGTCGGGACTGCAAGTAACGGTGACAACTACACTGGCCACTAAACAATAGACTGTCCTGTCATTCATTCGGTGAACACCCCTCCATGACTGATTAGCAGCTACACCAGCACTAGTTTCTTGTGATTTTATTGTTAAGTAAGATTTCTCGACCAATTGTATCCATTATATAGCTTTTAAAAAATCTTGAAAAATGTCGTTATGTAGTTGTGTGACTGGCAAGTTGTTAAGTACATGACAAACTACATTATGTTTTGGCGTTTTCGTAAAAATATATTTTAAATATGACTTCCATGTATTTCTTGGGAATCTTAATATCTGCAATAATCTTTCTTTATGAGTTGCCATCTCCTTATTATTTATTTGTCCCACAATGGTTGGTAACACACCACACGTCCAGTCTTAGGATTGAACCTCCGAGTAACCCTCTCAAGTGACATCCCCTACCCGCGTCAATTTGAAAAATTGTTCTTTTAACATACCCCTTGCGGAATAGAAGTTATGGGTACAAACCAACCATATCATTCAGAGGAGAGGATCTACAACACTTTAGCAACCCAAAGTACCTGGAAGTCACCCTGGACAGGTCGTTGACTTACAAGAATCACCTCTGCAATGTGTCAGCCAAGATCAAGACCAGGAATAACATCCTTCAAAAGCTGATGGGTACATCCTGGGGTGCTAATGTTCAAGTCCTGAGATCCACTGCTCTTACACTTTCTTATTCCATCACTGAATATTGTTGCTCAACTTGGCTTAACAGTGCTCACATTGGACTAGTAGACACCGAGCTTAACCAGGCAATGCGTATCATTACAGGGTGCATCCAACCTACTAACACACACTGGCTTCCCACCATAAGCCACATACCACCTCCATCTCTAAGAAGATCACAGTCACTGCTTAACTTATGGAAGAAAATAGAAAACAATCCTCACCTCCCTATTCATTCTGATATAGCAGCTTCTCCAACCAAGCGACTGAAATCCAGACACCCTTCTTGGCGTACTTCAATGAATCTACAGGACACCTCCTTTAATGTATCGGACGCCTGGAAAGAACAATGGCATCTGCAATCCTCTTCACCAAATCATCACATCATTAAGAACCCCTGCAAGTGCCCTGAGGGATTTTCCCTTCTCAGACGACAGTGGAGGACGCTAAACCGTATTAGGACCGGCCAGGGTAGATCTGGAGCCACTCTCATCAAATGGGGATGGAAGGCATCACCTCAATATGACTGCGGAGAAGAGGAACAGGCAGTGGACCACATTACATTCGAGTGTCCTTTACGTGCATACAGATGCTCTATAGAAGACTTACACTGTGTCTCAAGCGAAGCCCTTCTCTGGCTCTCAACTTTTAACATGGATCTCTAGTTATGAACCAGAGATGGTAGTTGTATTGTATATATTGTACACACTATTGTATATGATATTGTATTCATCATACGCTAAATAAATAAATAAATATCAGCTATTTTATGTTAAATGTAATGTATGAAAGTGGCAGTGAAATAAAAGCTGTCTGATTAAATAACCATTAATTCTAGCCAGGTTATCAACACAATGAAAGAATGAACTGGCAATGTCACTAGTTAACAGACTCTAGCCAAAATCAATCGACCGTAAGCCATTGAATATCACTCTCACAGAATCGGTCACGATTTATCTTTCGAAATACAGAAAGTAGACAGCTCAGCCATGTTAGTGGGTTTACTCATAATAATAACAATATTATTTCGGAAGGCAGCTCCATGCGTCCCATGTGGATACGCCCCTGATCTCAGTATTGGTATTTGATTCATTATAATTGAATATCATGTACTCAAAACTCAGATAATTTCATTCGGGTGCACAAATTACGCTTGGTCAGAACTTGTATGGCAGTCTCTGGATAATTGTTCCGTTATGCACAGTAGTGAAATAGTGAACCAGTCATGCGAACATAAATTGTGCCGGGTCTTTGCCTACGATTCATTATACATAAGAATGTTTAACCAGTGTCGAAACGAGAAATATACAAGGTTAAGTTATATACACTGAAGATAACTGTTTAAAGTTTAACCAGTGTCGAGATCAAGAGATATATTTTGATAATAAGTAACCTACATAAATTCCGTTGACGCAAAGCGGAATCAGCGATCTAAAATGGCTGTTTTCTCTCATCCAAACCTGAATGGTCTCTTTTGACCAATGACTTATCAACTAATAACTATATTTCACAGTGGATCAGTGTGACATTACGTTATTTATAATTGGTGCCAGTCTTGGCTCTTGGCCCTCTCTTAAACTTAACCACACACCATACAACTTCCATACATACATATACAGTATATGTTACCCTTACCCTACCAAACTTAAATATTAAGAAAACTTAAATACTAGATTTAAAGCGGTAACTGTTAAGTGTCTGTGGAACCCAGAATCCTGACACAGAATATTGCTTGAATGCTACCGATGTGAAGTCATAGAATTATTATTCTCTGGTTTCCAGACAAATCCACGGATGGTACATTCTAACAGGTCACTTCATTCAACATGGTTGACAATTGCAATCTCGAGTGCATTAAAGTCGTACCACGTGATGAAAACTTAAAGTATACATAAAAGCCCTTTCTACTATACCAATAATCATTCAAATTTTCATGTTCTTCATCCAGTTCCATAAATCGTCAGTACTATTCTAGTTAAAAACGTATTCGCTAATCATAATCTACATTTAAAAAGACGCTCAAGAAATAGAAAGACATTCTACACTGATTTATCTGAAACAAGCTTTCCATATTTCAATCATACAACTCTGCTTTTTCTCATTGGAGATGTCAGAGAATATGGTGAGGTGTTTCAGGAATATAAAAGTGAAATTAGTCCCAGTGGAAAATGTCCAAAGTGAGCTGTGGATCATCTCACCAATTATCATAACATGTGTTCAACCGAAATAGTCAATAATTTAATCGCAATTATGTTTCAAACTCTATGTGGTCTAAGGCTTGGTGTGCATGACTTTTCAGTAACACCGAAAGGAAATATTTCGATTTTAGTGATGGACTTAATGAACTACATACGTAGCGCGCATGCCTCTCGCCGGGAGGCTTGGATTCGATTTCTGGCTCCGTCAGGGGTTTTAGAAACTGACGTGAGTGATGGAACGGGGTGCACTCAGCCTCGTGAGGACAGTTGAGGAGTTATCTGACCGTGAGGCAGCGCCCCGGACATGAAAACCAAGATTATCGGCTGAGGGGACTCAATATACGCAGGCCAAATGGTTGGGCAGCGGTCGCTTGGTAGGCCTAGGCCCTTTATGGACTGTAGTGCCAGGGCTTATATATATTTTATTATTATATACATACGACAAATAATGTGGTTTACGCTTGGTGCCCATGCATTATTCAAACGAAGTAATAAGATTAAGAATATCGTCTGTTTTTGTCTTCTGTTGGGTGAGGTTTGCGCATTTTCCATCGTCAAATGACCACGACGTCTTCACCTTGTTGCCGACTAATTCCAGGTTCGTAGCTGAACCATCTGCATTTTAATTTATTCCACTTTAGAACATTTTGTGTATTAACCAAACACCTCTTACGTGTTGACGGCAGGGTGACACACACTAAATTGACAAGTACATTTTGCTTCCCATATGCTACTATTGCCACTAGGGATTATCATGAGCGTTTAAATCTTCTCTCCCAGTATAAATAGCTTTGCACATACGTGTATATGGTATCTCGCACTATGTGAGGCATGTATGACTTCGAAGTATGTTTGATAGTTATTTGCCCTCCTATTTTCCAAATAAATTATGATTTTGTTAGGGTGAACTAAGATGCCTTTTTTATTTTCCCTCGAACGAAAATGGTCTCTCATATTCAACTCGTATGTGGTTTCTCCCCGCTATAGATATCTAGTGAGTCTCTCTCGCGACTCGGCCGGCCGGCGCGCCCAGCTTATTATCTGTCTCCCGTTGACTCATCACTGCCCGCTCATCATAACATAGCACTTCGCTCACTTGATCCGTGCATGACATGAGATAACAATTAAAATTAAGAAAATAGTAATTAATTCGATAAGCTCGTACCTTATGTCAGATGTTCGAAATTTTCTCCTCGTACATCCACATATTTCCGGCATCGTCTTAGGAAACTCCGATTCACACGCATAAGTTCGTATTCCATAATTGAGGCTTTATATCTCTCCGGATATGTTCTTTCAGTTCGCCCAACGTGTCAGGGTTTCTTGCATACACATTATTATTTAAGCACCCATATAAATAAAAGTCACAAACAGTTAAATATGGGGACCGTGACAGCCATAAATCCGTACTAATTACACGGTATTGGAAAATTTCCTCAATTAAGTTTAATGTGTCATGAGCTGTATGCGAGATGGCAGAGTCTTGCTGAATATATAGATTTCGAGAGTTAGTGTCTGTCAGTTCGTCAAAAAATGGTTTGAGTATATTATCCCTGTACCTTTGTGCATTAATTGTGCCTTGAAAAAGGATAGGCCGTATAGTAATATATCCATTCAAAGCGCACCATACTCCGACCCATTCGTTATGTAGAGGAATTTCGTATATGCAAAGGGGGGTTTCTCTACTCCAATATCTGTTATTCTGCGTCGTCGAACCACACCCGTGTAAATGGAACCAAGCTTCGTCCGAGAAAAATATTAACATATCCGGAGAGAAATAGCCTCAATTACGAAAGACGGACTTATGCGTCTGGATCGGAGTTTCCTAAGACGATGCCGGAAATGTGTGGATAAGGAGGAGACCATTTAGAACATCTCCTGTCATAAGGTAGTAGCAGCTTATTTTATTAATTTTAATTGTTATCTCATGTCATGCACGGATAACGTTAGCGAAGTGCTATGTTATGCCCAGCGGCGAGTGTTGAGTCAACGGGAGACAGATAAGCTGGGCGCACTGGCCAGCCAAGTGAGGAGAGAGACTCACTGTACATGTATTTCTTCAAATATATTCTCAAAACACACTTGTATTTTCGTAAAGCACATCAATATGGCATCCCGAGGCGTAGGTTAATGTGTTTCCTGAGCAAATTTAGCTGAGCATATGCAACATGCCGTTATGGGAGAAACTGTGTTTTTTTTCTTCAAATATATCTGGAAAAAAATAATTTATTTCCCATTTATGCTACAAAAACAGCTTCTCTCTGTTTAAACATGTCTCCCTATGGTCGTACGTCCACTCGGAGAAAACGTTGGTTTTCCATAAAATACGCGAATATGATTTGTTCATTCACGTGTGCTTAGAGGGCAAATACGGCTTCACATATAATGCATGAATTTCGCATCTTTGAATTAACATATCTCTATAGTCTGCGTGTTTGAGTAATTTTGCCTTTGTATGTATCATAAGAATGATTTTTTTTTAACGAAAAATACAACCTCAACAAAGAGGATTTACACTTACGTCTTAAATTACTTGTTAGGGCGAAGTAGGACTCACAAATGGCATTAACATGTCTCCTTGACACTATGGGTTAACATGTGCTTCTTCAAAAGTGCCAACCGAGTTAACTTGGCTCCACACATGCACATGAGTACGGCTTCTTGCCGCTTGGGGTCTGCATGTGTCTTTAAGACGATCTTATAACCAAATTTAGCTCCACATTCGGTACACGAGTAAGGTGTTACGCCGATGTGGTTTAAAACACGGGCCTTCAAGTAACTCTTCCGAGCAAATTTGGCATTGCACATGGGAGACATACGTGTGACTCCTTGCCGCTATGAGGTGACTTGTGTCGGTTCAAATCTCCTTTCATATGAAACTTCATTTGGCATAAGCTACATGCGTCCCGCTTCTTGCCACTATCGGTTAACATGTATTTACTGAAATGTCCTGCAATACTAAACGTTTCTTCACATATTCTAAATGTATACGGCCTGTATCCACCTCATGAGTAAGGTTTTCCGCCGTTATAGGTTAAAATATGTCACTCCAACATTCCATTCGGTGCAAATTTGACTCCGTGTGTGCGACATGAATAAGGTCTTTTGCCACTATGGGTTTGAACGTGTGTCTAATCTTCCCTTATAACCAAATTTGGTTTTACATATACACGAGTATGGTTTTTCACCGCTATGGGTTATCATGTGTATCTTCAACGCTCCACAGTGTGCAGATTTTGCTCCGCATGTACAACATGAGATTGCGGTCTTGCGGGTATGCACTAACATGTGTTTCTTCCAATTTCCTGCCAGAACAAACCGCGCTTCATAACTTATATGCTACATGAGTAAGACTTCTCGCTGATATGGATAGTCGATCGCCACCAAGTGTTGTTCGATAGTAAATTTTCTTCCAGAAACAGTGGCAGTAGAATATCCTCCAGTATTAGATGATGCGTAAGAATTCCTTACAACAGGACTCGAAGTATCAGGACATATGATCCTGAAATCATTGAAATAAATATATTGCAGTGCGCATTCCCTTTCTCCAAAAACGGGGAAGCCATCCGCCCCACCACCTGCAGATGCTTCTGCGCCTGGGGACGTTTCGGTTCCCAGATCTGCGCGCTCCCCACGGAGATCCCCCGCCGCCGAACTGCGTCTAGGAAATCTTCCGCTGAGTCGATTCACTCCACGACTTCGCCTGAGGACATGGAGATTATAGTCGACGTAGGGGATGATCCTCCAGAGGTTAAGTTGTAGCTTGCTGCTCCAACTTATTCCCTAGTTTATAAGTTCATACAATGGCACTGTTACAGTGGAATTATAACAGTTATGACAGGCATTTGACAGAGCTCCGTCAGCTTAATGCACAATACGCAGCGAGTATTATCATCATCATCATCATGTTCCTTTTTGTGAATTTGTATCTGGGGCTTCTGCCATTTCTTCTTTTTGGTCACGTGTGTTGAATTTGTTTGATTAATTTCTGTGGTGACTAGTAATGTGTGTAGCTGTAATTATGAAGGTCGGTGATTTTTATTCTCAATTGCATTTTGTGACTATTTTGAATCTCAATTTCATTTTGTAAGTATTTTTAAATATTGTCAATTCAAATTACAGTACAGTAAGTATGTAGTTAGTTTTAGTTGTAAGTATGTAGTTAGTTTGTTTATTAGATATAGGTCATTGTTTTATTAGACTGTGGTGTGTGAGTGTGTCTGGTAGCAGTTGCATTGTTTATTAGTTATAGTTCATTGTTTCAGTAGACTGTGATGTGTGAGGGTGCATGTGAGTGTGCCTGGTGACAGATAGTTTTAGTGGTAGTATTTGTTGTTGGTGGAACTTAAGTTTTTTTCTTCGTAAAGTAGAATTTTGGTATTTAATTGTTAGTAGAAGGTTAGTATTTTTTTAGTAGAATTGCTCTTTACTTATTCTGAAAGGGAGTAGCAGCCTTTCAGAACAAATCAATTCTTTACTAGTCTTATAGACGGTTAAGATATTGATAATATAAGCCAAATAATGGCTACACTGCGTCCTGCTGCACGGCTGAAAGCAACGGGAAACTACAGCCGTAATGCTATTCCCAAGGATATGCACCTCTCTATGCATAATTACATGTGATGATGGCCTCCTCCCTTGTAAAATTTTAATCCGGAGGTAAACTAGTCCCCCGTTCGGATCTCCGGGTGGGGACTACTTTGAGAGGGGGTTAACATCACAAAAGTGACAAAGAGGAAATCTGACATTCTACGGATCGGAGCGTGGAATGTTAGAAGTATGCTAGGAAGTGGAAGGTTAGAAAACTTAGAAAGGGAAATGGATAGGTTAAGGATGGATTTGGTTGTGATTAGTGAAATGCGCTGGCAGGAAGAACAGGACTTTTGGTCAGGAGACTATAGGGTCATTAGCACTAAATCAAACAATGGCCAAGCAGGGGTTGTTCTCGTATTGAGTAGGAAACTTGGACAGCGGGTGGAATATTATGAGCAATATAGTGAACGGATTATTGTAGCAAAAATCAATACTAAACCTACGTGCACCACAGTGGTACAAGTCTATATGCCTAGCAGTCAAGCTGATGATGAGGATGTTGAAAAGGTCTACGAAGAAATAGACGAAATTCTGAGGTATATCAAGGGCGATGAAAATGTTATAGTATTGGGAGATTGGAATGCTGTGGTAGGAAAAGGGAGAGAAGGGAAGATAGTAGGAGATTTCGGATTAGGTGAAAGGAATGATCGAGGAAGCAGGCTGATGGAATTCTGCACCGAGCATGAGTTGGTCATGGCTAACACCTTATTCAATAACCACAATAGAAGAATATACACATGGATGAGACCAGGAGATACAGGGCGTTACCAAATCGACTTCATTATGGTCAAGCAGAGGTTTCGAAACCAGATTTTGGATTGTTAAACATATCCTGATGCTGGCATAAACTCAGACCACAATCTGGTTGTAATGAAATGCAGATTAAATTTGAAGAAACTGAAGAAAAGTCAAAAGCCAAAAAGGTGGGCAATAGACAGACTGAATATAAAGGATGTAAACTAAAGATTCAAGAAGAGTATAAAAGAAGGACTAATGAAAAACCCTAAACAAACTTCAATTGCAGACGAATGGGCACTTTTGAAGAATGAAATAACAAAATCCGCAGAAGAAAACATTGGTAGGAAAGAAAGAATAGGTAGAAAACCGTGGATCACTCAGGATATACTAGAATTGATGGATGAAAGGCGGAAACACAAGAATGTAAGAGATGAAAAGGGGAATGCTGAATACAGACGTCTGAGAAATGAGGTCAACAAGAAGTGCAAGGAAGCGAAAGAAGAATGGTTAAAAGAGAAATGTGCAGGTATAGAAAATTGTCTGAAATTAGGAAAAGTAGACACAGCTTATCGAAGGATTAAGAATACATTTGGGGAAAAGAAGACTAAGTGCTGTAATATTAAGGACACAAACGGAAAGCCTCTAACAGATAGGGAAGAAAAGGTTGAGAGATGGAAAGCTTACATAGAGGGTTTGTATAAGGGAAAGGAGATTGAGAATCATGTAATGGAAAGGGAGGAGGAAATTGATGAGGATGCGAAAGGAGATTTAATATTGAGATCAGAATTCGATAGAGCTTTGGAAGACTTAAGCAGGAACAAAGCACCAGGCATAGATGATATACCGATTGAATTGCTACGCTGCATAGGACATGAAGGTCTGATCAGGTTATTTCACTTGGTGTGTAGGATTTATGAGACAGGTGAGGTACCCCCTGATTTCAAGAAGAATGTAATCATCCCTATACCAAAGAAAGTGGGAGCTGATAGATGTGAAGATTACCGTACAATCAGCTTGATTACTCATGCTTCAAAGATCCTGTCTAGAATAATTTACAAGAGGATTGAAAGCCAGATAGAAACGGAGTTGGGTGAAGACCAGTTTGGTTTCAGGAGAAATGTTGGAACAAGGGAAGCTGTACTAAGTCTTAGGCTGATTTTGGAAGGTAGAATAAGGAAAGATATGAGAACGTTCATGGCATTTGTAGACTTAGAAAAGGCTTTTGAGAACGTTGATTTGACTATATTGTTTGACATTTTGAAATATATTGGAATAAAGTACAGGGATAGGAGGGTGATCTACAATCTATACAGAAACCAGACAGCAGTCATTCGAGCTGAAGGACATAAAAGAGAAGCTGATATTCAGAAAGGTGTTAGGCAAGGCTGCAACTTATCACCCATACTTTTCAATCTTTACATTGAACAAGCAATGAAGGAAATTAGAGAAAAATTTAAAGTGGGAGTGAAGATTCAAGGAGAAATTATTTCAACTCTGCGATTTGCTGATGACATCGTCATCTTGGTCGACAAGCCTGAGGATTTGAAGGAGTTTTTGAATGGTATGGACTCCGTCTTACGGAAAGAATACATGATGAAAATTAATAATTGTAAAACAAAAATACTAGAAATCAGCCGAAATAAATCAGAAACCTCTATGGACATCAAATTGGCAGGTAAAAAGCTGAAGGAAGTAGGAGACTTCTGTTACTTAGGAAGCAAAATAAGCAGTGATGGACGAGGCAAAGACGATATAAAAAGTAGGTTGGCTCAGGCAAGGAAAGCATTTATACAAAAAGGAATCTGTTGACATCGAATATAGATTTAGGTATTAGGAAGTCATTTTGAAAGCCTTTGTCTGGAGCATGGCGCTCTATGGAAGTGAAACTTGGACTATTGGTGCAGCAGAAAAGAGGAGAATTGAAGCATTTGAAATGTGGTGTTACAGGAGAAAGATGAAGATCAGATGGGTAGATAGGGTTACAAACGAAGAGGTATTAAGACGAGTGGGAGAGGAAAGTTGTTTCTGGCGACTGCTAATGAAGAGAAGAGATAGGTTAGTAAGACACATACTAAGACACCCAATATAGCAAGCTTAGTTATGGAAGGAAGGGTCGAGGACAAAACTGTAGGGGTAGACCAAGGTTAGAATATGTTAAACAGATTGTCTTGGATGTAGGGTGTGGTATCTATGTAGAGATAAAACGATTAGCTCAGGACAGGGAGGCATGGAGAGCTGCATCAAACCAGTCAAAAGACTGAAGACTCAAACGAACGAACGCTCTTAATTTTATTGAATTTTCGGAGAAAAGTGAATAAAACATTCGAGATCCAGGGATCTGACTAATGAAATGATAATTGAGGCACCTTTCATTAAATCACAACCAGGAATATTGTCCTGATGAGGAACCAGGAACTGATCTCACTTCCACTCTTCAATATGAATTTTCCTTACAGAAGGATTAGTTTAAAAGTTACTCATATTTCATGCAGACAAAATAGTATAACATGCCAGGGTTTTTGGAGTCCTAGCTTTCATGAATATATATGTAATCCATATCAATTTCCAAAGAATAGTATTAATGTTATTGGTTTAACGTCCCATTTAACTTTCAGAGAAACCAGGTTGCCGAAATGTTTGCCTCGATGGGGATCTTAAGCGTGCCAGTAAATCTTTTGACACGGCTCCCTCTCATTAGCGCAACCTCAAATGCCAGCTGACTCCGCCCGGATAAAATTTCAAATGAATTCCTTATACAGAGTACATGGTAAACCAAGAAAAATTGCTGAGTTTAATTCCACATTATTTGCCAAAAGTCAACCTCGTCCTTGATCACTTCAATAATTAAAATTATTGAATGGTTACGGAAATTCAGTGCCGATGTATACTTCCGGTGCAGGTGTATTTGTATTCTCCCGCATTCAATGTCATTAACAGCACGACTGTGCGAAGATATAACGATTATTTAATGGAACATGGCAACTTAACACTTATGACTATCAAGGTACATGTTCTCACATATTATATTCCCTATGGAATAAATATGCTGATTTTATGGATTCTGGTGGCCTAAACTACAGACGGCAAGATGCTTTACTGTTGAGTACATCGCGTATGAATGGTTACCACTATTTAGGGCAACATAAATTGTGTGCAGATGAGGGATCAGCTTATGTTCCAAGAAATAATCAGATAATTGAATGTATAACGGTGACTTGTAATAAACCGAAAGTGACAACCCTTTAAGATTTACCACAAAACATAGCGCACATTTATCCAACTCATGACTCAGCACTCCCCGACTCCCGTCCTACCTCGTACTACAGTAGAGAACATTAAACCCACTCCTTCGAATTAATTTCATAATATCTCGACCTGTACTTTGACTTCAACAAATTCACATTTTGTAACTGTTATTATAAATTAATTACCGATACGTAACACTCAAATATTTGGCCTAAGTATCTCAGATGTTTGTCAAACCTGGCACTAAACTTTAAAAGTGATGAAATTGTGTAAGAGATTTCATTTCATGCTCAAACCGATCAACTTGTTTAAGTAAACGGATATAGGCTCGCGCAAAACTTACGAGAATTGCTAAATGACAGGAATACATTGTTGTATTCATTTGATTCATCAGTCTTAAGACTGGTTTAATGCTGCCCTCTTAGTCACCCAGTCTTGAGGTAATCATTCCATCTCCACATACTACCACACCTTACATCCGAAGCAATCCGTTTACCATATATTAACATTGGTTATCCCTTAGAGTTCTTGTCCTTGACACGCCCGTCCAGAACAACTGTAAGTTTGCTATTCCCGTTACCTTAGTATGTACCTTACCAAGCTATCTATGCAATTCGTCTACCCTCCTCTACTCGTCGAAATACCCTTAATTTGGTACTCTATCCACCCTTCCATTCTTCACTATTTTCCTGTACGCAGCAGTACAAACATTCCAATTGTCACATCCATTTAGCGCCCCGCTTCAGACTACGGCTTCAAGAATGACTTCGTATTACCTAGATCTATATTTCATGTCAACCCAAACTGTGTATCTTATTTACTTTCTCCATTCAGTGCCAAAGTAGGAGTCACCAACGTCCTTTAGAGTTCCGACTGCCAATCTGTGTCAATATTTTTTGTATCTTCCTGGTGCAATCAATTCTGATCTAAATACAATGATTTTATTTTGAATCTCTTCCTCAACACCTAGTACTCATTTAAATCCTCTGGTGTATAGGCTATGATGGCAATGTTGTCAGTAAATCAGAGTCGAAATTATTTTACCTTGATCCATTACTTCTATTTTAAATTTCAAGGGGCGTGGTGGCACAGCGGTCAAGCTGTATGCCTCTCACCAAGGCGGACCGGGTTCGATTCCCGGTCAATGCATGTGAGATTTTCGATGTGAAATGCCATGTCCTGTGGTTCGGATTCCACGTAAAACGGAGGTCCCGTGGCTTATGATCGCGAGATTAACTGTCACGTTAAACTACAAGCTTCCTTTTTTTTAATTTTAAAGTTCACTCTCATTTCCTTCGTTACTTCCTAAATGTATAGAATGAGAAGTACTAGTGATAAAATGCATGTTTTTGTTACATGTTTCTAAAAACCAGTCTCTCTTTCATGTCCATCGAATTTAATGACTACCAAATGCTTGTAAACACCCTCCCATCCATGGATTATATCCCCAGACTTTTCTGACTGTCAAACAATAAATTTACTTTAATCAACATTATCAACAGCTTTTTTTCTTAAACTAAATGTGCCACAAAAGTTTTCTTCTCATTCTTTATTCTACCTTCTAACATTAGTATATTACTTAACACAGCTCCCCCTATTGCTAAGCAAAGTGGTCTTCACCTAACTTAGCTGTCGTCCCATCCACTTGTTAATCATTCTATTTCGAAATTTGGAAGGTGAGTCATTAAACACGTCCGTCAGCTGCTGCATCCTTGAGTATAGGGATGATGATATACTGTTTGATAACAATCTTTTATAACCCATAGCATACCTGTCAAAAACTCCAACGTAATAGTGTTGTTGTTTGAGTCTTCAGTCTCTCGACTGGTATGATGCAGCTTTCCATGCCCCCTGTCCTGAGATAATCGTTTCATCTGTACATAGCTACCACACCTTACATCCGAGGCGATCAGTTTAACATATTATAACCTTGGTCTACCCCTAGTGTTCTTACCCTCGAACTTCTTTATTTAAGTTTGCTATTCCTGGGTGTCTTAGTATGTATCGTACCAGCCTATTTCTTCTCTTCATTAGCAGTCGCCAGAAGCATCATTCCTCTCCCAATCGTCTTAATACCCCTTCATTCGTAACCCTATCTACCCTTCTTATCTTCATCATTCCCCTGTAATACCACATTTTAAACGCTTCAATTCTCCTCTTTTCTGCTGCTCAAACAGTCCAAGTTTCACTTCCATAGAGTACCACGTTCCAGACAAAGGTCTTCAAAAATTACTTCCTAATACCTAAATTTATATTCGATGTCAACAGATTCCTTTTCTGTAGAAATGCTTCCCTTGCCTGTGCTAACCTACTTTTTATATCCTCTTTGCTTCGTCCATCACTGGTTATTTTTCTCCATAAGTAATGGACATCACCTACTTCTTTTTGCTATTCACCTGCATATTCGACGTCCATAAGGGTTTCTAATTTCATTCGACTGCATTCCAATATTTTTGTTTTACATTGATTAATTTTCATAATGAATTCTTTTCTCAAGACAGAATCCATACCATTTAAAAACTCACTGAAATCATCTGGTGTAAATTGTGCTCTGAAAGAAGTTCATTTTCCATATTGACAGATTCACTATATAACAAAAGAGAAAATGTTCCGCCTAGTCAATACATTTATTTAAAACAAGTTATAAACTGGTTAGTTATATGGTACATGTTTCGGTGCCTCTAGTAATGGTACCCTCTTCAGCCAAAGATTAAGATGTAAAATCCAGCATAATTAAAGATATCATAAAAATATACATAAAATGATGAGTGAATGGATGAAATAAGGTGAAAAAGAACATATTAGCCATGAGAAGTAACATGAGTGCGCATCAGTAAAATGTAACACCATTGGTAGTGCTAGGTTCTTGTTCACCGGTTTGCGCAATCCAGCCTCTTCTTATCTAGCACTGTTCTAATGTTTTGTGCGTGTGAAAATCACTTCACTTGGGATGTATGGCCTGTTGTTTACAATGCTGTTGACTGAAACTTGCCGTTCAAGCTGGGGCTTCTGAGCTTATAGTCTCTTATTAGAGAGAAAAACACTGATTGTCAAGTAATGAAATACATCACTATGATGAGGAGACGTCCAAGCGTGAAAAAATATACTTCACTTAGACCAACTAAAACATTTTCTTCGTTGATCTAATTCACAGGATCTCAAATCCTATTATTCAACCAAAGCCTCATCTCTGCTTCTTGTCTTAATTAAAATTACATAAACTTCATGGCCCCATCATTGCTTCATCCAGTTGCTTAGATACCTTTGATCTAAGACTTCTAGATTATATGCATTGCCTAGGTCATGAAGTATCTAAATTTGCAACCATTGCACTCTCATTAATAACATATTATCAAATTTAAAAAATAATGACAATAAAACATATTCATAAAATACAGTATGAGATTAAATTAAAATAAGGTGAGGTAATATAATTTTATATCTTTGTGACCTGGATTTGTTATAAATGGTGTTACATTTTACTGATGCGCACTCATGTTACTTCTCATGGTTAATATGTTCTTTTTCACCTCATTTCGTCCATTCATTCATCATTTTATGAATTTTTTATGATAGCTTTAATTATGCTGGATGTTACATCTTAATTTATGGCTGAAGAAGGGACCAGTGCTAGAGGCGCCGAAACATGTACCATATAATAACAAGTTTATAACTTGTTTTAAATAAATGTATTGACTAGGCGGAACAGTTTCTCTTTTGTTATATCCTCTGGTGTGTCGGCTAAGATGATAATGTCATCAGCAACATTCCAAGTTGAAATTATTTCCCCTTTTATCTTTACTCCTAATTTGAATTGTTCTCCAATTTTCTTCATTGATTGTTCAATGTTTAGATTGAGAAGTATGGGTGATAAGTTGCAGCTTTGCCTTACACCTTTCCGAATACCAGCTCCTCTCTCATGTCCTTCCTCACGAATAACTGCTGTCTGGTTTCTGTATATATTGTAGAGCATCCTCCTATCCCTGTACTTTATTCCAATCGTTTTCAAAATGTCAAACAACTTCATCCAATCAACGTTATCAAAAGCTTCTTCTAAGTCTAAAAATGCCATGAACGTTCTCTTATCCTTCCCTATTCTAACTTCCATAATCAGCGTAGGACTTAGTACAGCATCCCTTGTTCCTACGTTTCTCCCAAAGCCAAACTGGCATTCACCCAACTCTCTTTCTATCTGTCTTTCCATCCTCTTGTAAATTATACTCGTCAGGATCTTTGAAGCATGGAGGATCAAGCTGATTGTACAGTAATCTTCACATCTGTCAGGTCCTGTTTTCTTCGCTATAGGGATGATAACATTCTTCTTGAAATCAGAGGGTACCTCACCTGTCTCATATATCCTACACACCAAGTGAAATAACCTGAACAGACCTTCATCACCTATGCATCTTAACGACTCAATCAGTATATCATCTATGCCTGGTGCTTTGTTCCTGTTTGAGTCATCCAATGAATTTGTCAAATTCTGATCTCAATATTAAATCTCGTTTCTCATCCTCATCAATTTCCTCTTCCCCTTCCATACATGATTCTCAATCTCCTTTTCCTATACAAACACTCTATGTTAACTTTCCAGCTCTCAACCTTTTCTTCGCTATCTGTTAGGTCATCCACCTGACTCCTAAATACAGTGAGTACGGGAATGTTCTCCGCAGCACCTACATGCGTCTGCGAGAGCTAGCTACAGAAGTTACGTTGGCAGCACTGCTGCCGCTTTCATCATATTAGCCTCCCACGAAATTATTGCCGGTGGTCGAGATGGGAACTATTCTTTGTTTATTTGTGTCACACGTCAGCCTGCTTCGTTGACAGGTACAGTTGCGCGAGTAGGATATGACTCAGCTCAAGTAGCCTCTCTCATCATTTAACTGTCCGTGGTGACATGAGATCCTATGACGCGCAATGCTGCTTGACTTATGTGCAGAATGCATTCTGTCATCGCTGTGTTCCCTAATATCCAGCAAACAGTATACTTTGTACTCACCACGGCCATTCATAACAGATACTGGAAGTGCTGATGACACACACGCTCGCTAATTGCAATACACACTGATGATTTCGAAGGGTTACAGCCCGCACATGTGGGATTCACCCTGCCAAAGACACCGTGCTACCAACTAAACCGATGAGGCAACCACTCACAGCTGCAGGTTACCACTGCGGAGAACATTCCCGGGCACCCTGTATTACAGCAATTTGTCTTCCTTTCTCCAAAAGTACTCCTAAGCCTTCGATAAAATGTATCTACCATTCCTAATTTTAGACAATCGTCTACCTATATACCTGCACATTTCTCTTTCAACCACTCACCTTTTGCTTCCTTGCACTTCTTGTTAACCTCAATTCTCAGACGTCTGTATTCTGCTTTTCACCTTCCATCTCCTTCATTCTTGTGCTTCCGCCATTCGTCCATTAATTCTAGTATATCCTGCGTGATCCACGGTTTTCTCCCTATTACTTCTTTCCTACCAATGTTTTCTTCCACGGATTTTCTTATTTCATTCTTCAAAAGTAGCCATTTCTCTGCAATTTTAGCTTGTCCAGGGTTTTTCATTAGTACTCTTTTTATACTCGTCTAGAATCGTTCGTTCCCGTCTTACTCTTTCAGTCTGTCTATTGCCCACCATTTTGGCTTTCGACTTTACTTCAATTTCTTCAACTTAAGTCTGCATTTCATAACAACCAGATTGTGGTCCGAGTTTATGTCAGCACCGGGATATGTTTTGCAACCCAAACTCTGGTTTCGTAATCTCTGCTTGGGTAATTTTTTCGAATTATACTAGATTGTCGAGGATATCATTGGGCATATTTTTCACAAGCTTATTGAAGAATATGCCGAAATTTAAATGGGTGGATTCCAAATCCTGAAAGAAATTTACATGAGATTAATAAGTACACTTGTATGAAGAAAGTTACCTTACAATTGGGTACAATCGTGTTGACGACGGAAAATCTTTAAATTTCCATTACTAAGGCAACACTGAAAAATGCCTTCAAAAACCTTTAAGAGTACCAGTTGTAACTATGTAAAATAACGTAGCAGTGGCTATCGTATTGATAAGATATTTATGGACTGGTATACTGAATTCACAAAAGATTCAAACTTCGAAAATTGTCATGTAGACATATTTGAATGGATGTAATCCAACGCAAGTTTGAGAGTGCAATACTAGCGTTGAAGGATATTGATATGATACTTTAATGCCGAAGTTGATTTAGTGAATGCCTTTGAATTTATTCGAAGCAAACAGATCCCGAAGTCTTGATAATATGTATAGACTCCCATACGTAACTGAATGTCTACATACAATTTACTCAATTGCAATTTATCAGAAACATTGGAGTATATTATGAGACAGAATGTAGGATTATAGGAGTAAATTGGGATGATTTTGTACACTGATATTACGAGTGAGAGTTAATGAAGATTTTGACGTAGAATATAACGAATAGAAGAGAAATAGTTGGTGATAAATTAAAGAAATATCACGAAAAATTGTCTAGTTAAACGAGGGAGAAATAGAAGGAATCATTTAATTGCATACTTAATTATGTTTGTTGAACATAACACAATCCCTCAATACGAATTTTTCACTCTCAAACGTGCATTGCTTTACATCTATTCCAATATGACTACATGCCAATTTTTGATGTAGGATTTCTGCACTTATAAAATGACATACTTAGAATCCATGGATGATTTAATTACTGAGGTTTCTTGATGATGTTCTTTTTCATGAAAAGTTGGGAGTGACAATGAATATGATAGTAGTATTGAAGTAAGGCGTTGTGTACTGGTTCTGTAGATAGAGATAGTGGTATATAAATACCATATTAAATGTATCATGTGATCATAAATTCACCAAGTGTAGTGAACAAGTGTTTTATATGCCAACAAACAATCAAGGTAATTGGACATTAGTCTCAAGTTTGTATTTAATTTGTACCATACCTAATCTTAAGGTACACAAGCATTCTTTCAGTTATCTACGTTTACCTCACATTACATTTTCTGTACACACCCTGCACTGTTATTTCGTCTCTCTTGGCTCCATTGCTGTTAGAACCGAGGCATCAAACCATCGTGACCTATATCTGGCCAATTCCTTATGCCTTATAATGTAACCAAGATGAAGCAGCAGAAAAACAAGAGGATTCTATTTACTGACCTGGTTCTATTAAGAATACTCCTCTACACACAAATATGTAAATTTAACATGGAAAAGATTAACTACAAAAACAAGCTTGCATATTCCATATTATTTGTGTATCTATTATCATGTATTATGCAGTGTTGTAAATGTTCGGGTTTTGTCGCTCTGTTTCTTAAAATTAATGTGGGGAACAAAACTATCATTTGTGTTACGCCTTCAAACTAATCCTATCTTCTGAAGTGTACTATGTAGGTCTATTATACATTTTCTAGATGCGTCATCCATTCTGGATGACCTCCATCTATCATTGATTTGGACGGAATTTCCTGTTAATCTAATTTAACCTTAAACTTCTATTTCCTTCCGTCCAATATCATAGTATGGCTCCATACGAATCCTGATTTAAATATGAATCTCCGGATTTATTATTGTTATATCTAACTAGCAGGTACCCGCGGCTTCGCTCGCGATCAAGTCAATGGGGACGATGCAATTGTACACCTGCTGTTAAGTGTGTGCGATTGCGCTTTGTTAATAGAAATTGCGAATATTGTTTGAAGAGGGAACTGCACTCTTGCACACTGGAATGTCAAATCTATCGGAATATGGGGAATCAAAAGTATTTTTCCTTACCTATAGTAAAATATCTCGGACCTTGGCCGTATGTACAATATGCACTCTCTTCCAGTGTTACATCCCAGGGATTGAAATTCTCCAACAACCCTTTTGCCTTACATGCCTCTCTAAGTAATTAAAATTCCCAACTGTTGTTGTTTGAGTCTTCAGTTTCTTGACTGGACTGATGCAGCTTTCCATGACCCCCTCTCCTGAGCTAATCGTTTCATCTCTATATCGCTACCACACCCTACATCCGAAGCAATCTGTTTTACCCTGGTCTACCCTACAGTTCTTGTCCTTAACCCTCCCATCCATAACTAAGCTTGCTATTCCTGGGTGTCTTAATATGTGTCGTACCAACCTATTTCTTCTCTTCAATAGCAGTCGCCAGAAACATCTCTCCACTCCCACTCGTCTTAATAGCTCTTTATTTGTTACCCCATCTACCCATCTGATCATCATCATTCTCCTGTAACACCACATTTCAAACGCTTCAATTCACCTCTTTTCTGCTGCACCATTAGTCCAAGTTTCACTTCCTTATAGTGTCACGCTCCAGACAAAAGCTTTCAAAAATTACTTCCTAATATCTAAATGTATATTCGATGTCAACAGATTCCTTTTCTGTAGAAATGATGTCCTTGCCTGAGCCAACCTCTTTGCTTCGTCCATCACTGGCTATTTTTCTTCCTAACTAACAGAAGTCTCCTACTTCCCGCAGCGTTTCACCTGCCAATTTGATGTGCATAGAGGTTTCTGATTTATTTTGGCTGCATTCCAATAATTTTGTTTTACATTTATTGATTTCCATCATGAATTATTTCCTCAAGACGGAGTCCATACCATTCAAAAACTCATTCAATTCCTCTGGCGTATCGGTCAAGATGACGATGTCATCAGCAAATCTCAAAGATGAAATTATTTCTCCTTGAATCTTCGTTCCCACTTAAAATTTTTCTCCAACTTCCTGTTTATTGTGTTTTTAGAGATCTTGGAATGCGTTGCCCTCGCACATGGTGTAGATGCATTGTCAAAAGAAAACATTCCATGTTACGAACATGGGCCGCATAACCTGCACCGAAAGTCTATTCTGAACAGCAGTTCCTTGAACTCAGATTTGCCAACATATTATTGTATCTTTCCATGTGGTATATCTCTGTACCTCAACATACAGAAGAGTGCTTTAAAAATCATGTCTTGTGTAAATTTTGGAAAAGGTAGTGAGTGTGGTTTTTGCCGGAGTGGATACTCGCTCGTAGAAATTCTTTTCAGTAAAATAGACTGGTTCACAATTTTGTAAGTGCACATTGAGGTATGTGACGGCGGGATGCCTTAAGTGTTACGGAAACGGCAATAGCCACCACAGAGCTTCGTTGCTACTGAAATAACGACCAGACTGTTATTTTTACTTAACTATACGGGATTTGTGAGCCCAGTGTTTATGAAATTGAACGTAGCTATATCGCTACCTTTATTTAGTAGCTGCTACTGTAAAACTTTCTTCAGCTATTCCTCAATAGGGGTCGCCGTAGCCAGCCAGGCTCATTTTGGTTTTGGCCGGGGATTTAAGGCCGGATGCCCTTCCTGACGCCACGTGATTTTCCAGGTGAAAAGTCCACCCCGCTGTCACCGGGATTCGAACCCCGGCCGTCCTGGTGAAAGGCGAGAAGCTAAGCCACTGCTCCATCACACTCCCCTAGAAGCCGGTACTGTAGTGTTTACAAATTAAAGGTGGTATTAGAAGGCGCTTTCCCTATTTTTTTACCCCTGGCACTACAGACCATGAAGGACCTAGGCCTATCATGCGACCGCTTCCCAGCCATTTGGCCTGCAGATATTGTGGTGACGCGTGGTCAGTGTACCGTGTCCCCTCGGCCGTTCTTCGTGACCAGGGCGCTGCCTCGCTATCAGACAGCTACTCAATTGTCCTCACGAAGCTGAGTGCACTCCGTTGCAGCCCTCACGTCAGTGTCTAAAATCTCTGATGGAGCCAAGAATCGAACCCGGGGCCTCCAGATGACAGGCAGGCGCACTACCCTGTTCTTATTGTGTTTATATATATCTTGAAAAAGGTAATAAATGGATTTGCATTGCCTCCTACAGGGATATATAGAAAATCTTCGCTCCCGCTTTTAAATTTTAAACACTACATTAGCGGCTCCTAAATACAGGTAGCGATATAGCTACGTTCAATTTCATAAACACTGGGCTCACAAATCACAAATCCCGTATAGTTAATTACAAATATCAGTGTGGTCGTTATTTCAGTAGTAACGAAGCTCTGTGGCGGCTATTGCCGTTTACGTAACACTTAATGCATCCCACTGTCACATTCCTCAATGTGAACTTACAAAATTGTGAACCAATCTATTTTACTGAAAAGAATTTCTACTCCGTTGCAGCCCTCACGTCAGTGTCTAAAGTCTCTGATGGAGCCGGGAATCGAACCCGGGGCCTCCGGATGAAAGGCAGGTGCGCTACCCTGTTCTTATTGTGTTCATATATATCTTGAAAAAGATAACAAATTGATTGGCATTGCCTCCTACAGGGATATATATATAAAATCAGATGTCTTACCGTGAGGTTCAGTTGCCATGGAAACGGACTTGCCATTATTTCATCAGTTTATCAGAGTAAAGATAGTTTTCTGCGAATATCTTTGAAACGGTTGGTTTTAGGGCCTTAAAATGTGGTTTTCGGTGTCCCGTAGGGACCTACCGAGTATTGTTCCTTGCATCGAGGGGCGTAAAATGAGCTTTGTCCGGTCTTTTTGCGACAACTTCGATATTTTGTCCCGGTTGAGTATTTTTGGTGACTTTTCAGTTATGTTGCCTGTTCCACGGGAACAATGATTTATTTCCGGATGAAAGGATGCCTATATGTTATCCCAGGGTATAAGCTGTCTCCATTTCAAATTTCATCCAAATCCGTCCAGCCGTTTTAGTGTCAAGAGGTAACAAACTAACACACGGACACACAGATTTTCACAATTATAATATACTAGCAGGTACCCGCGGCTTCGCTCGCGATCAAGGCAATGGGTACGATGCATTATTGCTGATAGTTGGTTTATTCTATTACAGCAATCTCGGCTACAGGTGGGTAGATTCAAATTCTGAGAATTCTGATACATACAGTATATAGATATGAGCAGCAAAGTGGGAATTTTATAGAGTTGTGAACACATTTGAAAATTTTAGTTTTGGTTTTGCCATCTTCTGCTGAGACATAACGATTTTGTTGTCCGGATACTCGCCAGCACGCCACATACAGTTGTCCATGGGAAATAATGGTTTTGTCTAAACGTACACCTGGAATGGCAAATCTATCTGAATATGGGGAATTAAAAGTATTTTTCCTTAAGCTATTCTGGGTATAATTTTGCCACACTTATTGATGATTTGATCGTCAACATGTCGCTATTAATAGACCTATAGTAAAATATCTCTCACCTTGGTCGCTGATGTACATTATGCAGTCACTTCCAGTGTTTCATCCCAGGGATTGAAATTCTCCAACAACCCTTTTGCCTCACATGCCTCTCTAAGTAATTAAAATTCCCGATTGTTGTTGTTTGAGTCTTAAGTTTTTTGACTGGTTTGATGCAGCCCTCCATGCCTCGCTCTCCTGAGCTAATCGTTTCATCACTACATAGCTACCCCACCCTACATCCGAGGCAATCTGTATAACCCTGGTCTACCCCTACAGTTCTGGTCCTTGACCCTCCCATCCATAACTAAGCTTGCTATTCCTGGGTGTCTTAATATGTGTCGTACCAACCTATCTCTTCTCTTCATTAGCAGTCGCCAGAAACATCTCTCCTCTCCCACTCGTCTTAATAGATCTTCATTTGATACCCTATCTAACCATCTGATCTTCATCATTCTCCCGTAACACCACATTTCAAACGCTTCAATTCTCCTCTTTACTGCAGCACCATTAGTCCAAGTTTCACTTCCTTATAGTGACTCAGAAGCTTTCAAAAATGACATCCTAATACCTAAATGTATATTCGATGTCAAGAGATTCCTTTTTGTGTAGAGATACTTTCCTTGCCTGAGCCAACCTGCTTTTTATATCCTCTTTGCTTCGTCCATTACTGGTTATTTTGCTTCCTAAGTACCTGTAACAAAAGTCTCCTACTTCCCGTAGCGTTTCACCTGCCAATTTGATGTCCATAGAGGTTTCTGATTTATTTCGGCTGCATTCCAATAATTTTGTTTTACATTTATTGATTTTCATCATGAATTCATTCGTCAAGACGGAGTCCATACCATTCAAAAACTCGTTCAAATCTTTTGGCGTATTGGCCAAGATGACGATGTCCTCAGCAAATCTCAGAGATGAAATTATTTCTCCTTGAATCTTCACTCCGACTTTAAATTGTTCTTCAATTTCCTGATTATTGTGTTTTTAGAGATCTTTGAAATGCGTTGCCCTCGCACATGGTGTAGATATTGTGTCAAAGGAAAACATTCCATGTTACGAACATGGGCCGAATAACCTGTACCGAAAGCCTATTCTGGACAGCAGTTCCTTGAACTCAGATTTGCCAACATTTTATTGTATCTTTCCATGTGGTATGTCTCTGTACCTCAACATACAGAAGAGTGCTTTAAAAATCATGTCTTGTGTAAATTTTGGAAAATGTAGTGAGAGTGGTTTTTGCCGTAGTGGATACTCGCTAGTAGAAATTATTTTCAGTAAAATAGACTGTTTCACAATTTGGTAAGTGCACATTGAGGTATATGACGGCTGGATGCCTTAAGTGTTAAGGAAACGGCAATAGCCGCCTAAGAGCTTCGTTGCTATTGAAATTATGACCTGACCGATATTTGTACTTAACTATACGGGATTTGTGAGCCCAGTGTTTATGAAATTGAACGTAGCTATATCGCTACCTTTATTTAATAGTCGCTACTGTAGTGTTTAAAAATTAAAGGTGGTATTAGAAGGCGCTTCCCCTAATATTTTTTACCCCTGGCACTACAGCCCATGAAGGGCCTAGGCCTATCATGCGACCGCATCCCAGCCATTTGGCCTGCAGATATTGTGGTGACGCGTGGTCAGTGCATAGTGTCCTCTCAGCCGTTAATGTTGTTCTTCGTGACCGGCACGCTGCCTCACAGCTACTCAATTGTCCTCACGAATCTGAGTTCAGCCCGTTGCAGCCCTCACGTCAGTGTCTAAAATCTCTGACGGAGCCGGGAATCGAACCCGGGGCTTCCGGACGGGAGGCAGGCGCGCTACACTGTTCTTATTGTGTTTATATATATATCTTGAAAAAGATAATAAATGAATTGGCATTGCCTCCTAGAGGGATATATAGAAAATCGTCCATTTGGCCTGCAGATATTGTGGTGACGTGTGGTCAGTGCATAGTGTCCCCTCTGCCGTTAATCTCGTTCTTCGTGACCGGCGCGCTGCCTCACAGCTACACAATTGTCCTCACGAATCTGAGTTCAGCCCGTTGCAGCCCTCACGTCAGTGTCTAAAATCTCTGACGGAGCCGGGAATCGAACCCGGGGCCTCCGGACGGGAGGCAGGCGCGCTACACTGTTCTTATTGTGCTTATATATATCTTAAAAAAGATAATAAATGAATTGGCATTGCCTCCTAGAGGGATATATAGAAAATCGGATGTCATACCTTGAGGTAGTGTTGCCATGGAAACGGACTTGCGAATAGTTCATCAATCAGAGCGAAGATAGTTTTCTGCGAATATCTTTGAAACTGTTGGTTTTAGAGCCTTAAAATGTAGTTTTCGGTGTCCCGTAGGGACATGCCGAGTATTGTTTCTTGCATCGAGGGGAGTAAAATGAGCTTTGTCCGGTCTTTATGCGACAACTTCGATATTTTGTCCTGGTTGAGTATTTTTGGTGACTTTTCAGTTATGTTGCCCATTCCACGGGAACAATGATTTATTTCCGGACAAAAGGCAGCCTATATGTTATCCCATGGTATAAGCTGTCTCCATTTCAAATTTCATCCAAATCCGTCCAGCCGTTTTAGTGTCAAGAGGTAACAAACTAACACACACACTCACACACACACACACACACACACACGGACACACAGATTTTCACAATTATAATATAATATATAGGGATATAGGGATACGTTTTTTTGGGTGGGGTTTTTCATAACGAAACAGAACAGGGCAAAGACTCTTTTGCGTGTTTCTCCCTTGTACATTTTTCTTTGGTGGGGAAAAAATGAAGGGATTGTTGACTGCCGATCAGTAATTATTTCCCTGTGGAAATTAAGGGTTGATATTAATCTAGATCGTGTATTTGTATTGTAGATGTGTTTCCTGAGAAATAATATAGCCCTTAGTTTTGCCTTCTAAATTGTTTTGTCTCATCTTACCTACCAACCTATTCCGATAAAGCCCCGATACAATTTGTCTCTAAACATACGAGCTACTTTTGTCTTGTGTTACCTACCCACCTATCCCGATAAAGCACCGAGACATTTGATCTCTTGCGTACGAGCTATTTTTCTTTTAGTCCAGGAAAATTTTCACAAGGAAATACATTTTTGTAATTTATTAGATTGCTCATTCCTTGGAAATTGTGATGTTTAAGCCAGATGTTTGCATCTCATCCAAGAAACGGGTACACTACCAAAAACATAGGTAGGTTATTGGTAGTACCCATTTCCAACAATCTGCAATACAGCGATTTCGTATAAAAACCAGCTCCATAGAGAGGTTCTAACCGGCCGCGGTGGTCAAGCTCATTGTTGGTAACAGTGGTGCCTCTAAAACCTCAAAAACTTATTTTTTTTCAGAACTAAGATGCCATTGGTGCAATGTTGTCTTGTTAGATGCTATGTAAAGTTGGACCGGTCAAAGTAAATATAATGGACTAAACACATTTAAGGTGAACATACAAATTGTTCACTTCACTCCAAAAAATTATTTAAAGGGATGACAAGGTTTACTCTCCATTTGAACATCTTGTGGTCCAAATTTAAACATAGGGTCATTTGTTGATACCTACTACGTAGTAAACTAGATTAATGTTAATCCATCAGTGCTAACTACATGCAACGCAATAGTATTGAGACCATGGTCCACACAAGCGCTGATTTGTTCGGCTGGTTCAGTCTGATATACTAACTGCATCTTTCAACAGCAGGGCCCGTCTGCCTAATAAGTTATCTCCCTCAAGAACAAGACACCTCTTAAACTACCCAAAAGAGACAGAACGATCCTCAGTTGGACTAAGAAGATGGTGAATTTAATGTTATATACCAAACACGTCTTATTATGGCTCTCATAGAAAACACTCCAACAATGTACCCTAAAAAAACACTAATCACGAAAATCTCAAACCAACTCTGCAGCATTACCGTATGTAAGATGTAATTCAAACCTCACTAAACGAAATAGACGATCATCTGGCAAAACCAGCAGCTGGCAGGACAGACCTAGAAGTGGCTTTCGATAAAATTCCTGATAGTGTAGTGAAAAGGGCATTGCGTGAGAGAAGTTTTCAATTGCGGGAAAAAGAGTGGAGAGAAACTTCCAATGGTTCCATGACATAATAGTACTTTCCAAGTGTTCCAGCGAGACTTGCCTCAAACATTCTCCTAAGCCGTTAATAATAATAATGATTAATTAATTAAGCCGTAATATGACGGTTATGATGACAGGACATGGAAAAATAGGGACCTATCTGTATAGGTTTAAAATACAAGAGCAGATGACGTGTCAGTGTGGCGAAGAATCGCAAAGTGTGGACCACATCCTATATGAGTGTGAATTACTGAATCACCAAAGGGAAAAAATGAAGACAAATGTAATGAAATCAAATTCTTTAAGCCATTTGTGCATAGCATCAATTTTGATAATCTGATGTAGGACTTACAGTAAGTATGTCAAGAAAGAAAACTGAAGCATATTATATCTAGGCTAGACACACTACAATCAAGCATGTAGATATAGGTTACATAATGCAAAGAGAGTTATATTATACTTACATATAAGATCACCAATGCATGTAGTATTACTTCAATTGTAATGGAGCATGCAGTTAATAAATATGTTTGATAAAAAATTAAAAAATAAAACCTCACTAAACAAATCTGTTGTGTATTTACATGAACATTCTAGAAAGTGCTATGTTAACATGAACATTCTAGTCAGTGTTGTGTATTTAGGCTACTTGAGTTAACACGAACATTCTAGTCACTATGCCCAGAACATTCCAATCTGGAACATTCGATTCTGGAACTTTCCAGCTACTATGTATATATGCACCCGCGGACTGTAGACGACAGTTCCGCTCAAGTTAGTTCACATTGTGTATCGTTGTGTATCGACTAGTGTTTAATAAACCGTTGTGTTATATTAACAAGTGTATGTTACTGTTCTCCACTCATCTTCACCATGCCGGACTTAACCTCTGAGCAACTCCAACAACTCTCGGCAATCATCGCCGACGCTATCTGACAGACAAGTTCAACAACGTCATCATCACAGCCTCGACCGCCACAATTCACAATGCAACCGTATCGTACAACCGACGGGACGACTGTAGCCGACTATTTCACTCGCTTTACCTGGGCGCTCAACTTGAGCAAGGTACCCGCGGATTAACACGCACATTTTGCACGGGTTTACATGGGATCTGAACTCAATGATGCCCTGAAGATCCTGGCGAGTCCCAATGATCCGGAAACTCTGTCTTTCAACGAGATTCAATCTAAGCTGAAAGGCCACTTTGACGCCACACGCAACAAGTTTGCTGAGAGCATCAAATTTCGCAGTGTAATGCAGAAGCAAGGAGAAACCATCGCTAGCTTCACCTTAAGACTGCGGCAGACTGCAACGTTTTGTGAGTATGGCACATTTCTTGATCGCATGTTAATTGAACAAATGCTCGCAGGTTTGGAATCACGAGAAATGTGCGACGAGATTATTGCAAAACAACCAGAGAACTTCACCGCAGCATATGAAATCGCGCAAGCACTCGAAGCTACTCGCATTACCACCGACGAGGTCAAAACAGCTGCCGCTAAGTCTGAATCAACCAATCGGATTGGATACGAGAAGCCTCTGTCCAGGAAGAACATCAACTAGCAGCCGCCACGCAGCAAGTTAGCTCATCGAGGTCAAGGGTCTTACAACCTAACCAGACAGCACCAATGGCCACACCAGGCAAACCAGAGTGCATCCCAGGACAACCAATCAACATGTGCAGGGTGCGGTGAAGCTCACCCTCGTAGTCAGTGTAGGTTCCTGAACGCAGAGTGCCTGAAGTGTGGCAAGAAAGGTCACATCAGAAAAGTTTGCCGATCGAAATCGAGGAAACATCGAACAACAAACCATGTGACCGAAGAGGAGCTTCCAGCAGAAAACCTCGACGTTGTGGACTACTTCAGCAAAATCGAGGTCATCGGATCGGTCAACGCAGCACCTAAGCCACTGGTTGATGTCAACATAGAGGGAACCACCGTCAAAATGGAACTCGACACCGGCGCCCCCTGCTCAACCATGAGCAAATCAGAGCTAAGTATGATCAAACCAGGTTTTGTGTTGCAGAGAAACGATCGTAACTTCGTCAGTTACACTGGCCATCCGATTAAATGCATTGGCAAAACGTCAGTGTGCACCACCATCGGAACCACAACCATGAACCTGAATCTCTACGTGGTTGACGATGAAGTCGAATCGCTCTTTGGCCGAGAGTGGATTTCAGAGTTTGTACGGGAGATCGACTTTGGTACCTCTTCGCAAACCCGACCCAATCCACAAGCTCTCAGACAAGCAGGCTCTGACCTTGGAACAACAGAAGCAGCTCGAAAACATTCTATCTTGCTACCAGGATGTGTTCAGCGACACCCCCGGGAAGATCTCAGGTCCCCCAGCGAAGATGCACCTGAAGGCTGGAGCCACACCTGTTTTCGCCAGAGCTCGAGACGTACCCGTTGCCCTCTGCGATGCCTATGCCAAGGAAATCGACAAGAAAATTGCATCTGGCTTCTACAAAAGAGTGGACTACTCTGAGTGGGCATCGACAACGCACGTCGTCGCCAAGAAGAACGGCAAACTGAGGATCACAGGCAACTACAAGCCTACTCTCAACCCGCGGATCATCATCGATGAACATCCGATTCCCAAGTTGGAACATCTGTTCAACCGAATACGCGGCGCCACTCTCTTCTGCCATCTGGATATCTCCGATGCGTACACTCATCTCGCACAGTTTTGATAATTTTGACTTTTTTGCAGTCCATCAGATCCAACAGCTACCAGTTAGGGCAGAAGCAATCGCACGCGAGACCAGGAAAGATCCAAATCTGGGCAAAATTGTCCAGATCATCGAAGCAGGGCAAGACCTCACCCGCCAGCATTACAAGGCACCAGAAGCGAAGTACACCCTCGCCGCAAACTGTCTGATGTTCGAGCATCGAGTTGTTGTCCCTCCTTCACTGCGAGACGCTATCTTCAACGACCTGCACGTGGCTCACCAGGGGATAGTCAAGATGAAAGGCATGGCACGTTCCTTTGTGTTCTGGCCTGGAATCGACAACGACATTGAGAGTATCGCCAAGGCTTGCGCCGTGTGTGCAGCTCATGCGCATGCGCCACCCAAGTTCCGAGATCACCACTGGGAATACCCGAAGGCAACATGGGAACGGATCCACATTGACTACGCGGGCCCAGTGGCTGACACCATGCTGCTCATTGTTGTCGACGCATACAGCAAGTGGTTCGAGGTCAAACCCGTAACATCAACATTATCAGCCGCAACAATTTCCATCATGGATGACCTGTTCACGGCGTATGGCGTGCCAGTCACTGTCGTCTCCGACAATGGCCGACAATTCGTCTCAGACGAGTTCAAGACCTTCCTAAGAAACATTGGTGTGAAATATCACAAGTTGTCAGCGCCATACCATCCCTCAACCAATGGCCAAGCTGAACGTTATTTTCAAACGGTGAAGGACGCCCTCTATGCGATGAAGACAACTAAGGTAACGCTCCGCGCCAACCTGAACGAGTTCCTCCGTCAATTCCGCAAGGCCCCACACTCCACCACTGGCCAATCTCCAGCCCAGCTTTTCTTGGGACGAGATCTCCACACGAGACTCAACTTGACCAGACCTGATGACGTCCACACGAAGGTTACAGAAAAACAACGAGCTGAAATGAGCTCAACATTCCGCACTCTGGAACCTGGACAGAAAGTCTACTTCCTGTCTGGCAATATCAAGCTGGACAAGTGGCTCCCTGAAACAATTGTGAAACGCACTGGTGATCGTCACTACGAGATCAACTACCAGGGAAAACGATTCAAGCGCCACATTGACCAGTTCAGATCGTTTGCTGACACCAACAAAGGCAAAACCAACTTGGACAACGATCAAGGATCGACCAACGATCGAGAATCAACCAATGATCAAGAACCAGCCATTGAGTAACCGAGCCTGAAACGAGTTCGCTTCACCGAGACACCAGCAACAGCCCAAACACCACCAGCCACACCAGCTACACCTGTAGACAGGGCACCGCCTATTCCGCAAACCCCTTTTATTCCCCGCAGGAGTACTCGCCAGCGCCGACCACCGTTGAGATTCTCTCCTGATTCCTAAATCATCCATTTAAAAGAGGGAGGAAATGTTGTGTATTTACATGAACATTCTAGAAAGTGTTATGTTAACATGAACATTCTAGTCAGTGTTGTGTATTTAGGCTACTTGAGTTAACACGAACATTCTAGTCACTATGCCTAGAACATTCCAATCTGGAACATTCGATTCTGGAACTTTCCAGCTACTATGTATATGTGCACCCGTGGACTGTAGACGACAGTTCCGCTCAAGTTAGTTCACATTGTGTATCGTTGTGTATCGACTAGTTTAATAAACCGTTTTGTTATATTAACAAGTGTATGTTATTTATCTTGTATCTCCCACGATATAACAAAATCCTACCTGAGTCAAAAATTAGTTGCAATATTGGCCATTGATATGGTTGCTACATGTACCACCGTTCAGTTTGTAGGACGTTTCTTACACTCACAATTTTGGGTTAATCAGTAACAAAAGACTGCTATGGAACCGAGAACAAATACCCTGGGAACAGGGTCACAATATAGGAGGTTCTAAGTAGTGGATATTCCTTTAAGTAGTGGATATTCCTTTAAAATCAAACGTTACAAATACGTTCAGACCTGTGCTAAAATTAGGATGTGGTTTTAAGAACAGAGGTCATCTTCCCATCAACATTCATACAGGATACAATTAACGGAGTAACACACATTCCTTACATACCCCCTACAGTGAGAACTCTGAATGAGAATGGATAGTTTTGGGGCTGTTAAATATCAAAAGTGAATATCAATATCCACTCAAGACAAACAAAAATAAAATAAAAGTTTTGCAATGACAGATATAATGAAAGGAAAGCTTTATCTTTTGTCCACTTACTCATTTAGATGATTTCTACATCCGTCTTTCACGTTAATCTGGATTTCTTCTCTCATATCCTAGTGACAAGAATGAATAATTAACTTCTTAGCTATCAACTTAAGCTTCTACACAATAAATCATGAACAATGTAAATTTACAGCACACATGAAGAGAAAGTAAGGATACAGCAAGCAGCAGTACAACAGACTCAGATTACTTTCTTATTCTCCATCATATCTAACTGCATTATGCAAGTCTTCCCTAATAATGGAACTTATCAAAACCATCAATCTTTATAGGTCAAGTAAATCTAAGTGTGATAGCAAATGTGGAGAACGGAGCTTCAAAAGGGAAGTAATAGGCTTAAGGACTGAAGAAATAATATTGGTTCCTCAGTTTAGAAGCTGCAACAATGCGGTCAAGTAGTCCCGTGTATTTTGGGTCAGTCTAGAATCTGTCTGATAACCAGTGTTATTGATGGCTGTATTACTGTGTGTTATCTGTAATTCAGGCAAGGACTGCAAACAATCAATTTCAAATAGTTCCTATTTTTGCTACCAAATGCTACCATCAACGACACCTAGCTGCAAATTTGGCTACTAGATGCCACCGCAAGAGGCACCTGGTGGCGAAAATTGGAACTTTATACAGCGTTAACCAACAAATGTAGGTTCACACAATTGTAGTTAGTGGAAGGTTGTAATACATGCAATAAATCTATGACATGGGACCGCCGGCTTTACTTCCCCTCCGAAGGAAGGCGTACAGAGGGATATTTAACGCTCTTAATAATCCAGCGACTTCAGCCGGGTTTGAACCCGCGATATTGGGCATAGAATCTCAGCATGCTACCAACTACCCTACCGAAACCACTAGAAATAATATTTATATTCAAATTTCTAGCAGTAAGTATGTAAAGGGATATTACATCACTAGACCGACCTTTTGTTCCATTTCAGTCTCAGACCTAATACCTGCACTTATCACTTACAAATGACTTGGCCCTTAAACAGCAAAGCATTTAGGAATGTACATATAAATCACTCATACATGCCAGAAAAAACAATATTCTACTCGACTTTCTTCACAAACCACTGCACAATCTTTGATGAAAGCTTTTAAATTTTCAAAGAAATTTAATAATGCCAATGAATTGCCTCTGGAGAGAGTGTAAAATAATGAACAATGCCACCTCTGACAACAATGCAGGGTATGATTTTATGGTGGCGGGAGTTCCTCGATACTAAACAGAAAAAATCTCCAAGGACAAGAACCAGTGTTTCATTCTCTCTGAGACATCGCCGGTAGATAATTGCTGTGACCTTAAATAACTCACCATTTTCATTGCTTCCCCCGGTCATTCCATGATACGCCTATCTAATACAATGTCTTCAAGAATAGAATTATCTCTCAATGTTAATTTTAACCCAGTTTCGGTAAGTTTGATATTTTAACTTGAAACTTGCATATTTAATACAAGATTTATAATTCCTGCCTTGAGACAGACCAAGAGCTGAGCTAATTTTATATACTACAAAACTTAAAGCTCAAGGCCATGTGGTCAGGCTACTTCTACCCTTTGAAAATATCTGGGATTTGAACCCCACCGTCAGCAACTTTAGATACGGGTAGCCATGGTTCCTCATTTTAAATTGCTGACAAATTTATTGAAGACTTCCAACTCATCGCCATATTTCAATCTGATAAAAGAGTTTAACAGAGGTAACATAGTGGATTCAATCTTAAAACATAAATGAACATACGGAGAAACATTCCACATGATGGATCAGTGGGAAAAGAACAAAAATATCAAAGTATAGACATCAACAAAAACTAAACATATTAGCACATGTTGTGAGCCCCACTACTGCATATTCCTATCTTTCATATAAACTCTTCATTAGTTGAGGCAGAAAAACATGTAGCTGTAAAAAACATTTGTATCTCATTCCACCTCCGTCTCAACCCAGTAGAAAAAGGGAATAATTAAGGTAGAAATCCCTACACACACTTTAATTAACTACGAGAAAGAAATGAGAAACACAGTAATAATAACTTTCCAGCGTTAACATACAAATGAATGTGAGACTGGTACAAATCGACGGCGACTATGATAGACCTCGATAGCCATAATTCTGCTTCTATCTATTCTCTTTCTTATGTCTAGGACACAACTCCCACACAAACTTACAATGTTATCAAGGGAATAAGGGGAAGGGAAACAACAAATGAGCAACAATACCAAGAAGGTTGGACTCGGGATATGATGAGCTGGAGTAATCAAGTGATATAAATCTAACCCTTCTTGGTTTAGATTAGTTTTCAGACATTTTTGTGGGCTCTCAACGGAGGAATTATCCACCAATAACAAGCTTTCTGCCAATTAGGTAGCCTGTAAATTTGCCTAAATCAAAAAACACAACCAGTGTCCTTTTTTCTCTGCTATAATTCTTTTTAACTGGAGATGGTTTCCAGCTAGCATACTCAGCTGCATCTCTAACACTCTTTCATCCACAGCAGAATCACTCCAATTCACATCCGTTAAAAGACAGATATTTCCCGTGGGTCTGGATATGAGTATTGTGCCAAACGGATTTCCAACTTGATGCTATTAAAAGGCTCTTGCTCATGTGCAGTCGGCAATGGTCCCATTGAAAGTGATCAGAAAGTGTGGCTGCCTTACCAAGCTAGCAATATAAATAAGGCATCTGAATAAAATAAACCTTTACCTATTCCCCAGTAGTGAAGACATTCTCATCATTCCACTCCATTCCTTGCTGCCTCTTGGTATCTCTGATTTATTATTGCCTAAAGGTACGGTTTGGCTATGGCGATAATCGCCTGGTGCACATCGCTGGCGATCTTCTTTGCGTTATCAAAGGGTGTAAACAAATGGGGCTGGTTTCTCTGCAGCGATCTGCGCTGGCGTCAATTCATTTCAATTCGGCAGTGATAATCACTGGCCATTTCGTGAACAAAAGAATAACGACGAAGCCTCCAACGCATTGGGAAACGGTATCATGGCTTCCATACAGCCAGTATTTTCCAGTTTCTCAAAAGAAACAGATGATATTTCAATAGATTATGTTGCTTGTCACTAAAAACGTAGTGAAATGATAAGGTAGATTAGTAAGTGTGCTTATTTAATCACCTGTATTTTAATACATACTTTTTAGGACAGACACACGGTAGCATGCGGGCCTGATAATTTCTTAGCCCTAAATCGTAGAGACAAAAATATATTTGCTATTGTCCTATTGTCTGACTAAGCTTTCTTGTCATCCCTGAGGTTGCAAAAACACAAATCTTGGATTTTTTATTATTGCCTTTTATAAACCTTACATTACTAAAACACATTGAAGTACAGATACTTAGGTTCGTAGACAGTAGCCAAAATACTCCGCGGCGTAGCCGTTCATAAAAAAAATCGCTTACCACTATTATGTCGGGGAGCTGCAGCAAGCCCATATACTAGTGGTTCGAGTTCCGGAGCTGACAGCAACCATACTGAGTGTGATGTTCTTCTCGTTGCGTATGTTTCTGCCTGGGCCAGGAGCTTCCTTCTCTGGGGGGACAAGCTTTCATTTATGTACACTGAGCTGTCGCCAGGAAGGTTTGCATGTCTAGTAGTGAGGTTCCTCTTGATTCTCCGACGTTCCATGAAGTGTTCCTTGTCGATTCTCCTCACAAATGTCAATATGATGACCCTGTGCGTTTGGTTCGGGGCTTTTGGAATGCGGTGACAGGCATCTATCATTTTGGACTTACTTGTAAACCCAGAGCCTGTCCGATATTCTTTACAGTGCCCTGGGCGGATTTATTTGGTATATCTGGAACTCCATGTATTTCGAGAGTATTCCTTCGTGAATATTGTCTAACCTCTCCAACACGTTTTTCTAATACGTCGACGTTTACTTTTAGACTATAATTTTCTTGTGTTAATTTTTCAATCTGATGGGTACATTTAATGAAGTATTTCTGCTGGGTTGCAATTGAAAGTGCTGTGTCATCCAATTATTTGTGGCAGAGAATTTCCTAAATCAGTCTCTCGCACTAGGTAATATACGTGTTGGAAGTTTAGCACCGTTGCCTGATAATTTATGATATACTGAGATTAGGATAAAAATTATAGAGCTCATTCATAAACAGTTGGCAGCCATGGTGGTTTTCAACAATACGTATCATGAAGAGAAGGAAAAGGTCTGATCTCTTTAAAAAAGTACGGTTAGTTAACAGGTAGCACAAAAAAGAGTCAATTGAAAATCCACAGCCTGCTTCCAGTCTCCGACCGGGCCAGGAATGGAATGAATGAAGCCCCCATCTAGCGGCGAGGATATGAACTGTGCCGGCTGCTGAGGCCTGACGCATTCCTCTGGGGCAGTGATTAAATGCATGACAGATGAAATGAAATGATAGTGGAGAGTGTTGCTGGAATGAAATTTTGACAGGGAAACCGGAGTACCCGGAGAAAAACCTGTCTGGCTCCGTTTTGTCAAGAACAGTTCTCACATGGAGTGACCGGGATTTGAACCACGGACCCAGCGGTGAGAGACCGGCGTCTGCCGCCTAAGCCACGGAGGCTTCAGTAAAGAAAAAAAAGAAAAGTAAAGAAAACAGTCAATTAAGGTTAGAAAATGGATCGGAACTGAGGGCCCGTTGACCAAGGGGAGTCAATAGAAAAATTGGAAAAGAGGAGCCCGGCACAAGTAAGAAGAAGCAATGTTGGGCTCTACTGAGGTCCTGTGGATTTCAAAAAAATTCCTGCTACTGATGATAATAGTATTATTGAATTTACGTCCCTTTCAACTACTGCAGCTTTTAGAGACGCTGGGATTCCGGAATTTTGTCCCGAAGGGAATGTTTAAAATGCCAGTAAATCTACTGACCCGGATCCCTCGCATTCGCGCACCCTCAAATGCCAACTGGCTGCGCCAGGATTCGATCCTGCAACCTTGGGAACAGCAGGCGAGCGTATCGCTGAGCCAAGCACCCAGCCTTCCTGCTAAGGTAGTTGTGGCAAGTTAATACTTTGATGCTAAGTACTTAATTGAGGCATCTAAAACAAGGTTTTATAAAAATTATTCCAGAGAACCTGGCACTCCACAAACATATCCCTTACATCAAGAATTAACAAACGAGCTACCTCAGGCAAAGACCATTTGTGGGTAATTCCTTAGCAGAACTGCCTGGATGGTAAGGCATTCTGCTCCGAGTGCTGTTGGCGTTTTCGTTTTCAAGAATAAAGAATTGGTGAAGATAATGACTTACTTGAAATATGATTGTTGATGGCCCAGTTATAATCTAAACATTGTTTTTAGCCGATACTGAGCTTGCTTTGCTGTGGCGGTCTTCAAGTTCCTCTAGTAGCCTATTAGCAGTAGGATATACAAACAGCAGTGCATTCACGTTTGGGCAATCACGTCCCAAAACCCGTATATGATCGAGTGTTATCAATGCCATGTGGTGGGTACTTCACTTAAAATAGGAGACAGGGTGCCAACATAACAGTACTGCAGTTTCAATTCAATAACTTCAGCTACCTCTAGGAGTTCTGATAAAAAGTAAGACTGAGTAATACTAACTTCCAAATAATATTTATCTTAAAAATCTTTCGTGTTATTATTAGAGAGAATATGTAGAACCTATAATTACCTGCATTTTATGCTCCTCTTTAACATCTATCCTTTCAATTTCAAAAATATCACCAGGCTTGTCCTGCAGTTTATCAGAGGGCAACTGCTCACTGGACTCCTGGAAGTATTATACAAATATGACCCATTGTAAAATATATAGACAAAGGATGAGTGCTAAGTTACGTGTAACATAAAATGTGAACGTTAAGAGATTTACTATTGAGTATTAATTAACTAAAGCTTGAACATCACTAAGATTGCAATGTTACAATATACACTGCTCAAAACAATTAGAGGGACAGGAATTTGATGGAGTTTACCATGTACGCAATCGGTGATTGCTATATTTACTGTTTCTCTTATTCTTCCGACATGTTTTAAGAATACGAGGACACCTCCACATGTCGTTGGAAAGCAATGTCTTAGCAGCAGTAGACACATGTATTGTGCTATGCCGCAGTGTGAAATGGACGAGCAATGTAGCACTCTGACCTCGAGTGCGTGTAAGTAAAGAATACGTTACTATACGCTTGGTATACGTCGCATTAGTCGAAATGAGGCATTTGAATGAGACAGAATGTGTTCGGGCAGTGACAATACTGCAGTATGGTTGGACTATTCGTGCAGAGTCTACGGAGCGTAATGTGGCTTCATGTGTGGTTTGGATAGTTTGGAAACGATTTTGTGAAACTGCTTCATACACACGAAAGCCAGGGCAAGGGAGAAAACAAAAAAACATCGGCTAGATACGACCGACATGTGGTGAATTGTTCTCTCCGCTAGCGTTCGGCGTCCGCCCGGGTCCTACAAAGAGATCTAAGAACAGCAACTGGTAGCAGTGTCAGTGACCAAACAATATGCAACATACTTCGAGGGGCACGTTTAAGACCAATACGACCTTATCAGGTCCCTCGATTAACAGCTTTTCACAAGAGAGAGCAACTTCGATTTGCTGAGGACCATAGGGACTGGCAGTTGCGTTACTGACGCAATGTATTGTTTACGGACGAGTCCCGCTTTCGCCTAACACGGTGCAACGGACGTATAGGTGTGTATCGTCGCCGTGGTGAACGTTATTATGGAGCAGCAGTCCAGGAAACTAACAGCTTTGCCTCGGCTGTGGGGTGGCATCACAATTGATGGCCGATCGGACCTTCAGATAATCAGAGGCTGACTTAATGCTCAGAGGTAATGCCCCCGAAAATTGAATTATTCTGGGACAAAATGAGAGTATTTTCCGTCCCCATGATAAAATTCAACCAGCAAATATAAATTCTGGAAGTGTGACACAGGAGGGTAGTGTTACAAGCTCGAGGCCGTGGGAGAGCCCGGTCACGTGATATATTGCACAATAGACGCTTCTAGAAGGCTAAAATTGGCATAGCAACAGTAAGTTTGGAAATTAATATTATAAATATTGTTATAAATTATGCTATTGGATCCCAGCCCAGAGCCAATGAGAAGAGGTCTTATTGAAGACGGGATCAACTTCAACTACATCATTTGGTGAAATTATGATTTAGGCCCTTAGAAGAAGATTTTCGTATTTGGTTATGAAGAGAATATTAAAAGAAATTATGTCTGATACTTTAAAAACCGCACATCGGTTAATCTACGCAGTAATAAGCATTAGTAATCTACGCGCTAAAATTATGGTGGGAGATTGATATGGCCGCCAAAATTTCGACTTGGAGGGGGAGATTCAAGGATCGGAGTTCTTATTCCAGCGGTCTTTGAAGAGCGAGGAAGTGTTTTTACTGGGTTAACGGTGATCCCAAGGCTTTGTCCGAGTGCGACGACTGTCGACTTGTGGAGACGCAAGGATAGCTATGTGGAACGTAGGATATTACCGCACTTCCATTTTACGTGAAGTTGTGAGGAACATTGAATTAATTATATCTCTTATATAATTGAGATCTGAATATAACTAAGCGAATATGCATAAAGAACAGGTCGCATACTATATTCTGCGGAAAGTCTAGCGTTTTAAAACTTACCGTTTCGACAATATAAGCCTGTTAAGTCAGATTTTCAAATGTGTTGGAAATAAAGCTGAATACCATTTTAGATTGCAACGTGAAATTGGCGAACGCAGTTCAAGTGAACAGTAGCGAAGAACTTTTAACATTGGCGCAGCAAATAAATATTATCATAATGACTATCATTATTCTTCAAGTGGTTTCATTCAACATAATTAACACTGTTGATATGATGAACTAAATAGGCATGCGCCAGAGACATATTCGATAACAGGAGTTAAGATACAACGATGGAACTTCGTTAGACGACGTATTCATGAATACAGACGTAGTGCACCGTCCATCTTGTAAATTTTCGTCAGTCTACGAACACTAATGTAACATCAATGAGCAATAGAAATATTTCATTCACCATTTATATGAATATGTCTATAAATTATATTCCAATGATGAGGAGGATACATATTTGCGACGGAGAATGAAGATTCTACAGAAGAGATTTGTCAAGATGCTAGGGGTAGCCCAGCAACACAGAAGAATTTGCCAGAAGGATGTCGTTCGAGCCCAGGCGAATGTTGGTGAATTCCAGAGAGGGACGTTTCCTATCTCTGAGGTCGCAGATCCGAGGTTCGAATGCAGACCCATCTCAGTATCTTGAACTGAGGAAACATCTAAAGTATTATGTGAATACTTAAATAGATCTTCAAGTTTTCGTCCAAATAAGGTAGCCGTGTCTCTTATTTTTAGTATAGAGCTTGATTAGTGACATCTTGAGCCAACGATCTTACTCCATATTTTCACCTTTCTGTATTTCAGTATTCTCATGTATTTCACACTTCAGATGAGTGCTAAAAATTTTATGCTTAAAGATTATTTAGGAGATGATTGCCTTTCATCTATTTTTCAATTTTATTCTACGGATCAGTTGCGCAACTGACATTCAAATTTTTGTTTGAGGAATCATATTGCCCCATAGAAGACTAGTCGTTTAGACTCTCGAATTTTTAATAATTTGATTTAAATCAAGTATTCTGACATTGTGTCATAGCTTCAAATTAAATTCCTTTTAAATTTAATTTGATCACTTTAATGTAACAACATCTAACTTCAAGAACAGAAGAAACATCGAATTATATTGTTATATCATTATTGTATATAAACTGTCGACGATCTAGGAAATACTAGTCGTTTGATAAGACCGAAGTCTTAACCCCTATAAACATTCTTTGTGTAGAGTGGAAAAACATTACGACATTGACAAACCTTTTTATTATTTGTAAAGCTGAGAGCTTTGTTCATTTAATATGTTAGAGGATATACCTTTTGATAGAAGATTATTTACATCTTTGGCTAGGAGTTCAAAGCTAGTTTATCCCGGTCAAGATTGAAGTCTATTTGACACTATAAATAACATGTGTGTTATTTTACACTATTTGTGTAACATCACGTCATTTTGTAGACCTAATATTACAACGATAAACAATTTAAACTTGACAAGTGAGATGAGAGAGGAGTATCATTTTATTACATGTATTTGCGACAGACGAGTTAACAGTTAATTATCTTTTTGTGGAGTAAACGTTAGGAGGTCAATCACGACAGTCTAATATCGTTCATTACAATTTGAAGTTTCGTTTGAAGAACTTAAGTATGTATAATTGTAGATCAGTAGTCATGTGAATCGATACTGAGGGTCACGCCTTTATTTGAGAAAAGCTCCTACAGAAGAAATGTTACTAACAATTAATCCATTTTTGGTTATTGTTTAACATAGTGGATGGTAATTGTTTATGCCATATATACTGTTATATGAGGATTTGTAGAGCTATGAAGTGCTCGTGCGAAGGAAGTTCCGCATTTTATGGGAAGTCAAAGTATTGTTGTTCTTTGACAAGAAGGCATGGATCATGATAAGAGTCATTGTATACAAGTAGTCCAGTTCATGTGAAGTAACTTTTTAGCTGTGTTGACAGACGGATTTTAGCGGAAATAGAACTAGAGAACGATTGTCTACTCATGTCAATGATACAATTACTATATTTTATTAAACCCGAAGTTATGTAATTACGTACAGTTAACCTTAGTCAGTCGATTATATTAGACCGACGATGTAATGAAACCTATATAAAATGATGTGTAAGCAGTATATCAAAACTACGGAGTGTTAGAATGATTATGTGGAAAACAGTGTAAATAATTAATTGAGAGTTGTATTGTAACCGAGAATCCAGAATCTCGAAAGTAACGTGTTAGCAACACTAAATAGTGTATATTATTATGAACAAATTACAGGTAAATATTTTTCGGAAATGATTTCATTAGTTAAATAATTTTGGTAGGATTTATTAATCGATTGTTTTGGAATAGCGTGTGTTTTGTGAGCAGATGTTTGGTATGAATGATTGTCCCCTGTTATTATTATTATTATTGCCTTTATTGGTGGCGCATTTAGGGCTCTTGGCTCTCTCTTACACTTAACCACATTAATGCAATACAATGAACATATTATGACATTTATATAACTGACAAAATTAAACAATAATAGACATTGATAATGACTTTCACACTCTCATTCACTCATCCAGTCACACTTGTTGTCGATCAGCAGTGTTCATCAGGCAGCCCCAGAAGGAGGTCTTGAATTTAGATAGTGAGGTGGTGCCCCTGACACTGGCTGGAAGGGTATTCCACAGCCTAGACCCCACACATGAATAGAGTTGTTGTATATAGAGGAGCGATGAATAGGAATGGAGAAGGATGAACCAGAGCGTGTATTATTACCTTGGAAAGAAGACAAGTACTTGAATTTATTTAATAAGTATAGTGGTCTATCGTCAGACAATAATTGGAAAATCTGGACAAGAATGTGATATTATCGACGTAGTTCAGGTTTCAACCAGGAAAGAGCGCAATAATAGGGAGTGATATGTTTATCATAGCTCAGATCGTAGATAAATCGTATACAAGAGTTGAGAGCTCGTTGAAGTTTCAAAGTTAGTGTTTTGGTTGCGTCTACAAGAATAACGTCACAGTAGTCAAGAATAGGAAGTATTAGTGTCTGTATGAGAAGGAATCTTACTTTAAATGGTAAAATATCTTTTTTTCTTTTGAGGGAGTGGAGCGTTGCGAAAATCTCCTTGCATACACTCTGTACATGTTCAGACCAGTTAAGAGTCTGATTTATTATCACACTTAGATTTTTCACTGTAGGACAGTATGGAATTTCATTGTTGATCAGTACAATTGGTGGAATAATTTGATCTCGGAGTGACGTCAACAGTTTTTGAGAACCAATTATGATAACTTGTGTTTTGGAGGGATTCAAAAGAAGGGAATTTTCCTGAGAATATTTTCCAAGTCGTTGAAGGTCAGCGTTGATAGTTTCAATTGCCAATGGAATGTCATTTGTCTTGCAGTGGGAGTATATTTGTAAATCATCTGCATATAGGTGATATTTGCAATTATTCGAATTAGATGAGATGTCGTTGATATTTAGTACAAAAAGCAAGGGTCATAGTACACTACCCTGAGGGGCGCCTTACTTTCTGGTTAGCCACTGAGAAGTTTTATCCTTGGTTACAACACGTTGCTGGTGATTATTCAGGTATGATGCGAAAAAATTAATTGTCTGCTGGTCGAAGTAATAAAATTCCATCTTTTTCAATAGTGTCTGAGTATTTATGGTGTCAAAAGCACTGCTGAAGTCGAGAAGGGTGAGGATAGTCACCAGTTTTTGGTCCATTGCGTGTCTAATGTCGTCAGTCACTTTGAGTAATGCTGTTGCGGTGCTATGTCCCTGATTGCAGAGGGTCTAAAGAGAACGGCTATTCAAATATTCAAGTACCTGCTCATAAACCAGACGCTCGAGGGTTTTTGAAAGTGCAGGTAGAATGGATATTGGCCGATAGTCAGATGGAAATAAAGGTTCGGTTATCATAGGAATAGGAATGACATTGGCTTGTTTCCATAGGGAGGGAAAGGTGTAAGTTGTAAGACTATGGTTGAATATGTAAGTAATAATTGGTAGAACGGCGCCGATGATATTATGTATGAAGGATATGGGAATATCATCAACTCCTCTCGCTTTTGATTTTATGGAATATAAGTTAGTACATTTTTTACTTTGTCTGCCGCAACCGGATGGAAAGTAAAGAGCGGGTGGTCAGGTAGTGGGTGAAAAGGATCATGGGGTGTTGAATTAGTTGGTACTCTCTCTTCTGTGAAATATTCATTTAACTCATCAAGTGGTATGCCTGGTGCATGTGTCCGTTGCTGGTGTTTGCCTATACCTAGAGAACGCATATTATTCCTGGCACTCCTTGTATTCATCTTCTTTGTCACGTTTTGTATGTAGGAGAATTTAGCGTTTCTTACGAGCTGCTTAATACGATTTCTGAGCACACGATAATTTTCAAAATCAGTTTTGTCACGGGTACGTTTAAAACGCCGAAACAGTGCATCACGCTGTGCCATCATACTTTTAATGTTATCATTTAACCATGGGCATGCTGGGCGAGTAATTTTGATCGATTGTTTAGGGCCATGTTTGTCATACAGACTAATTATAAGAGAATTTAACTTGTTTACTTTTGCGTCAATGTCATCTAAGAGTAATATGTCATTCCAGGGAAGGTTGTATGCGTCACGTTTTAAGTCATCCATATTAATATTTTTCATGTTTCTAGTATAATATATTTAGGTGTGTACTGCGCCCGAAGAAACCCATCAGTACTTATATCCAATGCCCGAAAAAGGATTGCAGACATGTAAGTTACCCAGCTCACAAGCTCATCATGCCTACTAAGTAAAATTGGGAATTCCAGGAACATACAGGATAGATATTATTCGTAAAGAAAATAGTACTACTAGACAAGGTACAAATTTCTACTATTATTTACATTTAGAACAACCGAGAAACTCCAATCACGAGGGGTGATAAGGTCTAATCTATAGTGAGCGCCTGTATCTATACCTCGTAGTACTATTTTCGACGATGACGACAGTGAAAACGGAATCAGTTTAGATAAAATTTGACTAAGTTGCTAAAAAGCACTAGCCGTTTATTAAGCTAATAAAACAAATAACAATTGACTTCCTCCCTTAATACTGTGTTTCCCTGACACTTCAACAAAAATAATTGCAAAGATAAATTTGCACGTGGCATTACTATCGTAAGAAAATGTGAAACGGCGTGACATTAAGTATTGCCCTATTTTATACAGGTCCGCTTCAACTATGAACCGTAGTTCCATATCTACTCAAATGATTTATGAACTATGTGCATATATACATCTTTTTATGAAATTCAAATTTCACACTCCACAACGTCGAAGATTAAATTTTCTACCTCTCTCAAGTCTTTCATCTACTCCATTTCTCTTAAACATCAAATTCAAATTCAAACAAACATACACCGCAACTATCGTGTTGAAAGTAATAAATACTCGTCATAATCAATTGAACATAAGTGACAAACATTTAAGTTAAGCACTGTTCCTTTTTACCTTTATCTATATATCATGAAATTCTGAAATAAGTGCTGAAATTCTTTACTGAGTTAACAATCTTCTGATAAACGTGAATACTGTAAGTGCACGGCATTAACCTTCGTTCCACACTTCTCCTCCATAATTATACAACAATTACTTTCTCTCTTAAACACCCTGTACAGAATCTTCCTTTACTACACTCTCATAACCTCACAATTATTACATTCAATACTCGAAAAAACTTAAGAGACTCCCCTGCGTCCCTTCGTAAACTTACGTAACTCCTTTACGTTCATAACTCCTTAATCTGCACGGTAATTCAACTATAAACTTCTACTTCAATACATATACTTCCTTTACTTAACATTTCTCCTCTATAATTGATACAACATCGCCTCGTGCTCGTAATTTCATTTCTGTAATAAATTTCTGTACTTTCACCTTTCTAATCACCCTATGATTTAACTTCGTTAAATTTCCTCTTCACGTGTTTAAATTCAGCTTTACATTTTATTACAACTTTTCAAGAAATATCAGTAAATATTCATATTCTTAACAAAAGATATAAGTTTGACTTCATTCCATTAATATTTGTTTAACAAATCCATTTATGTTTTTTAACGCTCTAAATCTCATTAGACATATGTGTTTAAGCTTTTCGTAATACTTTCGTTCATAATAAATTTCTGACACTCGAATCAACATCATGAGTTGTCGAAATATTCTTTACACTTCGTGACGTTACTTCTTAAGTATACTGTACTTAAATTTGCTCCAATACATTTCATTTTACTTTAATTACAATCTTACTCCTTCTTTACTTCGTTCAACGTTCTATTCCTTTTAAATAGTTAACTCTACATTCCATTTCAATTTTAACGCTCTAGATCTCTTTAATGCAATTCCTTTCAATAATTCCTTTATATCCCTTTTTAACGCTCTGAATTTCATTTAATACAATTGGTTCTAATTTACACTGAACAATTTCTTTCAATATTCCTCTCAATTCCTTTATATTCCATCGCTGCGATAAAACAGATTTAATTAAATTAAATCTTACGCAAGTATGAAAATATTTACACGATTTTACTTTACTATAACCTTAGTGTTAATAGCATCATCATCATGCCAAAATTTCGTCCAAGTGACTGAAATTTTCCAAGAAATACGGCAAATAATTCCGTAGAAAAATATGAAAATCACAATAACAAGATCTACACAAATGTAATTACTTTGACAAAATTATACGTTTCAAATAATGCAGTTAAGAAAAATGCTGTTGAAAATATGTGGTTGAAATTATGCGGTTGAATTATGCGGTTGGTCAATTGGATAATCACAAAGCTAAACTACCATTCTACATTATAAAAGACAATTTTCTCACTACCTTGTGTTGACTTCTGAACTGCTGAAAATACTTGCATCGCTCCTTCCAGACCAAACTTGACGTGTTCATAGCAATGTCCACAGCTATGAAGACCGGTTCTGTGACAACACCAGCTGGGCTCGCGGTGACTGACCTCGCCGAGAACAGCTCTGCCAACTCCCGTCTCTCCTTCGCTCCAAGTAGGCCGGCTTCGATTCTCCATCTCTTCAGAATAGACATCATGGTTTCTTCAGAATAGACATCGGTTTTCTTCAGAATAGACATCTGTTTTCTTCAGAATAGACATCACGGTGTAATACTGTCGTTTATGCAAGCTTTTCGTCTCTCAAGATGTGTTAAAACTCTCGTAGAAAAGTATGAGTTTTGCTCGGTGATGTTGCGCTTTGCGTAGATATTTGTAGCGTCCTTCATGCTAGTGAATCTGGAATTCAACTGACATTCTTGTAGTCTTCAACTTCCCCATGCTTAACTTAGCACATGTCAAAATTCATATTCTTGACAATATACTTGAGACCTCCCCGTTGCTGCCTTATAACTTGCATTTTCAATACAACGTTGAAATAAGCTTTTACACGTAGAAATGTTGAGTAGCTTCTTGTCGAAAATGTTTCTAGCTATGTGGAATACTTTGTATAAGCACTGCTATATTTTTAGTTGTAGCTTGCTCCCAAGTTACTGAAATTTCACTCTTCCTTTCTTCCAACCTTTGTGAATTGTAGCACTATTATAAATATACTCGTTTATGCTCGAGGTCTTCTCTCGTTCAAATCTCAATTGGAAAAAGAACTCTCTCGTCCTGCTCACCGCATTCCTCAAGTTCTCGTCTCACTTCCTCTCCTCCCGTGGTGTGACGTAACTCTTACCACCTCTCCTGACTTCCGTCCGCAGTTCGACCTTCACCTCTTCCCCTCTCTCATGACGTAACTCTCGCTTCAAGTGGCGTGATCTTTCTCGTAAAGTGAACCTCCTACTTTCGTATAATGGAATATATGTCCATCTTTAAATCATTCCTACTTCCTTGCTTTTTATAAATGCATAAGATCTATAGTATTTCACTCATTTCCATACAGTTTTTTTCCATATTACTCACATTTTTAATAAATAAAAATTTTTATCCACTCATTTATTTTCTGGGGTCTTGGTTCATTTCCCGATCTGTTCTTGAGTAATGACCTTCAATAAATTCTGGCGCATTTCCCCGTTGCTAATTTAAAGTAAAGTATAGCCTGTACTTTCTTTAATACCAGTAATTTCTCTGCTCTTGAGACTGAATTTATTGATTTTTACTGTATCTGTGGGTAAAATCTTTTCAACTTGGAATGGTTGAATTTTCCAATGGATCTATTATCTTCCACTCTCACAATTTTATAGCAATTATTTCCATAGACTGTATCTACTTTGAATGGTCCTCTGAACAGGTTACTGAATTTGATATACACTTTCTTCAGTACGTCAGCTTTCACAGGAATCCTGACTAATACAAGGTCTCGTTCTCGTAACGGTCCACTGAATCTCTTCCCTTCTAAACGTTTCAATCTCTTCTCAGCTGCTTTGTTCAACTGGATCCTTGCTTCTTCGATTCTCTGGTCCATTGGTGGTTCGTTATCTTCCGGAATATTGAAGATCCCTTCCCATGGTCGTACAGTTTTCTCTTCAAAATGTAACATGACTGGAATGTCGTTGGTGCTCTCGAGTCTCGTATTATTGATACAAAATTCCACTAGAGGTACAATCTTTACCCAATTCGCATGATTATCTGCACTATACAAGCGAATATACTTTGAAAATTCCAGCATCGTTCTTTCAATAGGATTCGTCTCTGGGCTTCTAACTGATGAAAATAGGTGAACAATATCCAACCTATCCATCGCTCCCTGAAATTCTGCAGAAGTGAATTGTGTTCCATGGTCTGTTAATAGCCTCTCTGGTTTTCCTAACTTCGGAATAATGTTCCTCTCCAGGTGATATAAAACATTCCTCGTTGTTGCTTTCTGCATGGGATTGAACATTACAATTTTGGAAAATACATCCATTGTAACTAACACATACTGGTTTCCTCTGTCTCCTTTAGGTGCAGGTCCAAAAATATCCTGACTAAACAATTCCAATGGTTTCGTCGGAATAATCGCTTTAGGTTTCTCCTTCAATAGTTCAGAATTATATTTATTCTTCTGACAAAGTTCACAAGATCTGATTACTATGGTTATGGATTCTCTCATATTAATCCAGTATAATTTTTCTAACATGGTATAGTATGTTTTATCAGTTCCTCCATGGCCTATACTTTTGTGTACTAACCAAATTAGTGGCACAATAAGTTCTGGTGGAATCGCAATTCGTACTTTCGTATGTCTGGCATCAATGTATTTACATGCGGTTTCTCCCACGAGAATATAGTGTCTAGCTTTCCTTCTCGTTTCGAAGTATGAGGCGTGTCTCCTCGTCATTCTCCCTGATAAAAATCGATAAATGTTCCTGAATGGTGCATGCTTCTTTTGAAAAAGAGGAATTCTTTTCAACTTGTCCAGCGTTTCTTGACCTTCAGTATCTGTCTGGATAACATTAACTCACACATCTCTCTCAGGAATCGGATGTCTGGAAAGAATATCTGCTAGAAAGTTGTCTTTTCCAGGTACATGAACTATCGTGGCATCAAATTGTTGCTAAAACATGGTCCATCTTGTCATCCTATCGCTTGACAAATCTGACTTCAACATGAATTCTAGTGCTTTATGATCCGTTCTGATTATGATCTTGTGTCCCAACAATAATTTCTTCCAATTTTGTAGAGCATTTATGACGGCTAAAGCTTCAAGCTCCGTCGTGAAGTAATTCAGCTCGTGCGTGCGTAACTTCCTACTGCTGAATGAAATATAATGAGGATTTCCATCTTGATCCTTCTGATATAAGACTGCACTAATACCGACTCGTGAAGCGTCTGTTTCTATGATGAATGTTCTTTCAAAATCTGGGTACTCCAACTTGATGTTATCTCTGAGCATTTCCTTCGCTTGAATAAAGGCATTCTCGGTAGCTGCATCCCATTTCCATCTATTGTTCTTCTTTAGAAGCTCATGTAGAGGTGCCATGATTTCTGAATATCGTGGACAATGACTACTGAAAAACTGACATAGACCCGCAAAAGCTCTGATGTCTTTGATTTTCTTGGGTGTTGGAAATTTCAAAATTGCTTCAATCTTGTCTTCTTTCGGATGGTAACCAAATCTGTCTATAGTGTGCCCAAGAAAGTTGATCTTTTCTTGAAAGAAATGACATTTATCCAACTTCACCTTGATGTTAGCACTTCTAAGGCTATCAAATAGCTTCGTCAAATGCATGAAATGTTGCTCTGGTGTCTCTGAAGATATGATGATATCGTCCACGTAGCAAATAGCAAATTGTTTCACTTCTTCAGTCAACTTGTCATCCAAGGCTCTGATAAGTGCTGGACTTGAATTTACCAATCCATATGGTACTCTTTGGTATACATAACAGGTTTGATTGAACATGAACCCTGTATAACATTTGCTGTCTTCTGTAAGCTCTATTTGATGAAATGCCGCAGTTAAATCAATCACTTAGAAACAGGTTTTATTCTTGAATCTCCTCAGTAGTTCTCTAATTTTCGGTGGCCTGTCGAATTCTTTCAGCAGAAGAGTATTTATGCCCCTGGCATCTAAACATAGTCTAAGACTACCATCTGTTTTCTTCACAACAGTGAGTGGATTTAAATAAGGAGTGGTTTGCTTTCTTATAATTCCTTCCTTTTCCATGCCTTTTATGAGCTCTGTCACTTCAGCTTGATACTTCTCCGGAATTGGATACAATTTCTTCTGATAAGGTGTGTCGTCAGTTAGCTTAATCTGATATTTATATCCTCTTATAATACCTGGCTTGTTATCAAAAATGTCTGCATAAGTCGTGACTAATTCTTCCAACTTCTCCCTCTGATCTTCAAAATTCTTAATCTTTCTGCCATAGTGAGGTATTCCTTCTGCTTCGATTTCCATAACAATCTTCACAAGATTTTCTTCTGTAGTTTCGTCCATCAAACTACACTCATTCTCATCCTTCGTCGTATCCTCTGATTGATGTAGGCCTTCATTAAATCTTATGACTCCATTTCGTAAATCGATTACAGCTCCAGTCTTGGTTATAAAATCAATGCCTAAAATAGCATCAAAATTAATCTGGCTCAAGACTATGAATATCTGCTCATATCTGTGTTTATTTATAGAGAATTCCATTAGTGCTTGGACTTTGCATTTCATGGTCTTGTCGTTAAATACGCCCCTGACTTTAATGGTTGAAACTGGCATTGCTATAAGTGAATTTCCATCCTTCAATCTGTGAAAACATTTCTCTGATAAAATTGATGCTGTTGCTCCCGTATCTAGTAGTGTTCTCAGGCATTCTCCTTCTGATATGATCTCTATGATCGGTAACCTTGCTATTCTATCTGTTTTCGTCTCTTCTCTCTCATATAGAAGATCTTCATTCGTGGCTTCATATAATTCATTAATTTGGATCTCATGTCTGGTTACGGTGCTGTTTTCTTCTCCTTTCACTTTTTGGAATTTGACGTTTTTTTTGTGCCCCTCCTGGGTCTTCATTCCTTTTATCTCTGCTCGTTCCAGGTTGAGGTTCTTGATTCCGGTTATGCTGTCCCTGATCTTGGTCTCTCGCATTTCTTTCTCTGAGATTCCTTAGGTACTCCTGACTTTCTCTTTCCCTGTCATCATAATACCTTCTTACATTGTTATTATTCCTCCAACCTTGTTGCTGTTGTTGCTGTCTTGAATAATTACTCGTGTTTCTCCAGTTCTGATACCCCCGATATCCATAATTATTCGTAGGGTTATTTCGATTATAATATCCCTCTCTACGATAATCATTGTTCCTGGTGTAATAGTTATTCCTCCATCTTTGATTTGCATATGGCCTTCCTTCTCTAGGTCTCTGATAATCTGGTCGAAATCGATTCTGCCCATATATCCTGGATCTCGTTGGTCCTACTCCATTTTTGTTCTCCTCTGTTTGCTGCATTTGATCGATGTGAATGGTGTGTATTTCTCTCGGTTCCTGGTTTCTATTTCTCTGGTTTTGATTTCCAGTTGAGTTGGTGGATACATTAGACGTGTGATCCAGTCTTCTCAAAATTTCCGCCATTCCTTCTAGAGTTTTCACGTTTGCCGAGATGAGGTGTCTCCTAACTTCTGTTGGTAGCTGACATGAAATAGCGTGAACCAAGTCTTCTTCCGCCAAAAGGGGTTACAAATACTGCAAGCGTGCTAATTGTTTCGTGAAGAAACTTGCGTATTTCGTAGGACTGGAATATGCATACTTAGAATAAATTTCCGCTCGTATATCCTGTTGAAGTTCCTTGCTCCAAAATCGTTTTTGCAGAGCTGTAGCGAATTCTTCAAATGTCTGATATGTGTATCTGAAAGCTCTGTGCCATACTAATGCTTCTGAATCTAAGTATTTTTCCACGACTCTCATATGTCTTTCACGAGGTATCCTATTGTCTTCTAAATACGACCTCATGTCTCTCAGAAATTCTACTGCTGTAATATTGCCTACTCCGCTGAATTTGTTCGGTTTCTCATCGTTATTCTTTATTACGACGATACTGGCATTTGATCTAGTTTGGTAAAGTTCAAAATTTCCTCCAAATTCCCCTATTTCAGTGTGAAATGGCTCTTGACTGAAGTTAAAATTGGACTTCGGAATTTGCTGTTGACTACTCTCGCTTTCCTTATCCTCTTCTATCCTGTCTGTCCTAGCCTCTAATCTTCTTATTTCTTCTTTTAATTTTTCATCTCTTGCTTGAAAAAGTCTCGCCAAGTCCTTTCTGATGTCCTCCCTGACTTCAGTTCTTAACGTTGATGAAAACGGAGCATCTCCTATCATAAGTTACCTTAATTGCTGTTCAATTTCTCTGATATCCTCATCCTGTTTTGATAGAATTTTCGCTAGTTCTATGCTTATCCCATCGACCGTACGTTTAATTTTGTCAAATTCATTAGAGTTAGTTAAATCTGTTTTATTAACAATCTTTGTCAGCGTGGCTACGTTATCAATTTGTAATGTATCTATCCGCTTAGATAGATCTTCCCGTACTTTGCTAACATTAATATTGGAACATAATTCTATTGCTTTAATGTCATTTGCTAATGTGTGATGTATCTCTGATATGATTTGAGTTGTGACTGTTACGACCTCCTCCTTCATGTCCGTAACTGCCTTTACAATGGAAGCATTTATATCTACTTTTATACCCTCTTCAATCAGTTTACTTTGACCTTCCAATTTGACCTGTAATTCACTAACAGTGCCATTTAGATTGTCAAGTTGCTCCTTGAGTTTCTTCTGGGCCTCTGAAATGTGTACATGATGAGTGTTATAGTCTTCCTTAATTGAGCTCATGCTAGCCTGTAATTTCTGTTCTAGTTCTAACATGTGATTACTGTTAGCTAATTGGATTTCTATCACTTTTCCTGCCATGTCCTGTTTGACTTGATCAACTGAAACTTTTAATTCTTCCTGTGCTTTACCTGCCCTTTCAAAAATTATCTGAGCTTTTTCCTGATTTTTCCTAGCTTCCTCCTGTGCTTTTCTTATTTCGGCTTGGATCTTTCTATCTTCCAATCTAGCCTGCTCCTGACTTAACCTGTCCTCCTCACGAGCTTTTTCCTGAGCTAATCTTATCTCTGCTCTTATCCTATTTGCCTCTTCCAAAGCTAACTTGGCTTCTTCTCTTTCCTTCTCTCTAGCTAGTCTATCTTCCTTTCTGGCCTTCTCTAACGCTAACTTAGCTTCTTCCTGTGCTAATGTTATACTAGCTGTAGTGATTGTGTGAGCAACTGCTAACTCTGCTTTGACTTCTGATTTTACAGTAGCTGCTGATTTCTGTATCTCTGTTTTCAATTGTTTAATGTTGTTATGTGTTAACTGGTGGAGGGCTTCAAGGTCTTTGGTCAACATACTTTGACCTTCCTTCATGGTTTCAAGCATGGTTCGAATGAACGTCATATCATTCGTTGACATCTTTCTTCTTTTCTTGAGAATAAGGGAAGTATCGACTACAAAAATTACCAGTGAATATCCAGATTGACCAACGCATACATTTTATACCAGTAATGGAATATATAGAACATCTTAATCTTACTTACATCTATTTCAATCGCGACTCGTCTCGTATACTTGTCCCATTTTACCGAACTGACATCGCTTCATTTTATCATCTCACTTAACCTATGTTTAACAACATGAATTTACTTTTAAATTTACTATTACATGACAAATGTCGTTAGCTGGTTTACAAATTATGCCTCACAACTATAGTGTACTCCACTAATCTTCTGATGTTGTGTTCATCTCAACAATCATTAAATTTGGGATCGGCATTTTTCTTTTCAAAACTAATATGGCCTCACTCTCGAGTACTTCCAAACTTCTTCTCTCAAGTGCTCTTTCGAATGCATTTCGAATGCTTTTCGAACGCCCCACGGATGGGTATGCCATTTAAATATAATCTTCTATCTATATGCGCCCGAAGAAACACATCAGTACTTATATCCAATGCCCGAAAAAGGATTGCAGACATGTAAGTTACCCAGCTCACAAGCTCATCATGCCTACTAAGTAAAATTGGGAATTCCAGGAACATACAGGATAGATATTATTCGTAAAGAAAATAGTACTACTAGACAAGGTACAAGTTTCTACTATTATTTACATTTAGAACAACCGAGAAACTCCAATCTCGAGGGGTGATAAGGTCTAATCTATAGTGAGCGCCTGTATCTATACCTCGTAGTACTATTTTCGACGATGACAACAGTGAAAACGGAATCAGTTTAGATAAAATTTGACTAAGTTGCTAAAAAGCACTAGCCGTTTATTAAGCTAATAAAACAAATAACAATTGATTTCCTCCCTTAATACTGTGTTTCCCTGACACTTCAACAAAAATAATTGCAAAGATAAATTTGCACGTGGCATTACTATCGTAAGAAAATGTGAAACGGCGTGACATTAAGTATTGCCCTATTTTATACAGGTCCGCTTCAACTATGAACCGTAGTTCCATATCTACTCAAATGATTTATGAACTATGTGCATATATACATCTTTTTATGAAATTCAAATTTCACACTCCATAACGTCGAAGATTAAATTTTCTACCTCCCTCAAGTCTTTCATCTACTCCATTTCTCTTAAACATCAAATTCAAATTCAAACAAACATACACCGCAACTATCGTGTTGAAAGTAATAAATACTCGTCATAATCAATTAAACATAAGTGACAAACATTTAAGTTAAGCACTGTTCCTTTTTACCTTTCTCTATATATCATGAAATTCTGAAATAAGTGCTGAAATTCTTTACTGAGTTAACAATCTTCTGATAAACGTGAATACTGTAAGTGCACGGCATTAACCTTCGTTCCACACTTCTCCTCCATAATTATACAACAATTACTTTCTCTCTTAAACACCCTGTACAGAATCTTCCTTTACTACACTCTCATAACCTCACAATTATTACATTCAATACTCGAAAAAACTTAAGAGACTCCCCTGCGTCCCTTCGTAAACTTACGTAACTCCTTTGCGTTCATTACTCCTTAATCTGCACGGTAATTCAACTATAAACTTCTACTTCAATACATATACTTCCTTTACTTAACATTTCTCCTCTATAATTGATACAACATCGCCTCGTGCTCGTAATTTCATTTCTGCAATAAATCTCTGTACTTTCACCTTTCTAATCTCCCTATGATTTAACTTCGTTAACTTTCCTCTTCACGTGTTTAAATTCAGCTTTACATTTTATTACAACTTTTCAAGAAATATCAGTAAATATTCATATTCTTAACAAAAGATATAAAGATAAAGATAAAAGATATAAGTTTGACTTCATTCCATTAATATTTGTTTAACAAATCCATTTATGTTTTTTAACGCTCTAAATCGCATTAGACATATGTGTTTAAGCTTTTCGTAATACTTTCGTTCATAATAAATTTCTGGCACTCGAATCAACATCATGAGTTGTCGAAATATTCTTTACACTTCGTGACGTTACTTCTTAAGTATACTGTACTTAAATTTGCTCCAATACATTTCATTTTACTTTAATTACAATCTTACTCCTTCTTTACTTCGTTCAACGTTCTATTCCTTTTAAATAGTTTATTCTACATTCCATTTCAATTTAAACGCTCTAAATCTCTTTAATGCAATTCCTTTCAATAATTCCTTTATATCCCTTTTTAACGCTCTGAATTTCATTTAATACAATTGGTTCTAATTTACACTGAACAATTTCTTTCAATATTCCTCTCAATTCCTTTATATTCCATCGCTGCGATAAAACAGATTTAATTAAATTAAATCTAACGCAAGTATGAAAATATTTACACGATTTTACTTTACTATAACCTTAGTGTTAATAGCATCATCATCATGCCAAAATTTCGTCCAAGTGACTGAAATTTTCCAAGAAATACGGCAAATAATTCCGTAGAAAAATATGAAAATCACAATAACAAGATCTACACAAATGTAATTACTTTGACAAAATTATACGTTTCAAATAATGCAGTTAAGAAAAATGCTGTTGAAAATATGTGGTTGAAATTATGCGGTTGAATTATGCGGTTGGTCAATTGGATAATCACAAAGCTAAACTACCATTCTACATTATAAAAGACAATTTTCTCACTACCTTGTGTTGACTTCTGAACTGCTGAAAATACTTGCATCGCTCCTTCCAGACCAAACTTGACGTGTTCATAGCAATGTCCACAGCTATGAAGACCGGTTCTGTGACAACACCAGCTGGGCTCGCGGTGACTGACCTCGCCGAGAACAGCTCTGCCAACTCCCGTCTCTCCTTCGCTCCAAGTAGGCCGGCTTCGATTCTCCATCTCTTCAGAATAGACATCATGGTTTCTTCAGAATAGACATCGGTTTTCTTCAGAATAGACATCGATTTTCTTCAGAATAGACATCACGGTGTAATACTGTCGTTTATGCAAGCTTTTCGTCTCTCAAGATGTGTTAAAACTCTCGTAGAAAAGTATGAGTTTTGCTCGGTGATGTTGCGCTTTGCGTAGATATTTGTAGCGTCCTTCATGCTAGTGAATCTGGAATTCAACTGACATTCTTGTAGTCTTCAACTTCCCCATGCTTAACTTAGCACATGTCAAAATTCATATTCTTGACAATATACTTGAGACCTCCCCGTTGCTGCCTTATAACTTGCATTTTCAATACAACGTTGAAATAAGCTTTTACACGTAGAAATGTTGAGTAGCTTCTTGTCGAAAATGTTTCTAGCTATGTGGAATACTTTGTATAAGCACTGCTATATTTTTAGTTGTAGCTTGCTCCCAAGATACTGAAATTTCACTCTTTTTTTCTTCCAACCTTTGTGAACTGTAGCACTATTATAAATATACTCGTTTATGCTCGAGGTCTTCTCTCGTTCAAATCTCAATTGGAAAAAGAACTCTCTCGTCCTGCTCTCCGCATTCCTCAAGTTCTCGTCTCACTTCCTCTCCTCCCGTGGTGTGACGTAACTCTTACCACCTCTCCTGACTTCCGTCCGCAGTTCGACCTTCGCCTTTTCCCCTCTCTCATGACGTAACTCTCGCTTCAAGTGGCGTGATCTTTCTCGTAAAGTGAACCTCCTACTTTCGTATAATGGAATATATGTCCATCTTTAAATCATTTCTACTTCCTTGCTTTTTATAAATGCATAAGATCTATAGTATTTCACTCATTTCCATACAGTTTTTTCCATATTACTCAAATTTTTAATTTAAAAAAATTTATCCACTCATTTATTATCTGGGGTCTTGGTTCATTTCCCGATCAGTTCTTGAGTAATGACCTTCAATAAATTTTGGCGCAGTACTGAGGCACACGTAGGGAGTACGATAGGTAAATTAGGTCAAGGGTGGAAATAGATGGTACGGGTATTTGCCCGAAAGTTTCAACTCTGTCGAGATTGCTTGTCACAAGATGGTCAATGAGTGTATGTGATTCGTATTTATCAGAGTAAATGTGGTTTGTAGGTTCCAGGGGAAGAATTGTCATGTCGCAGGAAGAGAACAGGTTTTGTAATTGATTGGTCTCGTACGTCTGTGTCAGTAAATTTGTATTGTAGACACCTACGGCTATTACGTGTTCGTAGCTTGGAAGTAAGTCGAGCAAGTGGTTTTCAAATTCACTCATGTTTGTAATTCTTGGCGGCTTATATACAACAGCTGCCAGAGTCTTATGCTGGCCAACAATTAATTCAACAAACATGAATTCCGGTCCTGGTTGTGTGCTAAGTGTTGATACACATATTACCCGTCAGTTAAAGTCGCTTCTACAGTACATGGCAACCCCGCCTGCTCGCCTCCCATCATTTCTGTCATGACGTTCCAGCAAGTACCTATTTATTTCTGCGGGATGTCAGGTTTTAACCAACTTTCTCTTATACAGAGGATATGGATATTGTTTTCGTTTATTATTGTCTGTATTTCGTCGTGATGCGCGAGCAGTGACAGAGCATTAATATGGCAACATTGTAATGAATGCTTGGATGATGAAAGTGCCTGTTTTAGTAGAAGGCCAGTGGTGTAAGGCGAGGGAGGGGGTAGGTGTGGGCTAGGCTGGCCAAGGTCAGTTAGCTCATTCATACAATAGCTCAGCTGGGTATCGGGAGATATATCTTAAAATAGAAGAAACCTACCTGGACCTCCCGCTGGACACTGCCGAACGCTACCAACGCACACACACATACACGCACACACTTATTACTAAACTTGTCTAATATAAACATTACGCACATGTTCATTTCACTGCACTCTGCTATCCCGCATTTGTAGCACGTTTTCCATCTCCCTAAATGTGGTGATTGTTAAGAGTAATTGTTGAACCGGATTGGTCTAGAACAATTTCGGGGTGCGAATGAAAGATTGTATAATATTTTCAGAATGATTGTTAAAGAAACAGAAGTTACGAGCATTTTTGTAAAATCTGAATGTTAATTTTACGTGTGTTTTAAACGCACACAAAGCAGTCTCAATGTAGGCTAGCAAGAATGATTCACCGATAGGATTGGAGAGCGGTGTGACATAATATGAACAGGTGAAGATTCACAGCCTTCTATAAAATGTAAAAACAAGTTTTGAATGTAGCGTGGTGCTGGCGTTTCATTGATAAACCAGGCTAGTGCACGTGCGTTTTCCACACGCGTGTTAGTGAAGGTAACCCGTTCTCAGGAATGCCACGTGGAGTAAGTATAATATAGGCAGACGTTTAAGTACCCTACATTACAAACCTAACAACAGATCTAATACGATTACGTTAAACAGAACTTAGGCTACTGCACGAGTATTATAAATCAGCTCTAGTTGTATACAGGCATTGAAAAGCCACAAAATATACTATCTCTCGAGCTACAAGCCGCCCTGTTCAAACTAAAAACCTTTCGTCTCTTCAATGAAACTTCTAAATAGGCCTTTGGGCAGGCTTGCCATACGTCCCGGTTTGACCGGGGCATTCCCGGCATCTTGCTCTTATCCCGGTGTCTCGCGCTGTTTTATAAATGTCCCGGCAAACGGCTGTAAGATGAAAAAAGTAATGAGTTTATGTGTTTAAGAATCTTTTATAGCTTGCCACGGTGGGTGAGTGGATAGCGTGTCGGTCTACTAACCCCCAAGATAGCAGGTTTGCTCCTGGCCGTGGTAAGTGATGTTTGAAAGGCGGCAAAAATACGACTCGCATGCCATACGATGTTGGCATGTCAAAGAACACATTTGAATTCAGTAGGCCGTGTTCATAGTGGCAAAATTAATCTACTAGAAAGCGCTATAGTGTTCAAGGAGCTTAGATATCAGACCTCCTTGACTTTCATAGTGTTTCAAGGAACAACGAAATTCGACATGCAAGCTACCCTCTGGGTGTCAAATTACAAAGCTTGCACCTGGCACCCGAGGCCATACGATGTTATGTTATTATTATTATTATTATAGAATCTTTTATGAATCGTTTACTTTTCAACAATCAACATCGTTTTTTTAATTGTTTTTGTAGTTGGACAAAAAGTTGTAGTTTTTCAAAAAATAATAAGACTTAGTAATTGTTCAATTAAACAATTTTATGAAGTATTTTAAGCTGTAATGTATTACCACTTCTTTCTTGATGGTAGACCAGAAAAAATTATCATTAGAAAGGAAAAACTATATATTTTTATGTAGCAAATTTCCTTTTTTTATTTTTAAAAGGTGTGTTGAACTAACAATTTAGGGTGCCAGATTCCCCCTCCCCCTCCCCTCCTGTCACTTGCGAGGCTTAAAACTCACCATTTTGCTTCTAATATTTTAAATATTTCCCGGACCGCCATCTCGATACACCCCCCTCTCCAGATCCTCCGGTAAGGCCATCCCACATTAATGTGTCCCGGTTTCACTCACCAAAAGTATGGCAAGCCTACCTGTGGGGTAACATGCATATTGTCGTTGCAAGTCTGTTACCAGCAACACAACCTCAGCTTTGCATCCTCGATGGTTAAATATTGTATACTGAGTATTATTTAAATTTACACTGACCATTTACTTCCGATGTAATACTGGTACGTGTTATCAAAACCCAAGTTTTGTCATCTCCCAAGGCCTGAACATTGTCTTTCTACATAGCTCTTAATTAAGTATACGGTACGGTATTTTCTTAAAATATTCTTAGAATGGCTCACCTGTATATCAAAGTTACTAGTTCTAGTGATATAGAACAATTGAGAGAAAATTACGAGACTGGAAACAGTTCACACTAATCACGCAGTGCCAGGCGTCCCAACACCCAAGGTCATCATTACACTGACGTTACAGACAGAGATGTTGGTTGGTTGTTTCCTTAGCTTAGGGGCAGCGATAACGCATTTAATTCGGGTGTGTGTTGAATTTGTCAACCGGTGTTAATTGTGATGACTGTTTTAGTGCGTGCTATCTGTGATTAAGGTAAGGACTGTAGACGATCAATTTTCAAGTAGTTCCTACTTCCGCTACAGACTGATATCGTCCCCGATACCTAGCCTCGGAATTGACTGCTATATGCCATCGCTACCAACACCTGGCGGCGAACGTTGGAATTAATATAGCGAAAATCAAATCTAACCTACAAATTTTAGCTTCACACAAGTGTAGGTAGCGGAAGGTACTTTTACATGCCTTAAATCTATGACATGTGCCCGCCGGCTTTACTTCCTTTCCCAAGGTAGGCATACTAAGGGATTTTAACGCTCTTAAACAGAAAAAAAGCCTTGCAGTAGTCGCATATGATGAGTAATATCTGACATGTTATCCTACTGTGAAATTCAGATGAAATATATGTGAAGTAATTTTTATCAGCTGTACTCCTCAAGTTTTAATTTTTTTCTCACGTTTCTTTGTCGATAATTTCACATATAGCCTCCCATCTCTGCAAATCAAAAAATCAGGAAAAAAGAAGTAGTTCCGTGAAGAATTAAAGCCTATTTTCATATATCCTACTTATGTTAATTGCCTCTATCAACATACTACATTTCAGTTTGATTGCCGTAATAGATTCGTAGATATTGAGAACCGTGTTATATTTTGGATGGTCGCCAGGTTGGATTTTTCTTTATGTACTATTACATGAAGATTATTGTGTAAGTATGGTATTCAAACTTCAATTGCATGATTAGTACAGAAGAAGTAACAAGAAGTTCCGTGAAGAACTATACAGGCTATTTTCATATAACTTATCTTACTTATGTGTATTGCCTCCATCTACATACAAAATTTCAGTTTGATTGCTGTAATAGATTCGTAGATATTGAGAACCGACTAAATATTTCGGATGGTCGCCATGTTGGATTTTCTATATGTAGGTCCTAGAGTTATGTACTGTTACATGAAGAGTATTGTGCACGTGTAGCATTCAAACTTCAATCGCATGATTAGGACACAAGAAGTAACAAGGAGATTTTAATATTTCGCACAGCTGTCATCTTGTCGTTAAGGAAACAATTGAAATAAATTAGATGCCTGTGGATTAACATTCGTATGAGGATTTACTGTACCAAGTTTCACTGCACTCGGATGGTTAAATTGCGAGAAACGTCCATGTGAATATTTATATTTCGCGTCACCGCCATGTTGGATTTGTGATCACCAGGTTATTTAAAGTCCTATAAGTGAACTTAAGTTTATAGCCCCTATGAACATAAAAAAATTCAGTTTGATTGCTATAATAGATTCGTAGATATTCAGAGCCATCTAAATATTTCGTATGGTCGCCATGTTGGATTGTTAAATGTATAGGCCATAGAGTCATGTACCATTAAAGGAAAATTATTGCGTAGGTTCATTATCCAAACTTTCACTTCTATCGCATGATTACGACACAAGAAATAAAAACTTAATTTTAAAATTCGCAAAGCCGCCATCTTGTGGTTATGTAAACAATTGAACTAAATTAGTTACCAGTGCATTACAATGTGTATAAACATTTCCTGTACCAGATTTCTTAGCGTTTGGAACATTAAATCGCGAGAAAGGTCTATTTAAAATTGTCAAATTCGCTTGGCCGCCATGTTCGTTTTGTAGTTAATCGGTTTCTGAAAGTCCTATAGATGAACTTCCAGGAGTGCCTTTTATCTCCGTACAAAATTTCTGGGTGATAACGGTAATAGTTTCAGAGATATAGAATGCCGGTGAAATATTTCGCACATCCGCCATCTTGTGGTTATGTAAACAATTGAAACAAGTCTGATGTCGGTGCATTACAATGTGTCTAAACATATACTGTACCAAGTTTTATTGCGTTTGGTTGGTTAAATCGCGAAAACATCTATTTAAAAGTCGCGAATTCGCGTGGCCGCCATGCTGGTTTTGTAGTTACCAGTTTTTTCAAAAGTCACATAGGTGAACTTCTAGTAGTTCCCTTAATCACCGTAAAAAATCCAGGGTAATATCGGAAATAGTTTCGGAGATATTGAATGCTGGTCTAATATTTCGTACAGCCGCCATGTTGGATTGGTGAGACGTAGTAAAATTTGAAGGGCACGGTCGTAGTCTTCCGGAATAGTGCTATGTACTTACCGAGTTTCATTGAAATCGCTCCAGCCGTTTAGAAGTTATTAGGGACACACACACACACCCCTCTCTCTCTCTCTCTCTCACTCACACACACACACACGGACAAAAGGTGATCGCATAAGCCTTTTTTTTTTCAAAATTAAAAATAGGCTATAAACGAGATTTTTAAATTTCGCACAGCTGCCATCTTCTGGGGATGAAAACAATGGAAATTATATGCCAGTGGATTAATATTTGTATAGCCTATGCATTTACCCTACCTAGTTTCACTGCACTCGTATGGTAAAATCGCGAGATACGTCCATTTAAATATTTTTATACTTCGTGTCGCAGCCAGGTTGGATTAGTGCTCACCAGGTTATTGAAAGTCCTATACGTGAACCTATGTCCATCGCCTCTATGAACATAAGGAATTTCAGTTTGATTGCTGTAAAAGATTCGTAGATATTGAGAACCGTCTAAATATTTCGGATGGTCGCCTGTTGGAGTGTTATAATGTATAAGCCATACAGTAATGTGCATTAAAGGAAAATTATTGCGTAGGTTCAATATTCAAACTTTCACATCCATCGCATGTTTACGACACAAGAAATAAAAACTTAATTTTAAAATTTCGCACAGCCGCCATCTTGAGGTTATGTAAACAATTGAACTAAATTTGATGCCAGTGCATTACAATATGTATGAACATTTAATGTACCATATTTCACTCCGCTCAGATGGGTAAATCGCGAGAAAAGTCTATTAAAATATTTCAAATTCGCTTGGCCGCCATGTGCGTCTTGTACTCCAACGATCTTAAAACGTACAAATATAAACTTGTATTAGTGCCCTGTATCACTGTACAGAATATCAGGGTGATATCAGAAATAGTTTTGGAGATATAGAATGCCAGTAAAATATTTTGCACAGCCGCCATCTTGGGGTTGTGTATACAATTGAACTAAATTTAACGTTTGAGCATTAAAATGAGTATAAACTTTTGCTGTACCAAGTTTCATTGCGATTGGATGGTTAAATCACGAGAAAATTACATTTCAAAGTCTCAACTCCGTCTGCCCGCCATGTTGGTTTTGTAATTACCAGGATTTTGAAAGTCTCATAGGTAAACTTTTAGTAGTGCCCTTTATCACCGTACAAAATGACAGGCTGATATCAGTAATAGTTTCGGAGATATTGAATGCTGGTGAAATATTTCGCACAGCCGCCATGTTTGATTGCTGAGACGTAATTAAATTTGAAGGTCACAGTCGGGGTCGGCCAAAATGGTGCTATGATCTTACCGAGTTTCATTGAAATCGCCCCAGCCTTTTAAAAATTAATAGGGACACACACAAATACACACACACGGACACAAACAGAGACACACAGACAGACAGACACACACATACGCATGCACACAACACACGGACAAAAGGTGATCTCATAAGCCTCTTGTCTCATAAAATGAAAATTGGCTAAAGATCAGTTTGATTGCTATAATAGATTCGTAGATATTCAGAGTCGTCTAAATATTTCGGAAGGTCGCCATGTTGGATTGTAATATGTATAGGACATACAGTCATGTACCATTAAAGGAAAACTATTGCGTAGGTTCAATATTCAAACTTTCACTTCGATCGCTTGTTTACAACATAAGAAATAAAAGCTTAATTTTAAAATTCGCTCAGCCGCTATCTTGAGGTTATGTAAACAATTGAACTAAATTAGATACCAGTGAAGTATAATGTGCATAAACATTTGCTGTACCAAGTTTCATTACGGTAGGATCATTATATCGCGAGAAAGGTCTTTTTAAAACTTTCAAATTTGCTTAGTCGCCATGTTCGTTTTGTAGTTTACCGGTTTTTAAAAGTCTTATAGATGAACTTCCAGTAGTGCCCTTTATCTCCGTACAAAATTTCAGGCTGATAGCGGTAATAGTTCCAGAGATATAGAATGCTGATGAAATATTACGCACAGCCGCTATATTGAGGTTATGTAAACAATTGAACGAAGTTTGATGGCGGTGTATAAACATATACTGTACCAAATTTCATTGCATTTGGTTGATTAAATCGCGAGAAACGTCTATTTAAAAGTCGCAACTTTTCTGGGCTGCCATGTTGGTTTTTTAGTTACCAGGTTTTCAAAAAATGTCACACAAGTGAACGTCTAGTAGCTCCCTTTATCACCGTAAAACATTGCAGGGTGATATCGGTGATAGTTTCGGAGATATTGAATGCTGGTGAAATATTTCGCACAGCCGCCATGTTGGATTGCTGAGACGTAACAAAATTTGAAGGGCAGAGTCGGGGTCATCCGGAATAGTGCTATGAACTTACCGAGTTTCATTAAAATGGCTCCAGCCGTTTAGAAGTTATTAGGGTAGGACAGACACACGAATCACACACGCAGTCACAGACACACGGACAAAAAGGTGATCTCATAAGCCTATTTTTTCCTAAATGAAAATAGGCTGAAACGGGGTGTCCTAGTCATACAACACCTCATATAAGTCCCTAGCATTATTCGCGAAATATTAAAAAAGCCGATGACCCTTTACTTTTGGGTCCTTTGGTTCAATTAAAAGGGGGATAGAAAAACGGGGGGCGTCACCCCGACTCCTAGGACACCTCATACAAGTCCCAGCATTATTGGTTCACAAGATATTTAATAGCTGATGACCTGTTACTTTTGGGACATATGGTTAAATTAAGGGGGCTATAGGAAAACAGGAGGTGACATCCCGAGCCCTAGGTGATCTCATACAAGTTCCTAGCATTATTGGTTCGCGAGATATTTTAAACCCGATGACCGATTAGTATCGGGTCCTTTGGTTAAATTAAGGGGGTTATAGGAAAGGAGGGGTCATTACCTCACGCAAAATGTGTTGGCCCCTTCTCGCAGCCTTCTCTCCGCCACCGCGTGCGCACATTGTTCAAATCAAATAGCTCCCGCTTCCCCGGGTTCCTGTTACACATTTCCGTCCCTTTTCCAAAATCTCCCCACAAAAAAATATCCAGCAACCCAGAGGCAACACAATGTTGGCCGACAGTACTGTGCCCGTTTATACCGAAGTTCGGACGACCACATATGCATTTTCACTAAAAATCAGTCAGCACGAGAATATAACCTCCCAGGGCGCCATAAGGGTTAAAGTGACTACAATAACACAAAAAAAATGCTTCACTGATTTTCGGCTCGATGCAGCAATAAGGATAGAAGGAGATTTTCTGAAAATAACAAATTCGTAAAATTATCTCATTTTATTAAAATGTTTAAAAATTGACTAAAGTAATGCTAAAAATAGCATTATGGATGCATGATGGATCATACATTTATATACACAAATTTACAAATTCACCAACACATGAACACAAGACATTTGAAACGAAAGTCAGATTGTTATTCCTGTTGACTTCGTTCAAATGATTTATTTACAATCGTAGGTTTTATCAGTGCAAATTTAATTGTCCAGCCTGATTCCTAACTTTTAAGTATTCACACGTTGAAATGAAGTATTATCACTCGATGAAAAAAATCACTGTTTATGTTTTTCAAAATAGTAGCAGAAAATTAACTAACACTTTTTCAAGGAATCAATCTCTCAAAATTGGTTCAAATATAAAGTCATAACAATGAATATAACACAATATTAATTACATGGACATTCGACCATGGATTCGAAGTACTTCGATCAACAGAAAAATATTTATTGTACATCTGTTCTCGATCCAATTTATTATTCTGAGTTCTTGACTCAATTAGCAATATTATGGTCAAAATTTCATTATCAACAAAGCATCCATTCTATTTAATATGGATTTAACCATACAGTAATTTAAATATCACTTGGAAATATTATTTTGAAAAAATATCACAAACATAATATTATGTGTTGCTATTATCAAAATTTACAATTCTTTGACAGAATGTCAAAATGTTAATCATCATAATAATTTACATAATGTTTATATTTTTAATAGGATCACAAATATCCTCTAAATTTGTAGTGGTGGTTTAAGAAATAACAGTCTTAATTTATTTACAGCATCGGCCATTCGATTTAAATGTGTCAAAAATCACATGATCATAATTAGCATTTAGACAACGGTAAAGTCTTCTCATAATGAAAAGTAAATGTTAATAACCAAATCCGGGTCAACAATTACTAGGAAATATTTATAGAACACGTGGGTAAACTGTGAATTGACTCTGATGGTTCCATAAAATAACCCTTGGTTATAAATTCGACGAAAGTGTGGCTTTCAACAATATTTCAACTACCCAATATATTTTAAAGTCATCCAACCTACAGTATGGTTGATGCTCCATTTTAACACAACTTCATTCCTGCGACTTAAATTGCACAATCAGAATGGCATATTTAGCTATTTCCACACACACAATAATATCTTCCCAAATTATACATAATAATCAAGTCTTTGCTTGTTAATCAAACTGGAAGATTTATAAGCCTGTAAGCTCCTCAATGAGTTTACAGTAACTTTACTATCAGTTTAAACATTAATAATTCCACACCGTGTCTATTTATAGCCAAACGTTCTATCACAAGACGTTGCTCAATAATGATTTTATATTTATACAAACTCTAGTAAAACCCTATATTAAACATTCTATTTGCTTCCTGTATCATTACCTTCCGTGTCTTCTAAAAGATTTAACTGCATAATGCAAGTGTATAATGTTCCCATAGAACTAATTATTCTGTTAGTTGAATGTGGGCATGCGTTAACCACTAGTTTTCGAAAAACAAGTATCCGATCTAGCAAACTGTTTTAAATATCAACTTAATTAAGTCACTGCATGATATGTTTATTTGAAAATATAAATCATAATTATTATTATCTCAGAAAAATATTGAAAATAATAATTATTATTAAAACAGCATTATTATTTTTATCATTGCCACAAACTTAAATTTATAATTAAATTTACAGTTACGACAGCTGATGACCGCGATTAGAAAAAATATCAAAATCAAATAAGTGCTCGTTTTGCTCGTCCATTAATTCAAATCATAGACTTCTCATGTCTGAGTGTAAAAGCTGCTCAGATCAAGGCTCCCCATGCCTCGCAAAAGTATTTGCGACAGCAAAATATCGAAGAAAAAAGAAATGTGTTGGCAAGACTGTAGAAAAATTGAGAATTCCAGCTTACTAGGCATAACAAATAATGCAAAATGTAGCTTACATTCTTGTAGATCTTGATGCAGGTAATCTCGTGAGAACCAGACTGTTCCAGTCTTATGTCCCCATTTGGACACGTACTTAAATTCTCGTATCGGCCTCCATTATATACCCGCAAGATGTCTAACCAGACATAGCGGTATTCATACTCGTTGCCTGATAATCTTGATGAAAACTGTTTGTAATATGAGCTGCTTCAACAGCTGAAGTAATATTCTTGACAGGGGTCAGATCGAAATGATTCATGATGCAAAATACCAGAAGTAACATGACCCAACTGTGATGCAATCAGTACTATCAATACTCTTACAATCTTATTCAGCACTGGTACAAGTTCTGATGTTCAAGTCCCTGGGCAGAGTTTCTCACTCTCCAGACAATGCTAGGCATGCTGGTTTCCCTATGTCAGATAAATGTTCTGAACCGTGCAAGAATGGTATGTGAAAAGTACTGACTTATCTTGGTTGGTCAAATAGTTAACAAGACAAAAGCTTGTTCTGGCCATTGGATAAAAATAATCCAGTTTAAATATTAGTGGACAGTGGAAAGAAAATATAGACAAAGTCTACCATATGTCCGTGTAGCAGTAATAATTACCAATGTTCTGCCACAAAGTCTATCACCTCAGTGATACCTTATGAAGAATTCTAAGTTCACTAAAATTTCAAACACTTTCCGGAGTCCAGTAACCATGTACTGTCGTAGGATTTCACTAAGTCCCAGCAACCGTGTGCTAGTAAAAACGTAGAGTATTGCAACCATGTGCACGAAGATATTTTCAGAGTATAATGATGTCCTTAGCGGCAAAGCGTGATATTTCAGCGACTAGGCACTGTATCGAAGTAACATATTGAGCTATGGCTCCCAGCCATTTTATACTCTGCGGGCGGACTCCTTGACGTCACTGCTTGAGATCTGCTCAAACTAAAACATCATATCTCAGCTTCCGCTGGATCAATTTTCTTGAATATAGCAAGTTCTTCTTCCCTTGTCCGTGCCAGTAATTTGGTGTTAGTCCCATGTTTCTACTCAATCGGAAAATATTTTATACAAATATAGCCTCGACTATGACGAACTTGCTACGTCACTTAGCGATCTGTTGCCTGCATAAAGCTTCGATACCCTTCTAAGAACCATGGGAGCTCGCTTTTCAAAATCTCAGCTCTGGAATTAGCATCTGGGCCTGTGCTCTCAAATCTGGACAACTGGATTTGGGCACATCCACCCCACATATAGCAAAAATTTTTCCCATTCACACTTCAAGCTACCTGGTTCTTGAATAATAAACTTTCAAATTCGATGAATTTTTGGTTCCCACGATGTTACCAGTTCGTGTGTCGGCTATCTTATAGCTACCATTATCATTGCTTTCCTCAATTCGGTTTCATTTGGGCGGTGACCTTCGCCATCCAGAATATGTCCCAAAAGTTTAATTTCCTTTCGACAGAATTGATATTTCCCTCGATGTTTTCCTCTTCGTTTCCCTCGAAGTTTATTTCTTCGGTATGCTGAAATCGTATTGTCTCAGTGCTCATGTCAATGACAGCTTGATATTTGAGTATGAAATCTGCTCCCAGGATCATATCAAATGCAATATCCTTCATCACAACAAACACATGTCGAAAATCATGTCCTCCAATCGTAACACATAAATATAACTGAGTTTTGCATAGGGATGTCTTGTTTGGAATTATTCCTTGAATCTTAATTCCGGACACAGGAATTTCTTCTGGATTCTCAGTGAGTTTCCAAAGAACATACAATTTCTCACTTATAAGACATAGCATTGTACCTGTATCAATTAAAGTATTGACAGGCTTGCCGAATACTTCGCATGATATAATTGGCAATTTAATCCTCGTTCCCATTTCTTTACGTTCATGATTATTTTGTATCAGGTCATCATCCTCTCCTTGCCACTTAATGATCCTGGAAGTGAGAGTTTTAATTATCCCATCTGCTACAGGATATTTGACGTTTTTTTTCATTCCTCTTGGATTGCTGCAACCCTGATGTACCAGGTTCACTCTGTTTCAGTTGCTCCATGAACTGTTTTTCCTCTTGGTGTCTCTCCTCCAAGTTTTTCCTCGTTTCCAGTTTGAACTCGTAATTGGATTATCGTGGATTTTCGTTTCTTGGGTAGAAGCCATTATTTCTTCCAAAGTACCTTCTCTCGTGGTATCTTCCTTGGTTTCCTCTTGGTCTTCCCCATCGACTTCTATAATTGTTCGTACCATCAGGTCTCGTATATGGTTTATTCTCATATGACCTGTTGTTCTTCTGGTTCCATCTTCTTCTCTCTGGATCCTCCCTCGGAGTTTTCGCTTCTCGATGATCTCGAGGTGTCTGAGAATATCTGTCAGCCATAACCCTTCTGATGGAAGAATTGTGCGTTTTTATGATCCATCTTTTGTAGAACTTCATCAAATTGCTCCATGTTGTGAATGTCCGCAGCTATAGGTGTTCTTTGGACATCCGCAGGAAATTGTCTGATCAATACAGCAATTAATTCGTTATCTGGCATAGGCGGATCAAAATGTTGCAGTTTAGATAATTGCTCTGCAAAATATGTCGAATAACGTGTGGGTTGAGAAGTAGAGTATCTTTTGGAGTAAAGATCCGCTCTCACCTGTTGTTGAGTTTCTGGTGACCAGAACTTCTTCAACAGTCCTCTAGCGAACTCCTCACATTTGTTAAGAGTGGATCTAAAGGCCCCAAACCACGTAAGTGCGGGACCATCCAAAAATTTTCCAATTACTACTATCTCCCTTTCTTTGGCAATCATAGAATCCTTGAGGTAATCTCCCACTTCTCTCAGGAATTCTACTGGTGTAACAATCCTAGTTCCTAAGAATTTTAAAGGTTTATCTTCAACGTTCTTGTAAAAGGTTATAGGAGTGGATTGTATAAACGTTCTAACCTCTTTCTGTTTATGGGGATTATCCACTTTGTTCACTCCCTCGATATCCATATCCTTACTAGTAAATGTAGATTTGTTTCGAGGTTCGACAACGCTCTTCGCTTTCTGCTGGTGATCCGAAAATTTATTACTAAGTTTCTTGATTGTTTCCTTGAGTTCAGCATTTTCTTCACCTACTAATTTCTTTAACTCTTCGGTATTACTTTTGCTATGCGAACAATCTCCCCGTTTCTTATCTTTGACCTGATCCTTAATATCCTCGATTTCTCTCTGGTTTTCCTTGGATCTTTTCCTGATTTCCTCAGTATCTCTCTTGATTCCTTCTGTCTCTTTAAAGTTCTCTTTCACATCTGTAGTTAACTTGTTCATAATCTCTTCGTGATTCTTTAACGAACTTGTCATATCAACAATGTCTTTCTGAGCCGTTTGGATATCCATGGTAATAACTTAAACATGTGACGTCAAAGTTTCTCTGATCTATTTGATTCCGTCTTGAGTCTCCAGTTTAAGTGCATCTTTGACTTCACTGATGACTGTTGTCTTTATCTCAGTTGTCAACTCTTTGACTACACCTTCCTGTATTTCCCCAACAACAAGTTCCTGGAATTGCTCGGTCGAACGTCGTATGACGTTATTTGCCATCTCACTATTCTCTTTGTGGACACGAATTTCCAAATTTACCATATCCTCTCCTACTTGTCTGATACCTCGCTCTATCCTAGTAGCTAATGATGGAGATTTTTGGTCGGCATCGCGAAATTTATCATCCATCCTACTTGTGTTCAAAGCTAATGAAGTTTCGAGTTCATGAGTATTCTCAAATAGTTTAGACAGTTTACCTTCTAAAGACATTTTTAACACATCAAAATTTTCTTTCATTTTACTTTCTAAAGAAACAGAATTTTCTTTCATTGTAGCTTTTAAGTTTACTGAATTTTCCTCTGATTTATTTACAAAAGAAGTTTGCAAAGAATCTGAATTTTCTTTTATGTTAGCTTTCAAAGAATCGAAGTTTTCCTTTAACTTGTTTTCTATAGTAGAAGTTAATTTAGTCTCCAAAGAATCTGTTAACCTAATCTCCAAAGAATCTGAATTTTCTTTTAATTTGTTTTCCATAGAAGTTAATTTATTTTCCAATGAGTTTTCAAGATTTACATTTAAAGAAGTGGTCAATGTATTTTCTAGGGAATCTGAGTTTTCTCTTAATTTTTCTGTAAAAGTTCCAGAATTTTCTTTAAGTTCAGCATCCATTTTATTAGTTTTCTCTATAATTTCTGCAATCTGCAGTTCTGCACATTTGGAACTCTCCTGCATTCGAGTTAAGATCGTCATGACCTCCTCCATAATTTTCACAATGTATTTATAGTAAGGGGTACAAATGTAGGCAGACACAACAACTTAGAACTAGAACATGAATTATGCGTAGCTACTTGGAATTCTCGTAATAAAATGAGATATGCCCTAATGTCGACGTGATGGAAAAAAATCTCTACTATTTATTAAATTTAAACAACAATATCAAAAAATATGCAAGTTCACAATATCCTCCACCTGGATTCTAATAAATTGTGTATTTCCAGACTATCGAACGTATACTACAAAATTTACTTGACACCCTAATTGATAATCCATTATACAAAATCAAAACCACACTAACAAATACAAAATTTACTTGAGTTAAGTTTCTCACTAATTGGGTTTCCTATGAATTTATTTATCCATACCAGACATCTTCCAATTCCCCAAATATATATTTGAAAAATCACAACTAAATCGGCAAACAATCGACCGAATCGACTCTAAATCGGTCCCTACGTTGGGCGCCATTTCACTCTTCCATCTTATTTTATGTGCCCGTTTAGACCGAAGTCCGGCCTACCACGTATGTATTTTCACCAAAAAAACAGTCAGCACGAGAATCTAAACATCCCAGGGCGCCATAAGGGTTAAAGTGACTACAATAACACAAAAAATTGCTTTACTGATTTTCGAATCGATGCAGCAATAAGGAGAGGAGATTTTCTGAAAATAACACAATTCGTAAGATTTTCTCATTTTATTAAAATGTTTAAAAATTGACTGAAGTAATGCTTAAAATAGCATTATGGATGCATGACGGATCTTACATTTATATACACAAATTTACAGATTCACCAACACATGAACACTAGGCATTTGAAACGAAAGTCAGATTGTTAGTCCTGTTGACTTTGTTCAAATGAATTATTTACAATCGTAGAGTTTGTCAGTGCAAATTTAATTGTCCAGCCTGATTCCTAACTTTTAAATATTCACACGTTGAAATGAACTATTATCACTCGATGAAAAAATCACTGTTTTTGTTTTTCAAAATAGTAGCAGAAAATTAACTAACACTCTTTCCAGGAATCAATATCTCAAAATTGGTTCAAATCTAAAGTCATAACAATGAATATAACACAATATTAATTACATGGGCATTCGTGCATGGATTCGAAAAACTTCGATAAAGAGAAAAATATTTATTGTACCATTTGTTCTCGATCCAAATTATTATTCTGAGTTCTTGACTCAATTAGCAATATTATGGTCAAAATTGTATTATCAACAAAGCATCAATTCTATTTAATATGGATTTAACCAATCAATTATTTAAATAACACTTGGAAATATTATTTTGAAAAAATATCACAAAAATAATATTATTAGTTGCTATTATCAAAAATTTACAATTCTTTGACAGAATGTCAAAATGTTAATCATCATAATAATAATTTACATAATGTTTATATTTTTAATAGGATCACAAATATCCTCTAAATTTGTAGTGGTGGTTTAAGAAATAACAGTTTTAATTTATTTACAGCATCGGCCCATTCGATTTAAATGTGTCAAAAATCACATGATCATAATTAGCATTTTGACGACGGTAAAGTCTTCTCATAATGAAATGTAAATGTTAATAACAAAATCCGGGTCAACAATTACCAGGAAATATTTATAGCACACGAGGGTAAACTGTGAATTGACTATGATGGTTCCATAAAATAACCCTTGGTTATAAATTCGACGAAAGTGTGGCTTGCAACAATATTTCAACTCCCCAATATATTTTAAAGTCATCCAACCTACAATATGGTTGATGCTCCATTTTAACACAACCTCATTCCTGCGACTTAAATTGCACAATCAGAATGGCATATTTAGCTATTTCCACACACACAATAATTTCTTCCCAAATTATACATTGTAATCAAGCCTTTGCATGTTACTCAAACTGGAAGATTTATAAGCTCCTCAATGAGTTTAGAGTAATTTTACCATCAGTTTAAACATTAATAATTCCACACCGTGTATATTTCTAGCCAAACGTTCTATCACAAAACGTTGCTCAATAATGATTTTATATCTATACTCACTCTATTAAAACCCTATATTTTACATTCTATTTGCTTCCTGTAACATTACTTTCCATGTCTTCTACAACATTGAACTGCATAATGCAAGTGTATGTTCCCATAGAATTATTTTGTTAGTTGAATGTAGGCATGCGTTAACCACTAGCCATCGGAAAAAAGTATCCGATCTATCAAACTGTTTTAAATATCAACTTTATTAAGTCACTGCATGATATGTTTAATAGAAAATATAAATCATAATTATTATTATCTCAGAAAATATTGAATATAATAATTATTATTAAAAGAGCATTATTATTATTATTATCATTTCCACAAACGGAATTAACGTTGCTAAACTGTTCGGGAAATATCATGCTTGACTTCATAAATATGGATAAACATCCATTCCTCAACTTAAATTTATTATTAAATTTACAGTTACGACGGCTGATGACCACAATTAGAAAAATATCAAAATGAAATAAATGCTCGTTTTGCTCGTCCATTAATTTAAATCGTTGACTTCTCATGGCTGAGTGTAAAAACTGCTCAGCCTTGATCTGCCTCGCAAAAATATTTGCAACAGCAAATTATCCAAGAAAAAAAATGTGTTGGCAAGACTGTAGAAAAATTGAGAATTCCAGCTAACTAGGCATAACAAATAATGCAAAATGTAGCTTACATTCTTGTAGATCTTGATGCAGGTAATCTCGTCAGAACCAGACTATTGCAGTGATATGTCCCCATTTGGACACGCACTTAAATTCTCGTATCGGCCTCTATTATATACCCGCAATATGTCTAACCAGACATAGCGGTATTCATACTCGTTGCCTGATAATCTTGATGAAAACTGTTTGTAATATGAGCTGCTTCAACAGCTGAAGTAATATTCTTGACAGGGGTCAGAGCGAAATGTTGCATGATGCAAAATACGAGAAGTAACGTGACCCAACTGTGATGCATTCAGTACTATCAATACTCTTACAATCTTATTCAGCACCAGTACAAGTTCTGATGTTCAAGTCCCTGGGCAGAGTTTCTCACTCTCCAGACAATGCTAGGCATGCTGGTTTCCATATGTCGGCTAAATGAACTGAACCGTGCAAGAATGGTATGTGAAAAGTACTGACTTATCTTGGTAGGTCAAATAGTTACCAAGACAAAAGCTTGTTCTGGCCATTGGATAAAAATAATCCAGTTTAAATATTAGTGGACAGTGGAAAGAAAATATAGACAAAGTCTATCATATGTCCGTGTAGCAGTAATAATTACCAATGTTCTGTCACAAAGTGATAACTTATGAAGAATTCTAAGTTCACTAAAATTTCAAACACTTTTCGAAGTCCAGTAACGATGCACTGTCGTAGAATTTCACTAAGTCCCAGGAACCGTGAGCTAGTAAAAAGGTAGAGTATTGCAACCATGTGCACGAAGATATTTTCAAAGTATAACGATGTCCTTAGCGGCAAAGCGCTTACGAAGTAGTAACGTGATGTTTCAGCGAATAGGCACTGTATCGAAGTGACATATTGAGCTATGGCTCCCAGCCATTTTATACTCTGCGGGCGGACTCCTTGACGTCACTGCTTGAGATCTGCTCAAACTAAAACATCTCATATCTCAGCTTCCGCTCGATCAATTTTCTTGAAACATAGCACGTTCTTCTTCCCTTGTCCGTGCCAGTAATTTTGTGTTAGTCCCACGTTTCTACTCAATCGGAAAATATTTTATACAAATATATCCTCGACTATGACGAACTTTCTACGTCACTTAGCGATCTGTTGGCTGCATAAAGCTTCGAAACCCTTCTATGAACAATGGGAGAGCACTATTTAAAATCTCAGCTCTGGACATAGCATCTGGGCCTGTGCTCTCAAATCTGGACAACTGGATTTGGGCACAGTACGTCGTGGTACCAATCTCCGCCACCGCGCGCGCTCGTTGTTTCCTGTTACACATTTCCGTCCCTTTCCCAAAATCACTCCCACAAAAATATCCAGCAACCGATAGGAAAGATGTTACACATCAAGAATCCGAAGCTCAGACAGAGAGGAACATGGCTTCAAGTTGCGGACGTGGCTACAGTGGCGTAGTTGGTATCATGCTCATCTGCTGTGCTCAAAATAGCGGGTTCAAACCCGGCCGAAGTCATCGGTTTTTAATAGCGTTAGAATCCATCAGTATGCCTTCCTTCGGAGGGGAAGTGAAGCCAACGGTCCCAAGACATAGATTTATGGCATGCAAAAGATCCTTCCACAGACTAAACTTCTGTTAAGCTAAATTTCTAGGTTAGATTTCGTTGGAACGCTCCATCAAAGTTCCAACGTTCACTACTCGGTATCATTGGCATCTGGTGGTGAAAGTTGGAACTACTTGAAATTGAACGGAACTTGTAGCTCACCCTATGGGTGTTCGGTTGAAGCAGCTACATCCTCTGGCGAGCCGAACATGTCCTCGGACACTCCCAGCACTATAAGCCAGATGACCTCGCAGTTCCGCCCCTTAAAACAACAATAACGAACTAACTAAAAGCCATACGACAAATAAAACAAGATGTTCAGTAAAGAACATATAGCCTACTTTCTGCTAAATGCATGGGTATCGTTATAACTCTTTGTCCTTTTCAAGGAGTATAATTGAATGTTGGTTGCAGTAGCTTGTTGAAATACAACGTGTTATACGGATATTCAACATGAATATGAGGTACCCTTTGCTTTCAACATTTGGGTGGCCGCCATTACGTTTCCGTCACGATGGTGGCGATATAAAACATGACACTGAGGTGCCCATTACTAGTGCTACATCTGTACCAAATTTCGTTCAATTCTGTTTCACCGCGCTTTACAAAATTTCATTCAATTCGGTTGCACCGTGTTTGAGTTGATATGGTGAATCGATTTGCACACTTACATGGCCGCTATCTGCAAACTATTAGGCTGATGAACTTGTCGTTTGGTCAAAAGTTGCTAACTGCTTAAAGGTATATTGTTGCAAAACTTAGTAGAGATCAGATGATTAGGTTGGTCGTAATTTGATTTAAGCTTTTAACATTTGGGTGGGCACCATTGCGTTTCCGTAAAGATGGCGGCGATATAGAACATGACACTGAGGTGCCCTTTGCTAGTGCTACCTCTGTACCAAATTTCGTTCAATTCGTTTTTACCGTGTTTGAATAGATAGGGGGAATCGATTTGCACACATACATGGCCGCCATCCGCAAATTATTGGGCTGATGACCTAGTTGTTCGGTCAACATTTCCGCCATACATAAAGGTATAATGATGAAAAATTTGGTAGAGATCAGATGATTAGGTTGGTCGTAATGTGATATCAGCTTTTAACATTTGGGTGGCCGCCATTACGTTTCCGTCAAGATGGCGGCGATATAAAACATGACACTGAGGTGCTCTTTACTAGTGCTACCACTGTACCAAATTTTGTTCAATTCGGTTTCGCCGTGTTGGAAAATATAGGGGGAAACAATTTGCACACAGACATGGCCGCCATTCTCAAATTATTGGGTTGATGATCTTGTGGTTTGGTTAAATGAATTTTCATACATAAAGGTATAATGTTGCAAAAATTGGTAGAGATCAGATGATTAGGTTGGTCGTAATTTGATTCAAGATTTTAACATTTGGGTGGCCCCATTGTGATTTCGTCAAGAAGGCGGCGATATAAAACGTGGCACTGAGGTGCCCTTTGCTTGTGCTACCTTTGTACCAAACTTCGTTCAATTCGGTTTCACCGTGTTTGAATAGATAGGGGGAATCTATTTGCTCACAAGCATGGCTGTCATGCTCAAATTATTGGGCTGATGACCTTGTAGTTTAGTCAAAAGATTTTTCATACATAAAGGTATAATGTTGCAAAAATTAGTAGAGATCAGATGATTAGGTTGGTCGTAATTTGATTTAAGCTTTTAACATTTGGATGGCTGCCATAACGTTTCCGTCAAGATGGCGGCGATATAAAACATGACACTGAGTTGCCCTTTCCTAGTGCTACCTTTGTACCGAATTTCGTTCAATTCGGTTTAACTGTGTTCGAATTGATAGGCGGGCACAGACATTCAGAGTGCACACACTCACACACACACACAAACTCACACATACACAGGCACACAATTTTTCGCCCTGTGTTGATCTCGTAAGTCTACGTTATTTTTTTTGCAAACATCGAAAGTAGGCTGAAAAGAAGCGAGGCTTACAGTAGTCGCATATTATGTGTATCATTTGACAGGTTATCCTACTATGAAATAGAGATGAAATATACTGTATGTGAAGTCAATTTATTCGTCATATTATTGGTCGAATATATTCTAAGCATGGAAATATATTCATTTAATTAGCTTGGTTAAATGTTTAAAAATTAGAAATATTAGAGAAAAACCAAATTACCTATGTAATTAGTTAGGTTTTTTTGTAATCAAGGAAACTTTTTTAATCACAACGAAAAATATTAAATCGACAGCGACCGGAATTAACCTAAAAGTATGAAAAAGATCCGCACTAAAATATTTCTTCAAATAATTCCTTATTACTTACTCGCATTATTTTTTTAGAATGAACTCCTAGTGCTACCTTGATCCAGCAAACATGAAGGATTCCTTCGTGTTATTACCATCGGTAAGTTCTCATTACTATTATTTCAGCTCATGCTATGAAATTTTGAAGGCTCAGCGATGATGCAAATCTCGTCCGGGTGACTTGTCCCTTGCTATGAGGGAACTCTGTTGGCCATTGAAATAACTGCTTGTAAAACTCCTGTGCCAAATCCTGACCGTTGCGCATGCGCGAAGTACGTCGGGGTACTGTCCCCGATAATCCGGATAGTAGGCTGTCAGATATCCGCCCCCTCAATCGGATTGCCAATAATCAATCGCACCGGCACAGCTACATCAATGAAAATGGCACTGACAGATACTACCGAGATTAGAGCACAGCAGTTAACAAGAAATTATTGTGGAACACACCAAAATATACAGGGGTTCATACTTACCTTTACTTACCTATTCAAATTAATCTCGAGTATGGGTTGCCAACTGGATCACTTAAAGTATACCCTCACAATAACCTCCACCACGATATTTAAAATGAACCAAGACGGAAACAAGAAACTTTAAACTGTACAATAATTTATTTCACATAAAGGAATAATATAACAAAAATTGAACAACAAAATAAACGTGGCAATCAGAAGCCATTGTCAATATAATCATGTCCTCCTGTAGGACTTGTAGACTTTGCATACAAAATTTCAGCTTTCTAGCTCAAAAGGACGTAATAATAATACACTTGGAATGGATAAGGGAATTGGGACGAGACATATAGCAATTGTTTTCCTTTTAATAAACATCACACTTTATTTATAACTGCAAGCCTGCTATGAAGACGACCTTGGCCTCTATCATCCAGTTGTCAGGCCAGCTGCGATGCACCCTACACCATGTCGCATGCTCGCATCGTCAAATGGACCCACCTGTCCAGCCAACGTTAGCATATGCTAGTTACATCAGAGCCTAGCTCCTTTTCAAAACACTTTAAATGTTCACGTCTCAGCCCAAATATTATCACGCAAATCTTTTAAATGCTCCATTCACATATCCATGGATTACTCTAATAATCCCAAAACTTGTTTAATTATATAATCCAAATGTTTAACTAGCGTTGTTTAGAGTATAATAACATTTTAAATTGTTTATAACAAATTGTTCATTAATTATTTATAACAATTATTAATTGTTTATAACATTGTCAAACGACAATTGAAAAATTTATACAAGCTTCTATTAATCCCTTTCATATCAAATTATTATTAAAGATATTTACATAATTATTTACAATATTTATATTATTTATTAGAAATACATTAAACCACACGTCTATCCGGTTGATAATTACTCAAATCGTGTTGATATAATCGACCAATGAAGGTTAGTTATATTTAATTTTTATATTCAGGTTTAATAAGGTTTAATAATTATTATTATTATTTGTGACGGTAACCTCCATTCAAAATCGTTATCTCAAATTAATTAAACACTCTTGTTAATTTTAACAGTAACTTCTCATGATTAATTTTCAAAGGACCTGGACAATACACTCAGCGGAAAAATACTTCGCTCAAAACGCACAAAATTGCACAAAATAGGCCCAGAATTCATCATATATCTCAATATATATGGCATCAAAATCTTCCACAATACATACAAAAAACTTCCACTTACAAATTCTTCAACATCATTAATATTACTGTGGGAATCTCCTTCACTTATTCAAGGGCATTATTCATCAGCGACTTTTACACGTCCACTGAACTAACGATTATACATCCATAGTTCCTCTTTAAAAATTCTTCTATTCATTAATTGTATCAAACTGTTATTATAATTAACCTTCGTGGGTTTCATTCATGAATCGATATGAAGTAAAAATTTGCCAATCACAAATAAATTTAATAGCAAATACGATTAGACACGCCTCCCTGGTCTATCAAAAATTGAGATTAATATCATCAAAGTGTCGCAGTATAAAAATACTATCTTCAATCAAAGTTCATCTAAACTGCATAAATAATCGAATAGAATACAATTAGACTGTGGAATGCAAACATTATTGTTCCAATCTAGAATTGAGAAAAACTCCTATCAAATGTTCATTACTATAGTGTACTCAATAAATCGTAATCAAAGTTCATATTTCATAAAATTGTCTATAATGCAATGTTATTTCAGAACTGACGATAAATGTCTATGTTGCAATCATGTTCATAAAACGACTAGTATTTCCAAGATCGTCGATACAGTAATAGATTTTACCGCTCTAAAATCTTTTAATTATTCTTCTTTCTTGAGTATGACAGAAAATTGGTCAAAGTAATTAACTGAATAGAATTACTTTAATAAAATGACACGCTGTCATTAACTGTCGTTAACTTTACAGTCAAATCGTAACTACAAAAAAAATATGCAAATTACTGAAAGAATATAAATTATCAGTCTCAACTGATCCAAAATTATTTAAATATGCCAATGACATAACAATGTCTCAATAAATCGTAGAAAAAGGCATAAATCATCAAAGTGTACTGAGTACAGAAATATCAAGCAAGAATATGGGGCAAAATATATGGGACAGAAAATATGGGAAAAATGGTTGCTCAGATATCGCTAAATGGCTCAAATAAAACAAGAAACGTTCACGACTACCTTATCTGTTGATTGAAGTTCTAGAGGAAAATCTTCCAAAGAAGACTGCTGATAGTTCCATTTCACCAACGTAAAGATGTGCTCCGTCCTCGAACCTGGAACCAGCGCCCTCGGAGAATAGGACTGCTTCCTCCTCCGGAAATTGCACTGCTCCGTGTAAACGATAGACATCCTTCTGGCAAAACTCTTCTTTGTGAGCCGGGTCCACCCTGGCCTCTCTTGATAATTCCCTGAAGTTCTGGTAGAAATTCGCCATGAAGTTTATTGCAATTATTTCCGCAGAAATATTCATATTTGTAGAGTATGAAAATATTTCCACTGCCATTTGATAGAAATCAGCGTTGGAATACGATGCATGAGTGTAGTCGGATGTTCACTACATGCTCGCTTTTGTAGAACGACGATTAGCGAAGTTCCATGCTGCTATTTCACTCCATTGATATATGTCCCAATTGCATTAAAGGTTTAGCCTTCCATCTCCACTTCTGTTATAATCATAGTTGAAAGAACTGCCATATTATATTGTTCCATTCTATAATGTAGCGTTGTATCACCAAATGCAATATGTAGTGTCACGGTTGCAATACCCGTGTCAGCCGTAGCGTAGAAAGTGATATTATAAAAGTGCTTCTCAGGTGGCGAGAAAATCACTTTTGTTGGCAGTCTTAAAATGCCAATATCTTCCAAAATATAATCGTGAAAATGTTCCACTTTCCTACACACCTCAATACTGTTATGCACAATAGAATTACTTAAAGGCATTAGCTAACTCTTGAAAGATTATCTTGTAGACTCGTTTATGTGTGCGTTTCAACTTCGCCTAGTTTCGATAACCGTAAAATGGTACTGCTGCACTGCTCCGTGCTCGTTCGATGCGGTGGGCTTTACCGCACGCTAAAGACGACTTGCTTCACTGAATCACTCGAAGTCTGACAATATGATAATCAGAAAAACCACTATAAGACACGAGAAAATGAGATATGAGAGCTCCTCTCTCCTGTGCAAGACCTTTTATCAACTTCTTAAGGGGCGTATCCATCCCTTCCATAGCTTGTTCCTCCGTCATTACTAGAATTTCTAACTTTGGCTATTCTTGACGGATTTTCAAATTTCAAAAACTCAAAATTAATTTCTTCAAAATTCCAAATCAATGCCATAACTGAAAATAGATTTCCACAATCCTGCATTCCAAAAGTAATTAAATATGGTAGTTTCAGTAATCTCCGTCTTCCTTCCAAACTATCGTTCATTGGTTCGAGCCTCTCCTCCAATAGCGTAACTTCTTTCTTAGCACAAATCCATGTTTCCCTGCGACTGCGTCGTAAATCTCAGATCTTTCTCGAACAAATCCTGACGTCACCAAGAATCTCAGCTTAAGCAGCCTACTTGCATGAAGTCTGCATCATCCGTGCCTACGTCATAAATATCCACGTCACAACTATGACAGCCATAACTTTCTTCATATATGCCAATACATCCATCGTGGTCTCAATATAATTCAATTTACGGGGGCAGTACCAATGATTTATTGTTGGAATAACTTTTACGGGGCCTCCAAACCTAGTAGTAAACCGTATGCGATACACATTCCACAGCAAAATTATGAAGATTTAATAAATCATAATGTTTTTCAGCAAATATGATATAATGAATATTTTTACACCAAAGAACGACAACTTGAAGTTGATATATTGTTGGAATATTTTTAATGGGGTCTCTAAACCTTGAAGTAAACCTATGCGATATACATTCCACATAGGGCTGTATGTTTGGCCGACAGTACCCCGAATGCTTACATTAAATAAGAATACATCAAAAGTATGAATATTTAATAAATAATAATTGTTTTCAGCAAATCTGATATAATGAATATTTTCACACCAAAGAACGACAACTTGAAGATGATTTATTGTAGGAATACCTTTAATGGGTCAACCCAACCTGAATCTTAAATTTTAAGAAAAGTAGGCTCTTAGTTCGTCACGGAACTACTTGTTTTATTTAAAACTGACCCATAGAGTTGAATTTTGTCACAACCTTCTGAACTGCGGTCACCGAAGGCACCTTAACAGTGGGATATTCCTGTTGAAATGCTCTGCGAGTAACACTAATAAACTCGTTCTTAATATAAGTACAGCAAAACTTCTTTGTTGTGTGGCGAACGTCAAATCCATACTTGTGTGTGGCTAGATAAAAACTAACCATTCCCAACTGATCGTAGCTGTTGCAGCAAGCACATCTACAGGTCTGTAACTGCCATCGCTTGCCACTCCAGGCAGCCAGACTAATTGGGATGGCTCAAACGAAATCCAGAAAATAACAAGTAGTTCTTTAAGAACTATACAGCCTATTTACATATACCCTACTTAGGTTAATTGCCTCTATCAACATATAAAATTTCAGTTTGATTGCTGTAGTAGATTCGTAGATATTGAGAACCGTCTACATATATCGGATGGTCGCCATGTTGGATTTTTATAAACAGTATCTATGAATTCATGCCAATGATTATTCAATATGGACCTGTCTAGAATAATGTCGAAATTGAGTTGGTAAGACTGAAATTTTTAATTAGTTAGAAATATACCTGATATAGTGTAGCCTAATATAGCACTATAGTTGGCGCCGCTGGTGACCGAATATATTCTTAGTTCCATCTCTTCAGGTACATAATGCACACACAAACTTTGATTGAAGTCCAATGGATAGCCTGCAGTTAGACATTGGATCTATCAGTGCGCTATTATTGTGCCTATTTTGGATGAAATACATATATTAGCACAGAAGTTACATGCATTAAAAAATTGGACCTATCAGCCAGCTTGGAATCATGTTCACAGCACTGATGTATATTAGTTACTCCATGCTAATCTAGAATATCAGTTTCTGTACGTGTGCATAGTTTAGAGCTGTTGGCTAGCATATTGTCTGATATATTGATATTAGGGTAAAGAAAATACAGACAACATTTATTAACAGTTGGCAGCCCTGGTCGCTCTTAAGAATACGCATGGTGATATCTGTTATGGTACACATTGCACATAAGAAATTTGGTTGAAATCCAATTGATAGTATAGAAGTTATATATATTTACAAATTGGACCTCTTTGCAGGCTTAGAATCATGTTGGCAGGGGCCGATAACCTAGATGTTAGGCCCCTTAAAACAACAATTATCATCATCATCATATCTTTTTGGCAACACTGTCATGCATGGTCTCCTGAAAATTAATCTGTAATGTTACTATCTATGTGTGTGTTAATTTTAGAACAGTTTTCATGCATAACTTCTGAGATATCCAACATGGAGCTTACATTTTATTCGCGATTTGTCATCAATTGGTAGTATTGACGTCAAATTCTAATATGGCCTTGAAATCTTAACGTATATATCTTTAAGCATACCACATTTGGTATCGATAGCTGCAGCCGTTTAGGAGTTGATAGGGTAGGAAAACACAGGAGGACAGACAGACACATATTTGCCCGGATCGATCTCATAAGTCTACTGTTTCCTATTTTTTTTTTACAAAATCTGATAAGTAGCCTAAAATTTAAAGAAGACGTCACGTTTGCACAGAAGGGAAATTAAAGGGCATTACTGCTCGATTATTACGGTCACCGAGAAAATCTTTGCGAAAACTTTCTCAACAAGCCGGCGTGTCATATTCAACGGCTCACAGGGCCACAACACTAATTAAGTATCGATCGTGCAAAACTACTCAGGTTCAAACTTAAGTGCAAGAGACTCGGTGGCAAGAACCAACTACTTTATTGTATCTGCCAGTCCGTGCATGACGGAAATTTAGATCCACAGTTATTGGTTTTCAGTGACGAGAAGTGGTTTTATTTACATGGGCGTGTGAATTCACAAAACAATCGATACTGGTCACCTGTGAACCCAAGACTGATCCAAAACCCCCTGCAAGACCCATCACAATTTGGTGATGACAATTCTTTGCCTGAAAGTACCAGGAATTAGTGACCATTCTGGGGTTGAATTAAATATTAAATACGGTGACAATACAAAGATAGACTCTGATATAGCAAATAAAATCATATTCCAGTTTCGCAGGGCGGATCACGGCAAATTTCAGGGGTATTTAAATGAATTATATGTAGGATGGGCATCGGAAGGAAATCACATTAATATCCTGTGGACTAACTTTTAGAAAATTTTCAATACCGTAGCGCTATTGATGAATTTGTCCCATTTAAATTACTGAAAAAAAAACCATATCCTGAGTATTACACACGAGAAATCAGGAGTCTAACACGGAAAATTGGGAAATTATACAATAAATGATATGATAGTGACAAGTATATGTTGTAATTTAAGTCCTTATCAAGAGAGCTCGCCTTAAAAAAGAGGGCTGCTTCTGACAATTATATGCAAGGTTTACTAGGTTCGGGAGGCGATGGGTGAAAAAAAAAGTTACAGTTACTGTGTGTTAGGAGAAGAAAGGGAAATTCAAATAATGTGTCGATGATAATGTCCGGTGACGGTAAATAAATTACTGAGAAACAGGCCATGAATGTATTTTACGGTAGTGTGTTCAATAAATCCAATAGCTGTGTGTTGGACCTTACGACGAATCACGGGCTCCCATTTTTCCAAATAAACCAGTCGGCAATTGTAAAGCTAATACAAAAATTACGTTACAATATATCGATGTGTCCTGATAATATTGTTAGTGAAGTACATAAATAAGGAGGTATGGCCGTCGCACGATACTTGGAGGTGATGTTTAATGTGTCTATAAACAATGCGCAAATCCCAGATGACTGGAAAAGAGATACGGTAGTCCCAATATTTAAGGCAGTGAGCAGACTTGAATTGGGCAACTACAGGCTGGTTAGCCTTCGTCAATCGTTTGTAAACATTTGTGACTACTCGAGGGAACAGTGGGAAGGATTATCATGGTTTAATGATAGGCAACATTGATTTCGGAAAGGTTACTAATGCGAGAGTCAGATGCTGTCACTTTTTCAAGATATTAGCGAATCATTAGACAGTGGGGTTTGAGTCGACGCCGTAACCTCGCCGGGTCCTGATTGAAATAATTGGATAATGTGATGCATTTATATTCCAGGACTCTAGATGTTTGAGATACCTAGAAATACTATTCCGATGATTAATTAAATAATTTCTGATCCAGTAAATCTTTGAAAATCCAACTTTATTAATAATAAAATATTATTTTCGCCAGGAATAAAATGAGTTAAAATGATTATGAAATTACATGATCCGATAATTGATTGAAAAGTCTTGGTGACTTTTAAATAGTTTAATTAATGCTCAACACTGATAATAAATATTTTGGACTGAACAATGAGATAATATTTTATAATTGGAAATAATACCATGAGCAAGTTCAGAAGTGAGAATAGTATTGGATGGATAATTAATTGAGTCAAGATAATGATTTCGCATTTCTTTGGGAATGTTCTGATTCCACATATGTGACTAGGATATATTTGTCAAATGGGACAGGTTTAAATAATCGAAGAATTTTCGGAAATATGGCGTTAAACAGTGATAAAACTTGTAAATAATTATCCTGAGAACCGCAAGTTAGGACAACAATCAATACAGGATGTTCCCACCACGAGCTGCAATACATTGATGAATTGGGCGAGGCATGGAGTCAATAAGGCCCTGGATCATTTCCTGAGGAATTGTGGCCCATGCTTGCTGCACTGCATGGGTCAGTTCTTCCAGAGTTGTGGGTGGCTGAGGACGGTTGGCCAGTTGTCGACCCATCATGTCCCACACATGCTCAATAGGACTGAGGCCCGGAGATCTGGTGGACCATTCTAAGGTTGTGATGTCGTGGAGAACTTCTCTGGAGATGCATGCAGTGTGAACCCGGGCATTGTCCTGCTGAAACATCCCAATAGCAATGTTCGCCATCATAGGGACAACCACTGGATTGAGTACCCTATCAACGTATTGTCGAGCAGTCATAGTGCCCTCAGCAAGCACTAATTGTGATTTCACATTAAAGCCAATAGCTCCCCAGACCATAATGCTTGGTGTAGGCCCTGTGTGCCTCTCGACAATAAAGTTTGGGAGGCCCCTCTCCCCGGTACGTCGTCGCACACGATTCCGGCGATCACTGCGGGCAAGACAGAAGCGCGATTAATCACTAAAGACGACCCTATGCCATTCGTCGATCGTTCTCGACACCAGGCCAGCCTTACACGTCGCTGTTGTGGGGTCAATGGAACACCTTCTGCAGGGACACGGGATCGTAAGCCAGCTGCACGCAGGCGATTACCAACTGTTTGTTGTGTAACGTGGGGTGCCACAGCTGCTCGAATTTGCGCTGCTGTTGCCTGGGGTTCCATCCGGTCCATCCGAATGATGCGGCGATCCTCTCTCACAATTGTCTGTCGCGCTGGGCCTGTGCCAGGTCAACGAGTGTGGGTACCTTCATTTGACCACTGCTGCAATACACGTTGTACCGTAGATGCCTCTCGGCCAACACGTGCAGCGACAGTCCTTAGCGATAATTCAGCCTCCCACAGCCCAATTATACAAGCCCTCTCAAACAGCGACAGTTGTTGATGGCGAGCTCTTCTCTGTTGTCGAGGCATGTTAGACGGGGAATACTTCACTGCACAGACTGCAAGTCAACTACGATACATCGGAGTCCGTATACTGGAGTTGATTCCTCCGCGACCAATCACGTGGCCAACCATGCTTTCGTGAGATATCGGCAAAGTTAGCGAGAAAGTAGGCTAGTATCTAAGACCCCCACTGCTCACCTACTTCCAGAGAGCCTCAACAATATTGAGTCTACTAAAACCCTAGCTGACTTCTTCCAGAAACGCCTAAATGCCCAAGAACCTGTGAAACGACTCCCTGTTAAGGAACCCACTAAGTCTCACACCGATTACATCCTTCCTCCAACATATGAAGAGAGAACTTATAAGGTTCATTCTGGTTCCGTATTTATAAACTAATTAGTATAACAAGTTCTAAAATCAATGAAATGAGCCAGGCTAACTTAGCTAAAATAGCATCATACAAATTTTAGATCTACAGATTCTTTCATATCGGCTGATGAAGGGGCCACAACTAATAATTAGGTCTCGAAACATGTCCCACTAATGACCACACAATCATCATATCTTATATATAAAAGTGAAAGTCTGTATGTATGTGGTTGGGTATACTTGTTCCGTATACAAATGTACACCGTTCCACCAATCTAATCCAAATTTTGCACACACATAGTTTAGGACCCAGAATGAACCGCTGGCTACATGAATTTTTGATAGTCTTTCTCATTCTTCTGATTTTGGCCTTTTTGCATTCGAATATAGGCAAATTAACTCAGACAATAAATTGATGAAGTAATCGCAAGGCCGGTCATCTCCATGGCAACAGTAGCTCAAGACGAGACACGGCCGACTGGATGCGAGATGCGCTCTCCTCTACCGGAATAGAAAATGAGGCTCTATACATGAAATCCCGTTAGTTTCTCAACTGGTCACACAGCACTGTCAACTCAGTATAGCATATCAGAGACTTTACACTATTTGTCAATATAATATCCGCAATATGAAAATGCAAATTATATCACAAAATACAATAGCATGATATTAAACGAGAGAAACTAAACATACCTTTTCACCTTTTAAAAATAGTATTCCATTAGGTTCACTCTATTTTTATAAAACTTCAGAACTTTCCTGCTGATTGGTTAGTACATGAGTAATTTTGAAGCAACTGATATTTCGGCTTCCAGAATAATATTCGTAATCGGTGATACCAATTACTCTGCAATGACGCTGACAAGACCGCTGCTGCGGTCAGGTTAATGAGTGGAGAGGATTAGAGTTCTGAGAAATGCAATCCAAACATTTCATACAATAAATTCTTTCCAGTGTGAATACAACTAAAACCAGACTTTCAGTTTGCATTGTCGGAAAGGATATTGCTGAAATTGTAATTTGATGATGATAGTTGATGTTAAAGGGCCTAACATGGAGGCTATATGCCTCTTAATTCATTGGGATGAAAATGAAGAATGATGATAAAATGAACACCAGAACTAAAAATAACTACAACTTACAACCAACTTACGGATCGGGAGAAGAATAGGACAAAAACGAAGGAATAAGGGAAATAAAATACAGGTAAAAGAAATGCTCTCAACACTCAAAAAATGAGAAATGACGGATTTGGTAAGGTGTGCCATGAAAGGCAGATAGGAAGGGATATAGGAGAGAGACCGCCCCAGAATCACTGGAATAAGGGAAACACAGATCCAGCTCAAGTGTCCTCCCAAACTCAACAGCCGTGAGCCACTGAGGGTGTAGCACCTCGAATGGTGGGGCTACACACACCCTGCCTCCTTTATGACCTCGTGCAGAAGGCGGGAGATATGATAAAAAAAACAAGAGACCTGAACTTTTGAAGAATGAGGGTATCAGGAAATATGAAACAAGGTCCAATTAAGGCGGGAATTTGAAAGACTCCTTAGACTTCGGATATCCTAATACCGTCAGGGTCGGAAGAGAAAAAGAGTTGACCAAGAGAGGCCGACAGTAAATATGTCAAAGAGGACCCCGGCACAATTAAGTGGAAGCAATCGCGAACTCAGCTGGGGTCCCCTGATCGTTAACCAGCGTCCCACAAGTTGTAAGCCCCTGACGGAGGGGGAGTGTCGTAATGTCGTAAGTGAACGAGAGGTGACCAAGGATGGTCGACAGGAAAGATGACAGACAAGTAAAAGCGATACCGCACTCAGCTGGCGTCCCGTGGTCACCAAACCCCGGAGGATGTACTGAAGAATGATTCAACAGAATCGAAAGAAACCATTTCAAATGATAACTTATCGATATGCACTGGACGGTTGATTCCGTAGTTAATTGGATGTCATCGTAGGTCTCAGAGTCAAGGAAGTCCCCATCTTGTGCGATACTAGCAGTAACGCATTTGCAATTGCCTAGACAGAGGGCAGAAAAACCACACACAGGATAGTTTCGAACCTACGATGTCTGGACTTGCTACAGCTGCCCTCGCAGTCGTGGTGCACGATTACACGATCACAACTACGGCATGGGACTCTCCAAATGCCAACTACACACAACACACATAGGAGTGTATTTGTCCGGATGAAAAATATCGCCGGAAATCACGAAAGACAATCATCACATCTAACTCTGTCTAACGTTAACTCGGGTCATGAAAGCACACCTCCTTTGTTCTTCCTATTTAAAGTGAAAAATGACAAACGACAGTATGACATACTAGATTTAGCAGCGGCGTTCAAACCATACTTTATAATTAACCCCAGTATTTTACAATTTCATCAGCAAACATTCCAAACAACGTAGGAATTCAGTATATTAATACCGACTACTTACAATAATTGAAACTGAAACAAAACTTCGTTGTTCTAAACGTAACACTGTGAGAAACACATTTAATAAACCTACTGAACAGCTGTTTACTAATCACGCCTATATTTGGGTGGAAGTGCGGGGGCAACTAGATAACATTTTTCAATTACACGTTATGCATGGGTTTGAACTGGGAGGGAATGGCAAGGCTGTTATAGAGCGCAGCTCACATCCAGTCCGCCGTGGTACGAGACCACCAAGTTTCCATCTATCTCTGTAAGAGGACATGCCACTCCATTTCCTCCACGGCAACAGTAGTTCAAGCTATGACCACCAGGTTTCCAACTATCTCAGTAAGACACCATGGCACTCCATTTTTACCTTATGATGAAAGGTATAAGCGTAATATATTGTATACAATGTCTACTAGAATCGAAGTTTTATACTCTCCGTTAAGGTGTGCTCTACATCTGATGTGTTGACGTTTATGTTTTATTAATCATAATATCCTTATACCACATTTTTATTGTTTACAGTGACTACGTCTACCAGCTGTCTTTTGTATTACAAATCAGAAATACAGTAACTTTTGTGTGATAATGCAGATTTTTCTATGAATAATATTTCCTTCTGTTATTCGGGTAATATTGTAATTGGTAATTAATCTGCTCTATGACTATACTAATTTGCAATAGAACCAGATGTTAAATTCTGAATTTAGTTGATAGCATGTCAATAACATACGGGAATTATACTACAAATATATATTACTATGCGATAATTTTCTACAAGAACCAAACAGTAAGTAATGACACTTTGCCATAAGAACAGCGGACCCCATTAAATCAAAAATAAATACTATCAAGGAAATAATTGTGAGACCGAGTTATCGAGGAATTGTGTATATATATTCCTTTTTACTATTGTTGCATTCTCCGCTACGTTATTTTACTCCACAGTACTGTTCCTTTCGACTATTTACAGTGAGTTAATATTGAACTTGAGTAACATCAGAATCGAGGAGAGCCATGTTCTAAACTCACTTACGGACAAATTGAACACACACTCCGAAATATATTGGCAAGTATCTATCTAAAACAAATAAAGGCACTTCCTGGGCAACGCCAGGTACAATAGCTAGTTTAATATACGTATTGATCAGGCGGAACCTTTAACGTGTTTATCCTAATAAATTTACCAAAACGGAACCAGAATGAACCTTTTAAGTTCTATAATTATGAAACGACCATAACCAACAGTTTGCCTAAAAAGAGTTCGATATGCACATTTCAAACATCAGTGGACTAACATATGTCAGACTACAATTGTATTAAACTGGTGTGAATTAAATATGTTATAAGTGAGCATATTATAATTATTGGCTATCCGTTTGTTATATTGGTATAGTATGCATTAACTTGAGCCGTTTCAATGTTAAAACGGTTCGAAATGAGTTATGAGCCATTCACCGTATCGGAGCAAACTCTCCTTCACGTATGTTTTATCAAATTCCCTTTCTGGGAAATATTTCTTGGCATTGCTTTATAACTATGCCTCCTTACCGGCATACCTTAACATACGAGTCTTCGTAAGCCCCCTACAAACAAATGTGGCCTCGCATGTGCTGCATGAGTTTGGCTACTCGCCGGTAAGCGTTAACAGGTGAGATTTCACACACCCTGTTTGAGTTAAGATGCCTTCACATATGCTAAATGAATAAGGTTATTCTCCGGTAAACCTTACATGTGAGACTTAAAACTATTTGTCCGTGAAAACATGGCTACATTATAGTGCATATCTCAGGATTCAGGCCGGTGTGCGAATTTAAAGTTATTTTAGTTCAAACACTCATACACATATGCCGCATGAGATAGGCATTTCGGCAATGGTCGATAGCATGTGAGACTACAATTGTTCTTTCCCAGAAAACTTAGTTTCACATATGCTGCCTGAAGAAGGCTTGTCACCTGTATGCAGCCACATCTGGGGTGCAATTGTCCTCCATAAGCACACTTCGCTTCACATGTGCTACATGAATAAGTCTTCTCACCAGTATGCAATAACATATGCGGCTTCAACTGTCCTTTCCGAGAAAACATAGCTTCACACATGCTGCATGAATAAGGCTTCTTACCAGTATGCAGGAACATGTGAGATTTCAAATGTCCTCCCAGAATAAATTTGGCATCACATATGCTGCATAAAAATGCTTCTCACTAGAATGCAATAATATTTTCGGCTTCAATTGTTTTTACCGAGCAAAAATATGGCTTCACATATGCTACATAAAAATAGGCTTCTCACAGTATGCAACAACATGTGCGGCTTCTATAATTATTTTTCTGTTAGCGAAAACTTTGCTACACATATAGTGCATGTCTAGAGCTTCTGACCGGTATTCGTTAACAAGTGTGGCTTCAATTTCCCTTTCCGAGCAAACTTGGCTTCACATATGCTGCATAAACACGACTTAACTCCAGAATGGGTTAATATGTGAGACTTCAATTCACCAGAAAACTCTCTGAGCAGACTTGGCTTCACATATGACACATGAATGTTTTTCACCAGTAAACATTAACATTTGCGGCTTCAAGTGTCCTTTCCAAGCGAACTACGCTCACATACGCTGCGTGAATAAGGCTTGTCACCAGTATGCGTTAACATGTCAGTCTTCAATTGTTGTCCCCGTGCAAACTTGGCATCACATATGCTACATGAAACAGGTTTTTTCATCAGTATGCGTTAACATGTGCCGCCCCAAATTTACTTTCAAAGCAAACTTGGCTTTACATATGCTGCATGAATAAGGCTTATCACCAGTATGCGTTAACATGAGTGACTTCAAAGTCTTTCCGAGCAAATTTTCCTTCACATATGCTGCATGAATAGGGCTTATCACCAGTATGCGGTAACATGTGCCGCATAAAACTTACTATCCATGCAAACTTGCCTTCACATATGTTGCATGAATAAGGCTTATCACCAGTATGCGTTAAAATGTGAGACTTCAATTGTTCTCGAGCAAACTTGGCATCACACATGATACATGTATAAGGCTACTCTCTAGTATGCGTTAATATATGCCGCTTCAATGATACTTGACATGCAAACTTGCCATCACATATGCTGCATGAATAAGGCCTATCACCAGTATGCGTTACCATGTGAGACTTCAGAGAATTTTTCCAAGCAAACTTGGCTTCACACATGCTGCATGAATAAGGCTTATCACCAGTATGCGTTACCATGTGATATGTCAATCGTTCTTTCCGAACAAACTTGTCTTCACATATGCTGCATGAAAAAGGCTTCTCACCATTATGCGTTAACATGTGCCGCGTCAAATGTCCTTTCCACACAAACTTGCCTTCACAAACGCTGCATGAATAAGGTTTAACACCACTATGCGTTACCATGTGGGAGACCAATTGAATTCTGATTGGAAACTTGGCTTCACATATGCTGCATGAATAAGGCTTAGCACCAGTATGCGTAACCATGTGTCTCTTCAAGACTCCACTCTCAGCAAACTTGGCTTCACATTTGCTACATGGATAAAGCTTCTCACCAGTATGTGTAAACATGTGGGACTTCAAATGTCCCTTCTGACCAAACTTCGCTTCACATATGCTGCATGAATAAGGCTTATCACCTGTATGCGTAAGCTTTTGTCTCTTCAAGTATCGTCCCTCAGCAAACTTGGCTTTACATATGCTACATGAACAAGGCTTCTCACCAGTATGTTGTAACTTGCCAGACTTCAGATGTCCTTCCGGTGCAAACTTAGTTTCAGATATACAACTTGAATTGTCCCTCGCTAGTGTGGGTCAACATGTGATTCTTCAAAACCACCATGGAAGCAAATGTGTGTTTGCATATGCTGCATGAGAATAGCATCTGTTCGCTATGGGTTAACACATCCTCGATAGCATTTGCTTTCAAAGCAACTTTGGCGCCACATGTGCTACGTGAGTATGTTTTCTCACCTGCATGCGTCAACTTGTGTGTGTTCAAATTTCCGATCCGATCAATTTTGACTTCACATATGCTACTTGAGCAAGGCTTCTCGCAGCTGTCGATAAGCAGGTTGGTCTTCATGTAATGGTTGATTGCATTCTTTTTTCCAGATACTGTTGGAGTCGAATGTCCTCCAGTATTACATAATGTGTAAATATTCCCCTCAAAAGGATTCGAAGTATTTGGACATATTACCCTGAAATCATTGGTATAAATGGATTGCGCTGCGATATTAATTCTATTGAAATATGTGAAAATAGCGAAGAAAAACTTTCAAAATCCAGAGATCTAACTAATGAAATGATAATTAGAGCATCATTTATTACAATCAATCACAGAATGATATTTTAAAATTACTCATAATATTGTGCAGTGTCATGTCGGAACATTTGGAGTCATAGCTTTTACAGATATATCCATGTGCTTCAAGACGACAGAGAGTACAATTAAAAAAGAAGCAAGAGAGAATGGTTTGCGGAGTAGAAGTTGTGTTGTTTTCATGAGTAATGTCGTTCAGCTGTTGTGTAGTAATTGATTTTTTTAATAAATAAATAAATAAATATGTCCCTAAAATCCCACAATTTGGAGTCTCATCCGGGATAGAGAACTAATGGATGACCAAGAACGTGCCAAAATAGTGATACGACGGTTCATTTATTTAGCGTATGGCATGGTATATCTACATAATTACAAGCTAAGGAACATATTAAATATATACAGTATATTAGCATTTAAATGAACAATATATATTAAAATGAATTTTGATGGGGAGACACATATTCAACCGATAAAATGTTCAGCTTTACAAGGTAATATTTACATTTGAAATCCAATCACGAGCAGGCTACGATGGATCATGTAAGTCTTTCAGGTTCCCATTTTAGGCTCGAAGGCTGCAGAACTTCCCAATATGTTGAATGGTCTGTGTTTCAAATCCACAGTCGCACTGAGGTGAGGAAGCCTTATTCCACTTGTATAAGCTGTCTGTGGAGACCCCAAATCTCGTTCGAATCCTGTTGAGTGATTTCCATTTATGACGTGGTAGTTCCATGCCAGTTGGCTTCTTGATAGGATCAATGAAGTTTCTATATTTCTCATGGAATAAATTATTCCATACATCATACCATCTGTTGTCAATTTGAAAATTATTTAATTGTAGAGATTCTGCTGTTAGGAAGGGTGGTCGGCGGGATTTCAACCGACTTATCTTTACTCTAGGTATGTCAGAATGAATAGGAAGCTGAGGAGTGGAGATTATCTTTTGACATTCCCTCAGGAGAGAGTTTTGTCTACGCAAGTCAGGTGGCGCAATGTGACTTAGAGGTGAGAGCCAGTAGAGAGGAGTATTCCTAATGCAACCTGATATTATCCTCATCGCCGAATTCAATTGGATATCAATCTGCTTGACATGTGAACTGTTCAGCCACACCGGTGCACAGTATTCAGCTGCTGAATAGACAAGTCTTAAAGCAGAAGATCGTAATGTTGTTGTTGCTGTAGCTCCCCATGTGGTTCCACATCATATTCATTCTAATTCCACATAGTATGGTGGCTATTGAAGTCTTCGATATATATGCTAGGATGAGGTAGAGTTGGGATCACTTCAGCAGATCAGTTTACTGCAGGTGGTTTGTCAACATTCGTTATTGAAATGTTCTCAATTTTATCACGATAATGTGAACATTTTCTGAAGTGTCCACAGAAATCAAATGTGCATTTTCAATATTGTTGCGAATGTAAGTAGTACATGGTAATAAGTAGCTCCTAAGAATTCTGATGCTGCAACACACCCATTTGATTTTATTTTTCCTCATGATCTATATATGTTTCCTGTATAACAGCTACATCCGCATAGTTTTCAAGAATATTCGGGAGAAATATCGACATCTAGATCGACTAAGTCCTTCAATATTAATTTGCATGATCCGCAAGTTGTAACCTAGATGTCTTACTTGTTGTAGTGAAGGTAAGTTTCAATAATAAAAGCCGACGAAGACCAAAGTATGTAGACTGAAATTCGTTGTTATTGTTATCTAAATAAACGACGTTATGGAGGAATGAAGACGTACATTGTAAAAGCAAATGACGACGATGTTTAACTTCGATGAATGTTGACAATTGCAATCAAGAATCAAAATAATATTAGATATTCAAAGAATAAACAGGAAATTTTTCCACTGCATCTGTGTCTGCAGTTACAAACCTGCATAAGTTTATATATAGCAACGAAGGCGAACGTAGAAGGTTACGAGGGTTTACGGGATTTCAGATTTCGGAAGGTTCCACTGCATATGACGATAAGCTTAAATGTGTCCTTGAAAATTTTTCTCAACGTTATTTTAATACAGTATGCTATGTGTTACGTTTGGGGTTTGAGGGAGATAAAGAGGAGCTAGTGAAGCGTAATTTAAGGCATGCCATTAAATTAGAAGTGCTATCAAAACTTGAGTACGACGGGGATGATAAAGACGATGACGATGATGATGACGAAAAAGAAAGTGACGACAGAGATGATGAATACGCTGTCCAATACAGTTCACGCTTGAAAGCTAAAGGGAATTTAAGTCAGTACACTAGAATTATGATGAAAATAATATACAATACAGACACATGAGCAGAAGAGAGTGAAGAAAATTACCTACTTACGGACCATTCCTCCTCACGAAAATGGGAAAATATAGGCTGCAAATTTGTGATAACATTTCGAGATGTGGAAGATTCAATTTGCACCTTTGATCGTAAAGGAGATTATCCAGTCAGAAAATGGATTATGGAAATTGATGAAAAAGCTGTTCTGATGGGATGGCGCGACATGCAGAAGTTGGTATTTGCTAAGAAAACATTGACTGGCCTAGCAAACCTTTTCATTCAAAGTGCACCTGGGTTATCTACATGGAAGACATTAAAGGCCGCGTTAATAGAAGAGTTTGATGTCGTGATGAGTAATGCGGAAGTACATAGACAACTGACTAAGCGGAAGAAGAAGAAAGAAGCATTCCGCGGGTACCTGCTTCTCTTATCAAGCCGTTACCCAGTTGAATCACGAGTAGGCTATACCCCTGTTACAGCCATCACGTCAGATATTAAATCTATAGAAGTCGGGAATCGAATCATGTGGCACCTAGTTAAGAGATATGCGTGCTACCCTTACATCCAGTCATTCTTCCAGAGGCGCGATTGAGACGTCATCATTTATGATCAATATCAAAGACATTGAGAAAACAAAACGATACATACTGAGTAAAATATTTGAACCAAAATTTCAAGACGGTATCTTCTTGAGGAAACGCTCAGAAGAACTGTATTCACTGACTGAACAATTCACCTCACTTGCACGGAAAAGACGCATAAAATTATACGGACACATAGCACGAATAGACCAAGAAAATCTTCCTCATCATCAACGGTACTCGACAAACCAAAGTACGCTGGCTAGCAGACACCCAAAACGAACCTACAGAAATCAATATTAACCAACTAGCAACGACACAAACGGCATACCGATAGAACATAAATACATATAAGTTTTCACCCAAGATACCGACGGCAAGGAATTTGAAACTCAAAGAAACATAGACAGAAGAAAGAACATAGCGAAAGAATGAGGAAGATTTGGGGAAGAACAAGAAGATCAACGCTAGCTAATAGTTCTACGTGCTCCTTAGAAGGCCAAACACATAGCCAATATAAATATAATAATAATAATAATAATAATAATAATAATAATAATAATTGGATAGGTCAAGGAAAGAGGAGAGTATAGAAGACGACACAACGATGAACTTTATCTACATGTGGAGAAAATAACGGACACCATTCGCAAAAGAAGACTCTCCTTTTATGGCCATTGCAAATCAAGGTGAAGTGGATGATGACTCCCTGATACATTACATTATCGATGGTATAGAAGACGACTCTGGATGTAAATTGATTTCGTAAGGCACAAAGAATTTCAAGAATTTTACGGAAAAGCTGCGAGACTATGAGTTCATAGTTGAAAGACGGAACTCAAGTGTTTTCAAGAAAGATGGAACACAGATACCTACTTCGATAAACAAGACTGCTGGAGCTGTTATAAATACAAAAAGCACAGAGATGTTCCAACTACGGTGAAGATGGCCATAAATCGTCGATGTGCCGTCAAAAAGACAAGGGTCTGAAATGTTATAAATGTATTAAATTTGGTTATAAGTCAGTGGAGTGCAAGACAATAGATGGTAAAGCAGGTTAGCAGTGCCGATTTAAAATAGTGACACGAGCCGCTCAGCTACGCAGAACTCTCATGTATATTTTACGAAACCATGGGCATGCGACATGTGCGTTGGACTCGGGCTGACGTCCTCTTTCCTATGGATCACTCGTTATATATTTCAAAAAAAATTGTTTTTGAAAGTAGGCGATAGTTTAAAAACCAAACATGATAGAACGTTGTGCCATGGTTCAAACGAATGGTCTCTATGAACTCTATTTTTAATAATAAAACTTTTTATTTTTCATGTTTTTTTTGAAAAAGTCCAATTTGGAATTCCTATATTTTGGAAACTAACAAGTTTACAAACAAGTTTGTTTGACATAAATGAAAGGTCCCTATCACCTCTACATCCAAAATTAATGTCAAGTCTCTAGGACAAAAACGGGTAGTAGTGGGGTAGTGACAGTTCTGAGCCACAGCCTACTTTCCTTCGAACTTGGCCGATATCTCTCGAACGCATGATCGGATTTCAACGAACGAGGTGTTGTTGGCGTTGGGGTGACGTCCTCTTTGCTAAGAATGTGTGTTGGTGTTTAAATAAAATGCAATGTTTTTAAATTGGCGCTATTTTGGAAACGGTGAATTTTAGATAAACGTTTGTTTGACGTTAATGAAAGGTCCCTATGCCCTCTAGGCTGACAGCAAGTTTCAAGTGTGTAGGACAAAACAAAATGATAGCCTACTTTCTCGCGAACATTGGCGATAATTTGCGAACGCATGGTCGGATTTTAACGAATGAGGTGTTGCTGGCATTGGAGTGACGTCCTCTTTGCTATAGACCACTGATTATATATTTTTTTAATTTAAAAATTTTTGTTTTTGAAAGTAGGCGATTGTTTGAAAACCAAACATGATAGAACGTTGTGCCATGGTTCAAACGGATGGTCTCTATGTCATTAACTTTTTATTATAAACCATTTTTTATTTTTTGTGTTTTTGAAAACAGTCTAATTTTGAAATTCTTATATTTTGGAAACTAGAAAGTTTATAAAAAAGTTTGTTTGACATAAATGAATGGACTTTACCCCCTTTACCAAGAAAATAAATTTCAAGTCTCTAGGACAAACACTGTGAATTTTAAAACTTATTTACCTGTTTTTAATTATTTTTTAAAATTAAAAGTGCTCGTAGACAGTTAGACGGTAGCGCTGGGCGTGTGTTACAACGAGGCTATCACCGGCCATGGTGAATACAGCAAATGGCTATTTCTAAGCGGCAGCAGCGCGAGGGTTCGCTTTCCGATATTTTCCTATGACGAACGAATGAAGGCGAATATTTTGAAAGGTGACAAGCGTTCTAAGATTTTTACCCCTGAAGGGGATCTTTAACATGTTAGTAAACGGTAGTAAGCGAGACCGCTGACTGGCAAAGCGAATGGTTGTAGACATGAAAACCTATACGATTCAGTCGACCAAGCAATGTGCATGAACGCAAAGAACCAAAACTGTAAGGTCATTGCCCTGGAATGTTTTAAACTAAATATTGAACTGGGTGAAGTGATGTGTCGTAGGGTGAAAGTATGTGGTTAACATGATCATGGATTGAGGATGGTCGCTTTCTAGTAATTATTAATACAGTAAAATGTTTAAGAATAATAATAATAAGACACACGTTTTCAAAGCTAACACACATAATCCTGCTTTCTGGACACTGAATACAGCGGCTATGCGGTTTGGTGAGAGCGACTGCTGATAAGACAGGAATGTCTACGTGGGCAGGAAGTGCATGATTAGGTTACTTGCCTAGTGGTGGCTAGCAGGTCTGGAGTTTAAAAAGCCGCCATGTTGGTTCTTATGTAGTAGTAGTACTACTACCACCGACGTATAAGAATAAAGCCCCCGAGTTTTGTCTCTCACATTGAGGGGCTGAAAATGAGCTTTGTCTCGTCCTTATACGCCTATTTCAGCATGTATTTTAAGGGGGTAGGCCCCCTTTTATGAGAGGTACGGAGAAGAGTTACATCAATGATTAGTGTTGTGCCTCTGATGGATATCTGTACCAAATTTTAGGTTGCTACACCCAGCCGTTCTCGAGTTATAAGGAAACAAAGTTGTCCACAGACAAACAAACAAACAAACAAACAGGCAGACAAAACATTTATTTTCGGGCGCATCCATCATAAAACAGTCTAAAACGCGTAAACTCAAATTTCCGTAGAAATTCAGAAAAAACAGACAAACTTTATTTTTTATATATATTTGAGATATAATGCACCGCTCGGCGTTGACGGGGTTTTATAGGTTTTACTCGCTAACCGTTAGAGATACACGAAAAGTGGTAAGGACCTTTCGAATAGAAAATTAAATTTTAAAGCTCATAAATGCCATCAAAAGTTTGCTATTTTTTACCGTCCTCTTTTTATTTGAAATGGAAGTATGAATTTTTGAAACCAAAGGGTGTAGTGACGTCAATAAAATGGTCGCCATTTTAAATAGTGCAAACTATCGAAATCAAAAGTAGCCTATGTGTAAGCCTGGTAAATCAGCTACATCCATGCAAAAATTCATTTAAATCAGACCAGTGGTTCTTGCGTGATTGAGTAACAGAACGACAGACAGACAAACACCATCCCATTTTAGCCTATTTTCATTTATGAAAAAAATAGGCTTATGAGATCACATTTTGTCCGTGTGTCTGTGTGTGCGTGTGTGATTCGTGTGTGTGTCCCAAACAACTTCTAAACGGCTAGAGCGATTTCAATGAAACTCGGTAAGTTCATAGCACCACTCCGGACAACCCCGACCGTGACCTTCAAATGTTGTTACGTCTCACCAATCCAACATGGCGGCTGTGCGAAATATTTCACCAGCATTCAATATCTCCGAAACTGTTACCGATATCACCATGGATTTTTTACGGTGATAAAGGGAACAACTAGAAGTTCACCCATGTGACTTTTGAAAACCTGGTAACTACAAAACCATCATGGCGGCCAAGAGAAGTTGCGACTTTAAATAGACGTTTCTCGCGATTTAACCAACCAAATGCAATGAAACATCGTACAGTAAATGTTCATACACTTTGCAATGCACCGACATCTAACTTCGTTCAATTGTTTACATAACCTCAAGATGGCGGCTGTGCGAAATATGTAACCGGCATTCTATAACTCTGAAACTATAACTGGTATCACTCTGAAATTTGGTACGGAGATAAAGGGCATTACTGGAAGTTCATCTATAAGACTTTCAGAAAAACGGTTAACTACAAAACGAACATGATGGCCAAGCGTAGTTGAAAGTTTTAAATAGACTTTTCTTGCGATTTAATGATCCAAACGCAATGAATCGTGATACAGCAAATGTTTATACACATTGTAATGTACTGGTATCTAATTTAGTTCAATTGTTTACATAACCTCAAGATGGCGGCTGTGCGAATTTTAAAATTATTTTTTAATTCATGTGTCGTAATCAAGCGACTGATGTGTAAGTTTAAATAATGAACCTACGCAATAATTTTCCTTTAGTGGTACATGGCCTATACATATAACAATCCAACATGGCGACCATCCGAAATATTTAGACGGATCTGAATATCTACGAATCTATTATATCAATCAAACTGATTTTTTTAATGTTCATAGGGGCTATGAACATAAGTTCACCTGTAGGGCATTCAATAACCTGGTGATCACAAATTTAACATGGCGATTCGAAGTATAAATATTCACATGGACGTTTCTCGCAGTTTAACCATCCATATGCAGTGAAACTTGGTACAGTATATACTTATACAAATGTTAATCCACTGCCATTTAATTTATTTGAATTGTTTCCATAACCACAAGATGGCAGCTGTATGAGATTTTAAAATCTCGTTTTTACTTCTTGTGTCTTAATTATGCGATTGAAGTTTGAATGCTACACGTACACAATAATCTTCATGTAACAGTACATAACTCTAGGACCTACAGATATAATAATCCAACATGGCGACCATTCGAAATATTTAGTCGGTTCTCAGTATCGACGAATCTATTACAGCAATCAAAGTGAAATTTTGTATGTTGATAGTGGCAATTAACATAAGTAGGATATATGAAAATAGGCTTTAGTTCTTCTCGAAACTACTTGTTATATATTAGTATGATGATGAAGCACTTGAGGCTGGCATTTATGTTGTGACTCGTGATACAATGAAGATGCTGGCAATAATTGGAAGTGATGTACTACAACAAGGAGAAATAGTAATCAATCAAAATGGCATTCGAATTTTCAAGCCAAAACCAGATATATTTCTCATGCACATCAATGTTGATGATGAGCAGCCATTAGATGATAGTCTACAAGTGATGACTACAAGCATTTAAAAGAAATGATTTCCTCCTATGAGTCTGCCAAAACGAAAAGTTCGGAAGTGAAGTTGATCATTACGCTAAAGGATGAGCTTCCCGTTTTCAGTAGACCACGTCGACTTGCACCTGCAGAAAAAGATGCTGTTGAAGAAAAGTGAAGAAATAGCTAATGAAACGCAAAATTGAACCGAGCTCTTCAGTATACGCTAGTCCAGTAGTGGTTGTGCGTATGACAGATGGCTCTCCTTGTTTGTGTATTGACTATCGTAAGATAGTACCCGCTGCCTCTCAGTGAATATATCTTAGATAGATTGAAAGGAGAGTTCAGTACACTTGACTTAAAATGGATTTTTCCATATGACAGTGGGGTCTCAAAGTAGAAAATATACCGGTTTTGTTACTCACGCCGGTCAATTCCAATTCCGAAAAGCACCATTTGGCTTGTGCAACTCATCAATAGTGTTCCAACGATTCATTAACTGTGTCTTCCGATCGTTGGTGGTTCAAGGTATAGCACTCATTTACATGGATGACTTGATAATTCCGGCTCAAGTTGAAACATAGACATTGCCCCGCTTAAATACTGTGCTAGAGGTTGCTAAAGCTTATGGCGTTGTAGTGAACAGAGACACGTGCAATCTACTGAAGGGGAAGGTTGAGTACTTGGGACACGTGGTAGAGGATGGACGACTTTATCCGTAACCAGAGTAAACTAATGCTGTACTGAAATTTCCGGAATCAAGAAATGTGAAAAAAAAATCCTCTCGGCACGCAGGAAGGCAGAGGTAGATTTCACCGGGTAAACTCGGTGATAGGCGAAAATAGGCAGAATATGCAGGTTTTCGTAGAAGGATCAGACCTCATTCATTGTGAGAAAGTATTTTATAATTGAAGTTTAATTAACTTTGTTTTTCGTCTTTTTATGCATATTTTAATCATTTTATTGTCTTATGGGGATGGTACCCTTCTCGACATTTGGGGTCCATTTTTATACTTGTGGTCACACTGTCCTTATGCAAGGTTTCGACACTGATGTGTAACTATCTAAAGGCCTGTTACATCTTCACGCACAATTTTATCTCTCGCAGAGATTATGGTTGGTTCCTCAGTTTAGGGGCTGCGACAACGCGGTCATGTAGCCCCGTGTACTCGGGTGTGTTTAGAATCTGTCTGATGATCGGTGTTAATTGTGATGGCTGTATTAGTCTGTAATTCAGGTATGGCCTGCAGACGGTCAATTGCAAGTAGTAGTTCCTAATTTTGCTACCAAATACTACCGTCAATGACAACTATCTGTGAACTTGGCCACTAGATGCCACAGCAACCAGCTACTCGCAAAGAACGTTGGAACTTCCCTTCCAAAGGAAAGCATACTGAAGGATTTTTGCGCTCTAAGAAAATCCGACGACTTCGGCCGGCTTTGAACCCGTCACCTTGGGCATAGAAGTTCAGCATGCTACCAGTTACGTCACCGAAACCACTTCCCACAGATTCAGATGGATTCCTGAATGTGATCTCGTGCAATGGCGTTGTCATGGCAACGTCTGATGGCCCATCCCTCAACAATTTAGTAGTGTTGGCATGCCAACCTCTGATGGCAGTTGGCATTTTCTTCTAATTCCGAAATCATTTTGCTCATCCCTTGGCGTAATGGTGGGTCATATCAAAAATTCTTTCAGACATTGGTTTAAAATTGCGGTGGTTATCGTGTCCACAAGAAAGTGATATATATATACTAGCAGGTACCCGCGGCTTCGCTCACGTCATAGTCGTGTCATATTGCTATTCAATGAAATGCAGGTTTAACTCCGTTAACACCCCTTTAGAACCTGAATATCCAAAAATCCCTCCTTAGTAGACGCTTTCGACACACAACAAACATATCCCCAAAATATCATTCTTCTAACATGAATAGTTTTGGTTGGTCGATGAGAGTGAATTTCCAAACATCCTTCCTTAGTGGACGTTTTTCTTCCAGAATTTCACCCCTCCCCATGGGCCCCTTAAATTGGATTTATGAAAAAATGGTCGAACACCTATTTATTTATTTATTTATTATTAAGCTGATTGTTTTCCTCTGATTTTCAAACTCCTCGCCTATGTCGTTTAAGAGATGCACGCTCCGTTAGGAATCCTCCAACCCCCACATTTCACCCCTTTCACTCATAATATACACGAAATCGAAAAACCATTAGACATGTGTCAGTTTATATGGGAAGTATCACATACCCTAATGAAACCACTCGTGAGATATTGTATTCAATGAAAAGCACGTTTACCCCTTTAAGACCCCTTTAGAACCTGAATATCCAAAATTCTTTCCTTAGTGGACGTTTTTGACATACAACGAACATATACCCAACTTTTCATGTATCTAACTTCAATAATTTTGGCTGGGCGATGATGAGCGAGTGAGTGAGTAAGTCAGGACATTTTCTTTCATTTATTTTTGAGAATTTTACCCCTCCTCATGAACCCCTTAAATGGGATTTATGAAAAAAAAACGTTCGAACACATATTTACTTATTTTTAAGCTGATTTTTTCCCGCTGAATTTCAAACTTCTCGCTAATGTCGTTTAAGAGATACACACTCCGTGAAGAATTTTCAACCCCCAATTTTCACCCCTTGCGCCCTCATAATATACACCATATCGATAAACCCTTAGACCAATTTCTGCTTATATTTATTGATTAATTTATATGCCGAATATCACATCCCCAAATGAAACAACTCGTGAGATATTGTTAATCAATGAAATGCAACTTTAACCCCTTTAACACCCCTTCAGAACATGAATATCCAAAAATCCAACCTTAGTGGACGTTTTCGACACACAACGAACATATCCCCAAAATTTCAAGTTTGGCTGGGGGATGATGAGTGAATATCCAAAATTCCTTCCTTGGTGAACTTCTTTCCCAAGAATTTCACCCATCCCCATGGGCCCCTTAAATTGGATTTATGAAAAAACGGTCGACCACGTATTTACTTATTTTTGAAGCCGACTTTTCCCCCTGAGTATCATACTTTCTGCCTCTGTCTTTTAAGAGATACTTGCTCCGTTAGGAATCCTTCAACCCCCACTTTTCACACAAACACCTCATAATATACACTATATCGAAAAACCTTCAGACATGTGTCTTCTTATTCTTAATGATGATTTTATATGCCAAGGATCGCTTCCCCCAAGGATACCAATCGGGAGATATTGTTATTCAATTAAATGCAGGTCTACCCCCTTAACACCCTTTTAGAACCTGAATATCTAAAAATCTTTCCTCAGTGGAGGTTTTTGATATACAACGAACATAACCCCAAAATGTCATGTTTCTAACTTCAATAATTTTGGCAGGGCGATGGTGAGTGAGTCAGGACTTTTTTTTTTTCAATATTCTTTTTTCAGAATTTCACCCCTCCCCATGAACCCCCTTAAATTGGGTTTGTGAGAAAACTGTCGAACACCTATTTACTAATTTTTAAGCAGGGTTTTCCCCTGAGTTTGATCAGTGAGTCTGTCAGTCAACCAGTTAGGACACTTTCTTTCCAGTTTTTTTCCCTCCAGAATTTCACCCCTCCCCATGGGCCCCTTAAATTGGATTTATGAAAGAAAAAAAACGGTCGAACACCTATTTACTTATCATCTAAGCTGATTTTTTTCCACTGAGTTTCAAACCTCTCGCCTATGTCGATTAGGAGATACATACTCCGTTAGGAATCCTTCAACCTCCACCTTTCACCCCTTTCACCTCATAATATACATCACATCGAAAAACCCTCAGACATGTGTCTTCTTATTTTTAATGATGAGTTTATATGCTTACTATCACATCTCCCAATGAAACCAATAGGGAGTTATTGTTATTCAATGACATGGAGGTTTAACCCCCTTAAGACCCCTTTACAACATGAATATCCAAACATCCTCCCTTAGTGGACGGTTTTGACACACAATGATCATATCCCGAAAATGTCATGTTTCTAACTTCAATAATTTTGGCTGGGCGATGGTGAGTGATTCGGGACATTTTTTTCAATATTCTTTTTTCAGAATATCACACCTCCCCATGAACCGCTTAAATTGGGTTTATGAAAAAACTGTCGAACACCTATTTACTTATTTTAAGCAGGGTTTTCCCCTGAGTTTGATCAGTGAGTCTGTCAGTCAATCAGTTAGGACACTTTCTTTCCAGTTTTTTTTCCTCCAGAATTTCACACCTCCCCATGGGCCCCTTAAATTGGATTTATGAAAAAAAACGGCCAAACACCTATTTTCTTAGTTTTTAAGCTGATTTTTTTCCGCTGAGTTTCAAACTCCTCGCCTATGTCGTTTAACAGATACAAGCTCCGTTAGGAATCCTTCAACCCCAACTTTTCTCCCCTTTCACCTCATAATGTACACCACATTGAAAAACCCTCAGACACGTGTCTTCTTATTTTTAATGATGAGTTTATATGCCGAGTATCACATCCCTCAATGAAACCAAGCCGGAGATATTGTTATTCAATGAAATGCAGGTGTACCCCCTTAACACCCCTTTAGGACCTGAATATCCAAAAATCCTTCCTCAGTGAGCGTTTTAGACTTACAACGAACATATCCCCAAAAATTCATGTTTTTAACTTTAATAGTTTTGGCGGGGCGATGATGAGTGAGTCAGTCAGTCAGTCAGTCAGTCAGGACACTTTGTTTTATATAATAGATAGATACATATATACATACATTATATATAACCTTTTGAACTGATAGTGGTTTTGGGGTCTAGGGGATGTGAAACGCGAAGATATGTCGAAATTTTCCGGAAGTCGAAACATGCAACCCATTGCAATATTTGCTTTCTAATGAAATCTACCTAAAAGAGCAATCATTCCTTGGATTAACCAGATACTTCAGGAAGTTCATACCAGAACACTGAATTGCTGCGATATCTTTAAGCAACTTGCTGAAGAAGGAAGAAGCATTTCAATTTTCTACAGAACAGAGAAGGTCCTTTGAGAAATTCAAGGAAGCTTTATCAAAGAATCCTGTTTTAAACATCTACAATTCTTCATATGAGACGGAACTTCATGGCGATGCAAGTAAGCTTGGATATGGAGCCGTGCTGATGCAAAGATCACCTGAGGATGATGAACTACATCCTGTTCAATACATGAGCAAAAAGACAACTCCACAAGAGAAAAACTATTACAGTTATGAGCTTGAAGTATTAGCCATGATTGTTGCATTGAAGAAGTTTCGAGTGTATCTTCTGGGAATAGATTTCAAGATAATCACAGATTGTGCTGCTTTCCAAACGACGATGCATAAGTGAGATCTGACACCTAAGGTTGCGAGATGGGCTTTGATGTTGGAGGAGTACCGATATACCATCGAAGACAGAAGTGGAACAAAGACGCGACATGACGATGCTCTGAGTCGCCATCCTATCTTATATGCAGTTCCTGATTCTTTGGTTGTCCGCATGAGGGAAGCACAACAAGAAGATGAAGGTCTTAATGCCATCAAAGAGATGTGCCAGGAGCAATCTTACAAGGACTTTATGATTCGAGATGACATGGTTTTCAAATTCTGAAAGGTCACGGAGTTTTTGTTGTACCGATAACAATGCAACATGAAATTACTAAAAGTGGTCTCTCTGTCAAGAGAACAGAAGAACTCGTCAAACATATTATATTTCTCAGATGATAAAGAAATTCGAAAGTGTCATATCAAATTGTGTAAATTGTATCTTAATTAACAGAAAGACTGGATACAGGAAAGATTCCTGCATCCTTTGTGCAAGGGAAGTGTGCCATTACATACAAATCACGTAGATCATATTGGACCATTTAAATCGAGTCATGAAATATATCGTCACATATTTTCAGTTGTTGATAGTGACACAAAGTCTGTCTGGATGTACCCAACAAAGTCAACCCTTACCAAATAAGTCACTGCCAGATTGGAAGCAAAGAAGGCAATCTTTGGAAGCCCTGTAGAAATAATATCTGACCGAGGATCAGCCTTCACATCTCATGAGTTTGGAGATTACTGCAAAACTGAAAACATTAATCATGTGCTCATTACTACTGGATTACCGCGATCGAATGGTCAAGTAGAGAGAATTAACTCTATAATTGCTTCAGTTTTAACAAAGCTTGCAATATATGATCCGACGAGAAGGTACAAGCATGTTGAGGCTCTGCAACAAGCCATGAACTCCACATACAATGTAAAATTCCAATTTAGAGGTAAACTAGTCCCCCGTTCGGATCTCCGGGTGGGGAATACTCGAGTGGGGGTTAACATTAAAGAAGTGACAAAGAGGAAATCTGACATTCTACGGATAGGAGCGTGGAATGTCTGCTGGAAAGTGGAAGGTTAGAAAACTTAGAAAGGGAAATGGATAGGTTGAGGTTGGATTAGGTTGGGATTAGTGAAATGCGCTGGCAGGAAGAACAGGACTTTTGGTCAGGAGAATATAGGGTCATAGCACTAAATCAAACAATGGCCAAGCAGGGCTTGGTCTCATATTGAGTTGGAAACTTGGACAGCGGGTGGAATATTATGAGCAATATAGTGAACAGATTATTGTAGCAAAAATCAATACAAAACCTACGTGCACCACAGTGGTACAAGTCTATATGCCTACCAGTCAAGCTGATGATGAAGATGTTGAAAAGGTCTACGAAGAAATAGATGAAATTCTGAGGTATATCAAGGGTGATGAAATGTTATAGTAATGGGAGATTGGAATGTTGTGGTAGGAAAAGAAAGAGAAGGGAAGATAGTAGGAGATTTTGGATTAGGTGAAAGGAATGATCGAGGAAGCAGACTGATAGAATTCTGTACCGAGCATGAGTTGTTCATAGTTAACACCTTATTCAATAACCACAATAGAAGCATATACACATGGATTAGACCAGGAGATACAGGGCGTTACAAATCGACTTCATTATGGTCAAGCAGAGGTTTCGAAACCAGATTTTGGATTGTAGAACATATCCCGGTGCTGACATAAAATCTGACCATAATTTGGTTGTAATGAAATGCAGATTAAAGTAGAAGAAACTGAAGAAAAGTAAAAAGCCAAAAAGATGGGCAATAGACAGACTGAAAGAGAAGGATGTACACGAAAGATTCAAGAAGAGTATAAAGGAAGGACTAATGACAACCCTAAACAAACTTCAATTGCAGATGAATGGGCACTTTTGAAGAATGAAATAACAAAATCCGCAGAAGAAAACATTGGTAGGAAAGGAAGAATAGGTAGAAAACCGTGGATCACACAGGATATACTAGAATTGATGGACGAAAGGCGGAATCACAAGAATGGAAGAGATGAAAAGGGGAAAGCAGAAGACAGATGTCTGAGAAATGAGGTTAACAAGAAGTGCAAGGAAGTGAAAGAAGAATGGTTGAAAGAGAAATGTGCAGGTATAGAAAATTGTCTGAAATTAGGAAAAGTAGACACAGCTTATCGAAGGATTAAGAATACTTTTGGGGAAAGGAAGACTAAGTGCTGTAATATTAAGGACATAAATGGAAAGCCTCTAACAGATAGGGAAGAAAAGGTTGAGAGATGGAAATCTTACATAGAGTGTTTGTAAAAGGGAAAGGAGATTGAGAATTATGTAATGGAAAGGGAGGAGGAAAATGATGAGGATGCGAAAGGAGATTTAATATTGAGATCAGAATTTGACTGAGCATTGGAGGACTTAGGCAGGAACAAACACCAGGCATAGATGATATACCGATTGAGTTGCTACGCTGCATAGGAGATGAAGGTCTGATCAGGTTATATCACTTGGTGTGGAGGATTTATGAGACAGGTGAGGTACCCTCTGATTTCAAGAAGAATGTTATCATCCCTATACCGAAGAGAGTAGGAGCTGACAGATGTGAAGATTACCGTAAAATCAGCTTGATTACTCATGCTTCAAAGATCCTGTCTAGAATAATTTACAAGAGGATAGAAAGCCAGATAGAAACGGAGTAGGGTGAAGACCAGTTTGGTTTCAGGAGAAATGTAGGAACAAGGGAAGCTCTACTGAGTCTTAAGCTGATTTTGGAAGGTAGAATAAAGAAAGATAAGAGAACGTTCATGGCATTTGTAGACTTAGAAAAGGCTTTTGATAACGTTGATTGGACTAAATTGTTTGACATTTTGAAAACGATTGGAATAAAGTACAGGGAGAGGAGGGTGATCTACAATCTATACAGAAACCAGACAGCAGTCATTCGAGCTGAAGGACATGAGAGAGAAGCTGGTATTCAGAAAGGTGTAAGGCAAGGCTGCAACTTATCACCCATACTTTTCAATCTTTACATTGAACACGCAATGAAGGAAATTGGAGAAAAATGTAAAGTGGGAGTGAAGATTCAAGGAGAAATAATTTCAACTCTGAGATTTTCCGATGACATAGTCATCTTGGTTGACATGCCTGGGGATTTGAATGGTATGGACTCCGTCTTGAGGAAACAATTCATGATGAAAATTAATAAATGTAAAACAAAAATATTGGAATGCAGCCGAAATAAATCAGAAACCTCTATGGACATCAAATTGGCAGGTGAACAGCTAAAGGAAGTAGGAGCATTCTGTTACTTAGGAAGCAAAATAACCAGTGATGGACGAAGCAAGGAGGATATTAAAAGTAGGTTAGCTCAGGCAAGGAAAGCATTTCTACAGAAAAGGAATCTGTTGACATCGAATATAGATTTAGGTATTGGGAAGTCATTTTTGAAGGCCTTGGTCTGGAGCGTGGCACTCTATGGAAGTGTAACTTGGACTATTGGTGCATCAGAAAAGAGGAGAATTGAAGCGTTTGCAATGTGGTGTTACAGGAGAATGATGAAGAACAGATGGGTATATCGAGTTACAAACGATGAGGTATTGAGACTAGTGGGAGAGGAGAGATGTTTCTGGCGACTGCTAATGAAGAGAAGAGATAGGTTGGTAGGACACATTCTAAGACACCCAGGAATAGCAAGCTTAGTTATGGAAGGAAGGGTTGAGGACAAGAACTGCAGGGGTAGACCAAGGCTAGAATATGTTAAACAGATTGCCTCGGATGTTGGTTGTGGTAGCTATGTAGAGATGAAACGATTAGCTCAGGACACGGAGGGATGGAGGGCTGCATCAAACCAGTCAAAACACTGAGGACTCAAACAACAACAACAACACAATGGAAGGACGCCATTTTAACTATTGACAGGAGTCAGAATGAGACACAAGACCGACTTAAGGATAGCTGAGCTCATTCATGAAGAACTACAAGAAGAATTTGAAGGGAAAAGAGAAAATCTGAGGAAAGATGCAAAACAGCAGATACTCAAAGTCCAGCAAGAAAGTAAGAAGTATTTCAATAGACATCGCCGATTGGCTAGACAGTACCTGATGGGAGACCTCGTGGCCATACAGCGTACCCAGACAGGACCAGGACTCAGTGTAAGAAGGAAATTTCTTGGACCGTGTCGTGTAACTAAAGTAAAACACTAGTAAACCTATGGCGCGTGTCAGGAAGGTGAACATGAGGGTCCCAAACAAACCTCAAGCTGTGCGGAATACATGTAGCCATGGACTGATGGTTATGTGTCATCCAGGACAGATGACGAGTAGGATGGCCGAATATGGGAGTGCTTCAAGAAGGCAGTGAGGACAATAAAGAAAAAGAAGAAACAAGAGAGAAACGTTTGCGGAGTAGATGTGGTGTTGTATTCATGAGTCTTGCAGTTCAGCTGTTGTGTAGTATTTGATTTTTAAAATAAATAAATAAATAAATAAATAAATAAATAAATAAATAAATATCTCCTTAAAATCCCACATAAACAGAGTGGTTCACCAGCCACTTACTATTTAGTTTTATGAAAACCAACTAACATTACAATTCTCCTGATCGTCGACATTACTCTGCGCCCTGCCTGTGTGACAACAATGTAAACTAAGCCATGGGCCTAGCAAAGGAAAAACGACCGTAATCACTTCCGCGCCAAATACTAAGGACCATTCTACAAACATGTGATTTATTACTCCTTGAAAAACACACTGAACTCTAATTTTATTGTTGTAAGAATTGCATTTCCGACAGCGCTGGAAAAGAGCCTTTGTGTCAATATTTTGTTGTCTAAAGATTGGATCAGGGGTGAGAATGGGGCTCCCTGATAGTAAAGAAAAAGCCGGTCAAATCAGAGAAATTATTACGAAGGAGTTTAGGCGTATCAGTCAAGGTTGTTTATACAGAAATGCCGCACTAATAGGAGCGAAACTAGGTGTCATTTGGGGTATCGAGGAAGGAGTATTAGGCGAACCCGCTTAACTTTGGCGTGGGAATGAACATTGGAAAGAGACAAAGCTCATGACAATAGAAGTCACACGACATGGTATCATAAATCATGAACGTGATTTAGTCCGATTAAGAAGCTGCTCATTACTATTTAGCGATCAAGTTAAAAAGGATTTTATGGAACCCAAGGATGTGATAATTAATAACAATAATTATCTAAGTGATAATTTGTATATGGTATTGAAAATGAAGGCAGAAAAATGTATAATTCTAAGAACGCGCACTGTTTTGGAAAGGAAGCTATCTGAAATTGAGGAGAAGGGGAAGACAATGGCGGGGTTCGAGGCTTTTAATCGGAGTCGCTCTGACGAGATAGACGTGCGATTTGAAGTGATTGGGATTGCGGGAGAAGTTACATTTCGAATACCGACAACCGAGGCGGTGAAAACGGTCTAGAGGAGACAAAAGGCCGCCTCGTGAAAATTAGCTAGTATTGCTAAGAAAGGGATTCTGTGAACATAATCAATAAGTGAATTTTAGCGCTTAGTGGGGCGATATAATATAAAAGAAATGGAATATCGTAATGATATTGCAGAGACAATGTGTCAGTAAATTATAACTTTATTAATGTGAATTGTGACGAAGTAATATTCACGAAATATTATACACTGGCGAAAAAAATGTCACCTGAAATGACGACGTCGATATTGATCCGATGACGGCAGATGCCATCTGGGGGATAGTAGATGTACTGATAAGGGTTTCATCGACGTCCGCCAACAGATAGCGTAGTGGCATAGCTACCAGAGCGTCATCTCTGTCTACCATTTAATAGGGAAGGTTCACAGTTATATGGCTCATTGTTGCGTAAACGTGTGAAGCAAGCATCCTGCCATGGAGACGCACTCGTGCTTCCTACAGCCAACTGAGCGAGAATGAAAGGGGTCAGATTGTGGCCTTCCAAGTTGCGGGATGGTCCTTTCGAAGAATTGCCAACGAAATGGACGTGATGCGTCCGTTGTGCAACCATGCTGGTATCAGTGGTACGTAAACATTCTCACACCCGTGGACGAGGATCTGGACGTCCACGCAGCACAGATATCCGCCAGGATCGTCGTATTGTAAGGGCAGCAGTGGCAGATCGTACAGCTACCACAGCATAGATACGAGGGTTTGTGAGAAGTGTCAAAACAAACTGTTGCGAACCGGTCACTAGCAGTGGGACTACGGGCACGCACACCTCTAGCCCGTCTTCCACCCACGCCAAAGCATCGGCGTGCTCGGCTCAACTGGTGCCGTCAGAGGATCACTTGGAGGATGGAATGGTGCGCCGTGGTCTTCAGCGATGGAGGAAGATTCAACCTGCACACAAGTGAAAGTCGTTGGCGCGTTCGACGTAGACCTGGTGAGCGCTGTCTCGTAGAGTGCATTTGTCCAAGACACCGGCCCCTCCCCAGGCCTTGTGGTCTGAGGTGCAATAAACTACAACTCTCGTTCACCTTTGGTATTTGCGGAGGGTACGCTAACCAGCGCTTGGTACGTGCAGGATGTTGTTAGACCCGTTCGTTTGCCGTTCTTGCAACAGGAAGGGGATGTGTTGTTCGAACAGGATAATGCTCGCCCCCAAACTGCCCGTGCAACTCAAAGTGCACTGCAAGACGTCCAGCAATTTCCCTGGCCAGCACAATCGCCAGACTTGTCGCCAATCGGACATAATGGGGTGACAAGGGACTCGTGCGACTCATCCACCTACAACTCTTACAGAACTGTGTGAACAGGTCGAGCTGGCGTGGAATAATGTATTCCAAGACAGTATTCGCCATCTGTATGATCGACTGGATGCAAGAATCAGTGCCTGCATCGCCGCCCGTGGAGGCTACTCCTCTTACTAATTTGGGTGTTTCAGCATGGGTCGATACCTGGTATCTCCGAACCGCTTGAGCTATTGATCTGTATATTTAATCATTTCATGTACTCCATATGCACTGTTGCCACAATAAATCTTCAGTGAATTGGTAACCTCTAAAAGGGTGACCTAAATATTTTCCGGCGGTGTACTTTTCCAAACAATAGAATGTGACGATGGCTTATCGAGCATTATACTGTGAACATCGAGAGTTTAGGTGATAGTCGTCCGACTAGTGAAAGTTAAGTTAAGTGAAGTGAATAACCAAACTAGTAAGAGGAAGCATTCTTACACTGAATCACGCTACAAGTATTACGAGATTCGATAACGACGATCCAGGAATATGGAGAAGTAATAATGCTAAACCAGCATTATTTATATTCTTCAGAAAGGAAGATGGAACTCATCTAGTCAACTTGAGGTCAACACCAGGTAGAAGCAATTCATTTATGTAGTATTTGAATGTAGGCATGCTTTGAATATATCTGAAGTAACATTTTCGATATCTGGCTGTAGGATTTATTACTTGCATTTTCGAGTTGGTTGATTGTTTTCGTCGTATTATATTTCATTTAAATTTATTTGTTGGAGTGGAATTATTTTTATTAAATTTGAATGTCCGAATTAAATTTACGTAGAATTTTTATGTAGGTATTTAAAATCATCTTATTTTTTAGAGGCGATGATCGTTTGGTGATCGTTTTACTTGAGTTAATTTTGAGAGCTGGCATTATTTTAAATGGATGACAGATGTTTGAAATATATTCTAACGTTGAACATTAAGAAAAATAAAGGTTTTAATAAATACTTGAAGAATTATTGAGGAAAGCGTTATTGATGGTTTTGGAAAAGTTATTCCATGGAGTTAAATATTTATGACAATGTTGAAGGGAAACTATATAGCGAATTTTTATGTATGGAAAAATAATGTTGGAAGGCAGTTGTTGCATTATGGAACCATTGATAATAGAGCTATTTTATTATTGTATTTATAATTTATTTAGAATCGTTTCAACCTCCTATGGGTTACGATTACACAACTTCCTTGACTGTTGATGTTCATTCCTGTTACGCCAATACATTCGGTTGGCTCACTCTTGCTCGTTCCTCGTCCGAGAACACCCTTCGAGTTCTATTGGGTTTCTCTACGGACAGATCTGTCACCTCCGCAATTTTCCATCTTAACACTTTTCTGTTTGCAATATCTCCCTCCTCAATGCCAATTTTTTAGATCCTAATAAACATCTTTCAAACATAGTACTTGAGTTCTTCTTCTTTCCTGAAAGATGAGGATTTTATTTGCTAGGTGTTCCTGTCTCATTCTTCTCAATTGTCCATAGATTGTAATTATTATTATTAATTTGAATTGCATTATAGTAAAGATCTAGGGTCTGTCGTTAAGTGGGCATTATAGTGAGGATTTATATGAGCATAATTTTATCTTCAGAATAGAGTCGTTGGATTTACGTAGAGTTTTGCATTGTTAACTAGGTTGAGCTGCAAATTCAATTTTAAGATTTGTTAAGAAGCTGAGGAATGGTATTCCAGCTTTGTGATGCATAAGTATGCAGTGTTGAGGGAAAGTGACAATGTGGTGTTTGACATTGTTCCACGATAAATAAGTAACAAATAGGTGTTGATAATATGCAGTTTCTAGTCGTCGATGTGTGTGCATTAATCTGAGTGTAAAAATCTACGATATGGAAGAGTTGATCCTGTTTCGAGATGATCGTTAAGGTAACTATCACGATCAGCTGTTTATGTCACGTTAGTGGTATATGCTCGAATCTTCATAAGTAATGGATCATGGATATGAGAACGCACTTCAAACAATGGCCATTTGATATATTAATTGAAACAATTTGTATTATTTTTATTAGTATTTCTATTCGAAGAAGAAAGTGTTGGAGAGAACATAATCGTAATCTAGGCTTCATTGCACAGATTACTAGTACCAATTCATGACTATGGCAATACTATTGACTAATGTTTAGTGGCAAGATTCGAAAGGTTCTGTATATAATTTAAATTAATGGGGGGAGAATGTAAACATTTTTTAAAAATAATTATTATAATAATTATTATTAATATTTTACGATAGATTGAATATTTTACAAGATTCGTAGGAAAGGGATTAATTAGATTTAAGGAGTTTTTGAAAATAGTTCAAAGGTGTTATTAGGTAGATTTCATTAGAAAGCTAACTATTGCAATGGGTCCCATGTTTCGACCTCCGGAAAATTTCGACATATCTTCGCGTTTCACATCCCCCAGACCCCAAAACCACCGTCAGTTCAAAAGTTTATAAATAATTAATGTATGTATATATTGAACCCGAGGGGGTTATGCTGACTGATATCGAACGGGGATCTCAGAGACTGTGATCTCAGTAATATAGGTTCCACCAGGGAACGAACCCGAGGTCTGTTGAGGGAGTTTCATTGTAAAAACCCCTAGAGAAAAGTGTATATTTAATCACTGGTGTGATTTCAGTTGATAATGACATTATTTATTAAAATAATGTAGGGAAATTGAGCAGAATACAGCATTATTAGACTACTTGGAGTAGGCTATGCTGGACTTGGAGCACAGAAAGTGCAGAGTTTGACGTTTTACTCATAGGCCCAGAATTGTGGGAGGTGACCCTTGGAGCCACGTCAATCTTGCTGACCTAGTTAAGTCATCGGGAAGAGGTTGGGGGCTTGAATAATGACACAGTTTTTCCCCGACTGAGAATAGGACGAAGAAGAGTGGGGAGAGATCCCAAGGAAAATCATTGATTACTCGTGATTGGAGTAACGCAATGACATGAGAGTTGCACACAGGTGAATCTTTAGCCAGGAGGCTAATTTTAGAGCCTTTAATCTGCGAAATTGACGCATATTTAATGGAGTGCGGAAGGACATAAGACTATGGTTGTTCTCGGCTGGGATTGACGAGGTCGCTAGGGATTCCCAGTGAAACAGCGTCCCCACGCTATGGAGAAAGGAATTAATATTAATTAATTGGCCGAGCGATCCTTCAGCACGCAGATAGTTCTGGGATCAGTGAAGAAAAAGGAACCCGATGAGCATGGTTTCGAGACCAGAATCATGCTGGGAGAGGAGTCGAGATAGCGCGGTAAATTTTAGCTCTACTTTTTGTGTGAAACCAATATAAAGGGAGTCGACCCTTGGCAGAGGACAGTTTACAGTAGTCGCTACAGTTTTGTCAGACAGTCAGAACACAGTTGTCAAGCAGTTGTTGAGGCGGAACGTATGTCGGTCCGGCTCATGAAAGGACGCTCAAACAAAGACTTGTACATTTGAGTGAACCATTATATTCACCGCACATCGTAATGCACCAAGTGAGAAGATAATAATGTATAGTCAGAAATTAGTAAGAAGTACGGTAATCAACGAACTTTATTGTGTTAAATGTGTATTACCGAAGGCAAGGAAGGAGGCCCGGACTTCGACTTGGGAAGCCGTGCAGTAGAACTTTTAGAAAGTTTTTATTAATGACAGTCGTGCTGCAGGTGTAGTCAGCAGTAGGAACAATGGTTTGTGTTCACTTAGGAAGCACCGTGTGAGATAAGTTGCACAACTATTGAATATAATAATCTGTGTAAAGTTATGTACAATGTTAAGCGCAGTGTAGAATGTATTGACTGTTCATACATGTCTTATTACGCTGGAATGCGCTGGGAGGAACTTTACGAAGCATTTGGTAATGTCTTAAGAATACCAAATAGTAACGCTCAGGACGGAAGTTAGCATATTTATGCAAAGCAGGAAGCTTACCGTAGGAGTATGGATAAACTGTTGGTGAATTCCGGGGGCAGATGAACCAGACTTTCAATCAGGAGTTGGTAGGAGCACGGAAGATGCCGTCGACACCTGCAATTTTGATATCTTTGCTAGGAAATTTCAACCAATGAAAAGTGTACAAAGTGACGAGTGTTATGTATAAATCATATGTGAAATGTATTTTAAATTAATGGTTTAATAAGTGTTATAAAGTGTCACGTGTTTTGGAAGCAATAGCTTCTTTATAGAAATGCAAAGTGTCGTGTGGTTAACGGAAGATATGTATCATAAAATGTGTGTATTCAAGATGCAAATGTCGCACTAAATCTGCATATGGCAGGCGACCCGGAAGGATATGAGTGGTTGGAGCCACCATGATGAGCCGATATATGTGAGTACCCCACAAATTATGTTTAAGTAGAAGTATAGGCCACTGCATGTAATGTGATTTAAGAGTTATAAAGATGCCAGTAAGAATCAGATTAGGAGGTAGATCCTCCAGGTCTAATCATTATTGTGTTGATTTTAATAGAGTTGAGGTGTTATTTTGCATCAGTGAGTGGATTAATCGTTACCACTATTATTAAAAATGGCAAATCAGTTATGTAAACGTAACGTCACGAACACGGTTGTTCGGTTTTTAAGATGATTAGTTGTGTCGGATTTTGGTAATTTATATCAGTGAGAATAATAATAATAATGAATAATAAAAGGTATGAATGAATGCATCAGGAAAAATGTTGTAAGCAAGAAATAGTTACGCTAATTGCAAGACTTATCGATCCAAGCAGTAAGATTATACAGTAAGATTACGTTACGGGATTAAGAATAGAGTTTTATATCAGAATATATTGTATTAATGGGAATATAATTATGCCAGGAAATGGAAGAGCTTTCAAGTGGATTGAATTTGCAGCTTGAGTAAAAGCTTATAAAGTAATTGATAGAGTTCTCTTAATAATTATAGGACGAAGGTCATAACATTAGGTTAGAAACCAGGTGGTCTATTCGAGGTATGAAATCTCGTATGCCGTGGGCATACTGGGAGATATGCTTTGTGCCAGAGTGTAATGAGTGATTGGACCCTAACTCTGATGATGGATATGGAATGTTCCGGGTTCGAATCCCGTGATAGGCGAGAGGCAAACGATGGACACCTCTGCACTCTATCTGATTCCCCGAGAACTTATTATTGAGTGATTCGGCTCGTTGAAGCGAATCTCATGACGGCAGCATGTGTGGCTGACCGCAGCATTTATTTAAGACACCGGTTACCTACTAGACCAATGTTTTATGAACCTCGTACCTTCATGTTGAAATGGGTCTATTTGGTGCCAGTTATTATTATCCTCAGGGTAGGAATAAATGTTAAAACTCATCCAGTACTTGTTTGCATAATATTCAGTTTAAAATCCATTGAGATATGTGTGTCACTGGGACCACAGTATTTGTCTTGTAAAATCTTATACTGCTTGAGGAGAAAGCCATGAGACAGGAAACGAGGGTCGAGGTAATGTTGGAACCTCACTCCATTTCTATTGTGTACAGGCCGCTCGGAGGAGGGTCTGGGGACGGGCAAGCGAACCCTGAATGAAGGTTTAAAAAGGGGCAGATTTTAGACCCTGTTAATGACATGAAATGAAATATTGTTATATTGAGTAATGAAGCCATGTGGTTTATGAACACATTGATAATTATAGATCACCCTGATGGTTCATGATTTTAGCTATCTAACGAATGGTTAGACGTTGCATTTGTACTGTCACTGACAACTTTTTCAGAAGTTGGTTACTCGACGCCATAGGCTACGCGCGCAAGGTAGTTTAATTGTACCATCCGACACAGCAATAACTAACGTTTTCTAGATGAAATCACAAACGGCATGCAGTGGAACTATATAAATAGAGGAAGTGTAGGGGTAGCTTACATAATTATGGAGTTGCACGTAGACTGCTGTGCAACACCAGAATAGGCTAATGCATGTAAAGCATTTGGTGGGGGGAGAAAGATCAAACACACACGGTACACATAATTGTCAAATTAAGACGAGGTTAAAGGAAGAAGTAATTTTGTGAGATTAAAGAAGTCACATTGGATGACAGATGAATCAATGTACAGTTTGTTTCTGAAGTTGTATGTGCATCAGCGCACTGGAGTATATTGTGAAGTTGATATAAGGGTAAAGGTTTGTGTTATGATATGATTTTTATTATGATAATATTATGTTCATATTAGTGGATTGTGGAAGTAATTTTTGTTTGCTTTTGTTTTATGGTTGTGGGGATTGTTTTGTTTGTTTGAAGCCATGATTTTATTACTGAATTAAAGTTTTAGAATAGAGTTGTGCCTTATCATTGTAGAGTTGATACCTCTTAGCCTCAAATCCAAAATATGCAACTGCTAAATGGGGGAACGGTACACGCCCAGGTCCTGACGCTAGCTGGAGGCGGAAGCATATTTTCCATCGAGATTACTCACATGGGTACATGGAAATTGATGTCCTGTACAGTGATTTGAGCTATAGGTACAACTAAAGTCGGTCTAGATCTAGTGCACACAACTCTATTAAAGTAACAATTAACATGAAGTAGGGGATGACCGCGCCTAACCCTAGCTAAGCTCCGATACGAACAATATAAATTTTGATAAATCACACCTCCTATTATTATGACTCACTTATTTATCATGGCGCTGGTATGTGGGCCGGTTTGAAATACAGGTCACCATAGGCACAGAGGTGTATTTCATTATCATGGCGAGACCCAAGTGGGGCATTCGACAGTACAACCGAGACCTAGGATGGTTGCTGCGATGTCTTAACGTGGACCACCTCGCATGAGCATTTCATTATCATGGCGCCCAGGTTCGTGGAGCTTATGGGATTTAGGGAAAACCCATATATTTTTTATGGTATTTCATGGGGAAAACCATAGTAATTGTTTTTTGCCTCAAACTGTGTTTGAGTGATTTTTGAGTTCAGTAGGCTTTTGATGTAACGCATAATCTCTCTATTGAGAAGAGGATTACCCAAGGGTACGAGTGCTAAATACCAGATCCACAATTTATCATAATATTCACAGGTTTTGTACGATTTTACAGTATGTGTACAGTGTTTGATGTTTCTCTTCAAAACATATCCACACATTTTTCCAGGAAGCCTGCCTGCATATCAAAGTGTATTATTGTAAGAATGTCAAGTACAGAGGAGATCCTGCAGGTTATTGCAGGGTTGAAACAGCATTTTGACGCTGTTAATATACAGAATAGGCTGGAAGCTAAGGCTTTCCAGGATGGAATAAACGCTCGGTTAGATGATAATCAGAGTGAATTTAATAATCGGTTAGATGCCAATCAGGAGGCAATTAATGCAAATCAGGTTGCACTGAGTAATCGTCTAGATGCCAATCAGCTGGCAATTAATGCAAATCAAGTTGCAATGAATGCTAACCAGGTTGAATTAAATGATAAGTTAGGTCAAATGCAAGAGGTAATTAAGACCGAAGTAACAGAAACTGTTGTAAGCATTGTATCAGAAATGCAGGTTAAAACAGATAAACGTTTCGAGGCTATAGAAGCCAAGCTCGAAAGTAATTTACAAGCGTGTAAGCATGCTCAGGATGAAACCAACAGTAGGTTAGATGCGTTGTCTAATGACATTAAGGATATTCAAATCCAAAATGAGGCGAATCTCGAACGCCAAGCGCAACAGTTTTCAGAATTTACGAGAACGGTAGATCAGAGGTTAGAAGAGAACGACTCTAAATGGGACCAGAAATTGAAAAGCTATGCTAGGGCAATTAACGGTGATCTCAAGAAACAGGATCAGAACATATTAGATCAATGTCAGGAAATAAGCGAGATTAAGGCTATCGCTAATGAAAGTAAAGAGCTGGTAAGCAACGTGAAAGGTCAGATGGGCAAAGTTCATCAAGAACTGGACCAAGTTCAAAGTGACATTGTTGTAGTTAACAAACGGCAAGAGGAGAATAGAGGTGAGATCATCAAGGTCCGGAATGAATTGTCTAAAGTCAATGGACACATTCAAGAGGAAATTAAAGGGCTGAGAGAAGAATTCGAAGTAAGAGAAGGCCAGAAGACAGAGGCAAGCGACAAGACCCTTGCTCAAATTAAGGAAGATATAGAGGATGAAATCTCCCATATCAAACAAAGTCTGAAAGAAGACAAGAAGAAAATATTTCAAGTGGCCGAGGAAAATCGAGATAGACTTACCAGAATCGAGAAGGAGGTAATTAATCGACAGGAAAGAGCGGAGATGCGTCACAATCAAATGGAGACTAGGATAATCACACAGGAGGAAACCCTTATGAAAGATCCTAAGTCAAGTGAAGGCAGCATGGAAGATGTGAGGAAAACAAGGTGGGCAGACTTAGAAAACCAACCTATAATCAGGAATGCTACAGGCCCAGGCGAAAGTCCTTATATGACGCCAGGTGCACCAGTTGCAGCATCAACGCCACATGAAAATGCTATGCACACCCAGGTGATAAACGTAATCAGGGCAAGCGAAGAAAGACCAAGGAAATTCTCAGGTAGCCACTGTAATATGACACCAAAATATTGGTTGAAGGAAGTGTCTGAATAACTGAATGATGCGCGGATACCGCCAGAGCGCAGGCTACGAGCCATTGAGAAACTAACAGAGGGAGAATGTGCATTATGGTTTCGCAGTTTCCGGTATACTTTCGATACTGTTGAGGAGTTTCGAGAGGCATTTTTGAAACGGTACTGGGATCCAGCCACACAGCAAAATTTGAGGTTGGATTTGTATTCAAAAAGATACAGCACCAACAACCAAACGAAGTATGCAGAATTTTTCATATCACAGATGTGTCGTTTCAAAGAACTGGATCAAAAACCGAGCGAGCTGGAATTATGTATTGCTATCGCCAAGCAGCTTCCATACGAGATCCAAAGACTGCTAATCTCGGCAAATGCGAAAACTGCTATAGAAATGGAGACAGTTCTTAGACAACTGGACCTCACAACAGCCAATACGATGCGTCAGAGTCGAACCGTGGAACAGGTACAAGTGACCAACACGCAGACTGACCAACATCAAGCTCCAAGGAACAACAAAGCTACGAGCACTGAAACATTAGATTCCTACGGACGGCAATGGAAACAGGAACCCAGAAGATGGCAGCCGGAGTACAAAGGGAATGCTAGTAGAGGAGGAAGAGGCCGAAATTCGTGGAATAAGCAGAATACCAGGGGTAGACCGTACCAAAACAATGGAGGTAACAATGGCCAAGAAGGCAACAATAGAAATTGGAGACCCCAAGAAAGAAGAAGTAACTTCGATGACGAGGTAGAGGAACGATATCACGCTTCATTGCGATACCTCGAGGAAAGGGGAGATGAGCCCCAGAAACAACAAGTCCGCTGGCAAGAAGTTATGCAGAACAGGACATCGCCCGACAGATATGGAGATGGAGTTAAGAGTTTGGAGCTACAGCGCAGCGAACAGGAGAGAAGAAACTCCAAGGGGACGGGCGCTGAAGAAAAAAAAACGCCAAAATTAGAAGAGTTCGAGACTGATGGATGGAAGTCTGTTAACATCATCAATTGGATAGCCAAACCAGAAGAGCTAATCGAGGATACAGGAGGATCACAGGTCATGGTCAAGAGAGAATTGCCTATTATAATAGTAAGAGTGGCAGGATTGAAAATAAGAAGTCTGTTAGACACGGGTTCAACAGTGTGCCTTATGACACAAGCTTTATATAATGAAATAGCCCAGAGAGAGGATGTTTTGAAAATACCGATCTCTAGTGTCAAAATAAAAGGGGTAATTCCAGACAGAACGATGATATGTAAATATCAGGTATTCCTAGATTTACAGATAGGAGGCTCTATTTTCTCACAGAGTTTTCTACTAGTAAACAAACTGCCTTATAACCTACTTATTGGGGCAGAATTTATTAGGGAATACAGAGTGATAATAGACCTAGCACAGGACAGGGTTATGTTCCATGTGAATGAGGAAGCCGAAGGCTTGGAGGTCGCACTCAATGAGATTGAACCAGGGTCAAGTGAACAAGTATGGCATACATACAGAGACCTGGCGGAGGAAGAAGTGTTAGCTATTGAGCAGTTAGAAGAAGAACTAGCCACAGACTTGGAAAAGGATCTGGAACCCGAACTGGAAGAATATATTTCGGAAAAACTAGAAGAAGCAAAATTTGGGCTAAAATAGAAGGAAAAGTTAAAGCAGTTATTACTGGAACAGAAGGAAGTCTTTGATTCGAGACCTGGTCGTATAAAGAACTTCACGTATGCTTTTCAAGTCAGTGATTGGACACCATTTAGGCAGAAACCCTACCCTATAGCCGAAAAGCATTATGCCAAAGTGAAAGAGGCAATTCAGGAGATGTTGGAGGCCGGTGTTATTGAGAAGACACCTACGCCTTATGTAAGTCCATTGGTAATCGTACCGAAGACAGACGGGACTGTCAGAGTATGTCTGGACCTGAGACATTTAAATTTGAAGGTTATTCCGGAGTTTGACCAAGTGCCACCTATTAAAGAGATCCTCAGGAAGTTCAGAGGGAACACCGTATTCACAAACTTGGATATCACATGCAGTTTCCACCATCTTGAATTAGAGAAGAAAACTAGTCTGTTGACAGGATTTATGTTTGATCAACACACATATACATTTTTAAGGCTACCTTTTGGTTTGAAAACAGCTGGTTCAGCACTGATAAGAGCGTTAGATCGCAATCTATCAGATGATGTGAAAGAGAGTACCATCAGATATGTAGACGACATTCTACTCACGTCAGAATCTATGGAGGAGCACATGAGAGACCTGAAGAAGTTACTAGATGACCTTCGAGAAGCTAACTTTAAGGTTAATATCAAGAAATCGCACTTCTGTCAGAGGGAAGTTAAATTCCTAGGGCATGTAATTGATGCAAATGGAGTTAAGCCTAATCCAGATAAATTGGAGGTAATTCGAAATTTCCCTCGACCCACGAAAGTGAAGCACGTCCGACAGTATTTGGGAGTAATTGGATTCTTTTCGAACCACTGCCCAAACTATACTACGACAGTAGCACCCCTGCAGGACCTATTGAAGAAAGGCGGCAGATGGAATTGGACGGAGCAATGTCAGGAAGCATTCGTGAGGTCAAAACAAATGCTTTTGGAATATGTGAAAATGGGATACCCGGATTACACCCAGAAGTTCATCATACAGACGGATGCATCACTCGTTGGTGTAGGAGCGATGCTATTCCAGGAAAATGTTGACCAGCCTGAAAAGAAAGTTTTTTATTGCCTTTATAAGTAGGAGGCTGAAAACCCATGAGAAAAACTACACGATTACAGAGATAGAGTTGCTCGCAATTTTGTACGCGTTGCAATCTTGGCATAAACTCGAGTATGGCTTTCAAATAGTCCTCAGGACAGACCATAAAGCTTTAACATTTTTGTTAAAGACAGACTTGTCTAGCCAGAGATTGACAAGATGGTCCCTGTTTATTCAGCAATTCAATGTGGAAATATAATACTGTCCAGGGAAAGAGAATGTAATACCGGACATATTAAGCCGTTACCCTAGAGAAGAGGAAGCGCTAGCTGTCCAGATTGAGAATCGAGATCAGAAGACGTTGGATGACTTGAGGAATCTTACCAACCTACAACGCGAAGACCCGTGCTTGAAGATGATGATCGATTACTTTGAGGGACGTTTAGAAAGGGGAACTGCAATATACAGAGAGGCAGAGGCATTGGCAACAGATTATGTATGGTATAATCAGATACTATACAAGTGGGATGAGTTAGAACAGGCCCGTTCGAGGTGATTAGAGACCTACAAAACAATGCATACGGGATAAAGCATTTAGAAACAGGAAACAAGGTCGTTATGAATGCAGCCAATTTAAAAAAAAATACCATCCGCCAGAAGAATTCGACGATCAAGAAGAAGTATTAGCAGCACACACCCAACTGAACGTGGACGGCGAAGTCAGCCAGGCAGTCAGACCTGAAAGTTCGTGCGGCAAGACGGAACGAGAAGCAGACAGCTTGCCCAGTGGAAGGGACAAACAGCAAGAATGCCAGTGCCTGCGAGAACTTTACAAAGAAATGATTGAAGCGGCAAGGCAAGTTGAGGCCATAAATGAAGCCCTCCGTCAAGAGAATAAACAGCTTAGAGCTGAGCGCAGTGTGGAAGGGGGAGCTGGACTAACCTACTCGCAGCCAGACGAGGTGAAGGACCCCAGATGTAAACACAGACAGTGGTAGACAGTCAGCTGGTTACTTACAGAAAGTCACTTGCAATTGACTTTTATAAGTTTTGCAAGGGGAATATGAACCCGAGGGGGTTATTTATTTATTTATTTATCAATATGAAGGAACACAGGCATCAGCCCAAATACATTCCTTCTTGACATTATATGATTAAACAACAACATGTATCAATGAAAAATAGAGAAAACAGATTATATAAATTACACAAATTACACAAATGAAGAAAAGAACATAAATACTACAAAGGAGATCGTGAAAATATAAACCATAAAATGAAAAGAAAACTGTACAAAGTAGAAAAAAAAGAATATACAAAAATAAAGGAGAAAAGAGTACCCAGTATTCAAGGAACAGCTGCTTTTACTTGTTTATTGAATAAGTTAGCGCCAGCGAATAAATCTACTTGAACATCAATTGAATTATAAAATGATAATATTTTAACTAAAGGCGAATTAGAATGGTGAACACTTTTAGATCTTGGGATGTGAAAGAGTGCTTGCTGTCGAGATCTTACTTGTGGTACATGAAAAATGATGAATTGAAATAATTCTTGGCTGTCAACTTTTCCAGTTAAAATTTTTCTCAGCAGTTGCAAAGAACTTAACGACCTTCTACTTTTCAAGGACTTGAAATTGAACAAATTTCGTAAAAACTGAGTCGAAGTATCAAATGGACAAAATACATTGAACGTCTTATAATACATGTATCTTAGAAATTTATTTTGCACAATCTCAATGTGATGAATTTGATCTTTATAAAAGGGATCCCAGATTACTGCTGAATATTCTAACTTGCTTCGAACTAAACTTTCATACAACTTAACAATTACTCCAGTTTTAGTAAATAATTTGGAGTTTCTAATGACAAAACCAAGCATCTTGTTGGCCGAACTAATTATATTTGCAATATGGTTATTAAAGGTTAATTTGCTGTCATAAATAATTCCTAAATCATTTATCGACGGTACAATTTCGAGTGCTGTTTCTCCAATACAATATTTAGGATTTATATACTCCTTCTTCCTTGTAAATACCATGACTTTACATTTTTTTACATTAAGGACTAAATTATTACTAACACACCAAGCTACAATATTATTAACATCCCTCTGAAGGTCATTCTCGTCTCTCAAGTTGTATATGGTCTTATATAGCTTTACATCGTCAGCAAACAATAAGCAGTCAGAGTAACATAGAATATTAGGCAAATCATTAACCAAAATTAGAAATAGAAGAGGCCCAAGATTAGATCCTTGTGGGACACCAGAAGAACTAACAAAATTACCTGAAATTTCACTTCTGAAACAAACAAATTGCTGTCTAAATTTTAAGTAGGAGCATAACAATTGAAGTAATGGTTTAGCAACTCCAAACTGGTACAGCTTTGTCACCAGAATTTTATGGTCTACTTTGTCGAAGGCCTTTTCTAAATCCATGTATATAACGTCAGTTCTTCTATTGGTATCTAATGCATTGTAAACCTTTTGAGTAAAACCCAGCAAATTTGTAATAACTGATCTGCCGGGCATAAAGCCATGCTGATATTGTGAGAGCTCAACCTTAATATGATTGTAAATCTTAGAATATAAAATGTGCTCATATACTTTTGCTATAGCATTTATCACTGAGACAGGGCGGTAGTTCGATATCATTTCAGAGTTGCCTCCCTTTAGGATTGGAATAATTCTAGACATTTTCCACATTCCAGGAAAGCTTGACGTCTTTAAAGAAAGATTAAAGATGAAGGCCAACTGAGAAACCAATAAGTCCACACAGCCCTTGATTATGTAAGGTGGTATGCCATCAGGCCCACAGGATTTCTTAGGCTTTAATTTTCTATTTATAGTTGTTCTTACTTCATCCACCGTTATGTGAGTCACGTTCAGCATATCAACCCTGGGCAAAACAGGAAATTCATTCAAAGACAAATGATCCGCGTTATAAGTAAAATTCGTTTTGATATATACTGAAGAGAAATACTCAGAAAACCCATCTGCAATACTTCCAGCTGTATAATGATTTCCGTTTAGTATAAATGTGTAGTCGCGTGTACGTGATTCCCGCTTGCTTTTAACATACGTCCAAAACTGATTAATGTTATTCTTAACTCCATTTTCCAGACTATGAATGCAAACAGCATAAGCCATTCGTAATTTTGTTTTTAGTTCCGATCTAAGCTGTCTAAATCTTTCATCATAATATTTCGAAAAACGTCTTTTTGCAGCACACTTTTTCTTAATTTTTATGGTTTGGAATATATCTCGTGAGAACCATACTGGATATTTGGATTTTCGAATGAATTTCTGCTTAGGTACACAATTATCAAAACATTTGTAGAATGAAGAATAAAAGAAATCAACAGCATGATCAACATCCTTAAATGTGTACAGTAAACTCCAGTCTAAATCTCGTATGTTGCAATAGTCTCAAAAAATCAGCCTTTTTGAAGTTGTAATATTCACGATTAATTCTAGGAAGTAATGGAACCTTTTTAATGGGTGGTATTGCTAAATAAAGTGCAGGGTGATGTAAGTCTTCAGGTACCAACGGGAATTCCTCGTGCTTTAAATCAATTTGAATATTACCTAAAACCAAATCCAATGTCTTGAAATTAGAATTTTGAATATTGTTGTGCGATGTTAATCCAAGATACGAGATGAACTGGAATAAACGACGACAGACCGTGGACCCTTCATTAAAATTATAACCGGCGTTGCTAATTTCAGGTACGTTGAAATCGCCCACAATCAGGCAGTTAGATGTTATAAGACTATCAACGTTTTCAATGTAATTAAAATATCCTTCATATACAGAGAGTTTAGAGGAGGGGGTAATGTAAACAACATTTATGAATAATTTACGAGTATGACCCTGAATGTAAAGAGTTAATGATTCGCAGTGTTGTTCATTATAGATAGAACATAATTTGGATTTATACCCCTTTTTGACTGTTACGGCTACTCCTCCACCTCTAGACTTCCCAGATATAAACATATCCCTATCATTTCTGAACATTACATAACGATCATCGCATAACTCACTATCCATAATATCCTGACCCAAGAAACTCTCTGTTAATACAATTATATCATAGTCACAACAAAGTAGATTTTTAAGAAACACGTCAGTTTTTGTCCTAAGGCCCCGAACATTTTGATAATAAATGGACAATTCATTTACAGGCATTAGTATACAATAAAAATTATAGTGAATAAAAAACTGATATAACTAAATATAAATCAATAATGCATACCAAAGTATTAAGAGGAGCCAACGAACAATTAAATACATTTCTGTGCCAGTACATCGAAATCACAACTTACTCAGGTCATCGTTAGTACTGATTACATGAATTGGACTCCCTTCTAATTTCCTAATCATGATCTTTCCACTTCTACTAACCCAAAGGTATTTATAGCTCTTTTCCCGCTGCAGTTGCTTAGCCTTTGCAAATAACACTCTTCTAGCTGGGGCAAGTGATTGATTAATATATATTGGGCTGGAAGTTGACATACCAAGGTGTGTTGTAGATAGGGTCCGCTTAACCTTTCGTTTGGCAAGAAATTGCTCCTTGTGGGTCCTTCTAACAAATTTAACAATAATTCCTGAAGTAGGACGATTGTGAGCCTTTTTCAGACGATGACAGGCATCAATCATGTCCTCCTTCAAATCTAAATCTAAAGCCTTGCCTATATTAATGACAGTCTGTACGACATCTTCATTAGGGGACTCTGGAACACCAAATATTTCCACAGTGTTTGACCTTGAATATTGTTCAAGGTCATCACACCTCGATGCAAGATTATTTGCTACATTCGCCAGACGTCTGTTTTCTGATACTAAATTGTCTATGATTGTGTGTTGCCTATCAATGATTTCCTGCTGTTTACTGATAAGTTTGCTACTTTCATCCAATCTGTCATGACAGACATCAATAGATTTCCCCAGTTGCCTCTCAATGTCAGTAGTAGACTTGTTTACACTGTCCAACTTCTCCTGCATAGATAGTAATAGTTTGTATATTTCACCAACAGATGGCACCACGGACGCTGGCTGGTTTTCACTATGTAAACTCTCACGCCTCTTACTATAGCACTGTTTACACCTCCATAATTGGCTCTGCGATAGCATATACTCTACATCCGCTTCTTTGAGATTCACACATTTACTGTGAAACCAATTATTACATTCACTGCACTGAATTTTGGCTGTTACGTCTTGTCTAGGCACTGCCTTTGAACATTCCAAGCAGGTACGCATCGCTACACTCTATGGATATACAGTATCGACTGATATGCTGACTGATATCGAACGGGGATCTCAGAGACTGTGATTTCAGTAATAAAGGTTCCACCAGGGAACGAACCCGAGGTCTGTTGAGGGAGTTTCATTGTAAAAACCCCTAGAGAAAAGTGTATATTTAATCACTGGTGTGATTTCAGTTGATAATGACATTATTTATTAAAATAATGTAGGGAAATTGAGCAGAATACAGCATTATTAGACTACTTGGAGTAGGCTATGCTGGACTTGGAGCACAGAAAGTGCAGAGTTTGACGTTTTACTAATAGGTCCAGAATTGTGGGAGGTGACCCTTGGAGCCACGTCAATCTTGCTGACCTAGTTAAGTCGTCTGGAAGAGGTTGGGGGCTTGAATAATGACCCAGTTTTTCCCCGACTGAGAATAGGACGAAGAAGAGTGGGGAGAGATCCCAAGGAAAATCATTGATTACTCGTGATTGGAGTAACGCAATGACATGCGAGTAGCACACAAGTGAATCTTTAGCCAGGAGGCTAATTTTAGAGCCTTTAATCTGCGAAATTGACGCATATTTAATGGAGTGCGGAAGGACATAAGACTATGGTTGTTCGCGGCTGAGTTTGACGAGGTCGCTAGGGATTCCCAGTGAAACAGCGTCCCCACGCTATGGAGAAAGGAATTAATATTAATTAATTGGCCGAGCGATCCTTCAGCACGCAGATAGTTCTGGGATCAGTGAAGAAAAAGGAACCCGATGAGCATGGTTTCGAGACCAGAATCATGCTGGGAGAGGAGTCGAGATAGCGCGGGAAATTTTAGCTCTACTTTTTGTGTGAAACCAATATAAAGGGAGTCGACCCTTGGCAGAGGACAGTTTACAGTAGTCGCTACAGTTTTGTCAGACAGTCAGAACACAGTTGTCAAGCAGTTGTTGAGGCGGAACGTATGTCGGTGCGGCTCATGAAAGGACGCTCAAACAAAGACTTGTACATTTGAGTGAACCACTATATTCACCGCACATCGTAATGCACCAAGTGAGAAGATAATAATGTATAGTCAGGAATTAGTAAGAAGTACGGTAATCAACGAACTTTATTGTGTGAAATGTGTATTACCGAAGGCAAGGAAGGAGGCCCGGACTTCGACTTGGGAAGCCGTGCAGTAGAACTTTTAGAAAGTTTTTATTAATGACAGTCGTGCTGCAGGTGTAGTCGCAGAACTATTGAATATAATAATCTGTGTAAAGTTATGTACAATGTTAAGCGCAGTGTAGAATGTATTGTCTGTTCATACATGTCTTATTAAGCTGGAATGCGCTGGGAGGAACATTACGAAGCATTTGGTAATGTCTTAAGAATACCAAATAGTAACGCTCAGGACGGAAGATAGCATATTTATGCAAAGCAGGAAGCTTACCGTAGGAGTATGGATAAACTGTTGGTGAATTCCGGGGGCAGATGAACCAGACTTTCAATCAGAAGTTGGTAGGAGCACGGAAGATGCCGTCGACACCTGCAATTTTGATATCTTTGCTAGGGAATTTCAACCAATGAAAAGTGTAAAAAGTGACGAGTGTTATGTATAAATCATATGTGAAATGTCTTTTAAATTAATGGTTTAATAAGTGTTATAAAGTGTCACGTGTTTTGGAAGCAATAGCTTCTTTATAGAAATGCAAAGTGTCGTGTGGTTAACGGAAGATATGTATCATAAAATGTGTGTATTCAAGATGCAAATGTCGCACTAAATCTGCATATGGCAGGCGACCCGGAAGGATATGAGTGGTTGGAGCCACCATGATGAGCCGATATATGTGAGTACCCCACAAATTATGTTTAAGTAGAAGTATAGGCCACTGCATGTAATGTGATTTCAGAGTTATAAAGATGCCAGTAAGAATCAGATTAGGAGGTAGATCCTCCAGGTTTAATCATTATTGTGTTGATTTTAATCGAGTTGAGGTGTTATTTTGCATCAGTGAGTGGATTAATCGTTACCACTATTATTAAAAATGGCAAATCAGTTATGTATACGTAACGTCACAAACATGGTTGTTCGGTTTTTAAGATGATTAGTTGTGTCGGATTTTGGTAATTTATGTCAGTGAGAATAATAATAATAATAATAATGAATAATAAAAGGTATGAATGAATGCATCAGGAAAAATGTTGTAAGCAAGAAATAGTTACGCTAATTGCAAGACTTATCGATCCAAGCAGTAAGATTATACAGTAAGATTACGTTACGGGATTAAGAATAGAGTTTTATATCAGAATATATTGTATTAATGGGAATATATATTTATGCCAGGAAATGGAAGAGCTTTCCAGTGGATTGAATTTGCAGCTTGAGTAAAAGCTTATAGAGTAATTGATAGAGTTCTCTTAATAATTATAGGACGAAGGTCATAACATTAGGTTAGGAACCAGGTGGTCTATTCGACGTATGAAATCTCGTATGCCGTGGGCATACTGGGAGATATGCTTTGTGCCAGAGTGTAATTAGTGATTGGACCCTAACTCTGATGATGGATATGGAATGTTCCGGGTTCGAATCCCGTGATAGGTGAGAGGCAAACGATGGACACCTCTGCACTCTATCTGATTCCCCGAGAACTTATTATTGAGTGATTCGGCTCGTTGAAGCAAATCTCATGACGGCAGCATGTGTGGCTGACCGCAGCATTTATTTAAGACACCGGTTACCTACTAGACCAATGTTTTATGAACCTCGTACCTTCATGTTGAAATGGGCCTATTTGGTGCCAGTTATTATTATCCTCAGGGTAGGAATAAATGTTAAAGCTCATCCAGTACTTGTTTGCATAATATTCAGTTTAAAATCCATTGAGATATGTGTGTCACTGGGACCACAGTATTTGTCTTGTAAAATCTTATACTGCTTGGGGAGAAAGCCATGAGACAGGAAACGAGGGTCGAGGTAATGTTGGAACCTCACTCCATTTCTATTGTGTACAGGCCGCTCGGAGGAGGGTCTGGGGACGGGCAAGCGAACCCTGAAAGAAGGTTTAAAAAGGGGCAGATTTTAGACCCTGTTAATGACATGAAATGAAATATTGTTATATTGAGTAATGAAGCCATGTGGTTTAAGAACACATTGATAATTATAGATCACCCTGATGGTTCATGATTTTAGCTATCTAACGAATGGTTAGACGTTGCATTTGTACTGTCACTGACAACTTTTTCAGAAATTGGTTACTCCACGCCATAGGCTACGCGCGCAAGGTAGTTTAATTGTACCATCCGACACAGCAATAACTAACGTTTTCTAGATGAAATCACAAACGGCATGCAGTGGAAGTATATAAATAGAGGAAGTGTAGGGGTAGCTTACATAATTATGGAGTTGCACGTAGACTGCTGTGCAACACCAGAATAGGCTAATGCATGTAAAGCATTTGGTGGGGGGAGAAAGATCAAACACACACGGTACACATAATTGTCAAATTAAGACGAGGTTAAAGGAAGAAGTAATTTTGTGAGATTAAAGAAGTCACATTGGATGACAGATGAATCAATGTACAGTTTGTTTCTGAAGTTGTATGTGCATCAGCGCTCTAGAGTATATTGTGAAGTTGATATAAGGGTAAAGGTTTGTGTTATGATATGATTTTTATTATGATAATATTATGTTCATATAAGTGGATTGTGGAAGTAATTTTTGTTTGCTTTTGTTTTATGGTTGTGGGAATTGTTTTGTTTGTTTGAAGCCATGATTTTATTACTGAATTAAAGTTTTAGAATAGAGTTGTGCCTTATCATTGTAGAGTTGATACCTTTTAGCCTCAAATCCAAAATATGCAACTGCTAAATGGGGGAACGGTACACGCCCGGGTCCTGACGCTAGCTGGAGGCGGAAGCATATTTTCCATCGAGATTACTCACATGGGTACAATATATATATATATATATATGTTTATCAGTTTCTTGTGGACACGATAACTGCCGTAATTTAGCACCAATCACTTTGAATTTTTTACATAATATGTATCCCTGTAAAATCTCGGTCGAGTTCGTTAATGGGCAAAATCGGTCAAAGGGGGTGAAAATGGAGGGCTTTTTTTCGAAAAATTGAAACTTCGCTATAACTCTCTTAATACGTGAAATATCGAATCCATTCAAAGTTCATAATATGTGTCGGATATGTGCCAACAATTTATGTCATATACGTTTTTTGATAGCACCAACCATTGACCAAAGGGGTGGAAAAAAGTGGGTTTTTCGGGAAACATTAATCATATCTCTCTTAATAGGCACAATATCAAAACCGTACAAAATGGACAATATTCCCCTAATAATTACCTAAAACGTTTGTCTGAAAGAATTTTTGATATGACCCACCATTACGCCAAGGGATGAGAAAAATGATTTCGGACTTATAAGAAAATGCCAAGAGCTATCAGAGGTTGCCATGGCAACACTACTACATTGATGAGGGATGTGCCGTTGCCATGACAACACACTTGTACGAGATCAGATTCAGTATTTCCATCTGACTAAGCCGGCCCCGTGGTGTTGGGGTAGCGCGCCTGCCTCTCACCCGGAGGCCCCGGGTTCGATCCCCGGCTCCGTCAGGGATTTTAAAACTGACGTGAGGGTTGGAACGGGATGCACTCAGCCTCGTGAGGACAATTGAGTAGCTGTCTGACAGTGAGACAGCACCCCGATCACGAATACCAATATTAACGGCCGAGGGGACCCGACGCGCTGATCACGCGTCACCCCAATATCTGCAGGCCAAATGGCTGGGCAGCGGTCGCTTGGTCGGCCTTAGCCCGTCATGGGCTGGATGGTGCCAGGGGTTGACTTTGACATCTGACTAAGTGGGAAGCGGCTTCGGTGACGTAACTGGTAGCATGCAGAATGTCTATGCCCAAGGTCCCGGTTTCAAAGCCGGCCGAAGTCGTCGGATTTTCTAAGAGCGCTAAAATCCCTCAGTATGCTTTCCTTTGGAGGGGAAGTTCCAACGTTCGTTACGAGTTGCTGGTTGGGGTGGCATCTAGTAGCCAAGTTCTCAGCTAGGTGTCATTGACGGTAGTACCTGATAGCAACATTAGGAACTAGAAATTGACCGTCTGCAGTCCTTTCCTGAATTACAGACTAATACATCCATTACAATTCACACCGTTTATCAGACAGATTCTACACTCACCCAAAGTACACGGGGTTAGATGACCGCGTTGTCGCAGCCCCTAAACTGAGGAACCAACCAGTGGTAGATTTCATTAGAAATCTAACTATTGCAATGGGTAGGCTACCATGTTTCGACTTCCGGAAAATGTCGACATATCTTCGCGTTTCACATCCCCCAGACCCCAAAACCACCGTCAGTTCAAAAGTATATATATATATCAGTTTCTTGTGGACACGATAACTGCCGTATTTTTTCACCAATCACTTTTTACCGAATATGTATACCTATAAAATCTCGGTCGAGTTCGTTACTGGGCTAAATCGGTAGAAGGGGGTGAAAATGGGGGGCTTTTTTCGAAAAAGTGAAATATTGCTATAACTCTCTTAATATCGAATCCGTTCAACGTTCATACTATGTGTCGGATAAAGCCCAAAAAATTATGTTTGAAGAGTTTTTTTATAGCACCAACCATTGACCAAAGGGGTGGGAAAAAGTGGGTTTCTCGGGAAACATTAATCATATCTCTCTTAATAGGCACAATATCAAAACCGTACAAAATGGACAATATTCCCCTAATAATTACCTAAAATTTTGTCTGAAAGAATTTTTGATATGACCCACCATTATGCCAAGGGATGAGAAAAATGATTTCAGAATTACAAGAAAATGCCAAGAGCTATCAGTGGTTGCCATGGCAACACTACTAAATTGATGAGGGATGAGCCATCAGACGTTGCCAAGATAACGCACTTGCACGAGATCATATTCAGAATTCCATCTGACTAAGTGTGAAGCGGCTTCGGCGACGTAACTGGTAGCAAGCATGCTGAATGTCTATGCCCAAGGTCGCGAGTTCAAAGCCGGCCGAAGTCGTCGGATTTTCTAAGAGCGCTAAAAATTCCTCAGTATGCTTTCCTTTGGAGGGGAAGTTCCAACGTTCGTTGCGAGTTGCTGCCTGCGGTGGCATCTAGTAGCCAAGTTCACAGGTAGGTGTCGTTGACGGTAGTACCTGGTAGCAACATTAGGAACTACTGCTTGAAATTGACCGTCTGCAGTCCTTACCTAAATTAAAGACTAATACAGCCATCCCTAAGTACACGGGGTTACATGACCGCGTTGTCGCAGCCCCTAAACTGAGCAACCAACCAAAATCTCTGCGGGAGATATAATTTTGCGTGAAGAAGTATCAGACCGTTACATAGTTACACATCAGTGTCGAAACCTTGCATAAGGACAGTGTGACCACAACTATAAAAATGGACCCCAAATAACAAGAAGGTTACCGTTCCCATAAGACAATAAAATGTTTAAAATAAGCATAAAATGACGAAAAACAAAGTTAATTAAGCTCTAATTATAAAATACCTTCTCGCAATAAATGAGGTCTGATCCTTCTACGAAAACCTGCATATTCTGCCTATTTTCGCCTATCCCCAAGTTTGTCCGGTGAAATCTACCTCCGCCCTCCGGCGTGCCGAGAGGACTTTTTGTAATAGCGAAAGGCCATCGCTAGTTTTATTTTTGAAAGAGGTAATTTAAAAAAATTCTCCTTAAACTAGGGTATTATTTGATTCAAGTTTTAATTTATATCTCAAGCCTGATTGTTATTACAATTGGCAAGTTTGTTTGATCATTGTTATTCGCTTTGCGATAATCAATATTAAAAGGGTTATTTGAAGGGCGTGATTTTATTTTCTTTGCTGTACGTGTTTGTGAAATAAATATCTTCAGGCACGTATTTGCGTGTTTCAGACATTTTATAGAAAATTGGTATTTTAATTTGCAATTAATTCGGGAAATATTGTCCTATAGTGGAGATAGGACTTATGGGTCCACCAGTTACCCAATCCTCCAGTGCTTGAAAGGGTTTCTCACTCTCCAGTTTATTTAAATTCCTAACCAAACTCGTAGTTGATCTTATATAACAATCTGGAGTAGCCGTCACTGCCCGATTCGTTTGTCAGTAGTTCTTCGTGATTTTTCTAGCCGGGTACCACAAGTTTCTGCGATTCATTTCCTTCTACGGATTATGGCAGATTTATCCGGATACGGGTACAACACGTACATGCAATACAATCGAATTAATAGGTTACGCCACGTAATCTGCAATAGTAGAAAGTTAAATGAACACTATAAACTATGATTGAAGACTTTGGCACGCATACTAACGTTCGAGGTAGAACAGCCTAGTTGACTAGTACTCGTGTAGCGCGCAATGTGTATGTTATCTTCATGGCTGAGGCGGTTGAAGTCCATTCTGTTGTGGTATAAGAGGCCGAGGAGAATAGTGCTTCGAATCCATCCGTAGGCAAACTTTTTTGAACGACAGTCCGTGCTCCATGTTAGTGGGGATATAATATCAAGCCACACTTACAAAGTCACATTACTGCATTTATTCACTTACGATGTATTCCTGTGCAGGTAATGTTGAATATTGCTAATTTGAGAAGAGAATACAATCGAATTAGTAGGCTATCCCATATGACCTGTAATGACAGAAAGGTAAATGAATACCGTAAACCATGATAGCATATCGAAGGAGATTCTCATCGTCAGTCCTCGCATCGAAGTAAACGTATTCCTTAGAATTTCCCTTGGTATTATTTTGTTATAAAATTTTAACCCAAAAGAAGAAAACTGTATTGGACGTGTACATACTAAGATTATTTCGTGTAATACCACATTCGAAAACTATGTAACGTTCATGGAACCCAGCCTGAAAGTGCATGTGCTCGCTATACAGTAATATACAGTAGGACTAGCCCCCTCCCCAATAATCAACTGTGATCTCTCGTATCAATTCCGTAGTAAGACATAGGTAAAATGGTCGGCACAGACGATACAACTTAAGTAAAGCAAACATTTGGAACCTAAGAAGCATCAAACCCCGATCCTTCCGACGCGTTACCATTACAGTCATGGAGAATTACACATTGCAAGTAGTGCAGATTACCTCACTAAGATAGATAATAAACACTTTTTGCTTTGGACACTACACTTTCTTTATCTAAAACGTTCTTACCGATTCGAATACGATTTTTGTCGTAGGGCATTAGACATATTAATGTTCATGTTCAAGGATACGATTCATTTTCTTTTCTTCTCTTATGATGGCTTAAAAATGTGCAGGTGTTCGCTTAACCCACGACCACCTCGATCGCATCCCCTAGCCACGTGCGTTTTCACTGCATTGCGGGTAGCAGAAACATTACGTTATAGAGCTATGAGAATTAGGAATATTGTAATTTTCTCGCGGTTATGGGCTGTTCTCAAAGCAACGTACACTCTCAATACTCAAACTGGCATATCATTGTTATTCGTAGACTATCCAGTGAGGTGTTTACTCTGGTATGATTAATATACCTTCAACTCAACCACAAATTGGTATTGCTTTCAAGTTAAAAATCAGAGTTAATAAGTAGCTACAATTGGCTGAAAATTACCCAGTGAAATGTTTCGAAAGTTTTTTTTTCCCATCGTAGCCAATTTTAGGAAAATAGTTTCCTCAAAGAACAACCAGTTACAAGGTGGAGAAGAAGGTTCAACGTTTTCTTTAATTTAAATTCCGCGGCAGTTCATTAGCCATGAGCAAATACACATGAGACTTCGTTTTACTGTTCTCAGAGTCGTCAATATCAGAAGTTTCTTTTTATACTTTAGGGGCTTGGAAATCGTGATTATCACATTCTTGTGTTCATGTGTGTGTTTAAATTTGTCGATTAACCTATGTTATTAAGTTGTCGGTAGTAATTTGTGTATTTGTAACTGAAGGCAAGAGTGTTAAGGAGGTCGCAGTGGTCTTAAATTTCGAAGCATCCCAGCATTTACTTCTGGACTAGAAATGTTATGCCACGAAAAATCACTTCCAGGATGACTTATATGTTGGTCTCGAGTAGATGATTAAGTTTGAAAATCAATTCCAACAATATACCAACAAACTTTATTTTGTATAAAAATAATCCTACCTGAAAATTCATTCAGCAGGCGCTCATTCAGTTAGTAGCTTTCGTTTCTGATAATTTCAAATTCTCTCTTTTAATATCATTAGAAAGAAACGCCATGTTAACAATGGCATAAACTCAATACGATACGGGTTTCCGCATTAGTGGATCAATTAATACTGTTTTAAGTTTGTTTAACGTAAGAATGAGGAAGGAGGTTACAGAGGTCTTTGACGCGATACGTGCGGTGGCCTGAGTGAGACTGATCATCCCTTTAAACCAAGGAGGTGACATTTCGAGCGCTTCATAACCTGAGTATACAGAGTACCTTGCATTCGTTCTACAAATCATTATGTCGTTGTCCAATCTAGCTACGTACCATCGGATAAAAATGGTACTTTTCAGGACCAAATAAAAAAAAGTCCTCTCGGCACGCCGGAAGGCGGAGGTAGATTTCACCGGACAAACTTGGGGATAGGCGAAAATAGGCAGAATATGCAGATTTTCGTAGAAGGATCAGACCTCATTTAATGCGAGAAGGTATTTTATAATTGGAGCTTAATTAACTTTGTTTTTCGTCATTTTATGCTTATTTTAAACATTTTATTGTCTTATGGGAACGGTAACCTTCTTGTCATTTGGGGTCCATTTTTATACTTGTGGTCACACTGTCCTTATGCTAGGTTTCGACACTGATGTGCAACTATGTAACGGTCTGTTACTTCTTCACGCAAAATTATATCTACCGCAGAGATTTTGGTTGGTTCCTCAGTTTAGGGGCTGCGACAACGCGGTCATGTAACCCCGTGTACTTTGGGATGGCTGTATTAGTCTGTAATTCAGGTAAGGACTGCAGACGGTCAATTTCAGGCAGTAGTTACTAATGTTGCTACCAGGTACTACCGTCAACGACACCTAGCTGTGAACTTGGCTACTAGATGCCACCGCAACCAGCAACTCGCAACGAACGTTGGAACTTCCCCTCCAAAGGAAAGCATACTGAGGGATTTTTGGCGCTCTTAGAAAATCCGACGACTTCGGCCGGCTTTGAACTCGCGACCTTGGGCATAAACATTCAGCATGCTACCAGTTACGTCACCGAAGCCGCTTCACACTTAGATGGAAATCTGAATCTGATCTCGTGCAAGTGCGTTATCTTGGCAACGTCTGATGGCTCATCCCTCATCAATTTAGTAGTGTTGCCATGGCAACCATTGATAGGTCTTGGCATTTTCTTATAATTCCGAAATTATTTTTCTCATCCCTTGGCATAATGGTGGGTTATATCAAAAATTCTTTCAGACAAAAGTTTTAGGTAATTATTATGGGAATATTGTCCATTTTGTACGGTTTTGATATTGTGCCTATTAAGAGAGATATGATTAATGTTTCCCGAAAAACCCACTTTTTCCCACCCCTTTGGTCAATGGTTGGTGCTATAAAAAAAACTCTTCAAACATACATTTTTGGGCTTTATCCGACACATAGTATGAATGTTGAACGGATTCGATATTTCACATATTAAGAGAGTTATAGCAATATTTCACTTTTTCGAAAAAAAAAGCCCCCCATTTTCACCCCCCAACGACCGATTTAGCCCAGTAACGAACTCGACCGAGATTTTATAGGTATACGTATTCGGTAAAAAATTCAAAGTGATTGGTACAAAATTACGGCAGTTATCGTGTCCACAATAAACTGATATACATATACATACATAAATTATATATAACTTTTGAACTGACGGTGGTTTTGGGGCCTGGGGATGTGAAACGCGAAGATATGTCGAAATTTTCCGGAAGTCGAAACATGGTACCCATTGCAATAGTTAGCTTTCTAACGAAATCTACCTCTGGTTGGTTCCTCATTTTAGGGGCTGCGACAACGCGGTCATCTAACCCCGTGTACTTTGGGTGAGTGTAGAATCTGTCTGATACACGGTGTGAATTGTAATGGCTGTATTAGTCTTAATTCATGTAAGTACTGCAGACGGTCAATTTCAAGCAGTAGTTCCTAATGTTGCTACCAGGTACAACCGTCAACGACACCTAGCTGTGAACTTGGCTACTAGATGCCACCCCAACCATCAACTCGCAACGAACGTTGGAACTTCCCCTCCAAAGGAAAGCATACTGAGGGATTCTAGTGCTCTTAGAAAATCCGACGACTTCGGCCGGCTTTGAAACCGCGACATTGGGCATAGACATTCAGCATGCTACCAGTTACGTCACCGAAGCCGCTTCCCACTTTATCAGGCGGCTTTGGTGGCGTAGTCGGTAACATGCTGAGCTTCTATGCCCAAGATACCGGGTTCAAACCCGGCCGAAGCCGTCGGATTTTTTAAGAGCGTTAAATATCCCTCAGTATGCCTTCCTTCGGAGGGGAAGTAAAGCCGGCGGTCCCATGTCATAGATTTATGGCATGTTAAAGATCCTTCCACTAATTGCACCTGTGTGAAGCTAAATTGGATAGGTTAAGAATGTATACAACGCTCTTAGGTTTCTATGTTCGTTGCCAAGAGCCGACTGCGGCGGCGTCTAGTAGCTCAGTTCTGAACTTGGCCTCGTAGTCGTTGACAGTGGCGCTTGGCGGCAAAAGTAGGAACTATCTGAAAAATTGTTAGTTGCAGTACTTAAATTAACAAACAGATAACACACACTAATACAGTCATCACAATTAACACCGGTTATCAGACAGATTCTACACACACCCAAAGTACACGGGGCTACATGACCGCGTTGTCGCAGCCCCTAAACTTAAGAACCAACCAACCAACCAACCACTTAATCAGATGGAAATACTGAATCTGATCTCGTGCAAGTGCGTTGTCATGGCAACGTCTGATGGTCCATGCCTCATCAATTTAGTAGTGTTGCCATGGCAACCACTGATAGCTCTTGGCATTTTCTTATAATTCCGAAATCATTTTTCTCGTCCCTTGGCGTAATGGTGGGTCATATCAAAAATTCTTTCAGACAAATGTTTTAGGTAATTATTAGGGGAATATTGTCCATTTTGTACGGTTTTGATATTGTGCCTATTAAGAGAGATATGATTAATGTTTCCCGAAAAACCCACTTTTTTCCACCCCTTTGGTCAATGGTTGGTGCTATCAAAAATCTTATTTGACATAAATTTTTGGCACTTATCCGACACATATTATGAACTTTGAATGGATTCGATATTGCACGTATTAAGAGAGTTATAGCGAAATTTCACTTTTTCGAAAAAAGCCCCCCATTTTCACCCCCTTCGACCGATTTAGCCCAGTAACGAACTCGACCGAGATTTTATAGGTATACATCTTTGGTAAAAAATTCGAAGTAATTGGTGCAAAATTACGGCAGTTATCGTGTCCACAAGAAACTGATATACATATATATATATACATAAATTATATATAAACTTTTGAACTGACGGTGGTTTTGGGGTCTGGGGGATGTGAAACGCGAAGATATGTCGAAATTTTCCGGAAGTCGAAATATGGGACCCATTGCAATAGTTAGCTTTCTAATGAAATCTACCTAAAATCACTGGTTGGAACAGGTACATAAGTGGCCATTGTACATCCGCTGTAATCGGCATTAAACGAAAAAAACATGTACCAGCACGGAAATCGAACCTGATAACTGGCAGATTACCTGACGCAACACCAGAAATGAATGATTTAGCCACCTTAGCTACTGATAGCCATAGTAAATTGCTGGCACATATTGAATCTATTCGTAGCCCCCATAGGCACCTTTCCAAATGTAAATTGGTGTTATTCAGAGCTGTGTTTGTATTAAACATGCATTTTAGTTGATGTCATTGAAATAACACTGCCGCTAATGATTTCTACTACATTCTCGAGCATGAACTCAGCGGTAAAGTTGTACTAAGGCCGTAAAGGAGCAGGTAGTAATGTTTTTAGGATGACTATGATATTCGCGTTAGTAGGGTTACCTACCCCCACCCCCACCCCCCAAGAAAAAAGATAAGGGGCTGGTGAACCACTCTGTATATGTAATCCATATCAATTTCAAAAGAATTGCTTATAATGGGCAAAGGGCAATTATTTCCACAAACACATCTTATTTGCCAAAAGTCAGCCTGGTCTTCGATCAGTTCAATTACTGAAATTATTGAATGGTTACGGATATTGTGGCCTGATTCATACTTCCTCGGTGACTGTTCATCTATGTTCTTCTCCCACATTGTGTCACTCTAAAAGAATGGCTGTGCGAGTCTACAATGATTATTTAATAGAATCCGAGCAACTGACCACCAGCTGACTAACAAAATTACGTGGTCGTAAATACTATATTCCCTACCGATTAATAATTTTGGATTTATGGATTATGGTGTATATTCTGTATATGCAGACCGTGTGCTTCACTTTTGAATACATCGCAAATGAATAGTTACTACTATTTATGGTTACAGAAATTGTGTGGAGATGAGTGATTACTTTTATGTTCCAAGAAAAATTCAGATCCTTTAAATAACCGTGAGTAGTACGGAACTTAACACTTTGGATATTGCATTATCACGACCAGATATTGCGTAATCGCGATGACGCCATAGCCCTTTGGGAGACGTCATGGGCCCTTAGAGCGAGCATATGCACTGCACGTGTTAGCGTGGGAAGATGTTGACCTTTTGGCTTGTTTATGCGATGGTGATGAAAAGTTAATGGGTGTTGACGTCATGGGGGTTGTTTATTAGGATGCTAACCGGCATGTGACGTTACGGGCCCTTAGAGCGAGCATGTGCACTGCACGTGTTAGCGTGGGATGAGGTTGACCTTTTGGCTTGTTTATGCGATGGTGATAAAAAGTTAATGGGTGTTGACGTCATGGGGGTTGTTTATTAGGATCCTAACTGTCATCTGACACTCGTGCGAGTGTGAGCATGTGTGCCAGTACGAGCGATCCGCACATGTGGCGCGCAGCTGTTATGGGTTTTTTTGCTCGCACCGGACGGGCCGAGCGAAGAGGCGGCTCGCTATCCCCACATGTGGCGTGCAGCTGTTATTGTTTTTTGCTCGCGCCTGCTAAATAAGTAAAGTGCTGTCGTTAATGGGTGTTGACGTCACGGGGGGTTGTTTATTAGGATGCTAACCGTCATCTGACACCCATGCGAGTGTGAGCATGTGCAGCTGCGCGAGCGATCATGTGATATGACTGCAGTGTTCGCGTGAGACGCGGTTGACCTTTAACAAGTAGTGTTAACTTGGGGGTTCTGTCCACTAACTTATTGAACCCTCGTCGTATCGGCCCCGAACCTCATATTCCGCACTCGTAGTAATGCCCCCTCTTTTCCTATAGCCTCTTAATTTAATTAAAATACCAAAACTAGAAGGTCATTCGCGAGCAGTGGGGTAGTGTATGTTCTCTTGCAAGTCGCGTGTGTGCTTGAATACGTATGGCTATGTTGGGAAAAGGTTTGGTGGAGGGCGAGGACTAGGGTTGAGTGAGGGCTCGTTTAAATGCTATTTTTCCCGCTCTATTTGATGGTGAGGTTATTTTTTAAAATGGGTGGAATTTGGAAACGCGATTTGAGGTAAACGTGCGTTTTTGACATTTTGACGAATTTAATGAGCTTGTAAGGCTAGAACGATGTGTTATTTAGGAATGGCGTGACGTCCTCTTTGCTATGAATGTGTGTCGGTATATATATATTTTTTTAAATTGTGGTTTTTTGATATTGGCGATATATTGGAAGCGGTGAAGATGAGAAAAAAGTTTTCTTGACGTCAATGAATGGTCCCTATGCCCTTTAGGCTGACAGCAAGTTTCAAGTGTCTAGGACAAAACAAAATGATAGCCTACTTTCTGGCGAACATTGACGATGATTCGCGAACGCATGGTCGGATTTGAGCATATAGGGTGTCGTAGGACTTGTGGTGAACCACCCCTTGCTATGGACGGGGTATATGCACCCCAAAATAAAAACTACCCATACCCGGGGGTTAAGTAGTCTTTTTTTTGTATGCATGCGCACTTGAGGGCTTTTGTAAGAGAGCGGAATTTTAAAATGACTATTTATAGATGAGGGTTTTTTAAATATTCATTAAAAAACAAAAACTAATAGGTCATTCGCTTTTTAGTATCTCGCTAACCAATAATGCGATTTAAACATATGGGGTGTCGTAGGACTCGTAGTGAATTCTTCTTTTGTGTGAACGAGGTATGTAAACCCCCAAATAAAAACTACCCTTACCCGGGGTGAAATATTAAAGGGCCTAACTACACTTTTGTTAATATTTTCTGAACCCCTGATGGGATTTTGCCATAGGCAGTATCCTAGAACTTGGGGTCACGCCTCATTTTTGAAAGTATGATTCATTTTCTTGGCCAAAGGGCCCAACTACACTTTTGTTAGCATCTCGCGAACCAATCATGCTAGGGACTTGTATGAGGGGTCCTAGTACTTGGGGCGACGTCCTCCATTAGTGGGTGAAACTATCCCCCAAAATTGGAAACTGAATATCTTGGAAACTAAAAACCCTAAAATTAGACATGATAGCTTTAAAAATAGGTGATGGCATAGGCTTTTACCTGGATTGGTCATTTCACCCCTAAAACAGTAAATAGTCATGTTATGGGAAGAAACGTGTTAAACACCAAAAAATGATAAATGAAACTAAGATCTCTTGTTTTTGATGAAAAATAGCAGGGGGGGGGGGGGTAAAAACTACCCCCAAATTGAAAAATCGATACCTTGGAAACTAAGAACCGTAAAATTAGGTGTAATAGCTTAAAAAATTGGCTGTGACATAGTGTTTTACCTGGATAGATGATTTCACCCCTAAAACAGTAAATAGTGATTTTACAGTGGGGAAAAAGGTGTTAAACGGGTAAAAATGATAATTGAACATAAGATCTTCTGTTTTTCATGAAAAATTGTAGGGGGGTGAAGGCTACCCCAAATTGAAAAAATCGATATCTTGCAAATTAAGAACCCTAAAATTAGGTGTGATAGTTGAAAATAGGAGATAACATACGCTTTTACCTCGATAGATTATTTCACTCTTAAAACAGGGAATAGTAATGTTACAGGAGAAAAAGGTATTAAACACTTAAAAGCATAAGAGTTTTGTGAAACCATGCTTTAATGAATGTGTGTATGAGGGATGACAGCTTGCTAATTATTATTATTTTTATTTTATTATTATTATTATTATTAGGTAATTATGGATTAATGTGTTTATAGCTAATGAATAAGGCTACAGAGTTGTATCAGGTGTTGTCCAAATCAGGATGGCCAACCCGTTGCCATGCCCCATGAATTTACGCAAAAGAGCCAAAACGTTAAGGTTATCAACCTGAGATTTTATAAAACTAATTATCGGAGGGGGTGAAGTAAGGTGTTGTTTTGGACTGACAATGGCTAACCCTTTCCCATGATTTATGAATTGACCCAAAAGGTTTTACCTGACAAGACTGAGTGTACCCTGTTGCAACCTTTAGAAAATCGAACCCGGACCTCTGTGGTGACAGTTGAGTCATATTAATGATGCTTCTTGAACAAACACACACTTGCATACTATCACCGGGTTGAATCTGCACAGAGACACTGGCTTTGTTTGTGTAATGAGTCTTGGTGATAAGAACACGGCGCACTTGACAGCAAGTTTCATATTACTCGTCTGCTTGAGAGTGGACGTGCTTCGCACCGTGTTAACGTACATGACTAGATAGTTGTTAGGTAAGGGTTGACAAGGCTCAGTGATCCTTATTGCAACCTTAAAATGAAAATGACTTTTTTGGAATAGTCGGGGCTGGAAGCCAAGGCCTTAGGGTAGAAAACTATGTATGTTAAACACTACACTGTGAGATGGTCAGATGATAATATAATAGAACATATAAGAATGTTTTCTGTAGTTTAACGAATTGACTAGGAGCCATACCATGAAAGGTATAGGTAATTGAAATTGAATCCTTAGCTGTTGACCCTACTACATGTAAGCTGTAGCAATGCCCGCCTATAAACTATCATGTTAGAAGAAGACATTTATGGGGTGTTTTAAAAGGAGAATGATTGTGTTTACTGTGAAACATATATCTGAATTTAAAAATAGTTTATGTCCTACATGATGTTTGATATCTTTTTTATTAACCCATTAGACAAACGCTAACATAGTTGTAATTCAGAAGCCATGGCTGCCTCCTTTCCAATCCTACACCGTACACTGAAGTTAAAATTAATAATGATCACATTAGAGTCAGCCAGTTTTAATGCCATGAGAAATAAGTGAACAAAGTGTAACATTCTTGACCCAGTCGGAAATTGAACATGGTGTTGTTACAAACAAAAGGCACGCGTTCTATAAACTTAACCACCAAGCTGTCCTATCGACCCCTAATAGTTTGTCTGATGGTGAAAATAAAATTAAATGTAAACTATAACTAAAACTAACTACACACTTACAACTAGAAAAAAATAAATGTAAGACTAAAGGATAACAGGAAAAATAAAGGACAGAAGGAATAAAAAATGCCCCTCAACCCTCAAGAATGTGGATTGATGGACTTGAAAGGAACGAGAGCCATAAAAGGTAGATATGAACGAAAAGAGGAGAGGGTTCCGCTCCAGAGGTAATCGATAAAAAGGAGGAAAACTGAACCGAGCTCAGGAATCCCTTGTGGTCGCCAACTTCCAAACTGATCGGCTGTAAGCCATATCCAGGGCGCACCACAAGTGGTGGGGCTACATACACCCTACCTTTAGTGTGGCTTGTGCAAAAGGCAGGAAATAACATAAAAATAAGAAGAAGGCTGCCTCCTCACACAAGGAGGGTATCAGAAAAAAAATAAACAAGGGTTAATTAACATGGAAAATAAAGAGACTCCCTAAGCCTTCGATAGCCTAATAATGTCGGAGTCGGTAGAGAACAAGAGTTGACCAATTGTGGTCGACAAGAAAGAAGACAGACAGGAGCCTAGCACAAGTCAGTGGAAGCAATGACGGATTCAGATGGGGCTCCATGGTTGTCAACCTACATTCCACTTGATGTAAACCCATGTTTGGGGGTGGTGGAAAATAAAGACCTCTTTTGTTTTAAATCACTGGCTTTAAGGACGGTAACACATGGCATGCCTTTATAATGCGATACTGGTCCTAGGGGTATGCAAAATTGTATTAGATGCTCAGCTAATAATAGTGAACATGACCCCTTATAATTTTCTCTAAGTACAGTACATGGGAATGATGACCATGATTTCCAAGCCCCTAAGTAAGACAAAAACAAATTATTTCCATTTCCAAACAGTTGAGGTGAGGTGAGGTGAGTTTTCTAAACGTCAAACTCATGTGGTTTTCCACTTGTACTCCTGGTAAATGCCATGTTTGCCCACAGACAAGTGCAAAGAAAATCAAAACATGTTATGTTTGGATCAATTCCTTACCTACATGACAACATGTACTTGAAATAACAAGTAATGAGCATTCTATGTTAACAATAGTGAGAAGGTTGCAAACTGCCAATGCTTAGAGCTCAATAGCGGCTTCTAAGGGAGGCATGGAGTACACTTACTTGAAAAACTAACAAGAGGAGTGTTCGATTTTCCCACAACACCCATCCTGAAAGTAAATATAAATGACTATGCACTTAAGTCCATAACCACCTCCTTACCATTCCTACCCTTCATAGTCAAAGGCACACATTAATACGGCCATCACAGTGACAGAGGTGATTTGTAAAATATCTAAATATCTAAGATTTATCTTGAAATTGACTAGAATTTTGTAAAATCCACTAAATTTACCGCAAATTTAGCAAATTCCACCAAATTTCAGCACAATCTAACAAATGACTGCCAGATTTATTGAAATGCCATTGAATTCTTAAAGAATGGTTTGAACTAGCTCAAATTCTTATAAAATTACCCGAATATTGATGAAAATTCACCAAATTCTACCAAATTTAGCCAAGAGGTCTACAAACCATGAAATTTAACCATTTTCTTAAATTCACAACATATACTCGAAAATTCCATAATATTCCCTTTACTTGTGTGCTTTTTTAGTTGTGGTGTCGTTTCCCACACTCCCTGCAGACAAATACCTGACTTTCTCCGAGACTAGGAGCTCCACATTCGACATGATAGCTGAGTTTCATCTCCCATAAACTCGTCTCTGAGGTGGGTGCCAGAAAAGGCATCCAGCTCTAAAAACCACACCCTCACATAGACTTTCATAACTTCTTACGTTGAGGTTCATAACACTAACTACGTTGAATGATTTAGCGGTTTCCTTTTCACAATTCCTGTCTATACTTTCCTCTTGAAGGTTGCATGATGCTTGCAAGGTTCCTAAAATGCAATTAAATTTAATAAATACCATAAGATGCTTTGATTTGTTTAATGATATGGTGTTTATACTATTTTTTTAGGTCTTGACTGGCTTTGCAATTAGAATTGACTAACCAAACATGAGTTACCTATCAGGGAAACATTTTGGCCACTATGTTGGTAATTGACCAGTGAGTTTAGCTGTTTATCATTTTTTTAAATCATATACAACAGAGTCTTAAAACCTATAGACAAACCGTGTGACCATGTTTGTTAAACAAGACATTATACCAGAGACAATTAGGATACTTATGTAGAGTTTACCAAAAATAAAGTTGTGTAACTGTAAATGCTAGTCAACAAACAGTTATACAGTACTCAAAAATTCATTATACAATACAATAGAGCTCTTCTAAAATTATTGATGTGTATAATGATTTCACTAGCATGCTATGTATTTTTTGGCTTGGGGGTGTTTTTCAAGAAATAAAATGCAAATGGAACTGAATTGCAATACAAACAATGAGCGCGCGCGGTGGCTGAGATTGATACCACGACGTACTGTCGGTTATGTAGCTATGTGGAATGCATATCAAATATGGTTTACGTCAAGGTTTGGAGAACCCATTAAAGATGTTCCTACAATAAATGATCTTGAAATGGTCATTCTATGGTATGAAAATATTTATTAGTTATATGATATTTAATGAAAACAATTATGATTTATTAAATGTTTATATGTTTACAGTATTGTTATTTAATGTAAGCACTTGAGGCATTACCGACCAAAATACAGCACTATCTGCAATATATATTGCATACTTGAAGGTTTGGTGGTCCCATTAAAGGTATTCCTACAGTAAATGATTTTCAAGTTGTCGATCTATGACGTGAAAATATTTAATATATGATATTTGCGAACAGGATATAGCACAGGAATTATTTACAGGTAGTTATTTTAATGACCAACGCAAAGTGTGTTTCCGCTACCTAGCGGTGGATATGAGCACTCACTGGTGATATCCGGGGTGAGCTGATTTGCTCACACATTTGCTCCCATATTGGCTCCCACATTTGCTCCCATATTTGCTCCCACTTTTGCTCCCATATAGGCTCCCACATTTGCTCCCACTTTTTTGCTCCCACTTTTTGCTCCCATATTAATGCCAACACTTATAATTATAAGCAGCAGCAAAATGTACACGGAATAATATTTCTGATAATGTTCATAACAAAAGTCCTGAGGTCTTGGGTTTGAATTCCCAACTATGGTTGTCAGCCAAAGAGTTACACTACAGGAAACTTTTATTTTTTGTGCTGTGTTGCGTGATAATTGGCCCATCTCGCTGTGTAGTGGTTAATATACTTTGGTGTTATCCCTGAGGTCTTGGGTTCCAACTCAACTATGCCCAGAATTTAATTTTGATCTGAGAGTTGAAAGGTTAGGTTAGGTGAAGTTAGGTTAAGTAAAGTTAAGTTAAGTAAAGTTAGGTTAGTTGAAGTTATGATAGGTTAGGTTAGGTAAAGTTGGGTAAAGTTAGGTTAGGTGAAGTTAGGTTAGGTTAGGTGAAGTTGGGTTAGGTGAGGTTAGGTTAGGGGAAGTTGGGTTAGGTTAGGTGAGGTTAGGTTAGGTGAGGTTAGGTTAGGTTAGGTTAGGTGAGGTTAGGTTAGGTGAGGTTAAGTTAGGGTAGGTTAGGTTAAGATAGGTGAAGTTAGGTTAGGTTAGGTGAGGTTAGGGTAGGTCATGTTAGGTTAGGATAGGTGAAGTTAGGTTAGGTGAAGTTAGGTTAGGTGAGATTAGGATAGGTTAGGTTAGGTTATGACTAAGTTTGTTATGCTAAGTTGTTTTAGAAAAACACCACTTTTGCTCTCATATTTGCTTCCTTATTTTCTTTGCACTTTCAACTATCATGACTTGTGTATTTACTTTTGCCGGCATATTTGTTGACATATTTGTTAGCATATTTGCTCCCACTTTTTATATTTGCTTTGCTCCCACATTTCATCCCATATATGCTCCCACTTTTTGCTTCCCACTTTTTGCTCCCACATTTGCTCCCACTTTGTGACACGTTTTACCCCCTACTTTTGCTCTCTCTTTTGCATCTATATATGCTCCCACATTAATCTATTAATGTTATTACCAAGTTGTCTTTACTAGAAATTAGTTTATGCTTGACAGTTGATATGGAAGTATCAGTGACTAGGTATGGTAAGCCTTATGCATACTATAAAGAATATTCATATATTGTGAAACGAAGCAATAAAAATGGAACTGTTATTTGGCGCTGTTCAAAGCAACGATCAAAACAGTGTCGAGGAATGCTTAAGACAAAAGAATTGGACATACTTTCTTCAAACAGTCATGATTGTAAACTTAATAATCATGCTAGTGTAAATGTAAGGAAAACTCAAACCGAAGCAAAAAAAAAAACAAGTCCAAGGAAAAAATAGTGCTGCTCAAGATAATATTAACCTCAGGTTTAATACACTACAACGCACCCATGCTGTTAGCGAGTTGTTTAATGAGAAACCTTTAAGACTTCCTGTAAAACCCATGATCAGACACACACCCACATCCCTCAACTCTATCAGAGACAACACACCCCAACAAGAAGTTGGTTGGGGAAGGTGAAAAGGATGGTGATGGTGATAATAATAACATAACAATGTTAAAGCACTCTAGCACATCTAAAAAGAAGCTTTCAACACAATCAAAGACAACTATAACCTTTGAACAGACTGTGGACGCAGGTGTAAATTATGATGGTAAAGATGACGACGATTATGATGATCATTATGAAGATTACTATAATGACGAGGACGATAATGATGAAGATGGTGAAAATTATGAACTGCTTCCCGAGTTTGAAACCATTCATAACAAAATAGCAAATGGAACGATCCTAATATATTAGTTGAACGTCTACAGCTCTTGCATGCCTGTAAACAAGCTGGTCATATTGGTTAAGAGGAAGAGCTGTTAAAAATAGAAGATGCACTTCGTAAAGCTGGTATTATTGTGTAATTGGTCAACGTAGCAACACTCCCATCCCCTAAAATAATGTTCAGGAAGTGTGATATTTAAAAACAATAACAAGCAAACATGAAAAGAAAAGAGCTGTATTTTGTGTGTGTATACCTATTGCAAAAATATATATATTTGAATTAAATTAATTAACACAGTTTGTATATATTTCTTTTTTTTGCATGTTACTGTATATTTGCTAAACCACTTGTCGTATTTTAATGCACATTTTTGATTTGTTTTGATTTTTCCGTAACAATACAGTTATCAGTCTTGTAAACTGGGTGATTAATATAGGTATAAAGGCATCTTAAAAATCATAAGCCTTACAGTTGTGACATATCACGTATAATATGTTACATGTTATCCTACATTCCACATAGGGCTCTCCCTTCTTAACAGTGAACTCTGTTGGTCATTAAAATACCTACTTGTAAAATAATTCCTGTGCTATATCCTGTTCACAAATATCATATATTAAATATTTTCACGTCATAGAACGACAACTTGAAAATCATTTACTGTAGGAATGCCTTTAATGGGACCACCAAACCTTCAAGTATGCAATATACATTGCAGATAGTGCTGTATTTTGGTCGGTAGTGCCTCAAGTGCTTACATTAAATAACAATACTGTTAACATATAAGCATTCAATAAATCATAATTGTTTTCATAAAATATCATATACCTAATAAATATTTTCACACCATAGAATGACAATTTCAAGATCATTTATTGTAGGAATATCTTTAATGGGATCTCCAAACCTTGAAGTAAACCATATTTGATATACATTCAACATAGCTACATAACCGACAGTACGTTATGGTATCAATATCAGCCACCGCGCGCGCTCACTGTTTGTATTGCATTTCAGTTCCATTTGCATTTTATTTCTTGAAAAACACCCCCAAGCCAAAAAAATACATAGCATGCTAGTGAAAACATTATACACATCAATAATTTTAGAAGAGCTCTATTGTATTGTATAATGATTTTTTTAGTACTGTATAACTGTGTGTTGACTAGCATTGACAGTTACACAACTTTATTTTTGGTAAACTCTACATAAGTATCCTAATTGTCTCTGGTATAATGTCTTGTTTAACAAACATGGTCACACGGTTTGTCTATAGGTTTAAGACTCTGTTGTATATGATAAAAAAAAAAGATAAACAGCTAAACTCACTGGTCAATTACCAACATAGTGGCCAAAATGTTTCCCTGATAGGTAACTCATGTTTGGTTAGTCAATTCTTATTGCAAAGCCAGTCAAGACCTAAAAAAAATAGTATTAACACCATATCATTAAACAAATCAAAGCATCATAAGGTATTTATTAAATTTAATTGCATTTTAGGAACCTTGCAAGCATCTTGCAACCTTCATGAGGAAAGTAGAGACAGGAATTGTGAAAAGGAAACCGCTAAATCATTCAACGTAGTGAGTGTTATGAACCTCAACGTAAGAAGTTATGAAAGTCTATGTGAGGGTGTGGTTTTTACAGCTGGATGCCTTTTTCTGGCACCCACCTCAGAGACGAGTTTATGGGAGATGAAACTCAGTTATCATGTCGAATGTGGAGCTCCTAGTCTCGGAGAAAGTCAGGTATTTGTCTGCAGGGAGTGTGGGAAACGACACCACAAATAAAAAAGCATACAAGAAAAGGGAATATTATGGAATTTTCGAGTTTATGTTGTGAATTTAAAAAATGGTTAAATTTCATGGTTTGTAGACCTCTTGGCTAAATTTGGTAGAATTTGGTGAATTTTCATCAATATTCGGGTAATTTTATAAGAATTTGTGAGGGTGTGGTTTTTACAGCTGGATGCCTTTTCAGGCACCGACCTCCGAGACGAGTTTATGGGAGATGAAACTCAGCTATCATGTCGAATGTGGAGCTCCTAGTCTCGGAGAAAGTCAGGTATTTGTCTGCAGGGAGTGTGGGAAACGACACCACAAATAAAAAAGCATACAAGTAAAGGGAATATTATGGAATTTTCGAGTATATGTTGTGAATTTAAAAAAATGGTTAAATTTCATGGTGTGTAGACCTCTTGGCTAAATTTGGTAGAATTTGGTGAATTTTGATCAATATTCGGGTAATTTTATAAGAATTTGAGCTAGTTCAAACCATTCTTTAATAATTCAATGGCATTTCAATAAATCTGGTAGTCATTTGTTAGATTTTGCTGAAATTTGGTGGAATTTGCTAAATTTGCGGTAAATTTAGTGGATTTAACAAAATTCTAGTCAATTTCAAGATAAATCTCAGATATTTAGATATTTTACAAATAACCTCTGTCACTGTGATGGCCGTATTAATGTGTGCCTTTGACTATGAAGGGTAGGAATGGTAAGAAGGTGGTTATGGACTTAAGTGCATAGTCATTTATATTTACTTTCAGGATGGGTGTTGTGGGAAAATCGAACACTCCTTTTGTTAGTTTTTCAAGTAAGTGTACTCCATGCCTCCCTTAGAAGCCGCTAATGAGCTTTAAGCATTGGCAGTTTGCAACCATCTCACTATTGTTAACATAGAATGCTCATTACTTGTTATTTCAAGTACATGTTGTCATGTAGGTAAGGAATTGATCCAAACATAACATGTTTTGATTTTCTTTGCACTTGTCTGTGGGCAAACATGGCATTTACCAGGAGTACAAGTGGAAAACCACATGAGTTTGACGTTTAGAAAACTCACCTCACCTCAACTGTTTGGAAATGGAAATAATTTGTTTTTGTCTTACTTAGGGGCTTGGAAATCATGGTCATCATTCCCATGTGCTGTACTTAGAGAAAATTATAAGGGGTCATGTACACTATTATTAGCTGAGTATCTAATACAATTTTGCATACCCCTAAGACCAGTATCGCATTATAAAGGCATGCCATGTGTTACCGTCCTTAAAGACAGTGATTTAAAACAAAAGAGGTATTTATTTTCCACCACCCCCAAACATGGGCTTACATCAAGTGGAATGTAGGTTGACAACCATGGAGCCCCAGCAGAGTCCATCATTGCTTCCACTGACTTGTGCTAGGCTCCTGTCTGTCTTCTTTCCTGTCGACCACAATTGGTCAACTCATGTTCTCTACCGACTCCGACATTATTAGGCTATCGAAGGCTTAGGGAGTCTCTTTATTTTCCATGTTAATTAACCCTTGTTTATTTTTTTTCTGATACCCTCCTTGTGTGAGGAGGCAGCCTTCTTCTTATTTTTATGTTATTTCCTGCCTTTTGCACAAGCCACACTAAAGGTAGGGTGTATGTAGCCCCACCACTTGTGGTGCGCCCTGAATATGGCTTACAGCCGAGCAGTTTGGAAGTTGGCGACCACAAGGGATTCCTGAGCTGGGTCCAGTTTTCCTCCTTTTTATCGATTACCTCTGGAGCGGAACCCTCTCCTCTTTTCGTTCATATCTACCTTTTATGGCTCTCGTTCCTTTCAAGTCCATCAATCCACATTCTTGAGGGTTGAGGGGCATTTTTTATTCCTTCTGTCCTTTATTTTTCCTGTTATCCTTTAGTCTTACATTTATTTTTTTCTAGTTATAAGTGTGTAGTTAGTTTTAGTTATAGTTTACATTTAATTTTATTTTCACCATCAGCCAAACTATTAGGGGTCGATAGGACAGCTTGGTGGTTAAGTTTATAGAACGTGTGCCTTTTGTTTGAAACAACACCATGTTCAATTCCCGACTGGGTCAAGAATTTTATACTTTGTTCACTTATTTCTCATGGCATTGAAACTGGCTGTCCGTAACGTGATCATTATTAATTTTAACTTCAGTGTACGGTGTAGGATTGGAAAGGAGGCAGCCATGGCTTCTGAATTACAACTATGTTAGCGTTTGTCTAAAGTATTAATAAAAAAAGAGTTCAAACATCATGTAGGACATAAACTATTTTTAAATTCAGATTTGTGTTTCACAGTAAACACAATCATTCTCCTTTTAAAACACCCCATAAATTTCTTCTTCTAACATGATAGTTTATAGGCGGGCATTGCTATAGCTTACATGTAGTAGGGTCAACAGCTAAGGATTCAATTTCATTTACCTATACCTCTCATGGTATGGCTCCTAGTCAATTCGTTAAACTACAGAAAACATTTCTATACGTTCTGTTATATTATCATCTGACCATCTCACAGTGTAGTGTTTAACATACTTGGTTTTCTACCCTAAGGCCTTGGTCTCCAACCCCGACTATTCCAAAAAATCATTTTCATTTTCAGGTTACAATAAGAATCACTGAGCCTTGTCAACCCTTACCTAACAACTATCTAGTCATGTACGTTAACACGGTGCGAAGCACGTCCACTCTCAAGCAGACGAGTAATATGAAACTTGCTGGCAAGTGCGCAGTGTTCTTATCACCAAGACTCATTACACAAACAAAGCCGGTGTCTCTGTGCAGATTCAACCCAGCGATAGTATGCAAGTGTGTGTTTGATCAAAAAGCATCATTAATATAACTCAACTGTCACCACAGAGGTCCGGGTTCGATTTTCTAAAGGCTGCAACAGGGTACACTCAGTCTTGTCAGGTAAAACGTTTTGGGTCAATTCATAAATCATGGGAAAGGGTTAGCCATTGTCAGTCCAAAACAACACCTTACTTCACCCACTCCGATAATTAGTTTTATGTTCGACCCTCACTATTATGTGTTAGAAAACTGTATCATAATGATGGTCATTATAACACCGTTTGTCATCATGATACGGTTTCTCCAGCCAATCAGAAATCGTTCATTGACCAATTAGGTAGCGATACCTTCGCGCATGCACTCAAAATCCAACATGTCGGACATATACACAACATCGAACTATAATAAATTACCGACATGGAATACGCACCGTCCATATGTTCGCGTAAATAAACTGGCGAATATGAGACAAGAAATAGCACTGTACCGGTACCTTAATATCCCCAAAACCAATTTCTACACAGCACGTGGTTTTCACACGACTTCAGTGACAGTTTTATTGAATACTGGTGCGCAATCTGAACATATGGTATTGAAGCACACAGAGCGCATGCGTCGGTTGTCCAGAGAGCTAGGACAAGAGAGATATACTACCCACCGCAGCACCCGATCACAACATTCTACTGTAGTGACTGAACAGATATTTATGAATATTTATGTTAAAACAAATAATAAAGTTATAATTATCGTCGAACATAAACAGTCGTATGCAACTCGCCTATAATGATAATTAAGACACTCGTATGGAAATTATAAAACTCGCATACGCTCGTTTTATAAAAATACTTGTGTCTTAATTATAGCCATTATAGGCTCGTTGCATAATGTACTATTATAAAACCTCAGGTCGATAACCTTAACGTTTTGGCTCTTTTGCGTAAATTCATGGGGCATGGCAACGGGTTGGCCATGCTGATATGTACAACACCTGATACAACTCTGTAGCCTTATTCATTAGCTATAAACACATTAATCCATAATTACCTAATAAGAATAATAATAATAAAAATAAAAATAATAATAATTAGCAAGCTTTCATCCTCCATACACACAGTCATTAAAGCATGGTTTCACAAAACTCTTATGCTTTTAATTGTTTAATACCTTTTTCTCCTGTAACATTACTATTCCCTGTTTTAAGAGTGAAATAATCTATCGAGGTAAAAGCGTATGTTATCTCCTATTTTCAACTATCACACCTAATTTTAGGGTTCTTAATTTGCAAGATATCGATTTTTTCAATTTGGGGGTAGTTTTCACCCCCCTACTATTGTTCATGAAAAACAGAAGATCTTATGTTCAATTATCATTTTTACCCGTTTAACACCTTTTTCCCCACTGCAAAATCACTATTTACTGTTTTAGAGGTGAAATCACCTATCCAGGTAAAAGCCTATGTCACAGCCTATTTTTAAGCTATTACACCTAATTTTACGGTTCTTAGTTTCCAAGGTATCGATTTTTCAATTTGGGGGTAGCTTTTACCCCCCCCCCCTGCTTTTTTTCATCAAAAACAAAAGATCTTAGTTTCATTTTTTGGTGTTTAACACGTTTCTTCCCATAACATGACTATTTACTGTTTTAGGGGTGAAATGACCAATCCAGGTAAAAGCCTATGCCATCACCTATTTCTAAAGCTATCACGTCTAATTTTAGGGTTCTTAGTTTCCAAGATATTCAGTTTTCAATTTTGGGGGATAGTTTCACCCCCCAAAGGGGGACGTCGCCCCAAGTGCTAGGACCCCTCATACAAGTCCCTAGCATGATTGGTTCGCGAGATGTTAACAAAAGTGTAGTTAGGCCCTTTTGCCAAAAAAAATGAATCATACATTCAAAAATGAGGCGTAACCCCAAGTGCTAGGATACTGCCTTTGGCAAAATACCATCAGGGGTTCAGAAAATATTAACAAAAGTGTAGTTAGGCCCTTTACTATTTCACCCCGGGTAAGGGTAGTTTTTATCTTGGGGGTTGACATACCTCGTTCATACAAAAGGTGAATTCACTACAAGTCCTACGACACCCCATATGTTTAAATCGCATTATTGGTTAGCGAGATACTAAAGAGCGAATGACCTATTAGTTTTTGTTTTTTTAATAAATATTTAAAAACCTCATCTATAAATAATCATTTAAAAATTCCGCTCTCTTACAAAAGCCCTCAAGTGCGCATGCATACAAAAAAAAGACTACTTAACCCCCGGGTATGGGTAGTTTTTATTTTGGGGTGCATATACCCCGTCCATAGCAAGGGGTGGTTCACCACAAGTCCTACGACACCCTATATGCTCAAATCCGACCATGCGTTCGCGAATCATCGTCAATGTTCGCCAGAAAGTAGGCTATCATTTTGTTTTGTCCTAGACACTTGAAACTTGCTGTCAGCCTAAAGGGCATAGGGACCTTCCATTGACGTTAAGAAAACTTTATTCTCATCTACACCGCTTCCAAAATAGCGCCAATATCAAAAAACAACAATTTAAAAAGTATATATATATACCGACACACATTCATAACAAAGAGGACGTCACGCCATTCCTAAATAACACATCGTTCTAGCCTTACAAGCTCATTAAATTCGCCAAAATGTCAAAAACGCACGTTTACATCAAATTGCGTTTCCACTTCCACCCATTTTAAAAAACAACCTCACCATCAAATAGAGCGGGAAAAATAGCATTTAAACGAGCCCTCACTCAACCCTAGTCCTCGCCCACCACCAAACCTTTTCCCAACATAGCCATACGTATTCAAGCACACACGCGACTTGCAAGAGAACATACACTACCCCACTGCTCGTGAATGACCTTTTAGTTTTGGTATTTTAATTAAATTAAGAGGCTATAGGAAAAGAGGGGGCATTACTACGAGTGCGGGATATGAGGTTCGGGGCCGATACGACAAGGGTTCAATAAGTTAGTGGACAGAACCCCCAAGTTAGCACTACTTGTTAAAGGTCAACCACGTCTCACGCGAACACTGCAGACATATCACATGATCGCTCACACAGCTGCACATGCTCACACTCGCATGGGTGTCAGATGACGGTTAGCATCCTAATAAACAACCCCCCGTGACGTCAACACCCATTAACGATAGCACTTTACTTATTTAGCAGGCGCGAGCAAAAAACAATAGCAGCTGCACGCCACATGTGGAAATAGCGAGCCGCCTCTTCGCTCGGCCCATCCGGCGAGCAAAATTACCCATAACAGCTGTGCGCCACATGTGCGGATCGCTCGCACTGGCACACATGCTCACACTCGCACGGGTGTCAGATGACAGTTAGCATCCTAATAAACAACCCCCATGACGTCAACACCCATTAACTTTTTATCACCATCGCATAAACAAGCCAAAAGGTCAACCTCTTCCCACGCTAACACGTGCAGTGCACATGCTCGCTCTAAGGGCCCATGACGTCACCCAAAGGGCTATAACGTCATCGCGATTACGGAATATCTGGTCGTGATGATGCAATATCCAAAGTGTTAAGTTCTGTACTACTACCGTGGCTTGTTATAATGTACAGAGAGTGGAAACCCATTAAGATTAACCACAACACATAGCGCACATTTATCCATTTCTTGGCTCACCTCGACATGACTTCCGTCTAACCTCGTACAGTACCCGGAAACTTTAAATACACTTTAACCCACTCCTTCGAATTAATTTCATAATATCTCGACCTATACTTAGACTTCAACATATTCACAATTAATACACTGTTATTGAAAACTAATTACCGATGTGTAACGTCCAAAGTTTAACATATCTGGCCAAGTTTCTCAAATGTTTGTCAAACCTGGCACTACATTTTGAAAGTGGTGGAATTGTGTAAGAGATTTCATTTCATGTACAAACCGGTCATCTTGTTTAAGTTAATTCGTACATGCTCGCGCAACATTGAGGTGAGTTTTCACATAGGCGGTGTGCTGTATATGTTGAGTGACAGAAATAAATTGATTTTCTTATTTGAATCAACAGCCTTCAGACAGGTTTACCGCCGCCCTTCATGTAGCCCATTCCTGAGTTAATCATTACATATCCACATAATTACCACACCCTTCTACCGAAACAACCCATTTACAATATTCTAACATTGGTTATCGCTTGGATTTCTTGACCTTGACCCATCTTTCCATAACAAATGTAAGTTTGCTATTCCTGTTAACTCAATATGCGCCATACAAAGCTATATATTGTCTTCATCCTTCCACCATTACTAGTCCTAATACTCTTTATCTGGTACTTTACTTACCATTTCCTTCTGCACTATTCTACTACACCATATTCAAATATTTCTATTTTCCTCTTTGCTACAGCAGAAACAGTCCAAGGTTACTATTCGTTTAGCGCCACGCTCCAGACAAAGGCTTCGAGAATGACTTAATATTATCAAGACCTATATTTCATGTCAACAGATCTCAACCCAAACTTTATATCTCATTTGCTTTGTGCATATTGTGCGCAATTTGGAGTCACCAACGTTCTTTAGTGTTTCAACCGCCAACCTTTATCAATAGTTTTATATCTTCGTGCTGAATTCACTTATTCTGATCTACATAAAAATATTTTATGTTGTTCCTCAGCATCTAGTACACAACATTTAGTTACTCATCCAAATCCTCTGGTGAAAAGACTATGATGGCAATGTCGTCAGTAAATCACTGAGTCGATATTTCTTTACCTTGATCCTCTAATTCTACTTTAACTTTCATTCTCGTTTCATTCGTTACTTGCAAAATTTATGGATTAAAAATTACTAGTGATAAAATTCAGCCTTACTTTACATAATTCTAAATACCAGTCTCAATTCCATGTCCATCGAATCTAATAATTATAGTTGCAGACAATCTGCCATCCCTGGATTTTATGCAAATAAATTCCAAATTGTCAAACAATTTACTCCTATCAGCAATATCACCAGCATTTTAAGAATAACTAGGGTGCCCGTGCTGCTCTGCAGCATTATTTTTCAGTATTGGAATTAAAAAATTACGACATTATGTAATAGTTTATAACATTTATTCCACAATACTTCCTTCCAGACAATGTTCGCTATGCGTCGACCCTTATGTTTAATTTTTACTTTTACATCTTTAAATGTGTTTCCTCGGTATAAGGCAACATACAATTGACCGTGGCTAAAAACAGAATCAGGCAAGTAGATTCCAATTCAATGATGCGTTTGACCCTGCGCTTTGTTGATCTTAATACAAAACGCTAGTGTAATAGGAAGTTGCTGTCTTTTAAAAGAGAACGGCATTGTAGTGTCAGATGGTGACAAATCTACGTGAGGTAGCAGTATTCGCTCCCCAGTATTCACACCAGTTAGAACTTATAAATCTATGATACTGCCGTAAATTTTTCTAACTATTAGCCTCGTCCCGTTCAGTAACCCCTTAGTTGCATTGAAATTCCTAAGGAGCATTACAATAGCATCTTATTTCAAACTCATCACATAGGGAGGTAGACCACTCACCTCAAGCCTGTTCAAAAATTCAGTGAGAAACTGAAAAACTTCACTTTCTGCTTCAGTTACCTATGTATTCACACTCGTGTAAAATCTAGAAGTTCCTGGAAGTAGATCTGAAACTACCCTATTAATGTCATGGCAATATTCGTTTTTCGGTGCAGGAAAATGAAAAATGAGAGGTAATATTGAATGTCCACTCATAACATTCCTGAGAATCAGCCGATTTGAATAGTTAAGAGCTCGAATGAAAGACCTTGATCCACGGAGTGTTCTTAGACTAATAGAACCTGCGTACCTCAATAAAAAAAAACAAGATAGGATTGCTTAAATGAGAAAAAAAAGTTGGAAAAAGTTCAAAAATCAAATAATTTGAGGAAGGCGGAAGTTAAGTGATTTGTAATACTTGATAATAAATCCGTGCATGAATACATTTCATTTGTAAACAAGATGTTCAGTAAAGAACATACAGCCTACTTTCTCCTAAATGCATGGGTATTGTTATAACTCTTTGTCCTTTTCAAGGAGTATAATTGAATGTTGGTTGTAGTAGCTTGCTGAAATACAACGTGTTATACGGATATTAAACATGAATATGAGGTGCCCATTGCTAGTGCTACATCTGTACAATATTTCATTCAATTCGATTTCATCGTGTTTGAATTGATATGATGAATCGATTTGCACACATACATGGCCGCTATATGCAAACTATTTGGCTGATGACCTCGTAGTTTTGTCAAACGATTCTTCATACATAAAGGTATACTGTTACAAAATTTGGTAGAGATCAGATGTATAGGTTGGTCGTAATTTATTTACGCTTCGAACATTTGGGTGGCCGCCATTACGTTTTCGTCAAGATAGCGGCGATATAAAACATCAAACTGAGGTGCTCTTTCCTAGTGCTACCTCTGTAATAAATTTCGTTCAATTCCGATTTACCGCGTTTGAAAAGATAGGGGGAATCGATTTGCAGACAAACATGGCCGCCATCCGCAAATTATTGAGCAGATGACCTCGTAGTTTGGTCAAAAGATTTATCATACATAAAGATATAAAGTTACAAGGTTAGATAGGGATCAGATGAATAGGTTGGTCGTAATTTGAATTAAGCTTTGAACATTTGGGTGGCCGCCATTACGTTTACGTCAAGATGGCGGCGATTTAAAACAAGACACTGAGGTGCCCTTTGCTAGTGCTACCTCTGTACCAAATTTCGTTCAATTCGGTTTCACCATGTAAGAGAAGATAGGGGGAATCGATTTGCAGACAAACATGGCCGCCATCCGCAAATTATTGGGCAGATGACCTCGTAGTTTGGTCGAAAGATTCTTCGTACATAAAGGTATAATGTTGCAAAATTTGGTAGAGATCAGATGAATAGGTTGGTCGTAATTTGATTTAAGCTTTGATCATTTGGATTGCCGCCATTCCGTTTTCGTCAAAATGGCGGCGATACAAAACATGACACTGAGGTGCTCTTTACTAGTGCTACCTCTGTACGAACCCGGTACGGAATGTTGCTTCATGTTGCGAGTTTAATTAGATGCGCAAACGAAGTGTCGAGTGAACATGAAATTTGTGTCCGACGATGATAATAATAAGTGAACAGTATTCACGTTGTAAGACGTTGAGTGGCTAAGCGCGATATTCTACATGTACGAGTAGTTACCGCAAGGAGAAGCACGTTACATAATTTAAATATTGTGGACAGTACAGAGTATCGTGCAACCCGCGTCGCGTCCGAACAAAGCAAACTTATCGTGATCATATGGGAGGAGATACTTTACGAACACTGTAAGTGTATTAGATGTAAACCAGGCATCATTGAACTTTTAGTACGATTATACGCAGAATATAATAGTGAATTAGCATATTCAGACTGGAACGAACACATGATTAACCAGGTTAGCAACGAGCTAAGAGATATAAATTCGCAAGGGTACGGTTACGCGAGAGTAATCATGAACACTTTGGTAGCTGAATTGTTGAGGCAGGCTACAGAGGAGTAACGATCGGGATAGGAATTGCCAGATAGATTTTCATTGGTGGAAAATCGAATTCTATTGGGTATCTGCAAGAAGGGGCGACGTAACGATGCTATCGCCGCGAGGGGGGGGGGGGTGAAATCACCTCCAAATATGGGACTAGGCTGGGTTTGAGGAATGATGTAAAAAGTGTGTATATTTCAAGTTTTAAGAGTGTTGTGTTAAATTGTGAGTAAATGTGCCCGGATTTGTAGCGTTAAAAGTGTAAATCAATTCAGAAAGAGAAATACGGTAAGGCTTCAATAATGTACAATCACGAAACCAACTGTTAAAGAAATCTGAATATCAATTATTACATTTTTAGCCTATTTTACACTTTTTGCAAAAATGAGATCCAGGAAAATGAGTGTCTGTCTGTCTGTCTTTCCGTCTGTCTGTGGGTGTGTGTCCCCCCCCCCCCCTATCAAATACTAAACGGCTGCAGCAATCGAAACCAAATTTAGTATGAGTAAATATGTATAACGGAATATCTCAAGCCCATATTTGAAAATGATGTCAGTGCTACCAACCGCTGAAAAAATGCACTACAAAATTGAGCTCCCTGTTGGATATCTTGGAAGGTATGCATGGGAGCTATTCCCAAATTGGCACACATGTAGATAATACTATTTCAGTTCAATTTCCAGGAGGCCATACATGACAGTGTTGCCAAAATAATGTTATGCCTTCTGATAGGTCCAATTTTTAAATGCATATAACTTCTACACTATCAATTGGATTTCAACCAAATTTTATATGTTATATATGTACATAAATAGATATGACTGGGCGTATTCCTAAGAGCCACCAGGGCTGCCAACTGTTAATAATTGATCTCTCTATTTTTTATCCAAATACCAATATATCAGAAAGTATGCAAGACGACAGCTTTAAACTATGCATACGTATAGTACCTGACATTTTAGATTAATTTGGAGTAAAGTATATACGACAGTTCTACCAACATGATTCTAAGCCTGTTGATAGGACCTATTTTAAATGCATGTAACTTCTATACTATCAGTTGGATGTCAACCAAATTTCGTATGTGCTATGTGTAACATAACATATATGTCTATAAGTATTCATAAGAGCAATCAGGGCTGCCAACTGTTAATAAATGCTGTCTATATAATTTACCCTAATATCAATATATCAGAAAGTATGCAAGCCAACAGCTCTATACTTTGCACAAGTATAGCACCTGACATACTAGATTAATTTGGAGTAATTAATATAAGTCAGTGCTGCCAACAAGATGCTATGCCTGCTGATAGGTCCAATTTTAAAATACATGTAACTTCTATGCTAACAAATGTATTTTATCCAAAATTGGCACAACAAGATATCATAATATTTCAGATTAATTCTGACCAGCACACGCATGACATTGTTGCCAAAATGATTTTACGCGTGGTGATAGATCCAATGTCTAACTGCATGTAACGTCCATTGGACTTCAACCAATTTTTTTATTCTGTGCCTTAAGAGATGGAACTAAGAATATATTCAGTCACCAGGGCTGCCAACTGCAGTGCACTATTGGGCTACATTATACCAGGTATATTTTTAACTAATTAGACATTTCGGTATTACGAACTTAATTTCGTCATTATTCTATATAGGTACATATACTGTAGATTTATCATTGGCATGAATCTTAATTTTAAGAAAAGTAGGCTCTTTAGCTCGTCACAGAACTTCTTGTTATTAATGCGGCCTATGACCATGTATTTTTTTCAGGACGGGTCAGGGAAGGGATTACGAAAAGAAATCGGCCGTGGACCTGTTGAAAGGAACCGTCCCGGCATTTGCCTGGTGGTAAAAATGCGAAACCACGAAAACCATTTTCAAGACGGCCGAGGTGGGATTCGAACCCACGCTCTCCCGATGCCAGTGAGACACGAGGTAGCACGTTGGCGCTCTCGGCCATCGTGGCCGGTGACTGTCAATTATTCCGAACTGATGAACACGGAGAATTAAACATCACATGATGTGTAAAATGTTTTACCTCACGGTTCGGCCACCACTGGCGTGACTGAGTAAATACTAGAATTTTAATTATATAATGTAGAGGCCGCGCCATGCATCAACCTATAAAACAAAAAATGATATGTGACTGTGAGAGCGACCCGAAGTTAATGAGAATCTGATCTCTAATATGTATCTGACATATTCATGTAATTAGAGATCAGAGTATTAAAACGTAAAGGACGGTTTAGAGCACGGATGATTAGGAGATTGTTAGATGTGTGAGAGTATTGTCGATATCGGGCAGGTAAGCCCCAGGTAAAATGTCTCACACTGTTGTGCACAGGTGATTGAATAATCTGCAGCGAGCACCATGTAAATAGGTGGCATCTGGAGCATCCAGTAGAAGTGCTAGGAACACGTGATGAAAGGTTCTGAACAGTCGGGGAACGCGGCCCGAAGATGTCAATATTGTATTTCGCTTCCTGATTGAGAGAAGCAAGATTGTGGTCTTCCATTAGTTAGAAATGTGACCCGGCCATTAATATCCCTAAGGCACGATCCATGGCTCGATAACCTAACCCTTTGATGAATGTATTAAAAAGCCTATAAATTGGGGTGGAGATTTAAAATATGACTTGATTAGTCAGGATAAAATGATTGAAATCTGACGGAAAATCTGTATAATTTTGCCATTGTTAAGAGGGAGCATTGTCCTCGCAAATCAGTCACACATTTAAAGAGGTCGCAGAGTTCAGGTCTTGAAAGGAGACGAGGTTTGTAAGAAGCGAGAAGGAAGAAGTCTTTATTTACCAGCAGGAGCCATTGCATGTGGGAGTGCTTTAGCTGCCATAAATATGTGGGGACCGACAAAGGGCCCAGGGAAGAAGTGACCGCACTGGACCCATTCAAAAGATACCAGTAATTATAACTGCAATTTTAAGAAACATTATATGATTCTAGATACGATTTTAATAAAGATGGCAATCAATTGTGTGTAGAACAGGGGTTATATTTCCCGAGAAATATTTGGAAAAGGTTAAATTTTTCAATGCCAGTAATAATGATAATAATAATAATAATAATAATAATACACAACACCCAGTTGTTGGTAAGCGTGTTAAGTGTCGGGTCAGTCTAAATATGCGATACGGGTAGCCCAAATCCGAAGCAATTGATATCAGTGGATGTATTTGCCCACGGAAAATTCAATTAATGATGCATGGTGAAGAGAAGTACTTCTTCGTAGAATTTGAACCTCACTTTAGATATTTGGAACCTAACCGGATGCAAGGATGAAAGATTTAATGAACTGATGCATTTAAACTTTGATAAATTTTGATAAACTATAAATAGGCTGAATGTAGAATGGTTTATACAGAAATGAAATTAAAAATAATATGATTCGAATAATAATATCCGACATTCTCAGATTTTTGATTTGCATCAAAATTGTGCTAGTTAAAGATAAAAATTGGTAAACTTATAAATTCTAGTAGGAATTGTTAGATTTTGTGTTGTTAAGCAAGAGTGAAATTATAATCCCAAATAAATATGGAGAAATGTCAGAATTTACTGTGAGGAATAAATTATTATCAAGTCACTCAATTTCGAGACTAAGAATTATAATCTTTGTAAAAAATAATATTGGTTGGAAATTGTTGGAGTCACGAGAAATGTTTCTAAATAATTTCTAAAACATGAAACTAAATTAATATTAAATGTGAAGTGTCAAATCAGGCTTATAAAATTTTATGGATTAAATCAAATATGTTGAATGAATTTTGGAAATGTTCCAAAAAAAAATTAAACAGTTGAATACCAGTGGACTATTAATTTTCTTAACATCCTGGAATGTGACAAGGAACTATATAGAAATAATACAGTATGTGCAGATAACAGATGGAGTAATCATTTTCTGGTTGTCATGCAAACAGATTTAATGTGAATATCATTGAAATGTTTCTATATTTGTGTGATGTTTTCAATATGATCAGGTTTTCATTCCTCTTTACTCCAGTTTGGAATGAGATAAGTGCAGTTTAATTAGGTTCCCAGGGGATACAGTCTGTTTTCATTTTCAGGATTGTTCTTATTTCACATATATGGTTCTCACCCAGTGGAGATATATGATATTTTGATTTTATTTACGTTGTGAAAGAAATAAAATGGGAGACGTTTAAGAAACTGTGGTATTTATATCCTTGAGATACCTCCTGCCTTTACTGTAGTGTGGGTGTCAAGATTAGTTAAGCTAGCTTTTGCTTTTGTTCACCCATATAGACCCTGAGATGTTTTTAGTCTCGTGCTAAGCTGAATTCGAGATCCATGCGTATGTGGGCGTTGGACTTCGGTCAAACGGACACAATACACACAATCCACCATCGGTATAAAATATCAAGGTACTGTCAGCCTCCCAACTAATTTAGTTAAAATAATTACATGTTGGCAAATTCACCATTTAGTCTTACTTCCATCCACTCAACTCGACAATCCGTCAGTTTGTCTTACCACCCGACAGAGCGCGGTGGGAAAATGGCGTGCTGGCGGATGACATTTGTAGGTGGTGATACCGGGAGGGGGTAAGCATGTATATATGCTTCACAAAGGTTCTCCAAGAGATGACGTGGGACTCTCAAGACAGACCAAAAAGACACTGCAAGGTCTCGTATCAAATCCACCTGGAATGACTGAGACTATCCCGCCAACTATGTAAGGAACACCAAGCAGCAGAGTTCAGTGACACGTGTACGACAGTGCAGTCAGTCAACAAAGTGGGCTGCAACGAATCAGTGAGTCAGTCGAGTGTGACCTAGCATACATATGAGTATGCGAGATTAACTATGACAGACGGTTATTGTTCAGCTTTGTGGAGGAATATTCCGTGAGGTGCAGAAGGCCCTGTATAGGTAGGACAAGAGGACTCGAGAGGCTACAGCGGGGTTTCAAGCTCCAGTGGTCAATCACTGTGCGACTGAGCGGTAAGCCGTGAGCAGTGGTTTTGAATCGGTAACACGACCTCCACGTCCACACAAGATAGCGGCCGTGCGCAACCACCCACACGGATAGCGCGATTCTAATAAAGGTGGTGACCATGGGTTAACGTAACCGAGCTTCACCAAACCTAACCCACACCATGCACCACTCTATTCCCTTTAACGAAAAGGTTATCTACTCGAGATGCCACCGATTAATGTCGCGAACTACTATTTGTAGAGAGTCGTGTGAGGGTTCAAACAAAAGGGCGTAATACCCACATTCCAAAGAACAAGTAATTTCAACCCCAAGCTAAAACCTACCCCCACTCTAGAGGGTAAAATAACGGTTTTTGAGGATGTTATGTGGGTTAGCAGCTCTTTCGCGGAGGTAACGTGATGTTGGAATGCTACTTCGGGGTGTATGGTTAGCAGATGTTCACAGGAGAAGGGTAGGGTGATTAAGCGAGGTATCTTTAATCGGTCGAGCAAAGATGGTGGCGGCTAGGGAGGAGATGGTGAGGGTAGTATTATTATTTACTTATTTGTCAGTGTAGCCGAGCAGGGAGTATCTTTAATCGGTAGAGCAGAGATGGTGGCGGCTAGGGAGGGGCGGTGAGGTAAGCTGAGCGGGCTATCTTTAAATGATCGGCCAAAGGAAGTGGCAGTTACGTTGGTGGTTAGGGAGGGAGGTGGTTAGGGTAGAGAATTTTTAGAAGTCATTTTTTCATGGTTGCTTTAGGCAAATACAGAGATGGTGTACGCATGTCCACCATCTTCTGTCCCCTGGTCTAAATTGAAAAAGATCTGCGATGCGCGATCATTGTATTGAGGAGAAGTGGGATAAAACAAAACAAGCTGACTGAACCAGTTGCAAGGTGTATCATTACAGGAAGCAGGCGTGTGAAACAATGAATTTTGCTGAAACAAGCGGAATCTTGGAGTGTATGACGTCACGCGAAGCAGGTGTTTATAACGTTACATCAACAGATAATTCATGCGATAAACAAGCTGACGTAACCGCATGCAAGGTGTAGCGTTATTTGATGTGATGCAGGTGCACGTGAGTCAGAGAAACGTGAACTGACTCATCAAACCGTGAGAACGTTACATCAACAGATATTTGATACCATACAGGTGTGTTTGCGGTATAAAAAGCCAGGGAGGGAGAAGACATGTCTCACTTTATAATTGAATCACGTGAACGACAGTTAACAGCACGCTATCTCTACAGCTTACTTGTGATCATAGTGGTGCAAGAGGAATTGAAATACATTACTATTTCGGTAAGTGTGTTTTTTATTTTTCAATTATATTTGGTTGTTTAAGAGCACTCTATCAAGTTCCAACGTTCACTGTTTGGTATTAGTGACAGTAGCATTTGATAACCAAAGTTGGAACTACTCGAAATTGACGTTGAAAATAATACCCAGAATTAAGAAGCCTATCTTAAACCATGTCAAAGAATTCTCCATCACTTTAGGTTTTCATAATATCTAGAAAGAGTTTACGGGATAATGAACGCTTCCCCCACCTCGTGACTTTACAAGCAAGTTGAGTATTGTATTTGAGAAATTGTATGATGTCAGAGGGAAAGTTATATATTGTGCGTCAGAGAGAGAGAGAGAGATGGTCCGCTTTTCGCTTTCGTCATGGTTTCAGGATGTATGCATATTACATAGCACTTATTCTATAGGACCCCCGTGATATAAGGTGGAGATTCTTTTAACCTAATGTTCAATGCTATGTAGTAATTTGTCCCTGCACTTCAGAGGAAGATTTACTGGCACGTTAAAGATCCCCTTCTGGGCAAAATTCCGGCACCCCGGCGTCTCTAAAAGCCAGAGTAAGGGACGTAAAACCAATAACATTATTATTAACTTCAGAGGAGATTGCTTTTTGCTCAATGTTTTTACGTCAGGGTTCATTTCGCCTTTTTCCGCAATGTTTTTCCTTTTGTTTCAGCAAAAGTTATTGTTTCACACGCCTGCTTCCTGTAATGATACACCTTGCAACTGGTTGAGTCAGCTTGTTTTGTTTTATTTGACTCTCCTACTTATTCTTGTTAAATTTGAAATGTTCTTTGTTCAAGTTGTTTAAATTTTGCTAACCTACATCTTATATATAAAAGTGAAAGTCTGTATGTATGTGGGTGGGTGGGTTCCGTATACAAATCCACACCGTTCCACCAATCTCAACCAAATTTTGCATACACATAGTTTAGGACCCAGAAGGAACCGCTGGCTACATGAATTCTCGATAGTCTTTCTCATTCTTCTGATTTCGGCCCTTTTGCACTCAAGCGCAGGCTAATCAAATCATAAAATATACTCATGAAGGAATGGCAAGGCAGATAGTTTCCATGGCAACATAGCTCAAGTCGAGACACGACCGTCTGGATGCCAGTTGCGCTCTGCACTACCGGTATAGAAAATGAGGATCTTTACTTGAAATCCCGTTAGTTACTCACCTACTCACACAGCACTGTTAACCGAGTTTAGCATAACAAAGACTTGACACTATCTTCTACTATATATTTGTCAAATACCACTCACTCACTCATTCATTCATCACGAAATCTCAGAAACCACCGAACGGATTGGAATGAAATTTCGTATGCTGCTTCCCCAAGGGTCGCAAATGCCCACTAAGAGAGGATTTTTGTATATTCAGGTTCTAAAGGGGTGTTAAGGGGATAGACCTGCATTTCATTGAATAACAATATCTCCCGATTGGTTTCATTGGGGGATGTGATACTCGGCACATAGACTCATCATTAAAAATAAGAAGACACGAGTCTGAGGGTTTTTCGATGTGGCGTATATTATGAGGTGAAGGGGGTGAAAAGTGGGGATTGAAAGATTCCTAACGGAGCGTGTATCTCTTAAACGACATAGGCGAGGAGTTTGAAACTCAGCGGAAAAAAATCAGCAAAAAAAATAAGTAAATATGTGTTTGACCGTTTTTTCATAAATCCAATTTAACGGGCCCTTGGAGAGGGGTGAAATTCTGGGGGGAAAAACAGGAAAGAAAGTGTCCTAACTGAATGACTCACTTACTCACTCATCAAACTCAGGGCGAAAACAGCTTTAAATAAGTAAATAGGTGTTCGACCGTTTGTTTCATAAATCCAATTTAAAGGGTTCATGGGAAGGGGTGAAATTATCAAAAATAAATGAAAGAAAATGTACTGACTCACTCACTCACTCACCATCGCCAAGCCAAAATTATTGAAGTTAGAAACATGAAATTTTGGGGATATGTTCGTTGTATGTCGAAAACGTCCACTAAGGAAAGAGTTTAGAATATTCAGGTTCTAAATAGGTGTTAAGGAGGTAAACGTGCATTTCATTGAATAACAATATCTCACGAGTGGTTTCATTTGGGGATGTGGTACTTGGCATATATACTAATCAATTAAAATAAGCTGACACTTGTCTAATGGTTTTTCGATGTAGTGTATATTATGAGGTGAAAGGGATGAAAAGTGGGGGATGAAATATTCTTAACCGAGGCGAGGAGTTTGAAACTCGGAGGAAATCAATAAGCTTAAAAATAAATAAATAAATAAAATAAATAGGTGTTCGACAGTTTTTTCATAAATCCAATTTAAGGGGCCTATGGGGAGGGGTGAAATTCTGGAAGAAAAACGTCCACTAAGGAAGGATTTTTGTATGTTTACTCTCATCGACCAACCCAAACTATTAATGTTAGCAGAATGATATTTTGGGGATATGTTTGTTGTGTGTCGAAAACGTCTACTAAGGAGGGATTTTTGGATATTCAGGTTCTAAAGGGGTGTTAACGGGGTTAAACCTGCATTTCATTGAATAACAATATGACACGACTATGACGCGAGCGAAGCGAGGCTAAAAATGAGATGGTGAGTGTCTGTGTATTACTCGATCACGCAAGTACCACTGGTCCGATTTACATGAATTTTACATGGAAGTAGCTGATTTACTTGGTTAACATATAGGTTACTTTTGTTTTCAATACTTTGCACTATTTAAAGATGGCGACCATTTTAGTGACGTCACTACACCCTTTGGTTTAAAACTTTCAAATTTCCATTTCAAATAAAAAGAGAACACAAAGAAATAGCAAACTTTTGATGGCATATACGAGGTTTAAAATTACATTTTCTATCCGAAAGGTATCTCCAACCGTTAGCTAGTAAAACCTAAATTTGTGCTATAAAACGCGGTCAACGCCGAGCGGTGTAGTTGGACAAAATATTCCATCCTTAATCTCCCTCTGCGCAGCACCTCGCCTATCCCCTGTTTTAACTGTCACCTTCACATTTTATTTTATTTATGACGCGTAGCGAAGCACGGGTACTTCAGCTAGTTTACCATAAATTCTACTTGTGTTGTTTTAGTTCGTTTTCCTTCAGGGCTTAGGTTAATTCACATCACAACCAATTTCAACTATTGTGTGTATAATAGATCCTGGTTTAGCCCCATGGCAATTACACCACCTTTTCTATTCTCAAGAACCTCATTACTCAAACCTCCCTGTGAGCAGGTACTAATCTATAGTTAAATCATATTGATAATTTAGATCATTCTTGTGCGTCATTCCTTTAAATTTCCCTTTGTTACAACATCAATACATACAAGGATATGTGTAAAACAGTCAGAGGTTGGGAATGATATCAGCAGTGCCGATAATTTCAGAGAAACATTACAGTAGTTTAAAAGAAATTCACAATAATCATAGAATCCTAGTTAAATTTATTTTCAGCAGCCGTAGAGAAATTAAGGAATGTGAGTTATTTTAGCATAGAACCAGTTCTCAAGTGAACATTGGATATGAGACTGAACCCTTCAACTAGAAGAGAAGAGGCAATAGTAGTGGAGTAGTGGTGCTTCCAACTCACTCCAGAACCCTCCTTGCCCCACTACTAAGCCTCAGCCATGTTAAATATCTCTCGAACGCGTGGTCCGATTTTGACAAATGAGGTATCGTTGGACTCGGGCTGACGTCCTCTTTGCTATGAACCACTCGTTATATTTTTCAAAATTTTTTTGAAAATTTTTGTTTTCGAAACTAGGTGATAGTTTGAAAACTAAACATGATAGAACGTTGTGCCATGGCTCAAACGAATGGTCTTTATGCCCTTTATTTTCTATAATGAAACTTTTTTACTTTCATGTTTTTTTTGAAAACACTCGAATTTTGAAAATTCTATATTTTGGAAACTAGGAACTCTACAAAAACGTTTATTTGACATAAATGAAAGGTCCCTATGCCCTCTACCCCCAAAATAAATTTCAAGTCGCTAGAGCAAAAATTTGTGTTTTGTAAGTAGTGGGATGGGGACAGAGCTGCTTACTAACTTATTGAGCCCTCCTCGTATTTGCCCCGAAGCTGATATCTCGCTAACCAATGGTCGGATTTGAACATACAGGGTGTCCTAGCACTCGTAGTGATGCCCCCTACTTTCCTATAGGCTCTTAATTTAATGAAAAGACCAAAACTAAAAGGTCATGTGCTTTTAATATCTCGCGAACCAATCATGCTAGAGGCATGTTCGACAGGTCCAAGGACTCGGGGTGACGTCCTCTCTGCTATGGACCACTCGTTATAATTTTTAATAAAATTGGAAACTCGATTTTGGGGTAAACACGTGTTTTTGTGATTTTGCCGATATCTCACGAAGCAATAACGCTAGAGGCATGTACGATGGGTCCAAGGATTCGGGCAGACGTCTTCTTTGCTATAGACCACTCGTTGTAATTTTTTTAAATTTTGGAAACGCGATTTTGGGGTAAACACGTGTTTTTTGTGATTTTTGCCGATATTTCACGAACCAATAACGCTAGAGATGTGTACGAGGTGTCCTAGGACTCGGGCTAACGCCCCCTTTCAAATGTGGTAGATATTTTTTTTTCCACAAAATAATTCACAAAGGGCCTAACGCCATACATGTTGAGAAAAAAATTCTTTACCGTTACCTGTTTATAATGTTTATGAAGCGTGGTGGTTGAGAGAGACGATACGGCTGGGTGTGTGTGTTTCAACGAACCTGTCGCTGACCACGGTGGCTATGTTCAATAGATCAATTGATATTTCGACGGGTCGGTTTATGACAGAGCGAGGGTACGTTTTCTGATATTTTACCTTTAACGTGTAAACGGTGATGAGAACTTGGTTCTATGTTGATCGAAGCGAGTACAGAAAACACACTTGCATACGAGCAGGAGGTGAATGTCATTTGAGCTTATTGGAAGGCACTGATCTGACTTGACAACAGGTGCAATGGAAAAAATGACCAAGACGCTTGAAGGTGAAATAATCTGACCATTGTGCTGGCAGGGAAGAGCGAAAGGCGTGCACACATGTGTGAAACCACAGGCACGCTAAACCAGTGACATCCTGTCTTGCTTCGTACGTGACAAAATGCAAGTTCATGTGAAATTTGATCTACCGCAGGTGTTCGCCTGGGACGTTATCTGTCCACGTGCGCGATAAATGATAACAAGTCACATCCTGTTTTCGTTCGTACGTGACAAAATGCAAGTTGACGTGAAATTTGATCCGGCACAGGTGTTCGCCTGGGACGTTAGCTGTCCACGTGCACGATAAGAGAATGTTCAAAGCGTGGGAAAAAAAAGATTATACATGCAACGTAGCATATATAAAGACATGTCGTTATCATTTCCACTCTCACTTGGGTGGACTACCTTTGAACACACTGCGTTGCATGAAACCCCTGGTCTTGTTTAACAGTTTTGGTGTTGGTGGAAAATACTTAACCTTGTTGTGGGGTAGGTATTTATTTATATATATGTATTGATTTTTATATAAATACATGCAATTATTTATTGATTAGGTAATTAATGATTTTATTTATTTATTTGTTTGCAGATAACCGGCATACCTTACATGTCTGAGGGAGAAGAAACCATTGCACTTTTCAGCCCACTAGAAGGGAAGAGCAACAAGTCACTGCAAGGAAAGGTGAGATGATTTTTTTAAACTAACTTGTTTCATTTTTTTGTTTTATGTTTTATTTTATGAAATGTATGTATTAACTTGAATTTAGGTATTTATAGAGGTTTATTTTATTTATTTTTAGAAACTTTGAAAGAATAGCCTTACCGCCGTAGCAGTCGCTGAAAAAAACCAGAAACGCACTAAAGCGAAACCAATGCCAAAGAGTGAACTGTTTAAAACTCAGGTAAGTCCAACTTAAATATGCTATTCCATTTTACCACTACTGAAAACTCGTAGACAAAAAAAATTCATTACCTGTACATGACTGGGACAATGATTGCTTTCTTGATTAATGGCTATGTTGTTGTTGTTGTTGACTGGGAAAAGTACAAGGCCATGTTGGATTTTCTAAAAATAAAAATAATAAATTTAATTTATGGGTGGTTCCCTATGGACTCAACGAATATCCACAGGTTTGAACATGATATTGTGAACAAAATGACATGACATTCATTTTTGTTTATATATTGGTTAAAGGGAGGGTGGGGGAATGTAAATGACTGTAGCTTTATAAAAAAGAAAATAAGTACATGGGTTACTGTTAGTGCCAACATACAGTTTATTTTTAATGGTGTTTTGATATATTAATGCCAATTAACGTTAACGTTTTATTTACAAGTATTGATTGATTGATTGATTGATTGAGTGATGGGTTATTTTGTTTGCTTTTAGGTGTCGTCATGTGCCATTAACGTAATGAACAGACAGTGAACAAGCATGCATTATGCTTTAAAGTACTCTGTGCAATGTTAATAACTTACAATAAGAAAAAGTTTTATTATAACACATGGCGTTAGTACTAAATACAACAAGTGAGCAAGTTGGTTTACCACGTGGGTTAAATTTAAAATCAGAACATGATCGATGGTTAACATTTGAATCCTGGCCTGTAGGCTTTTTGTCGACGCATGAACTTGCAAAAGCCGGTTTTTTTTACTTGAACCGAGAAGATGTGGTGCGCTGTGTGTTTTGTCGTATTGAACTTTCACACTGGGAAGAAGGGGATGATCCCTTTAGAGACCATTTGCGATGGTCTCCTCACTGTCCTTACATGCTTGGAAAGCAAGTGGGTAACCTACCCGTGCATTCATTTTACCGAACCACAAGGCCTTTGGCCGCTACTTACGTTGCTGAATCACAAATAAATAATAATAATGATGTATTACCAGCCAACGGTAGTGTCGATATATGTGGTCCATATGCCATAGACAGTGTTGAATTGGCGTGTGCTTTTGAAAAATTGGGAGTTTGCAAGAATAAAGCACTAGCACACCCAGAGTACAGCTCTGTTGAAAAACGTTTTGAATCTTATAAAAATGTTTGGCCATTAATATTAAAACACATTACCAAACAGCTAAGTGAAGCTGGATTTTTTTTATACTGGTGAAGGGGATAAAACAATATGTTTTTATTGTGGATTTGCTTTAAAGGATTGGCAAATGACTGATGACCCTTTTGTGCAACACGATCGTTGGTTACCAAACTGTAAATACATGGTGTTGCTTAAAGGTCAGGAATTTGTGAACACTATTCGTAAAGAAAAAGTGATTGCAGCACAAGACATAAAAGTGCCTTTAGAGTTAGAGCACGCGGAGCAAATACATTAGGCTGAAAGAAAAGACTTGTGTTACGAACAGATACAAAAGTGTGACCAACAATTATGTAAAATTTGTTATCAAGATGAACTAGGTGTTGTATTTTTACCCTGTGGACACATGATAGCCTGTGTCAAGTGTGCATTAGAACTTAACACTTGTGCTATATGCAGAAAAGTAGTATCTGCTACAGTTAGGGCATTTCTTGCATAACTAGTATAATTTATTCGCCATGCATAGTGCAAAATCCCTAATTGCACAATATTATTAAAGCTGTTTTAGAGTGTAATAGATATGCTTTTGTTTTGTTTATAGACTACTACAATGAATGTTTTGAATGCTGTGGGACAATCATGTGGCTTAGAGACAAAGAAGCTCAGCGAATTGCCAACGCATATTCCATTCCGCATTATCAAGATTCGGAAATTGAAAACAGCATATGGTGATCGTGTACTTTGTGTATGTGAAAACTTTGAGACATTTCTGCCTATACGGTTTAATGATATGTCGGAGAGTGTTTTTGATGAAGTCAATAATGCTGTGCAACCTGTACACTTAATTTATGAAGGCTTTAAAAACAATAGGTGCATGGTTCGTTTTAATTAAATAAATAAATAATGTGAAATAATAATGGAAAATATAAGTAATGACAATATACTGAAAAAGAAAGAAAATATGTGTATAGAATAGTAATGTTTTAGTGTTTAGTGTTGTCTTTAAAAATATTATGATGAAACCAAAAAAAAATGTATATAAAGTTTGTAAATAAATGCAAAATGATGTTACAATGCTGTTTTATTTTATACAAAGTTAATATATTTAACATTGCAGAGTATACATGATTATGACAATAAATGCACACTGAATACAAGTCTTTCTCACTTTACAATAGTCTGTTATAGTTTTAAACACAAGGCTTGTTGTAGATCATTTTCTAGCAATGTCCATTCAATGTTGTTTTCGAAAAGTGGGGAAGCCGCAATGGTTGTATTGACATAAAAACCTTATGGTTATTACTATTTAGTCACTTTGATCCCCTTGCAGATCAAGAGCAGATGACCTAGTTGTTCCACTCTTTAAAACGACAACAACAACACTACCTCTTGCATAGTTTGTGATGTTGATGGCTCTTGCGACGTGGAAGATGGATTAAAAATAACTTTGAGAACAGGGGTTAAACGTTGATCATTAAACAATGCACCACTATTTTGAGTAGCAATATGGTTTTCTTGATTTTTTGTCGACGGCAACTGTGTTTCATGCGGTACACTACATTGATGATCACTGACACTTAAAACCTCACTATTTTTACTTTTTAGGTCACCACGACAATGTTTGGAACATTGCTTTGAACAACGCCAAATAACAGTTCCATTTTTATTGGTTCGTTTCACAATATATGAATATCCTTTATAGTATGCGTAAGGCTTACCATACCTAGTCACTGATACTTCCATATCAACTGTCAAGCATAGACTAAGCTCTAGTAAAGTCAACTTGGTAATAAGAATACTAGTTTAATGTGAGAGCAAATATGGATCCAAAGAGTTCAGGTAAAAGTGAAAGCAAATAAGCAAATATTAGAAACAAGAGTTGGGGTAAAAGTGGTTGCAAAGTGGTAGACCCATTACACAATAATTTCAGCACGACGAAGCTCTTGTTCAATTTCTTTGATTTCCCAATCGTGACCGATATGCCCAGTTTGTCGTAAAGCATGCAATTGTCGAAGCCGTTGAATTAGCTTACTGGGTTTGTTCCAGTATACAAATTTAACAAATGGATTTTTAGGTGTAAACAAAGCATCACCATTATCATGATCATTATCATCATCGTCATCATCATTATCATCATCATGATCACCATTATCATCATGACCATCATCACTGTTACTATATACTCCTTTTTGATCCTCTTGCAATACCACTTTATTTATAGTCTGAGTTGATTTTGATAGTGTTGAAGGTTTCTTGGACGTTGACAACTGTCCTAACATGACGTTTTGAGGACATGATAAGTCCTTTTGAACAAACACTGCACTATCTTTAGCCGCAATATCGTTTTCTTGAACTTGCTTTTTAGCATTTTGATAATTGTTTGTAAACAGTAAGCGTGGTTCGTTTCGAGCACTACATTGATGAACACTCACACTTAAAACCTTTCCATTTTTACTTTTCAGATTGCCTCGACATTTTGTTGACCTCTCTTTTGAGCATCGCCAGAACATTATTCCATTCACATTCTGGCGATTATAGTTATAGGAGTAGCCTTGATAGAGTGCACGTAGCCTACCTTTGTTGGTTGTAATAAGTTCCATAGTAGTAACTGACCTGTCAGTACGATGTTCACACTACAAAGGTTACAACTGTTTTGCTGATGGAGTGACCTACCATAAGCTTATATATTGGCTTATGTGTTGGCTTTTTGTGTTGGCTTTTCGTGTTGGCTTTTCGTGTTGGCTTTTGTGTTGGCTTATGTGTTGGCTTTTTGTGTTGGCTTTTTGTGTTGGCTTTTCATGTTGGCTTTTCGTGTTGGCTTTTTGTGTTGGCTTTTCGTGTTGGCTTTCGTGTTGGCTTATGTGTTGGCTTTTTGTGTTGGCTTTTTGTGTTGGCTTTTCGTGTTGGCTTTTCGTATTGGCTTTTCGTGTTGGCTTTTCGTGTTGGCATTTCGTGTTGGCTTTTGTGTTGGCTTTTCGTGTTGGCTTTTTGTGTTGGCTTTTCGTGTTGGCATTTCGTGTTGGCTTTTCGTGTTGGCTTTTTTTTGTATTGGCCTTTCGTGTTGGCTTTTTGTATTGGCTTTTCGTGTTGGCTTTTTGTGTTGGCTTTAGTATTGGCTTTTGTATTGGCTTATTTGACAAGTTATTTGTGTCAATGTATTTAGTGGATTTTTTTCTTGGTGTTGGAAAGTAGTTGAAAGAGAGGGAATATTTAAAGACTTAACCTCAGCTCACTAACCTAATCTAACCTAACCTAACCTTGCCTAACCTAACCTAACCTTTCAACTCTCAGATGTTAATTAAATTCTGTGCATAGTCGAGTTGGAACCCAAGACCTCAGGGGTAAAAAAAAACAATTATTTTTGACGACTTATTTTGGTAACTTGTTTTAATGGCTAACCTAACTTTACCTAACCTAACATAACCTAACCTCAGCTCACTTTGGATATTACTAGTAAGTGTTCATATCCTCTGCTAGGTAGCATGCTAGTAGTACAGGTAGTGCTCATATTTACCGCTAGGTAGCGGAAACATACTTTGCATGTTGCATGTGACACTTGTGAAGTTTAACCACATGCAAGACGTGCTTGTATAAGTTCTCTATTTAAACTCAATAGACAATTAACCACTAAATGTTCAGAACTAACATGTATAGCCATGTTTAGGGTATATAGGAGACCCTTAGCAAGAAAGGCTGTCTAACCCACGAGTGTACAGCCTTGTCATACGCAGTAAGCACCTGTTGGCAGAAAACAACAACAACAACAACAATTTGAGAAAGCCAACAACATATCCATTAAAGTATTTAAAGGAAACAGTTTTTTGTTGGCTTTCTCAAATTGTTGTTGTTGTTGTTGTTTTCTGCCAACAGGTGCTTACTGCGTATGACAAGGCTGTACACTCGTGGGTTAGACAGCCTTTCTTGCTAAGGGTCTCCTATATACCCTAAACATGGCTATACATGTTAGTTCTGAACATTTAGTGGTTAATTGTATATTGAGTTTAAATAGAGAACTTATACAAGCACGTCTTGCATGTGGTTAAACTTCACAAGTGTCACATGCAACATGCAAAGTATGTTTCCGCTACCTAGCGGTAAATATGAGCACTACCTGTACTACTAGCATGCTACCTAGCAGAGGATATGAACACTTACTAGTAATATCCAAAGTGAGCAGTGGTTAGGTTAGGTTAGGTTAGGTAAAGTTAGGTTAGCCATTAAAACAAGTTACCAAAATAAGTCGTCAAAAATAATTGGTTTTTTTTACCCCTGAGGTCTTGGGTTCCAACTCGACTATGCACAGAATTTAATTAACATCTGAGAGTTGAAATGTTAGGTTAGGTTAGGCAAAGTTAGGTTAGGTTAGGTTAGGTTAGTGAGCTGAGGTTAAGTCTTTAAATATTCCCTCTCTTTCAACTACTTTCCAACACCAAGAAAAAAATCCACTAAATACATTGACACAAATAACTTGTCAAATAAGCCAATACAAAAGCCAATACTAAAGCCAACACAAAAAGCCAACACGAAAAGCCAATACAAAAAGCCAACACGAAAGGCCAACACGAAAAGCCAACACAAAAGCCAACACGAAATGCCAACACGAAAAGCCAACACAAAAAGCCAACACGAAAAGCCAATACGAAAAGCCAACACGAAAAGCCAACACAAAAAGCCAACACATAAGCCAACACAAAAGCCAACACGAAAAGCCAACACAAAAAGCCAACACGAAAAGCCAACACAAAAAGCCAACACAAAAAGCCAACACATAAGCCAACACAAAAGCCAACACGAAAAGCCAACACGAAAAGCCAACACAAAAAGCCAACACATAAGCCAATATATAAGCTTATGGTAGGTCACTCCATCAGCAAAACAGTTGTAACCTTTGTAGTGTGAACATCGTACTGACAGGTCAGTTACTACTATGGAACTTATTACAACCAACAAAGGTAGGCTACGTGCACTCTATCAAGGCTACTCCTATAACTATAATCGCCAGAATGTGAATGGAATAATATTCTGGCGATGCTCAAAAGAGAGGTCAACAAAATGTCGAGGCAATCTGAAAAGTAAAAATGGTAAGGTTTTAAGTGTGAGTGTTCATCAATGTAGTGCTCGAAACGAACCACGCTTACTGTTTACAAACAATTATCAAAATGCTAAAAAGCAAGTTCAAGAAAACGATATTGCGGCTAAAGATAGTGCAGTGTTTGTTCAAAAGGACTTATCATGTCCTCAAAACGTCATGTTAGGACAGTTGTCAACGTCCAAGAAACCTTCAACACTATCAAAATCAACTCAGACTATAAATAAAGTGGTATTGCAAGAGGATCAAAAAGGAGTATATAGTAACAGTGATGATGGTCATGATGATAATGGTGATCATGATGATGATAATGATGATGACGATGATGATAATGATCATGATAATGGTAATGCTTTGTTTACACCTAAAAATCCATTTGTTAAATTTGTATACTGGAACAAACCCAGTAAGCTAATTCAACGGCTTCGACAATTGCATGCTTTACGACAAACTGGGCATATCGGTCACGATTGGGAAATCAAAGAAATTGAACAAGAGCTTCGTCGTGCTGAAATTATTGTGTAATGGGTCTACCACTTTGCAACCACTTTTACCCCAACTCTTGTTTCTAATATTTGCTTATTTGCTTTCACTTTTACCTGAACTCTTTGGATCCATATTTGCTCTCACATTAAACTAGTATTCTTATTACCAAGTTGACTTTACTAGAGCTTAGTCTATGCTTGACAGTTGATATGGAAGTATCAGTGACTAGGTATGGTAAGCCTTACGCATACTATAAAGGATATTCATATATTGTGAAACGAACCAATAAAAATGGAACTGTTATTTGGCGTTGTTCAAAGCAATGTTCCAAACATTGTCGTGGTGACCTAAAAAGTAAAAATAGTGAGGTTTTAAGTGTCAGTGATCATCAATGTAGTGTACCGCATGAAACACAGTTGCCGTCGACAAAAAATCAAGAAAACCATATTGCTACTCAAAATAGTGCATTGTTTAATGATCAACGTTTAACCCCTGTTCTCAAAGTTATTTTTAATCCATCTTCCACGTCGCAAGAGCCATCAACATCACAAACTATGCAAGAGGTAGTGTTGTTGTTGTCGTTTTAAAGAGTGGAACAACTAGGTCATCTGCTCTTGATCTGCAAGGGGATCAAAGTGACTAAATAGTAACAACCATAAGGTTTTTATGTCAATACAACCATTGCGGCTTCCCCACTTTTCGAAAACAACATTGAATGGACATTGCTAGAAAATGATCTACAACAAGCCTTGTGTTTAAAACTATAACAGACTATTGTAAAGTGAGAAAGGCTTGTATTCAGTGTGCATTTATTGTCATAATCATGTCTACTCTGCAATGTTAAATATATTAACTTTGTATAAAATAAAACAGCATTGTAACATCATTTTGCATTTATTTACAAACTTTATATACATTTTTTTTTTGGTTTCATCATAATATTTTTAAAGACAACACTAAACACTAAAACATTACTATTCTATACACATATTTTCTTTCTTTTTCAGTATATTGTCATTACTTATATTTTCCATTATTATTTCACATTATTTATTTATTTAATTAAAACGAACCATGCACCTATTGTTTTTAAAGCCTTCATAAATTAAGTGTACAGGTTGCACAGCATTATTGACTTCATCAAAAACACTCTCCGACATATCATTAAACCGTATAGGCAGAAATGTCTCAAAGTTTTCACATACACAAAGTACACGATCACCATATGCTGTTTTCAATTTCCGAATCTTGATAATGCGGAATGGAATATGCGTTTTCAATTCGCTGAGCTTCTTTGTCTCTAAGCCACATGATTGTCCCACAGCATTCAAAACATTCATTGTAGTAGCCTATAAACAAAACAAAAGCATATCTATTACACTCTAAAACAGCTTTAATAATATTGTGCAATTAGGGATTTTGCACTATGCATGGCGAATAAATTATACTAGTTATGCAAGAAATGCCCTAACTGTTGCAGATACTACTTTTCTGCATATAGCACAAGTGTTAAGTTCTAATGCACACTTGACACAGGCTATCATGTGTCCACAGGGTAAAAATACAACACCTAGTTCATCTTGATAACAAATTTTACATAATTGTTGGTCACACTTTTGTATCTGTTCGTAACACAAGTCTTTTCTTTCAGCCTTATGTATTTGCTCCGCGTGCTCTAACTCTAAAGGCACTTTTATGTCTTGTGCTGCAATCACTTTTTCTTTACGAATAGTGTTCACAAATTCCTGACCTTTAAGCAACACCATGTATTTACAGTTTGGTAACCAACGAGCGTGTTGCACAAAAGGGTCATCAGTCATTTGCCAATCCTTTAAAGCAAATCCACAATAAAAACATATTGTTTTATCCCCTTCACCAGTATAAAAAAAATCCAGCTTCACTTAGCTGTTTGGTAATGTGTTTTAATATTAATGGCCAAACATTTTTATAAGATTCAAAACGTTTTTCAACAGAGCTGTACTCTGGGTGTGCTAGTGCTTTAGTCTTGCAAACTCCCAATTTTTCAAAAGCACACGCCAATTCAACACTGTCTATGGCATATGGACCACATATATCGACACTACCGTTGGCTGGTAATACATCATTATTATTATTTATTTGTGATTCAGCAACGTAAGTAGCGGCCAAAGGCCTTGTGGTTCGGTAAAATGAATGCACGGGTAGGTTACCCACTTGCTTTCCAAGCATGTAAGGACAGTGAGGAGACCATCGCAAATGGTCTCTAAAGGGATCATCCCCTTCTTCCCAGTGTGAAAGTTCAATACGACAAAACACACAGCGCACCACATCTTCTCGGTTCAAGTAAAAAAAACCGGCTTTTGCAAGTTCATGCGTCGACAAAAAGCCTACAGGCCAGGATTCAAATGTTAACCATCGATCATGTTCTGATTTTAAATTTTACCCACGTGGTAAACCAACTTGCTCACGTGTTGTATTTAGTACTAACGCCATGTGTTATAATAAAACTTTTTCTTATTGTAAGTTATTAACATTGCACAGAGTACTTTAAAGCATAATGCATGCTTGTTCACTGTCTGTTCATTACGTTAATGGCACATGACGACACCTAAAAGCAAACAAAATAACCCATCACTCAATCAATCAATCAATCAATCAATACTTGTAAATAAAACGTTAACGTTAATTGGCATTAATATATCAAAACACCATTAAAAATAAACTGTATGTTGGCACTAACAGTAACCCATGTACTTATTTTCTTTTTTATAAAGCTACAGTCATTTACATTCCCCCACCCTCCCTTTAACCAATATATAAACAAAAATGAATGTCATGTCATTTTGTTCACATTATCATGTTCAAACCTGTGGATATTCGTTGAGTCCATAGGGAACCACCCATAAATTAAATTTATTATTTTTATTTTTAGAAAATCCAACATGGCCTTGTACTTTTCCCAGTCAACAACAACAACATAGCCATTAATCAAGAAAGCAATCATTGTCCCAGTCATGTACAGGTAATGAATTTTTTTTGTCTACGAGTTTTCAGTAGTGGTAAAATGGAATAGCATATTTAAGTTGGACTTACCTGAGTTTTAAACAGTTCACTCTTTGGCAGTGGTTTCGCTTTAGTGCGTTTCTGGTTTTTTTCAGCGACTGCTACGGCGGTAAGGCTATTCTTTCCAAGTTTCTAAAAATAAATAAAATAAACCGCTATAAATACCTAAATTCAAGTTAATACATACATTTCATAAAATAAAACATAAAACAAAAAAATGAAACAAGTTAGTTTAAAAAAATCATCTCACCTTTCCTTGCAGTGACTTGTTGCTCTTCCCTTCTAGTGGGCTGAAAAGTGCAATGGTTTCTTCTCCCTCAGACATGTAAGGTATGCCGGTTATCTGCAAACAAATAAATAAAATCATTAATTACCTAATCAATAAATAATTGCATGTATTTATATAAAAATCAATACATATATATAAATAAATACCTACCCCACAACAAGGTTAAGTATTTTCCACCAACACCAAAACTGTTAAACAAGACCAGGGGTTTCATGCAACGCAGTGTGTTCAAAGGTAGTCCACCCAAGTGAGAGTGGAAATGATAACGACATGTCTTTATATATGCTACGTTGCATGTATAATCTTTTTTTTTCCCACGCTTTGAACATTCTCATATCGTGCAGGTGGACAGCTAACGTCCAAGGTGAACACCTGTGGCAGATCAAATTTCACGTCAACTTGCATTTTGTCACGTACGAACGAAAACAGGATGTGACTTGTTAACAGTTATCGCGCACGTGGACAGCTAACGTCCCAGGCGAACACCTGCGGTAGATCAAATTTCACATGAACTTGCATTTTGTCACGTACTGCCCCCGTAATTGAATTATGTAGAGACCACGGTGGCTATATTTGAAATTATAAGCAGAGTTATGGTTGTCATAGTTATGACGTGGGTAGTCATGACGTAAGCACGGATGACGCAAATATTATGCCAGCAAGCTACTTGAGCTGAGATTCTCAGTGACGTCAGCATTTAGTCGAGAATGTTCCAAGATTTACGACGCAGTCGCAGGAAACGAGGAATTCTGCTGAGGAAGAAACTATGCTATTGGAGGAGAGGCATGAACCAATGAACGATAGTTTAAAGGAAGACGGAGATTGCTGAAACTATGGTATTTTTATTACTTTTGGAATGCAGAATTGTGGAAATCCATTTGCAGTAATAGCATTGATTTGGAATTTTGGTGAAATTTATTTTCAGTTTTTGAATTTTGAAAATCCGTCATGTATTAACGAAATTGGAACTTTTAGCGATGACGCAGTATCACGCTTTGGAAGGGATGGAAACGCCCCTCGTGAAATTAATAAAAGGGCTTGCGCAGAAGAGAGGAGCCTCTTTCATTCTCCGATCATTCTCAGATCTCATTCTCAGATCATCGAAGTATAATTGTGAAAGTTCTTTTCTTATACAGTCATTTTAGTGAGACGTCGAAGTGAACAGTAGTGAAAAGAGTCGTCTTTATAACGCGTGGTGAAGCCACTATATTAACGAGATCCATGTCAAACTAGGTGAAGTTAAAACGGACCTTAGAACGCTTCTACAAGTTTAGCTTCGAATAGTTAGCGGTCACCGATAAGCTAATTCAATTGTGCAGTGCTACATAAAGTAATAGAGAAAAGCTGAACAATTTCGACCGATTAGTTTGAAGGATATTAGCAGTTTTATACGACTGACAAAAGTGATTATCTCGCCACAAGAGAAGCACTATTGTATAGCCAGAATTAACGCAACGGCTAACGCTGCGAGTGGAATAGAAAGACTTCAGATTGCTTTGTTACACAACGCTACAGTATAATGGAGCAATTTAATACGGCAGTTTGTTCTTCTAATACTACAACCGAAGAGCAGATGGAAGGCTAAAGGACTTAATGCAATTGGGACATATTTCAACGGAGTAAGATAGCAATATGGAACTTCGCTAATTGCTATTCCACACAAGCGAACATGCGGTGAATACCATCTACACCCATGTTTCGTGATTAAAGGCTGAATACCATCGAACAGCCATAGAAACGATTTCATACTCTTTGAATATGAATATTTCTTCGGAAATTTCTACGAAAACTTCATGGCGATTGTCTACTGGAACTTCAGGGAATTTTTCAAGAGAGGTCAGGGTGGTCCCGACTCACAAAGAAGATTATTGCCGGAAGGATGTCTATTCGTCTTCGAGGAGCAGAGCGATTCACGGAGAAGGAAGCAGTTCGATTCTCCGAGGGTGCTATTTCCTATTTCGAGGATGGAGCTCAGCTTTAACTTGGTGAAATGGATCCATCAGCAGTCTTCTTTGGGGAATTTTCCTCTGGAACGTCAATCGGCAGATAAGGTAGTCGTGAACGTTTATTGTATTTGAGTTTATTAATGATGTTTGAGCAACCATTTTTCCCATATTTTTATCCTCATGTTTTTTGCCCTATTTTCTTGTTTGAGATTCTTATTCTCAGTACACCTTGTTGAGTTATGCCTTTTTCGACGATTTATTAAGACATTGTTATGTCATGGGCATAGTTAAATGATTTTGAATCAGTTGAGACTGATATTTAGATTTTTCAGTAATTAATATTTTTGTAGTCACGATTTGACTGTAAGTTAATGATTTTTATGGCAGATTTAAATTCAGACAGCGTGTCACTTTATTAAAGTAATTCTACCCCAGTTTAATTACTTTGACCAATTTTCTGTCATCATCAGGAAGGAGGAACATTTAAATGATTTTAGAGCGTTAAAATCCAATACGTTGTCGACGATCTTGAAAAAACTAGTCGTTATTTGAATTGATTGCAACACAGACATTTATCGTCAGTTATGAATGATCATTGCATCATAGACACTTTTGTGTGAAAGATTAACTTTAATAATGAATTATTGAATGCATTAAAGTCAAGAACTTTTGTTAGGAGTTTTTCTCAATTAGAGATTTATAGAACGATGTTTGCATTCCCCAGTCTAATTGGATTCTATTCGACTACTTTGCATTTTAGTCGCACTTTATTTGATGATAGTATTTTCATACTACAATTTCTTTTAAGATGTTAATCTTAAATTTTGATAGACCAGACAGGCGTATATAAGCGTATTCACTATTAAATTTGTTTGTGATTGGCAAGTTTTGACTTCATTTCGGTTCATGAATGAAATCCACGAAGGTTAAATAAAAAACAGTTTTGAAACAATTAATGATTATTAGAATTTTTAAGTGGAACTATGAATGTATAATCGCTAGTGCAGCGCGTCTTGAAAGTCGCTGAGATATAATGCCCTTGAATATGAAGGAAGTTCCCACAGGAATTAATGTTAAAGAATTATTTGTGGAAGTTTTGTAAGTTATGTGGAAGTTTTTAATGCCATATAGATTAATATATGATGATTTTGGGCCTAATTTTAATGCAGTTTGTGCATTAACTTGTTAGCGAAGGATTTTCCGCTGGAGTAAGATTGTCATAGTTCGTTGAAAATTAATCAAGTGAATTACTGTTATAATTAACACGAGTTTTGAAAGAATTTGAGATAAGATTTTGAATGAAGATTACCGTCACAAATCATTATTAAAACCTTTATTAAACCTGATTGTGACATTAATATGTATAACTAACCTTCATTGGTCGATTATATTAAACACGATTATGAAAATTACCAACCGGATGAACATGTGGTTAATGTATTTCTTAAATTAATAATTTAAACAATTTAAATGTTAATATTGTAAATAATTGCTGTAAATATTTTTGAAAATAATGTGGAACGAGAGTGATGTTAAAGGCGTGCTTATAATATTTTTATTGTCTTTGACAAATATTATAAACAATTTCTAATTGTTATAAATAATTTATGTGATTTTGTTATAAACATTTAAGAGCTAATTAAACATTTGGATTGAACTTAACAAGTTTAAGGAATTAACATAATGATCCAATAGGATGTGAGTAAAGTACTTGAAAGATTTGCGTAAATAATGTGAGTTGTCTTGTAGACATTTAAAAGCTTGAGAGAGCAAGCTGTATTCTTACGTAACGTAGCATGTGGGAGTCCATTTGACCAGTATGCAACAGATTGGAGGGTAGCTCGCAGCTGGGCCAACATCTGGTTAGCAGCGTGTGAGGTCGTACACACTCTGGCCTTGCGACTATAAATACCATTGTGATGATTATTAAAAGGAAACCAAATGCTCTATATATATGTACACCCTGACGTCCTTTTCCAATCCAATTATGTTATGAATATTACGTTATTTGGAGCTCGTGGGAGCTAATATGTTTTATATCATGTTGTATGATAAATTTGCAAGTCCTACAGGAGGACGTAGTCAGATTGACTTGGGCTACTGATAGCCACATTTTGTTGTGTTATTAAAAATCATACCCTTTATTTGAAATAAAGCTTTTGTACAGTTCAAAGTTCTCGTCTTCGTTCTGGTTCATTTTTAAATGTCATGGTGGAGGTTATTGTGTGAACAGACTTTAGTGATCATGTTGTCAACTCAATCCCCGAGATAATTAAGAGGTAAGTAACGGTAAGTATGAACCCCCGTCTATTTTGGTGTGTTCCACAATGATTTCCTGTGAACTTCTGTGCTCTTATCTCGATAGTATCTGTCAGTGCCATTTTCATTGATGTAGCTGAGCCGGTGCGATTGATTGTTGGCAATCCGATTGAGGGGGCGGATATCTGACAGCCTACTATCCAGGTAAACGGGGACAGAAAGATTGGCGCACCTAACACGTGGGGCCTGTTCGACAAAACTGGATCACCAGGTTGAACGCCAGAAAGAGTGGCAAACCTAAAACGTAGGGTTCGATTAGACTCAAATAAAGAGGTTGATTCTTTGTTAGATGTCTAGGCCAATTGTAGTATTTAAGAGTGTGATTATATAGGAATTAAATGTTGTATTGTAATAGGAAAATTACACTCAGAAAAGATCAGATCTTATACAACTTGAGAAAGGTTAAATAGGCTGGAAACTTAGGAAAATCGCCTATGATCTGGAATCTTATTTTATTTGACCGGCTTTTGACATTTTAGTCATATTAAAGATAAAATTAAATTATAAGGATTGTAAATGTAAATTATTGGTGTTAGGATATTTTAAAATGAGCCAGAGAAATTTGAACATGTGCTTGAGTTTGTTTCAACATGAAGTATCTTCGAAAGTTAATTATAAGGTAGTTATAAGTTAGATTTAAGACAGAAAATTGATCAAAATTATATATGGTGAAAAGTGTTGCTCAAATGTTGTTATTTTGCTCTGTTGATGTATGTCCCTACAGCAGTCGATTTTTGAATAATATTGTAATGGCAGATGAAAGTTTGAGGATAATGTTAGAGGAGATGTCTGCTAACTTGAAAGCTAGCATGAACAATAGTATGAAGCAGATGCTGAATGAAAGCATGAAGGAGAATAATAGTCGAATGGAGGAGAATGCTAGTAATTTGAAAGCTAGCATGGATGAAAGTTTGAAAGGTATCCAAACTAGTGCTGCTAATTTAGAGGATAATATGTCGCGTTTACAGATTAATACCCTAGGAATTGAGAATACTGTAAGTGACATCCGCACAAATGTGTCTGATGTTAAAAATGATGTGTCTAAGGTACAGAAAGACCTTACAATGTTAAATCTAGATGTAGCTAATGTCCGAGGGGATATTTCTTGTGCTAGAGCCGAAGTTGTTGTTGTCAAAAATGATGTTGCGACTGTCCAAGACAAGGTCGAGGAAGTCCAAAAAGAAATTCAAAAAGCTAGAACTGATGTATCCAATGTTCAGGTAGACATTAATAACATTCATTCGGACATAACTGAGGTGCAAAGTGACATAACTAAGATTCAGGTAGAGGTCAACACAGTTTTCGTAGATATTACTAAAGTCCAAACTGATGTAAATAAAGTCAGGGAAGAAATCGAAATCTCAAAAACTCTTTGTACGCGTAATATAACTGCATTAGCGACTAGACTAGTTGATGAATCAGTTAGAACAACAACGTCTTTAGCAGAGTTGAAGTATGATGTAGAGGTCATGAGAACCCAGGTATTAGACCATAATAGAGTATTAAAAGAGGATATCGAAGTAGACATAGCAGAAATGTTAACAGCAAACGTAGCGGTATGGAAAGACGAGTGGAATAAGTCAAGTGGGGAACATGTAACCCAAATTCAGGAAAGGATTGAAAGAAAACTTGCCAGTACTCAGATAGAAATTAACAATGAAGTAGTACAGATTAGGAAAGATTTAAGCGTCAGGATAAATTCGCTATCCGAAAAACAAGTTGACGATAGAACACAACTAGATCAGGATATGCAAACATTAAAGGATCAGATTCATAAAGTTGTCTCGGATGTAAATGAAACGACGAGTAAACTGCAAAATTTGAAGTTAGGAGAGGCTAGTTTAATGCAGAACTACAAAGAAGAGATAATCAAGAAAGTCTTAACGGAAATCACTGACAAGGATACAGAAGGCTTAGCTTGCGAATTGAATAGGAATTATACTAGAAGGTATAACCTAGATCCAGAAAAGAGAGACGTGACTCCTGAAGAACGTGTATCCAGATTCAGAGAGGAGGATGACGAGAGGAATATGGAACCTGAGTGGAACTATCGAGATAGTGGGAAAAACTATCCGGATTCATATCCGAGGAACGTAACGGTCATCAGGAATTTCGAAGACAAACCACAAAAATTCAGTAACACTGATAGTTTGACACCTATAGAGTATGTAAGGAATCTCAAAGATTATTTCATCGAAGCTCACATTCCCAGAGAGAGAGAGATGAAGATAGTAGAGAGATATCTGATTGGAGGACCCCTTGAATGGTTTCTCGCATTTAGATACACATTCAGTCACTTTGACGAGTTTGCAGAGGCATTAATCAAACGATTTTGGTCCATAGAAGCGCAGAATTCGTTAAGAGCGGAGGTGTATTCAAAAAAATACTCAGGTACTCTTCCAACGCGGTACGCTGATTTCTTTACGAGTCAATTGTCCCGCTTGAGATTTTTGCAACCCCCATTGTCCACGGAGCAACTAATAGATGCGATTTCTCGTATGCTGCCAGTTGAGGTGAGGAGACTAATAATTTCGTCCAACATCAGGGATTTATCCAGCATGGATGAATTACTGAGAAGGTTAGACTACACAAGTTCAATGCCTAACGTAGTACAGAAAGGTCAAAGGCAGGAGTTTAAAGAAATCAATACGGTATACATGGACCAAGTCCAACAAACTGACAAGCCAGAGGAGGAGAAAACTGACAATGTAGGTCCTCACAGGAATAATCAGTTTAGAAATAACAGATCACAAGGTTACCGACCGTATCAACAGAGAAGAGGTTGGAACTACAACCGAGGAAACTACAATGGAAGAGGCAGATATTACAACAATAATGGGTATAACCGAAACTATAATAGGAATAACCTAAACCAAAATAGAAACCAGAATACTCAAGGTCAGGTTATGACACCCGATCAGTATCAGCAAAGAGAGAAGGAAAGCCAGCAATACTTAAAAGAATTAAGGGATAAAGAAGCCGACAATCAAAAGAAAAGGCAGGATGTTGTAATCGATCCTGGGCCTTCTACGAGCCAGCAGAACTTAGAAAATAGAAAGACTGGTCAGAAGAGAAAGTAGAGAGGAAAGAATACATTAACCACACACAACCCAGAGTAGAAGAAATTTATGATTAAGGAACATAGAGGAAATATCATACTAGAGTAAGCCAGTAATAATTCAATTTCGTGTTCAAGAGAGTTGAGATACTTGTAACATTGAGTTTAAAAACAATTTGCAACTGTTTTTAAAACATGGTGAGAGGAGAATGCCCCCGTAATTGAATTATGTAGAGACCACGGTGGCTATATTTGAAATTATAAGCAGAGTTATGGTTGTCATAGTTATGACGTGGGTAGTCATGACGTAAGCACGGATGACGCAAATATTATGCCAGCAAGCTACTTGAGCTGAGATTCTCAGTGACGTCAGCATTTAGTCGAGAATGTTCCAAGATTTACGACGCAGTCGCAGGAAACGAGGAATTCTGCTGAGGAAGAAACTATGCTATTGGAGGAGAGGCATGAACCAATGAACGATAGTTTAAAGGAAGACGGAGATTGCTGAAACTATGGTATTTTTATTACTTTTGGAATGCAGAATTGTGGAAATCCATTTGCAGTAATAGCATTGATTTGGAATTTTGGTGAAATTTATTTTCAGTTTTTGAATTTTGAAAATCCGTCATGTATTAACGAAGTTGGAACTTTTAGCGATGACGCAGTATCACGCTTTGGAAGGGATGGAAACGCCCCTCGTGAAATTAATAAAAGGGCTTGCGCAGAAGAGAGGAGCCTCTTTCATTCTCCGATCATTCTCAGATCTCATTCTCAGATCATCGAAGTATAATTGTGAAAGTTCTTTTCTTATACAGTCATTTTAGTGAGACGTCGAAGTGAACAGAAGTGAAAAGAGTCGTCTTTATAACGCGTGGTGAAGCCACTATATTAACGAGATCCATGTCAAACTAGGTGAAGTTAAAACGGACCTTAGAACGCTTCTACAAGTTTAGCTTCGAATAGTTAGCGGTCACCGATAAGCTAATTCAATTGTGCAGTGCTACATAAAGTAATAGAGAAAAGCTGAACAATTTCGACCGATTAGTTTGAAGGATATTAGCAGTTTTATACGACTGACAAAAGTGATTATCTCGCCACAAGAGAAGCACTATTGTATAGCCAGAATTAACGCAACGGCTAACGCTGCGAGTGGAATAGAAAGACTTCAGATTGCTTTGTTACACAACGCTACAGTATAATGGAGCAATTTAATACGGCAGTTTGTTCTTCTAATACTACAACCGAAGAGCAGATGGAAGGCTAAAGGACTTAATGCAATTGGGACATATTTCAACGGAGTAAGATAGCAATATGGAACTTCGCTAATTGCTATTCCACACAAGCGAACATGCGGTGAATACCATCTACACCCATGTTTCGTGATTAAAGGCTGAATACCATCGAACAGCCATAGAAACGATTTCATACTCTTTGAATATGAATATTTCTTCGGAAATTTCTACGAAAACTTCATGGCGATTGTCTACTGGAACTTCAGGGAATTTTTCAAGAGAGGTCAGGGTGGTCCCGACTCACAAAGAAGATTATTGCCGGAAGGATGTCTATTCGTCTTCGAGGAGCAGAGCGATTCACGGAGAAGGAAGCAGTTCGATTCTCCGAGGGTGCTATTTCCTATTTCGAGGATGGAGCTCAGCTTTAACTTGGTGAAATGGATCCATCAGCAGTCTTCTTTGGGGAATTTTCCTCTGGAACGTCAATCGGCAGATAAGGTAGTCGTGAACGTTTATTGTATTTGAGTTTATTAATGATGTTTGAGCAACCATTTTTCCCATATTTTTATCCTCATGTTTTTTGCCCTATTTTCTTGTTTGAGATTCTTATTCTCAGTACACCTTGTTGAGTTATGCCTTTTTCGACGATTTATTAAGACATTGTTATGTCATGGGCATAGTTAAATGATTTTGAATCAGTTGAGACTGATATTTAGATTTTTCAGTAATTAATATTTTTGTAGTCACGATTTGACTGTAAGTTATTGATTTTTATGGCAGATTTAAATTCAGACAGCGTGTCACTTTATTAAAGTAATTTTACCCCAGTTTAATTACTTTGACCAATTTTCTGTCATCATCAGGAAGGAGGAACATATAAATGATTTTAGAGCGTTAAAATCCAATACGTTGTCGACGATCTTGGAAATACTAGTCGTTATTTGAATTGATTGCAACACAGACATTTATCGTCAGTTATGAATGATCATTGCATCATAGACACTTTTGTGTGAAAGATTAACTTTAATAATGAATTATTGAATGCATTAAAGTCAAGAACTTTTGTTAGGAGTTTTTCTCAATTAGAGATTTATAGAACGATGTTTGCATTCCCCAGTCTAATTGGATTCTATTCGACTACTTTGCATTTTAGTCGCACTTTATTTGATGATAGTATTTTCATACTACAATTTCTTTTAAGATGTTAATCTTAAATTTTGATAGACCAGACAGGCGTATATAAGCGTATTCACTATTAAATTTGTTTGTGATTGGCAAGTTTTGACTTCATTTCGGTTCATGAATGAAATCCACGAAGGTTAAATAAAAAACAGTTTTGAAACAATTAATGATTATTAGAATTTTTAAGTGGAACTATGAATGTATAATCGCTAGTGCAGCGCGTGTTGAAAGTCGCTGAGATATAATGCCCTTGAATATGAAGGAAGTTCCCACAGGAATTAATGTTAAAGAATTATTTGTGGAAGTTTTGTAAGTTATGTGGAAGTTTTTAATGCCATATAGATTAATATATGATGATTTTGGGCCTAATTTTAATGCAGTTTGTGCATTAACTTGTTAGCGAAGGATTTTCCGCTGGAGTAAGATTGTCATAGTTCGTTGAAAATTAATCAAGTGAATTACTGTTATAATTAACACGAGTTTTGAAAGAATTTGAGATAAGATTTTGAATGAAGATTACCGTCACAAATCATTATTAAAACCTTTATTAAACCTGATTGTGACATTAATATGTATAACTAACCTTCATTGGTCGATTATATTAAACACGATTATGAAAATTACCAACCGGATGAACATGTGGTTAATGTATTTCTTAAATTAATAATTTAAACAATTTAAATGTTAATATTGTAAATAATTGCTGTAAATATTTTTGAAAATAATGTGGAACGAGAGTGATGTTAAAGGCGTGCTTATAATATTTTTATTGTCTTTGACAAATATTATAAACAATTTCTAATTGTTATAAATAATTTATGTGATTTTGTTATAAACATTTAAGAGCTAATTAAACATTTGGATTGAACTTAACAAGTTTAAGGAATTAACATAATGATCCAATAGGATGTGAGTAAAGTACTTGAAAGATTTGCGTAAATAATGTGAGTTGTCTTGTAGACATTTAAAAGCTTGAGAGAGCAAGCTGTATTCTTACGTAACGTAGCACGTGGGAGTCCATTTGACCAGTATGCAACAGGTTGGAGGGTAGCTCGCAGCTGGGCCAACATCTGGTTAGCAGCGTGTGAGGTCGTACACACTCTGGCCTTGCGACTATAAATACCATTGTGATGATTATTAAAAGGAAACCAAATGCTCTATATATATGGCACACCCTGACGTCCTTTTCCAATCCAATTATGTTATGAATATTACGTTATTTGGAGCTCGTGGGAGCTAATATGTTTTATATCATGTTGTATGATAAATTTGCAAGTCCTACAGGAGGACGTAGTCAGATTGACTTGGGCTACTGATAGCCACATTTTGTTGTGTTATTAAAAATCATACCCTTTATTTGAAATAAAGCTTTTGTACAGTTCAAAGTTCTCGTCTTCGTTCTGGTTCATTTTTAAATGTCATGGTGGAGGTTATTGTGTGAACAGACTTTAGTGATCCTGTTGTCAACTCAATCCCCGAGATAATTAAGAGGTAAGTAACGGTAAGTATGAACCCCCGTCTATTTTGGTGTGTTCCACAATGATTTCCTGTGAACTTCTGTGCTCTTATCTCGATAGTATCTGTCAGTGCCATTTTCATTGATGTAGCTGAGCCGGTGCGATTGATTGTTGGCAATCCGATTGAGGGGGCGGATATCTGACAGCCTACTATCCAGGTAAACGGGGACAGTACGAAGCAAGACAGGATGTCACTGGTTTAGCGTGCATGTGGTTTCACACATGTTCACATCCCTTTCGCTCTTCCCTGCCACCACAATGGTCAGATTATTTCACTTTCAAGCGTATTTGTCATTTTTCCATTGCACCTGTTGTCAAGTCAGATCAGTGCCTTCCCATAAGCTCAAATGACATTCACCTCCTGCTCGTCGGCGAGTTTGTTTTCTGTACTCGCTTCGACCAACATAGAACCAAGTTCTCATCACCGTTTACACGTTAAAGGTAAAAGGTGTGAAAAAACGTACCCTCGCTCTGTCATAAACCGACCCGTCGAAATATCAATTGATCTATTGAACACAGCCACCGTGGTCAGCGACAGGTTCGTTGAAACACACACACCCAGCCGTATCGTCTCTCTCAACCACCACGCTTCATAAACATTATAAACAGGTAACGGTAAAGAATTTTTTCTCAACATGTATGGCGTTAGGCCCTTTGTGAATTATTTTGTGGAAAAAAAAATATCTACCACATTTGAAAGGGGGCGTTAGCCCGAGTCCTAGGATACCTCGTACACATCTCTAGCGTTATTGGTTCGTGAAATATCGGCAAAAATCACAAAAAACACGTGTTTACCCCAAAATCGCGTTTCCAAAATTTAAAAAAATTACAACGAGTGGTCTATAGCAAAGAGGACGTCTGCCCGAATCCTTGGACCCATCGTACATGCCTCTAGCGTTATTGCTTCGTGAGATATCGGCAAAATCACAAAAACACGTGTTTACCCCAAAATCGAGTTTCCAATTTTATTAAAAATTATAACGAGTGGTCCATAGCAGAGAGGACGTCACCCCGAGTCCTTGGACCTGTCGAACATGCCTCTAGCATGATTGGTTCGCGAGATATTAAAAGCACATGACCTTTTAGTTTTGGTCTTTTCATTAAGTTAAGAGCCTATAGGAAAGTAGGGGGCATCACTACGAGTGCTAGGACACCCTGTATGTTCAAATCCGACCATTGGTTAGCGAGATATCAGCTTCGGGGCAAATACGAGGAGGGCTCAATAAGTTAGTAAGCAGCTCTGTCCCCAACCCACTACTTACAAAACACAAATTTTTGCTCTAGCGACTTGAAATTTATTTTGGGGGTAGAGGGCATAGGGACCTTTCATTTATGTCAAATAAACGTTTTTGTAGAGTTCCTAGTTTCCAAAATATAGAATTTTCAAAATTCGAGTGTTTTCAAAAAAACATGAAAGTAAAAAAGTTTCATTATAGAAAATAAAGGGCATAAAGACCATTCGTTTGAGCCATGGCACAACGTTCTATCATGTTTAGTTTTCAAACTATCAGCTAGTTTCGAAAACAAAAATTTTCAAAAAAATTTTGAAAAATATAACGAGTGGTTCATAGCAAAGAGGACGTCAGCCCGAGTCCAACGATACCTCATTTGTCAAAATCGGACCACGCGTTCGAGTGATATTTAACATGGCTGAGGCTTAGTAGTGGGGCAAGGAGGGTTCTGGAGTGAGTTGGAAGCACCACTACTCCACTCTGGTAAGATGTAAGCAAAATAGAAAATGTCAGATCACTATGAGAAAATACCTATACGGGCATCTTACAACCAGTGTAGAGAGTTAGGTCCAAGGAGAATTACCACACAGCCATGTACCTCCTTTAGTGGCCAAGAAAATGCAAAGCTTGCTTCCAGTGACCATATTTTAAGTATATGGCGAGGTACGGTCATTCAACGTCCTGGGCTATTGACAACCACGACGCCGCAGACGCAAGACAAACAATAAGCTACAAAAGAGCATGGCCCAGAAGTCCACTACCCTAGCGGTGGTCCGGGCAGTCCGCTTATGCGTCTGACATTGTGCACTCAGGTGAATCCCCGCAACAAACACGGCAATAGCCAAGAATATTTGCCGGAGCTTCATAATGTACAGGTGAAGGCTAATATTCCATTAACATATTATTCGCAAGAGTTGATTTAATTAGCTGATGCAGACAAACATGCCTGTTGTGCTATTATGTTAACACTACAGAACGACCAATGCACACAATGTGTTTTCCTCTTCAGGAGCATGGTACCCGTCAAAAACTCCGCTGACACAAAGATGAGACAACTATTGGTAGGCCGAGAAATTGGTGAATTTTATGTTGCAAACCAAACCCCATCCCACCATTGCGGTTTCTCATAAAACTCTCCAGATAATGTTATCTTGAATTCCCAAGCTCCAAACCGTAAACCTACAATCACCCCGCAGTTTATGTGCGATATGTTGATACCTCTCAAATTACTTAAATCCTCCCAGAGTTCAAGGTTAGTTGTAGAAGATATTTGATTGGAGTTACTTGTTCCAATAGTGGGTGAGAAGGAACCTATTTACGCTCAAAACTTTAGGTTACAAAAGAGTCATCTGGGACTGAGGACAGAGCAACAAACTAGGGAGTTAAAAAGTAGTGGACGTTCCTAACAAAACTCATATTACAGTCACATTCTCTTCACTGTAGCATGTACTTTCCTCCTACCATATGAAGTGGGTTTCCACCAAGTCAGAAAGAAATGTAAGAGAATGAATAATGAATGGGTTACTGAATAGTAAGTCAATATAAGATATGTACCATATGCTCCAATGAAACATTTTCAGTTATACATTCATAAAAATAGAAAAACACTTTTTCTCATTATGATGTCCACTTACTCATTCAAATGATTTCCAATTGCATCACATTCTTCAATATGGATTTCTTCTTTCAACTCCTAGGGATAATGAGATGGAATAATTTATTTCTTTGCTATCAACTTACACATTTAACAACAAATAACCAAATATGTAATTGTACATCACAGCCAAATTGTTGTAAAGATATATTCGCTTAACAACTACCAGACACTAGTTTCATACTGTCCATCACATCTTACTGATGGAGATGATTGTTATGTCCTCCCTAGTTCTGTAACTTATAACACACCACCAAGCCATCACTCCTTTACAAACCAAGTGAATCATAGTGTGAGAGAAAATGCTACCTTAATGGAAAGAATATCCATAAGCATAATGGAAAAATTAGCATTTATTTATTTTTAAATATTTAGCTGTAAGACCAGAAGGGGTCATGGGATTTAATACATGTATCATTGAGTAACAAGCGACTAGGCCCGCAAGATTTGTACCAGCATATCTTTTAAAAATTAAGGTTTAAATTATTTAGAAACATCACCCATACAATATTTTACTGGAGGTTTTTCACAAAACACTGCAGTTGGAGCTATTAATTATTCAAACGAAGTAAGAGTAAGCCAATTAATTGCTTCTGGAGGGGGAGTTTTATGTAGAGTACATATCATCAATACTCCAGCAACTTGATATTACTAGCTACAAGCATTGTGTCGTCTGAGGTATGGGAGCTCCTACTTTGTAATGGAGATACAGGTCAAGGAAGAGATTAGGGAACTAATAGGGAAATCTATTTGAAATGCATTCATGAATGTAGTCACACGTCACTTATTTACACAGATTTCCTGTGATCAGCAGTACCAACAGATATTAAGGAATATAGCTTGAAACTTGTGAATTGAATCCAACCCTTCTATTTGCTTCCTTAGGACAGACTAAGAGCTCAGCACATTTCTAATACTACACAAGTTAAATGTTTCAGGCCACTTGGTTAGTCTGCAAACTCAGAAGATGAGTGGGTATGATCCCCACCCTCGTCCAAATTAGAAAGAGTTCTATATGGTTCCCAGTGTTCATCTAGAGACAAATGCTGGGGTGTCAAAATTACTGCCACATGGAACCTCCTTTCATCTCTTCCCTGACACTAAACAAATGGGAATAATTAGGGGTAGAAATGCTTATGCCTATCTACACACAACATTAAAAACATACAGAAATGTGGTAAGATAGAATATTTCTCTTTATTTACTAAAAAGAGGCAGGGTTAAATGAGTCCTCCATTGCACTTGTACTGCTCGGGATTGAGAAGGGGGCAAACCCTGTCATTAGTTACCACAACCATCAGTGCAATTGCCAGGAAGATGAGGTAATAAACTACTGAAGACCACTTCAAGGCTTGCTGAGGAAGTGAAAACCATCTATCCTGAGTTGCCCTTATGAGAGCGTCTTATTTCAGCCCTCAGACTTGAATACATCTGTTTGACCAAACCAAGAATTGATATACCTTTAAAAACCTCCAAGTCATTCATGTTCAGTCCTTAACATAATACAATTTTAGACAACGAGAGTTTAAATGCATCCCCCATTAGCTCAGTGGTCAGCGCAACAGAGTGTGTAGCCTCAGGTTGCAGCTATATGTCCCACAAATGTCAGATATTCTATGCCTGTCTTCAAAAGGCTTCTGCTTTCTGTACTGCACTCAATCTATCAGCTGAACACTTCCATTTATCATCAACCCTGTTGTGAAAATCAATTCTGGAATCTCTAAATACCATTTGGTGATAAAGAGATGAAGAACAGGTAGGCTAATGTCTTGTAAAGAGGCATAAAGTTGTATAATTAAGTACTTACCAGTTTGATATCCAAAGGTGTTGTTTCTATTTTTATGCATGGAACAAACTCTGGTGAGGGACATTCTTCAGTCTTGATATCCCCAGGGAGGTCAGTATTATCCTGCAGAGAAGTGATTTGTTTCATAAGTATTCCTTTGGATAGCAGGAATTACAACTCACAAATGACTTGTAAACATACACCAATGGACTTTTTTTTAAGGACTCATGAGATACGAACAGAGGAATATCACCTGTTCTGTATCACCTATTAACCATATCTGTTCATGAATAATCTAAAATAAAAATACAACAAATTACAATGTATGAATGAATAACATTGGAAACAAAGAGAGCGATATTATTCAATGATATCTGGGGAATGTGGAACTGGAAACCGAAAGAAAAGAAACAAAATAAAGACGCTTGTCAAACAAATACAAACGTGGTAAAATTATAAGAATAAACGTTCCTTTTGCCAATTTATTACCTCCTTGCAACCTTGATGAAGTATTTTCCCAAGATGTGTTACAGATCTGCCTTTAACTATTTATTTTATAAATTTTCTCATATAAAACCCTAGTAAAATAGTATTACCTAGTTCCCATTGTAATTTATTCAAAAGTTCTTAATACAAGTTTTGTTGACTAGGATATTATTTTATCATGTTTCAAGGGTTTTTGTTTTAGATCTCCAATAATTAATTAATATACTGAACATCGTATATCGAAACAAGTTCATTGTAAACATGTATTCAATATAAGTATTGGCATGTGTCTGCATTTAATAAATAACTGATACAAGTCAATACAGATCTATGTACTCAACAGCACCACAGCTTAATGATTGTGCTTACTATAGCAATCTATAAACAACTGATATTTTATCCTGGCCCATAGCCAAGAACCAAAATTTTGGTTACTAAACTCTAATATGGTCAACCTTCTTCCTCCAACTTAATATTTAGCCTTGTGAGGACAATCTACTTTCTCTCTCAGACCGTAGTGAAGAACCAAAATGGTTGACCAATATGAACCAATTAGATGATCCTCCTCTCCCCAAGTAACTCGTCTGACTGGAAACTGCTTGGAGACAGTGGTAACGTGACGTCATGCGCTGTCTCAAAACAAGAATCAACTTGTTTGTAAAGCCACGTAGTCTGTCGTGGACAGACTCCTTTAAAAAATTCCCCTGTCAGACAAACGTGACTAAAACTTCTTGTCAGGAAACCATGACAACCATCATGGCCGCTGAGGGAACACCAGGCCACCATGGTAATGTGTTCTGTTTATAGAGGAAGACAAATGGAAACAAAAATCAAATCTCGGGGATTTATGGAGGAAATTTAGGTGAGTTTCACATCATTGCTACCCTGATTAACGAAGATGGTTGCAACTTGGTCACCAAGGCAGCTCATTGATCAGAGCAACAGCATACAAAGCCGGCGGTCACTGGTTTGTGTCCAGCATGGGTCAGATATTTTACTACAGTGCCTTTAACCAAAGGCTTGTGCTTTCTGTTCTGTTCTTCCAAACACGATACAACATGGACGGTCTAGATCAGCAGGCATATATACATGGAAAATATTTTTCAAAGATCACAAAGTGAAATAAATGCCTGACTTGTGTGTTTTATTAGGTATCTTCAACATTATAGTATTCAGTCGACCTTTATAATCAACCCTCGCTATAAATAATAGACCATAAAGGATTCATGATAAAGGTATGGTTAAGGGGGTTCATAAAAACAAGGCTTAAAGAAAAGGAGGAAAGAGGAACAATGCCTCCTATGTGGGAAACTAATGGGCGCAGCAGATATGCTCAAAAATACACCTAAATGAAAATAGTTACAACAAAGTTTGTAGATGATGGAGATTAGAATGAGTATATTAGGGAACTGGGCATGCCAGGTAAATATTCAATGTTACCTGGGGAACGTGGAATAGAAAAGTGACTCGGATAAAACAAAACGAATATGACAGACAGTAATTTACCTTAACCAATAATAGAAACTCTCTGTATCACACTGAACAATATGAATATTATCTGTAACATACAATATTTTACTGAATATCAACATCAATCCATGAGGAGGTTTTTACCTAGTTCAAAACTGTTTTAGATATTTCAGTTAACTAATTTAAAGTTTGCTTATATTTTAAAATTGCATTTGTGTCAGTGTGGCTAATTTTTGGAAATTAGCTGAACTTTATCAGCATGCTTTTGTTGTAGACATCAAGTGATGATTGCAATAAGTATTTCTCTTTCCCCAATCTCTAACAATTCAAGTCTTGCAACAGAGGAGATTCCAAATCTAATTCTTGCTATAAATCTCACTTTCTAGTGAGTCAGTTCAGTAACATACATATTATGATCTGGCAACACTGTAGGTCATTATTCAAAACAACGGCTATGTTCTATCTCTATTGAATAAAAAGGAGGCACTGAATTTTGAGAGGAAAAATCATTCTGATTGCCTAAACATTGTTTCAGCTTCTCAATGGAAATTAATACACAAGTATGAAAATACAGACACAATATGCCCTCTAGTTAACAGATATTGATTACCTTACTGCTTAATATAATTCACCTTGCTAACTACAAATATGTTGTCTTGGACATCAATAAGATTGCAATGTTACACAATATGTGGAATTAAAATACACTTACAATGTCGGCCAAGTCATCTGTTTCTGTCGACCATTCCGGCTCACTTTTGATCACAGCTTGCTCGTCCATTACGTTAGAAAACTAGAACACAGAAATTTACTTGAACATCATTTGCATACGCACTTATTTACCGAAATAGCTTCATACCTCAAATGAGGTAATCTCAGTCCTCCAAATGCAATATTGGTATTCCGAATATATCCTGCGAAGTGACCAGTATCAATAACAGTAAATCCTACTTGATCAAATGAAATAGAGAATAATATCGAATAAATTCTAATACAAGTCATTGGTACTGCGTGGATAAAATTAGCAATTTATGGGTATTCTTAACGCCAGTTCGTACTATACACAAGTGAAATGGAGCAACTCTCGAATGGGTCCATCATAAGTTCAGTTCCTTTGTTCCCAAACACTCACAAACCTGAACAATATTTGGGCGAGGCGGGGATATCTGATTGTTAGTACATAACACACCTATCAGCGCGACTGAAATAGGTTCCGTACAAGTTAACTGATCGTAGCACACGCTTCTTTGAGAATCAGGACTAGCTGAGTACAGGCCTCCGGATACCACACAATGCCCAGTTCAAATGAAAACTCTCACTTCTCTTTGAGCGGAAGTGAGTGAAAGATGTATTTATCTACACGAACTTACAAAACTAACATGGGAATAATTTGCATAATATCGTTATCCTTAGAATCAGAACAATACGTAACCTCAACACAGTTGTATCTTTCATTGATTTCAGAAAGGCTTATGATTCAATCGACAGACTGTCTGTATTCCTAACGCTAGCAGAATTAGGGATAGATAAAAATACCAGACAACTGGTTGAACAAACACTAACAAATACAACCTCAAGAGTTAAATTTCTAAACGACATTTCAGAACCCTTCCAAATCAAAACCGGAGTTAGACAAGGTGATGGGCTTTCACCACTTCTATTTAATTTGATATTAAACAAAATCATGAAGGAATGGGAACTTAAATTATGCGAAAGAAACATTGAAGGGGTCCATTTGGGGCAAGGAAAAGGAAGATTTGAGGTGAAACGTCTTGCCTTTGCTGATGACATAGCAATCATTTCAGAAAATAGATTTCAAGCACAAATAATGGTTGAAACCCTACATGAAATAGCAATAAAAACTGGTCTTCAGATTTCATATGAAAAAAACAAATATATTGAACACAGACACAATGGAGAAAAATATCTAACAACTCAACATGGACAGATCCAAAGAGTTGATAAATTTAAATATTTGGGAGAATGGATCCAGTCAAATGGACTTGATAACACATCCTGCAAGGAGAGGTTAAGAAAGATGGAAAATGCCTATAAACTCACCCAACATAGATACAACAAACGATCAATTTCATTCCAGGCAAAAATCAGGCACTACACAACTGTAATTAAACCAGAGGTATTATACGGATCAGAATGTTTAACGTTGAACAAAAGAGGTGAACAAGAGGAACTGGAAAAGAAAGAAAGGAAAATACTGAGGAAAATTTTGGGTCCCCAAAAGAATAAAGATATTTGGATGAAGAGAAAAAATGAAGACCTTTACCGAAATGTGGAAAAAATTACAGACTCAATTAAAAGACGGAGACTACGATTTTATGGTCACCTTCATAGAATGGATAGCAGCAGGCTATCTAAGAAAATTTTTGACTACATCTCCAAATTAAAAAACACCACTAGATGGCTGGAAGAGATACGGTGTGATCTGCAAAAACTGAAGATCACAAACAACATCATTTCTAATAGGGTGGAATTCCGGCGACTGATCACTACTGCAGATTTTTCGATTCTGCAAGTTCCACATCAACCACGGAGAGTGTTATCAGCGGAACAGAGGCAGGCCATCAGCCAACGTATGAAGAAGTTTTGGGAAGAAAAGAAAAAACGAAACAATGTACCGTAGTCTTAGGTTCAAAGCGGTCTATAATTGGCCAAATTCTAAATATATATATATATATATCGTTATAAAGGTGTTCATAGCTACATACCTCTGTCATGGAATCAAAGATACCTCTATATTGTCGACGGTTAAATATTGTAAACTGCACGTCACTGATGATCTGCGCTGGGCACTGAGCATACAATATCCTCCCGCCGTAAGACAAATTACCTTAAGTTAGTGCTGTCCCATATCTCCACAACATTTTAAATGCTCCTACTTGGATCTCCTTCTAACAAGAAAAGAGTTCTCAGATTGTTCATTCCCACCAAAAGTACGGTACCGGTATTCTATATGAAATGCACTACCCTGAACATCCCGCCAGGTTCAAAACAAAATAATAGGGGCGTGGTGGCGCAGCGGTGAATCTGTATGCCTCTCACCAAAGCGGACCGGGTTCGATTCCCGGTCAATGCATGTGAGATTTTCGAAGTGAAATGCCAAGTTCTGTGGTTCAGATTCCACGTAAAAAGAAGGTCCCGTGGCTCGTGATCGCGAGATTATCAGTCACGTTAAACCTCAAGTTTCGCTTCAAAACAAAATAATTCAACGGATTCATTCAACAGAAGTGACTTTGAATTTCACTTTAGGCACCTAATATCTTTGCGTGAGGTATTAAGTCACATTATTTGTACATTGAACAAGATATTACAGTCTAAAATCTAAATCAAGAATTGTTGTTTGAAGTTACAGTCTCTCCACTGGTTTGATGCAGCACTCCAAGCTTCCCTGTCCTGAGGTAATCGTTTCATTTCTACATAGCTACCACACCCTACATCCGAGGCAATCTGTTTAACATATTCTTCCCTTGGTCTACCCCTGCAGTTCATATCCTCGACTCTGCCCTGTGCCTTCCATAGCTAAGTTTGCTATTCCAGGGTGTCTTGCTACCGTATGTATCCTACCAACATATTTCTTCTCTTCATAAGCAATCGTCACAAACATCTCTCCTCTCCAAATCGTCTTAATACCTCTTCACCCTATTCAGCCATCCGGTCTTCATCCTTCTCCTGTAACACCACATTTCGAACGCTTCAGTTCTCCTGTACTCTGCTGCAGCAACAGTCCAAGTTTCACTTCCATAGAGCGCCACGCTCCAGACAATGGCTTTCAAATATGACTTCTTATACCTAAATATAGCCTATATTCGATGTCAATACATTTATTTCTGTAGAAATGATTTCCTTGCCTAAACCAAACTACTGTTATATCCGGTGCCGATTTTACCTTGAACCGCACCGGACATTCAACCTTGCCTAACCCCAGGTCATGAGAGTCAGCGCAACGGTGCTGTGTATGCAAGCGTGCGGTGGCATGATTGTTTGGTTATAAGCGGCAACCTCGATTGTGGAGGTGGTCAGCCAGGGGCGAGAGAGTGAGAAGCACAGACCGGAAGGTCCGTGACGACGGCAGGAAAGGAAGGCTGCGTGTGTGAGGTTTTGCCGATCGGGAGATCAGGAAGAGAAGGGACCGAACGCTCGTTGACCAAGTGACACGGAGCTGGACGATACTCGAGAGCACCGGCTGGTGTACTCCAGGTGAGATCCGACCATTTCATTTGTTTAGAGTTTTACACCCAGCCGACTCGTGTCCTGGTGGCAGCTTCTCTTGCTCCCTTGAGCAATAAAGTGGGAGTTAACCTTCATTCTGTTCTATTGGGGATCATCCCCTGATTCCCGGATCCCTTTCCCCTCCTACCTCTTAGGTATATTTGGCGTGCTGGTAATCGTTGTGGAAGCTATCGGTAAGGATACGATAACGATCCGGTACCTTAGCTTACAGAACCCACTAAGCGTGAAGGACCCCGTTGAAGAACCCCTGGGAGGTCGACGGCTTAAGTCCATACCACCAGGCAGGGTCAAAACATTGGAAACAAAGAGAGCGATATTATTCAATGATATCTGGGGAATGTGGAACTGGAAATCGAAAGAAGAGAAACAAAATAAAGACGCTTGTCAAACAAACACAAACGTGGTTAAATTATAAGAATAAACGTTCCCTTTCCCAATTTATTACCTCTTTGCAACCTTGATGAAGTATTTACCCAAAATGTGTTACAGAGCTGCTCTTACCTATTTATTTTATAAATTTTCTCATATAAAACCCTAGTAAAATAGTATTACTCAGTTTCCATAGTAATTTATTCAAAAGTTCCTAATACAAATTTTGTTGACTAGGGTTTTTGTTTTAGGTCTTAAATAATTAATAAACTGAACATCGTATGTCTAAACATGTTCACTGTAAACATGTATTCAATATAAGTATTGACATGTGTCTGCATTTAAGAAATAACTGATACAAGTCAATACGGATCAATGTACTCAACAACACCACAGCTTAATGATTGTGCTTACTATAACAATCTATAAACTGCTGATATTTTATCCAGGCCAAAACTAAGAACCGAAATTTTGGTTACTAGGCCTAAACTCTAGTATGGTCGACCCTCTTGCTCCTACTTAATATTTAGACTTGTGAGGACAATCTGCTTTCTCTCTCAGACCATAGTCATCATCATCATCATCTTGTACAGTTTCCAGCCCCAGGCTGGGTCTGTTTGGAACATAAGCCTCGCCACTTAGTTCTTTGTTCCCACCACCTCTCCGCTGTCACTCTGGTCCAGTCCTCGCCTCTCTTCTTGACACATTTCTCCACTCCTTTCAGCCATCTATCTCTTGGTCTTCCCCTTGGTCGTTTCTTCTGCATCTGCATCTCATGTATCCCCTTGGGAATCTTCTTCTCATCCATTCTATTTAAGTGTCCATACCACCTCAGTCTTGATGTCTCAATCCTACCTTGCAAGGGCTCCTCTTTCACCATTTCCCTGACCTTTTCATTCCTAACCCTGTCTCTTCTTGTTTCTCCAATCCTACTTCACAGGAACTTCATTCCACCTGCCTGTATTCTGCTTATGTCTCTTTTCTTCATTGTCCACGTTTCTGAAGCATAGATCAGTATCGGGATATAGTAGCTTCTGTATAACACTTCCTTGCTTTTTTGTGGGACATCTTTATTCCACACTAAGCTCCTAATGCTCCTCAGAAATGATTCTGCCTGTCTGCCACGTTCCGTAATCTCTTTGTCATTTCTCCCATTTTCCTCCACTATACTTCCCAAGTACTTGAGACTTTCCACCTTCTTCAGCTGTCCATCTCCAGTGTTATCCCACTCATTGGTCTGTCCTTTTTCCTGGTCGTTAACAGGATCTCATATTTACTGATGTTGAACTTCCATCCGTACTCTCCCACTGTTTCTTCCCAAGCCTTCAGTTGCTCCTGTATTTCCATCTCCTTGTTTCCCCAGACCATGAGATCATCTGCAAACACCATTGCTTTCATCTTATCTTCTCCTATCTTTCCTGCTATCCGTGTCATTACCTCGTCCATAACCACAATAAAGAGAAGGGGTGACAGCGCACTACCCTGTTTCAGGCCACTCATTTGTCTGAACCAGTCTGTTCTTTCCCCTCCAACTTTCACACAACTCCCACTTCCAAAATACATCTCCTTCACTCTGCCTACAGTCTCTTTTTCCACTCCCATGTTTTCCATTGCTTTCCAAACCTTCTCCATACACACACTATCATAGGCCTTTTCGATGTCCAGGAAGGCCATCAACAGATCCTCTCCAAATTCGTAGTGGTGTTCCTGGAGCTGTCTCACTGAAAATATGAGATCCACTGTTGTTCTCCCAGGTCTGAATCCATACTGCTCCTCTCTCAATTTTCTCTCCACTTTGGCTCGTATTCTACTTTCTAATATATTTTCATATATCTTGGCACAGTGAGGTATGAGTGTGACTCCCCTGTAATTTCTGCACTCCAAAATGGTTGACCATTATGAACCAATTTTGGTGACCCTCCTCTCCCCAAGTAACTCGTCTGACTTGAAATTGCTTGGAGACTGTCGTAACGTGACGTCATGTGCTGTCTCAAAATAAGAATCAACTTGTTTGTAAAGCCACGTAGTCTGTCGTGGACAGACTCCTTTAGAAAATTCTTCTAACAAACGTGACTAAAACCTCTTGTTAGGAAACCATGATGACCATTAGGGCCGATGAGGGAACGCCAGGCCTCCATGGTAATGTGTTCTGATTATAGAGAAAAAAATTCAAATCTAGGCGATTTATGGAGGAAATCTAGGTGAATTTCGCTTCAAGGGTTTGCTACGCTGATTATCGAAGAGGGTTGCAACTTGGTCACCATGGCAGTTCATTGGTCACAACAACAGCATACAAAGCCGGCGGTCGCTGGTTTGTGACCAGCATGGGTCAGATAATTTATCACAGTGCCTTTAACCCAAGGCTTGTGCTTTCCGTTCAATACACAACCTAACATTTGTCTTCAATACAGTAGTGAAAATACAATTCTGGAATCCCTAAACACCATTTGGTGATAAGGAGATGAAGAACACGGCATGTCTTGTAAAGAGGCATAGAGTATTAACTCGATAAAGTACTTACTCCTTTCACATCTGGAGGTGCTGATTCTACTTTGGTCCATGAAACAATCTCCGGTGTAGGACATTCTGCTTTACTGAATGCAACAATATGCGGCGTGGGACATGATTCTGACTTAATATCCCTCCTATGATGAGCATCAACCTGCAAGGAACCTTTGCGTAAGAGGAATTAAATATTACATACGACGTACAAAATGAACGTTCAGGAATCTTAGAATAAAATTAACATTGCTCTGGTTTCCATTTCCCTTCATTTCTTCCAAACACGATACAGCATGGACGGTTTAGATCAGCAGGAATATGCACATGAAAAGTATTTTTCAAAGATGACAAAATGAAATAAATGTCAGACTTGCGTGTTTTATTTGGTATCTTCAACATAATAGTATTCAGCTGATCTTTATAAACAACCCTCGCTATAAATAATTGACTATGAAGGATTCATGATAAAGGTATGGTTAAAGGGGTTCATAAAAACAAGGCTTAAAGATTATGGGAGCAGCAGACATGCTCAAAAATACACCAAAATGAAGATAGTTACATCAACGTTTGTAGACGACGGAGATTAGAATTAGAATATTAGGTAACTGAGCATCCCAGGTAAATATTCAATGTTACCTGGGGAATGTGGAATAGAATAGTGACTCGGGTAAAACAAAACGAATATGACAAATGGTAATTTACCTTAACCAATAATAAAAACTCTCTGTATCACACTGAACAATATCAATATTATCTAAAACACACATATTATACTGAATATCAACATCAATCCATCAGGAGGATTTTATCTAGTTCAAAACTCTTTTAGATATTTCAGATAACTAATTTAAAGTTAGCTTACAACTGGTGTTCTATTTTACTAACAATTTTAAAATTGCATTTGTGTTCAGTGTGGTTAAATTTTGGAAATTAGTTGAACTTTCTCAGCATGCTTTTGTTGCAGAAATCAAGTGATGATTGCAATAAGTATTACTCTCTCCCCAATCTCTAGCAATTCAAGTCTTGGAACAGAGAGGATTCCAAATATAATTCTTGCTATAAATCTCACTTTATAGTGAGTCAGTGCAGTAACATACATATTATGATGTGGCAACACTGCAGGCCATTATTCAAAACAACGGCTACGTTCTATACCTATTGAATAAAAAGGAGGCATTGAAATTTGAGAGGAAAAATCATTCTGATTGTCCAAACATTGTTTCAGCTTCTCAATGGCTGTAATACACAAGTACGAAAATACAGTTAACAGATATTGATTAACTTACCTTACTGCTTAATATAATTTACCTTGCTAACTACAAATATGCTGTCTTGGACATCACTAAGATTGCAATGTTACACAATATGTGGAATTAAAATACACTTACAATGTCGGCCAAGTCATCTGTTTCCGTCGACCATTCCGGCTCACTTTTGATCACAGCTTGCTCGTCCATTACGTTAGAAAACTAGAACACAGAAATTCACTTGAACATCATTTACATACGGACTTATTCACCCAAATTGCCTCATACTTCAAATGTGGTAGTCTCAGTCCTTCAAATGTAATATTGGTATTCCGAATATATTTCGCGAGGTGCACAGTATCAATAACAGTAAATCCTACTTGATCAAATGAGTAAAAGTATAATGTCGAGTAAATTCTAATACAAGTAATTGGGACTAAGTGGATAAAATGAGCAATTAATGGGTGTTATTAACGCCAGTTCGTATCTATACAGGAGTGAAATGGAGCAACTCTTGAAGGCGTCCATAATATCTTCAGTTCCTTTGTTCCCTAACTCACACAAATCTGAACAATAATTGGGCGAGGCGGGGATAATAACATACCTATCAGCGCAACTGAAATAGGTTCCGTATAAGATAACTGATCACAGCACACGATTCGTTGCGAATCAAGACTAGCTGAGAACAGGCCTCCAGATACCACATAATGCCCAGTTCAAATAAAAACTCTCACTTCTCATTGTGCGGAAGTGAGAGAAAGATGTATTTATCTACACACACTTACAAAACTAACATGGGATTAATTTGCACAGTATCATTATGCATACCTCTGTCGTGGAATCAAAGATACCTCTATATTCCCGTCGGTTAAATATTGTTAACTGCGCGTCATGATGATCTGCGCTGGGCACTGAGCATACAATATACTTCTGCCGTAAGACTACCTTAACTTAGTGCCGTCCCATATCTCTACAACATTTAAAATGCTCCTACTTGGATCTTCATCTAACAAGAAAAGAGTTCACAGATTGTTCATTCCACCAAAAGTACGGTACCGGTGTTCTATATGAAATGCAGTACCCTGAACATCCTCCTAGAGTTACAAGCCGCCAGGTTCAAAACAAAATAATTGAACGGATTCATTCAACAGAAGTGACTTTGAATTTCTTCTTAGACACCTAATATCTTTGTCTGAGGTATATAGTCACATTATTTGTACATTTAACACGATATTACAGTCTAAATCTAAATCAAAAATTGTTGTTTGAGTTTACAGTCTTTCGACTGGTTTGATGCTGCACTTCATGCTTCCCTGTCCTGAGTTAGCCTAATCGTTTTATTTCTAGATAGCTGCCACACCCTACGTCCGAGGCAATCTGTTTAACATATTCTACCCTTGGTCTACCCCTACAGTTCATATCCTCGACTCTGCCTTCCATAGCTAAGTTTCCTATTCCTGGGTGTCTTGGTACCGTATGTATCCTACCACATCATATTTCTTCTCTTCATAAGCAGTCGTCACAAACATCTCTCCTCTCCAAATCGTCTTAATACCTCTTCGCCCTATCTAGCCATCCGGTCTTCATCATTCTCCTGTAACACCACATTTCGAACGCTTCAGTTCTCCTCTACTCTGCTGCTCCAACAGTCCATAGAGCACCACGCTCCTGACAAAGGCTTTCCAAAATGACTTTCTAATAACAAAATATAAGTTAGCCTATATTCGATGGCAATACATTTATTTCTGTAGAAATGCTTTCCTTGCCTAAATCAAACTACTTTTTATATTTTCCATTTTTCGTGCATCACTTGACATTTTGCTTCCTAAGTAACTTAACAGAAGTCTCCTGCTTCCCTTAGCTCTTCACCTGCCAATTTGACGTCCATAGGGGTTTAAGATTTCTTTCGGCTGGATTCCAAAATTTTTGTTATACATTTATTAATTTTCATCGTGAATTCTTTCCTCAAGACAGAATCCATACCATTTAAAAATTCATTCAAATCCTCTGATGTGTCGACTAAGATAACGATGTCATCAGCAAATCTCAGTGGTAAAATTATTAAGAATATAGTTCAGTAGGCCCTATATCTTATGTACCACTACACAGGATCAAGCACACGATACAATCTGATAAACTGCAGAAATTAGCCGAAATACCGTTTATTATGATGAATGATAATAATTATGGAAATGATGTAGTATTACCCGTTTAACATTTGATTGCCGCTGAGCCTGCCTGCGCCAGTGTTTGTTGTTGATTGTAGCAGCTGCCCCGTGGGACGAAGCGGGGAACACAGCGATGACAAGAGTTCATTCTGCACATAAGACAAGCAGCATTGCGCGTCACAGGAGCTCATGTCACCACGGACAGTCAAACGATAACTGAGACTATTGGAGCTGAGTCATATCATACTCGCGCACCTGTACCTATCAACGAAGCAGGCTGACGTGTGACACAAGTAAACAATGAATAGTTCCCATCTCGACCTCCGGCAATCAATTCGAGAAAGGGTAATAGCCTACGGTAGGGCTAATAGATGTTTGTCCTCAGCTGTCTACAACCCACCTACCAACCTCTCTTTAGATCACGACATGTATTAAAATTCCAGCTGTGTCCTAAGTAAAACACTGACGACACCTAGCAAGGGGCGAATCCTGAAAGTTACGAGAAGAACGGTAGTAAATTAGTTGAGAGTTCGGGCTTTGGACAGCACGGCATCGTTCAATATACATTTCAATAATAATGACCCGTCAAATTGAAATGACCACATGTATTTGGAAGGATCACCTTATATCTTCTTAATAGGCACATGACGGCAAAAAGTTACGCTTCTTTGTACTAGTGGGTGTAGTTGGGGAAAATGAATGGGGGAGGTAGAAAATAAAGAAGTCATTTGTATGTTTTCGCAACCTACCAAGATATACACTGGGTGGAGTTATGGAGTCCATGTCTTGCTTGAGACTGGTTCATGGATAATTTTCATCCTTAATTCTTGGCAGTGACAGGGTGGGGGCATGAAATAACATTTATTTTATTACCGTACCTTAGTCACTAGGTGATGATGAGATATTTATCCCCCCCCTCCAACCCCCTCCCACCACAATTTTCGTTTAATTTTGTTACTTGCCTCGTGATATTCATTACTTGGCTGCTCTGAAACCGTTGGCCTCCGGTACCGGTACGTTATCTTTGTGGCATAAATGGGAGGAATATTTTGTTTCTCTCCATAGCAGTTCGCTTTTCTTTAGCGATTAATCGTCATAATGCTCAGTTTTTAAAGAGAGGTGAAACATTGTTGTATCGACAAAAAATCAAGCAGTTCATTAAAATGGTAACATTAAATTACTACGCCAATTTCTTAAATAACTGGACATGTTTTCAGATAATCCCAAATTACTAAAATTAATCTGTGGAATTATCCCTATCTGCCTAATAATTCAAATAGCACTGTTATCGTGCATTGATCATCTTAGAATACACACGTTACGGTACTCATTCTTGTGTCGCTCACGGTTTTAGCAAAATTTTGGTTTAGAAAGAAACTATTTTGTTTGATTATTGCTGACTGCTGAGTAAAACTACGGTATCTTAGATACTTTGGTTAAGAAACAAACATCGCAGTATAATTAAACTATTATAAAATTCGTACAGTAAGCTACTTAATGATATAAAACGAGGATAAAACCTTATGTCAATGTGTGATGTACATTTAATGTTGCGCCAGTTTCGGCCACATTGTGACCGTCCTCAGCGCAAGTTATAATAAGAAAAGGTGTGAGAATTTACATTTAACAAATTTACCACAACAGAAGTTATCAATTCTAAAAATATTAATCGTCTAATAGTTAAAAAGAGCACAATAAAATAAAATAAAAAAACCCAGATCTATTACAAAAATATATTAAATAAGAAAGATGTATGTCTCCATACAAAACCAGCTTGAAGTAGGAGAGATCTAAAAGGAAAGAGATATATAAACTATAGAACACCTACGTGGATATGATACTGTATAATATATATTATGTACATCGCTAATGTGTAACACCTCCCTCCGAAATGCTGTTACGATGTCTTCTTTGTTAGCCACGTAGTGACTTCTTGACTTTGGGGATTAGCTCATATTCACATGGGCTCTGATCAGGCGAATAAAGCGAGTGGGGAAGAACCTCCCATCCCCACCGTTGTAAGCGACGCTGAACGATGGCTGCTGTGCGAGCTGTCTCGATATCGTGTAGGATTATGGCATAGTCCAAACGATCAGGGCGTTTGGTTCTAACTGTACGACGCAATTGGCCCAGCAAAAAGGAATTGTAATACACTGCATTGACAGTGTGCCCCTCACGCACTGGATGACACACAAGAACACCTTAAACATTGAATGCAACGATAACCATAACCTTCTTATTGGGCGACGGATTTTGTCGAACCTTGTGTCTCCGTGGCGATCCCTGTCGACGCCATTCACTTGACTGCCTCTTCAGATAAGGTTCATCAACACGTGCCCATGTTTCATCAACTGCAATAATGCGATTCAACATGGCTTGTCCTTCCTGCTAAAACCTCTCCAGATTGATGCGACATGTTCCGTAACGAGTCCACTTCTGCACCTCCATTAAGTGATGTGGCACCCACTTTGCACACATTTTACGCATCTGTATGTCCTTGTGTAAAATGCGCCGTATTGTTGACGCTGGTATTGCTGTATGTTCTTGCAATTCCGCTATGGTCCAGCGCCTGTCCTCCTGTAAACACTGATCGATCACCATTATCCGTACAACTTTGTCCATGGACACTGGACGGCCTGGGCGAGGCAAATCGGAAGTTGATACTCTACCCCGTTTGAACGTCCCCACCCACCTCGCCACTGTTCTATAGGGCATGGCATGCTCACCTAATGCTTCTGCATGGCATTGGCGTGCATTTCTGCAGCGGAGAACTGCGATTTTAATACGTGATCGTTGCTCGTGCTTGTTGACTTCCATTGGGTGACGCTCTCCCACACTGAACGTTGGGACATGCTCAGACCCACACTGTTGTTTACATACACCATCTAGTGGTATCCTACGCAAGTACATACCGTACGTTTCCAAATGCATATCGTAGATGTTCCGTGTTGTCTCCTGTTCGCGAGAGAAAAAAAATGTTGCTATGTCTTATGACTTGACCTCCGTATACGCACGCTACGGCAGAGAACACAAGTTCGAACACTATTATTATTATTATTATTATTATTCAGCGATTATGGCGAAGTCATGACCCTAGATTCCTGGCTATCACCCCAAAGGTCCGGAGCCAGCCCGTAACACGGACGAAGACATATCATTCAGATTATAGGCTAGGATTTTACACACACAGTTCAGCAAGCAAACGATAAGATGCGAATTTGATCCTCACCTCAAATATCCGGGAAACTACCTTCCATGACTTTCCCACTCCTAGTACAGGCGAATAACGGCATCACTGCCACCCTACCCCCCCCCCCCCTAAATTAAGGACACATAGGGTAAAAGAAAAACCTCACGAATACAGACTATTCAGTCATTACAATAACACGAGTCACCAGACCAATTCATTCTCACCAATACTGTCACCACAATGATACAGTTTAACAAACCAATCTCATGCACACACACTCACTCAATACAACAACACAGGTTTACAGACCAATCAAACAAGCACACGAACTAATACAGCCAGCACAGTAACACAGGTTAACAGACAAACCTCACGCACCATACAAACACAATCACAACAATAACACAGATTACCAGACATACTCACTCAATACAATTACAAAGGTTATTAGACAACCAATTACGCACACACACTAATTAAGTCAATGCAATGACACAGGTTATCACACTGTAAACACCCAGCCAATACAATAACACAGGTTACCAGACAGATTGAACACACCCACATACACTGATACAGCCACCACAATAACGCAGGTTAGAGTAACAAATCACTCTTACTAACAAAGCCATCACAATCACACCGGTTGACAGGCAGATCTTAAACATACGCACTGATACAATCACCACAATAGCACAGGTTAATAGACCAATATCACACACACACACACACACACTAATTGAGTCACCACAATAGCACAGGCTAGCAGACAAGCCAAACACACTAATGCACACACACAATAGCACAGGCTATCAGATATTCACACACAATATCACAGGTTATCAGACATAATACAGACACACCCAAATACACAGGGGAGGCATAAAAACAAGGCCAAAAAAAACACAAAAATACAACTAGGTACAAACATTCAAATACATCATCCGATTCACCAAGTTTCCATTCAAATGTATAATGGCTTTCACGGCCAGTGAATTAAAACTCAGCAATTCTTCTAGGTTTGTGCCGTGACATGTGTGGGTTTCGCCTAGGATACCTCGTCACAAGCCTAGAAGAATTGCTGAGTTTTAATTCACTGGCCGTGAAAGCCATTATAACATCTTTTTGGAAGCCTTGATAGGGAGGTTAAGGCTGCTTGAGCTTTTAGTTCTCGCAGTAAACAGGTTCAGGTGCACTTTATATTATTGAAACTACTTGTGCTATGCATGGGCTTCTACTGTATCAGTATTACACGGGATGGACGCATTAAAATACACGAACACTTGTCGACTAAGATGTATTGAACTAGACACAGGATACAGGATACGGGAAAAAGAACATAAAGTCAAACAATATACATTTCACAAAAGACAAACGATATTTACATGCGAGCGAGATTAGAAAGTACGAGAAATATTCATTCTCTTCAACACTCTCCCTTAATCGAGCAATGCTGCATTATGCTGCACTTAGGACAAACCAATGGCAGTAACACATTTCACATGACCATGAATTGGCAGACCTTTTGTCAATATCAGCAATCATATCAGCAGTAGGCATGTAGGACCACTTTACTTTGCAAGTCTTTAAGATGTCCCTAATGAAATGATAGCGCACATCTATGTGCTTTGTTCTCTGATGAAAACCTCCATTCTCAGTCAACCTCTGAGCACTTTGACTGTCATTACACAACTGAATTGGACCTCCTCTCTTACACAACTCAAAGAAAAAACTTCTAAAGAACAGAGCTTCGTTACATGCTAAAGTCAGACCAATGTTTTCTGCTTCAGTGCTAGACAGTGCCAAAACTGCCTGTTTCTTACTTTCCCAACTTATTGGGCCTTCTGCATATTTAAATACATAACCACTCACAGATTTCCTGTCAGTTAAATTATTTCCAAATGAAGCATCAACAAAACACTTGACATCACATTCTGATTTTTGATGTGTAACATCTTTCCACTTGGTTGCTGGATATTTGTAGGAGTGATTTTGAAAAATGGGACAGAAGTGGATCGGACGATCCAGCTGGCAGTGGTGGATCGAACGGAAGTGTGTAAGACGCACTGCCAGCTTGAATGCATTGCTGAACACTTTCATTCTGACGGTAAACGCTCATGCGAACTCTGGTGTCAAGTGATTGAAACAAAGCACACGGCACTTGTTCGAAGTCTTCGTATCAGTATTTACATGATAAAATGTTTGAATATCAGACATTGTAAGTAGTCGGCAGTGCCGGTATTATATTTCTGCACTATGGCTATTCAAATATTTACCCACATAACGGTAATGCAGTCATCAATATAATATAATCGTTGTGTTTGTACGAGAGCTGAGCAAGCCTTCATGAACTATTGCTGAATACATACGCTTTACTCACAAGAGGGCCTATTCATAAGGCATTTTAAACTCAAATTCACGCAGGAACATTATCGAAACAAGCAAAATATAAATGAAAATTAATTCCGTGATGCAGTATTATTAGTACGTGAAAATAAGTCACCATCTTGTACCTAACATTCGTGTCGTCGAAATAGCCGTGGGGTTAGCTTCATTGACTGTGAATCTAGAGATCTCGGGTTCGAATCCCGGACGGGTTAGATATTTTTGCTACCAGATTATCGTTTTAAACGATATTTATCATATCAATATGACTCATTTTAACAGAATCTATATGATACTACGTGTTGGTCTGTGAATCAAGAGGTCCGGGAACTTGGCAAGCCTTTCATGATCTACTGCTGTGCACATTACATTTACTCGCAAGTTGGCCTATTTATAGGGAATTTAAGGTTATGAGCGGTGTCGCGTCTATTAATCTAGTTGACCCATATCGTATTCTTTATTTAGGCTAGTACTGGTGGAAGCTACAAAACCTCTAATAAATTGAGTTCCATATTATAAACTACAATAACTGTAAAACACTCCCTTTTACAATAGAATAATATTTGTGCCAAAAATATTATAAAATACCGGTGTATCAACAATTTTCCGTCCTTGGAATGGTTTTCCGTTGTTTCCCATTTTCAAGTCCTGGCAAATGGTGGGACGGTACCTTCTGACAGGCCTCGGCCGCTTCCTTCCTCATCCTTACCCAGTTTCATTCACCGTCATTCATTTCATCTCTCATTAACTCCTCTCGTGAGGTTGGCGTCAGGAAAGGCATCCGGCCATAAAAACCATCCGCCACAAATACTTCCATCGCATCTCATCCCCGGCCCCGCAGAAAAATGGGAATAATAAGGGGTAGACATACATTACCAGTGTATCAACAATTTCATGTGAGGTTTCTTCAATGTCAGATGTTACACATCATATGCGACTACTGTAGGGCTCGTATCTTATGATAAAAACATCCACCATACCCTTCAAGTATCTGAACACTCTCTGGTCACAAGTCCAATGTTCCTTACCACATAGGCTGACCACACGTCCCACATTTTGCGGGACGTCCCGCATATTAAGTTATTATGTAAATATATATCTGAACGATTTTTCGTCTTACTGTCATCGATACGAATTTTCACAATAGGCAACCGTCCTGCCATCTAGCTTCAACTAAACGTAACGTAACCGTTGCCAACAGTATAATCTTTGAAAGTGCAAAGAATCAGGTTATAATGATAGTATCTTTGGAGAAACGTTCCGGATGAGCCTCCTAACTTCCGAGTTATCATTAGTCCATGGTGAGTCCGTGGCGTGGCGGGTGTGGTCATTTTGTAGCACGAAGCGCATCAGCATAAACGTGTTGTAATAACTGGTGTTTTACATTTTAAAGTTTTATGAGTTACAAGCTGTACCCGGCATGCGTTGCAATGCCAATCAAAGAAAGTGTTGGCGTTGAAATTCTGTTTCTTGAAGTGCTTTTGGATACACAACATGTTAACTGCCTCTAAGCTATCGTAAAATGGATTTTCTAATTTAGAACCATTCGTGGGAGCGTGCACAACAACTTTCAAAAGTTTCATCGCTGTCACTCATTTGTTGAATCTACTCGTACGCTACCTATTGTGAAATGGATTTACTAAGTCGAAACCCTTCCCTGGCGTGTACACAATAACTCATCAATGATTCATCGCAATCGGATGAATGGTATATGCACGTATAGGGGTTTTTGTTTAAACGATTCGTGCGCTGTCACTCATTTGTTGAATCTACTCGTGCGCTACCTATAGAGAAATGTATTACTAAGTCGAAGCCCTTCCCTGGCGTGTACACAATAACTCATCAAGGTTTCATCGCAATCGAAGAATGTTATATGAACGCAATAGGGGATTTTGTTGAAACGCTTCGCGCGTCGTCACCCATTTGTTGCATCTACTCTTGCGCTACTTATTGTGAAATGGATTTACTAAATCCCCTTCCCTGGCGGGTACTCAATAACTGATCAATGTTTCATCGCAATCGGATGAATAGTATATGAACGCATACCTGATTTTGTTCAAACGATTCACGCTCCGTCACTCATTTGTTGAATCTACTCGTGCGCTACCTACTGTAGAATGTATTTACTAAGTTAGAAACCGTCACGTAAGTGTCCACAACATCTCACCCAAGTTTCATCGCTATAGGACTAATGGGATATGAAGACATAGGGGACTGTATTGAAACGCTCCGCGTGTCGTCGTTCATTTGTTGAATCTACTCGTGTGCTACCTACTGTGAAATGTATTTACTAAGCCAGAAACCTTCCTTGGAGTGTCCACCATATTTCACCCAAGTTTCACCGCTAACGGCAGAATGGTATATGACCTTATACGGGACTTTGTTGAAACGCTTCGCGCGTCGTCCCTCATTTGTTGAATCAACTTGTGCGCTGCATATTGTATAGGGGATTTACTAAGCCAGAAATTTTCCATGACGTGTACACAACATCTCACCCAAGTTTCATAGCTACGGACGAATGGTACATGTATGCATACGGGACTTGGTTCAAACGCTTCGCGTGTCGTCGCTCATTTGTTGATTCTACTCTTGCGCTACATATTGTAATATGGATGTACTCAGCCAGAAACCTTCTCTGGAGTTTACACAACATCTCAACCAAGTTTCATCGCAATCGGATGAATGGTATGTGAACGTATACGGGATGATGTCGAAACGCTTCGCGCGTAGTCACTCATTTGTTGAACATAAACGTGCGCTTCGTATTGTAAAATGGATTTACTTAGCCAGAAACCTTTCCTGGAGTGTACATAACAATTCACTAAACATTTATCACTATCAGACGAATGGTATATGACTTTATACCGGACTTTGTTGAAACGCTTCGCGTGGCATCGCTCATTTGTTGAATCTACTGGTGCGCTACCTATTGTAAAATGTATGTACTAAGCCAGAAACCTTCCCTGGAGTGTACACAACATCTCACCCAAGTTTCATCGCTATCGGATGAATGGAATATGAAATTATATGGGACTTTGTTGAAACGCTTCGCGCGTCGTCGCTCATTTGTTGATTCTACTCGTGCTCTACCTATTTTTAAAGGGATTTACTAAGCTAGAAACCTTCCCTGAAGTGCACACAAAATCTTAGCCTAGTTTCATCGCTATCGGACGATTGGTATATGAACGCAAACGTGACTTTGTTGAAATGCTTCGCGCGTCGTAGCTCATTTGTTGAATCTACTCGTGCGCTGCCTATTGTAAAGTGGATGTACTAAGCCAGAAAATTTCCCTGCGGTGTACACAACATTTTACGCAAGTTTCATAGCTATCGGACGAATGGTATATGAATGCATACGGGACTTGGTTGAAACGCTTTGCGTGTCGTCGCTCATTTGTTGAATCTACTCGTGCGCTATCTACTGTGAAATGTATTCACTAATTTTGAAACCTTCACGTAAGTGTACTCAACATCTCACCCAAGTTTCATCGCTATCGGACGAATGGTATATGAACACATACGGGACTTTGCTGAAATGCTTCGCGCATCGTCGCTCATTTGTTGAATCTACGCGTGCGCTACCTATTGTAAAATGGATTTACTAAGTCAGAAACCTTCCTTGGAGTGTACTCAGCATCTCATCCAAGTTTCATCGCAATCGGACGAATGGTATATGAACGCATAGGAGACATACATACCCACAGACAAACTATCACGTTACATTGATTTTTATATATATAGATGCAATGGATTCGACGTTGGATAGTGATGATGACTGTACTTCTACTTTGTCACAAAAATGGAATCCATCTTTTAAACCCGAGAAAGCGAAAGGGAAAAATTAACGTGTATGTTCATATAATTCAAAGTGGGAATTCAAAATGCCGTACTTACCTCCTGATCGTAGTAACGTGCACAAGGCGTTTTGCAAACTTTGCAAGAAGACGTTCAGTATTTCTCATGGAGGAGTCTACGACGTGGCGAGACACAACGAAGGCCAAGAACTTCAGAAAGCAGCTACGTTATCCCTCCTGAATAGGACGATATCATCATGTTTTAGTTCCAGTTCTAGTACCGTCCATCAAGACAAAGTGACTGCATCAGAAGTGACAAAGGTATTTCACAATGTTATTCACAACGTGCCTTATCGCTATTACGATTGTGACTCTAAAATAGTCCCAGTAATATTTCCAGATTCAGAAATAGGGAAAAGCATATCTCTAGGACGGACCAAAGCAACAATAATTGTTACGAATGTACTTGCGTCTCTTTCTGTAAAAGAACATGTCAAAGAACTAGTAGAGAAAAATATTTTGTATTCTGTATCTACAGACGCATCTAATCATGGTCACGTCAAGATGTTTCCAATAGTATTAAAATATTTTCATTGTGACAAGGGAATTGCGCAGGTTTTGTTGGACTATTACGAAGACAGTCATGAAACTGTAGGTGCTGTGTTTGTTCAATTGAAAGATAGGTTAGGTGCCCACAATTTGAGTATAAATAATGTAACATCATATTCTGCTGACAGTGCCAATGTAAATTTTGGTAAAAGGCATTCAGTATTTATATTGTTGAAAACTGACAATGAAAGTATTCTGCCTTCACCTTGCTCTGCCTATAAAGTCCATAATACAGCTAAGTATGCGATTGACAAATTCCGTCATTTTGACCTTGAAGGGTTTGTAAGCAAAATGTGTAATTACTTTTCCTGTCATTCAAAAAGGGTTTAAGGGTTGAAGGAATTCTTTGTATTTTGTAACATTGAATGCAGGGAAATAATTTGTCATGTACCAACAAGATGGCTAAGTATTTTTCCCAGCAGTAGAGAGACTTTTAAGTTGTTGTTTCCTGTCATTCAGTCAAATTTCACTTCACTAGGGGAAGATTGCCCTGTGTCGATCCAGACATTTTTTGATGATGCTGAAAATGGCAATGAAAATATATATTTAACTGAGTGCTACTTGCAATTTTTCTGTAGTGTTGTAAAAGTATTTCACCTTATAATTGTATATTTAGAAAGAAACGACTTGTTAGTATTTCAACTGTATCATATAATGGAATCTATTAGGAAACAGTTAGAAGGAAGAATATCAGATAAGTTTTTTGGTTTCAAAACAATGACACTCCTTAATGATCTGACTAAAGAAAAATTGCAACAAGTTCAGAATGAGTTTCTTGGTTGGTATGAAGTGGCACTGAAATATCTTACCTCTAGATTTGATTTCTCAGATGAAAACATACTATTTAAGATAAGTGTTATGTCATTGAGGAACGAAGTTGACATTAACGTTATTTTGAAACTTGTTCATGATTTGAAATAGGAAATGAAACTTGATGTTGATGAATTATATTCAGAATTTCCTCAGTTGAAAGAATCAATTAACATTGCTGCAACAAACAAATGTGTAGAAGATTCTTGTTTGAAAAGATGGATGGTTATTTTAAACTTGCTACCTGAAGAAAAACAAATTAATGGTAATTTTTCAAAACTGGTACAGTTCTTGTGTCTATTTCTCCATTAAATGCCTTTACAGAAAGAACCTTTTAGCCAGGGGAAAATTTCATTGTCAGACTCTAGGAAGAGACTTCATACGAATACTCTTAAATCAGAACGACAAATAAAAATAAATTTCGGAAGGAGTTGCACAGATATCTATAAGACAATACTGAATGACAAAGACATTTTGTCTTGTGCAAGAAGTAACAATAAATACAGTTTCAAGCATGATAAGTGATGTGATAGTTTTATTCATGTTGAGGTTTTCTATATTTCTGTAAGTTACTTAATAGTTATAACTAGAAGGTGAAATTTAGAAAAAGTACTGCTCGAAAGTATTTCATGAAATTGATAAAACTAAGGAGTACCACAAACATGTATTCTTTCTTATATTTCCAACTTTTTAAACTTGTGATAACATTTAAGCTATACATTGTTTAATATTCATTTTATTATTTTAGAATTTGTTGGCTTTTGTATGTTTTCAGTTAGATTAAACGTCTTCAACCCACGGACTGAAAAATAAATCCTATAATAAAGATGAGTGAAATGTATTTTTGTAAGTTATTACTTCAGTAAGGCCCCTACCCGGCTCTAGCTGGATAAAGGGAAATGATGATGATGATTACTTCAGTAAGAGCACTCCTAGTCAAAAAGGAAGGAAACTGGCAACACAATGCTTTTTGAAAATGTTTAAATTGTTGTCGTTTTAAAATTACAGCTAAAAATGTAACTGTCCCCCAAAATTGTGGAATGTTCCCCATTTTTGAGTGTCTTGTCCCTCATTCATCCCTTCAGCAGGTGGTCACCATACTTCTATTGGCGGGGCCTTTGTTATATTGGTAGAGAGAAGTGTGTTCCTCCACTAGGCAGGCAGTGCAATGGTTACAGTATTTAAAACTTGCCCACCAGTTCTACGTAACCAATGCAAGATAATTTCTATTAATTTCATATTTGCATCTCTGGCCAAGTTTTGATTGATTTTTCTACTCTTTTATATGAACTCAAAGCCTGAGAATATTCCCAACATTTGGTGTTATTTAAAGTTTCGTGAATAATTTCATTATCAAACAGTGCTGATTGTACAGGGTGATTATTTTGTTGGTGCGGGGACAGTGGCCAGCTACAGTTCACGCCACGAATTTTGGCCAGTGAGCCCCGGTTTTACAGTCTTGCAGAGGACAGGTGACGAACCTCAGGCATGTTCAATTGATATGAGAGTTGCTTTACGCGCAACTGGAAACTCACGTATCAATTGCACATGCCTGAGGCTAACCGACTGTCCTTTGTTCCACTGTGAAACCGGGACTGACCGGCCAAAAACAGTGGAGTCAACTGTTCCAGGTACGTGCACGCCTTCCGCCAGCCAACCCAACTCGTTCCGCAGATTGCGCGGAGGCAGAAACCGTAACATAGTACATTAAGGATAAATTCACCAGGAAATCAAGATTTAAGAACTTACGTTTCAAAAAAATTGTTGAAAATTTTCTCCTCCAGCTGACAGACAGGCGTTGTAAGTTACCGTGTAAATAAATACGTGCTTACACGTAGTAAATCCCTTCTATCGGGAGGGATATCTGCTGCTGTATATTGTTCTCCAGCTCCAATAGGGTAGGCTAAGGGTAAATGATCTGTACATTTTGTATTTAAATTAACCCTCAATTAAACATCAAAAGGCTTAGGTCCGTGCATCGATTAATTACAGTAAACACGCGGGGTGCTACAAGGAGTAGATGATGATGATGAGGATAATTGTTGTTTCAAGGGGCCTATCATCTAGGTTATCGACCCCTAATAGTCTGGGTGATAGCGCAATGACAATAAAATGGAAACCCCAACGAAAATTAAATTAGACTGAACATACTTAAAAAATGGAACTCAGATTGAAACTACTCACAAAATGTAGAGTGGAAATGAAAATCCACAGCCTGCTTCCAGTCGACCGACCTGGTCAGGTAATGGAATGAATGAAGCCCCCATCTAGCGGCGAGGGTATGACATGTGACGAATGCTGAAGCCTGTCGCACTCCCCTGGGGCAACGATTAAATGAATGGCAGATGAAATGATGTGACAGTGGAAGGTGTTGCTGGAATGAAATTTGTGACAGGGTAAACCAGAGTACCTGGAGAAAAACCTGTCTGCCTCCACCTTGTCCAGCACAAATCTCACATGGAGTGACCGGGGTTTGAACCACGGACCTAGTGGTGAGAGGCCGTCGTGCTGACAGCTAAGCCACGGAGGCTCTGAAAATACGTACAAAATGCAATTGAAATCGAAAATACGCAATGCAATTTAGATTGAAAATGCCAAATCAGATTCAAAATATTCACAAAATTCAATCGTAATTCAAAATACTCACAAAATGCAATCGAAATTGAAAATATTTCAAAATGTAATTTAGATTCAAAATACCTATTTGGATTGACAACACTTACAATATGCAACTTAGACCGAAAATATTTACAATATGTAATTTTGATTCAAACTACTCACAAATTGCAATTGAGAATCAAAATACTTACAAAATGAAAATTAGATTGAAAATACTTCCAAAATGCGGTTTAGGTTGAAAATACTTACAAAATGCGGTTTAGGTTGAAAATACTTACAAAATGCAATTGAGCATCAAAATACCTACAAAATGCTCATCCTACAAAATGCAATTTAGATTGAAAATGCTTGCAAATTGCCGTTTAGTTTGAAATTAAAGAAACTTACAAAAATGGTACTTCTACATTCCATGACTTAATATAAGCAATTTAGATTGTCAATCCTTACAAAATGCAATTGAGGTTGAAAATACTCGCAAAATGAACTTAGATTGAAAATACGTACAAAATGTAGTGTAGAATCAAGATGTTAACAAAATGCAATTGAGGTTGAATTTACTCGCAAAATGCAATTTAGATTGAAAATATTTACAAAATGCAACTTAGATTGAAAATACGTACAAAATGTAGTGTAGAATCAAGATGTTAACAAAATGGAATTTAGGTTGAAAATACGTACAAAATGCAGCGAGGAGTCAAAATGTTCACAAAATGGAATTTAGATACACGGGGAGCCAATTCACAAAATATCCTGCGGGAATCTCAACGAGAAAAGGAAATACAATGGAAAGTAGAAGAAGACTGATCCCTAGAAGAATGAGGGATCAGGAAATATTAAAGATGGGCTAATTAAGGCAGGAAAGGAAGAGACTCCTTAGGCCTCGTATACGGGATAGGAAGACAACAAGAGCTGACCAAGAAAGGGCGACAGGAAAGAAGACGGAGAGGAGCCCGGCACAAGTAAGTGGAAGCAATGCCGGACTCAGCTGGGGTCCTTTGGTCGCCAACCCACGTCCCACTAGATATGAGCCCCTGGGTGGGGGGGCTACTAGGACTAGCTACATAATGTAACGATGTAACATTCATAGATTAAAAATTCAAGTGTTGGAGAATATTGGCTCTTGTCATTCGTCAGCTGAGAATCCAGGCTTTATTTTTATTTTATGCATTTCGTTTGAGCGCAGCCAATTAGTCCGGCCACCTGTAGTGGCAAGCGACGACAGATACAGACCAGTAGGTGTGCTTGCTGCAACAGCTGCGATCAGCTGGAAATGGTCAGTTGTCATCTAGCCACACACAAGTATGGCTGCGAGGTTACGGTTTACGGTTTCTACCTCTGCGCAATATGCGACCTGAGTTCGGTTGTCTGGTGGTGGGCGTGTGCGCACCTGGTATCTGGCCGCTGGCGTCGCTCCAGAAAACAAAATCGATATATTAATGCCCAGGACGAAGTCATTCCAATTCTCGACAGCTCCTACTGTATCTGTTTGTATTTCTTAGTAACCAACGCCCAGTTTCTACACACTTTAAGGTCACTATCACCTAGACCTCCTAAACCAAAAATAGGGTACACAAACTAATACTGGGATGTACTCCTGTAATTCAACACAGGATTTGCGCACAAAATGTATGGAGCTCGTATTCTTTTAACTTTCGCTACTCAATAGCTTCTTAGTTGGAAACATATTTTCCGTTTGATTAAGGCACCGTGTAATAGCCTGCGCCTAGAAAACAGATGGTCTAGTGTAAACTTCTCTGGGACTCGGTAAGTGATCAATAATATTTAAGTAACCCCCAAGAAATACTGTGACTTCTCCTTAAGCTGCCAGTGTTTCACCCTAGTGTCCCACTGGGCTCATCAATTGCTATGACACACCTCACCACGACACTGACCAGTACATGAATAACTAGTCATAGATTACCTTGATTTTACTATCAAAATTCTGCGACCTGGCCCTCTTTGCTATTAACGATAAAATGATTCAACTAAGCATTCGAGAGAATTCCTGATTTTACTTTTGAAAATAAAGAAGGATACTGTTAGAGAATTTTAAATCATCAGAAACGCGACCAAAGCCAACAGTTCATCAGAAGAACTAAAGTAATAAAATTACATCTGGTTTTAAACAACCCTTGAAGTGCAATAATGCTCACTGAAAAAGGGCTGTCATAAAATCTTTTAGTCACCCGCCTAGAATCTGTTATAATAATTGATAATTTTATTGGGACGGGTGCTGAATGGTAGCTTAATATTCTACCTGCTGGTTGCTCACCGAGGCAAACCAGGTTCACTTCCTGATTAATGCATGTTCGACATAAAAGAATCCTGTAGCTGAAAAATTTTAAATTTAATAGCATTGGTTTAACATCCTCTAAAATTGCAACGGTTTGAGAGTTCCCAGCGTGCCAGAATTATCCCCTGGAGTTTTCTTTTTTACAAAATGTCAGTAAATATACAAACACAGGCCTCATGTATGCCAGGATCCAATCCCGCAACTAGCGTGTAGTAGACAAGGGCCTTATGATTGGTCAGGTATTTAGTGCAGCCTATAACATTTAATTCATAATCACCATAATTCGTCTCTAGTTGCCCGGGTTTGTTGTATGGGCCCCTTCCATCTTGTCCTGTCCTCGTTCCACTTCTTCATCACCTTTCTCCAGTCTAAACCTTTCTTCATCACATCCTTTAGTGCACCGGCCGCGTTATAACAACTAGCTTGAGGATAATTACTTACCGCCATGTTCTGGTAGAGCATATCGTATGTGTTCCTCTTAGTATAATAATCAAATTAAGAAATCTGCAATAACAACTTGCGGACAATTCCACACACATCATAATTGTACGAGTCTGTATTCTTACCTGCGATATAAGTTGTTTCCCTTCTCGTCGAAACAAGGTAACTAGGACGTGTGGTTTAACGCCTTCATCGTATTAACTGCGTAAAGAGGGTACTATACTTCAGAAGCCATGAATTCCATTGTGCATGTAAGTAATGGCAAGAAATAAAAGGACTAGCTCGTCATAAATAACATTTTAAATTAGTACTTTTATTTGATTCATTGTCATCCTACTGTTATTTTTCAGGGAGTTTCACCAAACCAGTGAACACTGTGCCCGCATTAAGCCTGCTTTATATCGAGTGTATTTTCATTTCTCGTGAATAACTTAATTGAATCGGGCGGAGCTGAAAACTATTAAGTCAGATGTCACTACCGGTACCGTACTTTTCAGGAGACAGGTAAAACGTAATTGACAGAACAGAACCTAACAAACACACTATATTAGTCATCTATATTGCAAAGCAACTATTCTGGTTTTATTTGTGTTAGCGGAATATCAAATATAATTTAATAAACATATTTTTCAAATCAATTTTGAATCGTGACTTAATGCCTTTCAGCTCTGTGTTCAGTTTAATGCGGCATAATGCCTTCGAAAATGAATATTTCACATGATATCTTATTTTAACATGGATTTGTAAGATAAACCCCACCTAAACCTTATACAAATGTAATTTACAACAGCGCTGTGACACGCCGGAATCCTTCAGCGCAGGCTACATTAAGTACGGAATTCGGCTTGATGTCTTTCTGCTCCGATTGCAGTACATGTAGCAGTGGTTTAAGGCTTAAACATAAGGCTGGCTTAATTCTTTCCTATACCGTTCCAAGGCCTTTGGGTCAATACTTCAGAATACTAAATGCTAAAAAAAGCCAATTTTTTAGCCTATTTTCATTTATGAAACAATTATTTCCGTTAGGTAAATAAATGAGATGCCATGGGATTATAATTTATATAAGCTTATACCGCACCAAGTTTCACTGCGATTTGATGGTAAAATCGCGAGAAACATCCATTTGAATACTTAAATTTCGCGTCGCCGCCATGTTGGGTTAATGCTCACCAAGTTATTGAACGTCCCATAGCTGAACATAATGATTATTGCCTCTATACACATAAAAAATTCAGTTTGATTGCGGTCATAGATTAATAGATATTGAGAACCGTCTAAATATTTCAGATGGTTGCCATGTTGGATTTTAATATATGAAGGCCATAGAGTTATGTGCAATTAGATGAGGATTATTGTGTGCGTTCACTATTCATTTATTGATATGGATCGCATGATTAAAACACAAGAAAAAAGTTTAATTTTAAAATTTCGTACAGCCACCATCTTGAGGCTATGTAAACAATTAACTGAATTAGATAAGTCCAACCCCTCGTCCACGTCGTGGGAGACGGGCAACGGCACAACGTAGGGGATCGCCTGTAGGGGCGAAGTACAGTGGGGATTTCGTGTGCCCCGGGACCGTTACGGTAGCTGTGAAGGTCCTACAGGAACCCTGAAAAGTGACGGCTAACAGGGCTCCGGTGAAGCTACGATAGGCCCAGCAAGCTAGTAGTGGATGAAACCAAATGCTTTCAAAAATGGAACGAGCCTCGGACAGGATGGATTTAATAGACGACGACACGGCTGTACACACGGACTAAGATTTGGAACTTTAAACCTGAGAACGCTGACGGGGAAGGTGGAGGAGATAGTGGATATGATGGAAAGAAGGAAGTTGGATTTATTGGGATTGGCAGAAACAAAGTGGAAAGGGGAAGGAAGGAGAGAACTGAGAAAGGGCTATAGACTGTACTGGTGTGGGAACGAAGAGGGAAAGAGGAATGGAGTGGGAGTAGTAGTACGAGATGGTTTAAAAAAAGAAGTGAGGAGAATAAGTGATAGAATGATGAAAGTGAAAGTAGCACTGAGGGGGCGAGACCGTAGAAATAGTGCAAGTGTATGCTACACAAGTAGGCTGCGCCTCTGAAGAGAAGGAGGAGTTTGAAGAGGAATTGCAGAAGCAGCTGGTAGGAAGAAATATGATTGTTATGGGGGATCTCAATGCCCATGTAGGAAGTGAAAGACAAGGTTATGAGAGAATTCTAGGACCAGAGGGATGGGGCGGAAGAAATGAGGAAGGAAAGAGACTGTTGGACTTCGGCCAGAGGAACAGCCTGCTAGTTGGAAACTCCTGGTTTAAGAAAAGAGAGAGCCACACAATCACATGGTACAGTGATGACTTGACCAGGAAGTCGGTGGTCGACTATATACTGTATGAGAAAGAACTAAATAAGAACATCCCGGACATCAAGGTTATACCATCGGAGAACCTGGATAGCGACCATCGATTGCTGGTAATGCACCTGAGAGGGAGTAAGGGGAAGAAAATGACTGAGAACCAGGAAAGACGTATAAGGATATGGAAACTGAAAGAAGGGGATAGAAGGGACGAGTACCTCAAAATGGTAAAGGAAGGAATTCCAACAGATGAAGAAAGAGGGGTGGAAGAGGGATGGGCTAGATTTAAGAAGACACTAGTAGGTGCAGCAGAAGCAGTATGTGGGAGGACAAGTAGTAAGAAGAGGTGGAAGGAAACACCATGGTGGAATGAGAAGACAAAATATATAGTAAGGGAAAAGAATAGAGCCTTTAGGAGGTGGTATCAAAATAGGACGGTAAGAACAAGGGAAGAGTACCAGGAATGAAAGAAGGAGGCGAAGAGAGTAGTGGCTGAGGTGAGAAGAAAGTGGATGGAAGAGTGGACAAAGATGATGAAGGAGGATAGTGAAGGTACAAGAAAAGGTCCTGTATGAGATGGTAAAAAATAAGAGGCGGAAGGATCCTACGGATTATATTAGAATGGTGATCAAAAGGGGACAAGAGATAGAAAATAGGGAAGAACTGAAGAAAATGTGGAAAGAATATTTTGAAGAACTTCTGAACCCAAATGGAAAAGATGGTGAGGAGGAAGAAATCGGAGAAGAGGAAGATGAACTGCAAACAGAAAAGGACTTAACATGGAAAGAAATGGAAGATGCAGTGAACAAGATGAAAGGATGGAAGGCACCGGGTGTGGATGAGTTGAGTGTGGAGATGGTGAGAGCAGCAGGAGAGGAGGGGATACAGTGGTTGTACCGAGTGATGAGGACAGCATGGAAGGAAAGGAAGACCCCAGAGGACTGGAAAAAAAGGAATAATTGTCCCGATCTTCAAGAAAGGTAGTAGAACAGATTGCAGAAACTATCGGGGAATAACACTGATGAGTCATTGTGCAAAGATCTTCGAGAAAGTTTTGGAAAAGAGAATTAGGACAAGGATGGAAGGAGGGATGAGGGAAGAACAACATGGCTTCAGAGCAGGAAGGTCCACAGTGGATTTGGTTTTTGCTGTAAGGCAGTTACAAGAACAGCACTATGAGTATGGAACAGATCTACTGATGGCCTTCCTGGACATTGAGAAAGCATATGACAGTGTATGCAGAAACAAAGTATGGAAGTCCCTGGAGGATAGAGGAGTAGAGAAATGGACTATAAAGAGGATAAAGGAGTTGTACAAGGGAAGCGTGAGCTGTGTGAAAGTGGGAGGAGAGAGATCAGACTGGTTGGAACAGAGAAACGGCCTGAAACAAGGAAGTGCACTGTCACCGTTACTTTTCATTGTGGTGATGGATGACATAATGACCCGAGTGGCACAAGTAATTGGAGAAGGAATTATGAAAGCAATGGTGTTTGCAGATGATTTGATGATTTGGGGAAACAAGGAGGAGGAGGTACAGGAACAGTTAGACGTGTGGGAAGAAATAATACAAGGATAAGGGATGAAATTTAGCATAAATAAGAGTGAGATGATGATCACAACAAGGAAGAAGGAAATAACCGCAACGGGAATAACAAATGGTGGGGAACAGCTGAAGAAAGTGGAGAGTTTCAAGTATCTGGGAAGCCTGATACAAGATAATGGTAGAAACGATAGAGAAATAAATGAGCGGGGAAGGCAGGCAGAAGCATTTCGGAGGAGTGTGAGAAGCATGTTATGGAGCAAGGATGTCCCTCAGAACAGCAAAAAAATCATATATCGGACGTACTATGTCCCCATCCTGACGTATGCCTCGGAGACCTGGGTTATGAAAGGAAGGGAGAAGAGCAAAATACAGGCCAGTGAGATGAGGTTCTTGAGAAGCAGTATTGGAGCTACAAAGATGGACAGAATAAGAAAAGAGAGGACCAGAGAATTAATGAAGGAGGAACCATTACAGGATGGTATAGAGAAATCTAGACGTAGATGGTACGGACATGTAAAACGAATGGAGGAGAAGAGGATACCCAGGAGAGTACACGAGACAAAGTGGGATGGAAAGAGACCGAGAGGAAGACCGAGAGACAGGTGGCTGAAGGGGGTGGAAGAAAGCGTGAAGAAGAGAGGAGAAGACTGGACAAGTTTCGAGGCTGAGAGATGGTGGGAAGACAGAAGACGTTGGAGAGGCTTGTGTTCCAAACAGACCCGGCCAGTGGCTGGAAGCTGTGCAAGATGATGATGAGATATCAGTATATTACAATTTGTATAGTAATTTGCTATACCAAGTTTCACTGATCATTTTTTGATCATTAAATCTCGAAAAATTCCTGAAATTCTTTGCTCGGTTTACATTTCTTTGATAAACGTGAATACTTGAAGTGCATGGCATTTGAATCACATTATTTCTTAAACACCCTGTACAGAACTTTCCTTGAATACACTTAACAATGTCACATTCGCTGTGATCAAAACTAGAAAAAACGAGACTCCTCAGTCTCCTCTCGTAAAAATACGTAACTCATTTACGTCTACTATTCCTTTCTTGCACGGCATTTCAAATCTAAACTCCCATTTCAATGCATTTTCTTACTCCATGCAAAGAAAATTAGTAACTTTATTAGATATCCACGTCCATTGTGAAAATTGTTCAAGAAACAAACTTTAACAATCTCCTCTATCCTTATACAAAATTTCATCGTGCCTATAACTTCACTTCTGTAATTACCTTCTGTACAGTTACTTTTATATCACCCTGTGATTTAACTTTCTTAACTCCTTTTCACGTATTTAAATTCAGTTTTACATTATTGAAACTTTCAAAGATTATCAGCAAGAATTCATATTTAACAAATGATATAAGTGTGTCTTCCTTTTGTGAAAATATTTGTTTAACAAATTTATCTAGGCTTTTTAATGCTCTAAATGTTTTATTGGACATATATATATAAAAAGTTCTTGAAATACCTTTGTTGCTAGGAAATAAGGTTTATCACATTACAGCATAGATCTACATATCTATCTGTTTCATTACAGTGAATTTGGTATTTATTGGTTTAATTATCTATCAAGTATTTGAACTATCTTTTATCATATTTCGTGTCGTGTAACAATTCAATTTTGTTCACAATTGGTTGAAATAAATTTCTGACAATCGAATCAACATCATGAGTTGTCGAAATATTTGACACTTCGTGGTATAACTTTTTGAATATACGGTACTTAAATTGTTCAATATACGTTCCATCGCTGCGCATAAAACAGATTTATTTAACTTAACGCAAATATCTATAATTCTAAACGATTTTACATTGAAATGATTTTAACGTTAACAACTGCGCTACGCAAATAAAATTTCGTCCAAGTGACGGAAATTTTCAATGAACAAAAATGACTCCTACGAAATTGCGAAAAATACTAGATCAAAATCTACACAATTTTAAATACAATGACAAAATTATACGGTTGGTCAATTGGGATAAACACAGAACATGACTACAATTCTACCAAATATAAATCAATCTCTTCTCTCCCTTGAGTTGAAGACGGTCTCAGAAGTACCATGTCTCGTCTGGCAAGCCAAGTGTGAGTGAGAGCGCATCGCTCACGGCTATGCAGACCGGTTGTGACTGGGCCAGCTGGACATCTCTCCCAGTGGAACAAGGTCGGAGACATAGCCGGGTTAGCGACCTCGCCGTGAAACAGAATGTCTCGTCCGCACTCCCTCGCTTGTCTCCCGCACGTCGTCTGGATCTTCGTGCGAAACCCATCACTGCGCCGACATTGCTTCTCAAGGTTGAAATTCGTTTGGTTCATAAAAGTCTTTGAGAGTATACTGGATGTATATGAACTCGTGTTAAAAAGTAGAGATTTGTTCTGTGATTTTGCTCATCGCGTAGATGTTCCGCTGCGCCTTCCATGTTGTGGAATTCTGGATTCAACTCTTCATTCTTGTAGCTTCTACTTCCCTATGATGTGCACCTTAGCACGTTGTCATACTCATTTTAACTTTTTGACTCTTTAAGTCGCACATTTTTTCGTATTGACCGAATGTAATAATAAACAAAGTTTTTATGGTTCCGCCTGGTCAATATTACATACTCATTTTAATGATGACACTTTTATAACTTCCCCGTTGCCAATTCACGAACTGCATTTTGTATAATATTCAAGTATGAATTAAATTGCAGAAATAATGAAGCTCTTCTGTAGACGTAAGACGTTTGCATCTGTCTGCATGCGATATATTATAGCTTTGTTTTTGAAATACAGTAATATCAAGCTATGTTTCAAGATCACTGGTCTATATGCTGTGCTGGTCTGCGTTAGAATGTTCCTTGCTCTGCAAGTCACAGCTTTCTGTACTCCACACTCGTCTTTTCCACTTTCATAAAGCGTAGCACTATGCTGAAGAACTACTAGTTTCTCCGCTCACGGTCTTTACTCGTCGCGATCTGAATTTGGAAAGTACTCCTCGCCCTTGCCCTCTGCGTACAGCAAGTTCCTCGCTCTGCCTTCCCTCTTGCGGTGTGACGTAACTCCATCAACTTCTCCTCCCTCAGTGTGTCCTTAACCTTGATCCCTTCTCCTCCTACGTGACGTTTCTCTCACTCCTCGTGGCGTGACGTACTCTTACAATGTAGGCCTCCCTACATTCAGATAATAAATATTTAACCATATTTAAATCGTTCCTTCTTGCCTTCCGTAAATGTTTAATTATTAATGATGCATAGTTTTTCATTATTTCAACTCAGGTTTTCCACATCTCACGAATTTTGAGGAATAAAAGATTTTAATTCGTTCTTTTATTTTTCCTGGGTCCCAGTTTATATCCAGGCGGGATCTTTGGTATTGTCCTTAAATAATTTCGGGCGCAGTACCGTATATAAATAATCCCTTTTTTTCCCCCTTGGATGCTTAATGCTTAAGCATTTTGCCAGTGATTGTTGCCACACTTTCTAAGTTTTTGATGGGTTTCTTGATTTTGGAGGGCAGTGACTGTTAGTGGGTGTCATAGTAGGTTTGATAGTGTTTTGTAGAGCTATTTTGTCTTCTATAGATTTGTTTCTGATGATGCTCACTTGATGAGCGAAGCATGTCATCCCTTGGTTTTCTCCCTCTTCTGTAGTCCATATATATATGTATATTTTAATTGCATGTAATTTTTTTAAGGTTATTTTATGTATGTCCCAGTAATTGGGATTACATTGTGTTGACCAACTGAAAAGTTCTAATATCAAGTTTTTAAAAGTTATATAGGTGAACATACAGTATCTTAGAATCCAGTATCTCCATACAAGATTTCAGAGTGATATCGGTGACAGTTTCAGAGATATAGAATGACAGTGAAATTTTTGGAGTGGCCGCCATGTTGGATTGGTGAAACGTATTAAAATTTGAAAGGCACGTTCGACGTCGGACGAGGCATTAATGTTCTTACTGAGGTTCATGGAAATAGTTTCAGCTGTTATGATTTTATTAGGAACACACTCACAGGGAATGTTTTCAACTTGCACCTGTTGTTTATGGTTCCCTTGCTAGTCAAATATGTTTATTAACATCCTATTAAGCCTATGAGTGTCTTTAGCCCTCTATTTTTCCCTTTCTAGCTGGATATTGTTATCCACCGTTTGTCCGTTACTGTATGAACAGTAAGTTAAAATTTTGCTCTGTTTTAAAGCATTTAAACACCTAGGTCGTGGTTGAGAGAAGATTGCTGACCTGTGCTACTCCTTCAATCTCCATGTGGCCATTAGCCATACTCTTCACCTAGCTCCTTATATACTGGCAATATGATCATTTTGTTGTTGTAACTGGTTCTTTGTGTATCCTGACAAATTTTTGACAAAGGATTACAATTGTGTGTATATCGTGATAGGTAAGAAATCTGGGCAGAGAGCTTGGACTTCCGTCCGATTTAGTTATGCGGCACCCATTTCCCGGTCCAGGCCTCGCCATCCGAGTGTTGTGCTCTGACGAGGCGTACATGGAGCGGGATTTTTCTGAGACTCAAGTTGTCGTGAAGATCATAGCTGAATATGACCAAATGCTGCCGAAGGTAAGGTCGCATTTGAGTTCTGCTTCTTGGAAGAAGTAAATTAACCTAATAATCTACTTCTTGAACCATTTCTAGTTTCCTTGATGCAGTGTAAATTAACTTGATAAATTTAATAATTCTGTCAGGAATATGATTCTGAGTAACATTTAGTACTTCGAACTAGAGTCTCTTATCAAGTTTGTGGGACTGACCCATGTATTAGATTCACTAGCACGGAAGAGATTCTGGCACCTTGGCATCTCGTAAGCTATGGCATTTAAGTAGGGAGTTGAGCCGGTAACATTGTTGTTAATAATCCTTGCTCAACATTTCATTTCCTTTTCATGGTTTCAATTTTTTAATTTTTCTAAATTATAAAATTTAAGGTATTTTTTGGTTTTTGATACCTTGTTTGATGTTTAATGAATGTAAAAGGAAATTCGAATGGTGAAAAAGATGTGCTTCTCCCTCAATATCTTTCTTTCTCCCCCATGCCTTTCACTCTCTATGTGTCATGTAAGTGAGGCAGTGTGTACTCTTGTTACAGAAACATGCATTATTAAACCGGGTAGAAAGTGTAACATCTGATGAGGAGAGGCTTGAGATCCGCAAAGCATCTAGCAAGCAGCACCTTACTGCAACTCTTCTTCCTATTCGAAGTGTGGGTGTACAGGTGAGCATGGCATGTTTTAGAGAGTTCTTCTGGACAGATGACCTTGATGTACCTCCACCTCCTCCAGTATCTATTATATTTTCTACTAGAAATATGTTGGTAACTAACATATGGTACTTAGTTTACGATGATGCTAGGACAATTCAAACATCTAGCTACAGGGATACAATACTACTGTATATCTAGCTGACCTGGAATATAGCAAACAACCTAACCTCATAACACATTTATAACAAAACTGCCTTTGCTGCAAATTGCACTTAGTAAACACACTGCTCTTCGTTTTTCTTTATTTGTGCTTGCATGGTCAAACGTCGGGTTGTTATTTACGTTCAGTGTGGTATTTTCAAATCCACTTGCCGAGAATTAAGGATGCCTACCCTGAATCTCAAATGAGAATTGACACAGGAGTACCTCAAGGTTCTGTCTTAGGACCAATTCTTTTCTTGGCCTATATTAATGATATAGTATTATTAGAATTGAATGGCAAGCTTAAACTATTTGCAGATGATATTTTTATACTCTCTCTGGGAACATCTGAACAGGAAATTATGCTAAATATTAATTATGATCTCAATAAGCTGGTGGATTGGTTGAGAGCACACAAAATGGTTATCAATATCACTAAAACAAAATATTTATTCTTCTGTAAAAACCATCCGCAAATTTTCTCCTAACATTATCCGCTGCCTATCCGCTATCCGCACAGCCATGCAAACTATATCCTCATGGTGAAACATTTTGCGGATATCCGTGGGTTTATCCGTGAATATCCGCATCCGCGCAGTGCTTTACCTATAAATGCCACATACATTCAAGAACCTGGGCTGATGTCCATTAATTCGCAAGCCCTAAATAAATGGCTTACATTGGCTTTTGTTTAAAGGTTATTCACCAGTAGATTCACTCTCTTGTAATTATTGTCAATTCAAATTACAGTACAGTAAGCATGTAGTTAGTTTTAGTTGTAAGTATGAAGTTAATTTGTTTATTAGATATATGTCATTGTTCTAGTAGACTGTGGTGTGTGAGTGTGTCTGGTGAGGGTGTGTGTGAGTGGGCCTGGTGGCAGACTGTTTTAGTGGTAGTATTTGTTTGTTAGTGAAACTTTAGTATTTTTTCGTTAGTAGAATTTTGGTATTTAATTGTTAGTAGAAGGTTAGTATTTTGTAGTAGAATTGCTCTTTACTTATTCTGAAAGGGAGTAGCAGCCTTCCAGAATAAATCAATTCTTTACTAGTCTAATAGACGCTTAAGATATTGATAATATAAGCCAACTAATGGCTACACTGCGTTCTGCTGCATGGCTGAAAGCAACGGGAAACTACAGCCGTAATGCTATTCCCGAGGATATGCACCTCTCTATGCATAATTACATGTGATGATGGCCTCCTCCCTTGTAAAATTTCAATCCGGAGGTAAACTAGTCCCCCGTTCGGATCTCCGGGTGGGGACTACTCGAGAGGGGGTTAACATCACAGAAGTGACAAAGAGAAAATCTGACATTCTACGGATCGGAGCGTGGAATGTTAGAAGTCTGCTAGGAAGTGGAAAGTTAGAAAACTTAGAAAGGGAAATGGATAGGTTGAGGTTGGATTTGGTTGGGATTAGTGAAATGCGCTGGCAGGAAGAGCAGGACTTTTGGTCAGGAGACTATAGGGTCATTAGCACTAAATCAAACAATGGCCAAGCAGGGGTTGGTCTCATTTTGAGTAGGAAACTTGGACAGCGGGTGGAATATTATGAGCTATACAGTGAACGGATTATTGTAGCAAAAATCAATACTAAACCTACATGCACCACAGTGGTACAAGTCTATATGCCTACCAGCCAAGCTGATGATGAGGATGTTGAAAAGGTCTACGAAGAAATAGATGACATTCTGAGGTATATCAAAGGTGATGAAAATGTTATAGTAATGGGAGATTGGAATGCTGTGGTAGGAAAAGGGAGAGAAGGGAAGATAGTAGGAGATTTTGGATTAGGTGAAAGGAATGATCGAGGAAGCAGGCTGATGGAATTCTGCACCGAACATGAGCTGGTCATAGCTAACACATTATTCAATAACCACAATAGAAGAATATACACATGGATGAGACCAGGAGATACAGGGCGTTACCAAATCGACTTCATTATGGTCAAGCAGAGGTTTCGAAACCAGATTTTGGATTGTAAAACATATCCTGGTGCTGACATAAACTCTGACCACAATCTGGTTGTAATGAAATGCAGATTAAAGTTGAAGAAACTGAAGAAAAGTCAAAAGCCAAAAAGGTGGGCAATAGACAGACTGAAAGTAAAGGATGTAAACGAAAGATTCAAGAAGAGTATAAAGGAAGGATTAATCAAAACCCCTAAACAAACTTCAATTGCAGACGAATGGGCACTTTTGAAGAATGAAATAACAAAATCCGCAGAAGAAAACATTGGTAGGAAAGAAAGAATAGGTAGAAAACCGTGGATCACTCAGGATATACTAGAATTGATGGATGAAAGGCGGAAACACAAGAATCTAAGAGATGAAAAGGGGAAAGCAGAATACAGACGTCTGAGAAATGAGGTTAACAAGAAGTGCAAGGAAGCGAAAGAAGATTGGTTGAAAGAGAAATGTGCAGGTATAGAAAATTGTCTGAAATTAGGAAGAGTAGACACAGCTTATCGAAGGATTAAGAATACTTTTGGGGAAAAGAAGACTAAGTGCTGTAATATTAGGGACACAAATGGAAAGCCTCTAACAGATAGGGAAGAAAAGGTTGAGAGATGGAAAGCTTACATAGAGTGCTTGTATAAGGGAAAGGAGATCGAGAATCATGTAATGGAAAGGGAGGAGGAAATTGATGAGGATGCAAAAGGAGATTTAATATTGAGATCAGAATTTGACAGAGCATTAGAGGACTTAGGCAGGAACAAAGCACCAGGCATAGATGATATACCGATTGAGTTGCTACGCTGCATAGGAGATGAAGGTCTGATCAGGTTATTTCACTTGGTGTGTAGGATTTATGAGACAGGTGAGGTACCCCCTGATTTCAAGAAGAATGTTATCATCCCTATACCAAAGAAAGTGGGAGCTGACAGATGTGAAGATTACCGAACAATCAGCTTGATTACTCATGCTTCAAAGATCCTGTCTAGAATAATTTACAAGAGGATTTAAAGCCAGATAGAAACGGAGTTGGGTGAAGACCAGTTTGGTTTCAGGAGAAATGTAGGAACAAGGGAAGCTGTACTAAGTCTTAGGCTGATTTTGGAAGGTAGAATAAGGAAAGATAAGAGAACGTTCATGGCATTTGTAGACTTAGAAAAGGCTTTTGATAACGTTGATTGGACTAAATTGTTTGACATTTTGAAATCTATTGGAATAAAGTACAGGGATAGGAGGGTGATATACAATCTATACAGAAACCAGACAGCAGTCATTCGAGCTGAAGGACATGAGAGAGAAGCTGGTATTCAGAAAGGTGTAAGGCAAGGCTGCAACTTATCACCCATACTTTTCAATCTTTACATTGAACAAGCAATGAAGGAAATTGGAGAAAAATTTAAAGTGGGAGTGAAGATTCAAGGAGAAATAATTTCTACTCTGAGATTTGCCGATGACATCGTCATCTTGGCCGACAAGCCTGAGGATTTGAATGAGTTTTTGAATGGTATGGATTCCGTCTTTCGGAAGGAATTCATGATGAAAATTAATAAATGTAAAACAAAAATACTGGAATGCAGCCGAAATAAATCAGAAACCTCTATGGAGATCAAATTGGCCGGTGAAAAGCTGAAGGAAGTAGGAGACTTCTGTTACTTAGGAAGCAGAATAACCAGTGATGGACGAAGCAAAGAGGATATAAAAAGTAGGTTGGCTCAGGCAAGGAAAGCCTTTCTACAAAAAAGGAATCTGTTGACATGGAATATTGATTTAGGTATTAGGAAGTCATTTTTGAAAGCCTTTGTCTGGAGCGTGGCGCTCTATGGAAGTGAAACTTGGACTATTGGTGCAGCAGAAAAGAGGAGAATTGAAGCATTTGAAATGTAGTGTTACAGGAGAATGATGAAGATCAGATGGGTAGATAGGGTTACAAACGAAGAGGTATTAAGGCGAGTGGGAGAGGAGAGATGTTTCTGGCGACTGCTAATGAAGAGAAGAGATAGGTTGGTAGGACACATACTAAGACACCCAGGAATAGCAAGCTTAGTTATGGAGGGAAGGGTCGAGGATAAGAACTGTAGGGGTAGACCAAGGTTAGAATATGTTAAACAGATTGCCTCGGATGTAGGGTGTGGTAGCTAAGTAGAAATGAAACGATTAGCTCAGGACAGGGAGGCATGGAGATCTGCATCAAACCAGTCAAAAGACTGAAGACTCCAACAACAACAGTTTCACTGCGTTAGCATGGTTAAACCGCGAGAAAAGTCTATTCAAATGTTTCTACTTCGCTTGGTCGCCATGTTCGTATTGTAGTTAACAGGTTTTTGAAGGTCACATAGGTGAATGGCTAGTAGTGCCCGTAATCGCCGTACAAAGTTTCAGGGTGATATGAGTAATAGTTTCGGAGATATAGAAAGCCGGTGAAATATTTCGCTCAGCCGCCATGCTGGATTGGTGAGACGTAATAAAATTTGAAGGGCACGGTCGGAGTCACCCAAAATAGTACTATGACCTTGCTGAGAATCATTGACCAGCCGTTTAGAAATTACTAGGGAGGGGACACACACACGGACGCACACACCCACACATACACTCACGGACTAAAGGTGCTCTAAGAAGCTTATTTTTTCATAAATTAAAATAGGCCAAGTTTCCAGACACACGGCGAATTTATCCATGGGCGATGTTCTTTATAACTTTCTGAATATTTATCTTTACTTCCCGAATATCGCGAATCGCGTGCCTATATTGGGGATCGATGCCAGGATATTTCCGAATGAATTGAAAATGGCACTCTGTAACAGAAGATCACTTCGCAAGACAAAGAACAATGAATTCACGTTGTTGTGTAGAATACATCACTTCGCATAACAAAGCACAATGAATACATGTTGTAGTGTAAAATACATCACTTCGCAAGACAACGCTCAATTAATACAGGTTTTTGTATAGAGGACATCACTATAAGGAATTTATAAACTGTAGAATTGCCCTGAGACTGCACTGTATGTTAGGTCAATTCAACTAGCACTTCACAAACATAAGACACCAGGGATACTGACAGCTTATTGCAACATAGGCGATCTCAGTACACGTGTTCATTCAGAAGATGAGGCTGCGCCTGCCAAGGTCACCTTCACCGTCCTAGCGGCGCGTACAGGGCAGATTTAAAACGATGACCCTGTATTTGCTCCTCAACAAAAGTTTGGAACACTGGCATAGAGCGTAGTCATACCATAGAGTTGATTCATTGGAGGGGGTTGGACATTTAGCCTCGTGTAATTGTGTGTGATGGCTGATAGCTGTATTAGTGTGTATTTATAATTCAGATGAGGAATGGGAAGGAGGCGACCGTGGTCTTAAATTAGGAACCATCCCAACATTTGCATGGAGTCGAATTGGGGAACCAAGGAAAACCACTTCCAGGATGTATGAGGTAAGAATCGAACCCGCCTCCTCTCAGTTTTGCCTCATGAGGCTGCGTGTACTGTACTCGACAACCATATATGGCAATAATATATTTTGGAGCATGTATCTTGGTCGTGGACATGACATTGGAAATTTTAAGCAATCACTTAAAGGATAGGAGACATGTTCATGAAATCCAGCCAAAGGAATAAGGTTTTAGAATTTTTGTGTAAGGCAAACAATTATATATAATAAGGATAAGGAATGCCTAGTTAGAATTTCAAATTGATTGAGCCGATCAGATGATATTTGACGTATTAGAACGGGTTCCGTGCTGCTACATTGGCAAACCCCATGACGTCAATTCGCCGCTAACGTATAGAAGAGGGGCAGGATCAAGGAGGAATTACTCGTAAACCAGCCTTCGAGGTGTCAGTTCACTTGAAACTACCCTTCAAGGCGAGATTTACAACACTCACGCTGTACGAGGTAAGATGGCGCTCGCTCGGTACATGTTTCCCGAGGTTACAAAACGTAGACATAGTTAGAGCCAGTCAAAAACTTCGTGGAAGTATTATATCTTCAGATAAGCACAGTCTACGATTTGAAAAGCACATACTTCGAGTTTTACAAGTATTTGAATGTAATCATTGTTATATCGATATGTGTGCATAACAGCGAATTCGACATACTGAGATCTATAAGTTCTAAATTATTGATTTTCTTCATAAGCAATCACTAGTCACTAAGGTGAAATGCTTATTATCAACATCACAACGATATCCACAGATCTACAACAAAATATTATTTCAACACCTGGTAACATGTGCTTTACCACGGGAGAGAAAAAGGGGTCGTGGATTGGTGGATGATAGGATGAACTTAGCAACAGTAAACACCTGAAGACAAGCCTGGCAACCACCAGAGGCGATCTGTTTTTCCCAGCTGTTGATGGAAGACCATGGACGACGCTGACGAGGAATCATCATCCAGGATGATGGGACTGAAAATGGAAGCAGAGTTGAATCAGCCAGCCGGAGTATGTTGGAGTAAACAACTTGGGAAGATGGTGATACCTGTTGGTTCACTATGGGACTATAGTCCACCGGATGCTCCTGCCACAGCTGACAAAATGTAGTTGAATTTTTCGTTAACACTATTTCACTGCGTATTTATATCTGGAAACACGTCACGCAATTCACCATGAAGAGAAAACACTTCGCCTAAAGAAGTTGGAGGGAGAAGAATAGGCCATGATTTTCACTGCAGGAGTCTTGCATTTACCTGTTTACACTGACTTTAAGTCTGGCGCTTCGTCTCCACAATCTCATTGCTGGTTAGATTGAGCTATGTTTAGCCTATTTTCAATTTATGAAAAAAAAAAGGCTTATCAGATCACTTTTAGTCTGAGTGTGTGTAAGTCCATGTGTCCCTCCTATTAACTTCTAAAGAGCTCAATTTCAATGAAACTGGGTAAGATTTTAGTACTATTTCAGTCGACCCCGACCGTTGCCTTCAAATTTTATTTCGTCTCACCAATCATTGATGGCGGCTGGGTGAAATATTTCGCCGGCCTTCTATATACCCGAAAGTATAACTGATATCACCCTGAAATTTTGTACGGTAAGGGAACTACTAGAAGTTCACCTATGAGACTTTCAAAAATCTGTTAGTTAGAAAACGAACATGGCGGCCAAGCGAAATTGAAATATTTCAATAGACTTTCCTTACGACTTAACCATCAAAACGCACTGAAACATGGTACAGCAAATGTTTATACACATAGCAATGCACTGGCAACTAATTAAATTCTATTGTTTACATAACCTCAAGATGGTGGCTGTAGGAAAAAATTTCACCGCCAATCTATATCTAGAAAACTATTACTGATATCACTCTGAAATTTTGTACGGTGATCCCTATTAGACTCTCATAAACCTGCAAACTATAAAACGAACATGGCGGCCAAGAGAAGTTGAAAATTTTAAATAGACTTTGCACGCGATAAACCATCCAAACGCAATGAAACTTCGTACAGCAAATGTTTATACAAATTGTAATGCACTGGCATCTAATTGAGTTCAATTGTTTACATAACCTCAAGAGGGCGGCTGTGCAAAATATTTCACCGGCATTCTATATCTCCGAATTTATTACCGATATTGAGATCGTTAGAGGAGGTTATCTGGGTACCACGCACCGAAAGAAATGGTACTTCGAACGACCCCGTCCTTCGAACCCAAAACCTGAGAGGATTGGATGCATTTCATTAAGGGCTTGCGGAGCACGAGAGTCTTGGTCCCAGAAATCTGGTCCATTTGCACGAATTATGTCAAAGACGCCCAAATAAATACACCCACAAAACACGAACTAACAATAAAGAGATCCAGCTTTATGTAAAATTCGTGAATGTTTTATTCAATAATGAAACCCCTATCCTACTTCGGAGGGTTAAAAAATCGGCTATTCCGCTAACTAATTACAAAGATTGAGAAAAAACTAAGTTACATTAACCCTCGCGAAAGACCTGATTACAATGAAAAAGCAACAACAAATCTAGGTGCGAGGCACAAACAAATCTAACGCGAAAGCAAGTTCCAAGCAAATGGTTCGGAAAAATTTATATTTAACAGCTGAGCAAACCAATCCCTTGGTTAGGATGGTACCACGTTCACATTTACAGTTACCTTTAAGATCTCTCTAAATCCTGACTTTAATGAAAATGTTACGACGTGACGCGTCATAACCAAAAGATTAACACAACAGCTAATGATAGCAGACCACAGACTATCAAAAAAAAACCACATCACATTAGAATGCACTCTTACAGTTAACAGGGTTCAATACAGGTAATACACTCGGAAATAATTCAATAAACACACAGACACAAGCCTACGTACGCAGATTAGGAAAGCTCTTTGCCCCCAATCGTCATCTCAAGAATGTGAGTTATGTTGGCAATAGCGTAATCAGCATTACGACTTACGTTGCTTTGAATCATGCGGACCATGATGTACGAACTACTGGTTCCAGCGATTCATGTCGTCGATTACAAGTAGTGTCAGCTTAGTTAAGGGTTCACTTCCATAAGGAAATGACATAGTACAAGGTGTTGGAGTAAACAATAAAGCAAATGGTTCCAAAATTATGATGCTGAAATTAATAAATTATTTATCACGTCGTTTTAGTACACTGAGAAATATTGATTTATATTCAGATAGTAAAAATACTGGAAAGGATATTAGAAAGAAGAATGAGAAGAAAGGTGGAGGGAGAGTTGCAAGAGGAACAGTATGGCTTCAGGAGTGGAAGATCCACAGTGGACCCAATATTTAGCTTGAGGCAGGTGATGGAAAAGAACTGGGAATATGGAGAGGATTTGGTCATGACTTTCATAGATCTAGAAAAGGCATATGATAGTGTCCCCAGAGAGAAGGCATGGGAAACCATGGTTAAGAAGAGACTGGGAAGAGAAATGTTGGAAATGGTGCAAGCAATTTACAACAACTGTGTTAGCATGGTACTGACCCCAGTTGGAAAGACAGATTGGTTTAGGAACAAGACTGGACTAAGACAGGGGAGTGTGCTGTCACCTCTTTTGTTCATAATGGTAATGGATGAAATTGTAAAGGAAACAAAGGATGCATATGGACATAAAGAAATGAAGCTACTATTATTTGCAGACGGTATTGTGGTCTGGGGAAGGAACACCGAAGAAGTGCAAACACAACTAGATGCACTGAACGAAAATATTCAGAAGTACGGCCTGAAAATCAGTATAGAGAAAAGCAAGACCATGGTGTTGACAAGAGGGGAAAGACAAGGAAAGAGCACTGTGACAATTGGAAGTCAGAGTTTGGAAATTGTGGACACATGCAAATACCTATGAAGTGAATTGATGCAAACTGGTAGGTTGGACATGGAGATTGGCAGGAGGGTACAGCAGTGCAATGCATTCTATCAAAGTGTAAGAAAACTTGTTTGGGATAAGGAAGTACCAAGCAAAAGCAAGGAGGTAATGTATAAAGTGTACTATGTACCCATATTAACTTATGCAGCTGAGACTTGGACCATGACAAGCAGGCAAGAGAGTAGAATCCAAGCCAGTGAAATGAAATTCCTAAGAAGTATGATAGGTGAGACAAGGAAAGACAGAGTGAGGAATGAAGATGTTAGGAAGGAAGTTGGGATGGGAAAACTAAATGAGAGAATTGAGAAGAATAAACTAAGGTCATTTCGACATGTAAAGAGGATGGAGGAAAATAGAATACAAAGACAGATGCTGGAGGCCAAGTGCAAGGGTAAGAGAGCAAGGGGAAAACCTAGAACAAGTTGGATCGATTCAGTGAAGAACAGCATGAGAAAAAGAAATCTGGACTGGGACAAGATCGTGGAAGAAGAATTGTGGAAGGAAAGAGAAAAGTGGAGAAGTGCCATAAACACCGCGACCCGGCAGGAGCTGGATAAGGGGAAATGATGATGATGATTCAGGTTTATGTAAAGGTTTAGTTGGTTTATTTAAGAAACCAGTCGTAGGCTGCAGAAATCTCCTCAGAGATCAACTCAAAGATATGACTCTAATAGTCAACAATAATACCGTGAGCTAAGAACGGCTCGAGTACAATATCACAACTGTGTAGCGCGGCTTACACCATTTGCACGCATACAATCATCGGTCAATCTGGCCCTCGGGCTCAATATTGCTGGAATTCATTAATACCAAAGGGGATATTCATTCCATCTACCCTTACAATAATCCTTGTTCTAAGACACCACAAAAACATGAGTTGGCTTTTTTGTAGAATATCTCATGCTGAACAATTCTTACACTCATTGTATACATATATTTAACGGTTTGCCCAGCGTAAGATTAAAGAGCGCATGGACGCCAGATTTTTTCGACATTTTCACTGAAACCGTTACTGCTTGGCTTCCTTTGATCATAAATAAATTATTTTCCCTAGAAACCTTCCTTGAGATATCCTTTACAGAATGGTGAAATGCGCATCAATACCCATCCAGTGGTTCTCGAGATCACTCGTAACATCCCAGAATCGGGGACTATGTTTTATACTAAGTAGAGTTAGAGATTAGAACATCGAACTGACTAGAATAGGACGACTGTAGGGATTAAACATACAGGATGTTTTTCTCCACAGGGGTGTATTTTTATTTGGATTTTCATCTGCTCTGATATGATATTCATTTTCCTCTTTCCTTGCAGCGCATGAAAATTGAGTAGCCTACAGTGTTGCAATATTTCGATTATACGCTCAGGACGACCCCGAGGTCCATCTCGTGCTAGCATTGTTCACAAATATGTGCATGGTGACTCATCTGTGCCACGTGGCTTTCCATGGCGTACCGGTAGTTAACGGGCACTGAACCCAGTTCCAGAATCAGGACAGAATTACATCTTTTGCAGAGTATGGAATCGATTCCTGATTTCTGTGGCGACAGCCAAGAATACCATCCGCTACACCATGACGTATAACTATTGTTGGAGCCAAGGAAAATAGGATACGGAATATCTCCAATTAAGCTTTATAACGGCGTGTGCATTACTTGAGCTGTTATATGCAGTCAATGAAGTCAAATCTATACAAATGACATTTTTTGTTGAGGTGTGTAGTTGGATAACAAACAGGAATATCAATTTTTGTACTCAATTATTACAAGCTAAATTATGCATCCTGAAGGAAAAAAGCTTTTGCAGATTCCAAATGATTATATGTGCTCCAGTGTGGTAGGGATTCTATCGAGTGCAGGATACGGAGGAAGATTTGTGATAATTTATCCCCTGGTCACTCCCTTCTAGACACCAATATTGTACGCACCAAGACAGAGAATGGAGAATGGACAAGCCAAGCATGAAACAGTTGCACGACAATGCAAGCACTTCTAATGATAACCATGGCATCAAGGGATGTACCAGGCTTGAGATGAGACTAGTATACCGGACGATTCAATCGAGAAGAAAATCAATAGTCAGGGTAAATGATCACAAAAATATATTTCCCAAATATTAAATAACAGTCACCTAATCTCCGTCCATTAGGGACGCATCCACAAGGAGATAGGGGAGGGGAGTGATTCATGTAAAAAATAAACCATTAGGTCCATGACGTCAATGTATATCATTCTCAGCACTCTGTAAAGGTGAAGTGTACCATGCTAACTAAATAGTCCAATGGTACACAAGGGGGAAATGCTGGCAAACTAGTTTGAATTAATCAGATCAATTCCTTAGAGTATTACTAAATAGTCCAATGGTACACAGGGGCGAAATACTGGCAAACTAGTTTGAATTAGTCAGATCAATTCCTCAGAGTATTAATTTTCTTTCAAAATTGATGCGCTCCCAGCAATTTGTTGCAACATGAGCGGGATGGACATAAGTTTCCATATTTCAGCTCAGTGGCAGTGCTAGCATTCACGATGAGCATAATGGCCACAATGGCCATAATGGCCACAATGGCCATAATGGCCATAATCTGTCACACAGACCAGGAGGTTGTACTTCCATAATTACAAGCTGGACTACTGAACACAGTACTATGGTGCTCCACCACACTGGGCTCTTATACGGTAGTATGGAGTGTTTAGAAGAGACATTCAACAATTGCTAGTGCAGCCATGGTGGATCTATCACATGGCCTGCGAATATCTTCGACCTAACACCTCTACTTATTCGCTTAGGGTAACATGTCACTGGTGTACAGACATATTTCACAGAATGAAACAAGATCGAAAGATCACTCCCGAGTTGCCATGTAACACAATCTGTCCGCTTGGTATGATCTATTCCATGGACGCAATGACTGTCATATTGAATTCTAATCTTCTAGCAGCGAGAATGTAGAGAGTACCACGAGCAACAAATTGAAGAAATTATATGATCTGTTAATAATTAGCACGAATGATATACGAATGGTTTTGTAAGGTCTACAGCATTTTACCTGCAAGAATAATGGTGTCTGGTACCGTACCCTTAATATGAATTATCACCATATGACTTAATATACTCCGGCATTCTAGGGATCATATATGGTGTATTCTTTGGAATACACGGTCAGGCAGAGTTAGCTTTTGCTGCTCTTTGCTTTAATTTTTTCGTTAATTCCTTCTTTCCCTTTACGCAGACACCAACAGTGATTCCTTACGTTTTCTCTGTGCACTTTCTTATGGTTTGTATAAGTCTGTTCTAGATATATATCTTCCATGAATAACCTAGCGGCATCTAGCAGCTAACTGCCGAAGTTCTTCAATTTCTCTGAACTCAAGAGGACTTCCTCACCAATACAATCCACCAGGCATCGTCATTGTCGCCAGCTAACATCTCCATGAAGACTGCTTCATGAAGAAAATTCGCATCTATTAAGAATCTTTTATTTTGGCATGTTGTATATTATGATGTATACTCTCTTGTCTCTTTCCCCCTCTCCCCCTTCTTCCCCTTCCCCGTGCCTACCTTCCTTTATCGAGTGCTGTACCGCTCGTTCTCATTTCTGCTTCAGTCTTCGAGCATACAGTTTGAAGCCCTCCTACGGGCAAGACTCCTGTATCCATGAGACATTTTAAAGCAGACGCCGTGTCTGCATTTTAAGTCAACGGTCACAAGGAACCATCGCCTGCTCTACACGAAAGCTAAGTACAAAATTTCAATGGTTTTAAACACATTGTAAAGGCTTTTAAAACGGCTAAAGGCTTTCAATACAATTTAATAGACAGTGTGCGGAATTGCTACCTATTGTGCAATAACCGTCTTCGAGGGATTTTTCTTGTTATGCTCTAGCTATCTAAGCTGACATAAAACATGACAATTTAGTACTTCTTGTACAAATTAAATGGGAATACGTTCCCACAGAGTGGGATTCCTGTTAAATTAAACACAGTCTATAAAACTTACCTTTCCATCGCGGGTTCTCTATTACGCCATTTAACCGTCATCATAGCACCAGCACTTTCTATGTCAACCAATCTTTCTACTATTCAAGCAATCTAGTATTTTCCACGCCAAAATATGGGAATAATTTTCCTAACTGAGTAATTAATGCTACATTAACTGCTGGTCAACAACTAATTTGCTTTCCACCGTGGGGACTTTACCTCATCATTCAACTGCAACTGCAACCCATAAACTTTCCAACGCAATAAACCTGTTCAAGCTCAAATTAAACTAAGTGTTCTACATAATTGTAATAACTTTCTCCTGTTCTTCGAACTCACATATACTGCGATAGTGAAGTTTTTCAACTTATCAAGAAAATATCAGTGCTTCGAATCCGCTTATGCTAAACTCAACCGCGCCGCGAACGTGATAGCAATAAATCTGGCCAGGACTTTTTTGCTAAAGCTCCTATTTTACTTCTCCCAAATACCTTTTACTAACCAAATTACAGTTAATTATAGGGATCTTTTTAAGAGGCTTAGCCCATAGAGGCTCCATCCCATTTTTAGCCTATTTTCAATTTTGAAAAAATAGGCTTATAAGATCACCTTTTGTCCGTGTGTGTGTGCGTGTGTGTGTGTGTGTGTGTGATTCGTGTGTGTGTCCCCCCTAATAAAATCGAAACGGCTGGAGCGATTTCATTGAAACTCGGTAAGTTCATAGCACTATTCCCGGCGACCTCGACCGTGCCCTTCAAATTTTGTTACGTCTCTCCAATCCAACATGGCGGCTGTGCGAAATACTTCACTAGCATTCAATATCTCCGAAACTATTACCGATATCGCCCTGAAATTGTGTACGGTGATAAAGGGCACTACTAGAAGTTCACCTATGAGACTTTCAAAAACCTGGTGACTACAAAACCAACATGGCGGCCAAGCGAAGTTGAGACATTTAAATAGACTTTTCTCGCGATTTAATTATCTAAATGTAATGAAACTTGGTACAGCAAATGTTTATACACATTGTAATGCACTGGAGTCTAATTTAGTTCAATTGTTTACATAACCTCAAAATGGCGTCTGTGCGAAATATTTCACTGACATTCTATATCTCCGAAACTATTACAGATATCACCCTGCAATTTTGTACGGTGATAGAGGGTACTGATACAGGTACATCTATGTATATTTCATAAACCTGTAAAGTACGAAACGAACATGGCGACCAAGCGAATTTAAAATATTTTAATAGACTTTTCTCGTGATTTAACTCTCTGAGCGCAGTGAAATGTGGTACAGTAATTGATTTTGCAGATTGTAATGCACTGCCATCTAATTTAATTCAATTGCTTACATAGCCTCAAGATGGCGGCTGTGCGAAATTTTAAAATTAAGTTTTAATTTCTTGTGTCGTAATCATGCGATCGAAGTGAAAGTTCGAATAATGAACCTAGGCAATAATTGTTCTTGAATGGTACATAACTCTATGGCCTAAACACATAACACTCCTAAATGGTGAGCTCCCGAAATATTTAGACGGTTCTCAATATCTATGAATCTTTTACAGCAACTAAACTGAATTTTTTTATGTTCATAGAGTCCTATAGGACTTTCAGGAACCTGGTGAGCACAAATCCAACATGGCGGCGACGCGAAGTATAAATATTTAAATGGACATTTCTCGCGAATTAACTATCCGAGTGCCGTGAAACGTTGCACGTTAAATGCTTATACAAATGTTGATCCACTGGCATCTAATTTATTTCAATGGTTTGCATTATCACAAGATGGCTGCTGTGCGTAATTTTAAAATCTCGTTTTTACTTCTTGTTGTCTAATCATGCGATTGAAGTTTGAATACCACACGTACACAATAATCTTAATGTAATATTACAAAAATAAAAATCCAACCTGGCGACCATCTGAAATATTTAGACGGTTCTCAATATCTGCGAATCTGTTACAGCAATTAAACTGAAATTTTGTATGTTGATAGAGGCAATTAACATGACCAGGATATATGAAAATAGGCTGTATAGTTCTTCACGGAACTACTTGTTTGGATTTACAATATCTTCACTCTGTATCAACTTGTGGCTAGTCCACATTTTAATATTTATCTTTCCCTTTTAAAATTAGGGAATCGTACTTTTTCTAATTATAAAGGAGTTAACTAATTGTGTAATCCAGGCTTCGTTAATGCGACCTGTGCATTTTTGTATATTCCCTCTAGTAATTTCTGTTTAAAAATAGTGGTAATCTCTGCTTTCCAATTTCTAATTTCTTTTTCTTTCTCCTGTTACTATCAGGATTTAATCTATTTGTCCTTAGCTTGTTGACTTGCCAAAAGTGCAGTCAAATAGCACTTGTAACTTACCTAATTTGTAAAAGTTATAATCACTGTACAACTTATTGTTCTTGAAAGCTTTAAAATACCAATTTTTAGGACATTTTTAAACCTTTGTACAGGTTCAGTGCTTGTAACAAGTTTGAAACTTGTAATTACGTTAATATTGTTTATCATAAACTTTTACTTTATTGGGCCTGAGACCTTTAAATGTTTGTAAAAACAACCAAAGAAAAACATTCTCCGAACTCTAAAAATAAGATTTTAAATCTACCAAATTGTTAATTTTTTTGAAGCTTAATTGATTGTTAAATAAATGATTTGTTTTCCTTTGTTCTTTATCTTTCTCTGTAGAATCACGATTAGGCAGGACCTTATCATACCTGATTCTTCCTCTAAGCTTATGTTCTCTTTACGAAAAAACAACAATTTTCGTGTCAGTCAAACCTTTCCCATTTGTTGCATTAGAAACAAAACTTCAAGTAACAATATTTTCAAAGTTCTCTTAGCCGTTACAGCTAATTCTAGCAAGTAGGGGAGATCGAGCGGTTCTGCCCCCCCCCCCCCACGCTACTCACAATGCGAGCCGATAACTACCGAACCCGTGGTCGGAGAATCACGAATGAGGTGTCGTTGGACTCGAGCAGACGGGGGCTTTTCTATGGACCAATCATTATATTAAAAAAATGAAAATTTTTGTTATCGAAAGTAGGTGATAGTTTGAAAACCAAACATGATAGAATGTTGTGCAATAGCTTAAACGAACGGTCTCTATGTCCTTTATTTTTATAATAAAACGTTTTTATTTTTTACATTTTTTTGAAAAAAGTTCAATTTTGAAATTTTATATTTTGGAAACTAAAGAGTTTACAAAAAAAATTGTTTGACATAAATGAATGGCCCTGATCCCCTCTACCCGCAAAATAAATTTCAAGCCTCTAGGACTAAAACTGTGCAGTAGTGCTAGAATGGGGGTTCTGAGTCGCCCCCTACTTTCATATAAACTTTGCCGATATCTCCCGAAGGCGTGGTCGGATTTTAACGAACGAGGTATTGTTGGCGTTGGGATGACGTTCTCTTGGCTAAGCATGTGTGTTGGTATTTTAATTTTTTTTTAATTCCTGTTTTTTGGGATTGGCACTATTTTGGAAACGGTGAATCGGAAGGAAGTTTGTTTGACGTTAATGAAAGGTGGGTATGCCCTCTAGGCGGACAGCAAGTTTCAAAGGTGTAGGAGGAAAAACAAAATGATAGCCTACTTTCTCGCGAACATTGGGGATCATTGGCGAACGGATGGTAGGATTTTAACAAATGAGGTGTCGTTGGACTCGAGCTGACGTCCTCTTTCATATAGATCACTCGTTATATTTTTGAATTTTTTTTTGAAAAATTTTGTTGTCAAAAGTAGGCGATAATTTGAAAACCAAACATGATAGAATGTTGTGCCATAGTTCAAACCAATGGTGTCTATGACCTTAATTTTTTTATAATAAAACTTTGTTATAGTTTGAGATTTTTTGAAAACCCTTAAATTTTGAATTTTTACTATTTTGGAAACTAACACGTTGACAAAAAAATTGTTTAACATAAATGAAAGATCCCTATCCCCTCTACCATGAAAATAAATGTAAAGTCTCTAGGAAAAAAAACAACTATGCATTTTAACTTTTTTATTTCATTTTTTTAATAAAAGCTTGTTTTTAGGCAGAGAGTCGGTAGCGCTTGACGTATGTTACAACGAGGCTATGATTGGCCTTGGTGGATAGTGGAAATGGCTATTTTGACGGGGGTCGATGTATGGCAAAACGAGGGGTCGCTTTTCGCTATTTTTTTTCCTATGACGAACGAATGAAGGCGAATATTTCGAAAATCCCTCATGACGATCTTTAAACATGTTGGTAAACTCTGACCAGTAACCAGACAAAATTTATAATGGTATGAGGGGAAGTTGTTAACAACAGAACTTGTTTTTCTATGTATGTTTAACTGGCCGCCAGAATGGGAAAACAGAATATCTGCTCGAGAGACTCTCTTGGTGCCTGGCTAGCCAGCTAAGAGAATGGAATGTGGGTGAGAGCTGACAACATTGCTGTAAGATGATAACAGGTTGCAACCATTTGACAACTCTGTAAAAGGGTGATAACGGCTAGCCAGGCGAACAGCGGCAGCAGCAGCAGCAGCAGGCAGGGGCCCCGCAGAGAAGAAAGGGGAAAGAGGGAAGGGTGAACACAAAGAGAGAACAGGAAACCACGTGACCACTGCAGTGTGGTGGGGGGGGGGCGGGTACAGAGAGCCGGAGGAGAGGTGAGGGGAGGAGTGAGAGAACCCATGAAAGCCAATAGTTGAACGAGTTGTATGTCATCATGGAGTAAAGGAGTGAGACGCGGGTGTGGAGAGAGAAAGAGAAACATGTATGGACATGCATGAAGCGTGGAACGCCGTACACAGAGCTCCTGTACAACACGATTAAATAAATAAAAAATCGTGCACAGGTTCATACAACATGTAATTTATTGATCCAAGAATTTAACGTTGAGTTAAATCCTAACCATTTGACATATAGTTTATTTCCTTTTTTGTTTCAACACTTTTTCCACGATGTAATGTTTCGGAAATGCTGTTTTTTAAAGTTCTTGGAGATAAAATCTACCTTTTATGGGTCGATGGTTGAGGTCTTGGAGTAAATAGGTGACTGGGCTGCCCAAGTTGACTTGTCGAATTCGGAATAGTTCAGTCCCCCACTAAGGCGTGTAGCCCTTATTGAAGACAGACTTAAATTTGCTCACACGAACAAATTCCCTAATTTTCAGTCGGTGAGGTTTAGGATCTGCTGTTTTTATGGGATTTAACAGTTTATCCAGTCACTGAATATTTTTGGTTACGAGACATGGCTTGGTCCCAATGGTTCTATGTTTGCTGTCATTGTAACGTGACACGAGCTCAGGTAACATGTCAAACCAGCGATTAGTGCCCTGAGCGGTAAACGCTTTCCACATATGGGTTTTCAATGTTCGGTTAAACCGTTCGACCACGCTGGCTTTGAGATTGCTGTATGTGGTGTAATGGGCAATATCCTTAGATTTGAGAAAAATGGAGAAATCCTTGTTGAAAAATTCTTTCCCCTGGTCGGTTTGTAGCAACTGAGGTTGACGTTTGGAGTGTTGAATAATATGTTGAAAGGCCTTGGTGACCAGTGGACCAGACTTGCGACGCACAGGTTCAACAAATGCCATTTTGGAATAGACATCAATGACGGTCGACTTATAGCGTACACCGTCGTTTACGCCAGCATAGGGTATCATTTCAACCAAGTCAGCATGCAAAGTTCATTCACACCCCGTGAAATCACCTTGAGTCGCGGATAGTGACGCCTAGCTGGGTGATGCAACTCGTGAGCAATACCCATTTTAATGGGTGAGGGCTTAAACAATAATTTTGGCATTTCGAAGTTCTTGTTCAATTTCTTGAATTTACCAATCGTGACCGGTATGGCCGGCTTGACGTGAAGCATGAAACAACTGTAGCCGCTGGACCAGCTTATTGGGATTGTGCCAGTAGGTAATATCCAGAAGGGGTTTTAATGGTTTAAATGTCACTCCCGAAGCGGACACTTTACGACGAGTACTTTGACTGGTGGGAAACATTTTTGCAATGATGGTTTTATATTCTTGAGATATATTGGCATTCACTTGTTGAGCTGGATCATACTGTCTTTTGTGGGCATGGATTTCCAATAAAATGGATTTATATTTGCCAAGGTCCTCTGACGTATAATCATGGAATGAGGGTGTTCGAGAAAAGAGCAGCTTTAACAGTCCTGGCGTCAATGTATAGTTGATATTCTTAATGACAGCTTTAGTACGAAGAAATTTAATGGATGAATCCCCAATTTTAAAACTATCATCCTCATAGCGAACACCAAACGTGGTATCTGTGTTTCCAATAAATAGATCAGTGAGATAGGGTTCAAGTGTTGATCCATAATATTTTATTAAATGTTTTTCAGTTGAGTTCTATATTGAGGAGTGGCCAAGACTTCTGAAAACGGAGACGATCTGGAAGGGCAAGGTGTTTCGACCATGGCCAAGGATTTCATTTTTCTCAAAAACTCTGCAAGGGGTGCGGTCTTTTTTTCAGGCGTAAACACTTGTTCCCCGTCATCCTCAACTTCGCTAACACTAGTCAAATCTTCCTGTTCATGTTCCTCATCCTCTTCTTCAGGGTCCTCGTGCAGCGTCTGCGTGGATTGTGAAACGGTGGGTAGCGTTTCAGATGGCTTGAAAGGGGGTTTCAACATGGCTTTTAGCGGAGGTGCTAAATGATGTTGAATAAACAAAGCATGATCTGCACTTGATCGTTTCAATTGACGAAACTTTTGGCGAATAGTATTTTTGCTCTAATAATATGCTTTTCCAATTGACTCTCCGCTAACGCCATGGTGTCTTGACAAATGACTTGACAAGGAATGAGTTAGTGCCTTAAAGAGCAATAAAATGATCAAACCCTAAGCGATATCGTCCTTGGTTGAGTTCACTTTGTTTGTCAATCACTAAACAGGCATGACGTTGATTGTTCCAGCACTTGCCACACAATTCAGTAAACATTTGAAAGGTCATATCCGGATTCACATGTTCATTATAAATGTGACGACTGTTCCTCTCGTCCTGGCGAAATAAAACAATGACATGGGCATTGTCACGAATCAACTGTTTGGACATTTTAGAATATGTTTGTCAAAGATAAAAGCAATCGATATGTTTGTGTCGACCCATGCTGAAATAGCTTTGAATGATGACTTGACGTTCAGTGGATTCATCATTGAAAATCATGAGTGAATCGGGCTTTACCTCATCCGGAGAAATAACATTTTCTTGCATGGAAAATGTAAAATAACCCATATTCTCTTTTTGTAATCCAGACATGACTTGATCAAGAAACACGTAGAGGGGTTGGTAGAGAGATTTAGCAAAAATATAAATATTTTGAAAACGCAGACCATTGGGCGCTGTGATGAGTGTTAGCAAAAGATTGGTCTTTCCACAGCCGGAAGGTCCCACAATGATGCAGCGAATGGAAGATGGAAACAGTGAACCATGGCGTTGTTCACGTGATGTGGGACAGAGATGGGAAACCATGTCCCCACGGGGAATGACTCTTGCTGCTTAATAATCTTCATATCAACTAAGGTTTAGACAGGCTAGCAGGCTGTCTATATACAGGACACCAAGCCTTGTCATAGAAACAGTAGATCATACTACAGGTTGGCGATGGATGTCTTTGGACATGCGTTGATGGCCAAAGCTAGGTCTGTCCCAATACATGATCCTAAACAAGAAACAGATCCTGCTAATAAACACTATGTGGATAGGTCAGTAGTGCCACGCACTAAACAGGGAGATTATGACTTTAAGGGAAAGCGGTTAACCCATGTAAAACATCCTCAAGTGTCTACAGACGTTACTACAAAAAAGTATGTGGATAACAAAGTGTATGAGTTTTATGACAAAGTGCCTCAGCTTACGGTGAATGGCTATAGCGCTAATCACCATCGGATTATTCACGTGGAAGACCCACAAGACGAAGATTATGTTTGTACCAAGCGTTACATGACCTATGAAATGAAAAGGCTCTACAAATTTATCCCATCTGTATTTTTAGTGTATCTGAAAAATGAAAAACCTGTGAATGACAGAAACCATTTACCACTAGTCCATGATCAGCACTTGACCTATGTGCTTGCTTCGGGTTTAAGCCACTATCGATTACACTATGATGGAACCATTCACATCAAATACGCCATACCTGATGAGAACCATTTACAAATACACATAAACGATCATAGGATGTTGGTCCATAACCATGAAATGGTCAATGCAGGTGACGAATTATCCTTTCATCTCATGTTGACATGGGATGAAAAGCAAGCGGGAAAAACCATAAACGATTTCCCACTATATGTGGAATTGGAATATACAGCCATGAAATAACAATCTGACGTTAGTTGTGATTTAAACATTCTTGTGAAAGGTTGTTGGTCATTATCATCATGGTGAAACAAAGGTATGTGGTGAGAAAGACTAAAAAAAGGACTTTGTCCTTGGCAAAGCCTGGGCTTACGACATTCGTGTACAAGCCGTTGCGAAAGAAAAAAAGAAAAAATAATGTATTGAACATAAGGAAAGCCCTTCGAACGGCACAGATACATGTTATTCCAAAACGTCGGGGACAGGGTTAGAAACAAGGACGAGTGATTCCCGTCCCAAAACGAGCTGGATTTTTACCTGCTTTATTTGCCGGTCTGGCTGCTGTGGGTTCACTTTTGGGCGGTGCCAGTGCAGTGGCAAAAATCATTAAAGCTGCGCAGCAGGGCAAGCAACAACTCAAAGAAAGTCAGCGACACAATGAAACGATGGAAGCGATTGCAATTGGGGCTAGAAATGCCAATTTAAAGCCAGCCTTTTATCAACAAGGATTTGGGATTTCACCATTTCGAAATATAAAAAAAATTAACCTCAGCCATAGTAAGACCTGCCCTGACGCATCAACAAGTGGAAAGCTATACTAAACAACTAAAGCTTTCTCATTTTCGAGGTGTGTTTATGCGAAACCAATTAACCCCACGACCCTGGAAACTGGAATGTGCTGTAGTCAATTTGGATGATCACCGAGGACCAGGAACGCATTATGTAGCTCATGTCAAAGAGGGATCCACCGTTTGACAGTTTTGGGAATTTGCCCCCGCCCATGGAACTAGTGACCTATTTTGGAAACAGGATCAAGATATATTATAATGTGAAACGTGAGCAAACGTTTAACAGCCAACAGTGTGGACGTTTGTGTTTAATTTTTTATATAAGACGCAGCTTAGTTAAAAACGTCAACAGTATGTCGGCAGAAAGTAAAACGTTTACACTCCATGGACGTGGACCTGAAGTCAGCCTAGACTTTTACCCACTTATCGAATTGAGTGCAAAACCCTATGGTTTGGGACTTGTTTCTCTTGAAACGTACAATCGAATATACAACATACGTGAAAATGTGAACAACAAGTTTTACTATGATGATTCTGTGCTCACCCTGAACTCTGGTGGATACACGATCGATGACATTTATGAACACATTTATGTGGTGTTGATCAATGAATATGGTTTAAAGTCATTTATCGATGGAACGCGCAAGTTTGAACTTGTAGGAAATACCAACACTCATCGCTGCAGTATTTTCTCCACATTCAAAATTGACTTTAAAACACGCTCCGATTCCATTGGTCCATTACTAGGATTTAAACCACTCGCGTTGGAGCCCAACAAGAAACATGAATCGGATCATGAAGTGAAATTCATTAAGGACCATCATGTGTCGGTAACGTGTAATATTATTAGCCAAGTGTACACCAATCAAGAACCATCGCATTCGCTTTATGACTTTATTGTGACATCGCCCAATGGCTATATTATTCGTGAAAACCCTCCAGTGGTGCTTTTTTCATTCTGTGGCTGTCGATCGTATTAGTAATATAACATTAAGACTGATCAATAGAGAGCAACAACTCATTGATCTAGATTCTACCACACCAGTGACTTACAAGTTGGTGCTAAAGCCACTATGAAGTATGTGTATAAAGCAACAACACCGTCTAGGAATGGTGTTAGTTGTTTTCCACGTGAATACACGTTAACATCTAAGAACAAGCAGATTTTACGGCATTTGGGTTACCACGTAAACCCCCATAATGAATTCTATCCTAGAGATAGCGAACCACATCGAGGAACAACCAGGGGTGGTAAGAATTGATCTCCATTCCTATCAACCTCAAACACCTGGACTCAATAACAATGATGAAATTCAATTTGTTATCAACAACCAAGATATTTACACCCTACCGCATGAATGTCTCATTCAGATCGAAGGTCGGCTCACCAAAGCCGATGGCTCTACACCCACCACATCCATGTTGGCCAACCATGGTCTGGCCTTTCTGTTTTCTGAAGTACGTTATGTCATTAACGATATCGTGGTGGATAGCACTCGAAATGTGGGTATTTCCAGTGTCATGAAACTATATCCCTCTTACAGTGAGGAAGAAGGTAAAACACTTTGCATGGCAGGTTGGTGCCCTGACTCGACCAATGATTGGATGGTACACACCGATGGGACCTTTACTGGATATTTACCTCTTAAACTGATTTTAGGCTTTGCCGAAGACCACCAGCGCATTGTGGTCAACGCAAGGCAAGTGCCGTATCTGGTGAGAGACAGGAGTGATAATAATGCACTCAAGGGAGCTGACAATGCCCCTATAGATTCAATAATTCAACTACAACGCTTGCTATGGAAAGTGCCCCATGTGACCCTTGACGATAGCAAAAAACTGGACATTCTCAAGATGGTAAAGAGAGATATGCCTCTACCCATGGAATTTAGAAGCTGGACACTCCATGAGTTCCCGCTATTGCCCACCACCAACACACACAGTTGGTCTGTAAAAACAGCTCGCTATACAGGGAGACCTCTCTACATGATCGTGGGTTTTCAAACGAATCGCAAGTATCAACAAACCAAAGATGCCACGCAATTAGATCACCTGCAATTGAGAAATGCACGTCTTTTCCTCAACGGAGCTGTGTTTCCCTATGAAGGACTGGATTTGGATTTTTCAAAAAATAAGTTTGGCCCCCTGTAGGACTTGTTTTCTAAATTTCGATGGTCGTATTATCAAAAAGAGAACGGCCCCATGCTGCTACCCCAAGCGTTTAAGGCAAGGGCGCCACTGATTGTTTTTGACTGTTCTTACCTGGAAGAGTCTGTCAAGCCATCCAATATTGACATTCGACTAGATTTTGAAACACATGACAATGTACCAACCAATACGACAGCCTACTGTTTGATTATTCATCACAAACAAGTCAACTATTATCCACTGTCCAACCAAGTGACGAGTGTATAAATAACAGGTCAACCCACGTCAAGCCGCTCAGACATGTCTTGCTTTAAAGCATCAAGAGAAGTCACATCCATGAATTTAAACTCTGAGGAACAACGTTTCAAGACTTTTGCAACATGGCCAGTGTCTTTCATAAACCCTCAAGCCTTGGCGGCCGCTGGATTCTACTATTTAAAAACAAGAGATGAAGTGAAATGTGCCTTTTGTCCCATCATCAATCATCATAGACCAATGGCAAGAGGGCGATGAACCCATGCAGGAACATCAGCGCTGGTCACCTGCCTGCCCCTACCTATTCAGAATGGAGGTGAGAAATATACCCTGTCATTCAAGCTATCCCTCACTCGTGTCCCTGAGTGATGAAAAAACAAGTTACGATACGTGTGGACCGTATGGTGTCCATGGTGCTTCAGTAAGCAGCTCACCATCAAAAACGCCTAGTTTAGAGACATTGGGACTTCATCGGTGTTATGGACGTTACAAACACAAGAGACTATATTGTTGTATGAGTTGGTATCGTCCTTATCCCAAAATGACAAAAGCCTGTAAGACGTGTTATGATAATAAAATGATGTAATTCTAAAATTCTTATTTTTTTTCATGTCCCCCTGTCCTACCCTAAACTCAATTTTTTTTTCAAACTAGCATGGCAGGTAAGTCCATGTCATGACCACACCTTAGTGGCCAATTGTTAGTCAGTCGTCAGTTGAACTTGGTCCAGGCAAGCGGTAACATGTTGCGCACACTCATTGTGGATTGCCAAGGGTTTAAAATTGGTGACAACTAAATTATATTTAAACAAGTGGCCATTATCGATTGTACCACGTTTTGGATATCGCAAGCTACGCATTTGTTATTTAAACCGCCCCATGCTTTTGATTTGTTGTGTGAAAAAGACCGCAAACAAACCCAGTGGATTGAAAATCATAAGCAACTAGACTGGAATCAAGGAACCATTACCTATAAATATTTGGACGTGTTCATGAAAGCACACTTGTCCTTGGCCAATGTGGTATTTCTGAAAGGTAATTAAAAACGTGAATGGTTGCAACCATTTTTGGCGTCTTACTGAAAATGTATCGACCTCATGGACCTGGGCTGCCCCTCCCTGCAAATGCTGATGGATAGTTGTTCCTGTGGCAACATTACCCGTACAGCCCTAGCGCATGCGTGGCATCTCTTTCATTGGTTAACCACCCGTGCTTGCTGGGATTTGTTGAACAAAATTATAACTCAAGATTTACCTGTGAATGACGCCAGTAAGATTTCTACAAGCGACATGTAAACATCTACAACACATGATACCATGGAGGAAGGCAATGCTACGGAGAAAGACATCGGAAAGTTCATTGTATGCAAAAAGAAACTAGTCAGTTTTACCAAAGAGGAACTCTTAGCGCTGCCCAAGTCGTTCATTTATCATGTGGCCGCCAACGCGGTGAAAGAAATCTGGCAACATGTACCAAAATCATGGACTCAAGACCCTGTTTTGAGTGAATTGCAACCCTGTACGGATTGCGATCACCATAAGCAAGTGGCCATGGCAAAAATACCCCCTATGCGTCAGTGCGCGACTTGTCAGCTAGTGAAACTGTATCACGGTAATAAAAGTCCGTGTAAAGACTTTGTTGAATCATTCCACGGGTGTCATGGTGAGAAAAAGCAACAACAACAAACACAAGCATCGTCCACAGAGGATGAGGAAGGCCAAACCTTTTCACCATCGATGGAAAAGGATATGCCAGACCTGTACCGGCAGTGGCGTCATTGACAAAGTAATTCAATACTTACCTTTTGAAATCCATCTTCCGGGTTATCGTTTTTGTGGCCCTGGAACTCATCTTGAAAAACGTTTTCAGCGTGGTGATGTACCCATTAATCTTTTGGATCAAGCATGCACCTATCTTATCGCCATAGTCATCCTGGTTTAAGACATGTGGCAGATAAATTGTTATTGAAAAAAGCTAAACAGCGTTTCATATCCCGTGATGCCTCAGTGGGTGAGAGGATGGAGGCCCTGATTGTGATGAGTGCTATGAAAGGAAAGTTGATTATGCATGGACATGAACATTAAGGAATTGAGGAGTGAGGAATTGGGATGTGTTTGTATTCAACTTTTTCTTTTGTCAATCCCTATGGTTAAGAAATAAAAAACAAAGGTTTACCAGAACACAATGTTACATTTTAAATTTAAAAAAATCATGATGTTCATGGGTCGATTTTTCATGTTCACATTTTCACACATTGTCATTTGCCAATTTGCAATTTACAGTTTTAAAAAAATGTCTGTTTCAAGTTTTGCGTTTTTGATGATATGGATTTTTCCATTTTGTTGATGACACTTTTTAAAAATGTCCGTTTTATGTTTTTGAATTTTTATATTTCACATATGGCCATTTCCAGTTTTAAAATGACTGTTTTACGTTTTTTTTTTGAATTTTGGTGTTATTGAAACATGGATTTCACATTTTGCCGTTTTCACATTTTTTCCATTTGGTGTATGTTGAAAGTTGAGATTTGCCAATGATGTTGATGCGAGTGCTTGACCATGATAATGCTGCAATATGTGTGTTTTGAGAAACATTGAGGTCAACGACCACTGCAGGTAAGACTGTTTTTATGAAAAAATAATGTCTATTCACCGCTACATTTCAAAGAAAAAAAAATATCGACAAAACAAAATGAGTATATAAGTGAAAATTTCCCCCCTTCCCACCCACCCTACCTCACCGTGTTTGCTCTGGTCATACATATACACCAGCTCTCTCTCTACACACACAACCCTACCTGTCTTTTTGGGAACAAACACAACCACTTTATTTATCCCCAAAAGCACATTCTCCACATGCACACTCATCCCTAAAGAACTTTTTTAGTTTTCCATTTACGATTTACATTACAAAAACAATATAAATACTAGTCATTAAGGTTACTAAAAAATAATATTACTCATTTCATATTTACAAACACTACAACTTTGTAAAGCTTTAAAAGAATCACACTATATACGAATTTCCAATTCCCAACTCGGTTAAATTTAAAATTAAAATAAAAATAAGGTTGCATAGAACTTTTTTAAAGAGCAAAAGGTTCATGTGGGCTGCCACAATTTACAAAATCTACTATTTACAATGACAAAAAACCAATATTTACAAAATACAAAATACTAAATCAACGAGTTACCAAAAGCCATGTCCCTAAACGAACAAACAAAAAAATCACACCTCCTCCTCCTTGCGGTCATAACCCCAGGGCAGGCTCGTGAGCAAGTTAATAGCCCACACACGTTTGTTATCCATGGAGGCGACGGTGCGTTTTCTCTGTTCTACAAGATACATAGGTTGCATAGAACTTTTTTAAAGAGCAAAAGGTTCATGTGGGCTGCCACAATTTACAAAATCTACTATTTACAATGACAAAAAACCAATATTTACAAAATACAAAATACTAAATCAACGAGTTACCAAAAGCCATGTCCCTAAACGAACAAACAAAAAAATCACACCTCCTCCTCCTTGCGGTCATAACCCCAGGGCAGGCTCGTGAGCAAGTTAATAGCCCACACACGTTTGTTATCCATGGAGGCGACGGTGCGTTTTCTCTGTTCTACAAGATACAAATGATGGTTGCTGGATTGTATCCTGCACTGTGTATGGGACATAGCTTTGCCAGTGCGTAAAACTGCTAAGTAATCGTCTACACGTAGCGATTTTACCACTGCCCTACCTACACCTTTTGCTCTTTTCGCTTCCGTACAGTCTAGTGTTCGATAAGCATACATTTTCGAAGCCAAACCTACGAATTCCATCATAATGGAATCACCGCATTCATCTTTTAAAACACCCATTTCCGTCTTGTTTTTTATGGGCAGCTGAAACATGTTGTCAGCACTATACGAAGAGGTGTCGAACCAGTCACTATGCTGCCTCATGACGTCATAGGGGTTGCAGTGGCGAATGTGGTAAATGAATGAGTCCGTATCCATATACAAAAGAGAGACGTCCTCAAAATGGCGTTTGGCAAACTCATAGTGGAATCGATACATGACCGATTTAGAAAAGTCTAAAATGACTTGGCCCAAGTAAATGGGCTTATCACTGGTCACACTTGTCCTACTCAATTCAATAGTGGCCAAATCCTCATCGATAATGTTGATCGATTTGAAATTTGGCTTGGCAATGTACCGGCGGGCACCCCACTGCCCCTCCCAGACATTCACCAATTTAATGTCACGGTATTTGCGGACATTCTCCATGGACTTGCCATAGATGCAGTTGTTCATTAATTTGAAAAAAATAATTTCAAACTGCTGTGTTGCCATTTGTCGGTGCTCTGTGTTGAGTTGCATGTATGGCTTGAGCCATGGTTTTTGAGCAAAAGAAATACCCCTGTGGATTTTCTTCAACACTAAGCCTTGGGCAAGGCATTGCACCAACATTTGTATATGTAGCACATACCGATTTTTGTTGTAAAGTGTGCCAATGAGTTTTTCAATTTTCACTTTACTGTCAGGGGGAACCATTTGCTCAAGGCAGAATGGGAAATCGGCATGTTCATCATACAAGGATGAGGGATATTCAATATCCACTTCTAGCACATATCCACGGCCTGTTTCTTGGCTAGCCTTGATCACATCAAATTCTGACACTTGTTTCTCTGTCAGCCAAACAAACTTCCCATAGGGCAAAGGCTGACTCATAGCGTAACCGTACAAATTATTCACGTCATATTACATTAAGTGCGATTCTGGATTGTCTGGTGAATAATCAGGCATGTAGATATTGTTCGCTTTGGCATGGCGCGGGTTAAGCGACACAAAGCCGCCACGAATGCCCTTTTCAAAAAATAGAACCATGTCTACATCAGTGAGTAAATCCAATTCCACTTGAGTGTATTTCAAAGCGGCATCAAACGGAGCCCAGGACTCGTATAATAGTGAGCCGGGTCAAGACCATAAATGTGCTGACACAACTCGCGAAATTTTTCAAACACATCGGTGAGCAGCAATACATCCAGTTATAGGTAATGCATAGCATATTCACTTAGCGTCTTCATGTCAAACACTTGCCAAACTTGACATGCATGTGCATAGTCTTCATCGGAAACGGTATTACGTGTTAGTTTCGAGTAAAATTTCTCTTGTGGTGGGAGTTTTGTTTGCTGTTGCAGAAATCATACGGGAATATACCTTTCCGAATGCACAATTGAAATTGCTTAGGATCATTAAAATGCATTCTAGTATTTTTTAATTCCTCCTCATTCAAGCCATTCACAAGGCTGTCTAGCGAGGATGCCATAAACTTAAAGGAATCCAAAAATCGAATGCCAAAGTTGCTCAACCGCCATGTCAGGGCTGTAAAACGTTCATGGTTTTTGGGGGATAATGGTAAACGAGCCCTTGTTGACATGACCCAATTCACGAATCAAAAACTGAATGTCATAATTTGCCAGATTGTGGAAAAAGACACTGATGAAACGAGGAGCTGAAAATTTCAAGTTGCATTTACTATGCGCACCTCCACGAAACTCTCCCGTAAAGTGCGCGTGATCACGAACGGTGTCTTCAGCACTGATCAGTGGGTTTTCGCAAATATGGCATGTCGTGGCATGCTCATACTGCTGTTGCTGTTGTGACGTTAGGCTCACGGGTACTGGGTGGGCCAGTAATCCCTGTACATGGTCGGCCAACTTTACAAGTTCATCCTAAAACCATCTGGCACAATCTGGCCCCTCACGGTATTTGTATACGGATTGTGAGGGGTCATAGGCACACACCACATTAAATCCTATGGCAAAAGGTTCATGTTTTTGAATGGGTGTGGTTGAGCTCAAGGTGGGATCTGGTTCACATCCCACCATGGGAGTGGTGAGTGTTTCAAAATCTGCATACACCACATAGGGAACAGTGTCACGCTTATGAATGTCCTTAAACTTTAACACAGCCTTGCCCCCTTGTGGCAATATCAGTCTCACCGCTTCCTGAGAAACACAATCTACCCTATGACGTTCCAAAAGTGTAAGGGTTGTAAAATATTGCAGACAACGGTCGCAAATGTACTTCTTACCATTATGCTTGGACGCTTGACTGTTTAGCAATCTACTTAAGCTTTTTATTAGGCAATGGTGATTCACTTCTCCGTAAGACAGATATAAAAGATGAATGTGGTGTCGTTTCGGTTCTTTTGTGTCATAAAGAGGACCAACAATCTCATCACCATCAAGGCCATACACCATGAACGAAAAGTCCTGGTTATCTTGTTCAAACCTATGGATCTCGGTTAAGTCTATAGGGAACGATATTCTAGTTAAATTTAATGTTTGTTTTAATTCATCAAACTTGGCCTTGTACTTTGCTGGTCTTTTAACATGACGATCTTGAGCTGGCTGCAAATACGCAGCCACAGCCCACAGAAAACATTCATCAACAAAATTTTCAATATTCACCACAGCCTTTTTCAAAGCTACTGCTGGTGGCGTTTTAATATAGCTAGACCCAGCATTCAACGGGTTGAAATGACAAATGTTGATTTGTAGATAATGGATTTTGTCTAACGCTAAACCACTTGGTCCTTGTTGTAGTTTATCAAATTTTGATAGCAAGGCATTGACCACATGGCATTGATACCATTCGTTCAGATTATCGGCTATCAAAAGCTCTTGCATTTTACTGCCAATATAAAATGGTTTTTATGCTCACCGTCCTTGTTTTTATAAATGAAATCGCACACGAGTTGTGTATTAACCTTTAAAGCCGTATGCAACCTTTGCGCTGTACAAATTTGTTATTTAAAAATTTCAAAACATGATTCCATGAAGTCTTTTGAGATCAAACTCTCACTAACATTCACAACGCGGCCAGAGCAAATACACTTTTTAAAACAGGATTCAAGGGGTTCCCAAGTTAAGCTATCGGTAGCAGTGGCAAAAGACACGATTTTTATAAAAGAAACAATCTCACCACAGTTTTCAGCCGTAGACTTTTCAGCAATGGCCCCAAACACACACGTTCTCAACAGCAGTTGTCAGGCTCAGACTCTATAAAAGAAATAAAATAAACCACCATGAGTATATCCATTCGCAATAGCATCTTTCATAAACAAAAAAACAAAACAAAAAAATATAAAAAACAGGTTTTAAATATTTCATTTTCAAAAATCTTACCTTGCTTTGTATAAAGCCCTGCTTTTCCCTTCTCCTAGGCTTCAGTGGAATGGGGTTTCTCTCTCCCACAACAGAAATGCAGAATATCTAAAATAAAACAAAAATAAATATTCATCAATCAAATGGTAAACCAATAATCATTTAATCATTGATTAGCATTAAAATAAACTAAACGGCGTTATTCCAACACTTACCTCAGATATATAATGTACCCAATATAGCAACCAATTGGTGTTGAGCAACGAATACAATTATTTTATGCAGATAAGACACAGCCTATGTTAACACAGTAACGTTTACCATAGGAATGACGCGCAATGTGCAGTGACATGCTCAATACTCTCTTACCCAACCCCTCACCTCCCCACGATCCTCTGGTCTTGTCCATCACTGCTCTTGCCAGGCTCTGCAGTGGTCACGTGATTTCCCGTTCTCTCTTTGTGTTCACCCTTCCCTCTTTCCCCTTTCCTCTCTGCGGGGCCTCTACCATCTGCTGCTGCAGCTCGCCTGGCTGGCCGTTATCACCTATTTTACGGAGTTGCCACATGGTACCAACCTGTTATCATCTTACAGCAATGTTGTCAGCTCTCACCCACATTCCATTCTCATAGCCAACTAGCCAGGCTCCAAGCTGGCCTTTCGAACAGATATTCTTTTTTCCCATTCTGGCTGCCAGTTAGACATACATAGAAAAAGAAATTCTGTTGTTAACAACTATTAAAAGCCTTTTTTTTATTCGTCTCATAGCATTATGAATTTTGTCTGGTTACTGGTCAGTGTTTACCAATCTGTTTTAACGATCGACATGAGGGATTTTCGAAATATTCGCCTTCATTCGTTCGTCATAGGAAAGAAAATATATCGAAAAGCGACCCCTCGTTTTTCCATACATCGTCCCCGTCGAAATAGCCATTTCCCGTATCCACCATGGCCAGTCATAGCCTCATTGGAACATGTGTCAAGCGCTATCACCTCTCTGTCTACAAACATGCTTATATTTAAAAAAAATAAGAATAAAAGGTTAAAATGCCTAGTTTTTCGTCCTAGAGACTTGACATTTATTTTCATGGTAGACGGGATAGGGATCTTTCATTTATGTCAAACAATTTTTTTTGTCAACGTGTTAGTTTCCAAAATATAAAAATTTCAAAATTTGAGTGTTTTCAAAAATCTTAAAATATAAAAAAGTTTTATTTTAAAAAATAAAGGTCATAGAGACCATTCGCTTTAACTATGACACAACGTTCTATCTTGTTTGTTTTCAAACTATCACCTACTTTCGAAAACAAATTTTTTCAAAAAATTTTTGAAAAATATAACGAGTGGTCTATAGGAAAGAGCAAGTCAGCTAGAGTCCAACAACATCTCATTTGTTAAAATCCGACCATCCGTTCGCCAATGATCACCAATGTTCGCGAGAAAGTAGGCTATCATTTTTGTTTTCCTCCTACACCCTTGAAGCTTGCTACCCACCTAGAGGGCATACCCATCTTTCATTAACGTCAAACAATCTTTTTCCCAAAATTCACCATTTCCAAAATAGCGCCAAACCAAGAAACAAGAATTTTCAAAGAAAAAAAATAAAAAAATACCAACACACATGCTTAGCCAAGAGAACGTTATCCCAACGCCATCAATACTTCGTTCGTTAAAATCCCTCCACGCGTTCGAGAGATATCGGCCAAAGTTTATATGAAAGTAGGGGGTGGCTCAGAAGCCCCCGTGCCACACTACTGCACAGTTTTAGTCCTAGAGACTTGAAATTTATTTTGGGTGTAGAGGGGGTTGGGGCCATTCATTTACGTCAAACAAAATTTTTTGTAAACTCTTTAGTTTCCAAAATATAAAAAAAAAAAATTAAGTGTTTTCAAAAAATCTCAAAAGATAAAAATAATTTATTATAAAAATAAAGGTCATAGAGATCATTCGTTTCAACTATGGCACATCGTTCTATCATGTTTGGTTTTCAAACTATCGCCTACTTTCAAAAACAAAAATTTTCTAAAAAAATACATATATAACAAGTTGTCCAAAGCAAAGCCCCCGTCAGCTCGAGTCCAACGACACCTCATTCGTAAATCTCCGACCACGGGTTCGGGAGTTATCGGCTCGCATTGGGAGTAGTGGGTGGGTGGGAGGGGGGGGGGGGCAGAACTCTCATCACTCCCCTACTGTCTTAATTCTTATTGACATATTTAAAATCAAATTCTTTCTTTGGACCTATTCTACTCCACTCCTCAACAGAACTAAGTTACGTTGAATTTTTTCAAATTCATTAGACAATAGAAGCTTTGAGAAAATGTCAGCTACCAGGCCATGGGTCGGACAGAATTGATGAGAAAACAAATCATTTTTATAGTTCTCATGCAGATAGTGATACCTCACTCTCCTCTCATTTGTCCTGATTTCACCAACTTTAAGGAACCGTACTTTGATTGTCTATGATAAGAACAATGGGAACAGACTTTCCAGTTAGTTCTTGTATCAAGTATTTAAGATACTCTAACTCTTTGCAGCAATGTAGGCTATTCAGCTGCTGTGGATGACAGTGCCATAATTTTATGCTTGCCTGACCGCCATGCCACTGGTCCATCTATCAGCATTATGACATAGCCTGTAGTACTCTTTCTTTTCTTATGATCACCAGCAAAATCTGAATCACTCTATGCAATTATTTTCAGATCATCTTTCATTCTAGGTGCATAGTGAAGGCTATTCCCATTTTTGTGCTTCCATTCAGACATCGAAGTGTTCGTTTAACATTCTGTAGCCTATATGTTGATCTGCTGGTTTCTCCATGGAGCTGCTTTCATAATTCAACTATAAGCCAGGTCTGGTCTGGTTTTACAAGACAAATGTAAAAAACTCCCAACAGCATGTCTATAGGGGTATTCTGTCTACACGCTGTCCTCTGTTGCACCTGTTTCTTCATTATGGATTATTGGGGTTTTAACTTCTGTGCATTCACGACCAGTGAAAATAAATGTGAAGTACTGTAAAATTGAAGACAGTGATGTGAAAATAAATATCGTAGACAGTAAGTGTGGAAGATAAATAGTGACTGTAAGAGATACTCCCTTGCAGTGAACATTGTAAATAAATAATGACTAATAGCTGTATAAAGTGAGACTACGTGTGTGTGTGTGCAAGTGAGTAGGCATACTTTGTTTTAGTGTTAATTAGTGTAAATAATATTAGTGTAAATAAAGTATTAGTGCATTATAAGCCTGACCAGTTATTAACGAACCCCTCAAAACGTTACAATACCATCTCCTGTACTGTTTATATCTATCCCCTATTAAGTTTTGGGTTCATGAGTTGACTTCATTTCAGAATTTCTCTCAAGTTTAGAGAGTAACTGTGTCATTTTCTGAATGTATTTGCCCATGATAATGCCATCGTCTATATGAATTGCTAGAAACAAACTGTTCTCAGAATTCTTGAAGATGCAGGGGTCTGACTTAGTTTGTGTCATGCCTTCTTGTTTCAGGAACTCTGTGAGATTGTTATTCCACCGACAGCGGCCTTTCTTCAGTCCGTATAAGGCCTTCTACAGTTTGCATATTTTCCCTTCCTCCTTGTAACCTTCTGGTATGTTCATATAGATGTTTTAATGAGCAGGTTCTAGTGTGCTGTGATAGCAAAAAGAACTCTAGTGAAGTTGTGTCTACAACTGGACTGAAGATTTCTTCATAATTTATATTTCCACTCCTTTGTTCACATCCTCGTACTACAAGCCTAGCTTTATATCTACCGTCTTCCTTAACTTTGAACACCCATCGGCTTGAAAAAAAAGTTATTTTCCTGTTGCTGCTTCAGGGCTTACTAATTTCCAAGTTGTATTTATCGTCAAAAAGTATTTTTCTTCGTTAATGGCTATTTTCAATTTTTCATTGTCTTCATTTGTTTGCGCCTCCCTGTATGTCATCATTGCTTCTTCATTTTCTCCGCAATCTAGGTGATAGTCATCATATTTATTAGGTCTCTTTAATGTTCTTCTTGGTCGTAAACCATGTTCATGACATCTTTCTTCTCTCTGTTCTTGATCTGAACCTACGAAGTAGCCATCTTCTTCTTCTTGTAGTCCATGATCTGTTTCTTCATCTGTTTTATCTTGATTTTCATATCTGTCAACTGGATTTTCATTTTTAGCCTATTTTCAATTTTTAAAAAATAGGCTTATGAGATCACCTTTTGTCCGTGTGTGTGTGTGTGTGCGTGTGTGTGTGTGTGTGTGTGAGGAGTGTATGTGTGTGTGTGTGTCCCCTAATAACTTCTAAACGACCGGAGCGATTTCGATAAAACTCGGTAAGTTCATAGCACTATTTCGGACGACCCCGACCGTGCCCTTCAAATTTTGTTACGTCTCACCAATCCAATATGGCGGCTGTGCGAAATATTTCACCAGCATTCAATATCTCCGAAACTATTCCCGATATCACCCTGGAATTGTTTACGGTCGTAAAGGGAACTACTAGAAGTTCACCTATGTGACTTTTGAAAACTTGGTAACTACAAAACCAACATGGCGGCCACGCGAATTTGCGACTTTTAAAACGACGTTTCTCGCGATTTAACCAACCAAACGCAATACAACTTGGTACAGTATATGTTTATACGCATTGTAATGCACCGACATCTAACTTCGTTCAATTGTTTACATAACCACAAGAAGGCGGGCGGATGTGCGAAATGTTTCACCGGCATTATATATCTCTGAAACTATTAGCGGTATCACCAAGAAATTTTGTACGGAGATAAAGGGCACTGGAAGTTCATCTATAAGACTTTCAAAAACCGGTTAACTACAAAACGAACAGGGCGGCCAAGCGAATTTTAAAATTTTAAATAGACCTTTCTCGCGAATTAATGTTCCAAACGCAATGAAATCTGGTACAGGAAATGTTCATACACATCGTAATACACTGGTATCTAATTTAGTTCAATTGTTTACATAACCTCAAGATGGCGGCTTTGCGAATTTTAAAATTAAGTTCTTATTTCTTGTGTCTTAATCGTGCGATCGATGTGAAAGTTTGAATAATTAACCTACGCAATATTTTTTCTTTAATGGTACATGACTCTAATGGCCTATACATTTAACAATCCAACATGGCGGCCATCCGAAATATTTAGACGGCTCTGAATGTCTACGAATCTATTATAGCAATCATACTGCATTTTATATGTTCGTAGGGGCTATGAACTTAAGTACACCTATCGGACTTTAAATGACCTGGTGATCACAAATCCAACATGGCAGCGACGCGAAGTATAAATATTCACATGGAAGTTTCTCGCAATTTAACTATCCGAGTGGAGTGAAACTTGGTACAGTAAATCCTTATACTAATGTTAATCTACTGGCATCTAATTTGTGTCAATTGTTTCCATAACCACAAGATGGCAGCTGTGCGAAATTTTGAAATCTCCTTGTTACTTCTTGTGTTCTAATCATGCAATTGAAGTTTGAATGCTACACGTACACAATAATCTTCATGTAACAGTACATAACTGTAGGACCTACATATATAAAATCCATCATGGCGACCATCTGAAATATTTAGTCGGTTCTCAATATCTACGAATCTATTACAGCAATCAAACTGAAATTTTGTATGTGGATAGAGGCAATTATCTTAAGTAGGATGTGTGAAAATAGGCTGTAAATTTCTTCACGGAACTACTTGTTTCATCTTGGTTTTCTTCTGTTTCTTCAACATTTGCTTTGTAGATTTCAGTTTTAGGATTATGTTGATCTAATTCTATTATATTTCTCTCAAATACCACATTTCTTGAGATGAATATCTTTCTGTTTTCTTCATCCTATAGTCGATATCCGTTTGGTGCATAGCCTACAAACATGCATTTCTTGCTTCGGCTGTCAAGCTTCTTGATATAACCCAAATTTTCGGCATAGGCGACACAACCAAAAATTTGTAGGTTAGACAGATTTGGTTGCTTGTATATCCATTTTTTTAGCTGGGGTTGTGTCAACAGTACGAGTGGGGCCTCTATTAATCAGGTACGTAGCTGTTTGTGCATCTTCCCCCCCACCCCACATCTATTTATCTAGGTTAGAAACACAAAGCCTAGCTTTTGTTCTTTCCATAAGAGTACGATTGTAGCGTCCTGCTGTTCCATTTAATTGGGGTGTATATGAAATTGTGAAGTCCAGAATAATACCTTTGTTTTACACCAATCTTTCAGATCATGTGAGGAATACTCTCCTCCATTATCGCACCTTATTTTGGTTACTCTCAGATCAAATTTGGTTTCGGCCATTGTCACATACTGTTTTAAGTACAAGGGAACTTGACTTTTATTTAACAACAGATAGATAACAGTAAAATGTGAGTAGTCATCTATACAGCACATAATGTACCTATAGCCATCATGGGTGGGCAGATCTAGAGGTCCACAAATATCTGTGTGTATTATTTCTAACAGTCTTGTTGCCCTAGTCCTTTCTGTATTAAATGGTAACCTGATCTGTTTTGCTGTTTCTCATTTCTCACACACTTAATCTATTTTAGTATGTACGACATTGGGCGACACACCATCACAAATATTAGGCAGTGTATTAAGGTAGCTGTAACTTAAATGACCCAGTTTTCCGTGCCACCCTTTACCTACATCATTACCTTGTGCACACAGCACCTCATTTTTCATATTAAAATCAAGGTCAACAGTATACAGTCCTACTGCATTTATCTTACCTTTTAGTACCACTTTGTTGTCTTGGTATATATTAACATCATCTTTGGTTAACACAACAATGCCATTATTTTCTGTTATCTTACTTAATGACATCAAGTTTTAGACTAGTCTGGTACACAGTGAACACCATTGAGAACACACTGCTCAGAGGTGAAGGTTCCCTTACCTATTACAAACATAGCCTGATTTTTCTTAGCCAATAATATGTGTTCATTACAGCTCACAACACCTGTTAGCAAATTTTCATCACTTACCATGTGAGTTCAACATCCACTGTCTACTACTGGACGCCTGGTTCCTTTTAGTATAGCGTTATATGCGCTCTTGCAGTCAGCTGCAAGAAATGACACTTTATATCCACCTTATAATTATTGTTATCCCTTAGATAGCAGTTTTTCTCTTCATGATTGAACTTTGTACATATTGAGCATTGATGCTTGTCTTTGAGAAGACAATTTTTGGTTTCATGGTTTGTCTTTTTACATATATTACACTTTTCACTGTTTATACATTTGTTTTTAGATTTTGATCTACCTTGTTTGTGCTTTAACTCTGCTTTAAAGAGTACATTTTGCTCTTCTGGCGAAGTGCGCCTCAACTTGCTTTCCTCCGTCTGTAACCTCGAACACAGGTTCTCAATAGTCCTGGATGCCTCTGGAGTCGAGTCCCATGCTGTGCCAAAATGGGAATATTCTTCAGGCAGCATGGACAGGATCTTGGTAATTAGCATCATCTCATCAACTTTCTGGTCGAGTTTGTTCAGTTTGAAGGAGTTGTTTTGGAGATCACTAATGTTGTGCATCATGTCCTTCTTCGCATTAAGTTGGAAGTTGTAAAAGTCTCGTAGCAGCAAACTTTTTTGTTGGCTCGATCTCTCTGGTGTATGTTTCGAAGAGTATCAAACATTTGTTTAGAAGTTGTGCAGGTTATGCATGAGGCCTAACTTGCGTGTCAATGGATGTGACAATATAGTATTGGGCTCGAGCTTCTCGAGTCTTCCATTGGTCTGTTGAAGCTTGATTTCTGGGTGGTTTGGTCACCAACACGTCTGTCCCGTCGACAATCTTGATCAGTTATTTTGCAGCAAGCGGAATTTTTAACTCAAACACCCGCATAGGATATGTGTCGACTCCCTTGAGTTTCTCGACATGTGCTACGTCCTCAGGTTTGTGGCCATTTTTTGAACTCTATTTACTTCACTTCACTGAGTTTACTTTCTAAATATTTTTACTGTCACCTGTTTTCAGTTTTACTTGTATTTTAGAGTCACCTGGGTCCATAACCTGTTAAAGTTCTATGTTTGTATAATTCAGGTGATATGGGACAATCAGCTGGGACGCCATATTGCAATGAGTAATGAATTTATTGATAAATAAATTACAATGTGCAGTAATGACAACATGTGAATTAAATATCAAAAAAAAGTTTGTGTCGTTACCCACATAATTATTTTTTAACAGTCATCAGGAAATCTCAGTGGTGAAATTATTACGAATATAGTTCAGAAGGCCTTATAGCTTTTGAACAGGTACCACTACACAGGAGTCAAGCACACGATAAAATCTGATAAACTGCTGAAATTACCCGAAATACTGTTTGTTATGATAAGTGATAATAATTATGGATATGATGCAGTACGCTAATAGATGTTTTCTCCTCATCTGTCTACAACCTACAGTCATTCGACCACGACATGTATTAAAATTCCAGCTGTGTCCTAAGAAGTAAAACACTGACGACACCTAGTGAGGGGCGAACAATGAAAGTTATGAGAAGAACGGTAATAAATTAGTTGAGAGGTCGGGCCTTAGACAGCACGGCATCGATCAAAATACATTTCAATAAATAATGACCCGTCAAATTGAAATGACCACACGTATTTGGAAGGATCACCTTATATCTTGTTAATAGTACAAGACGGCAAAAAGTTATGCTTCTTTGTACTAGTAGGTGTAGATGGGAAAAATAATTGGGAGGTAGCAAATAAAAAATTCATTTGTATTTTTTCGCAACCTACCGAGATATACACTGGGCGGAGTTATGGAGTTCATGCCTTACTTGAGACTAGGTCATACATTATTTTGATCCTTGGTAGATACTTTGGTTAAGACACATTTTAAGTAATATAATTCGTACAGTACTTCAGGATATAAAACGAAGATTAAAACCTTATGTGAATATGTGATGTACATTTAATGTTGTACCGGTTTCGGCCACATTGTGACCGTCCTCAGCGCTGGTTATAATAAGAAAAGTTGCAAGAATTTACATTTAACACATTTACCACAACAGAAGTTGTTATCAATTCTAAAAGTATTAATCCTCTAATAGTTAAAAACAACACATTAAATTTAAAAACGCAGATCTGTTACAAAAATATATTAAATAAGAAACATGTACGTCTTGATAAAAAAAAACAGCTTGTAGTAGGAGAGATTTAAAAGAAAAGAGATATATAAACTATAGAACACTTATGAGGATATGATACTGTAAATGTGAAAATTGTTAGGTTAGGATTGAGTTAATAGATGGGTACTGTACCTGAAATTCACATAACCACCAACTATCATCCAAAGAATGGAAAAGATTGCAAAGGACGCTGATCCTTCTTGATAATCGATCAGCTGGATTTAAATTCCCGGGAACATGATGCCAATCCTTCGGGTTACTAAACTTGCGGATTTCCTCACAACGATTTTTTACGAATACTCTCCAGTTTCCTTTTGTCTTGATCCACGTGAGCACCACTGTTGAGTCACTCCAGAAGTACGTCTTGCAGTCTCAGTGCCCAGCCAACCATACCTCTTCTCCATGTTAACCTCGTCCTTAGAAGCCACAAAGTCCAAGTTAGGCCATTGTTCATGGTCATTTTTGAGCCATGTGGGACCTTCCCACCACCTACTTTCAACCCATCTCTAATTTATCCTCTGCAGACAGCACCTCTCGTAAAAATTCCATTATATGTTCTGGATGGTCTTGATGTTATTATTAGACGGACGGTAAAATGAATTGTTGGGCTTCCGGATGGAACATCTAGTGCTATGTTATATTCGCCGCGTCAGGTGAGAGCCTTGCAATTCTTAACTGCAAATGGGAAGCTCCTTTGCAACACATTTCTATTGCACGTAAATTGTCAAAGTGTGATGATCCCCGCTTTATTAAACTGTCTAACATTCACGAAGAAATTCAAGTAAGATTGAGTAGACTAAACATCACACAAGAAGCTTATTCTTTTTGTGTGACTGCATGGAAAATTCGTCAACGCCTGTCGTCTTTCCATGAATTGTCCTCTATGCAATGGCAAGGAACTGGAGTGATGCATTTTGCTCAGTATGCACCGGCAAACAACTTCATGCCCGATATGATTACTTTAACATCTTCAGAATGGACAGCTCCCTTAAAATTAAATGTAAATTGCGCCAATCTCAGAGGAGTCCCTGGTAATTACGGAGGATATACGGGCAATTCCCTGTGTAGAAGATGTGCAAAGTAGACTTAAACACCAAGTCATGTGCTTGGAAATTGCCATTTTAATTCTTTGCTTATTAACAGAGGACATAACAAAGTTAAACACTCAATCATATACATGCTGAGCAATAAGGGATTTGAACGCTACGAGGTAGTGTGCCCAACTCTAGGAATGGGTATTCCAAGTTTCAGACACCTAGATATCAAGGGAAAGGCTGTAGCCGCTTTTGAAAGTTCAGATATTTGAATATCGCGCTACATTGCTTCTCGAAGCATTTCGAAGGATTTTACCGATAGTTGGATGGCAAGTGACGTAGCGAGTCATAGCAGAGTTGGAGGCTATTTATTGATTAAATAGTTAACTATGGAGCAGAGACTTGAGACTGGGATCAGATTACTGGCACGGCCAAATGAAAGAGAATGCAATTAGTATCAAGTAAATCGGACCAGGGATTCAAGAGATATGAGAATTTCTAGATATCAGGTGATGACGCGTGACCCTGACCGTTTTGAATAAAAGCCAGCTGGGCGAGGCATGGTCAGCTCACTTCATCACAAGCACTTGCAGAGCAAGTTGCGTCTACGCTGAGCCAAGGCACATGGTTGCCGCATCTACGCAGAAGTTCTGTTCAAATCGTGATAGTCACGAGAAGTGCTGCGCAAACGAGTTGGAACTTAGTAAGTTTCTGGTGAGGAGAATCACTGAGGTGATTGTTTTTCTACAGACATTGGTGGAAATATTTATATTTCCAAAAGGACATATGCTAGACTCTGTCTAGAAAATAGTATTTTGTCACAGTCCATTAGTAACTTAATACTTGGATGTTTAAATCCATTTGCAAGTCAGTTTTCATATTTTGTAACTAGTTGACCACTTCGATCTGTCAGTACACTGAAGACGAGTCTATAACGGTGGCGTTCATTAGTCTACGCAAGGGAAACTGCAAGTTGTCTAGCGCATGGCAGATGGTGATATTAATAAACCATGCCCAGGGAACGATCTTCAGAACAGCCGTTAATTGCTTAGACTGTCAATGTCTTTCTTGTACTGATGAGATAACAGTGAGTTATGTTACAACTGACATATTCAAGAAGAGATCACTTAGATCTGACCCTATTTCAACAAACTGTTATGGCTTGGATAGAAGCTCATATTAAAATGGAACAACAGTTTATTCAAACGTCGAAAGATACTACCACTATGTCTGACTAGACGATTTGTGGGTCTACAATGGCGGCCGATACAAGGATTATACGTGCTTGTCCGATAGGGCATGTCTATGGATAAATATGGTATAGACCAGGTTTACTACACTTCAAGACCATCAAGAAATGTAAGCCACATTTGAATTATATTATGCTTAGCTAATTGGAACAAACTATTTTTTTACTGCAGATGACCAACACATTTTTTTCGTCGTATTTAAAGCTTGTAATGATTTACGCAAGACTTATTAGAGTTATTCTGAGCATTTTCAGCACTCAGAACAGTTTAGGATCGATGACCGAGCATAACGAGCATTTATTTGAATTTTTCATATTTTTGGGAAATCACGGTAATCAGCCGATGTAACTGTAAAAGTTAAATTTATTTTTGTTGAGGAATGGATATTTTTTCCATATTCGAAGGTTCGAACATGTGGATTCTCACATAATGAGATGATAATTAAACATATTTGAAATGATATAAATAACAATAATAATAATAATCCACTAATAATAATAATAATAATTTTCATAATTTTTCTAAATAACTCTTGGATATTATATTTTATAATAATCATATGTATTGAGAAAGAGCCTATGAAGTAGTTTAAACATTTCTAGTCTGGAACAGGAGATTTTCCGAAGGAGAGTGGTTAGTGCAAGCCCGCATTCAACCAACATTTCAGTTCTGGTTGAACAGTTGATATTTGCTATGAGCAAAGTATATGTTTCATATGACACGGAGAGGCATGAAACAGGAAGCAATTGATATTTGTATCAAATAGGATATTGTTGTATTTATATAAAATCATGACGAAAATACACTCGAAAGTGAAATAAAGATTTTCATAAGTATGGTAAATTCACGGGTTGAACTGAATGGTAAAATAAAATAAACTTGTAAGTTTATTAATCTTCCAGTGTTGATAACAAGCAGAGGCTTGATTTATTGTATAAATTTTGGGAAGATAATTTATGTGTGGAGTAGTTGAATGCCATTCCCAGGTGCGCATGTTTAAGTCGCAGGAATGAAGGTTTTTTCGAGCATCAATCAAATAGCAGGTTCGATAGCTCAGGTTTATAGTAGGAGTATTGGAGCCACACATTTCGTCGTATGAATAACCCGAAGGTTATTTCTTTGAAACCATCAGTTCTTATTTCAACCTTGTTTACGAATTCCATTTAGACTTTGATTTTGCTAGAACCCGGATTTGTCATGATAGTAGTTTATTCTTCTTCAGAGGAAGACCTTTGCCGTTGTTGTTGTTATAATATTGTGTTCTTACACAAATAGTAGAATGGGCCACTGCCAATTAAAAATAATTCTTTAACCACGAATAATTTGAAGGATATTTTCAATCCTAGTGCCATGAACTAAATGAATTCATTATAAAACTACAATTCTAATTTCCGCATTCTGTCGAAGAATTGCAAGTTGTGAAAGTTGCTAAAAATGGCCATGAATATAAATATTTTATAATAATGATTCCAAGTGGAAAATCTAATAGTTGAATGGTTCAACCATTTATTGATCAAGTTGATGATTTAGAAATCATGTATTTTGTTTGGAACTTGAAGTTCATAATCGAGTCACTTCTCGAATGTTTAATGTCAGAAGAACAATTAATTGTTGTTGTGCTTCGCACAGTTCTTCGATGCTATGCTCAAGGTCAAATACTTTTCAAATGTTATTAATATGTGTTCATAATTTGTGTTGCTTCTATGATGATAATATTTTCGACGAGATATTTTTTGAAACTGGAAAACAAGTGAAGGTTTAAGAAATTCTATAAACATTTATTCTATGAGTGTTAATATCATGTAAATAGTCAAACAGTGATCTACGTTATTTCCAGTATGGACAATTCATTTTGAACTGGAATTAAATGTTAATAATTTAGGAACACAGTCCACAGGACTATCAATCGGACTTGTGTTTCCAAAGAGATTGTCAAGTGTGTTTGGAAGATTTCTGTATATTGTGTGTAAATAAGAGTGTGGATCGCCACACGTGGAGTGATGCTGCTTTGAGCATCCTTGCAGTCAGATTTTAACTTAAAAATAAACTGAGATAATTTTACCAGATGTGTTTCACCCAATTAAATCTCCTTCTATCCTTATTGTTGCATTGAGCCAAAAATCAGTAAAGCATTTTTTTAAATTTGATGTCGTTTTTGCGATTTGCTTTAACCCATCTGGCGCTCCGGGATATTTTGACTCTCGTGCTGACTGATTATTGGTAAAATGCATATGTGGTCGTGCGGACTCCGGTCTAAACGGGCACATAAAATAAGATAGAGAGAGAAATGGCTTCGAACGTGGGGTCCCGATTTAGACATGGTCAATCGCATGCCGATTTGAAATCGTGATAATTTTTATAGAAATATTTTGGGAGTTGATAGATGTCTGGTTTGGATGAATAAATTAGTAGGAAACCCAATTAGTGGGGAAAATTAAAAAATTTAACTTGGTTAATAATTAGAATGGGTTTGATTATTTTTGATAATGGTTTAACCATTAGGGCGTCAAGTAAATTCAGTAGTAAACGTTCGATGACTGGATATACACATTATTAGAATCCAGGTGGAGGATATTTGAGAACTTGCATATTTTTTCTTGTGATATTGTGGTAAATGTAATTCGTAAAAGTAGAGAATTTTGTTTTTCCATCACGTCGATATTAGGACAAATCTCATTTTATTATAGTGTTCCAATTAGCTATTCATATTTCTTGTTCTAGTTATAAGCTTGTGTTTGCCACTGTTGTATACCCCTAAGTTTTGAATAATAATTGAAATTATGGAAGAAATGATGAGGATGATGAGGAGTTTGGAGGAGAGTTCAAAATAGGCTGGACTGCGTGTAGCAGCCATTATGAAAGAAAATACTGAGGCTTTGGAAAAGAAACTTAAAGAAAATTCTGATAAACTTAAAGAAAGTTTAAACGATAAACTTAAAGAAAATTCTGATTCTTTAGAAGATAAACTTAAAGAAAGTTCTGATTCTTTAAAAGATAACTTGAAGGAAAGTTTAGAGAATAAACTTAAAGAAAATTCTGATTCTTTAGAAAATAAACTTAAAGAAAATTTAGAAAATAAACTTAAAGAAAATTCTGATTCTTTAGAAAGCAGTTTAAAAGGGAATTTGAAAGAAAATTTAAACGGTAAATTTAATTCAATGGAGAGTAAATTTAAAGAGAATTCTGAAATTTTGAAAATGACACTTGAAAGTTAAATGAATAAATTATGTGATAAAACACATGAGCTCGAAACTTCATTAGCTACTAACGCAAGTTTAATGGACGATAAATTTCGCGATGCCGATCTTCGATCCCAAAGCTTAGCTGATAGGATAGAACATGGTCTTAGGAAAGTTGGTGAAGACATGGTCAACCTGGAAGTCAGAGTGAAGAAGGAGAGTAACGAGATGGGAATTCTAGTTGTTCAACGTTTAACGGAACAATTCAAGGAACTTGTCATGGGAGAAATAAGAGAAGGTGTGATTAGTGAATTGCAAACTGAAATCAAGACCACAGTTGTCAATGAAATTAAAGACACACTAAAGCTGGAGAATCAAGAGGGAATCAAGGAGATTAGGGAATCTTTGTCATCCCATATTGAAGTAATTGCCAAGGATATTCAAGCAACTCAGAAGGATATATCAGATATGACAGGGTCATTGAAAAGTCATGAGGCTGTTATGAACCAGATATCCATTGATGTTAAAGACAATTGTAAAGAGACCGAAGCAATCAAGAAGATGGCAGAAGAAAACCAGAAGGAACTTGAGGCTATGAAAACTCAAATAAAGGATGAGAAACAGTCTGATCATCTGTTGAAAATGCCAAATGTAAGGGGAAAGGAACAGATACAGATAAATCTAGGAGCAGCTAGAGAGACTGATAGACAGGATGAGGTCAGGACAGTATTTCAATCCAACCCCATAACTGTATTTATGAATATAGAAGATAAGCCTTCTAAATTTTCAGGGCGAGATTCTGTAACACCCGTGGAATTTTTGAGAGAAGCAGGTGATTACCTGAAAGATTCTAAGATCCCTAAAGAAAGACAGATCCGAGTGATAGGGAAGTTCTTGGAAGGTCCTGCACTTTTGTGGTTTAGAGCATTTAGATCCACTCTAACCACTTTTGAGGAGTTTTCTCGTGGGCTATTGAAGAAGTTTTCGTCCCCGGAAACCCAACAGCAAGTCAGAGCAGAGTTATATTCGAAGAGATTCTCGACGTCACAACCTACTCGATACTCTACGTACTTTTCTGGACAGCTGTCTAAACTCCAACATTTAGATCCGCCGATGCCAGATAACGAGTTGATTACTGCATTGATACGTCAATTTCCAGCAGACGTCCAGAGGACTTTGATCGCTGCTGATATCTATAATATGGATCAATTTGATGAAGTATTACAGAAGCTGGATCATACAAACGCTCAATTCTTCCATCAGAAGGGAGCAAAGAGTAACAACGCTGTGTATGCTGTTATGGCTGATAGTTATTCTCAAACACCTCGAGAGATTCGAGAGGAGCGAGAAGAGAAATCGCCGAGGGAAGATCCGAATAAGAGAGGATGGAACCAATACAGTAACAGATACAGTTACAAACCATATGCGAGACCGGATGGTGGTAATCGATACAACACTCGATGGAGAAGACCACGTGATACTCAAGGAAGGTACCAGGAAAGAAGATCCTATGGTAGAAATAACTACAACAACAGAGGGAATGTAGATACTCGTCAGTCCAATGAAGAGTTTAACAAGGAGACAAGGAAAAATTTGGAAGCAAGACACCAAGATAACTTGCAATTTGTGGAGCAGAGGCCTAATAATCCAGGTCCATCGGGAACATAACAATCCCGGGGGAATGGTAATGAAAAAAAAAACTTCGAATTCACAGTAGAAGTTGAATTTTGAACACTTTCACTTCCAGAATTATTAAATGGCAAGCAGAGGATGATGATTTAATTCACCGGAATGACGAACGAAAAGAAATGGGTACCAGAATTAGAATGCCGATCATTTCATGCGAAGTATTCGGTATGCCTGTCGATACTTTGATCGATACTGGGGCTATGCTTTGTCTGGTGAGTGAGAAGCTTTATATTCTGTGGAAGCTCAAAGAGAATTTAGAGGAAATTCCAGTATCAGGAATTAAGATCCAAGGAATAATACCCAATAAAATATCTCTGTGTAAAACACAATTATACTTATGTATTAAGATTGGAGGACATGATTTTCGACATGTATTTGTTGTAATGAAGGACATGGCTTTTGACATGAATGTGGGAGCTGATTTGTTGAGTAGAGCAGTGGAGTCTACATCTAAGGTTTTTCAAGTTAACCTGACGCAGGAAGATGAAGATACCTTGAGAAGGTTAAGGTTATTGCATTTATCCCAGAGGAGAGACCGATGTCTTAGAAACATTTTTCGTTTTCTACAAGGAAACATGGATCCCAATGATAATGATTTTGTGGAAACTGAAAGAATTTCAAGAGATTTTATGATGTTAGATGGTTTAATCTACAAGTTTGCAGATCCCGACCATACGAAGCTGAGAGTAGTGATACCTCCACGATTGCAAAAACCCATTATTTGGATGGCACATCGAATCGCAGGTCATGCTGGAGTAGATAAGACAGTCAACATGATTCAAGAGAAATTTTCGTGGGAGCGAATGCGACAAACTGTCAGAAACACTATTCGAGAATGCGACTTATGCCAAAGGAGTAAACATAATTCTAGATTACTGAGAGAATTACCAAGGCCTATTATTCCTTCTAAGCCTTGCGAAATCTTCGCGACCGATTTATATGGTCCTCTCCCAAAGTCCAAAAGAGGTAACCGATATATTTTGGTGACTATGGATGTTTTCAGTAAATACACCATGGTACATCCAATTCAGAAGGCAAACGCAAAGTATTGTGCGAAGAGAATAAGAGACAGCGTGATTCCGGAAGCAGGCAAACCGGAATTCCTTTTATCAGATCGTGGACCTCAATTTACATCTTTGGAGTTTCGAACCATCATGAATAATCTTGGGATTAGACAATTGTTTTGTTCTATTAGACATCCAGAGAGCAATCCAGCGGAACGCGTGATGGCTGAGATAGCAAAATTTTGCCGCCTCTATTGTCCAAATGAGCATTGGAAATGGATGGACGTTCTTTCTTTAGCATCCGAATCCATCAACTCTACTATTCATGAGAGTACTGGACAGATTCCTATGTTGCTACATCATGGAATTAAACCAACACGATTATGGGATCGAATCATCTCTATTCCACCTGAGATTGAACCGAGTCGTCAGATGAGGGAAACTCTAGCTTTAGACAAGTTAAGGAGTCAAGCTGAGAAGTGAGAGCGCAGAGTGAGAGGAAAGCGTTTTCGCAGACCCTTGCGCGTAGGAACTCTTGTTTTAGTGAAAAGACCTACACCCTCTGACGTGCAAAATCGAGTGTACTCGAAATTTGCAAGCCTTTTCGCTGGACCCTATCGTATTGTGGAAGTAAACAATAATGGAAGCTATGAAGTAGCTAATACACGAACTGGTAACATCGTGGGAACTTATAATGCATCGAATTTGAAGATCTATTATTCAAGAACCAGATGATTTAATGTGTAGATAGGAAAAATAAAAATTTTTCAATTTTTATTTTTTGCTAGGTGTGGGGTGGATGTGCCCAACTCTAGGAATGGGTATTCCAAGTTTCAGACACCTAGATATCAAGGGAAAGGCTGTAGCCGCTTTTGAAAGTTCAGATATTTGAATATCGCGCTACATTGCTTCTCGAAGCATTTCGAAGGATTTTACCGATAGTTGGATGGCAAGTGACGTAGCGAGTCATAGCAGAGGTGGAGGCTATTTATTGATTAAATAGTTAACTATGGAGCAGAGACTTGAGACTGGGATCAGATTACTGGCACGGCCAAATGAAAGAGAATGCAATTAGTATCAAGTAAATCGGACCAGGGATTCAAGAGATATGAGAATTTCTAGATAACAGGTGATGACGCGTGACCCTGACCGTTTTGAATAAAAGCCAGCTGGGCGAGGCATGGTCAGCTCACTTCATCACAAGCACTTGCAGAGCAAGTTGCGTCTACGCTGAGCCAAGGCACATGGTTGCCGCATCTACGCAGAAGTTCTGTTCAAATCGTGATAGTCACGAGAAGTGCTGCGCAAACGAGTTGGAACTTAGTAAGTTTCTGGTGAGGAGAATCACTGAGGTGATTGTTTTTCTACAGACATTGGTGGAAATATTTATATTTCCAAAAGGACATATGCTAGACTCTGTCTAGAAAATAGTATTTTGTCACAGTCCATTAGTAACTTAATACTTGGATGTTTAAATCCATTTGCAAGTCAGTTTTCATATTTTGTAACTAGTTGACCACTTCGATCTGTCAGTACACTGAAGACGAGTCTATAACGGTGGCGTTCATTAGTCTACGCAAGGGAAACTGCAAGTTGTCTAGCGCATGGCAGATGGTGATAATAATAAACCATGCCCAGGGAACGATCTTCAGAACAGCCGTTAATTGCTTGGACTGTCAATGTTTTTCTTGTACTGATGAGATTACAGTGAGTTATGTTACAACTGACATATTCAAGAAGAGATCACTTAGATCTGACCCTATTTCAACAAACTGTTATGGCTTGGATAGAAGCTCATATTAAAATGGAACAACAGTTTATTCAAACGTCGAAAGATACTACCACTATGTCTGACTAGACGATTTGTGGGTCTACAATGGCGGCCGATACAAGGATTATACGTGCTTGTCCGATAGGGCATGTCTATGGATAAATCTGGTATAGACCAGGTTTACTACACTTCAAGACCATCAAGAAATGTAAGCCACATTTGAATTATATTATGCTTAGCTAATTGGAACAAACTATTTTTTTACTGCAGATGACCAACACATTTTTTTCGTCGTATTTAAAGCTTGTAATGATTTACGCAAGACTTATTAGAGTTATTCTGAGCATTTTCAGCACTCAGAACAGTTTAGGATCGATGACCGAGCATAACGAGCATTTATTTGAATTTTTCATATTTATGGGAAATCACGGTAATCAGCCGATGTAACTGTAAAAGTTAAATTTATTTTTGTTGAGGAATGGATATTTTTTCCATATTCGAAGGTTCGAACATGTGGATTCTCACATAATGAGATGATAATTAAACATATTTGAAATGATATAAATAATAATAATAATAATAATCCACTAATAATAATAATAATAATAATTTTCATAATTTTTCTAAATAATTCTTGGATATTATATTTTATAATAATCATATGTATTGAGAAAGAGCCTATGAAGTAGTTTAAACATTTCTAGTCTGGAACAGGAGATTTTCCGAAGGAGAGTGGTTAGCGCAAGCCCGCATTCAACCAACATTTCAGTTCTGGTTGAACAGTTGATATTTGCTATGAGCAAAGTATATGTTTCATATGACACGGAGAGGCATGAAACGGGAATCAATTGATATTTGTATCAAATAGGATATTGTTGTATTTATATAAAATCATGACGTAAATACACTCGAAAGTGAAATAAAGATTTTCATAAGTATGGTAAATTCACGGGTTGAACTGAATGGTAAAATAAAATAAACTTGTAAGTTTATTAATCTTCCAGTGTTGATAACAAGCAGAGGCTTGATTTATTGTATAAATTTTGGGAAGATAATTTATGTGTGGAGTAGTTGAATGCCATTCCCAGGTGCGCATGTTTAAGTCGCAGGAATGAAGGTTTTTTCGAGCATCAATCAAATAGCAGGTTCGATGGCTCAGGTTTATAGTAGGAGTATTGGAGCCACACATTTCGTCGTATGAATAACCCGAAGGTTATTTCTTTGAAACCATCAGTTCTTATTTCAACCTTGTTTACGAATTCCATTTAGACTTTGATTTTGCTAGAACCCGGATTTGTCATGATAGTAGTTTATTCTTCTTCAGAGGAAGACCTTTGCCGTTGTTGTTGTTATAATATTGTGTTCTTACACAAATAGTAGAATGGGCCACTGCCAATTAAAAATAATTCTTTAACCACGAATAATTTGAAGGATATTTTCAATCCTAGTGCCATGAACTAAATGAATTCATTATAAAACTACAATTCTAATTTCCGCATTCTGTCGAAGAATTGCAAGTTGTGAAAGTTGCTAAAAATGGCCATGAATATAAATATTTTATAATAATGATTCCAAGTGGAAAATCTAATAGTTGAATGGTTCAACCATTTATTGATCAAGTTGATGATTTAGAAATCATGTATTTTGTTTGGAACTTGAAGTTCATAATCGAGTCACTTCTCGAATGTTTAATGTCAGAAGAACAATTAATTGTTGTTGTGCTTCGCACAGTTCTTCGATGCTATGCTCAAGGTCAAATACTTTTCAAATGTTATTAATATGTGTTCATAATTTGTGTTGCTTCTATGATGATAATATTTTCGACGAGATATTTTTTGAAACTGGAAAACAAGTGAAGGTTTAAGATATTCTATAAACATTTATTCTACGAGTGTTAATATCATGTAAATAGTCAAACAGTGATCTACGTTATTTCCAGTATGGACAATTCATTTTGAACTGGAATTAAATGTTAATAATTTTGGAACACAGTCCACAGGACTATCAATCGGACTTGTGTTTCCAAAGAGATTGTCAAATGTGTTTGGAAGATTTCTGTATATTGTGTGTAAATAAGAGTGTGGATCGCCACACGTGGAGTGATGCTGCTTTGAGCATCCTTGCAGTCAGATTTTAACTTAAAAATAAACTGAGATAATTTTACCAGATGTGTTTCACCCAATTAAATCTCCTTCTATCCTTATTGTTGCATTGAGCCAAAAATCAGTAAAGCATTTTTATAAATTTGATGTCGTTTTTGCGATTTGCTTTAACCCATCTGGCGCTCCGGGATATTTTGACTCTCGTGCTGACTGATTATTGGTAAAATGCATATGTGGTCGTGCGGACTCCGGTCTAAACGGGCACAGTAGTGCATGCACTAGATTCTCAAGGGAGAAACCGTTTTGCTGACATAGTTGCATTTAATAAAACGTCTAATGAAGCCTATATTCTTGATCCAACCATTCAGTTTGAGAAGAATGCACCAGATTAGGCTTAAGTGGTTGACCAGGAGAAAGAAAAGGCCATCTATGAAGATTGCATTCCGTACTTTCGGGAGAAATGCGGAGATAGGTACAGTAATCACACCTTCAATGTGCGAGGAATGTTGTTTGGTGCCAGGGGCACTAACTATCCCGAAGTTGTGGAACTGTTCGGCATAGAAAGGAATAACCTGATCCCTCTTGATGAGGGTATCATTGCTGACTCTGTGGCCATATTGCAGCACCATATTTACAAGAGTGCCAACACCTGAAATTTCTGCTAAGAAAATACCACTGGATTTTAAATTGGAAAAGGAATGTTTAATGAATTGACCTAATAACAAGTATTGAGGGGTATGCTGTGCCTTAAGGCATCTTGGGAAACCCTAGCAGCTCCAGTTTTTTATTACTTTGTAAATAAAAACTCTGTTAAGTAAATTGAGTACATAGTCGAGTATCTATGACTGCAGCCAACAATTATAGGCAGGGTATGGTTATCATTTTTGTATGGTAACTTTTTCTGGGCTCAGGGTCGCTGGAAAATATAGTTCTTGGTTGCGTTGTATTCCTTTCACATCAAAAAGTTATGCTGTAAGCTACGACAGTGAAATACGTAAATTATCCACTTATTTTATATCGGTTTGTATTTGTACGGGGAATTAAGACATGGTTTACCAGCTAGCCACGCCGGCAAATGCTGTACAGCGTTGCTGATACGGAGCCCATAACTTCCGAGCGAGGCGCTCCATGACCCGTGATGGAGCCCAACTTGGCAACGCTGTACAGCTTTCACCGGAGCGGCTAACTGGTGAACCATGTCTTAATTCCCCGTACAAATACAAACCGATATAACATAAGTTAATTAATTTACGTATTTCACTATCATATAACATATCTTTTTGATGTATTAGGATTACAACGCGACCAAGAGCTACAATTTCAAACCACCCCGAGCCGAGAAAAAGTTACTTTTGAAAAATGATAACTTTGGTTCTTGGACACACAAAATGTTAAAATTAATAAACCAGTTATATAACATTCCAATGTGTATTGTGTTAAAACTTGGATTCGATCTGATGACGGGTTTTTTGAGATAATAATTTTTAAATGTGACGCATGGTTGAAACACGCTTAAAAACGGGCACGTTTTGTGTTCCAACTGCGATAAAAAATATTAAAATATAAATTAAAATTCCAAACCTACATAAACGAACGTAAAATAGAACGACAAAAATGATGATGTTATTGGATTTTATGTAGGTCTATTGGTTACTTCACAAACAACCTTCAAACTCGAGTACACATAATATTTTGGTCGACAGTAGGTGGTGTTCGTGATCTTTGTCTGGCATATGAGATACACGAACTCACTCCCATGCCTTCATAACCTCTTCTGGCAATGGAGACTCGACTAGAGGATATAGCATTTCTGCATACTTTTCACTGGTAACCCCTAAAATTCCAAAGCTCTCAGCTGTGTCTCTAATTTATCATAGAGGCTCCCAATACTACATCTACCACCTTCAGTAGCTTGTAGCAGAAGCAGATTGAGAACTTCTATGACATATATTTCGATAAGTAATTCTTCCCGGGCATACCTGGATTTTAGGTGATCCATTGCCTTTTAATAGTTTGTACCGGATGGAGGATAACTCTCAACCATCTCCCTCGCTACTGAACCTGGAACAGAAGCCTGTAATAGAGATTGGCATTTGTCCTCCAGGTCGATATCACTATCGTCGTTTATTTTTTTAAACTGTCCCCAAAACCCAATCCAGTTCTTTATATCTCCATCAAACTGTTTCAGTTTCAGCATGGATAAAATTAAGTAACTTTTCTTGGTCATCTGGCTCTCACTCATAGCAGCATCACCAGCTGCAAGAGATAAATTCATTTGAATATTATTTTCAAAATTAACCTTAGCTTGTAGCCACTTCTCCCGGTACGATTCTGCCGTGTCGAATTCCTTAGCGTCTTCTTCCTCTGTTGTTTCTCCAACAACCCACGGTGCTTGAACTTACTTATCTAAAGATAACATTCGCATTGCCTTGTCTTCTAAAATAGGGAAGGATGTCAACATTTCCTCCGCATCTTCGACTGTTTCAGATATTTTTGTTTGAAATTCGCCATGTGCTCTCGTAAATAATCTGCGTATCTGCGTTCTCTCCTTAATATACTGTTTTAGCTCCTCCATCGCCAGAAATGTTCCGTACTCAGAATATTAATTATGGAGGGATTAATACCAAAACCAAACTTTATTTCTTGAGAGCGTTTTGCAACATATTTTTTCAAACAACTCCAACAAAATACAGGGTGCTTCAAAAAATGTATACACACTTTAAACTATCGTAGTTTTCCCGCTCTACAAGGCTAATGTTATATTTCTTCGCCAGGTGGCAGCATAATCGTCCCTCTATGTTATATTGTGAGTTGGAATTTGTAATATCAACATGGCGGACGTACGTTTGAGTTTTGAAGAACGTAAGCAGGTTATTAAGGGTACTGGAAGTTTGAGAATGTAAATGAAGTTCAAAGACAGTGGAGAAGGGAGTATGATACAGAACCACCTTCAAGATTAACAATTACACCCATACGAGACAAATTCGAAGTTCATGGAACAGTGTGTGATGTGCATAAAGGTCATTCAGGTCGACCTCGAACAGCTACAAGCGATGAGTCATCAACGGCAGTCTTGGAACTGTTTCAACGCTCTCCTAACAAATCTTCAAGGCAAGGGGCACGTGAAAGTGATGTAAGTGCTAGCAGCGTGCTACGCATTCTGAAGAGAGGCAAGTATCGTGTTTACATTCCAAGGCTGGTGCAACAGCTAAGTGAAGACGATCCAGATCGAAGGTTGCAATTTTGTGAATGGGTTCAGGAGATGGTGATACGTGAACCGGGATTTATGGGTAGCATCATTTGGTCGGATGAAGCCCAATTCAAACTTAATGGAACTGTCAATAGGCACAATTGTGTTTACTGGGGTGAAGAAAATCCTCACATTACAATTGAAAAAGCTGTAAATTTGCCTGGTGTAAATGTGTGGTTTGTCTTCAAGGGGACTCATTGGAACTTTTCGATTTGAAGGAACTGTAACTGGTATAACTTACCTAACAATGCTTGCTGATTCCATATTTCCTGCCATTCGTGCATTATACGGTAATGATAATTTTTATTTTCAAAAAGATGGTGCCCCGCCGCACTATCACAGGGACGTACGAGTTTACCTGGATCAAAATTTGCCGGGCCAGTGGATAGGACGCAGGGGGCCAATCGAGTTTACAGCACGCTCTCCAGACCTTACACCACTGGATTTCTTCTTATGGGGCACAGTAAAAGATGAGGTGTACAAACGTAAACCACGTAACCTAGGCATTCTTTGGAATGAGATTCAAGCCGTGTGTAGAGAAATCTCATTGGACGTTTTGATACGATGTACAGAATAAGTGGTGACTCGTACTCAGAATTGTATTGATGCTGCAGGTCGCCAATTTGAACAGTATTAACATTTGTTATTTATGTTTCATTTACATTGGACTTTCAGCTTTCTAATTTCCTGAAATTTAACTTTGTCGAACGGTAAATAAATTTTCTATGGAAGTTCAAAGTGTGTATTCATTTTTTGAAGCACCCTGTATTATTGCGTCACAAAATGCAATTGCCTTTTTAAAAACATGATGTGCCGGAACTCTGAAGATACCAAACCCTAAAATACAAAAATATCATAGAAATAATATGTTTCCTAACATCGCTAATACCATTAAATCATCGCTATCTTTCATTATAACCTCACTGATATAATCATATTCACTTAATAACCAACACAACACAAAACAACATAAAGTCTTATTAAACGCATAAACCTTCCTCCATATAATTCTTTCCCCGTCGACTTAAAATACAGCACGGAATTATACACCTAATCTTGATACTTACTTCTCGTAACCATCTCAACATTACCACGTCAATAACATCATTCTAACACCGACACACTGTGCCCGTTCCGTTATGGTATGCGACGACCCAGCTGACGTAGCATCACACACCAAACTTTACGGCACACACACACACTGAAAAAAGAATATGAAATGAAATGGGGCATGGGTCGGAATCCAGGGAGAAAAGAAAGAAAAAAAAACAATCACCTATGGGTTGCACGAGACGAAGTGTCTCTGGGTCGAATACGGGTGAAAACAACAATAATTACTAATGCAAAGGGCGCCAAACGCCTGGATTCCTAACAATCACATCCTTCCTGGTTAAGCCTTAAAATGTCTAGGGAAAGGACATGTGGAAAGATAGCATCACGAAAACATTTTAAAAGGAACATTAAATTTATTAACTCCTTGGCTTGGTCATAAGAAATCATACCTAGGAACATGGTGGATAATTAGGTTGAAAATGTTTATGTCAACTCCATCCATTTCCTCTCTAATTTCAAGTTCACATGTTGAAAGAGAAAAAAACTAAATGTCTGTATTGGTCACTCAGGATCACCGAAGCACAAAATCACTTGAAGCACAACACGTGTGATCCCTGAGCCCTATCAGTATTTAACTTTAACATAGATTTGATGTGAACCGCAATAATTACCTAAACACACATATTTTATACAGTATATAAGTTATGTTGTGCGTTGGTTAAGCAATAAAATGTCTAATCGCTCCCATCACCATAATCACAAATACATTTTAAAATATATTCAATACTGTTGAGATATCAACTAGAAATGGTCTAATCATCATTCTAGTCACCTAAATCATTTCTAAATATCAACGATAAATCTTTGTGACCATCTCATAATCCTTGTGCAAGGATTTTATAAACGTTTAATCATTTAATAATCATCATCGTATAATCATCTAGTAATCATTATCATTGAATCATCATCATTTAAATCACTTAATGCTCATTCCTTTGTAAATTGGCAAGTCATCTACTTATTTAGACATAATTATAAATTATGTTTATCCCATCTCGGCAAGAATTATCAAATCAGATTATTAAAGAAATTCTTATATCCAGAGTATACTAATTAAATCTCAGAATAGCAGCGTGGATTGTTTCAGAATCTCCGGAATATTCAACTAATCAGCTTATTGGAGGTGTCATCATATTTTATAACATCTATCAGAATGCCAGAATATTGTATGATCGATTAACTTTGAGGGTTGAAGTTATATTGCACTCAAGAACAATATTTACTGCCATTCAAAACGATTTCCAAAAATCCACTATATCAGGATGCCATCATCCATCAAAATATCATATGAACCACAGTTCATCCACAAACACTACCTCATTAAACCACTCAATTAATTTATCATAATATCATTATAATGATTCAACACAAAAATCGTTCAGCACTCGGCTTTAAATACAAATTTAGACTGGGTTTGCACGAACCCTTCACTCACTATATTCTCCTAAGTGGTAGCATCTCATAACGAGTGGCAATAATCTCACAACAAACCAGCAAACCTCCTCATGATTTATGCTCTCAATACGCATTACAAATCTGAAAACTGGCTTCAATTATTTATAATGTTGACCTCTTAAAACTGAGTTCAAATGATTGTGTTAACCTATCAAATATAACATGTAGATCACTGAGATAAATCTAAATGTGCATCAAGCATGAATTAAATTCACAAGTATTATTGCGCTGGATAAATTCCCAAAAATATAAACTATCAGTTAATGCGTTCAATGATTGATCACAATTTTCGAATCCCATATGGTTTATTCTCTGCCTGAGATTTATATCTGATTCGAATACTTTCCATTAGAAGAAATAATTATTAAAAAATCCTGGATTGTTTCCAAAAAAATAAATTCAAAGGAACTGTCAATTTTAATAAATTACAATTTTCAAAAATAAATCAGAGTCATCACAAAACCATTGGATTAATTCAAGTATCACTAGAGTGTAATCCTGCTAACATTTATCATTATTATATATTACTCAATGATCAATAATATCTGACTGTCGATTGTAGTTTATTCTCTTACTGTCCATATTCATTTTGATGAAAGTATGAGGCCCTAGTACGGGTTAAGGGAATAACACTACTCAGCTGCTAAAAGCAACAGGCCCCGTATCGAAGACTGGATGAAAAATCCTAGTGTGGGTTAAGCGTTTAAAACTACTCAGCTGCTAAAAGCAACAGGCCCCACATCGAAGACTGGATGAAAGAATATTTCGGATTGGAATAAACTACTACTGTAAAGTCAGATATAATCGACACCTGCTCGCTAGAGCGACTTAAATCATCAAAGAAAAAAATTATCCACTCGAAGAAAACTAACACAACTCCCCACATCCGTGAAAGAAAAACGTGGAAAAGAAACGATAACCTGTTTGCAAGCATCGAGCAAAAGACACTCGATCAAAATAACTCACACCAAAGTGTGCCATGAATTCACAATGCAAATTTAATAAAACCATATTATTCCTATCAGCTCATTGTAAAAGATTGGAAACGATGCTCATGTAAAACTGCATGCCTCCATATCCACAAAGAAAATCTTATTTCAATCATATCTGAACATTTTCACTGTAATATATGTCCTATTACACGTGTATGCTCATATCTACATCATATCAAAGAATAATACTCATGTAAGCGCTTACAATAGCTTATGTAGAATCATCTGCTTTGAAATTTCATTTCCAGAGATCGTCGGTGACATTAAAATCCGTGAAAGACTTCTCGGAAGATCGACGCATTCCTTAAAGACTTCTAAAGGTCGGCGACATCGGATGCCTTCACCTCGAATTGGTACACTCTTCACTTGGGATTGCCCTCGGGACCGCCACTCTGCTCTGCCATCATGCCTCTTCGGCGTTTAACGCCCCATTTTAAAGTCTGAAGTTCCCATATCGGAATACATCTCCACAATGTTCCATAAACTCACTAGACTGTGCATCATATATGGTTACCCCACAATATCAGTTATCATATTTCGCCACAGTTCCATGATTGTTTCATAAAATCGATGAATAAATGCACCGGACGCTTCACGTAAATGTGCCGAAATAAATGTATGCAATGTGAGCATATAATTTCAAACACCCTGTGTTTACGTAAGTGTTCACACGTTGTAGGCACAATGGATTAATGTACAGGTCTGAAGTTATTATACATCGCCCGATAGTCGAAATGTTTCGTCACTAATTCTACTTGATTTATTAAATGCTCCGTGATAAAGTTCAAAGACCCGTGGTCGCTCATGTCTACTTGACTTATTAATGTTCCACGATAAAGTTCAAAGACCCGTGGTCGCTCATGTCCACTTGACTTATTCATGTTCCACGCTAAAGTTCAAAGACCCGTGGTCGCTTATGTTCACTTGACTTATAAATGTGTAAACTGAGCCTCGAAATATAGCATTCAAAGTTCACGAAGTTACATTCGTATGATATAATACGTTTTGCTACGGTAAGAATACCTTTTATTAAGTTGCTGCGATCCACTTCTCGCCCAGCACACCTGTGCATATTCATGATCCGGACTTCTGTAGTTTGAATGAGGCTAGTTTGGTCGACTGCCCCTGCACGCTGTCACGAAGGTTACTACACATCTCAAAAGTCCAGCTTATAGCCTGCCACAAATACGACTGAATTATCACACTGTAACTTTGTTTGATGTAGAAGCTTACTAATTGTTTCTGCATCACTCTGATACTCTAAGACATCGAACTGTCGAGTAACCTTCGCGTGCAAGACGGTTGAATACCTGACTGTAGGCTAACTTACTCGAACTGATGGTCAAAAAAAATGAACTAACCGACTGCACAACGAAAAAACTGCCCGCTTCTAGACCGGCTGGTCAACTCTCTGTACTGTCACTCCCCTCTTGTCTTCTTCCTTACAGCACGTGATCGGTCACCACTCCTGTGGTAGCGTCGCATCACGCCAGGTCTGACGTCATTCACCCACCGATTGGAGTACCATTTACATACCCATACTTGTGTTTTACTTCTATTAAGGGGTTTAAATCTGGATAAGTGATAATAATTGAATTTTCTTTCTTTCTTTCTTTCTTCACATATTCTGGGAGGTCTTGAAATAAGGAAATGAATAAATAAATGACTTCCTTGTCGATTTCTCGTCGCGCAACATAATCTTGAGTTGTCGCTCCCTCCTGCAAAATTCCCACAATCAATGTGTTCGACGCTAGCGCATTCTTTACAACACATACTTCCAACATGGTCAGCGTAGCTGATAATCCCAAGGGCATATCGGGTAAAATACTTTCCTTCTAATTATACATCAATCTTATACATTTGATCGTGCTTGGATTGCTTTTCACTCGTACTTTCGATACCAGAATGCTTGGTTTATACTTCTCACCTTAAATACTTTTCATTAGCGATCCCCATCCACTTACTGTGTCCAATATGACAGTGCAATACTATTACCGTTTAATAACCACTATGTTGCTTATACGTGCTTTACGTGTTAAACTTCGAGATTATCGTTTGAATATAATTATCATATTTAATAACAAGTAGTTCCGTGAAGAACTAAGGTCTATTTTCATATATCCTACTTATCACAAACAACATACAACATTTCAGTTTGATTGCTGTAATAGATTCGTAGATATTGAGAACCGGCTAAATATTTCGGATGGTCGCCATGTTGGATTTTAAATGCAACATGAAGATTATTGTGTACGTGTAGTATTCAATCTTCAATCGCATGATTAGGACAGAGGAAGTAAAAACGAGATTTTAAAATTTCGCCCAGCTGCCGTCTTGTGGTTATGGAAACAATTGAAATAAATTAGATGTCAGTGGATTAACATTTGTATAAGAATTTACTGTACCAAGTTTCACTGCAGTCGGATGGTTAAATTAGGAGGAATGTCCATGTGAATATTTATATTTCGCGTCGCCGCCATGTCGGATTTGTGATCACCATGTTATTGAATGTCCTATAGGTGAACTGAAGCTCATAGCCCGTATGAACATAAAAAATCAGTTTCATTGCTGTAATAGATTCGTAGATATTGATAACCGTTAAAATATTTCGGAAGCTCGCCATGTTGGATTGCTATGGATATAGGCCATAGAGTCATGTACCATTAAAGGAAAATTATTGCGTAGTTTCGTTATTCAAACTTTCACTTGAATCACATGATTGTCAAGAAATAAAAACGTCATTTTAAAACACGCACAGCCGTCATCTTAAGGTTATGTAAACAATTGAACTAAATAAGATTCCAGTGCATTACAATGTGTATAAACATTTGCTGTACCAATTTTCATTGCGATTGGATCATTAAATCGCGAGAAAAGTCTACTTAAATCTTTCAAATTTGCTTGGCCACCTTGTTTTTGTAGTTACCCGGATTTTGAAAGTCTCATAGGTCAACTTCCAGTAGTGCCCTTTATCTCCGTACAAAATTTCAGGGTGATACCGGTAATAGTTTCAGAGATATAGAATGCCGGTGAAATATTTCGCACAGCCGCAATCTGGAGGTTATGTAAACAATTGAACGAATTTAGATGTCGGTGCATTTCAATGTTTATAAACAAATACTGTACGAAATTTCAATGCGTTTGGTTGGTTAAATCGCGAGAAACGTCTATTTTAAAGTGGCATGTTTGTTTGGCCGCAATGTAGGTTTTGTAGCTACCAGGTTTTCAAAAGTCACTTAGGTGAACTTCCGGTAGTTCCCTTTATCACCGTACAAAATTCCAGGGTGATATCAGTAATAGTTTTGGAGATATTGAATGCTGGTAAAATATTTCGCACAGCCGTCATGTTGGATTGGTGAGACGTAACAAAATTTGAAGGGCACGGTCAGGGTCGTCCGGAATAGTGCTATGAAGTTTCCGAGTTTCATTGAAATTGCTCCAGCCGTTTAGATGTTATTGGGGGGGCATACACACACACACGAATCACACAAATACGCACACACACACACAGACACATGGAAAAAAGGTGATCTCATATGGCTATTTTTTCCTAAATGAATATAGGCTAAAAATACATTTGTCTTCCTCCTTTTCAGTGTTTCAAATTACGGAATACTAATTCCTTCTTTCCTTCATATTTCAACATTATTTCTTTCACAATTAAGCGACAATGCATTCCATTACAATCGTGTATTTCCTAAAGTTGTCATGCGTTCTGTCTTTCACAACAACTTAGAATCCTTCTAAGAATGACTTAAATGTTGTTACAACCCCAACCCCAAATAAGGGTTGTAACTACTTAAACCCATGATTCATACAGGCATAAAAGGAGCCCAGTACACAGGCAGCGGACACATGAAGCAACTCTATAAACACGGCAACGTACATCAACATGAAAGCAGGAGCTCAAACAGCTGCATCGACAGCAATATCGCTAGCACAACAACAAACTTTACGAGCCTTACAGTAGTCACATATGATGTGTAACATCTGACATCGAAGAAACCGCTATTGTATGTCTACCCGTTATTATTCCCGTTTCCCTACGGGGTTGGGAATGAGATGCGATGGAAGTAGTTGTGGCGTATGGTTTTTACGGCTGGATGCCCTTCCTGACGCCAACCTCACGAGTGGAGTTAATGAGAGATTAAATGAATGACGGTGAATGAAACTGGGTAAGGATGAGGAAGGAAGCGGCCGTGACCTGTCAGAAGTTACCGTCCCGAAATTTGCCTGGAGTTGAAAATGGGGAAACCACGGAAAACCATTTCAAGGACGCAAATTGTTGATACACTGGTATTTTATAATATTTCTGGCAGAAATATTAATCTATTGTAAAAGGGAGTGTTTTACAGATATTGTAATTTATAATAAGGGACTCATTTTATTAGAGATTTTGTAGCTTCCACCAGTACTAGCCTCAATAAAGAATACGATATGGATCATATAGATTAATAAACGCGACACCGCTCATAACCTTAAATGCCCTATAAATAGGCCAACTTGCGAGTAAATGCAATGTGCACAGCAGTAGATCATGAAAGGCTTGCCCAATTCCCGGACCTCTTGATTCACAGACCAACACGTAATTTCATATGTATTCTGTTAAAATGAGTCATATTGATATGATAAATATCGTTTAAAACGATAATCTGGTAGCAAAAGTATCTAACCCGTCCAGGACTCGAACCCGAGATCTCTAGATTCACAGTCAATGATGGTAACCCCACGGCTTTTTCGACCACACGAACATTAGGTACATGATGGTGACTTATTTTCACGTACCAATAATACTGCATCACGGAATTAAGTTTCATTTGTATTTTGCTTGTTTCGATAATGTTTCTGGGTGAAATTGGGTTAATGTTTGAATAGCCATTGTGCAGAAACATAATACCGGCAATGCCGACTACTTACAATATTTGATATTAAAGCTTTCTATCATTTACGAAGTCTTCGAACATGTGCCATGTGCTTTGTTTCAATCGACACCAGAGTTCGCCTGAGCGTTTACCGTCAGAATGAAAGTGTTCAGCAATGCAATCCAGCTGGCAGTGAGTCTTACACACTTCCGTTCGATCCACCACTGCCGGCTGGATCGTCCCATCCACTTCCGTCCCATTTTTCAAAATCACTCCCACAAATATCCAACAACCGAGTGGAAAGATGTTACACATCAAAAACATGGAAGAACCCTTAAACACACAAGCCAACGGAGTCTCCAGGTCAGTCGCTCCTGGAGATGAGACGGCCAGGAGCTTCGCCCGTACACCCCTCATGGAACACTTACGCCACTACACTTCAAGACTACATCATACACCAACTGGTAAGTTGTGCTTACATTAGTCCTATACCTACCCTCGCCGACCCTGCATAATTCTGTACCATCTCATCACACCTCTGTTACACGTTGAACATAAATCATCAGTCAAAACCTCCATATCAGTCTTCATTATTCACGCACAGCTGTCTTCCAGCCTTACGCAACACTTACCTGCACGCTCCATGTTCCATGCGAGGTCATGAGCACCGCGCCGGCACTAGGTCGGCCAGAGCGTCATTCACACCTGTCCGACCCTCTATTCCTACCTCCCTAATTACGCCCCTACCGTTGATTCCCCTACGTCTTTCGGAATACCTCCCCTAACACAAGTAAAGCGAGTAATCAGCCCTTCAGGAGGGACACACGTTGGAGACACAACAAATGGCGGAGTAGCGCCGGGGTTAGACCAGATGAAAATCGGTTTAACTCGATCTCAGATACCTCTTGCAACGCGAAACACCCCCTAGACAATCCGCACAACAATTGTGCAGTCGCCGGGGTTGAGCCAATTATACGGCTCAACTCAATCTCAGGTATACACCTCTTGCTACACACAGTCATATCCACACCTACTCACATATCACTATTTACAGGAAATAGCCACATATTATTGCTACACACAGCTACACTCCCCTATTCACACAAACAAGCATACATTAGCCCTTTTATACACCCACATACCGCGGATCTCACACGACCTTACCCTAACTATTACACACACAGGTATACATCATCCCGGGGGCTTCGTGCTCGACTCCCGAGTCTCGACCTCTTGTGGTACACAACAACGCATCTCTGATCAACATACGTACAATCATCACTACCCATACGGATAAGCCACATATAACTAGTATACACAGATACACAAATACTCAATAACCATCACTATCTAGTACTATTATACGAAGGTCGAGTCTTAAGTCATGGCAACTATTCTTTTTCTTGCGAACAGGAGACAACACGGGAAATCTACAATATGCATTTGGAAACATAGGGCATGTACGAATGCATAGAGACTGAAGATAAATTCTGACGTCAGGAGATGCTCGTAGGTAAGTGACAGAACACAGGCAATTGGCAAACATTGTTTACAGCAAATACACAAAACTACGTACAATGGACAGGTCTCCTTTGGTTACAGACCTTCCAAATAATCACTCTAGGTGTCTACTTTGCCAGTGGTGGGGCTGGCGCTGAATACAATTCGCTGCATGTGTATCGCTAACGTGTAACATCTCCCTCTGAAATGCTGTTACGATGTCATATTTGTTAGCAAACCATCGCCACGTAGTGGCTCCTTGACATCGGGGATTAGATCATAGTCACATGGGCTGAGATCAGGCGAATAAGGCGGTTGTGGAAGAACCTCCCATCCCAAACGTTGTAAGCGACTCTGAACGATGGCCGCTGTGCGAGCTGTCGTGATATCGTGTTGGATTATGGCGTCGTCCAAACGTTCAGGACGCTTGATTCTCACTGCACGACGCAATGAATTGTAATACACTGCATTGACAGTGTGCCCCTCCCGCACTGGACGACAAGAACAACTTGAACATCGTATGCCACGATAACCATAACCTTATTGGGCAACGGATTTTGACGAACCTTGTGTCTCCGCGGTGACCCCTGACGACGCCATTCACTTGACTGTCTCTTCAGTTTAGGTTCATAAACAAGTCCCCATGTTTCATCGACTGCAATAATGCAATTCAACATGGCTTGTCCTTCCTGCTAAAACCTCTCCAGATTGATGCGACATGTTTCGTAACGAGTCCACTTCAGAACCTCCGATAAGTGATGTGGCACCCACTTTGCAAACATTTTACGCGTCTGTAGGTCCTTGTGAAATATGCGCCGTATTGTTGCAGCTAGTATTGCTGTATGTTCTTGCAATTCCCATATAGTCCACCCACCGTACATCTTTGTCCATGAACACTGGATGGCCTGGGCGAGGCAAATCGCAAGTTGATATTCTACCCCGTATGAACGTCTCCACCCATCTCGCCACTGTTCTATATGGCATGGTATGCTCACCTAATGCTTCCCGCAATTCTGCATGGCATTGGCGTGCATTTCTGCCGCGGAGAACTGCGACTTTAATACGTGATCGTTGCAGCTGCTTGTTGACTTCCATTGTGTGACGCTTTCACTTACACACTGAACTTGGTTGTATGCTCAGACCCACACTGTTCTTTACATACACCATCTAGTGGCATCCTACGCAAGTACATACCGTACGTTTCCAAATTCATATCGTAGATTTTCCGTGTTGTCTCCTGTTCGCGGGAAGAAAAAAGTTGCCATGTCTTATTACTCGACCTCCGTGTACGCACGCTACGGCAGAGAACACAAGTTCAGACACTATTATTATTATTATGATTAAGCGATTATGGCGAAGTTACGACCCTTGATTCCTGGCTATCACCCCAGAGGTCCGGTGCCAGCTCGTAACATGGACGAAGACACATAATTCAGATTATAGGCTAGGATTTTACACACACAGTTCAGCAAGCAAACGATGAGACGCGAATTTGATCCTCACCTCAAATATCCAGGAAACTACTTTCCACGGCATTCCCACTCCTGCCCCAGGTGAATAACGGCATCCCTGCCCCGCTCCCCAAATTAAGGACACAATCCACATCCCATCCCTTATATTGCTCCATTCTATAGTAATAATGATTAACTAACATAATATGTTAGTTCTTCCAGCTGTGCATTTATATAACCTATGTATACCTTGTACCCCACCCATTCATTGGAGAATATCTACATTGACCGACCGAAGAGCACTAACGACAATTTGGGTAGACAATAAGTACAACTTCAAATTTTACTAACTCTTAGAAAAATAAGTCACACACACTAATGGATTCTCCACAATAACACAGGTTAGGAGAAAATCCTCACGAATACAGACTATTCAGTCGTTACAATAACAAGAGTCACTAGACAAATTCATTCACACTAATACTGTCACCACAATGATACAGTTTAACAAACCAATCTCATGCAAACACACTAACTTACTCAATACAACAACACAGGTTTACAGACCAATCAAACACGCACACGAACTAATACTGTCAGCACAGTAACACAGGCTAACGGACAAACCTCACGCAACACACAAGTACAGTCACAACAATAACACAGATTACCAGACAAACTCACTCAATACAATTACACAGGTTATTAGACAACAAATTACACACACTAATTAGGTCAATACAATGACACAGGTTATCACACAGATGACACTGTACACACACAGCCAATACAATAACACAGGTTACCAGCCAGATTAAACACACACATACACTGATACAACCACCACAATAACGCAGGTTAGAGTTACAAATCACTCTTACTAACCCAGCCATCACAATCACACAGGTTGACAGGTAAATCTCAAGCACACACACTGATACACTCACCACAATAGCCCAGGTTAATAGACTAATATCACACACACACAAATTGAGTCACCACAATAATACAGACTAGCAGCGGGTGAGAGCTCTACTAGTTTTGAGCATTCATCACGACTTGCTTAATCAACTTAAGAACCCACGACCTTGTTCAGTTCACACGGACCAAGTGTTCTCACTGGTCGTAAGTTTCTCGCTCGTTGTTCAATCATGGCAGAACGTGAAGCTGTGAAAGAATAGGATTGAAGCGGTCGTGCTCACTCCAACCAGTCGGAGATTTCACGCTCCACCATTTCGAGGGCGAGCACGGCCCCCACTCCCACTACCACTGGTTCACACGAGGTCTTGTCCACGACCAGCTGATCGACCAGTAGTGCTCTCGCCCGCTTCACGACTCCGTGTGAACCCGCCTTAATGCACACACACAATAGCACAGGCTATCAGATTATCACAAACAATGACAAAGGTTATCAGACAGAATACACACACATCCAAATTCACGGGGGACGCATTACAACAAGACCGGAAAACCCCTATAAAGAATTATACTAGGTACAATTAAACATTCAAATACATCATCCGATTCACCAATTTTCCAATCGATGGTATAATGGCTTCCACGGCCACCCCACACATGGCACGGCACAAACCTAGAATAATTGCTGAGTTTTAATTCACTGGCCGTGAAAGTCATTATACCATCTTTTTGGGAGCCTTCTTGGGAAGGTTAAGGCTGCTTGAGCTATTAGTTCTCGCGGTAAACAAAAGCAGGTGCACTTTATATAAAGGGAGGTAGCACGCAGTTCGCTACTCCTGTGGGAGTCTGGGTGCGGACACCAAGAGTCCGCTGAAGAGCCGGCTTGGGTTCCTAGGCGAAACACACACATGACACGGCACAAACCTAGAAGAATTGCTGAGTTTTAATTCACAGGCCTTGAAAGCCATTATACCATTTTTTGGATGCCATCATAGGTAGGTAACGAACTGCGCGCTACCTCCCTTTATATAGATTGCAACTGCACTACATGACTGCGAGAACTAAAAGCTTAAGTAGCCTTAAACTCCATTGTATTTCTTCTGCGTGTAATAAAGTTTAGAAACCCGAGGACATGGATTCGTACAAACATATGAAAATGGACCATAAACTGTGTTTGACTTCATACTATTGATGCCAAAGAGTTACTGAGTAATTCGATTTTGTATCGAAATAGACTCAAAGATTTGGAACACTGTTGTTACTCTGTAACAAAGTTCAACATGGCCTCTAAGATTACACGGCGTGTTCAAATTCCAGCGGTGAAAGCTTGGATCACCAATGAAATACTTTGAAGGTAATACAATTAACGAGGTGAAAACAAATAATTTTATTTTTATATCGTAAATTGAGGGATTAGAATCTAGAGTGCAAAGTGGAAGAGGTGGTGAAAACCTGCGTACATCTCCACCGTATCGACGTAGAGTGTTGACTCGGCGCGCTATGAATTTAAATTTCATGGCGAATGCACGTCTCCTACGAGAAGTCGACCGACGACAGAATGGAAGAGGGTTCGTATTTCGCAGCATTCAGAATTCGTTCAGTGTGGAATTCCTTAGAATGTACATTTTTAAAATTAAGAATGGAATTTTAATCCTGAAGTAAGGAAGAACTTGAGTGATAATACTGTTCGTAATTTGGCGAAGGCCCTGTACCTCTATTTGAAGCTATGCAAAGGACTTTCAATGTACTGCCCCCGTAAATTGAATTATATTGAGACCACGATGGCTGTATTGGCAAATATGAATAAAGTTATGGATGTCATAGTTGTGACGTGTATATTCATGACGTAGGCACGGATGACGTAGACTTCATGCAAGTAGGCTGGTGGAGCTGAGATTCTTGGTGACGTCATGATTTTGTTCGAGAAAGATCTGAGATTTACGACGCAGTCGCAGGAAACAAGGTATTGTGCTAAGGAAGAAGTTACGCTATTGGAGGAAAGGCTCGAACCAATGAACGAGAGTTTGGAAGGAAGACGGAGATTACTGAAACTACGATATTTGATTGCTTTTGGCATGCAGAATTGTGGAAATCTATTTTCAGCTATGGCATTGATTTGGAATTTTGAAGAAATTAATTTTGAGTTTTTGAAATTTGAAAATCCGTCAAGTATAGCCAAAGTTAAAACTTCTAGCAATGACGGAGCAACAGGCTATGGAAGGGATGGATACGCCCCTTAAGAAGTTGATAAAAGGTCGTGCACAGGAGAGAGGAGCTCTCATACCGCTCATAATCTCATAACCGCATATCTGATATTCTGATACCGTATATATATTTCTGATATAGTCATTTTCGAGTGAATAAGTGAAGCAAGTCGTCTTTAGCGTGTGGTTAAAGCCCGGCGCATCGAACGAACACGAAGCAGTTCCATTTTACGCTGTTTGAAACTAGGCGAAATTGAAACGCTCACATTAACGTTTCTACCTGATAAAATATCAAGAGTTGACTTATGCCTTTATTATAATTCAATTGGGCAGTACAACATTGAGGTGTGTAGAAGATTTGAACAATTTCACAGTTATACTTTGAAAGATATTGGCACTTTAAGACTGCAGACAAAAGTGATTTTCTCGCCACCTGAGAAGCACTTTTAAAATTCCACATTATACACTACGGCTGACACGGGTATTGCAACCGTGATATTGAAGAATACGTTTGGTAATACAACGATACATTCTACTATGGAACATTATAATCTTGCAGTGCTTTCAATGATTATAACGGAAGTTGAGATGGAAGGCTAAGGCTTTAATGCAATTGGGACATACATCGATGGAGTGAAATAACAGCATGGAACTTCGTTAATCGTCTTTCTACAAAAGCGAGCATGTAGTGAACATCCAACTACACTCATGCATCGTGAATCCATCGCTGAATTATATCAAATGGCAGTGGAAATATTTTCATACTCCACGATTATGAATATTTCTGCGGAAATAAATGCAATAAACTTCATGGCGAATTGCGACCAGAACTTCAGGGAACTTTCAAGAGAGGCCAGGGTGGACCCGGCTCACAAAGAAGAGTTTTGCCAGAAGGATGTCTTTCGTATACGCGGAGCAGTGCAATTTCCGGAGGAGGAAGCATTTCGATTCTCCGAGGGCGCTGATTCCAGGTTCGAGGTCGGAGCACATCTTCACACTGGTGAAATGGAACCAACAGCAGTTTTCTTTGAAAACTTTCCTCTAGAACTTCAATCAACAGATAAGGTAGTCGTGAACGTTTCTTGCATTATTTGAGTCTTGTAGCGATATCTGAGCAACCATTTTCCCCATATTTTCTGTCCTATATTTTGCCCCATTTTCTTGCTTGATATTTCTGTACTCAGTACACTTCGGTGATTTATGCCTTTTTCTTCGATTTGTTGAGACATTATTATGTCATTGGCATAGTTAAATAATTTTGGATCAGTTGAGACTGATAATTTATATTCTTTCAGTAATTCGCATATTTTTGTAGTCACGATTTGACTGTAAAGTTAACGATTTGCTATGGCAAATTTGAATTCAGACAGCGTGTCAATTTATTAAAGTAATTCTATTCAGTAAATTACTTTGACCAATTTTCTGTCATCCTCAAGAAAGAAGAATGATTGAATGATTTTAGAGCGTTAAAATCTATTACGTTATCGACGATCTTTGAAATACTAGTCGTATTATGAACATGATTGCAACATAGACATTTATCATTGCATTATAGAAAATTTTATGAAATATGAACTTTGATTACGATTTATTGAATACACTATAGTAATGAACATTTGATAGGAGTTTTTCTCAATTATAGATTGGAACAATAATGTTTGCATTCCACAATCTAATTGTATTCTATTCGACTATTTATGCAGTTTAGATGAACTTTGATTGAAGATAGTATTTTTATACTGCGTTACTTTGATGATATTAATCTCAATTTTGATAGACCAGAGAGGAGTGTCTAATCGTATTTGCTATTAAATTTATTTGTGATTGGCAAATTTTTACTTCATATCGATTCATGAATGAAACCCACGAAGGTTAGATAATAACAGTCATTAATACAATTGATGAATATAATAATTTTTAAAGAGGAACAATGGATGTATAATCGTTAGTTCAGTGGACGTGTAAAAGTCGCTGATGAATAATGCCCTTGAATAGTGAAGGAGGTTCCCACAGTAAGATGGATGATGTTGTTGAATTTATAAGTGGAGGATTTTTGTATGTAGTGTGGAAGATTTTGATGCCATATATATGAAGATATATGATGAATTCTGGGCCAATTGTTGTGCAATTTTGTGCGTTTTGAGCGAAGTTTTCTTCCGCTGAATGTATTGTCCTGGTTCTTTGAAAGTTATTCATATGAAGATACTGTTAAAATTAACAAGAGTGTTAAATAATTTGAGATGAAGATTTTGAATGGAGGTTACCGTCACAAATATTAATAATAATTATTAAACCTTATTAAACCTGAATTTGACAGTTAAATATAACTAACCTTCATTGGTCGATTATATCAACGCGATTTGAGTAATTATCAACCGGATAAACGTGTAGTTTAATGTATTTCTTATATAAATAATATAAACAATATTAATATTGTAAATAATTTTGTAAATATCTTTGATAATAATTTGAAATGAAAGGGATTAGGAGAGGCGTGTATAAAAATTTTCAATTGTCATTTGACATTGTTATAAACTATTTATTATTGTTATAAATAATTAATGAACTTTTGTTATTAACATTAAGATTTTTATTATTATACTCTAAACAACGCTAATTAAACAAGTGGTTTAAACAATTAAAGATGATTTGGGATTATTAGAGTAATCCACTGGTGTTTGAATGGAGCATTTAAAAGATTTGCGTGATAATATTTGAGTTGAGAAGTGGACATTTAACGTGTTTTGAAAGGGAGCCAGGCTCTGATGTAACTCGCATATGCTAAGGTTCACTTGACGGTACAGGTGCATTGCAGCTGGCCAGGCAACTGTATGATAGAGGCCAAGGACGTCTCCATAATAGCCTTGTGGCTATAAATAAAATGTGAAGTGTATAAACACGCAAAACAATTGCTATATGTGTCTCGTCCCAAATCCCGTTTCCATTCCAAGTGCATTATAATTTTTACGTTACTTTGAGCTTGAGAAAGCTGAAACATTGTATGTAGAGTATACAAGTCCTACAGGAGGACATGGTTATATGGACAATGGCTTCTGATTGCCACGTGGAGTTTGTTGTTTATTTTTGTTAAAATCATTCTTTATGTGAAATAAATTATTGTGCAGTTTAAAGTTTCTCGTCTTCGTTATGGTTCATTTTAAATATCATGGTGGAGGTTATTGTGAGGGCATACTTTTAAGTGATCCAGTTGACAACCCAGTCCCCGAGATAAATTTAAAAGGTAAGTAAAAGGTAAGTATGAACCCCCGTATATTTTGGTGTGTTCCACAATAATTTCTTGTTAACTATTGTGCTCTAATCTCGATGGTATCTGTCAGTGCCATTTTCATTGATGTAGCTGTGCCGGTGCGATTGATTATTGGCAATCCGATTGAGGGGGCGGATATCTGACAGCCTACTATCCGGATATCGGGGACAGTAGCTTGACCTTTGTACTGTCAGTCGCGGTTATCTTCTGAATTTCGAAGCAACGTGTCGTAACCCTTCAAGGATCTCTCAGCTAAAAGCTGCTAATATTGGTCTAGGCGAAACAATTGCCTACCGGATGCGGTATAGTACCGAATGCGAGTGGTTGGCATTTGTCAAAGATGGCTGTCAGAGCTGCAATTTCAATTATATCAGTCGTGATCCTATTTGGGGAGGTTGGCGGGTCCATGACAGCGGAGGAGTAAACATCTAATACTACGTCTTCTCCAGATATTCTCCCGACTATTAATTCAAGTAATTTGCTTCATTTCAGTACCTGTACTCTTAATCGCCACCATGGAAGCTTCCAATAAAACGTGCTGTGTATTGGCATCATTTTCTCCAAAACTCGGGGTTTTGGCACCGGTGACTTGTTTTACAGAGGAGGTAAATAATTAAGGCCCAGTGAAGAGTTTTGGTGACAGTTCACAATATGTAATACTCGAAGATACAGAGATAAGGCTATTTAACAAGGAACAGCCTTATCAGGGGGATGACAGATCATAGGGAGCGCGTGGGTCGCGGTAAGGCTCTGTACCAGATGTTCTGCCAACCAATGAAGAATTAATTTTAGTACTAAGGTTCCGTAGTTGGCACTTACCAAATGCTCACACCAAACCAATTGGCGGGAGCGGGAATAGTCTGTTCAGATTGATTTTCCTCGTGTTGTTGGTTGTTTTGTTCGGTATTTTGATTATTTATTTGAATTGAATTGGGAGTCAATCATGCCACAGCAAGGGAAGAAGAATTACAATGATGGTAAAAGCAATACTGCAGTTTTCATCTTCCCGAAGAATCCTGTAAGGCGAGTTCAAAGTTACGAAATGAATAACTGTTTCAAAACCTTCCCTTAATTTCGCTACAATTCTTTACGTACTCGTCCTTCAGTAGATCTGCATATTTAGTACTGGCAATGTTATTGAAGATTTGGTTTATATATATAAGTTGTTATACGTATATAAGTGTATCCAATCAAAAGCAATGACAATAGCCTACCAGCTTGATGGTTGGCAAAATCTCAGTAAATGGATTAAGGTTTATGGAAATATGTCTCATAATATCTATTAACTATTATTCTCCTAGGCGCCGTGTTTGTGTCCAGAATTGTGGCAATCCCAATCTGCTCTCACTGCCTGTAAAGAAGTTGTCACGCTAGGTTTGATGGCTTCCGTGTTGACAAGGACATGGCAGAACAAGAACCAACTCTCAACTTAGGTAAGTATTCTCTTCTAATATTTGTTCTTTGGTGTAGTTGGTCAGAACTCTGGATTGCAGGTTTGATTCTGAGTTCGTATGAAGACACCTCACCCAGGACTAGTCACATATCATAATCAGTTTTATTCCCGTAAGCATTACAAGTAGTTCCGTGAAGAACTATACAGCCTATTTAATATATCCTACTTTTGTTAATTACCTCTATCTACATACAAAATGTCATTGTGATTGTTGTAATACAGTAGAATCGAAGATATTGAGAACCAAATAAATATTTCGAATGGTCGCCATGTTGGATTTTATATATGTAGGTCCTGGAGTTATGTACTGTTACATGAAGATTATTGTGTACGTGTAGCATTCAAATTTCAATCGCATGATTAGGACACAAGAAGTAACAAGAAGATTTTAAAATTTCGCTCATCTGCCATCTTGTGGTTATGGAAACAATTGAAATAAATTAGATGCCAGTGGATTAACATTCGTATGAGGGTTTACTGTACCAAGTTTCACTGCACTCGGATGGTTAAATTGCGAGAAACGTCCATGTGTATATTTGTACTCGCGTCGGCGCCATGTTGGATTTGTGATCACCAGGTTATTTAAAGTTCTATAGGTGAACTAAAGTTCATAGCCCCTATGAACATAAAACAATTCAGTTTGATTGCTATAATAGATTCGTAGATATTCAAAGCCGTCTAAATATTTCGGATGGTCGCCATGCTGGATTGTTAAATAGAGTCATTGTACCATTAAAGGAAAATTATTGCGTAGGTTCGTTATTCAAACTTTCACTTCGATCGCATGATTACGACACAAGAAATAAAAACTTAATTTTAAACATCGCAAAGCCGCTATCTTTAGGTTATGAAAACAATTGAACTAAATTAGATACCAGTGCATTACAATGTGTATAAACATTTCCTCTACCAGATTTCATTGCGTTTGGAACATTAAATCGCGAGAAAGATCTATTTAACATTTTCAAATTCGCTTGGCCGCCATTTTCTTTTTGTAGTTAACCGGTGTTTGAAAGTCTTATAGATGAACCTCCAGTAGAGCCCTTTATCTCCGTACACAATTTCAGGGTGATACCGCTAATAGTTTCAGAGATATATAGTGCCGGTGAAATATTTCGCACATCCGCCATCTTGTGGTTATGTAAACAGTTGAACCAACGTAGGTGTCGGTGCATTACAATGTGTATAAACATATACTGTACCAAGTTGTATTGCGTTTGGTTGGTTAAATCGCGATAAACGTCTATTTAAAAGTCGCAAATTCGCGTGGCCGTCATGTTGGTTTTGTAGTTACCAGTTTTTCAAAAGTCACATAGGTGAACTTCTAGTAGTTCCCTTTATAACCGTAAAAAATTCCAGGGTGATATCGGGAATAGTTTCGGAGATATTGAATGCTGGTGAAATATTTCGCACAGCCGCCATGTTGGATTGGTGAGACGTAACAAAATTTGAAGGGCAAGGTCGGGGTCGTCCGGAATAGTGCTATGAAGTTACCGAGTTGCATTGAAATCGCTCCAGCCGTTTAGATGTTATTAGGGTGGCGGGATACACATCTCACACACGCACGCACACACGGACAAAAGGTGATCTCATAAGCCTATTTTTTCAAAATTGAAAATAGGCTAAAAATACACTGGTCGTACCATACTGCAAGTATGTTTGTGTTAATACTCTTTAGTGGGCTATTGATATAATACAGATTTCATATTATCTGTAAGGCTTGACTGGATTACTTCTGGGTTATGGTTGTTCAGATGTGACAACCTCTAATGGTAGCCTAATTAGAGTGGTGAACTGAGTGCTGCGCACGAATGATGCGCCCTAGGGACGGAACTGGGTGCTTCTTCGTGTTACATAGTAGGCCTACCGTAAGGGCGAGGTTGGCAGTAATGTTTTGATGACAGACCAGTGGACCAGTGGGGCTATCGAATAGACCCGAATACTCTCGACCACAACCGATGATGATTGATGTGGACTAATATCGGCTAACAGCTGTAATTTTGGCTATATATATAGTGATCCTATTTGGCATGGCTGGGTGGGTCAGAGACAGTGGAGGAAGAAATATCTATTAATACATCGCTCCCTGATTTATTTCTTATCGTTTCATAAGGTATTTGGCTAATTCATGTATTGTAGAGAATTTTATCGCGCGTTCTATCTTCATTCAGTGCTATCAGCGAAACCTGGTTCCTGTCAAAATACATTTCCCTTATTGGTGGCCATGGAAAGCACAGAATTTATGGGCTGTGTATCTGTTTAGTTAATGTTCGAGTGACGACGTGTCTTAATCGCATGTAAAAAGTTAGGCCAAATAAAACTTCCATAACGAAATACGTGACCTTGAATCCTTCTTAACTACTGCATTGATAACTTAAAAGAATGTATATTATGCAAGTGTGTGTGTTTATTATTATTATTTATATTATTATTATTTGTTGAGTTTTACTTCATCATTATTTTCAGGTGATATAAGTCCAGTATTGCCTTTGGGGAAAAGGAAGAGGACCACTGATGTTGCACATCTTGATGAGCAAGGTACTTGACCCACGCCTTATCAGTTGCCATTGTTACCTTTCTGTTAGCAGATTTTCAGTGAAAAATACAATTGATCATATTACCAGCGCCAAGCACCATTAAGAATAGTATGAATTTGAAACACTTATTCTTATGGGCTGAAAAATACGGCCAACAAATCAATCCTTAATTAAATCAGTTATACTCACTTGAGTAAGGAAGAGAGGTCTTTGATCTTATTTCTTGAGAGCGCAGCCTTCAGTCGATAGATTTATGCCGTCGATTACATTTAACGAGGAAGCATAGGAACCAATTCCATTTTAGACTACATATGACTTATTATCATGACACTAACAGTCGAATAAAAATGCATGCTACTAACACAAAAAATAGAGAATTTTCTTCAGAGTATAAATGGTTGAGTGGTAGACCTACATTGCTAAGTTAGTACCATTTTGTTTTCCCATGACCGATCGTTGTTTTGATTTTCTGGTTTATTTTACAGACGAGACTCCCAAGAGACTAGCAAGACGCCAACGTGTGCATGGTGCAGCGGTGAGAGCCCTGCTTCGTAAGCGTGGGATCGCTGGATCGAATCCCACCGGTGAGCTTTTGCAGTGTGTTTTGTTTTTTGTTTGTGTTTGTAAACATTGGCAATTCCTACAAATGTAGGTGACGTGAACATTGTTTATTTTGCAGTCAATTGTAATAACGTGTTACGTGATCGGGAAAAGGGATTCTGAAATCATCGTATGCGGGTCAACGTTTGCCACACTACATAATGTACAGTATTGGCATTGCAAATACATTGGTATTATTCTATCTATACACGGTCAGGTGTATTCTATTATATGTACCGGTGTACATTGGAGGCCCAGGCTGTTTCGTTCATTGCACGTTTGTGAACCATCAGACCACCCCGTACCCCGCAAGCGGCGACTCATGCTATGCGTATTGGTTGGAAATTGCCAATGGTTACAAAAACAGAAAAAACACAACAAACTTCAACGGCTCACCGGTGGGATTCAATCCAGCGATCCCGCGCTTACGAAGCAGGGCTCTTACCGCTGCACCACTTGTTCGTTGGATTCTTGCTAAGGATTCAACGCACATAGACGCCGCACTGCAATTGCAATTTCTCGGAAATTGCTAAGAAGCACACCTAACTACAGTACTTGCACTTGGTATACGCCTGGTCATGTCCTACACGTGCACTAAAGAGGGTTAGAATCGGTGACCCATGCAATGTATCCTCCCCTTGTAAGCTAGTGAATATGTTGTTTCTACAGTGCTAATCTGACCTGGTGGCCCCCAGCATGGCATAGTACTGCAAGTTACTCGCACTTGATGTGTTTTGTCACAGTAGCTGCAACATGTGGCACAGTATCATATCTGTGTTCCAAGCATACCCATCAATTGTTGTTTACTGCAATTAATACCTGATGGCGCTAAACCTCAGCTGCGCACACAGTGAATCTCGTATTCAGGTGAGTCCTAGTGCTTCATCGTGATTGATAAAAGAGGAACGTTTGCGTCAGCTCTCGGTGTGAGTTAAGATATCAAGTGACAAAATATCACTCTCTAAACTTGGTGTGGCTACAGCTGGTGACAGGAGGTTTTGTTTCGCTCCCAGTAGCATAGCAGCTGTGCCCCCACCACTGCCTGGCTTCTCATACCTTTCTCTCCAAGCCCTCAAGTCCGTTTAGGTCTGTGCCATCAGGTATTAATTGCTCTCTACTACGAAAGCGCGAAGATTGGTTCTATCTGCATTCGCTGACCCATGAAGGCGCAACTAGGTAGCCAGTTTAGTAGGCTGAAGTTTTGGCAACTTGGTAGTATGCACTTGCATAGAAGACTCTTGAAATTTCACCCTCTTCCCCCTCCAAGATATGGGCCACCAAATCAGACTACCGATACCACTGAACTGCAGTGAGAAATCTCATATTTCATTTTCTTTCAGGTTCTGGAGCCCCTACTGCTGGCAAAGAAATGGAAGGTGTGCGAGTATCGAGTTGCAATCTAAAAGAACAAGTGCCTTAACACAATATGCAATCCATACATAGGCTACTCCAATACGTCTTCCATTTGTCTAAAGAATGACACTGAAATTATATTTCAAAATTTTGTGCGTCTTTTATATTTGTGTACACACATTTGATGAAAAGGACCTTTAGGGAGAACATTATAGCCTACTCGGGAAAGAGTTACAGCCAACACTGAAATTTGTGCGACAAAATATCATGCACTGTGAACTAACTTACCAGTATGTTTGAGAAAGTGATGTTATCAAACAGGTGAGCATGAATGTACTGTACACTGTTATTGGAATATTTCCTTTATTTTTTTCTGAGAGTTATCCTTGACCTGGTGTGTTGACCATGTGTAAAATGAGTGTGCAATATGGACTAATCTCAAATAAATGTTTTGTTCATTGTGATTTAAAAAATAGGGAATAAATGTCTGCATTTCATCTCTTGTTTGTTTTCTTACCCATTCTCCTCTGCATTGCAATGAAAGTTGTGCTTTAGGGTGATGGGGAGGGGCGGTAGGGCAGCTGGTATGATAGACGAAAAGTGAGGTTATGGCAATACAATATGTGCATTTGGACAGTTATTGTATATTCATCTAACATCCCAACAATTCTGTAGAGTAGGAGAGCATTGTTTAATTAGCCTAAATGTGAATTAAGCTCTAGAACGGCATAATTCTGTCCTTCGTGACAAATCTATTGCCAACATGGATATATATCAAAACGTAATATTTTCCTATCTGGACGTATATTTCTGCGCCTAGCGAAAGGCGCGGTTGTGTTTGTGTAATTTACATCAATAATCAGTAACGGACGATGTGTATTGGTAGACCTAGCGCCCTGTTTTTTATGTCTTAAATGTGATTGGCTTACACTGATACTAACAGGATTACAACCGTATTATGTTTTAGACTTAGATTAAACTCCTTAAAAACAAAATCTATTGTTATGAATTTCAGAAGTTGATCGCATATAATCATAAACATCATTACAGTGTCTGATATAATTGCAAATATTCAGTTATATGTAAAGAATTGCACCTGTTTATATTAATACCATGATGGCAACCCTTGCTGCCGATTATCATTTCGTTTTTTTTACAAGATGGCAGACTACGGCAGGTTGTTTTATTTAAAGATATTTGTAAATGGTGTGAATGTTTTAAAAATGTTGATTCGTGAGCAAAAGAAAAGATGGAGGAATAAATGAGCAATTATGTCATTTGCAATGAAATGTACATGCTGTTGAGTGATGAACTGTGGCGTGTCAGTCATGTGGAAGATAAACATAACCTAAACCCTCATATCTGGAACGCCGCCAGTTGTAGTTTTCAAATGCTCTCGATCCAATTTTCTGGAATGTGTTATACCAATAACATAATTCTGCAGGTCTCATTCTATCATGTAAGTTTGTGTAGTGCTTATTTGAGCTGTACTACATGGCTGGCATTTGTGTGTGGCAAAGGTTCACTGTAGGGGCAGATGACCTCGTAGTTCCTCCCCCTTAAAACAACAATAACTTACTAACTAAAGGTTCACTGTGAGAGAGAATGAGACCCTGTAGGCCTAAACCATTCACCTGTCCTCTTTGCTTCCTAAGGAATTAACCTGTGTGATTCTAACTAATAATGCTAGTAAACCCTTATCTAGAGGCCTACTGTCTATGCTTTCATCCTGTTTAGTCCGAATAGGACATTATTTCACTAGCTTCCTTAGCTGGCTATCACTTCTGCCTCTGGGTTGAAGGGCACTTGCAGCAATGTGTATGCTAGTCAGCGGTGAGGCATATGGAACACTTCCATGGAGTGATGCCTCTTTCAGGTTCAGTAACAGTCTGTTTTCCTAGAGTTTTCAACTCTAATAATAAAGATTATATCGGAGACATATTCGATAAGAGTGGAGTTTACCTGAACCGAAGTAAAAAATTCTTAAACTACTGAAATACCTGTAGTAGTGGTATCAGGAGATGATAGGCCTATAGTAATAGATGTTTACTCCTCCGCTGTCTGTAACTCACCCAGCCATGCCAAATAGGATCACGACCTATAGAGATGAAATTCCAGCTGACTCCGCCATTTTAGCATCGTGTACAGTATTGCCAACCCCATGCATTGGGTACTATATCGCATCCATCTGACCAATGGTTTTCGCCTAGACCAATAATTGTTAGGTAAGTAAGATACTCACCCCTGGTTTTTGTCACGCACAGTGGGGGTAGTAATGCATCAATAATCTTTATCCAAGCCCATGGTTGTGCCGATTATTTCTTTTTTCACATAATTACAAAGTTATGTGTCTCGTGTGACATGTTAGCAACGCAATATGACGTCAATTTTTTGGCCACAAACATCTGCCGTCGGCGAACGAGCTACAAATAAAAACCTTCTTGACTGTATATTAGTGATATTTGACAGTATATTTAGTATGCAGCAGTGATATTTGACAGTATTTTCAATTCTTAATGACTCCCAGAAAGTATGTGATTGGTATATGCTCAATAATCTACCACGTTCTCGTTTGGTTCCGGTTCTGGTTAACTCCACAATTAATGACATATTCTTAGAGGCGATAACAGTCTTTAGAAACGTTTAAAAATCTTTTTTAGCCTACTTTTCACATTTTGCAAAAATGAGGAAAAAGTAGACTTATGAGATCGGGCAAATGTGTGTCTGTCTGTCTGTCTGTCCTTCTGTCTGTCTGTCTGGCTGTGTGTGTGTCCCCCCCTATCAACTCCTAAACGGCTGCAGCAATCGAAACAAAATTTGGTAGGAGTAAAGATCTATACCTGAATATCTCACGGCCATATTTGAAAATGATGTCAGTGCTACCAACTGCTAACAAATCGCAATTGAAATTTGAGCTCCATGTTGAATATCTTGGAAAGTATGAATGGGAGCGATTTCAAAATTGGCACACGTACAGATCATAATATTTCAGTTTAATTTCCAGGAGGCTAAACATGGCAGTGTTGCCAAAATGATTATAAGCCTCCTGATAGGTCCAATTTTTAAATGCATATAACTTCTATACTATCAATTGGAATTCAACCAAATTTCGTATGTTGTATGTGTACATAACCAGATATGACTGAGCGTATTCTTAAGACCTACCAGGGCTGCCAACTGTTAATAAATGCTCCAAATTTTTTTAATCCAAATACCAATATATCAGAAAGTATGCAAGCCGACAGCTTTAAACTATGCACACGTATAGTACCTGACATTCTATATTAATTTGGAGTAACTTATATACGTCAGTGCCACCAACATGATTCTAAGCCTACTGACAGGTCCAACTTTAAATACATGTAACTTCCATACTATCATTTGGATCTCAACCAAATTTCGTATGTGCTATGTGTACCATAACAGATATGACTATGCGTATTCTAAGGAGCAACCAGGGCTGCCAACTGTTAATATGTGCTGTCCCTATTTTTGTTACCCTAATATCAATATATCAGAAAGTATGCAAGCCAATAGCTCTAAACTTTGCACACGTATAGTACCTGGCATTCTAGACGAATTTGGAGTAACTAATATACGTCAGTGCTGCCAACATGATTCTAAGCCTGCTGATAGGTCCAATTTTAAAATGTATGTAACTTCTATACTAACTAATGGATTTCATTCAAAATTGGCACAACAATAGATCATATTATTTCAGATTATTTCTGACCAATACATTCATGACATTGTTGCCAACATGATTTTACGCGCGCTGTTAGATCCAATGTTTAACTGCATGTAACGTCCATGCTATTCATTGGACTTCAACCAAATTTTGTATTTTGTACCTTAAGAGACGGAACTAAGAATATATTCAGTCATCAGGGCTGCCAACTGTAGTGCTCTATTAGGATACATTATGCCAGGTATACAGTATTTCGAACTAATTGGAAATTTCGATATTAGCAACTTAATTTCGTCATTATTCTAGATAGGTTCATATTCTGTAGAATAATCATTGGCATGAAAAGTAGGCTGTATAGTTCTTCACGGAACTTCTTGTTTCTTTCAATTTCTGATACCATTCAGTTGGAATGACATCCTGCAGCGCAGCCATGCTCGTTAAGTCATGCACTGTGGTCGTGATAGGCACCTGCAGTAAGTCGAGAAATCAACGGTTTATCCTGGCATTGACAGAGGCTATCATAAATGTGAAATTTCGACACTCCCTTGAGACAAATGCTGGGATTGTACCGTACCTTATTTCAAATCCTGGGGCACTATTTCATCCTTGTCCCAAATACATTTACACATACTACAACACTCATCACAGAAAAGTGATACACCTGAGTTCCTCGGGCTGATGAACACTATGTCCCAGGCTATTGAAATGAGAAATACATGTTGGTATGATCAAACTTTGATGCTTACATATTGAGGCCAATTGTTTGAATGCCTACTTGGATGTTATTTTATTATCGAATTATATTTTTCTCCAGCCGTTAAATATTCACGTTGATATGTTACATAATACAATAGTTGTAACTTACTATGGATCCATATTTCTTGACATTTATGTCATAGATACCTCAGCTTGTAACTGCATAACTAATGTGTCACCCAGATAAGAAACTAGGATGGCTGGCATACAGTATTCCTGAAAATGTTTATGTCGAGGTTGCCAAAACAACATAAATGCCTACTATTGGGAGCATTGAAATAACTGTTTCAGAACAAATCATCAGTGAGCTGTTTTAACTTGGATGGGCATTAGTGTCTGCTGCAAAACCATGTTATCAAGTATTGTTGTTGTTGCTGCTTGAATGTTGCCACCATTAGCCATATCAACTTGTGTACAGATGCCAGCATTCAGCTGTGCACTTGACCTTGAGAGGTAGGAGGTAGGTGTAGAGTGGTGCAGGAAGCAAGCCGAATACTTCTCTATCTGAGAACATTGACGTGTGTGACAGTAGATTGTCACAATCAGAAACAGACACACTCAGTGTGGCAAATGTTTTAAGTTGCAGTAGTATACTGGGAGAGTGGGATGGGGAAGTACAGAGCTACCTTCCCGGTAACTGTATGTATAGGTTGTATGTAGTGGTATATGCATATTTGTAGATGAGACTAGGATTGGGAAGGAGGCAGTCGTGGCCTTAATTTAGGAACCATCATTTGAGTCGATGATTGTGGTGTGAACTAAGCAAAACACGTCCCAATTTTGCATGTTCCAAACAGACTAGAATTAATTATTTGTTTGCAATAAAACCCAGGACCTTTAGGACATGAGTCTCAATATGTAGGCTACTCCTGAGATCACTGAAAGTGACTCATGTTTAAAGTATACCAAACAATTTTGACACATGTAAATTTATGAACAAGGGACTAATCACTCACCTTTCAATATACTGTACTTTTGTGCCATACCAATAGGCCTACTGTTTTAAGGTGTAGCACGTTTTGTGCTCCTTAGGATATGCAGTTATTCGAGTGTAAGGACATGAGAGAGAAGCTGGTAATCAGAAAGGTGTAAGGCAAGGCTGCAACTTATCACCCATACTTTTTAATCTATATAATAATAATAACTGGCTCTACAGCCCATGAAGAGCCTAAGCCTACCAAACGACCGCTGCCCAGCCATTTGGCCTGCAGATATTGGGGTGAAGCGTGATCAACGCATCGGGTCCCCTCGGCCGTTAATCTTGGTTTTCGTGATCGGGGCGCTGCTTCACTGTCAGGCAGCTACTCAGTTGTCCTCACGAGGCTGAGTGCACCCCGTTCCAGCCCTCACGTCAGTTTCTAAAATCCCTGACGGAGCCGGGAATCGAACCCGGGGCCTCCGGACCCCAACACCACTGGGCAGGCATTTTCAATCTATACATTAAACAAGCAATGAAGGAAATTGGAGAAAAATTCAAAGTAGGAGTAGAGATTCAAGGAGAAATAATTTCAACTCGGAGATTTGCTGATAACGTCATCTTAGCTGACACACCAGAGGATTTGAATGAGTTTTTAAATGGTATGGATTCTGTCTTGAGGAAAGAATTCATGAAGAAAATTAATAAATGTAAGACAAGAGTAATGGATTGTAGTCAAAAGAGATCGCTGAAATAACTGAAATCCTCCATGCCCATTTACAGAATATTTCCTTGAGAAGCTTAGCCTGCATTTTCCATGTCTATAGTGCGCGACAAACCATTGGAAGCCTGAAGGTCAAGGGGCCCTCCGCTCCGCTCTCCTCCCCGCGCCTGGCGGTGCTGCCATGCTATTGCACGGTAGCTTCAGTCGAGTGCGGATGCGAGAACGTACATGACAACACCGCACCGACTACGCATGGCCTTCAGGCTTCCAATGGTTTGTCCCGCACTATAGTGTCTTATAAGTTACATTCCACATCTATTGTATTTATTGCTTGATGTTTGTATTCTTAGAGATCTGTCCACTGGATCCAGGTGAACAGCAAGTTGCAAGAGCAAAACTGGACGAGAATGCAATTTCAATAGTGTCGTTCTTTCTATACTAGACCTATACAATTATTTTATTTCTACATTGTGTAATGCAAAATAATTTAAAAACATGTTTCAATCACCTATGGTTTTCATTTATCTTTCTCCTTCCTTCTCAAATCACATTTCCAAGAGGGTCATGGTGGTTCGGCCACTGTCTTGGCAAACCAGTTTTGTGTATCCCTATTTGTTTCCACTCTGTGTGGTTGTACATATCTTTATTATTTGTCTTCATTGTATTTATTCATTGTCAAGTTTGTTTTGTTTATGTTGGTTAGTTGTCATGATTCATTTGTTTTGATTACATGTTGTATTCCCACTGCCGGTGTTTCCAGTGGGATATTTTTGCTTAGAAGGTATTTTGGTATTCTAAGTTGGCCACTTTGATTCTTCTTCTTTCTCTTTGTATTCTCATTGACTTGTCATTAAACTCTCTGCTGTGATTGGCTGCTTTCAGCCTATCAGAGGCCTCCTTGCTGTTTGTAGCGACCAATCACGTGTTTCTTCTTCGTCTCTAAGCTTGTAGCCATGACAGAATGTTGTGATTTGACACTGGTTGTGATCTATCGACGAATATCCAGTTAATCACTTCTATAATTGGTGCTATCTTCATAGTAACCGTGCTTAGTGATCATGTCCTTGCACATGATTCATATTTTTGTTAGGGCAGTGACATTTTGGTGATTTTCGGTCTCTTCTGACCATGCTTGTTGTTATCGCTACGCGCCATGTTGACGAATCCTTCAATCCACGGCGTCGGATAGTTTGTTGTAACATGTTTAATTCTGATCTTCATCTACTGCCTAACAATTTGTCATCACGCGTATGAATAATGATTTTGTTTCGTGTGATAAGTAATTCAGCGTTTGTCTTGAGGCATGTGCTACAAAGCCATGCATTATCTTCCTGCACCATCACTGAAATTGAGGTTGACACTGGGCTCAACTACTTTACTATTGTGACAATACCGTGCGATTGGCATATCCCGGTATTTGTATGACATCAACTACTTTGACTTCCTGCGTTTCACACATAATTTGTTTATTTAACAATTCATTTTTGGGCTTACGGTATCGGCGCATCACTGTAAGTCAGTCCTGGTTCGACGAAACATTCTCGTTCCATGCGACCTGTTTTCATTATTTGTTGCAACTCCACTTGTGTTGCATGTTTAAACTATACCATTCTTTGGAACCGCCTTGTATTGCATGCCGTTCCTTGATGTACTGATCTGCAGCTACGTTCAAGACAATTTATGTGTTTTAGGCTCAAGCCTTACGTGTGTTAATTCCATGCGAGTGTTTCTTCAATTGTGTAAATTTGTGCCAGTGTTTCTCGTATATTTGTGTGCCATCTTTGAATATTTACTTTATGTGCCACCTATTTGATAATATATCTTATTATTAGTTATTGTTTGTGTTGTGTCCTTTATGCCTTCCTGGACCTCCTTATTTGGTGACAATAATATTGTCTGGTCCTCCACATGTTTGCTAAATTGTTATGCGACATTTTGTAAAGTCAACCCTTTTTATCATTACATCTTTATCTAATGCTTTGGCCAACAAACCCTTATACATGTCCGCTATTACCAGGATACTCTTGGTGGGTTGTTGACTTCCCGCGTTGGTCAATACACATGGGATTCAAACAAGAATTTGGAACCTGTGTAGGATAGCAGGTACGGGGTGGGGGTGATTATATTATTCTATAGTCAGATTTGGAGGTTATGTAGGTTAGGGCGAAAAGGGGGGGGGGGTATGGGATGCTCTGGAATTTGGAGGTTATGTTAGCAGACATGACTCGATATTTCATTTTATAGCATTCAACTTATAAAATGTGTTAGATAATTGATTTTTACGGTGTATAGTTGATGAACTAACGTCAATTCATTATTATAATTATCAAAATATATAGCTGCATAAGTACGTTCACTACCAACATTACAAAGTGGAAAACAAATTCCATAATGTATCAGTATATTGTCCAGGATAGACAAGTGAAGTCTGTGTTGTCTCATGTTGCTGGTTGTGGATGAAATTTTCAATATTCCATTGTCCAGGATGGACAAATAAAGTGTGTGTTGCCTCATGTTACTGGTTGTGAATGGGAATTATCTTGTTAAGTCTCTTCCGTCCTACGGTTAGAGAGTTCGTTTATGAAGTGGGGCGATGCAACCCAAGAGTAAGGTGTATTAGTACCGGTAGTTATTGAAAATTAGTAAGAAGCAGATATTATAATTCCTCAACGGCGTGTAATGTAAAAATACCTCAGTGGTCAGAGCATTGGCATACAAAACCAGAGGTTTTTAGGTTCGATTTTCATCTGGGTCGATGGCTTGCAAAGTTCGTGCATCAAGTTAATAACTTAAATTCTACTGTAAGTGGTTTCAATTGGGGGGCTTTACCATCGTGGGCTTTTAGCGCCGTATTCTTTGGTGAGTGTGGAATTTTGCCTCATAGCTGTGTAATTGTGGTTACTGTAGCCTACTAGTGTGTGTGTTTGCAATTCAATTAGGAATGAGGCGGCCGTGGCCCTAAGTTAGGAACCGTCGTGATATTTACCTGGAGTAAATTTCCATTCATAAAATCATCAAAATTTTTCCTACAATACCGTAGGTAATTCCATGCAAATTTATAATGGAACTTTTTTTCCTAAAATGAAATCGGTGTTCAGGCATTTAAGTTAATTAGCCTGCACCTATGTTTCACATTTTGATATGAATATCTGGTATAATGAGCCTCCGTGGCTTAGGCGGCAGCACGCCGGCCTCTCACCGCTGGGTCCGTGGTTCAAATCACGGTCACTCCATGTGAGATCTGTGCTGGACAAAACGGAGGCAGACAGGTTTTTCTCCGGGTACTCCGGTTTTCCCTGTCAACATTTCCTTCCAGCAAAACTCTCCACTATAATTTCATTTAATCATTGCCCCAGAGGAGTGCGTCAGGCCTCCGCAGCCGGCACAGTTCATATCCTCGCCACTAGATGGGGGCTTCATTCATTCCATTCCTGACCCGGTCGGAGACTGGAAGCAGGTTGTTGATTTTCATTTTCATCTGGTATAATAATGTTTGGCATTCCGGGAGGAGGGTAAATCCGCCAAACGGCGTCATCATTTGGGGTTGACCAGCAGCCCCTCTAGCGATCAACGTAATATCCGCACGGTAGCTCCCGGTGGCAATTGGGTAGGTTTTCATTGCTCGGAGGCTATGGTTAGAGCGAGCGTACTTAACCATAGGCTATTGCTTTCCTTGGCCGTTACTTAAGGAGTACGGTAGTAAGTAGTGCTCATTCGTCAGTTTCTGATGCAACGTTCACTCAAAAGTTACAAAATCTTTTAATACCGTACTACAAAGGGTTTACGGTTTGATTTCTCTCCCACGTAGTGTTCCGTCTGGTGTGTGACAAGTTGTTTGGTACGAAATACGTTATCATACACCACAGATTGGTATGGTGTACAATAAGTAACGACTAGTAATATAAACATAACAAGATTTTGGAATAAAGGGACCAGTTGGTGTCTGGTGCAGTTTCACAATATCCGATTGTCCAGGATAGGCAGGTAAAGTTTGTGTTGCCTCATGTTACTGGTTGTGGATGAGATTCACATTATGCAAGTACTTACGTATGAAGAATTGACCACTTTCGTGGTGCAAATTGAAGCCATTCTAAATTCTAGACCCATTTCGCCTATGACTGAGGATCCTACTGACTTGTCCTATCTCTCGCCATGTCACTTTCTGGTTGGACGACCTTTGAATGCCTTTCCCATTCCTGACGCTTCTGAAGTGCCCATCAATGGGTTGTCTAGATGGCAACTACTTCAACAGATTATGACTTCATTGTGGCGTAAATGGTCCACAGATCATTTACTCTCCCTTCAACAACTTCACAAGTGGAACCGTGTGTCTCCTAACCTCAAGGTAGGCACGCTTGTGCTTATTATGGATGACAATGTTTCTCCTACTTACTGGCGACTTGGACGCATTCTTGAGGTTCACTGTGGTAAGGACGGCCTAGCTCGTGTGGTCTCTCTACACACCACCTCTGGACTTTTGAAACGTCCCATCGTCAAGGTGTCTCCCTTGTTGCCGCAGAACTAAACCCTCTTGTATTTCATAAACAACCTGCCTGTTGTTTCTTTGCGGGCAATATGGTTCGGCCACTGTCTTGGCAAACCAGTTTTGTGTATCCCTATTTGTTTCCACTCTGTGTGGTTGTACATATCTTTATTATTTGTCTTCATTGTATTTATTCATTGTCAAGTATGTTTTGTTTATGTTGGTTAGTTGTCATGATTCATTTGTTTTGATTACATGTTGTATTCCTACTGCCGGTGTTTCCAGTGGGATATTTTTGCTTAGAAGGTATTTTGGTATTCTAAGTTGGCCACTTTGATTCTTCTTCTTTCTCTTTGTATTCACTTTGACTTGTCTTTAAACTCTCTGCTGTGATTGGCTGCTTTCAGCCTATCAGAGGCCTCCTTGCTGTTTGTAGCGACCAATCACGTGTTTCTTCTTCGTCTCTAAGCTTGTAGCCATGACAGAATGTTGTGCTTTGACACTGGTTGTGATCTATCGACGAATATCCAGTTAATCACTTCTATAATTGGTGCTATCTTCATAGTAACTGTGCTTAGTGATCATGTCCGTGCACATGATTCATATTTTTGTTAGGGCAGTGACATTTTGGTGATTTTCGGTCTCTTCTGACCATGCTTGTTGTTATCGCTACGCGCCATGTTGACGAATCCTTCAATCCGCGGCGTGGGATAGTTTGTTGTAACATGTTTAATTCTGATCTTCATCTACTGCCTAACGATTTGTCATCACGCGTATGAATAATGATTTTGTTTCGTGTGATAAGTAATTCAGCGTTTGTCTTGAGGCATGTGCTACAAAGCCATGCATTATCTTCCTGCATCATCACTAAAATGGAGGTTGACACTGGGCTCTACTACTTTACTATTGTGACAATACCGTGCGATTGGCATATCCCGGTATTTGTATGACATCAACTACTTTGACTTCCTGCGTTTCACACATAATTTGTTTATTTAACAATTCATTTTTGGGCTTACGGTATCGGTGCATCACTGTAAGTCAGTCCTGGTTCGACGACACATTCTCGTTCCATGCGACCTGTTTTCATTATTTGTTGCAACTCCACTTGTGTTGCATGTTTAAACTATACCATTCTTTGGAACCGCCTTGTATTGCATGCCGTTCCTTGATGTACTGATCTGCAGCTACGTTCAAGACAATTTATGTGTTTTAGGCTCAAGCCTTACGTGTGTTAGTTCCATGCGAGTGTTTCTTCAATTGTGTAAATTTGTGCCAGTGTTTCTCGTATATTTGTGTGCCATCTTTGAATATTTACTTCATGTGCCACCTATTTGATAATATATCTTATTATTAGTTATTTTTTGTGTTGTGTCCTTTATGCCTTCCTGGACCTCCTTATTTGGTGACAATAATATTGCCTGGTCCTCCACATGTTTGCTAAATTGTTATGCGACATTTTGTAAAGTCAACCCTTTTTATCATTACATCTTTATCTAATGCTTTGGCCAACAAACCCTTATACATGTCCGCTATTACCAGGATACTCTTGGTGGGTTGTTGACTTCCCGCGTTGGTCAATACACATTGGGTTCAAACAAGAATTTGGAACCTGTGTAGGATAGCAGGTACGGGGTGGGGGTGATTATATTATTCTATAGTCAGATTTGGAGGTTATGTAGGTTAGGGCGAAAAGGGGGGGGGGGGGTATGGGATGCTCTGGAATTTGGAGGTTATGTTAGCAGACATGACTCGATATTTCATTTTATAGCATTCAACTTATAAAATGTGTTAGATAATTGATTTTTACGGTGTATAGTTGATGAACTAACGTCAATACATTATTATAATTATCGAAATATATAGCTGCATAAGTACGTTCACTACCAACATTACAAAGTGGAAAACAAATTCCATAATGTATCAGTATATTGTTGATTGTTTGTGATACATTTTTTCAGAGCTAATATTGTCAAATGTAATAGCTATTAATGTTAATTGATCCACAAAGGGACTAGCTCTGCGTAATATTCATAAAAATAAGCTGATATCTTACGGATTTAGTTCCGTATGTTTCCCCTACCGAAGAGAAATGATTGTGTTTTTGAAGCCGGATTATGGGCGGAATTAAGGAAAAATATTTAACATGGGAGCTGGGACTCTGGTATTATATTCCCTTTGGGCAGAGCCCTACTACAAAGGGTTTACGGTTTGATTTCTCTCCCATGTAGTGTTCCGTCTGTGGTGTGACAAGTTGTTTGGCACGAAACACGCTATCATTCACCAACGATAGGTATGGTAGTAACCACTAGTAATATATACATAACAAGATTTTGGAATAAAGGGACCAGTTGATGTCTGGTGCAGTTTCACAATATCCGATTGTCCAGGATAGGCAGGTAAAGTTTGTGTTGCCTCATGTTACTGGTTGTTGATGAGATTCACAATATGCAATTGTCCAGGATAGACAAGTGAAGTCTGTGTTGTCTCATGTTGCTGGTTGTGGATGAAATTTTCAATATTCCATTGTCCAGGATGGACAAATAAAGTGTGTGTTGCCTCATGTTACTGGTTGTGAATGGGAATTATCTTGTTAAGTCTCTTCCGTCCTACGGTTAGAGAGTTCGTTTATGAAGTGGGGCGATGCAACCCAAGAGTAAGGTGTATTAGTACCGGTAGTTATTGAAAATTAGTAAGAAGCAGATATAATAATTCCTCTACGGCGTGTAATGTAAAAATACCTCAGTGGTCAGGGCATTGGCATACAAAACCAGAGGTTTTTAGGTTCGATTTTCATCTGGGTCGATGGCTTGCAAAGTTCGTGCATCAAGTTAATAGCTTAAATTCTACTGTAAGTGGTTTCAATTGGGGGGCTTTACCATCGTGGGCTTTTAGCGCCGTATTCTTTGGTGAGTGTGGAATTTTGCCTCATAGCTGTGTAATTGTGGTTACTGTAGCCTACTAGTGTGTGTGTGTTTGCAATTCAATTAGGAATGAGGCGGCCGTGGCCCTAAGTTAGGAACCGTCGTGATATTTACCTGGAGTAAATTTCCATTCATAAAATCATCAAAATTTTTCCTACAATACCGTAGGTAATTCCATGCAAATTTATAATGGAACTTTTTTTCCTAAAATGAAATCGGAGTTCAGGCATTTAAGTTAATTAGCCTGCACCTAGGTTACACATTTTGATATGAATACCTGGTATAATGAGCCTCCGTGGCTTAGGCGGCAGCACGCCGGCCTCTCACCGCTGGGTCCGTGGTTCAAATCACGGTCACTCCATGTGAGATCTGTGCTGGACAAAACGGAGGCCGACAGGTTTTTCTCCGGGTACTCCGGATTTCCCTGTCAAAATTTCCTTCCAGCAAAACTCTCCACTATAATTTCATTTAATCATTGCCCCAGAGGAGTGCGTCAGGCCTCGGCAGCCGGCACAGTTCATATCCTCGCCGCTAGATGGGGGCTTCATTCATTCCATTCCTGACCCGGTCGGAGACTGGAAGCAGGTTGTTGATTTTCATTTTCATCTGGTATAATAATGTTTGGCATTCCGGGAGGAGGGTAAATCCGCCAAACGGCGTCATAATTTGGGGTTGACCAGCAACCCCTCTAGCGATCAACGTAATATCCGCACGGCAGCTCCCGGTGGCTATTGGGTAGGTTTTCATTGCTCGGAGACTATGGTTAGAGCGAGCGTACTTAACCATAGGCTATTGCTTTCCTTGGCCGTTACTTAAGGAGTACGGTAGTAAGTAGTGCTCATTCGTCAGTTTCTGATGCAACGTTCACTCAAAAGTTACAAAATCTTTTAATACCGTACTACAAAGGGTTTACGGTTTGATTTCTCTCCCATGTAGTGTTCCGTCTGGTGTGTGACAAGTTGTTTGGTACGAAACACGCTATCAATCACCACAGATTGGTATGGTGTACAATAAGTAACGACTAGTAATATAAACATAACAAGATTTTGGAATAAAGGGACCAGTTGGTGTCTGGTGCAGTTTCACAATATCCGATTGTCCAGGATAGGCAGGTAAAGTTTGTGTTGCCTCATGTTACTGGTTGTGGATGAGATTCACAATATGCAATTGTCCAGGATAGACAAGTGAAGTGTGTGTTGCCTCATGTTGCTGATTGTGGATGAAATTTTCAATATTCCATTGTCCAGGATGAACAAATAAAGTGTGTGTTGCCTCATGTTTCTGGTTGCGAATGGGAATTATCTTGTTAAGTCTCTTCCGTCCTACGGTTAGAGAGTTTGTTTTTGAAGTGGGGGCGATGCAACCCAAGAGTAAGGTGTATTAGTACCGGTAGTTATTGCATATTAGTAAGAAGCAGATATTGTAATTCCTCAAAGTCGTGTGATGTACAGATACCTCAGTGGTCAGAGCATTGGCATACAAAACCAGAGGTTTTAGGTTCGATTTCCATCTGGGTCGATGGTTTGCAAAGTTCGTGCATCAAGTTACTAGCTTAAATTGAACGGTAAGTGGTTTCATTTGGGAGGGCTTTACCATCGTGGGCTTTTAGCACCGTATTCTTGGGTGTGTGTGGAATTTTGCCTCATAGCTGTGTAATTTTGGTAACTGTAGCCTACTAGTGTGTGTGTTTGCAATTCAATTAGGAATGAGGCGGCCGTGGCCGTAAGTCAGGAACCGTCGTGATATTTACCTGGAGTAAATTTCCATTCATAAAATCATCAAAAGTTTTCCTATAATACCGTAGGTAATTCCATGCAATTTTATAATGGAACTTTATTCCTAAAATGAAATACGAGTTCAGGCATTTAAGTTAATTAACCTGTACCTAGGTTACACATTATGATATGAATATCTGGTATAATGATTGCTATTCCGGGAGGAGGGTAATGTATTACTCTTAACATGCAGAATATGATGGAGGAAAACTAGACAGTTAGCAGGAAATGGATTGCGATGATGAGAAATGAAGTCTTTCAGCGATTAGGTCATGAAATTCGCACACTGGGCGATCAATGTGGTATTGTAAAGTTTCTTCTGTCTGCCTAGCCAATCAGGCACCACACCTCTAAGTAGGCAGTGGGGTGGGCTATGCCAACATAGCATACATATTGTATGCTTCCTGTTATGCTGATTGAAGTAGGCTCAAAAGAATGGAGGCTTATTGTAGCTTGAATTAGCACCAAATACTTTGGCCCTTTGAATCACAAATCATCACTAATTAGAATGTTTACTTTCTCGCAGTACACTGAGGTAGTATTGTGTGGGATATCCCTGTTTGCATAATGCTTGTGTAGTGATGTTGTGTGTTTGTAATATCGATAATATTGAGAATCACAATCTATGTCCAGTTAATATTACCTGCTGTAACAAATAAGTCATCTACAATACTACAGTTACAATAAAATTATCAATGATTTTTATGTGTTATACTTTCAAGTTTCAATACAATTATGGAGGACCAACCATCCATCAAATGTGAACCTGAAGAATTCTCTACCATTGTAAGTACCAGTAGTATTTTAGTACCATGTTTTGTGTAACATTGTAATCTTTCCTATGTACATGGCAGGTCTTTCAGTAGTACATACAACTTTCTACTGCCCAATGAAAAGGAGATCTGTCTTTGTTGCTAATAATAATTTACAGCTCATATTCTTGACTGATAAATAAACATACTCCCTAAGGCAAATTTGCAAGAACATTGAAAATCAATTGATCTTACTGCAGATACAGAGATAAAAATCAAATTTAAAATTATGAATTATTAATCATACCCATCCCCTCCAACACACACACTCATTGTTACCCACTTATCTACTCAAATCTTGTTTAGTTGAGACTGGCTTCTGAAACCTCTGAACATCTAGAGGTGAAGGGTAGATGACCTTCACTGCTCCACCCTTTAAAACAATAGCTGACTAACTAGGGCTGAAAATGTCCTTTAGAGACCGGGTTCCCCTCTCCCCACTATGGAATATTTGCCATCGTTAGTATTCCTTTGAGTTAGAATAATTTGGCAAGACTTGCATTAATCTTCCTGTAACCTTTACCGATTTTCCTCAAATATCTTTCAGTGTATTCACTTCCTTGTAAACTAGAAATGTGTCCCCCAATATTATTCCGGACTGTCCATCTGCCAAACCTTCCCAAACAGAATCCTGAACCATTTCTATACACCGTACTCTCCACCTTTGGTCCACCATCACATACGGTAGCTGTGTTCCTTCATTTGTACTATTTCAACTCATCTATCATGCCTTGATATGGACCCCACACACCTGCAACATACTCCAGCTGAGGCCATACTAGAGACAGATAAGCCCTTTCACAGATTTCCCTGCCAAATCATTTAGACACCCACAAAAGCATGTGCAATGACTTGTTTGCCTTGTTAACTCTCTCCCCTATGTTCTTCCCCAAGGTGAATATCCTCTCCCCTACAGTAATCTCTAAATACGTACAATTTCCACCAAAACAAGCACTAGTTTCTCCTTATCATAAACAATTTGATTCCTTTCAGTTCCAAATATTTTTCATTAGTAGCCTATTTATATCCTTGCCATACATCCTGGTATTATACATAGAGTCATGTCTGTGCTGTGGCCGATTGTATCCTACAAGAATCCTGTAAAGGGTTTGATGGGTAGAAACCTACAAAAACCAAATTGAGGCATACAAGGCCAGGTGAGGTTCAAAGAAACATTGCATGTTATGAGTATCTACAAAGGAAAAAGATGAAACTACCCTTAGCGAGGAACATGAATTGCCCACTGTACCTTCTTTTGGAATAAATTCAAATGATTTTTCATTGTAAAATCATAACCAGATTTTAAGTCGATATATTTTTTTGTTTCGAAGTTGAACATCACAAGAAAATTATCTTTTTCATAATTCTATGCAACCTCGACCCTGTTCTAGATAATGTCCATGCAGTAAAAAAAATATTTTTAAGGTTAAAGTGTTCAGTCAATTTAGCAAAATGACTTCTATAAATTCCGAGCATATTTCTGAAAAAAAGGAAGGAAGCTTGTAGTTTAACGTGACCGTTAATCTTGAGATCATGAGCCACGGGACCTCCTTTTTACGTGGAATCCGAACCACAGGACATGGCATTTCACATCGAAAATCTCACATGCATTGACCGGGAATCGAACCCGGACCGCCTTGGTGAGAGGCATACAGCTAGACCGCTGAGCCACCCCTCCCCCCCCCCGAGCATATTTCTGTGAGTATGCAGAACCAGCACATCCAAGAAAGATCCATGTTTCTTTGCATCATGGCCACTTGATTTTTTGATCCTTTATCTACGGTGTTGTGTTGTTTGAGTCGTCAGTCTTTTGCCATGCCTCCCTGTCCTGAGCTAATCGTTTCTTCTCCTCCTAGCTAGAACACCCTACATCCAAGGCAATCTGTTTTACATATTTTTACCTTGGCCAACCCCTTCATTTCTTGTTCTTGACCCATCCTTCTTTAACTAACTTGCATTAAATTCCGCCAACATCCTCTATTTGTTTTAATTTAAGTGAATAGTGATTGTGGCGGTGAAATTAATAACTGTGTAGCTACTTGAATTGTGCTATATCATGTACTGTGGTGGAAGCATGTTCGCCGTTGGAAACAGAGATAGTATTCTTTTGTGTTTCACTGTGTCTAGCATTCCGAGCCTTGAAAGTACAGTACCGTATACATACATTATGTTGAAGTTATGTAATTATCACAAAATTAACCCTATGATATGTGAGCTTTGCAATTACAATTTTCAGGGGAATTTCTGATATTTTAAAATTGTAGATGAACGATTTGAAATAATCCGAGGTGTGTGAAACACGCTAAAAGTCCAGAATTCATGCATTTCTATTGTTGACATTTTGTATAGTGTATTTTATCAAGCTGAATCCATTATTGCTTCTGTGCAGGGATCCTATATCAAGCAAGAATTTGAGGATAACAAGGATATTATTATTGACGAACATGTGGATACAGTGATTGTTCCACGCCTCAAAAGGGAATCATCATCTACATCAAAAGACCGAGATTTGAGAAATGTTGGTACCTTATTTCCTTACTTTTTTAGCCTACTTTCGATTTTTGCTAAAAGTGAAAGTAGACTTGAGAGATATACACGTGTCAAAAGTTGTCAGACTGAGTGTGTGAGTGTGTTTATCGGTCCCCTCTATCACTTCAAACACGACGAAAATGAATTGAATGATATTTGGTACAGAGGTAGCACTAGCAAAGAACACCCAGTGTCATGTTTTATTTCGCTGCCATCTTGATGGAAACGTAATTGTGGCCACCCAAACGTTCAAAACTTATATCAAATTACGACTAACCTAATCATCGGATCGCTATCAAATTTCGCATCAACATGCCTTCATGTGGGAAGCGTCCTTTGATCAAACAACAAGGTCATCAGCCAAATAGTTTGAAGATGATGGCCGCGTATGTGTGCAAATTGACCCCCCCCCCCCCTATCAATCAAACACAACGAAACCAAATCGAACCACCTTTGGAACAGAGGTAGCACTGTCAAGGGACAGTCAATGTCATGATGTATATCGCCGCTATCATAACGGAAAGGAAATGGCGCCCACCCAAATGTTCTAATATCAAATTACCACTAACCTAATCATCCGATCTCTACCAAATTTTGCAACAATGCAACATAATGTGGGAAGTGTCTTTTTTCCCAGCTACAAAGTCATCAGCCAAATAGTTTCAAAATGGTGGATGTATGAATCATGCAAGTTTTATAGCCTAACCGTTACTTATGATTCAACAGGGCCCTGTATCACCAGTTCCGTTTATTGTACAGAGGGTAGTTTAAACTGTCCTCAAGGAAGTGACCCATAGGTTATTAACTTCTTATAATTAAAAAAAACATATTCCATATGACTGACAAACAGTTCAGGCCGATCGTGCTGGGCCGTGCTGTCCCCTTGGGTCAAAATGGAGGCAATTGTTTGCTCGCTAGTCCATATTTAATAGTTTGATAGTCTTCCAGGAATGTACTCAACAAAATAATGCAAATTTAGTGTCAAATGGTTTATAAAGGACGGCAAAAAATGCTAATGAAATTGTTCATTCCAAGACTAATTAAATATGCTAAGCAGTTGTACTAAAGCAGTTGTTAACGTTGCTTAGTGTAGTGGGCATGTTTAGCAGCGTGGTAGCAAGCTAGACTCCGAATCTTAAGGTTTGAGGTGTAAATCCTAGTGGCTGTTTCTTGTTGTTGCTGCTGTTGGCAATTAAGGGGCTTTTCGGCATTGTGGTCATGTAGCACCATGTATTTAGGTGTGTGTAGAAGTTGTCACTGTGATGACTGTGTGTGTACTTTTAAACAAGGAAGGGTTTGGGTAGGAAGCTGTTGTTTTGTCTCATTTGAGAGGTTTCGACATGATGGTCATTTAGCCCAATGTACTTTATGGAGTATTTAATATTCAATGCTAACCTGTATCATTGTGATGGCTGTATTTGCAAGTGTAAATATAATTCAGGTGAGGATTCAATCAATCAATGTGTAATATAGCATGTTGTTATTCAACATGCCACAACAACCAAAATTGAATTTTGCTCCTCGAAAAGGACAAAGAGTTATAATTACAATCATGCATTTAGGAGAAGGTAGGCTATATGTTCTTTTCTGAACATCTTGTTTTTGTTTGCAATCTATATTTTAGTTTTGTTCTCTTTTCAACCAAATGTTACATGCACTGTTGTATTTCCTCTTTGCTCAGGAATTAAATAATATCATTCCAGAATTAGAATGGTCCAGTTGTGACTGTTAAAGCCATTGTCCATAAGGCACTGGTTTGATATTTGGCACTTCTAGAGGTTAAAATTATGATTTGTAGGTTAGAACACGATGCATTCATGAGAACAAATTTGATGTGATGCATTATTGTCTTAATTATTTTCTTCTTTTAAAATCTGTGTTAGTTCTCTTTTGCTACTATACATGATATGAACTTTTATAATGTCTCTGTACTCAGGAAATGTTTGTCTTAAATGTAGGCAAATATGCGAATAGTTCCTGACATATGGACACAGCTGCATCCTCCCAGTCATCACAGATACCACTGAATTTGTAGGAATTTACCTTATTAATCGAATGTATAGGAGCACAAAGACAGCCTCCTTGAGAGTGTTAATTTCCCATTTGAACACATTAAATTCAAGTGTCCCCTAGGTAACAGACTTGAGATCTAATTTTGGTTAAAGAAGTGTGATATTCTGTGTGTTGTGGATTCACTGTATGAATCTGGAATGAAATTAGTTTCTGAAAAGCAACGTACAAAATAAGGAACAGCTTTTTATCTAAGGCTAGATGGGGTAGTCTTAATATTTCCAGATTTCACATGAAGGGGAAACTGAAATTATCACTATGAAGCCATATAACAACATTGACAACTCGGTTTAAAGGCTTCTTGGATCTGAATTTCATTCCATGAAGAACTTTGATAAATGCCAATACGTGTCCTTTCAGATCAGCCACAATCATGTATGGGAGGCTATGCTCAGTAGACGAAAAGGTAAAGGATTTTTTTTTTGTGCTGAAAATTACCTTGTCATCCTTTTTCACAATAGTATGTTCCTTGGTCCTTCAGCAGTGAAAGATTGGGACTAGGTTATAATACACACCTTTTTGTAAGTAGAAATATCCAACATATGTGCAATAAGGTAACTTAGAATCCTCAGCAATACAAAAAACACAATATGGGATACATTCTCATGTCAGTAAGGCTGCAAGAAGTTAGTTTATAAACAAGACTCAGCTTTAAATAGGTTGATTGGATGAGATTGTCAAGCATACTTCGTGAGATACTTCTGATAATTGTTCGAGTTTATACGAGTATGAAGAATTAGTTGACATTATTCAATTCTCACTCAAGGGCATCAACGCAAACAGCTGCAAAATCAAATACTTTAGTTATTATAGTTCAAGTCTCAAGTCAAATGAGTTCTATGAAATAATTAGTTCTCCTTAAAGCAATACAATTTCATGATGAGAATATTTCCTAATTAATTCTTAATTTTTATTCTCCTCAAATCCTCTTCAAGAATAATAATAATAACTATATAATTTTACAAAAGTTCTTCTAAAAACATAACTTTCTGTGTTGCAATTTTATGGTAGACTTTTCATTTCCTTCGTCATGCGAGTTCGAGCACTCTTCTTCCTGATAATCGATCAGGGTTTGAATCTCATCATAGACAATGAATCATGTCTGTACTGAGGCCGATTGTACCCTACAAGAATCCTGGAAAAGGTTTGATGGGTAGAAAGCTACAAAAACTAAATTGAGGCATACTAGGCCAGGTGAGGTTCAAAGATACATTACATGTTTTGAATACCTACCAAGGTCAAAGATGAAACTACTGTTAGAGAGGAACGTGAAGTGCACTCTATACCTACTTTTGGAATAAATTCAAATGCTTTTTCACTGTAAAATCATAAAAAGATTTTAAGTCGATATAATTTTCTGTTTTGAAATTGAACATCAGGAGAAAATTATATTTTGTTATAATGCTATGCAACCTAGACCCTGTTGTAGATAATGTCAATGCCGTAACACAATATATTATACTATATATGTTGCTGAAGCTCCATAATGAAAGTAGTAATTTTTTGTACTTTATGAAATAAGTTTTGAATACATCTTGGTTAAACCCTCGATTTTTAATGTAATGTGTTCAGTTAATTTAGCAAAATGACTTCTATAGATTCTGAGCATATTTCTGTGAGTTAGCAGAACCTGGACATACAAGAAGGATCCATGTTTCTTTGCATCATGACCACTTGATTTTTTGTTCCTTTTTTACAGTGTTGTGTTGTTTGAGTCTTCAGTCGTTTTCCAAGCCTCTCTGTCCTGAGCTAATCGTTTCTTCTCTTCATAGTTACTACACCCTAAATCTATGGCACTCTGTTTTACATATTCTTACCTTGGCCAACCCCTTCATTTCTTGTCCTTGACCCTTCCTTCTATAACTAACTTGCATTAAATTCCTCCATCATCCTCTATTTGTTTCATATAATTTTACTGAATAGTAATTGTGATGGTGAAATTAATAACAGTGTAGCTACTTGAATTGTGCTATATCATGTACTGCGGTGGAAACTTGATCGCAGTTTCATTGTGACTAGCATTCGGAGCCTTGAAAGTGATGTATAAGTTACATAAATAATGTTGAAATTAGGTAATTATCACAAAATTAACCCCATGATATGTGAGTTTTTGCAATTACCATTCTCGGGATAATTTCTGATATTTTAAAATTGTAGATGAAAGATTTGAAATAATCCTAGGTATGTGAAACACGGTAGAAGTCTAGAATTCATTCTATTCTACTGTTGACATTAATTTGTATGGTACATGTTGTAGAGCTGAATCTATTATTGCTTCTGTGCAGGAAACTTACATCAAGGAAGAATTTGAGGATAACAAGGATATTGTTATTGATGAACAAGTGGATACCGTGATTGTTCCATTCGTCAAAAGAGAATTACCATCTACATCAAAAGACCAAGGTTTGAGAAATGTAGGTACCTATTTCCTTACTTTTTTTTAAAGCCAACTTTCGATTTTTGCAAAAATTAATAGTTGACCTGTGAGATCGACATGGAACGAAAGTTGTCAGTCTGTCTGTGTTTGTGAGTGTGCAAATCTGTCCCGCCGTATCAATTCAAACTCGAAGAAACCGAATAGAACGAAATTTGGTACAGATGTAGCACTAGCTAAGAACACCTCAGTGTCATGTTTTATATCGCCGCCATCTTGACGGAAACGTATTGGTGGCCACCCAAATGTGCAAAGCTTAATTCAAATTACTACTGACCTAATCATCGGATCTCTACCAAATTTTGCAATAACATACCTTCATGTGGAAGCGTCTTTTGACCAAACAGCATGGTGATCAGCCAAATAATTTGAAGATGGCGGACGTGTATGTGTGAAAATCGTTCCCCCCTATCAATTTCAACACAATGTAACCAAATTGAACCAACTTTGGTACAGAGGTAGCACTATCATGGAAAAATCTGAGTCATGTTGTTTATTGCCACCATCGTAACGAAAAAGAAATGACGTCCACCCGAATGGTTTAAGCTTAAATCAACTTACGACTAACCTAATCATACGATCTCTACCAATTTTTTCAACAATATACCATAATCTGGCAAGTGTCTTTTACCCAAACTACAAGGTCACCAGCCAAGTAATTTCCAAACGGTGGACGTATGAATCATGCAAGTATTCTAGCCTAACCGATACATACGATTCAACAAGGCTCGGCCTCACCAAATCCGTTTATCGTACAGAGGGTGGTTTATACTGTCCTCAAGGTGGTTACCCATAGGTTATTAACACCTTGTAATAGAATCTTATATAGAAGTGATTAACAGAACAGGCTGCCCTTCTGGGCCGTGACGTCCCGTTGATTCAAAATGGAGGATATAGTCCATATTGTAGTAGCTTACTAGTCTTCCAGGATTATACTGAACAAAATAATTCAAATTTGGTATCAAAGGGTTTATAAAGGACGGCAGAAAATGACAATGAAATCGTTCTTGCCAAGAAAAAAAAAATGCTAGGCACTTCTGCTAAAGCAGTTGTTAACGTTGCTTAGTGTAGTGGGCATGTGTAGCAGCGTGCTAGAATCCGAATCATATGGTTTGAGGTTCAAATCCTAGCGGCTTCAATTTTTTTACTTCATTGTTTTATATTTATTGAATTATAACTACACCCACATTATAATCTTAATACATTGTGTGTATTTGCAATAGGAAATATCGTATATACTTATCACAACACATATTTTAATACTGGACTACAGTGATAACATTTGTTTGTTCTTGATCCGCGTATAAGTTGTTGTTGATTCTTTAGGGGCTTTTCGGCCCTGTGTTCTTGGGTGTGTGTAAAAGTCTGATAACCGGTGTCACTGTGATTTCTGTACTGGTGTGTGTACTTGTACAGTAAATGAGAAAGGACTTGTGTAGGAAGCTGTTGTAGATCCGTGATAGAGTCTGCTGTTTGTTGTTGCTCTCGCTGCTTCTTAAGGGACTTTGTGGCATCGTGATCTTGTAGCACCGTGTATTTAGGTGTGTGTAGAAGTTGTCATACAACCTGTGTCACTGTGATGTCTGTGTACTTTTAAACTAGAAAGGATTTGGGTAGGAAGCTGTTGTTTTGTTTCATTTGAGAAGTTTGGACTTCACGGTCATTTAGCCCAGTGTTCTTTGGTGAGTATTGAATACTTACTGCTAACCTGTGTCATTATGATGGCTGTATTAGTAAGTGTATGTATAATTCAGGTGAGGATTCAATCAATCAATGTATAATATAGCATGTTGTTATTCAACATGCTACTACAACCTAATTTCAATTATACTCCTTGAAAGGACAATGAGTTAAAAGTATACCTATGCATTTAGGAGAAGGTAGGCTTTATGTTCTTTACTGAACATCTTGTATTTGTTTGCTATCTGTATATTAGTTTTGTTCTCTTTTCAACCAAATATTACATGGGCTGTTGTATTTCCTCTATGCTCAGCAAATAAATACTATCATTCCAGAATTAGAATGGTCCAGTTTTGACTGTTAAAGCCTTTGTACGTAAGACACTGGTTTGATATTTGGCACTTCCAGAGGTTAGAATGGTCCAGTTGTGACTGTTAAAGCCTTTGTACATAAGGCACTGGTTTGATATCTGGCACTTCCAGAGGTTAGAAAGGTCCAGTTGTGACTGTTAAAGCCTTTGTACATAAGGCACTGGTTTGATATCTGGCACTTCCAGAGGTTAGAATGGTCCAGTTGTGACTGTTAAAGCCTTTGTACATAAGACACTGGTTTGATATCTGGCACTTCCATAGGTTAGAATGGTCCAGTTGTGACTGTTAAAGCCTTTGTACATAAGACACTGGTTTGATATCTGGCACTTCCAGAAGTTAGAATGGTCCAGTTGTGACTGTTAAATCCTTTGTACATAAGACACTGGTTTGATATCTGGCACTTCCAGAGGTATAATGGTCCAATTGTGACTGTTAAAGCCTTTGTACATAAGACACTGGTTTGATATTTGGCACTTCCAGTGGTTAGAATGGTCCAGTTGTGACTGTTAAAGCCTTTGTACATAAGGCACTGGTTTGATATCTGGCACTTCCAGAGGTTAGAATGGTCCAGTTGTGACTGTTAAAGCCTTTGTACATAAGGCACTGGTTTGATATCTGGCTCTTCCATAGGTTAGAATGGTCCAGTTGTGACTGTTAAAGCCTTTGTACATAAGACAATGGTTTGATATCTGGCACTTCCATTGGTTAGAATGGTCCAGTTGTGACTGTTAAAGCCTTTGTACATAAGTCACTGGTTTGATATCTGGCACTTCCAGAGGTTAGAATGGTCCAGTTGTGACTGTTAAAGCCTTTGTACATAAGGCACTGGTTTGAAATCTGGCACTTCCAGAGGTTAGAATGGTCCAGTTGTGACTGTTAAAGCCTTTGTACATAAGACACTGGTTTGATATCTGGCACTTCCAGAGGTATAATGGTCCAGTTGTGACTGTTAAAGCCTTTGTACATAAGACACTGGTTTGATATCTGGCACTTCCAGAGGTTAGAATGGTCCAGTTGTGACTGTTAAAGCCTTTGTACATAAGTCACTGGTTTGATATCTGGCACTTCCAGAGGTTAGAATTATGATCTGAAGGTTAGAACACGATGCATTTATGAGAGCGAGTAAGATGTTGTACATTAAAGTCTCAATTATTTTCTTTTTTTTACAATCTGCGTTAGTTCTCTTTTGCTACCATACATGATATGAGTTGTTATATTTCCTCTGTGCTCAAGAAATGTTTGCCTTAAATGTAGGCACCCCTGCAAATGGTATTGACATATGGACACAGCTGCATCCTCCCAGTCATCACAGATACCATTGAATTTGTAGGAATTACCTGATTAATCAAATGTATAGGGGCACAAAATCAGCCTCCTTGAGGGCTCTTAATATTCAAGTTGAACACATTACATGCAAGTGTGCCCTGGGTAAGAGACATGGGATCTAATTTTGGTTAAGGAAGTGTGATATTCTGTGTGTTGAGGAAACTCTGTATGAATCTGGAATGAAATTAGTTTTTGAAAAGCAACATACTAAATAAGGAGCAGCTTTTATCTAAGGCTAGATGGGGTAGTCTTAATATTTCAAGATTTCACATGAAGGCGAATCTGAAATTTTCACTTTGAAGCCATATAACAACATTGACAGTCGGTTTAAAGGCTTCTAGCATCTGAGTTTCTTTCCATGAAGACGTTTGATAAATGCCCATAAGTGTCCATTCTGGTGGGTGGTTTGATCAGCCACAATCATGTAAGGGGTGGGAAGCTATTCTCAGGAGACGAAAAAGTGAAGATTTTTTTTTGGCTGAAAATTACCTTGTCATCCTTATTCACAATGGTATGTCCCTGGGTCTTTCAGCAGTTTGGAGATTGGAACTAGGTTATAACCCAGACCTTTTTGAAACTTGTAATATCGAATATACGTGCAATACGGGAACTTAGTATCCTCACCAATACCAAAAGCAAAACATGGGATTAATTCTCATGTCAGTAAGGCCGCAAGATGTTTGTTTATAAACTACACCGAGCCTTAAGTAGGTTGATTGGATGAGAATGTCCAGCATACTTCATGACATACTTCTGATAATTGTTCGAGTTCATACGAGTATGAACAAGTAGTTGACATTTTTCAATTCTCACTCAAGAGCATGAATGCAAACAGCTGCAAAACTAAATACTGTAGATATTATAGTTCAACTCTCAAGTCAAATGAGTTACATAAGATAATCAGTTCTTCTAACAGTAATATAATTTCATGATGAGAATAATTTCCTTAATAATTCTTAATTTTTAATCTCTTCAAATCCTCTTCAAAATTAATTATAGCAACATAATTTTACAAAAATTCTGAGGCCTTCTAAAAGCATCACCTCCTGTGTTGCAATTTTATGGTAGAATTTTCATTTCCTTCCTCATGCGAGTTCGAGCGCTCTTCTTCCTGATAATTGATCTGGGTTCGAATCTCATCATTGACAATGAGTCTATTGGTCTCAATATATATCAAGACCTGATACAACATATCCCCTTGTAGAATATTACAAACAATTTAAGGAACATCATTTGGCCGAAGATGCATCAATTCACGCCAGACAGTTCTCTCCTCCATTTCTCGGGCTGATATTGGCGAGAGGGCAAATTCAACGACTGCCTGTGTTCGGTGCAAGCGCAGTCATGGGTCCATAAGTTCTCCTCGGTAATGGCCTCACCCAATGTTAATATAAAGCCGACCTAATTGTTCATCAGCTATTGTCAAATTAACCCATTATCGAAAACAACCAATGAAAAATCTTCAACAACATAATTTTCCGGTGATAGTCACTCTTTTGATTGGCCCTCAATAAGATTAAGTCGGGAGAAGCAGCTGGATTAGATGACATACCTATAGAAGATGTCCTGAATGTCTTCCTTTTCATAAGGCATTGGATACTGGAATTGTACCTAGGAATGTAAGATCCTTGAATGCCACAATATCGTGTATTCATAAACCAGCTGGAGATCGGAAGGACCCCAAAACCAACGGTCGCTCCTCCTCTTATGTTACTTCTCGAAGGTGCTGGAGACGGTCACCTGTCAAAGAGGAATTAGAAAAATGGTGCTGCAGCTGATACTTCAACAAGTTGGCTGCGGATGAGAGAAAATCATTGCTATTATTATCACACAGCTTTTCAGTATACACATTGGTTCAGTAATGTAAGTCTATTTTTTTTTCGACAACTGCTCTGGCTTAGGATTTTGAGGAGCCTCAATCGTTGCAAACCTTGGATAGTCATGTTTGTTGTATGTGCCTCATACTGAGCTTTACTGTAACCAAAATTATATCCAATACATTCTCGTAATTGTCATTGTGAAGCCGCACCCATCTTTGTATGTTATATTGCTGTTGAGATATATCCTCGTGTGTTGAGTAGGATGAAAATCAAAACCCTTTCGTGATGTGTTCCTGATCATTATAGGGTGAATGTTCATTCCAATAATCGCTCATGGCTCGTGAGACTGAGCATAAAACACCTGCTCATTTTGATTTGTGTGAGTACCGACATTTTGCTACAGGAGTTTTTTGTATTTAAACTAACATAACGAGACAACTGTAATCAACTGTGCAACTGACTATTGCACCCTTCAATAAAGCATGGTTTTCTCAAGATTCATCTACGGGGTCGTGTTCAGTCCTGACTGCATTACACAGCAAAGTTCGCTTAAAAACAACATTCTCTAATGAATAGAAAGGTCCATGACAGAGGCTATACTAGAAATAAAATGAATAACATGTAGAATAAAAGATATTTAATGACTGAAAAATTATGTGCATAATAATAATAATAAATGAATGAAATCCTCCCTGACTTTCACCCCCTTAAGAAATAAATATATTACTGAGCGGTAAGACTCGCTCCACCAACAAAACAGTGTGAACACAACTTCACTCAAAATGATTAATCATAACGTAAACTTTGAGCGGTAAGAACTCGCTCGTCACAACTTATGGATGCTAGTCCATTTTTCCTGTTCAAGAAGTTATATAATGCGTGGTGTACTGCTCGGTAATAAGAAAATGAGTACTGTTGCGAGTCCGTTTACTACTGAAACAGTCATGTTGCTGACGGAGTTGCATCTTTTAAATCACACTACGGCTATGGGACCTACCCTTAATTAACACACTACAATTACTACTGACACATGCAAGATCTACTAATACAAAAAGATGACGAATCTCCCTGAGATTCTAGCTGGTGTCAACGCACACAAAATAAAAAAGGCATGCCAAAAAAGGGCCAAAACGCTCGCATCACAAATTGGGAACACAGCCTCGCACATCCTAATGCCACTCGGGGTCATTGAACGCGTAAAATAAACACACAAGACATGAAGCAACAGCAACAAAATACAAGTCTAACGGCTGAAAACTATATTTACATTTTTATAAAACGCCAGACAAACAGATGTTTCGGGAGCTACCTTACAACTATGGACAACACCCATTTAATCAATCAAATACTCATTATAACCGATCTGGTTTTTGTGAATTTTAAACAACGTCTTAAATTGAAGTACAGGACCCAGGCCTGTTACTAATGACAAGTCGCGTTATCTGATTTGAGCGCACCCTTCTTGTATGAATCATCGCTGCCTCAACTATCTCTCTCAGTCCTTCAAGCTAGGTGCTATTTCCATCTGGAAATGCAAACATATCTCACTCATCCGCTTGGATGGCAAGAAAACACAAAATATGCCACGAGTTCAGCCTCGCGAGGTTATGAAGTGGGCTTATGTGGAGCAAGTCAGAATAATCACAAAGATATATTCTCGCTAACACATCATAAAATCACAATACGCACCATGAAGCTTGGACTGACTCACTCATAAACATACCAACTGGGTCGGCTCAAAACAGATCAACAATATTGCGTCCATAGACACATTAAGCAAAATACACAACAAAAACTCGGGTGCAAAGTGCCATCCCGTACAGATCTGCTGGAAAAGCAACTATCACAATAATCCTGATCCGTCATAAAATTCTGCTCACAAATAATCTTTACCCTCCAAATTCTATTTTTAATCTCAAAATTAATTCAGTTCCATTTTTGTTATAAGGCATACCTCCGAATTATAATGCTTGAACGCGATTTACGCAAGCGAATGCGAGCACGAGCTGTGCGTCGCTCCGTATAGTTGAACCAAACAAAATCACAATATTTACAAAATACACAGCGCTCGGCTTGTCCCATACTTAATGTGTCAGTAAAACAAGAACTGAGAATCTACATTACCAAACAAACACACAAAATATCTACAAAAATATGTCCCATAATACCATAGCTGATTAAATAAATAAATAAATTCATTTGTACTCAATCCTTTAAAACAGCGTCAGGAAAAACATCTGCAGCCATCACTCCTTTAAGATGCTTAGCTCGTCATCGACATCTTCTGGCAAATGTCCTGCTGGTTCCAAGATCCGGCCTCTTTCCTAGACGTCATCTCGTGCTGAATTAAATAATGTTTGTCAGATACACTCACGATATATTTCCTATTAAATTCACCGATCAAGCACTAAATTCCTTGACAGTCTATTGGTGAATTATTTTCGATGAACTGGTCCTATCTGGTAGTACTGGGACTACAAATAAATCACTGAAGTTACACTTATAACTTGACGAAAAATGTTCCATGTTCAAATACATGAAAAATATTTCAGAGTATGCCTCGTGTCCTCGGACACCTGAATAAAAGACCTTACGTCCTCAAATGCTCAAATAAAAATCAACGTTACGTCCTCAGACGCACAAATAAAAGTGTCATCTCTCAAAGCTTCCTGGATCCTTAAAAATGAAACTGGCTAGGGTAGGTGTGGAAGGGGATTTATGGAAAAATATTCCATAATAATTATCAGACTAGCATGCGATCGGTATCATTGAGTTCGTAGCAGGGTGGAGGTTACGATTATGCTGTAGCTGGCTCGAATCGATCGTGGAATTAATCCGTAGATAACTCCCGCGTTAATTTACCAGGGTGCGTTACCAAGCCGAGTTGCCGCTCAAACAGGGCGTCTTGATATTATTGGTTCATACTTTTGTAGATCTTTGCGCGCTTTTACTTGTATTTCTTCCACAGGGAGTGGTTAACATGAAGATTGACCAATAACATCGTAGCATTCGATTTTCTTCTTGGTGCCAACACTCATAGAGACAAGCCATATTGTGCGTACCCAAGCCATCTCCGCGCTAAAAGTTGCACCTGTCCTATGTGTCATGAATATTATGCTACATCCTAAAATACCACAGGAGCTTAAACCATTGTGTCCTCTCGGCCACTGATTTCTCAATATTTCCCAACACCGTCTGGCTCTCATATCTGCTGTCTGTAGAAATGTATCAAAAGATGATGAATAATTTATTAGAATCCTTTATACAGCCTGTGGATAAAGGGTTCACTATGTATGTAATAATGCAGTGCTTTGAAACAGCACCATGTGAACCATAAAGCGAACAGGACTGATTTATAAACTACTAGCTTCGCCCGAAGGAATGATCATGAAGATTCAAAGTGTCCTTAAACTACGTCGTCAGGTAACACTCAAAAGTGCTGAATTATATATACTGTTGGGAATGTGGAACTAACCTGGTCGGCATTTCCGGTGTCTACTGATTTTTACACGGCGCCTATACCATTTTGGTTGGGTATGTGAATGAAAGGTAAGGCCGCCTCCCCATTATGGTTGGGTATGCGGATTATGTGTCAAACTAGTGTCGGCGTCTCCGGTATTTACTGAGTTACACCAGGGGCCTTATGTTCATGTGTAGGGGGTTGGAATAGTGCCCAACCACCATTCCAAAGGGGCGTGGAAAGAGCTATGGGGCCATTCTCACCACACTTACCTGGGGAGCCTTCGCAAGCTAAGCACTTGCTACACCGCCCCTACTGCTAGACAGCGTTCAGTGTGGATCTTAGCCTAACTTCTAATCTAGAGGGAAAGGCTTCTTAAACTAAGTGAAATAATAAGATGAAACATTTGACTGTACGAAAGGGGTTTATTGCATAATAGAGGTGGCCAATAGGTTTAGATAAAAGGGGGGAAAGAGATAAATACTAGAAGGAAAAAGGAGTATAGTAGACACATTTCACTTACCCTACCAGCTGACCGTGGTGTCGTGTTGCGACATCGGTCAGGGCAGCGCCCCGCCGGAGTCCTAGCGTAGCACTGCTCAAAAAGAGCGTAAGAGACTGGTCGATCAAGTAAGAGAGGGCTCGATCAGGTAAGACCGAGCTCGATCAGGTAAGGGAGGGCGGCGCGTTGTTGTACATCTTATTTATAGGCTACAAGCGCGGTGTCACTCTGGGTCAGCGGAATGTGGAGTGTAATGTCCTGGATTTCCTCCTTACTTTGCTAAGCTGGCGGTCTTGGGTCTATGACCTGACATGTTCCTGTTACTATGTCGGTATTTCGTAGCTTCTATAATTCTTTAGGTATATGTGTGGGCGCAACTCTTGTAAAGGGTTGGGACCTGGTTTAATAAGCGACCTCGTTTATTGGACTTGACGTGTGGTTGTAAATCTAGACTTTTCTTCTTTCATCTTCTTCTTTTCTTTCTTCTAGCTGTAATTTGCCTTGTATTCTTCTTATTGTCCTTCTTCCCTTCTGTTCTTCTTCGTAGATGGGGGGAGTGAGTGAAAGTGTGCCGTACTAAGGGGTGGTAGGTGTGGCGAGAGGGTGGGGTAGTTTACTAGTCAGTCAGTTTATAGCAGATAGTTCTCTGTATCTTGCTTCTTTCCATGTTGCATTTTTAACATAAGTTTCGCTGCATATTTTGCATACTCGAATGTTTCTTTGAAATATTAACAGTGTGTTGCTAACATAAAAAAATGGAATTTCAGCTGATATATTAAGTGAAGGAAATGAAGTTAAAATATATAGCTTGAATGAAAGCGCATAGGAAATTTAAGGTGTGACCACCGCGTGACTTGCGTAGGACGTCGTCAAGCCGGCCTCGAGGGTGCCTGTACATCTGTAATTTTCCTACGATGTAAAATGATGCTGTAAGGAACTTAAGTAATAGTTAGCCCTCTCGGTCTTTCACGTAACCTTTGTAGCGTGTGTAAGGAAAAGGAAAATAGTGTATTGTCTTTGCTACGCGAGGTTAAGTATAGCCGCAAGGGTGCGCTAATAGTATTAACTTCCTTATAGCGTGGGGATGAGAAAAGAAAATGAAAATTGTGTTACGTATTCTATAAAACGTGAAATTCCTTTAAAAGTTCTTTATTTTTGCTTGAGAAAGAAATGTAGTTATGTTTATTTATATAAGAGAAAAATTAACATTCAAGTGTTTGAAATAAATAGCTGAAGGCTCCTGCCTAAATCGGCTTACAGGCTACTATGTTTTGTTCGTTTTGTTGTTGTTGTTGTTGATTCCATGTGCATGGGGGTCTTCAGTCTTGTTCTCGTTCGCCTTGCTGGCATCCTGCATTTATGTCCTACTCCGGGGATTACAGGATTGTACAGCGTAATATTATTCTGAAATCAGAAATCACTCATAATGTTCGTTTATAGTGGGATTATTTTACCTTGGTACTGTTAATCTTTCTCTGAAGTCTGTTACGTATTGTGATGTAGTCTCTTTACTGAATGTCTGCATTGTGACTTATGTACTAATATTTTTATAAAATAACGTGTAATATGTACTCCTTGACATATTCGCCGTTGTGGTATTTCACTATACCGCTTCCTATATGCATCGTTGTAAAACTTCAATATGCTTCCTTAAGCATTTATATTCGTAGATAGTCCTTAATACGTCGTAGAACTTGAACCATTGATATGCGTAGACACTCCTTAATACTTCGTAGAACTTCAACCATTTATATTTGTAAAAACTTATTTATACTTCGTAGAACTTGAACAAACTCTCTCATACATCGTCGTAGAACTTCACTATAGCTGGAAATTAATCATTAATCATTACTGTGATGTTTTCTCAGCTTTACTTAAGCGACGTGTTCGCTTCATAACCTATGTATATGCAGACATTATGTAAATGACATTCGCACTACGTTTATATTTGATTGTTAAGATTAAATGGATTTTCGTTGAATTGGCGACCGTTTCGTCGGGAAGTTATGGAAATGGAAATTATTTATTGCCTCTACGGGCTAACTTGGTAATTTTGACGTGGCTGACATGGTGTTCTTAGCCATGATGCCTATCTTTATTGTATGCACTGTATAGACCTTCAGGAAATATAGCTTAACACGATAATATTGCCTGAAAAAAATTACATTTGTTACTGACATATTAAAATTTCCTGCGGGAAAATAACAATTGTTAATTACGTTTTATTAGATACTTTTTTTAAACTTGCCACGTTAGGTGGGGGGGGGGGGGAGGAAATGGGGTTTTCTTAGTATCTAATTGAATTCTTATTGATAAATCTAATATTAATGCCTTCCCTGAACTAAGTACACTACATATACATGGGGGTAGGGGGTGATTCGTGTGTCTAGATGGGGGGTTTATGAAGAAATCTCTCTAATGGGGGGGGGGGATATACTAAAATTATTTCTTAAATGATTAAACTCTCCGTGGTGTGTATCCGCAATGATGGGATTACCTATATGTACCTTTAATTAAGTTACTATCCTTACTGTGTAATATAATTTGTAGTTGCTCTGTATGGAATCGCTCATAATATACCGTAGTTGCATAGTTTTATTCATTTAATGTATTCTGTTGCCTTCGTGTCGTGGAAAGTACGGGTGCGTACGAGTATGTACGTTCACCAAATGGTGTGCAATGCGCAGGGTGGTATCGGAATTACCAGTGCCTTTAAGGGCTTATACTTATACCTTTGACCGGTGAAATACGTAACATGGTGTGGGAATTACAAACACCTTGAATGACGTACAGTAACCTAGTGACTTTCGTCCAATGAGCAATGTGGAATCGGGATGATTTCGACCGAGTGACCTACTAATGCGCATTGTGGTATGGGAAACTGCTAGTGTCTAAAAGGATTTACATAACCTAGTTGACCCATACGTATAGTGGTTTGGACTTACTGGTGCCTTTAAGGAGTTACCCTTACCGAGTGACCTCCCAATGCGCATTGTTACCCTTGGCATTTGATACATGTGTAAATAGCATCCTCGTCCGTCGCAAATAATCTTAATGCATTGAATGATTATTAATTTATAAATTCACTTGTTAGTTTTAGCGTATGTATATTTCTACTCTGAATAGTTATACTTATTCAGATAGTACTGTAAAATGTATCTCCTATCATAATCTGTACACCGAACTCGTCTGGTTTCGTCGACTGTGCATTTTATATTCCTATCATATAATACTATGAAATTATCGTCTGCCGAATGATCTTCCTACCATATAATATTAAAAAACTACCGTCTGCCAATAGCCTGACTGTACACTGATACAGATGAGTGCTGACGGACGTTAGGTCCAAATATATATTATATATGCTAACAGTATTCTATCATAATATTATAAAACTAGCGTCTGCCAATAGTCTGACTGTGACATTCTGACTTATCCGGGTGACTTCGTTGACCGTAACGCGTAGTGGGTATAATCAAATCCGATACTATAAGGAAGCTACCCCTAACGAGCTCTCAATGTTTTCCCGCGTTACGTCCCCGCCGCCGGACCCTACTGTTTTTCTGCGAATTTACTAATTTTTTACTTCTTGGCATGCGTTCGTGTTTAGTATTTGGCTTGTGTAAAACGTAGGCTTGTGGCATGGTGTGGGCAATAATCCTATCTGTAAATGGCATTTGTTATCAACGTAGCTATGCTAACAATATCTCTTATATCTCTTCCTGTCTTCCTTATCTCAAGGCTAGGTGATCTCTTATCCCTGCCGCAAGATACTTGATATATATCAATAATATACTCCATCAACTTCCTCAAAAATACTCTCATTATTGCTTATCTCAAGGCTAGGTGAACCCTTGTACCTGCCCAAGATACTTGATACTTTACTAATAATAAAATAACGCTGATACTCTTGATAACAACTGCTTTATATTGCCATGTTGCCCTGCTGTGCCCAATCCCGTGATTACGCTTGTATGCTATATTATCATTGCCGTTCATCTGTCGGCTACTGCATGAATTCCTACTTGATTACTTTGTCTATCCTTTCTACGTCTTCGTGAGGGAACGGTTTCTCAATTGCTAACTGAAGTGCACTGCTGCAAACACAATTCTACATTATGTGTGTATGCCATGATCACGTCTTTAAAATTATTAGTGCGTTCTTTGCTATCGCACGCTTCGCAATACGTTAAGGGATGTATCTAAAACAAATATTTAAAGGCTAGACTATGCAAAGTCATCTGGCGTGTTAGTTAATAGTGCCAGGAGTAATATCTATGATAGCGCGTTCGCGTGCGTCTTTTCGCTGAGTTGCTACATGGTGTCGGGTTCAACCTCCTCGCTAGGCGGTCGGATTGTCCAACACGCGTTTGCCATGTGTCACAGCGGATTGTGTTGGAAGTTACAAATAAGCATTCCCTCTGAGGTCTGCTTGCATAGCGAAAGAAACTGTAGCGTGTTATGACTTTGTGTGTGTACAAACTAATTACGGTGATACCTGGCGGAAGTGTAATTGCAAGGTCACCTAATTCTATGTATACACTGTGGCAATACTACGTTTCACTAAGCTATACAAATAGTTATTGAAAAGAAAATTTTATAGCCTATAACAATATATAAGATATAATTGCACTGCTGTAATAAAATACACAATTAGTTACTTATACCAACTAATCCTGTGGGATATCACAATCTTGTCATAGGTATCATAATAGAGCGTTTATTTGGGGGGGGGGGGATATTCTTAAATAATGAGCGTATTCTTAATAGAGTAGGGTAGTTATCTATGTTTCTTCATACTAGGTTTTCTTTAATATTCCTATTTACTTATTTAATTGTAGTTGTTAATATTCAAAATGCTCGTCAGTGAGAGGTTTCTGTTGCGAATTACTAATAGGGGGGGGGGGGGTGATATATTTAGTATGGAGAACAAAAATTATCCTCTACATTGTTCTTCTAAAAAAAATTCGCAACTCGCTTGGCTTAAGAGGTTTATTGCACTGGCGATCTAACTACGGATGCTCGTTGTATGAGTTTTCTCAAAAACGTAGTTACCCGGCGCCTCCACCTTTTTTTGTTGGGTATGTGGAACTAACCTGGTCGGCATTTCCGGTGTCTACTGAGTTTTACCCGGCACCTATACCATTTTGGTTGGGTATGTGGATGAAAGGTAAGGCCGCCTCCCCATTATGGTTGGGTATGCGGATTAGGTGTGAAACTAGTGTCGGCGTCTCCGGTATTTATGGAGTTACACCGGGGGCCTTATCTTCAAGTGTATGGGGTTGGAATAGTGCCCAACCACTATTCCAAAGGGGCGTGCAAAGAGCTATGGGGCCGACTCACCAGACTTACCTAGGGAGCCTTAGCAAGCTAAGCACTTGTTACACCGCGCCTACTGCTAGACAGCGTTCAGTGTAGATCTTAGTCTAACTTCTAATCTAGAGGGAAAGGCTTATTAAACTAAGTGAAATAATAAGATGAAACATTTGACTGTACGAAAGGGGTTTATTGCTTAATAGTGGTGGCCAATAGGTTTAGATAAAAGGGGGGAAAAGAGATAAATACTAGAAGGAAAAAGGAGTATAGTAGACACATTTCACTTACCCTACCAGGTGACCGTGGTGTCGTGTTGCGACATCGGTCAGGGTAGCGCCCCGCCGGAGTCCTAGCGTAGCACTGCTCAAAAAGAGCGTAAGAGACTGGTCGATCAAGTAAGAGAGGGCTCGATCAGGTGAGAGCGAGCTCGATCAGGTAAGAGAGGGCGGCGCGAGGTTGTACCTCTTATTTATAGGCTAAAAGCGCGGTGTCACTCTGGATCAGCGGAATGTGGAATGTAATGTCCTGGGTTTCCTCCTTACTTTGCTAAGCTGGCGGTCTTGGGTCTATGACCTGACATGTTCCTGTTACTATGTCGGTATTTCGTAGCTTCTTTAATTCTTTAGGTATATGTGTGGGCGCAACCCTTGTAAAGGGTTGGGAGCCACTACAATACATATAATGTACTTATTTATTTATATATTTCTTTTAAGGATGATAATAAAGCTACTACTCAACTGACACAGCGAACTTACCTACTAACAGAAATAAATATTTTTAAAATCACAGTTGAGGAAGAATTTTTGGTGGTGGTTAGAAGTATAATATACGCAAAATCCTGGTCATTCGCCACCTATGGTATTAATAATAGGAACTACTACTAACTACTGGCGCATGTAATTTACCAAGGCATATAAAAAATTGATAAGAAAAAGGAATTAGTACAACAAAAGAAGCTGACCCTGTTCCATTTTCTATTTGAAAAGTGGGGTGAAATAGTGTCGTATAATACCGCATAGCGCTCTATTGAAATGACCAGAGCAACATAGCACTGTAGGGAAATGATGCGAGAACGCCAAAAAATATTTGGGAGTATCAACAGTATTATAGCTGATAACCTCAATGTTGTGCCCCAACATCATTGCATTTGTTCAGAGGCCAAATATTTAGTGACCAGATGTAGCGTACAGCTATGCATGTTGATAACTTTTATAAGGGACCCAAGTGCTCTTCGTGATTTTAATTTTGTTGGCAGCGCAAAATGTAACTCTTTTCTCAATTCCGCCCCAGAGCATAGATAGGGTTGGCATGATGCAGTTCGTATTGCCAGCCAACAGTAGACTCGTCTAAATATTCTTACATTTACACCTCAATTCCGCCCTAGAGCATAGATAGGGGTGGCGTGATGCAGTTCGTATTGCCAGCCAAGAGTAGACTCGTCTAAATATTCTTACAGTTACACTTCAATTCCGCCCTAGAGCATAGATAGGGGTGGCGTGATGCAGTTCGTATTGCCAGGCAACAGTAGAGTCGTCTTAATATTTTTACAGTTACACCTCAATTCCGCCCTAGAGCATAGATAGGGGTGGCGTGATGCAGTTCGTATTGCCAGCCAACAGTAGACTCGTCTAAATATTCTTACAGTTACACCTCAATTCCGCCCCAGAGCATCGATAGGGGTGGCGTGATGCAGTTCGTATTGTTAGCCAACAGTAGATTCGTCTAAGTATTCTTACAGTTACACCTCAATTCCGCCCCAGATCATAGATAGGGGTGGCGTGATGCAGCTCGTATTGTTAGCCAACAGTAGACTCGTCTAAATATTATTACAGTTACACTTCAATTCCGCCCCAGAGCATAGATAGGGGTGGCGTGATGCAGTTCGTATTGTCCGCCAACAGTAGACTCGTCTAAATATTCTTACAGTTGCACCTCAATTCCGCCCATGAACATAGATAAGGGTGGCGTGATGCAGTTCGTATTGCCAGCCAACAGTAGACTCGTCTAAATATTCTTACAGTTACACCTCAATTCCGCCCCAGAACATATATAGGGGTGGCGTGATGCAGTTCGTATTGCCAGCCAACAGTAGACTGGTCTAAATATTCTTCCAGTTACGCCTCAATTCCGCCCCAGAGCATAGATAGGGGTGGCGTGATGCAGTTAGTATTGCCAGCCAACAGTAGACTCGTCTAAATATTATTGCAGTTACACCTCAATTCCGCCCCAGAGCATAGATAGGGGTGGCGTGATGCAGTTCGTATTGTCCGCCAACAGTAGACTCGTCTAAATATTCTTACAGTTGCACCTCAATTCCGCCCATGAACATAGATAAGGGTGGCGTGATGCAGTTCGTATTGCCAGCCAACAGTAGACTCGTCTAAATATTCTTACAGTTACACCTCAATTCCGCCCCAGAACATATATAGGGGTGGCGTGATGCAGTTCGTATTGCCAGCCAACAGTAGACTGGTCTAAATATTCTTCCAGTTACGCCTCAATTCCGCCCCAGAGCATAGATAGGGGTGGCGTGATGCAGTTCGTATTGCCAGCCAACAGTAGACTCGTCTAAATATTCTTACAGTTACACCTCAATTTCGCCTCCAGAGCATAGATAGGGGTGGCGTGATGCAGTTCGTATTGCCAGCCAACCGTAGAGTTGTCTAAATATTCTTACAGTTACACCTCAATTCCACCCTCAGAGCATAGATAGGGGTGGCGTGATGCTGTTCATATTGCCAGCCAACAGTAGAGTTGTCTAAATATTCTTACAGATACACCTCAATTCCGACCATCTCTGAACCCCTACAACAACACCGAAATACTTCCGACAAGGTTGGTTGAAGGACCTTAAAACGTAGTTTTTTGCATTGTTTTACCGAACTGAACCAAATACTTCGTCCCAAGTTCTGTTTCATGTTTTGTGAGACATAAATAAGTGTTGATTGGTCCTTCTACGACAAACTCGATGTTTCGTCTATGTGCCAAACGGCTTAAATAGAGGTAACGCAGAGGGATTTCCAAATTTGAAGTAATCAGTGTTTTCCGCAGGGTTCCAAAAGGTAATTACGTACAATTTGATTGAGTTCTGCAAAACTTTGATAGATGCCATTTTTCAGTTTCGTCTAAATCTAATAAAGAAAGCTTTTCAGTCGGTCAACACACATTTTTGTGCCCAATGACATTAGACTGGGAAACAAGTATTTATGTGCCCTAGAATGAAAACACTACATAAGATATTTATCACTAAATTAAACGCTTTTATGTACAATGAAAGCAGGGAACTTAAGTTAGATGACATGTTTCGGACGTCTAATGTTCATCCTCAGATCCTGTTCACGATGTTCATGGATTACACTTAAACACAAATATATATATACAATGTCCAGATTACAGTACATAAACTTGTCAATCTTATTTACACATGCTATTTTTCACTTCCGTGGTTGTTGCGTTAATGTTGATGTATTTTATGTATGTTAAACTGTGTTCCATTGAATTATTATTGTGATCAGATTCTCTGAAACGGTGTAGAGTTGTGTCAAAGGGGCCTATATCCAGAAAATGTATCGGGCTGTCCGAAATTTCAAGTAGACAGTGTTAATCGCAGGGTTCCAAAGGGTATGTACACACATTTGGTTCAATTTGGTGAAAGAGCGTTGATTTGTGCCACAGGGGCCTAAATCCAGGCAATGAGGAGAACTGTCCAAAATTTCAAGTATTTTATTCTTATTGTTATTATATAATATTTGCAAATTGGGATAATTCCCCGGTGACAAATTGTACAAATACAGAACATTGCCAGCAATAATATCAAACACAATATACACAATTCGCAATTCGTGAACTATAGTCATTACTATCTTCCCTTGAACCCATCAATATGTTTAGGGAAAGGTTCTAAGACTGAGGCAAGTAATGAGTTTCAATTATCAATAACACAATTAATGAAACAATATTTTCCAGAATTTGTACGTTGCGGTCGGCCTTTGATCTGCCCTGCTCAGGTAGTTGGGATTTCCCAGACCTTCGCTTCGTTCTCCCCATGCTGGCCGATTAGTGTAAGTGTTAAACATAGCGTATGGTCTGAATTTCGTCCATCTTCCAAGGATTCCCAACCTATATTTTCTATCATTCGAGTTACATTACTTCTAGAAGTAAACTCCATGAGCACAAACCAAGCAGCCTTCCTTTGTACCATCTCCACCTCATTGATGAGCCCAATCCGCTGAGAGTTATTCCAAGATTGGCCTCACCAGGGTAAAATATCCTAATTCTTTTGCGGTAGAACTACTGCCTTTATCCCGCATTACGAAATAAAGTGATTTGTACACTTTGGAGACAACCCACATGTCATTTCATATCATTTCTGACAAGGATGCTCAAGTATTTGCACGTGTCTTCTTCTGCAAGTATTTCCGAGCCGATATTGTATTGAAAATCATGCCTTCGCCCTCTCCCTATTCTCATGAGTAAAGCCCGGAAATTCATACACTATTAAATGAATAAATATGCATGCAAATTTACACTAATTATTGGTCAAATATGCATTACGTTTCAAAAATATCCACTATCAAATAACTAGGGCAATTCTTTGTTCTTTGGCGTTTCTATTTCGAATGTAATGAAAATATGAACTGACGGGCTTACACCTACACCTTTTAATTAAATACCTCAACTAAGAAACAATTATAAATAGCAGGAGATGTTATTTTATGGAACTTCAAGCGGCTTTGACCATCAATTATTATTTTTGTTAATGTTTAAGTATAACTGATATACAATTTAAATAGCCATTGAATTTTTTAAAATGAAAATAATCTTTACAATATTTAAATAGTGAATGCTGAATAAGAATAATTGATATGAACTTGCAAAAAGGACTGAAACGTACTAGGTGTTAAAATAACTTTAGTATTATTCTGTGATCGTCATCTGAAATTTCTTCTCTGAGTTATCTGGAAACAGAGGAAGGAAATTGTGAAATCTATTATATCTGCGTAAATATTAATACAAAATGAATTTTTAGGATAGATGGATATCTTATGCCTTCCTACTTGCACTGGGCTACAAATGTCATCCTCGGGTTATCAACATTACAACTTCTTCGGTTGACTGCTAGCATGGCGTTGTAGCGAGAAAATGAACGTTCCACGGAGCATGATGTCACAGGACTGTGCATGAAACACGTTACGTCTTCAAGAGTGAAGTCTTGGATGTTTTCAAGCGAACATGATTTGTCACCACGCAGTATTTCTTATCGTGTTAGCACTGGCTTTGGTGGTTGTGGAAAGTGTGGTACCATTTCTTTGAATGTCTTACACCTACATGGTGGCTCCAAGAACACCTTCTTCATATTAGAAATAAGTCGGCCTACCTCTGGGTACTGAATACACGGTGCATTGCGTGTGCCAAGCAAGTCAAGTGAATCATCTTTGTGTGCAGGATTCTAATTGCTGATGTTGCTTTGAGCATGCATGGAGCAGCATCTGTTACTAATAGAAAAATCCTCTCTGGTTGAATTCCATACGGATACAAAATCTGCATATCATTTTCAAAACGTTTCACAATGCCAATGTGGTTTGCTCTTTCAAGTTCTTCCATGTTAACGAAAAACATCTCACCGGCCTTATCTGATTCCATAATACCAACTATTACATTTTCAATCTACCGACCACACGAATCAGTTGTCTCGTCAATTGTTACCCAAATATTGTTTACTTTCACCTTGTGTTGAATGTATTTGATAGTTTCTTCATATACTTTACCCACGTGCGTAGATTCCATTGGAATATCTTTTTTTTCTTCAATATTTTGATTAGAAATTTCTTAGATTAGGATTTTCCAGTTTCCACAATTCAATGACTGCTGCAATTACGGCTCCACACACGTCTTGAGAAAATTCTCTAAGTTTGGTTGCAGGGCAACGAATATATGGTATATTAGCTTTCACGGCCAAGGAATGAAAACTCGGCAATTTGCCTAGGTTCATGCCGTGTCTTGTGTGAGGTTTCGCCTAGTAACACCAAGCCGGCTCATCAGCGGGCTCTTGGTGTCCGTGTGAGCATATTTGGAAGCCGTCATAGGGAGGTGAAAGGCTGCTTGAGCTCTTGGCTCTCGCAATATAGAAGCACGGGTGCGCTTCATAAGAAGGGAGGTAGTGCGCAGTTTGCTACTCCTGTGGGGGTCCGGGCACGGACACCAAGAGCCCGCTGAGGAACCAGCTTGTTGTTCCTAGGTGAATCCAAGCAACACACGGCATAAACCTAAAAAATTGCTGAGTTTTAATTCCTAGGCCGTAAAAGCCAATATTCCATCTCGTTGGTGGATTGTCATTCATTAAAGTACTGCTGAGGACTGGTTTACATTGTTACTCACTAATATGTAGATCCAATCACCGGCCGCCTCGAGCTTTACTAGATCCGGTAAATGCAAGTGGTATTTCAGAACATGATGCATCAGTGATTTAGACTCCACTTAAATGATCTCCTATGGCTAATTTTCATGAGCTTAATGATCGTGTAAAGTATTGTCTTTTTTTAATCCATTGAAAGCTTGTAATTATCCCGTACGAGGTCCGTAATGATAAAACATACCCTAAGTTTAATTTTCGTCTGTTTGTCAGCTGTTACGGAATGTCGTCAAAACTATTGGAGTGAAAGGCATGCATATTCCTGTCGGAAGGTGTGAACGATACCCTCGTGACGTAGAAATGTCACAACCCAGTTCTAAAGTCTCAGTCGAACATACTGTATTAGAATTCACATAATTCTTGTTCTTCTTCTTCGATTCGGGCAACTAGGGACCACGTCAGTTCAACTGTATCTTCTTCCTAGCTCTATCTACCGCCCAGTGCTCCCGCATTCGTCTCCGGTGTTGTTCTTTTCTCTCTTGGGACCACGTCTTCCCTGTCTGAAGTAGAACACGCTCCTGGATATCTTGAGGGGAAATTTCCATTTCACGTAGATCTCTCTCAACTTCCCTTTGGTTTTCTTATCTTGAATACCCGTTTTGATATCCTGGCTGGACTGATTCGTGTCACGTGGCTATAAAAGGCAATCCTTCTTTTTCGAATCGTGTCACTGATCTTCTCCGTGCTTGTATAATTCGTGGCTGTGACGCCTTCTGAACTCGCTGTTTTTTTATGGGACGCAGGATTTTCCTCAAAATCTTCCTGTCTTTAGACTCTAGTTTTCCATTAGACCCTTCTTGTTCATTATTAGAATCTCTGTCGCATACAGAGCCTCTGGTCGAACAACAGTGCATTAATGTCTAATTTTGGCGTTTAAGGATATCGATCTCGTATTGTAGATGTCTTTAGTCAGGTTGTATGTCATTTCCATTTTATTAATGCGTGACAGGATGGCTTCTTTCTCTGATAGGTTAGGTTCTATCCATTCACCGAGGTATTTACATTTTTCTGCCTTCTGAACTTTTCCTAGTCCGACCTCCAGTTCCCTGGGCGCTGCTTTTATGTTTGTCATGAATTGTGTCTTCAGAAAGGAGATTTGAAGCCCAGCCTTCAGTGCTTGATTTTTCAGTTGGTTAAGTCGTTCTTCTGCCATATCAATGGAATCTGAAAAGATCACTAGATCATCTGCAATGCCTAGACAGTCGATTGTAAGATTCATGTACTTGTAACCTACCCTTACCCCATTTTCCACCCTTGAATTTCTCATTTCCTTCCGCCATTCTCGGATGACCTTTTCTAAAACACAGTTGAAGAGAAGAGGTGACAGTTCGCCTCCTTGCCTCACTCCTGTTCTGATTTCAAAGGCATCAGACATATCTCCTCTGAACTTCACTTTGGAGGTGGTGTTGGTCAGGGTTTGCTGGATAATTGATTGTGTCTTGTTATCTAAGCCGAACTCTTCAATGATTTGCAATAGGGTGGTTTGATCAATTGATTAGTACGCTTTCCTAAAATCAACAAAGGATATCACGAATTCCCTGTACCTGAGTTTGAGATATGAAAGGATGGACTTCAGATTCATAATCTGCTCAGCACATGATCGTCCCTTTCGGAAAGCCCCTTGGTATTCCCCCAGTTGTGGATCTATTCGTTGTTCCGCTCTATTCTTTAGATATTTTGAGAGGATCTTGTAAGTTATTGATAGAAGAGAGATGCCACGGTAATTGTTCACATAGGTTTTCTCCCCTTTCTTATGTAATGGATGAATTACGGCAGAGATCCATCCACTTGGGATTTTTTCGCTCTCCCAGATCTACTGAATAATTGCAACAAACTTTTCGATTGCCTTTTTTCCTGATGTTTCCACAGTTCTGCAATTATCAAATGTTCACCCGGTGCCTTGTTGTCCTTCAGCTCTTGGATGATCTTCGTGATTTCAGCCTTCGTTGCTAGGGACGAATCGGGGTGAATGTTTGGATTTATTTCATAAACGAAAGGGGTCTCTGGAGCCTCACTATTGAGGAGGTTTTCAAAATTACTTGCTAGAATCTGACAATTATCTTTATCATTGTGAGCTAATTTCCCATTGTAATCTTTAAACTGTAGACTTGGGGGGTTGTATTTGTTCAGACAGTGCTCGAATGTTTTATAGAAGTTCACATGCCTATTATTATTATTCACCTGGCAAGACTGTAGAGTTAGTCCATATGCATGCTACTTGAACTGACTCAGGGCAGATGACCTTGCTGTTCCGTCTCTTTAAACAGCGATAACTAACGAAGCAACTCTGCCTCGTGGAGAGCAGTGTCGATCAATTTACCTCAGAAATAATTAAGGTTTATTGGTGTTTAAACCTATCATCACTGGTTTGTTCTTGACAAAGGACGAACTCACACTAATGTCTTGGTAAGTTCTTTATTTCTCACGGAACATCAAGTAAGTGTATTTTTTATCATGCCGGAGTGATGTAGAAGGCACGAGTATCCTCATACTCTGCTTCCATTCTTCTATATACTCCTCAATGACGGGTAACCGAAGTAAGTAATACTGTGACCGATCTGAGTTGTGCTGATCCCAGCATTTGATTATTTTGGACATTTGTTGATAGTAACGATAGTCGGACGTCAAGAGTGATTTGTCACGCCTTTTTCCGGCTTACACTCCTGCAGGTAGCATGGCCTGATGGGTAATGTGTATGTGAATCTCGTGTGATGGCGCTGTGTGGAGATATGCATATTTTGAGTTATGGCCCTCATATAGTTCTGTTTCTTTATCCACGTGACTGACGTAAACATGGCCCATATTGGATTTTTTATGCACCTATATCATGGAGGAGAAATTAGGTTGTGGCATATATTTCAAGGAGATACGTCTCGATGTGTCCGATAGAGCAGGGAGAGAGAACTCTGGATCCTTCTCCTACCTACACCCCTTGTGTGGAGCGGACAGTTGCGCTCACGTCAGAGAGACAGAGTGTTGGTTGGATCGCTCACGGAAGGTGTGTTGGAGCGATGCCAGTGTGACGGCAGGCAGTCGGATCAGTGTCGTGTTACGAGAGGCATGCTGCAGAAATATTGTCGCGAGTGAAAATTACGCGAGGCATTGCAGTTGTTTGGAACTTGCCATTTTACTGCTTGAGTTATAGCCTGAAGTCGTGTGAATGATTCACGTTAGATGAAGTATCGAATACGTGCATTGTGGATTAAAAGCCTCACGAGACTGAAAACAATTGATTATACCAGTGAGTGCGGTTATTTAAAAGACACATTATACGATAAAAATTATGTCAGGGACATACAAAATTCACGTGAAAATAGGACAGTCGGTCTGCTTGACGATCAACGATAGTTATTATAACGCAAGTAAAAACATAACTATTATAGCTCATACTGTGAGAGCGTACGGAAAAAGGACAGGTGAATGCTGCTGATTATTCGAGTCGCGTGTGAAAATGTTGAGCGTGTCGGTATTGTGTGACCTTGTGAGCAGGGGTCGTTGTACGCTTGGACAGTCTGTGACGCGCTGGGCGAGTTCATATTAAACAGCTGTTGTACTCGGGGAGAAATTCAGCCGACTTACAGTTCGTGAAGGATCACAAAAACTCGAGTAGGAGATCCTGTCAAAATGGACATTGGAAGTTGTTTTTCTTATGAACTCATTAATTATGTTTCGAATATATCTGAACTGTGGTGAAATGAAAGACTTAAAGTTGGGCGAAATGAATATACATGAGATAAAGGCTGTCAGTGGCGACATGCCGCACTAGAATCCTAAGGGGACCGAAATGGTTGAGATGATAGTCAGAGCCATGAGCCGTGACGGTGGGGGATACCGCCGTCGCTGATGTGGGAGAACAGGAATCCGCCGCCAGAAGAGATGGGGGATGCCGTCGCTGGATGCCGGAGGCGCTATTGGATGCCGGAGGCGCTATTGGAGGACGCCACTACTGGACGTTGGAGGTGCACGCAGAACGATGGAGGCCGATACCGCTGGAGATACCGAGGTTTGGTTACACCGTGAAGCCGCACAATGTTAGACGTCAATTTCTGTTCTTTACTTCGTGAGAATGAATAGCCGCTTCGTATTGCCATGCCATGAATGACTTGATAACGTAAAATAGAACTTCCTAATTCTTTTGAGAACGTAACTTTCATCTTAATTATTCTTTTGAGAACGTAAAATAGAACTTGATTATTTTATTTTGGAACGCAGAATGATAAACCTGGTTTCTTTGGTTGGAGTATCAAATATATGCTTGAACTCAATGCATTGTTTCATGTACTGCTATAGCCTATTTTATCGACATTATGATCGATGATATTAATGAATTATTGAAGGTTATCTCTAATATTTTATTTTCGTCCATTTTAGAACTGGACTAGTGCCTGTTATTGACACCAGATTTTAAGCTTTATTTAATGGAATGTAGGAGGAAGTTGGAGATGATATTTTTTTATCCAGTCGAATGTGATTGGCCAAGATTAAGTCAGTGAAACATAGTAGTCTTATTAGATGATATGCTAGAGGTGATTATAGACGGATATTAGCTTATAGATTGCCGTGGGACTTGAAATCCAGATAATATCAACATGTCATGTTAAGGGAGGATTTATTGTGGTTTAATTGCATAGTGCATTATTGGATGATGAATATTGTGAGTGGTGTTACTCCACCAAACATGGGATTTGGATGTTGAGATTCGCAGCACAGTGAATGGCTGTAGATTGAGATTTCTGGGATGTGGTCCCCAATCTTACTAAGAGTGTCACGTATTTTGGATGTTAGGCTGTATTTGAATAGATCAAGATGGTGATAGACTTGTTGGCTCTACTGTAAGGTGATTCAGATCGTCACACATGATATTAGATGGAATGGCTTCAAGTCGAAAGTCCATTACGAATGTTTATTAATGGAAATATGAGATGTCAGGTAGCCATGCTATAAATTCTATTATTTAATTTGGAGGTGGGAAACTAATAATTCAATAATTCAGTAATTGGAAGTAGCGAGGATCTAAGTCGTGGAATTATAAAACAGGATGATCGAATAAGTGGAATATAATCACTTTAAGGTCGTAATTTATTCTAGTGACTAGTAAAATGGATCACATTGGATATAACTAAATAATTGTGTATTATTCATAAATTTGGTGTTGTTTAGTTAACATTATCGTTCGATAAGGAAGAACCCGCCAGATGGTTGTATAAATTCATATGACTGTCTATGTAATGAATATTTTCTCCCTTCGCTATCACAGAATATGAACGTAATGATTTGTGGGTAGTCAGTGACTTGTATGTGCGTGCGTGCCGATTGTTTTTTATATTGCCAGGCGATCTTCTTTTCGTTAACGCTTTCTAGGACATCCACGAGTCTGAAATAAATGCATTTTGTTTTTCACTGTTAATGCTCTATTTCAGGGACTCTGATCTTCTTTGGACTTGATCCCAACGTAACATAGGGTACTCGTAGGTGATAGGATAGTGCCCCTGTTCTTTCCCTTATTGACCAAATAAAGGATCACTGTGTTCTATCTTACTTTGGATTTTTATTGTCTGACTTTCTGGTTATTCCGATATGTGTGGGTACTGTTTTGTATCGTCGAGCCCTTTCAACCACTACCCAGTTAACGGCCCGAGATACTTTGTTCCTTTGCCTAACCGAGCAATTGATTGTTTTTTTTAATATTACGAACCAAGATAGATCCTCTCTCTGACATAATCTCCACAATGAGGGGTAACCGAAGCTAGCCAGTAATACCAGTGTTGCTTGTTAATCAGTCATATGGACTGCTTTAATCTTACTGCGCGCTAGATCCTATCTCTCATATTAACTAGCTTTATTGTTACCCTTTCAGAGTTATGGGCTGGTGATTTCACCCTGCTTGTAAGTAAAAGATATATTGATTTTATGACTGAGAAACAACTCGAAGTGTAGTTCTACTGCTATAATTAAAATAATTCTGGTTGGATTATGGAGAGCATTAAAATTATTGAATCAGTGGTTGTATGCTTTCCATGCATATGTTTTTATTTTCTCTAAGAGGATTTCTGACGGGGAAGACATAGGTGAATGTTATTTTGAGCTTTCTAATTATGATGTTGGTGTATAATACTCATCACTGTCAATAAAATGTGTAAGTGTTTGCAGGTAATTTCTTCAGTGGAGATGCTGTGATGTGAGATTATTGTAAAGAATGAAATCATTACTTTTTCTCCATAGGATGTGGAAGGAGAAACCAAGGATGAAGAAGGTGTTTCAAGCGGAACTGATTTCAATGAGTAAGTCTTTAATATTGTCTTCTATTTATAACTATCAGGTATCCGCGGCTTCGCACGCGATGAAGACAATGGGGATGATGCAGTGGTCTATTCTATTACAGCAATCTCGGCTGGGTGGGTCCATTTCAATTTGGAAAATTCTGATGCCTACATTATATTAGTATGAGCCACAAAATGGTAATTCCATAGAGTTGAAAAAGTCTACATGGTACGATGTTACCTTATGTGAAAAAATTTTAATATTACGTTTTTGGTTTTGGCATGTTTTGCCGAGACATGACGATTTTGTTGTCTGAATACTCGTGAGCATGCCACATAGCCTACAGTTGCACATGGGAAAAACTGGTTTTGTCTATATGTACACCTGCTGCTGTTGAGTGCGAGTCATTGCTCTTTGTTAATAGTAATTGTGAATATTGTTTGAAGAGGGAACTGCACTCTTGCACGCTGGAATGACAAACCTATCGGAATATGGGGATTTAAAATTATCTTTCCTTAAGTTATTCAGGGTGCAATTTTTCCACAATAATTGATGATTTGAACGTCTACATGTAGCAAATATCTCTCATCTTGGCCGCTGATGCACATTATGTAAAATTTGCTTTACATTGGTGAAATGGTGTACATATGTGCCAAAGGGCCTAATTGTAGGGAATGGAGAGGGCTGTCCGAAATTTCAAGTGAACAGTGTTACTTGCAGGAATTCACAGGGTAAGTACGTAAAATTTGGTTCAGATCGGCGAAACGGTGTAGATTTGTGCCAAAGGGCCGAAATGAAGGGAATGCAGTGGGCTGTCGGAAATTTCAAGTGGACATTGTTACTCTTCGAGTTCCAAAGTGTAAGTACGTAAATTTTGGTTCAGGTCGGTGAAAATGTGTAGATTTGTGCCAAAGGACCTAAATGCAGGGAATGGAGAGAGTTGCATCAAATTTAAAGTGGATAGTGTTACTTATCGGATATCTGAGGGTAAGTATGTACAATGTGGTCCAGATTGGTGAAATGTTGTAGATTTGTGCCAAAGGGCCTAACTACGAACAATGAGCTTTATATATAAGGATGACAGGCAGCATATGTGTCCAGAGTATAAGCTATCTCCATTTCAAATTTCATCCAAATCCATCCAGCCGTTTGAGTGTGAAGAGGTAACAAACACACACACACACAAACATTCACAATATAAATAAGGATTAATAATGCTTTTCCTTAGTTTATATGTTTTCATTTTTATAGATTTTGGTGTACAGAATTTTAAGGTTATTGTTTCTACAACTGTATGATATAATTTCCAAGTTTGTAGTACAAATTATAATTTGAAAGGTTTTCACATACATTACTTTATCTAGAGAGCATGATGGGATCGCTCACTTGACATAACACCAGTAAGATGGCAAACAGCTCGCGTATCTTGTGGGGAGAGTCGGTGGAGGACGCTTCCTCTAGTGTGTGGTCCCGGTACGCATCATCCTCTAGCAAGCCAAGTGCTTTACATGCCGCTTGAAATGTTGGTTGAACCACCCTTGCCATGGTTTTGAGGTCAATAAAAGACTGAGGGCCAGGGATTTTATGTAAAAGGAGGCGGAGGTAGTAGCACTCGGCATTACCAGGGTGAACGGTGTAAACTCTGCCAAGGGTCTGATTTTTTTCACACCAGGATGGCCTGGGACTGGCTTTCCTTGTTTCCTTCTACAGAACTTCTTACCTTTCCAAACGAAATAGGATGGAACTTCACAATATACAAGTGTTGAAGGAAATTTTTCGGATCGGCATAGTTCGAAGAAAGCAAGTAGAGTTGTGTTTGGAGGGCTGTTAAACTGGTCACGAACGTCGTCTTCATTAAAGTAAACCCGCTGGCCGTTCTCGAGGTGGACGGCAAGTTGCATGACCGAAGGATCGCCTTCATGTATGAGGAAGCAGAATATGCGCCAAGCCGCATCTGAGCTGCTGATGTAGCGTCCTGATTCATATCTCGCAACTTCGTCAAACTCTCCGTTGCAAAAAGTAGCTTGGTTGGAACCTTTGTTAACATACTTGCAGTCTCTAAAAGCCACAGTAGTTAAAAGGGACGTAAAACCAATAACATTATTATTATTATAACATACTTGCAAATGTATTTTTTGACTTGACAGAGTTGCAGTACCGTACTCAACATTGATATGAGCTGAGAAGGTGCGAGATAGGACGGGGTTATAGGGTACCTCCCAGCTATTGTCAATTTCCACTCCCTTTTAATTAAGAGAAACCCCACCCTCCGAAGTGGGCAGCCTGCGATATTTGGGATACCCATCTTCCCCGGTTTGGTTTATAAAAAGATCAGGGCGTTCAAATTGGCGCACGTAAGTGCGTTCATGCATATAGCGCGGGCGTCCTGTGAAAGTCGACGGCAACACGACCATTTTAGCAATATCTGACAAACGGCTGTCAGTTTTACTCATTGCGTCCTTCAGGTGCACATATTCCTCACTTCTCAACTTTTTCTGATTGATGCGAATCCAAAGTAGTATCTCTGTCTCAATCTTTGCATACATATCAACCAGAAACTGATTGAGATGATTCCGAAATAACAAAAGATAAGAATTATCACCCTCACGCTCAAATATTCTGAAGCTGTAAAAGTTAGCGGCAGACACGGTCTTCTTCGAAGGTGCTTGAGTGCTGTTGTGACGTTGAGGGATATTAATGCAGTAGCCATCTTCTCCACGGCAGAACATAAGCGGATATTGCAGAGCATCATACGCGCGATGTGTTTCACTAATACGAAGCAACCTGTTATCTCTGCCGTGGAGTATAATATCCCTTTTCTCAAACTCCTGACCAGCCTGCAAAACACCAGAACACTAATAGGGGCGACGTGATGCAGCCCGCATTGCCTGGCAACAATAGACTTAGGCATTATTTAAGGTGTTCATATAATCTCGGTTTTCGTGGTTTGACCATGATCCCGAGTGAATGCTTTAAAAACATTTCTTAGCGAGCTCCTACGGCCCTTGAGGAAGCTGCATACCAAATTTCATTCCAATTTGTTTGGTGGATTCTGAGATTTGAAGCTGTTCATATAATCGTGGTTTTCGCGGTTTGACCCTGATTCCGGGTGAATTTTTTAAAACCTTTCTTTGCGAGCACCTACGGCCCTTGAGAAAGCTGCATACCAAATTTCATTCCAATCCGTTCGGTGGTTTCTGAGATTTCGTGATGAATGAGTGGTATTTGACAAATATATAGTTGAAATCGCTGTTTTCGGGGTTTGACCATGATCCCGAGTGAATTTTTTGAAAACCTTTCTTAGCGAGCACCTACGGCCCTTGAGGAAGCTGCTTTCCAATCCGTTCGGTGGTTTCTGAGATTTTGTGATGAATGAGTGAGTGGTATTTGACAAATATATAGTAGAAATCGTGGTTTTCGCGATTTGACCATGATCCCGAGTGAATTATTTGAAAACCTTTCCTTGCGACCACCTACGGCCCTTGAGAAAGCTGCATACCAAATTTCATTCCAATCCGTTCGGTGGTTTCTGAGATTTCGTGATGAATGAGTGAGTGGTATTTGACAAATATATAGTAGAAATCGCTGTTTTCGAGGTTTGACCATGATCCCGAGTGAATTTTTTGAAAACCTTTCTTAGCGAGCACCTAAGGCCCTTGAGGAAGCTGCGTTCCAATCCGTTCGGTGGTTTCTGAGATTTTGTGATGAATAAGTTAGTGGTATTTGACAAATATATAGTAGAAATCGCGGTTTTCGTGGTTTGACCATGATCCCGAGTGAATTATTTGAAAACCTTTCTTAGCGAGCACCTACGGCCCTTGCGGAAGCTGCATACCAAATTTCATTCCAATCCGTTCGGTGGTTTCTGAGATTTCGTTCTGAATGAGTGAGTGGTATTTGACAAATATATAGTAGAAATCGCATATAACTGTGGTGATTGGCATTCATTGTGTTAAATAAAATCTGGGAAACTAAACAAACACTTTGAATTATATTTCCGTGGGAATTTTTAAAGTGTATTTCCATAAATTGTGGATGATGACTCTTAAGTTATGAATTTTCTCAACATATCGTGAAATAACTTTATCTCAGGAAATTATGATAAAAGAAATAAAACTAGTGAATTTACAGGGATTTGTGGGCTCATTTACTTCCGCATTCGGCACCCATCGCCAGGAGTAATTATATACAGTAATTCTGATTAATAATACACGGTGTGAAAACTCAATTCATCAGTAATAGGATAGCATTAACTCATTATCAGGTAATTAATTCCCGATGATATGTGGCAAACGTTACTAATGCCATGAGTTAAATATTCATGTCAGTAATATCCCTATGTCATCATGTGTGCCGATAGAATTCAAGTACGTGGTGTACTTACTACAGTATGTGATTGAGGTAACTGTGCAACCCCTATGTCAATAATGTTTGTTTAGCCATATTTAGTATTCCCTTTCTCCTTATCTCTCAAACCGGGCTTCTGAGTCTTTTACAAGGGTTTTAGTGAGGTACTGAACCTTTAACATAAAACATTGGTAGACCAGACTAAACACTCGTTACCATAGAGTGAAATTGGTCTCTGCACTGTGTTGCAAATTCGTGATCTCAAAGAACACCTGTGACTTCATTTGATCGCATCCAAATTGGTTTGATCCATTCTGGCAAGTGTTCATTCATCCATATTCAGGTGGGATCTTTGGTAGCGGAATGTGTCTTCGCTGTTTAAAGAGACTCCGTTGAAGTGTATGGCACCAGGAGGTTTTGAAATACTCCTTCTAAAGACTAAGCCTTAGTTATGTAGAGAATCAAACTATGATTGTAACATCATCATAGAAAATGGTCCATGGAGCATCGTTTTGTAAATCATGTGGCATGTTGTCCATCACGACTGCGAATGGCAGTGGAGTTAATGCCAATCCTTGATGAATGCCAATCGTTTGTCGATCCTTCAGGCCATAGCACTTGAATGTTGTTACGCTGTAGTTGATGAGTGCTTCCGGAAGCAGATGATCTTGAAGGGCATTCTGTATCAACAAATGTGGAGCCAATCAAAAGCTCTCTGAAGGTCAAGAAAACGAGATGTAGTGACATACAATTTATGAGATGTTTTTCGGTCGGATAGCATAAACAAAGTTTGCCCCTACCGTTCCATACCCCTTTACTTATCCATATAGATTCACTGAGAGGAATTGAGGTGCTGTACGACTGATTAGTGGGTATATGGCCGCAGTTAATGATGGCTTTGAAATATTCTGCCAGTGAGGTAACTACTGTATAGCAGGAAGATAATCTGGCCTAGATCAGACTTCTCATACGTAATCACAAAATTTCTTTATCATTAACAGAGACACGTCTCCTTTCGTTGCCCATCCCGGCGCCGTCAGGTGGCATTTGAGGGACCGCGTCAGTACTGTAGATTAAAGGTCCCATCTGGATCAACATTCTGGCACCCTGTCGTCTATAAACGCCGCAGCAGTTTAAAGGGACGGAAGACCTATAACATTTTATTACACTGGTCAAAAAAGTTTTGCATATTGCAAGATGTATTTCTGAACACGACCGGTAAATTATGTGGCATTTCTTTGTTTTGTATCATCATTGAAACGCGTTACATTTGTTCTACTGGAACTGTGCTCATACATTCACTACCTATGAGCGATTCCGATCGGTTGCGATGTTGAGCTGATGGTGTGCAATTGAAGAGGACGAGATAATACTGTTTTTCCATTTAACAGCAATGCCACGGTACACGATTTCAGCAGCAGATGGAGCCTGAATAGTGCCTTTAATGCCACATGGTCACATGACACAAGCCGAAGTAGCTCGAGTGGTGCGATGTAATCGAAGTGACGTTTCCAAATTGTGGTGGAAATTCCAACAGGCACTCGCCATAGCTGATGAACCTGGGATAGGTCGACCACGCAAAACAACCGCTGCGCAAGACCGATACATCTGTATGTCCGCTAGGAGACAACCTAGGAGCACAGTAACCACCTTACTGAGGGAGCTTCGAGCGGCTACATGAGTCAATGTGTCTGCACAAACTGGGTGAAATCGACTCCACAAGGTAGGACTACGTTCACGAAGGCCATATAGGGGACCACGCCTCGAATATCAACACAGACATTAGTGTCTAGCATGTGTAAGAAGATATGAAATTTGGACCCAGGAACAATGGTCCCAAACGTTATTTACAGAAGAGGTACGCATTTCGTTGCATCCAGATGACAAAGGGATTCATGTCTGGAGGGCAGATAGTCAACGTTTCAATGAAGCTTTAATTGTTGAACGTTACCAACAAGGTGGTGATTCAGCACTCCTCTGGGAAGAAATAATGATGGGCCGCCGCACACCACTCGCTCACATCCAGGGCACTAAGACGTCACGAAATGACGAGAACAACGTCCTTGAACCCGTTGTTCGTAAATTTAGAGCTGAGATTGGAGCAGATTTCACTTTCATGGACGACAATGCTCGTGCCCACCACGCACAGTCTGTGAATAATTTTTTGGAAAGACATGGTATTCACAGGATGTTGTGGCCACCATCGTCCCCTGATTTGAAATGCGTGGAGCATATATGTCGATTATTGAAAACAGCAATTTCCCACCGTCCCCAACCATCACAAGCCCTACAAGACCTTATCGCTGCTGTCATAGAGGAATGGGACAATCGTCCACAGGATGTACTGAATAAACTGGTATTGAGCATACCAAACCAGCTCCAAGAATGACGCAGGGTTCATGGAGGCCACATACACTACTGATTACTCAGAAAATTGACTTTAATATTGGTTTAAGGATTACGTGAGTAGTTGATTACATTGCTGTTATGACGACATATTCGATTTTGTACATTGGTCATGTGTTAACTCGGAGATAACTTGCTTGTTTATGTGTTTGAAATGAGCACTATTATCGGATAAAGCTCGTTGTGTGATATTTGGTCTAGAAATACAAAATCTTGCAATTTGCAAAACTTTTTTTGACCCGTGTATATTAATTGAATAAACTAACAGTAGAAATTCAGTTACATATGAAATTCTATCTCATATTACTAACATTTGCGGATCTATTCGTTTCGAATAACAACCTGTGGCAGTCAATAAATCAACTTTGGAATTGGAGTATCATATCAAAGTCCTTCACGCTGATATTGCACTATTAAACATGTGTTGGATTACATCTATTCAAATATGTCTACATGACAATTTTCGACGCAGAAATCCTATATAAATTCCAAATACTATTTGATTAATTTCTTATCAATACGATAGCCACTGCTACGTATTAACAACAATTATTCTTCAACAAGCAAGTGAAACATATGCCCATTTATATCCTCGACAATCCGGTATAATTTGACTAAATTACCTAGGTTGTTGTTTGAGTCTTCCATTTTTCGACTGATTTGATGCAGTCCTGCATGCTCCCCTGTACTGAGCTAATCGTTTCATCTCCACATAGCAGCCATACCATATATCCGAGGCAATCTGTTTAACATATTGTAACCTTGGTCTATCCTCGATCCTTCCTTCTTTTCAATTTACTTCATTTCTGTTGCACCAATAGCCCAAGTTTCACTTCCAAAGAACGCCACGCTCCAGACAAAAGCTTTCAAAAATATCTTCCTATTATTGCACCCTTTGAAGAAATAATATACGGTCATACTTCGCCTCGCTCAATCGATTCGGATATGGTACGTTCATTTCCCACGATATGGCCTTGGTATATTGGCTGCTTGAGCTTTTAGTTCTCGTAGTCAAGTGGTGCTGTTGCACCTTATATAAAGGGAGGTGGGACGCAGTTCGGGCGGGGACACCAAGAGCCCGCCGATGAGCCTAGCTTGGTGTCCTAGGCGAAACCCCACACAAGACACGGCACAAACCTAGAAGAATTGCTGAGTTTTAATTCACCGGCCGTGAAAGCCAATATACCATCTTTTTGGAAGCCTTCATAGGGAGGTTAAGGCTGCTTGAGCTTTTAGTTCTCGTAGTCAAGTGGTGCAGTTGCACCTTATATAAAGGGAGGTGGCGCGCAGTTCGTCACTCCTGTGGGGGTCCGGGCGGGGACACCAAGAGCCCGCCGATGAGCCTAGCTTGGTGTCCTAGGCGAAACCCCACACAAGACACGGCACAAACCTAGAAGAATTGCTGAGTTTTAATTCACCGGCCGTGAAAGCCAATATACAAATGATTTAACTTTCAATTCTTTAGCATTGGGTTCCTCAAATTGTGTAACCAACATTTACCTTAAAATTAATAATAATCTCAACTTTGGTTAACACTAATTCAATTTTCTCTCTCACATTCAATAATAGTACTACTTAATGGGTCGTCGTGCCATCCCTCAATTAACAAAATACTGACTGAATCAATTAGATAGGCCTCCCCGACCCATCTATATATTTTTTTTATCGAAACAACACCTCAAATTTTCGTATGTCACACATGGGAATCTGTTATTGCTTTAGGACATCATATTCCTAATAAACGGCGTTTGAAACGATATTTTAGCAGGGAAAATTTCTTATGACATGGGCTACTGGATTCAAACCTCCAAGCCTTCATTTACATTGTCATACAAATATTTAACACCTCTGTGTTTAAATTACCAGTCTGCTCGCCAGAGCAATTTACCGGCCAGCGACCTTTCCTCAGTGAGCCAGGCCCTTCACATCTGATTTATGACTCTAGTCTCCATTCTAAAGTGTCACGTTGGGATATTCCTCTAAGAACCACGGCTTGGCCAGGCTTCATTCTATCGCTCTCGTCATTTTGAAAGGCTTTAACATTTATATTCTTACTGTTATTACAGTTACTTATTAGCCAATACTCAGCTCATACAGGTAATTGAATCAATCTATGGGCATCAGCATTGCAAGGAAAAATATGCTGTCTTTAATTTCGGGGTCTGCTCAACTTTTAAACCAACTACGGTTTAACGTATAATCAATCCCAAGGGTCCAACCTCTTCTACTGGGAGATTCGAAGATACCGAGGAAGTAGGACACACCACAACTTTCCCAAATGAGCGGAACACGTCTCATTCCTCATAAGGGTAATTAATTCATGCAACCAGAGCCGGACTCACGCCAGTCCTCTGGGCGAATACATTTGCTCCCCAATTCCAACGACGACATAGATCCGTCATATTCTTACCGCTACAACTGGGTAGATTATTGGCTGAGGAATAACCTAACCACCAAGGGTAGATGATAAAGAAAGGGAGGTGGGTTTCGGACTGGAGAGAAAAGATAGAGAAATAGGAGGAGAGTCCTACAAAAGTTGTAAATTTAACTTTAAATACACTCAAAGGCGGTTGCCACTGCAAATCCGCTCTCTGATACCTAAAGTGGGTACGGACCTGGTCTAAGCTAACGGGAACCGCAGCTATGACTTGGGCGGTTTGCAAGAGAATGGCTTTAGCGTATTCCCTCTCAAGCATGCATATGCGTACTATGGGGAAGGGTGATGGTCTGGCAAGACAGATAGTAACAAACTTATTGTAGATATGTTCAAAGGAATTTTTTTTGACCAAGTAATTCGAAGAATGCCAATAATTTGCATCGATTTTGATATTTCCAGTTTTCGAAGTTGCAGAGTTACTACCAAGCGACCAAGTGCTTCCAAGAAGGATAGCAATAAAAGGATTATGTGTTTGGGAATAATTTTGGTGAGTGCACCAATAGTTGCATTTGGAAATGGCTAAGCTTTTACCCAGCAAAGAGCCGACTAACAGTTTAGGCAAAGAGAAAAACTTATCTTTTGGAAAACCAACCATAAGATTTTGGAGAGAATCTCCACAAGCAGGAAGCTGGCGTAGCGAGCTGTACTTGCCTTACTGGCCAGTTAGAATTAGCTATTAAAGCTAAGAGAAACTTTAACGAGATAACTACTAAGAGTTCTTGCTCAAATGCAACGAGTGGTGAAAGCCCTATCAATAGATTTAATGGCATTGAGTAGGAAGAGCCAAGGAAGACAGGATCTCGCCTAATTGTTGTACTAGAAAAATGAAAAAGCGAAAAGAAACGCTGAATTTATTTAACAATTCAAAGGAAGTTGATAACTTTAACAAATATATATTTTCCATTTGGTTAACAATTTTGGGGTCACAGACCTCAGAAAACATTTAACGTTTGCGCCAGGCAATTAACAGTTTATTAGGTTTCAAAACCTTTATAAAATCCTAGCAAGGATTTAAAATAGCGAAGATAAAAATTCAAAATTTAAAGACAATTAAGGTGATTAAAGTTTAACAATAAATAGAGTACAAGGTGTGTACTATAAGAAATTTCTGAGAAAACATTCTAGAGAAAGTAACCACTTCGAAAATAACAATAACAAAAACATAAAGAATAAGACAGAAGTTCCTATAACTTCTTATATTTATGGACAATTACTTTTATGACAATTATACAAAAGAGGGCAGGTCACTAACTGTGAAACCCGAAGAGAAAGTCAAAAGGAAGGTTCTAGACTTCCTATGGTTAAGTAGGAATCACGAGACCAATGGGGCAAGTTTCCCTTTCGGGAACCCTAGAAATAACTCACTTTGAGTTGAAAGAATTGTATCCCCTAATTATAAGGGAGAAACAATGTAAGCTTGAACCGTGTATAAAACACGTGGTTATGCAGAAATTAATTAATGATTAACAAGCAAGATGGGAGGGCACTTGGTTAGAGTGACACCTCATTGAAAATGACCTAGAGTAACAATTTTATTATGGGTTGTTAGTAAGAGGTTTAGGAAAAAGCAAGTGGGATGAAAGGTAAATGTTCATGGCCGTATTTATAATAATCGGACGAGCGCTATGCGGAAGAAATGCTGAAAGAACACTGTTTATCACTATAGTTTGTTGAATGGATGAAAAGTTCACTGTAGTAACACGAAAGTTTATGGCAAAGAAAGTTATTGCAATCGTGGAAAATGACTGGTTGCACTGGATAGGCGAAAATCTATTGCTTGAGAAAGTTGTGAATTACAATTAAATGCGCTTGAACAAATCCAACGGAGGAAAGAAAATTAGCTATGGAGCATTTATTTATAAGGATGATTTCCTAGTTTAGGATGGCATTACCACAAGTGAGTGGAACATACATGACGGCGTGACTTGTAGATAGAGTACAGGATCTGGAAGGTTCCAGAACGATCCTAATAGAAGAATGGGGCCAAAGTTATTCCAGCGGTGGAACGAGCTTAATCTTTATAGACAGTGGGTATTCGATAATATCCCACGTTGTGAGAAGATCTCTCATTTAATAAGCATAAGAAATGCTGCTTTTCACAAAGATTGGCTTAATTAGACAAAAGCCCAACATGGAAAATCCCGCGAAGGATGATTATTGCCACAAATAAGTAATCTCACACTGCCTATAAAAGATCGTTAAAAGCATGTAGAAGTTAAAACCGATGAAGATGAAGTTAAAACTTGAAGTATGTACTTATCTTTGTTGCATGGCGAAGGTGAAGTTCCCTTTGAGAGATACTTAATGTGCCAACATGGCGTAGAATGTAGAGAGTGCCTCTTGGTTTGAGGAGACTGGCTCTAGTTGAGCCCTGACTGACCAAGTCAACTGCCGACTTACAAGTGAGACCCACTTAGCGAAGCGCGGAGGGTCCAAGGAAGGGAAAAGAGTGGGGGTAGGAGACAAAAGGAGAACATATAAGCATGACCAATATTGTAAACTTAAATTCTCTTGAGGAAATGGTCTTCAAAGAGTTGATAGCAGGCGATACTAGCACAGCCTGGTGGGTGAAAAAGTAGACGAAGTTCTCTTGATCACGGAGATAATAGCTGGTGATGGCAACGAGATCTGGTGGCCAGATGGATAAGGAAGTCGTCTTGCACCAGGAAGAATTGAGGAGCTTCAGAGATTCGCTGCTAGATGACGCTAGGTGGGTCATGGAAGATATATATCTAGAACAGACTCACAAAGAACATAAGAGACATGACCACCAAAGAGAAAATAGAAGATCACTGTTGGTGTATGATGAAAAACGAAGGAATGAACATGCAATAGCATAAAAAAATTATATTCTCTCATACCGTGTATTCGAAGAATACACCATACTGGGAGGGACAAACACCAACAGAGAACAAATGAGCAGTTTAAACATTTAAAGGTAATGGAGAGATCAAAGACAGTGGTTTTGTGATCGGACCATTAGTGGTCGAGACTCTGACCACCCTGACTCTCCCATCCCTTCCAGGATAACACTCGGTCACTCTACCAGAAATCCAGTCCAGGGGAGGAGAAACATCCCTAACCAAGACCAAGTCCCCCACTTTGATGTCGGGACTGGAAAGAAACCACTTCTGTCTCCGTTGCAAGGAAGTTAAATATTCCAAGTTCCACCTCTTCCAAAAAGAATTGCGGAGGGCTTCAAGTTTACGCCAAACAATAGGTAAATTAGAATCCCTGTAAGAATTGGGAAGAGGAGGAGGGGCAGAAAGAGAAGTGCCGATAAGGAAGTGACCAGGTGTGAGTGGAAGCAGGTCATCAGGGTCATTGGAAAGAGGAGTTTAAGGACGAGAATTAACAACACCTTCAATCACAAAGTAGCTAGAAGCTGCGGGAAATATAGCTCTAGTAAAGATTGCGATAAGATGCGAAAGGAGAATTAACAAGTTTAAACAAAGCGTATGGAAACAAGTACATCTATTAAGGATAAGAATATACCAAATAAACAAAGGAACTATGCGAGTAAGAGGCAAGAACGCTATAGGTAACAACAATCTAGTAGCCATAAACAATAACCTTAAGTTATAATAAGCATCAAAGGGGTTAATCAGAAAAATACTTAAGTCAGCGAGAAACGTGACGTGACAAGCATAAATACAAAAACACTTCGAATGGAACGACGAGAGAAAACAAGTTTGTTCATCAATGAACATTAAAGGTGCAAAATATGTAAGCAAGGTGCAATACATGAGCGCGTAAAAAATATGCAACGATGTTATGAAACAAGAATCGAAGCAGTTGTAGGATACGAGTCTGAACAAGTGGGAGACACAGGCAAGCGCGGCCTTGACCCACATAGTACAGCGAGATAAGGAATATAAATATCTGAAAGAGTCCTTGACCGGAACAAGTTTATTTTGGTAATGAGGTGAACAGCTTCCGAGATTACGGGAGCAACTCGCAAGACAATGGTTGGCAGTCAGCCAGAGTTGAGATAAGAAAAACTTGCTCTGACCTTTGGCAAGCATAAAGGAAATAAACGGTAACTTGGCCTTACCCGAACTTGTATACAAACAAGATTGACAAACAAGCAGTTCGAAATAAACAAACAACACTAGTTGAATCAGCTGTGACTTAAAGCGGAACGAGTAACACGACATGCAGTCATTCGTGGCTTGGACGTGAAAAACCAATTTAAAGACATATGAAATAAAGTAGGAAATCAATTTCGCATAATTTGGAGGATCACGGAATCCGACAGTTTTCAACAGAAAAAAGCTTAATTCTTCCGAACACAGAAGAGAAGCTGGGACATTGAGAAAGAGTTTATGCGTAAGAATAGTTATTCTTGATGCTAGAGAATTCAGATTTTCATGCGGTTTCAAAAGCGGCTTCCAATTGTGAGGAAGGGGGAAGGAGCCGGCCGTGGCCATCCTTCTAAATAGCGAAAGAAGTGAAACATAGCTTACAGCGAAATGATGGTAACTGATAGCTATGGTTTTACGCAAGGGGAAAATAGTTTTCGATAGAGAGTTAAAGCAATTACCTGCTAGAAAAAAAATGACATGAGAAGGTAAACAAAGTAACCCAAGGCGAGGCGAACTTGAATTGCCATTTTGTGCAGAAATAAGGCAAAATCATTTAAACAACTTACAAAGGTGGCATAGTTGTTTACAATAATACATCGTTTCGGCAAGTATTTTTCAAATGTATCGAGATCAGAAACATAAGCGTTCTCTTTTTCAGAAAAGGGATTTATATCAGCAGTAACAAAATGACATTGCGATTTGGTTTGATGACTGGGATGTTGGATTTCACCAGTAATAACCCAACCAAACTGGGTGTCTCTAGCGACCACGTTTGAAGATAACTTGCGAACCTGTTTACGGTGGCAATTCCAGAAAATATTGGCACTGAAAAGTATATCAATGGGACCTTGAGCATTAAACTGAGGATCAGCTAACCTTAAGTGCGAAGGAATCTTTAGACCGGAAGTATTAATAGAGCTGCTAGGAGTGTCCTTGCCAATACTGGTAAGAATGAGACAGTTTAAGTTAAGATTGGTGTTTCTTTGACAAATGTCTCTGATTTTCAACTTTGAAGACTGCAAGGCTTGAGTTTTAAAATTGTCAATGCCAGATACATTGATGGAAGTCGGTGATGAAGAAAGTCCTAGTGTTTTAATTAACGATTGCGAAACAAAATTGTGAGTTGAAGCGGAATCGAGAAGACCGCGGGTTCGAAACCAATTTCCAAATTTATCTTGGATTTCGAATTGTACAGTGGACAAAAGGGCTTGCGCACTGTGAGAAGTTTCGGCGTTAGAAATGCAGGAAGAAGCATTAGTTTGTTCGGAGCTGCTCTGCATGGATTTTGAAGAGGCAGGTACTGGTGACCTCGATTTATCATGAACGTGCAATAAAGAATGATGCGGTTTTTTGCAATGAAAACAGAGATTGGATGACGTACAGTTAGAAGAAGAATGCTTAGGTGACAAGCAGTTGAAGCAATATTTACTATTGAAGACAAACTTCCTTCGGTCTTCGACAGACAATTCTTTAAAAGATTTGCAGGAGTACAAAGTGTGAAGCTTTTTACAGAGCGTGCATTTTAAAGATTTGTTGAGCGGCCTGATATGTTCTCTTGGATGATTGAAAGAAGCAGAACGGGTTTGCTTGTGCTCGACAGATGGGGGCTGATGACCCTTTGAAGAAGCAATTTTTTTCTAAAAAATGTGACACTGATGACTCGTTTCGACATTTTCGCACTGAAATGAGAGTGCTGTAAGGACTTGGCACCGGCTGTTGAGAAACGAGATGAGGTGTTCGAACGAAAATTCCTCCTTGCGAGTGAGTTCGATCTCCCAAGCCTTTAAATTCGAAAAATCGTATCTGGATGTAGCTAGATGAATAAGGATGGTGTCCAACGTTTGGCCTGGCTGCTTAAGTTGATATAATGCTCTAACATTTAATTGCATAGAGTCTAACAGGTCTCTTAAAGAGGTGACGTCATTAGGTTTGACGGCTGGCAGGTTGAGCAGACAGCGGATGTGTCGAGCGACACTCAAACGTAAATTGCCATATCTCTCTTTAAGGAGATTAAAGGCGATGTGGTAGTTATCTGCGCTCAAAGGAAGTGACTCGACCCTGGCCAAGGCCTCGCCTTCCAAAGACGTACGCAAGAAGTAGAATTTATGAATATCGAGAATGTCATTATTTTCATGAATGAGAGAGCAGTAAAGTTCATAAAAGGAATACCATTCACCTTCCTGGCCTGAGAAGTGAGGTAGGCTTATCTTCGGAAGTAACGGTTTCGGTTTATCCTTGTGAACTGAAGCGGGTGCGAACTGGGCCGGATTGATGACCCTAGTGTCCGGTTCTGAGATACTGCGGATCAGTTGGTGGGCCTTGGCAATCCCTTCGAAATACAAGGGTTCAACCTCGTCCCGATCCGATTGAAGTTCTGGGCAAGTGGATTCAATCTCGGTTTGAGTTTGATCGTAATAATCATAAGACCGGTCGTACAACTTAAGGCGTTGTGTCAAGATGTCTAAATCACACTCGGCGGGATTTAATTTGTTGATGAAATTTCTAAATCTGGTGAGTTGCCCTTTGTAGGAAGAACGTCGGGCAATGAGAGTTTCATCCTTTTCAGTAGGAGCCATGATAAGGTAAATAGATTAAAATGTAACTCACGAAACTGTGGAACCTTGGAAATGCTGTCAGGCTGGTAGCAGCAAATAAGTTGAAAGAAGGGGACACCCCAAAGGAGACAGGAGCGGCCTCTTTCCACTTCACAGGCTTTGCACGATGTAGTTATAGCTGAAAGATTCAAAGCAGATATTAATAATTTGCAAGGTATTGTCAAATAACCTCTGCAAAGGAACAACAAATGGACTCTCCCGGGTTTCTGGGACCAACTTTTGGGTAGATTATTGGCTGAGGAATAACCTAACCACCAAGGGAAGATGATTAAGAAAGCGAGGTGGGTTTCGGACTGGAGAGAAAGGATAGAGAAATAGGAGGAGAGTCCTACAAAAGTTGTAAATTTAACTTTAAATACACTCAAAGGCGGTTGCCACTGCAAATATGCTCTCTGATACCTTAAGTGGGTACGGACCTGGTCTAAGCTAACGGGAACCGCAGCTATGACTTGAGCGGTTTGCCAGAGAATGGCTTTAGCGTATTCCCTCTCAAGCATGCATATGCGTACTATGGGGAAGGGTGATGGTGTGGCAAGACAGATAGTAACAAACTTATTGTAGATATGTTCAAAGGAATTCTTTTTTGACCAAGTAATTTGAAGAATGCCAATAATTTGCATCGATTTTGATATTTCCAGTTTTCGAAGTTGCAGAGTTACTACCAAGCGACCAAGTGATTCCAAAAAGGATAGCAATAAAAGGATTATGTGTTTGGGATTAATTTTGGTGAGTGCACCAATAGTTGCATTTGGAAATGGCTAAGCTTTTACCCAGCAAAGAGCCGACTTACAGTTTAGGCAAAGAGAAAAACTTATCTTTTGGAAAACCAACCATAAGATTTTGGAGAGAATCGCCACAAGCAGGAAGCTGGCGTAGCGAGCTGTACTTGCCTTACTGGCCAGTTAGAATTAGCTATTAAAGCTAAGAGAAACTTTAACGAGATAACTACTAAGAGTTCTTGCTCAAATGCAACGAGTGGTGAAAGCCCTATCAATAGATTTAATGGCATTGAGTAGGAAGAGCCAAGGAAGACAGGATCTCGCCTAATTGTTGTACTAGAAAAATGAAAAAGCGAAAAGAAACGCTGAATTTATTTAACAATTCAAAGGAAGTTGATAACTTTAACAAATATATATTTTCCATTTGGTTAACAATTTTGGGGTCACAGACCTCAGAAAACATTTAACGTTTCCGCCGGGCAATTAACAGTTTATTAGGTTTCAAAACCTTTATAAAATCCTAGCAAGGATTTAAAATAGCGAAGATAAAAATTCAAAATTTAAGGACAATTAAGGTGATTAAAGTTTAACAATAAATAGAGTAAAAGGTGTGTACTATAAGAAATTTCTGAGAAAACATTCTAGAGAAAGTAACCACTTCGAAAATAACAATAACAGAAACATAATGAATAAGATAGAAGTTCCTATAACTTCTTATATTTATGCAGAATTACTTTTATGACAATTATACAAAAGAGGGCAGGTCACTTACTGTGAAACCCGAAGAGAAAGTCAAAATAAGGTTCTAGACTTCCTATGGTTAAGTAGGAATCACGAGACCAATGGGGCAAGTTTCCCTTACGTGAACCCTAGAAATAACTCACTTTGAGTTGAAAGAATTGTATCCCCTAATTATAAGGGAGAAACAATGTAAGCTTGAACCGTGTATAAAACACGTGGTTATGCAGAAATTAATTAATGATTAACAAGCAAGATGGGAGGGCACTTGGTTAGAGTGACACCTCATTGAAAATGACCTAGAGTAACAATTTTATTATGGGTTGTTAGTAAGAGGTTTAGGAAAAAGCAAGTGGGATGGAATGTAAATGTTCATGGCTGTATTTATAATAATCGGACGAGCGCGACGTGGAAGAAATGCTGAAAGAACACTGTTTATCACTATAGTTTGTTGAATGGATGAAAAGTTCACTGTAGTAACACGAAAGTTTATGGCAAAGAAAGTTATTGCAATCGTGGAAAATGACTGGTTGCACTGGATAGGCGAAAGTATATTGATTGAGAAAGTTGTGAATTACAATTAAATGCGCTTGAACAAATCCAACGGAGGAAAGAAAATTAGCTATGGAGCTTTTATTTATAAGGAAGATTTCCTAGTTTAGGATGGCATTACCACAAGTGAGTGGAACATACATGACGGCGTGACTTGTAGATAGAGTACAGGATCTGGAAGGTTACAGAACGATCCTAATAGAAGAATGGGGCCAAAGTTATTCCAGCGGTGGAACGAGCTTAATCGTTATAGACAGTGGGTATTCGATAATATCCCACGTTGTGAGAAGATCTCTCATTTAATAAGCATAAGAAATGCTGCTTTTCACAAAGATTGGCTTAATTAGACAAAAGCCCAACATGGAAAATCCCCGAAGGATGATTATTGCCACAAATAAGTAATCTCACACTGCCTATAAAAGATCGTTAAAAGCATGTAAAAGTTAAAACCGATGAAGATGAAGTTAAAACTTGAAGTATGTACTTATCTTTGTTGCATGGCGAAGGTGAAGTTCCCTTTGACAGATACTTAATGTGCCAACATGGCGTAGAATGTAGAGAGTGCCTCTTGGTTTGAGGAGACTGGCTCTAGTTGAGCCCTGACTGACCAAGTCAACTGCCGACTTACAAGTGAGACCCACTCAGCGAAGCGCGGAGGGTCCAAGGAAGGGAAAAGAGTGGGGGTAGGAGACAAAAGGAGAACATATAAGCATGACCAATATTGTAAACTTAAATTCTCATGAGGAAATGGTCTTCAAAAAGAGTTGATAGCAGGCGATACTAGCACAGCCTGGTGGGTGAAAAAGTAGACGAAGTTCTCTTGATCACGGAGATAATAGCTGGCGATGGCAACGAGATCTGGTGGCCAGATGGATAAGGAAGTCGTCTTGCACCAGGAAGAATTGAGGAACTTCAGAGATTCGCTGCTAGATGACGCTAGGTGGGTCATGGAAGATATATATCTAGAACAGACTCACAAAGAACATAAGAGACATGACCACCAAAGAGAAAATAGAAGATCACTGTTGGTGTTTGATGAAAAACGAAGGAATGAACATGCAAAAGCATAAAAAAAATATATTCTCTCATACCGTGTATTCCAAGAATACACCATACTGGGAGGGACAAACACCAACAGAGAACAAATAAGCAGTTTAAACATTTAAAGGTAATGGAGAGATCAAAGACAGTGGTCTTGTGATCGGACCATTAGTGGTCAAGACTCTGACCACCCTGGCTCTCCCATCCCTTCCAGGATAACACTCGGTCACTCTACCAGAAATCCAGACCAGGGGAGGAGAAACATCCCTAACCAAGACCAAGTCCCCCACTTTGATGTCGGGACTGGAAAGAAACCACTTCTGTCTCCGTTGCAAGGAAGTTAAATATTCCAAGTTCCACCTCTTCCAAAAGGAATTGCGGAGGGCTTCAAGTTTACGCCAAACAATAGGTAAATTAGAATTCCTGTAAGAATTGGGAAGAGGAGGAGGGGCAGAAAGAGAAGTGCCGATAAGGAAGTGACCAGGTGTGAGTGGAAGCAGGTCATCAGGGTCATTGGAAAGAGGAGTTAAAGGACGAGAATTAACAACACCTTCAATCACAAAGTAGCTAGAAGCTGCGGGAAATATAGCTCTAGTAAAGATTGCGATAAGATGCGAAAGGAAAATTAACAAGTTTAAACAAAGCGTATGGAAACAAGTACATCTATTAAGGATAAGAATATACCAAATAAACAAAGGAACTATGCGAGTAAGAGGCAAGAACGCCATGGGTAACAACAATCTAGTAGCCATAAACAACACTGTATAATGTGAGTTACTGTCTCTGTAGGACTTTTTAAGAAGGAATAATACCTAATATTTTTCACGGTGTGCGTTAATTCTGATGACGGGTTTTATATTTCATCAATTGAATATTTCCGTTTGCCAGTACTTGACTCTCCTTAGCCGTTTTGGAAAGGATCAGCCACTTGAATACACAGATGAATGTGACGAATCCTACCGACTTTCATAGTTTTTTTTTTAAATTTTCGGCCTTAACTTTACGGTTATATTGCTCAAACGTATTTAATATAACTGGTTTGGAATTATAACTTAGAATGATTAAATTCGTTTTTGTTTCTGTAACTCTAAGTCATGACATGTTGCATTTTACGTACTTTCGTTAATAATATTCACTATGGATATGCAAATTGCTACTTCCTATTTTAAGCTTACTGCTGTATATTTTTGAAATTATCATATTAGGACGTTGATCGAGGGGCATATTTAGAGGGGATCAATATTGTAGAAAATTAATTTGCATGTTACCATATAGGAACTGATATTCAATATGTATACGTAATTTCTTCCTGTGATTAATAATCGGGTGAGTAAACACCCTATGAGTCTACACATTATATTAGTGAAAATGAAAGGAAGTTTGTAATTTGACATGACCGTTAATCTCTTGAACATGAACCACTGGTCCTCGTCTTTGTGTGTGGATTCCCATCCCACTTAATATTTCAGATGTTAAGTCTCACATGCATTCCATGAGAATTGAAACCAGTCAGCCTTGGTAAGAGGCGAGAGGCTTGACTTCACCACCACGCCCCCTTCATAATAATAATAATAATAGTAATAATAATAATAATAAAAATAATAATAATAATAACAATAATAATAATGATAATTGGAATAGAATGTCAAATGTTATTGCCAAACACATGTAGAATTGAATGGGTAAAAGAATCTATCTGTGCAAAAATGCATTATGTTTTAAACTAATTACTGGAGGTTATGCGTTCGTGTACGTTTCTTAGTTCCAAGAAATTTACAGTTCCTGGGATTTGTTACTGGTTTTTTTTTTTTTTTTTCGTGTGGCCTCCTGAGAGGCCGAGTGCAGGTCTTTCTAAGTGACGCCCGTGGGCGACCTGCGCGTCGGGATGAGAGATGGAATTGATGAAGGCGAATGAATCTGGGCAAGGATGTGGAAGGAAGCGGCCGTGGCCTGTCAGTAGGTACCGTCCCAGCATTTGCCTGGTGTTGAAAATGGGAAACCACGGAAAACCATTTCAAGGACGGCCGACGGTGGGGCTCGAACCCACGCGTCTACCGAGTCAGCAGAGAGCTTGGCCCCATGACCTACCGCTGCGCTTTAGCGCGCGTAGCCACTACTGTCGGTGGTTACTGGGTTATTATATATTACATGTTCTGAACAGGAGCGCATCGGCATTTTGGATCCCTTAGCCACACCACACAATCTAAAACAGACTGTTTTGCTATGGGACCTGCTTTATCAAATCCCCCCGCCATGATATACCTTTCATAATAAAACTCCTGAAAACGGTATATAGTATATATTAAGTACTGTATTTTATGGACATGAGGTAGGCAAAACTCCCCACAATATTATTATAACTAACAAGCCGAAAACATAGCAGTGCGCACATTCCTTTTTCAATTGGAAATCATTTTAAATAGAGGGAAAAGAGATGTCAAAAGAGGCAATAACACGATAAAGAATTAAAATTTGGACTCGTAACCAAACATTATCAGATATTAAGTACTGTATTTTATGGACATGAGGGCAAGTGCAAAAAAATCCGAAAATTTGACACGCTACAAATGTGTGGGACTTCGTACACTGAAGACACTATAAACTTATAGATAAATTATAACAAAGCAAAACTAAGATTTTATTCAGACCATTAGCATAATTTATTTTGGTAGGTGACATCCTCAAATCAACTAAAAATTGTACATCAAAGGAAAATCTGCATTCAACATATTCGTCTTTATTTTTATTACAGAGTCACAGCAAACATAAAAACCTTAAATTCAGAACGATATGTTTTAAATACTTGAACCCATTACTTTCCCTAAAATACACGGTTCGTCAAACGCAGCGGGGGCTTGGGGGCGGAGCCCCCAACGAGCAAAGCGAGTCCATATACGATAAAGCCACATGGCTCACTGACTCACTCATTCACATGAATGTTTACCCACTTCCAAATGAGTTACAAACTTCATATTTGGCAAAAAACACTCCTTTCAATTTGCAACCAAAAACAAATTCCGAAAAGGTACATTTTTTAATTTTAACCCTACAAAAGAGAAAAAATAGGGGGAAGCAACAAATCTCCGGAAATATGTATGTGTGTGTTATTGTACATGGCGTGTGTTGTAGACAATAACACATTACATCTTTTTTGTCTCTTGCTATTTCATCATACGACGAATAATTAGGGAGTTATTAATGATTTTGTATTTTTTGCCGAAATTTTTCTATGTCCCACGAATAATTTAAAAATTGATTCGATTGAAATTTCAAAAAATGATTTTTTTAATACTTTTATTGTATTTTTTTATGTCTTGTAGGGTCGGAAACCAACATGATATTTTGATGTTTTTTTTTCGTCCCATGCATTTCTGGTTTCAGGTGATAGAATTATTTTCCACTAGGACCCATGCTTATCTATATACTACTAGCTGAACCCGTCATGCGTTGCACCGCCTATCAAAGAAAGTGTTGGCGTTGTAATTTTGTTTCTTGAAGTGCTTTTGGTTACACAATTCTTTTTTTAATTTCCACTAACTGCCTCCAAATGATCGTAAAATGGATTAAATAATTTAGAAACATTCGTGGGAACGTCCACAACAACACACCAAAGTTTCATTGCAATCGGATGAATGGCATATGAATACATACGGAATTTCATTTATGCGATTCGTGTGCTGTCACTCATTTTTTGAATCAACTCGTTCGCTACCTACTGTAAAATGGATTTACTAAGTTAGAAACCTGCACTTAAGTGCATACAACATCTCATCAAAGTATCATCACAATCGATGAATGGTATATAAACGCATACAGGATTTTGTTGAAACGCTTCAAGCGGCGCTACTCATTTGTTGCATCCACTCGTGCGCTACATATTGTAACATGGATGTACTAAGCCTGAAACCCTCCCTGGAGTGTATTCACCGATCCACCAAAGTTTCATCGCAGTCGGATGAATGGTATATGAACGCATACGGGACTTTGTTGAAACGATTCGCGTGCCGTCGCTCATAAGATGAATCTACTCATGCTCTACCTATTGTAAAGTGCATGTACTCAGTCAGAAACCCTTCCTGGAGTGTACACAACAATTCTTCAAAGTTTCATCGCAATCGGATGCATGTTATATGAACGCCTACGGGACTTTGTTGAAACGATTCACGTGCCGTCGCCCATTAGATGAATCTACTCGTGCGTTACCTATTGTAAAACGCATGTACTGAGCCAGAAACCTTCCCTGGAGGGTACACAACATCTCACCCAAGTTTCATCGCTATCGGACGAATGGTATATGAACGCATGCAGGCCTTTGATGAAACGCTTCGCCCGTCGTCGTTCATTTGTTGAATCTACTCGTTCTCTACCAATATTGTAAAATGGATGTACTAAGTTGAAGACCTTCCCTGGCATGTACACAACATCAAATCAATGTTTCATCGCAATCGGATGAATTGCATATAAACGCATACGGGAATTTGTTTAATCGATTCGCGTGCCGTCGCTCATTTGTTGAATCTACTCATGCGCTACCTATTGTAAAACAGATTTACTAAGCCTAAAACCTTCCCTGAGTATACTCAACGATTCACCAAGTTTTCATCGCAATCGGATGAATGGTATATGCACGCATGTGGGAATATTTTGAAACGAATAGCACGCAATTTTTTTGAAGCTACTCGCGAGCTATCTATTGTAAATTGGGTTTACTATGCCTATAACGTTCCCGTGAGTGTGCACAAGAACTCACCAAAATTTGATCGCAATCGGACGAATTGTGAATGAACGCATCGCCATTACGGATTTGTTTAAACTACTCGCGCGCTATCTATTGTAAATCGGATTAACTACGCCTATAAATATCCCAGGAGTGTGCACAACAACTCATCAGTGTTTCGTCACAATCGATGAATCGTACAGAATATGAACGCATACAGGATTTTGTTGAAACACTTCACGCGTCGTCATTCATTTGTTGCATCTACTTTTACGCAAAATATTACAAAATGGAGTTGCTAAGTCGAAAACCTTCCCTGGCGTGTACTCAATAACTCATCAGAGTTTTATCGCAATCCAATAAATGACATATGAACGCATACGGGACTTTGTTGAAATGATTCGCGTGCCGTCTCTCATAAGATGAATCTACTCATGCGCTACCTACTTTAAAATACATTTACTAAGAAGGAAACCTTCCCTGAAGTATACACAACATCTCACTCAAGATTCATCGCTATCGGACGAATGGTATATGAATGCATACGGGACGTTTTTGAAACGCTTCGCGCGTCGTCACTCATTTGTTGAATCTACTCGTGCTCTACCTATTGTAAAATGAATTGACCAAGCCTGAAACCCTCCCTGGAGTATACACAACATCTCACCCAACTTTCATCGCTATCGGCCAAATGGTATATGAACGCATACGGGACTTTGTTGAAACGATTCGCGTGCCGTCGCTCATAAGATGAATCTACTCATGCTCTACCTATTGTAAAGTGCATGTACTCAGCCGGAAACCCATCCTGGAGTGTACACAACAATTCTTCAAAGTTTCATCGCAATCGGATGCATGTTATATGAACGCATACGGGACTTTGTTGAAACGATTCACGTGCCGTCGCCCATTAGATGAATCTACTCGTGCGTTACCTATTGTAAAACGCATGTACAGAGCCAGAAACCTTCCCTGGAGAGTACACAACATCTCACCCAAGTTTCATCGCTATCGGACGAATGGTATATGAACGCATGCAGGCCATTGATGAAACGCTTTGCACGTCGTCGTTCATTTGTTGAATCTACTCGTTCTCTACCAATATTGTAAAATGGATGTACTAAGTTGAAGACCTTCCCTGGCATGTACACAACATCAAATCAATGTTTCATCGCAATCGGATGAATTGCATATAAACGCATACGGGAATTTGTTTAATCGATTCGCGTGCCGTCGCTCATTTGTTGAATCTACTCATGCGCTACCTATTGTAAAACAGATTTACTAAGCCTAAAACCTTCCCTGAGTATACTCAACGATTCACCAAGTTTTCATCGCAATCGGATGAATGGTATATGCACGCATGTGGGAATATTTTGAAACGAATCGCACGCAATTTTTTGAAGCTACTCGCGAGCTATCTATTGTAAATTGGGTTTACTATGCCTATAACGTTCCCGTGAGTGTGCACAAGAACTCACCAAAATTTGATCGCAATCGGACGAATTGTGAAAGAACGCATCGCCATTACGGATTTGTATAAACTACTCGCGCGCTTTCTATTGTAAATCGGATTAACTACGCCTATAAATATCCCAGGAGTGTGCACAACAACTCATCAATGTTTCGTCAAAATCGATGAATCGTACAGTATATGAACGCATACAGGATTATGTTGAAACACTTCACGCGTCGTCATTCATTTGTTGCATCTACTTTTGCGCAAAATATTACAAAATGGAGTTGCTAAGTCGAAAACCTTCCCTGGCGTGTACACAATAACTCATCAAAGTTTTATCGCAATCCGATGAATGGCATATGAACGCATACGGGACTTTGTTGAAATGATTCGCGTGCCGTCGCTTATAAGATGAATCTACTCATGCGCTACCTACTTTAAAATGCATGTACTAAGCCGGAAACCTTCCCGGAAGTGTACACAACATCTCACTCAAGATTCATCGCTATCGGACGAATAGTATATGAACGCATACGGGACGTTTTTGAAACGCTTCGCACGTCGTCACCCATTTGTTGAATCTACTCGTGCTCTACCTGTTGTAAAATGAATTGACCAAGCCTGAAACCCTCCCTGAGTGTACACAACATCTCACCCAACTTTCATCGCTATCGGCCGAATGGTATATGAACGCATACGGGACTTTGTTGAAACGCTTTGCACGTCGTCGCTCATTTGTTGAATCTACTCGTGCGCTACCTATTGTAAATTGGATTTACTAAGCCAAAATCCTTCCCTGAAGTGTACACAACGTCTCACCCAAGTTTCATAGCATTGGGATGAATGTTATATGAATGCATGTGGGATTTTGTTGAAACGAATCGCAGGCCGTTTTGTTGAAGCTACTCGCGTGCCTTCTATTGTAAATTGGATTTACTACGCCTATACATTTCTCGGGAGTGTGCACTACAACTCATCAAAATTTGATCTCAATCGGATGAATTGTATATGAACGCATCGCCATTACAGATTTGTTTAAACTACTCGCGCGCTATCTACTGTAAAATGGATTAACTTAGCCTATGAACATCTCGAAAGTGTGTACAACAACTCACTAAAATTTGATCGCAATCGGATGAATGGTTTATGAACGCATAAAAGACGAACAAACAGACGTTCCTTTTTATATTTATAAGATAAAGCCACCTGGCTGACCGTCTCACTCTTCTTCTCCTTCTTCTTCTAGGCGATCAGGCCCAGTGGACCGCGCGCTGCTACAAGTTTCCTTCTCCTTCGTCTCCTATCCATAGCTGCCATCCGCCAACTATCCACACGTATCGCTGCCTGTTGCAGATCTTCATGGAGTCTGCCACTCCACCGCTTTCTTGGTCTCCCTGGTGGTCTTCTTCCTGTGGGGATGAAGTCCAGTAGCTTCCGTGGCCTTCGGTGGTCTTCCATCCGGGCTACATGTTCAGCCCACTGTAATCTTCTGCTTTTGATGGTTCCAGCTATGTTGGCATCATGGTACAGGTCTTCTACTTCATGATTGTGTCTAATCTTCCATTCACCCGTGTGTACATCCCTCACCGGTCTGAGGATCTTGCGAAGAACTTTTCTCTCAAAAACGAGTAGTTTATGAAAGTCCTGTTTTCGGATACTCCATGTCTCACGTCCATATAGTACAACGGGTTGGATCCGAGTTTTATACAGACGAATTTTGAACTGTCTGGAGAGACATCTAGACCGAAGAAGTTGTGTTAAGCTGTAGAGAGTTCGGTTTCCTGCTTGGATCCTGGCGTTGATTTCTGCCTCACATGATGAGTTCTCCGTGAAAAGCGATCCAAGGTACTTAAATTCATGGACCCTCTTGTAGGACTGGTCCCCTACCCGGAGTGACTGTAGTTGCCCAAAAACGTGGCCTTGCCCGCGAGTCATATTGAGGTACTCCGTCTTGGTTTCATTCACGATTAGCCCAAATTTGTTGGCAGCTGCTTTGAGTGCTCTGGTCATTTGCCACAACTCTTCCAGAGAGGTGCAGAGTAAACTTATATCATCTGCGAGGGCAAGGTATGCTAGGTTCTTCCCTTCGACTTGGATTCCTTGAAAATTCTCTCGAAAGGTCTCACGTATGATCTTCTCCAAGGAAAAATAGAACAGTGTAGGAGATAAACCATCTCCTTGCCTGACACCCGTCAAAATTTCAAAATCCTCCGTCACTCGATTTCCCATTTTTATCTTGCCGCGTGTTTCGCTCAGGCAGATCGCTACCAAGTTGATGAGTTTCTCGGCCATTCCAAACTCTCTTAGGCAACTGAGTAGGCTCTTTCGGTGTTTGCAATCATAGGCCTTCTTGAAATTTACGAATAACACGTGGAGTTCTTTGCCATATTCACCCAGTTTTTCAGTGAGCTGTCGGAGAACGAAGATATTATCTACTGTACTGTGGAACGCCCCAGACGAAAGCCTCCCTGGTATTCACCAAGCACTGATTCTGCCACTGGTTGAATTCTATCTATGAGGCAGTTGGACAAGATCTTGTAGCAGACGTTAAGCAGGGCGATTCCTCGATAGTTATCACATTTCAATCTATCACCCTTCTTATAGATTGGACAAATCAGAGCTGTTTTCCATTCTGACGGTATTTCTTCTTTGATCCAGATTGCTTGTATCAGCCTGTGCAGTTTTTCTGCTAGTTTCTCTCCTCCTTCCTGAATCATCTCGGTGTGTATTCCATCGTCACAAGGACTTTTATTCTTCTTGAGCCGTTTGATCTGGGTTTTGATCTCATCCAAAGTGGGTGGTGTATAATCCAGGCCAACTGTGATTGGTGAGAAACTGGTCTATGTACTCCTTCCATCTCTTGGCGATATCATAATCGTTGGTCAGAATTTTGTCACTAGAATCTTTGACACATTTCTGTCTCGACTGGTAACCTTTGCTAAAATACTTAACCTTTTGAAACATTTCCCTGGTATTGTTTCCTCTGAAGTCTGCTTCTGCCGCAACGATGATGTCCTTGACATATTTCCTCTTTGCCCTTCTCAGAGTTGCTTGGGTTGCCCTTCGAACCTCCTCAAATCGTTCTTTACCCTGCGCCAGATCTGTCTCCTGTAGCCACTTATTCCTGGCTTCCTTTCTATGTTCCAGAGCATCTGCGCGTTCCTTTCCAAACCAGATCTTCTTGCCTACTGCGTCCCTCTTGAGGGTCTCCTTTGCTGTAGCAGTCAGTGAGCTTTGAATCTTTTCCCAAATTTGTTCAGGGTTTTCGCTCAGTCCTGTTCACTGAGTGCTTCAATGTGGTTGTAAAGTTGCAGCTGACATTCTGTCTCTATGGCTTAATCTTTTAGTTTTTCAACACCGTATCTCTCAACCTTCTTTAGCTTAGCCCTGAACCTTCCTTTACGTTGAACTTGTAAGTGGCCTCTGACCAGAAAGTGGTCACTTCCACACTCTGCACCCCGTGCCGTCTTAACATCGGACACCCATCTCTTAATTTGTAGATCAATAGCGACACGGTCTATCTGATTTATTATTCTCCCTTCTGGTGACATCCGGGTTCCCTTATGGATTTTCCTACGCTGGAAGTTTGTGCTGGAAATGAACAAGCCTGATGACGCAGCAAAGCTAATGAACTTTACACCATTATCATTGCTTACCTCATGTAGCCTGTGCCTTCCTACTGTACCTTGGAATACTTGTTCTTTCCCAATTTTAGCATTCATGTCTCCGATAAGGATCCTCATGTGTCCATTTGGGATAGAATCCACTACTGCTTGTAGCTGCGCATAGAACTCGTCTTTCACTTCCCTTTCACTTTCTTCCGTGGGAGCATGGCAGTTCACAAAAGTCGCTTTGTGATGCTTTACGTTCACTGTTGACACAGAGATTCTGGGGTTGATAGACACGAACTCTGATCCATAAGTGGCCAAGACCTTGCTCACACAAAATCCAGTACCCAACCTATGACCTTGTCCACAGGCTCACTGACATAAATGTTTACCCACTTCCAAATGAGTTACTTACTTGATATTTGGCAAAAAACACTCCTTTCACTTTGCAACCAACAGTAAACTTCCGAAAAGGTACATTTTTAAATTTTCAAACAGACAAAAGACAAAAAAATAGGGGGAAGCTACAAATCTCCGGATATCGTACATGGCGTATGTTGTAGACAATAACAAATTACATCTTGTTTGTCTCCTGCTATTTCATCATAGGACGAATAATTAGGGAGTTATTAATGATTTTGTATTTTTTTGCCAAAATTTTGCCATGTCCCACGAATAACTTAAAAATTGATTCGAATGAAATTTCAAAAAATAGTTTTTTAATACTTTTATTATATTTTTATGTCTTGTAGGGTCTTGATGTTTTTTTCGTCCCATGCATTTTTGGTTTCAGTTGATAACATTATCTTCCACTAGCCATGCTTATCTACTATATAAAGCTCAAATACCACTCACTGACTCACTCATTCATTCATCACGAAATCTCAGAAACAACCGAACGGATTGGAATGAAATTTGGTATCCAGCTTCCTCATGGGCCGCAAACGCCCACTAAGAAAGAATTTTTGGATATTCGGGTTCTAAAGGGGTGTTAAGGGGGTAGATCTGCATTTCATTGAATAGCATTATCTCCCTATTGGTTTCATTGGGGGATGTGATACTCGGCATATAAACTCATCGTTAAAAATAAGAAGACACGTGTCTCAGGGTTTTTCGATGTGGTGTATATTATGAGGTGAAAGGGGTGAAAAGTGGGGGTTGAAGGATTCCTTACGGAGCGTGTATCTCTTAAACGACATAGGCGAGGAGTTTGGAACTCAGCCGAAAAAAATCAGCATAAAAAATAACTAGACAGGTGTTTGACCGTTTTTTTCATAAATCCAATTTAAGGGGCCCATGGGGAGGGGTGAAATTATGTGGGAGGGCGGAAACGTAATATGTCTGAGTGTAAAATTATACATGGCCTATGTTGTAGACAATAACACATTACATTTTTTTGTCTCTCGCTATTTCATCATACGACGAATACTTGGGGAGTTATTAATGATTTTGTACTTTTTGGCCGGAATTTTCCAAGTCCCAGGAATGACAAAAATTGATTCGAATTAAATTTCAAAAAATAGTTTTTTTTAAGACTTTTATTATATTTTTCACGTCTTTTAGGGTTCGAAACCAAAATGATATGTTGATGTCTTTTTTCGTCCCATGCATTTTTGGTTTCAGGTGATAGAATTATTTTCCACTAGGACCCCTGCTTATCTATCCATATAACTAATGTTATAACGGGATTCCAAATGATATTGCGGGCGAAGACGCACGTAACAGCTAGTATACTATAATGGCACATGGCTGACTGACTCAATCACTGACATAAATGTTTACCCACTTCCAAATGAGTTACAAACTTGATATTTGGCACACAAAAAAACACTCCTTTCACTTTGCAACCAACAGAAAAATTCCGAAAAGGTACATTTTTAAAATTTCAACCCTACAAAAGACAAAAAAAAAATAGGGGGAAGCAACAAATCTCCGGAAATATGTATGAGTGTGATATTGTACATGGCCTATGTTGTAGACAACAACACATTAAATCTCTTTTGTCTCTTGCTATTTCATCATACCACGAATAATTAGAGAGTTATTAATGATTTTGTATTTTTGCCGTAATTTTTCTGTCCCACGAATCACTTAAAAATTGAATCGAATGAAATTTCAAAAAAATAGTTTTTTAATACTTTTGTTATATTTTTATGTCTTGTAGGGTCGGAAACCAACATGATATTTTGATGTTGTTTTTTTCGTCCCATGCATTTTTGGTTTCAGGTGATCGAATTATTTTCCACTATGACCCATGCTTATCTATATGTCTTTGTTAATTTGTTAGCCTATTTTCAATTTTGAAAAAATAGGCTTATGAGATCACCTTTTGTCCGTGTGTGTGTGCGTGTGTGTGTGTGTGTGTGTGATTCGTGTGTGTGTCCCCCCTAATAAAATCTAAACGGCAGGAGCGATTTCAATGAAACTCGGAAAGTTCATAGCACTATTCCCGGCGACCTCGATCGTGCCCTTCAAATTTTGTTACGACTCACCAATCCAACATGGCGGCTGTGCGAAATATTTCACCAGCATTCAATATCTCTGAAACTATTACCGATATTACCCTGACATTTTCTATGGTGATAAAGGGAACTTCTATAAGTTCACTTATGTGACTTTTGAAAACCTGGTAACTACAAAACCAACATGGCGGCCAAGCGAATTTGCGACTTTTAAATAGTCGTTTCTCGCGATTTGACCAACCAAACGCAATGAAACTTGGTACAGTATATGTTTATATACATTGTAATGCACCGACATGTAACTTCGTTCAATTGTTTACATAATCACAAGATGGCGGATGTGCGAAATATTTCACCGGCATTCTATATCTCTGAAACTATTAGCGGTATCTCCCTAAAATTTTGTACGGAGATAAAGGGCACTACTGGAAGTCCATCTATAAGATTTCAAAAACCGGTTCACTACAAAACGAACATGGCGGCCAAGCGAATTTGAACATTTTAAATAGACCTTTCTCGCGATTTAATGTTCCAAGCGCACTGAAACCTGGTAGAGGAAATATTTATACACATTGTAATCCACTGGTATCTAATTTAGTTCAATTGTTTACATAACCTCAAGATGGCGGCAGTGCGAATTTTAAAATTAAGTTTTTATTTCTTGTGATGTAGTCATGCGATCGAAGTGAAAGTTTGTATAATGAACCTACGCAATACTTTTCCTTTAATGGTACATGACTCTATGGCCTATACATTTAACAATCCAACATGGCGACCATCCGAAATATTTAGACGATACTGAATATCTACGAATCTATTTTAGCAATCAAACTGCATTTTTTTAAATATTCATAGGGGCTATGAACTTAAGTTCACCTATAGGACTTTAAATAACCTGGTGAACACAAATCCAACATGGCGGTGACGCGAATTATAAATATTCACATGGACGTTTCTCGTAATTTAACCATCCGCGTGCAGTGAACCTTGGTACATTAAATCTTTATCCGAATGTTAATCCACTGGCATCTAATTTATTTCAATTGTTTCCATAACCTCAAGATGGCAGCTGTGAAAAAATTTAAATCTCCTTGTTTTTTCTTGTGTCCTAATTATGCGATTGAAGTTTGAATACTACACGTTCACAATAATCTGCATGTAACAGTACATAACTCTAGGACCTACATATATAAAATCCAACATGGCGACCATCCGAAATATTTAGTCGGTTCTCAATATCTACGAATCTATTACAGCAATCAAACTGAAATTGTGTATATTGATAGTGGCAATTAACATAAGTAGGATATATGAAAATAGGCTGTATAGTTCTTCACGGAACTACTTGTTTCTTTCCAGTATGATCTGATTATGTATTGTAATATTTATAGAGGGGTTTTGTGGGGTCGGAAACAATACGTGATTCTGAGTCTAATTTTATACTCTACGTGCCGTCTGTATAAAGTGAGTTACTCTCTCCCTAGGCCTTTTTGAGAAGGTATAATACCTAATATTTTCCGCGGTGTGCTTTAATTCTGATGACGGGTTTTATTTTTCGTCAATTGAATATTTCCGTTTGCCAGTACTTGACTCATCTTAGCCGTTTTTTGAAAGGAACAGCCCCTTGAATTCACAGGTTAATGTGACGGATCCTACCAACTTTCAGAGTATTTTTATTTTTCTTCCTTAATTTTACGGTTGTATTGCACAAACGTATTTAATATAACTGGTTTGGTATTATAAATTAGAATGATAAAGTAGGTTTTGTCATGACATGATACATTTTACGAACTTTCCTTAATAATATTCACTGCGGATATGCAAATTGCTACTTCATTACTTATATCTTAAGAATACTGCTGTAGTTTTTTTAATTATCATATTAGGAGGTTAATCGAGGGGCATATTTAGAAGGGCTCAATATTGTAGAAAATTAATTTATATTTTACCATATAGAAACTGATATTCAATATATATCCAAATTTTTCTTCCTGTGATTAATAATCGGGTGAGTAAACACCCATATAGTCTACACATCATATTAGAGAAAATGGAAGGATGTTTGTGATTTGACATGACCGTTAATCTCTTGAACATGAGGCACGGGACCTCCTGTTTTTGTGTGGATTCCCAACCACAGCACTCGATATTTCAGATGTTAAATCTCACATGCATTCGATGAGAATTGAACCCAGTCAACCTTGGTATGAGGCAAGAGGCTTGACTTCAGCATCACCACGTCCCCTTCATAATAATAATAATAATAATAATAATAATAATTATTATTATTATTATTATTATTATCGGAATAGAAAGTCAAATGTTATTGCTAACCACATACAGAACAGAATGGGGAAGAGAATCTATCTTTGCAAATATGCGTTATGTTGTAAACTCTTTACTGGAGGTTATGCGTTCGTGTACGTTTCTTTGTTCCAAGAAATGTTCGGAGTCTGGGATTTGTTACTGGGTTATTATATTACATATTCAGAACAGCAGCGCATCGGCATTTTGGAACCCGTTAGCCACACCATACAATCTAAAACTGACTGTTTTGCTAAAGGACCTGATTTATCAATTCTTCCCGCCAGGATATACAGTAACTGGCAGTAGCCTAAAAGACCTTTCATAATAAAACACCTGAAAATGGTATTACTGGTAGGCTAGGGGATCTGCGTTAACGAAATCTCCTGTCATGATATAAATGTCAGTAGGCTAGGGGACATGCCTTAGCAAAACTCCCCACAATATTATTGTAACTAGAAGTATACTAGAGGACCAGCCATGTCCTAACAGACTTAAAACATAGCAGTGCGCACATTCCTTCTTCAATTGGAAGTCAATTTAAATAGCGGGAAAAGAGATGTCAAAAGAGGCAATTACACAATAGATAATTAAAATTTGGACACGTAACTAAACATTATCAGATATTAAGTACTGTATTTTATGGACTGGAAGGCAAGTGCTAAAAATCCGAAAATTTGACACGCAACAAATGTGTGGGACTTCGTACACTGAAGACACTATAAACTTATATAAAATTTTAACAAAGCAAAACTAAGATTTTATTCAGACCATTAGCATAATTTATTTTGGTAGGTGACATCTTCGAATCAACTAAAAAATTTACATCAAAGGAAAATTTGCATTCAACATATTCGTCTTTTATTTTATTACAGTGTCACAGCAAACATAAAAACCTTAAATTCAGAAAGATATGTTTTAAACACTTCAACCTATTACTTTCCCTAAAAATACACGGTTCGTCAAACGCAGTGGGGGCTTGGGGGCAGAGCCCCCAGCGAGCAAACCGAGTATATATACATATAAAGGAATGTCTGTTTGTTCGTATTTTATGCGTTCATAAACCATTCATCCGATTGCGATCAAATTTTGGTGAGTTGTTGTGCAAAGTAGCAGAAAAGTTATAGGTGTGTTAAGTCCAATTTATAGTAGATGGCGCGCGAGTAGCTTCAACAAAATGGCGTGCGTTTGTTTCAAGAAAGTCCCACATGCGTTCATATAGCCTACCATTCATCCCATTGCGATGAAACTTGGGTGAGATGCTCTGTACACTTCAGGTAAGGTTTCTACCGAGAGCATTGGCTACGCTCGCTAAAGCGCAGCGTTAGGTCATGGGGCCAAGCTCTCTGCAGACTCGGTAGACGCGTGGGTTCGAGCCCCACCGTCGGCTGTCCTTGAAATGGTTTTCCGTGGTTTCCCATTTCCAACGCCAGGCAAATGCTGGGACGGTACCTTCTGACAGGCCACGGCCGCCTCCTTCCACATCCTTGCCCAGTTTCATTCATCTTCATCCATTCCATCTCTCATCCCGACGCGCAGGTCGCCCACGGGCGTCGACTAGAAAGACCTGCACTCGGCCTCCCTGGAGGCCACACGAAAAAGAAAGAAAAGAAGGTAAGGTTTCTGGCTTAGTAAATCCACTTAACAATAGGTAGCGCACGAATAGATTCAACAAATGGGCGTCGAGGGGCGAAGCGTTTCAAGAAAGTCCTGTATGCGTTCACATACCATTCGTCCGATAGCGATGAAACTTGGGTGAGAGGTTGTGTACACTATTGGGAAGGTTTCTGGCTTAGTAAATCCATGTTATAATAGGTAGCGCACGAGTAGATTCAACAAATGAGCGATGACGCGCGAAGCGTTTCAGCAAAGGCCCGTATGCGTTCATATACTATTCGTCTGATAGCAATGAAACTTGGGTGAGATGTTGTGTACACTTCAGGGAAGCTTTCTGGGTTAGTAAATCCACTTTACAATAGGTATCGCACAAGTAGATTAAACAAATGAGCGACGACGCGCGAAGTGTTTCAACATAGTCTCGTATGCGTTCATATACCATTCATCCGATAGCGCCTATACTTGGGCGAGTTGTTGTGTACGCTTCAGGGAAGGTGTCTGGCTTAGTAAATCTACTTGACAATAGGTAGCGCTCGAGTAGATTCAACAAATGAGCGAAGACGGGCGAAGCGTTTCAACCAAGTCCTGTATGTGTTCACATACCATTCCTCCTATAGCGATGAAACTTGGGTGAGAGGTTGGGTACAAGTAGGGGAGCAAGGTGGTTTCTGCCCCCCCCCCCCTCTCCCCACTCCCAATGCGAGCCGATAACTCCCGGACCCGTGGTCGGAGATTCACGAATATGGTGTTGTTGGACTCGAGCTGACGGGGGCTTTGCTATGAACCACTTGTTATATTTTTGAATTTTTTTTTGAAAATTTTTGTGTTTGAAAGTAGGCGATAGTTTGAAAACCAAACATGATAGAACGTTGTGCCATAGCTTAAACGAACGGTCTCTATGTCCTTTATTTTTTATAATAAAACGTTTTTATTTTTTACATTTTTGAAAAAAGTTCAATTTTGAAATTTTTATATTTTGGAAACTAGAGAGTTTACAAAAAAATTTGTTTGACATAAATGAGTGGCCCTGATCCCCTCTACCCCAAAAATAAATTTCAAGTCTCTAGGACTAAAACTGTGCATTAGTGGGGTAAGGCCGGTTCTGGTACTTTCATATAAAACTTTGCCGATATCTCCCGAACGCGTGGTCGGATTTTAACGAACAAGGTATTGTTGGCGTTGGGATGACGTTCTCTTGGCTAAGCATGTGTGTTGGTATTTTTTGATTTTTTTTTTGAAATTTTTTTTTTTGATTGGTACTACTTTAAAAAGTGTGAATCGGAAAAAAGTTTGTTTGACGTTGATGAAAGGTGGGTATGCCCTCTAGGTGGACAGCAAGTTTCAAGGGTGTAGGAGGAAAGTCAAAATGATAGCCTACTTTCTCGCGAACATTGGTGATCATTGGCGAACGGATGGTCGGATTTTAACAAATGAGGTGTCGTTAGACTCGAGCTGACGTCCTCTTTCCTATAGACCAGTCGTTATATGTTTGAATTTTTTTTGAAAAATTTTGTTTTTAAAAGTAGGCGATAGTTTGAAAACCAAACATGATAGAATGTTGTGCCATAGTTCAAACCAATGGTCTCTATGACTTTTATTTTTTTATACTAATTTTTTTTATATTTTGAGATTTTTTGAAAACCCTTAAATTTTGAATTTTTACTATTTTGGAAACTAAGACAATGACAAACAATTTTGTTTAACATAAATGAAAGATCCCTATTCCCTCTACCATGAAAATAAATGTCAAATCTATAAGACCAAAAAAAAACAACTATGCATTTTTTTAAAATAAAAGTGTGTTTGTAGACAGAGAGGTGATAGCGCTTAACACATGTTCCAACGAGGCTATGACTGAGCATTGTGAATACGGTACTGGAAATGGCTATTTCGACTGGGGCGATGTATGGCAAAACGAGGGGTTGCTTTTTGATATTTTTTCCTATGACGAATGAATGAAGGCGAATATTTTGAAATGTGACAAGCATGGTAAGATTTTTACCCCTGAAGGGGATCTTTAACGTTTTAGTTAACGGTGATGAGCGAGATCGCTCTCTGACACAACAGACGGTTGTAGGATATGACCAAGTGATTCTTAGACGTTGGCGATCTCGGTGACCGTGCCTGGATGGCGGGGGCAGCTTATGACGGTTGGTTTTGTGACATTTCCTATGACGGATAGAGGCGAATATTTGAAAATGTGTTGAGTGTGCTAGGAATTGTTTTTTACCCCTGAAGGGGATCTTTAACCTGCTAGTAAACGGTGATAAGCGAGACTGCTGTCTGGCACAGTAAATGGTTTGAGAATATGGAAACCTATAACATTTGCTCGACCAAGTCATGTGCATGTACGCAAAGAGCCAAAACGGTAAGGTCATTGGCCTGAAATGTTATAAACTAAATATTGAACTGGGTAAAGTCATGTGTTTAAGGATGAAAGTATGTGGTTAACATGATCATGCATTGAGGATGGCCGCTTGTTAGTAATTATTATTACAGTAAAATGTTTAATAATAATAATGATAATTGCTACTGGCCGGGGAAAGGAATGGGCCGCCTTACCTTTTCTTAGAGGTCCGCGTCGCTTCCACTGCAAAATCACCGCCAGATGACATGCCCCAAAAAGAAGAACACCTAAAGGTGGAAGAAGGTGGAGAAGGAGAAGACCCACAGGTTCGTCTACAGACACAGTCCGATATCCAATAGAACTGCTACCGACGAAATGATGCCATAACAGTTGCTTAATATTTAAAAGAATATTTACTCAGCAACAAAGGGGCAAGAAAAAAATAATTTAACAAATCATAAAAAGGAAACTCTATTGCCACAACAATCTCTCTCTGGTGATGCACATGGCTTAAGGCCAACATAATTAAATTACATAAGTAGGCAAGAGACGGCTTAATGTGCTTGCTTGGAAAGCAAAAACGAAAGATTTAATTTAAAATTAAAATAACAAAGCCCAAAAGATATAAAACCAGAATACAGGAATTACCAAATGAGAATGGGCTTGATAATTTACCAAGGTACGCAATATCGACCCGACATGCAGACATCAAGGCCACGAGGATAAACGAAAAGTTAAACAAAATTTAATAAAATATAATTAATTCACAAAACTAAAACTTTCATGACGAAAGAAAACCCAGGAACACTCACAAAAACACAAAGTTAAACCAATAAGATTAACAAAAAACATACTGATCTACCAGCACAACACGTTTGAGTGTCCCGCTCGATGCCTAGAGAACTACACTCCACAGACCAGAATGCACTCGGGCAAAACAAAAACAAACATGGCCACAGTAGTGTGTTTGTGAGAGTTCCACAGCCACCTCCACCTCCCTACCTCACAAGATGGCGGCAGCCCGATATCTCTCGAACGCATGGTGGGATTTTGACAAATGAGGTGTCGTTGAACTCGGGCTAACACCCCCTTTCCATTGGACAACATATTTCCACCCCAAAAATAAAACCTACCCCTACTAGAGGGTGAAATTGAATTTTTTAGAGAATCTCTGTTACCAATTGCAACATGTGAGAGTTTGAATGCCGATATGGATTTAAACGTTGTTCTACATAAAGTGCGGGCTTTTTAAAAAATGGTGGCTGTAGTGTAACCTAACCTAACCCAACCTAACGGGTCCTTGTTGACAGGTCCTTGTGGACGAGTCCTTGTGGACAAGTCCTTGTTGACAGGTCCTTGTGGACGAGTCCTTGTGGACAAGTCCTTGTGGACAGGTCATTGTTGACAGGTCCTTGTGGACGAGTCCTTGTGGACGAGTCCTTGTCCCTTTGGACTGATCCCTTTGGACGGGTCCCTTTGGCCTGGTTCCTACGGACTAGCCCATGAATTTATTTAAATTATGTCAAAGGGCCTAACTACATTTGTGTGTGTTGAATTGACGTTGTTCACTAATCCCCCACTACTATAATGTAATAACGATATGAAAGGAAAGTGATGAAATACATGTGAACACGTGTGAGATGTCATTATTAGCATTCTCCTTGTGAAACAAGTCACATTCTGTTTTGATTCATACGTGAGAAAATGCGAGTTCATTTGTAATATGATCAAACACACAGGTGTTCACATGTGCACGTGCACGATAAGAGCTAACACGTCACAACCTGTTTTGGCAGTGGTGGGAATAAGGCTAGAGACATGTACGAGTAGTCAAATTACTCCGGCAGACAACCCCTTTCCTATGGATAGCTTATTTCCACTCAAAAAATAAAATCTACCCCTACTAGGGGGTGAAATAATAATTTTTAGGTAAAAGTCGCTTTCCATGTGCAACATGTGGGAGTTTGTATACCAATATGAAATTAAACTCGTTCCACATAAAGTGCATGCATACAACTGAATGCCGCTATGATTTATCATTTTTGTTTTACGAATGCGCAATTGGGGTTTTTGTAAGAGGGCGGGCTTTTTGAATAATGATTTATACATACTTTTTTTTTTACAAATTAACCAAAGATCCAAAAACTAATAGGTCATCGGCTTTTTAATACCGTATGAACTAAGAAAGCTAGGAACTTGTATGAGGGGTCGTTGGACTTGTGGTGACGCCCTGTTTTTGAATGTATTATTCATTTTTTGTCAAAAGGGTCTAACTGCACTTTCGTTAATATCTCGCTAACTAATAATCACAGAGGGTCAAGTGAGGTGTCATAGGACTTAAAATGGCCAACCCCTCCCCATGACCAATGAATTTACCAAAAAAAAAACAGCAAGGTCATTAACCTAAGATTGTATCAACTAATAATCAGAGAGGGACAAGTGAAGTGTCACAAGACTCAGAATGGCCAACCCTTTTCCATGACCAACGAATTTACCCAAAATACCCAAAACAGCAAGGTCATTGACCTAAGATTTTATAAACTTATCAGTAGAGAGGGTCAAGTGAAGTGTCATAGGACTACGAATGGTTAACCCTTTCCCATGACCAATGAATTCAAATGAATTTACCTCAAAAATTCAAAAACAGCAAGGTCATTGACCTGAGATTTTATAAACTAATAATCGGATAACAACATGTGAGGTGTCATAGGACTTAGAATGGTCCACCCTTTCCCATGGCTAATGAATTTACCCAAAAATACCCAATACATCAAGGTCATCGACCTGAGATTTTATAAACTTATAATCGGATATGGACATGTGAAATGTTTACAGTGAGTAATGAAACATAGCTAGGTAGTGAAAGAATTATTGTAGGCTACATGTATAGTGACTGACAAATCTTTCACCATTGGAACTTGTTTTCAGATCAAACTGCAGTACAGAGAGAGTATAGGTTGTAGGTATGGGATAATAAATGACAAATGGTGTATACAAAATCTGATTAATCGATTCAAGAAATAAGAGTAATCAATCTTTAATTGATTGGTTAAATAGGATAGTTAAAATCCAAAATGGTGACTACATTGAACTAAACTGAACCAAGCTGAATCAAATCCAACCAAACCGAACCAAACTTAATCAAAAACAAGCCAATGGTTTAAGTGTAAAACTTGTGGTTGAATGTTGGCATTGGTAATGTCAGAAAGGAAAGGGATAACGCTCTACCTATAGAGGGTAAGGTAAAGCTAGTGCATGATGCTAATGCACACACACACACTCACACACACACACAAGTACATGAACCACACACAACCATCCTATGCAGTTATTATGGGTTGACTGTTAAAACTTGCTCAGTGGTTACTGGGACAAGATGGTCGCTACACACAACAAGCTTTAAATACCTGAGGCTAATAATCTATACACACACTCACACACACTTGTTCTAAAGTAAACTGTCTTGCTGGCAGAGCTCACACAGTAGGTAAATGACAGAAATGCTTGGCTAACAGAAATACAATCATTTTCGGTTGTCTAATGTTATCAGCTAAACATTACGTGCTATAGTGGTGAGCACATGTACCTCTTTCACTGGAGATCTTAACTCGATTTCTAGCTCTAAGGCCTAGAACGAATCAAACTTAGAAAAAAGGGTATGGTGACGCAGTGGTTAAACTGTTAGCCTTTCACTAAGGTAGACTAGGGGTTGATTTTTGGTTAATATGCATGTCATAAACAATCAAATAAAAGCAGAGATAATGTTTAAAACTGATTACACTTGTCTCTTTTCAAATTATTACTTAGATTACAAATACAAACGTGGACTGGGTTTGACATAGAGTTAATGCTTCCTATCACATACCAGACTGCAAGAAAGCAAAACAAGCAAAAGCAGTGGTAAAATCGCTATGTGTAGAGAAATACCTAACGGTTTTATGAACTGACAAAGGTATGTCGCATAAACAGTGCAGGATACAATCCAGCAACCATAATTTTTATCTCGTGGACAAGAGAAAACATATATATATAGAGAGATAGAAAGCTTGTGTGTGTGTGTGTGTGGTTAGCATTGGTTGTTTGACCAGAGAAAATACGGTGAGGTAGGGTGGGGAGAGGGAGAATTAGCACTTATATATGAATGGAAAATAGATTTTTTTCAATCGTTTTGTTTTTCAAATGTAGTGGTAGATAGTCGTTTTTTGTAAAACATTCTTACTTGCAGTAGTAATAAGCCTCTATGGTTCCGCTAACATATAGATAGACTGTATTATTGCCATGGTCAAGCACTCACATTAAGATCATTTACAAAATCATAAAATGAAAAATAAAAATCTTGTTTTGGAAATATCGTTTTTCAACATACACACAAAATAAATATATAAAAAATTTGTAAACAGCAAATTGGAAAATCCATGTTTCCATATAGACAAAATTTAAAAACCTTAAACGGACATTTAAGAAAATATATGCAAATGGGAAATTGACAAATGTGTAAATATGAAAATGGAAAAATCCATGTTTCCATATCATGAAATTGAAAAACATCAAACTGTCATTTAAAAAAATGCAAATGGAAAATTGACAAATTGCAATGTGTGAAATGTGAAATTGAACAAATGACTATCATTATATAAAAAAAAGAACATGGTGCTCTATGGTTGAGGTGTGAATCAAACCCTCTCTACTTATTTGGACCACTCGAGACTGAGTAGACTAGTTTTTGTTATCATACCACTTTTAAAAGTTTTTGTTAAATCTAGGAATTGAACCCAAGAGCTTGTAGGGGGGATCCAAGGTTATAATATGTTAAACAGATAGCCTTGAATGTAGGGTGTGGTAGTTATATAGAGATGAGACGTTTCGCTCGGGGCAGGGAGGCATGGAGATCTGCATCAAACCAGTCAAGAGACTGACGACTCAAACAACAACATGTAGAGCTCACCAAAATAATGTTGTGTAACGGTAAATGTTAGTCAACGAACAGTAATGCATTACTAAAACCCATGACACGATACCTAAGAGCTTTTCTAAAATTATCTTAAAATGCCTTTAACCCTATATTAAACACCCAGTTCACAAGACTCATAACTGCAATGTTATGGTCAAACAAAACAAAATCTATATTTCAAAACAAACAAGTGGTTTAGTCAATGTATACTGGAAAAAGTTTTATAAACACTCAAGTCCACAAAAATAATTAAATTAGTAACTGTCAGGTTGACCGAGTGGTTATGGTGTTTGACTTAAGTTCAAATTTTCTGTACAAGAAAGCAAGGGTTCGAATACCTTACCTGATATAACTATTGCCTCAACATGACTTGACCACACTGTATTATTGTGTACTCGGTACACAAACCATAGATAGAGTGTATTGTTTAAGGTCACTCTCTTTGCGAACATAGTCAGAGACTGTTGATGGTTAACAATTGCATTAATAGTGGGACATAGGGATAGCAATGAAGAAAAACAGACAATACCCATACACTTTTTTATTTATTTAATGTAAGTACTTGTACAATAGTTATATACACACTACAACTCTCTTTTGTCTATTACTATTTAGTCCTTTTCGATCCACTTGCATAACAAGGCAGATGACTTTGTAGTTCAGCCCCTTAAAACAACAACAACACTACCTCTTGCATAGTCTGTGATGTTGATGACTCTTGAGGCGTGGAAGATGGATACAACATAACTTTTACAACAGGGGTTAAACGTTGCTCAACAATCAATGCACTATTTTGAGTAGCAACATCTTTCTCTTGTACTAACTTATTAGCATTCTGATGATTTTTTGATGATGATGATGATGATGATGATAATGGTAATGCTTTGTTTACACCTAAAAATTCATTTGTTAAATTTGTATACTGGAACAAACCCAGAAAGCTAATTCAACGGCTTCGACACTTGCATGCTTTAAAACAAACTGGGCATACCGGTCACGATTGGGAAATCAAAGAAATTGAACAAGAGCTACGTCGTGCCTAAATTATTGTGTAATGGCTTCACCAATTTGCGACCACTTTTACCCCCACTCTTGGTTCTGATATTTGCATATTTGCTTCCACTTTTACCTGAGCTCTTTGGATCCATATTTGCTCTCTCATTAAACTATTATTCTTATTACCAAGTTGACTTTACTAGAGCTTAGTCTATGCTTGACAGTTGCCATGGAAATATCAGAGACTAGGTATGGTAAGCCTTATGCATACTATAAAGGATATTCATATATTGTGAACCGAACCAATAAAAACGGAACTGTTATTTGGCGCTGTTCAAAACAACGTTCCAAGCATTGTCGTGGTGTCCTAAAAAGTAAAATTAGTGAGGTTTTAAGTGTCAGTGATCATCAATGTAGTGTACTGCGTGAAACACAGTTGCCATCGACAAAAAATCAAGAAAACCATATTGCTACTCAAAATAGTGGATTGTTTAATGAGCTACGTTTAACCTCTGTTCTAAAAGTTATGTTTAATCCGTCTTCCACACCGCAAGAGCCATCAACATCACAAACTATGCAAGAGGTAGTGTTGTTGTTGTTGTTGTCGTCGTTTTAAAGAGTGGAACAACTAGGTCATCTGCTCTTGATATGCAAAAAGGTACCGTAGTATTTGAAGAGGATCAAAATGACTAAATAGTAATACCAATAGGGTTTTTATGCCTATAAAACCATTGCGGCATCCCCAGTTTTTGAAAACAACAGTGAATGGACATTGCTATAAAAAGATCTACAACAAGCCTTGTGTTTAAAAACTATAGCAGACTATTGTAAGGAGAGAAAGAGTTGTATTAAGTGTGCATCTATTGTCATAATCATGTATACTCTGCAATGTTAAATATTCTAACTTTTGTATAAAATAAAACAACATTGTAACATCATTTTGCATTTATTTACAAACTTCAAATACTTTTTTTGGTTTCATGATAATATTTTGTAAGACAATACTAAAAACTAGAACATTATTATTCTACACACATTTTTTTCTTTCAGTCAATTGTCATTACTTATATTTTCCATTATTATTTCCCTTTTTTTCATTTAATTAAAACGGACCATGCACCTATTGTTTTTAAAACCTTCATAAATTAAGTGTACAGGTTGCACAGCATTATTGACTTCATCAAAAACACTCTCTGACATATCATTAAACCGTGTAGGCAGAAATGTCTCAAAGTTTTCACATACACAAAGTACACGATCACCATATGCTGTTTTCAATTTCCGAATCTTGATAATGCGGAATGGATTATGCGTTGGCAATTCGCTGAGCTTCTTTGTGTCTAAGCCACATGCTTGACCCACAGTATTCAGAACATTCATTGTAGTAGTCTATAAACAAAAGAAAAGCATATCTATTACACTCTAAAACAGCTTTAATAATATTGTGCAATTAGGGATTTTGTGCTATGCATTGCTAATAAATTATAGTATTTATGCAAGAAATGCCCAAACTGTAGCAGATACTGCTTTTCTGCATATAGCACAAGTGTTGAGTTCTAATGCACACTTGACACAGGCTATCATGTGTCCACAAGGCAAAAATACAACACCTAGTTCATCTTGATAACAAATTTTACATAATTGTTGGTCACACTTTTGTATCTGTTCGTGAGACAAGTCTTTTTTTACAGCCTCATATATTTGCTCCACGTGATCTAACTCTAAAGGCACTTTTATGTCTTGTGCTGCAATCACGTTTTCTTTACGATTAGTGTTCACAAATTCCTGATCTTTAAGCAACACCATGTATTTACAGTTTGGTAACCAACGAGCGTGTTTCATAAAAGGGTCATCAGTCATTTGCCAATCCTTTAAAGCAAATCCACAATAAAAACATATTGTTTTATCCCCTTCAACCGTTTAAAAAATCCAGCTTCACTTAGCTGTTTGGTAAGGTGTTTTAATATTAATGGCCAAACATTTTTATAAGATTTTAAACGTTTTTCAACAGAGCTGTACTCTGGGTGTGCTAGTGCTTTAGTCTTGCACACTCCTAATTTTTCAAAAGCACATGTCAATTCAACACTGTCTATGGCATATGGACCACATATATCGACACTACCGTTGTTGGGTGGTAATACATCATTATTATTATTATTTATTTGTGATTCAGCAACGTAAGTAGCGGCCAATGGTCTTGTGGTTCGGTAAAATGAATACACGGGTAGGTTACCCACTTGTTTTCCAAGCTTGTAATGACAACAAGGAGACCATCGCAAATGGTCAATAAAGGGATCATCCCCTTCTTCCCAGTGTGAAAGTTCAACACGACAAAACACACAGTGGACCACATCTTCTCGGTTCAAGTAAAAAAAAAAACGGCTTTTGCAAGTTCATGTGTCGACAAAAAGCCTACAGGCCAGGATTCAAATGTTAACCAACGGTCATGTTCTGATTTTAAATTTAACCCACGTGGTAAAACAACTTGCTCACTTGTTGTATTTGGTAATAACGCCATGTGTTATAATAAAACTTTTTCTTATTGTAAGTTTTTAACGTTGCACAGAGTACTTTAAAGGACAATGTATGCTTGTTCACTGCCTGTTCACTACGTTAATGCCGCATGACCTCACCTAAAAACGAACAAAATAACCCATCACTCAATCAATCAATCAATCAATCAATACTTGTAATTAAACTTTAACGTTGATTGACATTAATATATCAAAACACCATTAAAAATAAACTGTGTGTTGGCACTAACAGTAACCCATGCACTTATTTTCTTTTTATAAAGCTTTAGTCATTTACATCCCCCTTCAACCAATATATAAACAAAAATGAATGTCCTGTCAGTTTGTTCAGATTATCTTGTTCAAACCTGAGGATATTTGTTGAGTCCATAGGGACCCACTCATAAATTAAATTTAATTTTTGTTTGTTTTGTTTTTTTGAAAATCCAATGTGGCCTTGTACTTTTTCCAGTCAACAACCAATATAGTCTTGTACCGTTTGTCAATACATGGCCATTATTCAAGAAAGCAATCATTGTACCAGTCATGTAAAGGTAATGATTTTGTCTACGAGTTTTCAGTAGTGGTAAAATGGAATATAATTTTTATTAAGGTAGACTTACCTGAGTTTTAAATAGTTCACTGCCTGGAAACAATGGTTGCACTTCACTGCGTTTAGGGTTTTCTGCAACTGCTATAGTGGTAAGGCTTTTCTTTCCACGTTTCTAAAAATAAATAAAATAAACCGTTATAAATACCTAAATTCAGGTTAATACAAACATTTCATAAAATAAAATAAAATAATATCAAACAAAAAAATGAAACAAGTTAGTTTAAAAAAATAATCTCTGTTTCTTTCTAGTGGGCCCAAAAGCGCAATGGTTTCTTGTATCTCTGACATGTAAGTTATACCGATTACCTGCAAACAAATAAATAAATAAATAAAAATCATTAATTACCTAATCAATAACTACAAATTTAAGGTTCATTAGCATGACATTATTAAAATAATCATTCATAGGTACTTCCCAAAAATTAAAAGGATTTTTCTTCCACAGCTCTACTGTATACGTCCGTGTGCTAAAATGACAAGTGCATGACTAACGCAATCGTTATCAGTTAGCCTAGCAACAGAGAGAGTTGCATTTTCTCAGCATTTTGACCTTGAATGGTTCTCTGTCTCTCTCTCGCACTTGTTCCCTCACCTCTTCACATTCCTCAATCTGAATAAGATTCGTGTACCTTATACTAGTTTCATGTTTTTAATAAGGAACCAAAATGGCTACCTCTTATACATTGGTAGTCCTACTGTCTCAGAACCAAAATGGCGGTCTCTGCTTAAACAGCACACCTGCTAGCCACCACGAGGCAAGTAAGCTGATATCACACTTCCTGCTGACGTAGACATTCCTGCCTCGTCAGCGCCAGCAACAGCTCTCACGAGACCTCTGGCTAGGTACAATATTCAGTCACCAGTGAGCTGGACTGTGTGCGTGTTAGCATTCAAAACATGTGTGTGTTTCTTATTATTATTATTATTATTATTATTATTATTATTAAACATTTTACTGTAATAATAATTTCTAGCAAGCGGACATTCTCAATACATGATCATGTTAACCACTTACTTTCATCCTAAAACACACGACTTTATCCTGTTCAATATTTAGTTTATAACATTTCAGGCCAATGACCTTACCATTTTGGCTCTTTGCGTACATGCACATGACTTGGTCGAGCAAATGTTATAGCTTTCCATATTCTAAAACCATTTACTGTGCCAGACAGCAGTCTCACTTATCACCGTTTACTAGCATGTTAAAGATCCCCTTCAGGGGTAAAAAACAATTCCTAGCACACTTAACACATTTTCAAATATTCGCCTCTATCCGTCAAAAGAAATGTCAAAAAAACCAACCGTCATAAGCTGCCCCCGCCTTCCAGGCACGGTCACCGAAATCGCCAACGTCTAAGAATCACTTGGTCATATCCTACAACCGTCTGTTGTGTCAGAGAGCGATCTCGCTCATCACCGTTAACTAAAACGTTAAAGATCCCCTTCAGGGGTAAAAATCTTAGCATGCTTGTCACATTTCAAAATATTCGCCTTCATTCATTCGTCATAGGAAAAAATATCAAAAAGGAACCTCTCGTTTTGCCATACATCGCCCCCGTCGAAATAGCCATTTCCAGTATTCACAATGCTCACTCATAGCCTCGTTGGAACATGTGTCAAGCGCTATCACCTCTCTGTCTACAAACACGCTTTTATTTTTTTTAAATAAAAATTAAAAATAAAATAAAATGCATAGTTTTTTTTGTCCTAGAGACTTGACATTTATTTTCATGGTAGAGGAAATAGGGATCTTTCACTTATGTTAAACAAAATTTTTTGTCAACGTCTTAGTTTCCAAAATAGTAAACATTCAAAATTTAAGGGTTTTCAAAAAATCTCAAAATATAAAAAAGTTTTAATATAAAAAAATAAAGGTCATAGAGACCATTGGTTTCAACTATAGCACAACATTCTATCATGTTTGGTTTTCAAACTATCGCCTACTTTCAAAAACAAATTTTTTCAAAAAAAATTCAAACATATAACGAGTGGTCCATATGAAAGAGGATGTCAGCTCGAGTCTAACGACTGCTCATTTGTTAAAATCCGACCATCCGTTCGCCAATGATCACCATTGTTCGCGAGAAAGTAGGCTATCATTTTGTTTTTCCTCCTACACCCTCGAAACTTGCTGTCCGCCTAGGGGGCATACCCACCATTCATTAACGTCAAACAAACTTTTTTCCGATTCACCGTTTCCAAAATAGTACCAATCCAAAAAAAAAAACATTTTCTAAAAATACCAACACACATGCTTAGCCAAGAGAACGTCATCCCAACGCCAAAAATACCTCGTTCGTTAAAATCCGACCACGCGTTCGGGAGAGATCGGCAATGTTTTATATGAAAGCAGGGGGTGACTCAGAACCGGCCTTAACCCACTACTGCACAGTTTTAGTCCTAGAGACTTGAAATTTATTTTGGGGGTAGAGGGGATCAGGGCCACTCATTTATGTCAAACAAAATTTTTTGTAAACTCTTTAGTTTCCAAAATATAAAAATTTCAAAATTGAACTTTTTCAAAAAAAAAAAGTTTAAATAAAAACGTTTTATTATAAAAAATAAAGGTCATAGAGACCATTGGTTTCAACTATGGCACAACGTTCTATCATGTTTGGTTTTCAAATTTTTAAAAAATATAATAAGTGGTTCATAGCAAAGCCCCCGTCAGCTCGAGTCCAACGACACCTCATTCGTGAATCTCCGACCACGGGTTCGGGAGTTATCGGCTCGCATTGGGTGTAGTGGTGGTGTGGGGGGGGGGGGGCAGAAACCGCCTTGCTCCCTTACTTGTACACTTCAGGCAAGGTTTCTGGCTTAGCAAATCCACTTTACGATTGGTAGGGCATGAGTAGATACAACAAATGAGCGACGACGCGCGGAGCGTTTCAACAAAGTCCCGTATGCGTTCATATACCATTCTTCCGATAGCGATGAAACTTGGGTGAGATGTTGTGTCCACTTCAGGGGAGGTTTCTGGCTTAGTACATCCACTTTCCAATAGGTATCGCACAAGTAGATTCAACAAATGATCGATGGCACGCGAATCGCTTAAGCAATGTCCCGTAGCGTTCAAATACCATTCATCCGATTGCTCTGAATCTTTGGTTGAATTGTTGTGCACACTCCAGGAAAGGTTTCTGACTTAGTAAATCCTTTTTATAATAGGTAGCGCACGAGTAGATTCAACAAATGAGTAACGGCGCGCGTATCGTTTAAAAAAATCGTTTGCGTTCATATACCATTCGTGCGATTGCAATGAATTTTAGGGAAATGTTATTTCCACTCCCGCAAAGATTTCTGATTTAGTAAATCCATTTTACAATGGATTCAACTAATGAGCGACAGCGCGTGAATCGTTTCAACCAAGTCCCGTATGCGTTCATATACCATTCATCCGATTGTGATAAAACGTTGGTGAGTTGAGTACAGTCCTGCGAAGGTGTATGAATTAGTAAATCCATTTTTCAATTGGTGGCGCACAAGAAGATTCAACAAAAGAGTGAAGGCTCGTGAATCGTTCCAACTTAGTCCCGTATGCGTTCATATACCATTCATTTCATTGCGATGAAACTTTGGTGAGTTGTTGAGCACGCTCCCATGATTTCTTTTGAGATAGTGAATCAATTTTTCAATAGTTTAGAGGCGGTTAAAGGAAAATAAATAAATATTGGGAATCCAGGAGCTCTTCAACAAACAAGGTTACAACGCCAACACTTTCTTTGATTGGCATTGCAACGCATGCCGGGTACATCTAGTTTTCTATAAAATGTCAGAAACACGCAAGCGTGCCCGTAAATATTTATTTAACAAACACGTACAGCAATGAAAAGAAAATCACGCCTTCAACTAACCCTTTTTATATTGATTATCGCAAAGTGAATAACAATAATCAAACAAACTTGCGAATTATAATAATAATCAGCGTTGAGAAATAAATTAAAACTCGAATCAAATTATAGGCCCATCCTAGTTTAAGGAGTTTTTTTAAATTCCTATTTCAAAAATAAAACTAGCGATGGCCTTTCACTCTTACAATAACACCACTAAACTCTATACAAAAACTCCTTAAATCTAATTAATCCCTATTCTATGAATCTTGTAAAATATTCAATCTATCGTAAAATATTAATAATAATAATTATAATTATGATTAAAAAATAAAAATATATTTATATTTCACCCCAATATTTTACAATTATATATACAAACTTTCGAATCTTGTCAATAAACATTAGTCAATATTATTGCCATAGTCATGAATTGGTACTAGTAATCTGTGCATTGAAGCCTAGATCACGATTATGTTCACTCCAATACTTTCTTCTTCGAATAGAAATACTAATAAAATAATAGAAATTGTTTGAATATATATATATATCAAATTTCCATTGTTTCAAGTGCATTCTCATATCCATGATCCATTAATAATAAAGACTTGAGCATATATCACTAACATGACATAAACAGCTGATCTTGATAGTTACCTTAACTATCATCTCGAAACAAAGGATCAACTCTTCCATATCGTAGATTTTTACACTCAGAAGAATGCACACACATTGACGACTATAACCTGCACATTATCAACACCTATTTGTTACTTATTTATCGTGGAACAATGCCAAACACGCACAATGCCACCTTGACTCAATACTGCATACTTATGCATCACCAAGCTGGAATACCTTTCCTCAGCTTCTTAACAAATCTTAAAATTGAATTTGCAGCTAACTTCGTTAACAATGCAAAGCTCTACGTAAATCCAACGACTACTTTCTGATGATAAAATTATGCTCATATAAATCCTCTCTCAAGTGTCACTTAATGACAGACCCTAGATCTTTACTATAATGCAATTCAAATTAATAATAATAATAATAATAATAATAACAGTCTATGGACATTTGAGAAGAATGGGACCGGAACGCCTAGCAAGTAAAATCCTCATCTTTCAGGAAAAGAGAAGGACTCAAGTACCACGGTAGAAAGAAGTTAATCAGGATCTTAAAAAAATGTGGAATTGAGGAGGGAGATATTGCAAAAAGAAAAGTGTACAGATGGAAAATTGCGGAGGTGACAGATCTGTCCATAGAGAAACCCAATAGTACTCGAGGGGTGTTCTCGGACGAGGAACGAGCAAGAGTGAGTCAACGAATGAAAGAGTATTGGCGTAACAGGAATGAACATCAACATTCAAGGAAGTTGTGTAATCGTAACTCATAGGAGGTTGAAACGATCCTAAATAAATAATAAATACAATAATAAAATAGCTCTATTATCAATGGTTCCATAATGCAACAACTGCCTTCCAACATTCTTATTCCAGACATAAAAATTCGCTATATAGTTTCCCTTCAACATTATCATAAATATTTCATTCACTCCATGGAATAACTTTTCCAAAACCATCAATAACGCTTTCCTCAATAATACTTCATGCATTTCTTAAAACCTTTGTTCTTCTTAATATGCAACGTTAGAATATATTTCAAAAATCTGTCATCAATTTAAAGTAATGCCAGCTCTCAAAATTAACTCGAGTAAAATCATCACCAAACGATCATCGCTTCTAAAAATACGAAGATTAACGAGTAGTTCCGTGAAAAACTGTACAGCCTATTTTCATACATCCTACTCATGTTAATTGCCTCTTTCAACATACAAAATTTCAGTTTGATTGTTGTGATAGATTCGTAGATATTGAGAACCGTCTAAATATTTCAGATTGTCGCCAGGTTGGATTATTATTTATGTACTATTACAAGAATATTATTGTGCACGTGAGGTTTTCAGACTTCAATCGCAAGATTAGGAGACAAGAAGTAAGAACGAGATTCTAAAATTTCGCACAGCTGCGATCTTGTGGTAATGAAAACAATTGAAAAAAATTATATGCCAGTGGATTGACATTTGTTTAAGCATTTAACGTGCAAAGTTTCACGGCACTCGGATGGTTAAATCGCAAGAAACGTCCATTTACATATTTATACTTCGCGTCACCGCCATGTTGGACTTGTGCTCACCAGGTTACTGAATCATAAATAGTTCCGGAGATATTGAATGCCAGTGAAATATTTCGCACAGCCGCCATTTTGAGGTTATGAAAACGATTGAACTAAATTAGACGCCAGTGCATTACAGAGTGTATAGACATTTGCTGTAACATGTTTCATTACGTTTGTATGGGTAAATCGCGAGAAAAGTCTATTTAAAAGTCTCAACTTCGCTTGGCCGCCAAGTTGGTTTTGTAGTTACCAGGTTTTTGAAAGTCTCATAGATGACCTTCTAGTAGTTCCCTTTATCACCGTACAAAATTTCAGGGTGATATCGGTAATAGTTTCCGAGATACTGAATGCTGGTGAAATATTTCGCACAGCCGCCATGTTGGATTGGTGAGAGACAATAAAATTTGAAGGGCACGGTCGGGGTTGGCAAGAATGGTGCTATGATCTTACTGAGTTTCATTGAAATCGCTCTAGCCGTTTAGAATTTATTTAGGGGACGCACACACACAGACAGACACACGGACAAAATGTGATCTCATAAGCCTAAAAATACCTACATAAAAATACTACGTAACTTTAATTCGTAAAGTCAAATTTAATAAAAATAACTCCACTACAGCAATTAAATATAAATAAAATATAATACGTCGAAAACAATTAACCAACTCAAAAATGCAAGTAATAAATCCTACAGCCAGATATCGAAAATGTTACTTCAGATATAATCAAAGCATGCCTACATTCAAATACTACATAAATGGATTGCTTCTACCTAGTATTGACCTCAAGTTGGCTAGACGAGTTCCATCTTCCTTTCTGTATAATAGAAATAATGCTGGTTTAACATTATTACTTCTCCATATTCCTGGATCGTCTTTATCGTATCTCGTAATACTTGTAGCTTGGCTCAATGTAACAATGCTTCCTCCTATTAGTTTGGTTATTCACTTCACGTAACTTAACTTTCACTAGTCGGACGACTATCACCTCAACTTTCGATGTTCACAGTATAATGCTCGATAAACTATCGTCACATTCTATTGTTCGGAAAAGTACATTGCCGGAAAAAGGTAGGTCACCCTTTTAGAGGTTACCAATTCACTCAAGATTTATTGTGGCAACAGTGCATTTGGAGTACATGAAATGGTTAAATATACAGATCAATAAGTCAAGCGGTTCAGAGATACCAGGTATCGACCCAAGCTGAAACACCCAGATTAGTAAGAGGTGTAGCCTCCACTGGCGGCAATGCAGGCACTGACTCTTGCATCCAGTCGATCATACAGATGGCGAATACTGTCTCTGAATACGTTATTCCACTCCTGCTCGACCCGTTCAAACAGTTCTGTAAGAGTTGTGGGTGGACGAGTCGCACGAGTCCATTGTCGGCCCATTATGTCCGATTGGCAATAAGTCTGGCGATTGTGCTGGCCAGGGAAGTTACTGGACGTCTTTCAGCACACGCTGAGTTGCACGGGCAGTGTGTGGGTGAGCATTATCCTGTTGGAACAACACATCCCCTTCCTGTTGCAAGACCGGCAAAAGAACGGGTCTAACAACATCCTGCACGTACCGAGCGCTGGTTAGCTTACCCTCCGCAAACACCAAAGGTGAACGAGAGTTGTAGCCTATCGCACCCCAGACCATAAGGGGTGGGGCCGGTGTTTTGTACGAAAGCACTCTACGAGGCAGCGCCTACCAGGTCTACGTCGAACGCGTCAACGACCTTCACTTGTGTGCAGGCAGAATCTGCTTTTATCGCTGAAGACCACGGCGCACCATTCCATCTTCCAAGTAATCCTCTGACGGCACCAGTTGAGCCGAGCAAGTCGATGTTGTGGCGTGGATAGAAGACCGGCTACAGGTGTGCGTGCCCGTAGTTCCACTGCTAGTGACTGGTTCGCAACAGTTCGTGTTGGCACTTTTCACAAACCCTCGTATCTATACTATAGTAGCTGTACGATCTGCCACTGCTGCCCTTACAATACGACGATCCTGGCGGATGTCTGTGCTGCGTGGACGTCCAGATCCTCGTCCACGGGTGTGAGAATGTTCACGTGACCACTGATACCAACATCGTTGGACAACGGACACTGCACGTCCGACTTGTGTGGCAATTCTTCGAAAGGACCATACCGCCACTCGGAAGGCCACAATTTGACCCTTTCAATCTCGCTCAGTTGGCTGTAGTAAGCACGAGTGCGTCTCCATGGCATTGTACCTGCTTGCTTCACACGTTTGCACAACACTGAGCCGTATAAATGTGAACTTTCCCTATTAAATTGTAGACAGAGATGGCGCTCTGGTAGCTATGCCACTACGCCATCGCTTGGCGGACGTCGTTGAAACCCTTATCAGTACATCTACTATCCCCCAGATGGCATCTGCCGTCATCGGATCAAAATCGACGTCGTCTTTTTAGGTGACCTAATTTTTTCCGGCGGTGTATAATATTTCGTGAATATTACCTCGTCACAATTCACGTTCATAAAGTTCTAATTTACTGACACATTGTCTCTGCAATATCATTACGATATTCCTTTTCTTATATATTTTATCGGCTCACTAAGCGCTAAAATTCACTTATCGATTCTGTTCACACAATCCCTTTCTTAGCAATACTAGGTAATTTTCACGAAGTGTTTTGTCTCCGCTCGACCGTACTCACCGCCTCGGTTGCCGGCATTCGAAATGTAACTTCTCCTGCATTCCCAATCCCATCAGTTAGCACTTCTATATCGTCAGAGCGATACCGATTAAATGCCTCGAACCCCGCTATTGTCTTCCCCTTCTCCTCAATTTCAGATAGCGTCCTTTCTAAAAGAGCGCGCGTTCTTAGAATTATACTTTTTTCTGCCTTCATTTTCAATCCCATATAAAAATTATCATTGAGATAATTATTGTTATTAATTATCACATCCTTGAGTTACATAAAATCCTTTTTAACTTGATCGCTAAATGGTAATGAGCAGCTTCTTAATCGGACTAAATCACGTTCATGATTTATGGTGCCATGTCATGTGACTTCTATTGAGCTTTGTCTCTTTTCAATGTTCATTCCCACGCCAAAGTTAAGCGGGTTTGCCTAATACTCCTTCCTCGATACCCCAAGTGACACGTAGCTTCGCTCCTACTGGTGCGGCATTTCTGTATTAACCAACCTTGACTGATACGCCTATACACTCTCGTAATAATTTCTCTGATTGGACAGGCTTTTTCTTTGATATCAGGGAGCCCCATTCTCTCCCCTGATCCAATCGTTAGACAGCAAAATATTGACACAAAGGCTCCCTTCCAGCGCTGTCTAAAATGCAATTCTTACAACAATAAAATTCCAGTACAGTGTGTTCTTCAAGGATTAATAAATCACATGTTCTTAGAATGGTCCTTAGTATTTGGCGTGGAAGTGATTAGCGTCGTTTTTGCTTTGCTAGGCTCATGGCTTAGTTTACATTGTTGTCACACAGGCAGGGCGCAGAGAAATATCGACCATCGGGAGAATTATTGTGTTAATTGGGTTTCATAAAACGAAATAGTAGGGGGCTGGTGAATCACTCTGCTTATGTAGGATTTTAGGGAGATATTTATTTATTTAAAAAAATCAAATACTACACAACAGCTGGACTGCAACACTCATGAATACAACACAATATCTACACCGCAAACGTTTCTCTCTTGTTTGTTCTTTTTTTTTTTGACTGCCTAATTGAAGCACTCCCATATTCGGCCATCCTACTGGTCATCAGTCCTGGATGACACATAACTATCAGTCCATGGCTTCATGTATTCCGCACAGCATCAGGTTTGTTTGGGACCGTCATGTTGACCTTTCCGACACACGTCATAGATTTACTGGTGTTTTACTTTAGTTTCACGATACGGTCCAAGAAATGTCCTTCTTACAATGAGTCCTTGTCCTGTCTGGGTACGCTGTATGACCACGGGGTCTCCCAGCAGGTACTGTCTAGCCAATCGGCGATGTCTATTGAAAGACTTCTTACTTTCTTGCTGGACTTGGAGAATCTGCTGTTTTGTATCTTTCTTCAGATTTTCTCTTTTTGCTTCAAATTCTTCTAGTAGTTCTTCATGAATGAGCTCAGCGTTCCTTAAGTCGGTCTTGTGTCTCATTCTGACTCCTGTAAATAGTTAAAATGGCGTCCTTCCAATACTTCGATTGTATATGGAGTTAATGGCCTGTTGCAAAGCCTCGACATGCTTGTACCTTCTTGTCGAATCATATATTACAAGCTTTGCTAGATCTGAAGAATTCATAGAATTAATTCTCTCTAATTGACCATTCGATCGCGGTAATCCAGTTGTAATGACTACATGTTTAATGTTATCAGTTTTGCAGTTTTCTTCAAACTCATGAGATGTGAAGGCAGATCCTCGGTCAGATATTATTTCTACAGGGCTTCCAAAGATTGCCTTCTTTGCTTCCAATCTGGCAGTTACTTATTTCATAGTGGTTGGCTCTGTTGGGTACATCCAGACAAACTTTGTAACGCTATCAACAACTGAAAATATGTGACGATATATTTTATGACTCGACTCCAATGGTCCAATATGATCTACGTGATTTGTATGTAATTGCACACTTTTCTTGCACTAAGGATGCATGAATCTTTCCTGTTTTCCAGTCTTTCTGTTAACTAAGAATCAATTTACACAATTTGATATGACACTTTCGAATTTCTTCTTCATGTAAGGAATATAATATTCATGTTTTACGAGTTCTTCTGTTCTCTTGACAGAGAGACCACTTTTAGTAATTTCATGTTGCATTGCTATGGGTACAACAAAACTTCATGACCTTTACAGAATTTGAAAAGTATGTCATCTCGAATCATAAAGTCCTTGTAAGATCGCTCCTGGCACATCTCTTTGATGGCGTTAAGACCTTCATCTTCTTGTTGTGCTTCCCTCACGCGGACAACCAAAGAATCAGGAACTGCATATAAGACAGGATGGTGACTCAGGGCATCAATATGTCGCGCTCTCGTTCCACTTGTGTCTTCGAGGGTATATCGGTACTCTTCCAACATCAAGGTCCATCTCGCAACCTTAGGTGTCAGATCTCTCTTATGCGTCGTCGTTTGGAAAGCAGGACAATCTGTAATTATCTTGAAATCTATTCCCAGTTGATACACTCGTAAATTCATCAATGCAACAATCATGGCTAATACTTCTAGCTCATAACTGTGATAGTTTTCCTCTTGTGGTGTCTTCTTTTTGCTCATGTAATGTACAGGATGTAGTTGATCATCCTCAGGTGATCTCTGCATCAGTACGGCTCCATATACAAGCTTACTTGCATCAGCATGAAGTTCCGTCTCATATGAAGAATTGTAGATGTTTAAAACAGGATTCTTTTATAAAAATTCCTTCAATTTCTCAAAGGACATTCTCTGTACTGTAGAAAATTGAAATGCTTCTTCCTTCTTCAGCAAGTTGCTTAAAGGTCTCGCAGTAATTGTGTGTTCTGGTATGAACTTCCTGAAGTATCCAGTTGATCCAAGGAAAGGTTGCACTATTTTCACATTTCTTGGTTCCGGAAATTTCATTAGAGCATTAGTTTACTCTGGTGACGGATAGAGTCGTCCATCCTCTACCTTGTGTCCCAAGTACTCAACCTTCCTCTTCAGAAGATTGCATGTTTCTCTGTTCTCTTCAACGCCATAATCTTTTGCTACCTCTAGCACCGTATTTAAGCGGTGCAATGCCTCTGTTTCATCTTTAGCTGGAATTATCAAGTCATCCATGTAAATGAGTACTATACCTTGAACCACCAACGATCGGAAGACACAGTTAATACATTGTTGGAACACTACAGATGAGTTGCACAAACCAAATGGTGCTTTTCGGAACTGGAATTGACCGGCGTGAGTAACAAAACCGGTATATTTTCTACTTTAAGACCCCACTGTTACATGGAAAAATCCATTTTAAGTCAAGTGTACTGAACTCTCCTTTCAATCTATCTAAGATATCTTCAATGTGTGGCAGCGGGTACTATCTTACAATAGTCAATACAATAATAATGTTATTGGTTTTACGTCCCTTTTAACTACACTGGCTTTTAGAGACGCCGGGGTGCCGGAATTTTGCCCCGAAGGGGATCTTTAACGTGCCAGTAAATCTACTGACACGGCTCCCTCGCATTTGCGCACCCTCAAATGCCAGCTGACCGCGCCAGGTTTCGAACAATAGTCAATACACAAACAAGGAGAGTCATCCGTCTAACGCACAACCACTACTGGACTAGCTTATTCTGAAGAACTCAGTTCAATTTTGCGTTTTTTTTTTTGCCGTCTCTTCACTCTGTCGTCAACATCATATTTTTCTGCAGATGCAAGTCGACGTGGTCTACTGAAAATGGGATGCTTATCCTTTAGCGTAATGATCCACTTCACTTCCGAACTTTTTGTTTTGCAGGCTCATAGGAGGATATCATTTCTTTTAGTTGCTTGTAGTCATCACTTGTAGACTCACCTACATCTAATGGCTGCTCTTCATCAACATGAGATATGAGTAATATATCTGGTTTTGGCTTGGAATTTCGAATGCCATTTTGATTAATTACTACTTCTCCTTGTTGTAGTACACCACTTCCAATTATTGCCGGAATCTTCATTGTATCACGAGTCACAACAGCCTCAAAAGCTTCATCAACAATAAAGACATTGGTGTGGAAGTTGCCTTTAGGTACGACATAATTCTTCCCAAATCTTGTAATGATGATAAGGTCAGTATTTATTAGTGGAGGAGCGCCTAAATTTGCATAGATGTCTTCATTGATTAAAAAACGCTTCTTCCTCTATCTTCTAAGACATTTATCGTGGTACTAACAATCCTTAATTTAGTGGTGAGAAGGGGAGAGGCAGGTTTCGTTAATGTGTTTCCTGCGTTGCCCTTACCTGCTTACCATCTATTGTCTTGCACTCCACTGACTTATAACCAAATTTATTACATTTATAACATTTCAGACCCTTGTCTTTATGACGGAAACTCGAAGATTTATTGCCATCTTCACCGTAGTTGAAACATATCAGTGCTTTTTGTATTGTTCAACAGCTCCAGCAGTCTTGTCTATCGAAGTAGGTATCTATGTTCTATCTTTCTTCAAACCCCTTGAGTTCCGTCTTTCAACTATGAACTCACAGTGTCACAGCTTTCCCTTAAAATTCTTGAAATTCTTTGCGCCATACGAAATCAATTTACTTCCAGAGTATTCTTCTATACCATCGATAATGTACTGTGCCAGGGAGTCATCATCAAATTCACCTTGGTGTGCAATCTCTTCCATTACAAGCAGGTACCCTCGGAATGCTTCTTCTTCTTCCGCCTGGTCAGTAGTCTATGTACTTCTCCACTGCTCATCTTGACATCAAATTCTTCTATTGACGCGGCCTTTAATTTCTTCCATGTGGATAAACCAGTTTCACTTTGAATGAATAGGTTTGCTAGGCCAGACAATGTTTTCTTAGCAAATACCAACATCTGCATGTCGCCCCTTCCCATCAAAATAGCTGTTTCATCGAATTCCATAATCCATTTTCTGACTGGATAATCTCATTTACCATCAAAGGTGCAAATAGAATCCTCCACATCTCGAAATGTTATCGCTAATTTGCGGCCTGAATTTTCCCGTTTTCTTGATGAGGACTGGTCCGTAAGTAGGTCATCTAATTCACTCTCTTCTGCTGATGTGTCTGTCTTGTATATTACTTTCTTCTTAATTCTCGTGTGCTGACTAGAATTCCCTTCAGCTTTCAAGCGTGAACTCCATTGGACAGCGTATTCATCATCTCTGTCGTCACTTTCTTCTTCGTCATCATCGTCATCGTCTTTATCATCCCCGTCGTACTCAAGTTTTGATAGCAATTCTAAGTTAATGACATACTGTTTTAGATCCCTTAGTTGGGGGGTGGTTAGGACTAAAACATTAGTGTCACTGTGCTAATTTAAAAGGTGGTTCATAGAGAGGGCAGCTTCCCGTAGCTGGGTAAGCTTACCAGTGTAGAGTGTTGTTTGGTGTTTAAATGCTAGGGGGTGCTCCTATGAAGACGTAAGTGTCGCTTAGGGGATGAACCTCTGGGTGCAAGTTAATGTACCGGCCTCCCAGCTGGTTGGAATAAGTTATATAACAGACCTGCCTGTGTCAGCGACTCGCTGCTATGCGGTCGCGTGCGGGAAGCACAATGAAACCTGAGCAGGCGATTACTGGCTACTATTGTCACGGTCAATCGTGACGAGAGTCAGGAAGGGTATTAGGATGTAAAGAGGCGTGTAATTATCAAGACAAGTATAGTTTACTGACCATGTGTTTATTGGTCAGTGAGTGTGAAATTGTAAGTCCCTTTTTAGGGGAATGTAAATAATTGTACAAGTTAAGTGTACAAGTTTGTGGATGGGTGTTACAAAGTAAAGGATATCTGAACACTTGCTGATTCTCACCTGATGATGGTAGCTGGAGCAGAGCCTTCGGCGACACACACTGTATGACAGATAACGCTCCAAAAAGGCCCTCCTTCTTATAGGTCTTGGCGTTGCTTAGTCGGCATTCCATTGACGTAGCTGCCCTAGTTAGCTGTTGTGTAGATGTTTATGAGTGTGTTGCAAGTGGTTGGCTAGCCTCCCGAGCTGGGCGGCCGCCCTTGCTGTGTAAAAGGTACTGTTCTGGACTTATGATGTTTGCCAGTTAGGGGTGGTTTTAATAGATGATGGGGGGTGGCTTTCAGGAGGTGCAGCCTCCCCGGGCCTGTACAAGTCTTCTTCTTCAATTAGTTCGCGTCCCCGCGAACGGGAACGGAACGTAGAGTGGGGGTGTTGATGTAGTTGGTCGTTGTTGATTCCTCCTTGTACCTCTTCTTCTTTTCCTCAGTGTTGATGTAGATGTGTCGGTGTAGCGATGTCGTGGTGATGTGAGATCAGCTTGTGTTCAGAGGGGTAGGTTGTGGGTTATACATATGATAATTTAAAACAGTTCATTAAAAAAAAATTGACATTTGCAATATTAAAAAGTACAACAACAAAAAATACGTGAATTTGACACTATATATGCGTTGGTATTGTGCAGGGAGGAAAAAACCCACGCTGGACGGGTGGTTGTGCCGTCCGGCGCTGTGTTGTGGATAAAATTGCTCCCTGCAATGTTTTAGTGTGAAAGATGGAAGAAAATAGAAAAAATAGATGTCCCAGGGTATAAGTTAAAGGAATATGTAAAATATAGTTTATTGTGTTGGGATAAAACGGGACACCTTCACAAATTTTAAGTTAGAAGGGTAGAAATGAAAATCAGTGTGTACATTATGGTGTGTGAAATGGTGTGACAATTTGTGAATTTATGTGTTTAGGTATACAGTTGAGCACCACTATGTTTGTGTATGCTTTGCCTTTACAGTTTCTGCTTATAAAATGATGATATAACATAACATAACCTAGTGTAACATGAAATAACATAACATGAGAACCTTATTGCTATACCTTTTCGCTCATGAGCCTGGTACCTCGTCTCATTCCCTAGGCCTTCTATAGCGCTCTTGTCGACTCATTCTCCGTTCATTTGTTACCCGCTGGCTATAGGTGCCTTTCACCTATGGCTGTGGTTTAGTGGTCGTGCTGTTACTTTTCCTTTCGTAAATTTTCCCCGTGGGTGGAAAAATCTACCTTGGCGGCGAGGGTAGGTGCTCACAACCTCTGCACCGCCCCTGGCTGCCGAATGTTGCTTTTCATTGAAGCATATGGAATGTGTGTTTGCGTCAGCGTCGCTCGGTGCCCCACGTCACCTTACGTCGCTGATCGCGGCGCCGTCACCTTATTGGTGCGACTGAAGAGTGATGAGGAACAGTGTGTTTTTGTGATAGAGATAAGGGTGTGTGTAATTTGGTGTGGAAAATATATTTACAATAGACATGCTTGTGCTCCTTGTTATCTGTGAAATAAAAAATGGATTATTGACCATTTAATTGGAAGACATGTATGTTGGTTTGCTTCCTCGATTTCCTGTGTGGGAAAAAGTGGATTAGTAAGTAATACATGGCAATACATCACCTGTATATATATGTAACCCTTCGTCGGTGGCGCTTAATTTATAGGCCTAAGTGTGGCGCCACTGAGATGTACCTTATCTCTAGGTTAGCCTAGGTATTATGTAGCTTATTCTATCGTGTTATCTTAATTTTACTTAACCTACCGTATTGTTATCTTAATGTGTTATCGGGCTTACCCTGGCAACGGATTTGAATCGCCAAGCGCCGAAATATTCTACCTTGATCTATTGTTAACTTAATGTGTTAGCGGGCTTACCCTGATGACGGGTTTGTTGGTCATCAGGTGCCGAGATATTTTGCCTTAATCTTACTTATCTTAATGTATTATCGGGCTTACCCTGGCAATGGTGTTTATTGACCAGGTGCCGAAATATTCTACCTTAAGCTATTGTTAACTTAATGTGTTATCGGGCTTACCCTGATGACGGGTTTGTTGGTCATCAGGTGCCGAGATATTTTACCTTAATTATGATAAGTAAAAAAAATGTTTGATATTTATAAGCCGAATGGTTTTGCCTTAGTTTATTGCCGAAATATGCTGTGCTATTATATAGCAACAGCGCTTATAAAATTTGCTTAATTCTAAGTTCCGTGTCAAATGCAACTGTCTTACTTGCTAAAATTTTGACTAGGGCGATCGCCCGGGGCAGTTTTACCTCCCCAGATCACCACCCGCACGTATCCTAGAAACACCGGTTGTCTCTAGAACCGCCGGATTCCGCCCCCTTAATACTAGTTGTCGACGTTTATGCTAGTGCTTACTAACTAGTAATTAATAAAGTTCCGGGCGACTGCGGTGCCAAAGAGCAAACCGCTTCGCCCGTTGTACTTGCCTGTTCATTGCCGTTGCATTTGCATATGTTGTCATTGATGTATTCATTATTGTTGGGTTTGCCCACTGTAACCCCTGTGAGTGCTCGCTATGCTCCTCATTTAATATCTCTGGCTGCCCGATGCGTCACCATTTAAGCTCTGGCGACCCGTTGTCAGCCATTTATGTGGGCGTTGGACATCGTCCGATAAAATAGTGTCATCCGGGAATTTTAGCGTCCGGGATCCTCTTCGCCTTTATTGGCAATAATAATGACATCCGGGAATTTTAGCGTCCGGGCTCCTCTTCGCCTTTATTGGCAATAATAATGACATCCGGGAATTTTAGCGTCCGGGCTCCTTTTGGCCTTTATTGGCAATAATAATGACATCCGGGAATTTTAGCGTCCGGGCTCCTCTTCGCCTTTATTGGCAATAATAATGATATCCGGGAATTTTAGCGTCCGGGCTCCTCTTCGCCTTTATTGGCAATAATAATGACATCCGGGAATTTTAGCGTCCGGTTCCTCTTCGCCTCGCAGCGCGGGGCAAGGCCTTGTCGGCTCTAGGGTTGATCCCGCTGAACCCTAGGATCCTGCTTCACTCCTGCGAATAGGAGACTAGCTTCTCGCCCTAGAAGCTCTACTTACATACTAAACTAAGCGTCTAGTCCTAATTTGGTCGTCCCTTGGTTCCTCTCTTGAGTCCGGTGCGGAGTTGGCTATTTCTCCCCCCGTTCGTCAAAAGTCTCCCCAGCAGGTCTTGGCTTCGACCACCGTGCCACATAGTGGGTGTAACATCTCTTTGTCCCGAGGACAGGCTAGGTACACTCGGGGCGCCGAAGTTTGCCGGTGCCAGGCCAGAATGCCTCAACCTTACGTAGTTCGTCTGTTATTGGTCTGGGTCATTGAGCCAACCGGGGTAGGGCTCATCATTGCCTTACCCAGCTCTGCTCCTGTGTGGTGCCTCTGCCCTGCTGCCTACGCTGTCATCACCATTCAGCCTGTCATCAGATTCCTTTTGTGTTATATATAAAAAAATTGTGTGATCTGTAAATAATTTACTGTGTAAATAATGTAAAATTTTTGAGTGTTCTGGGGTTGTAGAATCTTCTAAATGCATGGCCTACTTCAGGCCTTCTCTAGCTACGTCGGACATCCAGCGGTAATGCCTTGTTAATTTTCTTGCAGGCGTTAGTAGGGTTTATGGCGTTAGGTTCCCTGTTATCGGGATCCGAGGGGTGTTATTTGTTGAATAGGCTTAAAGCATGGTAGGAGGGGGTTGCGCATCTTTGGGCTCCATGTTAATGGTGGCCTGGAGCCGGTGATGCTATCAGGATGCTTTTACAGTGAGTGGACGGGGGTAGGTATTTCCCGGGTATGCAAAAATATAAAAATTCCATGCAGGAGTAATACTAATAATCCCTGGTATGTGGGTGGGATATTTCCATGCGTGATGACGGACATGTGGCGTATCCGCTCTCATTTAAGCATAGTTATAGGCCGAGGTATAATAATACTATGTGCCTTGCATGCGGGATTATTTATATTAAAAAATGTTATCATAAATTTGGCCTCATCTCTTTCTTAGAGATGCTCATTACGCTTAATTGTCGGTTTTCCGACTCGCCCCTAATACTCGGGCGCAAGCATTGAGAGCCAGGGCGCAGTGAGCCCTCTCTTTAAATACATGAAGTCTATTAACCCCGATGTATATTTTGGCATGTAGTTTAGCTGTTTTTATGTGTTTATGTGTCTGTGTTGGCTAATGTTGTGAGTGACAAGGTTATGGAAGGAGGAAGGTGGTACAATGGTAGCCTGTAGGTGGTATATTGGCTGTCTGGCTGGCCCTATCCACCTGTGCTCCTGCCATCCTCACTTGGTCAATATCGGCTTTCGATCCGCTCCTTGGGATAGTAAAGTATGGTGATGCTGTGACGTCACGGCCTAATCTGGTCTCTCATTTGTAATGTTAATGTAGCAAGTGATCGTAGTGTGCCTGGTCATGTCCTGATCGCCTATGATGGTTTAGGGATTAAAAAGTAAAAAGAGAAGTAGTTATTGGGGGGGGGGGTTATTCCTTCAGAGTACATGTCGGTATTCACCCCTGATTAGTGGTTGTGTGTGTGTCAGGAGGTACCCGTGGCTGTGATTACTGAGGCTTGCGTGACTGTAGTTACGTTCCGCTGCAGCGCGCTGTCGCGCGTGCCGCTTATCGGATACGTCTTATCGTGTCATGAGGCTAATTGTCAGCCGGCGCGTGTAACCTGTTATCGCACTTCTAAACAAGCTTCTGTGACCCTATGATAAATCCGGCATATCATGTCTGTATATTGCTAAATGTCATGCCTGTTGTAACAATAGTGTCTGCCGACAGCAGCATTGCAATGCTTCTGGAATTCGCAAGTCAGTGTTTTGCTTGTGTAATGGCTGGCTCTGACGTTACGTATGTCGGCTGCCGGAACGTAACTTTTGCCAATGTCGGAATGGTGTCATTGTTTGGGATTCCGGGCGGGCCAGTGTGCTAATCCGTCCCGTTTTTGCTTACCGATGTTGTGTGTACGCTGTTTTCGGCAAGACCTCTGCCTTGTGTAACTATGTGTAATCCATGTCTGGGAAGTCTATTTTGATCCCCTTGGAGGCCTAGAATTTTCGGTGCGCCCTCTTGTCGGGAATTCCTGGATCGCCAATGCCGAGGTAGGCTGTTGTAGCGAGTACCCTGGGGCGAATCTATGCTCCATTATGTATGGGAAAAGAACCTTCCTGTCACTATAGACATGTATCTGACCCACTTATGTGCTTGTCTGGGGCCAATTTCAGTGTAATTGGGATTCTGGATTTTTGTTTTCCACGGCGTCCGATTTTTACTGGGCATTCGAACCCGCGATTCCATGTAGTTCTCCGTGTTCTATGTCTGCGTTGTCTGTTGGGATTTGATTGTCCCCAGTGTGGCTTTTGATTGTGTTTTTCGCGCCAAAAATACCATTGGTTAGTTTGTTTTTTGCACGACTGTGTTGTGTGATCATGAGTTCGGACCCACCTTGGTTAAGGTCCTGGTGTTACGATTTTTTGTACTGTATGTCCCATGGCACGTGTATCGTGAGTTTGAGACGCGCAGATGAGAATACGCTTTGGCGTGAAAAATTTGGGTCTTTTGGAATGCTCCTCGTATTGTAATTTTGAGAGTTATAGGGTTTTTGGAACTGGCATAAATGATGGTGTCTACTATCTTCAGAGCTGCGTGCATGTTGGCTGTCCGTAGCTAGTGAAGGTCGCCCAGTCACGAGTGTGTTATCGCTGACGGCGATAGTATCTAATTTCATTGACGTGTGCCTTATCTATTACTTGTCTGACGATGTTCATATGTCCAGCACGTGTGTGTGTGTGTGGAAGTTCGATTGCTCGCTCCCTTGTTGTGAGCATGTCTTTCCGTAATGGAAAAGAACCTTCCACTAAATACATATTGTGTCCCCAATTTTTGTGTCGTAAGCGTGGGTCGAATATATCCCTGTTAGTGGTACTAAATGTCGTTATGCATGTGTGTCACTGGGCCGCTAGTTGCGTGTTTGGTGACTAGGTGTCGGGGGTGATTTTATTGTTTTATGCATATAAATGTCTGCCAGTGTGCTTATCCCTTACTTCTCTATCCTGCAACTGGATAGTTACCCGACCTTGGATTCCTGGTGTTCAGGAGGTTGCGGGTTCGAGACCTTCTTTGTCCAGGATAATTATTCCTGTTGCTTTGTTTTGGCTTGTGTCTCCGGGACAGCTTTGCTAGTGTATTACTGATATGTGCCAATGTGAATTGACTGTGTGCCTTCCAAAAATAAGTAATGGTGTTTCCCCCTTGAGCTGTGAGTGTTACCCCATGGTGTTTATGTTTAGTTTGCGCGCTGTTATGGGGGACGAGAAAAATTCATGTTATAGGCAGTGTAATGTATCACGTATACCTATGGATTTAATACATACAGTTCAACTTGGATAATTCGCACTTCATGGGATTAGTGAAAGAGGCGAAAGAAAAAAAATGAGTTATCCAACGATCCGAATTAAGAGAGCTCTTTGAAAAGAGTAGAGAAAATATATTGTGTCCCGTCTGCGCAATGCTTTATGCTTATTAAAGCGGGTTGCCAGGCGGCGGTAGTCTGTAAAGATTGTATCGTAAATAATGTCAAAAGTTTCAAAATGAAAGGTAGGACCTGAGTGTACTATGCACCTATTTGGCGACGTTAGTAAGACAGTAATCTAGTTACGTCTCAGGGAAATCTACCAGTTTTGAAAAATAGTTTGAGATTCTTCCTCTTGCTTACGATTAGGGCTCTCGGCCATCACAAGAGAATCTATCAAACTGTGGGACCGGAACATAGAACACTTAGTCATTTCTACTTAGAAAGACCCGCCTAAGCTCTATGCTGTGGTTTGTTGCTTAGGCTGTGTTCGGAATAGCTCTTTCCGACCCTAAGCCGCGCGGCCCGCCTGATTGGCATTCCGCTCGGCTTTGCATATTAAAAATTTTGCATTGTCCAAAATATGTCCTGAGTTAACCACGATTGTAAACCATTGATGGCCTAAAAAAATGCTAGGGGCCAGGAAAAACTAAGAAGAATTTTGAATTATACACTTTTGACTTAGCCATGTTCCACTGTATATACATGAAAAATGTGCAGTTTTTGTCCGTGAGTCTCTGTGTGTCTACCGTTTACGGGGATGGAACCTGCTCTTTGTGTGTGCATTATCGTGTTCCTCACGTGTAAAAGAGCCTCCCTGTATCTATAATTGTGGTGCAAGTGACATTGGTGTATGTTGTTTTCCTGGTGAAAGTTGTTATCCCCGTCCGAGCGTCCTTGCTCGGAAAGGTGAATACTTTCGCCCTGTCACTAGGGTGTAGGCCCCTGAAACCCACTGAGGTGCTTCTTTGCTATTTTCTGGAGGAATTTGTAGCAAAGTAAGCCTGGGCCTGCTTTCGCCTTAGTGCCTGGATGTTGGCCTTAATGTGGTTATGTCTGAGAGACTAATTGCGCTCCGCGCTACCCTAGTAGAGTTTATGGGAGTGTGTGTATTCCTGACTGCCCGGTCTCGTGGGGTAGGTAATAAGACCTTTCTTATACCCCGTGTACTGTGTGTCTGCGCCTGGTCAGAGTGTGCGGGTGTGTGTTGTGCACCCTGAGGGCCTGAAGGCAACACCCTTTTATGCATTTGCACCTGGGATACACATGCTGGTGCCCGCTTCAATTCTGGCAAACTTGCCCTTTGAACTAGCGGTAAAGGCTGTGTGATTGCCTGTGTTTGCCCTGGCGATGTAGTGGAGTGTAGTCTAACCGATTTCTGGCCTATGGTAACGGTAGACTCCTGCCCTTGTGTTTGCCTATTTGTGTAGGTGTGTGTGGGCTTAATGTGCTGTAGGGCGGGCTGTACGTTCTCAGCCCATGACATGGTTACCTCCCGTTTTCTCCCTGTTATGTCATGTGTACTCGAGAGTCCTGGCGTCAACTCCCTCTCGTTCGTCCGTTTTGAGGGGGTTGGCCTAGGTTCTGCTCCTCGGTTTGGCAAAATTGCCTTCCGATCCGGAGCTGAGGGACGTGTATTGATGTAACTTTGGCCCCGCAGTGTGTTGGAGTCTAACCTGGCCGTCTTCTGGACTGTGGCCACGGTGAACTCCTTCCCTTGTATGGCAGTAAGTGGCGAGAGGGACATCCTCGCAAATTGCCGAGTTAGCGTATCTACGCTTATGTCCTCTCTCGGCTGGGCTGGCGGCCCTGCCATGAACTCAAAAATGGCCTTGTTAGCCAGGATTTCCTTATATTCCTCCCAAATTTGGGCGTACTGCCTATTGAGGCTCATGGCCTGCTCAGCGACTTTTGTGCCACTAGTCCCTATCCGTTGGTGTTCCCTGATGAGTGTTTCCCATTGCTGGAACATGAACTCGTGTCGGCAGTGTAGTTGCCAGTGTGCCTTAATGATTTGTGTACGGAGGGTGGGGATTTTCGTCCGAATCTTGCGATTCTTGGCGCTGCGGATTGGCCGGACAAGTGCCCTTATGATCCGCATGAACTGGGCGTGCAGGAGCTGCTGAAACCTTTTGAGGTAGTCCTGTCTTGTTTCAAAGACCTTGTGCCAGGCAATTAACTCCTGGTATTCCCCAATGCTCCTTAGCACAGCTAGGCGGTATAGAGGGGCCATGCTGAATCAAGTGTATGTGTTTTTTTTTAAAACTGTGCGTGTTTGGCAATGTATCTTATATCTCTGATTCTTTCGGGGGGCTGGGGGTTGGTTTGAAAAAAAAATATCCCTTGTGTAGGTAGTGTGAAGCAAAAATGATGCTTTCTGTCAGAAAAAAATTCACATTTTCCGCTTGGCTGTATGCGGTACGGACCGTTTCTACCACGAGAACTCGTTGTATGAGCCCTTTCTTTACTGTGCGTGGTACCCGGCCTCCACCAATTTGTTTTAGATCCCTTAGTTGGGGGGTGGTTAGGACTAAAACATTAGTGTTACTGTGCTAATTTAAAAGGTGGTTCCTAGAGAGGGCAGCTTCCCGTAGCTGGGTAAGCTTACCAGTGTAGAGTGTTGTTTGGTGTTTAAATGCTAGGGGGTGCTCCTATGAAGAAGTAAGTGTCGCCTAGGGGATGAACCTCTGGGTGCAGGTTAATGTACCGGCCTCCCAGCTGGTTGGAATGAGTTATATAACAGACCCGCCTGTGTCAGCCACTCGCTGCTATGCGGTCGCGTGCGGGAAGCACAATGAAACCTGAGCAGGCGTTTACTGGCTACTATTGTCACGGTCAATCGTGACGAGAGTCAGGAAGGGTATTAGGATGTAAAGAGGCGTGTAATTATCAAGACAAGTGTAGTTTACTGACCATGTGTTTATTGGTCAGTGAGTGTGAAATTGTAAGTCCCTTTTTAGGGGAATGTAAATAATGGTACAAGTTAAGTGTACAAGTTTGTGGATGGGTGTTACAAAGTAAAGGATATCTGAACACTTGCTGATTCTCACCTGATGATGGTAGCTGGAGCAGAGCCTTCGGCGACACACACTGTATGACAGATAATGCTCTAAAAAGGCCCTCCTTCTTATAGGTCCTGGCGTTGCTTAGTCGGCATTCCATTGACTTAGCTGCCCTAGTTAGCTGTTGTGTAGATGTTTATGAGTGTGTTGCAAGTGGTTGGCTAGCCTCCCGTGCTGGGTGGCCGCCCTTGCTGTGTAAAAGGTACTGTTCTGGACTAATGATGTTTGCCAGTTAGGGGTGGTTTTAATAGATGATGGGGGGTGGCTTTCAGGAGGTGCAGCCTCCCCGGGCCTGTACAATACCATAAAATACACTTCACTAGCTCCTCTTCATCTCCCTCAAACCCCAATCGTAACACATTGCATACTGTATTCAAATCACGCTCAGCAAAATTGTCAAAGAAATACTTAACCTTATCGTCATATTCAGTGGAACCTTCCGAAAACTGAAATTCTGTAAATCCTCGTAACCTTTTACGGTTTTGTCGATCGCCTTCGTTGCTATATATAAACTTAAGCAGGTTTGTATCTGCAGACAAAGATTCAGTTGAAATTTTCCTGTTTATTCTTTGAATATCTAATAACTTTTTTATTCTTGATTGCAATTAGCGTATTTACTTAAACCTTGCGTCGTTAACTTGCAGGAAATTGTCAACATTCCTCGAAGTTAAAGATAGTCGTCACTTACTTTAACAATTTATGTCTTCGTTCTTCTATAACGTCGTTTATTTAGATAACAATGGCAACGAATTCCAGTCTACTTACATTGGTCTGCGTCAGCTTTAATTTTTGAATCTTACCGTCACTACAACAAGTAAGACATCTTGGTTACAACTTACAGATCATGCAAATTAATATTGTAGCTCTTAGTCGATCTAAATGTCAATATCTCTCCTGAATATCCTTGAAAACTATGTGGATGTAGCTGTTATACACAAAACACATATAGATAACGAGGAAAATTTAAATTCAAGAGGGCGTGTTGCAAGATATGAATTCTCAGGAGCGACTTATCACCATACTTACCGCTGTACTGCTTACATTCGCAACAATATTGAAAATGCACATTTGATTTTTGTGCACACCTCAAAAATGTTCATATTATTGTGATAAAAATTGAAAACATTACAATAACGAATGTTTACGATCCACCTGCAGTAAACTGGTCTGCTGAAGTGATCACAACTCTACCTCATCCTAGCGTATATATCGAAGAATTCAATAGCCACCATCCTATGTGGAATCAGAATGAAGATGATGAGAGTGGTGAAAGAATTGTTAATTGGGTTGAATCTAACAACCTTAGTCTAGTATTTAGCTCAAAGGAAAAAATTCCTCTCGGCACGCTGGAAGGCGGAGGTAGATTTCACCGGGGAAACTAGGGGATAGGCCATAATAGGCTCAATATGCAGGTTTTTGTAGGAGGATCAGACCTCATTTATTGCGAGAAAGTATTTTACAATTGGAGGTTAATTAACTTTTTTTTGCCGTTTTTCTATGCATTATTTAACATTTTATTGTCTTACGGGGATGGTAACCTTCTTGTCATTTGGGGTTCATTTTTATACTTGTGATCACACAGTCCTTATGCAAGGTTTGGAACTGATGTGTAACTATCTAACAGTCTGTTACTTCTTCATGCAAAATTTTATCTCCCGCAGAGATGTTGGTTGGTTCCTCAGTATAGGGGCTGCGACAACGTGGTCATGTAACCCCATGTTCATTGGGTGTGTGTGTAGAATCTGTCTGATATACGGTGTTAATTGTGATGACTGTATTAGTCTGTAATTCAGGTAAGGTCTGCAGACGGTCAATTTTAAGTAGTAGTACCTAATTTTGTACCAAATACTACCGTCAATGACACCTAGCTGTGAACTTGGCTGCTAGATGCCACCGCAACCAGCAACTTGCAACGAACGTTGTAACTTCCCCTCCGAAGGAAAGCATGCTGATGGATTTTTAGAGCTCTTAGAAAATCCGGCTACTTTGCCCGGCATTGAACCAGCGACCTTCGGCATAGAAGTTTAGCATGCTAACAGTTAGCCGCTTTCCTCATAGTCAGATGGACCAAGAAGTTCCGTGACGAACTAGAGAGCCTACTTTTCTTAAAATTAAGATTCATGCCAATGATTAATATACAGTAACCGGGTGAGTTAGCCGAGGTCGTTGCGGCATGACTGTTGGCAGTCGCTCACATCCGGGAGGCGAGGAGGTTCGAATCCCCCCGCCGGCAACCTTGAAGATGGTCTTCTCTGATTCCCATCTTCCTTCCAGGCAAATGCCGGGGTTGGTCCCTAACTATAGGCCACAGCCGCTAGCTTCCAACTCCTCGACCCTCCCATCCAACTTTCCTCCCCAACGGTACTTGTAGCTCACCCATTGGGTGTCCGTCTCGAAGCAGCTACAAAACTGGCGAGCCGAACATGTCCTCGGACACTCCCGGCACTAAAAGCCATACGCTAAAAAAACACAGTATATGAACCTATCCAGAATAATGACGAAACTAAGTTGGTAATATCGAAATGTCTTAATTAGTTGGAAATACTGTATACTAGGCGTATTGTAGCCTAATAGAGCAATACAGTTGGCAGCCCTGGTGACTGAATATATTCTTAATTCCATCTCTTAAGGTACAGAATACAAAATGTGGTTGAAGTCCAAAGGACGTTACATGGAGTTAGACATTGGATCTATTAGTACACGTAAAAGCATGTTGGCAACAATGTCATGCGAGTGCTGGTCAGAAATAATCTGAAATATTATTATATCTTTTGTGCCAATTTTGAATGAAATCCATTTGTTGGAAGAGAAGTTACATGTATTTTCAAATTGGAGCTATCATCAGGCATAGAATCATGCTGGCAACACTGACTTATATTAATACTCCAAATTAATCTAGAATGTCAGGTGCTATACGTGTGCAAATTATAGAGCTGTTGGCCTGCATACTTTCTGATATATTGATATTAGGGTAAAAAATATAGACATCATTTATTAATAGTTGGCAGCCCTGATTGCTCTTAAGAATACTTATAGTCATATCTGTTATATTACACATACCACATACGAAATTTGGTTGAAATTCAACTGACAGTATAGAAGTTACATGTATTTAGAAATTGGTCCTATCAGCAGGCTTAGAATCATGTTGGTAGAACTGACGTATATAAGTTACTCCAAATTAATGTAAAATGTCAGGTAATATACTTATGCATAGTTTAAAGCTGTCGGCTTGCATACTTTCTGATATATTGGTATTTGGATAAAAAATAGAGAGAGCAATTATTAACAGTTGGCAGCCCTGGTGGCTCTTAAGAATACACTCAGTCATATCTGTTTATGTACACATATTACATCCAAAATTTGGTTGAAATCTAATTGATAGTGTAGAAGTTATATTCATTTAAAAATTGGACATATCAGAAGTCTTAAAATTAATTTGGCAACACTGTCATGTATGGCCTCCTGGAAATTAAATTGAAATAGTATTATCTACATGTGTGCTATTTTTGGAATAGCTCCCATGCATACCTTCCAAGATATCCAACATGGAGCTCAAATTTCTAGTACATTTTTTTAGCAGTTGGTAGCACTGACATCTTTTTCAAATATGGGCCTGAGATATTCCGGTATACATCTTTACTCATACTAAATTGGTTTCGATTGCTGCAGCCGTTTAGGAGTTGATAGGGGACACACACACACAGCCAGCCAAACAGACAGAAGGACAGACAGACAGAATGACAGACAGACACATTTTCCCGGATCGATCTCATAAGTCTACTTTTTCCTCAGTTTGCAAAGTGTGAAAAGTAGGCTATAAATGAATGTGATCTCGTCAATGGCGTTGTCTTGGCAACCTCTGAGAGCTCATCCCTCATCAATTTAGAAGCGTTGTCATGGTAACCTCTGATGGCACTTGGCATTTTCTTGAATTCCGAAATAATTTTCTCATCCCTTGGCGTAATGGTGGGCCATATCAAAAATTCTTCCAGACAAAAGTTTTAGGTAATTATTAGGGGAATATTTTCCATTTTGTACGGTTTTGATATTGTGCCCATTAAGAGAGATATGATTAATGTTTCCCGAAAACCTACTTTTTTCCACCCCTTTGGTCAATGGTTGGTGCTATCAAAAAACTTATTTGACATAAAATTTTGGCACTTATCCGACACATATTATGAACTTTGAATGGATTTGATATTTCACGTATTAAGAGAGTTATCGCGAAATTTCACTTTTTCGATAAAAGCCCCCCATTTTCACCCCCTTCGACCGATTTTGCCCATTAACGAACTCGACCGAGATTTTAATGGGATACTTATTATGTAAAAAATTCAAACTGATTGGGGCCAAATTACGGCAGTTATCGTGTCCAAGAGAAACTGATATATATATATATATATATATATATATATAGATACATATATACATATATAGAGTCCGGGTTCGATTCCTGGTCAATGCATGTGAGATTTTCGAAGTGAAATGCCATGTCCTGTGGTTCGGATTCCACGTAAAAAGGAGGTCCCGTGGCTCATGATCTCAAGATTAACGGTCACGTTAAACTACAAGCTTCCTTCCTTTACATATATAGATAGATACATATATACATAAATTATATATAAACTTTTGAACTGACGGTGGTTTTGGGGTCTGGGGGATGTGAAACGCGAAGATATGTCGAAATTTTCCGGAAGTCGAATCATGGTACCCATTGCAATAGTTAGCTTTCTAATGAAATCTACCTAAAAGGGACTTTAAGAACTGCGGCCTCGAAGAAAGACTGCAACCCTAACCTCTGTTTTGTCAGTCAGAACTCTAAATGTCAACCTCTTGCCACAGTAAGGACAGTCCTTGGGGATATTCCAAATAGCCAACATCGGCCAGTTTTAGTTAAAGTACAAAATTCAAATACCTATAATCTGATCCATTCCAAAACCAAGATGGAACTTTAGAAAATCTAACTGGAGCAAGTTTTCCAATGTACTTGATAAAGTTATTACGTGGACCCCCCCCCCCCCTGCGAATGAAAAGTATTAATTATTTGTTGGAGCTGTCTTATCAACGGCAATGCATGCCAAGAAGATTTCGCAAAGAGTACATTCCAGATTGGAACAAGGATTGTGAAGAACTATACCAGTCTTACATAACCACCAATATTATTATCATGAAATTGCTACCGAATTGTTACAGAGCTTAGATAAATCTCGCAGAGATACCTGGGTACAAAAGTAAGAGAACTTAGACTTTACAAGATCACGCAGTGTAGCGTGGAGTCTGTTGAATACATTGGGAGGATGTTCCCCACCTAACTGTTACGATCCACATTTAACACCAGAACAAATACCCAGTAGAATGATTTCTTTGTCCAGGGAACCATCGAATAAGCAACATACAAGAACGGATAAGAAAGACTAACCAACCTCATGCAACACGCAGTCTACCGGTCAGAATATTCCAATGACTTCACAGTAGCTGAGATTAATACTTAAGGATGTTAAAACCGGCAAATCGGCAGCGTTTGATGGCATTCATCCTGAATTCCTTGTCAATTGTGGGAACAAAACTCGTAAATGACTTGCTGGTTTCTTTTCTAATATAATAATCACTGGCAAACTACCAAACGCTTTCAAGAAAACGAAAATCATAGATGTATTGAAACCTGGTAAGCCAAAGGATAAACCAGATAGCTATCGACCGATAGCTCGCCTAAGCTGTTGCTACAAACTTCTGGAAAGATTCATCCTTAACCCAATCGGTTCGAATATTCAGGAAGTAACAGCTATTGAACAAGCAGACATTAGACCAAGTTAAAGCTGCACATATCAAGTCCTAAATCTCACCACTCATATAGAAGCAGGGTTTCAACAACAAATTAAAAACTCTGTTGCTTTTGTTGACCTTACATCAGCCTATGACACGGTATGGAAGGATGGATTACTCCACAAACTGATGCGTATCATACCATGACAAACCATGAACAACCTTATAATCAATATGCTGTCTGAAAGATATTTCCAAGTGGTTGTTGGGACCAAAATAAGTAAGCAAAAGAAACTGAACGATGGACTCCCACAAGGTTCGGTTTTAGCTCCAGTGTTCTTTCACTTGTACACATCAGACCTCCCTATAACGCAATCGAGAAAATTCATATATGCCGATGACCTGGCTTTGACAACTCAACAAAGAACTTTTACGAAGAGCGAACAGATTCTTTCCTCAGATCTTTGCATTATGAATGAATACTTCAAGAAAGGGAGACTAACACCAAATCCTAGTAAGACTGAAGTTGGTTGTTTCCACTTAAACAACAGGTTGGCAAATATAAAGCTGAATGTCTTCTTTAATGAGAAAGTCCTCCATCATGAAAATTTTCCTAAATATTTAGACCTTACTCTCGATAGGACTTTGTCCTTCAAGAAGCACTTGCAGAAAACTGCAGCAAAACTAAGATCATGCAACAACATCTTGCAGAAGTTATGTGGAACCACATGGGGACCTACAGCATCATCATTCTGGTCTTCTGCTTTAGAACTTGTCTATTCAGCTGCTGAATACTGTGCACCGGTGTGGATTAACAGTCCACATGTGAAGCAGATTGATGTCTATTTGAATTGGGCGATGAGGATAAAATCAGGTTGCATCAGGACCACTCCTCTCTACTGGCTCTCACCTCTTAGTCACATTGTACCACCTGACTTACAGTACGTAGGCAGAACTCTCTCCTGAGGGAATTTTAAAAGATACTATTCACTCCACTGCGTCCTATTCATTCGGACATACCTACAGTAAAGATAAGTCGCTTGAAATCTTACCGACCACCCACCCTAACAGCGGAATCTCTACTATTAAATAAATTTCAGACTGACAAGAAATGGTCTGAGGTATGGAATTGTATATTCCATGAGAAGTATAGAAACTTCATTGATCCTATCAATAAACCAGCCTGCTTGGAACTACCACGCCATACACGGAAAACACTCAGCAGGTTTTGAACGAGACATGGGGTCTGATTAAACAAGTGGAATAGGGCTTCCTCTCCTCAGTGTGACTATGGATTCGAAAGACAGACCATCCAACATATTGTGAAAGACTGAAGCGTTCGAGCCTATAATAGAAACCTGAAGGACATTCATGCTGCAACGCAGCCTGCCATTGATTCGATTTTAAATTTCAATATTACCTTGGAAATCTCAACATTTTATCTGTTTAATATGTGTCTCCCCATCAAAATTCATATTAATAATTATTGTTCATTTAAATGCTAATGTACTGTATATGTTTAATGTGTTCCTTACCTTGTAATTATGTTCATGTACCATGCCATGCGCTCGATAAATAAACAGTCGTATCACTATTTTGGCAAGTTCATGGTCATCCATTAGTTCTCTATCCCGGACGAGCCCCCAAATTGTTTGACTTTTAGGGAGATATTTATATATTTAAAAAATTAATTACTACACAACAGCGTAACAACATTACTCTTGAATAGAACAAAATATCTGCTCCTCAAAAGTTTCTCTCTTGTTCCTTCTTCTTTTATTGTCCTCACTGTCTTCTTGAAACAAATGGATATATCCATAAAAACTATGACTCCAAATTCTCGGACATGACACTGCACAATATATGGGTAAATTTAAAATATCTTTCTGTAAGTGATTGTAACGAATGATGCTCTAATTATCATTTCATTAGTTAGATCTATGGATGTTGAAAGTTTTATTTGCAATTTTCAGAAAATTCAATAGAATTAATAGCGTATTTATACCAATGATTTCAGGGTAATATGTCCAAATACTTCGAATTCTGTTCTGGGGAATATTTACGCATTATGTAATACTGGAGGACAATCGACTCGACTTGTATCTGGAAAAAAGAATAAAATCAAACAATTCATGAATACCAACCTGTTTATCGTCAGCGGCGACAAGCCTTGCTCACGTAGCATATGTGTGACCATGGTTGCTCGGAAGGGACATAGGAAGTCTCGCAGGTTAGTACATACTGGTGAGAAGTCTTATTCATGCACCTTATGTGAAGCTCAGTTTGTTGATGGAAGTCAATTGAACTCTCACATGAGAACGCATACTGGTGATAAGCCGTATTCATGCAGCATATGTAAAGCCAACTTTGCTAGGAAAAACGAATTAAAGCCGCACATGTTGTCCCATGCTGGTGAAAAGCCTTATTCATGTAGCTTATGCGATGCCAAGTTTGTACAGGGAGGATATTTGAAGTATCACATGTACAAGCATACTGGTGATCAACCTTATTCATGCAGCGTATGTAAAGACAAGTTTGCTGTGCGAAGTCAATTGAAGTATCACATGGTAACGCATAGTGGTAATAGGCCTTATTCCTGCAACATATGTGAAGCCAAGTTCGCTTCGAAAGCACATTTGAATTCGCACATGGTTTTGCATACTGGTGAGAAGCCTTATCAATGTAGCATATGTGATGCCAAGTTTGCTCGCGGCGGTAATTTGAAGTGTCATATGACATTGCATACAGGTGAAAAGCCTTATTCATGTAGCATATGTGAAGCCAAGTTTGCTTTTGGAGGACATTTGAAAAGTCACATGTTAGTGCATACCGGTGAGAAGCCGTATTCATGCAGCGTATGTGGAGCCGAATTTGCTGTGAAAGAACAATTGAAGCGGCATATGTATACGCATTCTGGTGAGAAGCCTTTTACATGTAGGATATGTCCAGCTAAGTTTACTCAGGGAAGACACATGAAATCTCACATGTTAGTGCATACTGGTGAGAAGCCTTATTCATGCAGCATATGTGAAGCCAAGTTTGCTAGGAAAAGCCAAATAAAGCAGCACATGTTGTTCCATACAGGTGAGAAGCCTTTTTCATGTAGCAAATGTGAGGCCAAGTTTGCACAGGGAGGACAATTGAAGTGTCACATGTACAAGCATACTGGTGATCAGCCGTATTCATGCAGCGTATGTGAAGCGAAGTTTGCTGTGGTAAGTCAATTGAAGTATCACATGGTAACGCATACTGGTGATAAGCGTTATTCCTGCTGCATATGTGAAACCAAGTATGCTTGGAAAAGACAATTGAAGTCTCACATGTTTTCGCATACAGGTGAGAAGCCTTACCAATGTAGCGTATGTGATGCCAAGTTTGCTCGCGGAGGAAGTTTGAACAGACATAAGTTATTGCATACAGGTGAAAAGCCTTATTCATGTAGCATATGTGAAGCCAAGTTTGCTCGGAAAGAACAATTGAAGCCGCACCTGTTAACGCATACTGGTGAGAAGCCTTAGATAATCCCTATATGTGTAGCCAAGTTTCTAGGAAAATAAAATTGATGCCGCACATGTTATTGCATACTGGTGAGAAGCCTATTCATGTGCATTCAATCATTTCTTTAGTTCTCTATGGTAATATGTAAATATACATATGGTAGTCGTCAAATCATAAAAAACATCGATATACATCACATACATAATTACAGGGGTACAGGTAAATAAAATAATCAAAATACAAAAACTCTGTGCACATGGCCTCGATTTCTCCCACGGAATATATTGCCTTCTCCGAGAGCCATTTTAATTTTCTTTGGGTACACTGCTGACATTTCTTAGAGTTAGGGGACACAAGTTAAGTTATTTGGAGGCAGTATAAGAGGGATCATTTTTTTTCTGAAATATCCTTTATAATATTGACAGTGAACATCCTTTCTGCTTCTTGTGTTGTACGAATGTAGTTCAGAATTCTTTACAATATTAGCATTTCCAGTTAGAATTTGTCTTTTAATATACATAGAATAATTGAGAAAGTACAATGATGGTAACGTCATAATGCGGATATTTTTTAAATAGTCCCTTCAATATGTGAGAGGATGTAAACCAAACATAACACCGATTGCTTTCTTCTGCAGGATATACATATTGCATAAAACTTATTTTGCTGCACTGCCATATAAATTTATAGCATAAACCAGGTGGGAGTGAAACAGATAACTTGATAACAGGATATTAATATTAACTTCCTGTCTTAGCTGCTTTAACACAAATATTGTACTATTTAATTTAGATTGTAGTTTAATTATGTGTTTCTTCCAACTATGATCTGCTTCCATTTTCATACCAAGAAAGATTTGTTCATCGGTGCATATGTGAAGCTAAGTTTGCTCAGAGAGGACATTTGAAATCTCACATGTTACTGCACACGGGTGAGAAGCCTGATTCATGCAGCATGTGTGAAGCAATGTTTTCTCGATAAGGACATATGAAGCCGCACATATTATTGCATACTTGTGACAAGTCTTATTCATGCAGCATATGTAAAACTAAGTTTGGTCGGGAAGAAATATTGAAGTTTCACTTGTTAACGCATATTCGTGACATACCTGATTCATGCGGCATATGTGAAGTGGTGTTTGCCCGGAAACAACATTAAATTGCACAAGTTTACGCATACCGGCCAGCAGCCTTAGACATGCACCATATCTGTAGCCAAGTTTTCATGGACGAATCGTTTAATGTCTTTCATATTAAAACATACCAACGAATGACCTTCTTAATTTAGCTTATGTGAAGGCATCTTAAATTATACAGGACATTTGAAATCTCATGTAGCACATGCAAGGCCAGATTTGCTTGTAGGGGGCTTACGAAGATTCACATGTTATCGCATGCCGGTAAGGAGGAATACCGGTACTTATAAAGTCGTGCCAAGAAATATTTCCCAGAAAGGGAATTTGATAATACAGATGTGAAGGAGTGTTTGCTCCGGTACGGCGAATGTCCCATAGCTCATTTCGTCACGTTTTAACATTTAATCAGGTGATAATGCATACTATACCAATATAACAAATGGATAGCAAATAATTATAATATGCTCATATATAACATATTTATTTGGCACCAGTTTAATTCAATTGTAGTTTAACATATGTTCGACCACTGCCATTTGGAATGTACAAATCGTACATTTTATAGGCAAATTGTTTGTTATGGTCGTTACTTAATTTTAGAACTTAAAACATTCATTCTGGTTCCGTTTTGGTAAACTAATAAGTATAAACATTTTAAAGGTTCCGCCTGATCAATACTTATATTAAATATGATCACTGTGTGGGACATGTTTCGAGGCCCAATTATTAATTTTGGCCTCTTCATCAGCCGATATGAAAGAATCTTTAGATCTTTAAATTTGTATGGTGCTTTTTAGCTGAGTTAGCCTGGCTTCCTCATTGATTTTAAAACTGTTTATACTAATTAGTTTATGAACACGGAACCAGAATTAACCTTTTAGGTTCTAACATCAATGAAGCAAGATACAAATTTAAAGATCTAAAGATTCTTTCATATCGGCTCATGAAGGGGCCAAAATTAATAACTAAGCCTCGAAACATGTTCCACTAATGACGACAAAGTGACCATATTTAATAAAAGTATTGATCAGGCGGAACGTTTTGCCTGTTTATACTAATGGTCGTTTCTGTTGCGAAGTTATACTAATTACTCTTTTAGAAGACACTTGTATCTGGAATATTCCAGAAAGGCCAACCCTCTACTTCTTATTTCATAAGTTGAACGCCTGAAAAGAAAACCACAATTCAAAATTATAATGAAAATAATCACTGACGATTCATTACCAATGAAAAGGAAATGGAGATTCGCGGACTGGAAGTGTGCTGTGCATAAAGTTTGGTGCCATTTTAACTCGTGGAGACCCTATGTGGAAAATCGATATTCATCAGAGTTGGTTGAATTTTAAAAAATATTAACATTTTACGGCCAGAAGCCATGTTCATGTAGCATATGCGAATACAAATAGGTCACAGAGGACTATTTAAGAGTCACATTTGAATATTTAAATCATTTTTAAATACAGTAAGGGCACTCAGACTCTGCAGGTCTAGTAAAGCAAAAACCTACAAGTAGTTATGGTAGTTAACATTTGTTCCGAAAGTTGAAAAACTAGATGACTCTTAAAAGATCAGACTGGGTGTTTTTAAGAGCACTATATTCTTGCTCTTCAATCGTTTGGGCCACCTATAGACAACGGTACTTGTGCTTTAGCTGTTGTTTGCCACTTCTGATGTTTTTGGTGGATTGTTTGGCGACTCTTTTCGCTGAAACCTGAAGCTTTTCTATTGGACCCGTAATCTTACATTTTCTTGCTGAACTGTATCTTCCGTACCTCGGACCATTTCCTGGACGCGTTTGGCGAACTTCTGTAATGGATGTGAGGAAAGGCCTGGTCTCAACTGTCAGGTGGTAGCGATTCCTGTCATTTAGTGTGGCTTGCTGATTATTACGTTCAGCATGATGCTTCTCAATTTGTGTGAATCACAAGAAACCAGTGGCTTTACCCTTCTTGGCTACCTTAAAGATCTTATAAGACATTCTGTATTGGTCCAATCTGTAAAGGTGGCCGTAGAAATCCAGACGTGTCCCTCTGATGGCATCGGTGAGTTTTGCCCGGTGTTTGTAGAGTTCTCAATATGGTTCTTACCATCATCTTTCATCTGGAAAGATTCATGGTCCCTCTATTGTCCGCAAGAATTTCCTTTCCTGTACCTCGAGGGCCCTTAGAGTTGTCTCCTTAGTTAGAAGCAGGCACTCAGCTGCGTAGAGGATTGATTGTCTGACTACTGCATTATAATGTCTTAGATTGACATTCATCGACAGATGTTTCGAGGCGTACAGTTTTATGCAACAATTGTATGTCATGTGTAGTTTTATCCTCCTTAGTTCGAGAGGCATTATCTCACTGAGATCTTCTAAAATCCATTCTCTAAGTTATATTACTGCTTTCACTCTCTTGATATAGTTAGTATCACCGACTCTCATGGTTTTAGGGGCTCCTTTAATATTGGTAATGAACTTTGTATTTCCGATGTAGATCAACAGACCCGTTTTCGCCACTATTGAGTACAGTGTATGGTGTTGTGTGGTGGCCCTTTGCAGGTCGTTTGCCAGCAAGGACAGGTCGTCAGTGAAGGCCAGGCAAGGGAACCTTAGGTTATCTGCTTTGGTACCCATCCTTTATCCGGTGTCGACTGGTAGGTTTCTGGTCCATTCCCAGACATTTTTTCCAAATCAGTTAAATGATTTGCAAGATATACCACCTCCTTGTCTCACCCCTGTCTTGATTGGGAAACTCTCTGAGAGGTGTCCTCGAAAATTTACTCAGGAAGTAGTATTGTAAAGGGTGGCTTTTTGCAACCTCATGAATTTGCCGTTAAGTATCAGTTCTCCTAGGATTTCGAAGAGAGTGGTTCTATCCACAGAGTCGTATGCCTTCTGGACTTCAACGAAGGGGACTACCCACCTTCTGGCTCGTTTCTTGCTGTTTTGGAGGATGGTCTTAAGCCTTTGTATTTGTTTAGTACAAGACCTGGATGATCTGAAACTAACTTCGTATTCTCCTATCTTTGTCTAATTGTCTCATTACATGCCGTTCTGAGATCTTGGAAATATATTTAAGTGACTGCTAAGAGTGATATACTTCTGTAGTTTGCAGGATCTCTTTTGTTCCCTTTCTTGTATATTGGGTGAATAACGGCTGACACCCAGTCATCTGGGAGTCTCTCACAAGTCCTTATGTCCAGGATCACAGCGTAGATACGCCTGAAGGATTGTTCTCCGTCTAGTTTTAGTATTTCTGCTTCTATCCCTTCTTCCCCAGACGCTTTGTTGTTTTATGATTACTTCATATGTTGGTAGAAGGATGTAATCGGTGTGAGGCTTAGTGGGTTCTCTAACAGGGAGTCGTTAGGCAGGTTCTTCGGCATTTAGGAGTGTCTGTAAATAGTCAGCTAGGGTTTTAGTAGATTCGATATCGTTGAGGCACAGTGATCCTCTGCTCTCTGGATATGTAAGGTAGGGATCGCAAACGAGGTTGTTTGGTGTTTGAGGCCCTTATATAGGTCTCTAGAGTTGTTCCTCCGAAAATTCTCTTCTGCTTGCTTGATCAGTTCATTGTGGTGTTTCCGCTTTGCCCCTCTGATGATGCTGGACAGGTCTTCCCTTGCGTTTTAAGTCGTGCAAATCGACTTCATTCATATTCTGGGTCCATTTGACTCACGCCAGTCGTCTGCCATCTATAGCTTCATCGCATTTGCTGGACCACCATGGGTACTTATTTCCCTTAGGCCTTCTAGGGATTGTCCCCTGTGCTGTTTCTGTTATGGCATTTCTAAGAGGGGCCCACCTTGTAGTGGTATTATTCGTATTGGCATGATAGTTCCGTCTTTCTTGGTAGCTTGTGCCGTCATGTAATGTCATTTTTAAGTCAGTAGTATCAAATCTTGGGATCTTCTTGCTCTTCACTGGCATGCCACTGGCCTTTTTAGCAGCTTCAGATTCATCGTAACCAGGGATAGGTAGTGATCAGAGTCAATAATGGCTCCCCTTAGCACATTGACATTCATGATGTCACAGTTGTGTTGTCTGCTTGTTGCTATTTGGTCAATCTGGAACTCACCGAGCATGCTGTTTGGGCTGCGCCACTTCATGGTCTCCCTGGGTAGATGTTTGAAGGCCGTGGACATCAACAGTTGTCCATATTTTGTGCACAGGCTGATTAAGCGTTCCCCATTCTTGTTGGTTTTTTTATGAGCAGGGTATCGTCCTACAATTTTCCGGTATTTATGTTCTTTCCCAATGTGGGCGTTGACATCTCCTAGCATTATATTCGTGTGGTGATGCGGCATCTTATCTAGGGTTTCTTCAAGGGTATCCAAGTACTGGTCTGTGTTCTCTGGGTTTTTACTGTTAGAGTCGTTAGTAGGACCATGGAAGTTAACCAGGTAGTATCCCTCATTGTTGCATTTAATGGCTAGTACTGAGGTCCTGTCGTTAGGTGAAAATAAGCCAGGAACACTTTTAATCCAAATGTGGTGAACTGCGAAGCTAGTCCCCAGGAAGAATACGTTGTCCAAAACTCTCTTACCTGGCTGGCCGTTATATATCCTATATCCTCCATATCATCATTATCTGGGAACTTAGTCTCTTGTAGGGCTGCTATTCGGATGTCCTTGTCATTCAGGACTTCTAGTGTGTGTTTAAGTTTCCCGGTCTTTATCGAGGAGTTTATATTGATCTTAGCTAAATATGAGATGTTCCTTTTATGTTCCAACTGAGTCACACGAAGGAATAGGTGTAGGTTCCCCAGAATCCGATGGCTTACATGCCCCGTCATGAGCGGGGGTGGATTGCTTACCACCTGGGTTACAATCTATATTAGTTTTGTACTTCATGTTTAACGGTTTATCACACAAGTGTGTAGGATTGTTTACCCGAAGATAACGGATTGTTGACTATCAAGGTTGTAAGCTTTGAAGCCCCCAGCTATCAAATTTACGACTAAAATGTTGAATATTACTTCCGGCTTGAGAGGCTGTACAACTTTCTCATGGCGATTTCTACTGAGTTAACAACATTTATTTCTCATAAACTATATGTTACGAATATATAAAACTTTGCACTCATTATTATTATTATGCACAAAACACATTTTATAATATGATTGTAGTCAAGCATTATTATACCATCAAACTTTCACATCTTTTTGCACAGTTAGATTTCGTTTACATGATAAGTACCCCACAATTTAAAATATTTATATGAATGGTCTTTTGGGCTGTTGGTAACATCTACGGCCACAACATACACCTAAATAGTTGATACTTATATTCAGGATTTTTTACATATTCTTAATCGAAATGTATTTTTATTTTTAACGTTTTAGGGTAAAATGAAAGATGAAAATCCACAGCCCCCATCTAGCGGGGAGGATCTGAACTGTGCCTGTCGCACACCCCTGAGGCAATGATTAAATGAATGACAGATGAAGTGAAATGATAGTGGAGAGTGTTGCTGGAATGAAAGTTTGACAGGGAAAACCGGAGTTCCCGGAGAAAAACCTGTCTGCGTCCGCTGTGTCCAGCACAAATCCCACATGGAGCGACCGGGGTTGGTACCACGGACCCAGCGGTGAGAGGCCGGCGTGCTGCCGCCTAAGCTACGGAGGCTTTTTAGGGTAAAATATATTCTCTTAAATGGGATGTATGCTTGATACACAATATATTTTGGCGTATGCTGTTCATATTAGTACAATACACATTCATGAATAATGTCATTGAGATAGCTAGCATAGTATTTAAGTTATAATGTAAAGGCTGTGTGAAAATAAATTTTCCGGGAAACAAGCTTCAGACATTCTTACGGGTAGAATTTAAAGAGACAACTTAAGCGACAACAACTAACATTTCGGAGCATATCACTGGATGTATTGAAGATATTTGACTTTTGTTTTCACCAAAAGAAAGATACAAGATTAGTCCTTCAAATAATTTATTAATAAAAATTCCCTTTTTTTATGAATGGTTTGCCTCTCCGCTTTAATTATATTTTGAAAGAAATGAAAAACTTGTTTTTGAATTGAACTTAATGAAATTAATTTTGATGTTTTTTTATCATTATCTTCATTGTTTGGTTAGGAGATTTTTGAACTAAAAAAAACAGGAAGATATTTTGATTTAACCCTGTAAGGATCGACACTAGCGGTCGTTTCGATAAATTTGGGCCACAAAGGATGTGGTCTTACTGTTGGTGTGCATGACTTGCCAATCAAAACGGAAGTAGATATTTCGATTTTTATTTGACCATGCACGGGTCAATACTAGGTCTTGAAGTGATAGATTTAGTGAACTACATACGACAAAAGATTTGGTCTAACTCTTGATTTCCATGACTTGTCAGTTCAGTGTGTGTTATAATGCCGCCAACACGTAGCAGAAAGTAGTAAGAATCAGCGACGAACTTGGAACGGGATGGGCAACAAGATGAAGGAGTTGTAATCATTAAACGATCAAGAACTACAAATAAAATTACTTCAAAGAAACGCAAACATCGCCAACAGAAGACAATGACAGACGATTATCTTATCGTTTTGCTCAAACAATGCATGTACATCAAGTGTTAGACCACATTCTTTGTAGTATGTAGTTCACTTAATCTATCAATACGAGCGCTAGTGTTCACCCATACATGGTCAAATCAAAATCGAAATATCTACTTCCGTTTTGACTGAGAAGTCATGTTCACCAAGAGTTGGACCGCATCCTTTGTCGTATGTAGTTCACTAAATTGATCCAAAACTGAGCTTTTTTTCTTTTTTATATCCTGAAATCTTAATTCCCAAGTCATGTTTCCAACATTATGTTCCCAGCCTGAAGGGCTAGAGCTGAGGTAGGAAGCCATATTCATGTGAATCATTGAACATTATTGACATATGGAATATATGTAATATATAAGTAATATATGTACGGGAACACTCTTCTATAATGATTGTGTTATGAAAAAAAAATATGAAGAAAAATAAATTACCTCCGACGATAAAACTCGAGAATTAAACAAATCTCAAGGCAATAGGACTTATCAGGGAATAACACCCAACACTGGTCTTCATAACACTATCTTACACAAATTATTATAAATCAGAACGTCAACCTTCCGGAAAACAACACTAGATTTATTGAATCGTAGACTGATACAAAAAAAAATCCTCTGTCGAAAGAATAAAGATGATATATCACATGACATGGGCTACGTCGTGATAAAGTTTCACGCTTGCAATGTAAAAATGCACAAAATTAAATTGAAAATATCACAAATACACGTGGATATTAGCGTTCTGTTACGAATAAACAACACTCATTCTAAAATGTGTACATACATTTTCATGATATGGCAATCATATTGCTTGTAATCATATAAATCTTTATATAAAAATCATGAATCGGTTATTTCAGATATCGTTTATACGTGGATATATTCCAGTACTATTAACACACAATTCACATAATCACATTCCATGAAACTTTCTAAGCATCAAATTAATTCTAATCCTTTCACAATAATCGGTATCAATATCATTCGTCAACGCAACTAATTTTAACGTACCGAGATCATCACCAATAGTCATTATCATACCTTCTGTTTCATAAAAACAGTAAATCTAAGTCATTATATGGTCTATTTGATCGAGCAATTAAACTAAGTTAAAACGTATCGTACGAATTCGTGTCAAATAGTAAATACTGATAATAAAAATTACTACCATGAGCTCCACATAGTAATTCTTCCAAATACTAACATCTTCAACATCATTCAAAATGTATCCTACAATATACAAATTTTCACTACCATATATAATCAATCATGTATTTCTGGCAGCATAATAATTTCTCATCATTAATATCCACAAATTTGTCATGTCTTAAATCACGACTAAATTCCTTTAAATGTAATCGCATAATTATCATTCCTTGTAATATCTTATAAATACAATATGTATATGCTTCAATAATTCCAATACCACTTTTATATCAGATACAGCTTCATTATACCTTCAAATATGCTTTAAATAGTCATGCTGCAAATTCTGATGTGACTCAACAATTTCATACTTCAGTTAGATTTAATTTTGTTGTATGTTGTTTTATGATCTTTTCGTTGATTTTCATGGCTATACAGTATAATTAAACTTTTCATTATTATTTAATAATAATACAGTTAGTTACTTTCAGTCAATATCTTATTTGTTATAAATTATATCAAACATCCTTAAGTTTTCAACATTATCAGAATAATTCTTAATTTATTATTCTCTGTTTCAAAATTCATACAAACCTTCATTAGAGTTCAATAAATTCTACACACATGAAAGCGTGGTAATATCTTACTCAAATGTCTTTCATTTGAATATAATCTTCCTAACTCAAATGATGAATAATCGACTCAAATTGTCATTCATAATATATCTAGATAGAACATCTCAAAGTTGAGATTATTTGTAATACTGTTCATAGTTCATAAGATCTTCAACGGAATCTCATACGTTGTGTTCCTTATTTTGGTTGGTTGGTTGGTTCTTAAGTTTAGGGCCTGTGACAACGCTGACATGTAGCCCCGTGTACTTTGGGTGTGTGTAGAATGTGTCTGATAACCGGTGTTAATTTGATGACTGTAATAGTGTGTGTTATCTGTTTTTTAATTTAAGTACTGCAACTTCGAATTTTTCAAATATTTCCTGCTTTTGCCGCCAAGCGCCACCGTCATCGACTACTAGGCCAAGTTCAGAACTCAGCTACTAGACGCCGCCGCAGTCGGCTCTTGGCAACGAACATTGAAACCTAAGAGCGTTGTTTACATTCTTAACCTAACCAATTTAGCTTCACACAGGTGTAATTAGTGGAAGGTTCTTTAACATGCCATAAATCTATGACATGGGACCCCCGGCTTTACTTCCCCTCCAAAGGAAGGTATACTGAGGGATTTTTAACGCTCTTAAAAAAATCCGACAGCTTTTTTTTACTTAACCACTTATCACCGTCCTCCCCCATGGTCTGGTACCTTGACCTGGTGGGGAGGCTTGTGTGTTTCAGTGATCCTGAGAGCAATGCCGGCGGGAGCTTTGGCTCCAGGCAGGGTCACCCATGCCGGGAAGGTCGAGGGTGAGAGACCAGACTAAATGACAGACTACATCATGATGGTGAGCAGCAGCGTTATCAGCAGATTATTTCCAGGCGGAGCTGTAATTCAGTGGTACGGTCGGAAAACTGCGGGGGCTCGTTTTCAGTCGATAAGGTGGCAGCCCTACCAGAAAACTGGGAAGCTGAGGGCTAATAACTCACATTCTCCTAAATTGTATATTATCAAAGAACGAGATGAATGAAAACTGGACGGATCTCATGTTGACAACTTTCGCCTCGAAAAGGAAGACACGAATAGGTTTCTGGAATGTGAGGACTCTGGGTGAGAGTAGTAGGCTGAGACAGGTGAGCTGAGGAATGATCTCGTATAAACTTGATTTACTTGGGCTCAGTGAGATAAGATGGCCCGATTTTGGTGAGATAAAAACTTATGAATGACTTACCCTCATATACTCTGGGAGGAGGGAGGAGAATGCAGAACGCAGAGATGGAGTTGATCTTTTGCTTACTGAACATGCAAAGGAAAGCCTTATAAGTTGGCAACCCATTTTCGTGTGAATATTATCAGCCCAATTTAAAACTCGCATTCGCAATGTTACGATTATACAATGCTATGCACCCACGAAACCATCAGAAGAAGAAATTACGGAAGCATTCTACTCCCTTCTACATGAGACAGTAAAGAAGAGCAGGAAGAGAGATGTGCTTATAATGAAGGGAGACCTTAATGCTAAGGTAGGTGAGAACAACGAGGGACTAGAACATTTGATGGGTGTACATGGCCTTGGGGATAGGAATGGAAACGGGGAAAAGTTCACAAACTCCTGTGCTAGCCATTACTTTGTTATTGGAGGTACTTTGTTTCCTCATAAGAGGTGCCATAAGATCACGTGGGTTTCTCCTAATCATAACTCTAAGAACCAAATAGACCACATTGCAGTGTGTAGGAGATTCAGAAGATAACTCACTGATGTTCGGAATAACAGAGGAGCTGATGCTAGCAGTGATCACTGCCTTATGCTGGCTGCGTTCAAGATGAGGATCATGGTGGCAAAAAAGAGGGTTGAAAAACAGAGCAAGAGATTTGATTTGAGGAAGTTGAAGGGGGAGAAGATCAGAGAATAATTTAAAGTGGAGCTAAGAAATCGTTTCCAGGTGCTCCAATGTGATACAGTGGAAACTGATATTGAATCTTCCTGGAGTAATGTTAAGAACATCATCCTTGATACAAGTGAAATAGTCTTGGGAAAGAGCAATCTTCTCAAGAAGGATTGGATTTCAGAACAAACTTGGGAGACCATAAGCCATAGGAAAATGATTACGGAGAGGTTGAATATGTGTAAGACTGGAAAGCAGAAAGCAAAAGTGCAAGCAGAATACACGGTCGTTGACAAAGAATTCAAAGAGAGTGTGAAGAGAGATCAGAGCAATTGGATCGTTGAGATGGCGAAGAAGGCAGAAGATGCTGCATCCAAGGGTGACAGCTAATATATGTACCGTATCACAAAAGTGCTGTCCAAGAAGAGTTTCCGAAAGAATCGACCCATAAAAGACAAACAGGGAAATTTACTCACAACACAAGAAGAATAACAAGAACGGTGGAGGGAATACTTAACCGAAGTTTTTAATGTTGATCGAGGGATTGATCACCAACACGAAGAGAGGAATGATGAACCTGAAAATCCTGATCCTAATATTATTTTGCACAGCCCAACCTTTACTGAAATCAAAGAAGCCTTGCTACAGCTGAAGAATGGAAAAGCCCCCAGTGTCGACAACATTTCGCCAGATGTCCTCAAGATAGACATGGACACCACAACTAATATCCTGAAGCCATTGGTGGAAAAGATCTGGTTGGAAGAGAAGATGCCTGCGGAATGGAAGAAAGGCGTGATTGTTAAAATCCCAAAGAAGGGTGACTTGAAGAATTGTAACAACTGGAGAGGTATTACCATACTATCCGTACCAAGCCAAGTATTTCTCGGGATAATCTTGAATCGCGTGAAGAAGTCTATCGAGTCGAAGTTGAGGAAAGAACAAGCTGGATTTAGGGAACACCGCAGATGTGTGGACTTAATTAACACTTTGCGGATTATTGTGGAGCAGAGTAACGAATGGCAAGCAGCACTCTACATCACGTTATAGATTTTGATAAGGCATTTGATTCCATTAATAGGAAGGTCATGTGGGACACCGTAAAGGAATATGGTATACCAAGTAAAATAGTTAACATCGTACGAGATATGTATTCTGGTTATGAATGTCAAGTCCTGCATGAGGGTCAGCTAACCCAGCCATTCACCATCCAGACTGGAGTACGACAAGGTTGTATACTTTCTCCCACCTTGTTCCTGATTGTTCTCTTAGGAAGGTGGGGAGAGGAAGGAAGAGAGGGATACAGTGGGGACTTCGAGACAGGTTGGACGATCTTGATTTTGCTGATGACATCTGTATGCTAGCACAGCGCTTCAGAGACATACAAGGTAAACTGGCAAATTTTGAACTTGAAGCTGCTAAGGTTGGACTTACGATCAACTCAAAGAAGGCAAAAGAGCTGAGAGTGAACTTGACAGTACAAGCTGGTCTCACTGTGGGAGGAGTAGATGTAGAACAAGTGGATGCATGTGTTTACTTGGGAAGTGTGGTAACGAGAAGTGGAGGGGTTGAGGAGGATGTCAAGAGCAGAGTACGAAAGGCAAATAGGGCTTTTGTACATCTCTATCCAGTCTGGAGAAACCGTAACATATCCAGGAAGACGAAAATCAGACTTTTGAATACCAATGTGAAAGCTGTCCTATTGTATGCATGTGAAACATGGAAATTTACCAATCTTATCAGCCACCAACTTCAAGTATTCATCAATCGTTGTCTGCGTCGAATTCTGGGTATACGATGGCCAGATATAATCCCAAACGAAGAGCTGTGGCAAAGGGTTAACCAACAGCCTATAGCAGTTCAAATTAAACAGAGGAATTGGGGCTGGATTGGGCATGCTCTGCTTAAACAGAATGATGCAGTAGAAAGGGGACCTCTGGTCTGGAATACTCAAGGGGCCCGGAGACGAGGAAGACCAAGGAAGACCTGGAAATGCACTATTGAAGAGGAGGCCAGAAAAGCTGGAAAGACTTGGAGGGAAGTGAAGAACTTGGCTACAAACAGAGCCCGATGTAAATCATTCTTGGATGCCCTATGCTCCGCACGGAGCGAAAGGAAATAAGTCAAGACTCATCACCGTAGATTTAGTATAATGCGATAATATTCCTCCTGACTTCACGTAGTATAACATAGGGAAATAAAGTTGTGGCCTGTTTTCGCTGAAGTGCTTTATCATAAGAATGGATATTCTTTTAACTTCAAATACACGTGATACTTCTAGATAGTTCTCAAAATGTTCGTGTATGTTTCAAAAGAATAAGTTTGGAGTACTTCTCCTCTGTAGATTACTGCTGGAATGTTCGTTTTTACTAACCTTGTTCTCGTAACTTCTCGTACTGTTTACGACTTGAAAACACGATGGTCACTCTCCACGGTTCAAATGAACAAGACCCTTCTTCTCCTCTGACTACCTCCTCTGAGCCCTTTCTCACACCATAGCTGACCTGGTCTCGCGATTACTGTATCTCCATGTCCTACATACAATTCCATTATGTCATTCACACAGTGTTACATTCAACAAAATCTCAATGAAATCAGGTTTCTGCTTACTTATCGTAATTTCTGGTGTATAACAGCGTGTACATATAAGTTAATTCAGAATTTCTCTGTGATCTTGATACATTTCATTCTGTAGCGTTCTCGATCTTTATGCTGTAAATCGATCAGTTGATGACCTCACACCTCTTCCTGACCTGCGTGCGCTGGCAAGAATGACCTTGAATACAGCTGAATTCCGAGTAACATTGCGGGTTGCCTACACTCCTGGTATTCTCCGTCTCGTAACATATTATGATGATGATAATTGTTGTTTTAAGGGGCCTAACATCTAGGTTATCGGCCCCTAGATATTATGTTTATTACGTAATTCTTTCCTCTCGCTAACAGTATTATACACTCGTAAAATTTTATACGTTGAGGCTGCTATTCTTCTCCAATCGCTTCAGCAAAACACTGGCACAGTACGTACCGTCAGGCCACTGCCGGCTCATTACCTCTTCCTTGTCTATCCCTCCCGTTCTTCCCATCCCGTCCCATCCTCATGAGGCCCCATGTTCGCTTTGCAGGTGAGACTGCCTGGACGAGGTGCTAGTCCCGCCTCCCCAGTTGAATCCCCCCATCCAATGTCAAGCTCCAGGACACTGCCCGTTAAGGTGGTAAAGGTGGGATCCCTCTCTCAGTCCGTGGGAAATGCCTAACTGGAGGGTAAACTGACTACGAAAAAATAAAATAAATTTCAAGAAGGCAAACCCTTGTAGTTGAAGCCAATTTCTCTTCACTAGGGCTGCGGGTTTAACTCTTCGTTTAACCTGTATCTTATAGAGTTAAGTCTGTTCATGTGGAGACCTGACTTAATTCATACTGGGAAGAGGCTAAATTCAAATATTACTTGATGAGATGTATTTGTTTAAAAGGTTAGTCCTGTCAGACATTTCCTTGCGTGTTAGAATGTACCTCGAATTAATAATGATAGTTTTGTGGATGAACCTATATTGTATCATGTTATAAACATTTCGCTTGAAAAATATAAGAGTGTTCGATGGTTATGTGAGCTCACCTTATAATGAATCATAATTGATTGAACTCATAAATAATTACTGAGATAATTTTTATTTAAGTTACCAGCAGCATAGAGGGATAGAAAGATAATTGCATTTAAAATATTGAATATATCACTGTGAGAATTTATGGAAACGAATATGATAATTACCGATTTTACATTATAATGAAGGAAATGTTACGGGTCGTGAGATTAGTAAATATTTGATGATTGATGACTGTTAAGGATCGACATGCCATCTTCCGGCTTATCAGTTAGTGACTGAGTCTAGTGGAATATTATCTAACTATATCACCAGAGAGTATAATATACCAGAATAAAAGTCTTTAGTGGAAAAGGGAATCGCTCATTGCTGATTTGTAAATAGTCGTTATAAGCACGGGACCACACATTATACTGGTGGCGAAAATCCGAGACGAAGAACCATCACCACCACCACTAAGGACAACTATACTGAACAGATATCTCCGGGAATTTTCACGCCAAGAGTATCAATATCACGAAATAGCATCAACATCACGGCGAACGGTAGGTGAGTAGACGACATTCCACTTATTCAGTAATATGTGGGAAATGTGTTGCAAAAGAAAGAATGCCGAATGAGGAAGGTTCCGATAAAAGGGAGCATGGGTTACAAGTTTACAACATTACAAATACAATGCTATAAGTGCATGATATCCTAGAATTCGAGAGCAGCCATTTTGATTATCAACGCATACGCAGTCTGGTGGTAGAAAGAGGCATCACACGCACCGGTAAGGAACAAGTGCTGCCATCTGTCAGCAACCCCTGGCAGCAGAATCGCACTTTCACTAATTGACCATTGCTGCTATCTACATACTAGCCCATCCCAGGTCAACTTTCCCTTGAGCTTCACGGCTGATGAACAACTTCTTAAAAATTCTAAAGGACACGAACGACCCACCGGTCGAATGCCAAACGTTTCTCCACGTTTCTAAATGAAGTTAACGACTCGACAGTTCAGAGCGAATAGCTCACGCTCTTGACCATTTACAAGATTCTCAACTGAAACTATTAATCCTGGACGAACGAGTACATGATGTGTTGAATGATGAGGAGTACAAGACAGGCGCATAGGCTTGCGAGCATTATATTGACAGCTCCAAGTGTGTAATACAGAAGGGCCCTCCTCATCATTATCATCCCTTCTCCGCTCCATCAAGCCGGGTACGGGTACGGAAGGCCCCTAATCTCCTTAAATAGAAGCCTGAGGACACGTCTCAAGACACTGTTAATTCAAATACACAACCTACGGTCACTCAAGACATTAATCTACCTACTATCAGACTTGAACCTTTCACAGGTGATATCGAGACATGACCCAGGTTCTGGGAACAATTCCAGTCTTCTGTGGACAACAACACACGTCTTTCATCCACAAACAAACACTTGTTTCTCTGAGGTTACCAAGACGGTGAACCTAAACTCCTGGTAGACGGAATAGCGGTCACAGGAGATAACTATGACTGAACGAAGCAGGGGCGTAAAACACAGGGAGGGGATTGCCCCCCTCAAGTTTTAGGTGCAAGACAAAATGTTTAAGTATCCTTAAAAAAATAAAAGTGTAGTAAGTTAACCCGGAACTATTCTATAAATGATTTATTACTAGCTAAGGCAGAAAATCAGAAAAACCACCTTGGCGTGCTTAGTAGTAATTTCTTTATTCTACCGAACAAACTGTCTTTCCCCCTCCTCCCATCTCCCGTTTCCCGCCGAGCCACCAACTTAGTCAAGACGCTATGAGCTTTTTCCCCTTACCACGACAATTCAAAAAGTGCATTTTCGAACTATTTTCTCTCGGCGCTGGTTTATAACTGAGGTAAGTCAGTGTTCGCGTATTTGCTAGACGTTGACAAAAAAGTTCTGTGTTATGTATTCATATTGAGATTGTATATTGTATTTTAATTAGAAATCTATATATATAAAAATTCAGTGTTACGTGAGTGTTAGTCTGTCTGCATGTATGTCCCCTATGCATTAATATACCATTCATCCGATTGCGATGAAACTTGGGTGAGTTGTTGTGTGCACTCCAGGGAAGGTTTCTAGCTACAAATTATTTTTGTAACACAAAAGGGTGAGGGACTTAACAGCAACCCTTAAATCCCAGAGTTACCCAATTACATATTCTGTATAGGTTACTTATCACACCGCAATGCAAGGTGTGAGAATGGCTTGCTGATTCATCGCGAGGTGACAAGAAGGGTCTGCCAGCAGCCCGCCGTGTTATCTAGTATTGCTGTCAATTCCAAAACAGTTCTCGCCAAGGTTTTTCATCGGGGGTTCATAAAACTGAATTGACGCTTGGCTGCCGGTTTCAATACGGTTATGGCACCCGAATCGTTTCAAGTCCCTTATGCTTTCATATACCATCACCGATTGCGATGAAGCTAGGATGAGTAGTTGTGTGCACTCCATGGAAGGTATCTGGCTTAATAAATCCCTTTTACAAGAGGAAGCGCACGAATAGACTCAACAAATGTGTGATGACTCGCGAATCGTTTCAACAAAGTCATGTATGCGTTCACCGATTGCGGTGAAACTTGGGTGAGTTGTTGTGTGCACTCCCACCGTTGTTTCTGAACAAGTAAATCCATTTTGCATTAAATGGCGCATAAGTAGTTTCAACAAATGCTCACAAGGTCAGCTGTATGTGACTTTGATTGGCATTCGAACGCATGCCGGGTATTGATAGTAATGATTAAAAATCAGATTTGTTTTTAATACAGTGTTAGGTCTACATTATCGTGTTGTTTCAAGTCTTGAAACCTTAAACTAAATAAACCATTCTCTGGTAGGTAACCACAGTTTATAAACTTGACCCCTCTACATTTGCGAAGAGTTTTACGCCCCTGGAACGAAACAGATTCTTGGTTCAAGATACGGCGACACGGATCGAATTACACAAAGTCAACTATATTTTTTTGGAAAAATTAGAAGCCGCCAACTGTGATAGCCTATCGATGTTGAACGCCACCTACGTTGAGTGTCATAGTCGATTAGAAGCACTAAGGGCACAATGTCAACTTACAGGAAGGAAACCTCCTCCGCTTAATTGAATTTCTGAATGAACATATACAAGAAACTCATTCCGATCAAAAGATACGTAGCGATGCTACTCAAATATTGAATTACATACCAATGGGAAACCGCTCTTCAAGTCAATATGAAGGCCAACATGAGCAAGAAAGGGCCATCCTGAGTGTATTGAGAGAAGAATTCAGGCCATTGGGGTCAAGACAGTCACCAAATGGAAGATATCCAATCAAGAACCGAAAAACTGAGAGTTACGAGTCGTTGTTTCCTATGCTTAAGATGAGGCCACAACAAAGGTCGATGTTTCAAACGAGGGAAGGCATCCTGCCCTAAGTTGTCAAGAACAACACTACCGGTATGTCTCTATCTGCAATAGAAACGACAGCGTGCAGACTTCGGGTGGCAACATTTCAGATACAACTCCTAACTTCACGTACTAACAAATGTCCCACATATGGATCAAAGGCCCAACAGGGAGAGTAGCAGTGATAAGAACGGTAATACTTAAGGGCTCGAAGGGGACTGTGATAACTCGTCTAGTGCAGCTGGTGATAGATCAGGGAGGGGAGGATGTTAAGGATTGAGATGCACTCAGTCTAGTCTCGTATTGTCTATCAATGCCGACCAGTAAGAAGGGAGAAGGGAAGTGCTCGTTATACGCGTGGGACCACGAGCCCTAAGAATATTGTTATATTTGAAGTAGCCCAATATAAGCCATTTTCAGTGTTGCCTAATTCTATAAAAGAAAGCTTTCATATTAATGTTGACCAACTGGAAATGTATCTTTAATATTGTTGTTACCTTTACCACAAGCGGTGGGCGGGGTTTGTCTGAATTAAAACTTGCTAATACATATTTACGATCTTGTATGGCTGATTTACGACTGGAAGGGCTTGCAATGATCTCGGTTGAATATGTATTCCGTCATACATTAGAAGGAGGTAAAAGTCAGGTTTAAAATTGCAAGACTAGGTCTATATGACTTAACAATTTTAAATTATATAGACATATATATATAAGTGAGTACGGTTTGGTTTCACAAGTTCTCCAAGGACAAGAACAGCATCCTAGTACATGTATGTACACAACTATCATTTATATATTTCTTGTATTGTTGAGTAGAAATGTGTGCTCTTATGATTACGTTTAGGTATCAATGGCCATTGACGCTATCATTCTAAGTCAATTATTGGCCATGCTAAGGCATGTTGTACATGTTCTACGTTCAAGAATTTTCAAGAATATTGTGGGACGGCAAATATCCGTAGGCAGATCCTGCATTGTGATATGATAGGCGGGGAAAATCTTATCATCAGTTGTCATTGTAGCTGAGCATAACAAACCTAATACACATAGCTGAATTAGGCTACTTCCTACATGTGTCTGTAGAAATCAATACCAGTTGTAAACAGACTTTAAGAAGCCACAATATGAAATTACATCCTTGTGTTACAATACGTCAAGTTCAAATAAAAACAAATTAACTTCCCTTATTGGACACTTATTGATGACACGGTAAGTGCTTGACAAATCTATTTATCCATTTCGAGGTATGAAGAAAAATCGAGAAAATTCTCATTAGATACGGAACTGAGATCCTTAGAACCGAGCCTCATTAGTTTTCCTGGCGGGGGCTACATCGTGGGCACACAGTTCTAATTGCATCGCCCTATCCCCAACCGTAACAGAAAACATTAAAACGGTCCGTGCACATACGGATGTGAGTTATTGTTGTTTTAAAGGGGGTACTACTGGACTGGACCAAAATTGTTTTACATTTTGAAAACGATTGGAATAAAATACAGGGATAGGAGGGTGATCTGCAATCTATACAGAAACCAGACAGCAGTCATTCGAGCTGAAGGACATGAGAGAGAAGCTGGTATTCAGAAAGGTGCAAAGCTAGGCTGCAACTTATCACCCACACTTTTCAATCATAACATTGAACAAGCAATGAAGGAAATTGGAGAAAAATTTTAAGTGGGAGTGAAGATTCAAGGAGAAATAATTTCAACTCTGAGATTTGCCGAAGAGATCTTGGCCGACACGCCTGAGGATTTGAATTAGTTTTTGAATGGTATGGACTCCGTCTTGAGGAAAGAATTCATGATGAAAATTAATAAATGTAAAACAAAAACATTGGAATGCGGACGAATAAATCAGAATCCTCTATGGACATCAAATTGGCAGGTGAAAAACTAAAGGAAGTAGGAGGCTTCTGTTACTTAGGAAGCAAAATTAACCACTGATGGACTAAGTAAAGAGGATATGATAAGTAGGTTAGCTCAGGCAACGAAAGCATTTCTACAGAAAAGGAATTTGTTGACATCGAATATAGATTTAGGTGTTAGGAAGCCATTTTTGAAGGCCTTTGTCTGGAGCGTGGCACTCTATGGATGAAAAACTTGGACTATTGGTGCAGCAGAAAAGAGGAGAATTGAAGCGTTTGAAATGTGGTGTTACAGGAAATGATGAAGATCAGATGGGTAGATAGAGTTACAAACGAAGAGGTATTAAGACTAGTGGGAGAGGAGAGATGTTCCTGGCGACTGCTAATGAAGAGAAGAGATAGTTTGGTAGGACACATACTACGACACCCAGGAATGGGTGGGTTGCACGAGCAGTGTGGGTTGCCTACTTTCACTCCTGCGAAGCTAACGCCATCTATGTGCCGTACTCAGAAACAGCCTGTCCGCCATCTTGTTGTAAAGGCCAGTTGGTAAACAATAGGGAGGTACTTGCATTTTGGGTGATAAAACGTAGCAAGTAGCCCTTTTCATCGTTGAATTCGAGATGGTTTGCTGTGCAATTGTTGCTTGTCCCACTAGGACCACCAAGGATAGAGCTGATCACAAGGAGCGTATACGTTTCTTCAGCATACCGTCAGTGATAAAGAACCAATGCGAACTCACGAAGAAACGATGCGAGAGACTCCGATCATTGTGGCTTTATCGCGTAAATCGGTAAGACCTGAGAGATCATGTTAGTTAGTTGTTGTTTTTTAAGGGAGGGAACTACGAGGTCATATGCCCTTAATGATCATGGTCATCAGCCCCATGTAATTGGATGTGTGTTGAATTTGTCTGATAAAATGTGTCACTGTGGTAACTTCAGTAAGGTGCAGTTAGATTCCCTCCTCAGCTTTCCTGAAAGAGGTTTTCCGTGGTTTCCCCACTTCTACTCCCGGAAAATTCTGGGATGATTCCTAACTTAAAGCCACGCCCACCTCCTATTCCCAATTTACAAATACAGGCACTAATACAGCCATCACAATAACACAGGTTATCACACAAATTCCAAACGCACACACCCAAATGACCACAATGTCACTGCCCTTATGCAGCAGCAACAACGACTGCAAATAAGCGAGAAAGTGCTACGCTCCAGCTTTTAAACTTACCTTCGAGGGATGTTGACCAACCCAGCACAAGGTCAACTATATTGGCCTATGTATAACTCGTGTGGTATTTTTAAGGCAGTAACTTAGTAGGTCGGAACGCAAGGTGACCTGTTTTGGTATTGCAGGACGGTCGACGGAAACACGGGTTCTTCTTTCTTATCGGGATGCTGTAGGAATTCGCGCCAAAGTGTTATTCTGAGAAGGTGCTATAAGTCATTCTACGAGTGAAAATATTATTCTATAGTTGGTGTTAACTGGCCTGAAGACTAATCGACCACACCAGGGTCATAATAAAATTGATTACAGTTCCGAAGTGGTGAACATTCTTCAAAACTACTTAAAATAGCCAAAATGCCTTTTTAGTGGAAATAATATTGTTGAAATGCTGTGGTAATAGATGTTTTCTCCTCCGTTATCTATAACCCACCCACCACCCCCATTTTAAAGCACGACTTATATAGTAAAATTCCAGTTGTGTCCGCCATGATACACGTGAATTATGGGACAAATACAATATTGCCAACCCCGCGCATACGGTACTGCTTATCAATAATATTTATCCGAATCAATGATTTTCGCCTTGTTAGCTAGTACACTGACTTAGGAAATGTCATGGGATAGTCAGGGGCCGATAACCTAGATGTTAGGCCCCTTAAAACAACAATTATCATCATCATCATCATCATCATGGGATAGTCACCTAATAGCATGTGGGGCCTCCGGCAGCTCAACATATCGCAGAACATCAAAGTCTCTTCCAGAACAGCCAGGGGGCCCATTCCAAACATGAAAATTGCCCCCCAGACCATAACAGAGACACCACTTCCCTGGACCACACCTTCAAGGCAGGCGGGATCCATCGATTCATGTGATCTGCGCCACACACGGTGCCTCGCATTGGCATGGTGCAATTGAAACCATGATTCGTCCGACCATATCACGTTACGCCATTGTTCCAGTGTCAAACCCTGGTGATTGGCGACAAAAGCGCGTCGTTGTGTCGATGACATTGGGTTAACAGTGAAACCCGTGTGCGGCGCTGGCTCCCATACCCCATGGAACCCATGTTCCTACGGATAGTCCACTAAGAGACGCGTCTAGCATGGACTGTGTTGAATTGAGCCGTGATTTGTTGCATTGTTGCCCTTCTGTCACTATTGACAATCCGTCTCAGATGTCGCCAGTCACGGTTATCGAGGGTAGCTGGACGGCCAGTGACACCCACATTCAACCTTTCACCATACACCCTGGACATGGTTGACTGTGTGAAGCCAAATTCCTGCGCCATGCTGAAATCGCACTTCACATTCCGTCGGGCACAGACCACCATACCTCGTTCGAACAGTGTCAGCTCAATATACAGTGTGGACCACCAGCCCCTTATTTTTTTTGGAGGGAGGCAACCCAACTAACGCGTATATCACAGTCATCATAAAAACAGTAGTACCTGCTCCTTTACGCCCATTTTACAACTTTACCGTTGAGTACATCCTCGCGAATATAATAGAAATCATTAGTGGCAGTGTTCTTTAAATGACCTCAAATATAATGCGTGATTGAAACGATCAGAGCTCCGAATAACACCTTCTTAAGTTTGGACAGGAAGTGTCTACGAATAGATTCAATACGTGCCAGCAATACACCATGGTTCTCGGTAGCTATGGTGGCTAAATCAAGAATTGCTAGAGTAGCGTCAACGAAGTCGCATTGTAGTAGGTTCGAACCTTGATCTAGTACTTTTTTTGTGCTTAATGTCGTTTATTGTGGATGTATTATGGACGCAAATCTATCTGTTCCAAAGAGTGATTTTTTATTTGGTCCTCAAAAGGACAGTACTTATCCGATGGTACGCAGCCAGATTGGACGACGACATAATGATCTGTAGAACGAAAGCAGGGTATCCTTTATTGTTATGTGGGTAGGCTCACGAATAAATACATCAGACCGAAACTATAATTAATTTCAACGGCGTCTGTGCGAAAAGCGCTTGCTATACACTTACAGTAATAGTTAGTTAGTGAGGCTTTAAGGGGCAGAACTACGAGGTCATCTGCCCCAAACATACAGTAAGTACAGATAATTATAACATTATTGCTTTTATTCCCTTTTAACTGCTCTGGCTTTTAGATACGCCGGGGTGCCGGAATTTTGCTCCGAAGGGATCTTCAACGTGCCAGTAAATCTACTGACACGGCTCCCTCGCATTTGCACACCCGCAAATGCCAGCTGACTGCGCCAGGATACGAAACCTGCAACCTTGGGCACAGCAAGCGAGAACGTTACCGCTGAGCCTCGCAGCAAGGCAGTAATTGCAGAACGTGTCATGTTATTATAAATATTGAACTATTAAAATTCTAATTAATACGAATAGAGTCGCCTCCGTTGTTTAGTAGTCAGCGTGATTAGCTGCCACCCCGGACGTCCTGGGTTCGATTCCCGGCTCTGCCACGAAATTTGAAAAGTGGTATGAGGACTGGGACGGGGTCTTCTCAGCCTCGGGTGGTCCAAATGAGTAGACGGGGTTCGATTCCCACCTCAGCCATCCTCAAAGTGGTTTTCCGTGGTTTCCCACTTCGCCTTCGGGTAAATGCCAGGATGTTACCTACCGTACGGCCACGGCCGCCTCCTTCTCTCTTCTTTGCCTACTCCTCCCGATCATCCCCTCCCTTCCCATCCCTCAAGAGGACCCTGTTCGCTTTGCAGGCGAGGCTGATCCCACCTCCCCAGTTGTATCCCCCAAGAGGAGATGTTTCAAGCACCAGGACACTGCCCGTAGAGGCGGTAATGATGGGATCCCTCGCTGAGTCCTTGGGAAAACCTAACCTGGAGGGTAAAATCGACTAAAAAATAATAATTATAACGAATAGTATCCATCCATGGTTTTGAACAGTATTTAGAGAAAATAACCATTTAAATGAGACAAGAAAATAACTTTCCCTATCGTCTTCGTAGATAATGTGAAAAAAAAAGAAGTTGAAATCTTGCTATTCGAGGTAGGGAGGGTACAATAAAATAGTTAAAAAGAATTTATAAGATCTGCCGTTGGATAGTTTTGAACCCGGGATCTTCGAAAGAGCGAGCGGGCGCAATAACACTTGCACATATTTCCAACACACACTGGTGTTTTTTGTTGCGCTTCTTATCAACGCCTATGGTAAAATATTCAATTATTACAGTTAGATCTTAAATATTGATTGGAATGCATTCATTCAGTACCTGGCATGTTTTCTAATTTACTTAAAGCAAGTTTCGCGACCGCTTTGCGTTAATAAGGCGAAAGAACTGCAAATAATGCCCTCAAACGACAGCCCTACGGTTTTATTTAATACAACTTAGCGTACAAAATGCTAGCGTGTGATACACTTCGTTCATACAAGCAGGTGTACTGACGAAGAGAACAGAATCATACAGGCTTTTGTACCAGCGATCACAGCAGCTTCCTTACCAGCGAGTGTCGTGTGATACGGGCCTAAAGATATGCTAAAACCTTTTGTTAAAATTTAATAACAAAACAAGATGTTCGGTAAAGAACGTATAGCCTACTTTTTTCCTAAATGCATGGGTATTGTTATAACTCTTTGTCCTTTTCGAGGAGTATAATTGAATGTTGGTTGTAGTAGCTTCTTGAAATACAACGTGCTATACGGATATTATACATGAATATGATGTGCCCTTTGCTAGTGCTACCTCTGAAAAAAATGTCATTCAATTCGGTTTCACCGTGTTTGAATTGATAGGGGGAATCGATTTGCACACATACATGGCCACCATATGCAAACTGTTGGGCTGATGATCTTGTAGTTTGGTCAAAATATGCTTCCCACATAAAGGTATGTTGTTGCAAAATTTGGTAGAGATCAGATTATTAGGTTGGTCGTAATTTATTTAAGCTTTTAACATTTGGGAGGCCGCCATTACGTTTTCGTCAAGATGGTGGCGAAATAAAACATGACACTGAGGTGTCCTTTGCTGGTGCTACCTCTCTTCCAAATATCGTTCAGTTCGGTTTCACCGTAGTAGGGGGGTAGTGGGTGTTCTATATAGTGTCAGGGCCGCCGCGTGAGTCCAAGCCAATATCTCGCGAACTCATGGTCGGATGTTGACAAATGATGTGTCTTTGGACTCGGGCTGACGTCCTCTTTCCTATGAACTACTCGTTACATTAAAAAAATGAAAATGTTTGTTTTCGAAAGTAGGTTATAGTTTGAAAACCAAACATGATAGAATATTATGCCATGGCTCAAACAAACTGTCTCTATGTACTTTATTTTTTATAATAAAACTTTTTTTTGAAAACACTCGAATTTGGAAAATCCTATATTTTGGAAACTAGGAAGTTTACAAAAAAAAGTTTGTTCGACGTAAATCAATGGTCCCTACGCCTTCTACCCCCAAAATAAATTTCAAGTCTCTAGGATAAAAACCTGACAGTAGTGGGATGATGACAGAGCTGCCCACTAACTTATTGAGCCCTCCTCGTATTTGCTCCGAACCTGATATCTCGCTAACCAATCATGGGATTTGAACATACAGGGTGTCCTAGCACTCATAGTGATGCCCTCTACTTTCCTATAGGCTCTTTATTTAATTAAACGACCAAAACTAAAAGGTCATGTGCTTTTAATATCTTGCGAACCAATCATGGGATTTATACATATGGGGTGTCCTAGCACTTGTAGTAATGCCCCCTCTTTTCCTATAGCTTGTGTTATTTAATTGACGGACCACAACTAATAGGTCATCCGCTTTTTAATATTTCCTAAACCCATGGTTGGATTTGAGCATATGGGGTGTCCTAGGAATCGTGGTGAATCCCCCTTTCGTATGGACGTTTATTTCCACTCTAAAATAGTGCTAGGTTGTAGGTTCAGCTCTACTTAGGAAGTTCTGAACCCCTGCGACCTTGGAATGGAAGGAGTCATGCTAGGAGGGCGTACTTGGATTCTTTTTTTTTTTGTCTCGTTGTGCTCTTTCCGGGGATATAGGTGTCAAAAAGGTGAAATGCTGGAAACATGTTTTTTTGGGGGGTAAAACCGTGATTTTAAACTTTTTGTTATATCTCGCGATTAAATTATGCCAGAGGCGTGTGCGACGGGTCCAAGGACTGGGGGTGACGTTCTCTTTGCTATGGACCACTTGTTATATTTGAAAAAAAAATTGGAAACTCGATTTTGGGGTAAACAAGTGTTTTTTGTGATTTTTGCTGATATCTCAAGAACCAATAAGGCTAGGGACTTGTACGAGGTGTCATTTTTTCCCTCGCGTTGTCCTATTGCCGAGGATGTTCGTGTTGAGCGGGAATGAAAAACCATGTTGAGGTAAAACCATGATTTTAGACTTTTTGCTCTATCTCGCAAACCAATAACGCTAGAGACGTGTACAAGGTGTCCTAGGACTCGGGCTAACGCTCCCTTTTTGAATCTATGTTTGAAATTTTGACAAAGGGCCTAACGACACTTTTGTTGATTTTTTTTTCTTTACCTGTTTATAATGTTCATGAAGCGTAGTGGTTGAGAGAGAGACGATACTGCTGGGTGTGTGTTTCAACGAACCTGTCGCTGACGTCGGTGGCTGTGCTCAATAGAGCAATCGCTATTTCGACGGGTCGGTTAATGACAGAGCGAGGGTTCGTTTTTTCTGATAGTTTACCCCCCGAAGGGGATCTTTAACGTATACGGTGATGAGAACTTGGTTCTATGTTGGTTGAAGTGAGTACAGAAAACAAACTTGCAGAGGAGCAGACGAGCAGGAGGTGAATGTCATTTGAGCGTATTGGAATGCGCTGATCTGACTTGACAACAGGTGCAATGGAAGATGACAAAGACGCAGAGGACACTTGAAGGTGAATTAATCTGACCACCGTGGTGGCGGGGAAGAGCGAAACGCATGAATACACATGTGAAACCACATGAGGGCTAAACAAGTCACATCCTGTCTTGCTTCGTACGTTACAAAATGCAAGTCCATGTGAAATTTGACCTGCCACAGGTGTTCACCTTCGACGTCAGCTGTCCACGTGTTTGATAACAGGATGTTCAAAGCGTGGGAAAAAATGATTATACATGCAACGTAACATATATAAAAACATGTCGTTATCATTTCCTCTCTCTCTTAGGTGACTACCTTTGAACACATTGCGTTGCGTGAAACCCCTGGTCTTGTTTAACAGTTTTGGTGTTGGTGGAAAATACTTAACCTTGTTGTGAGATGGGTATATATTTATTCATTTATATATTTATTGATTTATATATATTTACAAGCAATTATTTATTGATTAGGTAAATAATGATTTTATTTATTTGTTTGCGGATAACTGGTATACCTTACATGTCTGAGAGAGAAGAAACCATTGCATTTTTGATCCCACTAGAAGGAAACAGCAACAAGCCACTGCAAGTGAAGGTGAGATGATTTTTTTGAACTAACTTGTTTCATTTTTATGTTTTATATTTTATTTTATGAAATGCTTGTATTAACCTTAATTTAGGTATTTATAGTGTTTTTTTTTAGAAACTTGGAAAGAAAAGCCTTACCGCCGTAGCAGTTGCTGAAAAAAACCGAAACGCACTAAAGTGAAACCATTGCCAAAGAGTGAACTGATTAAAACTCAGGTAAGTCTAACTTAAAAATGCTATTCCATTTTACCACTACTGAAAACTCGTAGAAAAAAAATCCTGACCTGTACATGACTGGGACAATGATTGCTTTCTTGATTAATGGTTATGTTTTTGTTGACTGGGAAAAGTACAAGGCCATGTAGGATTTTCTAAACCACAAAAAAATGTGTGGTTCCCTATGGACTCAACGAAAATCCACAGGTTTGAACATGATAATGTGAACAAAATAACATGACATTCATTTTTGTTTATATATTGGTTAGTCTTACCAGCCAACAACGGTAGTGTCCATATATGTGGTCCATATGCCATAGACAGTGTTGAATTGACGTGTGCTTTTGAAAAATTGGGAGTTTGCAAGACTAATAAAGACTAACTTTATTAAAAGAAAATAAGTACATGAGTTACTGTTAGTGCCAACATACAGTTTATTTTTAATGGTGTTTTGATATATTAATGCCAATTAACGTTAACGTTTTATTTACACGTATTGTTTGATTGATTGATTGGGTGATGGGTTATTTTGTATGCTTTTAGGTGTCATCATGTGCCATTAACGTAATGAACTGACAGAGAACAAGCATGCATTATGCTTGAAAGTACTCTGGGCTCTTGTGCAACGTTAATAACTTACAATAAGAAAAAGTTTTATTATAACACATGGCGTTAGTACCAAATACAACAAGTGAGCAAGTTGGTTTACCACGTGGGTTAAATTTAAAATCAGAACATGATCGTTGGTTAACATTTGAATCCTGGCCTGTAGGTTTTTGTCAACACATAAACTTTCAAAAGCCGTTTTATTTTTACTTGAACCGAGAAGATGTGGTGCGCTGTGTGTTTTGTCGTATTGAACTTTCACACTGGGAAGAAGGGGATGATCCCTTTAGAGACCATTTGCGATGGTCTCCTCATTGACCTTACATGCTTGGAAAACAAGTGGGTAACCTACCAGGGTATTCATTTTACCGAACCACAAGGCCGTTGGCTACTACTTGCGTTGCTGAATCACAAATAACTAATAATAATAATGATGTATTACCAGCCAACAACGGTAGTGTCGATATATGTGGTCCATATGCCATAGACAGTGTTGAATTGACGTGTGCTTTTGAAAAATTGGGAGTTTGCAAGACTAAAGCACGAGCACACCCAGAGTACAGCTCTGTTGAAAAACGTTTAGTATCTTATAAAAATGTTTAGCCATTAATATTAAAACACCTTACCAAACAGCTAAGTGAAGCTGGATTTTTTTATACTGGTGGAGGGGATAAAACAATATGTTTTCATTGTGGATTTGCTTTAAAGGATTGGCAAATGACTGATGACCCTTTTGTGCAACACGCTCGTTGGTTACCTAACTGTAAATACATGGTGTTGCTTATAGGTGAGGAATTTGAAAACACTATTCGTAATGAATACATGATTGCAGCACAAAACTTAAAAGTGCCTTTTGAGTTAGAACACGCGGAGCAAATACATGAGGCTGAAAAAAAGACTTGGCTCACTAACAGATACAAAAGTGTGACCAACAAGTAAGTAAAATTTGTTATGAAGATGGACTAGGTGTTGTATTTTTGCCTTGTGGACACATTATAGCATGTGTCAAGTGTGCATTAGAACTTAACACTTGTGCTATATGCAGAAAATTTGTATCTGCTACAGTTAGGGCATTTCTTGCATAACTAGTATAATTTATTAGCCATGCATAGTGCAAAATCCCTAATTGCACAATATTATTAAATCTGCATATTAAGGCGTTCACGGCCCGGATTATTATATAAATAATTCATGCTTTTGGGTTAATGCCGTGTGTATTTTTAATTTGAACCATATGTTTCGGAGAAACCTTGCCTCTTTTTTCAATGGAAATAAACAATGTGGCCAAAGAAAGTATATCAATGAGATTACAAAAAATATAGATAAATTCCTCTGTTCGTCACCAGAGAGCAGCTGCCAGAAATTACTGTCTGGACCATGGCGGAACGGCGGACAGAGAAGTTAGTAACAAGAAGGTAAAGGGGATGGTGTGAAAATATAGAAAATTCCTCGAAGAATGAGGAGGGGGGGGGGAGGGTTAGATGGATATACGGAAACATAAACAAAAGGGAAGTGTATCTGAACGATACCTAACGTCATACAGTCAACGGCGAAAAAACAGATGGAAACTCCTCCAGTGACGAACAAAGGAGATCAAATCCAGGCTCTGAGCCCTAGAGGGAAAATGTACAATTTTAAATATGTGAAGAACAGAGAGACTGAGAGGAACTATCTCCCTAGATCCTTAATAACTGGTAGCCAAGTGTCACTTAGCTGATATCCAGTGTCTCTGTTAAAATTATTGGGATTTTTACGAATTTCAACTGCCTCCCTTATAATTCTAGACCAGTTGTGCTTAACAAGGGCAAGCGCATGAGCATCCTTGAAACATACATCGTGCCCTGAAGACAGGGCATGTTCAGCTATAGCTGATTTGTCAGGTTGGTTTAGACGGATGTTCCTTTGATGCTCTTTGATGCGAGTTGCAATGGACCGTTTTGTTTGTCCAATGTAGACTTTTCCGCAAGTACATGGGACTTCATATACCCCAGGTTGTAGTATTGGGGACAATTTATCTTTGTTTAATGCTAAACGTTGACCAATTTTCGTCATAGTGCCGAAAACTGTTTGATCTTGTGCTTGCGGAGAATCTTAGCAACGCGGTCAGTGGTGTTGTGAATATAAGGGAGGTAAGCAGTTCCTCTCACGTCGGAGCTCTGAGAAGGTTGTCTATCCCTCCTTCTGGGATGTAGGGACCTATATATAGTTGATTCATTATAGCCATTACCCTTAAACATGGTTTGTAAGGCATGTAACTCTTCCTGAAGAGTTGATGCCTCACAAATACGTTCCGCTCTTTTGGCTAGAGTTGTTATAATTCCTTGTTTTTGTGCTGGGTGGTGGTGGGAGTCCGCATGTAAATAACGGTTAGTGTGAGTTGGCTTACGGTAGACGCTGTGCCCCATGGAGCCATCCGCTTTCCTCCTCACAAGAACATCCAAAAAGGTAAGCATCCACCTGACTCTAGCTCCATTGTGAAGTGGATTGAAGGATGCAGCTGATTTAGGTGGTTCAGAAAGTGGTTCAGTTTCTCAGAACCCTCCTCCACACCACGAACGTATCATCCACATACCTCCACCAAATCACAGGTTTGAAAGACGCCGAAGATATAGCCTCCCCCTCAAAATGTTCCATGAAAAAATTTGCCACGACAGGCGAGAGTGGACTTCCCACGGCCACACCATCAGTCTGCTCGTAATATTTACCATCCCACAAGAAATAACTGGAACACAAGCAGTGGTGGAATAATCGGGCAATGTCCTCAGGAAACAAATCCTTGATGAGTGACATGACCGAGTCCACCGGCACTCTGGTACACAAGGACTCTACATCAAAACTCACCAAAATAGCATTTGGTTGAACGGCGATGGTTGACAATTTTTCGACGAAATGGGTTGAATCCCTAATGTAGGACTGTGTGCGCCCCAAGTGCGGCTGAAGCAATTTGCTGAGATATTGCGCAAGAGCATAAGTTGGAGAACCTATTGTGCTAACAATTGGTCGAAGAGGGACGTCTTGCTTATGGATTTTTGGAAGACCATACAATCTCGGAGGAACAGCATCTCTCGGAATAAGACATCTTCCCTCTTCTTTTGGAATAGATGACAGTTTAACAAGCTTAGCAGTGGCATTGGATACACGAGTGGTTGGATCACGAGTGCACAGTCTGTAGACAGGATCAGATAACAGAATCGAGATTTTACTTTTATATTCAACGGTATCCATCACCACTGTCGCATTTCCCTTGTCAGCATGAAGAATAGAAATAGTGTCATTATTTCTTAGTCCCTTCAATGCCTTTCTTTCCCCCCGAGTTAAATTGGGTGCGGGTACTTTAGAGGATCTTAATATCCTCACACTTTCTTGTCTAACTTCTTCAGCTTCATCTGGAGGTAAATTGTAGATGGCAGCCTCAACGGATGTGATTAACTCCTCTGTAGGAATTTTGGAGGGTGCGAGAGCAAAGTTGAGACCTCTGCTTAGTAAAGTTGTTTGATAGTCATCTAAAGGGGTATTAGAGAGATTGACTACAACTTTACTAGTATCAAGAACCGTACGAGGAGCTGTTTGTCCTCGAGGACAATCGAAGGAACTTAGCTCTTTGTCTATCTACAGCCCGACAAAAATTATTCTCGGCCTGAATAGCGGAGATACGTTCAAAGAACAGCCACAATTCCTCTGAGAGAATGCTACTAAGAAGCAGATGTAAGTGTAATAACTCACGGGAAACTGCGTCCAATTCAGTACGAGAGTTCTGGATCCTCTCGATAACGAGTGCCTTGCTAGCGCGCTGATAAATTCTCATAGGCAAAAATACAACACCTAGTTCATCTTGATAACAAATTTTACATACTTGTTGGTCACACTTTTGTATCTGTTTGTGAGACAAGTCTTTCTTTTCAGCCTCGTGTATTTGCTCCGCGTGTTCTAAATCTAAAGGCACTTTTAAGTCTTGTGCTGCAATCATGTATTCATTACGAATAGTGTTTACAAATTCCTGACCTTTAAGCAACACCATGTATTTACAGTTAGGTAACCAACGAGCGTGTTGCACAAAAGGGTCATCAGTCATTTGCCAATCCTTTAAAGCAAATCCACAATAAAAAACATATTGTTTTATCCCCTTCACCAGTATAAAAAAATCCAGGTTCACTTAGCAGTTTGGTAAGGTGTTTTAATATTAATGGCCAAACATTTTTATAAGATTTTAAACGTTTTTCAACAGAGCTGTACTCTGGGTGTGCTAGTGCTTTAGTCTTGCAAACTCCCAATTTTTCAAAAGCACGCGTTAATTCAACATTGTATATGGCATATGGACCACATATATCGACACTACCGTTGTTGGCTGGTAATACATCATTATTATTATTAGTTATTTGTGATTCAGCAACGCAAGTAGTAGCCAATGGCCTTGTGGTTCGGTAAAATGAATACGCTGGTAGGTTACTCACTTGTTTTCCAAGCATGTAAGGACAATGAGGAGACCATCGCAAATGGTCTCTAAAGGGATCATCCCCTTCTTCCCTGTGTGAAGGTTCAATACGACAAACCACACAGCGCACCACATCTTCTCGGTTCAAGTTGTGCCACCCTAAAGACTGGCACACGTTTCTGCCCCTGCCCCAGCTCCCCGGCAGCCTTTTCTACGAGATCTTGTGTGCCTCTCCAGGGCATATTTAAACGCCCCGCCGCTGACTGATGTCCTCCCCCTTCCCAGCCAGGCGAAAGTTGTGATCTTCGGCCAGGCGAGACTAAGTCTTGGTGTCCTTCTTGGACGCTATTGGCCCGGCTGTTAAAAAGGGACCAATGGTGTGCTCCCACGTTAATGACTTGCATTATGGGTAAGCGTTGTCCAGGCCTGCCAACTCAAATATCCTTCTGGTTAGGCCAGCGAGTAGCGGTCTGTGACTGTGGGGACCTGCTAAAGTTGGCAGCGCCCACTTGCCGATTTCTCCGCAAGGCCCGCGCGGCACCTCTTGTCGTCCGCCAACCTGTGTGTTGTGGTAAGACGCTTCTTCCCACTACCTTGTGAACGATGTACCAAATAGGAGTGACTGCGGGCGAGTTCTCGGAGCTCGGCCGTTTTCCAGGCCTCATGGCCTGTCCCTGGACTCAGGTAACATTTTGTTCCACTTCTAAAGCCGGCGATGTGTTTTTTGATTCATTCAAGTGACTAGAGAATCTTTGAAAACCCTCATGGTGTCGTCATGAGAGAGCTGCGTTCTACGTAAACTTCACATAAAGTCTCTGAACTAGATATCTTTGAACTAACCGTTAGACTCCTTTCTTATAGTTCTTGCCTTACTGAAGGCCAATAACTTTTGTTATGCAATCAGGCTTTATTATTATTTTGCGTGTGAATGCTATTTTAAATTACTGATCTTTAATTTAAGTTTTATTTGTCGTATTCATATATATTTTGGAGGGTACCTTAGTGAGGACGACAATGCCCTGCATGGTCGTGAACATGGTGCTGTTGCTAACGGCTTGCCTCGTGGTGGGCAGTCGACTGCAATGAGCTCGTGTGTTGCAATCGGTCATGCGAGGACGTGTTGATATGAGCTCCCGCTCTAAGGCCTTAGCCATGACTTTTGATATTTTTCACTTTCCACTTTCAGTTTATTTCCTGTTCCACGCTGCGCATTACTTCGGTAATATTTTGTGTTTTTGATGATACTGAGTTCTCTTGTTGTTTTTTTTACTCCTTCTGAGTGGCGTTGGTGTTTTCGAACCTTCTCGAAGCCTCATGGCTTTTCCTCGTGTTGCCGGAGGTCTCCTACTACCTCCTTTTAGGCGTCATGTTTAACTTCAGCCCATGCCTGGGCGATCTATATTCCCTGTTCCAAGGAATATTCTTCTGTGTTAATTTATTTTAATTTCTTGCCAAGCGTGACCGTTGGCATTCCACTCGCCATGTGGGGTACAGATAGAATTAGGAGTGTTTTCTTTCCTACGTGTTTTTGTGTTTCCACCTTGTATATTCATTTTATATAATACATTATGTTCTTTAGTTTTCAACCATGGAGTTTTCTTCAGTTTTTGGCATGCCACCTGGTAGCTTTATCCAGTCCCTCGCCTCTGTAACACGAGGCCCAAATCCACACCCCAAGTATTCAACTTGCCTGGTTAGCCATTCGTGATAATGGTTGCCAGAGTCGCGCGCCGATGAGAGCCCGTTAGGTTTTCGAGAAAGGGCGTGACACAAGTAAAAAAACGGCAATTTTATGCGTTGACAAAAAGCCTACAGGCCAGGATTCAAATGTTAACCAACGATCATGTTCTGATTTTAAATTTAACCCACGTGGTAAACCAACTTGCTCACTTGTTGTATTTGGTACTAACGCCATGTGTTATAATAAAACTTTTTCTTATTGTAAGTTATTAACGTTGCACAAGAGCACAGAATACTTTCAAGCATAATGCATGCTTGTTCACTGTCAGTCCATTACGTTAATGGCACATGACGACACCTAAAAGCAAACAAAATAACCCATCACTCAATCAATCAATCAATCAAACAATACTTGTAAATAAAACGTTAACGTTAATTGGCATTAATATATCAAAACACCATTAAAATAATTGGCACTAACAGTAACCCATTTACTTATTTTCTTTTTATAAAGTTACAGTCATTTACATCCCCCTTTAACCAATATACACACATCAAAAAAAGTTTTGCATCACCTCGGTTCCCAGATCTCCGGCATATAGACGTTGACTGTGTATATTGTATCCAAGATACAGTCCCTTTGACTGTTCATAGATGTCACTAAAACTGCTCAAAGATGTAAACAACCATGCATGAGCAGGGCCTATTAGACGGAGGGGGTACGACAGCCGATCAGTTCCAGTCATTCCACCAGGACGAAGGTACGCTGCTCATGTTGTCTGTAGTTCTACCATGCCTAGAAGGTCAATACCGCAGTTCGATCGCGTCCGCATTTTTACTTTGTGTCAAGAAGGGCTCTCAACAAGGGAAGTTTCCAGACGTCTCAGAGTGAACCAAAGCGATGTTGTTCGGACATGGAGGAGGTACAGAGATACAGGAACTGTCGATGACAGGCCTCGCTCAGGCCGCCCAAGGGCTACTACTGTAGTGGATGACCGCTACTTACGGATTGCCGCTTGGAGGAACCCTGACAGCAATGCCACCATGTTGAATAATGCGTTTCGTTCAGCCACAGGACGTCGTGTTTCAACTCAAACTGTGCGCAATAGGCTGCATGATGCGCAACTTCACTCCCGACGTCCATGGCGAGGTCCAGCTTTGCAACCCCGACACCATGCAGCGCGGTACAGATGGGCCCAACAACATGCTGAATGGACCCCACGGAATTGGCATCACGTTCTCTTCACCGATGAGTGTCGCATATGCCTTCAACCAGACAATCGTCGGAGACGTGTTTGGAGGCACCCTGGTCAGGCTGAACGTCTTAGACACACTGTCCAGCGAGTGCAGCAAGGTGGTGGTTCCCTGATGTTTTGGGGTGGCATTATGTGGGGCCGACGTACGCCACTGGTGGTCATAGAAGGCTCCGAAACGGCTTTACGATACCTGAATGACATCCTCCGACCCATAGTGCAACCATATCGGCAGAATATTGGAGAGGCATTTGTCTTCATGGACGACAATTCTCGACCTCATCGTGCACATCTTGTGAATGCGTTCCTTCAAGATAACGACATCGCTCGACTACAGTGGCCAGCATGTTCGCCAGACATGAACCCTATCGAACATGCCTGGGATATGTTGAAAAGGGCTGTTTATGGACGTCTTGACCCACCAACCACTCTGAGAGATTTACGCCGAATTGTCGTTGAGGAGTGGGACAATTTGGACCAACAGTGTCTTGATGAACTTGTGGATAGTATGCCACGACGAATACAGGCATGCATCAATGCAAGAGGACGTGCTACTGGGTATTAGAGGTAGTGGTGTGTACTGCAATCTGGACCACAAATGCTGAAAGTCTAGCTGTATGATGGTACAACATGCAATGTGTGGGTCTCATGAGCAATAAAACGAGCTGAAATGTTGTTTGTGTTGATCTCTATTCCCTTTGTATTTAAAGGTTCCGGAACTCTTGGAACCGAGGTGATGCAAAACTTTTTTTGATGTGTGTATAAACAAAAATGAATGTCATGTCATTTTGTTCACATTATCATGTTCAAACCTGTGGATATTCGTTGAGTACATAGGGAACCACCCATAAATTAATATTTTTGTTTTGTTTTTTAGAAAATCCAACATAGCCTTGTACTTTTCCCAGTCATCAACAACATAACCATTAATCAAGAAAGCAATCATTGTCCCAGTCATGTACAGGTAATAGTTTTTTTTGTCTACGAGTTTTCAGTAGTAGTAAAATGGAATAGCATTTTTATGTTAGACTCACCTGAGTTTTAAACAGTTTAAAAAATCATCTCACCTTCACTTGCAGTGGCTTGTTGCTGTTTCCTTCTAGTGGGCTCAAAATTGCAATGGTTTCTTCTCTCTCAGACATGTAAGGTATACCAGTTATCTGCAAACAAATAAATAAATAAAATCATTATTTACCTAATCAATAAATATATAAATGAATAAATATATACCTACCTCACAACAAGGTTAAGTATTTTCCACGAACACCAAAACTGTTAAACAAGATCAGGGGTTTCACGCAACGCAATGTGTTCAAAGGTAGTCACCTAAGTGAGAGAGGAAATGATATCGACATGTCGTTATATATGTAACGTTGCATGTTTAATCATTTTTTCCCACGCTTTGAACATCCTGTTATCAAACACGTGGACAGCTGACGTCGAAGGTGAACACCTGTGGCAGGTCAAATTTCACATGGACTTGCATGTTGTCACGTACGAAGCAAGACAGGATGTGACTTGTTTAGCCCTCATGTGGTTGCACATGTGTATTCATGCATTTCGCTCTTCCCCACCACCACGGTGGTCAGATTATTTCACCTTCAAGTGTCCTCTGCGTCTTTGTCATCTTCCATTGCATCTGTTGTCAAGTCAGATCAGCGCATTCCAATAAGCTCAAATGACATTCACCTCCTGCTCGTCTGCTCCTCTGCAAGTTTGTTTTCTGTACTCGCTTCAACCAACATAGAACCAAGTTCTCATCACCGTATACGTTAAAGATCCCCTTCGGGGGGTTAACTGTCAGAAAAAACGAACCCTCGCTCTGTCATTAACCGACCCGTCGAAATAGCGATTGATCTATTGAGCACAGCCACCGTGGTCAGCGACAGGTTCGTTGAAACACACACCCAGCAGTATCGTCTCCCTCTCAACCACCACGCTTCATGAACATTATAATCAGGTAAAGAAGAATTTTTTTTCAACAAAAGTGTTGTTAGGCCCTTTGTCAAAATTTCAAACATAGATTCAAAAAGGGGGCGTTAGCCCGATTCCTAGGAGACCTTGTACACGTCTCTAGCGTTATTGGTTTGCGAGATAGAGAAGAAAGTCTAAAATCATGGTTTTACTTCAACATGGTTTTAATTCCTGCTCAACACGAACATCCTCGGCAAGAGGACAACGCGAGGGAAAAAATTACACCTCGCACAAGTCTCTAGCCTTATTGGTTCTTGAGAAATAAGCAAACATAACAAAAACACTTGTTTACCCCAAAAATCGAGTTTCCATTTTTTTAAAATATAAGGAGTGGTCCATATCAAAGAAGACGTCACCCCGAGTCCTTGGACCCGTCGTACACGCCTCTGGCATAATTGGTTCGCGAGATATAACGAACAGTTTAAAATCACGGTTTTACCCCCCCCCCCCCCCAAAAAAACATGTTTTCAGCATTTCACCTTTTCGACACCTACATCCCCGTAAAGAGCACAACGAGACTAAAAAAAACGAATCCAAGCACGCCCTCCTAGCATGACTCCTTCCATTCCAAGGTCGCAGGGGCTCACAACTTCCTAAGTAGAGCTGAACCTACAACCTAGCACTATTTTAGAGTGGAAATAAACGTCCATACGAAAGGGGGGTTCACCACGATTCCTAGGACACCCCATATGCTCAAATCCAACCATGGGTTTAGGAAATATTAAAAGCTGATGACCTATTAGTTGTGGTCCTTCAATTAAATAACACAAGCTATAGGAAAAGAGGGGGCATTACTACAAGTGCTAGGACACCCCATATGTATAAATCCCATGATTGGTTCGCGAGATATTAAAAGCACATGACCTTTTAGTTTTGGTCGATTAATTAAATAAAGAGCCTATAGGAAAGTAGCGGGCTTCACTACGAGTGCTAGGACATCCTGTATGTTCAAATCCCATGATTGGTTAGCGAGATATCAGGTTCGGGGCAAATACGAGGAGGGCTCATTAAGTTAGTGGGCAGCTCTGTCATCATCCCACTACTGTCAGGTTTTTATCCTAGAGACTTGAAATTTATTTTCGTGGTAGAGGGCGTAGTGACCATTGATTTACGTCAAATAAAGCTTTTTTTGTAAACTTCCTAGTTTCCAAAATATAGGATTTTCAAAATTCGGGTGTTTTCAAAAAAGCATAAAAAATGAAAAAGTTTTATTATAAAAAATAAAGGACATCGATACCGTTTGTTTGAGCCATGGCACAATATTCTATCATATTTGGTTTTCAAACTATCACCTACTTTCGAAAACAAAAATTTTCAAAAAATTTTCAAAAATATAACGCATGGTTCATAGGAAAGAGCACGTCAGCCCGAGTCCAAAGACACCTCATTTGTCAACATTCGACCATGGGTTCGCGAGATATTGGTTTGGACTCACGCGGTGGCCATGGCACTATTTAGAACACCCACTACCCCCCTACTCACCGTGTTTGAATTGATAGGGGAAATCGATTTGCTCACATACATGGCCGCCATCTGCAAACTATTGGGCAGATTACCTTGTAGTTTAGTCAAAAGACGCTCACTATTTAAATATATGTTGTTGCAAAATTTGGTAGAGATCGGATGATTAGGTTATTCGTAATTTGATTTAAGCTTTGAACATTTGGGTGGCCGCCATTACGTTTCCGTCAAGATGGCCGCAATATAAATCATGACACTGAGGTGCCCTTTACTAGTTCTACCTCTGTACCAAATTTCGTTCAATTCGGTTTCACCGTGTTCGAATTGATAGGGGGGGGGAGACATTCCGAGTACACTCACTCACTCACTCACTCACTCACACAGACACACAGTCACACATATACAGACAGACACACAATTTTTTGCCTTGTGTAGATCTCATAAGTCTACTTTCATTTTTTGCAAAAAATCGGAAGTATGCTAATAATACCATGGGAATTTCTAAGGAATACGTATACTTCGATGCAAGCACTGGCGATCATAATATCCTTCGATTCGTTGTTGTTTTGTTTCATTTGAGGGGCTAGAACATCGCGGTCATCTATCCCCGTTTACTTGGGCTTTTAATGATGTGTGTATTAGCAATTAAGGATTGGGAAGGAGGCGGCCGTGGCATTAAGATAGAATCCGTCCCTGAATTTGGCCGGAGTAGAAGTGGGAAACCACGGAAAACCATTTCCAGGGGGGCTGAGGTGGGAATCGAACCCACTTCTTCTCATATTTGCTTCACGAGACTACGTGTACCCAATTTCAGCCCTCAGACAAGTATTACATTTCTTAGCAGAGCTGGGAATCGAACCCGGACCTCCGGAGCAACACTTCGATATGTTATGTTAATATTCATGCCAGTTTTTTAATTTTCTGCCATTACAGGTCACGTGGCATAACGTACCAATTAGATCGCATTCTCTTTATAAATCATCAAAATTCAACGTACTCTTCACAAAAATACGTCGTAAGGCAATAAATGTGGCAATGTAGTTTTACATCCCGACTAAAATGGAGCGTCGGCTTTCGTTCAAAAAAAGTATGCCTACTACTGGATTCGAAGCAGCATTCTACCCGCTCGCGCCCACCACGTTCGGTCAGGCTTTAACCCTCTCAGCCATCAACACGTGGTAGATACCGCACGCTAAACGTGCTGTAGTTACTGTAGCCGTCCCACCTCAAACGTTTAAGTCCATGTCAAAGACTTAAATCATGGTTTATGGTGTTGATTTAACTTTCTACTATTACAGATCACGTGGCGTAAGCTACTAATTCGATCTTATTACTACAAAATTGAAAGAGAGGCCAAACAGTGTCCAGGACAGGACGAATGCAAGCCAGGTTCATGCTAAGTCACATAAGGGTGAATGAATTCTATAATTAATGTGTATTATGTTTATGCGGTACTTTGCACACTAAGGTAAGGCTAATAGAGAAATATATCTTATAACGTTGGCCTATATATTCTATGTTTAATTTCTACAATGAATCAGTTTGTCATAACATATTAAAACATTATTGCACATTTAAGAAAATCTTAAATTCTTCTCCTTCTACTTCTTATCCCTTGTGCCTTCAAGCGTCGGGGTAGCCTCGTTCTGTCCTTATCTGCCACTCCGATCTATTTTCACACAATCTCTTCATTTCCCGTATTGTTTTCCCTCGCTTCTGTCCGATTTTCTCAATTCTGTCATCCCAAGTGGTACGGGGTCTTCCTTTTCCTACTCTCCCTTCCACTCGCATTTCAAATACCTGCTTCGCTTTTCTCTCTTGTTCCATCCTCCTGATGTGTCCATACCACTTCAACTGACGTTCCTCGATCACCATACGTATTGCCTTCTTTTGTCCTTCTTCTTCTCTGATTCTCTCGTTCCGGATCATATCCCTTCTAGTCCTCCCCACTGCTCGCCTTGTATACTTCATTTCAGTGGCAGTGATCTTACTGAGATGCTTGTCTTGCAGTGCTAAACTCTATGTGCCATATAGGGTGATCGGAGCCATAACCGTATTGTAAATCTGCATTTTGATCTTGATGCTTATCTCATTCTTCCCTACAAATGTATTATTCATCCGATAGTAGGCTGAGATGGCTTTTTAGTTCTATTGAGTACCTCTTGCCCTATTTTCCCATCAGTACTTAATATGGTGCCAATATATTCAAAAGTTTCTTACTTTTTCGAGAGGTCTTCCTCTACAAATTATGTCAAGTTGTTGTTCCTGTCTGTCCAGTTTTGAGACCCACATTACTATGCTTTTATCTGTATTCACTACCATTCCTTGCCTTTCCAATTCTTCATACCATTCCACCGCTGCCTGCTGAAGTCCTTCTGGTGTATCAGCAATCACTATTATATCATCTGCATAGAGGAGTGCTTGCAAGTATACAGGTCTTAGTCTCCACTTACCAAGCTTGGTCCAATGGGTTCGCCACTTACATATTGTTATACCCGTAGGGTATGCCACCCTCATCCCCTATTATTTACACCCCCTAAAAATACATTCTTATACATGACTTCAGACCAACTTATACGATCAACGAACACATCTATAAATCATACTACATCAATGAACTCAGGTGGCCTCATGCCTGACCACCAACGACCCCGGTAGGGCTTCGACACTAGAAAAAGGTGCAATTCTGCACACACTGCATACCGAACCCATAAAACCTCGGAGAGTTCATGACTCGAGGTCATTCTCAAACAGACATTGTGTTGTAGTGTTGAACCGCTGCGGGGCGCCGTCACGACTGCTGCCATCTTGGTGAGTGTACAGCGAGTAACTTTACACACATACACTTACACTTTAATCCCCTATTACTTGTACTGGAATTGTATTAGCACTTTAGCTGTTCTGCAAACTTTATTAATACTTCTTCCTAGAAGCAAGTACATTAAAACTACACGTCTCTAGATAACTGGTCCTTCCATTTATTCAACTAGCTACAAAGGTCCTACCCTCTAGATTTCCTCATACCATTCCACCACTGCCTGCTGATGTCCTTCTGGTGTATCAGCAATCACTATTATATCATCTGCATAGAGGAGTGCTTGCAAGTATACAGTCCTTGTTTGTTAAACCTCGCCCAGCACCACTTTTACACCCCCGAGCTCTCCTGGCAATCTGAACAATCGGGAAGCTCGTCCACAGAGCTACGTCTTTGCCCCTAGACAACTCAATCACTATACCCGCTCCACTCACATTTTAACTTCCCCATAGCATTATTATTTAATTACTTCGTGGCGTCAGCGGACAGCCACTTGGTACTCCGTCACTGTGCATGAATCAGCAGGCTCTCTCTAAGCCTTCGCTAGCCAGCTTACGCTAGCATTTAGCCAAGTAGCGGCAGCACCGTTTAAGTCCTTGTTTGCTTAACCTTCCCCAGCACCACATTTACACCCCCGAGCTCTCCCGGCAATCTGAACAATCGGGAAGCTCGTCCACAGAGCTGCGTCTTTGCCCCTAGACAGCTCAATCACTATACCCGCTCCACTCACATTTTAACTTCCCCCAAAACTCTCCATTGTAGGGCACCCCCACAAAAAACTACAATTGGTAGAAGCGCAGAGTACCGCGGCATTGTCTTAGGACAACGTCCCAGGGGTCACAAACAACGTGATTCCGCGGTAAAGATCTCTAATTACCTTTTGCAAGCCAAGCTAAGCAAACGTCAGAAAAAACCCTAGTTTTGGATGTTTTTTTCAGAGTACGCTATAGCATTAACAGAGAAGGTACTGTCCCTGTATATTCTAGGGGTGGTCTGTTGGATATCCGAAGCAACAGCTGGATTCGTAGACCCTGACAACTCCGGCGCAAAATACTAGTCAAGGATCTACTTCCAACTAGACCCTCGTGAAGATACGTGGCGGAAATTACGATACAACTGTGAATTACATGAAAAAGGCACTTAGCTCGCAGTAGAACACCTACCTTTATTCTCGGGGATCTCGTAGTCAGCCTCTGGACCTATAATGGGTCTCACAGTTGCATCTCCTTATATCTAAGATAAATCATGACGACACGGCTTCTAATAAAACTAAACGATTTAATAACGAAAGGGGTAAACTATGGCTAAACATTCATACATTAAAATAAAAACACACTCCCATTCTCTCATCTTTACACTCACGCCACTGATAGAACTGCGTTCTATGAACCCTATAATAAAATTTGGGGTAGCTTGTGTCAATACATCAAGCTGTACAACCATTACACACCCCTGTGTATTTACATTCCTTTGGCGCGTTCCAATGAACATCTGGGTGCTAAGAGCGCGCGACCTTCGCCACGCTTCTGATGACATAACATACACCGTTACATTCCCAGCACTAGCTGGTTTAATAAGGTGCAAGCCGTGTGGTGTGCAACAACTCTCTCCTTTTGTGCGACCTAGCCGTGGCCTTGGCTGGAAACGAGTTTTAATCAACCCTCGCTATTCCATCCTGGCCCACAAATGCACCTCTCCATTACAATAAAAGCTGTGTTAAAATGAAACAGATTCACGTCATACAAATACGTGAACTGTACGCAAATCCTTCATGCTAATGACATAAAACTTCAATACACACTTCCATTCATACTCTCGCATTGTGACGTCCCAATGGAGTTCATTTCATTCACACTAAACAAGAAACAAACAACATCCAGTGACATATTCATTCATACTCTAACCACTACGTTAAACAAACCGTAAACTTTCTATACCTAACATATTATACACTCAGTTGGTAAATAATGAAAGTTAACACTAAACGAATTTACAAAGACGCTTATAGCAACAGCTATAGTCCTTTCAAATATGTAGCGTCTATATACTCTTGAGCCTGAGCTCCGATCTAACAGTTGTGTCAAATACAGTAACTGAGATCCTTAAAATCTTCTACCTCTCCAGAAATAACCACCTTCAGTCTCTCCTCTCTGATCTGGTGTCAAAATAGTTTTAAATGCATTCGACCACTCAAGGTGAAACATATGTCGTTACATATTTGGGTTTAATAATCTCGATAAGAGTATAACATGACAGAAGTCATTATCTATTTCCCGTTTCAATTTCAACCGTGACCCTTCATGTCCTCTCTAATCCTAAGTCGTGTATACAAAATAAGGAGTACTCCCTACTCACACCTTTGTGCCTTGCCAAACCTTAGTCATGCCCACGCAATGACTGTAATACAAAATGCGGAACACCCTCGCAATACTCTCGTATGCCAACTACATACGGAATTCATACATAAAAACCACTATCAAAGGGTTATCATCTTCACTTCTTTCAAACTGGCATTCCTTAAAAAGGGCATAATTCCTCAGCGTTGTCACAACAATCGCTGGTCCAATGAACAATAACAACAATTGCTAAATCATTAATTTATACATCATAACGACCTTTGGACTTTACGACACTAACCTCCTCACTTATTACTCTTGAAACGTTACTCTGATAAATATAAACTGTCGTGCATACATTTAATAAAAATACTGCATCTCATCTTCATATTGGGGCGAGGTGGCTCAGCGGTCTAGCTGTATGCCTCTCACCAAGGTGGTCCGGGTTCGATTCCCGGTCAATGCATGTGGGATTTTCGATGTGAAATGCCATGTCCTGTGGTTCGGATTCCACGTAAAAGGAGGTCCCGTGGCTCATAATCATAAGATTCACGGTCACGTAAAACTACAATCTTCCTTCCTTCCTTTTCATCTTCATACTTCTGGGTTCGACTTTTATCGAAGAAGGAATATTATGTCTACAACGTGACATGATATTACTCCTCGTAAATATTTAATCACAACATTAAATCTGTGTGTGTCCACCAAGAGTCGATCACGACGAGGATATCAAACGATAACTACCCTAACGTCGGATGATAATAAATCTTCCAAGAAGATTCTAGCTTCAAATAAATTTAAATGACTGAAAGTTCATAGCTTTCTTCAATAAAACATACAATTAGTCATATTCGTATTCTCTCCATTCAGAACGAATGTCTATGAGTTCTGACGATAATAATCGTGTCCACGTTAAATGTTTCTCTTCCACAAGATGTCATGATATTTCACAATATATCACTATCAAGATCTTCTTTCTTGACGTTTCTTCTTGACGGATAAAATGCCCAAATTAAACTCATAAAAATTAATTTAATGGGTAACATAGACGAAAATGTCTATCACCTGAATTCAGAATTAATTCATAAACGTCGAAAATAAATTACTGTTCCTTAAAGGAAATAACAAAGCTTGTTCCTCGAACAAGACAAATAATCTCAGTTCCGAAATTGGATTCCTAACAAACGAAGCTATAAGCGTCGCAAGACGATCACTACAATAAATTTCGAAGAATAAAAAAAATATACATGGAGTTCATAAATATTGTGTCGAAATATGGATAAAGGATTTGCTCAGAAAATGTCACTACAAGCTCTAACTACAAGGTTAGTGAACACTGCTACCTGGTCTCGAAGTCTAGAAGATCAAGATAGAGTATTACACAATACTCAGATGTTACATCTCCCAAAGATCTGGGCTGGACCCTAGCTCGTCTCCAAGAACTCGTGACCTCAGGAAAGGAAAGAATTCCCCCACTGGAAAACAGCAAGCTCTGACCGGGATGGAACTGTGGGCCTCCAATCATCATTTTCCTTGTGACCGGGATAACCCTGGACCTCTTGATAATCTTGATGTTTCTTCTTTCTCCGGCACAGTACAATCTCATCATAACAGCGAGTAGCGTCGAAAGTTCTGCTTTCAACTTCGAAAGGCATTCGAAAAGAAAGTCTTGGACCTCACTCGCATAACGAACATTCATGTAGATGGAATATGAACATCGTTCCGTAGTCGCTGATGTTAATGTTGAGCTCATGTTTGACAAGGATGCACTAGAATAGATTTGTACATCAAGTCTCATGATCGCTCATTCAGTAGACATTCATGAACAGTCTCCTCTAACGAAGCTCCATCATTGACTATATTGCTTCTATCTGCCCATACTCCTGGCGCACATATTAATTTAGTCCATAATAATCTTCATAATAGTAGACTGAATATTGTTCTTCACTATGGAATACATCTCCATCCTATTTGTGTTGTAACACAGTGCCACAATAGCAATGCTAACATACACCCGTACTCACTTGTGGCTGGTGCATGTGCTGTAGTCGCTCGAACAAAGTGTCTTATCGCGCTGGAAAGAAACACTTTTCTCGCGCTTCACAAAACTGCTGATAATTGCTGAAATACTTTTCCCAAACTTCTGAAAGTTCGTAATACACAATATCTGATAGCAAGCTACAATTTGTAGTTGAAATAATGTCTCTGAAGTCGATCAGACCGAAGTAAATGCGGCATATAAATTCATCGCAATTTCACTTAGTTTCAAGGCGCGGTAATGTCCTAACTCTACCCTCGCTTATGCCTCGTCTCCACGAGTCACCTTCTACAAGCTCGGTGAAACACTCGGAACTCCTGTCTCTTCCAATAGCACACATCTGACCTCTAGGACATTCAGATAATTAGGAGCCTCGATGCTTGGCATCTCCCCTCCAAGTCTACCTATTCTGGTCGCCTTTTTGAGTTCCCTCTCAAATTCGCGCGGGCTCTAGCAAATCGCTTATTCCTTCCAATAGCGACCTGCTATCGACTTATAAAATATTTCCAATATTTTATTATCATATTCTTCTCTTTTCCAATATATAAATTCACTCTCTAGGGGCTTAAATGAATTAAATATCCATAAAAATTTAGTTGCTGGAACTCCCGTCTTCTCTAAAACTTCTTCATGTTGGCTGTAAGCTCATATCCAATCGGATAATTTATAACAATATTTAAACAATTCCTGGGAATATTCGCTGTTGCTAGGTCGATTCTAATCTTCTGGAAACTTCCATTGCGCAATACAATCACGTGACGGAATTACCCTCCTGCTTAACGTCGCCTCACGACTGGTTTCTGCCAAGTTCAGGGCCATCATATTCCTTGAATAAATTTTATCATGGGCTTCGAAAAAAATGTATTATTCCCATTATTTTCATCCCTTATAGTTCATTTTACGGGGGCAGTACTGCCACCGTAAATTGAATTATATTGAGACCACGATGGCTGTATTGGCATAAATGAATAAAGTTATGGATGTCATAGTTGTGACGTGTATATTCATGACGTAGGCACGGATGACGTAGACTTCATGCAAGTAGGCTGGTGGAGTTGAGATTCTTGGTGACGTCATGATTTTGTTCGAGAAAGATCTGAGATTTACGACGCAGTCGCAGGAAACAAGGTATTGTGCTAAGGAAGAAGTTACGCTGTTGGAGGAAAGGCTCGAACCAATGAACGATAGTTTGGAAGGAAGACGGAGATTACTGAAACTACGATATTTAATTACTTTTGGCATGCAGAATTGTGGAAAACTATTTTCAGTTATGGCATTGATTTGGAATTTTGAAGAAATTAATTTTGAGTTTTTGAAATTTGAAAATCCGTCAAGTATAGCCAAAGTTAAAACTTCTAGTAATGACGGAGCAACAGGCTATGGAAGGGATGGATACGCCCCTTAAGAAGTTGATAAAAGGTCGTGCACAGAAGAGAGGAGCTCTCATACCGCTCATACCTCATATCGTCATATCTGATATTCAGATACCGCATATATATTTCTGATGTCATATAGTCATTTTCGAGTGAATAAGTGAAGCAAGTCGTCTTTAGCGTGTGGTTAAAGCCCGGCGCATCGAACGAACACGGAGCAGTTCCATTTTACGCTGTTCGAAACTAGGTGAAGTTGAAACGCTCACATTAACGTTTCCACCAGAGAATATATCAAGAGTTGGCTTCTGCCTTTATTATAAATCTATTGGGCAATACAACATTGAGGTGTGTAGAAGATTTGAACAATATCACGAGCATACTTTGAAAGATATTGGCATTTTAAGGCTGCCAACAAAAGTGATTTTCTCGCCACATGAGAAACACTTTTAAAATTCCACATTATACACTACGGCTGACACGTGGATTGCAACCGTGATATTGGAGAATACGTTTGACGATACAACGATACAGTCTACTATGGAACATTATAATCTTGCAGTGCTTTCAATGATTATAACGGAAGTTGAGATGGAAGGCTAAGGCTTTAATGCAATTGGGACATATATCGATGGAGTGAAATAGCAGCATGGAACTTCGTTAATCGTCATTATACAAAAGCGAGCATGTAGTGAACATCCAACTACACTCATGCATCGTGAATCCATCGCTGAATTATATCAAATGGCAGTGGAAATATCATCATACTCCACGATTATGAATATTTCTGCGGAAATAACTGCAATAAACTTCATGGCGAATTGCGACCAGAACTTCAGGGAACTTTCAAGAGAGGCCAGGGTGGACCCGGCTCACAAAGAAGAGTTTTGCCAGAAGGATGTCTTTCGTATACACGGAGCAGTGCAATTTCCGGAGGAGGAAGCAGTTCGATTCTCCGAGGGCGCTGATTCCAGGTTCGAGGTCGGAGCACATCTTCACGCTGGTGAAATGGAACCAACAGCAGTTTTCTTTGAAAACTTTCCTCTAGAACTTCAATCAACAGATAAGGTAGTCGTGAACGTTTCTTGTATTATTTGAGTCATGTAGCGATATCTGAGCAACCATTTTTCCCATATTTTCTGTCCCATTTATTTTGCCCCGTTTTCTTGCTTGATATTTCTGTACTCAGTACACTTCGTTGATTTATGCCTTTTTCTACGAGTTTTTGAGACATTGTTATGTCATTGGCATACTTAAATAATTTTGGATCAGTTGAGACTGATAATTTAGATTCTTTCAGTAATTTGCATATTTTTGTAGTCACGATTTGACTGTAAAGTTAATGATTTGCTATGGCAGATTTGAATTCAGACAGCGTGTCATTTTATTAAAGTAATTCTATTCAGTAAATTACTTTGACCGATTTTCTGTCATCCTCAAGAAAGAAGAATGATTAAAAGATTTTAGAGCGTTAAAATCTATTACGTTATCGACGATCTTTGAAATACTAGTCGTCTTATGAACATGATTGCAACATAGACATTTATCATTGCATTATAGACAATTTTATGAAATATGAACTTTGAATACGATTTATTGAATACACTATAGTAATGAACATTTGATAGGAGTTTTTCTCAATTATAGATTGGAACAATAATGTTTGCATTCCACAATCTAATTGTATTCTATTCGACTATTTATGCAGTTTAGATGAACTTTGATTGAAGATAGTATTTTTATACTGCGTTACTTTGAAGATATTAATCTCAATTTTGATAGACCAGGGAGGAGTGTCTAATCGTATTTGCTATTAAATGTATTTGTGATTGGCAAATTTTTTACTTCATATCGATTCATGAATGAAACCCACGAAGGTTAAATAATAACAGTCATTAATACAATTGATGAATATAAGAATTTTTAAAGAGGAACAATGGATGTATAATCGTTAGTTCAGTGGACGTGTAAAAGTCGCTGATGAATAATGCCCTTGAATAGTGAAGGAGGTTCCCACAGTAAGATGGATGATGTTGAATTTATAAGTGGAGGTTTTTTGTATGTAGTGTGGAAGATTTTGATGCCATATGTATGAAGATATATGATGAATTCTGGGCCAATTGTTGTGCGTTTTGAGCGAAGTATTTTTCCGCTGAATGTATTGTCCTGGTTCTTTGAAAGTTATTCTTGTGAAGATACTGTTAAAATTAACAAGAGTGTTAAATAATTTGAGATGAAGATTTTGAATGGAGGTTACCGTCACAAATATTAATAATTATTATTAAACCTTATTAAACCTGAATTCGACATTTAAATATAACTAACCTTCATTGGTCGATTATATCACCACGATTTAAGTGATTATCAACCGGATAAACGTGTGGTTTAATGTATTTCTTGTATAAATAATATAAACAATATTAATATTGTAAATAATTTTGTAAATATCTTTGATAATAATTTGAAATGAAAGGGATTAGTGGAGGCGTGTATAAAATTTTCAATTGTCGTTTGACATTGTTATAAACAATTTATTATTGTTATAAATAATTAATGAACTTTTGTTATTAACATTAAGAGTTTTGTTATTATACTCTAAACAACGCTAATTAAACAAGTGGTTTGAACAATTAAAGATGATTTGGGATTATTAGAGTATTCCACTGGTGTTTGAACGAAGCATTTAAAAGATTTGCGTGATAATATTTCAGTTGAGATGTGGACATTTAACGTGTTTTGAAAGGGGAGCTAGGCTCTGATGTAACTCGCATATGCTGGGGTTGAACGGACGGGTGAGTCCACTTTGACGATGCAGGTGTCTTGCAGCTGGCCGGACAACTGTATGATAGAGGCCAAGGACGTCTCCATAATAGCCTTGTGGCTATAAATAAAATGTGATGTGTATAAACACGCAAAACAATTGCTATATGTGTCTCGTCCCAAATCCCGTTTCCATTCCAAGTGCAATATTATATTTACGTTACTTTGAGCTTGAGAAAGCTGAAACATTGTATGTAGGGTATACATGTCCTACAGGAGGACATAATAAGTGGACGATGGCTTCTGATTGCCACGTGGATTTTGTTGTTTATTTTGTTAAAATCATTCTTTATGTGAAATAAATTATTGTGCAGTTTAAAGTTTCTCGTCTTCGTTCTGGTTCATTTTAAATATCATGGTGGAGGTTATTGTGAGGGCATACTTGAAGTGATCCAGTTGACAACCCAGTCCCCAAGATAAATTTAAGAGGTAAGTAAAGGTAAGTATGAACCCCCGTATATTTTGGTGTGTTCCACAATAATTTCTTGTTAACTATTGTGCTCTAATCTCGACAGTATCTGTCAGTGCCATTTTCATTGATGTAGCTGTGCCGGTGCAATTGATTATTGGCAATCCGATTGAGGGGGCGGATATCTGACAGCCTACTATCCTGATATCGGGGACAGTAGGATTGGTGCCGCAATAACGTGGGGCTCGACAAAACTGGATTACCAGGTTGAACGCCAGTAGGATTGGCGACCCTAAAACGTGGGGCACGATTGGCTCGATTGGCACGTTCGACTGAATAACATTGGATTGCCAAGTTATTGCAGTAGAATTGGCACCGCAATTTTTGTGGAGTGTTCGAATAACATTGGATTACCAAGTTATCGATGTCAACGGGATTGTGAAGACTCAAATAAAGAGGTTGATTCTTTGTTAGATGTCTTGGCCAATTGTAGAATTTGAGAGTGTGATTATATAGGAATAAAATATTGTGTTGTATTAGGAAAATTACACTCAGAAAAGATCAGATCTTATACAACTTGAGAGAGGTTAAATAGGCTGGAAACTTAGAAAAATCGCCTATGATCTGGAATCTTATTTAATTTGACCGGCTTATGACATGTTTAGTCATATTAAAGATAAAATTAAACAATTTGGATTGTAAATGTAAATTATTTGTGTTAGGATATTTTAAAATGAATCAAAGAAACTTGAACATGTGCTTGAGTTTATTTCAACATGAGATGTCTACGAAGGTTAATTATAAGGTAATTATAAGTTAGATTTAAGACAGAAAATTGCTCAAATTTATATATGGTGAAAGATGTTGCTCAGATGTTGTTATTTTGCTCTGTTTGATGTATGTCCCTAAAGCAGTTTATTATTGAAATATTATTGAAATGGCAGATGAGAGTCTGTGGAAGATGTTGGAGGAGATGTCCAACAGTTTGTCTGCTAACTTGAAAGCTAGCATGGATGAAAGTGTGAGGGAGATGGAAGCTAGAAATACTAGTCGAATGCAGGAGATGATGAAGGAGAATGCTAGTAATTTGTCTACTAGGATGGATGAAAATTTGAAAGTTATTCAGACCAGTTCTGCAAACCTAGAAAATGATATGTCGCGTTTACAGATCAGTACCCAGGGAATCGAGAATGCTGTAACTGACATGCGCACAGACGTGTCCAATGTCCATAAAGATTTATCCAATATGCATAAAGATGTGTCTGATGTTAAAATTGATGTTTCTAAGGTACAGAAAGACCTTACTATGTTGAATCTTGATGTTGCTAATGTCCGGGGTGATATTTCATGTGCTAGAGCTGAAGTAATTGTTGTTAGGAATGATGTTGCTACTGTACAAGACAAAGTAGAGGAAGTTCAAAAAGAGGTTAGAAATGCTCGAACTGATGTGTCAAATGTCCAAGTAGACATCAATAATTTTCATTCAGATGTTAACGATATGCAAAGCGATATCAATAAAATACAAGTAGAAGTCAATACTGTTTTTGTAGACATTGCTAAAGTTCAGACTGATGTTAACAAAGTTAGGGAAGAAATTGAAACTTCAAAAACACTTTGTACTCGTAACATTAGTGCATTAACAACTAGGTTAGTTGACGAGTCTGTTAGGACAACAGCTTCTTTAGCTGGTTTAAAATACGATGTAGAGGTCATGAGAACCCAAGTATTAGATCACAATCGTTTACTTAAGGAAGACATTGAAGTAGATATTGCGGAAATGTTAACTGCAAATGTAACGGTTTGGAAAGATGAATGGAACAGGTCAAGTGGGGAACATGTCGATCAGATTCAGGAACGAATTGAAAGAAAACTTGCCAGTACACAAGTAGACATTAATAATGAAGTAGTTCAGATTAGGAAAGACTTGAATGTAAGGATGGACTCGCTATCCGAAAAGCAGGTAGAGGATAGAACTCAAATAGGTCAGGACGTGCAAGCATTAAAAACTGCGTTAGAGGAACAGATTCATAAGGTTGTCTCTGATGTTAATGAAACTACGAGCAAACTGCAGAATTTGAAACTAGGAGAAGCTAGCATGATGGAAACCTATAAGGGAGAGTTGATTAGGAAAGTCATCACGGAGATCACAGACAAGGATACTGAAGGATTGACTGGTGAAGAGGATAGAAATTACGTGAGAAGATGTATCCTTGCTACAGAAGAGAGAGATATTAGTCCTGAGGAACGTATATCCAGATTCCGGGAAGAAGAAGAGGATAGGAATATTGAACCCGTATGGAAATATCGTGATAGTGGGAAAAATTATATGGATTCATATCCGAGAAATGTGACAGTCATCCGGAACTTTGAAGACAAACCTCAAAAATTTAGCAACACTGATAGTCTCACACCGATTGAATATATCAGGAACCTTAAAGACTATTTCATAGAAGCTCTCATTCCTAGAGAGAGAGAGAGAGATGAGAATCGTAGAAAGATTTCTAGCTGGAGGACCCCTCGAATGGTTTAGAGCATTTCGGTACACTTTTAGCAATTTTGACGAATTTGCAGAGGCATTGATAAAACGATTCTGGTCAATAGAAGCTCAGAATTCATTAAGAGCTGAGGTATACTCGAGGAAGTATTCAGGTACTCTTCCAACACGGTACGCTGATTTCTTCACGAGCCAGTTATCACGCTTGAGATTTTTGCAACCCCCATTGTCAACAGAGCAGTTGATAGATGCGATTTCACGTATGCTGCCTGTGGAGGTAAGAAGACTCATCATATCGTCAAATATCAGAGATATGACCAGTATGGACGAATTATTGAGAAGGCTTGACTACACGAGTCCAATGCCAAATTTGGTACAAAAAGGTCAGAGGCACGAATTCAAAGACGTTAATACAGTCTACATGGATCAAGTGCAGCAAACTGATAAGCCTGATGAAGAAAAACTGAAAATGTAGGTCCTCACAGGAATAATTATTTCCGCAACAAGAGATCCCAAGGTTACCGTCCATATCAGCAAAGACGAGGCTGGAATAATAATAGAGGGAATTATAACAACGGAAGAGGTAGATACTACAATAATGGTTATTGATACGTGCAAGGGCACGTCTCTACCATTTCAAACATGTATTTAATCATGGATGCTGTTCTTGAAGTTTGAATCGTCCGCTTCGCCGCTCAGTACCACCTGTGACCACAAGATGGTAGCTGCAGTCGGACTTTGGAAGGATTCAAGTAGTTCCTGCTTATTCACCAATAGAGTGCGTTGGTGTTTCCTTTAAAACTCTACCAATTCGTGACATAAGTGAAAGACAATTATGATTCTACTTCATAAAACAAAGAACGGTGTGTGTTCATGATACCGCCAAATTATTTACTAATTTATGACATTGTTGTTTTGAGGTGTCACTCCGTGATTGGACAATATTATTTACATAAATGCAGTTCGGTTCTTAACGCAAAAAGCCCTCCGCCATCTTGGGGAGTCCATTAGCTGTCGCCAAAAAAACAAGAAGGACTGGTCGTGAAAGGTGTCACCGCTGATGGGGGGGCGGTTGCCTCCCCCATCCTCTTCGAAATATAAATATATTCAAGAGAAGATATGAATGCCAATTCTACTTGGAAATTGCCTGTGGTCTTCAGGTTGTGAATTTCATCGTTTAGACGTGTGAAATGTGATTGCATCTCGATGCGTACCTTCGCTTGTGACCTAAACGAAGCATGTGCTGGGCGGGCTTCTTCAGGGCAATCTAGTGCCATATTTTATTTTATTTAAAACGTGTTAGTTTTTTTGTTTTCATTGTGTCTCCGCTGTGAAGTTTTAAGGTACGTTTTTTTAAATTTAATTTATCTAATTATTGTATTTTGGGAGCTCCAATTTTGGCCGTGTACGAATGTTGATCTTCTGTTGTGTTTTGGCTTGTAGGCCTAAAATTTCCTTTACGTTTTAATAACGTTTCCTTGTATATATTATGTTTGTTATTATTATTTTTTACCTTCTGGAGACACATTTATTAGTTTATTTCACGTTTATTATTATTATTTATTTTCTTTTGCCAATCTTATGATTGATATAGTATTCAAATTAATTTATTCATGATCCGTGCCCTTTACACTTGTAATAGTTTTTAGATGTAATTATTTTCCGCCGTTCATTTCCTTCTACTAATGTTTAAATTTTAATCTTATTAATTGTTTGCCGTAATTTCGATCTGGCATGTTTTTGTGTGGCCATGTTGTTTGCCGTGATGCATTGTGGTCTCGTTGTCAGTCCTTTGGCGCGGGTCTCGAAAGGCAAACATGTTATGTGTTAGCTTAATAATTTGTTTTTAAATGTAATCTTGTTGATGTTAATTTTGTGATTTTTGGTAAATATCCTTGTGTTTTTCGCCGGCGTGCATATCATTTATTTATTTATTTTCTATCCCATTTAATTTTTTTTAAGTTTAATTTATTTCTTTTTTTTTGGCGTGGCCTAATCATCTGCATGCCGGATCGCTATTGCATTCCATTGCAAATTATCAAGCCCTTTCTCATTGTGTTATGCATGTAATTTTTATTTTAACCTTTGGGCTTTTTTTTTTATTTTAAATTAAGTCTTTTCTCTTCTTGGCTTTGCAAGCAAGCATGTTAGGCGCTATCTGGCCTTCTTGTAAATTTGTGTTGGCTGATGCATGTTCCGTTTCTGGTGATGCTGCTCTTTTAAATTTTTAATATTAAACTCTCTATTCTTAAAATTTTAATAGTTTGTTGTGGCATTATTTTACCGACGGCAGTTTCTTTGGTTTTTGGGGGGTGTTTGTACGATAGCCTGTGTGGGTTGTCCCCTTCTCCTTCTTCCTTCCACCCCTTTTGGAGCTCTTCTGTTGGGACTTGTCTTCTGGAGGTGATTTTGTTGCGGAAGTGACCCGGACCCCTGAATACAGGTAAGTTGGCCCATCCACGCTCCCCGTACTCGTCTCATTCTGGTAAGCAAAGCGTTGGCTATCGAGTTACCAACGTGCTGCTTGCCAGTGCCGTTAATGTGGGGTAACATTATGGTAGCAGATCCTGCTCATGTTCACCTCCGTAACTATCCCCTCCCCAGTACCCACAGGCTGTTTTATGGACCCCTCTAATGCTGATGGCTCGGTTGTCGGTGGGATTTTGTCAGGCAAGTGCATTTGATGGTATGTTTTGCTAATCCTTATCGTTTGTTGTGTTTCATGTTTGCCTCTGGATATCCATATGCTGTATGTAAGTGTCCTGTTATAAGCGAGGTGTTTCCTGCTGTAGTTTTACCCTGTTTGTGCGCAACATCCCCACTGAAGATGAAGCCCGGTGAGTGTCTGACATGTGTTCTTGGCATGGGAAATGGGATTTCTTAATGTTCTAATAGCCTATATGCTGCGTGTGAAGGCATCCTGGAGCCCCGTCGGAAGCTGGTAGCCTGATGTTTTGTGCCAATTTTTGTAATTTAGCTCCCTGTTCTCGAGCCAAGCAGGTGGTGACGTGTGCAGTTCTGGACAGCATGGTGCATGATTTGGTGTAGTAGGGTGGCTGTGTTTGAGTGTCAGCCTAATCTTTGGTGATGGTAATTGCTGGTTGTGGTACTGTTGTGAAAGTGTAAACTGTCCTTGTAATTCCTGAATTTTGTTTCTTTCTATATTGGTTGTCTGCATTCTGTGTTTTCCAAAATGGCCGACAACAATAGTGTTTTCAATTTAATCGACTTAAGCGATAACCTTGTGAATTTGGAGAGTTCTTCTGGGGTTGAACGTGAATCACCTCTGTTTACTAGGTCTGAGGTTTTGGGATCGATTACTAGTAGTAGTTTGCCTGCCCCTCTGTTGCCTGGCGCTGGCTCGTCCATACCACTTAATCCTGCATACGGTCATTCTTCTCATGTTAGGTCACCTAGTGATTTCCTGGGTCCTGCCGACCCATTGCATCCCAGTTCTTTCTCTAGTAATATTAATGTTTTGTCTCCTGTAGAGGGTGTGCGAGCGGGCTACCCTGGTAACAATGTCTCTATTCCTAATGCTACGTTCTCACCTACCGTTAATTATGGGTCGATTCCTCATCCTATTTCTGGATTCTTAACTAAGTTAAGGCATTTCAACCTTGATGACGTTACCCAAGTGGTACAATTTTTAAAGCAAGTGGTCGAGTTGGGTAACCATGCCTCGATTTTTGGGATGTCGGAAGTTCAGATTTTCCAACTTTTGTATCCTGTTGCATCCGGTATGCTGCGCGATAAGCTTGTTGAAGCTATCCACCTCCGCATGTCCTTAGCCATGTTTATTAGGGAAGTGTTGTGGTTTTTTGTCCCTGCGAGCGCCCTAAGTGCTCTCGAGCATAAGTTCCTTTATCGTGTCCAAAGGCTGGACGAGTCCCTTAGCGACTATGTCAGCGACATTAAGGTGTATGCCCAGGTTTTTGCATCCCCTTTAACTGAGCGACAGTTGGTGTCATCAATTGTGAATGGGTTTTCGCCTCAATATAGGTCATACATGACTATGTGTACCAGGCCTTCGTCATTCGTCGAGCTGAAACAGGTCGTTATAGAGGCTATGGCTGTGAAGCATGCAGATTCCCTTCGTGTAGCTAATGTTCCTCCTCCTTCCTTGATGTCTCGTCCCCCTCCTAAGGTTATGTTTCATCCTCGACCTAATATTAAGTGCCACTCGTGCGGTGGAGTGGGACATGTCAAGAAGGTGTGTCCGAGTAACCAGGCTGTGTATCGCCAATGACGGAACGTTGAGGAGACCAATTCGGGTGTTACTTCCAAGGATATTTCTGTGTGTAAGAATTTGGGAAAACCCTGTGAAGTTTCTGGTCGCCCTACCAATGATAGTCTTGATAACTCTATGAAAGCTATTTCATCAGGTGCTAATTCTGATTATGTCGCTGGCCTACCTAACCTGTCGGTGAGCAATGTCGTGGCAAGTCAGCCTAATTCTAAACGTTGTGTGAAACCTGTGGGGCGGGTGTCCTCGTCATCTGCTTGTAATCGTGTTAGAGTGAGTAATGATTTTGGAATTTCTCCTATGGCTAAAGGAATATCCCCGTTTATTGAAATTTGTGTCAATGACGAGCCCGTTTCTGCGTTGCTTGATTCTGGTAGTGTCGCATCCTTTATAAGCGAGGACTGGTTTTTATCTATGAAGAGTGTTTGCAAATTTCCTGAGTTAGAGCCTAACAATGAATCTTTTATTTCGGCAAATTGTTCAAACTTAAGTATTTTGGGTAGTATGACAGTCAAAATTCATATTCTAAATTTTTCTTGGAAATTTAAATTTTTGGTTGCCAGAAATCTTTTTTGTGCTGTGGTCATTGGAGCTAATTTCATGTCACACGTTGGTATGCTTCTTGATTTTGGTGCTCGCAACTTATGGTTTAAGTTTAATCCACAGAGTAAATTATCTTTTAACCCGGTTTTATCTTCTCCTGCTGTCAATTCTGTTAGTGAACCTATGACTATTGAGGATCTCGATCTGGAAAATTTAACGAGTCTTCAAAAGGATGCCATTAAGAGGTTATGTCAGGAATATGGCGATGTATTTACCGACAAGCTGGGTGTAACCCATTTGATGGAGTACAAGATTGAGCTAACCGATTCTGTGCCGGTGCGTTCCAGCCCGTATCGCCTTGCCCCGCCCAAGATGGCTGAACTTCGTAAGATTATCGATAAGATGTTAGAAGAAGGTGTAATCCAACCCTCTATCTCTGCCTACTCATCCCCTGTATTTCTTGTGCCAAAACCTAACGGTGGTTTTCGGCCGGTGGTCGACTATAGGGCTCTTAATCAAAAAGTTGTTTTGCAGTCCATTCCTTTGCCGGACCTTCACACATGTTTTAGTTGGTTTCGCAACGCGAAGGTGTTCACGATCCTCGATTTAAATTCTTCCTACTTCCAAAATCCCCTCTCTCCTGAATCCAGGCATGTTACTGCTTTTTCCACTGACTGGAACCTGTTTGAGTATGCCCGTGTCCCGTTTGGCCTATCCACCGGAGCCGCTGTGTTGAGCAGACTTCTGGATAAGGTATTTTCAGAAATTAAATTCAAGTTTGTGTACCACTACCTTGACGATGTGGTGATCTATTCCGAGTCCTTCGAGCAACACGTTGATCATCTGAAAATTGTACTTGATCGGTTGCGTGACGCTGGACTTACCGTCAAATTGTCCAAGGTTTCCTTTGCCAAGCCCAAAATTTCCTTCTTGGGACATATTGTTTCTGAATCTGGTATCTCAGTGGACCAATCTCGTACGCAGGCCATCGGAGATTTTAAACCACCCAAGAACGCCAAGGGTGTTGCTCGTTACATTGGAATGGTCAACTTCTTCCGGAAGTTTATCAGTAACTTTGCCGACCGTGCTGCTCCTCTAAATCAATTACGCAAAAAGGCTGTGAAGTTCGAGTGGGGTCCCTCTCAGCAAACAGCCTTCGAAGATCTTAAGCTTGCGCTCTCTAACGCCCCTGTGTTAGCCATTCCGGATTTTGGGAAGCAGTTCATTGTGCAGACTGATGCGTCTGGTCGTGGTGTTGGTTGTGTCCTTCTGCAGGAATCTGATCTGGGTAGGCAACCCATTGCATACGCTTCTCGTACCTTAACGGACGCAGAGAGGAAGTATTCCATTTACGAACTTGAGGGTTTAGCTGTGTTGTTCGCTCTAGAAAAATTCCGTATGTATCTTGAGCACACTAAGTTTCTCCTTGAGACCTATAACCAAGCCTTGAGCTGGGTCTTAGGGAAACCCCGCAAAACTGGTAGAATTGCTAGGTGGGCAACTAGGATTCTGTCGTTCCAGTTCACTGTCCAACATATTCGTGGGTCCGAAAATGCGGTCGCTGATTCTTTAAGCCGCATGTACGAGGAAACAGCTGAAGAGGATGTTCAGGAATGCGAACCCGTAAACCTTGTATCTGCTGTAAATTGTGTCAATGCCGTTCTTAGCAATTCCCCTGTGCTGTTTGAGGATGTGAGACGATTCCAGAAAGAAGACCCCTCCTTATCTAGCCTTATTGACCGAATCAATTCTGGTGAAGTGATCAAGCCCTACTCTCTGAAGGACGGTGTATTGTGTTGTTCGTCTCGTCATGACCGCCTACCTAAAATTGTGCTCCCGTCGATCCTCATTCCGGAAATCTTTCGTTACTATCATGAATCTCCTATTGGTGGCCACCTAGGAGTATTCAAGACCCGAGCTAAAATCAGACAGTTTTTCATTTGGCAAGGTATGGATGGCGACATCAGGAGGCTCATTAGGAATTGTGCTGCATGCAGTATTAGCAAACCTCCGGTTTCTACTAAGGTTGGCCTGTTGTCATCTGAACCAGCATCTAGACCCATGGAGAGGCTTTTTATCGACCATGTTGGACCGTTCCCTCGCTCTGGTCGGGGAAACCAATTTGCGCTTGTTAGCACTGACGGTTTCTCCCGGTTTAGTTGGATTTTCCCCACCAGACAGGCTACGACCAGTTCCGTCATAAAGTGTCTTAATTCCGTCTTCTGTCTTTTGGGCCGTGTCAGTACCTGGTGTCAGATAATGCCAAGTGCTTTGTATCTCATCAGTTCCGTCAATTCTTATTTGATTATGCTATTTCGCACGTAACCACCACTCCCTATTTTCCTAACCCGTCTCTTGCTGAGCGAGTCAATCGTAATCTCCGTTCTGCTCTGATTGCTTTCCACCACGACGACCATTCCAAGTGGGATTCTAATTTGCATTGGCTCAATTTTGCTTTCAACACCGCCGTGCATGAGAGCACGAAAGCTACCCCTTTTTCGCTAATGTTTTCCTTTATGGCTAATTCTCCGTTGTCCAACCTGTGGAACCTGCACGATCTCCTTCCTGACAGTTTCACGCCCGAGGATATGAGGGCGAAATTCGACAAGGCTAGAGAGAATATTAAGGTATCCCATGACCAACTTGCCAGGCGACACAATGCCTGTCGCAGGCCAGCTGATTTGGAAATTGGTGATGTTGTGTACGTCCGCAATTTCGAGCCCAAGGGCGTCAATAATCTAGTCTCAAGAAAGTTAACCCCTCGTTTTAAAGGCCCATGTTATGTAGAGGCATTCTTGACTCCTGTTACTCTTCTTGTTCGAAACCCTAAGGCCAACAAAATTTCTAGAGTGCATCTATCACACATTAAGCGAGGTGGAGAGGTGTCTAATGAGGAAATGCTACCGTAAATTTTGTAAAACAAATTTTGTATAATGTAGAGTATCCCTAACCTTCATTGAAGCCTTCAAGCATCTGTTCCTTGTGGAATTTTGAATTTAATTGGATATGCAAACTCTGGTGGGATACAAAATGTAAATGTTGGGAAGTTCCCATTGTAATGGCAAATTGTAAAAGTGTACCTAATTTTGATGTTTCATAGGCGGTGATAACATGTAAGTTGGGCTCGGTGGGAGACCTAACTCATGGTAACCTTGTATTCCTGTTCCCTTTGGGAATTTTAGTGGTCATTCCTCTACCGTAGTTCCTTCGAAATGTATAGTCTAACTCATGTAATCTTATAATGTACTTCGAATCCGTAAAAAGGTAAACTTGTTAATGAAATTTTGTAAGCACGGATCTAGGGCATGGTCAGAAATATTTTCTTCATTTAAATTCAACTTTGTTTCTCTTTGTAAAATGTAGTAAGAAATTGTAAATTCTGTAAACCTTGTTTGAAATTAGATTAACTTCTATTTTGGTAAATGGCTGCCCACGCGTCGAATCATATCTGGCACATTGCTTCCACCTACTTCGTCTAAAACGACCTACATTGGACTTGTTGAAAATGTATCTAACGTGTCTCGGACTCTGAAAGCACTGCTGGTGCTGGTGTACTGCGTTTCTGAAGATTTTTGGACACAGTGATGCTGTTGACTAAGTGGTTTGCGAGGTGATCAATTATCCCATCACTGATAATCTGACCCTGCATTCTTCCTAACCAAAACGATGCGGTTTCATCCATCAATTGGAGTTAACAGGTGAACATTATCTTCGGGAAACATCTCTGGTGAATCGACAAGTTAAGGAGTACTCTCTATGCCTAGGCATATTCGTGAACCGTGTTCACACTTAAGGGAGGGAGACTGATACGTGCAAGGGCACGTCTCTACCATTTCAAACATGTATTTAATCATGGATGCTGTTCTTGAAGTTTGAATCGTCCGCTTCGCCGCTCAGTACCACCTGTGACCACAAGATGGTAGTTGCAGTCGGACTTTGGAAAGATTCAAGTAGTTCCTGCTTATTCACCAATAGAGTGCGTTGGTGTTTCCTTTAAAACTCTACCAATTCGTGACATAAGTGAAAGACAATTATGATTCTACGTCATAAAACAAAGAACGGTGTGTGTTCATGATACCGCCAAATTATTTACTAATTTATGACATTGTTGTTTTGAGGTGTCACTCCGTGATTGGACAATATTATTTACATAAATGCAGTTCGGTTCTTAACGCAAAAAGCCCTCCGCCATCTTGGGGAGTCCATTAGCTGTCGCCAAAAAAAAACAAGAAGGACTGGTCGTGATAGGTGTCACCGCTGATGGGGGGGCGGTTGCCTCCCCCATCCTCTTCGAAATATAAATATATTCAAGAGAAGATATGAATGCCAATTCTACTTGGAAATTGCCTGTGGTCTTCAGGTTGTGAATTTCATCGTTTAGACGTGTGAAATGTGATTGCATCTCGATGCGTACCTTCGCTTGTGACCTAAACGAAGCATGTGCTGGGCGGGCTTCTTCAGGGCAATCTAGTGCCATATTTTATTTTATTTAAAACGTGTTAGTTTTTTTGTTTTCATTGTGTCTCCGCTGTGAAGTTTTAAGGTACGGTTTTTTAAATTTAATTTATCTAATTATTGTATTTTGGGAGCTCCAATTTTGGCCGTGTACGAATGTTGATCTTCTGTTGTGTTTTGGCTTGTAGGCCTAAAATTTCCTTTACGTTTTAATAACGTTTCCTTGTATATATTATGTTTGTTATTATTTTTTTTACCTTCTGGAGACACATTTATTAGTTTATTTCACGTTTATTATTATTATTTATTTTCTTTTGCCAATCTTATGATTGATATAGTATTCAAATTAATTTATTCATGATCCGTGCCCTTTACACTTGTAATAGTTTTTAGATGTAATTATTTTCCGCCGTTCATTTCCTTCTACTAATGTTTAAATTTTAATCTTATTAATTGTTTGCCGTAATTTCGATCTGGCATGTTTTTGTGTGGCCATGTTGTTTGCCATGATGCATTGTGGTCTCGTTGTCAGTCCTTTGGCGCGGGTCTCGAAAGGCAAACATGTTATGTGTTAGCTTAATAATTTGTTTTTAAATGTAATCTTGTTGATGTTAATTTTGTGATTTTTGGTAAATATCCTTGTGTTTTTCGCCGGCGTGCATATCATTTATTTATTTATTTTCTATCCCATTTAATTTTCTTTAAGTTTAATTTTTTTTTTTTTTTTTTTTGGCGTGGCCTAATCATCTGCATGCCGGATCGCTATTGCATTCCATTGCAAATTATCAAGCCCTTTCTCATTGTGTTATGCATGTAATTTTTATTTTAACCTTTGGGCTTTTTATTTTTTTTATTTTAAATTAAGTCTTTTCTCTTCTTGGCTTTGCAAGCAAGCATGTTAGGCGCTATCTGGCCTTCTTGTAAATTTGTGTTGGCTGATGCATGTTCCGTTTCTGGTGATGCTGCTCTTTTAAATTTTTAATATTAAACTCTCTATTCTTAAAATTTTAATAGTTTGTTGTGGCATTATTTTACCGACGGCAGTTCCTTTGGTTTTTGGGGGTTGTTTGTACGATAGCCTGTGTGGGTTGTCCCCTTCTCCTTCTTCCTTCCACCCCTTTTGGAGCTCTTCTGTTGGGACTTGTCTTCTGGAGGTGATTTTGTTGCGGAAGTGACCCGGACCCCTGAATACAGGTAAGTTGGCCCATCCACGCTCCCCGTACTCGTCTCATTCTGGTAAGCAAAGCGTTGGCTATCGAGTTACCAACGTGCTGCTTGCCAGTGCCGTTAATGTGGGGTAACAGTTATAATAGAAACTACAATCGAAATAACCAGTACCAGAATCAGAATCAGAATTCTCAAGGTTAGGTCATGACACCCGACAAGTATCAAGAAAGAGAAAGAAAGTCAGCAGTATCTGAAGGAATTACGAGAGAAGGAAGCTGAAAACCAAAAGAAAAGACAGGATGTAGTGATCGATCCTGGTCCTTCTACAAGTCAGCAGAACTTGGAAAACAGGTATTCAGGACAGAAGAGAAAGTAGAAAGGAGAGAATGCATTAGCCACACACAAACCAGAAAAGAAGAGACTTATGATTAAGGAACATAGTAGAAATATCATACAAGAGTAGAATATAATTCAATTTCGTGTTCAAGTGAATTGAGATATTTATAACACAGAGTTTAAAAACAATTTGCAACTGTTTTTAAAACGTGGTGAAGGGAGAATGCCCCCGTAAATTGAATTATATTGAGACCACGATGGCTGTATTGGCATAAATGAATAAAGTTATGGATGTCATAGTTGTGACGTGTATATTCATGACGTAGGCACGGATGACGTAGACTTCATGCAAGTAGGCTGGTGGAGTTGAGATTCTTGGTGACGTCATGATTTTGTTCGAGAAAGATCTGAGATTTACGACGCAGTCGCAGGAAACAAGGTATTGTGCTAAGGAAGAAGTTACGCTATTGGAGGAAAGGCTCGAACCAATGAATGATAGTTTGGAAGGAAGACGGAGATTACTGAAACTACGATATTTAATTACTTTTGGCATGCAGAATTGTGGAAAACTATTTTCAGTTATGGCATTGATTTGGAATTTTGAAGAAATTAATTTTGAGTTTTTGAAATTTGAAAATCCGTCAAGTATAGCCAAAGTTAAAACTTCTAGTAATGACGGAGCAACAGGCTATGGAAGGGATGGATACGCCCCTTAAGAAGTTGATAAAAGGTCGTGCACAGAAGAGAGGAGCTCTCATACCGCTCATACCTCATATCGTCATATCTGATATTGAGATACTGCATATATATTTCTGATGTCATATAGTCATTTTCGAGTGAATAAGTGAAGCAAGTCGTCTTTAGCGTGTGGTTAAAGCCCGGCGCATCGAACGAACACGGAGCAGTTCCATTTTACGCTGTTCGAAACTAGGTGAAGTTGAAACGCTCACATTAACGTTTCCACCAGAGAATATATCAAGAGTTGGCTTCTGCCTTTATTATAAATCTATTGGGCAATACAACATTGAGGTGTGTAGAAGATTTGAACAATTTCACGAGCATACTTTGAAAGATATTGGCATTTTAAGGCTGCCAACAAAAGTGATTTTCTCGCCACATGAGAAACACTTTTAAAATTCCACATTATACACTACGGCTGACACGTGGATTGCAACCGTGATATTGGAGAATACGTTTGACGATACAACGATACAGTCTACTATGGAACATTATAATCTTGCAGTGCTTTCAATGATTATAACGGAAGTTGAGATGGAAGGCTAAGGCTTTAATGCAATTGGGACATATATCGATGGAGTGAAATAGCAGCATGGAACTTCGTTAATCGTCATTATACAAAAGCGAGCATGTAGTGAACATCCAACTACACTCATGCATCGTGAATCCATCGCTTAATTATATCAAATGGCAGTGGAAATATCATCATACTCCACGATTATGAATATTTCTGCGGAAATAACTGCAATAAACTTCATGGCGAATTGCGACCAGAACTTCAGGGAACTTTCATGAGAGGCCAGGGTGGACCCGGCTCACAAAGAAGAGTTTTGCCAGAAGGATGTCTTTCGTATACACGGAGCAGTGCAATTTCCGGAGGAGGAAGCAGTTCGATTCTCCGAGGGCGCTGATTCCAGGTTCGAGGGCGGAGCACATCTTCACGCTGGTGAAATGGAACCAACAGCAGTTTTCTTTGAAAACTTTCCTCTAGAACTTCAATCAACAGATAAGGTAGTCGTGAACGTTTCTTGTATTATTTGAGTCATGTAGCGATATCTGAGCAACCATTTTCCCCATATTTTCTGTCCCATTTATTTTGCCCCATTTTCTTGCTTGATATTTCTGTACTCAGTACACTTCGTTGATTTATGCCTTTTTCTACGAGTTTTTGAGACATTGTTATGTCATTGGCATACTTAAATAATTTTGGATCAGTTGAGACTGATAATTTAGATTCTTTCAGTAATTTGCATATTTTTGTAGTCACGATTTGACTGTAAAGTTAATGATTTGCTATGGCAGATTTGAATTCAGACAGCGTGTCATTTTATTAAAGTAATTCTATTCAGTAAATTACTTTGACCAATTTTCTGTCATCCTCAAGAAAGAAGAATGATTAAAAGATTTTAGAGCGTTGAAATCTATTACGTTATCGACGATCTTTGAAATACTAGTCGTCTTATGAACATGATTGCAACATAGACATTTATCATTGCATTATAGACAATTTTATGAAATATGAACTTTGAATACGATTTATTGAATACACTATAGTAATGAACATTTGATAGGAGTTTTTCTCAATTATAGATTGGAACAATAATGTTTGCATTCCACAATCTAATTGTATTCTATTCGACTATTTATGCAGTTTAGATGAACTTTGATTGAAGATAGTATTTTTATACTGCGTTACTTTGAAGATATTAATCTCAATTTTGATAGACCAGGGAGGAGTGTCTAATCGTATTTGCTATTAAATTTATTTGTGATTGGCAAATTTTTTACTTCATATCGATTCATGAATGAAACCCACGAAGGTTAAATAATAACAGTCATTAATACAATTGATGAATATAAGAATTTTTAAAGAGGAACAAAGGATGTATAATCGTTAGTTCAGTGGACGTGTAAAAGTCGCTGATGAATAATGCCCTTGAATAGTGAAGGAGGTTCCCACAGTAAGATGGATGATGTTGTTGAATTTATAAGTGGAGGTTTTTTGTATGTAGTGTGGAAGATTTTGATGCCATATATATGAAGATATATGATGAATTCTGGGCCAATTGTTGTGCAATTTTGTGCGTTTTGAGCGAAGTATTTTTCCGCTGAATGTATTGTCCTGGTTCTTTGAAAGTTATTCTTGTGAAGATACTGTTAAAATTAACAAGAGTGTTAAATAATTTGAGATGAAGATTTTGAATGGAGGTTACCGTCACAAATATTAATAATTATTATTAAACCTTATTAAACCTGAATTTGACATTTAAATATAACTAACCTTCATTGGTCGATTATATCACCACGATTTAAGTAATTATCAACCGGATAAACGTGTGGTTTAATGTATTTCTTGTATAAATAATATAAACAATATTAATATTGTAAATAATTTTGTAAATATCTTTGAAAATAATTTGAAATGAAAGGGATTAGTGGAGGCGTGTATAAAATTTTCAATTGTCGTTTGACATTGTTATAAACAATTTATTATTGTTATAAATAATTAATGAATTTTGGTCTCAAAATTCTTGTCGGGGAGAAGAAAAATCTCAACAGAGGAGAATGGACTGCTGAAAGAAGAGCTGCACAGTCGACCAGGATGAAAGACTTCTGGAAGAGAAAGAAGGAAACTAGACCTATAAAGAAGTGATATTTGCGTGGTCCTTGTTGGCCTGTCCGCGGTGTATATATATATATAATGAACTTTTGTTATTAACTTTAAGAGTTTTGTTATTATACTCTAAACAACGCTAATTAAACAAGTGGTTTGAACAATTAAAGATGATTTGGGATTATTAGAGTATTCCACTGGTGTTTGAACGAAGCATTTAAAAGATTTGCGTGATAATATTTCAGTTGAGATGTGGACATTTAACGTGTTTTGAAAGGAGAACTAGGCTCTGATGTAACTCGCATATGCTGGGGTTGAACGGACGGGTGAGTCCACTTTGACGATGCAGGTGTCTTGCAGCTGGCCGGACAACTGTATGATAGAGGCCAAGGACGTCTCCATAATAGCCTTGTGGCTATAAATAAAATGTGATGTGTATAAACACGCAAAACAATTGCTATATGTGTCTCGTCCCAAATCCCGTTTCCATTCCAAGTGCAATATTATATTTACGTTACTTTGAGCTTGAGAAAGCTGAAACATTGTATGTAGAGTATACAAGTCCTACAGGACGACATAGTTATGGGGACGATGGCTTCTGATTGCCACGTGGATTTTGTTGTTTATTTTGTTAAAATCATTCTTTATGTGAAATAAATTATTGTGAAGTTTAAAGTTTCTCGTCTTCGTTCTGGTTCATTTTAAATATCATGGTGGAGGTTATTGTGAGGGCATACTTTAAGTGATCCAGTTGACAACCCAGTCCCCGAGATAAATTTAAGAGGTAAGTAAAGGTAAGTATGAACCCCCGTATATTTTGGTGTGTTCCACAATAATTTCTTGTTAACTATTGTGCTCTAATCTCGATAGTATCTGTCAGTGCCATTTTCATTGATGTAGCTGTGCCGGTGCAATTGATTATTGGCAATCCGATTGAGGGGGCGGATATCTGACAGCCTACTATCCTGATATCGGGGACAGTACATTCTTAGTAATTACCCACCCAACCCTCCCCTCCCCCAGACAGGTATAGGCCTTTGATAAACACCCTAAAACGAAAACCGATTTTTGTACCCACAAATAGAAAGATACGATTCTCCCACACATTGTACAGTCGTTAAATCATTATATTAATTAATTACACGCCCACCCGAACTCCCAGTTCCCCAGAAGGGATAGTAAGGGTACTATTACTTACACCAACCTCGTGAAGTAAGCGGAAATTGCCTACTGAGACGGACACTATTTCCACAGCTTAGATAGCCGGTAGATATTCATACAGTCAGTGATTCGGCGATAATAACATACTAATAATATTTAACGCCACCCTAGAGAGTTCGCACCCCGCTAGTATATAATTCTCCACTATGGCACCTCATGCCGACGTACCGGATGAACCGATTACACAAGGGAGGATTCACTCCAGGTACACTGATAGGACATCCGAAATACTATTTACACTACGCAGAAGCCGCCAGCGGCGAATGCAAGAAGTACAGGCCCATATACAGACTTTGCAGGCCACAATTTATTAACACACATAAAAGTTTACACTTACTCCTCGAGGCCCTATACAGAGAATATTTTGACCTCAAGGAGGAACACTTTCACATGAACACTGACAAAACCAGAGGGGCGGAACAGGCTAGGGAACTTACCCTGCCATATGCCGCATTATGGCGACATTATCGTCAATTACAGGCAAACTACATAATGTTTGAGCTTTTCACACACACAAGCCGACACATTTAGAAGGGGACATCGCAGAAATTACCCCCAGGATGGCCAATATGACCATCACTACACAAAACTCACTTTAGGAAGGAGGTCGCCATGGCCATTGACCGCGAGGCTCCAGGCGTAGCCACGGCCACGCAGAGCAAACCTAGTCTCACACGTCCTCAAATCCCGGCAAAACACAATTATACACGCCAACTTCCACACACACTTACGCCCACCATTCCAGCCACATATCCCAAACGACATGGCTACCCACCCTTAGGACAGACAATACCATATCTCGCCAGATATATCAAACCCAGGACTACAGGATCCTCCACTAAGCCCTAGCATGAAGAACAAGACATGTAGAGGTAAACTGCACAGCCACATGGCTCAGCTACACGTGTCGCACTATTCCCATTAATCCCCATGGACATAGCATGCCAGGAAAGCACAAACAAGAGCGCCAATTACGCTATGGCTTCCAGTAGTCCACTCTCGAACATAGGTGTCGGTGCCATTCCCACAACATGCCATCCCACATACGCACGATTTTGCCAACCCATAACTCAGGAATAGGAGCTACGGACACAGAATACCCTAACATCTAACATATATATTGTGCCCTTTTAGCAAGAAATATGCCAATTACAGTATACCAGCGTAGCTCAATTCGGAAATTTCGGGGCAGCGGTAAGTTCCCCCACTCTGTGACTCACATATTTTGGATTAATCAGAGGATTCACTTGCAAAATAACAACAAAATCAATTCCTATTTTAACACATTTAATTAATAAAAATTATGGCGCTACAAACACTTTAACAATTAAATTACTGACCCATAATCATCTACTTGTTCCAAATGAACAAGGAATCACAATAAAAATAAAACAAATATTTTATTAAAACATATGGTTTCCATATAAACCAACAATTCCTACTTAGTTTTACTTCCATAAAGCATCAGCTGTGAGTTTCTTATAACTCCTAGCTCTTTGGCTCAATGCTTTCTATAATAATGGTGTCATTCTTTGTACACCTCAAATACTACTTTTTATATTTCTTAATCTTGAAAAAATAAAGGTATAATTACATTTTATAATTATATGTTAATTATCTAACTCAATATTTTGGGCATGTTCACACATTTTCAGATGTTATCATCTCCCTTTAGTTTCACAAATACATTAAGGTAATCAGGAAATTACTTGTGTACTCCAGAGTATGAAGATACTTGACACAGTCAAAAAACTATAGTTACTCCCGAAACCTAGTTGCCTTCAATTAACTCGTGGAATCCTACTTCCATACAACATTACAATAGGGATTATTATTTATCTCTTACGTCTTATAAGACCATTATCACATAAGAAAACTACGATCTGAACAGGCAAGCGGAAATATCAATCTACAAGGACCTCGGTTCAACGCCCGGGTCGTTAACAACTTTAAAACACTCCTGGTGTATTCATTACTCCTGACAAAACGGCCTTCAGACACCCTCCTTCTCCAAGGGTCTGGCCGTGAAACATGATAGTTATTTATGACTATACGGGCTCCCTTCCGTCTGGCCCAAGCCTAGAGCTCTCTTAACTGCCTTTACAAAACACAAACTTTCCATTCTCAATTCCTTGGAGACCTGGCGCTCTATTCTTCGTGTACCATACAACAATATTATTGGGCTCAAAAACCACATTCGTAATCTTGGCGTTTATTAATTATGAAAGGTCCTCATTGATTGTGGAATAGTAATTAACGACGAATAATAAAGGGGCTTTCAAAATAAGAGGATTCTGAGTTCGAATCTCTTCACATGCCTCGGGAACCTTTCCCTTATAGAGGACTATACAAAATGCGATTTAGGGTCAGCCAAAAGCTAATAGACCTACGCTCAATACCATACATTTGCTCCCTTTCAAATACATACACAATGCCTCGTGATACTACGTCACAAATAGAGGACTTATACCATATCTCAATTCGCAACAATCAACTACCTCTCATAAGTAATTTACCAAGTACATTAACTTTTACGCGTTCCTAGCGTGACATTTCACTTTAATTGCGCTCCTTTTGCGCTATACATTTTTAAGCCTAGCGCCATCCAAAGAACTGATAATATCATATTAACAATTGATACACATTTCAAATTTTATATTATTCTTTCCTTTTGCAATTACTTTCTCTCTTTTTAAGACCATGCATTTACACATCATGTCTATACTTATTATTAAGGCTCTAACGCTCTTATGTTCACATCAATTTATTTGATCTTTATTTAATATTTCCTTACTTGATTATTATTATTATTATTATTTCATATCTTTATTCTTTACACAAGCTCAAAAGCTATTTCTTTCCTATCTCAAATTTCCTTTATTTAAATATCCTTCATGATAATTACTGATATTTCGCTTGCTCTTATGACATTTGTTAAATACATTAACATTTTATATATTTCCTTTACTGAATTTATTCTTTACATAATTATTTATAATTTCTCAAATTTCTATTTTTGTTCAGACCGCGTTCTTGTTTATTCAGTATTTATTTATTAAACACATCCCTTTTACTCAAAAACTCCGGTGGATTTGTACACAATTATTCCCTGACACCAAAATAAAATGAAATTTATTACTCACATGTTTCTTTTAAGGTCGTCCCACGACCTTTATTCTTGTGCGGTGTCTCATTTTGGCCCACTTTGAAATTTTAGCCCATCTTATATAAATTCATCTTATTTACAAACACTTCTTGACACATATTTAATACACTTAACCTTGACGACATTTTTAATACACTGGTGTGTTCCTTTATAACACACAATAACACTAAAAAAATATTAATTTAACACACAATCTTGATAAATCTACACTTCACAATTCTTGATCACTAGGCCGTATTTCTTAGCCTACCACACGTGACCTCTTAATTTCCCGTTTCCAAGGGTGAAATTTATTCAATGTCGGCTTCCTATCCTGCAGAATACGAAAGTCTCGAAATATCTACTGTTCCCTGGAATCCTAATTCTTCGAATCCTATTCTGGATGACCGGCTATTCCTCTAGCTTGAACGGCTTCCCTTGTAGATCTGGTTTATCGATCCTAGCGAAAGTCTGTTCGGATCGAGGTCTCCGTTCTTCATTATTTAATCGGTTCTAACACTCCTACTTTCTGAGATACGTTACGAACCTTACTCTGCTTTTCCCTCTATGGGTTCTTTAATTTAAATAACTGTTTATCTTTCTGTTACGGTACGTCCGTACGTTATGATTTATTCGTTCGTCTATTTTAAGACCTATCGCCTTAAGTCCAACGTTCGCAGCCTGCTCTGACTCTATTTTACGAACCTTTTCACTGTAACTTGTGTACTTTCGGACCTAAATCCTGTAACTAGGATTTTCCTAATATTTCAACACGGCGATACTTTAAATTTTCTTCTTTACAACTCCCTATGGAGGTAAGCAAGTTGTTAATACTGCGACGCCTATGGCTATCGGATATTAATTCTGCGGTGTAATACAGCGTTTCTCCCTCAAGGAGTACTGGTAAACTGTCTTCGATGTAACGCAGAGTGACGCCCCACACGGCTGTCTGAATAATGATGCGTAGCAACGCCCCCTCGGGCTATTTAGATCTGCTGGTACTGATGCGTAGTTACACCCCCTCGGGCTGTTTGAGACTGCATTCAATGTGTGATGTAGCACAGTGACGTGCCTTCCGGCCGTTTGAGACTGCATGATTGGCTTGGTGAGGCCAGGAGTTATATACCTTTTCGCTACAAAAAGATAAGACTCTAGCCCTTTCCGTGGCCAACTTCTAAAATAATGGTTGCACAATTATAAAAATTATACCTTCCGAAAGCTCGTCTTCTCAATGTCAAATAATCTCATTGCGCATAAGAATCGATCGTGCAATTCGGAGATATTAATTAATTTCTCGTCCTCAATTGTGTGGGTGTTGCTGTTCTTTTGTACTCTCCCCTCTACACACGCCTTGGTAATTCCCCGATGACGTCTTCTTACGTTTGCAGTTTTCTCCTGTGCAATTTTTAAATGGTTTTTCTTAACACAAAAATCTCTCATTCGAAATGATTCACCGTACTGTACTTGTTTACTCATTTTTATGCTCGTAAACGGGTTAAATTTAATTATTCCTCTTCTGGCGCATAAGTGGTGTTGTCGTTTTCCAGCCAGCTCAGCTCGATTTCTGAATCAGGCTTCCTTGTCTATTCGTTGGAAATTTCCACTCGGTTATTAATACTCATGACTAGCTCCCTTCTGAATGTTAAGAGGGGTGATCTCATCTCTCGAACACCTGGCTCTCGTTGGTTGCACAACCTTAGGCTAGCCTCCTAGCTTGATCTTTCTCTAAGTTACATTTGAAACTGTACGTTTATTTCATTTCTTCCCCAAATACATGGATTCGACCTCCATGGACCTTATGGCACATGGTTTCATCTCTCCCCTCCTTAGGTAAATAAATTTTCGAAAAATTTTGAGGAAATTTATTTTCAATTAATTTTGTATTTCTTTATTCGTCGAAGCCATCATAACGTTGTCCGTACCTTCTGTTTCTTTATTTCTTGAAATTCGTATCCGGTGAGTGTGTAGGTCGGGTATGCTCTGTCCCTACCCTTTCTTTCTCCTTTCTTTGTCTGGGCTTTAAGTCCCCAGAACCTCATTCTTCTTCGCGGGTGTGGTCTATCCCTACCCTTTCTTTCTTCTTTATTTGTCTGGACTATAACATCTCCAGAACCTCATTATTCCTTACGGGTTTGGTCTATCTCTACCCGTTTCCTTATTTCATCATTTTCCTTTCTTAAATTGAAATTTTCTTCTTCAATAAACTCAATTATTTCTTTAATTTCCCAATACAATTTCTCCAATTCGCATTCGCACTCGAATGCTTGAGCTCTATTTTCTATTTCTTCCTTATTCTTGTTTATGTCAAAAGCGGATTCATCTCTAAACGTTTCCATAACCAGGGCTTGTTCATTTACTTCATCGAAATCTTCGGGAGGATAATATAATTTCAAATTTGCTGAATTCATGGTCACTTCGTGATCCGTTTCACAGTGCCGAATTCCATATGCGTTATTCCTCAAATCTATGATTATTTGATATGGTCCGTGGTACATTTTCTGGAACTTCTTGTACACACGGTTCCCTGGATCCGAAATGGCTGGTCTCTTTACTAACACCATTTCTCCTGCTAATAATGGTCGATGATACCTCTTATGCCTATTTCTTCTCTGCCTCCTGTCGGCTTGAGCTTTGAGATGCTCAAAGGCTCTTCGAATACGTACATCTCTTCCAGGCTGAGCGTCTGCTGGTCTAGGAATTACCAGACTCCAAGGTCTTTCTGGTTGCTCATTCCGATGTAACGTTATGGGTATCTCTCCTGTGGATTCATGGATTGTATTGTTTATACAAAATTCGATAATATCCAAGATATCTATCCACTTCCAATTTTCTTCGGCACAGTATATTCTACAGTACTTGGCCGTCTCCCTCATCACTCTTTCTACAGGGTTTGCCTCAGGATGGCGAATACTTGACAAAATCTGACGTATTCCAAGTCTTTCAAATTCTCGTCTGAACTCTACACTGGTGAAACAACTGCCGTGATCCGACAACAAATTCTCAGGTTTCCCCAGAATCGGTATCACTTTTTCTTTTAGTCGTTTTAACACCTGTTTGGTACTAGTCTTCTGTATGGGAGCAAGGACAACCATTTTAGTGAAGACATCCATAGCCACCATTATGTGTCGATTTCCTCTTCTTGCCTTTGGCAAAGGTCCAAAATTATCAATAGATATGATTTGGCCGGGCCTTTCGGGCAACAATGGTATAGGCTTCTGTCTCATCAGAAATGCATTAGGTTTGATCCTTTGACATAGATCACATGTCTTTAGCGTGTCCCTTACAGTTTCTCTCAGTCTCGGCCATACAAATGCTTCTTTCAGCATCGAGACTGTTTTGTCGACTCCCATATGTCCGAACGATCTATGGGCTAACCATACTATTTTCCTTTGCAAAATTGCAGGTACAACAATCCTTAATTTGGTATGGTCAGAGTCCACAAACTTATATAATAACCCATTATAAAACGTGTAGTCTTCAGCTATCTTATTAGCTTCCGTGTACGCTGGTGTTCCTCTTATCAAGCTTCCCTCAAGGAAAGATATGAGCATGTTCATCCATGGATCCTCCCGTTGTCTTTGACTAATGCTTCTTAACTCATTAAGAGTACGCTGATCCCTGTCTTCCAAATCTATAGCCATTACTTCCTCTTTTATGGACTCTGGCTGTCTACTTAAGTAGTCTGGAACTATGTTTTCTTTTCCTGGGCAGTACTCTATCTTGACATCAAATTGTTGAATGTATAAAGCCCAACGCATCAACCTTTGACTGGATAAATCAGTCTTCATCAAAAAGGTTAAGGCTTTATGATCCGTTCTTAAAATAACCTGAAATCCATATACGATCTTCCGCCAATATTGCAGCGCATGCAATATCGCTAACAGCTCGATTTCGCTGATCGTATAATTTTTCTCGTGTGGTTTCAGTCTCCTACTTGTGAAAGCTAGGTAGTTTTTCTTATCAGGGTTTTCCGGGTTCTCCTGATATAGCATTGCCCCTATTCCAATCTGGGATGCGTCTGTTTGAATGATAAATCTCTGATTAAAATCAGGATATCCCAGCTTCACGTAATTTAAGAGCATTTCCTTGGCCTCCACGAATGCTTTTTCTGTTTCCTCCGTCCATTTCCACTTGCCCCCCTTCTTCAGAAGGTCCTGTAGTGGTGCAACAGTTTTTGTGTATGATGGACAATGTCCTGAGAAGAAACCAATCAATCCCAAACACTGGCGAACGTTCTTTACCTTCAAAGGCCTTGGAAAATCCCTTATCGATTCCAATTTGCATGGATTTGGTTTAACACCATCCTTGTCAATCACATGCCCTAAAAACGTCACTTGCCTTTGACAAAAATTCGACTTCTTTAAATTTATTTTAAAATTTGCCCTTCTTAAGTCTTCCAATAATTTCTTCAATTTTTCTAAATGTTCTTCGATATTCTCCGAGGTAAGCAAAATATCATCCACGTAACGGATAGTGCACTCATTCACTTCCTCTGACAGGTTTCGATCAAGCGCTCTTATTAATGCAGATCCTGCGGTCTTCAATCCAAACGGACATCTTCTAAAACAATATGTTTGTTGGTCGAACTGAAATCCAGTCAACAAGCTGGTTTTCTCTTCCAGTTGGAGATGATGATACGAAGAAGTCATGTCAAAGTTTGTAAAAATCTTCTTGCCTTTGAACTTCCTCAGTATTTCTTTTATGGGTGGTGCCGAATCATTTTCTGGTATGATTTTCGCATTTAAATTTCTGGCATCTAGACACACCCTTACTGAGCCATCCGGTTTACTCACAATCACTAATGGACTAACATATGGTGTCGCCATCTTTTCTATCACACCTGCATTCATCATCTCCTGCAGTGTTTTCTTAGTTTGTGGGTAATGTTTTTCCGCAACCGGGTATGGTTTTTGTTTGAACGGTGCCCAATCATTGACTTGGAACGCGTATTTAAAATTTTCAATCTTCCCTGGCTTGGAATCAAATACGTCCCTATAATCCAATAATAATTTCTTTAACTGTTCCTTATTCTCGAGGTTAACTTTAGCTTCCTCCACTTTTCCTGACAGGTTGGTCTCGAACTCAATTTCCAAATCATCTTCGAGTTCTATGTTGAGGACTTCAAATATCTTTTCTATGTCCTTATAACCTTCCTCAATCACTTCTTCCATATGCCATACCTGTTCTCCTATTTTCGCATCCTGTTCCTGTAGGTTAATGTTTTGTTCATCCACATCCTCTCTTTGAACTCTAATGCAGTTTTGCGCTAGGTCTACAATGACCTTGTTCTCACGGATAAAATCAATACCTAATATGACATTATACGGTAATTGATTTACCAGCAAAAAGCACTGCGAAATTTCAGCGTTACCCATGATCAGATCAATGTATACCTGAAATTTACATGTTAAAGATTTTTCAGGGATAATCCCCTTAATCTTTACACTTGATGTGGGAATCTTTAATACTCGGCCCCTTGTTTCCAATTCATTTATCAGGGTTTGTGTAATTAGACTTATTGTGGATCCCGTATCAATTAATGCTCTGACCAGTAATCCTTCTATCCTTAGCATAATTATAGGTAGTTCTCTTTTAACAGGTGGGATTCCATCCACATCCTCGTTAATTAGCTCATCTGGTCTGGCTATCCAATTTACAATTTCTACCTCCTCCCAGCTCCTGGTATGTTTCCACTTTTGACAATTTAAATTTGGAGTTTTTTTTATCCTGAGGGCTCCCTTTTCCCTCATTCTTTAACTGAGCTTGTAGTTCCAAGCTTTGAGCTCCGTCTAGTCGGTCGGGTGATTTCCGGTTCTTGATTGCCTCACTCCAACGGACTTTTTGCCTATCAGGTTCATCTGGTCGTTCGTTCATATAACGAAGACTTTCCTGATATCTTTCTTCTATTTCAGCCCGATATTCATCATCCCTATCCTCTGGCCTTACATTCCTTCTGGGATAATTCTCCCATTTCTTTCTGTTTTCTTGCCTTTGATGGTTATTGTTATAGGGTCGGCTTTCTTGTTGCCTATAACCTGTATTCCTAGGATTTCTTCCTCGATATCCTCCTCTGTAATATGGCTGTATCCTTCTAGGCTCCTGGTGCCCATACTCTCGACCTAGTCCGTGAGTATCCGTGCTGGTGGACTGATTCCTGGTCGCTGGTTTTTCGCTGGTTTCCTGACTGCTGGCCATATGTACTTGCTCAGTCTGTCTTTGATGCCGAGGAGTTACGTGCGAAGTCGTCATATCTAATTGACGTAATACACTCTCCACTTCCACAGCACTTCTGGCTTTGGATGAGATTAACAGCCTCTGAATCTCATACGGAAGTTGTCTTGCAATGGCGGCACACAAATCGTTTTCTGCCGGAGCAATATCAAGTTCGCGGAATTTACAAAGCTGAGCGGTGAAAAATTCCGAGTATTTAGTTGGTGCATTGGTGCTGTACTTCCTAGAGTACAGATCTAGCCTTAAATTCTCTTGGACGTCTGCTGCCCAATATCGTTTTAAAAATGCTTCCCTAAAGCCTTCCACCGTATCAAAGGTGTATCTGAAGCTTCTGAACCAAGTGAGACAATCACCTGCCAACAGCGTTTCAATAGCTCTCAGTCTCCGATCCTGAGGAACTTTCATTTCGTTTAAATACTCTGCAACTTCTTTTAGCCAGTATTTTGGAGTAATAGACATGTTATTACCCGTAAACTTTACCGGTCTGTCCTCATTTGATTTAATAATGTTTATTATCTGGCCATTTGTCTGATTCATGTACGGGGTTGACATCGCCATCGGATATCCTGGGTTCTTATAAGGGCTCTCCCCTCCTAAGTCCCTCTCCGTATCTGTGCCTTGTTCACGGGAATCTACCCATCCTGTCTTTGGAAACTCCTCCTGATTCTCAAATTCTAACTTCCTTTCCCTTCGGGCACTTTCTTCATTAGCCATGAGTTGGATTTCCATTTGACTATTCTTATGTTCAGTCCTCTCCAATCGGGATCTTAATTCATTCTGAATTCTTTCTTGATTCCTTTTAAGATCTTCCTCTACCTTTTTGAGTTGGAATTTCTCATCCCTGAAGCTATCCCTGAACTCATTTAGTTGGTCTTCTACCTCTTTCTTAATGACCTTAGCCTGTTGGTCTATAATTTCTGGTTTCACGTCACCTCTGGTATCTAGGTCTTCTCGTATTTCCTTTATCTTCTTCTCCACTTCTTTTCGTCCTTTGACCATATCTAATTCAATTCCTTTCAACTTTCCCTCAGTGGTCTTAGACACTTCCGTTAATTCATCTTTGATTAGTTTCACTTCATTATTTGTTTTTCCTACTTGCCCCTCTAAGGTTTCCACTTTTTCCTTAACCTCATTTATACCCTTACTTATTTCATCTATCTTCTGGGTATTTTCCTTATTTTCTTTATTTCGTTGTTCTCTTTCTTTCTGGATATGCTTCTCGTATCTACCAAATCTTTTATCTATTTCCCCCTCGTACTTCTTCAGGTTCTCATCTACCTGCCCGGTAAAAAGATCAATCTGCTTTTTCATGTCCCGCGCATCCTTTAGATTTTGATTTTTCATCTCAGTTACTTCGGTTTGAACTCCATCGATTTTTCCCTCAAGTTCTTCCATTTTTTTCTCAACACCTTCAAATCTATCTCCTAGATCACTAACACTTTTCTTTATCTCATCCCGGGAACTTTCACAAATATCGCTATTGGTTTTTATCTGAGCTTCTAAGTCTTTCTGCACACCTTGGATCTGGGTTACAAGTTTCTTTTCACAATCATCACCCTTTGTTTCTATGTTAATTAATTTAGTTTCTAATTTTTTAAAATTTTCTTGACATTTCATTTGGGAATCTACCATATTTTTGTTCATAGTATGTAATTGGGCTTGCAATCCTGAATGAAATCCTTTACTTTCCTTTTTAATCTCACTTGCGATTTCCCCTTTTAACTCAGTTAACATGTTCTCCAACCTAGTGTCAAAACCTTGAAATTTGTCATTCATTGTTTTTTCTAAACCTTTGGACCCCTGTTTTATTTCTTAAATGTCAGCCTTCACTTCATTGTTCATTTCTACACAATTAGCTTCGATAGCTTCTAATTTAGTTCCCATGCTATCACTTTTAACTTCGATAGCTTCTAATTTAGTTCCCATGCTATCACTTTTAGTTTTTAGTGACTCTAAACTTTGATTCATGGATCCTAACCTTTGGTTATTTTCCTCCTGTTGGCTATCCAACTTATTGTTTATTGATCCTAACCCTTCTTTATTTTCAGTCTGTTGGCTATCCAACTTATTGTTTATGGCCTCCAAGAGCCGTTGCACTTCTTCACTCAATGCCATCTTATGAGAATACAGTGGGCCAATCATGCCACCACACTAGTACATGCTTGAGAGATGATACTCTGAATCATTGTGTCCCAATTTCTTTAAAAATTTACTTTGGTACGGGTATTTACTACACCGTACCCTATTGATACTCTTATTCAATTTCATAAACCTTTATGGAAGTATTTAAAATTCAAAATTTCGAAAAACCATTTTTTTTAATGAAAATTTTGATTTTTCGAGAAAACTCGGGTTTTCCCTAGGAAAACTCATCCCTGCGTACTGGGCGCCATGAAATGATTATGATTAGGTGTATGATAAAATCATACAAGCCCCACGTTGGAAAACGGTTTAACAATTAAATTACTGACCCATAATCATCTACTTGTTCCAAATGAACAAGGAATCACAATAAAAATAAAACAAATATTTTATTAAAACATATGGTTTCCATATAAACCAACAATTCCTACTTAGTTTTACTTCCATAAAGCATCAGCTGTGAGTTTCTTATATGGGACTGCATGTGCTGATGATCCAGCGTCACGTCCCCTGGACGGATTAATACTGCGTGATGCGTAGCAACGCCCCCTCGGGCTATTTAGATCTGCTGGTACTGATGCGTGGTAACACCCCCTCGGGCTGTTTGAGACTGCATTCAATGTGTGATGTAGCACAGTGACGTGCCTTCCGGCCGTTTGAGACTGCATGATTGGCTTGGTGAGGCCAGGAGTTATATACCTTTTCGCTACAAAAAGATAAGACTCTAGCCCTTTCCGTGGCCAACTTCTAAAATAATGGTTGCACAATTATAAAAATTATACCTTCCGAAAGCTCGTCTTCTCAATGTCAAATAATCTCATTGCGCATAAGAATCGATCGTGCAATTCGGAGATATTAATTAATTTCTCGTCCTCAATTGTGTGGGTGTTGCTGTTCTTTTGTACTCTCCCCTCTACACACGCCTTGGTAATTCCCCGATGACGTCTTCTTACGTTTGCAGTTTTCTCCTGTGCAATTTTTAAATGGTTTTTCTTAACACAAAAATCTCTCATTCGAAATGATTCACCGTACTGTACTTGTTTACTCATTTTTATGCTCGTAAACGGGTTAAATTTAATTATTCCTCTTCTGGCGCATAAGCGGTGTTGTCGTTTTCCAGCCAGCTCAGCTCGATTTCCGAAACAGGCTTCCTTGTCTATTCGTTGGAAATTTCCACTCGGTTATTAATACTCATGACTAGCTCCCTTCTGAATGTTAAGAGGGGTGATCTCATCTCTCGAACACCTGGCTCTCGTTGGTTGCACAACCTTAGGCTAGCCTCCTAGCTTGATCTTTCTCTAAGTTACATTAGAAACTGTACGTTTATTTCATTTCTTCCCCAAATACATGGATTCGACCTCCATGGACCTTATGGCACATGGGTTCAATATATCTATACATAAGTCCCCCTTCGAACTCAGGTCCTCTTAATACTAAATAACCCGTCGTTCCTATAGTTAGGCACACCTCTACCGCCCATATACCGACTATTTATAAGTTGCATGATAAAATGTTACTGTTTCCAACACAGTGTATTATTTTGTTGCAAAGTTTTAAGATACCATATGCATGTAAAAATTTTCAGGGAGTGAATGGTATTTACAACTTAACTCATGTTAACACGCTGCAAGCTCAGGTCATTACACTGCACAACCAGGATATGGTAAGTCGAGCCATTTAGTCGACTCAGCGCTCACAACATCCTTCCATAGCAACAGGTGTTCGCTGCAAGCCACACAACCAGGCACACTCATACACAGCCATGCGTACTCCAGAACATTCCCCCGGAGTACACATGTCATATCGCAGAAAGGTTCACTTACAGTAGACGACCACGCACGCAGTATAGTTCGCACAGTAGTATAAAGAGAAACACATTCACATAAATCTGCACACTCACAATCACACCCAGGCGCAGGTCCATTAGTCGACCGACGGAAGGTTAAAATACACTGATACAACAATTAGTTGCCCCGCATAACATTAAAAGGCAATTTCATACAGATATACAAATACTAGAATTACCGCGAATAATAACGCACATATACGAACGATGCATGTGGGTATACTACACACACAAGCACGAGGTGCACGGATTACACCATCTACCTCATACCGAGGCGAGGTTACAGCCTCGTTCTACTTAATTGTCACCAAATCGGAAAGTACCTTGACAGGATCAGTTAAATATGCCATGCCCACATACGATAACAGGCGTAGCTTATAGTTAACCTAACGAACACTACAATAACACAGGTTGGCGGTCCTCAGCATGACCAAAAACTGCCTACCACAATTACACAGGTTAGCGGCCTTCAGTACAGGCAAAGACTCCTTACCACAACAACACGAGTTAGTTGCCATCAACAAATCGATCAACGAGATACCACAATAACACAGGTTACCATACACTCAGGACATAGGACACAACAGGTCATCAGGACAACACACTTGTCGGAAAAGGATAAGGAAATACTTACATAGGTAATACAGTGTCACACGCTATAAATTCATATTACATTGTCTAGTACATCTCACTGGCCACTGCGGACAAACATTCAAACTGATTACGAGCGGCGAGACAAGGTCTACACGCGCTGTACCGGAAGCGAGAGAGATGACGCAGCACAAATCTCCACAATGCTCACAGCATATATTCGACAGGGTGACCAAGATGTATACGCCGCGTGAGGCATACTTCACACACACACACACCCAGTCTATTTTTACCTAAAATGGGAATTTATATTTTTCTTTTTTATGCGGTCAAATTGACCATAGTATAGCGATATAACGCCAGACAATACACCCAGTTCCTTAACATGGCGTCACCATTTTTATCCGACGATTAGGGACTACTCATTTGAACTTTAATTGATTCATTCATCCTTAGTCAACGCAGGTCAGGACTCACAGCTAGTCTGTTTGGATTGGGCTACTACCATTACTGACCATGTAGGGCATCATACTTTCATCCCAACGCCTGGTTATGAACTGCACGTAGTGGACAGCCCTTTGGCGACGTAACGTAATGTCACACAGTAAAACCATATCTCAACGAGGGCCACAAGGCCACGGACGGACTCCACAGTCCATGTAAATCCCATTAAACACACACACTAGCTTCACAATTCGCGCATAAATTATGCATATATATATATACATGTATATATCCTCATATATACATAGACCTACTATCAACGACAAGGCTCATAATTCTTTTACGTTTTGTGGAGGAGCATCGTGGTGATCTACGTCAAAGAACCTCCTCCCAAAAATATTGTAAAATAATTATCTAGCCATTTCTACAGAGGGAAATGGGAATTCTTCCGTTTTGCAGTTTCATGTTTACACATTTGTGTACTAAGGAGTCATGGCTGTTAGAACAACAGTGGACATCCCACACCATCCCTGTGTGATAATTTTAGGGCATTCATAGACTACGGCCCAATGATCCTATTAATTCAGATACTAAATGGGCACCTGCATTCACAAAACATACGACACGAATTTCAGGACCACTTTCCCTTAATTTCACATTAGCCTGCAGAATTCCACTCTAGCACACCTCAATTGCGGACAGTTATTTGTCCAGAGGGTTATACTATATGTACCCGGACCTACAATCACACTCATACGAGGTGCAATACTCAATTCACTAAGCAATTCCGTAATTACACAATTGCTTCCGTCTTACGAAGAGGAAACCCAAGAGGACATACTATTTCCCGTCTTAGGAAGGCGACGGCATCATTACTCAAACACTACAGTGGAGATACCATCCGGATTATATTATTTACCCCATAACAGACAACCAAATATTGGAATCACACTATCTTTCCCCTTACAAAGGAATTCATATTAGGCCTACACTGTTTTCCGCTTTACAAAGATAACGGCATCGGAAATACGCTATTTTCCACCTTACGAAGTTGAAAACATCAGAACCACATTATTTTCCACCTTACAGAAGTACCAACATTCGGGATACTATATTCCCTGGCATACGAAAGAATGACACACAGAATTCCACCATTCCACACTAAAGGCGATATAATTTTTTACCTAGCCTATAGACTTATAACACTATTCACTATACCGGCAGTATAAACAGTGAATACAATAATGTCATTAGACTGACGCAACTCATCACGCGTCTACACAATGTAAACAAATGCCGCCATTCCTCCACCTCAGCGATAGCCGCTACGACCCAATCACACGCGCGGATTAAACAGCCCACCTCCTACAGTATCATACAACCAGTCACAGCGACCCTCTCCGCTGATGATAACAGAACATATTGTTACACCCACCCACCCGACACATCTCTTAGTTAGGTATCATAGCACGTGACAGCACAGGTCGGCCATTAATTTTAAGGGTGCACATTAGCGCGCTACATTTGAATACTCTTGTCATGGTAACACATGTTTGATAGAATCTATACAGAATATCCCGCTGCAACAGCATATTCAATGCTTACAGGAGCCTAGTACATTCCTTGCCCGACACACTTAGGGAACATCCAACCCTAGGATACGTATATTCCCATTAATATGCAAAGAGCGAACATAATGCTTCTCACCACATGGTGGCTGTCATCCATAACACTTTCATACTTTTTATTCTTTATACACTACTGTTCACACATGAGGGGATCGGAACAGACATCCCACACGTCGATTGGTCTCGACACAGATAATTATTTCGGACAAGGGACATATTCACAGTCCACTATATATTTGGGCACCCATTTCTCTTTGATGATCTCCACCTACATTCTGACAGCTTATCAGGGAGGCACTCCATTACGATTACCGACCAGCAAGGTCCATCATGGTAATCATACACCGTTCTCCCCATAAGAACCCATACAAGGGTTCACACTTACATCTTATTGTTATTATTCTTATTCCACTATTATTCCCTGCTTACCCCCCAGATGTACCTATAGTACCCGAAACGTACTCTTTACAGCCACAGACATAGGTTGGCAAGACACAGGTTTTATAACACAAGCCTACACACCACAAATTGCGTCTCTTAGAGACATAGTCCCCCCAATAGACACGATTTCACCATAATTATGTTGAAATGAGCTCACGGGTGATAAAATTTCAGTCCCAGATACACAGATGACACGATCTTTGCAGGTAAAGGCACACATACAAAGTTGCATCCTCCCAGCTAGGATAGCAGAATACCGTTATACAGCGATAGTATATACTACTTACAGGAGTCAGCAGCCATGGAGTGCGACATTTGACCCAGCGTATATTATAAATACGAAGATCGGATACATATATCTGTACATAATTTTAGCTAATACCTAGTATTGAATATACCTCAGGGTGTACTCTCACCTATATTCCTAATGGGTAATATAGTTCACAGGGTATCCTTATACAACCCAGTGACCATCCCATAGATATTAAGGAATATATATATATATATATATATATATATATCAGATGACCAGTTACTTGATAGGATATGAGGATATGAGAGAGTTCTCATATTACTAAGCCAGATAGCAGTGCATTCCTATGACCGGGTACAGATGCCCGACGTCCATTAAATAGAGTACAAGTCCTTGATTATTGCCACACAATTTACACAATCACATATTAACACATCCCCCCTCATCCCCTTTTATGTGAGGCACTTGGTGTCCATGCTACACCAAGGTGCGACCAAGGCTATATCGCTCATAGCTAAGTGTTAAGATGGAACACTTCGGAGTTGAGAGCTAACAGTGAAGTATAATAAACATAACCCCACTAACAACTTTATTATTATTATATTATTTATATTTTTTGCCCGCATGTTGTATTTTTACCTAGAGGGGCATATATAACACCCAACCAGTAGAATGTTCCTCACCATTTAAAACTTCCTGCATCCCTATAGTACCGCAGGACCCCATCCCATTCTAGCCTTCCTATTACCCATATATTAACATAATTTAACATGTCTACTTACTTAATAACATGGGACATACCTTCCCACTCCCGTCTTCACCTACTAACTGTGCAAAAATGAAGAGCATCACTGAATTTAGCTGGGAATCCGGAAGCTAGGCGCAATGAGTGCGCACTGTGCCACATTCCCCCCCCCCCCCCCTCTAATAACCCCACACTATTCCCCACACTCACAAAATCTCGCCATACACTGTACTTGGATGGTAAGTCCACAAGGTGCTAAAATTGAAAATTGCTGATTGGGCAATACATTGCAACACAGACCGAAATACTACTGATATTTTAATGACCAAACTTAGACCAGACGAACTGCGAGACCTGACAAGGCAGTGATAGACCATGCCATAGACTCAAACAGAACGACGGAAGGTCGAAGCGACAATGACGTTGTGTGGGTAAACATTGAGATCTTGGATGACCTAGCTTGTCTCCATGTCAGATAAAGTTACGCCCATTATGCGCTACTGTCAGCGTAGCCAGACCTGCAGGTAAAAGCTTGACTGTCTGATGGGAGAAATAGCTCACTCAGCGTCGGACATAATAGAACATCCACCTAGGGACGACCATTTGACTAGACTCATAGTTAGCTTGTAAGTAAATACGGTACTCCTGGAGCGTGGGAGTCAGTCCTGTTCGCGAACACAGGCAAAGCCAGTTCAAATATGCATCGTAGGTGAAGTCTACACAAAGTCCTTTTACGCGGAAGGTGAAATCTAACGTCCTCTTTGCATGTTAGGTTAAGACACAACGATTTTCCGGGCCGAGGTAGTGAGCACAGATGAACTTTCCTGGCCACACCCCCGATGATGCATATATATACATAAGTCCTATCAATATAGGTGAAGTCCTCAAGATTCTCTCCCTGGCCGAGGTATTGGTCACCGATGGTCTCTTTGATCATACCCCAGGTGACGAATACACATTACATAAAGTCCTATTATTATAGGTGAAGACAAGCATTTGTTGAATCTCCCGCTGCTTGCACCTGACTCTGAGAGGGAATTTCAAGCGGTGAATTCAACGCCAACACTAACTGATGATCAGCGGGTCTCTAGAGTTTCATGTCGACATTGCGAGTCGTGAGGGCCTGAGCAGCCAAGATATGCGTCAAGTAACGCCACAAAGTCCTATTATTATAGGTGAACATAACGCGTAGCCCACGTAAATGAGCATTCAGCGGAACTCACAGTTTTTCATGTCGACAATGCGAGTCGTGAGGGTCTGGGCAGCCAACATAATTATCATCGATCCCTGATGATTTTCGGGGACACCCGATCCACTACGGCGAATGAGGTCATCATTCAAAATGACCCTCAGGATCGAACGGTAGATTACCGATCGGCAATAGTAATCGCCATAGTTGCCACTGGTCCCAACCGATTTAACGATCATGGTACCGTTACCAATGCGCTTGGGAGGTCACTCGGTACGGAGGTAACTCCTTAAAGGCAGTGTAAAGTAGGCCAGAACCACTATACGTATGTATACTGGGTAAGCCCTTTTAGGCAGATGCGCAGTTTTCCCAAACCACAATCTGCATTCGTTGCTCACTCTGGCCCCAACCCCTCTAGGGTACTAGTTATTCCAATACCACATTGCAAATTGGACGAAGGTCACTGGGATTACTGTACGTGCAATTAAGGCCCCATAACATCCTACCTATTTTGCAGGTTTCAAGGGTTAAAATAAGACCTGATAGGCACTCTGAGTCCCGATACCACCCTGCGTATTGGACAAAATATTTTTCAAACGTCAGTCCGCCAGGACAGTAGTCCAGTGACGATAGTCCTTGCAATAGAGCAAGCATCCTATGAGTATGAAGAGCATGCGATTATTTGCGACGAATATGCGATAGGTGAACGATCGATCGGCCTCGTAAGTCCGATCAATTCGGCGTTGTAAGCCCGATAATACGGTTATAACCGAGACGACGATTACAGGCGAACGATCTGCAAGTGATTTATGATGATTCGACACCACACGGCCGTTTTGAGTATAAATAGACGAGCGATACCCTTTTATTAACTTTATGGTAGTGAAAATCCAAAGTTGAGCGACAGAAGCACACAACTACGATGTTAGACAGGAGTACACATGGCCATTGACACTCACGATAATATGTTTTATCTATTTTTTCAGCATGAGCTCCAAAGTGGGACGCCAGATACCAACGCATGGTACCAAGTGGTACTATCCACATATGTATGACGAGAGTAGCGCCTTCATGGGTACTCTTAGGGCTCACTAATGATGATACACCTATGTGTTTGCTAATATTATGTTTTACATGTTGACCTGTTTTTGCATGCACATCTACAGTTACGGACAGAGCATCAGCGATCGACGATGGTACCAAATAATGCCCATGGGGCACGGTACCATACTCATTGATAATATATTCTGTACCCAAACAGGGTACACACATATCCCTTTTGAAATAATTCACCTCAACCGATGGTTGAAGGCCCCATTGTGAGAGATATTATACCAGTATATTTTACAGGCCCGCACAGCAGCCGGCAGGAATGACACCCTACACAGGTACTTTTTTATTTCTTTCTTTTCCAACAGGTGGCGATATTGTATATAGTCCATTGTATATATTTTGCCAACGCCCTTACACGCACAAGTCGCAATCCCTCCCACATACAGAGCTCACACCCCCAGCTCATACACTTTTTTCCCCCACACATCTCCCCGCTATTACCAATACCCGTTCCACGGTAAGGGATAACTGTGGGATATCCACTCCCGATGCACGGATCCCACGAGGCACCTGCAATAAGAGGTGAAATGCGGCAACGAGGGTCGTACCCACAGGATGTAAGGGACGATCTTCCTTGTCAAGATGGGACGTTCACCCACAGGGAACGATCCATGATGGTATCATTTATGTGCACTGGCCATAGACTTAAATACTACTTAATGTAATTTTAGCCACTAGCGCGCGCATAGGACTAATGTTCACAGGTTGATATTGTATGCGATACAGACTGGATATTTGATAGTCATGCGACTATCAAGTTTATGTATGGATGCTACTATGTCAGAGATAATCTGCGAATACCTCCAATATCATGAGGAAGGCAACATTGCCAACTATTTTGGATCACCAGTGTTACCATGTAATACACCATGCTCACTCTCATAATTACACGATTGTCATTTTCACATGCTCTATGCCACACATTGTCTTATTTTTCCTTTCTTTTCTTCTAAAATACGTATGGTAAAAAAGCCTTCTTTCTCCCCGCACAATAAACACGTTTTATCTTCCCCTTAATTACACACCAAGGCATTTGTTTCTCTTTCTCTGTTCTATCACTCTATCTACTATTTTACACTTTATGCGATTGTGCATACGAATGTATTTTGACTACCCGAGGGCAGTTTTTCATCCCGTCCTTCATGAGCGGACGGAGGGTAAGACCCACCCTTCTAAATGTTTTCCCCCTCGGGATAGCCACCCATTGTTTTTGTTTATGCTTCATTATGTGATTATGTTTGAAAGTGTCTTTATTGTTATGTCACAGTTTCCATTGTATTAATTGTCATGTGCCCAGGGCACCAATTTTGTAAAGAGATTAAAATGTGAAAAGAAACATTGTTCCCACGCCCACACATTTACACATGCTCGCTCTACACAAACCAACGGCGCCCAATTCACATCCTACGAGGCACTGTCTACACACAACTCCAACGCATCAATCTACGTTCTATCCCATTAGGCCCCCCATATTTCTTTCAATCAACTCTACTCTCCAATCCACGACTGGCCTACCACGAGGCCATCTACACACCCCCAAAGACGTTACCACCCTATTCCAAAAGGACAAGAAAGAAGAGAAAAACAGAAGAAAGAAGAATTACAAGAAAGAAGAGGATGTCCATATTTTAAAAAACTACCCCTACGTCTTCGTCTCGTCATCGAGGACGATGACTAACTCCGCCATGGGAGTTGTTATACCCGTAGGGTATGCCACCCCAGCCTCTATTATTTACACCGCCTAGAAATACATCTTTGTACATGACTTCAGACCAACTTATACGATCAACGAACACATCTCTAAATCATACTACATCAGTGAACTCAGGTGGCCTCATGCCTGACCTCCAACGACCCCGGTAGGACTTCGACACTAGCAAAAATGTGCAATTCAAAACAGACTGCATACCGAACCCATAAAACCTCGGAGTGTTCATGACTCGAGGTCATTCTCAAACAGACATTGTGTTGTAGTGTTGAACCGCTGCGGGGCTCCGTCACGACTGCTGCCATCTTGATGAGTGTTCAGCGAGTAACTTAACACACATACACTTACACTTTCATCCCCTATTACTTGTACTGGAATTGTATTAGCACTTAAGCTGTTCTGCAAACTTTATTAATACTTCTTCCTAGATTCAAGTACATGAAAACTAGACGTCTCTAGATAACTGGTCCTTCCATTTATTCAACTAGCTAGTAACTTCCTACCCTCTAGATTTCCTCCAGGTAGGATCCCGTAGCATTATTATTAAATTACTTCGTGACGTCAGCGGATAGTCACTTGGTACTCCGTCAAAGTGCTTGAATCAGCAGGCTCTCTCTAAGTCTTCGCTAGCCATCTTACGCTAGCATTTAGCCGAGTAGCGGCAGTACCGTTTAAGTCCTTGTTTGCTAAACCTCCCCCAGCACCACTTTTACACCCCCGAGCTCTCCCAGCAATCTGAACAATCGGGATGCTCGTCCACAGAGCTACGTCTTTGCCCCTAGACAGCTCAAACACTATACCCGCTCCACTCACATTTTAACTTCCCCAAAAACACTCCATTGTATGGCACCCCCACAAATAAACCCTACAATATTTTTGTTATTTCACCCAGGACAATATTAAACACTTGAGGGCTGAGGTTATCACGGCGTTTTTCCATTTGAAATTCTCCAGACATGTCACCATCTATACCAACTATTCCCACAGGTTGCTGGTATACACTCTTCACAGCATTTAACAGTCCCATTGGTACTGTACCCGTAAAATTCAAGGAGGTGCTCGATGGTCATCCGTAGCAAAGCTGGATTATTGAAAAGTGAATATCCCGGCTAAAGACTGTCTCACAATTCCGCCAGAGAGTACTCCAAGATTATACACCGCAAGATGGAAACATGTTATTGATATAACTAACTATCTTTTATACGCAAGTGTGCAAACCTACCTGATTTTCTCTTGGGGCTATGTCGGATGGGAAAAAGACATCCTATCTATCTTAGGCTGTTCCATAACATGTCTCATTATAGAAATAAAGAAACATCGAACCATCTTGTAGAAAAATATAACTTTATTAATAAAAACTAAATAACAATATCAAAACTACATAACACCCTGAATTTAAATCAACTTATACGCCACTGACACACAAACAAAAGCTCCCTACATTTATACATGTTAAACTGTTGAATTTACGAGAGGCTCCGCCGTCTCCAAATGTTAATAATTAATAAAACAATTTATATTACTGCAACTTGAAAGCGTGCATTCCAATTGAATACCAAACATATTTCTGCCTCGTGCCTGCGAATGACTGGACTTGTTATGTCAACGCCTTCTGGACTGGTCTACACAACACAGGTGTGGGAATGCCATTCATTCATCTCCCCGCACGACCCTCGCACAAGAGCGGGTCTGCCTGGTCTACAGCTGTGGTAGCCAACACTGGCTCTCAATGCTTGCAAATGAACTCGTAAATGGAGCTCTAGCGTTTGACAAAATACACTCATACAAAAACTGTCATAACTTGACTAATACTATCTGAAACCCATTCATACTTTAAACTAGCATTCTTACAATCGCGATCGATGTTCATGACCACCGACGCTAACATTCACTCTATACTAACAATTTAAAAAACACGTATCGAAAAACATTCGCTCCTTCTAACTATAACCTAAACTAAAAATATTTAACTATTATAATTATTGCTAAATATCAAAACCCTTTATAATGACGAAATGCAATATTTTTACAATACTAGCTGTACCCGGCATGCGTTGCAATGCCAATCAAAGAAAGTGTTGGCGTTGTAACTTTCTTTGTTGAAGTGCTTTTTGATTCCCAGATTTTTTTTTACTTTTTCCGTTAATCACCTCTAAACTATTGTAAAATGTATGTACTATCTCAAAAAAAATCATGGGGACGTGCTCAATAACTCAAAAAAAATCATCGCAATGAAATGAAAGGTATATGAACGGAAACGGGACTTTGATGAAACGATTCGAGCGCCGTCACACATTTGTTGAATATACTCGTACGCTACCCATTGAAAAACGGGTTTACTAATTCATACACCTTCGCAGGAATGTGCTCAACTCGCTAAAGTTTTATCACAATCGGATGAATGGTATATGAACGCATACGGGACTTGGTTGAATCGATTCACGCGCTGTCGCTCATTAGTTGAATCTACTCGTGCGCTACCAAATGTAAAATGAATTTACTAAATCAGAAACCTTCGCGGGAATGGAAGCAACATTTCACCAAATTTCATTGCAATCGCATGAATGATATATGAACGCATGCGGAGTTTTTTTAAAAATCGATACGCGCGCCGTTACCCATTTGTTGAATCTTCTCGTGCACTACCTATTTACTAAGCCAGAAACCTTTCTTGGAGTGTGCACAACAATTCACCAAAGGTTCATCGCAATCGGATAAATGGTATATGAACGCATACGGGACTTTGTTTAAGCGATTCGCGAGCCGTTGCTCATTTGTTGAATCTACTTGTGCGATATTTATTGTAAAGTGGATTTACTAAGCCAGAAACCTTCCCTGAAGTGTATACAACATCTCACAAAAGCTTCATCGCTATCGGACGAATGGTATATGAACGCATACGGCACTTTGTTGAAACGCTTCGCGCGTCTTCCCTCATTTGTTGAATCTACTGGTGCGCTACCTATTGTAAAATGGATTTACTAAGCCTGGAACTTTTCCTGGAGTGTACACAACAACTCACCCAAGTTTAGTCGCTATCAGACGAATGGTATATGATGATGATAATGATGATAATTGTTGTTTTAAGAGGCCTAACATCTAGGTTATCGGCCGAATGGTATATGAACGCATACGGGACTATGATGAAACACTTCGCGCTTCGTCGCTCATTTGTTTGATCTACTTGTGCGATACCTATTGTAAGGTGGATTTACTAAGCCATAAACCGTCCCCGAAGTGTACACAATATCTCACCCAACTTTTATCGCTATCAGACGAATAGTATATGAACGCATACGGGACTTCGTTGAAACGCTTCGCGCGTCGTTGCTCATTTGTTGAATCTACTCGTGCGCTACCTATTATAACATGGATTTACTAAGCCAGAAACCTTGCTTGTAGTGTACACAACCTCTCACCAAAGTTTCATCGCTATCGGACGAATGGTATGTGAACGCATACAGGACTTTGCTGACTCCCTTCGCCCGTCGTCGCTCATTTGTTGAATCTACTCGTGCGCTACCTTTTGCTAAGTGGATTTACTAAGCCAGAAACCTTCCCTGAAGTGTGCACAACATCTCACGCAAGTTTCATCGCTATCAGACGAATAGTATATGAATGCACACGGGACTTTGCCGAAACGCTTCGCGCGCCGTCGCTCATTTGTTGAATATACTTGTGCGATACCTATTGTAAAGTGGATTTACTACGCCAGAAACCTTCCCTGAAGTATACACAATATATCACCCAAGTTTCGTCGCTATCAGACGAATAGTATATGAACGCATATGGGACTTTGTTGAAACGCTTCGCGCGTCGTTGCTCATTTGTTGAACCTTCTCGTGTGGTACCTATTATAGCATGGATTTACTAAACCAGAAACCTTCCCTGTAGTGCACACAACCTCTCACCCAAGTTTCATCGATATCGGACGAATGGTATGTGAACGCATACAGGACTTTGTTGAATCGGTTCGCCCGTCGTCGCTCATTTGTTGAATCTACTCGTGCGCTACCTATTGTTAAGTGGATTTACTAAGCCAGAAACCTTACCTGAAGTGTACAGAACTTCTCAGCCAAATTTCATCGCAATGGGATGAATGGTATATGAACACATGTGGGACTTTCTTGAAACAAACGCACACCATTTTGTTGACGCCACTCGCACACCATCTGTTGTAAATTTGATTTACTAAGTCTATAACGTTTCCGGGACTGTGCACAACAACTCACAAAAATGTGATCGCAATCGGATGAATTGTATGTGAACGCATCGCCATTAGGCATTTGTTTAAACGACGCACGCACTATCTATTTTGAAATGGATTAACCATGCCTATGAACATCCAGAAAGTGTTTACAACAACTCACCAAAATTTGATCGCAATCGGATGAATGGTTTATGAACGCATATAAGACGAACAGACAGACATTCCTTTTTTAGCCTATTTTCAATTTTGAAAAAATAGGCTTATGAGATCACCTTTTGTCCGTGTGTGTGTGCGTGTGTGTGTGTGTGTGTGTGCGTGTGTGTGTGATTCGTGTGTGTGTCCCCCCCTAATAAAATCGAAACGGCTGGAGCGATTTCAATGAAACTCGGGAAGTTCATAGCACTATTCCCGGCGACCTCGACCGTGCCCTTCAAATTTTGTTAAGTCTCTCCAATCCAACATGGCGGCTGTGCGAAATACTTCACTAGCATTCAATATCTCCGAAACTATTACCGATATCGCCCTGAAATTGTGTACGGTGATAAAGGGCACTACTAGAAGTTCACTTATGAGACTTTCAAAAACCTGGTGTCTACAAAACCAACATGGCGGCCAAGCGAAGTTGAGACATTTAAATAGACTTTTCTCGCGATTTAACTATCTAAATGTAATGAAACTTGGTACAGCAAATGTTTATACACATTGTAATGCACTGGAATCTAATTTAGTTCAATTGTTTACATAACCTCAAAATGGCGGCTGTGCGAAATATTTCACTGACATTCTATATCTCCGAAACTATTACAGATATCACCCTGAAATTTTGTACGGTGATAAAGGGTACTGATACAGGTATACCTATGTATATTTCATAAACTTGTAAAGTACGAAACGAACATGGCGACCGAGCGAATTTAAAATATTTTAATAGACTTTTCTCGTGATTTAACTCTCTGAGCGCAGTGAAATGTGGTACAGTAATTGATTTTGCAGATTGTAATGCACTGCCATCTAATTTAATTCAATTGCTTACATAACCTCAAGATGGCGGCTGTGCGAAATTTTAAAATTAAGTTTTAATTTCTTGTGTCGTAATCATGCAATCGAAGTGAAAGTTTGAATAATGAACCTAGGCAATAATTGTCCTTGAATGGTACATAACTCTATGGCCTATACACATCACAATCCTAAATGGTGAGCTCCCGAAATATTTAGACGGTTCTCAATATCTATGAATCTTTCACAGCAACCAAACTGATTTTTTTTATGTTCATAGAGACTATGAACATATGTTCACCTATAGGACTTTCAGGAACCTGGTGAGCACAAATCCAACATGGCGGCGACGCGAAGTATAAATATTTAAATGGACGTTTCTCGCGAATTAACTATCCGAGTGCCGTGAAACGTTGCACGTTAAATGCTTATACAAATGTTGATCCACTGGCATCTAATTTATTTCAATGGTTTGCATTATCACAAGATGGCTGCTGTGCGTAATTTTAAAATCTCGTTTTTACTTCTTGTTGTCTAATCATGCGATTGAAGTTTGAATACCACACGTACACAATAATCTTAATGTAATAGTACAAAAATAAAAATCCAACCTGGCGACCATCTGAAATATTTAGACGGTTCTCAATATCTACGAATCTGTTACAGCAATTAAACTGAAATTTTGTATGTTGATTGTGGCAGTTAACATAAGTAGGATATATGAAAATAGGCTGTATAGTTCATCACGGAACTACTTGTTATATATATAAGATATACAGACGTCTACCGCTCCTAAGATTAATTCTTGGGCGTTTAGACCGCGTTATCTTCATTCTCAACGCTACTGCTCATAGTATAATTACTATAGCCTTCTTTTTAAGATGCTTGACCACATTTGTCATATCAAGTTTAAAAGTCAAAGTCGGTTTCTCAACGACCAATCATTTAAGATGAGTACATTGTTGCTTCTAATTCGGTTTAATAAAAATTAATAATAGTTTTAGAGAACAAGGACATTATATCTTTTCTTAATGGAGTTCCGCCAATAAAACGACATCTGTGGCGCAGATCTAATTATATGAAAGTCTTCACTGACTTTCTTCAAAATACAACAATGCTACCTTTATACAATCCTTCAGTACATTATGACAATAAGTACGGCAATTCCCTTCGTGCAATAAACAATTAATTATGGCAAAAACCTCCATAACTTCACTATAAAACTCACAAGTCATTAACAATCTTGTTTCAACAATGGTCCTACTCTACTGGTATATAGCTTTCTTAGCCTTAGATCTTATTGTTGCCTCAACAATACAACATATCAATGAACAGTGATATCTATTCTACAATTACATTTGTTGTCCTCAAACGATGGTATTACTAGATCTTCCAATGGTTTACTAAACAAACTTACTCAGACATAAGTCACCATGTCTCCAAATATTCAATAAAAATATGCATGTTTTTTCTTACTGGTCATCACTAAATGTGCACGGTTGTAAAACTACATTGGCACATAACGTAGCGTTACACGTGTGCCTAGATAACATTTCATGTTTTCTTATCGCTCAATAAGGATTGATCATGACTGGAAAACGTCATAAATATTCTTTCCTAAGATCGAATAATTTATCTATCAAAAGATATGTCTCTAATCATTTATATTTAATGAAGAGCAAAATCTTTCTTCAATGTAATATATGTTTCTAGTTTACTGAGTGTAGCTTCATTCTACCAAAAGAATGTTCATGTCTATATACTTTCACTATTCCTTAGATCGTCGTATTATTTCTAATACTAGTGATATATCACATTATATCACTCGAGTATTTCTTCTCCTAAATATATTTCTCTTCTCACAAAGAGAACACCCAAGATCATTTTAAATGAAATGAATTTAATATATGTTCTAGACTAAAAGTCTGAAGTCTTGATTAAAAATCGAAATCGTTGAATAATGACTTCCTTAAACATTTTGCCAATATAAAATAAATTTCACAAACAACTGACTTCAGTTCAGAAACTGAATCTTGAAATATTTAAAAAGTATAGATGATAAACTGACTTTCATCTTAGACAGTTTCGAAGAATAAAATTTACTAAACATCGAAGTGAAAATACATAACAAAAGTATGGAGAATTTTTGTTCCGAAATGCCCTTGACACACTCAAACAAGAATAATTTTATGGAAAACATCTACCTTCACCTTGTAGAAATTGAAGTTCATTGTCGGGTATCAGAAAATACCCAACGGGAATGTCATCATCCAGGTATGAGTTATTCAAAACAAATCGAGTCCCCTCCATCGGATTCGAACTGCTTCCTCGAGAATGGAAAGGATTCCTTCTCGGCATATTCGTCTCCTCCTGGAATCGAACAGCGTACTTTGGACTTGAGTTCCGTTTCGAACTATCATCGGGCTGATATCTTCTGTCTTCCATCAATACTTCTTCAATCGCCGACATCTCTAGGAGTTCTTCCACAATCATTGAGCAATATATTCTGGATAGCCTCATCGTTACAAAACAAACTCGAAAGTAGAATGTCGATTCACTATCGTAGATGGTAAAGTTCATTTGGTTGGTCAATGAAAGTTTATATATGCTCATGTTCGAGAATGAATGTACATGGAAATACATTAAATGTACTAGATGGAAATGTACTTATTGCACCCTGTAGCCTCGGCATTCTGTTTATCTAGATGTTATAGATCTTAACATTGTTTCTCTAACGTTGTTCCATTGTTGCGCTAATGTTGTTCCATTGTTGCAATCACAACTCTGTCTTGATATATCCCTGACGCGAAATAGTTTAATTCATCATCACTAACATACTTAAAAAGTCAAGAACTATTTCTTCTTCATAATTGTTCGTAGCCATTATAGTGTTCATATACAATACAGTCACAATGTTTATGCAATATCACTTTACTTACTTCGTGCTGCTATGTGGACTTGCTTGGGATGAAGTCACACAGCAATAAAATGATTTTCCATCTCTGAGTTGAGCAACTTTGTCTAACACCAAAAAGTCTCAAATATATCGGATAATTCACGCTCGATTTTATTGAATCCTTCTATAGTTATACTTTATCACTAGATAAGTAAACTAGAAACACTTCTATCTCGACAAAGAAAAACACTTGTCCGTAATTAATTCAATTGTCCGCCGCTTAACTTCACCTAAATCTGAAGTGGGGCTCTCACTAAATGTTGGCCGGTAAAACCGCTGCCTATGGTCTCGAAGGACCTCGCACTGTGGCTTGTCTACGGGAATTAATTTCCTCCGCACGATACGTCTTATCGCTACCAAGTCTGTCGAGAGAAGGACGCTCTTGATTGTTGCCCCCCTGCCACTCGCCTGAAAATTGCGCCATAGTTAATGCCGCGCAAATAATGGCGCTCACTTTTAATAATACTTATTACGGTGAAAATCTTCCGATTGGCGTCATTCAAAGTAGTAGCAATATCTTCTTTTAATTTTCCTTAAGTTTTCAATGGAGTAAAAGTGTTACATAGGGCTTAAATGGCATAGTTAATCACATGAACTAGGTAAAAATCCATGTCTGCTTCATAAAGCCTTCTCTCATTGGCTGAAAGCATATATCCAATGATACTGTATATTTGATAACAATTGGTAATATTTCGCGCAATATTTCCTTGTTGCTAGGCACTTTTCAATGACGGAGAACATTCTAGACGTCTTTGATCACGTGATGGGTTTCTCCCATTGCTTGCGCTCACTAACAAAACTCGCCTTGAGCCAGCTTCCAAGATTCATATTCTAATGTTAAATTTTATCATGGGCTCGGATAATAATATCATTTTCATCCTAAATCATCCAAATGTCGGGTACATTCCCCTCTTAGCTAAGGTTAAAAACAGTTCCAAAATTGTTTTTAATCACCTTATTTCATGACCTTAGATATGTCACATAACTGAAATTTTGGATATTTATTTAGCCTACTTTCCTGAGATATTTCCTTAAATTTTTTGCATTATACTTTCCAAGTATGTCGTTATTTTCTTCTTCGAAAAGTTCGTAACAGTTGTTACAAAAGGCATTCTCTATGCGATACGGACCTAAAAACACTGGACTAAATTTTGGGTGTATCTTCCTAGCTACATCAGCTTTGATAAGTCTCCGTAATAAAAATAATCTCCAATTTCCATTGGCGCGCTGAATCGTTTCCCTTCGACTTGTTTCCATCGCTTTTCTGCTGCCTTTTGAAGTTTCTCTTTAGCTCTGTCTATCCTAGCGTCTCTTCCAATATCAGGATCTCTAGGAATGAAGTTGAATACGTTATCACACGGTCTTTCTGGATTCTGGTTCAAGTGTAGCACCAGCGGTACCTCTGTTGTGCTCTCCTGCACTGTTGAATTTAAGCAGTCCTCTATCATTGGTACATACTTAACCCAACTGGGATGATCGTCTGGGCAGTAATTTCTGCAGAATTTGCTTAATTCTGCCATATATCTTTCGCTAGAGTTGGACTCGGGATATCTCACACTTGAGAATAGGTGTTGGATTCCTAACCTTTCCATGTCATCTTCAAATTCAGCTGAGGTAAACTGAGTACCGTGATCAGATAAAAGATACTCTGGTTTCCCCGCTTTAGGAAATACAGCATTCTCTAACCTGCTGACAACGTTCCTCGTGTTTGCTTTTTGCATGGGACACAGTTGCAAATTTAGTGAATACATCCACAGTCACTAATAAGAACTGATTACCCTGATATCCTTTTGGACAAGGGCCAAATATGTCCTCTGCCATCAGCTCCCTTGGTCTTAAAGGTATTATAGCTCTGGGTCTTCCCTTCAATAATTCGGATGCGAATTTCCCTCGCTGGCAACGATGACATATCCGTATTATACTCGCTATAGATGATCTCATCTTAGTACAGATAAACCTCTCTTTGGGAACATTGAGAGTCTTATCTAAACCTCCATGTCCTATAGAATGATGCGCTAACTACACTAATTTTGACACCAAATTAGGGGGCGCCACGATGCGAATTTTCCTGTGCTCGGGATCTGCGTATTTACATACCAGATCTCCGCTAAGCAAATAGTTATGCGAGCGTCTCTGGGTAGCTGCATAATGCTGCAACATCCATATTCCCCTTCAAAAATCTATACATATTTCGTATGGGCGCATATCTCTTCTGCGAAGCTCAAATTCGCTCCAATCTTCTTACAGTATCAAGATCTTCTTGTTCAAGCTGTACATGATTAATGCGAACATTTCTGACGGTGTTTCTAGATAAAGCATCTGCCAACAGATTATCTTTACCTGGTTGGTGGACTATGGTCGCATTGAATTGCTGCGTGAATAGGGCCCATCTCGTCAACCTATCACTTGACAATACTGTCTGTAGCATGAATTGCAATGCTTTGTGATCTGTGACTATTATTACGTTATGACCAATTAGAATTTTCTTCCATGCTTATAAAGCCGTTACAAAAGCTAACGCCTCTAATTTGGTTGTGAAGATATTTTCTTCATGCCTTTTCAGTTTCCTTCCTGTGAATTCAATATAGTGCTTATTTCCTTCTTCGTCTCTCTGGTATAAGACGGCACTTATGCCTACAAGTGAAGCATCAGACTCAATGAGAAATGTGCGGTCGAAATCAGGATATTCTAGTTTTACGTTATTCTTCAGCATCTCCTTTGCATTCTCAAATGCGGCTTCAGTTACGTCAGTCCATTTCCAACGATTGTTCTTCTTCAGCAAATCGTAGAGAGGAGCCATAATTTCTGAGTATTTAGGGCAGTGACTACTTATGAATTGGCATGCACCCACGAACTCACGAACTTGTCGGACATTAGTAGGCTTCGGAAATCTCATAATTGCCTCTACATTTTCTAAGTTCGGGTGGTAACCGTTCTGGTCTATAGTATGTCCTATGAAATGAATTTTCTCCTGTAAGAAGTGGCATTTATCAAAATTGATCTTAATATTTGCCTCTCTTAAGCTCTCCAACAACTTGCGTAAGTGTACTAGGTGTTCTTGCACGTTCTTGGAAGAAATAATCAAGTCCTAAATGTAACAGAGCACGTTCTCCTTAACCTCCTCTGTAAGCTTACCATCGAGTGCTCGGATTAAGGCTAGTCCACTATTTATGAGACCAAATGGGACCCTCTCAAACACCCAGCCAGACTGGTCAAATAAGAACCCTGAATATTGCTTACTTTCCTCCTCAAGCTCAATTTGATAGAAAGACGCGGTGAGATCTAGGACATAAAAACAAGCCCTTACCTTGAACGTTCTAAGTAAATCACGTATCTTCGGTAGCCGGTCTGTTTCTAGTAAAATTAATAAGTTAATTTTCCGTGCATCTGAGCATAGACGTAGCTGACCATTACTCTTTTTCACAACCGTGATCGGGTTGAGGTAAGATGTCGCCTGTTTCCTAATAATTCCATCGGCTTCCATCTTCTTGATTATCCCTCGCACTTCCTCACAGTACTTCTCTGGAAAGGGATATATCCTCTTCTGATAATGGGGTATCATCGGTTAATTGGATCCTATACTTATAGTCCTTAATTAACCAGGGCTTATCGTCTGAAATATCTTGATATTCCATTATTAACCCTTCAAATTCATCTCAAATTTCTTCAAATCCTTCTGCTTTACAAATCCATGCTCCCCTGCTATTCTCTGCTTCCTCAATGATGTTATGAATGATGTCTTCCCTAATATCCATATCTGGATTGCTATCAAAATCCTCTTCTAACTCTTCTGTGTTAATGGAGCCCTCGCTAAATTTAATGATGCGGTTTTTCATGTCGATAACTGCTCCGACTTTGGTAATGAAATCTATTCTAAGTACGACGTCAAAATGTATCTTGCTTACTAAAATGAAGATGTGTTCATAAGTGCGACCATTTATCTCAAAATTTTCCAGCACCTGAACTTTACATTTTACTGACTTGTCTTGGAATATACGTCGCACTTTCACTGATGATGCGGGTAAAACAGTCATTCCGTCACCTTTTGAGGGTCTTTGGTAACTCTCCTCAGACAATATGGATATAACTGCACAAGTATCCATAAGAGACTTATACATTTGTCCATTGACATTTATACTTATAATAGGCAGTTCACATGGCCTCTCCTCTTTAATTACTTCCTTTTCAAACTGTAGGTCTTCATCTGTCACTTCATATATCTCATTAAAAGTAATCTGGTTTAGTGGTCTAGCATTTTCTAAAACACTTACTTCTGTTTTAGAATCGTTTTTACTGTCCTTGAGTGTTATTTCCCTGCTTGATTGTACCAGGCTGAGGTTCAACACTCGGGTTTTTCTCCCTTCCTTTTCCGTTCTGCTCATCCTGTCTTAAGGTCTTCAAGTATTCTTTCCCTTCTCTGTGCCTTTCATCATATTGTTCCTTTGTGAACGAATTTTCTCTGTAATTCCGGTTCCTGTTGTAACTCTGGTTATACCTATTGTTTCTGTTGTAACTGTTGTTGTTATTGTTAGTGTAGCGGTAGTTATAGTTATTATGGTAATAACCATTCCCACGCGTATTGTCATTATTTCTGCCCTGTTGCTCTTGATAGGGTCTTCCTCCTCGGAATCTGCGATATCTCGGTTCGGGTCTCCTGTCTCGGAAATAGTTATTTCTTTCCGGACCTATAATAGTCTTATCTCTCTCTTTTGGTCTCTCTGTCTGCTATGTTTGATCGATATATATGGTGTTAATGTCCCTTTGGTCTTGCCTGTTGTTTCTGGACATTACAGTGGACATTGGACTGGTATAATCAAGCTTACGCAGTAGTTCGTCCAAGCTAGCCAAATCTTTGATCTGAGACGAGATAATCAGTCTCCTGACCTCAACCGGAAGCTGTCTCGAAATAGCTTCGATCAGTTCTCCCGTGGATAATGGGGGCTGAAGGAACCTTAGCTGGGCTAATTGCCTCGCGAAGAAGTCTGCATAACGTGTTGGCAAAGTACTCGAGTACTTTCTCGAGTATACTTCGGCTCTCAAACTATTTTGGGCTTCAAGGCTCCAGAATCTCTTTATTAAGGCTTCTGCAAATTCCTCGAAGTCCACAAACGTGTACCTGAACGCACGAAACCATTCTAAGGGGGCTAGAGCTAGATAGCTTTCCAATACCATCATCTCCCTATCTCTAGGAACCTGGGCTTCGATGAAGTAATCTCTCAGATTTCTGATAAATTCTATAGGGGTGAATCCATCCTGGTTGTTAAACTGACGAGGCTTATCCTCAAAGTTACGTATAACTGTGATATTCCTTGGCTGAGTATTTTGGCTGATAATCCTAGGATCCCTCGTATCTCTTTCCGCATCGAGAATTCTGAACTCGGGCCTCTCTATAGAACGAAGTACCCTTGCTTCTGTTTTGACGTCTCTCTCCTAGTGCCCTACACTATATCTTCTGTGGTGGGTTTCCCATTCACCTACGTCTTCTTTCTCTTTCTCTTCTAAGTCATTAATTATGTCTTTCAACTGTTGTCCTCCTTCTTTCTTGAGATCTTCTTTGTAAGATTCAAAAACAGTAGCATCTCCTAGGTTTAAGCTTTGGAAATTCCTAGTGATATATTCCTCCAATTCGTTAGACATTTCCTCCAGAAATTTATTAATGCTATTCACATCAGTGAATCTAATCTGATCTCTTAAAGCCTGACTTTCCTGCGATAATTGATCCTTATTGTCGACCTGTGTTTGCTGGAGCTGATCTAAGCGTTTATTCAAATCAGTCCGCACAATGGTTATTTCCTTACTTAATTCTAGCTGATTACTAGCGAATGTCTTTTCAATGTTATCCTGAATTTCTTTGATATGCTCTTTACTAGATTTATACCACTCTCCTTCCAAACTATAACATGAGCTTTCAACATCTCACTAATATCTAGTAATATGTTGTTAAGGTCTATTAATTGGGACCGCAAAGAATCTACGTTTTCCTTCAGATCACCTAACTGTGACTGAACTGCGCTTATGTTTTCCTTACATTGTGTTTTTGACACGTCTAACTCTTTCCTCGTGTCATTTTGGAAGACTACATTGTTGGACTCGATATGGTTTAATTTGGACTGTATACCGTTAAAATTGGTATTTACCTTATCTACGTCAATGATTACATTATTCACCTCTGTCTGTATCATATTAACGTCAGTCTGTACAACACTTACTTCGGATTGAACATTGTTAAAATCCGCTTGAATATTGTCCACCCTTTCCTGAACAGATTTCACATCACCCTGAACAGCATCAATCTTAGACTTAACATGTTACATCGTCCTGAACAGCACTTACATCACCCTGAACAGAATCAACCTTGGACTTAACATGGTTTACATCACCCTGAACAGAATCAACCTTGGTCCTTACCTCACTTAATTCACCCTGAATCTCCCTGGAAGTATCCTGTAAACGCGACATGTTAACTTTGTTTTCAGAGGCACTGGTCTGCAAACTTTCCAGGGATGTTTGTACACCCTGTATTTCCTCTTTAACACTGTCCTTGACACTTTCAGTAACTCGACCTGTAATATTTTCAACAATATTTTCAATTACCTTTACCACAACTCTGTCAATGTCTTCTTTCCTATTTTTCTTAACCTCCTCCAGGTTCTGCCTTGTTTCCTTAAATCTGCGATATATTGACTGGAAATTCACCTTTAAATTTTCAGTGACCTCCTTTCTCAAATTTTCCTGCAAATAACCTTGATCAGTTTCAAATTTTCATTTATGCTATTCAGAAAATTTTCCTGCAAATTACTTTGGACAGATTTAAGTTGCTTTGCCAAATTCTCACTCATACTAGCCTGCATCTCCGTCAGCATCCGCTGAACTTCCTCCTTACCCATCGTTTCCATTGTAAAGATTCAAATAATAATCGCTGCGGGATACACCAACAAAATCATGACAACAACATTTGGAACAACAATATCTACCATGTAATTGGGTGCTCTTAATGTCTATCTAAAATCTTAAAATTTACACAGTATATACAGTCTTATTATTAATAAAATTATCGTTTCGTTCCGTCATGTTCGTGTCCTAAAATTTCTATACTACCACACTAATATTTAAATTTACCAACGTTAAAAAGTTAATTTTACACTTAACATGGCAATCAAAATCCATGAGCCGGTCCGAAATGAAATAAATTCAGATCGTAGGTCATTTTCATAGAATTCTAACCCATTTATACCTCTCTCAGGTTTTCCATACGATTAGATCTGTATTCGAGTGCAATATTTCTAACAACAACTTAAAACCACCTAAATTATCGCACTCCATAAAGCTGGCTCCAGTTCTCTCCACAAAAGCTCTACAAATAGCTTTCGATAACCACGGGATCGCCACATATTAGGTCCATCGAATTTTCCACAAGCATTTCGACGCCTAGATGTTGGGCAGCCATAACTTCTACTGTAGCCGTAAAATCAAGGAGGTGCTCGCTAATATTTAAATTTACCAACGTTAAAAAGTTAATTTTACACTTAATATGGCAATCAAAATCCATGAGCCGGTCCGAAATGAAATAAATTCAGATCGTAGGTCATTTTCATAGAATTCTAACCCATTTATACATCTCTCAGGTTTTCCATACGATTAGATATGTATTTGAGTGCAATATTTCTAACAACAACTTAAAACCACCTAAATTATCGCACTCCATAAAGCTGTCTCCAGTTCTCTCCACAAAAGCTCTACAAATTGCTTTCGATTACCACGGGATCACCACATATTAGGTCCATCGAATGCTTTTCCACAAGCATTTCGACGCCTAGATGTTGGGCAGCCATAAATTCTACTGTACCCGTAAAATCAAGGAGGTGCTCACTGGTCATCCGAAGCAACGCTGGATTTTTGAAATGTGAACATCCCGGCTAAAGACTGTCTCACAATTCCGCCAGAGAGTTCTCCAAGATTATACACAGCAAGCTGGAAACATGTTATGGATATAACTAACTATCCTTTATACGCAAGTGTGCAAACCTACCTGCTTTCCTCTCGGAGCTATGTCGGATGGGAAAAAACATCCTATCTATCTTAGGCTGTTCCATAACATATCTCATTATAGAAATAAAGGAATATCGAACCAACATGTAGAAAAAATATAAATTTATTAATAAAAACTAAATAACAATATCATAACTACATAACACCCTAAATTTAAATCAACTTATACGCCACTGACACATACACAAAAACTCCCTACATTTATACATGTTAAACTGTTGAATTTACGAGACGCTCCGCCGTCTCCAAGTGTTAAAAATGAATCAAAACAATTTATACTTCTGCACCTTGAAAGCGTGCATTCCAATAGAATAACAAACATATTCCAGGCTCGTGCCTGCGATTAACTGGACTTGTTATGTCACCGCCTTCTGGACTGGTCTACACAACACAGGTGTGGGAATGCCATTCATTTATCTCCCCGCACGACCCTCGCACAAGAGCGGGTCTGCCTGGTCTACAGCTGTGGTAGCCAACACTGGCTCTCAATGCTTGCAAATGAACTCGTAAATGGAGCTCTAGCGTTTGACAAAATACACTCATACAAAATCTGTCATAACTTGACTAATACTATCTGAAACCCATTCATACTTTAAACTAGCATTCTTACAATCGCGATCGATGTTCATGACCACCGACGCTAACATTCACTCTATATTAACAATTTAAAAGAATCAACCAGTCATTCGAAAAACATTGGCTCCTTCTAACTATAACTTAAACTAAAAACATTTAACTATTACAATTATTGTTAAATATCAAAAACCCTTTATAATAACGAAATGAAATATTTATACAATATATACAGACGTCTACCGCTCCTAAGATTAATTCTTGGGCGATTAGAGCGCGTTATCTTCATTCTCAACGATACTGCTCATAGTATAATTACTATAGCCTTCTTTTTAAAATGCTTGACCACATTTGTCATATCAAGTTTATAATTCAAAGTCGGTTTCTCAACGACCGATCAATTATGATGAGTATATTGTTGCTTCTAATTTGGTTTAATAATAATTAGTAATTAATTTAGAGAACAAGGACCTTATATATTTTCTTAATGGAGGTCCGTCAATGAAACGATATATGTGCCGCAGATCTAATTATATGAAAAGTCTTCACTGACTTTCTCCAAAATAAAACAACGCTACCTTTATACAATCCTTCAGTACATTATGACAATAAATACGGCAATTCCCTTCGTATAATAAACAATTAATTATGGCAAAATCCTCCATAACCCCACTATAAAACTCATAAGTCATTAAAACTCTTGTTTCAACAATGGTTCTACTGTACTGGTATATAGCTTTCTTAGCCTTAGATCTTATTGTTGGCTCATGAATACAACATATCAATGAACAACGATATCTGTTCTACAATTACATTAGTTGTCTTCAAACGATGGTATTACTAGATCTTCCAATAGTTTATTAAACAAACTCACTCAGACATAAGACACCATGTCTCCAAATATTCAATAAAAATATGCATGTTATTTCTTACTGGTCATCACTAAATGTGCACGGTTGAAAAACTGCATTTGCATATAACGTAGCGTTACACGTGTGCCCAGATAACATTTCATGCTTTTTTTATCGCTCAATAAAGATCGATCATGACTGGAAAATGTCTTAACTATTCTTTCCTAAGATCGAATAATTTATCTATCAAAAGATATGTCTCTAATCGTTTATATTTAATGTAGAGCAAAGTCTTTCTTCAATTTAATTTAATATAATGTTTTCTCGTTAACTGAGTATAGCTTCATTCTACAGAAAGAATGTTCAAGTCTATTCACTTTCACATTGAATTCCCGACGAGTATAGCTTCCTTAGATCGTCGTATTGTTCAGGCCCCAGCGTCCCTACGCCCTTAGGACCTGAGGACCCTATACATAAAGAGTGATATATAGCCATACACCCCTGAACCTGCTGACGGCTATACACATCTGGACATTATCTTTCAACATGACTCCAAACTAACACATCTACAATCTTTCCCACTTCATACACGTCTTTCACCCCATGAAACATCCCCCAGGCTAATGCAGGAGCCTCAACATTACAATTCTACAAACACCAAGCGGGCACAGCAACCATAGCTGCTAACCGCTGATTTCAACACATACATAACAATGACACTAGGAGCTGGCAGCAAAGCAACAACATTAGGCAACACAGAGTCAGTATTCCGAAAAGACATAAGGGACAGCACATGGAGAGTGCCCCCCCCCCCCGTTCTCGACGACCATTTGTGCGACGAGGCTCCGTCCAGACGCATCGCATCTCCGGTAAGTGGCTCTCAGAAATCACACACACAGTGTACTCCTACCCTTCACCACACCTCAATTATTTGTTACAGTTGTACACATACATTTGGCATCAAACCCTGAAATAAGGGATTTAAATTACCCATATGGTGGAACCTCAGTAAACCATTAACACCACTTTGATTCTAGTGTTATCCTTTGTTTACCCTTACCTGTTTTATCGCCAACTTCCCCGTTCCTCAATTGTACTTGACCCGATATTACATTATTTCGCATATTGCTGTATAAGCTAATAGCTCCTTGTCAGGCGCTACAACTATATCTCTCATTCGCACCTCAGCTGTTTCGTTGCGCCAGCAGTAAGTAGACAGCGTGTGCCCCGCGGAGTCAGCCCACGTACAGTATTTCATTTACGAAGTCCATTCGCTCCATTATACCCCGATACGTTTTAATCCCTCGTACACTCACGGCACTAAAAGCCATACGATAAATAAATAAATAAATAAAATCCCTAGTTGCTTTACTACGACACACCCAACGTCATTTCCTTCTTAAAATCACAGTCTCAACAACACCTCACACTGCCCCTAAATTAGAGGCAACCCTCCAGACACCTACACATCCCGTTCTTACCCCTACAGCAAGGGTACAGAACAATTGGTGGAGCGCGGGTATCCTCCGTTTAGAAAGGGGTTTACACAACAAACCCTGAGGCTATCGATCCAAGAAACCTAAGATAGCCAAGCGATTAATAAGAATTTTTTTAGGGTGATTGTTTAGGAGTTTTGTCTAAGAGCAATAAGCAAGGGATTTCGTTAGGAGCATAAGACATTTATTGGCACCCACCCAACCCACCCACGTGTTGAAACCATTTCCAAGGCCATATAGTGAAAAATTCTCGAGCCCTACAGTAGAATTATTGCAAGCTTAGTAGCGCAAATTATGACGTGTGGTCAGGTAGGAAAATTCCTTCAGGGACCTAGAATTGGGAAAATTATTTTAGGGAACAATAGCAATTTGCACTAGACGTACGACATTCATTACGGTGACACATAACTTATAATTTCCAACCGTCCACCCTATACAAGGCTTATTAGGAATACATTTCATACACCGACACGCACACACAGCACATTCGTCGCTCTACAAATAAAATGGCCCCACTATACCGTCTGACCATGCTGAAGCATATTGCGGGGTACCAGGACCTCACCGCATGGCCTAAGACTATCTCGGAGAAACAGGGCTATCTGACGAGATACCAGTAGCTCCTACACTCCCAATACGTGAGGGTCTTAAGGGCCCTTGTCCGGCCACAGAGCATGGCCCAGAAGAGCAAAATTAGGGCTAAAGTCCCTACACTTAGAAAACAGCTTAACCGCTCACACTGGCGATTGCACCTACTGCGTGATGCCATGTTTCAAACATATCATCAGCTTAGGGAACAACACAAATATATAGGCACACACGGCACAAAGGTAGCCGAGCAGGCAATAGGGCTTAACTAGGAATATGCGCAAATCAGGGAAGCGTATGCCGAAATACAGACCAACAATATGGGGTTTGAGTTGGCAGCAGGAGGGCCCACAAAACACAGGGAGGACATCAACATCGACAAACTGGCAGAGAAATTTGAACGGATGTCCATCTCTGCACCTCACAACACAAAGGGGGAGGAGGTGGCCGTGGCCCAAAAACGAGAGCCTGCCACTCCAAACTCCACCACACGAATGACACGAACACCTACACGATCTACACCGCCGGTGCAAAGTGTAATTTGTCCAGAAACCAGGCGGACACTGCCATCTGCACCCCCGGCAAAAACATACAGAAGGGTGTTGCTTCCAACCCCTCAGAATACAGCCTACACACCTCAGCACACTTCTCCCGTGCAAACACAAAGCACACGGGGGAATAAGAAAACATTGCTGCCTACCCCCACACGCCATTTAGGCCTAACGGCGCAACATACCCCTACAGACGTTCACAGGACAGTGCGGCGCGAAATTAGCTCTTTTGGCACGCGCACGTCACATTTAGCAAGGGTTCGACACACGCAAACACAGCCCAAGCTCACCCTGTTGGTAACTCCGAAGGAGGGGGACAGGAAACCTCCTATGTGGCCAAAGGCATACGCCATGATCACGGGGCGGACACGATCACCCCGTAGGGCGATAGCGTTTAATCGCTAAATTAAGGGCGCTAAATGCCATTAGATAGAAAAATTGTAGGTAATATTATTCGCTAGACTAGGCAGCTCCGGTCCAGAGCTATGGGAAGGTACGCGGCCTCAAATTTGAGTAGGCGAAGCGGCAGGCGTAAACCCAGGACCGTCTAGACACACAAATTTACACGTACGATGAATTGGGGCCGAACAACACACGTCATTTGGACAAGACACAGGCCAACACATACATTAATTATAGACAAGCCTTAAACAATGACAAACCCTTTACAGGGGTTCACAGAAATTTCATAATTTTAACAATGCACAGTGTCATTATATATACATGTCTCCATGTTCCTACACATGTATTGAGTAGAATAATTTTTTATTACACTAAGTGGCAGACGAGCGGAACCAGTAGGCAGGCCTGGTCACAGATATGATTGCTCGGCACGAGTATGTTGTAAACACACGTGCAATTAACAGCCAGATAGCCGACAGATTCTATTTGCCCGAACACTGTAACGTGAAACTATCTCTGAATCAGCAGAAAGTCCCTGCACGGACACGGTAAGATTGTAAGTTAGCAGCGAGCTCACTAGCAGACTGCACACAAAATCATTTACGCCACTCTAAACACTCAAAGAACGCCCGAAAGTGCGATGCGAGGGATGTTCAGAATTGTAAAAAACACTCACCCTAGGGTACATTTTGGCACATACCATTCACCCAGGCAATACACGCCACGGAACTGAAATTAAGAAAATAGGGGCCCGAAACACCGACACAAAACACATGTAGACGTACAGAAGGCAATACAATACCTTCTGAGATCAATATTACAGACAGGCCATGCAAAGTACGCACAAAAGAAGAGTGGAAGTGCAGAAAGATCTCACACATAATCCACAGAGATGCACGCAAACACTTAATAGAGACAGGACACTAACTGTTGAAAAGAGAGTTGGGAAAACAGCTTCGCTATCCACTACACCACGACCATAGAGAGAAACAAAAAAGGGTGACACTCAAACACATTAAAAACAGGGAACGAGGGCGCAGCAAGGATTAAGTTACCCAACGAAATCTAGCTGCGAAACACACTACTAGAGGCCACACATGGACACAAGCAATAACAATAGGCATTACATGCAAAAATAGAGCACAGGAGACGCATGAACAAAAGGGCGACGTTCTAAAGTAGCAAGGACGAACCGAGCATCGAACAGACGACCACTTGAGTTCTCGAGACGGTCGGCGCACTCACGTGATAGGTACAATAAACACATTCCTTTACAGGCCACTAGGATCCGGTAGAGGTACACAGCAGAGGGGATCCAAATATACAGCCCCGTGAAACTTACAAAAAGGTACAATGTACTGGCAGTCGAATCAAGATACTCCTAACTCCAGGAACAAATAAAAAAACATCCAGCGTTAGACTAGGACAACTATTATAGGGCATATTCATTCTAATTCATTACATACATATCAGGCCAATTAGAGCGCCTATGGGATAAATGTATTTTCACATGTATTCGAATCAGAGACATAGCAGTATCAGGCTAACACAATACTGGGCGACAATGCTTACAGTAACACAGAGCGGAAGTGTAGACTCGGCAATAAGATTATATAACAAGTGGCGAGTGCCAGCGTATGGCCCACGCGTCGCTAGCTAGATAATCCTCTAAGTGGACGCAGCAGGCCAATTCAGCATTTTCCTACAGTTAAAGTGGGAAAACGCGGAAAGGGATACATAAATCACCTAGTAGACACAATTACATACCTGCACATTCACAAGAAACACGTCGTTGACACATAAATAACGGACCCCTAAGTCTCAAAACTTGAAGCTATAGAATACCAGGGTAGAATTAGCTAAGGTGGAACGTAAAAAATAAAATAAAATTATAATAATACACTATGGAAAAGGATTAACAACAGTTGGTGAACACTCAGACAAAGTGACACACGAGTAGGGGGTACTGATAAAATCGCCCCAATACTCATAATTTTAAGAACACCCTGGCAGGACACGGCCAAGCACCAGCTAGGAGTATGCAGGATGGCCGGCAGGGATATATAACATTATCAGACACAGATACAGACTTTACAATGACACTAGCCATCACTACAGAGGCTAAAAAGGAAGGATTCACAGAAAATTTGCCTATTAGACAGCGCAGATAGAAAAGGTGCTAGGAAAACATCGGAAATAAAAATATAACACGGTTGCAAGTTTCCCGTAGGCAATTGCGTAAGGAGGAAACGCACATATAGTAAAATATACATTAAAAACAGGAAGGATTACAGTTTTGAGGTGCTTTCAATAAACAGATGACACAATGGCTAAGACCCACAGTTTCAAGTCAAACACAACAAAAATACGCAATTCATAACACATTCCGAAATCCATTGGAATACCGGAACACTACAAAGGTGGGCGGAATAAACAAACATTGACACATATTGACATAACAGGGCGACAGCCACTAGAATGTACACAAGGAAGTAGGCTACTTACAACATCAGGAAGACTCTGAAGGATATCATTTACACATCCAATTGATCAATACCGCGTTAACGATAAATAAATCAAGGCCTACATTTAATAGAATAGTGGAACATTTTTTCTCTATCCACACAATAGACACTCAGCACAGACACTGACAAGCCACAATTCATGAACGGTAAGGCAAGTGATGAATACAAACTTTATACACAGAGATAGAAAAAAATCTATAAATTCCCCCCCAAATTCATATTTTTTTATGACGTCAGTTGGTAGGACACTCCAACGCTCCTCGCGGACATACAGCGGAGGCCACGACCGCCTCCAGCCCACACACGCTCCTTCCGTAAATAGGATCGAGTATTATACCGGTGGACAAACACTGGTAGTCAACAGCAATGAATAGGGGAGACAATATACAATATTATACCCCCGATAGTACCAGTAAAGTACCCTAATGAGGTACTAGAGCTTATATGCGCAGTATAGAGAATAAAATAATATTAAAGACATAATACAGATACAGGGATGATATAGCACACAGGATGGTTACAGGAAATACATGAATAGGCAAGTATAGCCTACACGCAACACAAGGATCACAAGGCGTTTGTATAGCGACCTACAGAGCTCGGCGGCGGCACAGGCCGATATATATCACCGAGTCCACACAGAGCGGTACAGATGTTACCAGGAGTGAATTTCGGGATGATGACGAAATAATTATTAAAACAGCACCCCAAGTTGATAGGGGAAGACTGCTAATATTCCAGAATGCACGGGAGCTATAATGGACCAGTAGAATAATGTATCACAGATGGAAATATATAGGAGCGCAGGGCGCTGACGGATATTATAATTATACATTGGTAATTAATGAGAGAGAACAATAAGACATTAGTGCTGACTAACTGTCTTAACCAGGCATTTTGGGCATGAAGCAGCCATAATAGGCGCAGACGCACAAGGAGCGGAAGAAAGGCACATTATGACCAAGTGAGAACGGTCAGAAAAGCAAATGGAAATAATATACAGTTTCCCATAGACAAATATACAGGCAGGAATCCATACACCATTTCCTAAACATCCCCTACCCATTCCACCAAAATTACACATACACACTACACTACTTACACATAGAGGGTTGCAGACATTCATGCTTTTAAATAGAGAGCTAATTGCGCCCCGCACCATACCGCTTTCACCTGAGTAATAGAGGTGGTCGGACGCAAATATTAGACGCTGAATATATATCTATTTACATAGATAAAGGCCATAAAAATAGACTAACAAGTATTTTCTTAATACTCCTGCATGTCACAGTATAGACTTATTTCACCTACATAAACCCATTCCCTTACTTTAACGGCATTCACATGCGCTCAAATCCATATACATGCATGTACATTCTATCCATTCATCCAGGGTAGTATTTTTATGACCTCAGCATGCTATATTTGAACTTTCAGCACCCGGGAAAGGAAGCCAACCCTATCCAGCAAAGTAAAGCTATCCTCACAGCATTAAGGGCTCAAGGCTGAACACAACGAAGCCAACAATGCTGCACCATCCCCAACCTACCCGATATACCCCTCTAAACAAATAACACCCCATCGGACCTCGCTAATGATACCTCGAAATATCCACAAATCCCATTAGCATGTCTACATTACAGATACACACATACCAGCGAGGGAGATCCGGCTAAGCGAAGAAGGGCGGAAGCTGGCACTGCGTTTCGAATGGCCTACAACTCCAGATATACACAAAATATTACATTATACACAGATACACAAATTAGTATACATTACATTATCACACTAACTACATTTTACAATAATATACCACCCTCTGACTAAAATGAACACGCTGAGAGTACACAATAAAAAGGTGATGTAAGGATGCCAAGGACGGAGTCCATTGAAAAGGAACATAATTTGACGGGCAAAATGATCAGAAAGACGAAAGGTCGAACGACGCTGGCGTAACGCGGGCAAACATTGAGATCTCGGTAAGCCTAGCCTGCCACCGTGTCGGATAAGGTTAAACCCACTATGCGTTACAGGCAGCGGCAGGGAGGTTTTGACCGTTTGATAGGGGACTTAACATCTCAATGTCAGACTAAAAAAATACTCACCTAGAGACGACCCATACTTACTACGACTTTAGTTAGTCTGTATGATAAGTCCACCTCTTGAGGCGTGAGAGGTAGTCTACCGCTTGCAGGGAAGTGAAGTTTGTGAGCCTGGGGTCATCGGAACCACCAGGTAAACAAAAGCCCTTGCCTCGATGCAAGGTGAAGATTTTGAGTATGAATGATATTCCGCAGCCCACAAATATCGGATAGTGATCCGTGAGCTTAAATAGAGGCAAAGAGCCCCTAGAACCGTAAATGAAGGTAGCGAGCTTCAGAGAGAGGACGGGCTCCCAAGGTACTAGTCTCCGCACCACCTTGAGCGCTGACGAAGTACTAGTTCCCACATCGCATTGAGCGTTGACGACGTACTAGTTTCCGCACCGCATTGAGCAGTGACGAAGTACTAGTTTCCGCACCGCTTTGAGCCCACAAATGTTGAGTAGCGACTCTTGAGCTAAATAGCGTGGCAGCGAGCCCCTAAAATTGTACATGGAGGGTAGCGACCCCCACAGGGGACTGGGCATCCCGAAAATGGCCAATAATCGACGACGCGGGGACGCCCGTAAAAGTGATTTATAAAGCGGCTATAAGCCATATAAAGCGGCTATAAGCCATGGATCCTGACACACAGGCCTCTACACACACACACATATTTAGTATTAAGGGATGAAGTCGACATTAAATTTAGGAGGGGACGAAGGGCGCCTACCGATCTCCGGTTCTGGTAGAACGCATGCGACGGCGTGCGGGAGGTACGCCGTCCAGGCACTTCCTCACCCATAGTATATAAGGAGGAGAGTGTACAAGGACTTCGGCCTGGCTGTTCTGGCGGCCGCCGGTGTTGCCAGAATTTGCACGCATGGAACCCCGAGTAAGGAAACTGAACAGAGATATTCCTCGTTCAAAATTTAGTATATAAGATATAGTTGCATATTTCAGGGGCAACTTAGGCAATAAGCAAATTTAGTAAAGCAGACTGTCACAAGGCAGCAGGCCAACTGACAATTTTTGGCATTAGCGTAAGCAAACATTTCGACCATTTTTTCCTTAATATAGATCAATAAATAATTAGGTTAAGTACACTAATACATAGCGCGGTTGGCACCGTATAGCCATTAAAGGTGGCAGGGTAAGTCCTACAAAACAATAATATAGCCTATTTTAAAAAGAGTCTAGCGACCCCTAGAGATTTAAATGTTCGGTAAGCGACCGTCGAGAAAGGCTCAATAAAGCGTATTCCGCGAAGAAACATTCCGCGATGAACCACGACGAGTAAACTTTTTCGGCACCATAAATCCACTAGGGTGGTAGGGTAAGCCCGAACAACATTGAAAATGATACGCGATGCGAACGCGAGATAGTGCGTTCGGCACCTGGCAACTATACGTGACAGGGTAAGTCCGATAAATTAATAAACAAGCAAAGAAAGCAATAAACGCGCCAAGGGCGGTGGCAGCGACGCCAGCCAACCTACATAAAAATAGCGACACACAATGTGCGCAATATATGCGACGGTACGGTACAGCAACCGAGGCTGACCGGCCACAGGCTAAGCGATATATATATAAGAGATATTGGCCAAGTGCACTTTAATAAATATGTATTTTTCCAGAGAAAGAGTTCCAACACTCCATCGACGAGCGACGGACATGATCATGAATAAAACAGGTAATGGAGACCAATGATAAGCCATCACACAACAAAACACATTGTTACACTACGCATCATGCCAACAACTACACGAACAGAATTAGCATAAGTAGCACGGTAGAATACAGCCGGCCTAGATTAAGTTAGATTTAGATGGCGCCATAAAAGGTACATGCAATATAACAGAGTATGAATGATATTTTTATATGTCATCACGACAATGCCTATATATTTTTCGGACGACGAAGGAGGCGATGTCTGTGCGCACAATTCCACATAAATGTGCACTAATGCATTCATTTTTCAGAGGAGGCAGACATATATGTATACACCCCTTGTAAATATAACCCCCAGACATACAGATATAATACACTCATATTGTCACAAACATATACACTTTACAGCGATTTCAGGCGCACCAATAAGGCGACGACGCCAGTAGTACAGCGACGTAATTTGACCGTGGGGCGACGAACGACGCTGACGCTATTACATATACAGGACGCTTAAATAATGAGCGGAATGCGATAGCCAGGGGAGGCGCAGGCTTGTAAGCGCCTACCCTCGCTATCAGGGTGAATTTTTTCCACCCACGGAGGGAAATTCATTAGTGTACTGCGCCCGAATTCACCAATCAGTACCTATATCCACTGCACTGTAAAGGATTGCAGACACGTCATTACCCAGCTCAAAAATTTACTATTGTCTGCTAAGTAAAAATTGGGAATTCCTGGAACACATAGGGTAGATATTATTGAAGGAAAATAGTACTACCAGCTTAGGTACAAATTTCTACTATCATTTACATTTAGAGCAAATCGAGAAACTCCAATCTCGAGGGGTGATAAGGTTAATCTATAGTGAGCGCCTGTATCTATACCTAGCAGTACTATTTTCGGTGATGACGACAATGAAAACGATGTCAGCTAAGATAAAAAATGATGATTCGCTAAGGAGCGCCAGCCTTTTATTGTGCTAAAGAAAAGTACAAATATAACTGACTGCCTGTCTGTGAATAGTGTCTCCCTGACACTGCAATAAAATAATCTCAAAAATAAACTAAACGTGACACTGATATAATAAGGAAAATTATGAAACGGCGTGATTTTTAAACATTACCCTATTTTATACAACCCGTTTCATCACTGAACCGTAGTTCCACATCTAAGTATAAAAATTATTCAACATTAACTATATTCATATTTACATTAATTCATGGTTCGCACAAATCTACACTTAATTGTGTTGAAAAGATTAAATTGTCTATATTACAAATGAGTCTTTACCACTCAACTTCCGTAACAAACACCGCAACTCTATCGGTTGAAAGTATAAATACTTGTCTATATCAATAGAACATAAGTGACAAACATTTAAGCTAAGCACTGTTCTTACTTTGTCTTTTCCCATTTTATCATTATATCTTGAAAAATTCCTGAAATTCTTTACTCTGTTAACAATTCTCTGATAAACATGAATACTCGAAGTGCATGGCATTTGACCTTCATTCCACACTCCTCTTCCAAAATTATACAACAACACATTATTTCTTAAACACCCTGTACAGAAGGAGGCTTTTTTAACGGCGAAGATAAGAAAAAAAATCTTTTTAATGCCTTTGATATTTCTTGGAAAACAGTAGTAGAGTCCATCCCAAAGTCAATGCAAAATGGGGAAAATGGATCACCCTGGAACTCCCAACGGTCGCCAACACCCAAGCTCAAAGGCTTAGCCCTTGAAGGTGTAGCCCTATCCAGGATGCACCATGTGTGGTGGAGCTACACACACGCCGCCTCCTCTAGAGCCTTGCGTAGAAGGCATGATATGCCATGAAACTAAAAGAATAGGGCTGAATCCTCGAAGAATAAGGGTATCAGGATAGATGATATAAGGGCCAGTTGAGGCAGGAAAATGAAAGACTCCCTAGACTCCGGATGCCCTAATACCGTAGGGGTCAACAAGAGGTCGACAGGTAGCTGACAGAGGAGCCCGCCACAAGTAAGTGGAAATCATAACGGAATCGGCTAGGGTCCAATGGTCTCCTAGATAAATTTGTTAAACAAATATTTTCACGAAAGGAAAACACACTTATATCTTTTATTAAATATGAATTCCTACTGACAAATCTTTAAAGGTTGCAATAATGTGAAATTGAATTTAAACACATGGAAAAGAGTAAAGAAAGTTAAATCAGCAGCTAGATGTTCCGATGGTGTCATCCACTGGTGTACAGATCTCAACTTCCACACAGATTTAGCTGCTGGTTTCACTGAAGAATGGCCAGTGTGGAAAACTCTGAACAGGCTCAGAACAGAGGTTGCAAGGTCAAAAGACAACTTGAGGAAATGGGATTTTTCCACATCATCAACCCTCTGCGAATGCAGGGCTCAACAAACTACGGACCACCTATACCAGTGCAGATTATCTCCTGGAAGAGGCACCATCGGTGATCTGATGTCCGCAAAGACATCTGATTTAGCTGATCTAAATACCCCCCATCACCCCTCCCCCTGACGTCACATACTAACCCGCAATACATTCAGGGGCAAAATCGATATCACTCGAACCCATGGTCCGATTTTGGCATGCGACATATCGTTGGACTCGAGCTGACGGGCGATTTGCTCTGGACTAAGTAATATATTTTTGTTTTTTTTGAATTTTTTTGTTTTTGAAAGGAGGCGATAGATTGAAAACCAAACATGATAGAACGTTCTGCTATGGTGCAAACGAAAGGTCTCTATGACCTTTATTTTTTATAATAAAACTTTTTATTTTTTTATGTTTTTTGAAAAAGTATAATTTTGAAATTCCTATATTTTGGAAACTAGCAATTCTTCAAGTATGTTTGTTTAACATATATGAACGGTCCCTACCCCCTCTACTCCAAAATAAATTTAAAGTCTCTAGGATAAAAATGCAAAAAGAGTACTGGGGTAAGGCCGGTTCTGTGACTCCAACTACTTTCATATAAACTTTGGCGATATCTCCCGAACGCATGATCGGATTTTAACGAACGAAGTTTTGTTGGCGTTGGGGTGCCGTCCTCTTTGCTAAGAATGTGTGTTGGTATTTTAATTCTTTTTTTTGAAAATTCTTGTTTTTGACATTGGCGCTATTTTGGAAACGGCGAAGATAAGAAAAAAGTTTGTTTGACGTCAATGAAAGGTGCCTATGCCCTCTAAGAGGACAGCAAGTTACAAGTGTGTAGGATGTAAAAAATGATAGTGTTCGGTACCCTTGCAGTAAGGGTAAGAACGGGATGTGTAGATGTCTGGAGGGTTGCCCCTAATTTAGGGGCAGTGTGAGGTGTTGTTGAGACTGTGATTTTAAGAAGGAAATTACGTTGGGGTTGTTGTAGTAGAGCAACTAGGGATTAAAACGTAGCGGGGGGTATAATGGAGCGAATGCTCTTCGTAAATTAAATACTGTCCGCGGGCTGACACCGCGAGGCACACGCTGTCTACTTACTGCTGGCGGAACGAAACAGCTGTGGTGCGAATGAGAGAGATAGTTGTAGCGCCTGACAAGGAGCTATTAGCTTATACAGCAATATACGAAATAATGTAATATCGGGTCAAGTACAATTGAGGAACGGGGAAGTTGGCGATAAAACAGGTAAGGGTAAACAAAGGATAACACTAGAATCAAAGTGGTGTTAATTGTTTACTGAGGTTCCCCCAAATGGGTAATGTAAGTCCCCTATTTCAGGGTTTGCTGCAAAATGTATGTGTACAACTGTTACAAATAATTGATGTGTGGTGAGGGGTAGGGTAAACTGTGTGTGTGATTTCTGAGAGCCACTTACCGGAGATGCGTCTGGACTGAGCCTCGTCACACAAATGGTCGTCAAGAACGGGGGGGGGGGGGGGGGGGGGCACTCTCCATATGCTGTCCCTTATATCATTTCGGAAAGCTGACTGTGCATTGCCTAATGTTGTTGCTTTGCAGCCAGTTCCTAGTGTAATGGTTATGGATGTGTTGTAATCAGCGGTCAGCAGCTATGGTTGCTGTGCCCGCTTGGTGTTTGTAGAATTGTAATGTTGAGGCTGCTGCATTAGCCTGGGGGATGTTTCATGGGGTGAAAAACGTGTATGAAGTGGGACAGATTGTAGATGTGTTAGTTTGGAGTCATATTGAAAGATAATGTCCAGATGTGCATAGCCGTCTGCAAGTTCAGGGGTGTATGCCTATATCTCTCTCTTTAGGTATAGGGTCCTCAGGTCCTAAGGGCGTAGGGACCCTGGGGCCTGAGCAATCGGTTGCCATATTTTAGCTCGAGTCCTCGTGAGCAGGACTGAGAGTTAAGGGTAAATTCTTCTTATTCTTCCTCTTATCCTTCACCCTGGTCTTCCTCTGGTCCTTTTTCCTGCTCCTCTTCTCGACGCATAGCTGAAGTGTTCGGTGAGTGTCCTCTAGGTGTGGCGAAGTAGTGTACTCTCAGAAAGGGGTGGGTGTACGGGTTGGTACATTGTTTACATTGACAAATATTATGCCAAATCATTCATTATAAAACAAATAACTTGTGACAAAAATACGTTGTCGAGATACATCATGTGGCAAATCATTGTGCCTTTGATCTCCTGCAGAATGGGAAAAACATCGTCATTACAGCCGTGATGTTGTGTTGCAGCTAGATAAAAAAAAATGCCTTCTGCGTTCATCTATCATGGATAGACGTGTGGGTTTTGTGAAAGAGAGAAGAAAGAAAGTGAATATATGGCCTGGATAATGATATAAAGGTTTATTTTTCAATGTATTTATTGGTTTGGGGTTAAGTAGAGCATCAGTACAAATGATCGTTAATAGAGTGAAAGGAAATGAAATGTATCAAGGTATATAAGTGTGTGGTGTGATTGTGTATGCAAATAATTTTTGTGTATTAAAATAATGGTGACAATTATAATAATGAAGATCACTATGGGGTGAGCGTTGCTCATGTCCCTAATAGTAACCATGGTACTCTTCTGAAACAATAATACTGACAAATCGCAATTACTATGTTAATAGCGATAATGATGATAATAATAATAATAATAATAATAATAATAGTAATCTATTATATAAAACTAAGTGTCCTGACTGACTGACTGACTGACTGACTGACTGACTGACTCATCATCGCCCAGCCAAGACTATTAAAGTTAGAAACATGAAATTTTTGGAATATGTTCGTTGTAAGTCGAAAACGCCCACTAAGGAAGGGTTTTTGGATATTCAGTTTCTAAAGGGGTGTTAAGGGGTACACCTGCATTTCATTGAATAACAATATCTCCGGATTGCTTTCATTGGGGGATTTGATAATCGGCATATAAGCTCATCATTAAAAATAAGAAGACACGTGTCTGAGGATTTTTCGATGTGGTGTATATTATGAGGTGAAAGGAGTGAAAAGTGGGGGTTGAAGGTTTCCTAACCGAGCGTGTATCTCTTAAACGACATAGGCGAGGAGTTTGGAACTCAGCGGCAAAATATCACCATTAAAAATAACAAAATAGGTGTTTGACAGTTTTTTCATAAATCCAATATAAGGGGCCCATGGGGAGGGGTGAAAATATGGGGGGGGGGGAACGTAATATGTCTGAGTGTAAAATTCTACATGGCCTATGTTGTAGACATTAACACATTACATCTTTTTTGTCTCTTGCTATTTCATCATACGAGGAATATGTTCGTTGTAAGTCGAAAACGCCCACTAAGGAAGGGTTTTTGGATATTCAGTTTCTAAAGGGGTGTTAAGGGGGTACACCTGCATTTCATTGAATAACAATATCTCCAGATTGCTTTCATTGGGGGATTTGATACTCGGCATATAAACTCATCATTAAAAATAAGAAGATACGTGTCTGAGGGTTTTTCGATGTGGTGTATATTTTGAGGTGAAAGGGGTGAAAAGTGGGGGTTGAAGGTTTCCTAACCGAGCGTGTATCTCTTAAACGACATAGGCGAGGAGTTTGGACCTCAGCGGAAAAAAATCAGCATAAAAAATAACAAAATAGGTGTTTGACCGTTTTTTCATAAATCCAATATAAGGGGCCCATGGGGAGGGGTGAAAATATGGGGAGGGGGGAGGAAACGCAATATGTCTGAGTGTAAAGTTATACATGGCCTATGTTGTAGACAATAACACATTACATCTTTTTTGTCTCTTGCTATTTCATCATACGACGAATACTTAGGGAGTTATTAATGATTTTGTACTTTTTGGCCGGAATATTCTAAGTCCCAGGAATGGCATAAAAATTGATTCAAATGAAATTTCGAAAAATAGTTTTTTTAATTCTTTTATTATTTTTTTCACGTCTTTTAGGGTCCGGAACCAATATGATATTTTGATGTTTTTTTTCGTCCCATGCATTTTTGGTTTCAGGTGATAGAATTATTTTCCACTAGGACCGATGCTTATCTCTTATATAAAAACAAGTGTCCTGACTGACTGACTGACTGACTGACTCATCATCGGCCAGCCAAAACTATTAAAGCTAGAAACATGAAATTTTGGGAATATGTTCGTTGTAAGTCGAAAACGCCCACTAAGGAAGGGTTTTTGGATATTCAGTTTCTAAAGGGGTGTTAAGGGGGTACACCTGCATTTCATTGAATAACAATATGACACGACTATGACGCGAGCGAAGCCGCGGGTACCTGCTAGTCTATTATATAAAACTAAGTGTCCTGACTGACTGACTGACTGACTCATCATCACCCAGCCAAAACTATTAAAGTTAGAAACATGAAATTTTGGGAATATGTTCGTCGTAAGTCGAAAACGCCCACTAAGGAAGGGTTTTTGGATATTCAGTTTCTAAAGGGGGGTTAAGGGGGTACACCTGCATTTCATTGAATAACAATATCTCCGGATTGCTTTCATTGGGGGATTTGATGCTCGGCATATAAACTCATCATTAAAAATAAGAAGATAAGTGTCTGAGGGTTTTTCGATGTGGTGTATATTATGAGGTGAAAGGGGTGAAAAGTGGGGGTTGAAGGTTTCCTAACCGAGCGTGTATCTCCTAAACGACATAGGCGAGGAGTTTGGAACTCAGCGGAAAAAAATCAGCATAAAAATAACAAAATAGGTGATTGACCGTTTTGTTTCATAAATCCAATATAAGGGGCCCATGGGGAGGGGTGAAAGTATGGGGGGGGGAGGAAACGTAGTATGTCTGAGTGTAAAATTATACATGGCCTATGTTGTAGACAATAACACATTACATCTTTTTTGTCTCTTGCTATTTCATCATACGACGAATACTTAGGGAGTTATTAATGATTTTGTACTTTTTGGCCGGAATTTTCTAAGTCCCAGGAATGACATAAAATTGATTCGAATGAAATTTCGAATAATAGTTTTTTTTAATACTTTTATTATATTTTTCACGTCTTTTAGGGTCCGAAACCAACATGATATTTTGATGTTTTTTTTTCGTCCCATGCATTTTTGGTTTCAGGTGATAGAATTATTTTCCACTAGGGCCGATGCTTATCTATTATATAAAACTAAGTGTCCTGACTGACTGACTGACTGACTGACTGACTGACTGACTGACTGACTCATCTTCGCCCAGCCAAAACTATTAAAGTTAGAAACATGAAATTTTGGGAATATGATCGTTGTAAGTGGAAACGCCCACCAAGGAAGGGTTTTTGGATATTCAGTTTCTAAAGGGGTGTTAAGGGGGTACACCTGCATTTCATTGAATAACAATATCTCCGGATTGCTTTCATTGGGGGATTTGATACTCGGCATATAAACTCATCATTAAAAATAAGAAGATACGTGTCTGAGGATTTTTCGATGTGGTGTATATTATGAGGTGAAAGGAATGAAAAGTGGGGGTTGAAGGTTTCCTAACCGAGCGTGTATCTCTTAAACGACATAGGCGAGGAGTTTGGAACTCAGCGGCAAAAAATCACCATTAAAAATAACAAAATAGGTGTTTGACAGTTTTTTCATTAATCCAATATAAGGGGCCCATGGGGAGGGGTGAAAATATGGTGGGGGGGGGGGAAACGTAATATGTCTGAGTGTAAAATTATACATGGCCTAAGTTGTAGACAATAACACATTACATCTTTTTTGTCTCTTGCTATTTCATCATACGACGAATACTTAGGGAGTTATTAATGATTTTGTACTTTTTGGCCGGAATTTTCTAAGTCCCAGGAATGGCATAAAAAATGAATCGAATGAAATTTCGAGAAATAGTTTTTTTTTAATACTTTTATTATATTTTTCACGTCTTTTAGGGTCCGAAACCAACATGATATTTTGATGTTTCTTTTTTCGTCCCATGCATTTTTGGTTTCAGGTGATAGAATTATTTTCCACTAGGACCGATGCTTATCTATTATATAAAACTAAGTGTACTGACTGACTGACTCACTGACTGACTGACTCATCATCGCCCAACCAAGACTATTAAAGTTAGAAACATGAAATTTTGGGAATATGTTCGTTGTAAGTCGAAAACGTCCACTAAGGAAGGGTTTTTGGATATTCAGTTTCTAAAGGGGTGTTAAGGGGGTACACCTGCATTTCATTGAATAACAATATCTCCGGATTGCTTTCATTGGGGGATTTGATAATCGGCATATAAACTCATCATTAAAAATAAGAAGATACGTGTCTGAGGGTTTTTCGATGTGGTGTATATTATGAGGTGAAAGGGCTGAAAGTGGGGGTGGAAGGTTTCCTAACCGAGCGTGTATCTCTTAAACGACATAGGCGAGGAGTTTGGAACTCAGCGGAAAAAAATCAGATTAAAAAATAACAAAGTAGGTGCATCTCCACCTGCAGCAACTACTGGGTGGATTGAGTAGCTCAGTCGTTGCTGTTGCCGGTCCCAAGTCCGGGTAAAGTAGGAGGGTTGGCTCGAAGCCGTAAAATAATATTCAGCCCAGAACACCAAGAGGCACCAGTAAACCACAGCATAACATCAGCTGCCGTATGAACTAACAATCCTTACGATGAGAGTGAATTTTATGGATTATCAGCGATTCACTCGCCCTGGGCTCACGCCCACCAGCTAAAATCACCACGAACTTAGCATGATGGAAGCACAAGCAAAAAAGCAACTACCTCAGGCCAGAGCTAAGAAGAGCGAAGGCGAACCTGGTCATTCGGCTTCTGGGGGACCAGGACGTCATGCCGGGAAGGATCGGAGCTTCCCAAAACTCCTCAAACCTAAGCGAACGCAATTCATTGGTACACTAAACGTACAGACGCTGACCAAAACTGGGAAACTCAAGACTCTGACGGACACCAGCGACAGATTCGGAATTCTCATACTTGCAGTACAAGAAACACGATTCCGTGATTGTGATCACTTCGACTCCGGTGGATACCGTATCTATAAGGGAAAACCAGCAACTAAGCTAAGAAATAGTAATTTACCTGTGTTCGGAACAGCATTCCTTGTGCACAACAGTATCCAGAACTCAGTGATAGACTTCACATCACCTTCGAATCGTCTCTCTCTACTCACAGTTAAATGCGCCAATAAGGCCTATACATTGATAAACTCACATGCTCCAGTTAACAATGATCCTGACAAAAACAAAGTTGAGAAGTTCTGGTCTCAACTTGAACGGACACTTACTAAGATTCCTCAACACCACATTAAGATCCTCCTCGGATATTTCAATGCGCAAATTGGCAGAGAACGGGAACACAGACATATCATTGGGAATTTCTCGGCACACAAAAAGACGAATGCGAATTGGCTTCGCTTAATCAACATATGTGGAATGGCCAACCTACAACTAATGTCCACACATTTCAAGAAACCACCACGAAAAATGACTACATGGAAATCTCCCATAAACCACATCGGGGAGTATCAAATAGATCATGTAGCAATAACCAGACAATTCTCTCCAGAAATCATGAACGTGAGGGTACGCAAAGATTACGTAGAGTCCGACCATCATCTCTCGCAGATCAAAGTCCGCTTCATACCCAATCGTAAAAAGCGTCCAAATTCCAAACTCCGACGCATAGTATCCGGAATACCTAAAAGAACACGCACAGGAGTTTACGCAATCATTACAGACTAACACGGAAACATGGGATGAACTTCTCAAGGCCATCCAAGAATCAACAAGAAAACTCGGTAAACCACCAAGGAAACGAAAACACAGATGGCGGAGCATAGACTGTGATAAAGCCCTAGAGTCCCGAATCCGAGCCTGGAAGACATGGAATAGCAACCGAACACCAGAACATTGGCAGAAATTTTTAGAAACGCAGAAGCAAACATCCAAAACAATCAGACGAGTTAAACGCATGTACCACCTCAAACGATTGGAAGAAATCGATAATGACTTTAAGAGGAACAACACACGAAATTTCCACAGAACATTTAGGGAAGAACTGACGAACTACAAGCCGCCCAGTCTTTGTTTTCGCCGCCCTAATGGCACACTTGAGACAAACACAAAGGCCAATTGTGATATCCTGAAACAGTTCTTCGAGGAGCTTCACAATTGTGAACCACCTGCAGAGAATCTCCAACTCCACTTTACTGCCCCAAACCAGGACTCAGTACCACCAACATATGATGAGATACAAAACATCATATTACATCTCAAAAACAACAAGGCGCCAGGAGAAGATGGAGTAATCGCCGAAGTGCTCAAGATTGGAGGTGAACTCTTGACTGAAAGACTACAAAACATCATTGCTAATATATGGGAGAGTGACACCATACCGGTTGATTGGAAAACTGCTTTGATTCACCCACTACACAAAAAGGGCGACAAGATAGATCCGAATAATTACCGAGGCATTTCACTCCTGCCAATCGCCTACAAGGTACTCTCACGTGCCCTCCTCACCAGATTGGAGCAACAGACAGAGCACATGATCGGTGAATATCAGGCGGGATTTCGACCGCGTCGATCGTGTGCAGAACAGATCTGGAACCTCAAGATGGTACTCCAACATCGCCAGTCGAATCGCACAGTTGTCACCTTCGTAGATTTTAAGAAAGCATATGATTCAATCGACCGCGCAACTCTGTTTATTATACTCCGTGAATATGGTGTGGACAACAAAACAACTACATTAATCCAACAGACCTTGACAGATACAACTTCTAAAGTTAAATTTATGGGTGAAGTGTCCGAACCTTTTCACATTAGAACAGGCGTAATACAGGGTGATGGGTTGTCCCCACTCCTATTCAACCTGGTACTAGATAAGATCATCAGAACATGGGAGAAAGAAATACCTGGAATATGTATGGGAACAAAAGAACAACGAATCAAAATAAAATGCTTCGCCTTTGCTGACGACCTAGCAATAATTACCCGGACTCCAGAAGAAGCCAGACATGCCATCGATAAGCTTCATGAGATATCAATCAGAACAGGCCTCCATATCTCTTACGAGAAAACACAGTACATGGATTCATTTAATTAATTAATTATTTAATTATTTAATTAAACCAAGTCTACTTGTTAATTGTCACTTTAACTCAGAGAGTCATATCGTGACATACAGACAATAAACACATAGATAACATAAATGTACAGTGTGGCGTTATATAATTAAACCAAATGTCCATTCGGCATTTCATAGCTTCCTTGTTATTTCAAAACTTAATAATGTTTTGCAGTAGTTATCTTCATTCACAATATCACTGGGCAACTTTTCTGATGGAAACTGCACAAAGATCTTTCATAATCATAAATGTGGACACAGCGTTCTTCATTTTTTGACAGTTCTCCATGGGAGACACCTCACAGAAAGAATTACTTTTATTTCCCTATCGAGCCCTTACTGACTGTAAGAGTCTGATAAGTTTTGTGGTAAGGAAAAAAAAACCCATCAAACTCACAGGAAAAATCTACAGACAGCAATATGTGGCTGTACGGTAGTATCGTATAGGCTACCTAGTTAATACAGATAGGCTCTCCTAGGCTTTAACAAGATTTATAGCTTAGGAAGCCATCTCCTGTACTTGAATGCTTAATTTACATGCATCTTTGTTCTGAATCTCATCCGACGCTTTCTTATTCCACATTGCCCTGATGGCATTAAAATATTTTGCTAATTGACCTGCTTTCCCCCATTCCCTTTTTAGTAATTTAATTAAAGTGTGATACTCATTTTCATTTTCTATTCTGTTTAGATCTGCTTTGTCTACAAACTTTGCTGTTATCATTTTAATTTCCTTGCATTCCCTGATCAGGTGCGCCGCACCCATAACCTTCCCACAAAACAGGCAAATGTCCTCTTTTCCTACTTCTCTCAACGCTTTGTTCTTATACACCCCCATTAACCACCAAATTATCCCTCTCATTTCTCTTTTCATTAGGCATTGAGGCTTTATGCTCATAAAGTTCCTTATTTCGCAGAACTCCGTTAAGGTTCTCCTACTGGTGCACTCTTCCCTTAGCACCTGCAACTCTACGTCATTAACCCTTCTGCACACTTTTTTACACACCCTACCTTCCTCTCTTTGTAAGTCCCTATCCCATAGATAACCCATTCCTAATCTTTCCAGTACACTTCTTACCCCGTCCACCCAGTAGCCCTCTTGCTGATGCTTCATTTGGTGCAGGTAGGCTACCTTAAGCATTTCCCCCCCTCCACCTGCTTTTAAACGAATCCAAGACTTTATGACCCTTTTTATGATATGTTGTCTAATGCTTACATCCTCACACAACATTCTCGCTCCACAATTCGCCGTGCAACTAGGTAGCCCCAAAATTATCTTGGCGAACCTACTTACAATACTATCCAGGGTTTTCGTTCCTTCCTCTAAACCCCATACTTCCACTCCATAGAGTGCTCTTGAAACGATGAGTGCGTTGAACACATTCTTATACACTTTGTAATCAAGATTCGGTAACCTACGCTCTAACACTTTAACATTCGCCAATGCCGCTAGCCCTTTCGATTTTGCCCTTTTAATTTGTTCGGTCCATTTACCATTACTCGCCATTATCGTCCCTAGATACTCAAGTTTTTTCACCGTCTCTAACTGAGACCCATACATGACCCACTTTTCATTCTTAGCCAGTTTAACTCCCCTTTTGCAGACCATAACTTTGGTCTTACTCGGGTTAATTTTTAAGTTCCAGTCCTCACAGTATCTCACAATCTCGTCAATACTATATTGCATATTATAGGGTGTTAGAGCAAGCAGAAGGATGTCATCAGCAAAAGCTAGGCCCGGGATATCATAATTGTCCAGGCAAGGGTTGGACCGTTGCTCAAAGCCCTTTGAATCAAAAATATCGTTGATAAATAGCAAAAAAAGCACCGGGGATAATTTGCATCCCTGTTTTAATCCTATATTAGACGTTATCTCTCCTACAATTACATCATCTTTAGTTTTAATTGCACATTTCACTTCGGAATACACATTCTCAATTGCTCGTATCATTTTATGTGACACCCCGATTTTTCCCAGCTTAGCCATGACAGCTCTCCTGCTCACTGAATCAAACGCCTTCTCCAAATCAATAGCTGTGATATACAGCTTGCCTCTTTTCCTTCTTATGTACTTGTCCATCACCGTTTTAACCACCATTATATTGTCACTGGTTCTCATCCCTTTTCTGAACCCTGTCTGGAGTCTCGAGAACACCGAACAGCCCTCTGCCCATGCTATTAAACGCTTGGATAAGACCCCGGTGTATATTTTGCACAAATTATCAAGCAAAGTTATGCCTCTATAGTTGCCTGGGTCTAGTTTGTCCCCACGCTTCTTATATATTGGACAAATTATCCCTTCCTGCCACGCCCTCGGAAATCTACCTCCTTCAAAGATTTTATTAAAGATTTTTACCAAGCTGTCCATCATGAACCTATTATTACTCAACTCTTGCCAAAATTCATTTGTTATCCCCGAAATAGCACCTGACTTCCCTCCTTTACTCTTTACTATTACTCCCTTAATTTCCTCTATCGATATGACTTGGTCCAGCATAGGCAGAACGACCTCCATCCCCCTCGGGACGCCAAACTCATCCCTCTTCCTCCAATTATCTTCAGCATTTAACAGATTCTCATAATATGCAATCCATACTTCATCACTAATAGAGCTCCCCCCACCACTTCTGCTCCCCCTACAGTAAGAATTTATCCTGCTCCACACTTTGCTACAGTCGTTAGCTTTAGAATCCTTATTTAGTGCTGTAGCTTCCTTACCCTGCCATTCATCTTTCATTTTGCTGAGCAGTTCCCTATATTCCTTCCTTAGACGACAAAATTCTACTCTCATCGTATCATCCCCTCCTCTCTTGTATAACTTCAGTGCCCTAATAACTTCGGTTTTCAACCTTCTACAAGATTCATCGTACCATCCTTTAATTCTCCCTAATTTTCCTCTAGCCTTCACGCGCATTTTCCGCCCGGCCATCATAATTGCATTCTCAATCATACGTATTACCCCTTCAATTTCATCATTACTGATCATTAAACTTATCCCTACCTTTATCAGCTCAAAATTTTCTCCCTGGAAGTAGTTCTGGAACTCTCTGCAGTTTTCCTCCCTCCATCTGAATCTATTTACTTTTCTCTCTATAGCTTTAACTTGTGGGTTCCCTTTTGATTTTAATTTTGTCACCGCTCCCTGCATGTTGACGACAATTGGTAGGTGGTGTGATTCCCCCCATTCTTCAACAGTGAACCTCTTAATTAGGGCTAGTGCTCCTCTAGAACATATTGCTAAATCTATTACACTTCCTCCAGTCTCTGTTATATACGTCAGGTTACCTTCTTCATCCCCCACACAGACACCATTTAATATATATAGCTCTTCTGCTCCACATAGTTCCAAAATCTTTTCTCCGTTCTTATTACATTCCTTGTCTTTGCTGTGCCTATCCCCACATACGGCCTCGGCAACCCCCTTGCTGTAAAGGGGCTTTCTGTCTGCAACCCTCGCATTGAAGTCCCCTAAAAGCACAATCTCTGCCTCTTCATATATATTTTGAATTCTGTTTATTTCCATAGCTAACTCATCGAAAAAGCTTTCTCTTGCATACGGGGAATTCTCCGGAGGGTTGTAGACAAAGCCGAAACATACCGTTCCTTTCCCCCTCCCCCTAATATCTGCTTTTACCCACACTACTTCTTCCAGTTCTGAACTAATAAATTCTGATAATTCCCTCACCTCTTCTTTAATTAAAACAACAATTCCCCCCGGAAACCTACCTGTACGAGCTTTCCTAATCTTAGGTTTTGTATATATATTGAAGCCATCTATTTTAACCTCGCAACCTACAGGGAGCCAACTCTCAACAAATCCTACAATCTGCATATCTTCTATTAGGGTCAAAACTACATCGTTCCTTCTCTTATTTAAAAAACCCTCTATATTTACGCTAGCAATATTCCAGTTTAGTTACTTTTTACCCCTACCCTCTTCGCTGGCGGTAGCTTTACTTCTAGTAACTCTAGCTTTCTCTAGCTCCAGTATGCTACCACCTGGAGAAGAAATGACCTCCTTCTCCACATTAAACTGCTCTGTCAAGGTTTTCTTGCCCCATAGTTCTTTTAGACTAGTAACTCGTTGTTTGACAGTCTCACCTTTCTGCAAACCACGCACTTGTCCGGTGTTCCTGGCGCTGACGTTGGTCGTTCCTGCTCGCGCCACTTCCGTGTTGGACTTGGAGGTCGATGCTCTCTGTTGAATCACCGCACTTCCCTCTGAGCCGCCAGCTGCTTCCACCTGGTTGCTAGGTCTGACTGTCTCCTGTTGTTGTTGCTTCTCCATATCCTGTAGTTGTGCCACTGTCCAAATCCGATCCCAGTTGTTGCCGCTAACCACCAGTTTATTGCCTTTTACATAAGCCTTGAGACCTGAGCTCCTTGCCTTCCTTAAATGAAACTGCAAGGTCCGTTGCTCACTTGCCTCTTCTTTACTCATTTCTCTCCTTACCCAAATCCTCTCCCCTTTCAGGTTCTTTGCGTTCGTCAGAATTCTGTGAGCCATCAGCGAAGAAACTAAAGACACTTTCACGGGCCTCGTGCCCCTTCCCCGGCCTATCCTGGTCACATTGTCAATCTCTGAGACTCCAATGCTTATCCGCATGCCTTCACTAATCACTCGGAGCACCTTGGATGTTAGATCCTCGGTGCTTTCCTTGGCATCTTCCTTTATTCCGTAAATGAAGACGTTTTTCTTTCTCTCATCCAGCTTGGCCTTTCTTAATTCATTTACCTCCCCCTCTAATATCTTCACCTTTTCTCTTAGGTCTTTTATCTCTCTGCTATTCTCGGTCAGCCTTTCTGTCACTATTCCCATCTCTTCTCTTATACATGTCTTCATCTCCTTGAATTCCTTACATTGCTCACGAAGAATGTCCCGGATCTGGTCATTTTGTGACACTTCCTTTACAATTTCCCTTATTTTTTCCATTTCTTGCCATCCCAGCTGACCAGGCCCTGGGTTTGACTCCACTCCTCCAATGAATAGTAGCGTCGCCACAACCAGCGCTACCATCCCCATCGCCAAAACCCCCATCTGTTCAGTGACGTTGCCCGCTATCACCTTCCCGACACCGAAATCGCACTTCACTCTAGCCTGCCAACGGCCGATGACCGCCCGGTACTGCTGAATAGCGATTCCCATTCTTCCTTACACTTCACTGCACGTCTATTCACCTTGCTTGCTTGGTTGAAACTGAGTACATGGATTCCAAGAGCACAAACCTGGCATCAATTACAACCAAATATGGCGACATCACACAAGTTAAGCACTTCAAGTACCTAGGTGAAATTATCGGGAACACTGGTAACGAAAGAATGGCTAACAAAACACGTGCAGAAAAATTACGCAAAGCTTACACAACCACTTGGAATATTTACAACAAGAAATCACTGTCCACTAAAACCATCTCCATCACTACCACACAGTCTCCTCCCAGAGGCACTCTATGCGATTGAGACGTCATCGTTAACCATCAACATCAAATACATTGAGAAGATAGAACGACAAATACTGAGAAAAATCTTTGGACCAAAGCTTCAGGACGGTATCTGGATGAGGAAAAGCTCAGACGAACTGTATTCACGGACTGAACGATTCGCCTCACTCGCACGTAAAAGACGCATGAAATTCTACGGACATATAGCTCGAATGGACAACTCCCGACTGACCAAGAAAATCTTCCTCATAGTCAATGGAAACCGACAAACCAAAGTACGCTGGCTAGCAGACACCCAAAAGGACCTCACTGAAATCAATATTGACCCACTGACAACGACGCGGACTGCATATAGACAAAAAGAAAATTCGTATAAGTTTCCACCCAAGATCCCTACGGGACAGAATTTGAAACTTAAAGCTGCATGGACACAAGAAAGAAGACAGGCACATAGCGAAAGGATGAGGAAGTTTTGGGAAGATAAGAAGAATAAGAAGACCAATGTTAACTAATGGTTCTACGTGCTCCTTAGAGGGCCAAACGCATTATATATATAACAAAGTAGGTGTTTGACCGTTTTTTCATAAATCCAATATAAGGGGCCCATGGGGAGGGGTGAAAATATGGGGGGTGGGAAACGTAATATGTCTGAGTGTAAAATTATACATGGACTATGTTGTAGACAATAACACATTACATCTTTTTTGTCTCTTGCTATTTCATCATACGACGAATACTTGGGGAGTTATTAATGATTTTGTACTTTTTGGCCGGAATTTTCTAAGTCCCAGGAATGGCATAAAAATTGATTTGAATGAAATTTCGAAAAATAGTTTTTTAATACTTTTATTATATTTTTCACGTCTTTTAGGGTCCGAAACCAACATGATATTTTGATGTTTTTTTTTCGTCCCATGCATTTTTGGTTTCAAGTGATAGAATTATTTTCCACTAGGGCCGATGCTTATCTCTTATATAAACACAAGTGTCCTGACTGACTGACTGACTGACTCATCATCGCCCAGCCAAAACTATTAACGTTAGAAACATGAAATTTTGGGAATATGTTCGTTGTAAGTCGAAGACGCCCACTAAGGAAGGGTTTTTGGATATTCAGTTTCTAAAGGGGTGTTAAGGGGGTACACCTGCATTTCATTGAATAACAATATGACACGACTATGACGCGAGCGAAGCCGCGGGTACCTGCTAGTAATAAATATAAATACAATATTATTAATAATAATAATAATTAACCTTATCACTCATGAGTTTTGTACCTTTCTGTATTATCTAACCCTTCCATGGCGCTCTCCTTTGGCCATTATTCTCCCTTCTCATGGTATTCCGATTCGTACGTACCTCCCACCTATGCCTGCGGTTTAGTGGCTAGACCGCTCATTCATCGTACTGCGCCAGAATTTATTTAAGGCCATTACCAAAGAACCAATCTGGATATGAACTGGGACCTAGGAAAAATAAAAGAATGAATTAAAATCTTTTATTCCTTAAAATTCGTGAGATATGGGAAAATCTGTGTGGAAATAAGTGAAATGCTATGTATCTTAAACAATTATGGAAGGCAAGAAAGAATAATTTAAATATGGATATATATTTATTATCTGAACGTAGGGAGGCCTACAATGTATGAGCACATCACGCCACGAAGAGCGAGAGTTACGTCATGAAGGAGGAGAAGGGACGAAGGTCGAAGTACAGACTGAGTGAGGAGAGGTGATTGGAGTTACGTCACACCGGAAGAGGGGAGGCAGAGTGAGGAACTTGGCGAACGCTGAGAGCCATAGAGAAGAGTTCTTTCCAATTTGAAATCTCGACGAGTTAAGACCGAGAGAAGAAGCTAGTATTTATTCAGTATAGTGCCACGCTTTATAAAAGTTGGGAAAGACGAGTGAAGTACAGTGGACTGTAACTTGCAAAGCAAGAAACATTCTCAAGCAGAACAGCACAGCATATAGCTTGATATTACAGTGTTTCAAACGAAGCTGTTATACATCGCATGAAAACATTTCATTTCTACAAGAAGAGCTTTATTATTACCACGATTGAACTCTTATTTGAACATTATATATAAAATGCAGTTCAGAAATTGGCAACGGGGAAGTCATAAAAGTGTCATCAGTGAAACGAGAATGACCATGTGCTAAGCTGCATATGATAGGGAAGTGGAAGCTACAAAAATGAAGAGTTGAATTCCAGAATTCACAGTATGGAAAACGCAGCAGAACATCTACGCGATGCGCAAAATCACAGAACGAACCTCTACTTTTCAACAAGAGTTATTATACATCTGGTATACTCGCAGAGACTTTTATGAAACGAACGAATTTCAACCTTGTGAAGAGACGACAACGCAGAGATGGGGTATCGAAGGAAGAGGCAAACGACGTGCAGTGAACGAGCAGGGGAGAGCGGACGAGACAGGCTGTTTCACGGCGAGGTCGCCAACCCTGGCATGTCACCGACCTTGTTCCACTGGGGGAGAAGTCCAGCTGGCCCCGTCACAACCGGTCTACATAGCTGTGGGCGTTGCGCTCAGACATTCTTGGTTTGGCAGACGAGACAAGGTACTTCCAAAACCGTCTTCAACTCAAGGTAGAGAAGAGATTGCTTTATATTTGGTAGAATTATTGTCATGTTCTGTGTTTATCCTAATTGACCAACCGTATAATTTTGTCAGTGTATTTAAAATTATGTAGATTTTTATCTAGTATTTTTCGTATTTTCTTAGGAGTCATTTTTTTTCTTGTTACAGTTGTACACATACATTTGGCATCAAACCCTGAAATAAGGGATTTAAATTACCCATATGGGGGAACCTCAGTAAACAATTAACACCACTTTGATTCTAGTGTTATCCTTTGTTAACCCTTGCCTGTTTTATCGCCAACTTCCCCGTTCCTCAATTGTACTTGACCCGATATTACATTATTTCGTATATTGCTGTATAAGCTAATAGCTCCTTGTCAGGCGCATATTGAACCAAATTTAAGTACTGCATATTTTAAAAAAAATATGTCACGAAGTGTCAAATATTTCGACAGCTCATGATGTTGATTCGAGTGTCAGAAATTTATTTTCAACCAATTGTGAACAAAATTGAATTGTTACACGACACGAAATCTGATAAAGGTAGTCAAATGCTTGATAGATGATTAAACCAATAAATACTAAATTCACAGTAATGAGACAGATAGATATGTAGATCTATGCTGTAACGTGATAAACCATATTTTCTAGTAACGAAAGTATCTCAAGAATCTTTATATAAATATGTTTAATAAAAAAATTTAGAGCATTTAGAACCGGCCTTACCCCAGTACTCTTTTTGCATTTTTATCCTAGAGACTTTAAATTTATTTCGGAGTAGAGGGGGTAGGGACCGTTCATATATGTTAAACAAACATACTTGAAGAATTGCTAGTTTCCAAAATATAGGAATTTCAAAATTATACTTTTTCAAAGAACATAAAAAATTAAAAAGTTTTATTATAAAAAATAAAGGTCATAGAGACCTTTCGTTTGCACCATAGCAGAACGTTCTATCATGTTTGGTTTTCAATCTATCGCCTCCTTTCAAAAAATTATTAAAATACCAACACACATTCTTAGCAAAGAGGACGGCACCCCAACGCCAACAAAACTTCGTTCGTTAAAATCCGATCATGCGTTCGGGAGATATCGCCAAAGTTTATATGAAAGTAGTTGGAGTCCCAGTTCCAAAATAGCGCCAATGTCAAAAACAAGAAATTTCAAAAAAAAATAAAAAAAATATATTACTTAGTCCAGAGCAAATCGCCCGTCAGCTCGAGTCCAACGATATGTCGCATGCCAAAATCGGACCATGGGTTCGAGTGATATCGATTTTGCCCCTGAATGTATTGCGGGTTAGTATGTGACGTCAGGTGGAGGGGCGATGGGGGGTATTTAGATCAGCCTTACTCCCCTACTCATGAGAACAACAGTTAACATTGGCCAACGGATAAATTTCCCGGTTATCTGTGTGGAAGTTGAGATCTGTACACCATTGGATGACACCATCGGAACATCTAGCTGCTGGTTTCACTGAAGAATGGCCAGTGTGGAAAACTCTGAACAGGCTCAGAACAGAGGTTGCAAGGTCAAAAGATAACTTGAGGAAATGGGGTTATTCCACATCATCAACCCTCTGCGAATGCGGGGCTCAACAAACTACCAGTGCAGATTATCTCCTGGAAGAGGCACCATCGGTGATCTGATGTCCGCAAGATCTGAAGCCATAGAAATTGCCAAATACTGGGCTCAAGTTGCTTAGACTGTCATCTTTGTTTTGTTTACCTACTTCATGTAACATTTCTTAATGTAATATTACTAGAGCCATGAAAAGCAGGTAGAAAAGGGATAGAGTCCATCCCAAAGACAATGCAAAATGGGGGAAATGCATCACCCTGGAACTCCCAACGGTCGCCAACACCCAAGCTCAAAGGCTTAGCCCTTGAAGGTGTAGCCCTATCCACGATGCACCATGTGTGGTGGAGCTACACACACGCCGCCTCCTCTAGAGCCTTGCGTAGAAGGCATGATATGCCATGAAACTAAAAGAATAGGGCTGAATCCTCGAAGAATAAGGGTATCAGGATAGATGATATAAGGGCCAGTTGAGGCAGGAAAATGAAAGACTCCCTAGACTCCGGATGCCCTAATACCGTAGGGGTCAACAAGATTTGACTAAGGGAGGTCGACAGGTAGCTGACAGAGGAGCCCGCCACAAGTAAGTGGAAATCATAACGGAATCGGCTAGGGTCCAATGGTCTCCAACCCAAGTCCCATTAGTTGTGAGCCCTGGTGGTGGGATTACACCTTCAAGGGCTCATGGCTACTGAACTTGGTATTTGGCGCCCCCGATTGATTCCTGAGCTAGGTCCAGTTTTTCATTTATTCACTGACTGGGCGCAAATCTTTTTAATGCCTTTAATATTTCTTGGAAAACAGTAGTGCCGAGTACTAACGAAATAAGGAAATCAAGCTACTAAAAATAAGTAAGAGAGTGCAAAACAACCAATTCATGTATGAAACAATCTGTGTAAATTACTGGAAAAGCATCACAAAAACGGTTTACATCTTAACGATTAAGTTACCACTCGGTAAAACTCACGAGCTGCCACTGCTGCAAACCTATGTTATCAAGGAACGTTGTGGCTATTAGCCATAATAACTTGTGTGTACCGGTACCGGTATCTAGGTTGTCTGTAAAGGTACGGTAGCGTACCGCATTAGGCCTACCGTATGCATTTGTAGGAGAGACAATGATTGGAAAGGAGGTAGCCGTGGCCTTAATTTAGGAACCATCATTTTATTGGATCGGGGTGGTGGAATCTTACCAAACTCTCAGGTACCTGTAGTCTAAATATGTTTTTGGAAAAAAAAAAGAAACAACAACTAAGTAACAGGTTCATGTTGGAAGACTTGAAATGTTTTGTAGGGACATGACAAACCTTAAGTATTCATAAATAATTCATTCATAACATGTTTTACAGCGGTAATAAATGCTCGGTACCCTGTGCAGATTAGTTTATCGATTTATACCAGCCAACTGTGGAGGATACAGCCTTATGAGTTATGACCATAATATACTTGCTACTACCATGTTAGTTACTGAAGTCCGTTAGAGACGATAATGTTTCTATTTTAATGTGTACGACCTGTAATACAGATAGGAAGTTCTATTTTGTGACGTCTGAACACAAGTTATGCCGAGTTCTGATAGTGAAGTAATTCAAGTTCACTTTCACAGCCGAATCAAACGTATTGATAGGTTTGTAATGTACTTTATCGTTTGACAATATTATATTTTCTCCCCAAATCAGGTTAGTGTGTACAGTAGTAAAGAGAAACCGAAGTTACTTTATGTCTAGGCAACCGCTTGGATAAACAATAAATACCGTACTTGCGCGACCATGACCATATAACTTACTTGCAAACATTGACTTAGAGTAAATCTTCGCAAGTTAAGCGTCATGGCCGTACGGTATAAGTTTTACTTTTGTTGACAAACATAAGCTCTCCTTATCACTGTGCATCTGGGGGAATCTATCTGGTTTACGAGTAGGCACCATACAAACATTCGGAGGTCGGAAGTTACTTAATTTGATTTATTAAATATGGGACTGATTTGTCGTACTGGGGTAATTACGGTCTTTCACTAATTATTAAGTGCTCTTTCTGTGTTCTAGTTTCCTCAACATAATGGAAGAAAAACCGTTCATCAAGACTGAGCCACAATGCTTGTCTTATTCAGATGAATTCCCTTACATTGTAAGTTGCATTTTAATTCGTATATGTTTTAACATTGCAATCTTAGTTATGTGCATGGCATGCAAGCCTTAGTGACTTAATACTCAATGGTAAATGGTTGGTAACCAGGATCTGTTAACTTTTACTGTTTTTGTTACACGTTTGTGTCTATATATTTTACCTTGCTTTTACTTCCCAGGTGTCAAATGAACAGTCGCACTCTAACAAACTGCAGGACGAGGCTGGGGATGGTTTAGAAGATCAAAAGATATCTATTAAGCAGGAACTTGAAATACAGGTGATTATTATTATTAACGAAGTATTGCAGCAAATGGCCATAAAACGAATGAACATACTAAAATAACAATTAGTCAATACAAAACTGCGTCAGGGAACTGGTTCGTTGCTCGCACCAAATGACGTGGTATCTGTCACACTTTTTGTCACATAAGATACACTGATACTTATCTTCTGGCTGATGGAAGTCAATCGTCAATGAATATAACGTGCTATTTCCTCCGTGATACTGTTAGAGCTTCCTCAATATCTAATTGTAAACATTGAAAGGCTTCAGTGGTAGGTTTTGCATTACCTTACATCGGCGTATTCAGTAGTATGCTGAACCCTTGTGCTGAACTGGTATGCCCAAGATGGCGGGTTCACACCTGGCCGAAGTCGTCGGATTTTTTAAGAGCCTTAAAATCTTTCAGTATACCTTCCTTCGCAGGGGAAGTAAAGCCGGTGGGCCCATGTCATATATTTAAGGCACGTAAAAGAACCTACCACTGCAATTGGTGGTGTGTAACGAAATTCATAGGTTATACTTGGCTGGTTAGGAAACGCTCTATCATATTCCAACGTTCACCGCTAGTGTTAGTGACAGTAGCATGTTATGTGTGCGTTTCAATTATTCAGTCTTGTATTCTATAAGGTGCGTTCAAAAAGTAACAAGCCGGAGACATAATTACAGAAACGAGTACCTGTATATTAGAAGTATTGGCCCTGGCTGTTGAGGCACTTGTCCCACTGTGACATGAGGTGGTGAATGGCTGTCTCATAAAATGCCCAGGGCTGCTATGTGAACCAGTTCTGCACGTACTGCTGGTCGTGGGCGTCCGAGGTGAATTGTTGGCCCCGCAGAACCCTTTTCAGGGGACCAAACATGGCGTGATCACAGAAAGAAAGGTCTGGACTGTATGGAGGCTGGCCGAGAACCTCCCATTTGAATCTGCAGGAGTGCCGCGACCGTGTTGGCCGTATGAGGTCGTGCATTGTCGTGGAGCGACCACGGCGGCTAAGGCGTTCACTGTCACTCGTCGGTCCTGGGTAATGAGTGCATCAACCAGCTCGACGTTTTCATCGGTAATGCAGGGGGGTTCCCCAGACCGGACATCATCGGCTTACGACACCCGTCCTTCCCTGAAGCGTTTGTGCCACGCCTTGATCCTTGCAAGGGACGTGTAGTCTTCGCCGTACACTTGTGATATTCGGCGATGAATGTCCGTTCCCCCTACTCCTTCCGCTGTCAGAAACCGAACAACACCTCTTTGCTCTTCGGTTGACGCCTCCATGTCACTGTTTGCAATGCGACTGCCAGCGTTGGACGATTGATGCATGCTGCTGCTCGTTTTGTATCGTCACGTGACGTGCACGCGTGCCCTCTAGCGACGATCTGTGACCTTCCACGCTCTGGTCAGAACCACACCTCGTTGCACACGCCACGATTAGCCGATGTAGTCACCGGTTTGCGCATTCCAGCCTCCGGCTCGTTACTTTTTGAACGCACCTTCTATAAGGAGACCAAACAGTAATAGCTGATGTTATTGCATTAATACTGCAGTTTCACACAACTGGCACCCTGGGTCCTATTGTAAGTGAAATCTACACCACCTGCCATTTTATAACTCACTTATATACGGCGCTTGAGATTGATTGACCAGGTGTTTGTATGGCATACGGCTTATAGGCTAGTGGGGAAAATGGAAGGCTGCCTTGGCAAACAAGCTTATTACCGTCAAAAGATCGATGTCTGGGTTCTTACTTGGTCGTCAGCAATACTACAGGGTCTTTATTTTTGCGTGGCAAGGACGTTCTCGCTCACGCGCTCCGCCAGTGACCGCTCAGTTCCCAGCTGCCGCGCGCGCGCATAGACGGCAGAATACGGTGCTGAAAATCAGTATCAAGCATTTTTACTCACTATGCCTACAGTAGATGCTGAAAATATTCCCCACCCGCTGCCAAACATTACCGGCATCTCCTTATGAAGTTTCCGGTTACTCTGGTTATTTTAGCTTCAGTAAGGAAATAACGACACTTACGTCTATTTTTATTGTTTACTGAACCTGTACATTTGAATCTCTTAGCAAGTTGTCGTATTGTCCGATTTATAGGAATGGGTCCTCCTGGAAATCTCACTCGAAACTTTGTCTTGTTCTAGCGCACGATTTCCTGCACTTTAAGTACATATTGTGCTGATATACACGTTCACGTAACGAATATTTTACATAATACGATATACAGTACCGGTACACAGTAGCTTAATAAAACACTGAAAGACTGAAACACCCAATTAGCTCAGAGCTCGGACTCTACAAAAGAGCGAGTGAATACGGCTGGTGACCACGCGCCAATCTGGCCCGGGACCGGCTGCCAAGGTCGAGCGAAGGTTTGCACAATAGCCCACGTGCCGCCCATAACGTGCGCCTAAACAAGACAAACGTTTCGAATGGCATTTCTAGGGAGACCCATTCTTATAAATCGGACAATAAATCAACTGGCTAAGAGATTCAAATGTACAGGTTCAGTAAACAATAAAAATAGACGTAAATGTAATTTCCTTACTGAAGCTAAATTAACCAGAGTAACCGGAAACTTCATAAGGAGATGGCGGTAATGTTTGGCAGCGGAGAGGGAACATTTTCAGCATCTACTGTAAGCATGGCGAGTAAAAATGCATGATACTGATTTTCAGCACCGTATTCTGCCGTCATACGCGCGCGCGGCAGCCGGGAACTGAGTTGTCCCTGGCGGAGCGCGTGAGCGAGAATGTCCTTGCCAAGCAAAAATAAAGACCCTGTATTTGAAATGAATAATCATCATCACCCCATCATTCTTCTTTTTGAAAACAAGACCGCCATCACAACTCGAAACCGAATACCTCACATTCCAAGCAAATACACCACACATGGCCTTTGACATTATGTAGAGGATAAGTATGTTGAGTGACATGCGCTATAGATTAATTTGTCCAAATCCTTGTTATAGATGACTCAGTAAAATACATAGAATCTAAATATTAACTTGCCAAAACTAACATATGAGGAAGCTCATTTAAAATAGGCTTATGGGAAAGATGAAGGCAACCACAGCAAACAATCTCAGTACCGGCAAATGAAAACTATATCTGTCAGCAATCGTACTGAAAGGAGCCTGACATTGCTTCTGCTTGCTGGTGCCAGGCTTTTTTTTTATCTTTTCTTTTGACCTTCATTGGTCAACTCTCACCCAATTTCGATCCCAATATAACCAGGCATTAATCGATTTTCTTACCTTAATTGACATTTTTTCTTACTACCGGCACGGTAAGTTCTTTTTACCCTACTTATCCAATATAATGCATCTGTGCTGTTATTTAGTTTAATATTACACTTGGGTGATTTTTACGCATGGCGATATGTGACATGCTTAATGCAGACTTGAGGACAGGGTTTTCTTGTTTTCTCATGGTCCCGTACCAAGAACACTGCTGTAGGCACTTTCCCCAGTATATTTTGTAGTTGTGTAGATAGACTGCTGATGGAATGGTTGAAGTAGTGCAATACGTTGGAGAGGATGTGAGACGCGGTAAGCCCTTTCAAATGGGCTGCTTCATGTCTAGCGTATTATGTTTCTGATGAGTACATTTACATCCTCTTTAGGGATGGTTCATGTGAATTTGGGAATGAAAAACGATCACAGATTTTCTTGTGGTCAGACTAACAAAATTTCAACCAAACCGGAAGATTCGCATTGGTGATGTTCCCTTGCAAGGGACCTTCATGGGCTAGTGGCTAGTGGCTTTTAGATGCCCACCTGCTTTATTCTAAGTTCGGTATTCTTCAAGGATTGAGGCGTTCTTTATTTTGTAGACCATTAGGAGCCATTTTTCAGTGTTGTTATGGTAATTATAGGATTGTTTTTCAGTTGGTTAACGCGTTTATGTGCCCTAAATATATCCTCGTCCTCAATCTGTCACAGTATTAATTAGATTCTATTATTTTACAACCAGTGCACATAAGTTGGATGTTTTGCTGATATTAGCGTTGCCCTCTCTGTTATTATTTGCCTCTCTCTTCAACCTTGATCAAGGAAGCTTAAGCTTCAGGCTAACAAGCCGTGTGGCACACACGGGCTGTGTTCAATGCTTTCGGTGAATTTAGAGCTTCCCTAGATACTATGTAATTCAAAACCACCTTGTCAAACACTATAGAATATTGTTTAATTACTAATTATATGTACATGTCTCGGTGTTCAATGACACCCTCGCCACCGTAGATTGAGTGTTACAATTATCATAAACTAAGTTCACAAAGACACAAGAGAAAATGGATATCCTTATAAACATATTTAGAAATTTAAATAAAAAGAAAGCTCACAAAAAGTATTAGAAAACATTTGAATAAATAAGAATAGAATGAATATAAATGTACCTTAATGGACTGTTTGTAAATCTATAATATGGTTCGATTATAGTGAAATGGACGTCGCTACTGTAGGATGTAGCTTCCTAGGGAAGCGTCGGGACTATGCTGGGAAATCAGATATAGATACTATTTGTTATAATTAATACAAATTATCTATGATGTAACCACACTGTAGATGTTAATAATTACTAGTAATACAAGTAATAATAGATATATTCATTTGGCATTTCAGAGAACAGTCAGGGTAGGTCAAAAATTGAATCTCGGGAAGATTTTTGTGCCTTAGCTCATTCTTGGTAATACTTTAGTTCACAAAATTGAACTAAACTTCTTTTGAACTAGTTAATCTTTCAAACAAATTTTGATGTTTCGAATTTAGAAGCATCCTGAAATTAACTGGAGAGCCAGGACCCTTCAGTTATATTACACCGGGCAGTGATGACCTTGCTTTACAATTTAAATGGGAAGATATTCCCTCTCCCCCTCACTGACGCTGGTTCCCAAAAATTTGTTCAATTGTCCCATTAGCCTATACCAAACTGCTAGTGGCGTAAGAAATTATAAGATAACAAGTAGTTCCTTGAAGAACTATACAGCCTATTTTCATATATCCTACTTATGTTAATTGCCTCTATCGACATACAAAATTTCGGTTTGATTGCTGTAATAGATTCCTAGATATTGAGAACCGACCAAATATTGCGGATAGTCGCCATGTTGGATTTTATATATGTAGGTCTTAGAGTCATGTGCTGTTACATGAAGATTATTGTGTACGTGTAGTATTCAAACTTCAATTGCATGATTAGGACACAAGAAGTAAAAACGAGATTTTAAAATTTCGCACTGCTGCCATCTTGTGGTTATGGAAACAATTGAAAAAATTAGATGCCAGTGGGTTAACATTTGTATATGGATTTACTGTACCAAGTGTCACTACACTCAGATGGTTAAATTGCGAGAAACGACCATGTGAATATGTATACTTCGCGTCGCCGCCATGTTGGATTTGTGATCACCAAGTTATTGAAAGTCCTATAGGTGAACTTATGTTCATAGCTCCTATGAACATTAAAAAATTCCGTTCGATTGCTGTATTAGATTCGTAGATATTGATATCCATCTAAATATTTCGGATGGTCGCCATGTTGGATTGTTATATGCTTAGGCCATAGATTCATGTACCATTAAAGGAAAATTAATGCGTAGGTTCATTATTCAAACTTTCACTTCGATCGCATGATTTCGACACAAGAAATAAAAACGTAATTTTAAAATTCGCACAGCTGCTATCTTGAGGTTATGTAAACAATTGAACTTAATTAGATACCAGTGCATTACAATGTGTATAAACATTTCCTGTAGCAAGTTTCGTTGCGTCTGGATCATTAAATCGCGAGAATGGTCTATTTTAAATTTTCAACTTCGCTTGGCCGCCATATTCGTTTTGTAGTTAAACGGTTTTTGAAAGTCCTATAGATGAACTTCCAGTAGTGCCCTTTATCTCCGTACAACATTTCAGGGTCGTACCGCTAATAGTTTCAGAGATATAGAATGCCGGTGAAATATTTTGCACAGCCGCCATCGTGAGGTTATGTAAACAATTGAACGAAGTTAGATGTCGGTACATTACAGTGTAAATAAACATATACTGTACCAAGTTTTATTGCGTTTGGTTGGTTAAATCGCGAGAAACGTCCATTTAAAATTCGCAGCTTCGCTTGACCGCCATGTTGGTTTTGTAGTTATCAGGTTTTCAAAAGTCACATAGATGAATTTCTAGTAGTTCCCTTTATCACCGTAAAATATTCCAGGGTGATGTCGGTAATAGTTTCGGAGATATTTAATGCTGGTGAAATATCTCGCACAGCCGCCATGTTGGATTGGTGAGACGTAACAAAATTTGAAGGGCACGGTCTGGGTCGTCCGGAATAGTGCTATGAACCTACCGAGTTTCATTGTAATCGCTCCAGCCGTTTAGACGTAATTAGGGGGGGGCACACACCATCTCTCTCACACACACAGACAAAAGGTGATCTCATAAGCCTATTTTTCCTTAAATGAAAATAGGATACTAAATACAAATGAAACTTTATTTTTCTGTTTCTTTTTCACATATTGTCATTTTCCAAAGAACCAACCTTCGATAATTACGAATGCGATTCTGATTTTTAGCCTATTTTCATTTATGAAAATATAGGCTTATGATATCACCTTTTGTCCGTGTGTCAGTGTGTGTGTGTGTGTGTGTGTGTGCGTATGTGTGTGATTCGTGTGTGTGTGTCGTACCCCCCTCCCCCTAATAAAATCTAAATGGCTGGAGCGATTTCAATGAATCTCGGTAAGTTCATAGCACTATTCCGTACGACCCCGACTGAGCCCTTCAAATTTTGTTACGTCGCACCAATACAACATAGCGGCTGTGCGAAATATTTCACCAGAATTCAATATCTCCGAAACTATTACCGATATTAAAAATGTATTGTATACATGTATTTGATCAAATGGAATTAATAAAATCTGCCTATCTATCTATCTATCTATCTATCTGGAGGTTTATACGGTGATAAAGGGAACTACCAGAAGTTCACCTATGTGACTTTTGAAAACCTGGTAACTACAAAACCAACATGGCGGCCAAGCGAAGTTCCGACTTTTAAATATACTTTTCTCGCGATTTAACCAACCAAGCGCAATACAACTTGGTACAGTATATGTTTATTTAAATTTTAATGTACCGACATCTAACTTCGTTCAGTTGTTTACAAAACCTCACGATGGCGGCTGTGCAAAATATTTCACCGGCATTATATATCTCTGAAACTATTAGCGGTACCACCCTGTAATTTTTTATGGAGATAAAGGGCGCTACTGGAAGTTCATCTATAAGTCTTTCAAAAACCGGTTAACTAGAAAACGAATATGGCGGCCAAGCGAAGTTGAAAATTTTAAACAGACCATTCTCGCGATTTAATGATCCAAACACAATGGAACTTGGTGCAGCAAATGTTTATGCACATTTTAATGCACTGGTATCTAATTTAGTTCAATTGTTAACATAACCTCAAGATGGCGGCTGTGCAAATTTCAAAATTAATTTTGTATATCTTGTGTTGTAATCATGCGATCAAAGTGAAAGTTTGAATAATGAACCTACGCAAAAAAAAAAATGGTACATGGCTCTATGGCTTATACATATAAAAATCGAACATGGCGACCATGCGAAATATTTAGACGGTTCTCTATATCTACGAATCTATGACAGCAATCAAACTGATATTTTGTATGTTGATAGAGGCAATATACATGAGTATGATATATGAAAATAGGCTGTATAGTTCTTCTCGAAACTACTTGTTGTATATTAATTCAGTTTTAAAGCAGATTTCATCTGTTTGTGAGGCAACACTATGTAAGTGCACCAACAAGTCTTAACTCGCACTCAGCCGCCAGGTACTAGCCATTCGCACAACGCTTCACCAAAATAAGGCGGGGCCAAGAACAATTTAAATATCCTGAATTTCACAAAGAGTACTTGTCTGATTTTTGGTAATAATTACACAGTGAGGTCTGTTACCCTGCCTGCAAAAATTAGCGAAGTTCCAGTAAGAAAGCCGAAAATGGTACCAATATGTCATCTATTTACAAAGAAAGGAGATATTGTTTAAGTTATTTTATGAGCCCCTTTGAACCATACAGGAAATTAATAACAGAAAATTGATATCTTACGGTATCGAAAATATTGTTGAGGGTCATCTTATGTGACTGACCCTGTACATATATACCAACGTCTTGGCCAGGTTGATACACAGGATTCTGTGAGATGTCCGCAGTAAAACCAATATTGGGCGTGGCCAGAACTTGGACAGGTGACTCGTTCTGCCTAAGGGCTAAAAACCCTTCATTATAGATATTGAGCTCTTCCTTTCTGTCTTCTCGTCAATGTTTGGGCACAGCCGTAACTCTTGGCCCAATAAAAATATGGGATTACAAATATATGTGTTAGGAGTTAGCACGTTCTGGGAGACCACATTTGAGGTTAGTGTAATGTATATATAAGGAGCGGATGTCACTGATGATGCAAGTAAGTAAATTGGGTTGAAAGACTGGGAAACAGGGCTAACTTACCTTTGCGCCTGGGGGACCCTTCTTGGTGAATCACTACAGAAATAAAAACATAGACTGGATCACAAGGGATTCGATAATTCAGGAACTAAAATGGCATGCATCAAGATATGTAGAAATTAGGAAGTAAAGATAAAATAACATATTTTACTTTAATCCTGGAAGAATATTCAACGCTAACTCTCAAAAGGTCTGCGCTGAAATATATGGAGATGTGCTAAATGAGATGCTATTAATATATGCCGACCTATTTTCATCCTCAGTCTTTGTGCTGTGCGTTAAAATCTCCCCAATTTTATGAGCTCCAAAGGTTTCGCAGTGTCAGAACAGGACAGTTTATGTTGGTAACATTGAGGTGAGCAAGACCAATTGAGAGAGTAAAGTTACTGCGTCCGAATTCCTCATATTCAACGTCCAGAATCCGCGCAGATGGAAAAAGGATCGTAGGGATGTCACTACCCGGCTAAGAAATCAACATTTCCTACCGGACTGATGACTAGGGAACCCTTGACACACATAACGCATATCTAACCATACTACTTACTAGTTGCACACAGAACAGCATAAAATAACAAGTAGTTCCGTGAAGAACTATACAGCCTATTTTCATATATCCTACTTATGTTAACTGCCACAATCAACATACAAAATTTCAGTTTAATTGATGTAACAGATTCGTAGATATTGAGAACCGTCTAAATATTTCAGATGGTCGACGGGTTGGATTTTTATTTTTGTACTATTACATTAAGATTATTGTGTACGTGGGGTATTCAAACTTCAATCGCATGATTAGACAACAAGAAGTAAAAACGAGATTTTAAAATTACGCACAGCAGCCATCTTGTGATAATGCAAACCATTGAAATAAATTAGATGCCAGTAGATCAACATTTGTATAAGCATTTAACGTGCAACGTTTCACGGCACTCGGATAGTTAATTCGCGAGAAACGTCCATTTAAATATTTATACTTCGCGTCGCCGCCATGTTGGATTTGTGCTCACCAGCTTCCTGAAAGTCCTATAGGTGAACATATGTTCATAGTCTCTATGAACATTAAAAAATTCAGTTTGGTTGCTGTAAAAGATTCATAGATATTGAGAACCGTCTAAATATTTCGGGAGCTCACCATTTAGGAGTGTTATGTGTATAGGCCATAGAGTTATGTACCATTCAAGGACAATTATTGCCTAGGTTCATTATTCAAACTTTCACTTCGATCGCATGATTACGACACAAGAAATTAAAACTTAATTTTAAAATTTCGCACAGCCGCCATCTTGAGGTTATGTAAGCAATTGAATTAAATTAGATGGCAGTGCATTACAATCTGCAAAATCAATTACTGTACCACTTTTCACTGCGGTCAGAGAGTTAAATCACGAGAAAAGTCTATTAAAATATTTTAAATTCGCTTGGTCGCCATGTTCGTTTCGTACTTTACAGGTTTATGAAATATACTTAGGAATACCTGTATCAGTACCCTTTATCACCGTACAAAATTGCAGGGTGATATCTGTAATAGTTTCGGAGATATAGAATATCAGTGAAATATTTCGCAAAGCCGCCATTTTTAGGTTATGTAAACAATTGAACTAAATTAGACTCCAGTGCATTACAATGTGTATAAACATTTGCTGTACCACGTTTCATTACATTTAGATAGTTAAATCGCGAAAAAAGTCTATTTAAATATCTCAACTTCGCTTGGCCGCCATGTTGGTTTTGTAGTCACCAGGTTTTTGAAAGTCTCATAGGTGAACTTCTAGTAGTGCCCTTTATCACCGTACACAATTTCAGGGCGATATCGTTAATAGTTTCGGAGATATTGAATGCTAGTGAAATATTTCGCACAGCCGCCATGTTGGATTGGAGAGACGTAACAAAATTTGAAGAGCACGGTCGAGGTCGCCGGGAATAGTGCTATGAACTTCCCGAGTTTCATTGAAATCGCTCCAGCCGTTTCGATTTTATTAGGGGGGGACACACACACGAATCACACACGCACACACACACACACACGCACACGCACACACACACGGACAAAAGGTGATCTCATAAGCCTATTTTTTCAAAATTGAAAATAGGCTAAAAAATTGAGCACAATGAGCAACTCGGCTCTCGGGGTAGATAAGGTAAATTATGTCGAAATAACTGTCTGCATCGAACTAGTTGTATCGCTATAGCGCAATTCAGCATTGAATAAAGATCAGCCCTTATAAAAAACGGAGCAAGTGTACAAAACGCACTTGCCATTTATTCACATTGGACACTACAATTATGTCCCTAAAAATATTAAGTGAAAAATAATAAAACACTCAAATAAAAATAAATGTCTCCACTAGACATAGATGCGACTAACTAAGTCAACTTGCATCAAAACATAAAACAATTACGTGTAAAATTACAATAAAAATACACTTTCGTAAAATACCGTATCTCTAATCCTAAAAATAACTCACTTCAAAGTTAAAGCAATAAATAAACTTTCTCCCTGCTTAATTCAACATTCTATCTCATCGCATTATAGCGTCAAAACTATATATATTAGATGTAGAAAAATTATTAATAAATTATTTATAATAATAGTTATTTAAGTATATTTATGTACATCATCGCGACCTTCACGATTTCTCTTTCTGCTTTATCTGCATAAAGCTCGTTCCACTTCTCTGCTTTTTGTATCTCACACAATATTTCCGTCAAATTATGAATATACATCTCTACGTCCATGTGAACATGTGGTTTCAAACAATTAAGTTCATAACTATTTCACTATATTACAAATTCGGTATTTAATAACTTCAATAACATTTCAAACTTACGACGCATGACTTTCAGATTAGCTTTATCCAACATAATAAGTGTGCATGCCATTAAATCCTCACTACTCACACTTTTAACTCTTCACAAATACATTTTACGACTTCACTTTACTGACATCCTGTATTTCCATATTTTCTCATCGTATTCTCTTTATCTCACACTCTTAGTGAATAACATTACCGTGTCTTACTACACTTCTCTGAACAATAACCTCTCGTATATATTTTCCTTAGCACATTTACATACTTCTAATACCATCTCAAATACTCTTGACTAAGTAAGAGATTCAGTATTCCTACTAAGTATTACGACTGTAATACCTTTCATGAATACAACTCCCTCCTCATACATTACTGCTATCGATTATGCAACTCCGAGCTATTTCTTACTTATTCATCTCACACAAAAATATTTCCGTAATGCCTCTTTACTTTTTTTACGTACATAAATTATGTCGTACTTCCTTTTCTTTGCTTTAAATACATTTCCGTTACAGTTTATAGCTTCTCTCTGAATTTTAAGTTGTTACTCAATAAAAATACCTTCACCTCACGTTCTTTCTTTCATCTAATATGAAACATCCTTCCTGAGGTCTTACATGACTTCTCAATTACAAAGATTGATCTATAACATCACATCTCTCTTTACATTTCTCAGCTATGCTTTTAAAATACGCATACTGTTCATACAGTCAAAATAAAATTCTGGGATTTTACAATGTTACTTTCTCTTACAGTTGTGTGCCTCCAATACAATAATTGAACACTCCTGCCAATAGTTAACGTTTATATACATCATGTTTTCGTTCCTATAACGAATTAGCTTTATACAGGATGATAATATCCCTTCTGTATCTTTCATTGCATTAATTACAAAATTGTGCTTGTCAAAACTCATTACTACATTCTTTCTTCTGTAACAACACGTTAACGTAATTTACTTCATTCATCGCTATAAATTTGCCTAAATCATAAGATCTAAAAGCGTTAGCTTAATAGAAAGGAAAAATAGTTAAAGCGAAAATATTACCAATAAACGTTAAAATGCGTTCTAAACGATGTACGAAGATTTCTATCAAATTTTCAAGATTTTATGACAACAATAATAACATGAACTAGGAATAAAATAGTCAGATGTTGGTCAAATACTGGAATAATGCATAAAAAGTTCTAACTACATATGTGTTAAAAATCACTGTTCTACCTTGAGTGCTGGATCGCTCGTAACAGACCTGAAGACGTTAGCATCTGTGGAATTCTCTCCACGTGCGTGTGGAATGCGGCACGCGTCTTGTTGCTGGCATCTGCATACTTCACGTTGCTTCCGTGGTGCTCTGCTTGGCTTGGCTGCAGGTGAGGATAGTGCTGACAGGGCCGGTTTCCAGCTGAGCGCGCCAGGTGGTCTCCCCTCGTCCGTGCCATTGACCTCGCTCTCGTACTGCTCTTCACTCTTCTCGGTCAGATGACCTAGATGCTGCTCACGCTTCTTGTCTGGATCCATCTTCTCTCGGCACCTCTCTCGACGTTCCCTGGTTTTAGTGGATTGGTAGTAATTTAGCTTATGACGAGAGATCTCCTCTTCATTGTAGTTGACTGTTATGTTATTTGAAACGAACTGCTTATGTTGGTGCATCTCGATTCCATAGTTAAGTTGTCATGGTCATCTCTGGACTTCGCTTGCTAGTGTAGCTCTACCTTCCCATCATATTGAAAATTAGAACATATTCCTTCCTTCAGAACAGTTGTTAGTCGTTGCTTCTCCCCTCCGACCGGATTTGGAAAACATCTTGTAGAATATAGTGTGTTTTCTCAAGTAAAATATTGCAGTATTTCTAACTTCTCTTCTTCTGCGTGGTAGATTGTCAGGTATACGTTCCAATACTGTGATACTAAATATTGTAGAGTCTCTTGACGTATAATTTCTTAAATTCAGCTTTATATTTCTTCTTATTAGCAATAATAATTCATTTACTCTTGTTCCATATTTCCATTGTAGTTCTTCCTACTGAAGTTTAATAATTTCTGAGTGTGCATTTCATACAACTTTTAGAGTGAAATTCTGTACGTGTTACCTCGTTGAATGTTCGAATGATAAGAGCCTCGTTTCTTGTCTGTCGATAGCCTCCTCGGTTAAGTTTCCCTCTCAAACTTGCGGAACTAGCCTCCCGCCATTCTATAAACTCACTCATTCGCTCATATCTCCTCTGTCAGTCATCTAATTCAATTTCTGTTTTGCCAGTTAAATTTCTTCTCCCTTCCTGGTGAATGTGATATGCTACAATCCTTTATAATATTAAAATAATAAATTCAATAATTAAATGTTCCCTCGTAATCTCCTTTCGTTTTGATTGGCTGTCCACTGGTTATCAAGTACGTCGTACACGCGAGATCCCCACTCCTCTTTATTGGCGCGTGTCTGTCCTCTGTCTATCCTTGCGGAGTCCCCTCGCTCACGAAAACTGGTTTCTCGCTGCTAACTTTTACCAAACTCTGCACTTTCCTAGGCTCGGTTCAAATGATGCTCCCTTGGTTAAAATATTCCATACAATAAAATTTTAATTTCTTCTCCAAATAAGCATATTTCTTCTGGCTAAAATTTTATCAATTGCTTCCTGGCACATAAGCTACCTTCCTGTGTGTAAATATAGTTCAAATCTCGAAAAAAATCATACACATTTTTCTCTTATGCTCTCCGTTCGAATCTCGTTCAGTGACATTGTCTTGACTGGACATGATTTCGAGTGCAGTACGTGAAACTTGGAAGGGAAAGGGGAGAACAATATATTGGAGGTCGAAGCGGATTAAAGTCAGGACACCACCACAATTATTGCCATCGATATGTTCAACTTCTATGGCTCCGTGAAAACATTTTTTCTGAATAAGAATGGCATCCAGATGTAGTTCATTGATCAGTTGGGAAAGTACCAATTTTCATTGAGCATACTCCTAGAATTCCATTGAGGAATTAACATAAGTTAATTCGGACGCTGTGGAGAGGGTTATTTCTGGCATTGCGATAAATAAGAAGGACATTGGTCGACAAAAAATATATATTGATACTTTTTTGTTTAAAAAGTATTATGTCAGTGGGCATTGTTGCCGAGCAGATTCATGATCTGTGATGTCACGTGGTGTACCCGTGGATAGTAGCACAATATGGAGGCCATCTGATGAAGTTAAAACACCCAAGTCTGGGATGTGAACTCTGAAAACCAGATGGAAAGTAACTTATTCTTTGATTACGTCAGTGCACTTTTAAAATTTGTGTGTAAGATATAATTTTACCTATGCAAACGAATGTGTTTCTGAAACAACTATTTTCTCTTCAGGATGATACAGATCTCACTGATGATTTAAAAATGGAAGAATCTACAATACCTGAAATAGTTCCTTGCCGCAAAATAGAGACATAATCTTCAGTGAGTGGTGGAGATTTGTTGGAGGTAAGTGTTTTATAGGATTACTACTTGTTGCATCTTACATAGAACATCACCTTATCCTCATCTTCTCCTCTCCAATGCCTTTTGTGTGTTCAGTCCGTACTTATAAGAAATGGAAGCCGTCAGCTATTAGGATGTGTATTGTACAGAAAGCACAGGCCGTGTGGGTGGACGGATGGTACAACATTATGATGTCAGAACAAAACCCATTACCTCCCTCTATATATGCCGTTGCCTTTTCCACTAAGGTATTGGATAGATCTTAATTCACATAGATGAAGGTATATTAAGTGAAGCCAATATACTCTTAGAACAATCACGTTGTATTAGTTGCCTGGGGGGAACTTTGTATTTTTATGTATAGAAGATAGAGTATTTGAACGGTCTAGGTATAACAAATGATCCAGAGTATTCTAAAAAAGACTGGTACAAGATCCCATCAAGACTTCCCCGCCATACGTTGAATTTGAAGTTGTGTTAACTATGGCCAAGCCGATGATATTGAACTTAAAATGTACTGTTCAGTGGGAGTGTATATCCTCTTCAATCTTCGATTTGTGTGCCAGGCATGAGGAAAAAACTGGATAGGAGAAGAATGATGGCGTTCGAGGTCTTACATGCTCGCCGTTGATGTGTACTCGCTTCACTTTACTTCTATATTTCATTACATTTAATTTAAATTTGAGAGTGATTTGCCTTTCAGCCTCAAATCTAGTCTGCAAACCCGTGTTTGCGAACAAGTGGCCTCCACGTTGTTAGCATCGTGGCCTCCTCTCACATTGAAATCGTTCATATATGAAGCCAACCACCTCTGCTTCTCTCTCTGTCTGCAGCCTAACTCATTTACCTCTTGAGTAATCTCCCCTCCCCCATTCTCTTCACCTGTCCCCCTACCATCTTAATCTGCTCAAACGAATAGCTTCATCTAGCGTGTTTATTTCAAACTTAGCCTTTATCTCTTCATTACGAGTACCCTCCTGCCATTGCTCCCATCGATTTGTTCAAGGAATCATTCGTGCTATCTTATAATCAGTTACCTCTAGCTTATTTATCACATGGGCCTTATCCTGAATCTACCTATCTCTCAATTCCATACAGTAAGGTCGGTCTCAATGCTGAGTGATGTAGGGGAAGTTTCGTCCCGTAACTTCTTTCTTGCAGAAAAAAGGAGATCGCAGTTGAGAACTCATTGCATAGGCTTTTCTACAGCTCGATTTTATTTCTTTCCACAACTACCAGCCTGAGAGAATACACAGCCCAAGTACTTAAAATGTTCCACCTGCTCCTATATACTTTCTCCTACTGGCATTCTACACACATCAAAAAAAGTATTGCATCACCTCGGTTCCAAGAGTTCCGGAACCTTTAAATACAAAGGGAATAGAGATCAACACAAACAACATTTCAGCTCGTTTTATTGCTCATGAGACCCACACATTGCATGTTGTACCATCATACAGCTAGACTTTCAGCATTTGTGGTCCAGATTGCAGTACACACCACTACCTCTAATACCCAGTAGCACGTCCTCTTGCATTGATGCATGCCTGTATTCGTCGTGGCATACTATCCACAAGTTCATCAAGACACTGTTGGTCCAAATTGTCCCACTCCTCAACGACAATTCGGCGTAAATCTCTCAGAGTGGTTGGTGGGTCAAGACGTCCATAAACAGCCCTTTTCAACATATCCCAGGCATGTTCGATAGGTTTCATGTCTGGCGAACATGCTGGCCACTGTAGTCGAGCGATGTCGTTATCTTGAAGGAACGCATTCACAAGATGTGCACGATGAGGTCGAGAATTGTCGTCCATGAAGACAAATGCCTCTCCAATATTCTGCCGATATGGTTGCACTATGGGTCGGAGGATGTCATTCAGGTATCGTAAAGCCGTTTCGGAGCCTTCCATGACCACCAGTGGCGTACGTCGGCCCCACATAATGCCACCCCAAAACATCAGGGAACCACCACCTTGCTGCACTCGCTGGACAGTGTGTCTAAGACGTTCAGCCTGACCAGGGTGCCTCCAAACACGTCTCCGACGATTGTCTGGTTGAAGGCATATGCGACACTCATCGGTGAAGAGAACGTGATGCCAATTCCGTGGGGTCCATTCAGCATGTTGTTGGGCCCATCTGTACCGCGCTGCATGGTGCCGGGTTGCAAAGCTGGACCTCGCCATGGACGTCGGGAGTGAAGTTGCGCATCATGCAGCCTATTGCGCACAGTTTGAGTTGAAACACGACGTCCTGTGGCTGAACGAAACGCATTATTCAACATGGTGGCATTGCTGTCAGGGTTCCTCCGAGCGGCAATCCGTAAGTAGCGGTCATCCACTACAGTAGTAGCCCTTGGGCGGCCTGAGCGAGGCCTGTCATCGACAGTTCCTGTATCTCTGTACCTCCTCCATGTCCGAACAACATCGCTTTGGTTCACTCTGAGACGCCTGGAAACTTCCCTTGTTGAGAGCCCTTCTTGACACAAAGTAACAATGCGGACGCGATCGAACTGCGGTATTGACCTTCTAGGCATGGTAGAACTACAGACAACACGAGCAGCGTACCTTCGTCCTGGTGGAATGACTGGAACTGATCGGCTGTCGTACCCCCTCCGTCTAATAGGCCCTGCTCATGCATGGTTGTTTACATCTTTGAGCAGTTTTAGTGACATCTATGAACAGTCAAAGGGACTGTATCTTGGATACAATATACACAGTCAACGTCTATATGCCGGAGATCTGGGAACCGAGGTGATGCAAAACTTTTTTTGATGTGTGTATTTTCTTGTGTTTCTTCCCTACCGACTTAACCTTCGTCTTTGAAATGCTGATCTTCACACCATACTCCCTACATTTCAGGTCAAGTTCTAACATGTTGGCTTGCAAGCTTCCAATTGAGTCTGCCAATACTAACAGGTCATCAGCATAGGCCAGACCTGGTTTCTACCTAATTGAATCCCACCCAGCCAGTTTATGCCTTTCAGCAAATTCTCCATATATAAAATAAACATTCGAGGTGAGAGGTTACAGCCTTTCCTCTCTCCTGTAACAACCTTGAATTACGAGTTCATCCTAGCATTAACTCTTACTGCAGCCCGATTACCATCATAAATAGTTTCGATTGCCTGTATGCAGCCTTCCCTGGATACCATATTCCCCCAGCATTCTATGTAAATATGGAAAATCTTTATAACTGTATTTCTCATTTCTTATCGTTGTTTAAGCTGTGCGTGTATTCCTACGTTTATTATTCCCTTTTGGAGGAAGTGTCCACAGTGTAATAAGATATTCCATTCCAGCATTTACCCGTTATTTAAAATGTGCAACCATGGTAAACAGTTTCAACGACGACCGACGGTGGTGGCCTAACACACTTATCTGCTAGAGGGTAAAAGTAGCCTGATCACATTGTTACCAGATTTCTTGTTTACGAGAAAAATCCGGTGGATGGCAGCATTAATAAGAGTTGTACAAGAAAAAAGATATTCAAACCGAGTCTCAATCTAGAGATTCCTACCTTCATGACTTGTAATAATGCGCACTATTACAGTGGTAATATTTCTGAGATGGAGGTTATGCACGTTATATATATATATATATAATATATACACTGACGTTTTGGCTGAACTTTAGTTCAATGATCAGGCCCACTTAGAATACATTGTATTTTGTTTCTTTTGTACGTATTGAGGCATAACAAATCTACACATTCTGTGTTTATATAACAACACATACAGCATATTTCAGCCAGTTTTGTTTCCCTTCAATTATATCCTCTTGTAAGACTTTTAGATTTTCTTAACCAAAACAGTTGTTTCAGTGAATCATGAATTTAAATATGTGTAAATTAAAAGTAACTTAAAGCATAACGTCAACTGACAAGACAGTACAAGGCCTTGAACCACTCTTGAGTTAAGAGTTGTTGTAAATCCATTAAACACCTCATTTGAGGCTAAATTGTCGGACTAAGAGTCAGACCGAAAGTTTAAGAAGAGACATAATTCATGTTGGCTTGTTGCATTTCATTTCATCTTGACGGACAAGGGAGGGAAACATAATTTTAAGAAAACAAATCCCATATTCCTCTACCACAATCACTCCAATATCTGCTGATATATCATGTGAATACCATTTGTTACATTGTCTACTCTAAATGTAGAATCCCTTTTATTTGAACAGATTTATTCATAAATTTTGCAGTGTTTTGTGAAAAAGTCCTTGTAGAATATTGTTTATCTGGCAAACATGAGTGATTTATACGTTCATTGTCAAGAGCTGTGCTGGTACAACTATGAGAGCCAAGTTACTTGTTAGTGACTTGTGCAGGTAGACCCTGTGTTTGAAATGGAACAAATGGTTGGACTCGGAAGCTTAAGTCCCCTTATAGTCTCACCGCTACAAGAGAATTATTCCTTTTTCAGTCCTTAAGCCTATTACTTCATTAAAGTACCGTTCTACACATTTTATATCACACTCAGATTTACTTGACCTATAATGAACTGATGGCTTTGATAATGAAAGATTTGTATAAGGCAGGAAGATATTATGAAGAATCAGGAAAGAAATCTCAGTCAATTGTTCAGCTGATTTATATTCTTACTTTCGGTTGAGCTGTGCTGGTAAGTTACCGTACATTATTTTTGTTTCTTTTGTTTTTTTATTGTGTAGAGGCCTAAAGTGGTTCATTGTTGTCGCTAGGATATAAAAGAAGAAACCCAGGATGAAGAGAGTGATCCAAGTAGAAATCATCTTAAAGAGTAAGTGGATAACATAATAAGGAAAACCATTATTCTCATAAATGTTATTGAATGTACTTGTTTTTTTTTTTAAGTAGCTATTGATATTCACTTTTTATTTAGCTTTCCACAAATAATCCATTCTCGTCGAGATTTCTCACTGTAGGGATTATTTAAGGAAAGTGTATCCAGTAGGAATGTTAATTTATGTACTTATAATATATTTGAGGAGCGAACTGTTTTGATGTGTCGAAGACACTCTTACTTGTAGCTGAGATCCGAAAATATCTCTGATATGACACTTTAAGGACAGATCCACTACTTAGAACCTCCCCTATTGTGTTCCTGTCTTCAGGGTGTTTGTTCTTAGTACCATAATTGTCCTGTGTTGTTTATTAACCTAAAACTATCAAAGTAAACAAATTAATATTCACTTGATGGTGCTACCTGTAGCAATCATATCAAATTACAACTAATCTTCGATTCAGGTGGAATGTAAGTGTTCAGCAAGGTATTAATCTTACTTAATGCTGCAGGGGTGATTTGTAAATTTCCAGTTTACAATTTGCGCTTTCAAGCTATCATTACTCTAGTGATTTTCGTGAAATCAAGTTGGTGTTTTATTCCGTAACTTTCTGTTGATTTTTATAATTATTAGTTTTATTTAATTATTTGGTTTGTTAATTTAAGGTATTTTGCTATTTTGGATCCATTCTAAATTTTAACTTAATTCTTAATTTGTATACTTTAATTTGTGTTAAGAAGGTTGATGATGATGATAATTGTTGTTTTAAGGGGCCTAACATCTAGATTATCGGCCCCTGATGTGTGTTAGGAAGGGCAGATGACCTTTCTGTTCTGCCCCTTGAAATTACAATACTATCAATTGCGAGGGGTACCATGTTGCGAATTCTGAAGTAGTTCGATATAATATTCGCGTTTCACATTCCCAGATCCCAAGAGCCCCGTCAGATCAAAAGGATTTATATGAGGTAAAGGAAGGAAGTTAGTAGTTTAGCGTGACTGTGGCACGAAACTTAAGATATACGCTGAATTGGCTTGAGTTTGTGGTTCTTGGGAAGCTATCTCTTGAACAACACCAGGGAAACTCAGTCATCATGGAGACGTCCAAATGGACCATGTTTATCACTTTATACTCCTACGTTTCGCGAGAAGCATTGAAGCTTTTAGAACCAAGTGTCTTGAATGTTTCGAGCATGGCTTTCAGGATAGGCTCATCATCATCATCATCATCTTGAGCAGTTTCCAACCGCTGGTCGGGTCTGCTTGGAACATAAGCCTCTCCATCGTTTCCTGTCCATCCACCATCTCTCGTCATTTACTGTGTCCCAGCACACTCCTCTTTCCTCCACTCTCTTCTTAACTCCTTTTGCCCATCTGTCCCTTGGTCTTCCCCTTGGCCTCCTTCCCGTCATTTCCATTCCAAACATCTTCTTCGGTATCCTCTCCTCTTGCATCCTCCTCACATGTCCATACCATTGTAGCCTAGATCGCTCTATTCTATTTTGCAATGGTTCCTCCCTTACCATCTCCCTGACTCTCTCATTCCTTACTCTGTCCATTCTTGTCACTCCTACCCTACTCCTCTGGAACTTCATCTCCACTGCTCGTATTTTATTCTTGTCCCTTTCCTTCATCACCCATGTTTCTGAACCATATGTCAAAATTGGCACAAAGTAGGTCTTGTAGATGATTCCTTTACATTTTTGTGGTACATCTTTATTCCATATCACCCCCCTAACACTCTTGAAAAATCCATCTGCGCACCTTCCCCTCTCATTTATTTCCATCCTATTGCCTCCCTTTTCTTCAATTATGCTTCCCAAGTACTTGAAGCATTCTACTTTCTGCAACTGCTGTCCTCCAAGTGTTATGCCCATATCCAGTCTGTTCTTCTTCCTCGTTGTGATGACCACTTCACTCTTTTGTGCTGAGAACTTCATCCCATATGATAACACTACCTTCTCCCACTCATCTAATTGCTCTTGTACTTCTTGCTCATCCTCTCCCCATACCAGAAGGTCATCAGCAAACAACATTGCCTTCATTTTCCTTTCCCCAATGCTATTTACCACTTTTCGTATGATTTCATCCATCACCACTATAAATAACAGGGGTGAGAGGGCACTTCCCTGTTTCAGACCACTCTCCAGTTGAAACCATTCCGTTCTCTCTCTTCCCACCTTTACACAGCTTTTGCTTCCCTCGTACATTGCTTTCACTCTTGCCACTGTCTCCTTGTTCACTGCTTTTGCTCTCATTGCTTCCCATACCTTGTTTCTATTAATACTATCATATGCTTTCTCAATATCCAAGAAGGTCATCACCAGATCTTTCCCATATTCATAATGGTGTTCTTGTAGCTGTCTTACTGCAAAGATGAGGTCAACTGTTGATCTTCCTGGCCTGAATCCATACTGTTCTTCCCTCAGCCCATCTTCAACTTCTGTCCGAATTCTTCTCTCCAGTACCTTCTCAAATATTTTGGCGCAGTGGCACATGAGTGTAATTCCCCTGTAGTTCTTGCATTCCTTCCTACTTCCCTTTTTAAATATGGGTATTATTATCCCTCTTTTCCAGTCCTCTGGTATTTTCTTCTCCCTCCATATCACTTTCATTACTCGAAAGAGCCACTGGGTTCCTATCACCCCTGCTGCTCTCACCATCTCCACACTCACTTCGTCTTTTCCCGGTGCCTTTCCCCCTTTCATCTTCCTTAATGCTTCCTCCACTTCTTTCCATGTCAATTCCTTCTCTGAAATGTCTTGGTCACTGTCTGTTTCTTCCTGCACAATGTCCACTACGCTGGTTTTAGTTGGATTTAGGAGTTCCTTGAAGTATTCTCTCCAGATAACCTTTACTTCTTCCATATTTTCGACCTCCTTTCCATTCCTGTCCACCATTCTGACATTTTCCCCTGTATCTCTTCTCTTTGCCTTTATCATTCCATACAACACTTTCTTACTGCCATCACAGTCCTCCTCCATCATTTCTGTCCATTTCTCCAGCCATTTCTTTTTCTCTTCCTTCACTACTTCTCCTGCTTCTTTCTTCCGCTCTTGGTATTCTTCTCTTGTTCTGTCTGTCCTCTGTTGGAACCATTTCCTGAATGCTTCATTTTTCTTTTTCACTGCTTCCTTAGTTCTGGGGTTCCACCATGGTGTTTCCTTCCACCTTTTCTTTCCACTAGTTCTGCCACACACGACTTCCGCTGCTTCTACCAACACGTCCTTGAACCTATTCCATTCTTCTTCACCTGTTTTCGGATCATCCTTCGGTAATTTGTTCCTCACTAATATCTGGAACTTCTCCTTATTTCCATCCTCCTTCAGCTTCCATGTCCTTATTCTTCTTTCTTGGTTCTCAGTTCTCCTCTTTTCCTTCAGTCCTCTCACCTTGGCGACCAGCAGACGGTGGTCACTGTCCAGGGCTTCTGAAGGTATTACCCTTATATCCGTGATACTCTTCTTTGTCTCCTTCCCGCATAGAATATAGTCCACCACTGATTTCCTAGTCAAATCCCTGCTGTACCAAGTAATTTTATGGCTCTCTCTCTTCTTGTACCATGTGTTTCCAACCATTAGCCCATTTATCTTGCACAGTTCCAACAATCTCTCTCCTTCCTTATTCCTGTTTCCCCATCCATCACCACCAATCACTTCCTCAAAACCTCTTCTATCAGTTCCGACATGGGCATTTAGGTCTCCCATGACTATCAGGTCTCTCCCCGCTAACTGCTTCTGCAACTCCTCTTCAAACTCGTCCTTCTCGCCTTCTGTGCATCCCACCTGTGGTGCATAGACTTGCAGAATGTCCAGGTTTCTACCTTTCACTGTGATTCTGGCTCTAATTATTCTATCACTTACCCTCTTTACTTCCTCCCTCAGCCCTTCTCTCACCACCATTCCCACTCCATTTCTCTTCCCCTCCTCATTTCCTATCCAGTATAGCTGCAAGCCATTTCTCAGTTCCTTTCTTCCTTCCCCTCTCCATCTAGTCTCTGCCAGTCCGAGTACATCCAGTTTTCTCCTCTCCATCATATCCACAATCTCCTCCACTCTTCCCGTCAATGTTGTTATATTCAAAGTTCCGATTCGTAGTCCATTTCCATAGCCAGGTCTGCTTCCTTTAGATCTGTCCTTTCCGAGGCCCGTTCCCGTTTTAAAAGCAGTTTCATATCCACTACTGGCTTGCTAGGCCTAACGTAGCTTCACCATAACCCTGGCAAGGGGCCTGTTTTTGGTCCGCGAGAGGTATTTTATTTCCCTCAAACCCTCCGGACAAGTCCAGCGAGCCCCCCTATCCGCCACCTGGGACGCGCCCGATAGAGGAACAGGCAAACCCCCAGATAGGCTCATATTGATCATTAATATAGTCTAAAAGGTACTTGGTAATATTCTTGAATGCAATGGTGGCTGGTAATAATTCTCTCGGTAGTGCCAGAAAATTTGAAATTTGTTACCAAATCGTTCAAACGTTGCAAGTATAGACACTGCATATTTTATACTATTGACCTAAGTTTCAAAATCACAGTATTTAACTGTGTAATTGTACAAGACGCGCAATACAACTTTGGCACAATTTCAGCTGCCATCGTGAAATAAACAGGTAAAATAAAATGAGCGAAATGCCCTACCGTCTAGACTGCCTTACTTACAGATATAAACTTGGTAAAGATTAAACATAATTTAACGACGCTACTATTACCAACACTTGCAATGCCAGCAGAAAAATTAACAAACCTGAGAATTTGTATTTGCGTTCTGGTAGGCGTAACTGTGTCGCCAACTTAAACCAACCGAACAAAGCAAAATTTACTGCAAAAAGTGCGGATTGTTACGTGATAAGTAGAGAACAAAATATTTCTAACTCCAATGTGAGTGTGAAATAGTCGCTAAATATCTAACCAGAAAGAACTAGAAGCATCTTGTATGTATTTAACAGTCGCCAGATATAGTGACAAAGCACTGAATTGGGAACCCTGGAGCTGCTATCCACTGCATTGTGCTGCCATATGTTGTACTCTGGTGGTTGAAGTATAAATTACTTCAAGCAGTTCTAGCTTGTGCTTATATGCTTCACCCTGGTGAATGCGCCACGTGGCAGTTGGCTCTACCTCAGTCCAAAACAACACCTGCAAACCCAAGCCAAACTAGCCTTTATTGGTATTGCGTCTTACTTTCGTTGGTGGAGCCCTTGAGATCTGGCTCACTCATTCAGAAAAGCGCCGCTTGTGCGTATGTCAGTTCGCGTGCTCGTTCTAATGAATGCAAAATAAGATATGCTTGCCATTTCTTTGAAATTAAAATTTAACACACACTGTTATTGAGAGGTACATTGGTGGTGCCGTGGCACCCCGGTACTACCTCACGGCCCAGCCCTGCTTGAATGAGTAATGTCTAGAACTCTAAGTCAGTTTCTAAAATTTCCATCCTTCATTAGTCATCGAAATTGTGGCCCATTAAATCCCTCTCTTAGACCTTTGATTCGCACAACATTGGAGATTTCTCTACAATATATTGTGGACATATAGCCTTATTATCCCTAATTTAATATATCAATGTGGCAATAATACTTTTCGTGAGCCCACTAATGGAAGCTTCTTTCCTTTTCGGCCAAGCTGCAATTTCCCAATGTCTTTCTCTGGCTCTAGGGTCCCATTCACACAGTAATTACGGAAATGTGTTGTACCCTGCTGTATGTTCCTTAGGATCATTTCACACACACCTACTATTATTATATTTCCGTTTTTGTAGCTGAATTGTCAAATATTGATACGTTTTCTTTAAGGATATTGAATGAGCTAGTGGAACTCACGCAAAAACATATTCAATTTGCAGAAGAACCCTCTAGGCTTCTTTTTTTCAATTCCAAAAGGAGCCACGAATCATTTGCTGCATATTCCCTTTTAGACCATTCAAGCCAAATATATCAGAATAGTAGACTAGTTCTCCTTCCTCTACAGCATATTATTTGAGATCTCCTGCACGATGCCCGGACCAGGAGAAGGTAATTGCCATAGCCTCGAGCTCAACAGTTCAATATTTCATTAGCTAGAACCTAGTTGGATGTACATTCATTTAATTAGTACTACCTCAAATGACGTGGCTTGCTGTCATTTAAAAATGGGGAGTAGTGATGCAATGTCTCTTCGGCGTCACTTTTTCAGGAGCGCGCGCACTCGCAATAATAAGATGACAGCGGGTGTTCTTTAACGGGATTTAGGAATGGACCGTCTGGGGCGTATTGTCATAGAGGTAAGAAACCATCATGCTATCGCCAATAGTCCCACCGGCATTGAAGGAGTCGCGAGTGCGCGCGTTCATGGAAACGTTATCTGCCATCACTTCTCTGTGGACCAATATAGATCTTCTGAACGTAAAGTGTCATACAAATGAAGGTTGTAAAGGAGTTGTGCAAGAACAGAGCCCTTAAAATGACATAAAAATGCCCATGAAGGCCCGATTCCTTATTAACGATGTAATTATAATAATAAAATGTATAATATATAACCGGATTCAGTCACATTGTGAACTTCCCCAGCGTAATTTAGGACATGTAAATAATCAAGAACATTTACAATGTGACTGAAACTGGTTTAATGTACAACATATATTGATTTATGGTTATATAAATGTTATTTTAACAGAGCCTTTGCTTAGTTTGAACTGCCTGCTGGTTGTTTTGTTCACATATACGGTAAACAATCTCTTACTCGAAACTCTGTTGTATATGTTAAGCACTTTCCTTCGAACAGTGTCACAGAACTCGTCTATTAATTTGGAGGTACTGCGATGCTGTATTATCATGTGAAACGCGAGAAGAATATTAGTAGGCACAACTGTGAACGATTCTGTCTCATTTTCTATGCCTATTATAGACGGTATGTCAAGAGAAATTAAAACGTTCTCAATGCGTGGTGAAGGGCCTAAAGTTACAGTTTATTATAATCCACTAATTTTGCTGGGACCTAAGCCGATATTGCTGGGACTCGTCTCATTTTTGAACTATTATAAAATATATAACGTGCGTGCAGGTGACAACAATACGTTCTACTACGACAAATCAGTACTATCGCTATCGCCAGGTGGCTATTCCTTAGACAACATTTACGATCATTTCTACGACGTTATTAGTGGAGAAATTAGTGGAACACACTAGTTTGAACTGTTTGCAAACAACACAAGGCATCGCTGTAGTATCCTATCCACATTTAAAATCAATTTTAAGTCACCGGATTTGATCAACCCGCTGCATGGGTTATCGGTGTAGGAAGTTGAACCCCATATATTTCACCCTTCTGAATCACCCGAAGGAGTTGTTGAAATATCAACGCGTATTCATCAACTGTAATATTATCTCTGACGTGTATCAGAATCAGCAAGCTTTACACCCGCTCTAAGAATTTAATATTATTTTGCTCAGTGGGGCTAGTATACGTGCAATATTGTCTGCAGTAGGGGGGTAGTGCCGATTCTAACGAGTGTCATGGCCGCCGCGTGAGTCCAAGCCAATATAGCGTGAACCCATGGTCAGATGTTGATAAATGAGGTATCATTGGACTCGAGCTGACGTCCTCTTTCCTATGGACCACTCGTTATATTTTTGATTTTTTTTGAAAATGTTTGTTTTCGAAAGTAGGTGATAGTTTGAAAACAAAACATGATAGAACGTTGTGCCATGGCTCAAACGAATGGTCTTTATGACCTTTATTTTCTGTAATAAAACTTTTTTATTTTTTACGTTTTTTTTGAAAACACTCGAATTTTGAAAATCCTATATTTTGGAAACTAGGAATTCTACAAAAAAGTTTGTTTGACATAAATGAAAGGTCTCTACCCCCTTTACCCCTAAAATAAATTTCAAGTCTCTAGGATACAAACCGGACAGTAGTACAAGAATGGGGAAGCTGTCTCACTTAGCAAGTTGTGAGCCCCTGTGACCTTGGAATGGAAGGAGTCATGCTACAAGGGCTTGCTTGGATTCGTTCTTTTTCGTCTCATTGCGCTCTTTACGGGAATGTAGGTGTCGAAAAGGTGAAATGCTGGGAACATGTTTTTTTGGGGGGGTAAAAACGTGATTTTATACTTTTTGTTATATCTCGCGAACCAATCATGCTAGAGGCGTGTACGAGGGGTCCAAGGACTCGGGGTGACATTCTCTTTGCTATGGTCCACTCGTTATATTAAAAAGTGGACACTCGATTTTGGGGTAAACAAGTGTTTTTTGTGATTTTTGCTGATATCTCACGAACCAATAAGCCTAGAGACTTTTACGAGGTGTCATTTTTTTCCGTCGCTTTGTCCTATTGCCGAGGATGTTCGTGTTGAGCAGGAATAAAAAACCATTTTGGGGTAAAACCGTGATTTTTGACTTTTTGCTCCATCTCGCAAACCAATAACGCTAGAGACGTGTACGCGGTGTCCTAGGACTCGCGCTAACGTCTCCTTTCAAATGTGATAGATATTTCTTCCAAAAAGTAATTCACAAAGGGCCTAACGCCATACATATTGAAAAAACTTTTTTTTCCTTACCTGTTTATAATGTTCATGAAGCGTGGTTGTTGAGAGAGACGATACTGCTGGGTGTGTGTGTGTGTTTATGTGGGTTTCAACGAACCTGTCGCTAACCACATTGACCATGCTTAATAGAACAATCGATATTTCGGCGGGTCGGTTTATGACAGAGCGAGGGTTCGTTTTTCTGATCTTTCCTATGGCAGATGGATGGAGGCTATTATTTGAAAATGTGTGAGGCATGCTAAGATTTTTTACCCCCCGGAAGAGAGCCTTTAACGTGTAAACGATGATGAGAACATGGTTCTATGTTGGTCGAAGCGAGTACAGAAAACAAACTTGCAGAGGAGCAGACTAGCAGGAGGTGAATGTCATTTGAGCTTATTGGAATGCGCTGATTTGACATGACAACTGGTGCAATGGAAAATGACAAAGACGCTTGAAGGTTAAATAATCTGACAACCGTGGTGGCAGGGGAGTGTGAAATGCATGCATGCACATGTGAAACCACATGAGGGCTAAACAAGTCACATCCTGTCTTGCTTCGTACGTGACAAATGCAAGTTCATGTGAAATTTGACCTGGCACAGGTGTTCACCTTGGGCGTTAGCTGTCCACGTGCATGATAACAGAATGTTCAAAGCGTGGGAAAAAATGATTATACATGCAACGTAACATATATAAAGACATGTCGTTATCATTTCCACTCTGAATTAGGTGACTACCTTTGAACACACTGCGTTGCATGAAACACATGGTCTTGATTAAAAGTTTTGGTGTTGGTGGAAAATACTTATCATTGTTGTGGGGTAGGTATTTATATATTTATTCATTTATATATTTATAGATTTATATATATTTACAAGCAATTATTTATTGATTAGGTAATTAATGATTTTATTTATTTATTTGTTTGCAGATAACCGGTATACCTTACATGTCTGAGAGAGAAGAAGCCATTGCACTTTTGAGCCCACTAGAAGGAAACAGCAACAAGCCACTGCAAGTGAAGGTGAGATTTTTTTAAACTAACTTGTTTTATTTTGTGTTTGTTTTATATTTTATTTTATGAAATGCATGTATTAACCCGCATTTAGGTATTTATAGCGGTTTATTTTATTTATTTTTAGAAACTTGGAAAGAAAAGCCTTACAGCCGTAGCAGTTGCTGAAAACCTGAGACGCAGTAGAGCGAAACCATTGTTTCCAAGCAGCAAACTATTTAAAACTCAGGTAAGCCTAACTTAAAATGCTATTGCATTTTACCACTACTGAAAAAAACTGTTTCACAAAAAAATTAATTGCCTGTACATGACTGGGACAATGATTGCTTTCTTGATTAATGCCTATGTTGTTGTTGACTGTGAAAAGTACAAGGCCATATTGGATTTTGTAAAAACAAAAATTTAAATTTAATTTATGGGAGGTTCCTTATGGACTCAACGAATATCCACAGGTTTGAACAAGATAAATTGGACAAAACGACATGACATTCATTTTTTGTTGTTTATATATTGGTTGAAGGGGGATGTAAATGAATGAAGCTTTATAAAAAGAAAATAAGTACATGAGTTACTGTTAGTGCCAACATACATTTTATGTTTAATGGTGTTTTTTATTTAATGTCAATTATCGTTAAAGTTTTATTTACAAGTATTGATTGATTGATTGATTGATGGGTCATTTTGTTTGTTTTTTAGGTGTCGTCATGCGCCATTAACGTAGTGAACAGACAGTGAAAAAGGCATACATTATGCTTTAACGTACTCTGTGCTCTTGTGCAACGTTAATAACTTACAATAAGATTTTTTTTATTATAACACATGGCGTTAGTACCAAATACAACAAGTGAGCAAGTTGGTTTACCACGTGGGTTATATTTAAAATCAGAACATGATCGTTGGTTAATATTTGAATCCTGGCCTGTAGGCATTTTGTCAACATATAAACTTGCAAAAGCCGTTTTTTTTTTTACTTGAACCGAGAAGATGTGGTGCGCTGTGTGGTTTGTCGTATTGATCTTTCACACTGGAATGAAGGGGATGATCCCTTTATAGACCATTTGCGATGGTCTCCTCATTGTCCTTACATGCCTGGAAAACAAGTGGGTAACCTACCAGTGTATTCATTTTACCGAACCACAAGGCCATTGGCCGCTACTTACGTTGCTGAATCACAAATAAATAAATAATAATAATAATGATGTATTACCAGTCAACAGTAGTGTCGATATATGTGGTCCATATGCCATAGACAGTGTTGAATAGGCATGTGCTTTTGAAAAATTGGGAGTTTGCAAGACTTAAGCACTAGCACACCCAGAGTACAGCTCTGTTGAAAAACCTTTCAGAATCTTATAAAAATGTTTGGCCATTAATATTAAAACACCTTACCAAACAGCTAAGTGAAGCTGGATTTTTTATACTGGTGAAGAGGATAAAACAATATGTTTTTATTGTGGATTTGCCTTAAAGGATTGGCAAATGACTGATGACCCTTTTATGAAACACGCTCGTTGGTTACCAAACTGTAAATACATGGTGTTGCTTAAAGAAAAGGAATTTGTGAACACTATTCGACAAGAAAACGTGATTGCAGCACAAGACATAAAAGTGCCTTTAGAGTTAGATCACGTGGAGCAAATACATAAGGCTGAAAGAAAAGACTTGTCTTACGAACAGATACAAAAGTGTGACCAACAATTATGTAAAATTTGTTATCAAGATGAACTAGGTGTTGTATTTTTGCCTTTTGGACACATGATAGCATGTGTCAAGTGTGCATTAGAACTTGACACTTGTGCTATATGCAGAAAAGAAGTATGTGTTACAGTTAGGGTATTTCTTGCATAACTAGTATAATTTATTAGCCATGCATAGTGCAAAATCCCTAATTGCACAATATTATTAAAGCTGTTTTAGAGTGCAATAGATATGCTTTTGTTTTGTTTATAGACTACTACAATGAATGTTTTGAATGCTGTGGGACAATCATGTGGCTTAGAGACAAAGAAGCTCAGCGAATTGCCAACGCATATTCCATTCCGCATTATCAAGATTCGAAAATTGAAAACAGCATATGGTGATTGTGTACTTTGTGTATGTGAAAATTTTGAGACATTTCTGCCTACACGGTTTAATGATATGTCGGAGAGTGTTTTTGATGAAGTTAATAATGCTGTGCCACCTGTACACTGAATATATGAAGGTTTTAAAAACAATAGGTGCATGGTCCGTTTTAATTAAATAAAAAGACAAATGTGAAATAATAATGGAAAATATAAGTAATGACAATGGACTGAAAGAAAAAAATGTGTATAGAATAATAATGTTTTAGTTTTTAGTATTGTCTTAAAAAATATTATCATGAAACCAAAAAAAATGTATATGAAGTTTGTAAATAAATGCAAAATGATGTTACAATGCTGTTTTATTATATACAAAGTTAGTATATTTAACATTGCAGAGTATACATGATTATGACTATAGATGCACACTGAATACAAGCCTTTCTCTCTTTACAATAGTCTGGTATAGTTTTTAAACACAAGGCTTGTTGTAGATCTTTTTATAGCAATGTCCATTCACTGTTGTTTTCGAAAACTGGGGAAGCCGCAATGGTTGTATAGGCATAAAAACCTTATTGTTATTACTATTTAGTCATTTTGATCCTCTTGCATATCAAGAGCAGATGACCTAGTTGTTCCACTCTTTAAAACGACGACAACAACTACATTACCTCTTGGATAGTTTGTGATGTTGTTGGCTCTTGCGACGTGGAAGATGGATTAAAAATAACTTTTAGAACAGGGGTTAAACGTTGCTCATTAAACAATGCACTATTTTGAGTAGCAATATGGTTTTCTTGATTTCTTCTCGACGGCAACTGTGTTTCATGCAGTACACTACATTGATGATCACTGACACTTAAAGCCTCTACTTTTTAGGTCACCACGACAATGTTTGGAACGTTGTTTTGAACAACGCCAAATAACAGTTCCATTTTTATTGGTTCGTTTCACAATATATGAATATCCTATATAGTATGCACAAGGCTTACCATACCTAGTCACTGATACTTCCATGTCAACTGTCAAGCATTGACTAAGCTCTAGTAAAGTCAACTTGGTAATAAGAATAATAGTTTAATGTGATAGCAAATATGGATCCAAAGATTTCAGGTAAAAGTGGAAGCAAATAAGCAAATATAAGAGCCAAGAGTGGGGGTAAAAGTGGTCGCAAAGTGGTAGACCCATTACACAATAATTTCAGCACGACGAAGCTCTTGTTCAGTTTCTTTGATTTCCCAATCGTGACCGGTATGCCCAGCTTGTTGTAAAGCATGCAAGTGTCGAAGCCATTGAATTAGCTTACTGGGTTTGTTCCAGTATACAAATTTAACAAATGAATTTTTAGGTGTAAACAAGGCATTACCATTATCATCATCATCATTATCATCATAGTGATCATAATTATCATCATGACCATCATCACTATTACTCTATGGTCCTTTTTGATCCTCTTGCAATACCACTTCATTTATAGTCAGTGTTGATTTTGATAGTGTTGAAGGTTTCTTGGACGTTGACAACTGTCTTAACATGACTTTTTGAGGACATGATAAGTCCTTTTGAACAAACACTGCACTATCTTTTGCCGCAATATCGTTTTCTTGGACTTGCTTTTTAGCATTTTCATAATTGTTTGTAAACAGCAAGCGTGGTTCGTTTGGAGCACTACATTGATGAACACTCACACTTAAAACCTTTCCATTTTTACTTTTCAGAATGCCTCGTCATTTTGTTGACCTTTCTTTTGAGCATTGCCAGAATATTATTCCATTCACATTCTGACGATTATAGTTATAAGAGTAGTTTTGATAGAGTGCACGTTGCCTACCTTTGTTGGTTGTAATAAGTTCCATAGTAGTAACTGACCTGTCAGTACGATGTTCACACTACAAAATTACAACTGTTTTGCTGATGGAGTGACCTACCATAAACTTATATATTGGCTTATGCGTTGGCTTTAGTGTTGGCTTTTTGTGTTGGCTTTTTGTGTTGGCCTTTCGTGTTGGCTTTTTGTGTTGGCTTTCCGTGGTGGCTTTCCGTGTTGGCTTTTTGTGTTGGCTTTTGTGTTGGCTTTTTGTGTTGGCTTTAGTATTGGCTTTTGTGTTGGCTTATTTGACAAGTTATTTGTGTCAATGTATTTAGTGGATTTTTTTCTTGGTGTTAGAAAGTAGTTGAAAGAGAGGGAATATTTAAAGACTTAACCTCAGCTCACTAACCTAACCTAACCTAACTTCACCTAACTTAACCTAACCTAACCTTTCAACTCTCAATTGTTAATTAAATTCTGTGCATAGTCGAGTTGGAACCCAAGACCTCAGTGGTAAAAACCAATTATTTTTTGATGGCTTATTTTGGTAACTTATTTTGATGGCTAACATAACTTTACCTAACCTAACCTAACCTAACCTAACCTAACCTCAGCTCACTAGGGATATTACTAGTAAGTGTTCATATTCTCCGCTAGGTAGGATGCTAGTAGTACAGGTAGTGCTCATAGTTACCGCTAGGTAGCGGAAACATACTTTGCGTGTTGCATGTGACACTTGTGACGTTTAACCGCATGCAAGACGTGCTTGTTTAAGTTCTCTATTTAAACTCAATATACAATTAACCACTAAATGTTCAGAACTAACATGTATAGCCATGTTTAGGGTATATAGGAGACCCTTAGCAAGATGGGCTGTCTAACCCACTAGTGTACAGCCTTGTCATACGCAGTAAGCAGCTGTTGGCAGAAAACAACAACAATTTGAGAAAGCCAACAACAAACTGTTTCCTATTAATACATTAATGGATATGGATGAGCTTGTGTCCCCAATTTATTACGGAGAATGGAATTCTGTGTAGATACCTTGTGTTTAAGCAATGCTTTCGTATGTGAGTGCACGATCCAGAGTCACTTCTAGATATTCAGAAGTTGAGCAGTGAACCAAAAAAGGACCTTCCCAAGAAACTTGCATTTTTCTCGTTGCCTGCTCATTCTTCATGTGGAAAGTACGGACTTGTGTTTTTGACGAATTAGATTCCGTCTATAGTATGGATCTAAAACAGCTTAGGCGTCAGTAAGTTTCCTTTCAACAGTCTCAAACTGACTCCCTTGGGTGACAATAGCACGGTCAGCTGCATATATGAAACTTCGGGTTCCATGTGGCGAGGGGTGGTCATTCATATAGGCTACACAATTAACAATATTGGAGGCAGAACAATACTTTGTGGGTAGTCCATTCCTTTGGTTCTTCCATCAACTACGCTGTCCTTGGAAATCTACAATGAATCTTCGGTCTTGAAATAGACTTCGATTAATTTCAATCAACTTTACTCATATCAGTTAATCAAGGTTTGTATTAGGTAAAATCAGTTCCCCATAATTTGTTTCATAAGTCAAGGGATAGGCTGGCAATCTCTACCTTTGAAACCAGGCTCTTTTCTGTCAAGAGAGTCTAATGTGGTATTTAGAATCAAAGTTGTGTGTGCTTAATAGTAAACCAGTATACGAGTGTGGTAATTAGTAGTACCGCATGTGAAATCGGCACTGGAACACAATCTCCTATTTAACTATAGCTTGATAAGCAGTTTGTTGATTGTAACTGATTAACTGCACTTGTTTGGCTTTTATAAATCTATAGTTTATAGTGGAGGTCCTTTACTCTCCTTAATTTAAGTCAGACTATCCACGTCTACTCTTCATTATATGTAAAGTATGACCTACTCTATATTGTTTGCCGTAGTAAAAAATCACAACGAACGAGGTGCATATGAATATTCTCCCTTAGTTAGAGCGTCTAACTATCATAAAAGGAAATTTTTCTCATTTAATATGTAGAGTGACAAGTGTCCACCCGATAAACAAATATGTTTCTCTATCACCTCGTTACTTGAACCAACTTAACGTAGTAACGCTTGGATAGATACGAACCAAGAAAACTATCAGAAGCTATGTTGAACGGAGCATCAAAGCACGTAAAAATTTCGGTACTCATAGTGAGCTGGCCAACCAACAGGACGAGAGGCTCAGATTGGAAATTGAGAAACCATACAATAGCCTATTTTCAATTATTAAATATATGCTTATGTGACTACCTTTTGTCCGTGTGTGTACGTTTCCCCTTAATTACATTTTGACGGCCGGAGCGATTTCCATAAAACGTGGTAAGATAGTTCATATTGTCTGACCCAGACTGTCCTTTCATAATTTAATAAGTGTCACCAATCTAACATGGCTGCTGCGCGAAACATTTTCTGGTACTCATGATCTGCAAAACTATATTCCTTATCAACCTCAAATTTTGTGTGTTCATGGAGTGTATTATAGTTAGGTCACATGCTACTTCAAACATTTTAATCCATACATTTAGCAAGTTAAGAAGGAAACAAGAATGAAATTTATAGTAAAATCAATGGATCAAGGTAAAGCAATTTCCTGTCAGTAAAGTATTTTGTAAAGTATTTCGTACCGCTTTTAAGGTAGCAAAAAAGAACCAGTCTTTCTACAATTTTGAAACTGAAATTGATTTACAAAAATTGAACTGGATTGATATGGGGAGAATTTTGCATTCAAGTAATGCCTGTATAAATATAGTAAACCACATAGGCACTGACATGAGAACAAGATTAATATGAAATGTACTTGATTCAAAGAGCAAGTTCTCTCTTATTCTTGATGAATCAACTACTGTAAGTCAAAAGTCTGTTCTGATAGTATATGTTCGCACCTACATTGAAGAAATAAAAATGGCAGAACCAGTCAACCTTTTCATTGATTTAAGTAAGTTGGATGAATTAGCAGCAAAAGGAATTAACAAAAGCTTGATGACTTCTATAGGAGCACTAGAGTTCACAGAAGATTTTCTAAAGGAAAGTAAGTTTCACTGACGTGTGATGGTGCCGCACTTATGTTCGGAGTACGTGGAGGAGTGTTAAAACGTTTCAAAGACAGATTTCCTGCCATTGTTTTGTGGCATTGTGCTAGCCATAGACTGGAATTATTAGTACACAGTGTTGTGAAAGAGGTTTCTTGCATCAATAGATTTACGAGTTTTATGGACAAATTATATTTTATGTATCTTGCCTCTCCAAGGAATATATAAGGCAGCTTTAGTCATGTCAGCTGTTACAATAATTTCCATAAATATAGAAGGATTATCAGTAGAAAAAGAAGTACTACTATCCGATATGTGTAAGACAAAGAACTGTGATCTCCTGCTCATCCAGGAAACTCATAGAGGTCCAAACAACAGAAAGGCAAAGATAAATGGAATGACTTTAATCACTGAGAGACCCAGTGCACAGTACGGCAGTGCAATATTTGCTAAACCAGGCCTGAATATCTCGTCTGCAAACTTAACTGTAGATAACGACACAGAAATACTGACTGCAGCAACAGAGTCCTATACTGTAACATCCATGTACAAACCTCCAAATAATGCATTTAGTTTCAAAGAACCAGATAATTTCTATTCGCAACCAGTGAAGTTGGTCATGGGAGACTTTAACTCCCACAGTATATCATGGGGTTACAGAGAAACAGACCAGAGTGGAGAAGACCTTGAAAACTGGGCAGAATACACGGGCCTGAAGCTAATACACGATCCAAAGCTACCATACTCTTTCAGGAGTGGAAGATGGGGCCGTGGATATAACTCAGATAATATCTTCGCAAGTGAAAATATTGCCCACTAAGTGAAGAAAGAAATGGGAGACCCAACGCCAAGGACACAACATCGAGCAATTATCTGCACTATGGAAGCAGTCATCAAACCCAAGTATACTACCTTCCAGAGAAGGTTTAACTTTAAACGAGCACAATGGGATAAACTCTCTGAGGAACTTGACTCCAAAATCCTTGAACTGGACCCTTCTCCAGAGAAATATGACTCCTTTATAAAGCTGGTCAAAGCTGTCTCACGTAGGTACATACCTCGTGGATGTAGAACAACTTATGTACCGGGACTAGACAAAGATACAAAAACACTTATGAATAAATATGAACACCTCTTTGAAGATGACCCATTTTCTGAAGAAACAATACAGGCTGGTGAAGACCTGATACTAGCCATATCAGCTACAAGGAAAGAAAAATGGTGTGATATCATGATGCAGCTTGATATGAAACAAAACAGTAGAAAGGCATGGCAATTGCTGAAGAACCTTGGAAATGAGCCAACAACTACTTCCTCGGCCATTCCTGATATAGCACCTCACCAGATAGCGCAGCAGCTATTGTTGAATGGCAAAGTTAATAACAAATCTGCAACTCCAATGATCCAGAGAATTACTGAGGAGAATAACTTATTGGCACAGCTTTCTCACTGGAAGAAGTAGAAAGCGCAATATGCTCAATGAAGAACAATAAAGCCGCTGGATTAGAAGACTTGAGGATGGAACAAATAAAAATGTTTGGACCAGCAACCGGGAAGTGGATTCTAGATATGATGAACACCTGTGTCTCAAGATTGCAAATACCAAAGTTCTGGAGAAAAACCAAAGTTGTGGCCCTACTGAAACCTGGGAAACAGCCAACAGATGCCAAAAACTTCCGACCGGATCACTCCTATGCCATCTCTATAAAGTTCTAGAGAGAATGATCCTCAATCGAATCTCGGACCAAGTTGACAAAACTCTGATTAGAGAACAAACGGACTTTCGTCCCGGGAGGTCGTGTTGTGGACAGATATTGAACCTGACACAACACATAGAAGATGGATATGAACGCGGGCAGATCACCGGTGTCGCCTTTGTTGACCTTACTGCCGCATATGACACCATCAATCACAGGACTCTATTAACGAAGATCTATGCCATCACGAAAGACTTCCACCTATCACAGTTTATAAGATGTCTGCTACAAAACAGACGTTTCTTTGTTATCCTACAAAACAAAAGGAGCCGATGGAGGAAACAGAAAAATGGTATCCCACAAGGAAGTGTGCTAGCCCCACTGTTGTTTAATATGTACACTAATGACCAGCCAATTAATCCTGTCACAAAATCTTTCATTTACGCAGATGACACAGCAATTGCTGCCCAAGGGACAACTTTTGAGGAGGTGGAAGAAAAACTCACAACAGGTCTTAAAGCACTATCTGCCTATTATGATAGCAACTACTTGAAGCCAAACCCTTCCAAAACACAAGTGTGTGCATTCCACTTACGGAACAGAGAGGCTTGGAGGAAACTGAGAATAACTTGGAGAGGTCAACAACTGATCCACTGTGACACCCCAAAATACCTGGGAATAAAGTTGGACCGTTCTCTCACCTTCAAAGACCACTGCACAGATACAAAAATGAAAGTTTGTGCTAGGAATAACATTATTAAGAAACTGACCAGCAACAACTGGGGAGCACATCCAGATGTCCTCCGCACATCCGCCCTTTCTCTGTGCTTCTCCGCTGCTGAATATGCAGCACCTGTATGGCACAACTCCAGCCATGCCAAACAGGTAAATATTGCCCTAAATGAAACAGGACGGATTGTAACAGGCTGCCTGCGGGCAACCCCTGTTAACAAAATATACCACCTAATAGGCGTAGCACCTCCAGATATCCGAAGAAGAACAGCAGCTGAAATAGAAAGAAAGAAGCAGGAGACGGCCCAAGACACCCCCTATTTGGAAGTGAACATCAACTGCCTAGACTGAAATCGAGAAAAAGTTTCCTCCAGACGACACAACCAATTCAGACACCACCTGCAAACCGTCGGATACAACTCTGGCGTAGCTCATCATGAGAGAAATATTGGGACAACTCCAAAGAAGAACTTGCCGCGGGTCATCACCTCCCATACGAGACATGGAAGGTCCTTGATAGACTGAGGACTGGAGTATCTCGGTGTAAGGTGAACATTAAGAAATGGGGATTCATCTCAGAGGACGAACTATGTGAGTGTGGTGAACATCAAGACCACCAGCACCTATTCAACTGTAGGAAACTATCAGAACCTGTCTCCTTGGACGATCTGGTAGCCGCCAGTGGTAAGGCAGTTCGTGCAGCGGAATTCTGGGCATCACGTGGAATATAATGATGCACATATACTTTGTAATCTTTGTATATATATATAATATGTTATGTTCTGGACACGTATAAATAAATAAAGTCATGTGCAGCTACACTGGAGATGCAGATTTTAAAAATTGGAAGAATTCTGTACACAAGGTGGGTTGCATCCTGCTATAGAACCTTTTTGGCTGTTTGTCAGGATTTTGATGCACTGGTACTTCATTTTGGAGGAGGGAAATCAGAATATGGTTGTGACAGAAAGGAAAAATGCACTTATGAAGGTCTTCACTGGAAAATAACATTTGTGGAATTTATTTTGGATCTGGGATTAATTTGCGCTGCTTTGCAAGAACTGTCTGAAATAAACTTAGATCTGCAGGAGAGAAATGCTGATCTTTACAAGGCCCACAACATGATTGAGTGTCTTGTTGATATTTGTGAGAAGTGGAGGTCTGTCCCAGGGCCTTACTATCCGAAAGATCTTGAGGCAGCTGCAAATATATAGTTTAAGGGTGTTCCATTTCATAAGAAAAACAGAATTTATGAACCACCAATCTCCCCGAGTGCTTTCTATGAACAACTTAAAACTTCTTTACAGAAAATATTACTTTCTGAACAAGACATTGAACTGTCAAGATTTGCAAGAGTTCTGGATTCTGGGAATTGGCCAGCAAACTCAAGAGAAAATATTCTGTATGGAGAAGCAGAAATAGGCACACTGGCAAGAAGATTCCAACTGGATAAGGAGAAGCTATTCGAGGCTTCAGAGTTCATCTGAAATTCAGAGAAGAAATGCCCACGGAACTTTCTCGGGTTCGGAGGACTCTCAACACAATAGCTATATCTTCAAGGGAGTGTGAAAGTGGATTTTCTCAGATGAACTTGATTGTGACTCCTGAAAGATCATTTTTTTAGTGAAAATCATTACCTCATTAAAATTTATGAGAATTGTTGGACCTCCTTTGACGGTATTTGATCCAACGAAGTATGTCAAAACTTGGTTGTTACAAGGTCGTCATTCAGCCATGGTTGCAAAAAGCAAGACCAGAATACGAACTGAGGAGGATGATGACATGTCAAAAATTTGGAAATTGTTTTGAATTCAGAGAAAGTAGGTTTCGATGAAAATTACATGCTTTCTTAAATGTTCGGTAAATCCCATGTATTCTTCCTTAATTTCCCTCCTGTGAGTTTCGGCACCTCTTTTTCCAGAAAAAAAAATGCCCTGGCTCTAGGTAATAAGAAGTCATTCTTGAAGCCTTTGTCTGCAGCGAGGTAAATGGATGTGAATCTTGGACTATTTGTGCAGAAGCAAAGAGGAAATTATAAATTTTGTCACGTGGCGTAGGAAAATAGTGAAGAATGAAAGGGTAGATAGTGAGACAAATGAAGGGTATTAGGACGAATGGGGGTGGGTAGATGAATCTGGCGAGTGGTAATGAATAGAATGATAGTATATTCGCTTTCATGGCCAGTGAATTCATACTCAGCTAATTTTCTAGGTTTGCGTCGTGTCTTGTGTGGGGTTTCGCGATGCAAGACACACAAGACACGGCACAAACCTAGAAGAATTGCTGAGTTTGCTGTTGCCACATAATAAGGCAACAGGATTAGCAAATTCACAGTTGTTTTGGAAGGATGGGCCAAGGACAAGAACTCTAAGCAATAATCAGTATTAGAATGTGGTAAACGGATAGCTTCGAATGTAGGGTGTGGTAGTTATGTGGAGATGTAATGAATAGCTGAAGATTGGCTGACATAAAAGGCAGTACTAAACCGGTCTTGGTACTGAAGATAGAAATAAATACATTAGTGTATTCTTGTCGTTCAGCATATACGCCACATGTGTGAAAACTCACCTCAGTTTTGAGCGATCCTATAGTTATTTACTTAAACAAATTCGTCGGTTTGTGCTTGAAATGAAATCTCTTAAACAATTTTTTCACTTTAAAAATGTGGTGTCAGTTTTGACATATATCTGAGCTACTTGGGCCACATATTTTCAAGCTTTGAATGTTACATATCTGATATTAATTTAGAATTACATTATACAAACTGTGAATTTCTTGAAGTCTTAAGTAGGAGTGTAATTCGATAGAGAGGGTGTAAGTTAATTTAAAGTTCCCAGCTCTAACATGAGGTAAGACGGAAGTCATATAGTGGTGAGCCAAAAGTTGGATAAATGTGCGATTATTTTTGTGGTTAATTTAAAAGGTTACCCTTTCTCTATATTACAACAAGCCACCGTTACATAAAGTATCTGAATATTTCTCGGAATATAATGCTAATAAGTCATCTCCACACAATTTATGGCGCCCTAAATAGAGGTAACCATTCATCTGTGATGTATTCAACAGTGTAGCATGATGAATCCATGTTGTGTTAAAATCACACAGCCTGCATATCCACAATAACCACCATATTCCATAAAACCAGAATAACCATTCAATAGGGAATATACTATGAATCACTCTGTCACCTGTTTAACCTGAATTATTCATTGACATAGCTCACCCTCGGGTTTTCGCCTTGTGTGATGAATTGGGGGTATTTATTCATATTATGATATATTGGGGGTAAAATCCGTGTGTTTGTGTTGTGTGATTATTATCAACATTGTGGCACGATCACATTTTGGATGGTTCGCACAGTGAATGCAATGCCAATATTAATTATCGGTTTTGGATGTTTGATATTACAGTTTAGTGGGATATTTCCAGTATTATTATTTAATTGAGGACAGGAATACTTATTGTATACTTATTACCTGATCAAGTCACTATTTTATTTTGGATATGGTTATCAACTTTATTTATTTAGTAATTATGTGATTACCGGTATGTGTTAGCACTGTTGTGTAATGTAGGAACATGAGGTTACAAACTGGCCACCTTATAGTCTGGGCTTAGCATTTTCTGTATAGTGGCCTAAGTTGACAAACTTCCTTGACAAATAACCAACAATACACCTAGTTGAAGGCATTGGATGATGAAAGCAGGTCATGAAATATAATATTGAGGAAGGTTTTGAAGATCTGTGTAGAATAACGAGGAAGGTTTTGGAGATCAAATTCAGAAGAAGACATTGGTACATCTGGGTAGATCATCAATTATTGAAGAGGATTTTGTAAGATCTGTGTAGATCATTGATGAAGGTTTTGAAGATCAAATACAGAAAAAGATTTTGGTACATCTGGGTAGACCATCAATTATTGAAGAAGATTTTGGAAGATCAGGGTAGATCATCAAATATTGAAGAAGATTTTGGATGATCTGGCTAGATCATCAAGCATTGAAGAATAATTTGGATGATCAGGGTAGATCATCAAATATTGAAGAAGATTTTGGAAGATCAGGGTAGATCATCAAATATTGAAGAAGATTTTGAAAGATCAGGGTAGATCATCAAATATTGAAGACGAGTTTGGAAGATCAGGGTAGATCATCAAATATTGAAGGAGATTTTGGAAGATCTAAGTAGATCATCGAGTATTGATCAACGTAGTTTCCCAAACTTGAGCCATTTTTTCAGGGATTGATAATTTGCTGCTATAAATTGAATGTATCACCAGTATCTCATTCATGTCAGAGCTACAGTTGGATCGTTTCATAGGGTTCACAATATCAACACGGCTGTAAGTTATGAATATATCACTTATATTTTAGTCAAGCTACTTTCCTCTTGTGTGATTCATTTAGCGAGTACATCGCCCCGCTACCCTGAGATGGCAAGCAAGATAAGATAGGTTATAATAATCCTAAAGGAGCACGTACTTTTTTAGTCAGCTGGTGTCAAGTTGCCATGATTGTATTAAATAGTCGTTATATCCTCGCCCGGCCATACTGTTAAAGTGACACAATAGTGAAGAGGAAATTTTTAAACACTGACAGAGGAAGCATGAATCAGCACACAATATCCGCAACTATTGAATCATTTCAATTATTGAACTGATGAAGGATCAGGTTGATGTTTGGCAAATAACATGATTCCGTGGGAATAATTACCCTTTACCATGAATAAACAATCGTTTTGAAATAGATAAGTGTATGATAGATGATAGATATCATGATATCGATGATAGATAGGCACTGGCCACCAGTTAGCTACGTCGTACTGTACCCGAAAATCTGGAAAGTAGCCTGTTGGAATATCCATAGCCCCAGCTGGATTGCCTATTTCTAACAGCACCGGCATATTACTTCATTAGAAATAGCTCCAACATGGTCTTTAGGGATTTACATACAGTAGTTACAAGAATATTGTGGATAAATAACAAACTACACGGGGCACACTTACCTTTACTTACGTGTCTCGGGGGACGGGAACTCAGCTTCGCCTGCAATACATCCACAATACTCTAATCCTTATATTTATAATGAATCACACGTCAACGACGAAAGACAACGAACTGTGCAAATTTACTAACAAGGGTAAACTAATCTAATATAAACAATAAATAACAATAAACTATTCTAACAAAACAAAAAAATAACCATACAAGCATATACACTTCTCTTCCACTACACAGCCTACTTCAATTACTGTGTTATAAATTACAAGCATAAAAATTTTGAAATAACTAGGCCTACTGTACGTGAAGAAAACGTTTAACAGAGGCTCCTGCATTCATAACATTCCCTACAACTGGTTCCCTCTTCCGCAACGCGTCTAGAAATGCACCTGCATTGGCCTGATTCATCCATCAATGAACGCCAGCAAAGTGCTACGCTATAAAACTATTCCATTTACAAGGCAGTGGCTGACCATCTGGCTACACATTATATAATAACATGACCTCGACTGCTAACGGTTCATCTTTTTGTTCACATTTGCTTGTATCATTGCTGTCTGGCTCTCGCGTCTAAAAGCCTTGAATAAAAGTTACATTCTGCCATTACAAAAACGCTCATAACTTATACAATTCCCTACCAATCACACTGAAATTTTAATACACACTTTCATTCATACTCCGTAATCGTTCTAGACCGACTAGGTTGAACAGTCACTCTTAACAGGTGGCAATCATCCATACAAAAATATTCGCTCACAAAAACACGCTATTCCAAAAACATTCTATTAATTAATCCTTTTAAAAATTATTTAAATAATTAAATGATTACTGACAAGTATTTACAAGTAATTTGCTCAAAATAATAGACAATATTTAACGTTGCTAACACGTTACCTTCGATATTCTGAATTCTCTGCTACTATTCAACTTGCAATTAATTATTTACAATGTTTATCCACATAAACATTTTTTAACACTCTTTAGCTTTCATATACTGCTCACACATCCTCTTATATAGGTTTCATTACATTGTCAATCTAATACAGTCGACTGACAAAGGTTAACTGTACGTATTTATACAACACCGGGTATAATAAAATTTAATAATAGTATCAATGACATGAGTAGACAATCGTTCTCTATTTGCTTTCCGCTTAAACCCTTCTGTCAACACAGCTTAAACGTTACTTCACATGAACTGGACTTCTTGTATACAACGACTCTTATCATGATCCATGCCTTTTCTTATCAAAGAACAATAATTTCATTGACTTCCCTTAAAAATGCGGAACTTCCTTCGCACGAGCTCTCCATAGCTCTACAAATCCTCATATAACAGTTTATATGGCATAGACAATTGTCATCCACTATGTTAAACAATAACCAAAAACGGATTAATTGTTATTAACATTTCTTCTGTAGGAACTTCTCTCAAATAACGGCATGACCCTCAGTGTCGTTACACATGACTACTGATCTACTATTATACATCCTTAAGTTCTTCAAACGAAACTTCCAATAATAATGGACGATATTAGACTGTCGTGATTGACCTCCTAAAGTTCACTACACAAAACGATAATTAACTGTTAACTCGTCTGTCACAAATACATGTAATAAAAATAATATCTTCTGTCTCACCTCACTTATCAAGCTTTAAATTGCATATCGTTGCAATATCAGGTCTACATTATGACGTGATATTACACAAATAGTGTAAAATAACACACATGTTATTTATAGTGTCAAATAGCATTCAATCTTGACCGGGATGAAATAGCTTTTAATTCCTAGCCAAAGATTTGAATAATCTTCTATCAAAAGATATTTCCTCTAACAATTACATGAACACAAATAATGAAAAGGTTTGTCAATTTAGTAATGTCTTTACTCTCTACACAAAGAATGTCTATAGGGATTATGACTTCGGTCTTATCAAACGACTAGTATTTCCTAGATCGCCGAAAGTTTATATATAATAATGATATAACAATATCATTCGATGTTTCTTCTGCTCTTTAAGTTGAAGTTGTTACATTAAAGTGCTCAAATTAAATTTAAAAGAATTTAATTTGCATCTATGACACAATGTCTGAATTCTTGGTTCAAATAAAATTATTAAAATTCGATAGTCGAAACGAATAATCTTCTATGAGGCAACCTGATTCCTCATGCAAAAGTTATTAATGTCAGTTCAACAACTGATCCGTAGAATAAAATTGAAAAATAGATGAAAGGCAATCGTCTGTAATAATCTTGAAGCATAAAAATCTTAACACACATCTGAAGTGTAAAATACATGAGAACACTGAAATACATAAAATGTGAAAATACGGAGTAAGAACTCGGCTCAGAATGTCTCTAATCAAGCTCTATACTAAAAATAAAAGACACTGCTACCTTATTTGGATGATATCTTGGAGATCTGGGTAAGTATTTACACAATACTTAAGGTGTTTCCTCAGTTCAAGATATTGAGATGGACCTCCATTCGAACCTCGGACCTGTGACCTCAGAAATAGGAAAACGTTCTCTCTCCGGAATTCACTAACCTCCGTCTGGGCTCGAACGAGATCCTTCTGGCAAATTCTTCTGTTGTTGCTGGAAAACCCTAGCATCTTGATAATCATCTTCTGTAGAATCTTCATTCTCGGTAGCAAATATATCAGCCTCATCGTTGAATAATAATGTATAGAAATATTCATGTAGATGGTGAATGAATTATTTCTATTGCTAATTGATGTTACAGAAGTGTTCGTAGACTGACGAAACTGTACAAGGTGGAACGTACACTACGTCTGTATTCTGCAATACGTTGTATATCGAAGCTCCATTGTTGTATCTTAACTCTATATTAAATATATCTCTGGCGCATGATTTTTAGTTCATCATTTCAACAATGTTAATTATGTCGAATGAAACTAATCGAAGAATAATGCTAGTCATTATGATAATGTTTATTTGCTGCGCCAATGTTTAACGTTCTCCGCTACTCTTCACTTGAACTGCATTCGCCAACTTCACGTTGCAACTAAAATGATATTCAGCCTTTATTTCCAACACTTATGAAAAACTGTCTTATCATGCTTATTTCGTCGAAATGGTGTGACTTAGAACGCTCGACTTTCAATAAAAAACAGTATTCGATCTGTACTTCCTATATATATTCACTTGGCTGAAGTCTAGTCTCAAATATATATTTGAGATATTCTACTTTCAATATTCCTCTCAACTTCGCTTATAATGCTAGTGCTGTAATCTCCAATGTTCTACCCTGCTAACCTAGCGTCTCCACGAGTCGGCAATCGCCGCACTCGGACAAAGCTTTGGGATCTCCGTCAACCCAATAAAAATACTTCCTCACTCTTCAAAGACTGCTGGAATAAGAACCTCGATCCTTGGATCTCCCTCTCCAAGTCGAAATTTTGGTGGCCATATCAATCTCCCACCATAATTTTAGCGCGTAGATTAGTAATGCTTATTACTGCGTAAATTAACCGTTATGCTGTTTTTAAAGTTTCAGACTTATTTTCTTTTAATGTTCTTTTCATTACCAATTAAGAATATCTTCTTCTAAGGGCCTAAATGCATAATTTTACCAAATTATGTAGTTGAAGTTGATCCCGTCTTCAATAAGACCTCTTCTCATTGGCTCTGGGCTGGGATCCAATAGCATAATTTATGACAATATTTATTATATTTCTTAGCTAAATCACTGTTGCTATGCCGATTTCAGCCTTCTAGAAGCGTCTATTGTGCAGTATATCACGTGATCGGGCTCTCCTACTGCCTCGAGCTTGTAACATGACTCTCTTGTGTCACATTTCCAGGATTTATGTTTGCTGGTTAAATTTTATCATGGGGTCGGAAAATACCCTCAATTTGTCCCAAAATAATTCAAATTTCGGGGGATTACATGCTTTAAGCTTCCTAGACCACAAGTAGGGCAAAGTATGCCCTATTGGAACGATAGCAACATGCGATGGCAGGTCAGTATGTACCTGCTCGAACTCCTCTCCTTAGAAGCAATTCACAACACAAAGCCTATTCATTGCCTCACGATGTATTCCAGCGGCGAGTATGTGGATATGTTAGTTATCTATGGAGAAGCTGGACAGAATGCATACCAGACACAAAGCCTCTACCATGAACGCTAACAGGATAGACTAAAACCGGCAAGCATGGTATGTCGGAGTGTGGAAAGACGTCTGTGGGATACTGCATCCCGCGGAAGGACACGGCCTGATCAAGATCATCGCGTGACCTCTGCTCACAATGACGAGATTGTGTTCTATGCTATCTATCGTAACCCTTATACTAGCACACGGGCCATTGCACAGGAGACGAACATCAGCCGAGCGTCTGTTATGCGCATATTGCATACCCAGCGGTTTCACCCGTACCATCTGCACTTACACCAGGAGCTCTATGGTCATAATTTCGATGGTCGGGTGGCGTTCTGCCAATGGATCCTACAGCATGTGGACACAGAACCTGCTTTTCTAGCGACCATCTTATTTACGGACGAAGCGCAATTCCACAACAATGGAACCTTTAATCGCCATATTATGAATTCCTGGAGTGTGCATAATTCCCATGGAGTGCGACACAGTGGGGCGTAAATGTACGGTGTGACATCATGGGTGATCACCTCATCGGTCCCTATTTCTTTGAGGGCCATCTGACTGGAAAACGCTATCTTCGGTTTCTTCAAGATGAACTACCACCGTTTATGGAACATGTGCCACTTCTTGACTGCTACAGGATGTGGTTTCAATATGATGGGACTACACCTCATGCGATGGCGGTCGTCCCGAACCATCTCCATGCGACGAATCCTGATAAATGGCTAGGACGGGGATGACCGGTCCCCTGGCCCGCCAGATCGCACGATCTTACGCCCCTGATTTTTTTCTGTGCGGCCATGTAAAACAACTGGTGTATACTCAGGAGCCGGACGGGCCTCGTCAGCCAATCCATTTTGCTAGAGATGTTGCAATGAACCAGATGGACCTTTCAACATCGCGCGCAGCTTTCTATTCACCACAGAGGTCGTCACTACACGGAAGGTGCTGCGTTTAACGCCGTGGATCACTGAAATCCTGTCACATGTTTCCTAGCCTCTATCAACGCAGTTTCACACAACGGCCCTATTCAAGGCCAAATGAACAAATAAGTCAGTGAAAAACTATTAAGTATACAACCTTGCCACATCCCAGCTATAGCATTTTAAAAAAAATCAAGGGACTTGAATCATCGAAACTTCGAGCACGGTCAACTATCGCACATCTACCTCGTGCTTGCCATGTGAGCAACTGCGACAATTGACCTGCAGCGGGCTTTTCCCAGTCTATACAACACCTGCTCCTGGTTCGTGCGTGCACCTTTTGTTTTAAGGTACGTGTTGCGCGTATCTGTGCTCGTTTCACGGGTTCATTTGAAGTACCCTATCTGAATTAATTGTGGTGTTTTCTAGCCCGTAAAAACACACCTCGTTGTATTACCCCGGTTTGGGGTGAGGGATCGATGTCTTTTAGAAATGTTTGCTTGTGAAGGGATGCATAAAACTGCATCGCAAGGGGCTGGCAGACCACCCGTTATATGTGTTTTTTAATAATAATTCTATAAAAAACGAATTGTAGAAACGGGATCAGTTTCCGGTAATTAATTAAGATGATAATCCTTCGTGTTTCCTATTACACTTGCTCCAATTATACATATCATTAGTTGATCTCTGGATCGCGAAGGATTTATTCATTTCAGATAATTCAACACAATTAAGAGCGCGCTGCTATTTATTTATACCATTGATTTCAGGTTAATACGTCCTGATACTTCAAATCCTGTTTTAAGGAATACTCATGCATTAACTAATGTCGGAGAACATTTTACTAACGCCGTATCTGGCAGAAGATCTACAGACGAACAGAATAGGAAGACGGATCTGCTAATCGATAGCGCTAAGAAGCTTTATTCATGTACCACCTGCGAAACCAAATTTGCTTACAGCCAAAGTTTAGACACACTCATGTTCACGCATACTGGTAAGAAAACATACTCAAGTACTATATGCAGAGTAAAAGTTTCTCACTCAGGGAATTTGAAGACTCACATGTTAACTCATTGCGGTCATGAACCATACTCATGCAGCATATGCGACGCCAAATTTGCTCAGGAGACTCATCTAAAGGTACACATATTAACGCACACAGGCGAGAAGCAAAACACATGCAACATATACGGGAAGAAATTTTGTCAGTCATCGCATTTGAAGGCATACATGATAACCCATACCAACAAGAAGCCATACTCATGTACCATATGCAAAGCTACACTCGCCTTCAAACATAACTCAAACTCCCTCATGTTAACGCATACTGACAATAAACTATACTCATGTAACTTATGTGAGCACAAATTCTCCCAGTCAAAGTATTTGAAGAAAAACAAGTTTAGCCATAGTGGTCAGAAACCTTACACATGTAGTATATGTGAAGCAGAATTGCGCAAAAGCGACATTGAAAGGTCACGTATTACCGCATGCCGGTAGGAAGCCATATTCATGTACCACCTAAGAAGCTTAAATTGCCTTCAAGTGTAGCCTCACACATAACGCTTACTGGTAAGAAACCTTACCCATGTACCATATGCAATTTCAAATTCTCCCAGTCCGGGAATTTGAAGTCTCATGAGAACTCATACTGGTCAGAAACCCTACTCATGTAGCATATGTGAAGCCAAATTTGCACAGAAGGGATATCTCAAAGTACTCTTATTAACGCCCACGGGCGAGAAGCCACTTACATGCAACGTATGCGGGAAGAAATTTTGATCAGACATCGCAATTGAAAACCCACATGATGACACATACCGACAAGAAGCCATACTCATGTAACACATGTGAAGCTGAATTTTCGTACACGCACAGTTTAGCCAAACACATGTTAATGCATACAGATAACAGACCTTACACATTTTCTACTTGCAAAGTGAAGTTTTTCCAGTCAGGATACTTAAAAAGACACATATTGACGCATACTGGTCAGAAACCATACTAATGTTACATATGTGAATCCAAATTGGCAAGTTAGGATTACCAAGCGTTAGACCACATCTTATGTCGTATGTAGTTTACTAAAGCTATCATTCATCTTTAATTTTAATTAAATCCGTAGAATAAATTCCATTTTAAAAACAAGCGATCATTAATATGTTTTTTTTAATTGGATTTGAGCCGGATGTGCTTTTGAAAGTTTTATTATATATGAATTCCTGCAAATTGAACGCCAGTAACCTATCAGCAAGTTCAATTTCAAGCATTTCAAACTTTGGCAAACAGATGGCCCAGTTACCTAGTGACAACATATAAAATATGATACAACTTTTCAAAACAAGCATTTTGATCTCTTACGGGTCATCTAGCATTTCATTTTTTGGCACAATTTTCAAAATAGCTTTTCTTAGAGTCTTTGCAAAACTGGATCGCAATAGTTTGATTGTCACTAAACAAAATGTTTCCTATATTAAAATGTGATTACATTTGTATTGTGTGACCAATTTTCCATCGCATATACCACGTGAATATGCCGTTTAGCCACCTTGAGATATCTTGTGTGTCACCAATGCATCTTAGATAAAATATTGTTATCGGATATGGCACATGAATAAAGCTTATCGCCACGGTGATTTACTACGATTCTGACCTAATTCTTACTCCAAGGAAAGTTTGCATATTATTCATGAATATGGCTTCTCCCCGCTAAGAGTAAACACTTGCATTTTCAGAAATATATTATGGTTTCTTGCTATGTGTGCTATATATATGCCTTCTTGCCACTATGGAAAACCAAATATGATCATGAATAATGGTAATTTTGCATTCAAGATTGAACATAGAGTATAAAAGATTATAAACAGTTTGATTGAAAATTATAACAGTACTCAATGGTTATGTGTGCTAACCTAAGAACGAGTTAAAAATTATTTGGACCCATAAATCGTCTCCGGAGATAAAATTTATATGTTACCAGCTGTATGGAATGTTAAAAAGGAAATTCCAATTTAAATTTAAATATATGTCGCTGTGGAAATTTGCGGAAACGAGTATCGTAATTACCGGTTCTGAAATGATAATCAAGGGAGTGTTACGGGCCGATTAGGAAATATTTGATGATAGATGAGCGATGGATAAATATAAAGCAATTGGTTGTAAATTAGATTTGTTCAGTCAACTGAACGTGCGTATCTCAAACATGATGATATTTTATTACTGTTTAAGTGTAATATTTGTTAAAAAAAAGAACAGATATTGAAAACATTTAAAATGGTTGACTTTTAGTTTTGCGGTTTTAAGGGGTGAAACTACGAAGTCGTCTGCCCTTTGGTACACTTTTGGGTCAGGTTTTGTTAGAAATAATACTGTTAATATTAAAATCATAAGAGAGTTGAACCATGATGATATTTTGTTCATGGATTGCATCATTGCTATTTATTTTCTCTTTAGATGTTATTTCAAACTGAGTTTTCGTCGAATTTTTAAGTAGGTTGAACACATGTAATAATAAACGTGGAGATGATCCACAGCTCACCTTTCAGATTTTCCGCGAGGACTAATTTCTCTTTTATATTCATGAAGTAATTCAGCACAAACACTTTAGCATATTATCCGACATCACCTACCTTGAAAGACTAAGTTGTATGATCGATATATGGAAATCAGATTTTAGACCAATCAGCGTAAGATGTCTTTCTAGTTTGGAGCGTATCTTGACATGTAGATTATGATTAGCAAATACCCTTAAGACTCGAATAGCAGTGACTTTTTATGGAATTGGAAGAAGAAAAATTTAAAATTTGAATATTTGTTGTTATAGTGGTAAGTGCTTATATGTGAACTTAAACTGATCACGTTGCCACATGGTAGAATTTTAGAGCAATCGGGTCGGCTCATAGAATGAATTAAACATTAAGATTTGTTACGTCGGAATGAAAAGTGACCTAGCCTGAGTATTTTCAACCATCATCCAACAATTGATGGAATTTTTAACTCACATATCTATAAGTTCATAGAAATGGCAAAAGGAAGGCATCACGCATTTCCCTACGCCTACTGTTGTTGTTTGAGTCTTCAGTCTTTTGACTGGTTTGATGCAGCTCTCCATGCCTCCCTGTCCTGAGCCAATCGTTTCATGTCTACATAGCTACCACACCCTACATCCGAGGCTACCTGTTTAACATATTCTAACCTTGGTCTACCCCTACAGTTCTTGTCCTCGACCCTTCCTTCCATAACTAAGCTTGCTATTCCTGGGTGTGTTAGTATGTGTCCTACCAACCTATCTCTTCTCTTCATTAGCAGTCGCCAGAAACATCTCTCCTCTCCCACTCGCTTTAATACCTCTTCGTTTGTAACCCTATCTACCCATCTGATCTTCATCATTCTCCTGTAACACCACATTTCATATGCTTCAATTCTCCTCTTTTCTGCTGCACCAATAGTCCAAGTTTCACTTCCATAGAGCGCTACGCTCCAGACAAAGGCTTTCAAAAATGACTTCCTAATACCTAAATCTATATTCGATGTCAACAGATTCCTTTTTTGTAGAAAGGCTTTCCTTGCATGAGCCAACCTACTTTTTATATCCTCTTTGCTTCGTCCATCACTGGCTCACTTCTCTCTTCACTTACATTCTCAAAGAGAACAGACTGCCCAGACAATTCAAACTGTCAAATGTTATAGCCATTCTCAAACCTGGCAAACCTGAAGACAGCCCCGAAAGCTATCGTCCAATAGCACTGCTCAGTTGCATATTAAAACTTTTTGAACGAATCCTTCTAACCAGAATAGCACCGCTCATTGAGGCTGTTATCCCTCCTGAACAAGCTGGCTTCAGACACGGACGCAGCTGCACTGATCAAGTTCTTGCCCTAACTACACACATTGAAGCAGGTTTTCAAGGTAAACGGAAATCAACAGCTGTTTTCATCGACTTGACAGCTGCGTATGATACTGTTTGGCGACAAGGACTGATCTACAAACTATTGCAAGTTGTACCAAGCCGAGAAATTGTGGATCTAATATCTAGCATGCTTAGTGAAAGGCAATTTGAAGTGTTCCTAGGAAACACTAAAAGCCGCAAACGAAAACTAAATAACGGCCTACCACAGGGATCTGTTTTAGCCCCACTGCTATTCAATTTGTACATCCATGATTTACCAACTACAACATCAAGTAAGTTCATCTATGCTGATGATATCGCGCTGGTAGCTCAGAGCAATAACTTTGAAGATGGCGAACAAATCATTACGGAGGACCTGGAGAAGATGTCAACTTTCTTTAAAACCTGGAGATTGATCCCAAGCACAACAAAAACTGAAGTCTCTTGTTTCCATCTAGCGAATCGTGTCGCAAACTACAAACCTAGAGTCCTGTTCAATGGACAAGAGCTGAGGTACAATCCTTTCCCAAAATATCTCGGAGTCACTTTAGATAGAACCCTGAGCTACAAAGAGCACATCACCAAGCTCTCTCACAAAGTCGCCGCAAGAAACAACATACTGCATAAGCTCAGTGGTACCTCCTGGGGAGCCTCTGCTGACTGTCTACGTTTAACTGGCATCAGTCTTGTTTACTCAGCTGCTGAGTACTGTGCGCCTGTCTGGTTGGAAAGCGTACATGTGAAGAAGATAGACACGAAACTGAACGATACAATGCGTTGCATTACTGGTACCATCAAATCAACTCCATGTCACTGGTTACCCGTGCTGAGCCACATCCCTCCACCTCACTTAAGGCGGAAGCAAGCTCTACTGAGGGAGGCTAAGAAAATCTTTGCATCACCCTCTTTGCCACTGCATCAGGAATTCTGCCATCCGTCACAACAACGATTGCAATCCAGAAGACCGGCAAGTGTCACTGCAAGGCAACTCATCGCGGATGGATTTGACATAAAGGAAAGCTGGAAGCATGAGTGGTCAACAAAAACATTGGGAACAAGTGTCCACCATCTTGATCCCACAAAGAAGCCAAATGGTTTTGACCTACCAAGGAACCTCTGGTGCCGTATCAACAGGTTGAGGACTGGACATGGGTGTTGTAATTATTTCAGGTACAAGTGGGGCTGGATCAGTTCTCCAATGTGTGAATGTAACTTAGAAGAACAGACGATTGAACACCTGGTCCTACGCTGTCCTCTTCATTCATACCCTGGAATTCCCGACGACTTGTTTGATCTCACACCTAGTCTAACCGAATGGTTGAAAAGGAAGGACTTTAAAGTTTAATTTTGTCTTATTTGTATTCTGTATTGTATCACCATACGATTAAATAAATAAATACTGGTTATTCTGCTTCCTAAGTAACAGAAGTCTCCTACATCCTTCAGCTTTTCACCTGCCAATTTGATCTCCATAGAGGTTTCTGATTTATTTCGGCTGAATTCCAGTATATTTGTTTTACATTTATTAATTTTCATCATGAATTCCTTCCGTAAGACGGAATCCATACCATTCAAAAGCTCATTCAAATCCTCAGGCTTGTCGGCCAAGATGACGATGTCATCAGCAAATGTCAGAGTTGAAATTATTTCTCCTTGAATCTTCACTCCCACTTTAAATTTTTCTCCAATTTCCTTCATTGCTTGTTCAATGTAAAGATTGAAAAGTATGGGTGATAAGTTGCAGCCTTGCCTTACACCTTTCTGAATACCAGCTTCTCTCTCATGTCCTTCAGCTCGAATGACTGCTGTCTGGATTCTGTATAGATTGTATATCACCCTCCTATCCCTGTACTTTATTCCAATAGATTTCAAAATGTCAAACAATTTAGTCCAATCAACGTTATCAAAAGCCTTTTCTAAGTCTACAAATGCCATGAACGTTCTCTTATCTTTCCTTATTCTACCTTCCAAAATCAGCCTAAGACTTAGTACAGCTTCCCTTGTTCCTACATTTCTCCTGAAACCAAACTGGTCTTCACCCAACTCCGTTTCTATCTGGCTTTCAATCCTCTTGTAAATTATTCAAGACAGGATCTTCGAAGCATGAGTAATCAAGCTGATTGTACGGTAATCTTCACATCTGTCAGCTCCCACTTTCTTTGGTATAGGGATGATAACATTCTTCTTGAAATCAGGGGGTACCTCACCTGTCTCATAAATCCTACACACCAAGTGAAATAACCTGATCAGACCTTCATCTCCTATGCAGCGTAGCAACTCAATCGGTATATCATCTATGCCTGGTGCTTTGTTCCTGCCTAAGTCCTCTAATGCTCTGTCAAATTCTGATCTCAATATTAAATCTCCTTTTGCATCCTCATCAATTTCCTCCTCCCTTTCCATTACATGATTCTCAATCTCCTTTCCCTTATACAAGCACCTTGGTACGCCTACTACAGCAGATGAAAGAAATATATTTGGACAAACCACCGTTGATGCAGATATCCACACACAGGATGTAAGAGAACAAGTTGGCACACAATGAAAAATTATAGCGATTAATAACAATTGTTGAATAAAGTGACCTGTTTGTATGTACCGTCCATGGATTTGTCTGGAAACCGCAGAATAATATTTGTATGACTTCCAACGGTAGAATTCAACAAAATCTTCTTCTTTGTCCGAATACTAGGCCCTATAAACATAATTGTAGTATCACTGATCTACTATAAAGTGTAGTTACCATGGTACACCAGTGTTCCTGTGAACTGTGCCCGTGCTCTTGCACAACGCAGGAGTTAATGGAAGTTCATGAAAGGGGTGTGACAACGGCCCGTTTCTGGGCGAAGAAAATCTAATTTCAGACATTGTTGTTTATATCATTGTGTTATTCCTTTGTAATATTGTGTGTCATCCCTCTTGTGTATGTTGTAGTGCTTCTTACTCGAATAACAAACAAGTGAATATTTCCTTAATTGAGAGACACCATTCTCGTTTGGATGAGAGAAAATACCCAATTTATATAGTTGAATCCACATACCGTGTTTCTTGTGACGAGGAATTGCGTTAACGGAATCAATGTACGTTGATTATCAAAATATGATGAGTCCTGCATGTTTCTTGATCTCGACACTGGTAAAACATTCCTATGTACTATAAAACATAGACACAGACCTGGCATGATTCATGTTCTCAGCACTGGTCCACTATTACGCTACTGTGCATAAAGAATCACTAACCCAGAGACTACCATATACTTCTGACCGAGCGTAATTTGTGCATCCATATGGAGGTAAGACCTGTATTGAGTAGATGATGCTCAATTATATTTACCAAAATACCTATACTGAGATCAGGGGCGTAGCCAGTTGGGGCGTATGAAGCTGCCCCCCGCAATAATATTGTTCAGGTCGCCACCCTCTCTGGTAGGCTTGCGGGTGCTTGGCAAAGGGGCAGTTGTGTGATGGGGGATGCTCAGAAGAGGGGGATTCCTGGAAAGAGGGTGTGTGTGTTGGGCACTGTAGGAATAAACGAATGAAAAGGGAGCGGAGGTGGGCTCAGGGCGGACACTCCACTTGGGTTTCTGTGCGGGCCATTTGCTTGGTAAATGGCACGCGTACGTGACCTTGCCGCAATTGCTAGTCAGTGCATGGTCCGTGTCTGAACTGGCAGTGGGAACAGCCCTCACATTAAGGTGTTTTGCAGTGCTAAGATGCGGGAATATCCGGATCTGTGACAGTGGGGCAATGAAAGAGAGATTCCTTGTTTGCAATTTGGAGTTTAATGCGTTACAGTCAGGGGAAAGTGTTGTCCAAGGTGCAGAGTGGAGAAAGGGAATAGCTGGCACACTTACCCATGGATATGCTGCTGCAGTGATGTCTCTGGTGGTCTCCAAGTCGAACCTCATTCGCGCTGTGAGAGCTGCCGCGCCGTGGGGCGCTAGCCTCCGGCCACAATCGGTCTTCATTGTCACTCTCCGTGTCCCAACTCCCCAGGAACGTGGGTCCTTTGCTTATTTGAAGGCTCAATTAAGTCATGAGTAGTCAGTGGTATTTTCTCCTTGTTGCGTTGTGTGGTTGCAGGCCTTGTGTTATGGTTCCCTACATGGTGAAGTATTTATTGCTTGGCTGGGTGAAGGAATTTGAAGAAATTATTGTAATTATGGGTTCCTCCACTAATACACGTCCCGGGTATTATCTAGAGCGTCGGTGCGGTGGATGTGTAGAGTAGTGGGATGATGACAGAGCTGCTGCCTCCCCTACTTTGTTGCGGGAATATCCGGATCTGTGACAGCGGGGCAATTAAAGAGAGATTCCTTGTTTGCAATCTGGAGTTTAATGCGTTACAGTCAGGGGAAAGTGTTGTCCAAGGTGCAGAGGGGATAGTTACTCATATAAACTTTGTCGATATCTCCCGAACGCATGGTCGGATTTTAGCGAACGAGGTATTGTTGGCGTTGGGGTTACGTCCTCTTGGCTAAGAATGTATCTTGGTTTTTTTTAATTCTTGAATTTGACATTGGCGTTATTTTGGAAACGGTGAATTTTAGAAAAACGTTTGTTTGACGTTAATGAAATGTGTCTATGCCCTCTAGGAGGACAGCAAGTTTCAAATGTGTAGGATGAAAAAAATGATAGCCTACTTTCCCAAGAACTTTGCCGATATCCCCAGAACGCATGATCGGATTTTAACGAATGAGGTGTTGTTGGCGTTGGAGTGACGTCCTCTTTGCTAAGAATGTGTGTTGGTATTTATTTTTTTTGGAAAATTCTTGTTTTTGAAATTGGCTCTGTTTTGGAAACGGTGATGATGAGAAAAAGTTTGTTTGACGTTAATGAAAGGTGCGTACGCCCTCTAGGCAGACAGCACGTTCCAAGACTGTAGGTCAAAAGAAAATGAATTTTGAAAAATGGTCACTATTTTGGAAACGGTGAAGATGAGAAAAAAAGTTTGTTTGACATGAATGGTTGGTATTTACCCCCTCTACCCGCGCCATTATTTTGAAGTCGCTAAGTGAAAAACCTATGCACGTTTTGGGGGTTTAACCTATGTTTCTTGTCATATTTGAGATATTTTTGGTAAACGGGAATGAATTCTGGGTACGATGGAGATCATGTTGTCTTTTTAGCCATAATGGATTTGATTGGATGGGGAGGGGGAGTTTTTTGAAAAAAAGAGGGGGTTTAATCTAAATAAATAAATAAATAGGGTTTTATTGCAAAAAATCATGTTTATTGACCCATGAATTAAACTTGGAAGGAAACCCTAACCACATAACATAATATTTTGGACCTTTGACGTTAATTACTCGTTCAATAAGATAATCTTTGGGATATAATGTTTTTTGCTCTTCTTCATAATAGAATCGTCCTTGAATGGGTTGACCACTTTGACCTTCTAAAAGATACGTCACTGGATGACCTAGCTTGACTTGGTGAATTTTAAAAAAATCTGTTGACCACTGTGGAGTGTACGATTTTGAAAACACACTTCTATGTTTACTGAGGCGAACAAAATCCCCAATTTTAAGGCGATGTCGCCTTGGGTCAACCCTTTTTATAGGGTTAAAAAGTATTGAGTCTGGGTAGGTTCTTGGTGACGAGACGAGGTTTCATGCCGATGGTGGAATGAATGGTGGTGTTGTAGCGTGACACAAGTTGAGGTAACCAGTCTATCCATCGATAGGAACCATGCATTGTAAACTCTTTCCACATATAACTTTTTAATGTTCGATTGAAGCGTTCAACTACGCTAGCTTTGACATTGCTATAGGTGGTGTAATGGTGAATATCCTTAGATTTGAGAAAACTGGAGAAATCCTTGTTGAAAAATTCTTTGCCCTGGTCGGTGTGTAACAAGTGAGGTTGACGTTTTGATTGTTCAATAATATGTTGAAATACCTTTGTTATTATGACACCAGTTTTATTTTTTACTGGTTCAAAAAAATCCAATTTGGAATAGACATCAATGGCGGTCAACATATAGCGTACACTGTCGTTAAAGTTAGAATAAGGTATCATCTCTACCAAGTCTGCTTGCCAAAGTTCATCAACACCTTTGGAAATGACACGACGGCGTTCATAAATGCGACGGGCTGGTTTATGTAATTCAGGTGCGATACCCACTTTAATGGGGGATGGCTTATAAGATAAGTTTAGCATCTCGGAGTTGTTGTTCAATGTCAGCACTTTCCACCTCATGTCCTGTGTGCGAGGCTTGTTTTGACGCATGAAGCAAGTATAGGGGCTCTACTAACTGATTGGGATTATTCCAATAGGTTATATCTATGTAGGGTTTTAATTTCTTAAACCTTACACCAGAGGCACAATGGTGTTTTCGCTTACCAAACATGTTTGCAATAATGGTTTTATATTTTTGGGATATATTGGCATTCAGCTGCTGAGAGGATTTAGAGTTTCTTTTGTGTGCGTTGGTGTCTAATAAAATGGATTTATATTTAGCAAGGTCTTCGGACGTAAAATCTTGTAGAGAGGGGGTGCGAGAAAATAGCAGCTTTAACAGTCCTGGTGTTAATTTATAGTTGATCTTTTAAATGACAGTTTTATTACGAGCAAATTTAATGTATGAATCCCCAATTTTAATACTATCATTCTCATAGCGAACATCATACGTGGTATCTGTCTTTTCAGTAAATAGAAGGGTCAGATACGATTCCAGGGTTGCCCCATAATGATTAATTAAAATGTTTTTAAGTTGAGCTTTATTTTGAGGAGTGGCCAAGACTTGCGAAAACGGAGACGGTGTGGTGGAAGACGGTGTTCCCGCTATAACGGATACTTTTTGTTTTGTTTTTAGAAAATGTTGAAGTGGTGAGGATTTTTTCCTTCAGGACTAAATACGGTTTCGTTTTCACTTTCACATAGTCCATGTTGTTGTTGTTCTTCTTCTTCTTCTTCGTGTTCTCGTTGACTAACATAGGAGGAGGAAGAGGAGGGGGTTTTTACCCGTCGTGTTGAATCTTTTTGAGTAAATTTTGAACTTGTTAAGGGTTTGGATTGAGAGGTAGTAGCAGCAGCATTAGCAGCAGAAGCATTTGGCTAGAACCTCATGGGATCAACCGATGATGGAGCATGCTTTATCAAGGATAAAGGATTGACGTTTTTTAAACGTTGTAATTCACGATATTTATGTCGAATCGTATATCGTGCCTCAATAATACGATGCATGATTTGAACATGTTTCTTGGACCCCATGGCGCTCGCCATGGTGACGGTAAAGACACACTAATAGGAAATGTCAAACCCTAGTTCTTTTTAAACAGAAATAAAATGATCAAAACCCAAGCGATAACGTCCCTCCCATCGTTCACTCTGTTTATTTATGACCAAACGGGCATGGGGGTAATGGTTCCAACATGAGGCACACAATTGCGTGAAAGCTGTAAAGCACATATCCGGATTCACATGATCTTGAAAAATATGATAGAGATTTCTAGAGTCTTAACGAAAGAGAACGATGATATTGGCATTGTCACGAATCAACTGTATGGGGATTTTAGAATAGGTCTGAGCCAGATAAAAACAATCCACTTGTTTATGGCGTCCCATACTAAAATATTCTTGAATAATGGCCTGTCGTTGAGTGGCAATATCATCAATAAATATAATGGAATCTGGTTGAATGCGGTCTGGTTGAATGACTTCTTGAGGTGAGGTGAATGTAAAATAGCCCATGGCTTCTTTATTTAACGAAGACATAATTTGTTCCAGATACACGTACAGAGGTTGGTACAAGGATTTGGCAGAAATATAAATATTTTGAAATCGTAGGCCTTGAGGCGCGGTAATAATGTTCGGCAAAACATTGGTCATTCCACTGCCCGAAGGCCCCACCATAATACAAAAAAAAAACGGTAGATGGGAATAGGGTGCCATGACGTTTAGGTTCGCACATGGACAGTGATAGCTCTTAAACCAAATCAGAGACGGGCAAAGAATGGGGTAGTTTCATTAATTCCATAGTGACGACGACTGAATTTTTTCATGTGTGTATAAGGTTTATATATAGGCAAGCGGTGAATAGGATAGGTTAGTTAACATCTATCACCATGGACGTGTTAGGGCGAGCTCGTGTAACCATGGCCACGGCCGCCTCTTTGTCAAAACAGTATCGAGAGTTGGCTACAAAAAGCTATGTCGATCGCAAACTGCAAAGTGTCTATCACATGGCCCCGAGACTAACCGCTGAGGGCTATTGAGCCAATGATCATCGTATTATTGATGTGCAAGAGCCTCGAGACGAAAATGACGTCTGCACGAAACGTTACGTCACCTACCAAATGAAAAGGCTTTATAAAATTGTTGCATCTGTATTTTTAGTATATCTGTCAAATCAAAAACTGAACAATGACAGAAACCATTCCCCACCACCACTGTTAAATGATCGGCTTACCTATATACTTGATTCCGGTTTAAGTCATTATCGATTGCATTATGATGGCATGATACATATTGAATATGCGATGCCTGATGAGAAACATTTAAAAATACAAATAAACGGTGATAGACTGTTGGATCACAACCATCAAACAGTAAATGTTGGAGATGAGTTATCCTTTCATCTTATGCTTACGTTTGAGGAAAAGAAAGCTGGGAAAACGGTGAATGATTTTCCGCTTTATATAGAATTGGAATATACTGCTATGAAATAAGGTTCTCTACGTTAGTTGTTATCGAATGCTTGCTGTGAAAGGTTCACCAAGTAGCACCATTGTGAAAAAAAGATATGCAATGAACATCAAAAAAACAAATCTCAAAAAGAGAAGAAAGCCAGGCCGGAAACCAAGTCGATCTGCCTCAACCCGGTGTTAAAACTTAAAAAAAAACTTAAAAAAAGTATGAGAAGAGTTACTATCGAAAAAGCTTTACAGGGGGTGTGATTGTATGCAGCTCTGAAATCACACCATAATGCTTCAATAAAAGAAAAGAAAGATAAAACGTGGGCGAGTCATTCCTGTTGCTAAGCGTGGGGGTTTTTGCCGGCTTTATTTGCGGGGTTGGCAGCCTAGGGCTCGCTTTTGGGAGGTGCCACTGCCGTGGCGAAGAACATAAAAGCGCCGAGCAAGGCAAGCAACAACTCAAAGAAAGCGAGCGACACAATAAAACGTTAGAAGCCATTGCTATGGCAGCTAGAAACGGCAATCCTTTAAAGCCAGTCTTTTATCAACAAGGCCATGGCCCATCGTCTAAGAAAAGAAAAATGTCCATTTTCGATAAGCGCTTAAGGCAACTGCCTCGTCATGTCATGACTCATGAACAAGTGGAAAGCTATGCCAAACAACTAAAGATTTCTCATTTTCGAGATGTATTTATGCGAAATGAATTTCCCAAAGCACCGTGGAAAAGAGAACGATCCATAATCAATTTAGATGATGATGCAGGCCCAGGAACCCATTTTGTAGCCTATGTGAAACAAGGTTCCACAGTATAGTACTTTGACAGTTACGGAAATTTACCACCCCCGATCGAGTTGCTACGTTATTAGGGAAACCGGGTAAAGATATTCTACAATGTAAATCTTCAACAAAAATTTGACAGTCAAGAGTGAGGGCGTTTGTATTTACATTTTTATATAAGAGGTCGCGTTAAGCCAGCAGTTTCATCATTATGAATGTCAACGCCAAGGCCTTTACCATGCACAGCCGCGGGCCTGAAGTGTCCCGGGATCCCCCCCCCCCATTGAATTGCATCCCGAACAATCCAATGTGCTAGGATTAATTTCTTTGGAAAATTTGCAATAGAATTTGCAATATACAACTGGATATTAATGACAAATTTTATTATGATGATTATATGTTGAGACTACCCCCTGGAGGTTATACCATAGACGATGTGCACGAAGCCATTAGTGTGCCGATTATAAAACAATTTGGTGTCAAACCATTTGCGGATGGGACACACAAATTTGAACTTACAGCCAAATGGATTACTCATCGCTGTCGTATTTTCTCTACGTTTAACATTGACTTTGGAACACGAGTTCATTCTATTGGCCCTTTAGTAGGATTTAATCCAAGAGTGTTGGCAGCTCACCAACCCCATGATTCAGATTATCCAGTGAAATTCATCGAGGACCATCACATTTCTGTGACTTGCAGTATTATTAGAGACGTATTTACGAATCAAGAACATAGGCATTCTCTGTATGATTTTACTGTCACCTCCCCTTGTGGCTATATTATTCGTGAACACCATTCGGTGGTTCTATATCATCCTGTGTGTGTCAGCGATATTAGTAATATTACCTTACGCTTAGTGAATAGAAAGCAACAACTGATTGCTTTGGATGCCAATACCCCTGTGACCTACAAGTTGGTTTTAAAGACGCTATGAAATTTATCTATTAAGCAACAACAGCGTCTACGAGGTTGGTTAGTTGCCCGCCGTATATGAAACGGTTGACACGAGTCATCCGACAACGTTTACAACGCATTGGTTATACGTTACACCCCAATCATGAACAAGGAGCTGTTGCAAGTGTTAAATCCCATTCAAGTAAAAGATGGCGTCCTGTGCATTGATATGCATTCCTATCAACCTCAAGCAACAGGACTGAATAACAATGACGATATTCAATTAATCTTTAACAGTCAAGATATTTTTAATCTACCTCATGAAAGTGTCCTTCAAATTGACGGTAAATTGATGATAGCAGATGGCAGCACACCCACGACGCCTACGTTGGCGAATCATGGTTTGGCTTTTCTGTTTTCTGAAGTACGCTATGCGATAAATGATATTGTAATAGATATGACTCGAAATGTGGGCATGACTAGTCTTATGAAATTATCTCCTTCCTATAGCGAGGAGGAAAGTAAAACGCTTTCTCTGGCAGGGTGGTACCCCAACAGTAGCAATGACTGGCTAGTTCATACCGATGGCACTTTTACAGGCTTTCTACCCTTAAAATTACTCCTTGGCTTTGCCGATCACTAGCGTATTATTTTAAACGCAAGACAAAGTTTGTATCTGGTGAGAGACCGCAGTGATTATAATGCACTAATAGGAGCCTCCGACCAAATGATAGACTAAAAAATTCAACTGCTTCGATTACTATGGAAAGTGCCCCACGTACGCTATTGGATCGTAGAAAGCTAAGCATTTTAATTTGGTGCAAAAATATAAAGCCTTGCCTATCGCCTTTCGAAGTTGGAGTCTACATGAGTACCCCTTGCTACCTACAACAGACATTCCTATTTGGAGTGTCAATTCGGCTCGCTGTACTGAGAGACACCTCTATGCTATTATTGGTTTTCAAAACAATAGAAAATACCAACAAAGCAAAGATGTCACCCTGTTTGATCACATTCTCTTAATAAATATACGACTATTTTTAAATAATGTTTGCTTTCCCTATGAGGGGTTGGAACTCAATATTTCAAAAAATATTTTTGTTCCCCTTTATGATATGTTTGCTAAATTTCGATCGTCTTATTATGGAAAACAGGATTGCCATATGTTGTCGCCACAAGGGTTTAAAGCAAAAGCACCACTGGTTGTTTTCGACTGTTCGTATCTAGAAAAATCTATGAAAATCCCCAACATTGATTTAAGGGTAGATTTTGAAACACAAGAAAATGTACCAGACCATACCAGTACCTACTGTTTGATTATTCATGCCAGACAAGTGAAATATCATCCTTTGTCCAATTATGTGAGCAGCATGTAAGCCATCTGTAGTCAGGTGAAAAAAAATCATCATTCATAGGATTGATAATAAGCGTCTGCATTCATTGCACACTATCTGTTGCGCTCTTGCACTGTGCATGCATACAATAACAACAAACGACATGTGCCCCTCAATAAGCAACAACAACGTGACAGACAAACCATGGAATTTAAAATGTGAATTTAATCGTCTCAAAACTTTTGAAACATGGACAGTCCCCTTTATGGATTGTGGAGAATTGGCTGCGAGCGGATTTTATTACTTAAACCGTGAGAATATGGTCAAGTGCATTTTTTGCAAAATTGAAATTGGAAACTCGGAGATGGGGGATCGACCATTTAGCTATCATATGCGATGGAGTCCATCTTGTCCTTACCTGAATCGCTATGATGTGGGCAATATTCCGTGGAGTTTGAATTACCCTGACATTGTACCAGACCCTGCAAAACTAGGAGATACCTGTGGAGCGTATGTGAAAACTGTTCATTTGAATGTTGTTCCAGATTTTTTAAAAAAACTTGTAATAAAATGGTAACTGTTCTTCATGTTAAGAATAAAACCTGTAAAAAATAATATTTAGCTTTTGTTCAATTCATTTGTTCCCTTTTTCCTGAAGTCCTTTGACTTTTGCAATGTTAAACCATGAAATGGGTTAGTTGTTGATTAGTCGTCAACGAGGTAACAAGTAAAAAAAATATAAAAAACATCATGCGTACACTCATCATGGATTGTCAGGGTTTTAAAATTGCAGATAACAAATTTATATTTAATGAAGTAGCTTTTATTGATTGTAGTACGTTTTGGGTGACTAACCCTATTCATTTGGAGTTTAAGCCTCCCTATGCTTTTGAGTTTCTTAGTGAAAAATAATAAAATGCAAAACCAATGGATTGAAAATAATTTGCAATTAGTATGGAAAGAGGGTGATATTTCCTACAAGTATCTTGATATAGTCATGAAAGCCCATTTGTCCTCGGTCGATGTGTTATTTGTTAAAGGGTGTGAAAAACAACAGTCGCTCCAACAATTTTTACCCTCTCACTCTCAATGTATTGACCTTTTAGATCTGGATTGTCCATCCCTGAAAACGCTCATGGACACTTGTCCTTGCGACAATATTCAAAATAAAGCCTTAGCGCATGCGTGGCAATTGTTTCATTGGCTCACCACCAGTGCATGTTGGGAGTTGTTAAATAAAATTAATACTGAAAGTTTATCGTCCAATGATAGCAATGAGACGTCTACATGTGAGGTGATAACATCAACGTTATAAACATGGCCGCTACTACAATTGACAAGGCTATTGGAAAGTTCTTTTTGTGCAAGAAAAAACTTATTAGCTTTACACAACATGAATTATTAGCACTACCTACATCATTTCTTTTTTTGTAGCTGCCAACGCTGTGAAAGAAATTTGGGAAAAGGCGCCTGCCGAGTGAACTACTGACCCTGTATTGAGTGAACTACAACCATGCAGCCATTTTCCCCATCACAAGCAATTATCCATGGCAAAAATGCCCTCCATTCGACATTGTGCCACATGCCAATTGATGAAATTCTATCATGGTCATAAAACTCACTGTTAAGACATTGTTTCACCATTCCATGGCTGTCATGCGGAAAACAACCACCTACCATGCTCGTCAGCAGGCGCCGACAAACAACAACAACAACAGAAGCAAGAAGAAGAAGAAAAACAACAACAACATCAACAACAAAAAGTGTTTTTCACCGATTGAAACCTCCATGCAGCAAGTGTACTGGCCGTGGAATTATTGATAACATCATTTAACATTTTCCATTTAAAGTTCACCTACCTGCTTACAGCTTTTGTGGTCCTGGTACTCGTCTTGAAGATCGTTTATGGAGAGGTAATATGGGGATAAATTCTTTGGACCATGCATGTCGTAATCATGATATAGCCTATCAAAACAGTGATCCCACACTAAGACATATTGCCGACAAAGGCTTGATAAGGATTGACAAGCAACGATTAACAGCTTCAGATGCCACTCTATCAGAACGAATGGCTGCATTTATGGTTATTGCTGCCATGAAAGAAAAATTACTTTTATCTAAATGTGGCCATTAACATCATCCATTTATTTAAAAAAATGTATAGCATCACTGTTATGATTTTGAAAAATAAATAAATAAATAGACAAGAGACCATGTTGTGTGTTTTTTTTTCATTATTATTATTGACTAATAGTTTCAATATAAACATGATAACAATCATATCAATGGTGTTTGAATTTAAAATTATTTTTAAAATTATAAACAATAAAAAAGGACAACAGTGTATTATTATTGACTAATAGTTTAAATATGAACATCATAACAATCATATAAATGGTGTTTCAATTTAAAATTATTTTTAAAAATTATAAACAATAAAAAAGGACAACAGTGTATTATTATTGACTAATAGTTTCAATATGAACATCATAACAATGATATAAATGGTATTTCAATTAAATATTTTTTTAAAATAATAAACAATAAAAAGATGACACTGCATCATTATTGACTAATAGTTTCATTATGATCATTATAAATGTTGCTATAAGTGGTATTTGTACAAAATGATAAAATAAGTTAAAACGTTATGGGCTTAAGGGTCGCTTGTTCATTCAACACCCTCCTCAAGCACTGCAACCAAAAGTAAAGAAAGCAGAAAAAATATGTTTTAAAAGTAGTGATCGTAGCGTATGAAATCATTAACACGTCTAGGACTATGTCATTATGATTTTGTTTGTACAAATACACATTACCATTTAGGACAATGTAACGTTAACTTTAAATTTATTTTTATTATTATTATGTAATAAAACATCTGCACCGCCCTCTTGAAATAAACATATTCTTGGCGTGCCTCCTAGCTGCATCACTGGAACCAACTAGAAAAGAAAGGAGTACGCAGTGGAAATGGATGTTAATTTCTGACCTGTGCTGGGCCCGTACTTGCAGGCCAGATGTGCCGAGCGACTCCAGACTCCGTGAAGGTGGTCCCACAACGAGTGGTAGGAATACCCTCCTGGTGCTAGACAGCTAGAATAAGTTAGGCCTAGGTTTGAAGAGAGAGAGAGAGAGAGAGAGCGAGCAGCCCGATCGCCAAACACTACTAAATGAGACACATGGGTAAAGAAATGGAAATTTAATGAATTGAAACCGAACACACAAAGAAAACCGGCCAGAATAACACACTCAAAGAAAAGAGTACCCTAGGGGTCAAATACAGTCACTTTCAAACGGGAAGGATGATTATAAACAATAAATAACTTACAATAATAAATAACGGAAACAAATAAAATAAATACCTGTGCCACTTCCAATAAAAATGATGTAAAAAGGGAGGAGGTAATTGACCAAAAGGCAATCGACCCGGTCGCTGGTCAACAACAATCCCTTCTCAGCCTAGAGATGGATGGTTGTCATGACGACCACAAAAATTGATGTCAATAGTTATAGGGGGATCTCATTGTTGTCTGTCACATATAAAATATTTGCCAAATTACTTTTAAACAGACTTGAACCACAGATCGAACCACAGCTTGGCGAGTTCCAAGGAGGTTTCAGAAGGAATAGATCGTGTGCAGAACAAATTCTTAGTTTAAAATTGATATTAAAATATTACAACAACAGGCCAAAGAATATCTTTATCTCATTCGTTGATTTTCAGAAAGCGTATGATTCAGTGGATAGGGATACTGTTTTTGACACATTGAAGGAATACCAAGTTGATCAAAAAACCATAAATTTAATAAAACTTACATTAACTAATACGATTTCCAGAGTCAAATTTTTAAATGAAGTTAGCGAGCCCTTCGAGGTAAAAACTGGGCTAAGACAAGGGGACAGTCTATCACCACTGCTTTTCAATTTGGTCTTGGATAAAGTCATGAGGACGTTTTGGGAGAAGAACGATTCAAGTGCTAAAATTGGTACAAAGAATAAGAACCTCAGAGTCAAAGGTTTAGCATTTGCTGACGACGTAGCGTTGTTTGCTGAATCAGAACAAGAAGCTATTAACCAAATTGATCAGTTAAAAGAAACGGCGGAAAAAGCGGGCTTACAGATTTCGTTGGTAAAAACAGAGATGATGACAAGTGATCAGAAATACACTAAGAAAATGATAAAAACAAATTATGGGAGCACCAGGGTCACTGACCGATTTAAATATCTTGGAGAAATAATTAGTAGCAATGGGACGGATAAATTGGCAATCGAGAACAAAAAAGGGAAATTGGAAAGATTAAATTTTTGTACAAAAAATATATACAATAAAAAGAACCTGTCTATCAATGCAAAATTACGACATTTTAATACTGTTGTTAGACCAGTCATCTTGTACGGCATGGAAACTACAAATATAACCGGAATGGAGAATTTGCTCAAGATAGAAAGAAGAATTTTAAGAAGGATTTATGGTCCTAGGAAAACACAGGAAGGTTATAGACTGAGATCGAATGCAGAAATTTATAGTAAAATCGACAACCTTGAAGTGATGATCAGAAAACGGCGACTTCAGTTCTACGGACATATGGTCCGCATGGATTGCTCAAGGTTAAACAAACAAATTTTTGATAAAATCTGGAACTATAAAGGACAAGGAGGCTATGTAAAACAAATGAAAGAAGAACTTCAAAAATTCAAAATTACTGAAGAAGATTGTCTAAATCGAATAGAGTACAGAAAAAAAATTTTTGGTCTCAAAATTCTTGTCGGGGAGAAGAAAAATCTCAACAGAGGAGAATGGACTGCTGAAAGAAGAGCTGCACAGTCGACCAGGATGAAAGACTTCTGGAAGAGAAAGAAGGAAACTAGACCTATAAAGAAGTGATATTTGCGTGGTCCTTGTTGGCCTGTCCGCGGTGTATATATATAAAACATGTCATTATGATTTTGTTTGTACAGAACCACGTGACCATTTAGGACAATGTAACGTTAACTTTAAATTATTTATTATTACTATTATTATGTAATAAAACATGTCATTATGATTTTGTTTGTACAAAACCATGTGACCATTTAAGACAATGTAGAGTTAACTTTAAATTATTTATTTAATTAGTAAAAATAGTGCTGATTTGTTTTCTTTCTTTTTAAAATTTTTGCTCTTTCTTTTTCTCTCTGTTTTTAGCCTACATTTCACATTTTGCAAAAATGAGGATATAGTAGACTTATGAGATCGATCCGGGAAAATATGTGCGAGTCTGTCTGTCTGTCCTTCTGTCTGTCTGGCTGTGTGTGTCCCCCCTATCAACTCCTAAACGGCTGCAGCAATCGAAACCAAATTCAGTATGAGTAAAGATGTTTACCGGAATATCTCAAGCCCATATTTGAAAATGATGTCAGTGCTACCAACAGCTGAAAAACGCAATAGAAATTTGACCTCCATGTTGGATATCATGGATGGTATGCATGGGAGCTATTCCATAACTGGCACACATGTAGATAATACTATTTCAGTTTAATTTCCAGGAGGCCATACATGACAGTGTTGCCAAAATAATTTTAGCCTTCTGATGAGTCCAATTTTTAAATGCATATAACTTCTACATGATTAATTGGAATTCAACCAAATTTTGTATGTAATATGTGTACATAAACAGATATGACTGAGTGCATTCTTAAGAGCCACCTGGGCTGCCAACTGTTAATAATTGCTCTATCTATTTTCTTCATCCAAATACCAATATATCTGAAAGTATGCCAGCCGACAGCTTTAAACTATGCACACGTACCTGCCATTTTAGATTAATTTTGAGTAACTTATATACTTCAGTTCTACCATCATGATTCTAAGCCTGCTGATAAGACCAATTTTTTAATCCATGTAACTTCTATACTATCAGTTGGATTTCATCCAAATTTCTTATTCTATGTGTAACATAACAGATATGACTATATGTATTCTTAAGAGCAATCAGGGCTGTCAACTGTTAATAAATGCTGTCTATATTCTTTACCCTAATATCAATATATCAGAAAGTATGCAAGCCAACAGCCCTATACTTTGCACTCGTATAGCACCTGATACTGTAGATTAATTTGGAGTAATCAACCCTTTATAGGTCTTTGGAATACTATCTTCCCACCATGTATTTATAGAACGGTGTTAGGGAGAGAATCTTCCCACCCCTTTCATTTCAAGCAGTTCCACATGCATCCACAAGCTAGATGCAGAAAAATATTGATAACACATTAATTTGATGTGTACTTACATCAGAAACCAAAGGTGGGAATAATACATCCCAATGGCCTCCCCAGTGCACGTGCTCGCCAGTTCGATTTTGTTGAGTGAAAGAAATGTATTGTTTTACAGAAGAAGGTGTTTTTATTGAAGATAAGAGATTTGTAAACGTTGGTATATAACTGAAATACAATGTTAATAATGGTTTTGGTCACTTGAGTATATATATTTCAGCTAGAATGGAAATAATTATCCTGCTCAGGGTGTTTGCAATAGAATAGAAGATTTTTAAAATTAATTTTCTGGGTTTTTAGTAAATTTTATTTTGAAATTATTGAAATATATACGTATATACTACCTTTTAACCTTCCAAAAATCACTTTTATATTTTTTGTGCATTTTTCGGCAAAGATGATATAGGTCACTGACCTTGTTTTGCCTGGGAGTTAACTTTTTTTTAAGAACAGAGCGTGATGGGTGTTTTGATATATTATATCCTGTTAAATAAACCTCATTATTGAGTGATAAATACAGGATCATCACAATTTGGAGGTAGGAGATTATTACCCCATTGCTCATTTAAGAAAACATACTGTCGGGTGTGGGCAGTGGGATAATAATTTCCCACCCCATATTTCCTAAAATAGAATCCACACCCATAAAATTGTTGCATATTCCTACTCATATATCACCCCCAATTACAAATGTGCAAAAAACACAAATATTTTATACCCCCAGTCTTTTGCCCTATAAAGGGTTAATATAAGTCAGTGCTGCCAACATTATTCTATGCTTACTGATAGGTCAAATTTTAAAATACATGTAACTTCTATACTAACAAATGGATTTCATCCAAAATTGGCACAACAATTATATCATAATATTTCCGATTATTTCTAACCAGCACACGCATGACATTGTTGCCAACATGCTTTTACGCGTACTGAGAGATGCAACGTCTAACTGCATGTAACGTCCATTGGACTTCATCCAAATGTTGTATTCTCTACCTTAAGAGATGGAACTAAGAATATATTCAGTCACCAGGGCTGCCAACTGTAGTCCTCTATTAGGCTACATTTTACCAGGAATATTTGGAACGAATTAGACATTTCGATATTACCAACTTAATTTCGTAATTATTCTAGATAGGTTCATATACTGTAGAATAATCATTGGCATGAAAAGTAGGCTGTTTATTTCGTCACGGAACTTCTTTTTTTTTACTTGTGCTTGCATTGCATAAGTGCATATGCTAAATTAACAAGCGCATGACGTTTAAAGTTATTTTAAAACCTATACATGCATATAAAAAGAAAGTAAATCATACATTAGAGACATGCTTCTATTCGCGTAGCCCTAAAGGCTAAAAACATTATCTCATTAAACAGTGAACTTTCAAAAACGTTACCATTACCTATAGCCATTATAAACATTATTGTATTGACAAAGTTTAAGGCTAAAACAAACATAAAAATTTGAAAAAATATTATTTTTATTATTATTATTATTATTATTATTATTATTATTATTATTATTAGCATTAAGATCCATGAGAAACAATTAATAAACGAAAAAACGGTTGAGCACCAAAAAATATTTTTGTTATAGTAAGACATCAATAAACAAAGTCATGGCTAGCGTACAATGATTATTCGTTTGTTAGTTTCACAAAACGAATGATGCAACGATTCTTTTTTTCACCCTCATAGATTAAATACACAGGGATAATACTCGAATTGACATCTTCCATGACATTATCAGGTAGGTTATTAAATCGTGTGGGAAGAAATGTCTCCAAGTCTTGACAAATGCAAAGAGCTCGTTCACCAAATTTGGTTTTCAATTTTTGTGTTTTATGTATTCGAAAGGGTGTTTGTCTAGGCAATTCACTCATTTTCTTGCGTGCAATCTTGGCCAATGGCGTTCAAGGCGTCCATGCTTGGCTATAAGGAAAGAAAAGAGTGTTATTTTTAAACTCTTATTCTTATATAACAACAACAAAAACATTGTCAATACATTAAAGTATGTTTTTTTTATGCCTGAGCGTTTAACGCCTAATGTTTTAGATAGTATTGGATAAACTAACAAAAATATAATAATGTTTGTAACAGGTACACGATAACTGTTGAACCAACATCAACAGCCAATTCTTTTGTGTTTCATGGTCCACATAGCGTATACTGTTTAAATGACAATTATCATCGATAAGAAAAATTTTTGTTTTTGGTGCGTATGACGTCCATTAATAGTGCTTGATGAATTTCTTGCCACGGACCACGTCCGTCAAAACATGTGGTTTTAACACTGGAAGAAACAACAACTGTGTTGCTGAATATAAACCAGGCTGTCTGCGATATGATGATTCATATGCTCATGGTTTCTTAAAGAAAGAAAGTAAGAAAGAAAGAAAGAAAGAAAGAAGGAAATACACCAAGATATCATTTTAAACTATTTTTAAAGCTATAAATGAACCAAAACCTTGTTTTAAATTTTCTTTTAAATTTGAGAACAGTAGTTGATTTTTACCATAGGGTATAGGGGGGTTAAATGACATTAATAACGTGCTAAAACACCATTAGACAAATAAATTAAAATGTATTTATAGGGATAGGGTTCAATCGCATCTGCTGATGAAGTGGCGCAAAACACTAACCATTGCCACTGCCGAAACGTATTTTCAAAATTTGGTAAATATGTAAATGGTATTAAATCAACACTGTTTTTGTATTAAAAATAGTGGAGCTCTGACATCTATAAAATCTAAAATAAGGTTTTGGTTTAAAGGTTTATTACCAACTAAGCCTGTTTTTTGTATGGGTACAACTAAGACTTGTTTATGTTGCATCATCAGTAACTGATCTTCAACTTCTGAGCAAAGGGCTTCATACATTTTTTCAAAAAGCTAAATAACAAATTTCAAAGTGATTATTATTATTATTAACATGTCATGATTCATATTATTTGTTATATGCGTGGTTCAAGAGTTTGTGGCAACAGTTTCTTTGACAGATTAACAAAAACGTAGGCGTGTGGACAATGTTCACATGGCCACCTTTCGGTAAAATGCATGTAAAACAAACAAATGATTGTCCCACACTGTGTAGCCTACTTCTAAAAGTTGACATTCATTTTCTTCGTTTTGAGCCAAAACATGAATTTGAAAATTATTTAATAGAAAATGTTTTATGAAGATTAAGTGTGAATCATTTTCAAGATCGCTTGCAGGTAAATGTATGTCCCTGTTGTCAATAGGTATTAGTGTATAATCTCCTTGTTGAATGAGTCGTATACGATTCCCCTGTCGACGTGCAAATTCGCACTGCATACAGTTAAAAAAATAGTATGCACAGATACTATAAACAAACAACTGCATGCTAATGGATGCCCATAAAGGTAAAGTTAACATACCACGCAATTTATTAACCATGTCTATATCCAAGAGACAAAAAAAACAATGCAAATTTAAACTAGGTTATGTGTTTTCCATAAACATGAATACACCATAAACTAAAAAAAAAAGAAAATTACCCAAATATCATTTTCAAAGTAAAGTATGTTCCAAAAAGCCGAATGAAACAAAAGGAAAAACAACATATGCATCACATATCGTTGTTGTTGTTAGTTTCTAATAGACCGTATTCTATGTGGTGAATATTGATTCATAGGTAACGTAAAATAAAATCGACGAACTGCTTGTTGACGATACGAAGTGATTCCTTCCTCAGCAGGGAATTTATAAAAGTGGAAACAAAACTTACTTGACGTTACTGGCAAAGATACATTAAACAAGGGTTTTGTACATAGCGTGCACAAAAAACTGGAAAATCATCCTCATCCGCTAATTTAACAATCACTTATTTCATCGTTAAACCATACCATGATTTATGAATTACTTCCGTAGATACATTATTTTGAAAACCAAAATTTAGCATACAGGATTTGCAATAGTGATGACTTGGATCATGAAACAAGACATCATCATCATCATCATCATCATCATGATCAATGATGCTGTTATAAAAAGTGGTATCAATGCCCACTTTAGAGTTTTTATACTCTGAAGGATAGGCCACACGTTGCGGATTATAATTTACCATCGTTGCATATTCATTAAACGTAGTGTGTTTGGTAACAATAAAAGAATCTTCATCATGGCTCATCATTGAATCTGAAAAGTAGTTATAGACGTTTTACTAAGTATATATATATATTTTGAAAATAACGTTCCCGAGGAGAGAAAGCTAAGACTAGTGGATCGTTATCTGAATAATACCGTTCTTCAGTGGTATCGAGAGTAGTGGGAACCTGAGAGTTCTACCCATAATCGCGCGTGTGCTTGAATACGTATGGCTATCTTGGAAAAAGTTGGTGGTGGGGGAGGACTAGGGTCGAGTGAGGGGTCGTTTAGATGGTATTTTTTCCGCTCTATTTGATGGTGAGGTTATTTTTTAAAATGGGTGAAATTTGGAAACGCAATTTGAGGTAAACGTGCGTTTTTGACATTTTGGTGATATTTAATGAGCTTGTAAGGCTAGAACGATGTGTTGTTTAGGAACGGGGTGACGCCCTCTTTGCTAAGAATGAGTGTTGATTTTTTTTAAAAAATTCTTGTTTTTTGGATTGGCGCTATTTTGGAAACGGTGAATTTTGAAAGAAAAATTTGTGTGACATTAATGAAAGTTGGGCATGCCCTCTAGGTGGGCAGCAAGTTTCAAGGGTGTAGGAGGAAAAAATGATAGCCTACTTTCTCGTGAACATTGGCAAAAATTGGCGATTGGATGGTTGGATTTTAACGAATGAGCTATTGTTGGCGTTGGGATGACATGTTCTTGGCTAAGAATGTGTGCTGGTATTTTTAGTTTCTTTTTAAAAAAAATCTTGGTTTTGGATTTTTGATTATTTTGTAAACGGTGAATTTTGGGAAAAAGTTTGTTTGACGTTAATGAAAGGTGGGTATGCCCTCTAGGTGGGTAGCAAGTTTCAAGGGTGTAGGTCAAGAGAAAATGAATTTTGAAAAACAAAATGGTCACTATTTTTGGAAACGGTCAAGTTGACAAAAAAGTTTGTTTGACATGAATGGTTGGTTTTTACTTCGTCTACCCGTACCATAAACTTCAAGTCTCTAGGTGAAAAAAAAACTATGCATGTTTTGGGGGAGGGGTTTAACCTAGTTTTTTTTTGTTATTTTGTTATTTAGATTTGAAGTGACGTTTGGCATACCAGGTAATGAGCTATGAATGTCGCTAAAACATACATATATGAGTCTTAGGCCTACAGCCATTGAAAATAATTTGCTAACAGAAGTGAATATGTTTGCGGTTCTAGCCTGAGAGACCACAGCTCCTTATCACAAATTAAGAATGTGCGTTGGTGTACAGTACATGTGTGTGGGAAGCCTGGACTTGCACTGCAAGTTTGTTGTTTAAGAAACAAAGATAGATAACGAGTCGAGCTATTTTTAGGTATGGTAACTCAATACTTTTGCTCAAGGTTAGCACGCACACTCTGTGCTTTGTTTCAGAGGTGATGATGTTATACTTCTCATAGGGATGTTGAGTGGGAAGGCCATGTACGCACACAGCATGTGTGAAGCGATGCCGTCGAAAGTTCACTCACTCACTCAGTGATTAATTGCAAAGTGTGTTTGGTTACTCAGTGAGAACTAAGGCGTTTACAATTTATTAAGACATATAAACTAGTGTGACGAACCAACATGCTTCATTACTCATAAGATATTCTTTCGTGCAGCTGGATGAGCAGTCAGTGCACGAGTTTTGTTTAATAATTAATTAATTAATTAATTATTTAATTAAATTACTTGATAAAACAAGTAGAAGTACAAAGTACAACAACAGAGTAAAGAAAATGTATGTACGTGATTTGAATAATGTTATGGAATAAATTTATTCTTATTTTATGCATTATTTGGAAGATGATGATACAATAACTTAATGTTATGAATATTTTTGTTGTTGTAGATAAAACAACAACTCGATAGAGAGAGAGAGAGAGAGAGAGAGTAAAGCAGCAGCAGCTGGAACATTAGTTTGAAAAAGATATGTACATTTTGTTTATGACTTAGGCTAAAATGAATGAATGAATGAATGCCATTTTATTTAATACTAATACATGAACTTATGGGATATAATTATTTTTTGTTGCAGAATTAAACTGTGTGCATGCCAACCAAACGATTGGGGGTAGCAGCGTAGTCCACTAAGCTACAATTTTTGATATTGAAAAGTTACGTTATAAAGATATGTTTTTTTGTTTTGTTTGTGCAAAAATTAGCTTTTTTTTTTCGAGTGAGTGTCTTATTATGCCTGTGCATATGATTAATCCTATTACCAATAGCAGTGGCTATGCTGACTAAAGCACAGCGTTAGGTCATGGGGCCAAGCTAACAGCTAACTCGATAGACGTGTGGGTTCGAGCCCAACCCTCACCCATTCTTGAAATGGTTTTCCATGGTTTTCCATTGTCAACGCCAGGCAAATGCTGGGACGGTACCTTTTGACAGGACACAGCCGCTTCCTTTCACATCCTAGCCCAGTTTCATTGATCATTATCCATTCCAAGTCTCATTCCGGTACGCAGCTCGCTCACGGTCGTCGACTAGAAAGACCTGCACTTGGCCTCTTAGGAGGCCACATGACAAACAAAATAATCATATTGCATAGCCTAAACCTTTTTTTTTGAGTGTTTTGTTATTATGTGCCATAACTGAATTAATCCATATGATTACTGATTATATATATAACTAATAATGGGGTTTTATTGCTTTGCTTTTCAGATATATATATAAAAATAAGAAGCATTATCCAACATTTGCAACTAATTGGTTGTTTGCTAAAGCCCCAGCCACCTACAGTTGGAGAAACAACAGTTGCTACGACTTGTGTTCGTGTGTGTGTGCGTGAGTGAGAGTGTGTGCCACTGTCTGAAGACATCTGTATTTGAGTTTTTTTATTATCCTATTAATAAGGTGAGTTAACATTCCATTTATTGTACTTATTAATTATGTCTACATCCATGTATCAAGACTTAGAATGGCAACCGTTAGCCAAATGTTTTAAAAGTAGGATATGTTCAGGCCGAATTCATAATGTGAAAAACTGTCTATCCCATAAAGAATTTGTTGAACCGTGTTTATCTATTTTTCTGAATGAAAGCAGGCAAGGTTTAACAAAGCATCACGCCTTAAAAATAAATTTCGAATTACTATGCGAGTTTATTCTCATTAAAAATAATGTTGAAGAAAAACATAGCTTTAATCTTTGTACAAAAATGGAGAAATTACTGATGGCCGATAATTTAGAAATATGTTATCAGATAAATGCTATTGATGGACTTGTCAGTAAATTTGATAAGTTACAAGACGGACCCAGTGGCCTGGCTCTGAATAGCATTGAATATTTGCAAATTAATATTCGTAAATACAATCCATTAGATGCGGGAAGTAGTTACATTCCCACAACGAGCTGGATTACAAGGAAAAGGGCTCTGATCAATATACGGAATAAAGATGATCATTGTTTTTTGTGGAGTGTGGCTAGTTTTTTGCAACCCTGCCAAGACGGACATGGTGATTTGCCAGGGAAGTACAAAGCTATGTTTAACCACTTACAGCAAACTCTGAATCTGGAACGTGTTTCATTACCCATGTCTCCAGATAAAATTCATTTATTTGAGAAAGATAATCCAAATTTCTCCTTCATGGTATATGGCATTGAGGGAAGCAACATTGTCGGCCCCTTGTATGCCACTAAAGAGACAAAACAATATCACATTCACTTGTTACTTTTGTCTCATGGGGATAAAAGCCATTATTGTTGGGTAAAGAATTTGAGTAGATTGGTAAGCAGTCAAGTGTCCAACCATAATGGTAAAATGCACATTTGTGATCGCTGCCTTCAGTATTTTGAAACTGATAAACTTTTGGAACGACATAGGGGAGATTGTGAGGGGCAGATGGCATTAAAGCTAGTTTTTCCCCAAGGGAATGACGCAGTCTTGAAATTTAAGGTCACTAATAAACAATACATGGTACCATTTACTGTTTATGCCGGTTTTGAGGCTCTGACTGTACGCCTTCAGGGATGTGAACCAAACCCCCATACAAGCTCAACCTATCCAGTGCAGAAACATGAACCTTTTGCCGTTGGCTATTATGTTGTATGTCACTATGATAAATCCCAATGAGAGTATGCAAGTCACCAAGGTTCGGATTGTGCGCGGTGGTTTATTGGTCAAATGGCGGCTTTAGGGGGCAAAGTAGAAACAATTCTGGATAACCCTGCACCAATTCAGATGAATGACATACAGCAAATAGAATATGATCAAGCCACTACCTGCCACATATGCGAAAAGCTTATTCTAGACGGAGAAACAAAAGTAAAAGATCACTGTCATTTGACAGGATATTTTAGAGTTGCCGCTCATAGAGAATGCAATTTAAAGTATTCTAAACCTTGCTTTCTACCCGTCTTATTACACAATTTCTCACGCTACGATCTGCACTTCATTGTTAAAGAATTTGCTCATATAGATAAGAGTAAATTCAACATTTTAGCCAAGAACCATGAAAGCTTCATTTCTCTTTCAAAAAAAAGGAACAATGAGCATTCGTTTTCTCGACTCATTCAAGTTTATGTCTAGTTCGCTGGATAGTCTTGTCAAAGGCTTAGGCGAGAATGAGTTGAAACACCCAATCCCACTTTACAGATACAAAACAATTTAAATTATGTGTTCGTAAAGGTCATTTTCCTTACGACCATGTAGCAAGTTACGAGGTACTTAAAGTAACGACTTTGCCCCCTAGATAAATTTTTTTTTCTCAGTTAACTGAAAGCAGTATCAGTGAAGAAGAGTATGCCCATGCACAGCATGTTTGGCGTGCTTTTGACATAGAAAACATGGGTCAATATGCTATGCACTACTTAAAATTAGACGCGTTGTTGTTGTCTGACGTGTTTGAGACGTTTCGTCAGCTATGTCATTCGATATACGGGTTAGATCCCGCCCACTACTATACCAGTCCAGAGTTAAGTTGGGACGCTGCTCTCAAATTTACCCAAATTGACCTTGATTTACTGACAGATCCAGATATGGTATTGATGATGGAAAAAGGGATTCGTGGAGGGTTCGTATCGCTTAATCAGCGACATGCCAAGGCAAATAATCATTACATGCCTGATTATTGTCCTGAAGAACCAGAATCTTACTTGATGTATTTCGATGTAAATAATTTATACGGTTTCGCTATGAGCAGACCGCTGCCGTACAAAAACTTTGTCTGGCTGTCTGAGGATGAAATTAAAGATTTTAATGTGCATAGCGCAAGCGAGCAACAGGAAGTGGGATATGTCCTTGACGTTGACTTGACTTACCCCCCCCCCCCCCCCGATCTCAGACAGCGACATGGTGATTTCCCCTTTTGTATAGAGAAAATGGTGCCGCCCGAGAGTAAGGGTAATCATAAAAAATTAATGGGTACCTTATATGACAAAAATCACTATGTATTGCACATTGACATGCTGGTAGAATATTTAGCCCAGGGCTTAAGCCTGAAAAAAATTCATAGAGGTATTTCTTTTTGTCAGAAACCGTGGTTGGAACCTTACATGGATTTAAATACCGCTCACAGACAAACTGCCACTCAGCCATTTCATTTTTTTAAACTTATGAATAATTGTATTTATGGCAAGAGTCTTGAAAATGTGCGGCAGTATAGAGACATAAACTTGATGAACACATGGCATGGTGGATGGGGCGCTCAAAAATACATTTCAAAACCAAATTTTAAATCTTTAAACATTATTGATGATGATTTAGTTACTATTGAACTTTCAAAAACTAAAGTGGTCATGAATAAACCTATCTATTTAGGTCAAGTCATTTTAGATTTTTCAAAATTGCATATGTATAAATTTCATTATGGCTTTGCAATGCGGCAATTTGGTACCATTTCATTGTTATATACCGACACGGATAGTTTTATTTACCATATCCGTGACTGTGATCCGTATGTCGTTGTGAAAGAAAACCCAAAATGGTTTGACACGTCCTCGTTTTGTGAGAAGAACGTGTTCGATATTCCCCGTCTGAACAAAAAGGAAATTGGTTTAATGAAAGATGAGTGTTCAGGCACCATAATGACTGAGTTTGTAGGTCTCGCTCCGAAAATGTACAGTTTTCGACAGGTGGATCGTTGCGAATCTATGCGAGCCAAAGGGATTAGCCAGAATGTGGTTAAACGACTCTGTGTGGATGATTATTTACATGTCCTTCAGACTCACACAGGCATGTCACATAGTCAGTTTAGGATTATCTCCAAAAATAATGATTTATTTTTAATGAAACAGCGAAAACAAACACTCGCTTTGTTGGACGACAAGAGACAATTGTGTCAGGATATGATGACAAGTGTCCCATTTGGTTACAACCAGTAATGGTTGTTGCTATTGTTGTTGTACAACACGGCAAGTGTTTGGTTTGGTTGCTATCAAGTGAGTGATGCCTTGTTGAGTCTCGGAATAAAAAAATAACAAATTGTAGTGTATCATATATTTTTTTGTTTTATAACCTGTGTGCATGGATGTATGCAAGGATGTATGAATGTATGTAAATAGATGTATATAAACTCTATGTCTTGTGCTATTTGCCTGTCAACGCATAAAGAGAGGCATGCATCAATGTTTGCATGCCTCACTGTGCACAGGCTAGATTAAAACATGTTGGCTTTTTTTAATTTATTTTAGTTAGTGGCTTAATAAGACTCATCTTTCAGCAAACTGCCCACCCATCCTCAGTAGACATGCAGCTTAATAGACCTCTCTAGGTGTTGGCTTAATAAGCATCATGTTTGAGCAAAAACTGACCATCCATCCTCGGTAGACATGTAGCTTAATATGCCTCTCTAGGTGTTGGCTTAATAAACATCATGTTTGAGCAAACTAACCATCCATCCTCAGTAGACATATAGCGTAATAGGCCTCTCTAGGTGCTGGCTTAATAAGCCACATGTTTTAGCAAACTGACCACCCATCCTCAGTAGACATGATGTATTACAAAACAACACCAGGCAAATATTGGATCAGAAATTGTTTTTAAACTAATACATAAAAAAGTCAACACAGATGTTATTTATTTATTTAATTATTTTGTGTTTTGCTTATTTTTAATTTTCTTTTTGCTATTCACTTAGGGGACAGACAGTGTATAAATTAACATATTTTTTAAAATATACATACTTAGTAAAATGTCTATAACTACTTTTCAGATTCAATGATGAACCATGATCAAGATTCTTTTATTGTTACCAAACACACTACGTTTAATGAATATGCAACGATGGTAAATTATAATCCACAACGTGTAGCGTATCCTTTAGAGTATAAAAACATTAAAGTGCGCATTGATACCTCTTTTTATAAGAGCATCATTAATGATGATGATGATGATGTGTTGTTTCATGATCCAAGTCATAACTATTGCAAATCCTGTATGCTAAATTTTGGTTTTCAAAATAATGTATCTACAGAAGTAATTCATAAATCATGGTATGGTTTAACGATGAAACAAGTGATTGTTAAATTAGCGGATGAGGATGATTTTCCAGTTTGTTGGCTTACGCTATGCACAAAACCCTTGTTTAATGTATATTTTCCACTAACGTCAAATATGTTTGGTTTTCACTTTTATAAATTCCCTGCTGATGAAGGAACCACTTCATATCGTCAACAAGCATTTCGTCAACTTAATTTTACGTTACCTATGAATCAATATTCACCACATAGAATACGGTCTATTAGAAACTAACAACAACAACAATATGTGATGCATATGTTGTTGCTTTTTTTGTTGGATTCGGCTTTTAGGAACATACTTTACTTAAAGAAAAGACATTTGTCAATTTTTTTAGTTTATAGTGTATTCTTGTTTATGGAAAACACATACACCAGTTTAAATTTGTATTTTTTTTTTGTTTTATATCTTGGATATAGACATGGTTAATAAATTGTATGGTATGTTAACTTTACCTTTATAGGTATCCATTAGTATGCAGTGCGAATTTGCACGTCGACATGGGAATCGTATACGACTGATTCAACAAGGAGAATATATACTAATACCTATTGACAACAGAGGCATACATTTAGCTCCAAACGATGTTGAAAATGATTCACACATAATTTTCATAAAATATTTTCTATTAAATAATTTTCAAATTCATGTTTTGGCTGAAAACGATGAACATGAATTTCAACTTTTAGAAGTAGGCTACACAGTGTGGAACAACGATTTGTTTGTTTTACATGCGTTTTACCGAAAGGTAATACAATTGTCATGCGAACATTGTTCACATGCCTAGGTTTTTGTTAATCTGTCAAATAAACTGTTGCCACAAATTATTGAACCTCCCATATAACAAATAATATGAATCATGACATGTTAATAATAATAATAATAATAATAATAATAATAATAATAATAATAATAATAATTTTGCAATTTGTTATTTATCTTTTTTGAAGGAAAAAAATGTATGAAGCCCTTTGCTCAGAAGTTGAAGATCAGTTACTGATGATACTACATAAACAAGTCTTAGTTGTACCCATACAAAGAAACAGGTTTAGACGGTAATAAACCTTTAAACCAAAACGTTATTTTAGATTTTATAGATATAAGAGCTCCATTATTTTTAATTAAAAAAGGAGTGGTGATTTAACACCATTTACATATTTACCAAATTTTGAAAATACGTTTCGACAGTGGCAATGGTTAGTTTTTTGCGCCACTTCATTAGCAGATGCGCAAGTCATTGAACCCTCTCCCCATAAATACATTTTAATTGATTTGTCTAATGATGCTTTAGCGCGTTATTAATGTCATTTAACAACCACTCACCCTATGGTAGATATTAACTATTGTTTTTTTTTCTTCAATTTAAAACAAAATTTAAAACAAAGGTTTTGATTTCTTTAGCTAAAAAAAAAGTTGAAACGATAGCTTGGTTTATTTCTTTCATTCTTTTAGAAAAACATGAACATGTATGATAATATGAATCATCATATTGCAGACAGCCTAGTATATATTCAGCAAACACAGTTGTTGCTTCTTCCAATGTTAAAAACCACATGTTTTCATGGACTTGGTCTGTGGCAAGAAATTCATGAAGCATTATTAATGGATGTCATACGCACGAAAACACAAATTTTTCTTATCGATGATAATTGTCATTTACAACAGTATACCTATTTACGTCATGTGAACCATGAAACACAAAAAAAATTGGCTGTTAATGTTGGTTCAACAGTTATCGCGTACCTCTTACAAACATTGTTATATTTTTGCAATTTATCCAATACTATCTACAACTTTAGGCATTGAACGTTTAGGCTTAAAAATAATACACTTTAATGTATTGACAATGTTGTTGTTGATGATGTTGTTGTTGTTGTTGTTGGTGTTGTTATTATATAAAGATGAGAGTGTTAAAAATATAACACTCTTTCCTTTCCTTATAGCCAAGCCAAGCATGGACGCCTTGAACGCCATTGGCTAAGATTGTGGCCTTGTACGCAAGAAAATGAGTGAATTGCCTACACAAACACCATTTCGTATTCATAAAATACGAAAATTAAAAACGAAATTTGGTGAACGAGCTCTTTGCATTTGTCAAGACTTTGAGACATTTCTTCCCACACGATTTAATAACCTACCGGATAATGTCATGGAAGATGTCAATTCGAGTATTCACCCTGTGTATTTAATCTATGAGGGTGAAAAAATAATCGTTGTATGATTCGTTTTGTAAAACTAGATAATGAATAATCATTGTACGCAAGACATTACTTTTTGTTGTTGTTGTTGTTTTTTATTGATGTCTTACTAAAACAAAAAAAATATTGTTGTCAATGCTCAACAGTTTTGACGTTTATTAGTTGTTGCTGATGGTTTATAATAATAATAATAATAATAATAATAATAATACTTTTCTTAACATTTTTTGTTTCTTTGTTTTTAGCCTTTAGGGCTACATTAATACAATGTTGCCTGTAATGATTATAGGTAAATGGTAATTTTTTTATAAGTTCAATCTTTATTGAGAGAATTTTTTTTAGCCTTTAGGGCTACGTCAATACAAACATTGCCTATGATGCATGTTTTTTACTTTCTTTTTATGTACATGTATAGTTTTAAAATAAGTTGAAACGTCTTGCGCTTAAGAATGGCTTGTTCATTTAGCACACTCACTCATGCAATGCAAAAACAAGTAAAATCATCAACATTATTTACTAAATAAATAAATAAATAATTTAAATTTAACGTTACATTGTGTTAAATGGTCACATGGTTTTGTACAAACAAAATCATAATGACATGTTTTATTACAAAATAATAATAATAATATACATTATTTTTTAACGGTCACATGGTTTTGTACAAACAAAATTATAATGACATGTTTTATTACAAAATAATAATAATAACAATATTAAAAAACAACGTAGTCCTAAACTTGTTAATTATTTTATATGCTACTCTGACTACATTCAAAACATGTTTTTTCCTTTTATTTCCTTACCAGCGCTTGCAGTGCATGAGGAGGGTGTGAAATAAACAAGCAACCCTTAAGCCCATAACGTTTCAACTTATTTTATTATTTAGTACAAACACTATATTTTTTTTGTTTATAATTATGAAATTTGAAACTATTAGTCAATAATAATGCATTGTAATTTATTTTTATTATTATTATTTGCGAATTGACCACTTCGGATCACGCTACAATTTCATTTTTTCTTTGCCTGAAGTTTCCTCTTCCTCCAGTACTCCTTCATATGGGCGCTATGCTGTTTCCTCTGCTCATCCGTCCAGGCTCTTCCCTTCTTTGTGGTGCTTGTGACGTGAAACCTTTCCAAATTTTGAATTATGGACCGAAGTGTTTCCCTGTTTGACATCTGAACTTCCTGGAAGTTGGAATTTTCGAGATCTTTTTGAACTTCCTTAATCCATGTCGTTGTTGTCTTCTTGTTCCACAGGTAGTCGAATAACTGTTTGGTTAGTCTAGTTTTGTCCATTCTGTACAAGTGTCCGAGAAACGATAACCTCCTCTTCTTCATGGTCTCTGAGATTCTCTCCACATTTTTATAGACTTCATTGTTGCTCCGAAGTTTCCAGCCGGTTTCAGTCTGGACTGGGCCCATGATTTTCCGTAGTATTCTTCTTTCTAGGATCTCTAGCTTCTCCAACTTGTAATTCATCGAGAGGCATTCACTGGCATACAGGCATTCTGTTTTTACTACCGTGTTGTAATGTTTTAGTTTGGCATTCCATGAGATGCATTTCTTGTTGTAGATGTTTTAAGTTAGCCCATAAGCTCTTTCCATTTTTGAGATACGTTCTTCTACAGCAGCTTTCTCTAGGCCGTTCTCTTGTATGATTTCACCGAGGTATTTGAACTTTTTCACCCTCTGAATCCGTCCAATCTCTGTTTCAAGGAATTGTGGTCCATGTTTGTCATTCATCATGAACTTGGTCTTCTCTTTCCGGATCCTAAGTCCTGTCTTGCTAGCTATCTTTTCTAAGAGGTTGATCTGTATGGCCGCTTCTTCTAGGTTTTCTGAAACTATCGCAAAATCATCAGAGAAAGCCAAGCAATTGACTTTGATTCCTCCCGTTTTTCGTCCTAGGTAGATCGGGGCTATCTCTTGATTTTCAAGTTCAGAATTCCAAATTCTTACAATCCTCTCGAGGACACAGTTTGTCCTTGATATTGCTACATGGTCTAATTGGAATTCTCCTAGGTTGGGATTTGGCGATACCCATGTCTTTGCTTTTCTTGGGAGTTTCCGAAAATGAGTCGACATGAGATTCAACCGGAAGATTTTGCAGAGTCCAAGGAGCCGTTCGCCATTCTTGTTTGTCCACCTGTGTGCTGGATAGTCCCCTACTATATCTCTGTATTTTCTTTCTGTCCCTATTTGTGCGTTGAAGTCTCCCAGAAGGATTTTTATATGGTTCACAGGTATCCGAGCGATTTCTGTTTCTAAGAGGTCCCAGAAGTCATCTACTTTCTGTGGGTTCTTCTTGTTGTCTTCGTTGATAGGAGCATGGCAGTTTATGAGAGTATAATTCCTACTTTTGCACTTGATTGTCAATAGGGATAATCTCTCAGATTTAGATGAGAAGTCTGTGACACTATCCACTATGATTTTGTTTATGTAGAAGGCAGTCCCAAGGAGAGGGGTGTTAGCCATTATCTTTATTGCTGGCTTTCCTTTGAATACTCTGTAGTGCTTTGTATCCATAATGTGGTCATCTAGGAATCTGGTCTCTTGTACAGCCAAAATCTGGATTTGTTGGTCGTCCAGGAACTTTTCCAATTCTTTCTGTTTTCCGACTCGCAGGAGTGAGTTGACGTTAATGATCCCGATGAAGTATTTCCTTTTGAATTTCAATTTGGAAGGTGTTTCAAGACGCTCTGACTCATCTTGCATGCAGGTGTTGGGACTCCCCAGAATCCTAGTTCCCGATGCATTGCCTATTGCAATGGTGGATTTCTCTTTCAAGTTACCACCTGGGGTAGTGCTCTCATTTAGCGACATTTCCATTCTGCATATGAAATTGTGTTGTGTAGGTGTAGGAAATAAATTCCGAAATAAGATCGGATTGCTAGTCCGAAATGATTGTTTTTTCGTGGTTTACTCCTCTAGGTTCTTCCACTCTCTCTGCCGTTAGGAACTGAAGTTCTTCATCCGCCTTTGAGACCGTTGACCATGTTTCACCTTCCTCCTTTCTCAACCGGGCTTGGGACCGGCTATGGCGGAGTTGTAATTTATTTTAATTGTTTATAATTTTAAATTGAAACACCATTTGTATTATTGTTTATAATTATTATATTGAAACTATTAGTTAATAATAATACACATTCATCCTTTTTTATCGTTTATAATTTTAAATTCAAACACCATTTATATGATTGTTTATAATTTTAAATTCAAACACCATTGATATTATTGTTTATAATTATGATATTTGAAACTATTAGTTAATAATATACTGTCGTCCTTTTTGAATGTTTTTACTTTTTAAGTGAATTAGCATTTATATGATTGTTTATAATTATAATAACATTTCAAACTATTAGTCAATAATAATGGGGTAAAAACACAACATGGTCTCCTGTTTATTTATTTATTTTTTAAAATCATAACAGTAATACGGATTATTGTAGCAAAAATCAATACTAAACCTACGTGCACCACAGTGGTACAAGTCTATATGCCTACCAGTCAAGCTGATGATGAGGATGTTGAAAAGGTCTACGAAGAAATAGATGACATTCTGAGGTATATCAAAGGTGATGAAAATGTTATAGTAATGGGAGATTGGAATGCTGTGGTAGGAAAAGGGAGAGAAGGGAAGATAGTAGGAGATTTCGGATTAGGTGAAAGGAATGATCGAGGAAGCAGGCTGATGGAATTCTGCACCGAACATGAGTTGGTCATAGCTAACACCTTATTCGATAACCACAATAGAAGAATATACACATGGATGAGACCAGGAGATACAGGGCGTTACCAAATCGACTTCATTATGGTCAAGCAGAGGTTTCGAAACCAGATTTTGGATTGTAAAACATATCCTGGTGCTGACATAAACTCTGACCACAATCTGGTTGTAATGAAATGCAGATTAAAGTTGAAGAAACTGAAGAAAAGTCAAAAGCCAAAAAGGTGGGCAATAGACAGACTGAAAGTGAAGGATGTAAACGAAAGATTCAAGAAGAGTATAAAAGAAGGACTAATCGAAACCCCTAAACAAACTTCAATTGCAGACGAATGGGCACTTTTGAAGAATGAAATAACAAAATCCGCAGAAGAAAACATTGGTAGGAAAGAAAGAATAGGTAGAAAACCGTGGATCACTCAGGATATACTAGAATTGATGGATGAAAGGCGGAAACACAAGAATCTAAGAGATGAAAAGGGGAAAGCAGAATACAGACGTCTGAGAAATGAGGTTAACAGGAAGTGCAAGGAAGCGAAAGAAGAATGGTTGAAAGAGAAATGTGCAGGTATAGAAAATTGTCTGAAATTAGGAAAAGTAGACACAGCTTATCGAAGGATTAAGAATACTTTTGGGGAAAAGAAGACTAAGTGCTGTAATATTAAGGACACAAAAGGAAAGCCTCTAAACGATAGGGAAGAAAAGGTTGAGAGATGGAAAGCTTACATAGAGTGCTTGTATAAGGGAAAGGAGATTGAGAATCATGTAATGGAAAGGGAGGAGGAAATTGATGAGGATGCAAAAGGAGATTTAATATTGAGATCAGAATTTGACAGAGCATTAGAGGACTTAGGCAGGAACAAAGCACCAGGCACAGATGATATACCGATTGAGTTGCTACGCTGCATAGGAGATGAAGGTCTGATCAGGTTATTTCACTTGGTGTGTAGGATTTATGAGACAGGTGAGGTACCCCCTGATTTCAAGAAGAATGTTATCATCCCTATACAAAAGAAAGTGGGAGCTGACAGATGTGAAGATTACCGTACAATCAGCTTGATTACTCATGCTTCAAAGATCCTGTCTAGAATAATTTACAAGAGGATTGAAAGCCAGATAGAAACAGATTTGGGTGAAGACCAGTTTGGTTTCAGGAGAAATGTAGGAACAAGGGAAGCTGTACTAAGTCTTAGGCTGATTTTGGAAGGTAGAATAAGGAAAGATAAGAGAACGTTCATGGCATTTGTAGACTTAAAAAAGGCTTTTGATAACGTTGATTGGACTAAATTGTTTGACATTTTGAAATCTATTGGAATAAAGTACAGGGATAGGAGGGTGATATACAATCTATACAGAAACCAGACAGCAGTCATTCGAGCTGAAGGACATGAGAGAGAAGCTGGTATTCAGAAAGGTGTAAGGCAAGGCTGCAACTTATCACCCATACTTTTCAACTTTACATTGAACAAGCAATGAAGGAAATTGGAGAAAAATTTAAAGTGGGAGTGAAGATTCAAGGAGAAATAATTTCAACTCTGAGATTTGCTGATCACATCGTCATCTTGGCCGACAAGCCTGAGGATTTGAATGAGTTTTTGAATGGTATGGATTCCGTCTTACGGAAGGAATTCATGATGAAAATTAATAAATGTAAAACAAAAATACTGGAATGCAGCCGAAATAAATCAGAAACCTCTATGGAGATCAAATTGGCAGGTGAAAAGCTGAAGGAAGTAGGAGACTTCTGTTACTTAGGAAGCAGAATAACCAGTGATGGACGAAGCAAAGAGGATATAAAAAGTAGGTTGGCTCAGGCAAGGAAAGCCTTTCTACAAAAAAGGAATCTGTTGACATCGAATATAGATTTAGGTATTAGGAAGTCATTTTTGAAAGCCTTTGTCTGGAGCGTAGCGCTCTATGGAAGTGAAACTTGGACTATTGGTGCAGCAGAAAAGAGGAGAATAGAAGCATATGAAATGTGGTGTTACAGGAGAATGATGAAGATCAGATGGGTAGATAGGGTTACAAACGAAGAGGTATTAAAGCGAGTGGGAGAGGAGAGATGTTTCTGGCGACTGCTAATGAAGAGAAGAGATAGGTTGGTAGGACACATACTAACACACCCAGGAATAGCAAGCTTAGTTATGGAAGGAAGGGTCGAGGACAAGAACTGTAGGGGTAGACCAAGGTTAGAATATGTTAAACAGATAGCCTCGGATGTAGGGTGTGGTAGCTATGTAGACATGAAACGATTGGCTCAGGACAGGGAGGCATGGAGAGCTGCATCAAACCAGTCAAAAGACTGAAGACTCAAACAACAACAACAGTAATACTATAGGCCTACATTTATTAAATTAAATTCATGATGTTAAAGTTCATATTTAGATAAAAGTAATTTGCTTTCCATAGCACCGATCACCATAAATGCAGCCATTCGTTCCGATAGAGTGGCATCTGAAGCTGTTAATCGTTGCTTGGCAATCCTTAACAAGACTTTGTCGGCAATGTGTCTTAGTGTGGGATTACTGTTTTGATAGGCTATATCATGATTACGACATGCATGGTCCAAAGCATTTACCCCCATATTCCCTCTCCTCAAACTATCTTCAAGACGAATACCAGGTCCAAAGAGGCTGTAAGCAGGTAAGTGAACTTCGAATGGTAAAATTTTAATGATGTTATCAATAATTCCAGGGCCAATTACACCTGGGACATAGAGGTTTCAATCGGTGAAAAACACATTTTTTTTTGTTGTTCCTCTTGTTCTTCTTCTTGTTCTTGCTGTTGTTGTTTTTGTTGTTGTTGTTTGTCGGTGGCTGCCGACGAGCATGGTAGGTGGTTGTTTTCCGCATGACAGCCATGGAATGATGAAATAATGTCTTTACAGTGAGTTTTATGACCATGATATAATTTCATCAATTGACATGTGGCACACTGTCGAATGGAAGGTATTTTTGTCATGGTTAATTGTTTGTGATGGGAAAAATGATTGCATGGTTGTAGTTCACTCAATACAGGGTCGGTAGTTCACTCAACAGGCGCCTTTTCCCAAATTTCTTTCACTGCCTTGGCAGCAACATAAAAAAGAAATGATTTAGGTAGTGCCAATAATTCATGATGTGTAAAGCTAATCAGTTTTTTCTTGCACACAAAGAACTTTCCAATATTCTTGTCGATTGTAGTGGCGTCCATGTTTATAACGTTGATGTTATCACCTCACGTTTACAAGTCTCACTGCTATCATTGGACGATAAACTTTCAGTTTTAATTTTATTTATCAACTCCCAACATGCGCTAGTGGTGAGCCAATGAAACAATTGCCACGCATGCGCTAAGGCTTTATTCCGAATATTGTCACAAGGACATGTGTCCATGGGATGGACAACCCAGATCTAAAAGGTCAATACATTGACAGTGTGACGGTAAAAATGGTTGGAGCCACTGGCGTTTTCCGACCCCTTTAACAAATAACACATTGGCCGAGGACAAATGAGCTTTCATGACTACGTCAAGATACTTGTAAGAAATATCACCCTTTTTCCATACTAATTGCAAATGATTTTCAATCCATTGGCTCTGCTTTTTATCTTTTTCACTAAGCAACTCGAAAGCATAGGGAGGTTTAAACACCAAATGGATTGGGTTACACACTCAAAACGTACTACAATCGATAAATGCTACTTCCTTAAATATAAATTTGTTGTCTGCAATTTTAAACCCCTGAAAATCCACGATGAGTGTAAGCATGATATTTTTTTAATATATTTTTTACTTGTTACCTCGTTGACGTCTAATCAAAAACTAACCCATTTCATGGTTTAACAATGCAAAAGTCAAAGGATCCAGGGGACAAAAAGTGAACAAATAAATTGAACAAGAGTTAAATATTATTTTTTACAAGTTTTATTCATAACATAAAAAAACTTACAATTTTATTACAAATTTTGTTTGTTTGTTTAATTTGGAACAACATTCAAATGAATAGTTTGCATATACAGTCCACAGGTATCTCCTAGTTTTGCAGGGTCTGGTACAATGGCAGGGTAATTCAAACTCCATGGAATATTGCCAACATCATAGCGATTCAAGTAAGCACAGGATGGACTCCATCGCTGACTAAATGATCGATCCCCTATTTCCCAGTTCGCAATTTCAACATTGCAAAAAATACACTTGACCACATCCCCACGATTTAAGTAATAAAATCCGCTCGCAGCCAATTCTCCACAATCCATAAAGGGGACTGTCCATGTTTCAAATGTTTTGAGACGATTAAATTCACATTTTAAATTCCATGGTTTGTCTGTCACGTTGCTGTTGCTTATTGAGGGGCACATGTCGTTTGTTGTTATTGTATGCATGCACAGTGCAAGAGCGCAACAGATAGTGTGCAATGAATGCAGACGCTTATTATCAATCCTATGAATGATGATTTTTTTTCACCTGACTACAGATGGCTTACATGCTGCTCACATAATTGGACAAAGGATGATATTTCACTTGTCTGGCATGAATAATCAAACAGTAGGTACTGGTATGGTCTGGTACATTTTCTTGTGTTTCAAAATCTACCCTTAAATCAATGTTGGTGATTTTCATAGATTCCTCTAGATATGAACAGTAGAAAACAATCAGTGGTGCTTTTGCTTTAAACCCTTGTGGTGACAACATAGGGCAATCCTGTTTTTCATAATAAGACGATTGAAATTTAGCAAACATATCATAAAGGGGGCCAAACTATTTTTTTTTTGAAAAATTGAGTTCCAACCCTTCATAGGGAAAGCGAACATTATTTAAAAATAGTCGTATATTTCTCAAGTGAATGAGATCAAACAGGGTGACATCTTTACTTTGTTGATATTTTCTATTGGTTTGAAAACCAATAATAACATAGAGGGGTCTCTCGGTAGAGCGAGCCGATTTGACACTCCAACTATGAGTGTGTGGTAGGTAGCAAGGGATTCTCATGTAGACTCCAACTTCGAAAGGCGATAGGCAAAGCTTTATCTTTTTGCACCAAATTTAACATGCTTAGCTTTTTACGATCCGCTAGCGTCACATGGGGCACTTTCCATAGTAATCGATGCAGTTGAATTTTTGAGTCTATCACTTTTTCGGAGGCTCCTTTTAGTGCATTAAAATCACAGCGGTCTCTCTCCAGACACAAACTTTGTCTTGCATTTAAAATTATACGCTTGTGATCTTCGAGAAAGCCAAGGAGTAATTTTAAGGGTAGGAAGCCTGTAAAAGTGCCATCGCTATGAACAAGCCAGTCATTGCTACTGTTGGGGCACCATCCTGCCATAGAAAGCGTTTTACTTTCCTCCTCGCTATAGGAAGGATATATTTTCATAAGACTAGTCATGCCCACATTTCGTGTCATATCTATGACAATATCAATTATCACATAACGTATTTCAGAAAACAGAAGAGCCAAACCATGATTAGCCAACGCAGACGTTGTGTGTGTGCTGCCATCTGCTTTCATCAATTTACCCTCAATTTGAAGGACACTTTCATGAGGTAGAGTAAAAATATCTTAATTGTTAATGATGAACTGAATCTCGTCATTGTTATTCAGTCCTGTTGCTTGAGGTTGATAGGAATGCATATCAATACGCACGACGACATCTTCCACTTGTATGGGATTTAACACTTGCAACAGCTCCTTGTCCATGATTGGGGTGTAACGTATAACCAATGCGTTGTAAACGTTGTCGGTTTACTCGTGTCAAACGTTTCATACACGGCGGGCAACTAACCGACCACGTAGACGTTTTTGTTGCTTTATAGATAAATTTCATAGCGTCTTTAAAACCAACTTGTAGGTCACAGGGATGTTGGCGTCCAAAGCAATCAGTTGTTGCTTTCTATTCACTAGGCGTAAGGTAATATTACTAATATCACTGACACACACAGGATGATATAGAACCACTGAAGGGTTTTCACGAATAATATAGCCACAAGGCGAGGTGTCAATAAAATCATACAGGGAATGGCTTTGTTCTTGATTCGTAAATACTTCTCTAATAATATTGCAACTCACACAAATGTGATGGTACTCGATGAATTTCACTGGATAATCTGAATCATGGGGTTGGTGAGCTGTCAACACTCTGGGTTTAAATCCTAGCAAAGGACCAATAGAATGAAGTCGTGTTTCAAAGTCAATGCTAAACGTAGAGAAAATACGACAGCGATGACTAATCGTATTGGCTGTAAGTTCAAATGTGTGTGTCCCATCCGCAAATGGTTTGACACCCAATTGTTTTATCATCGACACGCTAATGGCTTCGTGCACGTCGTCTATGGTATAACCTCCAGGGAGTAGTCTCAACATATAATCATCATAATAAAATTTGTTATTAATATCTAGTTGTATATTGTAAATTCTATTGTAACTTTCCAAAGAAATTAATCCAAACACATAGGATTGTTCAGAGTGCAATTCAATGGGGGGGGGGGGATCCAGGGACACTTCAGGCCCGCGGCTGTGCACGGTAAAGGTCTTGGCGTTGACATTCATAATGATGAGACTGCCGGCTCAACGCAACCTCTTATATAAAAAATGTAAATACAAACGTCCACACTCTTGACTGTCAAAGGTTTGTTGACGATTCACATTATAGAATATCTTTACTTGGTTTCCCAAATAATGAAGCAATTCGATTGGGGGTGGTAAATTTCCATAACTGTCAAAGTAACATACTGTTGAACCTTGTTTCACATAGGCTACAAAATGGGTTCCTGGACACGCATCATCATCTAAATTAATCATGGCTCGTTCTTTTTTCCACGGTGCTTTGGTTAATCATTTCGCATAAATACACCTCAAAAATGAGAAATCTTTATTTGTTTGGCATGGCTTTCCACTTGTTCATGGGTCATGGCATGACGCAGTTGCCTTAAGCGCTTATCGAAGATGGACATTTTTCTTCTTAGACGATAGGCCACTACCTTGTTGATAAAAGACTGGCTTTAAAGGATTGCCATTTCTAGTTCCCAAAGCAATGGCTTCTAACGTTTTATTGTGTCGCTCGCTTTCTTTGAGTTGTTGCTTGCCTTGCTCTACGACTTTTATGGTTTTCGCTACAGCACTGGCACCACCCAAAAGGGATCCCAAAGCTGCCAAACCTGCAAATAAAGCCGGCAAAAACCCGCCACGCTTAGCAACAGGAATGACTCGCCCACGTTTTTTCTTTCTTTCTTTCTTTCTTTTCTTTTTATCGATGCATTATGGTGCGATCTCGGAGCTGTAGACAATCGAACCTCTTGTAAAGCTTTTTCGATAGTCACTCTTTTTAGATTTTTTTTTTTAATTTAAACATTGGGGGTGAGGCAGATCGACTTGGTTTCCGACCTGTCTTTTTTCTCTTTTTGAAATTTGTTTTTTTCATGTTCATTGCGTATCTTTTTTTCACCATGGTGCTACTTGGTGAACCTTTCACAGCAAACATTCGATAACAACTAACGTAGAGAACCTTATTCCATAGCATTATATTCCATTTCTATATAAAGCGGAAAATCATTCACCGTTTTTCCAGCTTCCTTTTCCTCAAACGTAACCATAAGATGAAAGGCTATTTCATCTCCAACATTTACTCTTTGATGGTTGTGGACCAACAGTCTATCACTGTTTATTTGTATTTTTAAAAGTTTCTCATCAGGCATGGCATATTTAATATGAATCACCCCATCATAATGCAATCGATAATGTCATAAACCAGAAGCAAGCATATAGGTAAGTCCATCATTCACCAGTGGTGGTGGGGAATGGTTTCTGTCATTGTTCAGTTTTTGGTTTGACAGATACACTAAAAATAGTGATGGAACAAATTTATAAAGCCTTTTCATTTGATAGGTCACATAACGTTTCGTGCAGACATCATTTTCGTCTTGAGGCTCTTGCACATCAATAATACGATGATGATTGGCTGAATATCCCTCAGCGGTTAGTCTCGGGGCCATGTGATAGACATTTTGCACTTTGCGATCGACATAGCATTTTGTAGTCACCTCTCGAGACTGTTTTGACAAAGAAGCGGCCGTGGCCATAGTTACACGAGCTCTCCCAAACACGTCCATGGTAATAAACGTTAACTAACCTATCCTACTCACCGCTTGCCATATATATAAACCTTATACACACATGAAAAAACTCAGTCGTCAACACTATGGAATTAATGAAACAATGCTTTGCCCGTCTCTGATTTGGTTTAAGAGCTATCACTGTCCGTGTGCGAACCTAAACGTCACGGCACCCTATTCCCATCTACCATTCGATGTATTATGGTAGAGCCTTCGGGCTGTGGAACGACCAATGTTTTGCTGAACATTATTACCGCGCCTCATGGCCTACGATTTCAAAATATATATATTTTTGCCAAATCCTTGTACTAACCTCTGTACGTGTATCTGGAACAAATTATGTCTTCGTTAAATAAAGAAGCCATGGGCTATTTTACATTCACGTCACCTCAAGATGTCATTCAACCAGACCGCATTCAACCAGGTTCCATTATAATTTTTGATGATATTGCAACTCAACGGCAGGCCATCATTCATGAGTATTTTGGTATCGGACGCCATAAACAAGTAGATTGTTTTTATCTGGCTCAGACCTATTCTAAAATTCCCAAATAGTAGATTCGTGACAATGCCAATCTCATCGTTCTCTTCCGCCAAGACTCTAGAAATCTCTATCATATTTTTCAAGATCATGTGAATCCAGATATGTCCTTTCCAGCTTTCACACAATTCTGTGCATCGTATTGGAACCATCATCCCCATGCCTGTTTAGTCATAAATAAACAGAGTGAACGATGTGAGGGACGTTATGGCTTGGGTTTTGATCATTTTATTTCTGTTTAAAAAGACCTAGGGTGTGTCATTTCCTGTTAGTGTGTCTTTACCTTCACCATGGCGAACGCCATTGGGTATAAGAAACATGTTCAAATCATGCAGCGTATTATTGAGGCACGAAATACGATTCGACATAAATTTCGTGAATTACAACGTTTAAAAAACGTCAATCCTTTACCCAAGATAAAACATGCTCCATCATCAGTTGATGACATGAGGTTCAAACCAAATGCTTCTACTGCTACTGCTGCTACCTCTCAAACCAAACCCTTAACAAGTTCAAAACTTACTCAAACAGATTCCGCACGACAGGTAAAATCCGCCTCTTCCTCCTCCTCTAATGTTAGTGAACAAGAACATGAACCACAAGAAGAAGAAGAAGAACAACAACAACATGAACAAAGTGAAAGTGAAAGCGAAACCGTAATTAGTTCTGAAAGAAAAAAAATCCTCACCCCTTCAACAGTTTCTAAAAACATTGTGGTGTTTGAAGCCATATTTTCAGTGTTGCCTTAGTAAATAAGAGTTGAGTGCTTTTCAGTCGGTCAACACGTTGTACTCTCATGTAATTTATTTCAGGATTAGGGCATAACCCATCTCTTTTGGGTACATTCGTGTTGACCGACTGAAAAGCACTAAACTCTAGTTTCTAAAAACAAAACAAAAATCATCCCTCATAGCGGCAACACCGTCTTCCTCCACATCGTCTCCGTTTTCACAAGTTTTGGCAACCCCTCAAAATAAAGCTCAACTCAAAAACAATTTAATCAAACATTATGGGGCAACCCTGGAACCGTATCTGACCCTTATATTTATTGGAAAGACAGATACCATGTATGGTGTTCGCTATGAGAATGATAGTTTTAAAATTGGGGATTCAACCATTAAATTTGCTCGTACGAAAGGTGTTATTAAAAAGATCAACTATAAATTAACACCAGGTCTGTTAAAGCTGCTATTTTCTCGCACCCCCTCTCTACAAGATTTTATGCCCGAGGACCTTGCTAAATATAAATCCATTTTATTAGACACCAACGCTCACAAAAGAAACTATAAATCCTCTCAGCAGCTCAATGCCAATATATCCCAAAAATATAAAACCATCATTGCTAACATATTTGGTAAGCAAAAACACCACTCTCCCTCTGGTGTAAGGTTTAAGAAATTAATACCCTACATAGATATAACCTTTTGGAATAATCCCAATCAGTTAGTAGAGCGCTTATACTTGCTTCATGCATCAAAACAAGCTGGTCACACTGGCAATGAGGCAGAAATCGCCCACATTGAACAACAACTCCGAGATGCTAAAATTATCTTATAAGCCATCCCCCATCAAAGTAGGCATCGCTCATGAATTGCATAAACCAGCCCGACGCATTTATAAACGCCGTCGTGTCATTTACAAAGGAATCGATGAACTTTGGCAGGCAGACCTGGTTGAAATGATACCTTATTCTAACGTTAACGACGGTGTACGCTATATGTTAACCGTCATTGATGTCTATTCCAAAATAGCTTTTGTTCAACCAGTAAAAATAAAACTGGTGTCTTAGTCACAAAGGCCTTTCAACATATTATTGAACAATCAAAACGTCAACCTCACTTGTTACAAACCGACCAGGGGAAAGAATTTTTCAACACGGATGTCTCCAGTTTTCTCAAATCTAAGGATATTCACCATTACACCACCTTTAGCAATCTCAAAGCTAGAGTAGTTGAACGCTTCAATCGAACATTAAAAAGTTATATGTGGAAAGAGTTTTCAATACATGGTTCCTATCGATGGATAGACTGGTTACCTCAAATTGTGTCACGATACAACAACACGATTCATTCCACTATTGGCATTAAACCTCGTCTCGTCACCAAGAACCTACCTAGACTCAATAGACTGTTTAACCCTATAAAAAGGGTTGACCCAAGGCGACTTGGCCTTAAATTGGGGATTTTGTTCGCATCAGTAAACATAGAAGTGTGTTTTCAAAATCGTACACTCCACAGTGGTCAACAGAAATTTTTAAAATTCACCAAGTCAAAGTAGGTCAACCAGTGACGTATCTTTTAGAAGATCAAGACGGTCAACCCATCAAAGGACGATTCCATTATGAACAAGTGCAAAAAACATTATATCCCAACGATTATCTCATTGAACGAGTAATTAAAGTCAAAGGTGCAAAATATTTTGTAAAGTGGTTAGGGTTTCCTTCCACGTTTAATTCATGGGTCAATAAACATGATTTTTTGTAATAAAATCCTACTTATGTATTTAATTAGACTAAACCCTTCCCTTCCTCCCCAAAACATGCATAGGTTTTTTTCACCTAGAGACTTGAAATTTAAGGTGCGGGTAGACGAGGTAAAAAACAACCATTCATGTCAAACAAACTTTTTTGACAACTTGACCGTTTCCAAAAATAGTGACCATTTTTTTCAAAATTCATTTTCTCTTGACCTACACCCTTGAAACTTGCTACCCACCTAGAGGGAATACCCACCTTTCATTAACGTCAAACAAACTTTTCCTCAAAATTCACCGTTTCCAAAATAATCAAAAATCCTAAACCAAGAATTTTCAAAAAAAAAAAAAAAAAATACCAACACACAATGTTAGCCAAGAGTATGTCATTCCAACGCCAACAATAGCTCATTCGTTAAAATACAACCATCCATTCGCCAATTTTCGCCAATGTTCGCGAGAAAGTAGGCTATCATTTTTTTCCTCCTACACCCTTGAAACTTGCTGCCCACCTAGAGGGCATACCCACCTTTCATTAATGTCAAACAAACTTTTTTTTCCAAAATTCACCGTTTCCAAAATAGCGCCAATCCAAAAAACAAGAATTTTCAAAATTAAAAAAAACCAACACACATTCTTAGCAAAGAGGACGTCACCCCGTTCCTAAACAACACATCGTTCTAGCCTTCAAGCTCATTAAATTTCACCAAAATGTCAAAAACGCACGTTTACCTCAAATTGCGTTTCCAAATTTCACCCATTGTAAAAAATAACCTCACCATCAAATAGAGCGGAAAAAATAACATCTAAACGACCCCTCACTCGACCCTAGTCCTCCCCCACCACCAACGTTTTCCAAGATAGCCATACGTATTCAAGCACACGCGCGATTATGGGTAGAACTCTCAGGTTCTCACTACTATCGAGCTTTCAGTTAGACTTTCCTATGTTTTGAGGGCTTTGCAAATGCCCTCATAAAAATATTTTGGTCGATGGACGAACAAAACAACATTAGGGCAGAGGCATACTTGCGGAAGTACGCTAGTTCACATCCTACTCGCTACGCTAGCTACTTCGCAACGCAATTGGCACGTCTCCAATATTTACAACCAGCACCATCAGACATAGATATGCTCCAGACGATATCACGGCAATTTTCAGCCGATGTAAGAAGAAATATAATCGCGTCTAGAGTATCCAGTCTACAGGAAATGGATGATTTGCTGAGACAACTTGATTACACGTCTAGCGCAACGAATTCAAGCTTTCGAAATTCGAGGACGGATTATCGCGAAGTAAACACCATTATGATTGATGAAATACAGCAGACCGAAGAAAACGTAAGAGATAATAGGAGAGGAGGACCTATTAGAAAGGGATATACTCAGAACCAGAGAAACGAGTATAAAAACCATAGGCAGTAAGATAGCAGGCCATATCAGCGATATTCACGGAATAATACCCAAAACAGAAGATCGGGTTACCAGTACAACAACAACTATCGCCAAAATAATTTTTACCAGAGGGGTAATAATAATAATAATAACAACAATATTCTCCAAGGTTATTCGCGATATAAAAATTGGAATGATGACAATGATAATCGCCAGAATTTCCAGCAGCGAAGAGACCAGGAAAATGAAACTATGTTCGGAACCAACAGGAGGAAAACAGAGAACAAGAGAAGATAGGCCAAGACAGGATGATCCGAAACCAGGTACAAGTAAACAGGAAAACAGAGGTAATGACGATGAGACTTCTGGGCGAAAAAAACGTCAGAAAGACAACAGCAATAGACGGCAGAAAATTTTCACCTACTATGCATTTGACGAAGTAATTTTCCTAAATACATCAAGAAGGATAGAGAATACCTAGGGACACGCTATCAACGAGGGAAAGGAGAATAGAGGAAGAGATCCCAGACAGAAAGAGAATGGCTGAGTTGCCAATGATAAATATGGTCGTGGGAGAAAATTAGTGGAAAAACTTACTGTTACTTATTTTGGTAATAATTGTTACAAGATTGTGAACATTCACGACAATCAAGTGATTGGAAATTACAACGCAAATGACCTAAACCGCTTACAGAGCAAAATATGGTCCAGTTAAGTTCTGAAGAAAAACATTTCAAAAGCATTGTAGTACGCTTTTGAAATGGAAGTTGAGTGAGGATTGTGTTCTTATATGGATATGAGCCTGAAAATATTCATCTCCTCAAAAGTTTCCTAAATTGTCCCATGTTAAAATATAGCGACTCTGGAAACCGACACTAAACAGGATTGTACCTCGCAGAGTTAACCTAGTTAACTGGGCCGACCAATGAGAAAATTAGCAGTCACGTGGGAGACTTGGAGCTAGACTGCGTAGTTCGAACAAAGACGGGACTAGCGTGCACGAGCAGAATCGAGGACCCTCGAAGGAGAGCCGATCCCAGCACGCGTTGTAGGTGTGTCTCGAGCATGGTAGGGGAAGACGCGGGCAAGGCACGTGGCACACAGCCAATGAGAAGCGACCTTACATAAACAAGAGCAAGCAATGTAATGAGCATAGCTAATTACCAGGATGATTTTTAACATATCGTTATATCATGGAAGATATTAAATAATAAATAAGAACTATTTTTTAACATTACGGCTAATTATTTGTTTAATTAAGGATTATTACGATCATCGATAATAAGCGACCAATCAGATCCTTGTTCTGAAAAGGACGCGGACTTGAAGATTGATGAGGGGGAAATGAGAGAAGAATCCAGGCTCTTAATACTTACAATTTCATCAGAGAAGGACGTCTCGACACGTTACTCAACAATATAACAACGCGAATAGAGTTTCACTAACGAAGGCACTTAGTTTGTGCAAGCAGATATCAAGTCGACATTCAACGAAATTTAAAAGTTAATGAAACCAATCTACATTATTAACCATGTCGAAATAACTGAAGTTGAGGGAGGAATTTACAAATGAATCTACAGGAGTTATAATGATCAACTAAGAAGTTATGGGGACAGAACTATGACGGCAGCAAGAATATTCGAAATGACACAACGTCAATCTCGTGGGGGAGATTAACATCTCGTCTCTCCCATGCAGAAAATTCTAGATCTACAAGTCATTTCAACAACTAAAATGACGACATATATCAGAACTTTGGCGAAAGAAGACAGAAGAATTCACGAACGAAGGCGTCTAGGGTTGAACCCAGCGCCATCAAGAGAGAAAGGGTATCCCAACTCTCACAAGAAGATTCACCAGCAGAAGGGACGGCAACGCGAAGATGATGGAGTTCGACTCCCGGACCTGACCGCATGGGAACTTCTGTAGGAGACCGTAGAAGACCGCACATCATGCAGTCTCGCGCTATTGGGAACAATCCGTTTCTAAAGTATAGCGAAGAAAGCCCTCTTCTAGTCATCTATAACGCAACACAAGGTAGTCTAAGGACCAACGATATATCCCATTTTGTAGAGTATTGTAACATTTGAGAATATCCGACAACTGTTTGTTGATGCCATTTTTGTACGTTTTAATAATATTAATGTAGTTTTCGAAGTTATATTTTCATAACTACGTCATGCGGATGTTTATTTACGATTTTCGTCGATTTTGAGTATTTGGAAATTTTATTTGGAATTTTTGGAATTTTACGACTTTCGAAATTTGAATGAGGAGATTTTACAGTTTAGTTCAGAATATTTTTATGGTAAAGTTTAAATGTGTTTAGATCACATTTTGTCAATTTTTGAATTGTATAATATCGTTTTTTGTCAACGATAATAATAAAGGAAATTTGTTCCAAGAGTGTTATACAGAGGTACATTTTAGAGAAAGCGATTCTTAATGATCTTATGTAGAGATCTATATAAAGTCACGATCTAATAATTTATTAGACAGATTTGGTTATAAATATTTGGTGACTAACTATTACAAAGTATTAAAGTTTATGAGAAATATATTAAAGGAAGAAGATGTAATAGAATACTATGCGAGGTTAACAAATACGAATTACAGCATATTTTTTAAGTAATAAGAATGTGAAAAGAGATTTAAAGAAATACCACAGCTAATTGAAAGCTTTATAGAAATGTGAGTGATACAAAGAAATAAGATTGTTATTAGAAGACTAGTATTTTATCGTATTACCTGTTAAATTAATTCTTTGATAGAACCAGTATTTTTATTAAATATTTTTATTGAGAATGTTGCAACTAAGAGAGGAATTTGTTAACAAGAAGTTAGTTAAGAAGTAAATGGTTTTGGAAGAAACTGCGAAGCATCTCTGAGAGAGAGGTTTATTATTCCCTTAGCAGACGGAGGTATTTGTTGTATGACAATGGGCAAATGGGGAGCCATTGGTCAATTGTTGAAGGAATGTCTGAATTGACAGACTTGCGCATATTTTGAGGTTGAAATAGCATGTTTTATGAAGAAGCAGTATTTTTAATGTTTATTAGTATTGGAAGATATAGCAATAGTCTCACAGAATAGAAACTCCTTGAAATTCACAGGACAGCGGATCGCAGATGAAGTTGAATCTGAAAGAAATTATAGGATGAATGGATCTTTGTTGAAACTGAGAGTAAACTGAGCTCTATTTTAATGGTTCTTAATCAGATATTTAATTTAAGGTAATTATTCAACGCAGTGGAAGTTTATATTTTAATTAAGTATTTTTATTATGATGACAGACCAGTTGTAGGAGGTCTATGAACTATATCTTTACTTAATTGTATGGATTATAGAATCCCTAATTGTAACAGTTTCACGAATAAAACATAGTGTGGTGAATGATTATTTTCTAAAGTCCGTTGAAAAGTAGTAAAGAAATAGGAAGACAATTTCTGTCTATATTGTCAGTGAAGAATGCAGTTGGACCGTTATATATATATTATTTTATATTGAGTAGTTGCTGAACTACAGCGTACATTTACGCGCATTATAATTTTTCAATGGTTATTTAAATGTTAATAGCGATTTGTATCGCTTCTATGAGAAGAATTTAAGTGATAGGAGGCGGGAGATAATTTGTATAGAGTAATGAATAGTTTTTGTAATGACGGAGATCTACGTCAGGGGTAACTTCATTTATTTTTGGGGATATTTTTTTTTTTTACTTTATAACATTTTATCTTGTTATAAAACTCCCGTTACCTAAGGAACAGCAGTTGTTTGCTGCTACTTAATACATGTTTTTATTTAAGCTTATGAAAGCGTTTGAAATATTTTTTTAAGGTTTCTAAAAGAAACGAACATTTATTTCATTTAACTGAAGCAATTACATTAGCTCATTAGATCTTATTTAAGGTTATTAATGCATATAATCAATGCTAGTGTTAGGAAACCTGTAATTGTTAAGTAAATAAATACTGCAGGCACGTTTTTACGATTCCCTGATCTTTTATAGGAATTTGGCATTATCTTTGTTGTTAAATGGTAGTGGAATGTGCTGTAGGGTGGAAGTTCCCGAGGGATCTGATCCGCATCCTTACGCCCGAGATTTTCATAGATTCTCATCTTTCCTGAGTAGATAGAGAACCCTACTGTTCTGTAGTTAGTTACTATAGCACATTCAGTTAGAAAAAAATCCTTTTCCTTATTCTGAGTGTTTTCGCCAAGTAGCACTGTGTTGTTTTTAGCCGGGACTTCAAGATGCTAAAATCCTTTATTATTTCCAGCTTTGGATTTTGGTGGATCATCCAGATATATGGGTGCAGTACGATATCCAGTCAACTCAAGTTTCTTACTAAGGATTCTTGCTTTAAATACTTGGCTTAAACTAAGTAACTTCTATTTTCAGCTGCTATTCTCGCATGTATTTTATCTTGTTATCATTGTTTTCAGCTTTCATTGAACCTGATTATGTACAATTTTTGAAACAATCATATTCTTTACTATTGCCATTCACATTTATAAGTCTATTTTTATCTATGAGAAAATAGGCTTATGAAATCACCTTTTGTTCGTGTGTCCGTCTGTGTGTGCGTGTGAGTGATTGATTTTGGTGTGTCCACCCTAATAACTTCTAAACGGCTGGAGCGACTTCAATGAAACTCGGTAAGTTCATAGCACTATTTGGGACGACCCCAACCATGCCCTTCAAATTTTGTTAAGTCTCACCAATCCAACATGCCGGCTGTGCGAAATATTTCACCAGCATTCAATAGCTCCGAAACTATTACCGATATCACCCTGGAATTTTGTACGGTGTTAAAGGGAACTACTAGAATTACAGTTATGTGACTTTTGAAAACTGGTATCTACAAAACCAACATGGTGGCCAAGCGAAGTTGAAAGTTTTAAATAGACTTTTCTCGCGATTTAATAATCCAAAAGCAATGAAACTTGGTACAGCAAATGTTTATACACATTGTAATGCACTGGTGTCTAATAAAGTTTAATTGTTTACATAACCTCAATATGGCGGCTGTGGGAATTTTAAAATTATGTTTTTATTTCTTGTGTCGTATTCATGCGATCGAAGTGAAAGTTTGAATAATGAACCTACGCAATAATTTTTATTTAATGGTACATAACTCTATGGCCTATAGATATAACAATCCAACATGGCGACCATTCGAAATATTTAGGCGGATCTCAATATTTACGAATCTATTACAGCAATCACACTGATTTTTTTAATGTTCTTGGTGCCTATGAACATGAGTTCACCTATGGGACTTTCAGTAACCTGGTGTTCAAAAATCCAATATGGCGGTGACGCGAACTATAAATATTCACATGGTCGTTTCTCGCAATTTAACAATCCGAGTGCAGTGATATTTGATACAGTAAATCCTTATACAAGACATTAGATTTTTACATGCCGAGTGCCGTAAAGAGAATGGTATTAAGCCCTCCCTTTGCATCTCTGCTTTACCTTCGCCAACGAATCACCTAATTGCATATTAAAATAAATGCATCTATTCTTGCACATAATTGAAGTGAGTATTCTTACAGGCGGCTTATATGCAGAGTAACCAGGATACGTTGCTCTTGTAGTTCAAGTGTTTTATCACGAAATGGCTACCGTTACATCTCTATATAACTACATAACCTCCACACCTTGCATCCAAGTTATTTTTCAAGCCTGAGATTTTCACCTACGGTTTTTAACCTAGACACTTCCTTCCATAATTAAGTTTGATATTTCCATGCGTCTTACTAACCAAATTCTGTGTTTTACTTATTTCCAGAATCATCACTCCTTTCTACCTCTGTATTTGTTTATCTATATACCCATCTGATATTCATCGTTCTCCTGTAACACCACATTCGCAAAGCTTCTATTCTTCTATTTTTGCTAAGGCAACAGTTCAAGACTCAATTTCTCAGAGTTCCAATACCCAGGAAAATCTTTCAAAGAAGACAAACTGATACAAATCTATTTTTGATATCAGTAGGGGTTTCTGATATCGTTCCAGCGTCTGCATTCTATTTTTTAATATTTATTGATTTTTATCGTGAGTTTCTTTCTTAAGATGGAGTCCATACACTTTAAGAATTAATTCATATGCTCTGAAAAATCAGCAATGATAACAATGTTAATATAAATGTCAATATCAAGTTAGGGTTCTTCTCCTTGAATATTAAGTCCTACTTGATTTCTTTTCTTACTTTATTTATTGCTTGCTCAATGTACATATTAAGGATTATGGGGGATCAGTTGCAGTCTTGCCTTATATCTTATTGAATACCTGGTGCACCCTTATGTCCGTCAGCTCATATAATTGCCGTCTGGTTTCGGTGTAGATTGATGATCTGTATACCTGCACTTTATTCCAATGCGTTTCACTCTGTCAAATAACTATCAGCGTTAGATCTTAAAAGCCAGGAACGATCTGTTATCTTTCCTTAATCTACCTTTCAAAATCAGTATAAAACTTTTTACAGCTACCCTTGTTCCTACCTTCTCTCCTGAGACGGTTCCTGTCTTTCCATCTTGTAAATTATTCAAATCAGGATCTTTGAAGCATGAACGATCTCGCTTATTGTACTAAGATCTCCCCACATGTCAGCTTCTGTTTTCTATGGTATAGGGATGACAATATTCTTTTTAAGATCAGAGAATACCTCAGCTGTCTCTCAAGTCCCAAATCAAAATGAAATAACCTGATCAGGCAATGTAGTAACTCAGTCCATATATCATCTTTTCTTGGAGTTAAATTACTGTTTATATCTCCTAGTGTTCTATCAAATTTTTATCTCAACATTAAATCTCCGTTCTCATCCTCATCTGTTTCTAGAAAAGATTCTCAAACTCTTTCCCTCTATACAAACCCTCTATGTAAGCTTTTTATCTGTTAACCAATTCTTCACCACCTGTTTTAATCTCATTGCTAGTCTTTCGATAACCTGTAACTACTTATCCTTCCTTCAGACAATTTTTTGACGTTTGTGTACTACCTTCACAATTCCATGCCTTGAAACCTTGTGCTTCCACCTTTCATCCTTTAATTCTAGTATATACTGAGTGATCCATGTTTTTTTACCGATTTCTCCCTTTCTGACAATTGTTTTCTGGTGCGGATTTTGTTATTCATTTTATCTTAAGTGCCTATTCCTCTGCATTTGAAGTTTGTTCAGTGTTCTTCAATATTCCTTCCCTAATTCACCTCTTGAAACATTCGTTCACTTCCTTCTCTTTCAGTTTGTCCATTGCCACCTGTTTTGGCTTTTTATTTTCTTCTGTTTCTTCAGCTTTGATATAGGCTACATTTTATAACAACCAGATTGTGGCCACAAATTGAATCAGAACCGGGATATGTTTTTCAATCCAGATTCTGATTTAGGAATCTCTGCTTGACCATAGTGAAGTCGATTCGGGTATTTCTTGTATCACTTAGTCTCATCCATGTGTATATTCTTCTATTGTAACTCGTGTCCGGTGCAGAATTCGGTCAGCCTACTTCCTCAATCATTCCTTTTAACTTACACAAATTTGCCTACTATATTACGTTGCCGTCCTCCTCCTTACTTACTTACTTACTTACTTACTTACTTACTGGTCGGTGCTACAGTCCCTGAAGAACCTTGGCCTCCTTTATCACCTGCCTCCATTCATCTCTATCTTCCGCCTTCCTTCTCCAGTTCCTGATTCCCTGACTCCTAAGGTCGTCTTCCACGTCATCTATCCACCGTCCCCTGGGCTTCTTCTTCTCCTCCTTCCATCTCGTCTTTGTGTAAACACCTTTCTGAAACTACGTGATTCTGGCATTCTCTGTACGTGTCCTCCCATGTTATTCTCCCCTGCTTAATCTTCACCACAATATCTGCCTGTCCGAAAAATTCCTGTAGTTCCACAATTGTCCTTATTCTCAAACCTTCCTCCTCTCTCACTGGCCCGTATATTATACTCAAGATATTCATTTCCTATCTTCACAGCCAGTCTTCTTCCCTTCCATTGAGAACCCAACCTTCCGATCCATATATAATCACAGGTCTTAGTATCGTAATGTAAATTTTTACTTTAGTATTCCTACTAACATTTCTGGATATACACATGCCTTGCAGAGCGTAATAGCATCTATTTCCTCTTTTAATTCTTTCTTGTATTTCCACTGATATTCTGTTACCCTCAGTTATTATTGAGCCCAAATATTTGAATTCTTCTACTCTTTGATATTCTTTCCCATGTTATTTAATATACGGCTCTCTTCTTGCCTCTCTGGAGTCTTCCATCTTTATATACTGTGCCCAACATAGTACTCCAGTTTTAACACAGATTGGCAACCCTGCGTAAATCACGGCCCAAAGCACCACATGTTATCGTCGCAGACCCGACCACAAGGTTGAGTGACGTCACGCATATCTGTATACTATCTCCGGCAGAGCGCGCTGTCTCGGTCCACGTGCTCAGCTCTGGTCTTCGGCAAATGGTCACATTGAGAGGCGCAGACACATGCGTTTTGAGCGCGGACTGGACAGTACTCCGTTGTGGGGCAAGAGTGATTTTTACATTCGATTGTGATCGTGGAGGGCCGTGTGTGCTATGCCACCACAGGTCTAAGTGTCGCTGTGTATCGGGTGTGATTTTATCGGAGTCCTGAGAGACCATATAATTACGAATCACCGCTGTTATGCCGGGCGCGATTGCTATATCAGACGGCCGAGTCCAGCGTGTATAATCCCGGTAGTGCAGGCGCAAGTTGGCTTGATAACGAGAGAACTAGCCCTTTGCGACTAGCTTTGGACGTGAGATACAATACGGAATAGTTTGTGCAGTAAACATTCCAGAATAGACGAGGCTCTTATCATCGATGGAGGACTTGTAGATGCAATTGAACAGCTGTGAATGCTATTAGATTACTGCTTACGTAAAGCCGGTGGCAATTTGCTGAGAGGAAGAATTGTGTCTACATTGTTCGAGGCGCAGGAACTTATGATTTCCAGAATGGAACGAGGACATTTTATAACCTGTGCTGTTGAAGTGTCAATGAAGAATTTTGAAATGGAACTAGTCAGTGAAAATATGTGCCACTAAGCTTATACGTGAGGGGACTGGATGGAGTGACATTTACATCAAGATGAGGCCATGATGTTGCCATGACATAACCACACCGTGGGAGTCAGAGGACGCAGCCACCATGAAACGTGAAGGTCTCAGTTTCGATTCCTGGAGGAGGTGAGGAAAAAGATGGTGGAAGATGCAATACTGCCGGTTCTGGAATGGGAAGGAGATGGTCCTGAATGAAGTTTGGTTCCAGAGGTTCTGCATTCTATGAGCATGCTAGGCTTGTACCATATTTTCTTATTTCGGCCAGTTGGTGAGCTAAAACATTACTTCAATTTGTAGTCGTGAGTAGTTTGTACTACTCAGTAGTAATAGATGCCATGGAGTTGAACTAATTATTATTTATTTGTTGATTAATCATTTTATTGTTATTATTATTAATGGCCACATTTTTTTCCTTCGTCTATTAGGTAATTATATGAGGAAGTGATTCACATTGTAGGGTTTTCACACGTGGTTAGGATCCATCCACCATGCTTGGCACCATGATCCAGTTAATATTTTCTTTTGGGAATTTTTGTAAATCCGTCACTACTTCGAATTATAAGATTTTTTCTACGATGATAAGATTGGAAATACGACGCGGATACTGAACTGAATTCATGATGGAATAAATGAAGAAGGTAGACTAGCTGTCGAGAGCTAGGGTGGAGTTCATGTTTTGAAATTCTTTTCTTTTTTTCGATTTTGACTTCAGCGTTTGGTGGATCTAATTATGTGAACTCTGAAGGATTATAACTTTAAATATTCCCATTTTTTTCTTCGTCCACATTCATTGATATAGAGAATTTAATTATTAAAAAGCATGCTCGCCATTATGCTTCGACACCTACCCATTTGACATTGCTACAGGTCATGCCTGCATTAGATAATTTATGCACACTAGTTATGTGATGAAATGAAAGGTCATGATAATTAAAAGATAATAATGAGTATATCTACAAAAATAATTGATTGGTGTAGTTGTTTAAAAAAAGAGAGGGGAGAATTGAATGGAATGTAATAAAATAAATTTAGGATGATAGTTCATATATTCTATGAACGTCTTATAGCAAATTTTCGGAGAATTAATCATGAAGAAACCCTTTGTGAATAAAAAATAATAATGTAATAATAATTAGTAGTGCAATATCTTTCTAAATAAGAATGACCATGCAAAATGCAGTCAGATGGTGGTGAATTAAGTATTCACAGGGGTAGGCAGGCGATAATCTAACCACTATGTAATTGATGGAGTGAAATACATTGCAAGCATACCATCGAATTGGGAACGATGGGAACTTTTAGTTGTGATATAATGATCAGCCATGACTTTGAACATTGCATAAATGTAGGATAATGGGTGCACGTTTGCTTGAAATATTTTGAGTAATGAGACTCTGAAATAACGTTGTACGATAAATATAAATACTGATTGCAACTTTAATTGAGTGGACATGTAGGACCTATATTGTTGCAGCAATTATTTTTAATTAATAATTGATGGATATAAGATTTGTTTTCCTCTCATTAGTTAGAACGGAGATCAATACTATTATTTTTTGGCAAGCTATTTATATAACTTTATTTCATTATAAACTCAAGTGAGTGATAATATTACTAATCTAGGACACTACCTGATGGACATTTAGCGTGATTAGTTGATGTTGATAGTCAAATGTGACTGGATCTAATTTTTTTTTAATATTTTATTTAATTTTCTTCGAGTATCTCCTAATTTTATTTGTGTCTAAGGATAGGACCAAGGAGATTCGTTGACCCTTTAAAACTTAATTATGTTTATTTGGACTCTAAATATTGTTCTTTTTCTTCGGTCCACATCAAGCTTTCATTTAGATCGAATCTCCGAGGCAAGATAGGCTTTTTGGGGGTTTCCTATATTTGTATTGGTCAATGAGTTGCCAATAAATGGATGCCCATTTTTATATTTTTAATTGTGCTTATCTTCTGATTTCTGTTGTGCTATTGCTTTGATTTAGGTTTGGGAGTGGGTTGATTTAACCTGTTACACCTACATCCTGTTAACCACCCCTGAGACTACTTGAGTTCTCGTACCCACCGGCGTATTTTTTTTTTTGATATTCGAACCCAGACCTCAATCAATTTTTTTTGTTCTTTATCTGATATATGTCTTGTGTTATCGGCATGAATTGCGAAGTTTTCGCCGGGTCATCCGATTCGATGCCGGTTAACGGGGACAATTCTTAGTTTCATTTGTATTCACTTCTAATCCTAACTTTCGTGCCGTTTCATCCAACAGGACACAGCTCTCTTCAAATGCTTTACTGTTCCTTCCAATTAATGCTACATCATCCGCATATGTTATCAGCTGCACTTGTCTGTAAAATATAGTCCCTCCTGGATTGATTGATATTTGTTGAATTATTTTTTCGAGAGGTACATTAAAGAGTAATGTAGAAATTACATCTCCTTGTCGCAAACCCCTTTCTACAAAGAATTCTTCGGACATCTCTTGTTCTAATCTAACCTTACAGATTGTGGTTTCCATAGTCATTTCTGTCAGCTTGACCAATTTTATCGGGATCTTAAGCTCTTTCATATTTTTTTAAATCTCCTTTCTATCTGAACTGTCATATGCCTGACTAAAATCTCTATACAGTTGATCCAGCTGCTTATCACGTTCATAAAACTTCTCCAGTATCTGCCTCATTACAAATATCTGGTCCTCCTAAATCCAGCTTGATAGTCACTCAATATTTTCTCTACACAACGCTCCAGTCGAGAGGCTAAAATCTTACTGAACACCTTATATATTACGTCCAGCAGAGTAATCCCACGATAATTGCCGCATACTGATTTATCCCCTTTCTTATACAAGGACATATTATTCCTACAGTCCAATCCCTGGGCATTTCTTCTTTCGTCCATACTTCCTTAGTTCATATATTGATTTTACCACCGAATTTTAGCAACTCCGCTTTTATTCCGTCTTCTCCGGCGGCTTTATTTTTCTTTAATTCATTGATTGTATCTCTAACTTCCTCTAAATACGGTGTTTCAACTTCATCTTGCGCATCGATTCCTACATGTTCCTATTCTTCCCCATTCGCGGTTTCTTCTTCACCCCGTCCATTGAGTAGCTCTGTGAAATATTCCTGCCATCTCTGTAGCATCTTGTTCTTATCTCATAAAAAATCCTTCTTTGTCCTTATAAAAGATTGCTCTTGGTTTGAATCCTTTCCTCAATTCTCTTGATCTTTCATAAAATCTCTGAATCTCCCCACTCTCCCTCATTTTATCCAATTGTTGTATTCTTTCTCTTTCATACTGCCTTTTCTTAACCCTCTTTAACTTGCGTGCTCTTTTCCTTTTCTCTCTATATTCCTCCACTGTCTGTCTCGTCCTTCTCCTACCAAGACATTCAAATCCTCCATTACTCTAACACTGTTGTCACACTTGACATACCTCAGAATTTCATCTATTTCTGCGATGAATATTTGTTCGTCAACAGCTTACCAGGAAGGCATAAAGACTACTATTATTTTGTAGCACGTGGCTTTGTATTGGTTTTTGATACAATATTCATTTCACTATGTTGCTCATAATAATCCACCTGCTGTCCAAGTTTCATAGTCAATATGAGACCAACCTCCGCGTAACCTTTGTTTGATTCAGTGCTATAGATACTATGGTCACCTGACCAAAAGTCCTGTTTTATCCTTCAAATGTATTTCACTAATCCCAACTAAACTCAACTTCAACATGTCCACTTCCCTGTCTAAATTTTCTAACCTTCCACTACTATTTACACCTCTATTATTCCACGCTCCAATCCGTAGAGTATTAAATTTCCTCTTTGTTGGTTTATACTACGGAATTTAGGCCATTGTCACCTATATTAGTATTTCAGTTTTCAGACTCTTCTTAGCCGTTCGCATTTATCTGGTGGCAAATCTTTCTTATTTCACCCATCGTCTCCCTTTACCGTGGCACCGACCTGACCTGCTTCTATGTGTGGAAGACCCTTCGTACACTTGTGAATTATTCTATCGCTGTAAACTGTTCCAATTCCCGTAATATAAATAATTGTTTTCCTGTTCAGTTGTTATATTATTTATCTTGCATCATTGCCTGTGCTATGTTAGGATATTTTCGCGGAAACCTTTCTCCGTATTGGTGTAGTGACCTTCTATCAAAGCTATTTGTCAGAATCCACGGTAAGCAGGACCGTAGACTCTTCACGGGCCCCGGCTAGATGAACTGCTGAAAGAATATGCCTGACAAATAGGATAGAAACAACTCTCGTAAAGTTGTACTACGTCAACGACAGGAATACAAAAAAAACCTCCGATAGAGCTGAGAGACATTAGAAATCTCGGGGAATTACAGGTGAAAAATTTGTAGTTCCCGTAGTACAACTTTCATTAGCTAAGATAAATCAGAAATCGTAGATTAAAATTGAAAGTCGAACAAACGAAAAACTCGTTCTAGCCTTTCCTGCTCACCCGTCTGTCGCTGCGATGAATGATAACATAAAAATTACGAGCCTCCAAAGACATTCACGATCTGTTATAATTGCGTGCTCATAAGTTAGCTTCATGATATGCCATTTCGTTCCCATCCTAGGTTCGAATCCTGCTCTTATTACAGCCAAATAAAACATGCCTTTAATCTCGATTGATCCATGCATTGAAATTGTATTTTTGCATGTTCGAGTGGATTTATCTTTTCTTCCACCCTAGTTTCCTCCATGTGTTGCACTAAATCTGACCACTTCGCTTTCTCGTGTGTACTTTAGTTGTTTTGTCTGGAGTTTCTTAATGCCATTTAGTTGAGTGCCTTGGCATTTACACCATTCCCACATTATCCGGACGTTCCTATGTGCCGGTATAATTGGTAATGCCCCATTTAGTGTTGGGACTTTTGCTCTTTGCTGGGTGTGTCAGGTTTTGAACCTGTTCGGCCTCGTCTATTTTTAACTCAAGCAAAGCGCTTGCTATTTATGTAGCACCATGGAAGAATACTCAAGGATTTCGGATTGTTTGTAAGCTTTGGTATGATTCGTACACAATTCTGTAACACATATACCCCCTATCTTATTCCACTGCACTCATTATAATTTCTGTTATTTATCTCATGTGATGTGTTTCCGGATTGTTTTCTTATTTTTATGTCTATATTATATTTGACTGTGTAAGTCCTACACTGTATCTCGGCCCTTGCATACGGTATATGTGATTCATTTTGATTTTGATAATTATTTATTTACTAGCTGAAGTACCCGTGCTTCGCTACTGGTCATAAATAAATTGAGATGTGAAGGTGATAGTTAAAATAGGGGATAGGCGAGGTGCTGCGCGGAGGGAGATTAAGTATGGAACAATTTGTCCAACTACACCGCTTGACATTGACCGTGAGTTATAGCACAGATTTAGGTTTTACTCACTAACCGTTGGAGATACATGAAAAGTGTTAAGATCCTTTCGGATACAAATTTAAATTTCGAACCTCGTACATGCCATCAAAAGTTTATTATTTCTTAGCGTTCTCTTCCTATTTCAAATTGAAATATGGAAGTTTGAAACCAAAGGGTGTAGTGACGTCACTAAAATGGTCGCCTTCTTTAAATAGTGCAAAGTATCGAAATCAAAAGTAGCCTATTTATTACCCAGGTAAATCAGCTACTTCCATGTAAAATTTCATGTAAATTGTACCAGTGTTTCTTTGGTGATTGAGTAATACACAGACACACACCATCTCATTCATATTAGTATAGATGTAGTTGTTTCATGGGAAGAGTGGGTCACATTGAACCGGAAAAAATATTTTCCAGTAATTTTAATACAGAGCTGCCTACGATACTATTCAACATCAAATCCTGCTTGGTAAACTGTACCAGATTACCAAAGGTTTTGGACTCACAGAAATTGTTGCTTGTCTTCTACAAAGCAGAAGGAACCCGCAGTCGTTGGAAAACCCAACGAAATAGTCTACCACAGGGCACTGTTCTATCACCTTTTCTGTTTAATGTGTACACTAATGTTGTTGTTTGAGTCTTCAGTCTTTTGACTGGTTTGATGCAGCTCTCCACGCCTCCCTGTCCTGAGCTAATCGTTTCATCTCTACATAACTACCACACCCTACATCTGAGGCAATCTGTTTAACATATTCTAACCTTGGTCTACCCCTACAGTTCTTGTCCTCGACCCTTCCTTCCATAACTAAGCTTGCTATTCCTGGGTGTCTCAGTATGTGTCCTACCAACCTATCTCTTCTCTTCATTAGCAGTCGCCAGAAACATCTCTCCTCTCCCACTCGTCTTAATACCTCTATGTTTGTAACCCTATCTACCCATCTGATCTTCATCATTCTCCTGTAACACCACATTTCAAATGCTTCTATTCTCCTCTTTTCTGCTGCACCAATAGTCCAAGTTTCACTTCCATAGAGTGCCACGCTCCAGACAAAGGCTTTCAAAAATGACTTCCTAATACCTAAATCTATATTCGATGTCAGCAGATTCCTTTTTTGTAGAAAAGCTTTATTTGCCTGAGCCAACCAACTTTTTATATCCACTTTGCTTCGTCCATCACTGGTTATTCTACTTCCTAAGTAACAGAAGTCTTCTACTTCCTTCAGCTTTTCACCTGTCAATTTGATCTCCATAGAGGTTTCTGATTTATTTCGGCTGCATTCCAGTATTTTTGTTTTACATTTATTAATTTTCATCATGAATTCTTTCTGCAAGACGGAGTCCATACCATTCAAAAACTCATTCAAATCCTCAGGCTTGTCGGCCAAGATGACTATGTCATCAGCAAATCTCAGAGTTGAAATTATTTCTCCTTGAATCTTCACTCCCACTTTAAATTTTTCTCTAATTTCCTTCATTGCTTGTTCAATGTAAAGATTGAAAAGTTTGGGTGATAAGTTGCAGCCTTGCCTTACACCTTTCTGAATACCAGCTTCTCTCTCATGTCCTTCAACTCGAATGACTGCTGTCTGGTTTCTGTATAGATTGTATATCACCCTCCTATCCCTGTACTTTATTCCAATCGATTTCAAAATGTCAAACAATTTAGTCCAATCAACGTTATCAAAAGCCTTTTCTAAGTCTACAAAAGCCATGAACGTTCTCTTATCTTTCCTTATTCTACCTTCCAAAATCAGCCTAAGACTTAGTACAGCTTCACTTGTTCCTACATTTCTCCTGAAACCAAACTGGTCTTCACCCAACTCCGTTTCTATCTGGCTTTCAATCCTCTTGTAAATTATCCTAGACAGGATCTTTGAAGCATGAGTAATCAAGCTGATTGTACGGTAATCTTCACATCTGTCAGCTCCCACTTTATTTGGTATAGGGATGATTACATTCTTCTTAAAATCAGGGGGTACCTCACCTGTGTCATAAATCCTACACACCAAGTGAAATAACCTGATCAGACCTTCATCTCCTATGCAGCGTAGCAACTCAATCGGTATGTCATCTATGCCTGGTGCTTTGTTCCGGCTTAAGTCTTCCAAAGCTCTATAAAATTCTGATCTCAATATTAAATCTCCCTTTGCATCCTCATCAATTTCCTCCTCCCTTTCCATTACATGATTCTCAATCTCCTTTCCCTTATACAAACTCTCTATGTAAGCTTTCCATCTCTCAACCTTTTCTTCCCTATCTGTTAGAGGCTTTCCATTTGTGTCCTTAATATTACAGCACTTAGTCTTCTTTTCCCCAAAAGTATTCTAATCCTTCGATAAGCTGTGTCTACTTTACCTAATTTCAGACAATTTTCTATACCTGCACATTTCTCTTTCAACCATTCTTCTTTCGCTTCCTTGCACTTCTTGTTAACCTCATTTCTCAGACGTCTGTATTCTGCTTTCCCCTTCTCATCTCTTACATTCTTGTGTTTCCGCCTTTCATCCATCAATTCTAGTATATCCTGAGTGATCCACGGTTTTCTACCTATTCTTTCTTTCCTACCAATGTTTTCTTCTGCGGATTTTGTTATTTCATTCTTCAAAAGTGCCCATTCGTCTGCAATTGAAGTTTGTTTAGGGTTTTTCATTAGTCCTTCCTTTATACTCTTCTTGAATCTTTCGTTTACATCCTTCTCTTTCAGTCTGTCTATTGCCCACCTTTTTGGCTTTTGACTTTTCTTCAGTTTCTTCAACTTTAATCTGCATTTCATTACGACCAGATTGTGGTCAGAGTTTATGTCAGCACCAGGATATGCTTTACAATCCAAAATCTGGTTTCGAAACCTCTGCTTGACCATAATGAAGTCGATTTGGTAACGCCCTGTATCTCCTGGTCTCATCCATGTGTATATTCTTCTATTGTGGTTATTGAATAAGGTGTTAGCTATGACCAACTCATGCTCGGTGCAGAATTCTACCAGCCTGGTTCCTCGATCATTCCTTTCACCTAATCCGAAATCTCCTACTATTTTCCCTTCTCTCCCTTTTCCTACCACAGCATTCCAATCTCCCATTACTATAACATTTTCATCACCCTTGATATACCTCAGAATTTCGTCTATTTCTTCGTAGACCTTTTCAACATCCTCATCATCAGCTTGACTGGTAGGCATATAGACTTGTACCACTGTGGTGCAGGTAGGTTTAGTATTGATTTTTGCTACAATAATCCGTTCACTATATTGTTCATAATATTCCACCCGCTGTCCAAGTTTCCTACTCAATATGAGGCCAACCCCTGCTTGGCCATTGTTTGATTTAGTGCTAATGACCCTATAGTCTCCTGACCAAAAGTCCTGTTCTTCCTGCCAGCGCATTTCACTAATCCCAACCAAAACCAACCTCAACCTATCCATTTCCCTTTCTAAGTTTTCTAACCTTCCACTTCCTAGCAGACTTCTAACATTCCACGCTCCGATCCGTAGAATGTCAGATTTCCTCTTTGTCACTTCTGTGATGTTAACCCCCTCTCGAGTAGTCCCCACCCGGAGATCCGAACGGGGGACTAGTTTACCTCCGGATTGAAATTTTACAAGGGAGGAGGCCATCATCACATGTAATTATGCATAGAGAGGTGCATATCCTCGGGAATAGCATACGGCTGTAGTTTCCCGTTGCTTTCAGCCGTGCAGCAGGACGCAGTGTAGCCATTATTTGGCTTATATTATCAATATCTTAACCATCTATAAGACTAGTAAAGAATTAATTTATTCTGAAAGGCTGCTACTCCCTTTCAGAATAAGTAAAGAGCAATTCTACTAAACAAAAATACTAACCTTCTACCGTACTAACAATTAAATACCAAAATTCTACTAACGAAAAAATACTTAAGTTCCACCAACAACAAATACTACCACTAAAACAATCTGTCACCAGGCACACTCACATGCACCCTCACACATCACAGTCTACTGAAACAATGAACTAGAACTAATAAACAATGCAACTGCTACCAGACACACTCACACACCACAGTCTAATAGAACAATGACATATATCTAATAGACAAACTAACTACCTACTTACAACTAAAACTAACTACATACGTACTGTACTGTTATTTGAATTGACAATATTTACAGTAATAATAATAATAATAATAATACTATTATTAAATTTTTATTAAACCCGAATTTATGTAATTAAGTACAGTTCACCTTAATCAGTCGACTGTACTATACTGATAATGTAATGAGACCTATATTACACGAGGTGTTTGCAGTATATTAAAACTACAGAACGTTAAAGGATGGTTATGTGAAAAACCAGTGCACATTACAACCTGTCACATCCTGACCTGTGATATCCGAACCCTCCCATATCCGGACACATCTCCGAATGAATTTTTAAGTCGTAGTTGAAAGCGAGGATACATTAGTGTGCTAGCCAGGGAGGACGAGTGAAAGTTGCAGCGATAGATTCATATAGATTAATCATTGGCATGAGTCTTAAATTTTAAGAAAAGTAGGCTCTTTAGTTCGTCACGGAACATCTTGTTAGCCTATTTTCAATTTTGAATAAAAAAATAGGCTTATGAGATCACCTTTTGTCCGAGTGTGTGTGTGTGTGTGTCTAATAAAACCTAAACGGCTGGAGCGATTTCAGTGAAACTCGGTAAGTTCATGGCACTATTCCCGGTGACCTCGACCGTGCCCTTCAAATCTTGTTACTTCTCACCAATCCAACATGGCGGCTGTGCCAAATATTTCACTAGCATTCAATATCTCCGAAACTATTACCGATATCGCCCTCAAATTGTGTACTGTGATAAAAGGCACTACTAAAAGTTCACCTATGAGACTTTCAAAAACCTGGTGACTACAAAACCAACATGGCGGCAAAGCGAAGTTGAGACATTTAAATAGACCTTTCTCGCGATTTAACTATCCAAACGTAATGAAACTTGGTACAGCAAATATTTGTACACATTGCAATGCACTGGAGTCTAATTTAGTTCAATTGTTTACATAACCTCTAAATGGCGGCTGTGCGAAATATTTCACTGACATTCTATATCTCCGAAACTATTACAGATATCACCCTGCAAATTTGTACGATGATAAAGGGTACTGATACAAGTTTACCTATGTATATTTCATAAGCCTGTCAAGTACAAAACGAACATGGCGACCAAGCGAATTTGAAATATTTTAATAGACTTTTCTCGTGAGTTAACTCTCTGAGCGCAGTGAAATGTGGTACAGTAAATGATTTTGCAGATTGTAATGCACTGCCATCTAATTTAATTCAATTGTTTACATAACCTCAAGATGGCGGCTGTGCGAAAGTTTAAAATTAAGTTCTTATTTCTTGTGCCGTAACCATGCGATCGAAGTGAAAGTTTGAATAATGAACCTAGGCATAAATTGTCCTTGAATGGTACATGATCAGCCTACATCTCTGCATACCAAGAGATGCAGATGACCTCTGTCTGACAGCTCAAAGTGAAAAGTTTGAAGAAGTGGAGCAGATACTCTCTGATGCACTGGAGAGAAATCAACTCAAAACTAATCCATCCAAGACACAGGTTTGTGCTTTCCACCTCAGAAACAGGGAAGCAGCAAGGAAACTCAATATTAGCAGGAGAGGAGCTCACCTGGAACATTTTTTTACCCCAAAATACCTAGGGGTAACTTTAGATCGCACCATATCTTTCAAGAAACATTGTATGAATGTTTAACAAAAAGTATCTACACGAAATAACATACTTTGTAAGTTGATAGGGGCCGACTGGGACGCCCATGCTGAAACACTACGTATGTCTGCATTAACTCTGTGTGATTCAGCTGCTGAGTATGCTAGCCCTGTATGGTATCAGTCAGCTCATGTAAAACAGGTTGATGTTGCCCTCAACGAGTCCTGCAGAATAATTACTGGTTGCCTGAAACCTACATCTGTCCACAAACTACATTCCTTGGCAGAAATAGCCCCTCCTGAGGTACGCCGTGAGGTCATAGCACAAACGGAACGAAAAAAGTCCGCAGAGGACCATGCTCACCCTCTTTTTGGTCACCAGCCTCCAAGAAGGCGGCTAAAATCAAGGAAAAGCTTTCTACAAACAACATCGATGCTTACTACAAAACCCGTATTAGCCAGGATACAGCTATGGCAATCCACCAAACCACCAGATTGGATGAAGTCCAGGGAAAGGCTTCCAGCAGGCCACAACAACAACTGGGAAACTTGGCGGTCACTCAACAGACTTCGGACTGGTGTTGGGAGATGCAAAGTTAATCTCCACAAATGGGGATACTTACAGGACTCTGAACTCTGTGAGTGTGGGGAGATTTATTTATTTATTTATTTATTTATCGAATGGCTTTTAGTGCCGGGAGTGTCCGAGGACATGTTCGGCTCGTCTGAGTCTGTGACTGCTTCCAGCGGACACCCTAAAGGGTGAGCTACAAGTTCCGTTAATTTTCAAGTAGTGGTGAACGTTGGAACTTTGATAGAGCGTTCTGACGAAATCTAACCTAACAATTTTGCTTTACACAAGTTTAGTCTGTGAAAGGATCTTTTACATGCCATAAATCTATGACATGGTACCGCCGGCTTTACTTCCCCTCCGAAGGAAGGCATACTGAAGGATTTTAACGCTCTTAAAAATCCGGCGACCTCGGCCGGGTTTGAATCCGCTATCTTGGGCACAGCAGTTCAGCATGCTACCGACTACGCCACCGAGAGACAGACCATGATACACCTGTGTTTCTGTGAACTGTGCCGTGCTCTTGCACATTGCAGGAGTTAATGGAAGGTCATGAAAAGGGTGTGACAGTGGCCCGTTTCTGGGCGAAGGCAATCTAATTCGAGACATTGTTGTGTGTATTATTCCTTTTTAATATTGTGTATCATCCCTCTGTGTATGTTGTAGTGCTTTTGACTCGCATAAATAAATAATAATAAATACAGAGCTTTGGCTTTCTCCCTTTAGAAGATTAATCATTCAAGTATCAAAATGCCCTCATATGAATACACTATGAATATTAGTTTCTAAGCTACATGTATTTAAATAAATATAGGTGAATGGTTCATTCTGCCCCACCCGTGGGTTACCATTAACCAGTCTACAGAGTTTCATTAGACGAACTTAATTACAAAGTTATGTCCAACTTTAATATAATCTTCACATAAAATCCTCTTATAAATCATATAATTAAGCATATACCGGTAGTCATTCAACCACACATACACATTTGAAATTTACAGACTTCATTGGACTGGAAGTTAATTCGAAATTTGAAATATGATCTTTGTCTCTTTGTCACCCCCTGTTCAGTAGGATATGGCAAACCATATACTATATTATTTTCTGGAACAGATGCTTCATCCCTTACCTGAAGAAATAAGAACTTTCCACCCATTCTTTCACTCTTTCTCAAGAATGACACCTGATTGTCGCCTGCATCATCCTTCGGTGTACGTCGATGACATTCAAAATTTCCTCCACATAGTAAACATACTTTCTGATTTTCAGTTCAAACATGGTCAGAACCAGAACAAAATCATGTGTTTCTGGAGATTTGTCCAAATCCTCAACGTTGTATATGGTTTCATCAAACTCATTTAGGTTGGCATCGCTCTCTTCGTACTGAAGCTCACTATTCTCTTCCTCTGATTCCTGCTCATAAGGCTTCCGTTTGGACTAGTTAAATTATGTAAATAATAGACATTACCAGCACCTTAAGTATTTACCCATGCTAAGAAACCCACAAAATGACTCACTGCATTTAGGGAAAATTGAATCACTCCCGGGGCACAATGAACCATGGCTCGTTGAGCCCCGGGAGAACTTGGCTCAATGTGCCCCAGCAGTACATATTTCTATACAAAGCTATTGTGAGGTAATGTTTGAACATTGTTTAAATTATAAGATATATACATTTAAGGCACGAGTCTGATGTTATTTAATAACTTACTTAATCTGAATTTCAACCAATCATTTGCCATCAAATGATAATCTACCAAGTTCTCAGAAAATTATTTCACTGTAGCCGTAAACAAATAACAGCTGCAGAGAGCTAATGGCGGGAACCAGATTATGCAGAAGCAAAATGCAAGTCTGTAGAGCAGTTCTACCAACATACCCAGAGTGAGAAAAATAATTCCTTTATTTATACTGATGTTATGTAACCTGGTTCATAGAGCACCATGGTTCAAAGTGCCCCACTCTCCCTACGAAAAACGTGCGATATTATTTACTTAGTAATTTGAAAGCATCCATGTTCAAGTACAAAAGGAGCCTGGTCATGGCTTCAAATGATTACTTTGAGAATTATTGGTGACGTTAGTTACCTGTAAGTTTACTACGGTACTATATCTGTTGTGGGCAGTGAAGGAGGTAATGTTCTGTACAAATCATTTACTCTTATAGTCATATTTTTGACTCATTAGGGAGCTGCCGTAGTACCTCTTAACTGAACCCAACGTCTTAAGTCAAAAAGAGGGAGTGTTCATTGCATGGTCAGTCATTTTAGGTTACTGTTTCATTCTGGTTACTACAAATTATTCTGGTTCTGTTAGTCTTAGTCAGGTCTTATCACAGTTACTGTACTCCTCATTTGTAATACAAAATACAGCAGGTTCAGGTTAACACTGACAACAATAAAAAAAATGCAGCATAAAAACGTTAGGATTAATGAAACATAAACATCAACATATCAATAGTAGAACACACTTTAACGGAGAGTATAACAATGCAATCTAATATATTGCGCGTGATACGTTCCGTCATAAGGTAAAGATTCAAATCTCCCGTAAACGCAGCGGCATCAAGAGTATGAAATTTCACTCAAAATGCCACATTTAGACGACCACGTGGATTAGCGGCTAACATTCTCGGCTATCGCCTTGGAGGTCCGAGTTTGAATCCCGGCTCTGCCAAGAAATTTTAATTCTGGTCTGAGAGCTGGAACGGGGTACACTGTACCTCCCGAGGCAAAACTGTGAAGATGTTTTCCGTGGTTTCCCACTTCTACCCGAAGCAAATACCGGGATAGTTTCTAACTGACGGTAACAGAAACATCCTTTTCAGTCCTCACCTGAATTACAAATACACACACTAATACAGCCATCACAGTAACACAGGTTATCAGAAAAAAATCATACACTTAAGTTAATGTGGCTACATGGGCAAGATATCGCCAAGCCTTTAAATCAATCACCAATAACAGCATCATTTAAGCTCATTTAATCTTAATACTAAGTTTCGTTTAGATATATATAGCCGTTGTTACGTTAGGCCGCGTGCAGGGTTAGCCGATGTATTTCTTTTTTAATTTTAATTCCCTACATCGACCCCTGTTAATAAAAACTTTAAAAACTACGTATTCAGATTTTTATGGCTTTCAGATTCCTAATGTTCTTATCGTGGTTTGGATAGAAAATGCAGGCCCATGGCCTGGTGTTTACGTCTTGACCTACTGTAGTCATGGAGAAAATGGAGTAGTATGGCTCCTTACAGAGACAGGTGGAAACCTAGTGATCACTTCTTGAGGTACTGTTGCCGTTCAGAAAATTGAGTGGCAAGGCCTCTTACCGAGATAGATGGATACTTGGTGGACCCGTCTTGTGCTAGTGTTGCCATGGAGATGGCCGGCCTTGCCATTCCTTCATAAGTAAATTTTCTGACTTTATTAGCCTTTTCTCGAGTGCAAATAGGCCGATATCAGAAGAATGAGAAAGACTATCGAAAATGCATGAAGCCAGCGGTTTCTTCGGGGTCCTAAACTATGTGTATGCAAAATTTGGTTGAGATTGGTTGAACGGAGTAGATTTGTATACGGAACAAATATACATACATACATACATACAGACTTTCACTTTTATATATTAGATTTATATCTCTCACTTCAAGATGTTTTATTTTTGGAGTACTTTTACAGACGATTGGCGCTAATATAGCTAGCGTCTTGCTGGTTATCTTGACTATGCGTCAGCTACACCTAATTTTTCAATTTTTCATTTTTTTACCTGTGGTCCGCGGGACAAAAGTGTTTGGCAGCATATATAAAATAATTCAATAAATTGATAATTTGAAAGTGATGTGCGTTGAACGATAATATTGTAAGTGATGTGCTTAAATTAGTAGGTAGGGTCATGGCACGATACTTGGAGTTGAAGTTTAATGTGTCTATAAACAAAGCCCAGATCCCCGATTACTGGAAACCAGCTACGGTAGTCCCAATATTTACGGGAGGGAGTAGACTTGAATTGGGCAACTTCGGGCCGGTGAGCCTTACGCTCGTACGTATATACGTAAATTATAATATGGCAGGTGGTGTAGACTTCACTTACAATAGGGCCCAGGGTGCCAATAGTGTGAAACTGAAGTATTAATGCAATAACAACAGCTACTACTGTTAGGTCTTCTTATAGAAAACAAGACGCAGACAGATGGAACATCTCATTTGCAACTACTTGCGGGAACTGTGGGAGAATTTATCATGCTTTAATGATAGGCATCGTGGATTCCGGCAAGTCTCTTCATGCAAGTGCCAGATGCTATCACGTTTTCAAGATATTCGCGAAACGTTAGACGATGAAGTTTTAGTCAACAGATTATGCGAAAACGTGGTGTTGATACGGTTCGTTTCCTGACTCCATCAGTGATTGAAAAACTGACATGTGGGCTGGAACGTGGCGCACTCAGCAACGTGAGAGCAATTTAGCAGCTGACTGACAGAGAGGCAGCGCCCCGATCACGGGAACAGATATTTACGGCTGAGGGGACCCGATGCTCTGACCAGGCTTCACCTCAATCTGCTGGCCAAATGGCTGGTTGGTTGGTAGGCCTACGTCCTTCATGGACTGTAGCGCAAGGGGGTTTGGGGTTGTCAACGTCGTGCTGCATGACATTCTACTCCTTAATTTAGCTTCTACGATGATTGATAGAAGAGTAATATTATGGATCCAAGAATAACTGACGGGTGGTTCTCAGAAAGTGAAAGGCGAGGGCCTATTCTTTTATGAACTTACCGTTACGTTGCGTATCCGTCAGGGCAGGGTGTTCGAACCCTTGTTACTTTTGACGTTCATTGATGTCGTACCAACTGATGTTCGTGGTGACTGTAGATTGTTTTCGGGCGATTGAAAATAAAATGAAAATAATTACATGAATTGTAGTTTTATAAAAATTGGAAAAGCGTGAAGAAAAGATTTTCGATATAACATTGTTTTTATTTTTATTTTCATTAATATACTCCCTATAGTCATAGTACTACAGGAATAACCCCTGGCGCAACAGCCCATGAAGGGTCTAGGCCGACCAATCGACCGCTGCCAGCCATTTGGCCTGCTGATATCTTATTTTCTTATCTTATTTTGAGATCATTAGTGTTAGGGGATCTTGTAGGTAATGAATATCCTATCTAATTTGAGCTAAAATTTAACATATTTAGTTACACTTTGTAGATAAAATAACCACTAGAATATCTACAAATATATCATGGATGTAGTGTATTATATGTTGAACAATACTATGCAGATTTGATATATTAGCACTGATAAGGTCTCTGATATAAGTTAAATAACTCTGTGAATGTTTTATTTTTTGGATAAATGCACAATTCCCATTGTTTGTTACTCAAGTATTTTCCCTTCTACTAAACAGATTGTCATTAATCTGCACTGCTTTCATTATTTGCGCTTGAAAAGTACGCTGTGTAAGTTTCATACTTATAGCTATTTTACTTTTCATGATTCATGTTCCTAAACCTGAAGAAAAACACTTCTAAGGTAACTAAATTCAAAATTTAAACAAATGATAATTCACTCATTAGGATATAATAGGAGGTGACTTTCCAAGTGTACACTGGAACAAAATATTTAGTGAGTACAAACCTGTCTGATTTTTATGAATCAACCGTCTATTTATTCTGAAATGTGCCCGTAATGAAGCTAAAACTGAAAGAATTCACAAATTTGACCTTTCTAGGCTTCAAGGTCCCCTTAAGTGACTTATGACACAAACGATGATAACAAAGTGTGTCAATCCATCCCATCATGCAGTTAATTTCTTATCTGTCATCTTTTTAAAATCCAGAATTATTATTATTATTTTTCATGAGGGAGAATAAATAAATTTTACAGTGTTATATAAAGTGTTAACCTGTGATCTTAAAGTGTTATACAATTCTACTGCCTCTCCTACCTCACCCTCTAGTTTAAATAAAACCTCAAATAAGGGATGATGACGACATATCGAACTACTCATCGAAGTGCGAAAATGATGGAAAAATACGGAATTAGGAAATTCATGGCTAGTATTTCAAACTAATTAAGAAAATCCTTCACAAGGCTCCACCTTATCGATGGTATTCTTGATGACCATCAATATTGATAGGCAGAACGACTCCTCTTGGAACTCCGTCATCAGGAAAGTCCTTTTCAAACATTTCCTTGACATTAGGGCCATAGGCATGGCGGCGCGCCTGGGATGGCGTCGATCCCAAGATTCAGTCAACATCCAGCAGGTCGTTCGTCTTCAACTCTGTCTTTAGCCCATCATCTTCTTCTCAATGTTGGTAAACGTCATAGTGATTTAATTTGGAGACCACGATCCCTGAATCTACTCAGATTACACTTCACGATGTTCACTCGGTTGATTTCAAGTATCTTAAATAACTAGTTTCTGCGTCCTTTGACGACTTATGAAAAATCACCAACGTGGCCGTATAACGTACCTTTTTACTTTGAAGGAATTTGCAGTCAGCTTGGCAATGTTGGAATACGATCCGAAGTTAAGATTGGCGTATATGCACTTGGAGCACCGTAGTTTCTTGGACTATAACCATTCAAATATCGTGGCATTTCCATAGACTATCATCACGTAGCACAGTAGAGTTCAGCTCTGTTGTAGTATAGACTTCATGAGCTGCAAGTTTCTAGCTCCTGGGAATAAAAGCTGACATGTCCGTCCACTTATATATTCATATCTATACTCCCGGATTTTAGATTTCCTTCGAAACCTTGGTAGAGCTGCTTAATCATCTTGACTTCCTCAATTTTCCATACATTCCATTACTTAATGTCTCATTTCACAGATATTACATGTATATAACGCGGGATTCTGCATTGGCTCTGCGTCCGCGCTCCCAGGTCAAGTTCACACGGCAAGCAGTGTGCGGCTGACGTCATGCCTCCTCGCGACGAGTTCAAAATGTACTCGCGCCTACCATGTTGCTAGGTCTCATAAGGGCACAATACCAATCTTTCTATAACATAATTTCGGATGATCACCATATTGGTTTTGTTCCTTATGTAAACCAGAGAGTTACGGCCCTGTAGATGAAGATTAATGTGCTGGTTCATCATACAATCTCTCACTTTGATCGCATTATAAGAACAAAATGAACCTAATTATAAAGTTTCGCACAGCCGCCTTCTATAATATCTAAAAGCAACTGAATTAAGATAGATACCAGTGGAATAAATCTTGTGCTAACAGTTTCCTTCCCATTTATACTACGTTCAGAAGACAAAATCGCTAATAAACGCCAGTTCATTATTATTACATTGCTTGACTGCCCTGTTTGTTTTGTACGTATCAGGTTCCAAATATTCACTTATCATGGTATTATATATTACGAGACAAAATTCCGTTTTCAATTGCATTTTGTAAGTATTTTGAACCTCAATTGCATTTTGTACGTATTTTCGATCTCATTTGCATTTTGTAAGTAGGCTATATTGAATTTCAGTTGCATTTTGTACGTATTTGGACGCTACATTGCATTTTGTACGTATTTTGAATCAAGCCTACGTTTTGTGGGTGTTTTTCAATCTATTCTTTTTGTGAATCTTTTCGTTCTAAATTCCCTTTTGTAAGACCATATTGTGAGTTGTTTCCATCTGAGTTTCTCTTGGTACGTATTTTCCGTCTCACATAATTTTCGTTCTGGTTTCCATTTCATTCTCATTTTCGCTATCAAGCAGACCATTAGGGGCCGATAACCTAGATGTTAGGCCCCTTAAAACAACAATTATCATCATCATCATCATCATCATCACAAAATTCCGAGGTGGTATCAGTAACAGTTTCAGAGATATAATATTCTGGTGAAATATTGGTGAAACGTATTAACATTTTAAGGCATAGTCGACGTTGGACAACGTATTCGCATTACCACCATGTTAGTTTTATATTCATCAGGTTTATGGAAGTGACGTGTGTCAACATACATTACATTACTTTCCTCTACCACCATACACATCTCGAGGTTGATAGCTTTAATCGTTTCGGAGTTATTGAATGCTGGTAAAGAAGAGAACGTGGCTGCCTTGTTTGGTGACACTTCTTAAAATTTCGAGGTGGTATCAGTTACAGTTTCAGAGATATAAAATACTGGTGAGATATTGGTGAAAAGTAATAACATTTTAAGGCATGGTCGACGTTGGACAACGTATTCCCATAACCACCATGTTGGTTTTATATTCATCAGGTTTTTGGAACTGTCAGAGGTGAACTTATATTACTACCTTCTACTACCAGAGGCGGCCGATTATATTGGACTCAAGGACGCCGCCCTCCCACCCTCCTTCCTCCTCATCAGCCCTAATGTTCTCTCTCCTCGCACCTAATGTTTTGCCATCGTGACAAAATGTGTGAAGTTCATCTCCTTGCCGGTAGAGCGCACCGGATACTCTTGAGGACTCATCAGAAATCGCCCGCTTTTTAATTTACGTTGCCATGACAACCAATACATCCAGTTATCCCCTCCCCATCCTCTCACGAGCTACGTCACGAGGTGTGTGGACTCAGTCAGCTTGAGTCTGATGCAGCCACTGGATAGCTTCCCTCCTGGCTGCTTCAAACTGCCTGCCCATTCAACGATAACGGCATTGGTTTACGCGTACAACCTCGTTTCCAAATAAAGGCGCTAGGAAGCACCACCAAGTCACTGTGGCAGACATAAGTTTTGTATTGATGTTAATGGCGAAGTTGGAATGTAGTCTGAATGATTTTATAATTTTGTACTGCCGCGTGCCCTTTTGTTAATCAGAACTGGGCAAGTTAGAATACCGGGAAATCTCATTTCAAGAGATACAATCGGACAATTCATTGCGTGATAAGTGGTTACGGGGGATATCCAGAGAAGGTGACAAGAGAGCAAGCAAATGGTTACCTTCTGATCGCTCTGTTGCTTGTATTCTTCATTTCCTTCCCGAGCGCTTCAGATCTCATAAATTATTATAAAATAGGTTACAACTAGTGGGATGTGGGTTGGCAACTATGGGTCCCCAGCTGAGCTTCCTTGAGCTGAGCTCCTCTCTTATATCTTTCATTTCAATTCTTACCCCCAACGTTATTAGAGTATCGGTGGCCTGGGGTGCCTTTCATTTCCCTGCCTTAATTGGCTCTTGTCTCTTTCTTTCCAGATGCCCTAATTTTTGTAGGATCAGACCTCATTTTGTCAATGATGGAGATTATTGTTGTTCTAAGGGGTGAAATATCTAGGTCATCTATCCTTGGTGGTTTAGGTGATAGTGAGAAATTATGATGAAATGAAATCTATAGCTAGGCTTAACTAATTACTGACTAACGACTAACTTATGTCCTAGAAGAAGAAAACGACAATAATAAAAGAAAGAAACGAATACGGGTAATAAATGACAGAAAAGAAATGCCCTTTTTCTTCGAAGGGCAGATGACCTTGCAGTTCATCCCCTTAAAACAAGAATCAATCTTCGAAGTAGTTGGAAACTACTAGAGCAATTTATTTACTTACTCGAGGCAAAAGCATCAGACTATTTAACATACAAAGAATACATGGGTTGTTTTTTTAGTTTTGGCACCTTAGTTATAACTGGATTAATAACTCACTTAGATGGTTCCAAGTTTCGCAGGCCCTCGATGTAGTCCCCACATTGCGTACAACGTGTTCCCAGCGATGCGGAATTCGTTGGATCCCATTGGCACTGCCCAATCTATTGATGGTACGAAGAGAGCGCTTGGCAGCCTGCTTAACGTCTTCAATGGTATGGAAGCGTTCCCCGCGCATTGTCATCTTCATCTTCGGGATGAGATCATAGTCGCAGGGACTGATGTCGGTAGAATATGGGGGGGGGGGGGGGGGGGGCTGATAGAGGACCTCCCAGCCCCAGCGATCCAACAATGCCGTCACAACGCCTGCTGTGTGTGCCCTAGCATTGTCCATGCAGAACGATGGGCGGTGTAACCATGTGGTGGCGCCGTTTCCTTCTCAGAGCTCCTCGGAGATGGTCTTGCAGAAACGAACAATAGTACGTCGAATTAATGGTTTGCCCTCGGGGAACAGTATGGTGAAAGATCACACCATCCCAATCATAGGCAAGACTCAACATTACCTTCACATTGGTGGGGTTTGGTCGAACTGTTTGTTTCCGTGGTGATCCGTGGTGCCGCCACTCGTTCGATTGGCGTTTTAATTGTGGCTCATAAGATCTGGCCCACGTCTCGTCAATGGTTATGATACGCCGTAAGAAGGCCTCTCTTTCGCGCTCATAACGCTGCAAGTGCATACGACAAGCGTCATATCGCAGCCATTTCTGCATGTCGGTTAAGTCATGCGGAACCCACTTGGACGCAATCTTCCTCATTTTCAGTAAGTCCTTCAGGATGTGCAGGACAGTTGAATGCGCCAGTCCGGTATCTTGCTCTAATTGACGAATCGTTACGTTCCGATCCACCTCTGCTAACGCGGACACCATCTGTACATTGTCATCACTTACTGGTGGGTGACCAGATCGAGGCATGTGCTCCACACGTTCGCGCCCATCTCGAAAGGCTGCAACCCATCATGCTACCGTTCTGAACGGTAACGCAGCTGCACCGCACGCTTCCTGCCATCCTCGGTGACACTGTTTAGCACTTCGACCTCTAGCACACTGATTTTTTATCCTCGTTCTCTGCTTCTGCTTGGAAAACTTTGCGACTGTCTTACGCGAGCGCTGGTCTCACACTACTCATCTAACAGGCGCGACTGTGCACGAGCGGTGGTCAGGACGGGCGAGGTCATGTGCTCTGAGGGAGGGGATGCAGGGCAGCAACCGTCGGTAAAAGTGGCAGCGCCCAACATTGTTGCAACTTGGCACTGAAGCATTTACCAGTTTTCAACATCTTGATAGCGGTTTCAACTTCCTGAACAGAAAATGGCCTAGACAGTTTCTCATTCTTCTGAGTTCTACGTTTGATTTCGGTGAGCTTTTGTTTCACTGTTTTCGTGTGACATTTATCTCTTTTGGATCGTGCAATGTCCACCATTCTATTTGCAATGGCATCTGGGCTCAAGTTAGTATACTGCTTTTTGGAGACATGTTTTCCAGTAAGACGATTTAAGACTCTCCAAGCCTTTCTGCTCGATTTCGCGAAGTCCATGTTTTTCACTGTTTCTTCCCACTTTTGTTTCCTATTCTTCTCTAGTGATTGTAGAAGCTTCGAACCAACTTCATGATTGCCTGTTGTTAGATATTCTTCGTATAGCGCCTCGCTTTCAGGAGGTCCAGATGGCATCTATAATGGATTCCTGAGAAACATGGGTCCACATAGCATCAGCTGGCTTACTTCACTTTTTACTTTCACCCTTCAGACTAACAACCTACCAAAGCAGTTTAAACGGTCAAAGGTGATCGCCCTTCTTAAACCTGGAAAGTCGGAGCAGAGACCTGAAAACTACCGTCCAATAGCACTTCTTAGCTGCATTTATAAACTTTTAGAACGAGTCCTTCTTGCCAGGATAGCACCACTCATTGAAGCTGTAACCCCACCAGAACAAGCTGGATTCAGGAAAAACCGAAGCTGTACTGATCAAGTCTTGGCCCTCACCACTCACATTGAAGCAGGGTTTCAAAAGAAGCTAAAATCAACAGCTGTCTTTATCGACCTGACTAGCGCATATGATACTGTCTGGCGACATGGACTGATCCTCAAAGTGCTGGAAGCTATCCCTTGTTTGGAAATTGCAAATCTTATCTCCAACATGCTTTGTGAAAGAGAGTTCATAGTATTTCTAGATGATGCTAAAAGTCGCAAAAGGAAACTAAATAATGGTCTACCCCAAGGATCAGTTTTGGCCCCAGTTCTATTCAATCTGTACATTCATGACTTGCCACCAACAACAGCTACTAAGTTCATTTACGCAGATGACATTGCACTGGTAACTCAAAGCAGAACTTTTGAAGATGCAGAAGGCACTCTTACAACCGATCTGGAGAAAATGTCAACGTTCTTCAAGTCCTGGCGACTGATCCCAAGTATGTCTAAGACAGAGGTTTCATGCTTCCATCTTGCCAACCGACTAGCAAACTACAAGCCAAATGTTCTATTCCGTGGTGAAAAACTGAAGTACAACCCATTCCCGAAATACCTAGGTGTCACCCTGGACCGAACTTTGAGCTACAAAGAACACCTCACCAAGCTCTCTCACAAAATTTCCACCAGAAATAACATCCTGCACAAGCTTTGCGGTAGTTCATGGGGAGCCACGGTGGACTGCTTAAGATTAACGGGTATCAGTCTAGTCTATTCTGCAGCGGAATACTGTGCTCCAGTATGGTTGGAAAGTGCACATGTGCATAAAGTGGATACCAAGCTGAATGATACTATGCGTTGCATAACCGGCACCATAAAGTCAACCCCTCGCCACTGGCTACCAGTACTCAGCCACATTCCACCACCTTACCTGAGGAGGAAGGAAGCTCTGGTCAGAGAAGCAAAGATGATCTATGCTTCTCCCTCATTACCAATACACCAGGAGTTCTGCCACCCACCACCGAAGCGACTTCATTCGAGGAGACCAACCAGTTTATTGGCCGACCAACTTCTGGCAAATCGATTCAACCTAAACCAATGCTGGCTGGACGAGTGGTCAAACTCAACGTCTGGAACTAGTGCCCAGGAGATCAACCCAACGGTAAAAATACAAGGATTTGACCTTCCTAGAAAATTATGGTGTCGCCTCAATAGACTGAGAACCAGCCACGGCCGTTGCAATTACCTATGCCATAAGTGGGGTTGGATAGATTCCCCATTGTGTCAATGCAATGAGGAGGAACAGACCATGGACCATATCATCCAGCGCTGCCCTCTACACGCCTACTCCGGGAGCCCTAGTGATCTGTTTCATCTTCGAGAATGTACTGTGGAATGGCTCCAAAACTTGAACTTGGATTTGTGATTTGTTTTTATGTAATTCACCATACGATTAAATAAATAAATACTGAAGCATTGGTGCCAAAACTAAAAAACCAACTCATGTACATAGGCCTAGACATTTGAACAGGTGGAGTTTAATCTCAACGCTGCTTTGGAAGAGCTAGACATATACTATCGTAAGAACCAGTTAAAACCAAATCCTAGCAAAACACAAGCGTGTGCATACAACGTAAAGAACAGACAGGCCCCCAGGAAACATCAAGTGACCTGTAGAGGACTGCAGTTAGAACACAATTTTCTGCCTAAATATATTGGCGTTACTCTTGACCGCACGCTGACCTTTAAACAGCACTGCCTGAACGTGAAACAAAAAGTATCCTAGAATGTTGAAAGCTTATCTGCAGTGCCATTGTTTTTACTCTGTAGTTGAATATCTTAGTGTATAGGAGTGATGAAATCTATAATTATATTTTACTTTTCTATTTTAATTGTAATACCTAGCTGTAAGTTGTATTTATAGAAGTAAGTTTTCATATTATGATAATAGAATTAGGTGTAAATAGTTGTCCAATAAGATTGTATCTCTTAAGATCTGTTATTATAATAAGTTATAAATAGTTATAGTATTAGTATTATATATCTATTACTACTTTTATTTTAAAGATGTAAATTCTGACGTGTCCTATATCAAAAATGTATTGTATACATGTATTTGATCAAATGGAATTAATAAAATCTATCTATCTATACAGCAGTCTGCTGACTCCGTTACAGGAGTTAACCAAATGGTCACAAGATAATCGCCTCATAATAAACTATAAAAAAAAGTCTAAATTTCCACACTATACAGAATAGGAATCCTGCGAAGCCCTATATAACATTAAATGGTCATCAAATAGAAAGTAAATCAGAATCAAACTTTTTAGGACTATGGATACAACAAGACTTGAAATGGAATAAACATATACAATATCTGAATACTAAACTGAGCTCGATGTGCTTTGCGTTACGTATTTTGAAAACCTGCACTAGCATGTACACATTAAGAAATACTTATCTTGCTTATTTCCATTCATACTTAAGATATGGGGTCATATTATGGGGTATGTCGCCAGATGTACTAAGCACGTTTAGGATACAAAAGAGGGCGATTAGAATTATGGCAAATGTAAACTCTAGAGAATCATGTAGACCTCTGTTTAAAGATTTAAACATTCTCCCAATGCCCTGCATATATATCTTTGAAAGTATTATGTTTTTTAAGAAGAATTTAGTGAATAAAGATGTTTTTCTCAAAACAAACAATGATGTTCATAGGCATAACACAAGACAAAATCAAAACATTCATATTTCACACACACACACAAGCATATATCAAAAAGGAACTTTTCACACAGGAGTTAAATTATACAATAAACTACCCCAGTATATAAAACTGGCCCCAAAAATAAAAACCTTTGATAGAATGTTGAAAGCTTATGTTGTTGTTGTTTGAGTCTTCAGTCTTTTGACTGGTTTGATGCAGCTCTCCATTCCTCCCTGTCCTGAGCTAATCGTTTCATCTCTACATAGCTCCGACACCCTACATCGGAGGCAATCTGTTTAACATATTCTAACCTTGGTCTACCCCTACAGTTTTTGTCCTCGACCCTTCCTTCCATAACTAAGCTTGCTATTCCTGGGTGTCTTAGTATGTGTCCTACCAACCTATCTCTCCTCTTCATTAACAGTCGCCAGAAACATCTCTCCTCTCCCACTCGTCTTAATACCTCTTTGTTTGTAACCCTATCTACCCATCTGATCTTCATCATTCTCCTGTAACACCACATTTCAAATGCTTCAATTCTCCTCTTTTCTGCTGCACCAATAGTCCAAGTTTCACTTCCATAGAGCGCCATGCTCCAGACAAAGACTTTCAAAAATGACTTCCTAATACCTAAATCTATATTCGATGTCAGCAGATTCCTTTTTTGTAGAAATGCTTTCTTTGCCTGAGCCAACCTACTTTTAATATCCTCTTTGCTTCGTCCATCACTGGTTATTCTGCTTCCTAAGTAACAGAAGTCTCCTACTTCCTTCAGCTTTTCACCTGCCAATTTGACCTCCATAGAGGTTTCCGATTTATTTCGGCTGCATTCCAGTATTTTTGTTTTACATTTATTTATTTTCATCATGAATTCTGTCCGTAAGACGGAGTCCATACCATTCAAAAACTCATTCAAATCCTCAGGCTTGTCGGCCAAGATGACGATGTCATCAGCAAATCTCAGAGTTGAAATTATTTCTCCTTGAATCTTCACTCCCACTTTAAATTTTTCTCTAATTTCCTTCATTGCTTGTTCAATGTAAAGATTGAAAAGTATGGGTGATAAGTTGCAGCCTTGCCTTACACCTTTCTGAATACCAGCTTCTCTCTCATGTCCTTCAACTCGAATGACTGCTGTCTGGTTTCTGTACAGATTGTATATCACCCTCCTATCCCTGTACTTTATTCCAATTGATTTCAAAATGTCAAACAATTTAGTCCAATCAACGTTATCAAAAGCCTTTTCTAAGTCTACAAAAGCCATGAACGTTCTCTTATCTTTCCTTATTCTACCTTCTAAAATCAGCCTAAGACTTAGTACAGCTTCCCTTGTTCCTAAATTTCTCCTGAAACCAAACTGGTCTTCACCCAACTCCGTTTCTATCTGGCTTTCAATCCTCTTGTAAATTATTCTAGACAGGATCTTTGAAGCATGAGTAATCAAGCTGATTGTACGGTAATCTTCACATCTGTCAGCTCCCACTTTCTTTGGTATAGGGATGATTACATTCTTCTTGAAATCAGGGGGTACCTCACCTGTCTCATAAATCCTACACACCAAGTGAAATAACCTGATCAGACCTTCATCTCCTATGCAGCGTAGCAACTCAATCGGTATATCATCTATTCCTGGTGCTTTATTCCTGCTTAAGTCTTCCAAAGCTCTATCAAATTCTGATCTCAATATTAAATCTCCTTTCGCATCCTCATCAATTTCCTCCTCCCTTTCCATTACATGATTCTCAATCTCCTTTCCCTTATACAAACTCTCTATGTAAGCTTTCCATCTCTCAACCTTTTCTTCCCTATCTGTTAGAGGCTTTCCATTTGTGTCCTTAATATTACAGCACTTAGTCTTCTTTTCCCCAAAAGTATTCTTAATCCTTCGATAAGCTGTGTCTACTTTTCCTAATTTCAGACAATTTTCTATACCTGCACATTTCTCTTTCAACCATTCTTCTTTCGCTTCCTTGCACTTCTTGTTAACTTCATTTCTCAGTGCAATTGTTTTTACTCAGTAGTTGAATATCTTAGCATATCTTAGCGTTCGGCTCCTCCCGTCATGGCTTGGTGGCCCTTGCGCAGGCAGTCCCTGATGTACCAGCATTCTTCTCCCGCTGGCTCGCCTGGCCTGAAATAAACAAACATAGCCCAGGAGCTGGGGTCGTAGCCACTTGCTTGCTCGGAGCCTGGGGAAGTGGCCCCAGGGTGCCCTTGCACGGTGTCCGAGCTCACATCGCTCGCCCAGCTGAAACTGGCGTCCGGGCTGCTGCTGCTCTCCTGTCGCGGGGAGCTAGCCGGTCCTGGAGTCCGACTCTTCTCGGACTCGGCTAGCTCTAGCTCAGAGGGCCCTGGGGAGGCGTCGGTTGACTCGGACCGCAGGGACACCTGCGTTATGTCCGGGCTACCTGTGCTCCCCGGGCCGGGAGCTACTCCAGCGTTGCTTGCGCCAGCCGGGCTGTGAGGCACACCTTCCTCTTCAACGGCTGGCGGCTTCTGCGCCGCTGGCGTCTTCTCACCAAGGGCCTGCTGGCGTGCCCGCGTGACCGGAGGAGAGGGCTCTGTGGAGGTTAACTCCCCACCCAAGGAGCCTGCCGATCGTGGCCCCCTACCTCTCCGGGCGCGGTTGCGCCTGCTCTGGCCCCTGGCTGGCTCGCCGGTCCTCTGCTGCTTCCTCCACTCGATGGTCCCGCTGCTCGTGGTCTCCATCCTCCTGGTGAGCTGATAGCACAATATACTTGCTACTACCATGTTATATACTGAAGTTCATTAGATAAGATAATGTTTCTAATTTGATGTGTACGACCTGTAATACAGATAGGAAGTTGTATTTTGCGTCGTCTGAACGCAAGTAATGCCGAGTTCTTATAGTGCAGTACCGGTAATTGAAGTTCACTTTCACTTACCCGAATCAAACGTATTGATAGGTTTGTAATGTCGTTTATCGTTTGACAATATTATATTTTCTCCGCCTGCTCCCAAATCAGGTTAGTGTGTACAGAAGTAAAGAGAATCCGAAGTTACTTTATGTCTCGTCAACCGCGAGGATGAACAATAAATACTTGCGCGACCATGACCATATAACTTAAGTTACTTGCAAACATTGACTTGAGTAAATGTTCGCAAGTTAAGCGTCATGGCCGTACGGTATAAGTTTTACTTTTGTTGACAAACATAAGCTCTCCTTATCACTGTGCATCTGGAGGAATCTATCCAGTTTACGAGTAGGCAACCTACAAACATTTGGAGGTCGGAAGTTAGATAGATAGATAGATTTTTATTAATTCCATTTGATCAAATACATGTATTCAATACATTTTTGATATAGGACACGTCAGAATTTACATCTATAAAATAAAAGAACTAACAGGCATATATTACTAATATTATAACTATTAATAACTTATTATAATAACAGACCTTAATAGATACAATCTTATTGCACAACTATTTACACCTCACTCTATTATCATAATATGAAAACTTAATTCTATTAATACAACGACATACAGCTAGGTAGGCCTACTACTATGAAATAGAAAAGTAAAATATAATTATACATTTCATCGCTTCTATATGCTAAGATATTCAACTACTGAGTAAAAACAATGGCACTGCAGATAAGCTTTCAACATTCTATCAAAAGTTTTTATTTATGGGGCCAGTTTTATATACTGGGGTAGTTTATTGTATACTTTAACACCTGTGTGAAAAGTTCCTTTTTGATATACGGTATGCTTGTGTGTGTGTGTGTGAAATATGAATGTTTTGATTTTGTCTTGTGTTATGCCTATGAACATCATTGTTTGTTTTGAGAAAAACATCTTTATTCACTAAATTCTTCTTAAAAAACATAATACTTTCAAAGATATATATGCAGGGCATTGGGAGAATGTTTAAATCTTTAAACAGAGGTCTACATGATTCTCTAGAGTTTACATTTGCCATAATTCTAATCGCCCTCTTTTGTATCCTAAACGTGCTTAGTACATCTGGCGACGTACCCCAAAATATGACCCCATATGTTAAGTATGAATGGAAATAAGCAAGATAAGTATTTCTTAATGTGTACATGCTAGTGCAGGTTTTCAAAATACGTAACGCAAAGCACATCGAGCTCAGTTTAGTATTCAGATATTGTATATGTTTATTCCATTTCAAGTCTTGTTGTATCCATTGTCCTAAAAAGTTTGTTTCTGATTTACTTTCTATTTGATGACCATTTAATGTTATATAGGGCTTCGCAGGATTCCTATTCTGTATAGTGTGGAAATTTAGACTTTTTTTATAGTTTATTATGAGGCGATTATCTTGTGACCATTTGGTTAACTCCTGTAACGGAGTCAGCAGACTGCTGTATAGATAGATAGATTTTATTAATTCCATTTGATCAAATACATGTATACAATACATTTTTGATATAGGACACGTCAGAATTTACATCTTTAAAATAAAAGTAGTAATAGGTATATAATACTAATACTATAACTATTTATAACTTATTATAATAACAGATCTTAAGAGATACAATCTTATTGGACAACTATTTACACCTAATTCTATTATCATAATATGAAAACTTACTTCTATAAATACAACTTACAGCTAGGTATTACAATTAAAATAGAAAAGTAAAATATAATTATAGATTTCATCACTCCTATACACTAAGATATTCAACTACAGAGTAAAAACAATGGCACTGCAGATAAGCTTTCAACATTCTATCAAAGGTTTTTATTTCTGGGGCAAGTTACTCGTTTGATTTATTAAATATGGGACTGATTTGTCGTACAGGGGTAATTACGATCTTTCACTAATTATTAAGTGCTCTTTCTGTGTTCTAGTTTCCTCAACATAATGGAAGAAAAACCGTTCATCAAGACTGAGCCACAATGCTTGTCTTATTCAGACGAATTCCCGTACATTGTAAGTTGCATTTTAATTCGTATATGTTGTAACATTGCAATCTTAGTTATGTGCATGACATGCATGCCTTAGTGACTTAATACTCAATGGTAAATGGTTGGTAACCAGGATCTGTTAACTTTTACTGTTTTTGCTACACGGAACTCTTATTGTGTCTATAAATTTTACCTTGCTTTTACTTCCCAGGTGTCTAATGAACAGTCGCCCTCTAACAAACTGCAAGACGAGGCTGGGGATGGTTTAGAAGATCAAAAGATAACTATTAAGCAGGAACTTGAAATACAGGTGATTATTATTATTATTATTATTAATGAAGTATTGCAGCCAATGGCCATAAAATGAATCAACATACTTAAATAACAATTAGTTAAAACCGAACTGCGTCAGGGAACTGGTTCGTTGTTCGCACCAAATGACGTGATATCTGTCACACTTTTTGTCACATAAGCTACACTGACACTTATCTTCTGGCTGACGGTAATTTTTGTTCCTAGGCTACATATTTTATGGTGATAGCCATGAACTGATAGACTTGTCATCAGAAGTCGCCGTTCGTAGGATCCTTGCATCCAGTCCTGTGAAGTCATAGCGTCCGTCGTGTAAAAGTCATCCCAAATGTCGCTTCTCTTTGCGGTCATCATAAGTAGAAATTCCTCAAATCCCTGCTTTGATGGCAGGAGCCTCTCCAGTCGTAGTTCCGCCATGAAAGGTAGTTCTCCCGTCGTAACGTACACAAGTCTTGATAGTGTAATCTTTGATTAACGTAATGCTCCCTTTTGGTACATTGATTTGATCCTCTCCAATTGTGCCAGGTGTATGTGATTGAGATAGGTCCAAATATTTTCCAGTCCATACAATGCCACACGTGCTATTTTCAACCAAAATAATCTTATGGCAGTCCTTAGGGATATGCTGCGCAAATGGGGGATATCGCTCATTGCCTTCAATGCAGCATTCACCCTCTCGCTCACATGTATCGTGAAAACGTTCCCAAGTGTCTGCATAGTCACCCCTAGGTACCGGTAGTGGGATACTGAAGACAAGGGAGCGCCTTTGTAGAGTACCTTTGCGGGCTTTCCTCCTTTCCTAAAAGACATTGTAACTGTCTATGTCTCATTTAATCTTAGATCATTATCTTCGGCCCCATCTGCCACTCTGTCCTTGCGAGTTGCAGGTCTTCTGCACTCGTAGAGGTCAATACCATATCGTCGGCATACAAGTAGATTTTGACATTTGGTGGAACTATTGTAGTGATGTTAGCTGTTGCCATAGTAAACAATAATGGACTAAGAGGATCGCCTTGGGAGACCCCATTCATTTGTCCAGTTGGTTCAGAAGTCGTGATATCATCGGTGATTCCAATAAGGTTTTTACTCAGCAAAATCCTGATGAATATCCTCGCCCACTAATTTCTCGAGTTTTATTTTTTTTAAATCTCTCTGTTCAAAGTGTCAAAGGCTTTCTGGAAGTCAATGAATATAAAGTGCAATTTCCTCCGTGATACTGTTAGTGCATCCTCAATATCTAATTGTAAACATTGAAAGTCTTGAGTGGTTGGTTTTGCATTACCTTACATCGGCGTATTCAGTAGTATGCTGAACTGGTATGCCCGAGATGGTGGGTTCAAATCTGGCTGAAGTCGTCGGATTTTTTAAGAGCGTTAAAATCCTTCAGTATGCCTTCCTTCGATGGGGAAGTAAAGCCGGTGGGCCCATGTCATAGATTTAAGGCACGTAAAAGAACCTACCACTGCAATTGGTGGTGTGTAACGAAGTTCATAGGTTATACTTGGCTGGTTAGGAAACGCTCTATCATGTTCCAACGTTCACCACTAGGGTTAGTGATAGTAGCATCTGGTAGTCAGAGTTGGACCTACTTTGAATTGAACTTGTTGGGAGCCCTCGAGCGTTCAATAAAAATTGCCCAGCTTAAGGCCAATGACGGCGATGCATGTATATACGAATGACTTATAGGTTAAATGTTATGTAAGCGTTTCAATTATTCAGTCTATTTTCTATAAGAAGATCTAACAGTAGTAGCTGTTGTTATTGCATTAATACTTCAGTTTCACACTCTTGGCACCCTGGGCCCTATTGTAAGTGAAGTCTACACCACCTGCCATATTATAACTTACGTATATACGGCGCTTAAGATTGATTGACCTGGTATTTGTGTGTCATATGGCTTATAGGCTAGTGGGGAAAATGGACGGCCGCCTCGGCAAACAAGCTTATTACCCTCAAAAGAACAATGTGTGGGTTCTTACTTGGTCGTCAGCAATTATATTTTAAATGAATAATCATCATCTCCCCATCATTCTTCCTTTTTGAAAACAAGACCATCATGGGAACTCGAAACAGAATACCTCACATTCCAGGCAAATACACCACACATGGTCTTTACCTTTATATAGAGGATAAGTATGTTGAGTGACATGCGCTATAGACTAATTTGTCCTAATCCTTGTTATCGATTACTCAGTAAAATACATAGAATCTAAATATTAACTTGCCAAAACTATCGTATTAGGAAGCTCGTTTAAAATAGGCTTATGGGAAAGAATGAAGGCCACCACAGCAAACAAGCTCAGTACCGGCAAAAAAATCCTATATCTGGCAACAATCATACTTAAAAAGACCTGACATTGCTACTGCTTACTGGTGCCAGGCTCTTTTTTCATCTTTTCTTTTGACCTTCATTGGTCAACTCTCCTCCAATTTCGATCCCAATATAATCAGACATTAATCGATTTTCATTCCTTAATTGACATTTCTTCTTACTACCGGCACGATATTACTTAAGTTCTTTTTACCCTACTAATCCAATGTATTGCATCTGTACTGTTATTCAGTTTTATATTACACTAGGGTGATTTTTAAGCATGGCGATAGGTGACGTGCTTAAATGCGGACATGAGGAAAGGGTTTTCTTGTCCTCTCATAGTCTCGTACCAACAACACTGCTGCAGGCACTTTCCCCAGTATATTTTGTAGTTGTGTAGATAGACTGCTGAGGGAATGGTTGAAGTAGTGCAATACGTTGGAGAGGATGTGAGACGCGGTAAGCGCTTTAACATGGGCTGCTTCATGTCTAGCGTATTATGTTTCTGATGAGTATATTTACATCCTCTTTAAGGATTGTTCATGTGAAGTTGGGAATGAAAAACGATCACAGATTTCCTTGTGGTCAGACTAACAAAATGTCAACCAAACCGGAAGATTAGCATTGGTTATGTTCCCTTGCAAGGGACCTTCATGGGCTAGTGGCTAGTGAATTTTAGGTGCCCACATGCTTTATTCTAAGTTCGGTATTCTTCAAGGATTGAGGGATTCTTTATTTTATAGACAATTAGGGGCCATTTTTCAGTTTTGTCATGGTAATTGTAGGATTGTTTTTCAGTTGGTTAATGCGTTTATGTGCCCTGAATATATCCTTGTCCTCAATCTGTCGCAGTGTTAATTATATTCTATTATTTTACACCCAATGCACGTAAGTTGGATATTTTGCTGATATAAGCATAGCCCTCTCTGTTATTATTTGCCTCTCTCTTCAACCCTAAGCAAGGAAGCTTAATCTTCATGCTAACAAGCCGTGAGGCAGACACGGGCTGTGTTCAGTGCTTTCGGTGAATTTAGATGTTACCTAGATACTATTTAATTCAAAGCCTCATTGTCAAGCACTATAGAATGCGGTTTAGTTACTAATTATACGTGCATGTTTCGGTTTTCAATGACACCCTCGTCAGCGTAGATTGAGTATTAAAATAATCTTTAAATCAATTTACAAAGACTAAAGATAAAATGTATATCCTTACAAAACACAATTAGAAATTTAAATAACAAGAAAGCTCACAAGAAGTATTAGAAAACTTTTGAATAAATAAGAATAGAATGAATATAAATATACCTTAATGGACTGCTTGTAAATCTATAATATGGTTTGATTATAGTGAAATGTACATCGCTCCTGTAGGATGTAGCTTCCAAGAGAAGCGTCGGGACTATGTTGGGAAATAAGATATAGATACTATTTGTTATAATTAATACAATGTATCGATGATGTAACCACACTGTAGATGCTAATAATTACTAGTAATTCAAGTAATAATAGATATATTAATTTCATTTCAGAGAACATTCAGGGTAGGTCACATATCGATTCCCGGGAGGAGTTTTGTGCCGTAGCTCATTCTTACTACCGGCAATACTTGAGATCACTAAATTGAGCTTCTTTTGAACTAGTTAATATTTCAAACAAATGTTGATGTTTCAAATTGGGAAGCATCCTGAAATTTACTGGAGACCCTTCAGTTATTTTACACAGGGCAGTGACGTCCTTGCTTTACAATTTAAAAGGGAAAATATTCCTTCCCCCCCCCCCCCCCTCACTGGAGCCGGTGCCAAAGAATTTGTTCCGTTGTCCGATTATACCAAACAGCTAGTGACGTAAGAAATTATAAGACAACAAATGAAACGTCATTTTTCTATTTCTTTAATCACATATTTACATTTTCCAAAGCATCAACCTCCAATAATAACGACAGAGATATATTAATTCAGTTTTAAAGCAGATTACACCTGTGTTTGAGGCAACACGATGTAAGTGCACCAGAAGCCATGACTCACACTCAGCCGCCACGTACTAGCCATTCGCACAAAGCGTCACCAATACAAGGCGTTGCCTAGAACAATTTACATATCCTGGGTTTCTCAAAAAGTACTTGTCCGATTTTTGGAAATAATTACACAGTGAGGTCTGTTACCCTGCATTCAAAAATTAGCAAAGTTTCTTTAAGAAAACCAAAAATGGTACCAATATATCAGCTATTCACAAAGAAAGGAAAAATGGTTTAAGTTAGTTTATGAGCCCCTTTGAACCGTACAGGAAATTAATAACAGAAAATTGATATCTTAAACGGTTTAGAAGATATTAGTGAGGGACATCTTAGGTGACTGACCCTGTACATATATACCAACGGCTTGGCCATGTTGATACACACGATTCTGTGAGAGATCTCCACAGTAAACCAATTTTGGGCGTGGCCATAACTTGGACGGGTGACTCGTTCTGCCTAAGGGTTAAAAACCCTTCTTTATAGATATTGAGCTCTTCCTTTCTGTCTTCTCGTCAATGTTTGGGCATAGCCGTAACTCTTGGCCCGATAACAAATATGGGATTATAAATATATGTGTTAGGAGTTTGCAGGTTCCGGTAGACTTTATTTGAGGTTATTGTAAAGTATATATACGGAGCGGATGTCACTGATGATGCAAAATAAGTAAATCGGGCTGAAAGAATGGGAAACAGGGCTAGTTTACCTTTGCGCCGAAGGGACCCTTCTTGGTGAATCACTACAGAAATAAAAACATAGACCGGGTCGCAAGGGATTTGATAATTCAGAAACTAAGATGACATGCATCAAGATATGTGGAAAATAGGATGTAAAGGTAAACTAACTGATTTTACGTAAATCCTGGAAGATTAGTCAACGCCGACTCTCAAAAAGTGTGCACTGAAATACATGGAAATGTGCTAAATGAGATGCTATTAATACATGCCGACTTTTTTCAGTTTTTGATGTGTAACATCTTTTCGTTCGGTTGTTGGATATTTTTAATGTGTAACATCATTCCACTCGATTGCTGTATATTTTTCTGTGGGGGTGAATTTGTAAAATGGGACGGAAGTGAGACGGAAATGCAATGGGAACAATGAGCGCGCGCGGTGGCGGAGATTCATACAACGGCATACTGTCGGCTATGTAGCTATGTGGAATTTAAATCGCATAAGGTTTACTTCAAGGTTTGGAGGCCCCATTACATATATTCCTACAATAAATCATCTTCAAACTGTCGTTCCTTGGTGCGAAAATATTCATTAAATCATATTTGCTGAGAACAATTATGATTTATTAAATCTTACTACTTTTGTTGTTTTCTTATTTAATGTAAGCACTCGAGGTACTGTCGGCCAAAATACAGCACCATTATATTATATTTGCTGAAAGAATTTGTCACTGGTATTTTAGAAGTACAGTAGTTATTGCAGAAATAATAGTAATGAGAATTTTCCGATGGTAATAACACGAAGGAATCCTTCATGATTGCTGGCACATGGTAGCACTATGAGTTAATTCTAAAAAATGCGAGTAAGTAATATGGAATTATTCGAATAGCATGTCATATGTTACACATCATATGTGACTACTGTAAGGCTCGTACTTTTTTTTTCATCCCAAGTCTTCGTGATGTGCGTTTAAGTCTCCCCCAATTATATGTGATCCAAGAGTTTTGCAGTGTGAGGAAAAAGAGGACCAATGGCACCGATTAGCATGCACGCTTACAGGATAGTTTATGTTGGTAACATTGAGGTGAGCAAAGCAAATTGAGTATATTGGAGGCCGAAGCGGTTTAAATTCAGGACACCTACGCAATGAACGCCATCGATATGTTCAACGTGAGAACTTATTTCCTGAATAAGAATGACATCCAGATGAATTTAATTGATCAGTTGGAAAGGTACCACTTTTCATTTATCTCACTCCTACAATGCCATTGAAGAATTAACGTATGCTTATTCGGAGGCTGTGGAGAGGGTTATTTCTGGGATTGCGATAAATAAGAAGGACAATGGACAACAAAAAATATATATTTAAAAGATATTGTCAGTCGGCATTGTTGCCGAGCAGATTCATGATTTGTGATGTCACGTGTTGCTCCGTGGTCAGTAGCACAATGTGGAGACCATCTGGGGTGTGAACTCTGAAAACCAGATGGACGGTAACTTATTGTTTGATTACGTCAGTGCAAATTTACAATTTGTGTGTAAGATATAATTTTACCTATGTAAACGAATGTGTTTGTGAAACAACTAATTTCTGTGCAGGATGATACTGATCTCACTGATGGTATAAACATTGAAGAATCTACAATACATGACATAGTTCCACGCCGCAAAATAGAAACATCATCTTCAGTAGTTGGTGGAGATTTGATGGAGGTAAGTGTTTTATAGGAATACAACTTGGTGCATCTTACAGGGAACATGACCTTATCCTCTCCAATGCTTTTTAGGGATTGCACCATTGTGTGTTCAGTCCGTACTTATAAGAAATGGAAGCTGTCAGCTATTAAGATGCGTATTGTACAGAAAGCACATGCTGTGTAGGTGGATGGATGGTACTACATTATGATGTCAGAACAAAACCCATTACCTCCCTCTATGTATGCCGTTGCCTTTTCCACTAAGCTAATGGATGGATCTTAATTCACATAGATGAAGGTATATTATGTGAAGCCAGTATATCCTTAGCACAATCACGTTGTATTAGTTGCCTGGGGGGAACTTTGTATTTTTATGTGAAGAAGATAGAGTATCTTAATGCTCTAGGTATACCAAATGATCCAGAGGCGACCAAATGACAACATTCTCAAAAGAGAACTAATACAAGATCCCATCAAGACTTTCCCGCCATACGTTGAATTTGAAGTTGAGTTGACTCTGGCCAAGCAGATGATATTGAACTTAAAATGTACTGTTCAGTGGGAGTGTATATCCTCCTTAATCTTGGATTTCTGTGCCAGGCATGAGGAAGAAACCGGATAGGAGAAGAATGATGGCGTTCGAGGTCTTACATGCTCGCCGTTGATGTGTACTAGCTTCCCTTTTACTTATATATTTCATTTCATTGAATTTAAATTTGAGAGTGATTTGCCTTTCAGCCTCCAATCTAGTCTGCAAACCTCCATTTGTGAACAAATGGCCTCCACGTTGTTAGAATCGTGGCCTCCTCTCACATTGCAATCGTTCAATAATGAAGCCAACCATCTTCTCCCAAGTCTACCTCTGCTTCTCTCACCCTGCAGCCCAACTCATTTACCTCTTGGGTAATTTCCCCTGCCCCATTCTCCTCACATGACCCCCACCATCTTAATCTGCTCAAACGAACAGCTTCATCTAGCGTGTTTATTTCAAACTTAGCCTTTATCTTTTCATTATGAGTACCCTCCTGCCATTGCTCCCATCTATTTGTTCAAGGAATCATTCGTGCTATACTATAATCAGATACCTCTAGCTTATTTATCACATGGGCCTTACCCTGAATCTACCTATCTCTCAGTTCCATACAGTAAGGTCGGTCTAATTGCTGAGCGATGTAGGGGAAGTTTCGTCCCCTAACTTAATTCTAGCAGAAAAAAAAGTAGATCGCGGTTGAGAACTGATTGCATTGGCTTTTCTACACCTCGATTCTATTTCTTTCCACTATCCCGAGAGAATACACAGCCGAAGTACTTAAAATGATCCACCTGCTCGATTTTACTTTCTCCTACTGGCATTCTATTTCCTTGTGTTTCTTCCCTACTGACTTACCTTCGTCTTTGAAATGATGATCTTCATACCATACTCCCTACATTTCATTTCAAGTACTAACATCTTGGTTTGCAAGCTTCCGATGGAGTCTGCCAATACTACCAGATCATCAGCATAGGCCAGACTGTTTACCTGGTTTCCACCTAATTGAATCCCACCCAGCCATTTTATGCCTTTCAGCAAATTCTCCATATATAAAATAAACATTCGAGGTAACATCCTTGAATTGAGAGGTCATCCTAGCATTAACTCTTACTGCTGCCTGCTTAACAACATAAATAGTTTCGATTGCCTGTAGCAGCCTTCCCTGGATACCATATTCCCTCAGCATTTACATGTAAACAATGGAAAATCTTTATAACTGTATTTCTCATTTCTTATAATTGTTTAAGCTGTGCGTGTATTCCCACCTTTATTATTCCCTTTCTAAGGAGGTGTCCACAATGTAATAAGATATACCATTCCAGCATTTACCTGGAATTTAAAATGTGTAACCATGGTAAACAGTTTCAAAGACGACCGACGGTGGTGACCAAACACACTTATCTTCAAAGGGTTAAAGTAGCCCGATCACTTTGTTACCAGATGTCTTGTTTACGAGAAAAATCCAGCAGATGGCAGCATTACGTAGAGTTATACAAGAAAAACAAGTAGTTCCGTGAAGAACTATACAGCCTATTTTCATATATCCTACTTATGTTAACTGCCACAATCAACATACAAAATTTCAGTTTAATTGCTGTAACAGATTCGTAGATATTGAGAACCGTCTAAATATTTCAGATGGTCGCCAGGTTGGATTTTTATTTTTGTACTATTACATTAAGATTATTGTGTACGTGTGGTATTCAAACTTCAATCGCATGATTAGACAACAAGAAGTAAAAACGAGATTTTAAAATTACGCACAGCAGCCATCTTGTGATAATGCAAACCATTGAAATAAATTAGATGCCAGTGGATCAACATTTGTATAATCATTTAACGTGCAACGTTTCACGGCACTCGGATAGTTAATTCGCGAGAAACGTCCATTTAAATTTTTATACTTCGCGTCGCCGCCATGTTGGATTTGTGCTCACCAGGTTCCTGAAAGCCCTATAGGTGAACATATGTTCATAGTCTCTATGAACATAAAAAAATCAGTTTGGTTGCTGTAAAAGATTCATAGATATTGAGAACCGTCTAAATATTTCGGGAGCTCACCATTTAGGAGTGTTATGTGTATAGGCCATAGAGTTATGTACCATTCAAGGACAATTATTGCCTAGGTTCATTATTCAAACTTTCACTTCGATCGCATGATTACGACAAAAGAAATTAAAACTTAATTTTAAAATTTCGCACAGCCGCCATCTTGAGGTTATGTAAGCAATTGAATTAAATTAGATGGCAGTGCATTACAATCTGCAAAATCAATTACTGTACCACATTTCACTGCGCTCAGAGAGTTAAATCACGAGAAAAGTCTATTAAAATATTTTAAATTCGCTTGGTCGCCATGTTCGTTTCGTACTTTACAGGTTTATGAAATATACATAGGTATACCTGTATCAGTACCCTTTATCACCGTAAAAAATTGCAGGGTGATATCTGTAATAGTTTCGGAGATATAGAATGTCAGTGAAATATTTCGCACAGCCGCCATTTTGAGGTTATGTAAACAATTGAACTAAATTAGACTCCAGTGCATTACATTGTGTATAAACATTTGCTGTACCAAGTTTCATTACATTTAGACAGTTAAATCGCGAGAAAAGTCTATTTAAATATCTCAACTTCGCTTGGCCGCCATGTTGGTTTTGTAGTCACCAGGTTTTTGAAAGTCTCATAGGTGAACTTCTAGTAGAGCCCTTTATCACCGTACACAATTTCAGGGCGATATCGGTAATAGTTTCGGAGATATTGAATGCTAGTGAAATATTTCGCACAGCCGCCATGTTGGATTGGAGAGACGTAACAAGATTTGAAGGGCACGGTCGAGGTCGCCGGGAATAGTGCTATGAACTTCCCGAGTTTCATTGAAATCGCTCCAGCCGTTTCGATTTTATTAGGGGGGGACACACACACGAATCACACACACACGCACACACACACACACACACACACACACACGCACACACACACGGACAAAAGGTGATCTCATAAGCCTATTTTTTCAAAATTGAAAATAGGCTAAAAATATTCAAATCGAATCTCAGTCTCTAGATTCCTACCTTCATGACTTGTAATAAGGCGCACTATTACAGCGGAAATATCTCTGAGATGGAGATAATGGACGTCTTATATAATGATTCTGGTTCTGAAGGGTAGTTAAGTAAAGAGGACGAAGATGCAGGTATTTATAATACCTGGTATATACACTGACGTTTTGGCTGAACCGTAGGTCAATGATCAGGTCTACTTAGAGTACATTGTATTTTGTTTCCATTTTTACGCATTCAGGCATAATAAATCTATTGGTAATATTACACATTCTGTGTTTATATAACAACACATACAGCATATTTCAGCCAGTTTTGTTTCCCTTCAATTATATCCTCTTGTAAGACTTTTAGATTTTCTTAACCACAACAGTTGTTTCGTTGAATCATGAAGTTAGATATGTAATGTGCAAATTTAAATTAACTTAAAGCAGGGGGGATCCTACTGAGTTTTTAGCCCAAAAACGGCCAAAAAACCAAAATGAGTTTTTGTCAGAAGTTGGTAGTCCAGACATCGGAGCACATGTGGATACTAGTTTTTTTTTAATCTGCGGACATTTTAGGTAGATTTCATTAGAAAGCTAACTATTGCAATGGGTCCCGTGTTTCGACTTCCGGAAAATTTCGACATATCTTCGCGTTTCACATCCCCCAGACCCCAAAACCATCGTCAGTTCAAAAGTTTATATATAATTTATGTATATATGTATATATATATCAGTTTCTTGTGGACACGATAACTGCCGTAATTTTGCACCAATCACTTTGAATTTTTTACATAACATGTATCCCTATAAAATCTCGGTCGAGTTCGTTAATGGGCAAAATCGGTCGAAGAGGATGAAAATGGGGGGCTTTTTTCGAAAAAGTGAAATATCGTTATAACTCTCTTAATACGTGAAATATCGAATCCATTCAAAGTTCATAATATGTGTCGGATAAGTGCCAAAAATTTATGTCAAATAAGTTTTTTGATAGCACCAACCATTGACCAAAGGGGTGGAAAATGTGGGTTTTTCGGGAAACATTAATCATATCTCTCTTAATAGGCACAATATCAAAACCGTACAAAATGGACAATATTCCTCCAATAATTACCTAAAACTTTTGTCTGAAATAATTTTCGATATGACCCACCATTACGCCACGGAGTGAGCAAAATGATTTAAATTATAAGAAAATTCCAAGTGCCAAGAGTGGTTGCCATGACAACTTTACTTTTAATTGATACGGGTTGAGCCATCAGCAGTTGCTATGACAACGCCACTGCACGAGATCACATTCTGTTTTCATATGTCTGTGGGAAGCGACTTCGGTATCGGAACTGGTAGCATGCTGAACTTCTATGCCCAAGGTCGCGGGTTCAAACCCGGCTGAAGTCGTCGGATTTACTAAGAGCGCCAAAAAACCCTGAGTATGCTTTCCTTCGGAGGGGAAGTTCCAACGTTCGTTGCGAGTTGATGGTTCCTGTGGCATCTAGTAGCCAAGTTCACAGCTAGGTGTCGTTGATGGTAGTATTTTAAATTATGTAGCCTATTTTAGGTAGATTTCATCAGAAAGCTAACTATTGCAATGGTTACCATGTTCCGACTTCCGGAAAATTTCGACATATCTTCGCGTTTCACATCCCCCAAACCACCGTCAGTTCAAAAGTTTATATATATGTGTGTGTATATATATGCATATATATCAGTTTGTTGTGGACACGATAACTGCCGTAAAATTGCACCAATCACTTTAATGTTTTACATAATATGTAACCCCTTAAAAAATCGGTCGAGTTCGTTAATGGGCAAAATCGGTTAAAGGGGGTGAAAATGGTGGGGGGCTCCTTTTTTTTTCGAAAAAGTGAAATGTCGCTATAACTCTCTTAATACGTGAAATATCGAATCAATTCAAAGTTCATAATATTTGTCGGATAAGTGCCAAAAATTTATGTCAAATAGGTTTTTTGATAGCACCAACCATTGACCAAAGGGGTGGAAAAAAGTGTTTTTTTCGGGAAACATTAATCATATCTCTCTTAATAGGCACAATATCAAACCCGTACATAATGGAAAATATTCCCCTAATAATTACCTAAAACTTTGTCTGAAAGAATTTTTGATCTGACCTACCATTACGCCAAGGGATGAGAAAAATGATTTCGGAACTAAAGAACATGCCAAGTGCCATCAGAGGTTACCGTGGCAACGCTTCTAAATTGATGAGGGATGAGCTATCAGAGGTTGCCAAGACAACGCCATTGCACGAGATCACATTCATTTTTCCATCTGACTGTGTGAAGTGGCTAACTGGTAGCATGCTGAACTTATATGCCCAAGGTCGCTGGTTCAAAGCCGGCCAAAGTCGTCGGATTTTCTAGGAGCGCTAAAAAACCCTCAGCATTCTTTCCTTTGGAGGAGAAGTTCCAACGTTCGTTGCAAGTTGCTGGTTGTGGTGGCATCTAGTAGCCAAGTTCACAGCTAGGTGTCGTTCACGTTAGGATATGGTACAAAATTAGGAACTACTACTTAAAATTGACCGTCTGCAGACCTTACCTGAATTACAGACTAAAACAGTCATCAAAATTAACACCGTTTATCAGATTCTACACACCCGGGGTTATATGACCACGTTGTCGCAGCCCCTAAACTGAGGAACCAACAAAAATCTCTGCGGGAGATAAAATTTTGCGAGAAGAAGTAACAGACTGTCAGATAGTTACACATCAGTTCCAAACCTTGCATAAGGACAGTGTGATCAGAAGTATAAACAAGATGTTCAGTAAAGAACATATAGCCTACTTTCTCCTAAATGCATGGGTATTGTTATAACTCTTTGTCCTTTTCAAGGAGTATAATTGAAAGTTGGTTGTAGTAGCTTGTTAAAATACAACGTGCTATAGGGATATTAAACATGAATATGAGGTGCCCTTTCTAGTGCTACCTCTGTAAAAAAAATCATTCAATTCGGTTTCACCGTGTTTGAATTGATCTGGGGAATGGATTTGCACACATACATGGCCACCATCTGCAAACTATTGGGCTGATGATCTAGCAGTTTGGTCAGAATATGCTTCCCACATAAAGATTTGTTGTTGCAAAATTTGGTAGAGACTAGATTATTAGGTTGGTCGTAATTACATTTTAGCCTTTAACATTTGGGTGGCCGCGATTACGTTTCCGTCAAGATGGCGGTGATATAAAACATGACACTGAGGTGGCCTTTTCTAGTGCTACCTCTGTACCAAATTTCGTTCCATTCGGTTTCACCGTGTTCGAATTAATAGGGGGAATCGATTTTCACACAAAGATGGCCGCCATCCGCAAAATATTAGGCTAATGACCTATTAGTTTGGTCAAAGGATGCTCCCTCCATAATGGTATGTTGATGCAAAATTTGGTAGAGATCGGATGATTAGGTTAATCGTAATTTGATTTAAGCTTTCAATATTTGTGTGGCCGCCATTACGTTTCCGTCAAGGTGGCGGTGATATAAAACATGACACTGAGGTGCCCTTTGCTAGTGCTACCTCTGTACCAAATTTCATTCCATTCGGTTTCACCGTGTTCGAATTAATAGGGGTAATCGATTTTGACACAAAGATGGCCGCCATCCGCAAACTATTAGGCTAATGACCTACTAGATTTGTCAAAGGATGCTCCCTCCATAAAGGTATGTTGTTGCAAAATTTGGAAGAGATCGGATGATTAGGATAGTCGTAATTTGATTTAAGCTTTGAACATTTGTGTGGCCGCCATTACGTGTCCGTCAAGATGGCGGCGATATAAAACATGACACTGAGGTGCCCTTTGCTAGTGCTACCTCTGTACCAAATTTCATTCCATTCGGTTTCACCGTGTTCGATTTAATAGGGGTAATCGATTTTGACACAAAGATGGCCGCCATCCGCAAACTATTGGGCTAATGACCTATTAGATTTGTCAAAGGATGCTCCCTCCATAAAGGTATGTTGTTGCAAAATTCGGTAGAGATCGGATGATTAGGTTAGTCGTAATTTGATTTAAGCTTTGAACATTTGTGTGGCCGCCATTACGTTTCCGTCGAGATGGCGGCGATATAAAACATGACACTGGGGTGCCCTTTGCTAGTACTACCTCTGTACTAAATTTCGTTCCATTCGGTTTCACCGTGTTCGAATTAATAGGGGCAATCGATTTTCACACAAAGATGGCCGCCATCCGCAAACTGTTAGGCTGATGACTTATTAGTTTGGTCAAAGGATGCTGCCCCCGTTGAGGTATGTTGTTGCAAAATTTGGTAGAGATCGGATGATTAGGTTAGTCGTAATTTGATTTAAGCTTTGAACATTTGTGTGGCCGCCATTACGTTTCCGTCAAGATGGCGGCGATATAAAACATGACACTGAGGTGTCCTTTGCTAGTGCTACCTTTGTACCAAATTTCGTTCCATTTGCGCTCACCGTGTTCGAATTGATAGGGGGGGGGGGGGACAGACATTCATAGTACACCCACCCACCCACCCACACACACACACACACACACACAGACTCACACACATACACACACACAGACAGACACACTTTTTTCGCCCTGTAGTGATCTCATAAGTCTACTTTCATTTTTTGCAAAAATCGAAAGTAGGCTAAAAAATGAACCCCGAATGACAAGAAGGTTACCATCCCCATAGACAATAAAATGATAAAAATATGCATACAAAAACGAAAAAAAAGTTGATTTTTAACCTCCAAATGTAAAATACTTTCTTGCAATCAATGAGGTCTGATCCTCCTACGAAAACCTGCATATTTTGCCTATTATAGCCAATCCCCTAGTTTGCCCGGTGAAATCTACCTCCGCCTTCCGGCGTGCCGAGAGGATTTTTTTAAATGTCTTGCGGTGCCATTAAAATTGTGCTTGCATGGAGCATTAATAGGTCACTCCCTCATCTCCTGTGCTCATACCCTGTTTTTTTTCGTATTTTTATGTTTTAAATATCTGGCAAAAGTTCAGATTATGTACAGAATACATAAGTGCTGCCATCTCTCTGTGTATACGGTAACCAGACGCACATTTCATATTAGAAACTATTAGAAAATATTGTATTTAGTTTTCCTTTACTTTACTGTTGGAATCCTGATTAATTTGAGATGTTATGTAAGTTCATATTTTTATTTAAAATCCCATAGTAACTGGAAATGATCGCTTTCTTTGATATGAGTTCAAATTTAGTGATGATGTGATTACGGGGCACAGGAAGCACATTCTTTGTAAGGAACTGTTATTGTTTTGAAGTTGCCTCGTGTTTTATAACTTTCAGTAGCCTAACTTATTTGATTCGTGGTTATTTTATTGGTTTTGTGGTGTGAAGTGTGTAAAATGTACTCCATTCATAGTCGTTGCAAGAAGCCTAGGAGCAGGAAATCAAAAAAGAGTGAACGGGCTAGTGTAAATATTAGGAAGTGATGGAGTGACAAATCTATTGCTGAAGTTGACAGTGAATCAAAACGTAAACATTCATTTACCACAAAATCAAGAGTAGACATGACAATTCTGTAATTGTATATAATATGGGTGCACTTGCTGCTCAGAAACTGAAAATGTCCCTTTTAGGCAGAGAAATAAGTGACAGTGTACATAAGATAAGCAAAGACATAGACAAGGTGTGAAAAAAGAAGAGCATAGCTAGGACCAAATATGACAAAAAACTGCTCGGAAAAAATGAGACTGGCAAAGACCAAGGCAGAAGAAAGAAAAAGTACAAGAAAGGGGATATGTAGGATGCTGGCAAGTTCTGAGGCAGGTATGTTCAATTGAAATGTGCCTGCTTACTAAAATGGCTTTTTCTCGAAAGTGCACTTTTTCAGTGTTCAAATGACTTGAAATTTGAAATACACATACAGTTTCATAGTATTCATAATTTGTATTATCCACATTGAAAATGGTTCGTAAATTTTTGAATTATGATGTGCCAGGCCATAGAATTTTGGAGTTTTTTGTAAGTTTTATACAATGTACCAAAAATACCTTTTTAACATAGAAGAACTAACCAGACTATAAAAATAATACTACAATTTATTAATTAGTCCTTCATAACTATAATGAAAAAGTTTTGAGATGGAAAATGTAAAATTGTTGCACCTGGAACATTTTGAAAATCAAAAATTTTATTTTTTTAAATGATCATATTTTCAAAACTAACCACGCAATCCGGTTCAAATTTTGGTATGTTCTTTATGTTATTACCAACAACTCAATCCCAGAATATCATGTAAATTGGATGGTAATTACAAAACATTGAAAACTCAGTAGGGGCCCCCCTTAAAGCATAACGTGACTGATAAGACAGTACAAGGATTTACCTTGAACTACTCTTGAGTTATGATTTGTTGTAAATCCCTTTACCACCTCATTTGAGGCTCAATTGTCAGACTAAGAGTCAGTCCGAAAGTGTTAAGAAGAGAACACTTATTGCATTACATTTCATCTTCACGGACAAGGGAAGAAAACACAATTTTGAGTAAATAAATCCTATATTCCTCTACCCCAATGACTACAATATCTGCTAATATATCACGTGAATACCATTTATGTTACATTGTCTACATTAAATGTAGAACCACTTAATTTGCCTAATTGTTTTTAATTTAACAGATTTATTAATAAATTTTGCAGTGTTTTGTGAAAAAGTCCTTGTAGAATATTGTTTATCTGGCAAATATGAGTGATTTAAACGTTCTTTGTCACGATCTGTGCTGGTACAACTATGAGAGCCAAGTTACTTGTTAGTGACTTGTGCATGTAGACCCTGTGTTTGAAATGGAACAAATGGTTGGACTCGGAGGCTAAAATCCCCTTATAGTATCACCGCTACCGAAGACTTACTTGACCTATAAAGAACTGATGGCTTTGATAAGGAATGATTTGTATAACACAGGAAGATATTATGAAGAATCAGGAAAGAAATTTCAGTCAGTTGTACAGCTGATTTATATTCCTACTTTCACTTGAGCTGTGCTGGTAAGTTACCGTACATTATTTTTTGTTTGTTTTGTTTTTTATTGGGCAGAGGCCTAAAATGGTTCATTGTTCTCACTAGGATATAAAAGAAGAAACCCAGGATGAGGAGAGTGATCCAAGTAGAAATCATCTTAATGAGTAAGTGGATAACATAATAAGGATAACCATTATTCTCATAACTGCTATTGAATGTAATTGTTTTTTTAATGTAGCTATTGATATTCACTTTTTATTCAGCGCTCCACAAATAATCCATTCTCATCGAGAGTTCTCACTGTAGAGATTATTTAAGGAAAGTGTATCCAGTAGGAATGTTTAATTTATGTGCTTATAATATATTTGTGGTGGGAACTGTTTCTGATGTGTGTAAGACCCTCTTACTTGGAGCTGAGATCCGAAAATATCTTTGATATGAGATTTTGAGGAAAGCTCCACTACTTAGAACCTCTCCTATTGTGTTCCTGTCTTCAGGGTGTTTGTTCTTAGTCCCATAACTGTCCTTTGTTCTTTATTAACCTAAAACTATCAAAGTAAACACATTAATATTCACCTGATGGTGCTACCTGTAGCAATCATATCAAATTTTAACTAATCTTCGATTCAGGTGGAATGTAAGTGTTCAGCAAGGTATTAATCTTACTTAATGCTGCAGGGGTGATTTGTAAATTTCCACTTTACAATTTCCCCTTTCAAGCTAACATTACTATAGTGATTTTCTTGAAATCGAGTTGGTTGGTGGTTTTTTTTTCGTAACTTTCTGTTGATTTTTATACTTATTAGTTTTATTCAATTATTTGGTTTGTTAATTTTAGGTATTTTGCTATTTAGGCATCCATTCTTAATTTGTATACTTTAATCTGTGTTAAGAAGGTTGATGATGATGATAATTGTTGTTTTAAGGGGCCTAACATCTAGGTTATCGGCCCCTGATGTGTGTTAGGAAGAGCAGATGACCTTGCTGTTCTGCCCATTGACACTACAATACTATCAATTACAATGGGTACCATGTTGCGAATTCTGGAATAGTTTGATATAGATTCGCGTATCACATTCCCAGATCCCAAAACCACCGTCAGATCAAATGGTTTATGTGAGGTAAAGGAAGTTAGTAGTTTAGCGTGACCGTGGCACGAAACTTCAGATATACGCTGAATTGACTTGCGTTTGTGGTTCTTGGGAGGCTATCTCTTTAAAAACACCAGCGAAACTCAGTCATCATGGAGACGTCCAATCGACCGTGTTTATCACTTTATACTCCTACGTTTCGCGAGAAACATTGAAGCTTTTAGAACCAAGTGGCTTGAATATTTCGAGCATGGCTTTCAGGATATGCTTATATTGATCATTAATATAGTCTAAAAGGTACTTGGTAATATCCTTGAATGCAGTGGTGGCTGTTAATAATTCTCTTGGTAGTACCAGCAAATGAGAAATTTGTTATCAAATCGGTCAAACGTTGCAAGCATAGACAATGCATATTTTATGCTATAGACCTAAGTTTCAAAATCTTGTGTAATTGAACAACACGCGCAATACAACTTTGGCACAATTTCAGCTGCCACCGTAAAATAAACAGGTAAAATAAAATGAACAAAATGCCCTACCGTCTAGACTACCTTACATACAAAGATAAACTTGGTAAAGATATCCGCTGTACCCGATTAAACACAAACATAATTTAACGATGCTACTATTACCAACACTTGTAATGCCAGCAGAAACATTAACAAACCTGAGAATTTGTATTTGCGTTCTGGTAGGCGTAACAGTGTAGCCAAATTAAACCAACCAAACAAAGCAAAATTTACTGCAAAAAGTACGGATTGTTACATTATAAATAGAGAAGAAAATATTCGTCCCTCCAATATGAGTGTGAAAAAGTCGCTAAATATCTAACAAGAAAGAACTAAAAGCCTCTTGTATATATTTCATAGTCGCCAGATATAGTTACAAAGCACTGAATTGGGAACCCCGGTGCTGCTATCCACTGCGTTGTGCTGCCATATATTGTACTCTGATCACTTCAAGCAGTTCTAGCTTGCGCTTATATGCTGCACCCTGGTGAATGCACCACGCGGCTGTTGGCTCTACCTCAGTCCAATACAACACATGCAAACCCAAGCCAAACTAGCCTTTATTGGTATTGCGTCATACTTTCGGAGGTGGAGCCCGTGAGATCTGGCTCACTCATTCAGAAAAGCGCCGCTTGTGCGTATGTCAGTTCGCGTGCTCGTTCTAATGAATGCAAAATAAGATATGCTTGCCATTTCCTTGAAATTCAAATGTAATACAAACTGTTATTGAGAGGTACATTGGTGGTGCCATGGCACCTACCAGCCCACCCCTGCTTGAAGGAGTAATGCCTCGAACTCTAAGTCAGTTTCTAAAATTTCCATCCTTCATTAGTCAGCGAAATTGTGGCCCATTAAATCCCTCTCTTAGACTTTTGATTCGCACAGCATTGGAGGTTTCTCTATAATATATTGTGGACATATTGCCTTATTATCCCTAATTTAATATATAAATGTGGCAATAATACTTTTTGTGAGTCCACTGATGGAAGCTTCTTTCCTTTTCGGCCAAGCTGCAATTTCCCAATGTCTTTTCTTTTTGGCTCTAGAGTCCCATTCACATAGTAAGCACGGAAATGTGTTGTACCCTGCTGTATGTTCCTTAGGATCATTTCACACACACATACTATTATTATATTTCCGTTTTTGTAGCTGAATTGTCAAATATTGATACTTTTTCTTGAAGGATATTGAATGGGCTAGTGGAACTCACGCAAAAACACATTCAATGTGCAGAAGAACCCACTTTAGGCTTCTTTTGTTTAATTCCAAAAGGAGACACCAATCATTTGCTGCATATTCCCTTTTAGACCATTCAAGCCAAATATATCAGAATAGTAGACTAGGTCTCCTTCCTCTACAGCATATTATTTGAGATCTCCTTCACGATGCCTGGACCAGGAGAAGGTAATTGCCATAGCCTTGAGCTCAACAGTTCAATATCTCATTAGCTAGACCCTAGTTGGATGTACATTCATTTAATTAGTACCACCTCAAATGACGTGACTTGCTGTCATTTAAAACTGGGGAGTAGTGATGCAATGTCACTTTGGCGTCACTCTTTCTGGAGCGCGCGCACTTGCAATAACAAGATGGCTGCGGATGTTCTTTAACGCGACTTAGGAATGGAACGTAAGGGGCGTGATTAGAGAGAAGAGGCCTGCTCATAGAGGTAACAAACCATCATATTATCGCCAATAGTCCCACGGGCACTGAACGAGTCATGTTCATAAAAAAGTTATCTGGCATCACTAATCTGGGGACCAATATAGATCATCTGAACGTGAAGTGCATGGCGTGTCATACAAATGAAGGTTGTAAAGGAGCTGTGAAAGAACAGATCCTTTAAAATGACATAAGGATGACCTTGATAGCCCGATTTGTTATTGACGATGTAAATATAAGCAAATGTATATACAGTGGGACAAGTGACTCAACAGCCAGGTACTGGTTTCTGTAATTATGCCTCCGGCTCGTTACTTTTTGAACGCACCTTATATAACAGAGCCTTTGCTTAGTTTGAACTGCCTGCTGGTTGTTTTGTTCACATACACGGTAAACAATCTGTTACTCTAAACACTGTTGAATATGTTAAGCACTTTCCTACTGACTCTCAGTAGTTTGTTTACAAGTCCTTTCCTTCGAACAGTGACACAGAACTCGTCTATTACTTTGGAGGCACTGCGATGCTGTATTATAATGTGAAACGCGAGAAGATTATTAGTGGGCACAACTGTGAACGATTTTGTCACATTTTCTTTGCCTATTATAGATGGTATGTCATGGGAAATTAAAACGTTCTCAATGTGTGTTGAAAAGCCTAAAGTTACAGTTGATTATAATCCTCATATTTTGCTGGGACCTCAGCCTGTATTACTGGGACTCGTCTCATTTTAAAACTATTACAGAATAAATAACATGCGTATAGGTGACGACGATACGTACTACTACGACAAATCAGTCTTACCGCCACCGTCAGGTGGCTATTCCTTAGACGACATTTACGATCATATCTACGGTGTTATTAGTGGAGAAATTAGTTGAAAACACTAGTTTGAACTGTTTGCAAACAACACAACGCATCGCTGTAGTATCCTATCCACGTTTAAAATCAATTTTGATTCACCGGATTTGATTGACCCGCTGCATGGGTTATCGGTGTGGGAACTTGAACCCAAAATATTTCATCTATCTGATCACCCGAAGACATTGTTGAAGTAACAACGCGTATTCATCAACTTTAATATTATCCCTGACGTGTAGCAGAATCAGCAAGCTTCACATCCGCTCTATTTTGTTCAGTGGGGCTAGTACAAATGAAATATTATCTGCGATACTCTTTATCGTCTAGTGAGTGTGTACCACTTTCGAGAGATAAGCCTAAGCCTGCTAAATGAGATCAATCAGCTCATCAAAATGACCTTAATATTGCAATTGAAGTTAGCATGAAGCAAGTGTATAAACCTAAGCACCTCATACAGTGATAACAATTAAAAGCATGCTAGGTAAATCAATATCCGCCCTTTGCTAACACGTGCCAATCTACTCTGCAACAGCTAGGTTATATTTAGGATATGAATTCGATTCTGCAGGTAACAAGTCCCATCGAGACCCCGTGAAGCGTAGTAAGAATGGAACAACAATCCTCTGAATATCGAAACAACAAATAATAAAATTCACAACTTTAACAATGAGCAGATCCAGGGGAAATTCACGAAATCGAATGAAACCATCCCGACCACAGCGACTTTGGCTAGCAATGATTTAGCTTTGCTATTTTCAGAGCTGTGTTACGATATCAATGGTGTTGAACTTGTCGACGCTCGGCTTGAAGCTTTATCCATCGTATGCGAGTGCAGAAAAATGGCTCTCGATATGGCTGTCTAGTGCTTGAAGTCTACCTACAAATGGATGGTTAATGCAGATGGCATATTCAAAGGCCTATTGTTGTGTAAAGTAATACTAAGTTTTCCAGAAGACCACAAATTCAGCGTGGTTAATAACAGACAAGAACTCATTCTTATTCGAGACATGTGATTGTTATATTGTTATTGTTTTAAGGGGGCGGAACAGCAAGGTCGTCTGCCCCTAGACATGTGATTATTATGCTTTCAAGTGAGCGGTCACCATAATCGATTCAAAGAACCAACTGCACAGAATATTATTAAAAGTAACCCCATGTAACCACTTCTGACCGAAAGAGCTCAGTCGACCCAAGATCGTGGAGTAAGTTACGCCTTTACTCATTTATGTTGGTATCTGGGAGCTTCACAATTATCTGATTTTGCTACATAATTCTCGCAGAGATACCTCTACGTTATTATTGGTTCCTAAATCATCCACAGGTATCAGCAAGCCAAAGACGCCTCACAATATACTTTAAAATGCGAAATATACGTTCATATTTTAACGGGGTCTTTTTTTTTCCTATAAAGTACTGGATTTGAATCTTGATAAAAGTAAACATGGAGTGCTTATGACGTGTACGCTAAAATCCAGGCCTCGTAATATGTGAAAGTAGCATGCCTGAAGTTTACACTGGAGGTTTTTCGAGCTAAATCACCTTTAGTTGTGCTGGACTGTACACGTCTAGAAGAAGCTGCGAATGAAGCCCCTGTCGATATACGTTTATAGTTTGAAACGACTGAGAATATTTTATCAAGAAGACAGTTTGTTGCTTGATCGTGCACAAAATGCAAGTTTACTATTATCCGCTCACCAAAGTTGTAAATAAAGCATAGAAACAAATCCTGGGGGAGTTTCTAACTCATTCTAAAAAACCTGCTGTTGGTTAGCCAGTACGATAGCGTTCGATTCATGAATATCGGTGTGTATGTGGTACGCTCCTAGAAAAAAATGTGTTTTAATCGAGTCAACCAAAACCTTTTTCTTATTTTAAATGAAATTTTGGCTTCACATTATTTCTTTAATTGCAACACAAAAGCATAGGCACTGCATGTTTGAATAAGAAGCTTGTTTGTTTTATTTAGAGGTGGTGTTATAAGCTTTCAATCGAACCCACGTCTCCTGGACGGGAGGTTATAAGTAAAGAGGGACTGTTGAAGGTAAGACTCATATCAGTTACTTATTTACTCGGTCAGGAAACATACTGTATATAATTCAATAAAAAAGAGGTACTGTCCATTGGACAAATATTTCACTAAAACACGTTGGACTTATATTTTGCAATGTCCCGGCCGTTGGGTGTAGCCTTCACTAGATCATCCATGGAGCACTGGAGAGGGGTGTGTTATTCGAGTGAACACTAGTTGATAACGAATATAGATTTAGGTATTAGGAAGTCATGTTTGAAAGCCTTTGTCTGGAGCGTGGCACTCTATGGAAGTGAAACTTGGACTATTGGTGCAGCAGAAAAGAGGAGAATTGAAGCGTTTGAATTGGGGTGCTACAGGAGAATGATGAAGGTCAGATGGGTAGATAGGCAAAAAAACGACGAGGTAGTAAGACGAGTGGGTGAGGAGCTTTGTTATGGAAGCAAGGCTCGTGGACAAGAACTGTATGGGTAGACCAAGGTTAGAATATGTTAAACAGATTGCCTCGGATGTTGTAGGGTGTGGTAGCTATGTAGAGATAAAATGTTTAGCTCAGGACAGGGAGGCATGGAGTGCTGCATCAAACCAGTCAAAAGACTGAAAACTCAAACAACAAACAACTTGTTGAAGAGGTAGGTCATGGTTTGTTCTTCCACACAATCACAGCAGCTCGATTCACAATGTAGTCCCCACTTCTTTATGTTGGTCCCGGATCTACCAGCCTCAGACCGTAACCTATTAAGACTCTTTCATATAGTCCATGTCCCTTCGTGCCCTGCTGGAAGACTTTCAGATCGGTCTACCCACCCATCAAGTCGAAGGCTTCTAGAGCTCCAGGCATTTACTCTTCATGTTTGAGGTGGATCCTTCAGGCATTTAGTCGTACTCAGGAAACTACTCCTAAACTTCAATCGCTGAGGAGCAGGTTGTTAATCATGCAATGGATGTTCTTCAGATATATCTACATTTGATCTTTTGTATCTGGCTGCCATTTTACGTCTTATATGAGGGGGTGCAATGCCTGCTAAATGATAAAGTTCATCACATGTTGTCGGTTTCAGGCAAGCAGTTATAAGCCTGCGTGTTTCATTAAGGCAATGTCTACTTGTTTGGGGTGGCAATATTTGTACCGAAGGGGGCGTCCATATTCTGCTGCAGAGTAACTCAATGCTGAAGAAGTTGTTCTTAAAGTATGAGCTTATGTCCCCAAGTTATTACCAGATAGTTTATGGAGAATGGAATTCCGTGTAGATACTTTGTGTTTGTGTTTAAGCAATGCTTTTCGTATGTGAGTGCACGATCCAGAGTCACTTCTAGATATTCAGGAGTTAAGCAGTGGGCCAAGAAAAGACCCTCAAGAAACTTTGCATTTTTATTGTTGCCTGCTCATTCTGCAGGTGGAAAGCGCTGACTTGTGTTTTTGACGGATTTGGTTTGGTCTATAGTATGGACTTAAAACAGCTAAGGCGTTAGTAAGTTTTCTTTCAGCAGTCTCAAACTGACTCCCTTGGGTGACAATAGCACGGTCATCTGCATATATGAAACTTCGGGTTCCATGTGGTGAGGGGTGGTCATTCATATACACAATTAACTATATTGGAGGCAGAACTCTACTTTGGGGTAGTCCATTCCTTTGATTCTTCCATCAACTACGCTGTCCTTGGAAATCTACATTGAATCTTCGGTCTTGAAATACACATCGATTAATTTCAATCAACTTTACTCATATCAGTAAATCAAGGTTTGTATTAGGTAAAATCAGTTCCCCAAAATGTGTTTCATTAGTCAAGTGAAGGGCTGGCAATCTCTACCTTTGAAACCATAGCTCTTTTCTGTCAAGAGAGTATAATTTCGTATTTAGAATCAAAGTTTAAATCTTGACGGCTGAAGCGATTTCAATGAAACATGGTAAGGGCCTTCATCTTGTCTGGACTGTGCTTTCATATCTAAAGTGTCATCAATCCAACATGGCTGCAGCTCGAAACACTTTCTCGTTCTCAGTATCTCCAAAACAATCTTCCCTATCAACCTCAAATTTTGTATGTTCATAGAGTGTATTATAGTTAGGTCACATTCTACTTCAAACATTTTAATCTATACATCTTTTATCGGTCATCTTTAAAATGGTTTTCCATGGTTTCTCTTTTAAATTTCCAGGTAAGTGCTGGGATGGTACTTCTTCATAGGCTGTAGGCACTTTAAACTACTCCCCATATTTTACTTAGACGATACAGTACTTAGAAGTAGCATAGGAGGTTTAATCTTAAAATATAAATGAGTATACTGAGAAATATCGAACATTTTCCAGTGTTTACATACAAATAAAAGTGTAGCTGATACGCAACAATGAAAGCATGAAACACTTCGAACGCCATCATTGTGTTCCTGTTGAGGACTTAGGGTAGCACCGATCCAGTCTCTTCTTAACGTCTGGTACACAACTCCCAACTTCAATGTTCAATGTCTTCTGTTTGGCCTTAGTTTACTCAACTTCCAATACGACAATCAGCAAGAACGTATACAAATTGACATACAGACGTTCGTGACTAGATACTGTATTGTTACGTGCCACCCCCCCTAGTGGCACTTTTGTTAACTGGATTACGGTGGGTTGAAGCACAACACAGATTGTTCCTTTAAATGAAATAATTAACTTTATTGCGGCCAGAACATACACCACTCATCAGCAAATACAAGCAATTATTACCTTACTCCAGTTTCCTCAAGTCTCTTCCTTTTGGAGAGCTCTTGACCTCATTCACTTGTCAACAGTAAATCTTCTCGCTAATGAGTCTGGTGGCCTTGACAGAACTACATACAACTCTCCCCTATGTACACAAACTACAGCTACTTACGAAAACCTGCTACACGCTGCTTCGCTGTTCACGAGCTGGGAAACAATGTCACTGGGTTTCGTAACTCACCACAATTCTGTCGCTCAGGATAAACGCTCGCACTCGCTCGTAAAACACAACAACAACCACTGCTTGACAGGTCGCTCTTATATAGCAGGCCGGTGACTCAATAAATGCTTCTAGACCCATCCAGGGTTCACGGCTTCTCGAGGCTTCCTCCACTGGCTGAGTCACGAATATTCTGGACCATCCCTTTGTCCTAGTAGCCCTGTTGCATAAGGTGCACGCAATACACGAGGAAGGGCACAGCCCAACCCTGGGGCAGATGTGACTCATGCGGCGAGCGATGACACAAACTCACAGCCGTAACACCACCCCCTTCCTAAAAAGGCTGATCGTCCCGATCAATCATTGGTCCGTCTGCGTCCCTCCGTAGGCTGCCAGGCGATCTCGATGCATGATCTTCAACTTCGCCCTCGGGCTCCGCTGGATCCTGTAGACGACATCGTTGATCCGTTTCACGACTCGGTACGGGCCCTCCCAGGACTTCTGCAGTTTGGGTGACAGGCCTTTCTTCCGTAATGGGTTGAAGAGCCAGACCAGGTCGTCCTCGTGGAATCCGCCGGCATCCGTCTGCTGGTCGTATCGGGTCTTCATTCGGTCGGTCTCGATCCGCAGTTTCCTCCTCACGAACGCGTGCACGTCCTCCAGCTGGTCGACCAGTTCTTGACAATACTGGCTTACCGGGATCGGATCATTCCCAGGTCGGCCGTAGGCAAGATCGACAGGTAGACGGAGCTCCCTCCCAAACATGGCCCGGGCTGGTGAGCACCCGGTGGCTTCATGCACGGCGGCGCGGTAGGCCAGGAGAAATAGTGGAAGATGTTTGTCCCAATCCCTCTGGTGCTCGCTGACGACTATTCGGAGATGGATCTCGATGGTGCGATTGAATCGCTCTACCATCCCGTCGGACTGAGGGTGTAGCGGCGTTGTCCTTGTCTTCCGGATTCCCAGCAACAGGCATAGGTTCTGGAACACCTGCGACTCGAAGATTCTCCCTTGGTCGGAGTGCAGCTCCAGGGGTACTCCTTACCGGCTGACGAATTCCTTCACCAGGGTCTCTGCAATCGTCGCGGCTTCTTGGTTAGGGAGCGCATACGCCTCCGGCCATTTGGTAAAGTAGTCGCTGACGACTAATATGTAGCGGTTCCCTGCCTCGCTTAACGGGAATGGCCCAGCAACATCGATGGCCACTCTCTCCATGGGGCCGCCCACGTTGTAGGTCTTCAGTGGACCCCGTCGTCTTCGTCCTGGGCCCTTGCTGGCTGCGCAATCGTGGCACCTCGCGCAGTGGTTCTCCACGTCTGTTCGGCATCCGATCCAGTAGAACCGCTCTCCCAGCTTCTCCAGGGTCTTCTTTATCCCTAGGTGTCCACCAGATGATCCTCCATGAACTTCCTTCAGGACTTCCTCCGTCATAGCCTTTGGGACGACGACTTGTTCCCGAGATGTCTTCCCGTCGGTGCTCTCCCAGGTACGGCAGATGAGGCCATCCCTTACAATGAGCGAGTCCCACTGCGCCCAGTAGGACTTAAACTTTGGGCTGCAGTCACTCACAATGTTCCACCCGGGTCTGGGGACACAGGCCCTCTTCCATTCGGCTATCAGTCCCAGGTCATCATCTTCTGCTTGTGCCCGCGTGAAAGATTCGCGGCTCCAGCTCCCTTGAAGTTCCACGGTAGTCCTTCGGCACTGTATCCCGGTGTTCTCCTCCCTCCTAGTACAGAAGTTGCAGTCTTCGGGGCACGGTCTTCGTGACAGGGCATCGACGTTAGAATGCAGTTGGCCTTTCCTGTGCTGAATCTCAAAGTTGTACTGTTGAAGCCTCTCTAACCACCGCGCGAGTTGACCGTCGGGCTGCTTGAAGTTCAGGAGCCACCGCAGGGATGCATGGTCGGTCCTGATGAGAAATTCTTGCCCGTACAGGTACTTGTGGAAGTGTTCAATGGTCTTCACGATGGCGAGCAGCTCCTTCCTGGTGACGCAGTAGTTCCTTTCTGGCTTTGACAAGGCCTTGCTGAAGTAGGCCACTACTCTCTCCTCGCCGTCCACTACTTGCGACAGGATCCCCCCTATGCCAAAGTCGCTGGCATCGGTATCGACGATGAACCTTGTTCCAGGTCTGGGGTAGGCCAGAATAGGCGCGGTGCACAGAGCGTGCTTGAGTTGTTCGAAGGCACTATGGCATTCTGCTGTCCACGTGAAGAGTTGGTCCTTCTCAGTCAGTCGATGTAAAGGTTTGGCGATGTCGGCGAATCCTCTCACGAAGCGACGGTAATAAGTGCAGAGTCCCAGGAAGCTTCGTAGTTGGGACTTGTCCTTCGGAACTGGCCACTCCCTCACAGCTGCGGTCTTTTCTGGGTCGGTGCGCACCCCTTCCTCGGAGACAATATGCCCAAGGTACTGGACCTGCTTCTGGAAGAGCTGACACTTCTTGGGGCTCAACTTCAGCTGGGCAGCCCGTAGCTTCATCAAGATCTCTTTCAGGTTGCTGTAGTGCTCCTCGAAGGTTTTTCCCAGAACGATGACGTCGTCTAGGTAGACCAGGCAGGTCTTCCAGTGTAGTCCCCTCAGAATGGACTCCATTAGCCTTTCGAAGGTCGCAGGGGCGTTGCACAGACCGAATGGCATGACGGTGAACTGTCAGAGCCCGCTGCCCACAGAGAACGCCGTTTTCTCGCGGTCCTTAGGGTGGACCTCCACCTGCCAGTAGCCTCTCTTCAAATCCAAGGTGGAGAACCATCTTGATCCTGATATGGTGTCCAGCGTGTCGTCGATCTGGGGTAGATGGTAGCTGTCCTTCTTCGTGACGTCGTTCACCCGCCTGTAATCCACGCAGAACCTGGTGGAACCGTCCTTCTTCACTAGCACGACCGGAGAACTCCAAGGACTATGTGTTGGCTCGATCACCCCTTGCTCCTTCATCTCTTCTACCATCCGGTCGACTTCGGCTTGCTTGGCGAGCGGGACACGTCGGAATGGGGCCCTAATCGGTGCGCTGTCCCCAACGTCGATTCTGTGCTGGACCAAGCTTGTCCTGCCGAAGTCTTTGCTCCCCACGGGGAAGACGTCCTGGAATTCGCGTAGCAGGTCCTGAAGTTGGCGTGATTGTTCCTCGTCTAAATGGTCCTGGGATCCTTGGTACAGATTCTGTAGTTCTTCTGGCAGTGTGCGTCTTCTTCGGTTGTCCGTCTGCAGGTATCCGTCCTTCGTATCTGTGATGCGGGCAATCCAGGTAACGGGCTCTCAGACTCCTAGGTTGGTGTCCCGGTGAACCGTAATGTCGTAGTCGTTCAGGTTGGACAGGCGGACGTACGGCCGAGACGTCGTGTTGATGAGAGTCTTGGCAACTAGCAATCCTTTTGTCTGAATGTCCTCATATTTTGGCTCGACGACAGCCGCCACTCCCTCAGCAGTTCCGTCGACAATTACGGCAGCGCTGACCTCCGTCCTGGCGGGAACGATGACGTCTTCTCTCAGCCTTACTCGTCGTGCTGTGATGGACTCGTGCGCAGGTTGCAAAGCAAGTTCCTCACCTCCGAAGTGCCGAGTGTTGGTACTCAGATCCAAAATGATATTGTTCTGGTCCAGGAAGTCCAGTCCGATGATCACTTCATTTGATACGTCAGCCACAAGCAGTGGATGCTTTATCGACCGTCGACCAATGACGAACTCCAGTGATGCTTCGCCATGTACCGGTGCGGTCTCTCAGGTCGCGGTTATTAGCTGGAGGTTCCTCTGTGTGGGTTGTACTCTCCACTTCGGGATCACGGTGGGACTGACGATGGTCCTCGATGCTCCCGTGTCGATTAGCATGGGCCAGCTCTCACCGTTGACGACTCCGTCGACCATCAGGCTGCTATTGTCCCTCCGTAACTTCGTCACACGAACCTGGACTGCCGGGGCTTGACGACTGTCACAAGCCAACCTTTGCCCCCCAAGGCTGGCTAATACTCGTTTCCCTGGGTCGCGCGGTTTTCAGACGACTGATTTCCCGTCGGATACCCTCGGCGGCGGCGATCACCGCAGTCCTTGCTCAGGTGGCCTTTCTTACCGCAGGTCCAGCAGGTCAGTAGTCCTCTTCCGGCCCGCCTCTCCGGTTGCCTTCCGGCTGTGTCGTTACTGGTGGTGCCGCAACTATCGAAGAAACGGCTTAGCGCCTCCATTAATTCGTCTGCCCGGGGATTGGTCTCGTTGGTTTTTACTGGTTCGTCGACGTCCACTTGACGCCCCTGCGCGTGCATCCTGGATGCCTGTTTTGCCGTCTCGAACTCAAGTGCGTGGCTCAGCGCATCTGCCAGGGTCTTATTGCGCGTGAGTCGCAGCGCCTGTTGAGTGTCCGAGTCCCGTAGCCCGTCGGTGAAGGTCTGCGTCGCAATCTGTTCCAGAAAGTCGGCCGGCGCTGTTGGATAGGCGAGCCTTACGAGGCGTGCGATGTCCATCTCGAACTCCTGCAGGGTTTCCGCGTTCTTCTGTACCCGGGTCCGGAGCTGCATCTGGTAGGCCTGCTGAAGATGGCTATCTCCATATCGGGACTCCATATGGGCGATCAGTGAAGCGTAGTCCTGGGATCCAGTCGGGATGGCCTGAAGGACGTTAAGGGCGTCACCTCTCAGCGCTACAATGAGAGCTGTAGCCTTTTCTGTGTTGTTCCAGTTATTTATGGAACAGGCCGCCTTGAACTGACGTAAGTAGGTGCTCCACGGGACCTTTCCGTCGAAGGTTGGGGGTGTCACTCTGCTATGTCCCGTTCCTGATATTCCCGGTGTAACGGTGAGCGGGCGTTGGCGCAGCTCGGCAACTTCCTCTCATAGAGCGTTGAATTTCTCTTCCACCCCCGTCAGTGGGCGTTGGCGCAGCTCGGCAACTTCCTTTTGTAAGGCGTTGAATTTCTCCTCCACCCCCATCAGCGGGCGTTGGCACAGCTCGGCAACTTCCACTTGTAAGGCGTTGAATTTCTCCTCCACCCCCATCAGCGGTCGTTGGCACAGCTCGGCATCTTCCACTTGCAAGGCGTTGAATTTCTCCTCCACCCCCATCAGCGGGCGTTGGCGCAGCTCAGCAACTTCCACTTGTAAGGCGTCGAACTTCTTTTCCACGGCTCCGACTTCCTCACGTACGCCCTGTTCTAATTTCCATTGTTTCTACTCTAATTTCGTCAGCAGACACTCTTCCAGATTTTTCTGGCCATCCAGAAATTTGGCGGTTAGGTCCTCTGCTAACTTATTCTGGCCGTCCTTCAGGTCCTCTGCTAGCTTATTCTGACCGTCTTCTAATTTGGAAGTTAGGTCCTCGGCTAAACTTTTCTGGCTGTCTTCCATCTTCATCAGGTCCTCCGCTAACTTATTTTGACCACCTTCCATCTTCTTCTGGCCGTCTTCTAGCTTCTTCTGGCCGTCTTCTAATTTGGCAGTTAGGTCCTTGGTTAAATTCTTCTGGCCGTCCTCCATCTTCTTCTGGCCGTCTTCCATCTTCTTCTGGCCGGCCTCCATTTTGGTTTCCATGCCATTTAACTTTTCTTGCAATGCTGCCAATTGCGCCTCTATTTTAGTTGTTTGACTTGTATAGGGCATGCACTCACAGGAAAATTAGAAAAAATGACCTGCTCGGGTTTTGAAACCAGGACCGCCAGGTGTTGTGCTTGTACTTGAGTTCGTAATCCGGCTTCTGACACCAGTTGTTACGTGCCACCCCCCTAGTGGCACTTTTGTTAACTGGATTACGGTGGGTTGAAGCACAACACAGATTGTTCCTTTAAATGAAATAATTAACTTTATTGCGGCCAGAACATACACCACTCATCAGCAAATACAAGCAATTATTACCTTACTCCAGTTTCCTCAAGTCTCTTCCTTTTGGAGAGCTCTTGACCTCTTTCACTTGTCAACAATTAATCTTCTCGCTAATGAGTCTGGTGGCCTTGACAGAACTACATACAACTCTCCCCTATGTACACAAACTACAGTTACTTACGAAAACCTGCTACACGCTGCTTCGCTGTTCACGAGCTGGGAAACAATGTCACTGGGTTTCGTAACTCACCACACTTCTGTCGCTCAGGATAAACGCTCGCACTCGCTCGTAAAACACAACAACAACCACTGCTTGACAGGTCGCTCTTATATAGCAGGCCGGTGACTCAATAAATGCTTCTAGACCCATCCAGGGTTCACGGCTTCTCGAGGCTTCCTCCACTGGCTGAGTCACGAATATTCTGGACCATCCCTTTGTCCTAGTAGCCCTGTTGCATAAGGCGCACGCAATACACGAGGCAGGGCACAGCCCAGCCCTGGGGCAGTTGTGACTCATGCGGCGAGCGATGACACAAACTCACAGCCGTAACAGTATAAAGGAAGGCACAGCATCATGGCTTATGAGGTGTTGCACTATTAGTTTCTCCATTTTTTTGTTCCTTCAATATCCTCTAACTTTTATTTCATATCTGCAAGCATTTTGTTATCTTTATGCTTAGAGCCAAGTGCATGTACATAGAAATTTCAATTTTGAGAGGGAGGGTTGCCACTGCCTCAAGTTAGAACCATTACTGCAATTACCTAGAGTTAATGTGACAATCCTAGGAAGGAAGAACCCTTAAGACGATTGTAGATGTAATCAAAACCATTTCTCCCCTGCTTCCTTCATGACAGGATCTCGTACCAGTCCTCTGATAGAATACAGTAATATGTTGAGATCCCGGATCATTTTGTATGCCTAGACCATTAAAATACTCTAAATTCGTCATACAAAAATGCAAATTTCACAACAGGCAACTAATACTATATGATTGTGCTAAGGCTTGACCCATTAGAATTATGTCTATCCTCCATAGAACAATGGCATACATAGAGGAAGATCATGGAATTCAGTCCAGTATTGGTCACACTTCATAGATCATTGCCTTCCATCTACAGGGCTTCTACTTTCTGTACAATACACAAACTAATTGCGGACAGCTTCCAATTGTCATCAGTACGGTGAGAATGTGCAATTCTGGAAACCCTCAATAGCATCAGTCAGAAGAAAAGGATATCACGTCAAGTCCTCCATAAGATACAGGTAGTAACTTACCTCTTCCAAATCTCCACCACTGACTGAAGATTGTGTTTCCCTTTTGACGCACGGAACAATCTCAGGTATGGACATTTCTTCAATTTTAATATCCCCACAGAGTTCAGTATCATCCTGCAGAGAAATCACGTGTTTCACAAACATATTCCTTTGCATTAGTATAAAAAACGTGAATACGGATCATGACGAGCTTTTTAGCGGGGTACAAACAGAATTAGGATGAATTTGTAAATATTTAATTAGGCACATAAACATGTTCACCGACTGATTAACAAATATATTACGAAAGCAACAATGAAGAACGGCTTCTAATATGCTACTATAGAAAGGTTAGATAAGAAAGGTTGAATACCTGACCTCAATCATAGAACAATAAGGACCTTAGATGGAAGGAGGTAAGTCATAAAATGGAGATCGAAAAGGGAAAGAGGGGAAGGCACACCTAAATTTCACTAGCCACGAGCCCACGAATGGTAAGGAAACATAATCAATGTAAATCTTCTGATTTTGCACACTTGATGTCTCTCTTATGTGTGCATTTATGCATGCCTCATACCGCCCACTGTAGAGATCACCCAAGGTTATTTCGAAACTAAAAATTAAAATCTATGATCGTGTTTCATACCCAAATTCACGTGAACTATCCCTTGAAAGGATGGAAATGTTCTCATTAGAACACACGCCAGACATAGAGCAGCCTATGATTAAGGTCCATTCGCGTTCTCATATCCTATCCAAACCATTGCACCTGTCTCTCAGCAGTCTGTCCACATACCTAGAGGCTACTAAACATTCCGGGAAAAGTGTCTGTAGCAGTGTATTCTCCGAGAAGATATGAGACCTTAGGAACCTATCTCTCGCTTCGATGTGTGCATTCAGGCTTGCCATATCCCCCCTCCTTAGAGATCACTCAGGGGTATTTCGAAAAAATAACATCACAGATGTATTACTTCCGACTACACAATATTTGTGCAACGCATCAGTGTGATAAGAAATTTACATTTGTGATGTGTTTTTTTTCGGTGTTCCCTAGCGTGTAGCATTGAAGGTGGGCAATAAAACTCCTTTTGATTACATCTTATCAAAGGTGGAGGATAAAAGAGGTCTGACCTCTTTAAAAAAATATGGTAGCCTAAGTCATCAGTTAGTAAAGAAAACATCAATAGTTGAGAAATGAGCTACCACATGCAAAGTGGTGTAATTGATTATTTTAAATTATTATGTTTCGAGTTCCGTTGGCGGTCTCGTTTAAAAAAAGTCCTCTCGGCACGCCGGAAGGCGGAGGTAGATTTCACCGGACAAACTTGGGGATAGGCGAAAATAGGCAGAATATGCAGATTTTCGTAGAAGGATCAGACCTCATTTAATGCGAGAAGGTATTTTATAATTGGAGCTTAATTAACTTTGTTTTTCGTCATTTTATGCTTATTTTAAACATTTTATTGTCTTATGGGAACGGTAACCTTCTTGTCATTTGGGGTCCATTTTTATACTTGTGGTCACACTGTCCTTATGCTAGGTTTCGACACTGATGTGCAACTATGTAACGGTCTGTTACTTCTTCACGCAAAATTATATCTACCGCAGAGATTTTGGTTGGTTCCTCAGTTTAGGGGCTGCGACAACGCGGTCATGTAACCCCGTGTACTTTGGGATGGCTGTATTAGTCTGTAATTCAGGTAAGGACTGCAGACGGTCAATTTCAAGCAGTAGTTACTAATGTTGCTACCAGGTACTACCGTCAACGACACCTAGCTGTGAACTTGGCTACTAGATGCCACCGCAACCAGCAACTCGCAACGAACGTTGGAACTTCCCCTCCAAAGGAAAGCATACTGAGGGATTTTTGGCGCTCTTAGAAAATCCGACGACTTCGGCCGGCTTTGAACTCGCGACCTTGGGCATAAACATTCAGCATGCTACCAGTTACGTCACCGAAGCCGCTTCACACTTAGATGGAAATCTGAATCTGATCTCGTGCAAGTGCGTTATCTTGGCAACGTCTGATGGCTCATCCCTCATCAATTTACTAGTGTTGCCATGGCAACCACTGATAGGTCTTGGCATTTTCTTATAATTCCGAAATTATTTTTCTCATCCCTTGGCATAATGGTGGGTTATATCAAAAATTCTTTCAGACAAAAGTTTTAGGTAATTATTATGGGAATATTGTCCATTTTGTACGGTTTTGATATTGTGCCTATTAAGAGAGATATGATTAATGTTTCCCGAAAAACCCACTTTTTCCCACCCCTTTGGTCAATGGTTGGTGCTATAAAAAAAACTCTTCAAACATACATTTTTGGGCTTTATCCGACACATAGTATGAATGTTGAACGGATTCGATATTTCACATATTAAGAGAGTTATAGCAATATTTCACTTTTTCGAAAAAAAAGCCCCCCATTTTCACCCCCCAACGACCGATTTAGCCCAGTAACGAACTCGACCAAGATTTTATAGGTATACGTATTCGGTAAAAAATTCAAAGTGATTGGTACAAAATTACGGCAGTTATCGTGTCCACAATAAGCTGATATACATATACATACATAAATTATATATAACTTTTGAACTGACGGTGGTTTTGGGGCCTGGGGATGTGAAACGCGAAGATATGTCGAAATTTTCCGGAAGTCGAAACATGGTACCCATTGCAATAGTTAGCTTTCTAACGAAATCTACCTCTGGTTGGTTCCTCAGTTTAGGGGCTGCGACAACGCGGTCATCTAACCCCGTGTACTTTGGGTGAGTGTAGAATCTGTCTGATACACGGTGTGAATTGTAATGGCTGTATTAGTCTTAATTCATGTAAGTACTGCAGACGGTCAATTTCAAGCAGTAGTTCCTAATGTTGCTACCAGGTACAACCGTCAACGACACCTAGCTGTGAACTTGGCTACTAGATGCCACCCCAACCATCAACTCGCAACGAACGTTGGAACTTCCCCTCCAAAGGAAAGCATACTGAGGGATTCTAGTGCTCTTAGAAAATCCGACGACTTCGGCCGGCTTTGAAACCGCGACATTGGGCATAGACATTCAGCATGCTACCAGTTACGTCACCGAAGCCGCTTCCCACTTTATCAGGCGGCTTTGGTGGCGTAGTCGGTAACATGCTGAGCTTCTATGCCCAAGATACCGGGTTCAAACCCGGCCGAAGCCGTCGGATTTTTTAAGAGCGTTAAATATCCCTCAGTATGCCTTCCTTCGGAGGGGAAGTAAAGCCGGCGGTCCCATGTCATAGATTTATGGCATGTTAAAGATCCTTCCACTAATTGCACCTGTGTGAAGCTAAATTGGATAGGTTAAGAATGTATACAACGCTCTTAGGTTTCTATGTTCGTTGCCAAGAGCCGACTGCGGCGGCGTCTAGTAGCTCAGTTCTGAACTTGGCCTCGTAGTCGTTGACAGTGGCGCTTGGCGGCAAAAGTAGGAACTATCTGAAAAATTGTTAGTTGCAGTACTTAAATTAACAAACAGATAACACACACTAATACAGTCATCACAATTAACACCGGTTATCAGACAGATTCTACACACACCCAAAGTACACGGGGCTACATGACCGCGTTGTCGCAGCCCCTAAACTTAAGAACCAACCAACCAACCACTTAATCAGATGGAAATACTGAATCTGATCTCGTGCAAGTGCGTTGTCATGGCAACGTCTGATGGTCCATGCCTCATCAATTTAGTAGTGTTGCCATGGCAACCACTGATAGCTCTTGGCATTTTCTTATAATTCCGAAATCATTTTTCTCGTCCCTTGGCGTAATGGTGGGTCATATCAAAAATTCTTTCAGACAAAAGTTTTAGGTAATTATTAGGGGAATATTGTCCATTTTGTACGGTTTTGATATTGTGCCTATTAAGAGAGATATGATTAATGTTTCCCGAAAAACCCACTTTTTTCCACCCCTTTGGTCAATGGTTGGTGCTATCAAAAATCTTATTTGACATAAATTTTTGGCACTTATCCGACACATATTATGAACTTTGAATGGATTCGATATTGCACGTATTAAGAGAGTTATAGCGAAATTTCACTTTTTCGAAAAAAGCCCCCCATTTTCACCCCCTTCGACCGATTTAGCCCAGTAACGAACTCGACCGAGATTTTATAGGTATACATCTTCGGTAAAAAATTCGAAGTAATTGGTGCAAAATTACGGCAGTTATCGTGTCCACAAGAAACTGATATACATATATATATACATATATATATACATAAATTATATATAAACTTTTGAACTGACGGTGGTTTTGGGGTCTGGGGGATGTGAAACGCGAAGATATGTCGAAATTTTCCGGAAGTCGAAACATGGGACCCATTGCAATAGTTAGCTTTCTAATGAAATCTACCTAAAAAGGCCAAACATGTGCTGATGATTATGTGACATAAATACTGTATGTTGACGACCAAGTTAGAATCTAAACATTGCTTTACGCTCTTACTGAGCCTGCTTTGCCGTAGCGGTCTTCCTATTTCCCCACCAGCCTATAAGCTATACGATACACAAAATGCACCGCATTCACTTATCCTTCCGTAGAGTGAGATTATGTGGCGATACTTTATCATTCCTTGGCTTATGATTTTGCAATAACGGTGCGTGAGTTGCATAACCTTCCGCCATTTATGTAAGATCATCATATGTATTATTGCTCCTATGTTACATACAATGAAATTCTTTTATCGATATCCTCATGTCCCAGTTCAGTAAATTAAGTGTAAGGAGATTGAAGTTCTCGAATCTAATCATTATATGTATTTACTTTTCATATTTTAGTAAAAATAGAGGATTTAATAATTTAATTTGGACATTTTCCTCTAATGAAGGTTAAAATACAATTCTTGTAAGAGATGGCAAGTCTTAGTACTACTTTAGTAAGATAGAAGTACCAGTAGTGAGCTACCAGTTTTGAAAGGCTGAAAACAAGGTTTAGGTCAAGATTGCACAACAGTGTGCAATAAGGTGTGAGCTGGGACCCTTCTCTACTACCTGTCACAGAGCAGGCATCAGTTAATTGCCAGTGTTTGAACTGTAAGGGTGCTTTTGTTAAATGGTGTTATTCTTGCTTATTCTTCACTGGTTCTTGCAGAATTCTTAAGAGGTAAGTATTTATTTGATTTTCCTTTTCCCCAAGCATACATTTGATTACATACTGAAATGCTGTATTCTAGTTTATTATGCATTTATCAGTCCCTACATTTTGAAGAAACACATAAAATAAGCAGAACATCAATTTTATGGGGTGGTCCACTTTACTGTCATCATTTTTAAACTATTTTCATTTAATGACAAAAATAGGCTTATGAGATCACCTTTTGACTGTGTGTGCGTGTGTGATTCGTGTGGGTGTGTCCCTAATAACTTCTAAACGGCTGGAACGATTTCAAAGAAACTCAGTAAGATCATAGCACCATTCTGGCAGACCCCGACAGTGCCCTTCAAATTGTATTGTGTCTCACCAATCCATCATGGCGGCTGTGCGAAATATTTCACCAGTATTCACTATCTCCGAAACTATTACAGATATCACCCTGAAATTTTGTGCGGTGATAAAAGGCACTACTAGAAGTTCACCCATGAGACTTTCAAAAACCTGGTAACTACAAAACCAACATGGCGGCCAAGCGAAATTGAGACTTTTAAATAGACTTTTCTCGCGATTTAACCATCCGAACGTAATGAAACATGGTACAACAAATGTTAATATATAAGGTGCGTTGAAAAAGTAACGAGCCGGAGGTTGGAATGCGCAAACCGGTGACGACATCGGCTAATCGTGGCGTGTGTAACGAGGTGTGGTTCCGACGAGAGCGTGGAGGGTCACAGTCCGTCGCTAGAGGGCACGCGTGCACGTCACGTGACGATACAAAGCGAGCAGTAGCATACATCAATCGTCCAATGCTGCCAGTCGAATTGCAAACATTGACATGGAGACGTCAAACGAAGAGCAAAGAGGTGTTGTTCGGTTTCTGACAGCGGAAGGAGTAGGAGGGACGGACATTCATCGCCGAATGTCACAAGTGTACGGCGAACACTGCATGTCCCTTGCAAGGGTCAAGGCGTGGCACAAGCGCTTCAGGAAAGGACGGGTGTTATTAGCCGATGATACCCGGTCTGGGGCGCACCCCCCCCCCCCCCTCCTACATTACCGATGACGGCGTCCAGCTGGTTGATGCACTCATTACCCAGGACCGCCGATCTCCATTGAACGCCGTAGCCACCGTGGTCAGATTGAGCGTCGGAAGTGTGCATACCATCATGAAGGAACGACTGCACTTGCGCAAAGTGTGTGCCCAATGGGTGCCCCACAGTCTTCAACCACACCAGTAAGCATGTCGAATGGTCCACTGTCTTGGTCATCTGCAGCGCTATGCGAGGGAAGGGAATGGGTTCCTGTCACGAGTGGTGGCCGGAGATGAGTCATGGTGTCATCACTTCGAACCAGAATCCAAACGAAAAGCCTCCAGTGAAAGCATCCAGCGTCACCACCACCCAAAAAGGCAAGGTTATCCACACGAGTCGTTTTTTTGTACGCACCTTATACATTGTAGTGCACTGGCGTATAATTTAGTTCAATTGTTTACATAACCTCAATGGCGGCTGTGCCAAATATATCACTGGCATTCTATATCTCCGAAACTATTACAGATATCAACGTGAAATTTTGTACGGTGATAAAGGAAGGAAGCTTGTAGTTTAACGTGAGCCACGGGACCTCCTTTTTACGTGGAATCCGAACCACAGGGCATGGCATTTCACTTCGAAAATCTCACATGCATTCACCGGGAATCGAACCCGGACCGCCTTGGTGAGAGGCATACAGCTATACCGCTGAGCCACCTCGCCCCTACGGTGATAAAGGGCACTGCTACTAGTTCATCTGTATAACTTTCAAAAACCTGTAGAGTACAAAACGAACATGGCGGCCAAGCGATGTTGAAACATTTTAATAGACTTTTCTCGTGATTGAACCATCTGATCGCAGTTAATTGTGGTACAGTAAATGATTATACATATTGTAATTCACTGGCATCCAATTTAGTTCAATTGTTTACATAACCTCAAGATGGAGGCTGTGAGAAATTTTAAAATTAAGTTTTTATTTCTTGTGTCGTAATCATGCGATCGAAGTGAAAGTTTGAATAATGAAGCTATGCAATAATTTCCGTTTAATGGTACATAACTCTATGGCCTATACATATAACAATCCAAAATGGCAAGCATCCGAAATATTTTGACGATTCTCAATATCTACGAATCTTTTACAGCAATCAAACTGATTTTTATGTTCATAGAGTCAATGATCACATATTCACCTATGGGACTTTCAGTAACCTGGTGAACACAAATCCAACATGGCGGCGACGCGAAGTATAAATGGACGTTTCTCGCGATTTAACCATCCGAGTGCAGTGAAACTTTGCATGTTAAATGCTTATACAAATGTTAATCCACTGGCATCTAATTTATTTCAAATGTTTTCATAACCACAAGATGGCAGCTGTGCGAAATTTCAAAATCTCGTTTTTACTTCTTGTGTCCCAATCATGCGATTGAAGTTTGAATACCTCACGTACACAATAATCTTCATGTAATAGTACATAAATAAAAATCCAACCTGGCGACCATCTGAAATATTTAGACGGTTCTCAATATCTACGAATCTATCACAACAATCAAACTGAAATTTTGTATGTTGATAGAGGCAATTAACATGAGTAGGATATATGAAAATAAGCTGTATAGTTCATCACGGAACTGCTTGTTTCAATTGTTCCAGTACTCGACCTAGATGGCCTACTACTAGAACACAATTGTGTTCTATTATAGAATGTTTAGTTTTCAGCTTACGTTCTGGCAATACTTTCTGTATGACTCATTATGAAATATTCTGATCAGAACCAGTAGTTGGCCACCGTAGCTAACTATTGATGCATTATTGGCCCAGTACTAGGCAACATAGATCCATGTGTTAACATGCTCATTTAATTAAATTCTATGACAATGGAGGAAAGAATAGAGCAAAGCTACACCGAAGATCAAATAATAAAAGCAATATCTGACATTGGGAGAGGAATGAGTGTTTTTGCAGTTGCCAAAATGCATTGAATTCCGAGAGCAACTCTGCAAAGGAAAATGAGAGAAGGCCCTAGTACGGTGTTCTCAAAAGATCAGGAAACAGGTATTATTGTGTAGATAAAAACAATGGCAAATGCTGGCTTTCTCATTACAAGGGAAGCACTTATGTTCAGCATAGCAAATTTAGCTAAAGAATTTAAAGTAACTTTCCCTGGTGGAGGCACTCTGCCTGGACGGAAGTGGTATGAAGGTTTTTTAATACGACACCCTGAAATTTCGCTGAAGACAAGCCAAAATCCCACCCTACGAAGACAAGATGTGTCTCAAGAAAAGTTACACAGATGGTTCCAGGAGGTGGAAACTTATTTTAAAGAAAATAAACTGGACGAAGTCCTTCTCAACCCACGTAGGGTTTTCAATTCGGATGAGAGTTCGTTCTTTTTAAATCCAAAACCTGAAAAAGTCCTTGCTTTGAAAGGATCAAAGGAGGTTTATACAGTAGCTGGAGTAGATGAAAAAATTAACATGGCTGTTCTGGTTACAGCTAATGCAGCCGGTGAAATTGCACCACCAATGATTGTTTATAGGTAAGTAAATAAGCATACAGCAAAAATTTATGGCTATGTATGTTTGAAAAGATTTGAATACAAGTTACAGCATATGTCCTAAATCTGTTGTCTTTTCGTGTTACAGATATACAAGAATCCCACAACAAGTGGCAGAGGCCATGCCTGCTGATTGCGCTATTGGGAGATCTGAAAGTGGATGGACGACTCAGGAAACATTTTATGAATACATAACAAACATCTTCGAGCCCCTATTTAAGACAGCAGAATATAGAGAAGCCTGTATTGTTCTTCATGGATGAACATACTTCCCAACTATCGTTTGCCCTAAGCTCCTTCTGCAAGGCCCACGGAATTGAGCTGGTGGCTTTACTCCCAAATGCCACACATCTGATCAAGCCAATGGATGTTGCTGTCTTCCATACGCTCAAGTCCTCTTGGAAACGGGAAGGAGTGAACTTCAGAATGAACCAGCAAGTACAGAAGCATGACTTTCCACGGGTACTTCAATCGGCATTGTCCCACTTAACATCAGAGACAATTACTAATGGTTTCAAGGCATGTGGGCTAGTTCCATGGCACCCAAAGAAAGTAATTGTGTCCAAAGGACCAAAGTCTGTGAGAGAGCCAGCAATACCATCACAGAATAGAGAAACGGCTTCCTTCTTCAAAACTTTAGAAGAAAGAATCGGAGAACAGAAGTTCAAGAAATTCAGGGAGAATGAAGGTGAATGGAAAGGTCCTGTGGAACAAACAGATCTCTACTACTTATGGCTGGGGTCTAAGGATACACAGAATCCAGACTCAGTTTTCCAGGTAAATTACACATATTTCGAGCTAAAATAACTTAAATTTGTTAATTTTATATTTTATTGTATTTGACACACATTTTATTTATTATAGGGTGTCCCAAACATTCCCGTTGAAGTAGGCCTTGAACAGAAAACAGTCGAGCCTTCTGGAAATGCAACATCTCCTGTACCACAGTGCAATCCCATTCCTATTGCTGATTCATCAAATGTACCGTCTCCATTTAAGAGAGCTCTTTTCTGGCCAGAAGAGGAAGACAAAGATAAAGCAAAGAGAAGAAGACGAGAGAAGCTTCCCGCAGTCGTCACATCTCCCCTGATGATGAAATATTATATTAAAAAGGAGGAACTGAAAAGAAGAAAAACTGCATAAATTGAAAAAAGAAACATGGAAAGAAAGGAGAAGAAAAGAGCAGCAGAACAAAACAGGAAAAACAGAATCCCTCAATACCAACAGCCATTTCTTCGTCATCATCTGAAGATTCTGTTCCAGAAATGGATAAATCGGGAGATTCGCCTTGGGAAGAAAGTGAGGATACATGGAGTGAAAATGAGGCAGGAGAACCTGTCAGAAAAGATTCTAGTATCAAGGAAGGAACGAACATTTGCCCGTGTGTCATTCCTGGGTGGAAAAAGAAATGCCATGAGATATGTACATCTTTGTGTAGTGCAGGAAGTCATAAGAAGAATGATATGTGTCCAAGGATTAAGGTCAGCGGGGAACAAAAAGGACTTTGTTGTAATAGAAAATTATGTGTCTGATATTTCTCTTTGTGACATTATTATACTGGTACCACAACCAGAACCCAGCATGCAGGACCGTCAGTTAGTGTATACATTTCCTAAGAAATTACCTGTGAAAGAGAAACTGTAATTATGTGAGGGCTATGATCTACTTTTCAGATAGCAAGATTGTGTTAGTTTATAGGGTCTATTATATTTTAATATCATTTTGTATACATTTTTCTTGATTGTACCCTACATTTCTATGGCCCGGTATAAGGGGGGGGGGGGATGCATTTTAGGTACGTATACAATTTTGGGTGCCCAGTAATGGTACATAGTTTGGTTTCAAGTTTTTATTTTTTTAAACTATTTTTAGTATGCTGGTTTGCAAACAATGTTTGATCATTAGATTAAATATGAGTTTAATTATGGGAGAAAAAAGTGCCTTCTTTGAATTCATATAACATTTAGGGATAACTCACTGAATGTCCTTAAGTGGCTCACTACTGGTACTTCTACCTTAGATAGGTTGATAAGCACATATTTGAATGGTTAACCTGATAGATCAGTAGCATACAACAGTGATAGTATTATGTTGCACCTGATGAAAGGTTAAGGGCAACCATATCTCAAATGCTTTATATGATTATATTTTAACATGATACATGGTATAGTCTTTATTTAAATATGATCCAGGTCGTCAGCAGTGTGAAACTGCAGCATCAATAAAATAACACCAGCTATTGCTAGCTGTTCTTACAGAAAACAAGACTGAGTAATCCAAACTTCCTAATATTATTTAATGTTAAAACCTTTTGTATTATTATAAGAGAAGTAATGCAGAATATTTAATTACCTTTAGTTCAAGTTCCTCTTTAACAGCTACCCTTGCATTTTCTTATTTATCCCCAGCCTCGTCCCACAGGTTACCAGAGGTCATCTGCTCATGAGACTCCTGGGAAATATTATACAGGTATGATTCAATGTAAAATCTATAGACACAATAATAGTGCTAAGTTATGAGTAACATAAAAAGAAAAAGTTAACAGATCCTAGTTAGCCTACCATTGACTATTAAGTATTTAGTCACTAAGCCTAGCTTGTCATGCATATCATTAAGATGTTACACCATGTACGAATTACAATGAAACTAACAATGTTAGACAATTCGTCAGTCTGAGTCAACCATTCTGGCTCACTCTTGATGAAGGTTTGTTCCTCCATTATGCTCAAGAAACTAGAACAGAGGAAGAGCACTTAAGAATAGGCTAGTAAAGGTCGTGCTTAAACTAGTACACCAAATCAGTCTTACAATTTTATAAATAAAATGAGGTAATTCCAGACCTCCAGATGTATGTTAATATACTCGCAATCTGAATATAAACCTCGAGGTGCTCAGTGATAAGAATAGATAGTAGTCAAAAAAAGTACAGTTTATTCGACCTTGTCGCTCAACAAGCGTACAAGAACTAAAGAAGGACGCTAGACGATGCAAACATGTCATCAGATTTAGTACCCCCTCCTCCATTTTTAGCCTACTTTCGATTTTTGCAAAAAATGAAAGTAGACTTATGAGATCAACACAGGGCGAAACATTGTGTGTCTGTCTGTGAGGCTGTGTGTTTGTGAGTGTGTGTACTGTGAATGTGTGTTACCCCCTATCAATTCGAACACGGTGAAACTAAATTGAACGATATTTGGTACAGAGGTAGCCCTAGCAAAGGGCACCTCAGTGTCATGTTTTATATCGCCGCCATCTTGACGGAAACGTAATGGCGGCCACCCAAATGTTGAAAGCTTAAATCAAATTTCGACCAACCTAATCATATGATCTCTACCAAATTTTGCAACAACATACCTTTATGTGAAAAGCGTTCTTTGCCCAAGCTACAAGGTCGTCAGTCCAATAGTTTGCATATGGCGGCCATATATGTGCAAATCGATTCCCCTATCAATTCAGACACGGTGAAACCGAATGGAACGAAATTTGGTACAGAGGTAGCAATAGCAAAGAGCACCTCAGTGTTATGTTTTATATTGCCGCCATCTTGAAGGAAACGTAATGGCGGCCACCCAAATGTGCAAAGCTTAAATCAAATTACGACTAACCTAATCATCCGATCTCTACCAAATTTTGCATCAACATATCATTTTGAGAGGACCATTTGTTAACCAAACAACAAGGTCATCAGCCTAATAGTTTGCGGATGGCGGCCATGTTTATGTGCAAATCGATTTCCCCTATTAATTCAAACACGGTCAAATCGAATTGAACGAAATTTGGTACAGAGGTAGCACTAGCAAAGGGCACCTCAGTGTCATGTTTTATATCGCCGCCATCTGGACGAAAACGTAATGGCGGCCACCCAAATGTTAAAAGCTTAAATAAAATTTCGACCAACCTAATCATCTGATCTCAACCAAATTTTGCAACAACATGCCCTTATGCGAAGAGCGTTCTTCGACCAAGCTACAAGGTCATCAGTCCAATAGTTTGCATATGGCGGCCATATATGTGTGCAAATCGATTCCCCTATCAATTCAAACACGGTGAAACCGAATTGAACGAAATTAGGTACGGAGGTAGCACCAGCAAAGGGCACCTCAGGGCCATGTTTTATATTGCCGCCATCTTGACGGAAACGGAATGGTGGCCACCCAAATGTTAAAAGCTTCAATCATATTATGAACAACCTAATTATTTGATCTCTACCAAATTTTGCAATCACATAGCTTTTTGTGGGAAGCATCTTTTAACTGAACTACAAGTTCATCAGCCCAATAGTTTGCAGATAGCGGCCATTTATGTGTGCAAATCGATTCGCCATATCAATTTAAACACGGTGAAATCGAATTGAATGAAATTTTGTACAGAGGTAACACTAGCAAAGGGCACCTCATATTCATTTTTAGCCTATTTTCAATTTTGAAAAAATAGGCTTATGAGATCACCTTTTGTCCGTGTGTGTGTGCGTGCGTGTGTGTGTGTGTGTGAGGGTGTGTGTGTGTCCCCTAATAAAATCTAAACGGCTGGAGCGATTTCAATGAAACTCGGTAAGTTTGTAGCACTATTCCCGGCGACCTTGACCGTGCCCTTCAATTTTTTTTACGTCTCACCAATCCAACATGGCGGCTGTGCGAAATATTTCACTAGCATTCGATATCTCCGAAACTATTACCGATATCGCCCTGAAATTGTGTACGGTGATAAAGGACACTACTAGAAATTCACCTATGAGACTTTCAAAAACCTGGTGACTACAAACCCAATATGGCGGCCAAGCGAAGTTGAGACTTTTAAATAGACTTTTCTCGCGATTTAACTATCCAAACGTAATGAAACTTGGTACAGCAAATGTATATACACATTGTAATGCACTGGAGTCTAATTTAGTTCAATTGTTTACATAACCTCAAAATGGCGGCTGTGCGAAATATTTAAACTGACATTCTATATCTCCGAAACTATTACAGAGATCACCCTGCAATTTTGTACGTTGATAAAGGGTACTGATACAAGTTTACCTATGTATATTTCATAAACCTGTAAAGTACAAAACGAACATGGCGACCAAGCGAATTTGAAATATTTTAATAGACTTTTCTCGTGATTTAACTCTCTGAGCGCAGTGAAATGTGGTACAGTAAATGATTTTGCACATTGTAATGCACTGCCATCTAATTTAATTGTTTACATAACCTCAAGATGGCAGCTGTGCGAAATTAAGTTTTTATTTCTTGTAATCATGCGATCAAAGTGAAAGTTTGAATAATAAACCTAGGCAATAATTGTCCTTGAATGGTACATAACTCTATAGCCTATACATATAACAATCCTAAATGGCGAGCTTCCGAAATATTTAAACGGTTCTAATTATCTATGAATCTTTTACAGCAACCAAACTGATTTTTTTTAATGTTCATAGAGACTATGAACATATGTTCACCTATAGGACTTTCAGTAACCTGGTGAGCACAAATCCAACATGGCGGCGACGCGAAGTATAAATATTTAAATGGACGTATCTCGCGAATTAACTATCCGAGTGCCGTGAAACGTTGCACGTTAAATGCTTATACAAATGTTGATCCACTGGCATCTAATTTATTTCTATTGTTTGCATAATCACAAGATGGCTGCTGTGCGTAATTTTAAAATCTCGTTTTTACTTCTTGTGTTCTAATCATGCGATTGAAGTATAAATACCACACGTGAACAATAATCTTAATGTAATAGTACAAAAATAATTATCCAACCTGGCGACCATCTGAAATATTAGACGGTCCTCAATATCTACGAATCTGTTACAGCAATTAAACTGAAATTTTGTATGTTGATAGAGGCAATTAACATGAGCAGGATATATGAAAATAGGCTGCATAGTTCTTCACGGAACTACTTGTTATTATCCGCATAACACGTTTTAGTATTTCTACAAGCTACTACAACCAACATTCAACTATACTCCTTGAAAACGACAAAGAGTTATAGCAATACCCATGCATTTAGGAGAAAGTAGGCTATATGTTCTTTACTGAACATCTTGTTGTACATAAAGGCGTGTTATTTGGGCATACAATTGATAATTGTTTTCCTCCTAATTTTAATTGTGCACAATCTGTGATGACCGACTTGAAAGCTTTCTTTAATGGAATTACTGGTGTAAGTTCACACAAACCGGAGCACAATATGCTGGGGCAAGCCGAGTAAGTATAATTGTCTACCGGTAGAGATTTATAAAATACTCATTTGGCTAGGGACGAAGCAACTTATAACGTCCTGAGCAACTGCTGAGACTTGTTCGTCCTTTGCGTAGATTAATGTACGATATTAATTTGACGAGGAAATGGAGGATTGTATATGTAACTTGTACACAACTCCTTAGGACTTGCTCGCCTAGTAAACGAGAGCACGTCCCTGCTCGCAAGAGGCCTTTGCCGTTATGGGATTATCTGGGCTATATTTATTTATTATATGTAACTAGGAACTTTATTATGACGGGAATTATACAAGTGTGTAATGATAAATACATTTTCAGTCACGCCCGTTCAATATTGGTTCAATGAGGAGGGGAGTACCTGTGTGTTGTTTTTGATTTGAAGTGAGTTTCTTGTAACACGAGCAACTCGCTGTAAACAGTTCCTGCCAATTTAATTATATTCTTGTGATACGGTAAGTGGTAACTTCCACATTGCCTAATGAATTCAACGCGGTGAAAGGTTTGTAATGTACTTGATCGTCAGACAATTATACTTACTCGGCTTGCCCCAGCATATTGTGCTCCGGTTTGTGTGAACTTACACCAGTAATTCCATTAAAGATTACCGTATTGAAGCAATTCAATCACTGCCGTATATAAGATACGGTACGACTTTAAAGACCCAAAACCTCATTATTCAATGTAAAATTCGTAAGCATAACTTGTCTTATACCGTGGATGGCGTGTCTCGTCATGTCTCAGTTTGTACTCTACATCTACCTTGGGGTACCGGAATGATACCGTTACTAATTAGATATTTCAGGATTTCTGTCGAAACCTGATAGCAAGGATGATGTAGGCCTAGGGTAACTCTTCGAATTTGTATATCTCGCCAACCATCCCCGACTCATTCTTCAGAATTCCTCAAGCTCATACTGATTCCTTTCAGTAGGCCTACCGTATTTCATTTTATTGTACAGTTGTTAATTATTTTTCCTACCGTATTTTATTTATAGATTTCGTGTACCGTAGTTTGTATTGACAATGGCTTTATTGCATTCAAATTAGTTTAGTTTGCAATGCTCTTCGTTTGTCTGCTTATTATAGGCTAGAGAGCTTAAATTTGTAAGTTTTGTCAACACCAGAGGTGACCTATCAAGGTGTTTACTTCAGCTCATTTTGTTATTGTACCAATGGATTAAAGCCGGCCCGTGGTGTTGGGGTAGCGCGCCTGCCTCTCGCCCGGAGGCCCCGGGTTCGATCCCCGGCTCCGTCAGGGATTTTAAAACTGACGTGAGGGTTGGAACGGGGTGCACTCAGCCTCGTGAGGACAAGTGAGTAGCCGTCTGACAGTGAGACAGCGCCCCGATCATGAATACCAAGATTAACGGCCAAGGGGACCCGACGCGCTGATCACGCGTCACCCCTATATCTGCAGGCCAAATGGCTGGGCAGCGGTCGCTTGGTCGGCCTTAGCCCGTCATATGCTGTATAGTGCCAGGGGTTGACTTTTTGACCAATGGATTACGAGATTGCATATCTGATATCCCATCCAAATGACTGGAAGTGACTTCACAACTGATGGCACCGGTGGCAACTAAACCTAACTCCTACCTGTCTAGTATTAATTTATAATACGAGGTGTCCGGGTTACAGGTATAATAATATAAAATGTAATTACTTGAGAAATAATGGAGATATTTATTGGCGGTTTGTTTCTACAACTAGGGTAACTCAAAATGTTTTCTGTGTTTGCTTGCGACATGCACATGCGCGTAACTGCATTGTTCGCGAGAAGCGCGCCAGTAGCCATGTGCAGGCCTTCGGAAGTTAGATGGGATTGGCTAAACCTTATTTTGGCCCTGGTTTTGTATTATAAGAATTTATTGCAGCCGAAAGGCCAAAAGAAGAGAAATTACATCTTACTGTACTCAGTCAATGATAATGTTCTTTTGGAGCACTTTGATAGGTGGTACCTGTCACATTTCTGGTTACAAAGCTCATATACACAGCTCTCGCTTGGGTTGTGGTACGATTTAGTTGCACACACTCTGTGATGAAAACCGTGGATGGCGTGTCTCGTCACGACATGTCTCAGTTCCTGGTTTTCCTTCATCCAGTTCCTCACCACCATGGCGCTTGTAGCGTATAAGTCCGGATCTGTATCTTCACTTTTGGCTTTCCTCCTCTCCACATGTTTACAGTAATGTTCTGTAGCTGGTAAGCAGTTGAGTCCTTAGGTCTCCTGCGTAGAAGGTCTCCTTTGTTAGTCTGTTGACCATTCTTGTTGGTGCTGCTTTTCCCACTCTCAGTGCATTTTTGAGGAAGCGGACTTTGACTCGTTCTATTTTTTCAAAGTCACTTTTAGACGTTCCCAGATCAGTTCTAATCCGTACGTTACTATAGGGGATATGGCGGCGTAAAAAGCCTTACTAGGGATAGAGCTAGAAGGTTCTCTATGGCTGAGATTGCTCTTGTCGCTGCTGCAGTTCTTTCTTGAATATGGCAACTAAATGACTTTGTCGTAGTTTGTAAGGTAATTCCAAGATACCTAAATTGATTGACAATTTTCAGATGTTCTCCATTATGAGTAAGGGAGTCACTACCTGCAGTTTTTCCTCCTTTCCGATATGTCATTTGTACTGTCTTCTCCAAATCAATGGTGAGGCAGTTTTCCAGCACCCATTTCTCCAGCTCTATTAGGGCTCGTTCCTGGTCATTTCTATTAGGTGATCCCAACACCATGTCATCCGCGTATACGATAAGTTTCGTATTCGATGTGCACTGAAGGATGTCTGTAATGTCTGCTGTGGTGATGTCGAACAACAAGGGGCTCGTTGGATCTCCCTGTAGGACTCCATTTGTTTGTTCGAACGTGTCTGATACGTCGACTGTATACTCAATCTGTACAAAATTGATTTTTAAAATGTTTCCAATTGCTCTGACAATAGGATGTGTTTTCCCAATCATGACTTTCAACTTTGTCATCAGTATTTCCCTGTTTAGGAGGTCGAACGCCTTCGTATAGTCGATAAAGACAGCGTAGTATTTTCCGTTCGGATGTCTCAAAGCTTCTTCTATTTCTTCCAGGAGGTATCTGACTGCTTGTGTTGTGTTTCTACCTAGTATGAAACCAAACTGGCATTCAGGAATATTCGCTAACGTTTCCGGTTTCTTATTATGCTCCGGTTATGCAACTTTGGAAACGTAATAGCATGAACGGACGATGTGTGTTGGTAGCCCTAGCACCCTGTTTTTTATGTCTTAAATGTGATTGGCTTACACTGATACTAACAGGATTACAACCGTATTACTGTATGCTTTAGACTTAGGTTAAACTCCTTGAAAACGAAATCTATTGTTATGAATTTCAGAAGTTGACCGCATATAACCATAAACATCATTACAGTGTCTGATATAATTGCAAAGATTCAGTTATATTTAAAGAATTGCACCTTTTGATATAAATACTATCATGGCAACCCTTGCTGCCGATTTTTTTTTATTTTTTTGCAAGATGGCAGACTACGGCAGGATTTCTGTTTTAATTAAAGACATTTGTAAATTGTGTGGATGTTATAATACTGTTGATTCGTGAGCAAAAGAAAATATGGAGAAAAATATGAGCAATTCTGTCATTTGTAATGAAATGTACGTGTTGCTTAGGGATGAACAGTGGCGTGTCAGTCATGTGGGAGACCAACATAGCCTAAACCCTCATATCTGAAACGTCGCCAGGAGTAGTTTTCAAATGCTCTTGATCCAATTTTCTGGAGTGTGTTATACCAATAATATAATTCAGCAGGTCTCCTTCTATCATGCAAGTTTGTATAGTGCTTATTTGAGCTGTACCGTACTACATGACCGGTATTTCTGTGTGGCAAAAGTTCACTGTGAGAGAGAATGAGGACCTGTATACCATTTACCTGTCCTCGTTGCTTCCTAAGGAATTAGCCTCCGTGATTCTATCTAATAATGGTAGTTACCACCTATCTGTAGGCCTACTGTCTTTGCTTTCCTCCTGTTTAGTCCAAAGAGGAAATTATTTCTCTTGCATCCTTAGCTGGCTATCACTTCTTCCTCAGGGTTGAAGGGCACTTGCAGCAAGGTGTATGCTAGGCAGCGGTGAGGCATATGGAACACTTCCATGGAGTGACGAATCTTTCAGGTTCAATAAGAGTCTGTTTTCCAAGAGTTTTCAACTCTAATAATAAAGTTTATTGGAGTTTTATTCGGCAAGAGTAGAGTTTACCTGAACCGAAGTAAAAAAATCTTAAACTACTGAAATTAGCCAAGATACCTGTAGTAATGATATCTGGAGATGATATAGTAATAGATGTTTACTCCTCCGCTGTCTGTAACCCACCCAGACATGCCAAATAGGATCACGACTTATAGAGCCGAAATTCCACCTGACTCCGCCATTTTAGCATCGTTTACAGTATTGCCAACCCTACGCATTAAGTACTATATCGCATCCGTCAGACCAATGGTTTTCGCCTAGACCAATAATTATTAGGTAGTTAATATACACACCCCTGGTTTTTGAAAAGCACAGTGGGGGTAGTCACGCATCAATAATCTTTGTCCAAGACAATGGCTGTGCCAATCATTTATTTTCTCACTTAATTACAAAGTTATGTGTGTAGTGTGACATATTATCAACGCAATATGACGTCAATTTGTCGGCCACGAACATCTGCCGTCGTCGAACGAGCTACAAATAAAAACCTTCTTGACTGTATATTAGTGATATTTGACAGTATATTTAATATGCAGCAGTGATATTTGACAGTATCTTCAATTCTGACTGACTCCCAGGAAGTATGTGAATGGTATATGTTCAATAATCTACCACGTTCTCGTTTGGTTCCGGTTCTGGTAAACTCCACAATTAATGACATATTCTTAGAGCCGATGATAGTCTTTAGAAACGTCGATACCATTCAGTTGGAATGACTTCCTGCAGCGTAGCCATGCTCGTTAAGTCATGCATTACGGTCGTGATATGCACCTGCAGCAAGTCGAGAAATCAACAGTTTATCCTGGCATTGACAGTCTATCCTGAGTGTGGATTTTCGACACTCCCTTGGGACAAATGCTGGGATTGTACCGTACCTTATTTCAAATCCTGGGGCACTTTTCCATCCTTGTCCCTAATACATTTACACATACTACTACAATCATCACAGAAAGATGATACACCTTAGTTCCTCGGGCTGGTGATCACTATGTTACAGGCTATTGAAATGAGAAATACATGTTGGTATAAACAAACTATGATGGTTACATATTGAGGCCAATTGTTTGAATCCCTACTTGGATGGTTTTTTTTTATTATCGATCTTTTTTTCTCCAGCCGTTACATATTCACGTTGATATGTTAAATAATGCAATAGTTGTAACTTACTATGGATCCATGTTTCTTGACATTTATGTCATAGATACCTGAGCTTCTAACTGCATAACCAATTTGTCACCCAGACGAGAAACTAGGATCGCTGGCATATTCCTGACAATGTTCATGTCAATGTTGTCAAAATACCGTACCTAATATTGGGAGCATTGAAGTAACTGTTTCAGAACATATCATCACTGTGAGCTGTTTTAACTAGGATGAACATTGGTGTCTGCTGCAGAACCAAGTAATCAACGATTGTGGTTGTTGCTTCTTGAATCAATTTGTGTACAGATGCCGGCATTCAGCTAGTAACGTTTTCTATTGCCCTCACGTTGAGCGTACAAGTGTAATGTTAATTAATGCCCCATGTTGGTAGCGACAAATGTAGCTGTTTGGCTGCCCCAAACTGTTGGGTGATAATTGTAACTGTTGACCTTTGCCTAAGCTATGTTGTTTTAATGGGCGCCAAGACCTCAATGCAATGCTGAAATCTAAATTTGTATTTAACAACGTCTAGCTCTGGTAGAACACCTTCAAGAATCTATTCACTCAGATCGTGGTATGATTTGATCATTAACCCAACAAACAATTGTATCAGGAGAAGGAATTGGTCTATATCTAATGCTACCTACTGAAAGCAAAGATTGCATTGTAAAATAAATGAATTTATTATATAAAACAAGTATAGCAAAATTAATAATAATAATAAGTATAAAATTTAAATTGGAGCGTTGCGATTTTAATATTACCGATAGAAAATTACGTGAAAACGGAGTCTGATAAATTATAGATTTTACTTTTATTCCCAAGCTATGAAGTTACTGAAATATGAAATATAAAACAAAGAAAAATGAGAGATTGCGTATTTCTGCGTCATTTGCGCTTACCACTGGAAATTGCTAAAGCATTTCCCTCGTACTGGATGATGCTGTGTGCTTGCCACAGTCTCCTGGACGTCGCCATCTTCTTCGTTATTTGATGATATTCTGGTAGATTAGATAATTCTATGGTCCGTAAATCGGACCCAAACACTCGTACAAGCAAACTGGTTAAGTTTTACAAAAGTTAGTCCTCCACTCCACGGAACATCGGAGCGACTCTCGCGTGCATCCGTACTCGTTACGTTCTACACTGATAGTCCCCGTTCCACGGAACATCGAAGAGACACGCACTTGCAACTGTACTCGGCAAGTTCTACACAGATTGTCCTCTTTCCTCGCCGCGCCGAACGATATATGCACACGTTGGCTCCCCACTCCGGAGCCGTCTTCCAGCTTACGTGGTCTCCACTGATTGGCTGCTCCCTACGCGCTAGATCCCCACTCTGGCTCATTACACTCGGCGGGAGGGAGAAATCGTATTCCGTTCCATATATTCGCCTATTCTTGACGATGTGACCCAAGATTGCGTCATGCTTCCCGACAAGATTAATCCTGTATATGAATTTCCAGTGACTCATGCCTCTCAATATATCCTAACTGACGAAAACTCCGTAAAATTCCGCAATCACATAATTTTCTATGATATCGTCGTTCGTAATAATTTGCTTGATAGCGTTTTCTAAGACATAGAAAACCTATCTGTATGCTTATAATTTTTATAAAATGCTCCGAAAATATCTTAATAATAATTATAATAAATTAATAATAATAATAAATTAACATGAAAAATTCTCTTGGCTGAACAATTTGCCGCGTAAATAAATATAGAATGGCTTCCTACTGACTTATGCCAGTTGCATAAAAACCCCTCGAAAAACACGTTACATATTCGCCTCGGATCATCGGATGATTTACCGTGACGACGGTACATTATCCGATTATCCCAGACACGTTAATAAACCCCATCCAAAATACATATTACATAAATGAGATCACCCTAAATTACAGATATATACACTCATAATTTTTCTTCACGCACTTTGCGTCAAAGTTTGCTGTCACTATGGATTGCACTTTGCAACCAGTCCAATGTTTACATATAGAATAGTGTTCCACGGATATTTCCGCCTCTCAAATTTCTCTATGTTGGAGAAATAGACATAATTAATGTGTCAGCACTATGTATTCATGATGTCATATCACACGCATTGAAGGTGTTCTGATATATTTATATCTCCATAGAACTTCCTAATTTCACTGGAGGTCCCTTCCTTATGGTGAAATTTAATCTCACTTATCACTGAGCACACGATCACACTATTGTGGCAGCGCCTCGTGACCATAATACTTAATCTCTCTTTAAAGTAGATTAAATTAATATTGACTTCTGAAAAAAAAACAGTAAATGCGCATTACATATAACACCAAATATTTCTGTGCCGTAATTGCCCTGTCTTGTTAAGTTCCCGTAGACCATATTCTACTTAATACTAGTTCTCAACACAGACCATTTCTCCTCACACAAATAATACCTTTGTACAAATTACCTTAAATTACACACTTACAAATCTTACATGGCGAGGCCGTAAACAGAAATCACGTGTGCTGTTATGTATGAGTTTCATGAAGGACTGTCTCGCATTCTGATGGCCCATCTTTTATCTCGTGGACGCCTTACGCTAACAAGCCCTATACAAGCGCTCCCCCATCTCTTGGAGATAAATGGGAACCCATCAGCACTGCCAAAATGGCCTTGGTGCATCGAGACAATTTAGTGCTCAACAGCATCCGACAATCCCGTCATATTTCCCTGTACCTTAAAAACTCTCATTTACTTACATACTACCCCCCTGTGTGACTTCTGATACGCCTGCCTGGAAGACCATCTCCTCCCACGCACCAAATACCACACTTACTCATTTGATAGGCTGGCTCGCCAGCTAAACATCCTCACTTTATGACACATACTTTCGGAGACTATGTATATTATACGTCCCGTATAATCTGTTTCCCTCACTATTCTCCAGCACATATGCTGTTTTCCCAATACGTTTGGAAACTATAAATGAGCCCTCGTAGAGATAACAGAACTTGGACATGACTTTCTGTAGCTTATTTGACTGTTTCGGCACTCTATGTAAGACTCTGTCTCCCGGCTCGAATCGGTCAAATTTAGTTCCTTTTTGTTGGCGAATTCTCTTTTGTGCTGACTTAGATAAATTCTGTTTCGCCAACTGGACAATGTAATCCATCCCCGGTTGCTTACCCTCATTTAATCCCAACACCCTCGCTAGTTCATTTTGTGGTCTATTTCCGAAGTGAACTTCGTATGGCGTCAATTTCGTGCTCTCATGCTGGACAGAATTCAGCCAAGTCTCGACCTTGGGAAGATGTCCAACCCAGGCCGTATGCTTGTCATGCACTAGAGTCCGAAAAAGACGAGCCACTTCCCTTAATGGACGCTCTGCAGAATTACCCTGAGGGTACCTTACAGAGGAATGAACGTGTGTTATACCAGCTTCCTGCATACTGGTTCTCCATTTCTTTGCAGTAAACTGTGGTCCACTGTCAGATAGTATCCTGAGAGGAATGCCAAACTCAGGTACATACTTATTAATGATCAGACGGCTACACGCTAGTCCCGTGGCTTTCCTTAGCGGATATAGCTTGACATACTTACTAAAAGCGTCAATAACTATAAAAATGTACTCGTAGCCGTACTGTCCTTTAACGATCGGGCCAAATAAATCCACACACAGTAGTTCGCCGGGACTACTGGTGAGAACTGCAGATCTCTTCCCCACTAAATATTTAACTGGATATTTACTCCTTTGACAGGTGTCACACTTAGCTGAAATCCTCCTAACATCCCTTCCCATTTTACTCCAAATGAAGTCACGACCAATTTCATAGAAGACCTTGGCAGCACCAAAGTGTCCTAATTCCCTATGAATGAACCAAATTAGCTCCTCCCGCAAAGTGGCAGGAACACATATTGCCCACCGATTATTCCTACCTTTCCTTGCAAGAAGCCTATCCTGCATCTTGTACGTGAACCGTCCTACTTTCACATACTCTTCTTCACCTATTTCCAACCTAGCCAGTGGCTCCTTTAACTTAACGTCATCACGTTGCTCCACTAGCATATTTCTCAGTGTCTGTAACGATGCCCCGTTGCTACTGTCCACACATGCACATATTAAAATACCGTCCTCTGCTTTAACCACAGGATAATCCCTACATAAATTAGTGTCCCTCGATAGCATGTCTGCAAGAATATATATTTTACTGTGAATTCGTATTCCTGCAGAGCAAGAATCCACCTACTAACTCTGTTAGAACTGAGTTTACAAGTCCTCATATAGAGTTATGCATGGTGATCTGTGTGGATCTCAAATTTCCCCCCTACTAAATACATTCTAAATTTCCCTAAACTGAAAACAATACCTAAAAGCTCTAACTCAGTAATCGTGTACCTTTTCTCTGCTGCTGTCAGTCCTCGCGAGGCTCAAGATACAATGCACAGATTACCCTCATCATCTTTCTGACATAATACTCCAGCAATGCCTATATGTGAAGCATCTGTCATAACCACATATTCCTTATCTTTTAAAGGATATTTCAGCACTACAGCTTTCTCAAAACCTTCCTTTAGCGCTCTAAAAGCCTGATCATGCTTGGACTCCCATCTCCACCGAGTCCCACTTTTAAGCAATTCCCTGAATGGTTCTACCAACCCTGAGTATTTAAGAACGAACCTCCTGAAAAAGTTGCAAATTCCCAGGTAAGTTTTTAACTGTTTAACATTCTGTGGTACCTCTGCGTTAAGTATCTTATTAACCCTACTTTCTTCTGGTGTTACACCTCTACTCGACACTCTATGACCTAAAAATGTCACTTCTGACTGACAGAATGACGACTTCGACAGCTTCAAAGTGAACCCTGCCTGATCTAACTTCTGAAAAACTATATCTAAATGACGTAGATGCTCCTCAAAACTGCGTGAACTAATTACCATATCATCTATGTAAATGGTTACAAACTCTCCTGTGTCATCCCCTAATGCGACGTTTAAAGCCCTAATTAAAGCTGCCGAACTACTCTTTAACCCATAAGGTGTTCTACAAAATTGATAAAGGTTATATTTATGACTAAAAGCTGTAAATGGTCTATCTTCGTACATAAGTGGCACTTGCCAAAAACTGGAACTCAAATCTACACAAGTGAAATATTTCTTCCCCTCAAATGTTTGCATTAATTCCTCTATTGACATAGATTTCAGCTGATCTGAACTAATTCTACTGTTAACCAAACGAGCGTCTAAACAAATATGAACAGTGCCGTCGGTCTTGGGTACCGTGATCAAAGAATTAACATATGGACTGTTAGAGTGCTCAATAATCCCATCTTCAAGCATCTGATTAATTTGTGCCTCAACTGCACTCTGATAAGCGAAAGGTACAGGATATCTATGTCCTGTGAATACTGACCTATCAATAACGTTCAATGAATGTGTATAGCAATTGGCCATACCAATGCGATCCTCAAAAACTCTCCTATTACACAATAACACATCATAGAGCCGAACACATTGTTCCACCTCTATATTTCCCTGAAATGCAGCCTCACGTAACGAGTCCTCTAGACTTCCGTTCGTAATCACCTTGCCCACAAAACATGGAGAACCCCGCTCTACGGCTGGCGATATCTCATTTAAAGTACAAATCACACCTACAATACTACTTCTCTGAATATGGTCATTGAACGCTACTTCTACTTCAGAATCTCCCCATTTAAATTTCAAACTCCCTACATCATAACATAAGTTACCAGACACTCTACTTAGCCACTCTGAACCCAAGATAACACTGAATACTAAATTTGGAATTACAAGGCAAATCTGCTTCTCTACATGATTATTAATTTTAATGTCTACTAAAACTTGCTTAGAAATTACTTTAGACCTCTTGGAACAGCTGTGATAACAAAAGTGCTTTTAATTGGCATCTCCTCAAAATTTACTCCAGTTCCTTTCATTTTATCATAAAATGCACTACTTATGCAACTCTTCATACAACCACTATCAATTAAAACATCTGTGTACGCCTCGGACACGTTAAATTTAACTATGGGGCTCTTACTAACCACTTCCTGAATAATACCTTCATCATTTAGTTCATGTAATAATTCATTTCTTACATTTAGGTCATAGGGTTCCTGTATAATTGTATGGACAGGGCATGCTACAGACTGAGATTCTGACCTTACTTCGCAGCCTGGTTCGCGTTTAAAGAACCGCTACAGCTGGCCGTAGTACTACTAACTACTGAACTGGTCTGGTTGTTCTGGGCTGTGTTGTCATTGTTTGGCTGTATATTACTACCACTAGGCTGTCCTCTTCCTTGACCCCTATTCTGGTTGTAATTATTGTCATTATAATTTCTCCCTTGATTTCCCCTGTAATCATTGTTCCTCCCTTGATTTCCCCTGAAATCATTATTCCTCCCTTGATACTGATTACCATAGCCATTTCCTCTGTTCTGATTTAGCTGATTACTATTATTTCTATTTTGAGCGTTGGCCCCTTCGCCACCGTTCCCTTGAACTTCCTGATGCCTGGCTTCGTTAGATCTATTATTATTATTACCCTGGTTCCTATTGAAATTGTCCTCATAACCCCCTCTCCCTAGTGCATCAAATGTGCTTAACAAATTTTCTACTTGTGATATAGTCTTTACATTCTGGATACAAGCAGCCTCCTTGATCCTATAGGGAAAGTGCCTAAGTAGCAACCTCACCAAATCACTTTCCTCCTTCAAGCCATCCAGATATTTACACACTAATACCTGCCCTAAAAAGTATTCGGTCATGGTGGAGCTTCCTTTAGGGTTATATTTACCACACACTACTCCCTCACGATGCAGCGACTGAATAACCTCATTCCAGAACTTTTCACAGAATTTCATTTTAAAATCATTGATATCAGTAAACTTGTCTCTGTAGACAGCAAACCAATTCCTCGTTTCCCCCACAAACACTTGTTCTAAAATTTCAACTACCTGGCACCACTCAATACTACCATTTTCCAACCTCTCCCCGAATTTATTTTCTATAGTGTTCATGAACTCCATTGGGCACCCCTGTCGATTGCTGAACTTACCCAGTTCTACCTCCCTGTGTGTGCTATTCACAAAAACTGGCCTATTCTGACTATTTTATTGCCTGATCCTAGCTTTTAATTTTAACTCTAATTCTGCGATTTTCTCATCAGCCTTCCTCTCAATACTGTTTACTGTTAATTTAATGTTTCCTTCTGATTCTTCTACTTTATCATATAGCTTTGCTTGTTTCTCCTCAATCTTGCTAATGCTCTCTCTATTACTCTCTCTTAAATCATTTACTTCTGCAACTATTTGTGAGTGGACTTTCTCAATTCTACCCCCCAGCTGTTCCTTAACCTCTTTAGTAGCTACTGAATTTTGTCAATTTCTCCCCCCAATTGCTTTTTGACCTGCTGTGTTTCCAGTTGCACTAGTTCTTTTAAATTTTCAGCCTGTGTACTGATTCTAATTTCCAACTCCTCCTGTACTTTTTCTAATTTTCTGTCTACATCTGCAATAATCTCTTTAGCCTTTTCTTCCATCACCCCCCTGATCTCACCTCTAATCAGTTCGAATTTGTCACTCATTTCCCTACTGTTTTGTTCTAATTTAGCATTTAAAGTTTCAGTACTCTCTCTATTTTCCGTACTGTTTTCTTCTAATCTGGCGTTTAAAGTTTCATTATTCTCTCTATTTTCCCTACTGTTTTGTTCTAATCTAGCATTTAAGGCATCTGTACTTTCTTTATTTTCCCTACTGTTTTGTTCTAGTTTAGCGTTGTTTTGTTCTAGTTTAGCGTTGTTTTGTTCCAGTTTTGCATTTAAAGCGTCTGTACTTTCTTTATTTTCCCTACTGTTTTGTTCTGATACATAAACTCGAGTAGTAAAGTTTTTAATTCTGGTTGGCCGCCTACACTCCCTGTTTCAGTATCGGGATTTACCTCCGCTACCCCGGTACTACCATCACTTGACATACTGCTCGTATCATCACTCTCCCGTTGATGACCATTACGTAACCTCATCTGTCTTTCTTTCTCATCCCCCATAATGATATACACTGATACAGACAAATAACCCCCAAAATACAGGCACAGAAATATATATCCTTCTCCTTCCACAAATGTTATTAGGTTTTCAGCCCCAAGTTGTCGGCGACAATTGCAGCAGTTATAGCTAGCCCACACGTTGAGCGTACAAGTGTAATGTTAATTAATGCCCCATGTTGGTAGCGACAAATGTAGCTGTTTGGCTGCCCCAAACTGTTGGGTGATAATTGTAACTGTTGACCTTTGCCTAAGCTATGTTGTTTTAATGGGCGCCAAGACCTCAATGCAATGCTGAAATCTAAATTTGTATTTAACAACGTCTAGCTCTGGTAGAACACCTTCAAGAATCTATTCACTCAGATCGTGGTATGATTTGATCATTAACCCAACAAACAATTGTATCAGGAGAAGGAATTGGTCTATATCTAATGCTACCTACTGAAAGCAAAGATTGCATTGTAAAAGAAATGAATTTATTATATAAAACAAGTATAGCAAAATTAATAATAATAATAATAAGTATAAAATTTAAATTGGAGCGTTGCGATTTTAATATTACCGATAGAAAATTACGTGAAAACGGAGTCTGATAAATTATATATTTTACTTTTATTCCCAAGCTATGAAGTTACTGAAATATGAAATATAAAACAAAGAAAAATGAGAGATTGCGTATTTCTGCGTCATTTGCGCTTACCACTGGAAATTGCTAAAGCATTTCCCTCGTACTGGATGATGCTGTGTGCTTGCCACAGTCTCCTGGACGTCGCCATCTTCTTCGTTATTTGATGATATTCTGGTAGATTAGATAATTCTATGGTCCGTACATCGGACCCAAACACTCGTACAAGCACACTGGTTAAGTTTTACAAAAGTTAGTCCTCCACTCCACGGAACATCGGAGCGACTCCCGCGTGCATCTGTACTCGTTACGTTCTACACAGATAGTCCCCGTTCCACGGAACATCGGAGAGACACGCACTTGCAACTGTACTCGGCAAGTTCTACACAGATTGTCCTCTTTCCTCGCCGCGCCGAACGATATATGCACACGTTGGCTCCCCACTCCGGAGCCGTCTTCCAGCTTACGTGGTCTCCACTGATTGGCTGCTCCCTACGCGCTAGATCCCCACTCTGGCTCATTACACTCGGCGGGAGGGAGAAGTCGTATTCCGTTCCATATATTCGCCTTTTCTTGACGATGCGACCCAAGATTGCGTCATGCTTCCCGACAAGATTAATCCTGTATATGAATTTCCAGTGACTCATGCCTCTCAATATATCCTAACTGACGAAAACTCCGTAAAATTCCGCAATCACATAATTTTCTATGATATCGTCGTTCGTAATAATTTGCTTGAAAGCGTTTTCTAAGACATAGAAAACCTATCTGTATGCTTATAATTTTTATAAAATGCTCCGAAAATATCTTAATAATAATTATAATAAATTAATAATAATAATAAATTAACATGAAAAATTCTCTTGGCTGAACAATTTGCCGCGTAAATAAATATAGAATGGCTTCCTACTGACTTATGCCAGTTGCATAAAAACCCCTCGAAAAACACGTTACAAGCTGTGCACTTGACCTTGAGAGGTAGGTGTAGAGAGGTGCGGGAAGCAAGCCCTATACTTCCCTATCTGAGAACATTGACGCGTTTGACAGTAGGTTGTCACAATCTGAAACAGACCCACTCAGTGTGGCATGTTTTAAGTTGCAGTAGTATACCGGGAGAGTGGGCTGGGGAGGTACAGAGCTACCTTCCCGGTAACTGTATGTATAGGTTGTATGTAGTGGTATATGCATTTGTAGGTGAGATTAGGATTGGGAAGGAGGCAGTCATGGCCTGAATTTAGGAACCATCATTTGGGTGAATCGCTGTGGTATGAACTAAGCCAAACACTTCCCAATTTTGCATGTTCCAAACAGACTAGAATTAATTTATTGTTTGCAATAAAACCCAGGACCTTTAGGACACGAGTCTCAATATGTAGGCTACTCCTGAGATCACTAAAAGTGACTCATGTGTCAAGGATACCAAACAATGTTGACACATGTAAATCTATGAACAAGGGACTAATCACTTTCCTTTCAATATACTTTACCATTTTGTGCCATACCAGTACCGGTACTGTTTTAAGGTGTAGCACGTTTTGTGTTCCTTAGGATATGCAGTTATTCGAACGTAAGGACAAGAGATAGAAGCTGGTATTCAGAAAGGTGTAAGGCAAGGCCGCAACTTATCACCCATACTGTTCAATCTATACATTGAACAAGCAATGATGGAAATTGGAGAAAAATGCAAAGTAGGAGTAAAGATTCAAGGAGAAATAATTTCAACTCTGAGATTTTCTGATGGCATCGTCATCTTAGCCGACACACCAGAGGATTTGAATGAGGTTTTAAATGGTATGGATTCTGTCTTGAGGAAGTAATTCATGATGGAAATTAATAAATGTAAAACAAAAATATTAGATTGCAGTCGAAAGAAATCACTGAACTATCTGAAAACCTCCATGCCCATTTACAGGATATTTCCTTGAGAAGCTTATCCAGCATTCTTCCATTTCTAGTGTCTTATAAGTTACATTCCACATTTATTGTATTTATAGTTTGATGTTTGTATTCTTACAGATCTGTCCCTTGGATCCAGGTTAACAGCAAGTTGCATGAAGCAGAACTGGACGAGAATGCAATTTCAATAGTGTCGTTCTTTCTATACTAGGCATATACACATACAACAATTTTATTTCTACATTGTCTAATGCAAAATAATAATAATAAAAAACTGTTTCAATCACCTATGGTTTTCATTTATCTTTCTCCTTCCTTCTCATATCACATTTGCAAGAGGGTCATGGGATTCAAACACGAATTTGGAACCTGTGTAGGATAGCGGGTAGGGGGTGGGGGTGATTATTTAAACCATTCTATAGTCAGATTTGAAGGTTATGTAGGTTAGGACAAAAAAGGGCGGGGGTTATGGGATGTGCTCTTGAATTTGGAGGTTATGTCAGCAGACATGACTCGATATTTAATTTTATAGCATTCAACTAATACAACGTGTTAGATAATTGATTTTTAAGGTGTATAATTGATCGACTAACGTCAATACATTATTATAATTATCAAAATATATAGCTACATAAGTACGTTTACTGCCAACATTACAAAGTGGACAACAAATTCCGTAATGTAAAAGTATATTGTTCCAGTGGCTTAACCCTTCTTTTCTATCTGGAAGATCTGATAATATAGCGAGCACAATTGCAGCAGAGATCAATAGAGGGAAGGAAGAAGAATCAGTTACAGATACTGGAACCGAGAGGGACGACACACGGGGAGAGAGAGACGAAAAGGACTGCTTTGAGATCGTAAGAAGGAGAAAGAACAGAATAGGAAAGAATCCTAGAATCACCATAAAAACGGACTATTCAACCGATCTTATGCTACAAGAAGGACAACGAACTGCTTGGTTGTATGTAGGGCGCCTCTCACAGAATTAACTGGCGTGAAAATAAAGGACTACTTGCGAAAAAAAAGTGGCAATCTGCATAGCATACAGTACGTGGAATTGAAAACCATGGGACCAAACAAGGCCGTTCAAACTAAGACTCCCCTTCCAACACCTAGATCAAACAAAGAAGTACAATTACTGGCCCAAAAGAATTCACGTACGGCCATTTTAAGCACTGAAAAGGACTAAGGACATGTCATGTGACGGGAGTTGAACCGCCCGCTCAAGAGAACACAAGCGTCGATGTTATGGAACTAGTTAGGTAACCTTCAGCATTGTATGAAGTATCATTACTGTAGCTAACTCTAGGAGTGAGTCGAATGCTGTCCGCATACATTTTGTCACGGCGAGAAGAAGAAATGTAAAATAATAATTTCTTAACACTGCAAAGAATGAGAATCAATCTAGTCTCTAAATTGGCAAGTTAGCGATATTGTCAGTGTTTCTCCATTGGAAAAACCAGTTAGGGTGAGCCACGTGCCACAGAGAGGGGGAAGGTGACATTGGCACGCGCGAGATAGAGAGTTCATACCGCAGAGGAAAAGATTTATATCACGTGACCGGATCTGAACCAATAGTAATAATATATATTGGCGGTCAATAATATTTTAAAAAATATTTAAAAACATTTCTAGAAGAGATTAAATGGCAGAAATATGAAGGAAATTAAAAATAAAAGCCAATGATATAAATTTTATAAAAAGGTGAATACGGATGAAAAATATATTTACAGATGAAGATTATTTCAAGGTCTAATGCCATGAACGCCATTTTAATTAGCTACCGGTACTTGAGAAGCTACTTAGCGTCAAGAGGATCATTCCATATCTGACTTCGAAAATTGATAGACGTGTGTCAACTTACGGAAAATATAGACCGAGGAATCCAGAGAGACTTTGACGGAGGAGACAGGATCGCCACCGGCCAAGCTGAATACGAGCTCCGATGAAATATTGCAGCTGAAAGATATAACATTATTTCTACGCAAACAAGTATTACAAATCGAATAATTCTAAGGAGAATTCATCGCTACATCAACGAAAGAATAAGTCTACGTATTGAAGCTACTATTAACAAGCGAAAGCAACATTTTCCCAAAAGTACAAGAGTTGTTGGAAAATTAAGTCGATTTAACCAAACGACTTTCAACGAGGTATTTCCAACTGCATTTTCGGTATACAAACATGGTTATCATATTGGAGTCAACGAGGAAGTTTAACATGGTCTACAACTTGGATGTTATGAAGTCGTACTAAATTATGGAGGAGAAATAACCATTTTAAGATATGTGGATTCCATCAGTGACTTAGCCGCACATCAACGCCTAGTCAAAGAGGGTGCAAGCTCAACATCACGCTTCACCGAAGTCACTAATGCACATACAGCCACGAAGTATTTCTACGACAACCTATAGAAATACTAAACATATTAAACAACTATATATTCGCCGGAGAACTTCTAGTTTGGGATTCGCTTGAAGATGATCATCAGAAACGCTCTTAGTTTCGGAAACGTACGGGAGTGTAGGAGTCCTGGATCGCAGAGGAAGAAGAAGAGAGTCGGGAAGGAGCCGCACTTGCTACCAGCTGATATCGAGGCAGAAGGAGGAGAGATGCGTGACCGGCTTGCTCGCTGTCGCGTGCCCCGACACCAGTCCCGTTACCCAGCTGTGCTGTTTGCTTCAGTCCATGCAGGCAGGACACAATCACTTCAGGTTTATCTCGCTATCAGAAGAAATATTCGGGCAGAAGGTAAACAGAACTCTTCGAATATTATGGTAGCAAGTTGTGCAGTAATGTAGATACTCATGGCATGACCAAATTGTGTGTGGCAAACTTGATATTTTATTGTTTAATTGTTTTAGAGCTTAACTAAGCATCGTAATTTGTTTTAACGTTGAAGTAAATTGTTTTATGACGTCGTCGCATAGATTGTGACGTGTAGTAAATGTATATAGTCTTCGACTCTTGATATTGCGAAGTTATTCGAATTTTATACGTATCTATGCTAGATTAATAAGGGAATATTTTAAAATACGTCAGCTTGTATACTTTGTTGAAAGTATATAAATTTAGAGGAATAGAATGGTAAATTCTTGACAGATAGATATTTCCATATTTATGGATGACAAATAAGTTATTGATCAGTTCTGTTGAGAACGACAATGAACTTATTCTTTTGAAACAACGCTTTGGTGAAGCTTGGGGTTTGGTTTAAATAGAATTGACAATCTGATGTTGTAACACAGATTTTAAAACGCTATATTGCGGTAGGACAATAAGATATGCCAAGAATTATAACGAATTTTAACTAAGAATATTATGAGAAACATAAGTAATGAATAAGTTGAATTTATATTCACGAAATAAAGGAAAGGTGAGAATATGCAGTGTATTTATATGATGATGATATTTATATTAAGGAGACGAAAACATAGAGACAGATATCTTTAATATGTAAAGTTCAATGAACTGTGGTTTCATAAAATGGTAAGGAAGGAATAATATCGCAATTGTATCGCTCAGGAAGGTATAAGACATGAAATATGTAAGTGAAATAACAGGAACGGTTAGACAAGTCATAAACATTTACGTATGTGAAAGAAAGATGTATAATCGATATATAATGTGTAATTTGAACTATGTAAGTAGGGTTACTGATTTTCATGTGCCCCCAGAATGTGTATTGAAACGGGAAATGATATTATTATTGCGAAACGTGTGAAGAGGAAGGCTGTATAAGCGTATGTGTTAACGCTGACTTGTATTTAAGGTGGTTCCTATGGATTAATTGAAAATAGAGCGAAGTAAATAATGAAGTTATGACTGTGTTGTCGATGTATTAAGTTTGTAAATATGCGAGTACGATATTTTGAAGGAAGAAGTAGTGAAACTTCATTTACAACGTATTTAAACAAACCACAAAAGATGGTCTGCTATATAATTCTTCTACATTATTATATCTATCAAGATTATGACTATGGCGAGCAGTTATCAGCTTTACTGCTCGTAACAATATGTTCACACAGGATATGAAAATATGAAGTGGACATAACACAAGAAGTGGGTGATTTCATTGGAAAATGTAAGTGAAGGAATGAGTAGGAAGAATGATCTGTAGATCATATAACGATATTATCGCATAGCTAACGATAATTGGTGTAAATATGTAAATAATTTATTATTGAGCGTATTTCAAAGTATTAAATACGTGAAGTTAGATTTGTGTCAGTGAAATTTAAGTATGTATCACGCAGGGGAAGGATTGTTAAGCAATAGAGTGAGGATTTAATATTGTTAACAAGCACAGTAAGATCCACAAGTGTGTGGATAGTTTAAAGAATATATCTAGACGAGTCGTCTAGGACATAACTTATTTTATTTTGTCAACGACGACTTGTAAAGTCGTGGACCGAAATTCATAATTATATTTGCATATAGCAATGCCATACTTTTAATTTTAAAGGTTATTTGAAGTTTTTATACAGCGTGTGATTTTATTATGATCGTTTATGGACAATATATGTCATTGTTATTCTCTTATGAATAAATGATAGCAGGCACTGGTTAGTTTGCCTATCCATTTTTATAGAACATAACGATCTCCTTATTTAACGAGCAGACGCGATAGTACTGATAGTTAGGTACTGGCGCCCGTTGCAGTATTAAACCGTTCACTTCCTGAGATTCCAAGAATCTCGTCCTACCATACTTTATTGTAGGATTTGTACGTAACTTTAGGAGTACTATCGTAGTTTTAAGAATATACCTGCATCAATAGATTCCTACCTACTCATCTAGCGAGGTACAGTTGGTTTATCTAGCTGGGTATCAACGTCCTTAGCCATCCCTTCCATCTTCAGGATAATATGTGATGGCTACGTGAATTTCGGATACATAAGAGTATAGTACCAAGGACAGGCAGAACTGGATTGAACACAAAAGAAATCAATGGCGAGGGAGGAAAGCGTCCCTGAGAACCCTCTTATGGAAATTGGAGGGTCTTAAGAGCGCAGCAAATGTTATCCAAGAAGACTCATTTGAGCAAAACGACATAGCTGCATTGATAGAATCCATGCTGACAACAGAATGGGCAGAAAGTTAGGCCTACACCATAAACGTACTGGCAAAGCAGGGAAACAGAGGAAGGCCGTCAGGAGGCATCAGATGCCTCCTTACCACGAAGCTATCACTATTCCAGGTCATACACCAGACCACATTCTATTGATCCACACAAGGTTATGCACTATCATGGGTGAGTATTTTCAACCAGACATGACAGCCAGCGACATAATCCTAGAAATCTCAGACGCCTTGGGAAAAAGAGTACCGAACGTGACATTCATCCTAGCTGGAGACACAAACTTCAGGATGGACGAAAAATCCTTAAAGACATCACGAGTATTAGAATACCTCTAATAGGAGGGGATAACACTCGTAAAAGACAGAAATATGACATACATGTCGCATAATGGTGCCAGCGCATAGACCTAGTATTCACCAACTTGAGAAACATCAAATTAACAGGCCAAAATGTCAGAGGAGAGATGAAGAAACACCTACAAGTAGTAACACACTACGAGCTTACAAAACACAAATCACAGATAGCCACTTGACCATACAACATACCCAACAAAATATACCCAGACCTAATAGAGCAATATGACATCGACAAGGCCAATAAGCAGATCACAGAAGGAAACCTGAATGGAGCATCGAAAATATTAGAAACAACCGTAAGACACACTGCAGAAACACATATAAATAAGTCATGGAAAGCAAAGAAGTGGTTCAATAAGATATGTTACGCAGCACGCAGAGGCACCACATCGCACGGGGTACACCGACTCCGAGCAATCTACTGAGTTACTACACCAAAAGCAGACAATACCAGGCGATCATCAAGTCAGCAAAGGAAGATTACTAGAAGGAAAAAGAAGGGAAATTCATAGAGGAGACCCTTTTAAAGCCCTCCAACCAAGACGACCCAAATACCCCACAAATATCCCAAGGAAAAAATGAGCACAACATATAACAGCGGTCCTTCAAGACAGGTATACGCCCCACCCCACGACCGGTGAACATCATCAGGGAGATATTCACAGAAGCAAGAGGTGACATCAGTCATAAAGGCGACTAAGAACAACAAGGCCTGCGACCGGGACCTCTTATGAAATGAGTACCTGAAAGGCACCATCACAGAAATAGGAAACTGTAAAACATCACTATTCAATGCTTGCCTAAGGCGCGGCACCATCCCGGATACGAGGTGGAAAGCCACTGTGAAAATGCTGTACAAGGGACTCCAGAGAACCCATCTCGTATAGAGGGAGTCAGCGATACTAAAACAGTTAACCAATTGCTGTGAACGCCTGACAAAAGTAGTGGAACCACAGGTAACAGACAAGCAATTTGTATTTATAAAGGGGAGATAGGCAAACCAGGCAATCAGCTGTCTGCAGAGAGACATTGACTAAGGTCTGAAACCTCCAAGAGGAAATTATACGCTGCAATCTTGGATTACTCCAAGGCCTACAACAACATAGACAGACCCTAATTATAAAAAAAACTAGAGGACATTGTGAGCGAACACAACTACGAGGCGAGACCAGGAACCTACTAAGTAGCAACCACATAGGAATATCGGACAATATCACGAAGTCCGAAGGCATACAACAGACAACCGGGGTTCTACAGGGAGACCCTTTCAGCCCACTATTATTTGTCACGACGGACGTCACAAAACTGATCCAGCGAACGTGAAGACATATCTCTACTCTGACGACATGGAATTGACATCCACCAACAGTGAAGATTTATAACTGGCTTTCAAAAGAGTAGCAGAATGGGCAGAAATAAACGTCTTGCGTCTTAACGAGACAGAGACGGTCAAAATGACCTTCAGGAAAGAAGGGAGAGCTGCAACCAATTACCATAAAGGTAAACCTCTCGAGTTAATTATCTAGGAGTGGCATTGCAGACGATAGGGAGAGTATTTACTACTCACATCAAGGAGAGAGTGCACGCTGCACTGGTACCCATGAGAGACATAAAGCATATCCGGGATATGTACTATAGACAGCGATGGAATTATTGCAGACGAAGACTGTACCAGTAGCAACATACGGGCTGGAAAAGATAAAGGTCCCCTGTTAAATACAAGAACCTATTCTTAAGAGAAACCTATGCCCGTCAAAATTCACAACATCCAGGCTGACCTACGCAATGGCAAGAGAACCGCCGCTTATTGAAAAATTGAAACTCAAACTGTTCCTACCATTGACTTCCAGCTATCTAGCTGAATGTTGGTTGGATTTTCTGTCTGTTATCCATACAAATCTACACCGTTTCACCGATCTGAACAAAATTTTACGTACCCTTTAGAACTCTGCGGGTAAACCTGTCTACTTAAAATTTGGGACAGCCCTCTCAATTCCTTAGATTTAGACCCATTGACACAAATCTGTGCCGTTTCACCGAACTGAACCAAATTTAACGTACTACTACTTAACCTTTGGACTTTCCACTTGAAATTTCGGACAGCCTTCTCCATTGCGTCGATTTAGGCCCTTTGGCACAAATCTACTACGTTTTACCGATCTGAACCAAATTTTACGTACCGTACTTACCCTTTGGAACCCGACGGTTAACACTGTCTACTTGAAATTTGGACAGCTATCTTCATTTCCTACATTTAGGCCGTTTGGCAGGAAAAATATAGCATATGCCGTAGAAGGACCAATCTGGGCTCATTTTTAACCATCGCCAAGCAAGAAACAAAACTCAGTACCTGAACGTTGGTTCAGTTTGGTAAAACGGAGTAGATATGTATAAATAACAGACAAGTGTGCCGAAAGCCACGCTCTAAGGCCCTAAAACGAATCGTGTCGGAAGTATTTCGGTGTTGTACCAGGGATCCAGTGATGCTAAAAATTGAGGTATAACCGGTATAACTGTACGAATATTTAAATAAGTCTATTATTGGTTGGAAAAGCGGACTGCATCGCGCCACCCCTTCCGTTGTTCTGGTGCAGAATTGAGAAAATAGTTATATCTTGCGCTGCTTAAAAATTACAGTCACGGGGAGTATTAGTGGAAAGAGATTTATGTCACTTAAAACAGTTATCACCATCATGGATAACTGTTGGCCACATCTGTAAACTAAATATTAGGCTCCTGTATAAATGCGATGATGTTGGAGCAGAACATTGAGGTTATCAGCAACAATAAGTCCAATCTATGTGTGAATGTTGATCTGTCTGTTATTTAAACAGTTTCACCAATCTGAACCAAATATTATGTGCTTACCTCTTAGAACTCTGCGGGTAACACTGTCTACATGAAACTTTGCACAGGCCTCTCTATTCCCTATATTTAGGCCGTTTGGCACATGGACGATATATCGAACAGTACTATGTGGCGAGAAATGACACTATTTTTTCCTGCTGAAGTTTTCAGAAGCCCTTCGATTATTTAAAGGAGATCACAACACAAAAACCCATATTTCGTTATTTATTGCTAAATATGCAACATGGAAATTTAATAACAATGCCGTTAATCCCGTGGCTCTACGTCCAACCGTTCCCAAGTTATGTGCGAAACTAGTAACTGCTCGTGACGTCACTGCGCTCTCGAGTCTACATAGCAGCCTTGTTGCTGTGATAAGCTTGGGCAGTTTTTTCCCGCACTCCACCTGCTGCTGCCGTGTTCTTCTGTTGCCACTGTAAGTGTTAGTCAAAATACTTATAATGGATAACATTCGTCCGTATCAGTTTGAGCCAGAACGAACGACATTTTCTGATGTCCATTCAGATAGCCATCATGAAATGGATATTGTTGCATACCTGGGGTAGGCCACCCCCTACATCCCTTATATTTCATACATTATAACCATACAGATAAAACTCCAAAACGACTTCTACAAATTCACTACAAATCCAAAGGCCTAGCACTTCAAATAATCTTCAGTAACCCCATATTTGTCCTCCAGCGACCCCGGCCAGCAACTCACTTCCTATGGAATCCGCAACTCTGCAAACTCAACAGGCGGACTCGATAAAACAGCAGAGGTGAGGTGACCTGAGGTCAGTCAGTCTTTCTCAGTGCAACCAGGTGCCAGACCGCTGCCCAAAGTCGTCACGTCCAGATTGGTGAGTGTCCAGCGAGCACACGTACAAACACACAAACACTTATACTTTCATCCCCTCAATAATTGTAAAAGTAACAAGCATCTGCATTGGTAGTATCTGCTCTGCAGGGTTCTTTAGTACTCCACATTGGGAGTACGCATTAAATCCTAACATCTAGAAACTAACTGGTCATTTGGTTTATTTATTTAACTAGTTGGTAAGATCCTACCCTTTAAACCACTTCCCGGTAGGCTCCTAAGAACTCTTGCTTAAATGCTAAGCAGCTTCTGTAGTCAGCTGCTTGCGTCACGTCCCATTGCTTGCGTGCGCGCTATCCATTAACAGCGCGGCAAGTCAGTCCACGTTAGCAAGAACCCGATCGGCAGTAGAGTTGATCCGACACTTATTTAGCAAACCACCCCTTGTCTTCATTCCTCCAAACTACCCAAGCAGACTGTATAATTGGGAGTTCTCCTTTCGAGTGCCTGTACGCTCTCGAACAACTACACCTCTCACAGCCAAGCTACGAGCAGCTTTCCAGCTACTCTTATTTCATCCCCTAAAACAATACATTGTAGAGGACACCCTCTCAGGTACTCAACAATAGGAGGAGGCGCTGAGTACCGTGACGTTGTCGTAAGACAACGCCCAAGTGGTACAAACAACGTATCCCCGCGGAAAAGGTCCCACAAAGTACCTTCTTACAAAGCCAAGCGAACGCCACCCAAAATTGGGAATTTTTTTTAAAGTACGGGTCCGGTAATGTTTTTCGTACCCTCCCAGGCCCGCCCCAATAAATCTTACATTTATAAATCCCACCCTTACATAATACTAAGCCATTGACGGCCCCCAAATTAGCTACGCCCACCCCACATAGTACATAGGAGCCACATTATTTAGTTGCGCACCCAATTCGATCCCCAGTGCCTTACATAGATATTTACATAGATACATATATACATAGATACTTACTTAGTGATATTTCATTTCCCACCCCCATAGAATAGAGGGTCAATTACACCGATTTAGGAAAGCTACTACCCCACCTGCCTAGAGCCCGCAGGCATCCATATATTACAAGACTAGACAGGATAGTTTTATAATAACATTTTACGATCCCCTGGAGAGTTTCCACCCCGTTCAGAAATAGGCATACACCATGGCACCTCATGCCGAAATACCCCATACACAAAATAGGAGGCACCTCATCCACACAGATAGGAATTCCGAACTATTATTTTTCCTACTCCGAAGCCGCCAGCGCCGAATGCTAAAGGTGCAATTGCACATACAGACATTGCAGGCGAGGGTCAGCGCGGCCCAAAACAAATATATCCGCACCCCCCACCGAAGAGCGAAAGGCACTCCTCGTTCGATCGCACCGAAATTTGCACGCCATCCATAGAGCATTACGGGCCAAGCACACAAAGACCCAAAGGATTCATCACCGAATGGAAATGGTCTATGGCCATCTGCCTCACAACGCGACCCTACAACGCGTTAGGGCGCAGCAGGATATCTTGACTCGCCACTTTGCACAGCTCATTGCCGAATATAGCCGGCTGAGCACCCAGTTAATAAACATATCCCAGCTCAATCCCGTTAACAATTAAAGATACCGTGGTCATTCTTTTTTTTGCCACGTGCCGTAGCCGCGATCGACATGCACCCACAGATGCATACATTTGCGCCACCGTGGCCACACAATTCAGCCCACGCAACTACAATGCCCCATATCACACCTTCGGGTGAACACTGCACACCTTAGACTGGCGGAACAGGCCAGGGTACCTACCCTGCAGTACGCCGAACTATGGCGACATTTCCGTCAGCTCCATGCATACTTTCTCTCGTTTGAACTTTTAACACATAAACCTACGCCATTCCTCTAAGGCCCACTCCTACTAGAAAGGAGACCACCGTGGCCATGCCTCATACGCAACCCACACTTGGAAACGCTGCACACGAGCACCCACCTTACCCGCCACGTGCACATGTCCCCCTCTCCATTGTTACATTGCCCCCTAGGACGTTACCGCATCTGCGGGCGAACAACGATCCTCAGACCCGCCGAAAAACTACACTAATACACCGGTCAATCCCCGTTATACCTACACCAGAGCCACAGCGCCTTTAACCAAAGATTACCCTCTTACAGACGCCCCGACAACATGATACAGCCCCTGAGTGGATTCCAGGCGCTAAAATTGCTTTATCTATCCGAGGGCAAAGAGGTACGCCTTACGGTAATAACCGACTTACGGCCTAGCACTGGAGTTCACATACCTCGCCTCCAAGGCCGATTTTCCTTTTAAACACATCATTCATGTATAAGTAGAGGGTAAGACATATCGAGGCACGCTGCACCTGTAGCAGCTCCACGTGTCTCAACATCCCCCAAAACCCCGTGGCCAAGAAACGAAGGCGTTAAATCACCCGAGTAGGGAATATAATTATATATGGCCCACGTACGTCAAACCCAGAACACTACGAATAGCGCAGGCATCAGACGCGCCGTGGCATCTAGTAACCATGTTCACGACTACGTGTCAACACCAGTTCCACACCGACTGCCTAATCACGATTCCTAATTATAAGTACCATGCTTAGATCTTAAGAGTGTATTAATATATATATATATATATATATATATATATATATATATATATTGTATTATTGTTTTTTTGTGTGTATTCATGTCATAATTGTATCACACTAGGATCTGATAAAAAACGCTAGGACAAGGAATATTAGTACAGTGCAACACATGTTTTGCCTAGGTCATTTACATTCACCGGACGTTGTAACATAACACCCAACATTGACGCAACACCTTGCCACGCTCGTCTGGACACAGCAGTGCTAAGTAGGCACGTGTCCTAACACACACACATAGCCCTGTGCACTCTCGTATGATCACCCGGAGCCTACGCGTAAAATCGCGGATAGACTTACTTATAGTAAATGCCTAATATTACCCTGTAGATCACAAATTCATTGGACGAGGGGCGTAGCCACCTCACATCTTTACACTAAACTGCGCACACAGTCACGGTCCTTTAGTTGACCGACGGTAGATCAAAAACATTACTGCAGGATTCATAGGACATCTAAGCCTTTACCGCATTACTATCTACACCTTTTAGGCCAACAACAATATGCAGGCAGCATACTGATCTATACATTAGCTAGTGACCGACGGAAGATTAAAATGCCATAGGATAATAATTACTGACACACCGTTATATAGCAACAGCCATTTATTATTTTATGTCAATACGTATTCACTAGAGTTACCACGAAAGATGATAGTATACGTCACGATTCTTCCCACACGCGCCCGCGGTGCACGGATTACGGACGCGACCTCCAAATAAGGAAAGGTTACAAACCTCCTTTCATTTCATTTTCGTCACATCAGATAATCCTCTGCTAGGAGTTCTTTCATACACCGTCTTCACAAACACTAGCGTACGCAGTTTACAGTTCACTGCATGGACACCACAATAACACAGGTTTGCGACCTTCCGCATAAGAACGGGATTATTACTACACTGACACAGGATAGCGGCATTCCGCACATGCAATGACGTATTAGTACCAATAACACAGTGTAGCTACCTTCAGTATCAGCCCGAACACAAGCTCACAGTAGCACAGGTTACCTGCCACCACCACAGCCAGCCACGTGCTAATACAATTACACAGGTTATCATACCCTCCGAGCATCAGACTCTTATGGTCATCAGGACCACACAATTATGGGACACTTGGGATAAAAATAGACTTACGTAGATTACGTTATTCCATACACTGTAAATCCAGGATACATTATTTAATACATTTCGCTAACTCCTAACACTCGGGACTGCACTCTGATTATAGACAGTAATGCGCGCTCCACAGACAATGCCGGAAGCAAGGATTGCACATACAGCATCTCGGCTTACGAGAAGCAGAGCATCTAACACTGGTAGGCCACGTATCGCGCTATCGCAGGTAACACACACTGAATTTTATGTATTTTTTTCCTCATATGGGATCTTTAACTTTTATTTTAATTCAACGGTGGCATTGACCACCCAATACCGTCATAGGGCCAGACATGATAAACAGTTCTCCAACGAAGCGTCCTCATTATTAGCCGACGAATTAGGGACTACATTCACAACTCAATTGTATCGATCATCCTCTAGTCGACGACAGACCGGACTCTTGGTTAAGCCGTGGGATTGGGGCATATACCCCTAACGTTCGACTAGGTAACCCATTTTTTCATCCCTACGCTGAGCTATGAACTGTTCATCTTATTCTGCCACATGCCGAAATGATATTCACTAGTAAATTAGCGATATACATTAATGAGAGCCACAATTCCTTCTATAGATCCCGGTCAAACTATATACACCCCTTAGTTACACAAATTTGTAGCTATAATCATTGGTTGGCCAAACTACACTTTCGAATTTTTATATATCAGACGTCGATGCACACCATGGTACATATCCCTAGATGTCCATCCGTGTAGCATTAACGCCATGGTCCATAAGTATCCTACGTCTTCCTAGGCGAGTTACGCCCACGGTAAATTAAATTCTACCCTCCTAGGTCCACGTTCTAGGGTAAATATCTACCATTATTATTAATCGTATGGCAATTACACATCACTTTAATATCTACCATGAGCGCATTAGTTTATTTAGGCAGCCACTAAGTCTATGGTCCATAAGTATTCTATGTTTTCCTAGGCGAGTTACGCCCAGGGTAAATTAAGTTCTACCCTCCTAGGTCCACAACAGGATAAATATCAACCATGGGCATGGGATTGCCAAGTTTTGTAGAAATCGGTTAACGAAGGCCCAATGATGATATTTCTTATAAACATTAAATATCCACTTGCGTTCACAAACAAGTTATACACATTAGGAGTACATAATATCTACATCGACACATTGAATTACAGGGCTCTAACTTAAAGATCTCACTTCCATACCGCAGGATATCCGGTCGACTTAGCTCATTTTGCTACTCTACGGACAGAAGGGAAGGTGCGGCATACAGTACACGCCACGAAGGGAATTATTACCCAGCCAGATATTTTTTTTGCATTTTCCCGAAGCAAATGGGATTCAACCACGGAAACACTTTTCCTACATACCACACCCAACATTTCACCCCCGCATAGAGTCGCAACAGGCTTCAACACGTTCTCCATACATTTTCAGTACACTACCAGTACAGTACAGGCGTTAGCCCCGAGTTTTACCTAGTATTAGCCCCATTTAATCACGATGTGATGACAGCGCAGTCCCGCTTATATTCCCCCGAAAGGAACTAGCTTTGCTTTCCCATTACCCAGACGAGAATTCATTGACGCACACCCACGTCATGTCTTACACAGGTTGTCTTTTATGTGACAGTAAGTACATGATTCACACTCCAGTCAGCGGCCGACACGTGCGTTTGACGTTTCACTCACCGCATGTCCACAACACGCCATGTTCTACACTCATTCACAACGCTCTTGCCCAATCAGCATTGCGCGCGGGCAGACACTACCTCCAAGGAACGCGGCCACCAATCAGCGCCGCGTACCTAGCTACTACACCGCCCAGCGATAAACGTTATCTCACACTCCGCACATACGTCTTATCTCAGACGTCACTCATCCTCTTATATATTCGACACCGAGCAGCCATTATATTTCCATACACCGTCCAATCACATCCACGCGCGAGATTCAAATGCCAGTGCACCCAGGACACATGTTTAATTACCCCCATACTGCCTATTAGGGGGAACCCACCCTTGTAATGGAATTCACCCCCTCCCGCACACTTTCCCTGACACAGTGTGTGCAAATTTCACGGCGAGATGCCATTATTTTCGCTGCCAAACACGGAGCGCATATATACACTCATACCGTTATATTTGGACTATATTTCTCGCACAGCAATTGAACTTCGATACAGCTTTCTAAAGACACCGCCCTACACTTTCGGCGACCACGGGCACTCCCCAGAAACAGCGATAGATACATATCCACGCCTTTTAGAGATTTTTTGCGGGGCTTATCAAATTTTCCTGATAACACTTTCTCACAATTAGGGTAGATCAGAAGCGTTCACTACGGTGACCCGACTATATCCCCCGTCACGCCCCCTTCCCCCTCACAGATTATTGTTTTACTTGATTACAGCTTTTGGGATTTCTGATCCAGATTACACATGCTTCGCATTCATTTATTCACCCCCCCCCCCCCCTTGGGGTAGCATAACAAACTTTCGTTCCCACACACTTCCGCATGGTGGATAATTTATTTTTGACGCATCCCCCTCCCATTCCAGGTGAATTTCTTCCACAAAGGCAGATATTCACTCGAGCCCGCACATGCGGCATTCTAGGTCACATTTGCATTAACGTTACGATTTGTTCAGAGCAGGTCGGCGCACAGAGGTGCAGCCTACTATCCCACATAAATATATTTACACACAGCGATAGTCAGTTGTGCCGATGACGTTAGGATATTTTCGGACGCGAATTTTCACACAACGCGCACTCTGTCTTTGTATCGGAATTAGTCACATATGTATACAGCAAGCCTTTATAATATTCATTGCTATAGTTTGCAAGAACGCTAACGGCAAATAGGCCACTAGAAGAAAAAAAGCGATCAAAGGATATATTCACGCATCCCCGGGACATTCCCAGAAAGTTATACTAAGTGTTTATAGCATAGGAGATTATTTATTTATTTATAATGAACTGACCAGTTGAAGTATATAAGTTTTTTGCATATAAGTACAGGTGGTACCTTGTACTTCGCAGACAGCAGTGTACTACGCTAAACGGCCGCAGATGCCAGGATTTATAAAACGTTGACACCAGGTCAACGTTCACCCCCCCCCCCCTCCTTTTTGACACAGCATAAACACTTCTATATTTTACACGTTATCCCCCATTACCTGTTCATGCGAGGCACTTGGTATTAATGCCATACCAAAGGTGTGCTCAATGCTATATCGCTCTTAGCTCAGTGTTGAGATGGAACACTTCGGAAACAAAAGCCAACAGTGGATTGTAGCAAACATTCCCCTGCTAACAATGGTATTATCACTATAGTTATTTACATTTTTCACCCGCATGGGATATTTTTACCTGCATGGAGATAATGAACACCCGTCCAGTAAGATGTTCTTCGCCAGTTAACGACTTCCTTCATCCTTCTAGCACCCCATGCACCCTCTGATTCTAGCCATCCTTTTACCCCGAAATAACTATAATTAACATATAAAAGTACCTATTTACATGGGACATACCTTCCCAATCCCATCTACACCTACTAACTGTGGATAAACATAAATAACATTCACTGCATTGACTGGGAATCCGACCGCTAGGCGCAATGAATTCGCACTGTGCCAAATCCCCACCCCCTGTGCAAGGCACACATTGGTCCCCTCACAAATAAATCTCGCTCTACACTATACCCATATGGTAAAGGCATCTGGTACATGTTGTGGAAGATGACCATATATGTTTTTTCTTGACAGATGGCAGATGGTAAGACTTGCCATCAACGAAGGGCAAACAGAGCCCTTGACATGACATGGACGACGACGAACAACGGACGGTCGAAGCAGCGTCGGGTTGGTGCGGGCAAGCGCCCAAGCTGACGGTGTGCCTAGCCTGCCCCGAAAACGAAGGCGGCTACACCCATTTTGCACTAACGCCGACGAAGTTAGGCCAGCGGGCGGATTCTTGAATAGTTCGGTGAGGGGATTGACCAACTCCGCATCGGACAGGATAGACCCTCCACCCAGAGACGACCCACTTTACTTGACTCTAGTTAGTCTGTAAGGTTACGTAATTCAGCTCCATAGCGCGGAGCTAGAGTCCTGTTTTCGCACACAGGTGAAGAAAGAAGAAATAATGAATATATAATCTCCCGGGCCGAGGTACTGGGCACCGGAGTTCCCCTCTGTCCATACCCCCGAGGACGATTCCCTGCTACTAACGACGTGCCTCCGTTTCTCTCCCTGGCCGAGGTAACGATCACCGTTGGTCACTCTGATCGTGCCCCAGGGAGTGGAACACATTTGTATTGCCTTGGCGGTGATATAGGATTTGCAAGATGCGACTAGCGAAAGGACACTGTAGCAATTAAAGATATTAGTTATTAATTAGTTATTATAGGGGGGTAGTACTTGAGGAGGATAGGGAGAAAGGACCTAGTCCGATTACTCTGTTGGGAAACCAGCCCGGCAGAGTATGCCTATGCCCGACGACCCTCAATTTACTTTAAGGAGGAAAGTGTACAAGGACTGAGGCCTGGCACCCTGGTGGTGATCGAGACCACCAGGAAGAGCACGCACGATATCCCTCATGTGAGATGGAACGTGTAGGGTCGCAGTCTGGCTGTCCTGGAGACTTAAGCGTTTCCAGACTTGGCACGCACCACACCCCCGAAAGGGAGATATTCCTCGGTCAAAATTCTAGTAAGTAAGACAGTTGCATTTGACAGGCAACTTAGTTAAGCAAATTTGGTAAGCCACTGTGTCATTGCAGTAGCTTGCTAGGGGTCTTTCGGCACTAGGTTAAGGCAATATTTGGAGCCACTTTTTTATATATACCTAAGATTAGTTTGTAAAAAGACATAAGGTTAGTTTTTAACTAGACATAGGATACACTTTCACGACATCGATTGGCGATCGGCTGCGGCCTGCGATTTTACGCAGCCGCGTAAGCCTGAATAACACGATCTACACCGTTCAAACGGATACGCTAACGGATGATATATGTGCGAGTTATCCGTTGGATATATATATGTGAGCTACGACCATCCACATGCCGTTATGGATACGCGATAACAGCATCCACACACACTTGAGAGACAGGAGTACACTATGACGATGTTAGACAGGAGCATACGTACAAATGGACAATTTAATGATTATATGTGCTTACTTTGCAGCAAAGAGCTCCAACAGGGGACACCCGCTCCCAATACAGGGTGCTCACTAATCATGGATATTTATTTATGTCTGCGTAGAGAGTAGCGCCAGTATGGGTACTTTCCAGGTTTTTTCTATGGAAATATGGTCATTATTCTCATGTGATTACATACTGAGATATATTTTTATGTACCCCTCCAGGTGTAGGTCCAGCGCTGACAACTGCCCATAGGGTACGGGCAACCCCTACCATGTATCAACCCATTGTAGATCACCATGATCATACTGTCATGTTTTGCAGGCCAATATGCAGGATGACAAGGGTGAACATCCTATACATACATATATGTTCAATGATTTCTTTTCTTTACCAACAGGTGGCGACATTGTATATATCCCTTTGTAAATATTTTGCCCACGCCGATACACGTATCGCTCACCCCTACTTACATACACAATTTCCCCCTCTACACGCTTCACGACTTTTTCTTACAGATACTAAATCCGCACCATGGGGGAGATATGCCTGTGGGATATACCCTACCGCAGGTCGGATCAACATTAATGGATAGTTCACCTAATATGAGAGGTGACATACGGCCACACAACGCGGACTCCTAATGTAAAGGACGGGTTGTGCCGCCATGATAGTCGCGCCCACCCACAGGGGGCAACGCTATTTAGAGTAAGTTATGTTGGAAATAATGATGACGAGGTACCTCAAAGACTACGTTAACCGGTATTTAGCGCGCTTTGGTAGTACTTAAGCAGGTTGTAAATTAGCATATAGTATTGCGCCCACGGGCATTTGTTCTTCCATAAATGTATATATGGTACTTCGCACCCCCACATTGTCTGCGGAGGGGATAAATGGTATTCACAGATATTAATATATGCGCTCATCGAAATTACATATTAAACTGTATATTATTATTATTATTATTATTATTATTATTATTATTATTATTATTATTTAAATCGTTAAAAATACACACATTTTACAAAATTCATAATATCTGTACACATTTTATGAATTTCCTTACACTTCCTACTCAGAGTTTAACCTGTAAATTTACAATTATTAAATTATATTGTTACAATATGATAAAGACAGGTCGAAATAGGATATCAAATTCATACAGAGCAGGAAGAGATATCACATATGCCACTAAAAGGTGCAACCTTGTGTGTGGCATGCATATCGTTGATTACTATTTCTAAAAATTGTATAATGGCTTAGCCGAATAACACAAAACAATAATGAATAAGAAGGAAAATTGAATTTGTGTTTTATAAACTTGTAGGCTCAACTAATTATATTTTCAATTTTAATTTTGTTTTCTCTGAGAAAATGTTTTATTTGCATCTTCAGGTTTGCATGATTTCCTTTAAATTCTTTTAATTTAATTGGGAGAATGTTATATAATTTTGGTGAGAAATACAGAAAGTTACGTTTGGCTATACCTAACTTAGGTTGATATAAAATAGAGTGATTCTCTGTAATGCTTCTGGTTTCATACCCGTGTCTAACAACTTGAATTCTATTTCTATCTTTAAAAATGTATTTATATATTTCAAAAGCATACAATTGTTTAATGTTGAAGACCCTTGTCTCAGCATAAAGTCTCATAGTCGGATATAATCTATCTTTCTTCAACATTATTCGTAATATGAGATTCTGCACTATCTGAACACTTTTTAGTACATTTGGGTAGATTATTGGCTGAGGAATAACCTAAGCACCAAGGGAAGATGATAAAGAAAAGGAGGTGGGTTTCGGACTGGAGAGAAAGGATAGAAAAAAAGTCCTCTCGGCACGCCGGAAGGCAGAGGTAGATTTCACCGGACAAACTTGGGGATAGGCGAAAATAGGCAGAATATGCAGGTTTTCGTAGAAGGATCAGACCTCATTTATTGCGAGAAGGTATTTTATAATTGGAGCTTAATTAACTTTGTTTTTCGTCATTTTATGGTTATTTTAAACATTTTATTGTCTTATGGGAACGGTAACCTTCTTGTCATTTGGGGTCCATTTTTATACTTGTGGTCACACTGTCCTTATGCAAGGTTTCGACACTGATGTGTAACTATGTAACGGTCTGTTACTTCTTCACGCAAAATTATATCTCCCGCAGAGATTTTGGTTGGTTCCTCAGTTTAGGGGCTGCGAAAACGCGGTCATGTAACCCCGTGTACTTAGGGATGGCTGTATTAGTCTGTAATTCAGGTAAGGACTGCAAACGGTCAATTTCAAGCAATAGTTCCTAATGTTGCTACCAGGTACTACCGTCAACGACACCTACCTGTGAACATGGCTACTAGATGCCACCGCAACCAGCAACTCGCAACGAACGTTGGAACTTCCCCTCCAAAGGAAAGCATACTGAGGGATTTTAGTGCTCTTAGAAAATCCAACGACTTCGGCCGGCTTTGAAACCGCGACCTTAAGCATAGACATTCTGCATGCTACCAGTTACGTCACCGAAGCCGTTTCCCACTTAGTCAGATGTCAAAGTCAACCCCTGGCACCATCCAGCCCATGACGGGCTAAGGCCGACCAAGCGGCCGCTGCCCAGCCATTTGGCCTGCAGATATTGGGGTGACGCGTGATCAGCGCGTCGGGTCCCCTCGGCCGTTAATCTTGGTATTCGTGATCGGGGTGCTGTCTCACTGTCAGACAGCTACTCAATTGTCCTCACGAGGCTGAGTGCACCCCGTTCCAACCCTCACGTCAGTTTTAAAATCCCTGACGGAGTCGGGGATAGAACCCGGGGCCACCGGGTGAGAGGCCGGCGCGCTACCCCAACACCACGGGGCCGGCTCAGTCAGATGGAAATACTGAATCTGATCTCGTGCAAGTGCGTTGTCATGGCAACGTCTGATGGCTCATCCCTCATCAATTTAGTAGTGTTGCCATGGCAACCTCTGATAGCTCTTGGCATTTTCTTATAATTCCGAAATCATTTTTCTCATCCCTTGGCGTAATGGTGGGTCATATCAAAAATTCTTTCAGACAAAAGTTTTTGGTAATTATTAGGGGAATATTGTCCATTTTGTACGGTTTTGATATTGTGCCTATTAAGAGAGATATGATTAATGTTTCCCGAAAAACCCAGTTTTTCCCACCCCTTTGGTCAATGGTTGGTGCTATAAAAAACTCTTCAAACATAAATTTTTGGGCATTTTCCGACACATAGTATGAACGTTGAACGGATTCGATATTTCACATATTAAGAGAGTTATAGCAATATTTCACTTTTTGGAAAAATGCCCCCCATTTTCAGCCCCTTCGACCGATTTAGCCCAGTAACGAACTCGACCGAAATTTTATAGATATACATATTCGGTAAAAAATTCAAAGTGATTGGTGCAAAATTACGGCAGTTATCGTGTCCACAAGAAACTGATATACATATATATATATATACATACATAAATTATATATAAACTTTTGAACTGATGGTGGTTTTGGGGTCTGGGGGATGTGAAACGCGAAGATATGTCGAAATTTTCCGGAAGTCGAAACATGGGACCCATTGCAATAGTTAGCTTTCTAATGAAATCTACCTAATAATGAAATCTAGCTAATAGGAGGAGAGTCCCACAAAAGTTATAAATTTAACTTTAAATACACTCAAAGGCAGTTGCCACTGCGAATCTGGTCTCGGATACCTAAAGTGGGTAAGGAACTGGTCGAAGCTAACGGGAACCGCAGCTAGGACTTGGGTGGTTTGCAAGAGAATGGCTTTAGCGTATTCCCTCTCAAGCATGCATATGCCTACTATGGCGAAGGGTGATAGTCTGGCAAGACAGAGAGTAACAGACTTATTGTATGTCTGTTCAAAGGAATTCGTTTTTGAACAAGTAATTCGAAGAATGCTAATAATTTGCATCGATTTCGATATTTCCAGTTTCGAAGTTGTAGAGTCCCTAAAAGCGACCAAGTGCTTCCAAGAAGGATAGTGATAAAAGAATTATACTTTTGTGAAAAATTTTGGTATGTGCACCAATAGTTGCATTTGGAAATGGCTAAGCTTTTACCCAGCCTGTAGCCGACTAAAAGTTTAGGCAAAGAGAAACACTTCTATTTTTGAAAACCAACCATAAGTTTTTTGGAGAGGATCTCCACAAGCAGGAAGCTGGCGTAGCGAGCTGTACTTGCCTTACTGGCCAGTTAGAATTAGCTATTAAAGCTAAGAGAGACTTTACAATGATAACTACTAAGAGTTCTTGCTCAAATGCAACGAGTGGTGAAAACCCTATCACGAGATTTATTTGCATTAACGAGGGCATGAACCTAGGAAGAGTCAGGGTAGACAGGATCTTGCCTAACCGTTGTACCAGAGAAATGATGAGTCAAAAAAAAAGAAAGTTTAAATTTATTTAACAATGCAAAAGAGTCTAAGAAATTTAACAAGTATATAGTTTCAATTTTTGTTAATAATTTGGGGTCGCAGACCTCCTAACATTTAAAGTTTGCTCCAGGCAATTAACAATTCTTTAGGTTTCAAACCTTTATATATACTAAAATCTTCGTAAGATTTAAAAAAGACAAATGAAGGGATTAAAGTTATACATTTAATCGAGTACAAGGTGTGTACTTTCAGAAATTTCCAAGTACCTATCTTAGAAAAAGTTACAACTTCAAAACTAACAAAAAAGAAAACAGGGAGAATGAAAGAGAAGTTCCTATAACTTATTATATTTATGCTGAATTACTTTTATAATAGTTATACAAAATAGGGCAGTTCACTTACTGTGAAACCTGAAGAGAAAGTCAAAAGGAAGGTTCTAGACTTCCTATGTTTAAGTAGGAATCACGAAACCAATGGGGCAAGTTTCCCTTTCGTGAAACCTAGAAATAACTCACTCATGAGTTGAAAGGATTGTATTCCCTGATTATAAGGGAGAAACAATGTAAGTTTGAAACGTGTATAAAACACGTGGTTATGCAGAAGTTAATTAATTACATATGAGCAAAAGTGGGAGGGCACGTCTAGAGTGACACCTCATCGAAAAAGACCTGAAGTAACAATTTTATTATGGTTTGTTAGTAAGGGGTTTAGGAAAGAGCAACTGGAAGGGAAGGTAAATGTTCATGGCCGTATTTATAATAATCGGACGAGCGCGACGCGGAAGAAATGCTGAAAGAACACTGTTTATCACTATAGTTTGTTGAATGGATGAAAAGTTCACTGTAGTAGCACAAAAGTTTATGGCAAAGAAAGTTATTGCAATGATGAAAAATAATTAGTTGCACTAGGTAGGCGAAAGTCTATTGCTTGAGAAAGTTGTGAATTACAATTAAATTCCAACATTCCAACGGTGGAAGAAAATTAGCCATTGAGCATTAATTCATAAGGAAGATTCCTCATTTATAAATAGTATTCCCACAAGTGAGTGAAAAATACATGACGGCACGACTTGTAGATAGAGTACAGAATCTGGAAGGTTCCAGAACGATCCTAATAGAAGAATGGGGCCAAAGTTAATCCAGCGGTGGAACGAGCTTAATATTTTATGGACAGCGGGTATTCGATAATATCCCACGTTGCGAGAAGATTTCTCATTTAAATAGCTTAAGAAAAGCTACTTTCTATTAAGGTTGGCTTAGACAGACAAAAGCCCAACATGGCAAATCCCGCGAAGGATGATTATTGCCCCAAATAAGTAATCTCACGCTGCCTATAAAATGATCATTGAAAGTATGTAGAATTAAAACCGATGAAGATGAGGTTAAAACCTGAAGTCTGTACTTATCTTTGTTGCATGGCGAAGGTGAAGTTCCCTTTGACGATCAAAGTTCCAACATGGCGTGGAATCTAAAGAATGCCTCTTTAGGTCAGGAGGCTGACTCTAGTTGAGCCTTAACTGAGTCGACGGTCTACGTACAAGTGAGGCCCACACAGCGAAGCGCAGAGGAACCAGGGAAGGGAAGAGAGTGGGGGTAGGAGACAAAAGGAATACATATAAGCATGACCAACATAAAAAGTTAAATTCTCTAGAGGAAATGGTCTTCAAAGAGTTGATAGCAGGCGATACTAGCGCAGCATGGTGGGTGAAAAGTAGACGAAGTTCTCTTGATCACGGAGATGATAGCTGGCGATGGCGACGAGATCTGGTGGCCAGATGGATAAGGAAGTCCTCTTGCACCAGGAAGAATTGAGGAACTTCAGAGATTCGCTGCTAGATGACGCTAGGTGGGTCATGGAAGATATATATCTAGAACAGACTCACAAATGATATGAGAACCCTAAACAGCAAAGAGAACATAGGAGATCACTGTTGGTGTTTGAGAAAAAAAAAGAAAGGAGAGAACGAGAAAAGAGCATTAAAAGAAAAAAAACTCTATCTAACCGTATATTCCAAGAATACCCCAAGCTGGGAGGGATGAACACCAACAGAGAACAAAATAAACAGTTAAACATTTAAAGGTAATGAAGCAATTAAAGACAGTGGTCTTGTGATATGACCATTAGTGGTCAAGATTTTGGCCACCCTGACTCTCCCATCCCTTCCAGGATTACACTCGGTCACTCTACCAGAAATCCAGACCAGGGGAGGAGAGACATCCCTAACCAAGACCAAGTCTCCCACTTTAATATCGGGACTGGAAAGAAACCACTTCTGTCTCCGTTGCAAGGAAGTTAAATATTCCAAGTTCCACCTCTTCCAGAAAGAATTTGGAAGGGCTTCAAGTTTCCGCCAAACAATAGGTAAATTAGAATCCCTGTAAGAATTGGAAAGGGGAGGAGGGGCAGAAAGAGAAGTACCTATAAGGAAGTGACCAGGTGTGAGTGGAAGCAGGTCATCAGGGTCATTGGAAAGCGGAGTTAAAGGGCGAGAATTAACAACTCCTTCAATCAGAACGGAGAGTGAATTAAATTCTTCATAAGTCAAAATGCGATTACCTAAAACCTTTCTTAAATGACGTTTAGTGAGCTTTACGCAGGATTCCCACCTACCACCGTGATGAGGAGCGTAGGGAGGTATAAAACGCCATTTGAAACCCTTTGGGTAGGAAAAATTAGAGATCTGTTCCATGGCAGGAGAAGATGTGAGAGCTTTCTTCCACAGAGAAGCTGCGCCCTGAAAAGTGGAAGCGTTATCAGAGAACATCTCTGAAGGAACACCACGCCTAGCAGCGAAGCGAGAGACAGCTGATAAAAAGTAAGAAGTAGAAGAATTCGTTACTAGTTCCAAATGGATTGCGCCAGTAACCATGCAAACAAAGAAAGAAACATAGAGCTTACCAAACAGTTTGCGTTTAGCTTCAGGGAAATTTCGTTGATATTGGAACGGACCTATATAGTCCACACCAGTTAGAGCAAATGGGCGTATGGGAGAAGAGCGAAAGGAGGGCAGATCGCTCATTAGTTGAGTGTTGACTTTAGGTTTCGCATTGAAACAAGGAATGCACTTGTGAATTACAGAGGAAACTTCATGAATTCCATTTATAATCCAGTACTTTTCCCTTAAGAGGCAAAGCAGAGTGCGTGTGCCAACATGCAGATTGCGATAATGAAAGTCACGTATAATTAAGGAAGTTACGTGATGTTTAGAAGGCAAAATAACGGGATGCTTTTTGTCTTCAGAGAGCAAAGATTGAGAGAGCCTACCACCTACCCTGAGTAACCTATCGTTATCAAGGAACGGGGCTAAAGCACGAAGACGACTGGATTTGGGAAGATCCCTTTTAGAAGAAGGTAAAGACAATTCAGAAGAAAAGGCTTCTTGCTGTGACAGTTGTAAAACCTTAATGGTAGCGAGATTCAATTCATGATTGGTAAGGTGTGGTTTAGGGAGAAGAGGTTGGTCAACCACAATATATTTCCATCTAAGGAGATAGGCGACAATTCGTATTAATTTATGAAAAGAAGAATAGCGGGACAACAAGGGATGAGAAGCGTTGGAAACAAGACACGAAGCGGTAGATAGAGGTACTTTTGCCTCAGGCATGTTGGAGTTTGTTGCTGGAGGTTTAGAAGGCCAACAAGAAGAGTCTTCGATTAACCACGAGGGCCCATGCCAGTACAACTGGGAAGCTGCCAATTGAGAGGGTAAACATCCACGAGAGATAATGTCGGCTGGGTTGTCAGCGCTGGGCACATGCCTCCATTGACATCCCGAAGAAAGTATTTGAATTTTGGAAACCCTGTTTGCAACAAAAGTTTGCCAGTGAGCGGGGTTCTTGGCGATCCAAGAAAGGGTGATCATGGAATCGCTCCAGAGATAGATTTGCGAGAATTCGACTTTTAAAACTTCTCGTAATTTCTTAACAAGTTCTGCGGCCATGAGTGCAGCACACAATTCAAGCCTAGGCAAAGTGATAGTTTTAAGAGGAGCGACCTTCGATTTGGCACAAACAAGGTTGGAAACTGAATATCCATATAATGAACCGCTATAAACCAAATATGCGCAGCAACCGTAAGCTTTTTCGGAACTGTCCGCGAACACATGAAGGAAAAAAGATGCATTAGAATGAGCGTTAATTAAATTCCTGGGAATTTCAATAAGGGAAAGATCCAGCAAATTGCTGCGAAAAGAAAGCCATCTGTTAAGAAATGAGAGGGGAACAGTGTCATCCCATTCACATTTGAGCGACCACAGCTCTTGCATGAAAAGTTTGGCTATAACGATAACTGGGGCAAGGAATTCAAGCGGATCAAAAATTTTTGCAATTTCAGAGAGAATTTGTCGTTTCGTATTAGGGAGCTCTTCAGCGAGCGAAACTTTGTAGGTGAGAGTGTCAGTGCTGTTGCACCAATGAACTCCAAGGGTTTTTATGGATTCGGAGTTTCCACAAATTTCGACAGAGGAGGGATCTATGTCTTCAATAGGAGACTGGGCGAGAAACACGGGGGAGTTGGAATTCCACTTATGAAGTGGGAAATCTCCATTCCTTAGCAATGCCTGAAGTTCTAAGGACACGAGAGAAGCTTCCTCTAGAGTGGGGAAGGACTGCAAATAATTGTCAACATAAAATGACGTGGTTAGCGCTTCAGAAGCTTTAGAATCAATTAAATGACCATCTTGAGAGGCTAGCAAGTGTAGGGACCGGATAGCAAGGAAAGCGGAAGGTTTTAAGCCATAAGTAACCGTTTTTAAGCGAAATACCTTAATGGGCTTACTGATTTCATCGCGCCACAAGATTCTTTGGAGATCTCGTTGTTCAGACTGAATTAAAACTTGACGGTACATCTGTTTTATATCAGCTATAACAACTATGGGAAATAATTGAAAGTTTAAGAGTATAGCATATAGATCTGACTGAATAGCAGGACCAGAGTAAAGAGTGTCGTTAAGGCTGTTGCCATTAACGTCAGGTGATGAACCATTGAAAACAACTCCTTTATAAGAGGGTTTTTCCACACGGGATGATGATTTAAGAAAACCGTTTCAATTGGGGGGTGCAATTCATCATCAGATTTGTTAACAACTTCCATATGATCCAAGCTTTCATACTCATCCATGAAATCAGTGTACTGCTGTTTAACTAGAGGTTCTTTCTTGAATTTGCTCTCGATAGCAAAGAAAGCTTTTCGAGCCTTGGGTTGAGAGTTAATAAGTTTAGGGGGATTATGTAATCTTGGCATTTGAACAATGAACCGGCCATCAGAAGAACGAGTGGTGGTGTTTAGAAAAAGTTGCTCACAGAATTCATTTTCTGAAGAGGTCACGTTAGGAGGATCAACGCTTTCGAGCCTCCAAAACTGTTCCAGATCAGTATTGGAGAAGTAACATTGCGATGCGGGTTTGGGAGAATAAGGGGGAAGTTGACCGGTTACGATCCATCCAAAGTTAGTGTCTCTGGCGACCACGTTTGAGGATAACTTGCGAACCTGTTTACGAAGGCAATTCCAAAAAACATTGGCACTAAAGAGTATGTCAATAGGGTTTTGTATGTTGAACAAAGGATCGGCTAGCCTTAAATGCGAGGGAATGTTTAAACCTGAAATATCCACAGAGTGACTTGGAGTGTCTTCTCCAATGCTATTGAGAATGAGACAATTCAGTTTAAGAAAGTTGTTTCTGTGACAAATGTCTCTCATGGTTAGCTTTGAGAATTGTAAAGCTTGCGATTTTGAGCTGTTGATGCCCGACACGTTAATAGAAGTGGGGTTTACAGGTAGGCCTAGTTTTCTAATCAAAGAATTAGACACAAAATCATGAGTTTCCGCTGAATCAAGAAGACTGCGTGCACGGACCCAGTTGCCAAAGTTATCCTGAACTTCGATTTGGACAGTAGACAATAATACTTGGGCACTACGAATGGACTTGGCATTTTGAATATACGATGAAGCATTGGAATTGTTGGCATTATCACTTTCCTGCGAAGTAGATGCTGTCGATGACCTTGCCTGATCATGTAGCAAAGTGTGATGAGCCTTTTCACAATGGTAGCAAAGTCTTGTGGACTTGCTATTAGAAGCAGAATGCGTGGGCGCTAGGCAGTTGAAGCAATGTTTGTTTTGAGAAATTAATTTTCTTCTGTCGTCGACTGACAGTTCTTTAAAGGATTTGCATAGATATAAAGCATGGGAATCTTTGCAAATTATACACTTTAATGGTTCATTTAAACTCTTGCGAGGTTCGCTTTGAGTATTTAAAACGAGAGAGCTAGCAATACGGCGTTCACTAGACCTAGTTGGGTAACCAGTGGTGTTTGGTTTAAATTTGGATGAGCTGGACCCAGGTTTTTGGATACTAGACGCTAAGCGTTCGCTTTTAGGTTTGATAGACATTAATTCAAATTTAGAACTAGGAGATGAGGGTTCACTTTGATTTGCTAGAGCGGTTAACAGCTGACATCTGGCATTTATGAAAGTGACTAAATGCTCGTAAGAGTAGTCGTCTTTTCTAGAAAGTTCAATTTCCCAAGCTTTGAGGGTAGCAGCATCAACTTTAGAAACCACTAAATGTATTAGGAAAGTATCCCAGTGTTCAGTGGGTTGATCTAATTGGGACAGAGCCTTTACGTGAAGTTGTGTAGTGTCAACTAGAGTACGCAAACTAGTGACGTCATTGTGCTGTGACGCAGGTAGGTTGAATAGAGCCTTCATATGGCGTTGAATACGTAACCGTACATTCCCGTATCTTTCTTTTAATAAGTTAAAGGCAATGGGGTAATTTTCGGCACTTAAAGGGAGTGCTTCAACTAACTGCAGAGCTTGACCTCGAAGAATAGATCTCAAGTAGTGAAACTTGTAAATGACTTGAATGTCTTCATTGTCATGAACAAGAGAGCAAAATAATTCATAGAAAGAATCCCAAGTAGATTCATCTCCAGAGAAGTGGGGTAAATCAATTTTAGGTAAAATTGGTTTGGGCTTGTGAGTACCATCGCGAAGAGAAGTTTGCGGTTCGTGAAGGGAACATTTTTCTGCTCCTCTTCGAGTTGGCGTATTATTTTGAAAGCAGAACCTATACCTTCGTAATATTGGTTTTCTACTTCGACTCGATCTTCGGTTTGATTGAGCATACAAGTTTCTATTTCAGTTTGGATGTTACAATAATTTTCATATGAACTTTCAAAATCCCTTACACGATGTTTCAACAAGTCTAATTGAGCTTCTGAGGGATCTAGCTCTTTGATGTATTTTCTGAATCGGGTAATTTGTCCTTTATAGGATGCTCGTTTAGAAGTTAGTTTTTCATCCTTATCCTTTTCAGTAGGAGCCATGACAAGGTAAATAGATTAAAGTATAACTCACGGAACTGTGGAACCTTGGAAATGCTGTCAGGCTGGCAGCAGCAAATAAGTTGAAAGAAGGGGACACCCCAAAGGAGACAGGAGCGGCCTCTTTCCACTTCACAGGCTTTGCACGACGTAGTTATAGCTGAAAGATTCAAAGCAAGTATTAATAATTTGCAAGGTAATTTCAAATAACTTTTTAAAAAAGAATAACAAATGGGCTCTCCCGGGTTTCTGGGACCAAATTTTGGGTAGATTATTGGCTGAGGAATAACCTAACCACCAAGGGAAGATGATAAAGAAAAGAAGGTGGGTTTCGGACTGGAGAGAAAGGATAGAAAAATAGGAGGAGAGTCCCACAAAAGTTATAAATTTAACTTAAAATACACTAAAAGGCAGTTGCCACTGCGAATCCGCTCTCGGATACCTAAAGTGGGTAAGGACCTGGTCGAAGCTAACGGGAACCGCAGCTAAGACTTGGGCGGTTTGCAAGAGAATGGCTTTAGCGTATTCCCTCTCAAGCATGCATATGCCTACTATGGGGAAGGGTGATAGTCTGGCAAGACAGAGAGTAACAGACTTATTGTATGTCTGTTCAAAGGAATTCGTTTTTGAACAAGTAATTCGAAGAATGCTAATAATTTGCATCGATTTGATATTTCCAGTTTCGAAGTTGTAGAGTCCCTAAAAGCGACCAAGTGCTTCCAAGAAGGATAGTGATAAAAGAATTATACTTTTGTGAAAAATTTTGGTAAGTGCACCAATAGTTGCATTTGGAAATGGCTAAGCTTTTACCCAGCCTGTAGCCGACTAAAAGTTCAGGCAAAGAGAAACACTTATCTTTTTGAAAACCAACCATAAGTTTTTTGGAGAGGATCTCCACAAGCAGGAAGCTGGCGTAGCGAGCTGTACATGCCTTACTGGCCAGTAAGAATTAGCTATTAAAGCTAAGAGAGACTTTACAATGATAACTACTAAGAGTTCTTGCTCAAATGCAACGAGTGGTGAAAACCCTATCACGAGATTTATTTGCATTAACGAGGGCATGAACCTAGGAAGAGTCAGGGAAGACAGGATCTTGCCTAACCGTTGTACCAGAGAAATGATGAGTCAAAAAAAAAGAAAGTTTAAATTTATTTAACAATGCAAAAGAGTCTAAGAAATTTAACAAGTATATAGTTTCAATTTTTGTTAATAATTTGGGGTCGCAGACCTCCTAACATTTAAAGTTTGCTCCAGGCAATTAACAATTCTTTAGGTTTCAAACCTTTATATATACTAAAATCTTCGTAAGATTTAAAAAAGACAAATGAAGGGATTAAAGTTATACATTTAATCGAGTACAAGGTGTGTACTTTCAGAAATTTCCAAGTACCTATCTTAGAAAAAGTTACAATTTCAAAACTAACAAAAAAGAAAACAGGTAGAATGAAAGAGAAGTTCCTATAACTTCTTATATTTATGCTGAATTACTTTTATAATAGTTATACAAAATAGGGCAGGTCACTTACTGTGAAACCTGAAGAGAAAGTCAAAAAGAAGGTTCTAGACTTCCTATGTTTAAGTAGGAATCACGAAACCAATGGGGCAAGTTTCCCTTTCGTGAAACCTAGAAATAACTCACTCATGAGTTGAAAGAATTGTATTCCCTGATTATAAGGGAGAAACAATGTAAGTTTGAAACGTGTATAAAACACGTGGTTATGCAGAAGTTAATTAATTACATATGAGCAAAAGTGGGAGGGCATGTCTAGAGTGACACCTCATCGAAAAAGACCTGAAGTAACAATTTTATTATGGTTTGTTAGTAAGGGGTTTAGGAAAGAGCAACTGGAAGGGAAGGTAAATGTTCATGGCCGTATTTATAATAATCGGACGAGCGCGACGCGGAAGAAATGCTGAAAGAACACTGTTTATCACTATAGTTTGTTGAATGGATGAAAAGTTCACTGTAGTAGCACAAAAGTTTATGGCAAAGTAAGTTATTGCAATGATGAAAAATAATTAGTTGCACTAGGTAGGCGAAAGTCTATTGCTTGAGAAAGTTGTGAATTACAATTAAATGCGCCATAGAACATTCCAATGGTGGAAGAAAATTAGCTATTGAGCATTAATTCATAAGGAAGATTCCTCATTTATAAATAGTATTCCCACAAGTGAGTGAAAAATACATGACGGCACAACTTGTAGATAGAGTACAGAATCTGGAAGGTTCCAGAACGATCCTAATAGAAGAATGGGGCCAAAGTTAATCCAGCGGTGGAACGAGCTTAATATTTTATGGACAGCGGGTATTCGATAATATCCCACGTTGCGAGAAGATTTCTCATTTAAATAGCTTAAGAAAAGCTACTTTCTATTAAGGTTGGCTTAGACAGACAAAAGCCCAACATGGCAAATCCCGCGAAGGATGATTATTGCCCCAAATAAGTAATCTCACGCTGCCTATAAAATGATCATTGAAAGTATGTAGAATTAAAACCGATGAAGATGAGGTTAAAACCTGAAGTCTGTACTTATCTTTGTTGCATGGCGAAGGTGAAGTTCCCTTTGACGATCAAAGTTCCAACATGGCGTGGAATCTAAAGAATGCTTCTTTAGGTCAGGAGGCTGGCTCTAGTTGAGCCTTAACTGAGTCGACGGTCGACGTACAAGTGAGGCCCACACAGCGAAGCGCAGAGGAACCAGGGAAGGGAAGAGAGTGGGGGTAGGAGACAAAAGGAATACATATAAGCATGACCAACATAAAAAGTTAAATTCTCTAGAGGAAATGGTCTTCATAGAGTTTATAGCAGGCGATACTAGCGCAGCATGGTCTGTGAAAATGTAGACGAAGTTCTCTTGATCACGGAGATGATAGCTGGCGATGGCGACGAGATCTGGTGGCCAGATGGATAAGGAAGTCCTCTTGCACCAGGAAGAATTGAGGAACTTCAGAGATTCGCTGCTAGATGACGCTAGGTGGGTCATGGAAGATATATATCTAGAACAGACTCTCAAAGGATATGAGAACCCTAAACAGCAAAGAGAAGATAGGAGATCACTGTTGGTGTTTGAGAAAAAAAAAGAAAGGAGAGAACGAGAAAAGAGCATTAAAAGAAAAATACTCTATCTAACCGTGTATTCCAAGAATACACCAACATTTCCATAGGCACCTCCCCAGGCAAGAATACCATATGTAAGAACTGACTGGACTAGAGCATGGTAGATGTCTCTTATTAATTTGTAATTGACAATATGTTTTAAATTGTGAAATATGTAGATTGTTCGTCTTATTTTACTTGTAAGGTGTTTACATTGGCTTTTCCATTTCATGTCACTATCTATAAATAATCCCAGATATTTAACTGTATCCACTTTAGCTATTTTAGGACAGTCACAGTTCTGATTACAGTTCAAAATGTTTATTTTTAGTTCATTAAAATTATCTTCAACTGCTTTTAAACTGAATCTTACGAACTTTGATTTATTTATATTTAAAAATAGTTCGTTACCATCTAACCATACCTTTAACAATTTCAATGCCGCAGTTGCAATTTGTTTTACATTTCCCCATGTTCTACCTTCAACACAGACTACCGTGTCATCTGCGTATGATATGACATTAACATTTTCAATTCCATGTATAGATGATTCAGTATCGTTGATAAAATTCAAAAATAATAATGGACCCAGCACTGTGCCTTGTGGTATTCCTAATTCACTCTTAAAGGTAGACTTGTAGTTCCATTTATTCTAACGTATTGAATCCTTTCATTCAAATAGCTTTCTTTCAATTTCAGTGCTATGCCTCTGATGCCATATCTTTCCATCTTCTGAAGGAGAATATGGTGAGGTATGGTGTCAAAAGCCTTCTCTAAGTCGAGAAATATGCCCAAGGTCGGTTTCATACTGTTCATATTTTCATAAATTCGCCTAGTTAATTCCCCAATAGCATCAGTGGTGCTGACATTTTTTATAACGCCAAATTGTCTAGTTGATAGTAGATTGTGTTTCTTCAAAAACTGATAAATATGATTTTTATACATTTTTCAAATAATTTTGATATGACTGTCGTTAACGATATCGGTCAATAGTTCTTTAGTTCTGAAGGATTGCCTGCTTAATGTAGCGGTTTTACAATTGTAACTTTTAATTGCTTTGGGAAGTATCCAACTGAAAGTGACTCGTTTATTATTGTTAGTAAAGGACTCTTTAAAGAATTAAAATTCTGCTTAATAATTTGAGCTGAGATGTTATCTATTCCCAATGCTTTAGTGTCGCTTATTTCGTGTAGGTACTTATGTAAATCCGCTTCGGTAATCGGAATAAAAAACAGGAATATGTGTTTCTGTTGATTTTCAAGGAAAATTCTGGATTGTTCTTAATATTTTTAGACATGTCAGTAGTGTTGTTAATAAAATAATCATTGAATGTATTAGCTACAGTGAAATCATCATCGTAAACATGATTTTGAGATCTTATTTTTGTTATTTTTTCTTTATGACTTATTCTTTGTGTTATTTCATTGACAATGCCCCATACTTTTCTTGGATTATTAGAATTGGAATTTATTAATTGTTTATAGTGGTCAGTTTTAGCTTTATTAAGCAATTGGTTTAATTTATTTCTAAACCGCTTATATTTCTCCTTCATGGCATTGTTCTCTTTATTTGCTATACATTCCTGATACAACCTATCTCTGGTGTGGATGGACTTAATTAGCGCGTGCGTGATCCACTCCTTTCTCTTTCGTTGCTTTGAATTTAATTGTATTGAAGAATTTTTTATGCAATTTTGGATAGTTTGTATAAATTTATCTACTTTAGAATCCAAGTGGTTGTTCCCTAATACTGTGTCCCAATTAATATTGCTCAATTTATTTTTAAGCATCTCACTATCTAACTTAAATCTATGTTCACGTATGTTACACTGAGCTGCTTCTAAGTCACGGCCATTTTCAAGATGTATACTAACTAATATAGGATAGCGATCTGTAATTCTGCTCTGTGATATAATGGGTAAGATGTTATCATTAGAAATACCGCTATGAATAAGTGCATGATCAATACAGGTTTTGCTCGTTGAAGTTTCTCTAGTGGTGCCATATATCAACGATCTAAAATTATGCTCATGCAGTAAGTTTAAATATTCATTAGAGTCGTACTCATCAAATAGATCTACTGTATGTTAGTGTCGCCAAGAATCACCTCGGTTTCTAGTGTACATTTTTGCTGGACATAATCATGGAGATTATTAATAAATAGTTGTTTATTGTATTTTGACGAAAGGTATATGCCTGTCAATGCAATTCTATTGTTCCCATAATTTATTTTGAGCCTAAGGAGTTTGAAATCATTGTATGTCACAGTTTCTACCTCATGGTCAATAGAATTCTTCACCATAAAACAACTCCATCACATTTATTAAAGCATCCTTCGTCATAGTATGGTTTATAGTTGGAATGCTTGCATATATTAAAGTTACCTAATTTCCAAGTTTCTGTCAGTATAACGACATCAAATAAATGGTTATATGCTTCTAACTCGGCATCTAAATTTATTTTATTTTTAGATAGACTTCTAATATTTGTGTGAAATATGCTTAAGTTATTTACCTTCTTAAATTTAAGTATTTGAGACACACATTGATCAATACCTCTACCTACTTCTGTATGAATTTGATATCTTACAAAGTCATCATTAAATAAAGTCATACACAGAAATATTTGACAGGAAGAGGATATTTACAATTAGTCAGCTGTTGAGATCTGTTAGTAAGGTATACTAATTACTGTATTGGATGTTTCCTCAGAAGTGAAAGGCCGAGGTAGCAGGTAGGGGTGATCGCTTTGGGGCAGTAACAGGGGAGCAGTAAGTGGGAGGGGAGGGTTAGTGACCTTCGCGTGAGCTGGTGTTTCCAAATGACAAAGGAAGCTGAAGTGCGTACCAACTTATACGTCTTAAAGTCTTTAGCAGCTGATGTTAACCTATACTCTAAACTAACTCGAAGGATTCGAATGAATCATGCAATAAATTAATGAAGGAAGTGAAATTAATAAAATATAATGCGTATTAAATTAGTGAGTTTAATTAAATTAAAAATTAAATTGAAAAGGAAATTAAAAATGTAATGTTTTTATTATAATGAGATGGACTCCAGGAATTAAAAAGTGTCAATTACTCATCTGGTTTCCTACTGGGCTGGTAACTCCTTCATTATCGTCACTCGGACCTTTCTTCCGTCGGTGTTTCTTACAAAAATGACACCATCTTGACTCCAAACGTTCTTCAATTGAAATCGAGACACAGCAGTCTTCAGAACAGCAAGTAGATTTGCGGTGAGGTCTTCCCTTATAGTTGTTCTCCTTCCCTTGAGATGCCTTTTCTTCTTGAAGAACTCACTCCTAGCTCTATATGAGGTAAACCTCACTATAATTGATCGCGGCATGTTTGATGACTTCATTCCCACTCGGTGGCTCCTATCAATGTCATTCTTGTTGACGTCTGCATTAATGTTCCTTGCAACTTGGAGCACAAGGTCGTCCGTGTCCTCTGCATCATTCTCATTAATGCCAAATAGTCTGACATTGAGCCTACGTCCATACTGTTCTATTTCGTCCAGTCTGTCATTCATAGTCTGGTTCAGTTCGTCAAGTTCACGCTTTCTTAATTCTAATTTCCTCTCTAGATCGTGGCACAGTTCATTATTGAACTTCAAGGACTGCTCCAGCTCTTTTATCACACACTCCGTGATTTTGTCCACAATATTGCTGGCAATTAGGTTTATGAATTCCTTAGACTGAAGTGATTCCATAAGTACCTTCCTTACGGTCTCCTCAATTGAGCTGGCACTACTGGGACTGCTGGGCTGCTCCGCGCCTTGCTGCTTTTTCTTGCTCGAACCGCCCATAGCGAAAATTCAATTTTTAGGAGAAACTGTCGCACTTAAGATAATGTTTCTTTTTGCAAATAGTTCCCAGCCACTAATAAAAACTTTTTAAAATAGATTGCCACAATCACCTGTATTTAACACCTCCAATTATACAGTTATTCCAGGAGAGAACTCACTCACGTGTCACTCGCACTGCGCCATTACATTATATATTTCACTTGTACACGTTACTTTGCACACGTTGCTTTTCCTTTCCTCTCTTTTAACTTCCACAATTGTACAAATGTCTCGTTTTCCCCCACACAAATAAACTATTTATATATATATATACCCCTAACTTACACCCCGAGACATTTATTTTTATCTTTTTCTGCATTATATCCCTATTTATCACGTGCATGGCACTCGGGAGCAGTTTTTCATCCGTCACAGTTATATATTGTCACAATGCATTTTTTTGCCTAATCAGAGTGTTTTATCCTTCCGAGATGACCATGTACCCTTCACATTAGTTGTTGTTTTATATATCCCAATCATGTATGTTACATGTTAATGTTTACACACTATGTGTTATTTTTATATATATGAACCAGGAGTAGCAGTTTGCTCACTTACTTTTGTTTATTTATGTACACATGCTACTTGTTTTATGTTGTACTATTGTACTATTACCACTGTTTTTTGTTGTGAATTCAAGACGAAGAAAGATATAATGTAATAACCATTGTTACCACAACCCACACATATAAACTTGCACGCTGCACATGACCCACGAGGCACGTCTACGTCTACGCACCCTTCGACGCTGGATTCCACATTGCACCCTAGCTATCTCACAAATTACTCACCCTTCTACGACTCACCTACCCCGAGGCTTCTTCCACACCCCCGACGACACTACCAACATATTTTCAAATAATCATCAAAGAAGAGCAGAAGAGAGAAGATTATCAAGAAAGAAGAAGAAGAAACCTATTTTTCGGAAAAACCACCCCCACGTCTTCGTCCAGTTATCGAGGACGATAACTAGCTCCAAAAGGGGAGTTGTTGCATACCTGGGGTAGGCCACCTCTACATCCCTTATATTTCATACATTATAACCATACAGATAAAACTCCCGAACGACTTCTACAAATTCACCACAAATCCAAAGGCCTAGCACTTCAAATAACCTTCAGTAACCCCATACTTGTCCTCCAGCGACCCCGGCCAGCATCTCACTTCCTAAGGAATCCGCAACTCTGCAAACTCAACAGGCGGACTCTATAAAACAGCAGAGGTGAGGTGACCTGAGGTCAGTCAATCTTTCACAGTGCAACCAGGTGCCAGACCGCTGCCCAAAGTCGTCACGTCCAGATTGGTGAGTGTCCAGCGAGCACACGTACAAACACACAAACACTTATACTTTCATCCCCTCAATAATTGTAAAAGTAACAAGCATCTGAATTGGTAGTATCCGCTCAGCAGGGTTCTTTAGTACTCCACATTGGGAGTACGCATTAAAACCTAACATCTAGAAACTAACTGGTCATTTGGTTTATTTATTTAACTAGTTGGTAAGATCCTACCCTTTAAACCACTTCCCGGTAGGCTCCTAAGAACACTTGCTTAATTGCTCAGCAGCTTCCGTAGTCAGCTGCTTGCGTCACGTCCCATTGCTTGCGTGCGCGCTATCCATTAACAGCGCGGCCAGTCAGTCCACGTTAGCAAGAACCCGATTGGCAGTAGAGTTGATCCGACACTTATTCAGCAAACCACCCCTTGTCTTCATCCCTCCGAACTACCCAAGCAGACTGTATAATTGGGAGTTCTCCTTTCGAGTGCCTGTACGCTCTCGAATAACTACACCTTTCACAGCCAAGCTACGAGCAGCTTTCCAGCTACTCTTATTTCATCCCCTAAAACAATACATTGTACAGGACACCCTCTCAGGTACCCTACAATATAGTAAACACTACAGGCCGAGCCGGCATGCGAAATTGGTGTATGTGTAATAAGTGTGCCATCATGGATACGAATGAAGAAAGTGTATGCTGTTGTGAATTAGACAATGTAAAATCATTGAAATTGGAAGAATTTATGTGTATAACAAGAAATCCCTCGTTTCCAAGGCTTATTTCAGACCGCGAAATGTTGACAATGGCAAGGCACAACATGAGCTTTAAAACAATGAACAGGGCAAAGAAACGTTTACTGACAGCTTTAAATCCAACAAATAGAACTTGACGATTTATTTGTTACAAGCAGTTCACTTCCTGGGTAAATTCATGGACTGCGATTTGTAAAAATAACAGAATTGTCGTGCCATCATGTGTTGTCAACATGATAAGAAAAACATTTCCGGAACCCAGTGGCACCTATGTGGGCTTCAAGCTGTAAGTTCAAACAAAGGAAGTTAGATTGTAGTTTTACGTGACCGTGAATCGTGTCATTATGAGCCATGGGACCTCCTTTTTAGGTGGATTACGAACCACAGGACATGGTATTTCACTTCGAAAATCTCACATGCATTGACCGGGGATGAAACCCAGACCACCTTGGTGAGAGGCCAACAGCTTGCTTGACCGCTGCGCCACTACGGCCACCGTAAATTAGAACAGTAGAATTATGTAAGAGTGTTCTAAGATTGTTTAATTTACGATAAATATAGACATATTATTTTGATATGCAGTACGGTACATCATTTATTGTTACATGTGAAATCGTGAGAAGTACTTTTTCAACAGGTCGTCCTTGGAAGGTCGTGGTATTGGAGCGATGTTCTTAGGCAGTGACAGATCCATTGCTTCAGCTTCAGGTCAAGCTCTACTATAGTCAGTATTTCTCAACTACATACGTGGCCATGTGATAACATATTTTCAATCACTTCATTCTGTACATCGTGTAAATCTTTATCTTATCACTTTTGCTTAGTACTGTGTCAAAAAACTCCCTTCGTCTTTTAGTCTCATACCTTTCCGTCCTGCTTTGCTCAGTTCCTGACGAGGAACCCCACAGTGTACTTTGTGAAGCGGCTTGCGTATGAATTAGCATTCCGGCATGAGAAGTATATCCATCTGTCGGCGCCGGACACCTTATTGAAGGAACAGCTCCTGGTTTCAATTTTGGACCTTGTAGCTTTTTCGTAGGCATCAACTTCATTTTCAAAAGTTGCGTTTCATCATAGTCTGCCTTTTTAAAATGCATTGAACACACAGTAGCCCCATTACCGGGAGAAAAATGTTTCCTCTTGCAAAATTGTACCTAACTGCTAAATCTACGTGGCGACTTACTTCGATTTGGAAATCTATGGAAATGTACTTCTTTTTCTCTACAGTTTTGGTTTTTACTCGTTTTGTTGTTACAACAGCATACACTACACTAGCTATCACACTCGATTATAATAAACAACACTAATCAACGGAAGAGTGACAGCGCGCGTATTGCAACAATCAACTGAATGGAGCGGATAGCTCACTCACCACTTACGGTGCAGAGACGTCACAGCTACACGTGTTTCCTTCGTCTACCGGCCTGCGGAGCGGCATAGAGCAAAAGCAAATATATAGTTGAACACTGCCTGATACATACTTTGATTTTGAGGCAAGTTGACTTTTGTGTTTTTGTCTCCTTAGGGTAGCTTTCCATGTCTTCTTGTCCTAAGCCATCGCCGTCTATAAATCTCCAGCTATTGGCATCACAGGACCTAGGCTCTAAGGTGTATTAACATGTAAGCTCACATAATAACTTTTGTTCATAAATATAGTTTATTTTAATAAAACAGCATTTAAAAGCAGTTTGATATAACTATTTCAACCCCCGTGAAAATTATCGCGGTATCTCAGACATGCCAAAAGTTATAGAAGTCAGTATTTCCCGTATTAAGTTGTATGTGTAACCAATGCCTGGTAATAAATTTAACCAATAAATTCTTCACTAATATTTCATTAAAATAGTTCACTTTCCTATGAAGTGTTGTGTGCTTGGCTATAAGGTAAATTATGACTGCACTATGAAAATAACTGGTTGTATTATGTAGGCCTACTACGTTTTGATCACTTACAGCGTGGAGTACTTTCATCGCCCAGTAATTTCGTTTTGGGTGTATCATCATGTGGCCTCTATATTGCAGTATGGACTGTACTCAGTTGGCAAGTGCTTCTTTTTAATTAAGTGACCAGTGGAGCATTATACTTAAACTGTCAACATTAACCTTGGAGGCCTATTGTGACTAAGTGCATCTGTGAACAACAAGTGAAGGATTTAATATCAAAGGCAGCCTCTTAGTTCGTTAGAATACTTTTTCTTTCGAGCGCGTCCATGATGCAATGAGCATAGCAGCAAGAAAAATTAACTTCAGACATTGGGACATTGAGTTACAGTACAGCATTTCAGTATTACCTTTTGGGGAATTGGCAGTGCATAGGCCACTGTAGCATGATAATATTTATCCTTTATTTGTGGAATTTAGAAGTAGATTTAGCGGACGTTATATTTTGATGTCTTTTTCAAAACATTTCGTGTCAGAATCTATGTGTTTACGCAGTGTCGACAATTACCATGTGATTGATCTAGGCCTACCAGATGACAGATGGGCGGCGTTGCCAAGCGTAATGACACGGCTTGAGAATTAAGAATAGAATAGAATAATTTTACTGTCTTTAGGCAATTAAGAATTGCAATGGACAAAGTCAGAATGCACACAAATATACAAAATCATGAATATAAAATAAATACACTAAATTAAATTAACATTATATACAAGATCTAACATAAAACATAACAGTAATTTTACAACAACAAAATTACACGAAACTTATCTATGAAACCATCTATAGAGTTATATACAATATATTTCTGGTAATTTAGGATGGCATTAGTTTTCACATCCCACCTTGAAAGAGTGTTACTTTTTCTTCAAATCCAGATACTGAATAGAAGCTGTTGGATATTAACCATTTTTTGAGAGTTCTTTTGAAATTATTTAGGGACATATCCTTGAATTGATTAGGTAGTTTATTGTATAATTTAATTCCTTTATATTTGTAGTTTTCTTGTGTTTTTCTCAGCCTAACATGGGGTAAGTCTAGATCGATTCTATTTCTTGTGCCATAAGAGTGTACATTTTTACGAGTTGTTAGGTCACTAAGATTTTCTTAGGTATTCAGTATACTGTGATATATGTATAATGAGGGAAGAGTTAAAATGTCAAGATCCTGAAAAAGGGGTCTACATGATTCCCGAGTGGCCTTACCCTTAATACATCTTACAGCCTTCTTTTGCCACCTGAACACATCTTGAGCCCCTGGTGAATTACCCCATAACATTGTGCCATATGTTATATGAGAATGAAAGAAGGCATTGTATGCACACATCATCTGACTACTACTGACTGACTCTTTAAGTCTTCGAAGTAAAAATATCACTCTAGCTGGTTTTATACATAGATTTTGAGTATGTGTGTTCCAAGTTAACGTGCTATCTAAATATAACCCCAATAGCTTCACAGAGTTGTGACCATTATCATCCAAACTTGAATTATTGAATTATTATAGATGGTGATGCCTGAGCTCATTGCTTTATCTCGATGTTGATCGACGTTCTATGGCGAATTGCCTCAATCGAAGAGAGCATCTGGAACTTTTTCGAAAGACATACCATTATCAGTGAGCCCGAGAACAAAAGGAGCATCGCCGTTTATAATTCTCAAGCAGTGCTGTTGATAGAATTGGCAACGTTTAGTAGAGTCGATAAGTTCTATAAACACGTAAGACCACATGCTGCGTTTTAATCATAAATATCGTTTATTTTGATATGACAGCATCTAAAAGCAGTTCGTACTAACTACTTCAACACCCGTGAAATTCCTCATGGTAAATCAGACCTTCTGAAAGTTGTAGAAGTGGGTATTTCCCGTATTAAGTTGCATGTGTAACCAATACTTACTGGTGAACATTGTGGCAACATCCCAAAAAAAAACACATCGCACTGACTTCACACAGCATATAAGAACAGGGAAAAAAAAGGAAAATCCAGTGTCGTTGAGATAACATCCCATTTCAGTCGACCACACCTGGAGTAAGAGTGAACCCGAAACTGCTCGTAGCTCCAGCGAGGAAGACAACCAGATAAGTAGTAGCCTGTAATATTACAGTTTAACCATAGTTGATTTTTTACAACCATATAGTCATTCCAAATATACAAACCCCGGATTTCTATCACCATTTAGCATTTCACCTAACATCATATATACTACATTTAGCATACACCGACAGTTGCATTACCAATACTGCAACTAAATAATTGTACATACGGTATTGTAAATATTTCACCTGTATTTTCAAACATAGATTTTATAGCCTAAGTGTAATGGATCTGATGATCATCGCTTGACGATCGAAACTGGTCATCCTAGTGTATTTATTAATCCCATGTAATTTATTTCAGGATTAGGGCATAACCCAGCTCTTTAGGGTACATTCGTGTTTACCGACTGAAAAGCACTAAACTCTTGCTTACTAGTCAATTTTACTAACAAATTATTCACAAATATTTCATTACACTATTTCAGATGCCTAGGAAGTGTTGTGTGCCTGACTGTACCACTACAGTTTGATCACTATAGTGAGGTGGACTTTCAGTGCCTAGTAATTTATTTTTGATATAAATCTTCATCTGGCCTCTATCTTCCAGTACCGTACATTATGAACTGTAGGCTACTCAGTTGGCAAAGGTATATTGCATTAGGAAGCTACCTATTTTTAAATGAAGTGACCAGTGGAACATTATTGCTAGACTGTCTGCATTAAGCTTGGAGGCCTCTTGTGTCTATGATGAGTTCATGTGGGACAAAAAGTGAAGAATTTATTTTCAGAGGAAGTCTCTAAGTTTGTAAGAATAGTCTTTAATTTTTTTTCTGAGCGCGTCAATGACGGCAGTGAGCATAGGAACAATAAAAGGAAACTTCAGACATTGGGACATTGAGGTACTGTAGGCCAACAGCCTTTCATTATTACCTTACGGTATCGGGAATCGACAATACATAGCATGTTAATATGTATCCTTTATTTGTGATATTTCTGTGAAGATTTAGCGGACGTTATGTTCTGTTGTATTTTCGGAAACATGTGGCGTCAAAATCTATGTGTTTATGCAGTGTTAGCAATTACCATGTGCTTGTGCTAGGCCTCCCAGATGACAGATGGGCGGTGTTGCCAAACCATATGACATGGCTTGTGAATTGTGGACGGCGATGAAAAGAGCCAAGAGTAAAACTTCCTTGGAGCTATTGCACTTGAATCATACAGAACTTGAAAGTTTCTTGTGCAATTCAAACTCCAAATGTGTGATATGTCAATATGCAAGAAAATAGCACATAACTGTTTCAGGCTTTTTATTAATGGAGGCTAATGAACTATCAACATTAGGACACAATCATATGCAAAGAGATGTAAGTGAATTACTGTGTCCCAAGTCCCATTCTATAACAGAATTTAATCGTTTTCCATAAATACTAGTTGGTGACACTGGTATTCTTCGCTCTCTCAGCTCTCGACAGGAAATCTGAAGTGTTTGTGCACGTTCGTATCCCAACCTCCATACGGTGTGCATCTGTGCAGTGAGTGGTATCGGGTGTAGGGAACGTGCTTTTGAGTGTTGTGTGGACGTCGGGTTTGTGGCCTGTTATTTGTTTAGTGTGTTAGTTCTCGTTAGTGTGTAATCAGGTTAGTACCCCCTCCTTTATAGGGGATAACTATTCAACATGTCGTCCGAAAGTGGTGGTAGTCAGATGGGGCGACCACCGGACGAATTTGAACATGTGGAATACGAGGGTGTAGCGTCCGTTGAAAGTATGCTTGTAGTGTCCGAGGTTGAGCTAGTATCAACTCCAACAACTTCCACTTCTGAAACATCTCCAATTATTGCTAATCGACAGCCATTGTCAAATGACAATCGATATTATGACCATCACACAGGACCGTACACGTTGTTTGTGCAAGGTGAGGGTGATCAACATATTGGCAATTTACATCCGATGGCATTAGGAAAGCTCTTTTTCGAAAATAAGATCGTGGGTATAAAGAATATTCAACGCAAAGGCCGCAATCATGCTCAGGTACAATTTAACAAGGCCATAGAAGCTAACTCCTTCTTACAAAATCCCTTATTACCAGCAAAGCACTTGGTCGCATTTGTCCCGTCCGCTAACGTCCAACGTGTTGGGCTAATTAGGGGCGTGGCCACATCCTTAACGCACGATTAAATCCTAAAATATATTGATTCGCCTGTCCAAATTGTGCGAGTCCAGCGTTTTTTTTTTCGGAAAAAGATGATCAATGACAAGTTAGAATCCCTTCCTACAGGAACAGTGAAAATTTTCTTTAAAACACAACGGCTACCTGATTACGTATCTATTTTTAATGTGCTCCTAGAGGTAACATTATTCATATTTTCCCCCATTAGATGTTTGAACTGTCAACGATACGGGCATGTAAAACTACACTGCCGGGCTCGCGCCCCAGTTTGCGGTAACTGTGCGCAAGGACACTCGACGGAAACATGTAAGGAGACTCTGTTCAAATGTGGTGATAATCATCCGGCAGGCGCCGCACGCTGCCCCGAATTGGAGAAACAAAAGTCCATAAAACGTCAAAAGTGTACCGAAAATAAATCGTACACGAAGTTATTACGGCTAACTACAATGTACCGTTTAATCCTCTTACACTCCCGCAGCAATTTCCAACCTTGGAACAGTCTCATAATACGCGTAGAGAGGATCCGCCGAGAAAACGAAAATATACAGAACTCGTGTCCCCAAAGCCGAAAGTGGTGAATCCCATAGGTTACGACCGACGGGCCTATCTCGAGATCTTAAAGCAACCATCTGGTAGTGGTGTAGGGGTGGCTTTGCAACCCGCCACAACGGGTGAGGAAATTTCGAAGAAACAGTGTTCTCAAACACCTGGCACTTCACGAGACCCATCCCATGACATAATTGAAGATTTCCTGAAATTACAAGAATTATTAGGGCACAACGCTCAATGGAGCTTTTATGTGAAACAATTATTGGACAAAATAGTTCCATTACTTCCCAATCCTCCTACCACAAAATATAATACCTTAGTAAGTAGTAGTCCTACAGTGGCCTAATTTCGATGCGTGCTACATGTTACTCCTCCAGTGGAATTGCCGTAGTATTTTAAATAAAAAGCATGAATTATTGCTTTTAATCCAGGAGTATGATCCGGATATGATATTCCTACAGGAAACATGGCTTCGTGCCTCGTACAGATTTTCGATTCCCAAATACCTGGTCGAACGTCAGGATGGTCCAGGATATCGTGGCATAATGACGCTATTCAAAAAGACCTTACGATACACTCCTCTCTCTACTCAATTCTATATTCCTCTTACTCATCATCACACATTCCTTGTACAAGATCTACATGTAAGTCATATTTATTGTACCCCGGGTATGCAAGGTTCCCGTCGGCAATGGCAGGCATATTTCCAGTTCATAAAACAATTTCCTAAACATATTACCGTGGGGGATTTTAATGCACATCACGCCTTGTGGGGCAGTGGTCGCATTAATCCAAAAGGACGTCACATCGCTGCAGTTATACAGGATTTACACCTACATCTCTTAAATGATGGATCACCTACGCACATTACCCCACCAAATAGTCCCCAAAGTGCGGTGGATTTAAGTGTCACTACTTTAGACTTATCTCATAAGATGACATGGAAGTCCGTGCAGGATACGCATCAAAGCGATCATTATCCAATTATAATCGACTATGACGACTCGCGTACCCGACATATCCCAAAAAACGTATCTAAGGTTAAGCGAAATTTACGATTTTATGATTATGAGTTGTTCTCCCGATTTTTAGAGGATAGACTTTCACAGCATACACAGGGGCTCAGTAACAGTTATGCCTTTTTATTAGAGAATATCCGCGCCTATCTTAATATATATCACCCTTTAATTCCAACGACAGGTCCTCCAAATAATCGTGGCGCCTTACCCTCATGGTGGGATCAAGAATGCGGACAACCGGTTAAGACGGCGCAAGGCGAGTTTAAAAGCTTTTCGACATTATGGCTCTCCAACATCTCATTTGCGATACAAAAGTCTCACCGCGCAAATACAACGTGTATTTAATGATAAAAGACGGGAAGCGCGGAAATTATATATTACCCAATTAAGCAGTACTACGTCCCTAAACAGTATTTGGACGGCGATTAAACATTTCTCTAATAATCGTACTATTTCATCCCCCTCCCAACTTTCGGCGCAGGGTTACCATGACCTGCATCATACTTGGACACCAGAAATAGTTATTCGCTTGCCTACATCTTGTACATCTGGTACCCTGGAACGTTTTTCCAGTTTAATGTAGCCTATTACAAGTAGCGAATTAAGCCACACATTTCATCACAAAAAAGCATCCAGCCCAGGGATTGATGGAGTGGCTTATAAAATGATCGCTCGATTTCCAGTAAACGCTCAGAGTATCATTCTTCAACTATATAATTCCATCTTATGCACAGGGACCTTCCCGGAGGATTGGAAAGTTTTTCAAACTGTACCGATTCTTAAACCCATGAAAGATGCTCGATTACCGAGTAGTTAACGTGGTATTCAACTTGGATCTTGTTTCCGAAAAATGTTCCAACATATTCTTCTCCGACGGCTTCAACGGTGCCTAGAATATTATAATCTGTTTCCAAAAACCCAATTTGCATTTAGAAAAAATCTTGGTACATCTGACCCCATAAATATATTCCTTACTGATCTACTCCCAGCAAAAGGAATGAAACTGCACACAGTAGCTGTGTTCCTTGACCTCAAAAATGCATATGATTCTGTTGATCCATATCTTCTTATTCAACTTCTAAGGGATCTAAATTTTCCCCTCCCCTTCAGGTGCTTAATATATAATATGCTATGCCATCGTCATATTACGTTAAACTCCCCAGCCGGTGTCTTTGATTCTCGACATACTTCTTATGGTGTTCCAAAGGGCGGCGTTCTAAGCGGGCTTGTATACTTAATTTACACCCGTACTTTAGAAACAGTCATATTACCACACACTCGCATTCTTCAATATGCGGATGACATTCTAATATATTGCTCTCGAGAAGAGTTTTCCTCATGTCGAAGAGATATATACCACGCCTTATCTCATGCTCATGATTGGCTACATCAATACGGATTTGAAACATCCGTAGGAAAAAACGCTGCGATGATTTTTACGCACAAACGAATTTACGACAGTTCTCCTATATTATACCGTCAAGGTCACATTCTGGTGGTGACAAGTGTCAAATATTTAGGGATTCATATTGACAGGAAAATGCAATGGGAGAGACATACGCAATACCTTCAGAGTCATCTCGCCAGTAAAATTAATGTTCTAATGTCTCTCACTAGACGCAATTGGGGGGCGGACCCAGAATCATTATTAACGGTTTATCGTAACATCATCCGTTCTGTACTGGATTGCAATTCCTTTTTTTTATTCAATGCCCAGCATTAGGCTCCTTCGATTAGATAGAATCCAGTTTTCTGCCTTGCGTATAATTATAGGTGCACTTCAATCAAACCCCACAGGAGCCCTGTTAGTTGAAACCGGAGAAATGTCACTTCAGCATCGGCGTACATATCTTGCATGTATGTACCTGCTACGAAAAATGATAATAACAACATCACCTATCGTCCCTAAATTACAACTATTAGAGGAATATTATACGCGTCGATTATTGCCCACCGTTTCTCGTCCTGCGTTACTAACCGCATATTTCATGCTTCAACCGTACCGCCATAATATATTAAAAGTCATGCGGTTACCGACATACACTATTCCGTATGCTGCAACGTACTTTCAACCTCCTATTCTTCAGAACTCCTTACCCCAAGTCTATCAGACGTTTCAACATCATCCTGTAATCATTCCCAATATTTTTCGGCAAATAACGAATCCTTTGATCTCCTGTATCTTGTTTTACACAGATGGTTCTAAAATGGTTAACCCTGCGCGAGTGGGAGCAGCCTTCTGTGCTCCGGACTTACAAATCTCCTTTCAGTATACTTTACCCCTGACGTCTCGATATTTACAGCCGAAATTTTTGCCATACGTCAGACGTGATTTTATATCAAAAAACATGCCATTTGTCATGCTTTAATTTGTACTGATTCAATGAGTGTAGTGCAAGCACTTCAAAATGCTAGAGAGGCTGACAACTGGTTTTTATGTCAATTAGTGCAACAATTGTACACTTTACACACGGAGGGTTTTGAAGTCAGTATCATGTGGGTACCCGGCCATTGTCACATTGAGGGAAACGAAAGATGCTGCAAAGGGACACGGAAAAACTTACAACATCGCCATACCAATGTCAGATTTGCGTTCTATAATTAGTTCGACGATACAGGAGGAGTGGCAAGGAACGTGGACTAACTACGCCAGAATTAAGGCCAAACACTATTTTGGGTTACAACCGACTATTTTAAACAAACCATGGTTTCAGGGAGGGAAATACACACGACGACATATCATTACAATCATTAGTCTACGTTTTAACCATACATTAACGCCGGTGTATTTATTCCGCATAAAACGACGTGATGATCCTCTATGTTCGTGTTTACAAATGGAGGGTTCCTTAAATCATATTCTATTTCAATGTCCACTGTACGACCATCAACGTGCTTTAATGTTGAGAGCTTTATACGATTTAGGGTATGCACTTCCTTTAAATGTGGCCACATTGGTACATACGCCTACAATTCCACTGGTTAGTAGCATAGTAGCATTTTTCGACAATATTAATTTAAAGATTTGAAAGGGTAATCCTTTCCCATATCCATATTTGTGACCCGGTCATGTGTGTGTATGTGTAGCGAGTCACCAAGGTGGGTCGCTTCGGTGTGAAGAGTTAATACCATTTGTGTCCTCGACTCTAATTCCTATGTTTTCCTCATATGTATCTCTCCGCGTTGCGTCATACTCTTGTTTACGATTCCCAGCTACTTACTGGTCTTACGCTTTCAATCGGTAGTCGACGGTTACCCAATGATACATACCACTGCACAGTAGCAATTGGGTAAAGAGTTTACTATGCCCACTACCGTACCAAAAAGAAGAATAAGAAAGTGTTTGTGGTTGTCTGATTTGACATAAGACGCACGTGTCATCGTTAAACAAGGAAATTGTTGTAGTAAGGTGAGCGTGTGGTTATTGTTTCAAGAGTCTACATGAAATAGTTCTGTAACAATTCATCATGCCTGCTATACCAGAAGATAAAATTCGTGCTATTGGCCGAGTGCTTCAAGATTCCAATAGAACATTGAAGGAGAGGTTTCGAGCTCTCTTTACTTCGAGAAATATTGGCGGAAAAACTGCCATCGACAGCATTGATGAATGTTTCAAGGACCCTTCGGCATTATTAAAGCACGAGCTTGCTTATTGTTTAGGACAGATGCAAGACGCAACAGCGATTCCTATATTAACTGCGGTATTAAAAGATAAATTCCAAGAACCCATGGTCCGACATGAAGCAGGTAGAGTTATTTCTCCTTGTCTTGTAATGGACAAAGTCGTTCGCATGGTTTAGCCTATGCAGTTTATGTAGAGATTTTAAGCCATTCTTCAGTGTTGCCTATACAAAATTGTCATTTGTAGCGCTTCTGTCGGTCAACACGATTGATTATGCCCAATTAATGGGCAGGGTACAAGATACAAATATAAAAATACACTCCTGGAAATATTACATGCGTTAGTTAATTGCCCCATTTAATAGTGACAATTAACTAACACATGTAATTTTTCCAGGAGTGTATTTGTCTCTCGTGTAGTATCCGTTGCCCGTTTCGAAAGTGCGTTATTTTACTTAGTAGCGCTCTGAAAATGGTTTGTAATTACTCTGCGACATTATTAAAGCTATTTTCCACAAACAAACACCGCGTAAACACTTCCAAAATAAGGAAATTGTCAACATTAACTTTCAAGTAATAAGCTTGTCAAAAATCACGTCGCCATGTTTGCTGCCAACTTACTGATTGTACTACAAGGCAAAACCATTAGCCAGGATAAAGATTATTGATGCATGACTACCCCCACTGTGCATGCCAAAAACCAGGGGTGTTTATATTAGCCTAACGAGGCCCGCAGGGCCGCGCTACCTAACCTTTATTGGTCTAGGCGAAAACCATTGGTCTGGATGAAGATATTGGTCTGGAAACAATAATGTTGGCACTCTGAAAAATTCAGTAACACCCTCTAGCGATAAAATATTCAACTCCTGCATATTAGTAACATTGGCCATTTCTATAGAAAATTTTTCGGATTTCAATGGCGGCGGGCAATGGATATTACACGAGATCCGTGTATTTCTATATTTGTATTTTGTAGGCTACTTCGCCCATTCATTGGACATAATCGTGTTGACCGACTGAAGCTCTACAAATGACAACTAACTTATGCAGTTTAGTTCTGGAGGATACCAAATCCTGGCTTTTACACTTTGCTAATTATTAATAATTATGATTCACATACCTTTCTGGGAGTCACTAGCAATTGAAATTAATGTCAATTATCACTATTGCATTGGAAATATTTGCTAAATTACATAAATATATGTTTTTATTTCATGCTCATTCAACAACAGCAGCCATGTTTCTCAGGTGCATGAGGTCTTTTCGATAGCACTGCATGACGTATGACTTTGTCGTAACTTTTCTAAAGTAGAAAAACTGACCAAAATACCTGTAGTAATGGTCAGGAAAATATCTGGATATGATGTAGTAATAGGCTAGATGTTTACTCATCCGCCGTCTGTGACCCACCCAACCATCCCAAATAGAATCACGACTTATGTAGCCAAAATTACAGCTGTGGCCGCCATTTGGAAAATTATAAAGAAAGTTATGGCTGTCATAGTTATGACGTGGGTAGTCATGACGTAAGCACGGATGACGCAGACGTTATGCCAGCAGGCTACTTGAGCTGAGATTCTCAGTGACGTCAGCATTTATTCGAGAAAGATCCAAGATTTACGACGCAGTCGCAGGAAACGTGGAATTCTGCTGAGGAAGAAATTATGCTTTTGGAGGGGAGGCTTGAACCAATGAACGATAGTCTGAAGGAAGACGGAGATTGCTGAAACTATGATATTTTTATTACTTTTTGGAATGCAGAATTGTGGAAATCCATTTGCAGTAGAGGCATTGATCTGGAATTTTGATGGAATTTATTTTCAGTTTTTGAATTTTGAAAATCCGTCATGTATTGACGAAGTTGGAACTTCTAGCGATGACGCAGTTACACGCTATGGAAGGGATGGATACGCCCCTCATGACGTTTATAAAAGGCCTTGCGCAGAAGAGAGGAGTCTCATTCTCAGATCATCGAAGCTCTAATCGTCAAAGCTCAATCGTCTGATATCTAATCGTCATTCTCAGATCATCGAAGTTCTAATCGTCAAAGCTCAATCGTCTGATATCTAATCGTCAAAGCTCAGATCATCGAAGCTCAGTTCTTATATAGTTATTTCGGTGAGACGTCGAGTGAGATTAGTAGAAAGAGTCGTCTTTATAACGCGTGGTGAAGCCACTGCATTAAACGAGAGTCGAGCCTACAAGCAGTGCAGGTTTACAGTGAGTAAATCTAGGTGAAGTTAAAACGCACATTATAACGCGTCTACAAGATTAGCTATGAACAGTTAGCGGTCGCCTATAAGCTAATTCTATTGTGCAGTGCTACAGTAAGGAATGTAGAAAAGTTGAACAATTTCGAGGAATTATTTTGGAAGATATTGGCAATTTTAGACGACTGACAAAAGTGATTTTCTCGCCACATGAGAAGCACTTTGTATCGCCAGATTCTATGCCACGGCTGACACGGCTAGTGAAATAGGGAGACTTCAGATTGCTTTTGTGACACAACGCTACAGTATTATGGAGCAGTTTAATATGGCAGTTTGTTCTTCTATTACCATAACCGAAGAGAAGATGGAAGGCTAAAGGACTTTAATGCAATTGGGACATATTTCAACGGAGTAAGATAGCAGCATGGAACTTCGCTAATTGCCATTCCACACAAGCGAACATGTGGTGAACAACCATCTACACCCATGTTTCGTGGTTCAACGCTGAATACTATCACAGCAATGGAAATGATTTCATACTTACTGAATATGAATATTTCTTCGGAAATTACTACAAAAACTTCATGGCGATTTTCGACTGGAACTTCAGGGATTTTTCAAGAGAGGTCAGGGTTGTCCCGACTCACAAAGAAGATTATTGCCGGAAGGATGTCGTTCGTCTTCACGGAGCAGTGCAATTTCCGGAGGAGGAAGCAGTTCGATTCTCCGAGGGTGCTGTTTCCTGTTTCGAGGATGGAGCTCATCTTCAAGTTGGTAAAATGGATCCATCAGCAGTCTTCTTTGGGGAATTTTCCTCTGGAACGTCAATCGGCAGATAAGGTAGTCGTGAACGTTTATTGTATTTGAGTTTCTTAGCGATATTTGAGCAACCATTTTCCCATATTTTTTGTCCTCATGTATTTTGCCCTATATTCTTGTTTGAGATTCCTATTCTCAGTACACCTTGATGAGTTATGCCTTTTTCGACGATTTATTAAGACATTGTTATGTCATGGGCATTGTTAAACGATTTTGGATCAGTTGAGACTGATATTTAGATTTTTCAGTAATTTGCTTATTTTTTTTGTAGTCACGATTTGACTGTAAGTTAATGATTTTTATGGCAGATTTAAATTCAGACAGCGTGTCACTTTATTAAAGTAATTCTACCCCAGTTTAATTACTTTGACCAATTTTCTGTCATCATCAAGAAGGAAGAACATTTAAATGATCTTAGAGCGTTAAAATCCAGTACGTTGTCGACGATCTTGGAAATACTAGTCGTTATTTGAATTGATTGCAACACAGACATTTATCGTCAGTTATGAACGACCATTGCATCATAGACCATTTTGTGAAAGATGAACTTTAATTATGAATTATTGAATGCATTAAAGTCGTGAACTTTTGTTAGGAGTTTTTTCTCAATTAGAGATTTATATAATGATGTTTGCATTCCCCAGTCTAATTGGATTCTATTCGACTATTTTGCAGTTTAGTCGCACTTTGTTTGATGATAGTATTTTTATACTACAATCCTTTGAAGATGTTAATCTTAAATTTTGATAGACCAGACAGGCGTATATAAGCGTATTCACTATTAAATTTGTTTGTGATTGGCAAGTTTTTACTTCATTTCGATTCATGAATGAAATCCACGAAGGTTAAATGACAACAGTTTTGAAACAATTAATGATTATAAGAATTTTTAAGTGGAACTATGAATGTATAATCGCTAGTGCAGCGGACGTGTTGAAAGTCGCTGATGTATAATGCCCTTGAATAAATGGAGGATGTTCCCACAGCAATTAATGTTAAAGAATTTGTTAATGGAGGTTTTTGTAAATTCTGTGGAAGATTTTGATGCCATATATATTAATATATGATGAATTTTGGGCCTATTTTTAATGCAGTTTTGTGCATTATTTTGTAAGCGAATTATTTTCCGCTGGAGTGTATTGTCATAGTCCGTTGAAAATTAATCAAGTGAATTTACTGTTATAATTAACAAGAGTTTTGAAAGAATTTGAGATAAGATTTTGAATGAAGATTACCGTCACAAATAATTATAATAATTATTACAACCTTTATTAAACCAGATTGTGACATTAACATGTATAACTAACCTTCATTGGTCGATTATATTGACACGATTATGAAATTACCAACCGGATGAACATGTGGTTAAATGTATTTCTTAAATTAATAATTTAAATAATTTAAATGTTAATATTGTAAATAATGATGTAAATATCTTTGACAATAATGTGGAACGAAAGTAATGTTAGAGGCGTGTTTAAAATTTTTGTAATTATCTTCGACAATATTATAAACAATTTCTAATTGTTATAAATAATTTATGTGATTTTGTTATAAACATTTAAGAGTGTGTTTTATACTCTAAACTATGCTTATTAAACATTTGGATGATAACTTAACAAGTTTAGGGATTGTCAGAATAATCCAGTGGTATGTGAGTAAAGCATTTGAAAGATTTGCGTAAATATATATGAGTTGTCTGGCGGACATTTAAAGCTGTTGAGAGGGAGCTGAATTCTTACGCAGTGTGGCGTGACAAGTGAGCCCCATTTGACAGGTGTGCGTCAGGTTGAAGGGTAGACGGCAGCTGGTCAGACAACTGGTTATCAGCGGGCGAGGTCGTCCACATTGAGGCCTTGTGCCTATAAATACAAGTGTCATGTTTATTAAAAGAAACAAAATGCTCTATATATGTGTCTCGTCCTGACTTCCTTTTTCCAATCCAAATGTGTTTTGAATATTACGTTATTTTGAGCTCATGGGAGCTAACATATTGTTTGATAACTTTGCAAGTCCTTTAGGAGGACATAGTCAGATTGACATGGGCTACTGATAGCCACATTTATTTTGTTGAGTTGTTAAAATCATACCCTTTATTTGAAATAAAAGCTCTTGTACAGTTCAAAGTTCTCGTCTTCGTTCTGGTTCATTTTTAAATGTCATGGTGGAGATTATTGTGGGAGCATACTTTAGAGATCCTGTTGTCAACCCAATCCCCGAGATAATTTTTAAGAGGTAAGTAAAGGTAAGTATGAACCCCCGTCTATTTTGGTGTGTTCCACAATAATTTCTTGGTAACTTCTGTGCTCAAACCTCGTTAGTTTCTGTCAGTGCCATTTTCATTAATGTAGCTGAGCCGGTGCGATTGATTGTTGGCAATCCGATTGAGGGGAGCGGATATCTGACAGCCTACTATCCGGGTAAACGGGGACAGAAGGATTGGCGACCCTAAAACGTGGGGATGATTCAACATAAATGGATCACCAGGTTGAACGCCAGAAGGATTGGCGCAGTCAACGTATGGGGCTGGTTCAACATAAGTGGATCACCAGGTTGAACGCCAGTAGGATTGGCAAACCTAAAACGTGTGGCTCGATTAGACTCAAATAAAGAGGTTGATTCTTTGTTAGATGTCTTGGCCAATTGCAGAATTTAAGAGTGTGATTATATAGGAATTAAATGTTGTATTGTATTAGGAAAATTACACTCAGAAAAGATCAGATCTTATACAACTTGAGAAAGGTTAAATAGGCTGGAAACTTAGGAAAAATCGCCTATGATCTGGGATCTTATTTTATTTGACCGGCTTATGACATTTTAGTCATATTAAAGATAAAATTAAATTATTTGGATTGTAAATGTAAATTATTTGTGTTAGGATATTTTAAAATGAGCCAGGGAAATTTGAACATGTGCTTGAGTTTGTTTCAGCATGAAGTGTCTTCGAAAGTTAATTATAAGGTAGTTATAAGTTAGATTTAAGACAGAAAATTGATTAAATTTATATATGGTGAAAAGTGTTGCTCAAATGTTGTTATTTTGCTCTATTGATGTATGTCCCAACAGCAGTCTATTTTTGAATAATATTGTAATGGCAGATGAAAGTTTGAGGATGATGTTAGAGGAGATGTCTGCTAACATGAAGCAGATGAGTGAAAGTATGAAGGAGATGGAAGCTAGGAATACTAGTCGGATGGAGGAGAATGCTAGTAATTTGTCTGCTAACTTGAAAGCAAGCATGAATAGTAGTATGAAGCAGATGCTGAATGAAAGTATGAAGGTTCTTCAGACCAGTTCCGCTAACTTAGAGGATAATATGTCGCGTTTACAGATTAATACCCAAGGAATTGAGAATACTGTAACTGACATGCGCACAGATGTGTCCAATGTGCATAAAAATGTTGCTGATGTTAAAATTGATATTTCTAAGGTACAGAAAGATCTTACAATGTTGAATCTAGATGTGGCTAATGTCCGAGGTGATATTTCTTGTGCTAGGGCTGAGGTAGTTGTTGTTAAAAATGATGTTGCGACTGTCCAAGACAAGGTTGAGGAAGTCCAAAGAGAAATCCAAAATGTTAGAACTGATGTATCCAATGTTCAGGTTGATATTAATAACATTCATTCGGATGTAAATGAGGTGCAAAGTGACATAAATAAGATTCAAGTAGAAGTCAACACAGTTTTCGTAGATATTACTGAAGTCCAAACTGCTGTAAATAAAGTCAGGGAAGAGATAGAAAATTCGAAAACCCTTTGTACGCGTAATATAAGTGCATAAACGACTAGATTAGTTGATGAGTCAGTTAGAACGACAGCGTCTTTAGCAGGTTTAAAGTATGATGTAGAGGTCATGAGAACCCAAGTATTAGACCATAATAAAGTATTGAAAGAAGATATCGAAGTAGACATAGCAGAAATGTTAACGTCAAATGTAGCAGTATGGAAAGACGAGTGGAATAGGTCAATTGGGGAACATGTAACCCAAATTCAGGAACGTATTGAAAGAAAACTTGCCAGTACTCAAATAGATATTAACAATGAAGAAGTACAGATTAGGAAAGATTTAAGCGTCAGGATGGATTCGCTATCCGAAAGACAAGTTGAAGATAGAACACAACTAGGTCGGGATGTGCAAACATTAAAATCTGCATTAGAGGAACAGATTCATAAAGTTGTCTCTGATGTGAATGAAACGACGAGTAAACTGCAGAATTTGAAGCTAGGAGAGGCTAGTTTGATGGAGACCTACAAAGAAGAGTTAATCAAGAAAGTCTTAACGGAAATCACTGACAAGGATACAGAAGGCTTGGCTTGCGAAACCAATAGGAATTACGCCAGAAGATATAACCTAGCTCCAGAAGAGAGAGACGTGACTCCTGAAGAACGTATATCCAGATTCAGGGAGGAAGATGACGAGAGGAATATGGAACCTGAGTGGAACTATCGAGATAGTGGGAAAAACTACCCGGATGCATATCCGAGGAACGTGACGGTCATCAGGAATTTTGAAGACAAACCGCAAAAATTCAGCAACACTGATAGTTTGACGCCTATAGAATATGTAAGGAACCTCAAAGATTATTTCATCGAAGCTCATATTCCCAGAGAGAGAGAGATGAAGATAGTGGAGAGATTTTTGATTGGAGGACCCCTCGAATGGTTTCACGCATTTAGATACACATTCAGTAACTTTGACGAGTTTGCAGAGGCATTAATCAAACGATTTTGGTCCATAGAAGCGCAGAATTCGTTAAGAGCGGAGGTGTATTCAAGAAAATACTCAGGTACTCTTCCAACACGGTACGCTGATTTCTTTACGAGTCAATTATCCCGCTTGAGATTTTTGCAACCCCCGTTGTCAACGGAGCAACTAATTGATGCGATTTCTCGTATGCTGCCTGTGGAGGTGAGTAGACTAATCATTTCGTCAAACATCAGGGATTTGACCAGCATGGATGAATTACTGAGGAGGTTAGACTACACAAGTCCAATGCCTAACGTGGTACAGAAAGGTCAAAGGCATGACTTCAAAGAAATAAATACTGTATATATGGACCAAGTCCAACAAACTGACAAGCCAGATGAGGAGAAAACTGACAATGTAGGTCCCCACAGGAATAATCAGTTTCGAAATAACAGATCGCAAGGTTACCGTCCGTATCAACAGAGAAGAGGCTGGAACTATAACCGAGGAAATTACAACAATGGAAGAGGCAGATATTACAACAATAATGGTTATAACAGAAATTATAATAGGAATAACCAGAACCAAAATAGAAATCAGAATCCTCAAGGTCAGGTTATGACCCCCGATCAGTATCAGGAAAGGGAGAAGGAAAGCCAGCAATACCTGAAAGAATTACGGGAAAAAGAAGCCGACAACCAAAAGAAAAGGCAGGATGTTGTAATCGATCCTGGGCCTTCTACGAGCCAGCAGAACTTAGAAAATAGAAATACTGGACAGAAGAGAAAGTAGAGAGGAGAGAATGCATTTAACCACATACAACCCAGAGTAGAAGAGATTTATGATTAAGGAACATAGAGGAAATATCATACTAGAGTAAGCCAGTAATAATTCAATTTTGTGTTCAAGAGAGTTGAGGTACTTGTAACACTGAGTTTAAAAACAATTTGCAACTGTTTTTAAAACGTGGTGAGGGGAGAATGCCCCCGTAATTGAATTATATAGAGACCACGGTGGCTATTTTGGAAAATTATAAAGAAAGTTATGGCTGTCATAGTTATGACGTGGGTAGTCATGACGTAAGCACGGATGACGCAGACGTTATGCCAGCAGGCTACTTGAGCTGAGATTCTCAGTGACGTCAGCATTTATTCGAGAAAGATCCGAGATTTACGACGCAGTCGCAGGAAACGTGGAATTCTGCTGAGGAAGAAATTATGCTATTGGAGGGGAGGCTTGAACCAATGAACGATAGTCTGAAGGAAGACGGAGATTGCTGAAACTATGATATTTTTATTACTTTTTGGAATGCAGAATTGTGGAAATCCATTTGCAGTAGAGGCATTGATCTGGAATTTTGATGGAATTTATTTTCAGTTTTTGAATTTTGAAAATCCGTCATGTATTGACGAAGTTGGAACTTCTAGCGATGACGCAGTTACACGCTATGGAAGGGATGGATACGCCCCTCATGAAGTTTATAAAAGGCCTTGCGCAGAAGAGAGGAGTCTCATTCTCAGATCATCGAAGCTCTAATCGTCAAAGCTCAATCGTCTGATATCTAATCGTCATTCTCAGATCATCGAAGTTCTAATCGTCAAAGCTCAATCGTCTGATATCTAATCGTCAAAGCTCAGATCATCGAAGCTCAGTTCTTATATAGTTATTTCGGTGAGACGTCGAGTGAGATTAGTAGAAAGAGTCGTCTTTATAACGCGTGGTGAAGCCACTGCATTAAACGAGAGTCGAGCCTACAAGCAGTGCAGGTTTACAGTGAGTAAATCTAGGTGAAGTTAAAACGCACATTATAACGCGTCTACAAGATTAGCTATGAACAGTTAGCGGTCACCTATAAGCTAATTCTATTGTGCAGTGCTACAGTAAGGAATGTAGAAAAGTTGAACAATTTCGAGGAATTATTTTGGAAGATATTGGCAATTTTAGACGACTGACAAAAGTGATTTTCTCGCCACATGAGAAGCACTTTGTATCGCCAGATTCTATGCCACGGCTGACACGGCTAGTGAAATAGGGAGACTTCAGATTGCTTTTGTGACACAACGCTACAGTATTATGGAGCAGTTTAATATGGCAGTTTGTTCTTCTATTACCATAACCGAAGAGAAGATGGAAGGCTAAAGGACTTTAATGCAATTGGGACATATTTCAACGGAGTAAGATAGCAGCATGGAACTTCGCTAATTGCCATTCCACACAAGCGAACATGTGGTGAACAACCATCTACACCCATGTTTCGTGGTTCAACGCTGAATACTATCACAGCAATGGAAATGATTTCATACTTACTGAATATGAATATTTCTTCGGAAATTACTACAAAAACTTCATGGCGATTTTCGACTGGAACTTCAGGGATTTTTCAAGAGAGGTCAGGGTTGTCCCGACTCACAAAGAAGATTATTGCCGGAAGGATGTCGTTCGTCTTCACGGAGCAGTGCAATTTCCGGAGGAGGAAGCAGTTCGATTCTCCGAGGGTGCTGTTTCCTGTTTCGAGGATGGAGCTCATCTTCAAGTTGGTAAAATGGATCCATCAGCAGTCTTCTTTGGGGAATTTTCCTCTGGAACGTCAATCGGCAGATAAGGTAGTCGTGAACGTTTATTGTATTTGAGTTTCTTAGCGATATTTGAGCAACCATTTTCCCATATTTTTTGTCCTCATGTATTTTGCCCTATATTCTTGTTTGAGATTCCTATTCTCAGTACACCTTGATGAGTTATGCCTTTTTCGACGATTTATTAAGACATTGTTATGTCATGGGCATAGTTAAACGATTTTGGATCAGTTGAGACTGATATTTAGATTTTTCAGTAATTTGCTTATTTTTTTGTAGTCACGATTTGACTGTAAGTTAATGATTTTTATGGCAGATTTAAATTCAGACAGCGTGTCACTTTATTAAAGTAATTCTACCCCAGTTTAATTACTTTGACCAATTTTCTGTCATCATCAAGAAGGAAGAACATTTAAATGATTTTAGAGCGTTAAAATCCAGTACGTTGTCGACGATCTTGGAAATACTAGTCGTTATTTGAATTGATTGCAACACAGACATTTATCGTCAGTTATGAACGACCATTGCATCATAGACCATTTTGTGAAAGATGAACTTTAATTATGAATTATTGAATGCATTAAAGTCGTGAACTTTTGTTAGGAGCTTTTTTTCTCAATTAGAGATTTATATAATGATGTTTGCATTCCCCAGTCTAATTGGATTCTATTCGACTATTTTGCAGTTTAGTCGCACTTTGTTTGATGATAGTATTTTTATACTACAATTCTTTGAAGATGTTAATCTTAAATTTTGATAGACCAGACAGGCGTATATAAGCGTATTCACTATTAAATTTGTTTGTGATTGGCAAGTTTTTACTTCATTTCGATTCATGAATGAAATCCACGAAGGTTAAATGACAACAGTTTTGAAACAATTAATGATTAAAAGAATTTTTAAGTGGAACTATGAATGTATAATCGCTAGTGCAGTGGACGTGTTGAAAGTCGCTGATGTATAATGCCCTTGAATAAATGGAGGATGTTCCCACAGCAATTAATGTTAAAGAATTTGTTAATGGAGGTTTTTGTAAATTCTGTGGAAGATTTTGATGCCATATATATTAATATATGATGAATTTTGGGCCTATTTTTAATGCAGTTTTGTGCATTATTTTGTAAGCGAATTATTTTCCGCTGGAGTGTATTGTCATAGTCCGTTGAAAATTAATCAAGTGAATTTACTGTTATAATTAACAAGAGTTTTGAAAGAATTTGAGATAAGATTTTGAATGAAGATTACCGTCACAAATAATTATAATAATTATTACAACCTTTATTAAACCAGATTGTGACATTAACATGTATAACTAACCTTCATTGGTCGATTATATTGACACGATTATGAAATTACCAACCGGATGAACATGTGGTTAAATGTATTTCTTAAATTAATAATTTAAATAATTTAAATGTTAATATTGTAAATAATGATGTAAATATCTTTGACAATAATGTGGAACGAAAGTAATGTTAGAGGCGTGTTTAAAATTTTTGTAATTGGATACCTATCAGTAGAAAGGTGCTAAGTGCCATTTTTATGAACATTGAGTATTATAGTAAAAAGTGTTTAGTCAGTTTATTTGTGAGTATTTATTCTTCTAATTTGAATAACATAAAGATATAGTATTCCTTACTATCCAGTGGCAGATACAGGTTCATAATATGAAAACTGTGGAATTCTGTTTGAGTGAAATGTTAGAAGTTGTGAAAGGTGCAAAGTCCACTAGTCTTTACGAATGTGCTACGTGCTAATTAAACAAAGATAACGGCTTTCAGTCACGCAAACACGTGACATACAGTTGTCCATGCATGAAACACGGAAACTCCAAGTTGATTCCACAAATTTCCAACGACTGACCTTGTGATTTGTTGATGGTCATTGCGAAGGCCAGAAGCATGGGAAATTGCAACCGTTTAAAATCGAATGGCACGTCCGGTGGAAACATTGGGATGTGCAGAATCAAAACAACTTCTCCATCGATGACGTTGTTCATTTGCTTTTCCACAGCCAATCGTGCTCCATTGCATAGTCGAAGTTGATTGATGTTACGCAACATGATGATGAGCCTACTTTCAATTGCAAATTGTGAGGTGGTAATCCAGGTAATTCCAGCGAATTCAAAAATTCTGTGAGATGGCTGACTACCTCATCCAGGTTGATAACTAAGTCAACCGATTTGAAGGAAAACAACTGTCCCGGAATGAAATTTTGAATGGACTTGTTGGGATCTTTATTTTTCTCTGCCAATATGGCTCGTTTGCTCAGCCAATTATGGTTTTTGAAGTTCTGCGCTACGTTCGGAAAAACACGCCGAATGAGCTCCTTCTTTGATTCGGTCAACTGACGTTCCAGGTTCATAGGAGCATCGCGTCGGCGCAATCGGTCATGCCCATTGTGTCGTGCTCGCTGGCGTTGTGTTTGATATTCACGAACTCATTGCATTCTGAATCTATTCGCTGTTCGTTCATTTTCAGTCGCTCTCGAACGTAAGTCAGACATGCCCATACGACTATTTTCATTATCCGTCACTCTTTGGTCATCAGTGTGGTTTGCACGTCAAGTAGCTCGCCGCGCATTTAACTGGCTTCGACGACCTCTGTCAGCTCTTCCTCTCCTTGGCATTGCAATGGACACTGTAAAACGACACGGAATTTGAGTAATGTAATGAACACTGTAAAACGACACGGAATTTGAGTAATGTAATGGACACTGTAAAACGACACAGAATTATTTTCATAGTAACTCAAATCTATCGAACTTACCTTGAGAACTTGACAATATTGACATCCTTTCCGTTAGTAGTACGTTTTCACATTAGATATGTTGGTCGAAACACATTAACGTGAAATGTAATTGGATTATACAGTATGATTCTGTTACGTTAAGTATTATTTTATTGCACGTATTGATCAGAGGATATGGTATGGGATGTTATCTTTGCTCACAGAAGATTTTGAAGTGGATGCACTGTGTCACCATCTGTCCGTCAAGTTATTAGATTCAATATTGGCGTGGCTTTTTAATGTAAATTAATTAAAAAATACTGCCAATTTGATTTCGTTCAAACCACTTTCTAAACACTGTCTACCATAATGACAACAAATTGTAAAATTTTCACTGAAATCGGAGCTGTAGTTTTCGAGATTTTGCGAGACTAATGCACGGCAAAGCCGCGTGTCCAACAGGAAACAACTATGCTATCCGTACACAGGTTCCCACCAGTACGAACTGCTAATAATTGAGTATTCTAAGTTCTTTAAACAATTCTGTCAACGATGCACATATTGGAGGGAAATGAGAACAAATGATTGGCACATTGCACCTTTCTTCTGAAAGAGCTGCAGGACTTACCACTAGTGCCATCTTGTGATGCTCTTGGATGGTCCTTCGAAACCACTGAGGAGTTAGCCCTTTTGATAAGTAATGCTACATCGCACATAGCACCATTTTAGCAAAAAAAAACGCTTTTTTCAAAAAATGGCACTTAGCACCTTTCTACTGATAGGTATCCAATTATCTTCGACAATATTATAAACAATTTCTAATTGTTATAAATAATTTATGTGATTTTGTTATAAACATTTAAGAGTGTGTTTTATACTCTAAACTATGCTTATTAAACATTTGGATGATAACTTAACAAGTTTAGGGATTGTCAGAATAATCCAGTGGTATGTGAGTAAAGCATTTGAAAGATTTGCGTAAATATATATGAGTTGTCTTGCGGACATTTAAAGCTGTTGAGAGGGAGCTGAATTCTTACGCAGTGTGGCGTGACAAGTGAGCCCCATTTGACAGGTGTGCGTCAGGTTGAAGGGTAGACGGCAGCTGGTCAGACAACTGGTTATCAGCGGGCGAGGTCGTCCACATTGAGGCCTTGTGCCTATAAATACAAGTGTCATGTTTATTAAAAGAAACAAAATGCTCTATATATGTGTCTCGTCCTGACTTCCTTTTTCCAATCCAAATGTGTTTTGAATATTACGTTATTTTGAGCTCATGGGAGCTAACATATTGTTTGATAACTTTGCAAGTCCTTTAGGAGGACATAGTCAGATTGACATGGGCTACTGATAGCCACATTTATTTTGTTGAGTTGTTAAAATCATACCCTTTATTTGAAATAAAAGCTCTTGTACAGTTCAAAGTTCTCGTCTTCGTTCTGGTTCATTTTTAAATGTCATGGTGGAGATTATTGTGGGAGCATACTTTAGAGATCCTGTTGTCAACCCAATCCCCGAGATAATTTTTAAGAGGTAAGTAAAGGTAAGTATGAACCCCCGTCTATTTTGGTGTGTTCCACAATAATTTCTTGGTAACTTCTGTGCTCAAACCTCGGTAGTTTCTGTCAGTGCCATTTTCATTAATGTAGCTGAGCCGGTGCGATTGATTGTTGGCAATCCGATTGAGGGGAGCGGATATCTGACAGCCTACTATCCGGGTAAACGGGGACAGTACGATCGGGTGTAGGTGCGGCCTTAGCCGCGCACAGCTAGCGGGACACGGTTGACATAAAACCATTGATCTGGGTGCATTAGGCTGTAACCATTGTAAAAAAAACCATTGGATTGGACAAAACGAAGGTAAGAAAGGTCGGGTGTAGGTGCGGCCTTAGCGGGGCACGGTTGACACAAAACCATTGATACGGGTGCATTAGGCTGTAACCATTGTCATAAACCATTGGATTGGACAAAACGAAGGTTAGAAAGGTCGGGTGTAGATGCGGCCTTAGCTGCGCGCAGCTAGCATGCCGCGGTTGACACAATACCATTGATCTGGGCGAGTTAGGCTGTAACCATTGTCGGTCCCAGCTTGGCCGCAGGAAGCTAGTTGGGCGCGTTAGACTGTAACAGTAATATATTGTATAAAACCATTGGATTGGATGTGTTAGGCTGTAACCAATGTCAAAACGGTACAAATTCCCTTGACCAGAATCAAAGAAAAAAATTCTTAAACTACTGAAATTAGCCAAAATACCTGTAGTAATGGTTGGGAAAAAATCTAGAGATGATATAATATATAGTATATATATATATAGTTATAGTAGTTACTCCTCCGCATTCTATAACCCACCTGCCGTCCCGAATTTGATCACGATTTATACAGCAACAATTACAGTTGTGTCTGCCATTTTAGGCATTAATTATGCACAAGTACAGTATTGCCAACCCCACGCAGTCGGTACTATTTCTTATCCGGTATCGTAAAACAAAAGAGCGCCGTCAAGTTAATGTGAAAGTGTGCCCCGTTTCTTTACAGAGGTGAATACTGTTCTACGTACAAAACAAACCTAACCTGGGGCTTACCCTCCAGACCCTCTTGCTTGTAGTGCAATCAGTAATTTTTGTCCAGACAGTCGTCTAACCAAGTAGCGACCAACGGTATTGTCCAGACAGTCGTCTAACCCAGTAGCGACCAACGGTATTGTCCAGACAGTCGTCTAACCCAGTAGCGACCTACGGTATTGTCCAGACAGACGTCTAACCAGGTAGCGACCAAAGGTATTGTCCAGACAGATGTCTAACCAGGTAGCGACCAACGGTATTGTCCAGACAGTCGTCTATCCAAGTAGCGACCAACGGTATTGTCCAGACAGTCGTCTAACCCAGTAGCGACCAACGGTATTGTCCAGACAGTCGTCTAACCCAGTAGCGACCTACGGTATTGTCCAGACAGACGTCTAACCAGGTAGCGACCAAAGGTATTGTCCAGACAGATGTCTAACCAGGTAGCGACCAACGGTATTGTCCAGACAGTCGTCTATCCAAGTAGCGACCAACGGTATTGTCCAGACAGTCGTCTAATCCTGTAGCGACCGACGGTATTGTCCAGACATTCGTCTAACCAGGTAGGGACCAACGGTATTGTCCAGACAGTCGTCTAACCCAGTAGCGACCAACGGTATTGTCCAGACAGACGTCTAACCAGGTAGCGACCAACGGTATTGTCCAGACAGTCGTCTAACCAAGTAGCGACCAACGGTATTGTCCAGACAGTCGTCTAACCAAGGAGCGACCAATGGTATTGTCCAGACAGTCGTCAAACCTAGTAGCGACCAACGGTATTTTCCAGACATACGTCTAACCCAGTAGCGACCAACGGTATTGTTCAGACAGTCGTCTAACCCAGTAGCGACCAACGATATTGTCCAGACAGACGTCTAACCCAGTAGCGACCAACGGTATTGTCCAGACAGACGTCTAACCAGGTAGCGACCAACGGTATTGTCCAGACAGACGTCTAACCAGGTAGCGACCAACGGTATTGTCCAGACAGTCGTCTAACCAGGTAGCGACCAACCGTTTTGTCCAGACAGTCGTCTAACCCAGTAGCGACCAACGGTATTGTCCAGACAGTCGTCTAACCCAGTAGCGACCAATGGTATTGCCCAGACAGACATCTAACCCAGTAGCGACCAACGGTATTGTCCAGACAGTCGTCTAACCCAGTAGCGACCAACGGTATTGTCCAGACATGCGACTAATCCTGTAGCGACCAATGGTTTACTCCAGACAGTCGTCTAACCCAGTAGCGACCAGTGGTATTGTCCAGACAGTCGTCTAACCCAGTAGCGACCAACGGTATTGTCTAGTCAGACGTCTATCCAGGTAGCGACCAACGGTATTGTCCAGACAGTCGTCTAACCCAGTAGCGACCAACGGCATTGTCCAGACAGTCGTCTAACGCAGTAGCGACCATCGATATTGTCCAGACAGTCGTCTAACCCAGTAGCGACCAACGGAATTGTCCAGACAGTCGTCTAACCCATTAGCGACCAACGGTATAGTCCGGACAGTCATCTAACCCATTAGCGACCAACGGTAATGTCCAGACAGTCGTCTAACCCTGTAGCGACCATCGGTTTAGTCCAGACAGTCGTCTAACCCAGTAGCGACCAACGGTATTGTCCAGACAGTCGTCTAACCCTGTAGCGACCAACGGTATTGTCCAGACAGTCGTCTAACCCAGTAGCGACCAACGGTATTGTCCGGACAGTCGTCTAACCCATTAGCGACCAACGGTATTGTCCAGACAGTCGTCTAACCCAGTAGCGACCAATGGTATTGTCCAGACAGACGTCTAACCAGGTAGCGACCAACGGTATTGTCCAGACAGACGTCTAACCAGGTAGCGACCAACGGTATTGTCCAGACAGTCGTCTAACCAGGTAGCGACCAACCGTATTGTCCAGACAGTCGTCTAACCCAGTAGCGACCAACGGTATTGTCCAGACAGTCGTCTAACCCAGTAGCGACCAATGGTATTGTCCAGACAGACATCTAACCCAGTAGCGACCAACGGTATTGTCCAGACAGTCGTCTAACCCAGTAGCGACCAACGGTATTGTTCAGACAGGCGACTAATCCTGTAGCGACCAATGGTTTACTCCAGACAGTCGTCTAACCCAGTAGCGACCAGCGGTATTGTCCAGACAGTCGTCTAACCCAGTAGCGACCAACGGTATTGTCCAGACAGACGTCTATCCTGGTAGCGACCAACGGTATTGTCCAGACTGTCGTCGAACCCAGTAGCGACCAATGGCATTGTCCAGACAGTCGTCTAACCCAGTAGCGACCAACGGTATTGTCCAGACAGTCGTCTAACCCAGTAGCGACCAACGGCATTGTCCAGACAGTCGTCTAACCCATTAGCGACCAACGGTATTGTCCGGACAGTCATCTAACCCATTAGCGACCAACGGTATTGTCCAGACAGTCGTCTCACCCTGTAGCGTCCAACGGTATAGTCCAGACAGTCGTCTAACCCAGTAGCGACCAACGGTATTGTCCAGACAGTCATCTAACCCAGTAGCGACCAACGGTATTGTCCGGACAGTCGTCTAACCCAGAAGCGACCAACGGTATTGTCCGGACAGTCGTCTAACCCAGTAGCGAACAACGGTATTGTCCAGACAGTATTCTAACCCAGTAGCGATCAATGGTATTGTCCAGACAGACGTCTAACCCAGTAGCGACCAACGGTATTGTCCAGACAGTCGTCTAACCCAGTAGCGACCAACGGTATAGTCCAGACAGTCGTCTAACCCAGTAGCGACCAACGGTATTGTCCAGACAGTCATCTAACCCATTAGCGACCAACGGTATTGTCCGCATTGTCAGGCGTTCGAGAGATATCGGCAAAGTTAGTAGGAAAGTAGGCTGGTGAGCAGTAGTACCACACTACTCTTTTGCATTTTCATCCTAGAGACTTAAAGTTTATTTTGGGGATAGAGGGGGTAGGGACATTTCATTTATGTCAAACAAACGTCTTTGTAAACTCGTTAGTTTCCAAAATATAGGAATTTCAAAATTGGACTGTTTAAAAAAAACATCAAAAATAAAAAAGTTTTATTATAAAATATAAAGGACATAAAGACCATTCGTTTCAACCATGGCACAACGTTCTATCATGTTTGGTTTTTAAACTATCGCCTAATTTCAAAAACAAAATTTTTCAAAAATGTTTTGAAAATAACAAATGGTCCACAGAAAAGAGGACGTCAGCTCAAGTCCAACGACACCTCATTTGTCAACATCCGACCCTGGGTTCGCCAGATATTAATTATTTAACATGTACAGTCGGGTACAAATAAAATGGGTGGGTTAGAACCCGTCGTACCCCCTTACTAATAGTTTATGAGATATTGTTTTTTTTTACTCGGTGGAAATAGTCACGTGAAAGGTGTACCTCCTTCCTCCACCTATTAACGCATACTGGCGAGAAGCCAAATTCATGTAGTACATGCGAGGCCTAATGTGCTTACCAAGAAACATATTATCGCATGCCGGTAAGGAGGCATACTTATAAAGCCATGCCAAGAAATATTTCCCAGAAAGGGAATTTGATAAAACAGATGTGAAGGAGAGTTTGCTTCAGTACGGTGGATGTCCCATAACTCATTTCGTCACGTTTTAACATTTAAACGGGTCAAGTTAATGCATACTATACCAATATAACAAACGGAGAGCAAATAATTGTAATATGCTCACATATAACATATTTAATTGGCACCAGTTTAATACAATTGTTTGAAATGGACAAATCGAACTCTTTTTAGGCAAACTTTTTCTTATGGTCATTTCTTAATTTTAGAACTTAAAAGGTTCATTGTGGTTCCGTTTCGGAAAACTAATTAGTATAAAAACGTTAAAGGTTTATACTAATTAGTTTATCAATACGCCGCCAGAATGAACCTTTAAAGTTCTAAAATCAATGAAGCAGGCCAGTCTAACTTATCTAAAAAGCACGACACGAATTTAAAGATTCTTTCATATCAGCTGATGAAGGGGCCAAAACAAATAATAAGGCATTGAAACATGTCCCACTAATGACCATACACTGATCATATTTTATAAAGGTATTGATCAGGTGGAACCTATAACCTGTTAATACTAATGGTCGTCTCTGTTGCGATGTTATACTAATTACACTTTTAGGAGACACTTGTCTCTGGAATATTCAAGAAAGGCCGACCCTCTACTTCTTATTTCATAAGTTGAACGCCTGAAAAGAAAACCACAATTCAAAATAATAATGAAAATAATCACGGACGATTCATTACCAATGAAAATGAAATGGAGATGCGCGGACCTGAATTATGCTGTGCATAAACTTCGGTGCCATTTTAACTCGTGGAGGCCCTATGTGGGAAATAATTATTTATCAGAGAGTTGGTTGAATTTAAAAAATATTGACTTTTTCGGCCAGAAGCCATGTTCATGTACCATATGCGAATAAAAATAGGTCACAGAGGACTACTTAAGAGTCACATTTGAATGTTTAAGTCATGTTTTAAATACAGTAAGGGCTCTCAGACCCTAGAGGTCTGGTTTAGCAAAAACCTTAAATTAAGCTACGGTATTTTAGCATTTGTTCCGAAAGTTGAAAAACTAGAAGACACGTAAAGGATCATACTGGGTGTTCTGAAGAGCACTATCTTCTTGTTCTCCGGTCGTTTGGGCCACCTATAGACAACGGTGCTTGTGCTTTAGCTGTTGTTTGGTGACTGCTCTTTTGTTGAAAACTTGAGCTTTTCTATTGGACCAGAAATCTTTCATTTTCTTGCTGAACTGTATCTTACGTACCTCGGACCATTTCCTGGACGCGTTGTGCTGAACTTCTGTAATGGATGTGAGGAAAGGCCTGGTTTCAACTGTCAGGCGGTAGCGATTCCTGTCATTTATTGTGTCTTGCTGAATATTACGTTCAGCATGATCCTTATCAATTTGTATGATTCACAAGAACCCAGCGGCTCTACCTTTCTTGGCTCCCTTCAAGATCTTATAAGACAGTCTGTGGTGGTCCATTCTATACAGGTGGCCGTAGAAAGCCAAACGTGTCCTTCTGATGGCATCGGTGAGGCTTGCCTGGTGTTTGTCGAGTTCGCAATTTGGTTTGCACATCATCTTTCATATGGAAAGATTCTTGGTCCCACTAATTTCTGCAAAAAATTCCTTTCCTGTACCTCGAGGGCCCTTAGAGGGGTCTCCTTTGTTAGAAGCAGGCACTCAGCTGCCGAGAGGATTGATTGTCTGACTACTGCATTATAATGTCTTAGTTTAACATTCATCGACAGATGTTTCAAGGCGTACAGTTTTCTGCAACAATTATATGCCATGTGTAGTTTTATCATCCTTAGTTCGAGAGCCATTATCTCACTGAGATCTTCTGAGATCTATTCTCCAAGGTATTTTACTGCTTTCACTCTCTTGATACGGTTAGTATCACTGACTCTCATGGTTTTAGGGGCTTCTTGAATATTGGTAATGAACTTGATATTTCCGATGTAGAACAACAGACCCCTTTTCGCCGCTAGTGAGTGCAGTGTTTGGTGTTGTGTGGTGGCCTTTTGCATGTCATTTGCCAGCAAGGTCAGTTCGTCAGCGAAGCCTAGGCAAGGGAAACTTAGGTTATCTGCCTTGGTACCCATCCTTAATCCGGTGTCGACTGGTAGGTTTCTGGTCCAGTCTCTGACATGTTTTCCGGATCACAGTTAAATGATTTGCAAGATATACCATCTCCTTGTCTCACCCCTGTTTTGATAGCGAAACTCTCCGAGAGCTGTCCTCGAAACTTTACTCAGGAAGTAGTATTGCAAAGGGTGGCTTGTACCAACCTCATGATTTTGTCGTTAAGTACCAGTTCTCCTAGGATTCCGAAGAGAGTGGTTCTTTCCACAGAGTCGTATGCCTTCTGGACGTCAACAATGGTGACTATCCACTTTCTGGCTCGTTTCTTGCTGTTTTGGAGGATGGTCTTAAGCTTTTGTATTTGTTCAGTACAAAACGTTGATTATCTGAAACCAACTTCGTATTCCCCTATCTTTGTCTAATTGTCTCGTTACATGCCGTTCTTGAAAAATGTTATATATAAAAATGGAAATGTATATCTGTCCGATGCCAATGGACTAAGACACCGTTCAACTGATTGCATTGAAATTTTGTAGGGTTGTAGTGCACACCCCAAGGAAGGTTTTTGGCAACAATAATTTTAGATAGCCCTCTCCATTCCTTTCATTTAGGCCCTTTGGCGCAAATCTACACCGTTTTACTGGGCTCAAATCTACTCCGTTTCACCGAGATGAACTGAATTTTACATACTTACCATTTGGAACAAGACCAGTAACACTATCTGCTTGAAAATTCGGACAGCTCCCTCCATTCCCTTCATTTAGGCCCTTTGGCACAAATACTGAGTTTTCATGCCCCACAAGCTTTATAATTTTATTTAAGGGCGTCGTCACGAGGATGTGAAGTTACAGCATTGGCGAGGATTCGTTATTTTACCGTATGAGCGGAGAAAATGTTAATTTCCCTGCTTCTATATATACTTTATTGATTTTTTCTCTTTTTCCGAAAGAATGCAAACCATATTTTAGGGTATTTTTTATACAGGTTGTGACACTGTTCGTACGGAAGTTCGCGACACTGACGTCTATCTTTTTAACAGTCTGTTATTCCTTCATGCAAATATTATCTCTTACGGAGACAGAATGCAAGCGGAATTGGACCTCGAGATATGGTGTTGCCATGGTATCGTTCATCAATCCGTATCCTCTTCTTATATATAACAAGTAGTTCCGTGAAGAACTATACAGCCTATTTGCATATATCCTACTCATGTTAATTGCCTCTATCAACATACAAAATTTCAGTTTGAAGGTTGTTATAGATTCATAGATATTGAGAACCGTCTAAATATGTCTAATGGTCACCAAGTTGGATTTTTATTTCTGTACTATTAATTAAGATTATTGTGTAGGTGTGGTATTCAAACTTCAATCGCATGATTAGAACACAGGAAGTAAAAACGAGATTTTAAAATTTCGCACAGCTGCCATCGTGTGTTTATGATAACAATTCAAATAAATTAGATGTCCTTGGATCAACATTTGTATAAGCATTTGACGTGCAACGTTTCACGGCACTCGGATAGTTAATTCGCGAGAAACGTCCATTTAAATATTTATACTTCGCGTCGCCGCCATGTTGGATTTGTGCTCACCAGGTTACTGAAAGTCCTATAGGAGAACATATGTTCATAGCCTCTATGAACATAAAAAAAATCAGTTGGATTGCTGTAAAAGATACATAGATATTGAGAACCGTCTAAATATTTCGGATGCTCGGCATTTTGGATTGTTATAAGTATAGGCCATAGAGTTATGTACCATTCAAGGACAATTATTGCCTAGGTTCATTATTCAAACTTTCACTTCGATCGCATGATTACGACACAAGAAATAAAAACTTAATTTTAAAATTTCGCACAGCCTCCATCATGAGGTTATATAAACAATTGAACTATATTAGATGCCAGTGCATTACAATATGTAAAATCATTTACTGTACCACATTTCACTGCGTTCAGAGAGTTAAATCACGAGAAAAGTCTATTAAAATGTTCTAACTTCGCTTGGCCGCCATGTTGTTAAGTTTTCACCTGTTTTCTTGAAAACAATGCTTTGTATTAGAAATTTTATCTTAAAATCATTTTGCTCTATGTATATTTTATTATACTAATTTGTAAATAAAGAAACAATATGTTTAGTCCTTTTGTTTTATTGTCGAGTTCTATGTTACCATAAGGTGGTTCAGGGACAGGGGCTAATGCGCAAGATGGCGGCCGCGCACAACTCCCTCATGCTGTTCTTATGGACGGTTCGGACCTGGCACAGGGGCTACTGTGCAAGATGGCTGCCACACCCTGAGGCAGTAGGATGACGTTATAAATAATGTTTACAAGGAGACTGATGACATAGTAGATTTGAATACTTTAAAGCAATAACTAACATGTGACGTAACCGTGTCTTACAGAGTTATGACCTACCGTACCTACAACCCTCTAACAGAGGACTTATACAACTAGTCAAAGCTTGCTTAATCACTCAGTTAATTCGCTGTTTGTAAAACAATTACACTACCTCAGCCATTCATGACATGGTTTTGAAGGTAAATGCTGGGATTGTGCCTAACATAAGACCATGGCCGCTCCCTTCCTAATTGTTAACTGAATATCAGACATAATTCCACACTCAAATACACGGTGCTAAATTATCATGTTGTCCAAATATTCATATCTACTAGGTCATCAGTCTCTTTGTATTTAAATTAAAGCCAACACAAAAGCCTACATAAAAGCAAACAAAAAAGCCAACATAAATAGCCAACATATAAGCCAACATTTTACTCCAAGCAAATGCTAGGATAGAATCTTTTGACAGGCCACGACTGTTTCCTTCCCAATAACACACGTTATCAGACAAATTCAACACTCAACCAAGTACACGGGGTTATATGGTGAAGGTTTACTCCAAGCAAATGCTAGGATGGAACATTTTGACAGGCCACGGCTGTTTCATTCCCAATACACACACACATTAATACAGTCATCACAATAACACAGGTTGCCAGACAAATTCTACACTGAACCAAGTACACGGGGCTATATCGTTATTTATTTATTTATTTATTTATTTGTTGATGGTACACAACAGGGCTCAGTGTGCGCCCCAATAATAGTGCACCTACACAGTAAGATACATTTCCTGATATGTCTGCATTAAGTATTAATATCTTAATGTAATTCTTAAAACTAATAAGTTCACACAGATCAAAATGCATAGTAGTAAAAAGATAATATAAAAACTAAATCTAAATATGATCTAATGCCAAATATAAAAACAGGTTTTGGAATTATTACATAATAAACTAATGGGTAACATCAATAACTAGGGAACAGGCCTATCCACATATATACATTGTTGATTCTGTTATGTGTGATAATTTTATTTCAAGTATGAATTAGAGTGACAGGGTTATAATTTCCAAGAACGGTCTGATTGAGAGACAGAAATCTAGTTTCCAGTTACACGAACCGCATCGTTGTAAATACTGCAAAGCCTCCATACAGGTGAATTGTTATGTGAAGTGGTATTGGTTATATCAGTTTTGAATGTTATGGTTGATCTTGTAGTTAAGCGAGGGATGTTGAAATTTAGGAGTGATAGGAAAAATGAGTTATCAATTTGACCGTTAATGACTTTATAAAGGAATTTCATATCATTCACTCGCCTTCGAGACTCCAAACTAGTCATGCCGAAATTCAACAAAGGTTCACCGTAGGGTACCATGTGTGGGTAATTGCCCGTTATTTTGAGGTGTAAATATCTGAGGAATTTCTTTTGAACTTGCTCAAAGTTTTCTGCCAGGGACTCCATACTTGGCTGGCGTACTCGAGCTTGGATCTCACCATGGCAGTATAAAGTTTTATGCAGGTACTGGTCCTAATGAATGGCTTAGTGTTTCTTATTATAAACCCTAACATGCGGTAAGCATCCCCGACCGTCTTTTGCACATGATAAGTGAAAGCAAGCTCTCGGTCAAACAGAATCCCTAGATCTTTCTTCTCGCTTACTGTTTTCAATGACTTAGGTCCAATTCCATAAACAAATGTGATTGGGTTCTTCTTACGTGTAAAGGTCATAACAACACACTTCGGTACGTTTAAGTATAATTTGTTTTCTATACTCCATTTGTGTATATTATTTAGGTCATTTTGTAGTAGAGTGCAGTCATTAGTGGAAGAAATTGTTTTAAAAATTTTGAAGTCATCTGCATATAAAAGACTATTTGAGTGCAGTATACATCGTGGCAAATCATTTATCATTGCTAGAAAAATCAAAGGTCCAAGGTTCGAACCTTGGGGTATTCCGGAATGAACTATGTATTCCTTTGAGACAATTTTCTGGAACAAAACAAATTGTTTCCTGTCTCTGAGATAGGAGATGAATAATTTTAGTAATGGGTGGGAAAATCCCAAAATACATAATTTTTTAAGAAGGATATCGTGATTTATTGTGTCGAAAGCTTTCTCGAAATCTGTAAATATGACATCCATCTGCCCTCCTTTATCTAACTCTTTAGATATAATTTGAGTAAAATTAATTGCATTCGTCACTGTAGATTTCCTGGATAGGAAACCATGTTGGTTATCTGTTACGAGTGGTCTGAGGAATACTGATATTCTTCCGTGCAATATGAATTCAAATACCTTGGCTACTGCGGATAAAATAGATATAGGACGGTAGTTATTAATTAGTGATGGGTCTCCCGATTTTAGTATAGGGCAGACGCGAGTGATTTTCCAGGCGTCAGGGAACGTACAAGTTTGAATTGCTAAGTTAAATATAAAGTGTAACGGGTCCCTGAGGCTTTCAGCACATCCCTTAACTACATACGGTGGAATATTATCAGGACCAGCCGACGACTTAGGTTTTAATTTTTTAAATGCCATTTCTATCTCTTCCTTTGAGACAAGTTTTATGTGAAGGGTGTTGGGAGTATTCGAATTGCAGGCTGGGACTTTGTATTGGGCTGACTGAGAGTCATACACTGATTTGAAATATGACGCGAAACCTTCAACAATGGAATCACCCCTGTCCAATTCTTCATTATTATATTTAAAAGTGTCGCATGAGTTCCTATTTTTTTTCTTGTTTTTAATAAACGTCCAAAATTTCTTTGAGTCCCTGCTAATGTTTTGTTCAATATTATGGATATATTTCTTATAAGATAATTTAATGTCCTTTTTAATTTCTGACCTTAATTCTTCAAAACGTAGTCTATGATGATCTGAGTAATGTTTTCTCTTCCTATGGTGTTCCTTCTCCTTCAATTTAGTCTTTATTTCCTTAGAGAACCAGACAGGATATTTTCTGCCCGTTTGTCGTTTACATATAGGAACGGTTTCGCCAAGTACTGTGTTAAAAATCTGATAAAACAGGTCTACTGCAGTATTTACATCAGTGCACTCGTATATTTGACCCCAGGCACTATCCCTCAACCGAGTGTACATTTGCTCAAAATCGGCTTCCCGGAAGTTATAGGTATCATTAGGCTGGATAATTACTTGGTTTCGACATATAGTTAGAGATATTTCCACATCCAGAGCTGGGTGAAGGTGATCCTGCGGTAAGAGTGGGTCTGTGTTTTCCGTTACATTTATGTTGGGTTTGTTGGATAGAACTAAGTCCAGCGTCCTCCCGTTACGGTTTAGTACTGAATTATAAGATTTTAGTCAACAAAAAAAAAAAAAGTCAACCCCTGGCACTATCCAGCCCATGACGGGCTAAGGCCGACCAAGCGACCGCTGCCCAGCCATTTGGCCTGCAGATATTGGGGTGACACGTGATCAGCGCGTCGGGTCCCCTCGGCCGTTAATCTTGGTATTCGTGATCGGGGCGCTGTCTCACTGTCAGACAGCTACTCAATTGTCCTCACGAGGCTGAGTGCACCCCGTTCCAACCCTCACGTCAGTTTTAAAATCCCTGACGGAGCCGGGGATCGAACCCGGGGCCTCCGGGTGAGAGGCAGGCGCACTACCCCAACACCACGGGGCCGGCATTATAAGATTTTAGCTGAAGATAATTAATAAAATTTACGAGTTCTCTTGTGTGAATATTGTCATCATTAATTATTGTACTTTGTATTGTTGGGATATTGAAGTCACCAAATATTAATAAATTTTTATCATATATTTCTGTGCGGGATTCCAGCCACCGATATACTTGCCTGTACGATTCTACTTTTGAAGCTGGTGGGATGTAAACATAACAGACGTACCAAATATTTCCTGAAATAACCAGTTTCACTAATAGACATTCCAAGCTGCCAGTCATTCTTTCGACCTTGAGTACTGTTAATCCGCTCCGAACCAAGACAGCCACCCCACCCCCTGTTCTGGCAGGCCTCTCAGCCCTGTATACTCTGTACATATCACAACAGACCTCACTGTCAGCGATTTTACTAGATAACCAAGTTTCTGTAATTAGAATTAAGTCATGCTTTTTGGTGATCAGGTTTTCATTGAATAAATCTAATTTTGTATTCATTCCTCCTACATTTTGATAATAAATGGATAATCTAGATTTTGATACCATTAGAGAGTGTTCAGGTCATCCTCATTTCGAATTACGATGACTCGAGAACCTTCAGATTTGCGTATTTTAATGTGTCCATTTCTTACCCACAAGAAAGAATACTCCTTCTCTCTCCTGATGTTCCGAGCTTGTGACAGTAATTTCCTCTTCTCTGGTGATAAATTTTCGTCCACATAAATTACACTGTCCCCAGGAAGACCGACGTGACGAGTGGAGAGATTCCGTTTCACCCGGCGACGCTCCATGAAACGCTCCTTATCGTCCCGCCGAACGAATTTTAAGATGATGCCGCTGTGTTGATGATTAGGTGACTTAGGCAGTCGATGACAGGCATCTACCATTGTTTCACTGATGACCACATCCAGAGCTTGACCTACTTTCTTCACAGTTTCAAAAATGTTTTCGTTAGGAACTTCCGGGACACCGTGTATTTCCACCGTATTCCTACGTGTGTACTGCTCAGATTCTCCTAGGCGGTTTTCTAGGGATTTTTGCTTCGCCTTGAGATTGACATTTTTGACGATGGTTTACTCCAAGCATATGCTAGGATGGAACCTTTTACCAGGCCACGGCTGTTTCCTTCCCAATACACACACACATTATACAGCCATCACAATAACACAGGTTATCAGGCAAATTCTACACTCAACCAAGTACACAGGGCTATATAATGATGGTTTACTCCAAGCAAATGCTAGGATGGAACCTTTTAACAGGCCACGGCTGTTTCCTTCCCAATACATACACATATTAATACAGCCATCACAAAAACACAGGTTATCAAACAAATTCTACACTCAACCACAGGGACATATTGGTCATTAACCCCGTGTTGTTATGTTTTTAACTGTTTACTTGAACAGGGACATATTAATTATTAGCCCCATGTTGTTAGGTTTTTACCTCTTTTCTTGAAATGAACAGGGATATATTGGTCATTAGCCCCGTGTTGTTAAGTTTTTATCTGTTTTCTTGAACAGGGATATTTTAGTTATTAGCCCCGTGTTGTTAAGTTTTTATCTTTTTCCATGAACAGGGATATATTGGTCATTAGCCCCGTGTTGTTAAGTTTTTATCTGTTTTCTTGAACAGGGATATATTAGTCATTAGTCCCGTGTTGTTATTATTTTTACCTGTTTTCTTGAACAGGGACATATTAATGATTAGCCCCATGTTGTTATTTTTTTCTTGAACAGGGATATATTGGTCATTAGCCCCGTGTTGTTAAGTTTTTATCTGTTTTCTTGAACAGGGATATATTAGTTATTAGCCCCGTGTTGTTAAGTTTTTATCTGTTTTCATGAACAGGGATATATTGGTCATTAGCCCCGTATTGTTCAGTTTTTATCTGTTTTCTTGAACAGGGATATATTAGTCATTAGTCCCGTGTTGTTAAGTTTTTACCTGTTTTCTTGAAGAGGGACATATTAATGATTAGCCCCATGTTGTTATTTTTTTCTTGAACAGGGATATATTGATCATTAGCCCCGTGTTGTTAAGTTTTTATCTGTTTCCTTGAACAGGAATATATTAGTCATTAGCCCTGTGTTGTTATGTTTTTACCTGTTTTCTTGAAATAAACAGGGATATATTGGTCATTAGTCCCGTTTTGTTGAGTTTTATCTGTTTTCTTGAACAGGGATATATTAGTCATTAGCCCCCGGTTGTTAAGTTTTTACCTGTTTTCTTGAAAACAAACTTGTTTTCGTGGACTTTGTAACCTTACATATCAGCAATCAGTATTCTAGGCATGGTTACTTCTTTCTTCACCGCTGCTTTTTATTATTATTATTATTATTATTATTATTATTATTATTATTATTTATTAACCATAAATCGTACAAGAGGTATGGAAGGCCTCGTGAAAAGGGGCAAGCCCCAAATACATATTTCATGCTTCACAGGCGCAGTTTACATCTACATTTGTTTAACAATATTTACATGTTTTACAAAGATATTTGCAGTATTTACATATTTATAATATTGACATAGTACATTTTTCCTGTTCACTCACTCTCTCACGCACGCACTTTCATAACCTCAATCACTCCATACATTCATTCATTCCATTCAGATACTCATTCATTCAGAGAGACAATCAATCACACATACATACGTTTATCTATAAAATGTGGCATTTAATGTACGGCTTGAATTTCCGAAGAGGCAAGAATTTGGCTTTCCCTGGCAGCGCGTTCCCTAACCGCGCAGAGTGGCCGTAGAAACCTGTCAGGTAAGCATTGCTACGTGTGAAGGGCGGCACGAGAGGTACACCTGGTCCTCTTCGAACTGAGCGATATACCAATGACAGTCGGCAAAAATGGTCAATATCAATGGACCCTGTAAGGGATTTTTTGAGAAAAATTAGATTAATTTGTTTGACTGATGCCTCTATAGATGGAAATTTTGACAAAGGGGAAGGGGAATGACGAGCTATTAGCCTCTCTACGCGGCGCTGTACATGCTGGATCTTGTTCATGTTTTCCGCTGTAGTGGGATGCCAAGCAGGTAAGCCGTTCGTTAATATCGGACGGACCATGCATATGTAAGCCGTCCTGATGGCTCTAGGTTTACAACCTCTCATGTTTCTGTACAAGAAACCCAGAACTTTGGTGGCCTTACCGGTACATCTTGCCTCTTCACTTTCAGTGTTCCAATTCAGGGTGTCGGAGATTGTTACCCCTAATAACTTTAAGTTTGTACACTGTGGGATGACACTGTTCATAATTTTGTATTCATTCTCAATGTTCTTTTTGACCTTGTTATTCTTATGTGTTTACATTTTTGTACATTTATATTTAAATTATTCACTGAACACCACAGCGATAAATTGTCCAGATCTGATATAAGACAGAGGGAAACGTCTTCACTTTTAATGCACCTGTATAGCACGGTGTCATCTGCATATAGTGACATTGATGAGGTGACACAGCCAGGAAGATCGAGCACATATATAGTGAAGAGAAGAGGTCCGATCACAGAACCCTGGATCACTCCAGAAGTAACTTGAACAGCCTGTGATCGAGCTCCTCCGTCACCACACACTGCGTTCGACCCTCTAGGAATGACCTCACTCACGCAAGTAAGCTACCCCGTTTGTTAAGCTGCTGTAGCTTTAACAAAAGTCTTTCATGAGACACTTGAATGAAGACCTTAGCCCAATCCAGTGCAATACAGTCTACTTGTTTGACTTCTGGCTGATTCAAGTAGAACTAAAACTCGTCAACGACTTTTGTCAATAGCGTAGTGCAAGAACGACCCGGAAGAAAACCGTGCTGATTTGGGTCGAGCATATTGTTCTCCCGCAGGAATTCCAGCACACTGTTTGCTACTAGCCGCTCCATACATTTACAAATTATAGATGTTAGACACACCAGTCTGTAATTTGCAACATCTTCTCTGTCACCTTGCTTATAGATTGGCACCACGTTAGCACATTTCCACCCACACGGTACAGAAGCTTGGTTGAGAGACAGGTTGAATAACGCACACAGAGAGGGCGCGAATGCTTCCGCACACTGCTCTCTGTCAACTATCCAATAGTCCTACTATTTGCACACCTTATGTTAAACAATTGGTCACATGTTTGGCTGTAAAAATAAGCAAATAGATTAGAAATATTTTTATCTGTTTTCTTGAAAACAAACTTGTTTTTGTAAGGTATTTATGTTCCACATTAACTGTACTGCTTTTTTAATACATTTTCTCTAGTTCATTAAACTCAAATGTAATGCAACATTTGCAGAGATTGTTAGTCTCAACAGGTATATAAAGCAAGCTTCATAGTGTGTGAGCATTCATTTGTGTTCTGACCGAGCCATCATCAACATGGATGGTAAATGTGATAATTTATCCTTTACTGTATCTCCACCAATACAGGAAGGGGATATTGCTACTAAACACTATGTAGATAGTTTGTTGGGTGCTAGCTCAACAGCTGCTGATGTAACCAAACAGTATGTTTCGGATACAGTATCTCACGCCATAAACACATTGGATGCAAACTCAAACCAAGAGGAGATTAGCAAACAACGGGATGAAGTCAAGGAAGGTGTTGTAACTATTTCACAACTCATAAATGCATTTTATAAGGAGTTTGTGAATATTACAGAGTCTACCATTGATGTGCAAAACAATAGAATAACAAATGTAGGCTCTCCCACACAAGACCAATATGCTGTTAATAAAGGTTTTTTGGAATTGTTTGCTGCAAGCAAAGAAAGCTTACAAAATATTGAACACAATTCAAGACATCTCTCCAAAATTTACAGGATACTATCACTAGTCTAATAGAATGTTATGACGCCATTCTGCCTATCATGCCTGCGTTATCTGCTGTTCACGCTGTGTTAGACATACAAGAAGGAGCACTTAGTGTACAAAATAGTAGAATTACTCAACTAGGTAATCCTGTAAATAATAGCGATGCTGTATCAAAATTGTATTTAGAAAGTTATGCTCCATCAAAAGAAGAATTACTCCATTTGGAATCCATAACAGGAAGCAAAGCAAGTGTGCAAAACATTGAAACAGAATTAAAGACTTCACTTCAACCTCTACATGATACCATCACTAGTCTATTAGAAAATAATAAAGCTATTGTGCCTATCATACGAGTGCTATCTACACTTCATACCAAGTCTTACCTACAAGATGGAGTGCTTGGTGTACAAATAGTAGAAACACACAACTTGGTCATCCGGTAAAAAATAATGATGCTGTATCAAAAATGTATTTAGAGAGTTATGCTCCTACAAAAGAACAATTATCACAATTGGAATTGATGGCTGCAAGCAAGGATAGCTTAAACCAGCTTAAATCAAATTTAAGAGCTGCTGTCTTACCTCTACATAATACAGTTACCACCTTAACAGAAACAATTAATGCTATCACACCTAAAATACCTACACTATCTGTACTTTATACCAAGATTGACCTACAAGAGGGAGCAGTTGGTGTAAAAATAACAGAATTACTCATCTAGCTAATCCTGTAAACAATAGTGATGCTGTATCTAAACAGTATTTATAACGTTATGCTCCAGCAAAAACACAACTACTATAGACTATCAAATGTTTGAAACACCATGCAAACAATATTGAGCGTATGGTGTTAGAACATTTAGAAAATGTTAGTGGCTTAACAAATACATTTACAGAGTTGAAATCACGATTGGCACAACAATTACATGTGGATGAGAATGGTATTAATATTGCCAATCATAGACGTCTTGGTAAACTCCATAATCCAGAGGAAGAACAGGATGCTGCAACTAAACAGTATGTGGATACTGTTACGTGTTCAAAACAAGATGTTAACAACAAATTTGAAAAGTTGGAGAAACTACTTGACCCCCTTACCAGAGGGTTTGGCATCAGTCATGATTGTATTTCTGTAAATTATAAACGGTTAACAGAGATGTCACCTCCACAACATTTAAATGGTGCTGTTAATCTAAGCTATTTGCAATCCTATACAACAAGTAGAGATGTGATTAATCAACTATCCAAATCTCTTGAATCTCTTGTTCAATCTATGATAGAGTTTAAAACAAAGATTAACATTAAAACTACAGCTGTTCACCTGAATCAAAAACGTTTAACTGGGCTTTTAGAACCAATAGAACAAAACGATGCAACAACTGTCAGCTATGTCCAGTATGTTCTACAAACCCTTGCTCATCAATGCAGTGAAACAGAAGACAAAACCATTGCATTAACAGCTTTATTTAATAGTATGTTTTATTAGACAATGGAAATGAAACCATTTCTCTACGTTATAACCGACATAGTAAAGTGTGTGTAGCCTACGAAGATGATGATGCTGTCAAATTGAAACAACTCAAAGATTGTGTTGCTTCCAGCAAAGCGTTGCATAAAGCAAGTAAGGAACTAATGGAGAAAATTACTACTATTAACACAGCTGTGGATAATCAGTACACTCGCTTATCCTCCTTAGAATCTAAGTGTAAGGTTTTAGAGTAAAAACAAACATCCCAATTTATTCTTCAAATTCAAGGTCAACAGCGACAAAGCATTTTTAATAACCGATTTGTATTGCATACAGGAGTATTATACTTTACCATTCAAAGGAGAACTACGACTACTTACACTTAACCCTAGCAATGTTATTTGGTTTAAAAACAAAAATCAAATTACCACCACCACCCAGTTTATTGATGTTGATATTGGTGATAAACTCTATTTTGAATTTAAACCGATTCCAGGACATCACGCTCTATATAAACCAAACATGTAAGCTGGTTTTGAATATCATATTAATTAACATTCCCCTATGGTGGATTCCTATTAGAATAATGTACAATGTAAATCTAGGTTTTTTAACTAGTTTATGTGTTAACTTAGAGACTATACAATTGTTGTATTCCTTTTTTTCAATAAATTATGAGTATAACAAATACCAATGTCTTGTTTTTAGTATATAATCTCAACCCCTTTCCCTTACACCTCTAATCAAACTCCTATCACTACAACCAGCGCGTTCTAGTAATAACAGTTATAAGTAGGAGGTCTAGCAGCCAATAGTGGAACTATCTGTTCACTCAGTTACACTCGGCTATTCCCGGCTTCCTTCGCTAACCACCCAAACCACAGCAGCGCATTCTAGAAGCCAATGGTGGAACTATTTACTGTGGAACTCAGCTCGGCAACGTTCGGATTCCTTTGCCGGCCTAAACCAGTTCCCCCAATCCCATCAGCGCTATAAAGCTGACCAGCACCAACTACTTACCGTCAGTATGCTGACCAGAACAGGCCAGGCAACACCTGGGACCTACTCGCAGGTCAGGCCCCCCAAACCCCACCCAGCCCCCCACCACTGCCCTCCACCTCAACCCCTCCCCTCTACCCCAGCCCCTCCCCTAGCCGCAACCCCAGCCCCTCCCATAGCTTCCACCCCAGCCCCTTCCCTAGCCTCCATCCCCCCCCTTCCCCTAGCCGCCACCCCACCCCTTCCCCTAGCCTCCACCTAAACCCCCCACCCCTCCCCCTCCACAGCCGCCCAACCCACCCCCCTTGCCCTCAGGGGGCCGCGTGACCAGGGGAAAAAGTGGACGACCTTCATATTGTTCCAGAAACTACTTTGATATACTACTCCGGTACCGTAGTTTTGAGATGAGTGCCCCGCAATATGATACATGATACAATGGTGGTATTTCCCTGAAGTTAGTATTGAAAATATTGTACTAGGGATGGCTGCCGTCAGCGTCGGCAATCAAATTTCGATTAATCAGGTAACCAGTCCTCATCGTGGAGCTTAAAATGAGGTAAGTTACTCAGCTACACAGATGGGCTTAAGGATCTAATTACTACATTGTGTCCTTTTTACAATGCATGCCACGTATGGATTTACGTCGATTTGGTGATATTTTGGCAAAAGAGCGGAACTATGGTGTTCAGGTCTTCCAAATTTTTGATAGGAGCGTGGAAAAGTGCTGCTCACGCAGCCGTTTAACTTTAAACGTACATTTTATACCCTTCATTTATAATTTTCGTTTGTACACTATTTCCCAGAACTGGCAGTCTAAGCCTAAATATGCAAGTTATGATTTTTATGGTTACTGATGATCAGATATCTTTTCAAATTGCAGGTTGTTACGATTAAGCATCAAGTCGAGCTTAATCATTATATTGTGAATAATATACTGTCCAACCAATCTAATGCAAATACTTTTGATTTTTTTAAATTTATGTATTTATGTCTCATAAGTACATGTTACGCATCCAAAATTGCCAGCCTTGCAAGAGGGTTCCATTGAAATCATATACAACATTACGAAGTCTATCGCCATTGAATTCACAATTTTGTCTACAAGCGATAGAGAGTGCGAATCTTAGTCGATTTGATTACGGCACAAACATTGCGGGACAATTTAACAACTGTATTATAAATTGCTTGAGGGGAGCGTGATTGCGCAGTGGCAGAGCTTCTCGCCTTTCACCCGGACGGCCGGGGTTCGAATCCCGGTGACAGCGGGGTGGAATTTTCACCTGGAAAATCACGTGGTGTCAGGAAGGGCATCCGGTATTAAATCCCCGGCCAAAAACCAAAATGAGCCTGGTTGGCTCCGGCGACCCCAATTAATTGGGAAAAGCCGAAGGGAAAAAGAAGATTATAAATTGCTTGGATTGTAGAAAATGTATCACTGCAGGTTAAGAATCTACAACTACAAATGGTAGATTGCTGTTCATTCGTAGCAATAATCGCTTTGTTCTCAGGAAATGAGTCACTGTACTATTGCATACCTTAAAAATAAAAAAGTACAGCTTTTCTCGGCACGAATAACGATTGCCGAAAGGCAAGCCAGCGTATAAAATGGCGTGAGTATAATACAGTCAGGTCCATACAGGGTTCTTGACGCCTCTCGCCAAAAGGAAAGGCAACTTTGCTGCCCGCGACTTGGAATATGTACTATTATTAAAGTTTCCATAACATATGGGGCTGATTCTTCACCTGGTTAGCAAACGTCTTAACTAAGAAGTGTATTTAAGTTGCGAAGTTGCCTGCAAATCAGGCAATGTGTCAGAAGTTTCAAACATTTTGGACCATTGTTATCGAACCAGGTTTGTCTAACACCTGGTTATAAAATTTAATAGATTTTTTTAGAAAAAAAGTGTTTTTAGGCTATTAAGATGATAATATTTCCTGCAAATCAAGAAATATAACAAGGAGCCCAAGGATTACAAATAAAAAGAACTTAATACAAAGAATTTACATTAAATGTTATCAGATATCATATACAACCCATGTGCAAAACAATTATTTAAATACCGGTAACAAATTTAGGATTTCCTCATTAGTACATTATCACTTTCAAGTCAGATCATCAGCAAGAACAGCAAGGTGACTAAGACGATACTTTTATTCATGTCCTTAAATAATCAACATTGCCAAAGTATATTCCCTTGTGGAGGGTTTAAACTTTAATAACTTGACGTTTAATGGCCAAGCAGTTTTCTGCAGTTTTCCAGAAATTTTACCGTCCCTAAAACCTGCCGCCCTGGGCAGTTGCCAAGTTTGTCTCCCCGTAAATAAGGGCCTGAATACAGTAAATTATCCAATATTGTAAGCACGACCTTACAGGACCAGTGTTTTACTAGACAGAATGCTGCACCCGTTGACGCATGTTGACGCATGTTTGCACAGCTAACAAAGACCAAGATCCATGATAAAAAGTAACTGAACATACCCTTCGAGCGGGGAAAGAAGGTGAAGCAATATCGCTTATAATTACATTTTTATGCACTTAAGACATTCCATAAATACACAATTAGTTAATCAACTTAATTCTGCTTATTTAAAATAAGGTATACAACGCTTATGAGCGAAACCGTCAATTTACCCGGCTAACTAATGTCCAGAGGGAACGCCATATTTTGTGAAGCCAGTACTTACTCGTTGTCGGATGAAGCAACATCTATGTGAATGTGAAGCACAAAGGACACGGTCCGGGAAGGGAATCCATGTGCAATGGATAAATCCGAGTATATTTTTTTGGTCAAATGGACAGCCATCAGGGCATAAACTGATAATTGAATAATTGTGTACAATTAATAACATTTAATCTGAGAAATATTTTGATTCACGAAGTGAAAATTATGGAAGCGTGCAACGCAAACTCTAAGACCACATGGTCGCTTCCAAGTGTATTATAAACTGTGAATTGATAAACTGTGTAATTCTACAGGAAAATTTTATGTATTGCCGGTTGGGCAGCGGTTATGATTTTTATTTTGTGTAAATAATTCGTGAAAGTAACGAGTTAGCGATGCACATGCGATAACTTAATGCCAGTGGCGGAGTGAAAATGGGCAATTTATTACCGCACCTTAGCATCAGTGAGTGCAAATTTTCTTTAAACATGTGTAATATCACCAACGGCAACATTATAATCCTACTGAAACGTCAAATCGTGGAATATAATCCCTACCACGCAATGCAGATGGATAGCTAAATCATGCGTGCGGAATTGGTAGCGGAAGGTGACCGAAAACAATGAGGAAATGATTTCAAACCGTAGAGGAGACCGCTTACAACATCTCATGGCGGGTCTCGAAACGACGGTCGCTGGATCTGTAAGTCAGATCTTGTATCAGTAGCGTTATTGTAATGAGTTGGAAACTGTAGATTTAATTTTAGTTTGGTTTCATTTTCCGGTGCACAATGCAGGTAGCTATTATAAGAACACGTGTGGAAAGTTACAATTTCCTAAAAAATGTATAAATGCCAGGAAGGCAGTATTTTCAATGTCCATTTCGTATCGTTTCAAAACGGTTATTACCAACTTTTATTTTGTCAAGCTGATGACAATGAAACTAGTTTTGGCAGGTGTTAGAGCAAGGCCAAGGTTACATAAGCCAAACCACTGCACAGCACACTCGATTTTAGGCAGTGCATCATTATTTATTTAGAAGGCTGTGAAATTCTTAGCATTATTAAACCGGAATGCAGAGTTCCGTTAGTCACATTTGTTGGCCAGATCAATACTTGAAAACAGGTTTATTTCTTTACGAGAAGCCAGACAAGCAATGAATTCAACAGTATTTTGTAACCAGAGAACATAGGTTCGACCTCATTCAGGGAAGAGGCAATTTAATAAATGCACAATCTCACACTTTAATTTGTATCAGAAGCCTTCATGTTTATTCATAGCGTTGTTAGAATGTGTTTTACACACACATAACCTTCATGACCAGTATTTAAAACGTGTATATTTTAGGAATCCACACATATTGTAATTAACATTATTAGAGTATTATTGATAGGAGTCGTGATGATGGATCAATACCTCCGACATGTTATTGTGGTTATACCAGTGGTGACGAACTACTGCAGTTGTACCTAACTGAAGGGTGCCAGGATTGATGAATCCGTAATAGTAAGAGTGAGACACAGAGTGTCTAATATTGATGAAGTATTGGTGGAGACACAGAGTGTCTATTAAGTAATTAAGTTATTATGAATTAGTTGGATACACACGTTACCTGAGTACACTGAATGCTTTTAAAGATCCATAAACTGAACAACTATACTGTGAGGAACAAATAATTGTGTGAAGCTTTAATAATCAAAGATAGGATTTCGTAAAACTGAACAAATCTCATAATTCCCCCTGATCCTAAATAAAGATAGTACATATTAAAAATAAAATATTTTCTGGACCAAATGTTGACACTTAGTTATTGTTAAGTTATTTTAGATACATTTTGATACATTTTCACATGAATAGTCGACAACCAATTGGTGATGTGATAACTGTAACACACACATCAGATTGGTAGCAATATGAGTCGATGTAATTGTTTAATTACCATCGCATTTGCAGGCTTTCCTATTATTCTACTCTCCAAACACTTTGAAACTATGACCGTTTGTTAAAAACAGAAACAAGTCGAGTACGCAGGCAGTGCCAATTGCACAACCATAGGAGAGCTGAATTATTGTATATATTTGTGTTGTATTAGCATAGCTCTTTTTTTATTCAACAACATTGTGCACATAGCTTGATTTTCTTTTTAACAAACGCGACTCGTTTATTAATTAATGATATTTAGGACTAGCTAAACACTTAAATCTAAAGATAAATGTTAGAGATGGCACCATCATAGCATAGGACAAATTTTCCCCTTGCTACTGAATGTAAATATTTCTAGAATTTGTAAACCAGTAAATGTCTTGCTTTGCTGTAGATTCTTTTGGTGTTTGTTCCTCCCGTAGTCATTTCGATGTGATTGCTTAGGGCTGATCTTACGTGCCATTCTCTTAGCTTGTTCATTCTTAGTCGAATTTTGTATTAGGACCATGAGAGTAATTTAGAACTTGATAAGGACTTTTTTTAAATTTTCTTTCAGGGCAGAATAGTATCGGACTATCCGTTTGCAACTCTCAAGCTTGGCTAGGGATCTATTCTGAATAAAATTTATTCGTGATTTTAACATAAGACTGACCTCTCTTTTCTTGTTTAGTTTTGTTATCGATGCATTCCTCTGAGCTGGTTAAAGATCGAACCTCACTAATTCCCGATACCCCCGAGTGCAGACTTTGTGCTACACCAATCAATGAACGTGTCGTCCCCTATACTCGTGTGTCAACTGGAAGAGGGTCTCGGAAGGGTCATTTGAAACCGGTGGCTGCCCGAAACCTTCGGCCGGCTGCCACATATAGTCGTCGTCGTCGTCGGCTTTATATCGTTTCCGAGTATACATCATCTTCCAAAACAGTCTAAAATAATCTAAGGTTGAGGTCTGTGGGCATGTTTGCGGTGACTGAACAGCCCAATGCGTGCATGAAACAAACGTCCACACAGATCACACAATACTGTTGGTGGAGGGCGTGGCTGTGCTGCACGGAGCTTTCGTGCTTGTTGGCCTTAACAATTCTACGACGCTCTTCTTCAAACATTTTGACAGCAGCCGGGATGGTCTGGCGCCAAGTTGAACGGTCTTTAACAAGCCGGTCCCAGGTTTGTGGATTGAGTCCTGTAAACTTCATATTCTGCTTAAATTGGTCCTTTTAACGTCTCTTAGGGCCTCCATGAGGTCTGGTGCCGGAGGTGAGTTCACCATACAGAACCTGGCGTGGTAGTCTCGTATCATCCATCCGATGGACATGTCCAATCCATCTAAGTTGATGACCAATGATGGATGATTCTACACTATTAGCAAGCGCTTTCTCAAGAACATCAAGATTGGTGATGTGGTCTTCCCACTTTATCTTAAGGATGGATCGAAGTTTCTGTTGATGGAAGCGCTCAAGCTTTCGGAAGTCATGTCGATATAGGGTCCAGGTTTCACAGCCATACAACAATGTTGAGATTACAACAGCTTGGTACACCATGAGCTTCGTCTTCACGGTCAGATCTTTATTCAAGAAGACCCGGTGCGATAGTCACCCAAATGCCGCATGGGCAGCACCGATTCTCTTCTCAACATCCTGCCCACAATTGCCGTGTACAGATAGCAGACTGCCCATATACGAGAAGTGGTCTACCTGCTCCAATGGAGTATCTGAGATAGAAATGTTGAAGTGCAGAAGGAAAGTGCCTGGTGAGGGTTGTGCCAGAACCTTGGTCTTCTGAACATTAATGGTGAGACCAAAACGTTCACATGCATTCTTGTAGCAATTAACAGTCTGTTGCAACTCCACTGGCGTGAGTGTAGGCAGTGCCGCATCATCTGCATACAACATATTGGTTATCTTCGTAACCTGAGTTAGCTTCTTGGCACATATAGTAAGTTGGCGCCGAACGTGGTTGCATCGAATTTTGTGTTCGATCTCCATGATTCGTTTGTTTGTGAGGGTTTTATTTTGTTAGCAAATCCAACAGATTAGTGACGAATTGAGATTTCGTACTAGTGTTTTGGAAGGCTACATGGCTTTTTTATCCCAGAATTAAGACCATGAGGCTAGGTAACATTTATTAATGATATTATTAGGGTTTGATTTGCAGTTATCCTAGTCTTGAGTAAATGTAAGTTTGTTTGTTGTCTTGATGTCATTTAATTTTTACCAGAGGTTCAACTGTTATCATCGAGTAAATTTATGAAGGAATGCATTTTCTACTGTGTTCCATCTCAAACCATTGTTAAGGCATGTGAAGTTGTTAGTTCCCCCTATTTCTCGTAATGAATTTATTATGTCTGCACAAGAGACGGCCGAGTTGTTGGCAAACTTTCCTGCCTATTACACAATCTGCTGGTGTCAATGGACAATTTGACACGAAATAACAATGATTTAAGGGCCGATATAAACAATGTTAGAACAGATATGGCTCAGAATAGTGACAATTTAAGAGCCGATAGAAACACTGTCAGGGCCCTTACAAACAATGTAACAGAAAATGTTAACACTGTCAGGGCCGATATGACACAAAACAGTGAAAATTTAAGTGCCGATGTAAACACTGTTAGGGCAGATATGGCTCCAAATAATGAAACTTTGAGGGCAGACATGAATGAGAACAGTAACACTGCTACAGCTACTGTGTTACAAACTAGTAAAACATTACTACTAATATTAGAGCTGACATGGCACAGTTAAACACTAATATTAGAGCTGACATGGCACAGATAAACACCAATATTAGGACAGATATGGCACAATTAAACACTAACATTAGGGCAGATATGGCACAGAATGTAGTAGAAGTGTGACAAGACATTGCCAATGTTAAAGCTGAAATTACTGTTATTATCAATAAGATTAGTGATGACTTGCGTGCAGAGATGGAAACTTATCGCACAGAGTATCAAGCGCATTTAGGAGGAGTGAAGAAAGAAATACGCACAAATAGGTCAGAAATCAACCAAAAACTCGAAGACGTTCAGGCGGAGATGAACGACAACATTGAGTCAGTTAGAAACGAAGTCGCTAACGCTAGAGAGATGGTTAGTACACAAATTGATAACGTAGAACAGCGGATGGAAGAAGTCAACACGTACGTTGGAGTTTTAAAGGCTGATGTCGCGATAGTTAACACTGGATTGAGATTAACGCGAGGCACAGCAGTTGCCGTACACTTGAACACTAAACGTGTAGCGAGCAAGGTAGAGAAGGTGAAGGAGGAAGTCACTGCGAACACAACGGCGGTGCATGAAATAAAGGATGAAGTACATAAAATAAAAGATGATTTAGCTTAAAAAAATCGAAGCAATTCGTGAGGAAACTCGTGAAAAACCATAGATCAAACCAATATGTAGGAAAAACAATAGCTGGATACCTTGAGGAACAAGACGAAAAACAGAAGGAATTTGATAGTTGAATCCGAGGTAAAATTGAGCGGATGGAATTGCAGATTAATGCTATATCTAACAAACAACCTGAGAATGTCTTAGAATACGCCGATCTTGATGAACGCATCAATCGTCCATTAAAACCTAATAGAGACGATGTACCATCTATAAACACTACAACCAACATAGAAAAGCTGAATTTTCCAATGGAAAATCAAAATTATAATCCATTTAGAACAACATCCCAGTTTGTGACACCGAATGCTAACATAACGCCGAATTGTGGGCTGACACCTAATTTTAATGTCACGCCGAATTATGGTCAAACTCAGTACTCAAACATAGTGTATTTGAGAATCCATGAATATCGACCGGCTAAGTTCAATAATTCAAATTCCGTTACTCCGACTGATTTTCTGCGAAACCTAGATATATATGAGAGACACCATGGTAACACCTGATAGGGAGTTACGGACTGTCGAAAAATATCTAGAGAACAGCCCGTTAACCTGGTTTAAAGCATTCAGATATTCATTCCATAATTATTAGGAATTTAAAGAAGCATTCCTTGTGACTTATCGTTCTATGGAACGGCAACAAACTATATGGGCGGAAATGTACAATAAGAGGTACGCTAGTACTCAAACAACCAATTATGCTACCTTCTTCGCAAGTCAACTTTTGAAACTACAATGTTTAGAACCCCCTTTGTCAGAGTTAGAACTTGTCCAAACCATTAGAAGGCAATACCCTACGGAAGTACAAAGGCTACTCATAGCGTCAGATGCAAATACATTCATGAAATGTGACGAAGTGCTAAGGAAGCTGGATAGCAGCCACGAACAAATCACACCTACACCTAGGCAACGAAGCACACATGATGTAAACATAACTTCAGTTGACAGGACTAGCCAGACTGTACAACCTACGGAAAATCGTCGAATGAACAATCGTCAAAATCAAGAGGGACCGGATAGAAGGAGAGATTTCCGTGATTACCGCAAAGACAATACACCTTATGGTAGGAATCGTCGATTTGACACGATCAAAAAAAATTGCCAGAATAGGTATCAGAACAGAGCAAACGATTACAACAATCGTCGCAACAATAACAACAACAACAATAATAACTACAACCGTGGTTATAGAGGACAACAACGTGATCGTGATGATCGTAATAACCGATACACTGATAAACCCAGGAAGGACTATAGATACAGTGATGGTTACCAGAAAGAAAATGATCCTCAAGTCCAATATAACGATGTTTGGCGAGGTAAAGCAGAAGAAAGTCGACAATATCTTCAGGAACGGAGATGAAGAAATACAGAAGATGAAGAATCTGACAGAAGAAGAGAGGGAAGTAGCCAACGTCGTAAGAATGACAGGAAAGTTACGACAGCTGATGTTCACAACATTGAAATTTAACCAGCAGGTGAAGACAATTGTCTGAGTGACGAAGAATATAATATAATCACTGATAGAATGGATCGTGCGAGGAGACAAACCAAGGATTGGTAGTTGGATGAAATAAAAATTGACTTCCACAATTTTTATTTACTCGACGTGGAGATGTATGCGCCCGTTGACGCATGTTGACGCATGGTTGACGCATGTTTGCACAGCTAACAAAGACCAAGATCCATGCTGAAAAGTAACTGAACATACCCTGCGAGCGTCGGGCAAAAGGTGAAGCAATATCGCTTATAATTACATTTTTATGCACTTTAGACATTCCATAAATCCACAATTAGTTAATCAACTTAATTCTGCTTATTTAAAATGCGGTATACAACGCTTATGAGCGAAACCGTCAATTTACGCGGCTAACTCATGTCCAGAGGGAACGCCATATTTTGTGAAGCCAGTACTTACTCGTTGTCTGATAAAGCAACATCTATGTGAATGTGAAGCACAAAGGACACGTTCCGTGAAGGGAATCCATGTGCAATGGATAAATCCGAGTATATTTGTCAAATGGACAGCCATCAGGGCATAAACTGATAATCGAATGTGTACAATTAATAACATTTAATCTGAGAAATATTTTGATTCACGAAGTGAAAATTATGGAAGCGTGCAACGCAAACTCTAAGACCACATGGTTGCATCCAAAAGTATTATAAACTGTGAATTGATAAACTGTGTAATTCTACAGGAAAATTATATGTTTTGCCGGATGGGCAGTGGTTATGATTTTTATTTTGTGTAAATAATTCGTGAAAGTAACGAGTGAGCGTCGCAAAAGCGTTAACTTAACGCCAGTTGCGGAGTGAAAATGGGAAATTTATTACCGCACCTTAGCATCAGTGAGTGCAAGTTTTCTTTAAACATGTGTAATATTATCACCAACGGCAACATTATAATCCTACTAAAACGTCAAATCTTGGAATATAATCCCTATCACGCAATGCAGATGGATAGCTAAATCATACGTGGGGAATTGGAAGCGGAAAGTGACCGAAAACAATGAGGAAATGATTTAAAACCGTAGAGGAGACCGCTTACAACATCTCATGGCGGGTCTCGAACCGACGGTCGCTGCATCTGTAAGTCAGATCTTGTATCAGTAGCGTTATTGTAATGAGTTGGAAACAGTAGATTTAATTTTAGTTTGGTTTCATTTTCCGGTGCACAATGCAGGTAGCTATTATAAGAAAACGTGTGGAAAGTTACAATTTCCTTAACAATTTATAAATGCCAGGAGGGCAGTATTTTCAATGTCCATTTCGTATCGTTTCAAAATAGTTATAATCAACTTTTATTTTGTCAAGCCGATGACAATGAATCTAGTTTTGGCAGGTGTTAGAACAAGGCCAAGGTTACATGTATAAGCCAAACCACTGCACAGCACACTCGATTTTAGGCAGTGCATCATTATTTATTTAGAAGGCTGTGAAATTCTTAGCATTATTAAACCGGAATGGAGAGTTCCGTTAGTCACATTTGTTGGCCAGATCAATACTTGAAAACAGTTTTATTTCTTTACGAGAAGCCAGAAAAGCAATGAATGCAACAGTATTTTGTAACCAGAGAACATAGGTTCGACCTCATTCAGGGAAGAGGCAATTTAATAAATGCACAATCTCACACTTTAATTTGTATCAGAAGCCTTCATGTTAATTCATAGCGTTGTTAGAATGTGTTTTACACGCACATAACCTTTATGACCAGTATTTAAAACGTGTATATTTTAGGAATCCACACATATTGTAATTAACATTATTAGAGTATTATTAATAGGAGTCGTGATGATGGATCAATACCTCCGACATTTTATTGTGGTTATACCGGTGGTGACGAACTACTGCAGTCGTACCTAACTGAAGTGCGCCAGTATTGATGAATCCGTAATAGTAAGAGTGAGACACAGAGTGTCTAATAATGATGAAGTATTGGTGGAGACACAGAGTGTCTATTAAGTAATTAAGTTATTATGAATTAGTTGGATACACACGTTACCTGAGTACACTGAATGCTTTTAAAGGTCCATAAACTGAACAACTATACTGTGAGGAGCAAATAATTGTTTGAAGCTTTAATAATCAAAGATAGGATTTCGTAAAACTGAATAAATCTCATAATTCCCCATGAACCTAAATACAGATAATAAATATTAAAAATAAAATATTTTCTGGACCAAATGTTGACCCTTAGTTATTGTTAAGTTATTTTAGATATATTTTGATACATTTTCACATGAATAGTCGACAACCAATTGGTGATATGTAAACTGTAGCACACACATCAGATTGGTAGCAATATGAGTCGATGTAATTGTTTAATTAACATCGCATTTGTAGGCTTTCCTATTTTTCTACTTTCCTAACACTTTGAAACTATGACCGTTTGTTACAAACAGTAACAATCGAGTACGCAGGCAGTGCCAATTGCACAACCATAGGAGTGCTGAATTATTGTATGCATTTGTGTTGTATTAGCATATCTCTTTTTTTTATTCAGCAACATTGTGCACATAGCTTGATTTTATTTGTAATAAACGCGTCTCGTTTATTAATTAATGATATTTAGGACTAGCTAAACACTTAAATCTGAAGATAAATGTTAGAGATGGCACCATCATAGCATAGGACAAATTTTCCCCTTGCTACTAAATGTAAATATTTCTAGTATTTGTAAACCAGTAAATGTCTTGCTTTGCTGTAGATTCTTTTGATGTTTGATCCTCCTGTAGTTATTTCGATTTAATTGCTTAGGGCTGATCTTACGTGCCATTCTCTTAGCTTGTTAGTTCTTAGTCGAATTTTGTATTAGGGCCATGAAAGTAATTTAGAACTTGATTAGGCCTTTTTTTTTTTAATTTTCTTTCAGGGCAGAATAGTATCGGACTATCCGTTTGCAACTCTCATGCTGGGCTAGGGATCTATTCTGAATAAAATGAATTCGTGATTTTAACATAAGACTGGCCTCTCTTTTCTTGTTTAGTTTTGTTATCGATGCATTCCTCTGGGCTGGTTAAAGATCGAACCTCACTAATTCCCGATACTCCCGAGTGCAGACTTTGTGCTACACCAGCCTATGAATGTGTCGTCCCCTATAATTGTGTGTTAACCGGAAGAGGGTCTCGGAATGGTCATTTGAAAACGGTGGCTCTCTGAAACCTTCGGCCAGCGGGCACTATAGAGAACCGTATTTTAGGAGTTAAGATCCGCTAGTGGTGTAGCAACGTCTAAAAGTATCTCCAGAATGTGCTTTCATATCGCCACTGCCGAAGTGAGATAACAAAAGTAGTAGCCACTCGAGATAGTGTTGGGGAAACATACGGTATTTAACACTAGGCATAACCGTGTTGAAAATTGGAGCTATGTTTCCATTGGTGGTTAGGGGCCGATAACCTAGATGTTAGGCCTCCTAAAACAATAATTATCATCATCATCATCATCCTCCATTGGTGGCAGAGTGCATTACATCATTAGAACCGTATTGTTTATGTAAATACATATTACGTCAGCAACATTAGAGATTTTTGTTGTTGTAACAGTTGTCAGTTGGCCATCAGTAGCATTCATTTATGAAATATACTGGTGTGACAATGAACAATCGATTTTCAACATTCTCGTAAATCCAGGAGGGGGGAGGAAGGGACGGTGAAGGGGAATGGCCCGACCTTGCCTCCCCTAGCCACCCCCCCCCCCCTTCCTCCCCGCCCCTCATGCGCCCATGATATTAAACCATGCATGAGTGCCAAATGGCCGAACAGACCCACTTAAATCTTGAATATTCTAAGAACATTTCTTAGTGAGCACTTACAAACTGAGAGTGATCAACATGCAAAATTTCAGTTTCATAGCCCTTGTGTTACAAAGATGTGATGTCAGCGATGATTAACGAGTCATTACTTCGATATTGGATTATACCGGTATATAATAGGATAAGCTACCGACAGCAGTGGCTACGCTCGCTAAAGCACAGCGTTACGTCATGGGCCAAGCTCTCTGCTGACTCGGTAGACGCGTGGGTTCGAACCCCACCTTCGGCGTCCTTAAACGGTTTTCCGTGGTTTCCCAATTTTTAACAACAGGCGAATGCTGGGACGGCACCTTCTGACAGGCCACGGCCGCTTCCTTCCACATCTTTGGCCAGTTTCATTCATCTTCATCATTCCATCTCTCATCCCGGGGCTCAGGTCGCCCGCGGGCGTCGACTGGAAAGACAGGCCCCGGAGGCCACACGACAAACAAACAATAAGGTAAGATTACATTAGGCCTATTTACCTTTGAATGAAATATAAATCCATTCGTAAACGATGCACACGAAATAAATGAATAATACAATAAACACAGAAACACAGTCTAGGCGGCGTTCATAGCAAATACAATGCACACGAATTGAATGTACGCGCGTATAAATTACAATAGTCCTTTGTAATATTATTCAAGTGTCTCTTATGAAACGAAAACACACCAGCAGCTTTGCATAACTGACTGTAGGATGATTTTAACCTTCCGGTGGGTGCAACTGATCTGACAGGCACACGAGTTAATTCTTATCTTATATTCGTCATTCGCGGGGCGAAGGTACTTCCACCTTTCAGCAGTTACCTCTTTCCGCATGACATTCAAGTCCATATCGGCCAGTTTCTACACATTCGCTGTTGTTGCAAACGTGATCTGCCTGGCAGATTGCGCCTCATCGAGCACCATTACGCAATATGCAGTGAACGAATGAGTGTATTCACTAAGCTGTTCTTCATCACATATTTGAAACTTTTTGAAATTCAGATTTCTGTGGTGTGCCCGACAGGTTTAATGCGCCCACAGACGCTATATTTAATGTTGCGCCTGATGGAAGGTTAAATATCTGAAGTATTTATATTTAGCACAAAATTAATTAGAATACTGTAAGCACTTTTACAAAAAACGTTTGTTCTCTGTCTGAATTGCATACCCCCCCCCCCCCTGTGGGCGCCCATGATATAGACCTAATACCGTTGGAATTAAAGAAACCAGAAGTTTATTACGGGGCTAGCTGAGTCCAGCATTGTTTCCACTTAGCCTACTTGTGCCAGGCTTGTATCTCAGTCAGTTCTCTTTCTCCCCCAATCCCGGCAGTGTTATGTATGTATGAAAGCCTAGTCTGTCTTTCAGTTTCCATGCTTTGATCACCATTGACTTTTCTTTTCCCAATACCTTAATTGTTTGAGGTGATGGTACTCTTCTTTTCCTCTCTTCTTCGATAGCATAGGTTGATTGTAGATAAGAGCAACATCTGACCTAGATGTTCCTTTCCTTTAAAACAACAGCAATAACAAGGTAGATGAAAGAGAGGAAGCCGACACGAGTAAACCTTGGTCGTTACTAAGTTAACGACTGTCTGGACGACAATTACTGCTTGTGATATAAACAGGGGGATCTGGGTTTCTGTTTTTATGTAAAAACCTATTAACGCAGAATGTAACATGTGTCCCACCTTTTTGTGTCTAGGGGAATTTGGTAGTGTAATGTATAGCGATCCATACTACCCCCCTTTCAGTACCAATAACAATCTGTTTTCCCGGGGTTTTTAACTTTAATTATAAAGTTTATTGCAGGCATATTCTTATAGCGGACGATAGTCTTTAGAAGGGTTTTAAATTACAAAGATGTTTATATTTTCTAGTTCTGATACCGGTACGATTCTGTTGGAATGGCATCCTGAGGTGTTTTCTTGCACCACGGACGTATAGGGCAACTGCAGCAAATCTTGGATTCGCTGGTTTGTATCCTGACTTGGACAGAGGCTTTCTTGAGTGACACTCCCTTGAGGGAATCCCGGGGCACCCGCTCTATCCCTGTCCCTAATACACTTAGGCTGTTTGCCAAATAGCCAAAGTGTACACTCATGCTCACTCTCACTCGGAAGTGACGTCAGCGTGTGGTGTTCCAAATACGATCGATTGCGAGTGTACATAGCGACATTTTCGAAGGTGCAGACTCGGTTCATTCATTCGGCCTAGGCGCAGTAATGTCGCCATTTTAACAGAACTTCGGTATTCTCACTTGACTGATCAATTGTGTATTTCAGACGATACAAGGAGAGATACTTATATTTAATTGTAAGTATTTATCTTTTACAATAGCGGAGATTGTTTTTTAACATACATGCAATGTTGAATGAAATTTGTTTGTTAGTAGTGTTCCATAACCTGCGAGGTTAACCTAACTTTCCATGGCCTTTCAAACATTTACCCATAATGTTTTCCTTTTAGGTAGATTTCATTAGAAAGCTAACTATTGCAATGGGTACCATGTTTCGACTTCCGGAAAATCTCGACATATCTCCGAGTTTCATGTCCCTTAGACCACAAAACCATTTTCAGTTCAAAGGTTTATATATAATTTATGTATATATATAAGGTGGGTTCAAAATGTAACAAGACGGAGGCAAAATTACAGAAACCAGTACCTGTATGTTAGAAGTATAAGCCCTGGCTGTTGAGGCACTTGTTCCTCTGTGAAACGAGGCGGTGAATGGCTGTCTCATGAAATTCCCTGGGCAGCGATGTGAACCAGTTCCGCACGTACAGCTGGACTTCGACGTCCGAGGTGAATCGTTGGCCTCGTAGAACCCTTTTCAGGGGACCAAACATGGCGTAATCACAGGGAGAGAGGTCTGGACTGTATGGAGGGTGGCCGAGAACCTCCCATTCGAATTTCTGCAAGAGTGCCGTGACTGTGTTGGCCGGTTGAGGTCGTGCATTGCCGTGGAACAGAATGGCCCCACGGGTGAGATTGCCTGGTCGTTTTTGCCGTGGAACAGAATGGCCCCACGGGTGAGATTGCCTGGTCGTTTTGTTTTGATCGCTTGGCGAAGGGTGGTCAAGGTTTGCGAGTAACGCTGAGCAATCACTGTTGTCCCGTGCGGCATGAAGTGTATCAGAAGGGGGATATCTTGGTCAAAGAAGAACGTCAGCATTACCTTTCCTGCACTCGTGGGGATGGCCTTGCCTTTTTTGGGTGGTGGTGATTCTGGATGCTTCCACTGGAGGCTTTGTCGTTTGGATTCTGGTTCGAAGTGATGACACCATGACTCAACTCCAGCCACCACCAGTGCAGTCGTTCCTTCATGATGGTGTGCACACTTCCGACACTCAATCCGACCACGGCTATGGCGTTCACTGTCACTCAGCGGTCCTGGGTAATGAGTGCATCAAACAGCTGGACGTTGTCGTCGGTAATGCAGGGGGGTGCCCCAGACCAGGCATCATCGGCTAACGACACCCGTCCTTCCCTGAAGCGCTTGTGCCACGCCTTGACCCTTGCAAGGGACATGCAGTGTTCGCCTTACAATTGTGACATTCGGCGATGACTGTCCGTTCCCCCTACTCCTTCCGCTGTCAGAAACTGAACAATACCTCTTTGCTCTTCGTTTGACGACTCCATGTCACTGTTTGCAATGCGACTGGCAGCGTTGGACCATTGTATCATCACGTGACGTGCACGCGTGCCCTCTAGCGACGAGCTGTGACCTTCCACGCTCTGGTCGGAAGCACACCTCGTTTCATACGTCACGATTAGCCGAGGTCGTCACCGGTTTGCGCATTCCAGTCTCCGGCTCGTTACTTTTTGAACGCACCTTATATATATGTATATCTCTCTTTCTTATGAACACGATAACTACCGCAATTTAGCACCAATCACTTGGAATGTTTTATATAATCTGTATCCCTATAAAATCTCGTTGGAGTTCGTTAATGGGCAAAATCGGTCAAAGGGCGTGATAATGGGGGCTTTTTATCGAAAGATAAAAATATGTGAAATATCGAATCCATTTAAAGTTCATACCATGTGTCGTATAAGGGTCAAAAATGTATGTTTGAAAAGTTTTTTGATAGCACCAACGATGTACCAAAAGGGTGGAAAAAAGTGGGTTTTTTGAGAAACATTAATCATATCTCCCTTAATAGGCACAATATCAAAACCGTACAAAATGGACAATATTCCCCTAATTATTTCCTAAAACTTTTGTCGGAATGTTTTTATATGACCCATCATTACGCCAAGGGATGAGCAAAATGGTTTCGGAATTGAAAGAAAATGCCAAGAGCCATCAGAGTTTGCCATGACAACGCTACTAAATTGATAAGGGATGAGCCATCAGAGGTTGCCATGACAAAGCCATTACAAGAGGTCTCATTGAGTTTTCCATCTGACACTTTGGGAAGCGGCATCGGTGACGTAACTGGTAGCATACTGAACTTCTATTCCCAAGGTCGCGGGTTCAAAACCGGCCGAAGTCGTCAGATTTTCTATGAACACTGAAAATCCCTCAGTATGCTTTCCTTCGGAGGGGAAGTTCCAACGTTCGTTGCGAGTTGCTGGTTGCGGTGGCATCTAGTAGCCAAGTTCACAGCTAGGCATCCTTGACAGTAGTATTTGGTAGCAAAATTAGGAACTACTACTTGAAATTGACCGTCGGCAGTCCTTACCTGAATTACAGACTAATATAGACATCACAATTAACACCGGTTATCAGACAGATTCTACACACACCCAAAGTACACGGGGGTACATGACCGCGTTGTCGCAGCCCCTGAACTGATGAACCAACCATCAACTCAGCGGGAGATAAAACTTTGTGTGAAGAAGTAACAGACTGTTAGATAGTTACTCATCAGTTCCAAACCTTCATAAGGACAGTGTGACCACAAGTATAAAAATGGACCCCAAATGACGAGAAGGTTACCGTCCCCATGAGAAAATAAAATGGTAAAAATATGCATAAAAAGACGAAAAACTACGTTAATTACGCTCCAATTGTAAGATACTTTCTCGCAAAAAATGAGGTCTGATCCTTCTACGAAATCCTGCATATTCTGCCTATTTTCGCCTATCCCCTAGTTTGCCCGGTGAAATCTACCTCCGCCTTCTGGCGTGCCGAAAGGAATTTTTTATTTTCTAGGGTCGATGAGGAAGTATTACGTGAAAAGAAAAACTGAATCTTCTTTTTCAAAACGGATTTTGTTTCTCACGGGTGTGATATGATTTGGCAAATTTGAACAGTCAGCACCCATATAAAATTGCAAGATAGGTAAGAATATGTGATTTCTGAATAATAATAATAATAATAATAATAATAATAATAATAATAATAATAATAATAATAATAATAATAAATAAACTGGGTTGGGCAATTAGTTTGTTTTTGTAGCTAGGACTTTTAATTACTGTATTTATGCTAGCTGCATTTAACGTCAGGCAATTGGATGCAACATGTTGTGGTCATCAGCGTGCGAAGTACGTTTATCCAGCTTTCCATTACTGCAGACTGTTAGTTATTGTCGTTTTAAGGGACGGAGCAACGAGGTCATCTGTCCCTACTCCTGCAGATAAGTTCGATATTCCTCCCCATAATATAACAGTTGGTTACTCCTGCAAGTGAGTGAGTCTTATTATAAGTGTTTGTATCTAGTTGAATGAGGAACTCCATGTAGGCCTACTTCAATCTCTACAAACTGGCTCCACATTCTACTTGTGATGGAGAAACACGTTTATATCACTTCACCTCCATCTGTTTTCCTTGCTGTAAGATCTTTTCGGCAGCATAATATTCCAGTAACGCTTAATGAAGATAGAACGAGCGATAACATTCTCTATAATACATGAATTCGTCAAAATACCTTATAAAACGATGAGAAATAAATCAGGGAGCGATGGTTTAATAGTTGTTTCCTCCTCCGCAGTCTGTGGCCCACCCAACCATCCCAAATAGGATCACGACTATGTAACCAAAATTACAGCTGTGGCTGCCATTAGTCCAAATCAATCATCGGTTGCGGTCAAGAGTATTCGGGTATCTTCGATAGCCCCACTGATCCGCTGGTCTGTCATCATAACAATATTGCCAACCTCGCCTTTACGGTACTATGTAACACAAAGAAGCGCCCAGTTCAGTCTCTACTGCACAGTACTGAGATCACCGCTCTAATTATGCTAGTGAGTGCAATTTTTCGCTTCTCTGTAATGATAATTTCTTTCCTCGGCTGAAATGAGTGTTTTTTGTTATCAGCTCTGTAATTACTATGCAGTATAACGCTCCGCTGTAATAAATATGTGTATTTTTTCCGCACAACTGTGGTTTTGACAATGGTTACAGCCTAACGCTCACATACCAATGGTTTTGTGTCAACCGTGCCCCGCTAGCTGTGCGCGGCCAAGGCTACACCTGACCTTCTAACTTTCGTTTTGTCCAATCCAATGGTTTTTGACAATGGTTACGGCCTAACGCGCACAGACCAATGGTTTCGTGTCATCCGTGCCCCGCTAGCTGTGTGCGGCCAAGGCTTCACCTGACCTTCTAGCCTTCGTTTTGTCCAATCCAATGGTTTTTGACAATGGTTACAGCCTAACGCGCCCAGACCAATGGTTTTGTGTCAATCGTGCCCCGCTAGCTGCGCGTGGCCAAAGCCACACCTACATCTGACCTTCGTTTTGTCCAATCCATTGTTTTTGACAATGGTGACAGCCTAACGCGCACAGACCAATGGTTTTATGTCTTCTGTGCCCGCTAGCTGCGCGCGGCCAAGGCTGCACCTGTACGCGACCACACTTACCTTCGTTTGATCCAATCCAATGGTTCTTGAAAATGGTTACGGCCTAACGCGGCCAGATCAATGAGCGTTGACAATGCTTACAGCCTAACTCGTCCAGATGATTTTTCTTGATCAACAGTGAGTTTGTATCCCACTTCTTTTTATCAACAGTGATTTTGTATCCCACATGTTGGCAACAATGAGTGCGCCTCAGTGCGTGCCGCTAGAGTGAGTCTTGATGACAGTTGAACGAGATGCAAGCGCTGTCGAAACATGGCAGCCGTCTTTAAAATAGCAATAAATGAAATCACATATTAACGAACTTTAGCACATATATGAGGTTCAGTAGTGACCAGGGATGTTAATTTAAATACGTAATATCAACCTGATGATGAAACGAGGACACAAGGTATGAAAAAGTCACATTCACATTACGAGGTTGAACATGTCCACGGAGCATAAAGTGCCGGAAGCAAAGTTGCTTATCAAAGTTATCACATTCACTTCAATAATAATAGCACTAAGCATTCTTCCAAATCACACTGCGTTTGAACATCAAAAATATGTTCTGGCGGTGTTTTAAACCTCTCTCTTCTGAAGTCATCATATCGAGCTACAGTCCAGTGGCTGTTTTCAGTAACTCTTTCCTCGTGTCGGAAACAAGAATTTGGAATAATTGTCCTCGTGACGTTAGAAATTGTAGATACGGTGACTACGCCCCTGCAGTTTGGCTTTGATCACCACAATTTTTGTAGTTGTGATAAGAATAGAATACCCTCTGTTCCGAATATAATGTTTATACTCGTAATTTTTGCCCATAGCTGCTAACAACCCATTTTTTTTAGCTCGGTGACTGAACATGCGCACGCTTGTAAGGTGCAGTGTAATTGTCCATGGCAAATATTGTGCGCCTATTTGCAATGTACAGGGTGATTACAAATGATTCATCGGGTTTTGGAGGAATGTATTTCACAAAGTATTACATACAAAATAGTGAATCATACATTGTATGAAAAAGCACATTTTTAAGTTTCTTATACTTGATTACAAATGTTCTATGTGCTCTACTCGTGTTACACGACACACAGAAGTCAAGCTCAGCCCATACTCGTTTCAGCATGTCCTTGTAAATGTTCACCAGTGCAGCAGTGATGCGACCCTGGAGTTCAGCCAATGTTGTCGGCAAAGGTAGTAAGTAAACTTTGTCTTTCACGTATCCCCAAAAATTAAAATCACAAACTGTAAAATCAGGAGACCTTGGGGACCACCTGAAGAGCGCCAAATCGTCCTGAGCACATCACCAAATCCACCTGTTTGGAAGTTCCTCGTTCAGATGGCGACGCACTTCTCCATGCCAATAAGGTGGTGTTCCGGCTTGTTGGAATATGATGTGTGGGTTATCAGCTAACAGTCTCAGAAACAACCAGTCTTGTAAAATATATAGGTACGTCACACCAGTCACAGTTTTTCCAGGAGAGAAGTACGGTCCATAAACGTTGCTACGTGACACAGCACAGAACACATTCACCTTTGGAGAATCTCTTTCAATGTCCACTGTAACATTGGGATTTACCGAGACCCATATGCGGACGTTGTGCCGATTTACTTTACCTTTTAGGTGGAACGTCGCCTCATCACTGAACACGAGTCGGGGGAGGGGGAAATGTCATCTTCCATTGCTTCCTGAAGAAGTTCACAAAATTCTCGTCTGTTGGTGCGGTCGTTTGGCCGTAAACGTTGAAACAGCTGTATGCGATATAGTTTCTGACGTAATCGTTTCCGCAGAATCTTCCACACAGTTGGCTAAGCAATACCTAGTTCGCAACTTGCACCATGTGTGGATTTCTTTGGGCTACGAAGGAACACATCTCGCACGCTCTCCATTGTTTGAACTGCGATAGGTGGTCGCTCGGAGGTTTTCCTTTTACAGAGGCAGCCTGTGTCCTTGAACTGTCGATGCCATCGCAGAATGCTTTGGTGGATTGGTGACTGTATGTTAGGGTGCTGTCTTCGGAACGCGCGCTGCACGGTAGTGACAGATTCTGTCTTCTCATATTGCAACACACAAAATTAGTCGCCATTTCGTAAACTGTTATCACCCAGCCACCTGGTGAGTCACAATGAAACTTTCAGTAACATAAACAATACTTTAAAGTATGCTCTTTAGATTGGTTATTAGTACATATGGGTGGGCAATATATATTTGAAGTTGTAAGACGTCAAAACCCGATGAAACCTTTGTAATCACCCTGTAGATGTAAAACTCTTACATGCAAACCACAACTATTTTGCAATCGTGATCGCAACTTGTGTTATCTTCGTCGTTCGATTCCCACCTCATACATCCTGGAAGTGGTTTTGTGTGGTTTCCCAATTCGACTCCATGCAGATGCTGGTATGATTCCTAACTCAAGGCCATGGCCGCCTCCTTCCCAATCCTCACCTGAATTACAAACACACTACTACAGCCTTCAGACTTTTCGTACACATAGGCCTACACACAAAAGTACACGGGGCTAAATGACCGCAATGTCCAAGCTCCTCCAATGAAACAACAATATGGTACGACTACGCTCTATGCCAGTGTTCCAAACTTTCGTTGTGGTGCATTTATAACAATTTTTCCTTATGTTATGACTGCATAATTTTGGAATGGTTTTAAGCATCTAATTTGGCTAATCTCTGTCTTTACATTGGCAGGTGATGAGTGCAATATAGAATTTGTCAATGAAGCTTATAATAAGCCGCATTATATTCTCAACTCCTTGACAACATTTACATTCTCTCCCCTCCATCCAGCAACCCTGTCGATGTAATCTGCCTCCAGGACAGGATCTACACCAAGACTGAAGAAATGGGATACCTCCCTTGTAGAATTGCTGCAATATATATATGAAGAAAACAAAAATGTGTAATATGAAGAGTCAATAAAATAGAGAAATAAAATTTAATTTCAATATCATATCTGTACAGTTTACATTAATTTTATGTGTTCCAACCTCTTATTCCTGAAAGTATTTATATGGAGTAAAAATTGCAACATTATATAGGTAGAATTAACTGCATGTGGTATATCACAATTTTGCATAATAGCCTGTTTCCTTACAATAGGATGTGCAAGATATTGTTCCAGTGCTGCTGCCTGATTTAGGCGCATGGCGCAGAGGAAATGTTTTCGCCTGCTGTTCTCAAGGTTGCAGGATTGAATCCTGGCTCGGTCAGTTGGTATTTGAGGGTGCATAAATGACAGGGAGTCGTATCACCGATTTACTGGCATGTTAAAGATACCCTTTTGGGTGGAAATTCTGGCACCCTGGCGTCTCTAAAAACTGCAGTAGTTAAAAGGTACGTAAAATCAGTAACATTATCATTTGATTTAGGATGTTCCAAGAATGAAGCATGTCTGTCCCGGTATACTAATGTAGAGCTCATTTTTTTTAAACAAAACACTAAGATTAGTTTTCAGTGCTGAGGAGTGGAAGTATATATTGTTAGAAGCTACATAATTATTTATCTAAGTTACTCTATGCCTTTTGAAAAAATACTTTTTCTAAACCTGTTTGGATTACATTGTTCTTCTAGAACAACGGCAATAACAGAAAGGCACTCCTGTGTGTATACGAGTCAGTGTCTCAATGCATCACTCATCCTAAATGCTGCGTTTCATATGCACTGATTTGTCAACTAGTCAGAATGCAGTTAATCTGAAATTAGGAAAAAAAGAAGCAACATACTATGCTAGAATGTGAATGCATGCTGCTCGAATTTAAATTAGACTCTTAAACCTGCTTTTTCTAGGGTGAAGTGAAAGCTAGCATGACACTTGAACAACACACCAGAGTGACTTAGCTGCCATTGTGAGTGTATGTTTGTCATGTCTAATAATTAAGATATTCACTAGATGTGAAAATACTCTATGTATACAGCAGGCTTAACGTGGGCACAGTGTTAACTGGTTCAGCGAAACTCTTAGAAAAATAGCAGAAAGAAGGTAAAACATACAATAAAAGTACTAATTTTAAAATGTTATTTATGACGAGCTAGTCCTTTAATTTCTTGCCATTATTTGTGAGCATAACGGAATTCATGGCTTCTGTCGTATAGTACCACACTTCACGCAGTCAATACGATGCAGGCGTTATACCATACGTCCTATTTACCTTGTTTCTACGAGCTGGGACACATCTATCGCAGGTAAGAATACAGACTCTTAAAAGTATGAAGTGTGTGGAATTGTCCACAGGTTATTGGAAGTTTCTTAAACAGATTATTAATCTAAGAGGAACACATACCATACAGCGTAATTGTTTTAAGAGTTCATATCAACAAAAAAGATTGCGACCTCGATGCTGGATTAAGGAATATAATTAGGTGCAGAAGTTTAATTTATAGGTCTGTTCGACCTTTAAATCCTTTCATGATCTGAGTTCAAACCGTTGTAAGCCAGGTTGGTTTCTATCTTCATTAGATTAAAATAATTTAGTACTAAAGGACCAAATATTTAAAATAATTAAAATAATTGAAAAAATTGTGAAAAAATTCATGTATAAGAGACTGATAAGTTTTATAGAAAAAATAAAATACTATCAGACTCACAACATAGATTCAGAACGGAAAAATTTAAACAGGCAGTAATTTATGAATCTAGTAATAGTATACTGTAATTAGTTGACAATGAGGAACATGTAACTGGCCTATTCTTGGATTTATCGAATGCATTTGATGTTGTTGACCATAAAATCCTCCTTACAAAACTAAATCGATATGGTATTAGAAGTCTTGCTAATAAATGGACCGAGTCTTACTTGTTGTTGTTTGAGTCTTCAGTCTTTTGACTGGTTTGATGCAGTTCTCCATGCCTCCCTGTCCTGAGCTAATCGTTTCATCTCTACATAGCTCCGACACCCTACATCCGAGGCAATCTGTTTAACATATTCTAACCTTGGTCTACCCCTACAGTTCTTGTCCTCGACCCTTCCTTCCATAACTAAGCTTGCTATTCCTGGGTGTCTTAGTATGTGTCCTACCAACCTATCTCTTCTCTTCATTAGCAGTCGCCAGAAACATCTCTCCTCTCCCACTCGTCTTAATACCTCTTCGTTTGTAACCCTATCTACCCATCTGATCTTCATCATTCTCCTGTAACACCACATTTCAAATGCTTCAATTCTCCTCTTTTCTGCTGCACCAATAGTCCAAGTTTCACTTCCATAGAGCGCCACGCTCCAGACGAAGGCTTTCAAAAATGACTTCCTAATACCTAAATCTATATTCGATGTCAGCAGATTCCTTTTTTGTAGAAATGCTTTCTTTGCCTGAGCCAACCTACTTTTTATATCCTCTTTGCTTCGTCCATCACTGGTTATTCTGCTTCCTAAGTAACAGAAGTCTCCTACTTCCTTTAGCTTTTCACCTGCCAATTTGATCTCCATAGAGGTTTCTGATCTATTTCGGCTGCATTCCAGTATTTTTGTTTTACATTTATTAATTTTCATCATGAATTCTTTCCGTAAGACGGAGTCCATACCATTCAAAAACTCATTCAAATCCTCAGGCTTGTCGGCCAAGATGACGATGTCATCAGCAAATCTCAGAGTTGAAATTATTTCTCCTTGAATCTTCACTCCCACTTTAAATTTTTCTCTAATTCCCTTCATTGCTTGTTCAATGTAAAGATTGAAAAGTATGGGTGATAAGTTGCAGCCTTGCCTTACACCTTTCTGAATACCAGCTTCTCTCTCATGTCCTTCAACTCGAATGACTGCTGTCTGGCTTCTGTACAGATTGTATATCACCCTCCTATCCCTGTACTTTATTCCAATCGATTTCAAAATGTCAAACAATTTAGTCCAATCAACGTTATCAAAAGCCTTTTCTAAGTCTACAAAAGCCATGAACGTTCTCTTATCTTTCCTTACTCTACCTTCCAAAATCAGCCTAAGACTTAGTACAGCTTCCCTTGTTCCTACATTTCTCCTGAAACCGAACTGGTCTTCACCCAACTCCCTTTCTATCTGGCTTTCAATCCTCTTGTAAATTATTCTAGACAGGATCTTTGAAGCATGAGTAATCAAGCTGATTGTACGGTAATCTTCACATCTGTCAGCTCCCACTTTCTTTCGTATAGGGATGATTACATTCTTCTTGAAATCAGGGGGTACCTCACCTGCCTCATAAATCCTACACACCAAGTGAAATAACCTGATCAGACCTTCATCTCCTATGCAGCATAGCAACTCAATCGGTATATCATCTATGCCTGGTGATTTGTTCCCGCTTAAGTCTTCCAAAGCTCTATCAAATTCTGATCTCAATATTAAATCTCCTTTCGCATCCTCATCAATTTCCTCCTCCCTTTCCATTACATGATTCTCAATCTCCTTTCCCTTATACAAGGCGTAAACAAATAGTACGCTTGAGACACAAGGATGACGGAAACAAATTACTTAATTAAACATTGTCCAATGAGAGAATTATTAATTTTGGAGTACCCTAGGGATCGGTTTTGGGCCCACTACTCTTTCTTATATATATCAATGATATAACACAGAACGTTCATTCACATAAGGGAATTTTGTTTGCGGACGATACAACACCCGTAATAAACGGTGAAACTAAACAGGTCTTACAGCAGTCTGCTGACTCCTTTACAGAGAAGTTAACCAAATGTTCACATGATAATCGCCACAAAATAAACTATAAAAAACAGTATCTCTAAATTTCCACACTATACAGAATAGGAATCTTGCGAAGCACAATATAACATTAAATGATCATCAAATAGAAAATAAATCAGAAACGAAGTTTTTAGGACTATGGATACAACATGACTTGAAATGGAATAAACATATACACTACCTGAATACTAAACTGAACTCGATGTGCTTTGCGTTACGTATTTTGAAAACCTGCACTAGCATGCACACATTAAGAAATACATATTTTGCTTATTTCTATTCATACTTAAGATAAGGGGTCATATTTTGGGGCATGTCACAAGATGTACTAAGCACGTTTAGGATACAAAGGAGGGCGATTAGAATTATGGCAAATGTAAACAGTAGAGAATCATTTAGACCTCTGTGTAAAGAATTAAACATTCTCCCACTGTCCTGCATATATATCTTTGAAAGCATTATGTTTTTTTAAAGGAATTTAATGAATAAAGATGTTTTTCTTAAAACAAACAATGATGTTCATAGGCATAACACAAGACAAAATCAAACTATTCATATTTCACACACACCCACAAGCATATATCAAAAAGGAACATTTCACACAGGAGTTAAATTGTAAAATAGTCTAACACAGTTTATAAAACTTGCCCCCATAAAAAAACCTTTGATAAAATTTTGAAAGCTTATCTGCAGTGCCATTGTTTTTACACTGTAGTTGAATTTCTTAGCGTATAGGAGCGATGAAATCTATAATTATATTTTACATTTCTATTTTAATTGTAATACCTAAGTAGTGGTTTTGAGAGAGTTCTGTGACCACCGCCACAACACCCACCTCACGAGATGGCGACCTCGTGATATCTTGTGCACCAATAAGGCTAGAGACATGTGCGAGATGTCAAATTACTCGGGCGGAAACCCCCCTTCCTATGGACAGCTTATTACCACCCAAAATAAAACCTACCCCAACTAGGGAGAGGGGGGGGGGGGGGGGTGAAATTGTAATTTTTTTGAAAATCTCGCTTTTCAAGTGCAACATGTGGGAGTTTGAAAGCTTATATACTGTAAAATGAAACGTTGTTCCACACAAGAGACATGTGTACGGCGGAAAGCCAATATGATTTAATATTTTTGTTTTTTGTTTTTACGCATGCCCTCTCATAGCTTTTGTAGAAGGGCGGGCTTTTTAAAGATGGCGGCTGTAGTGTTACCTAAACTAACTCAACCCACGAGGGGTGATCAAAAAGTATTCCAAGCGGCGCTTGTCGGTAGGCAAACCAATATTCAAAGAGGGGAATGTCAGGCCTTGAGGCGACACACTTTTGAGCGATCCCTGTTGATTGGTCCCTTTTGATTGATCTCTGTTGATTTGTCCCTTGGGAATGGTCCCTGATGACTAGCCCCTTTGGACGGGTCCTTTTTGAAGGGAGTCATTTTTGACGGATCCTTTTTGATGGGTCCCTTTTGACGGGACATTGTTGACGGGTCCCTGTCGACGGATCCTTATTGACGAGTCCCTGTGGGTGGGTCCCTGTGGACGGGTCCCTGTTGACGGGTCCCTGTGGATGGATCCTTTTTGACGGGTCCTTTTGACTGATCCCTTTGGACTGGTCCCTTTTGGACTGGTTCCTATGGACTGACCCATGATTTTATCCAATTCATGTCAAAGGGCCTAACTACATTTTGTGTATAAAGCAGTGTGTTGAACTGACGTTGTTCACCAGTCCTCAATACTACAATCGGATAACGATATGAAAGAGAAGTGACAAAATACATGTGAACACGTGCGAGATGATATTATTACCGACCCCTTGTGAAATAGTCACTTGTATCTACACGGGGCACATGAAATTCGAGGACAGGCCAAGGTACCTAACTTGGTGGATGGATGTGTCATTTGTTGTTGAAAGAGAATAATATATGTTTTATGATGTTAAAACTGAGGAGATGGTACATGCAGTAAGCCGTCTTGTTATTTCCGGTGTCATTGCTGACATTGCAGAGAGCACACAGTTCTGTTGATATGACTGACGCTGCAGTAATTTAAAACCGCAGGTGTTCATCTTGACAATGGATAATGCAAAGTTAGCAGTCATTGGATATTACACAGGTGTTCATGGTGCTAATGCACACACAAGTATAGTACATGAACAACACACAACTAACCTATACTGTTTTTATGAGTTGACTGTTAAAACTTGCTCAGGTGGGGCAACGCTAAAGTTGGGGCTAATGCATACACCAAAGTACACGGGGTACATGCAAATATCCCATGCCGGTTTTTTTTTTTAGGATAAGACGAGCCCAAGTGTGTGAAACATAATTCTTGCTGAAGTAGAATGTCTGCGAAAAAAGAACTCGCCACCGGATGTAAGGTTTAGTATTAAAAAATAGCAAGTTTGCGAAACATGATTTTTGCAGACGTAGGATGTTAGTAAAACATGAACTTTCCCCCGGATGTAAGGTGTTGTGTTACAGGATGCAGGTGTGTGAAACATGATTCATTCAGACGTAAGTTGTCACTTGATGTAGATGTTTATTATCGAGCATGAGAAAGTTACATTGACAGATATTTGAGACAACAGAGGAGTACACATGACTTAGGTGTGTTTGTGGTATAAAAGGCTAGGGTGGGGGAAGACCTTTCTCACTTTGTACTTGAATCTCGTGAACAAGAGTTGACAACGTGTTATCTCTACAGCTTACCTGTGTTGGAAGAGGACTTGAAAATACATTACTACTTTGGTAAGTGTGTTATTATAAAATCATATTTAGTTGGTTATAGGCGCCTCATTGAGTTTGAACGTTTACCACTAGGTCTCAGTGGCAGTGGCGTTTAGTAGCTTAAGTTGGAACAACTTGAAATTAGACGTAATGGGGGCCTAGGGATGATCAATTAAAATACCCGGCTATGACCATTGGGTGTAATTTTTTTCTTTTCCTTGGTTTATCTTTTATTAATATTTATGCTGTCTTTCTTGTATAGGTAATTTGGAAATTGATCATCATGTACAAGTTTTGTGAATGTCATAAACAGTTTTCAAGGCCTGACAGCCTTCAACGCCATGCAAACGCTAAACATAACCTTAAACTGTTTGTGTGCAGTCATTGTGCTACCACATTTAACAGACAGGATAATCTTGCACGTCATGTAAATTGAATACATGTTAGTTCAGCACCATTTTCGTGTTCAGTTTGTGATTTTGGTTTTTCTGCTGTAAAGCGATATCAATCCCACATGGTTGAAGTGCATGGGGAACAACAGGAAATAAAAACTGGAAAACCATCAACTAGCACGGAACCTTTAAACAAATGTTATGCTCAAAAGCGTAAACGTTCTCAAGATTGTGAAAATAGTTGTGCAACAAAAAGAATGAAGAATGGTGAACCTTCGATAACGCATTGTGTTGTATGTAATATTGATATACCTTTTTCAATCCTTTATGGGCATTTACGCAGTATTAATCATAAAAATAACGCTTGCCATGAAAGAAATTCTGTGAATATTCAACAAATTGGTAGTGCGTTTAAAAGTCGAATTGCTAGTTACAGATTTTACAGTGAAGAAAAAACTCAAAGTATTGAAACATTTCTAAAGACTGTTCAACCTAGTGTGTTTGGCTTGGTAGATAATGTTTTAGTAGAGAATAAACCATTTAAAATGAATTTTGAACTCTTTGGGTTATATGTAAAAACTGGGGATGAAGATGAAATTACAGATATCAAATCCTTTAATACAAAAAACATAATTGTTAGTCAATCAACTATTATCAGTGATATGTACCAAGAAATGTCTAGTGCTATCATCGTGATGAGTGAAGAGTTCCAGGAAAGGGAGTCAGGCTGGGCATTGGTTGAAGTACTTTATTTAGAAACCAACATGAATAAATATAATCCCCTTCGAGCAGCATCATACATTGATTTACCTGTATGGATCAAACGGAAGAAAGCTGTTGTGAACGTTTGGAATAGTGATCAAGCATGTTTTGCGAGGGCTGTAACCTCAGCTCTCCACCAAGCAGTGGGGCATATGGATAGAACATCATCTTATCCTCACTATTTTTCAGTTTTCGATTTAAAATAAATTCAATTTCCTATGGAGATAAAAGACATTAAACGTTTTGAAGAGCTGAACAATGTAAGTAATAATGTGTATGAAATTGAAAACAAGAGAAGAGTAGGTCCTCTATATTATACTCAGGAAAAAAAGGATATTCATATAAATATACTATACATAACTGAAGGTGAAAATGCCCACTATTGTTGGATAAAACATTTAAGTAGACTTGTCAGTAGTCAGGATTCAAAACACAATGGAAAACGTGGTTGTGTGATGGCTGTTTACTACATTTTGAGAAAGAGGACCAACTAATTCAACAAAAAATGGGGATGTAATCATGTTTGTACGGTATTACCGACACCAAGAAATAACATTTTAAAATTTAAGGACTTTGAGAAGCAGCTTCGAGTACCATTTGTTATATATGCTGACTTTGAAGCTTTGCTTAAAACTTTTAATACATGTTCATTGAATCCAACGAAACCTGTTACCAACACTACTCACATTCATGAACCTTTTATCTTTGCATATTATATTAAAAGTAGTTACGATGACTCTTTAAGTAAGTTCGAGCTTTATATAGGACCTGATGCACCTAAAGTTTTTATGGAAAGACTTGAGAAAGATGCAATCCGTATATCCTCTATTTTAAATAGTATTATTCCAATGGAACCACTAACATCATCACAGCAAATGAGTTTTGAAACTGAAACTAATTGTTTTATATGTGGTGAATGTTTATATACAGAGAGGGTTCGCGATCATGACCATTTCACAGGAAAATATCGTGGTGCTGCTCACCAAGAATGTAATTTGAAGTATAGAGTAACTAAATTCATTCCAATCATTCCACATGTTCATTGAATCCAACCAAATCTTTTACCTACACTACTCACATTCATGAACCTTTTAGCTTTTCATATTATATTAAATGTAGTTCCGATGACTTTTTAAGTAAGTTCGAGCTTTATATAGGACCTGATGCACCTAAAGTTTTATGGAAAGACTTGAGAAAGATGCAATCCGTATATCCTCTATTTTAAATACTATTATTCCAATGGAACCACTAACATCATCACAGCAAGTGAGTTTTGAAACTGAAACTAATTGTTTTATATGTGGTGAATATTTATATACAGATAGGGTTCGCGAGCATGGCGATTTAACAGGGAAATATCGTGGTGCTGCTCACCAAGAATGTAATTTAAAGTATAGAGAAACTAAATTCATTCCAATCATTCTACATATTGGTAGCAAATACGATAACCACTTTATCGTTAAAGAATTAGGAGCTTCAGATGAGAATATTGATGTGATTGCAAATTATAAGGAACAATACATATCGTTCACAAAATACATCAAAACTGGCAATAAAAATCTATGATACTGCGATTTTTAGATTCATTCCGCTTTATGCCAAGTAGCCTTGATAAGCTTGCTAGTAATTTAAAATCAGATCAGTTTATTGAAATTCAACGTGTCTTTCCAAAAGAAGATGATTTTAATTTGATTCGTCAAAAAGGTATATTCCCATATGAATATATTAACTGTGTGGAACGTCTTGAGGAGTGTTCCTTAACACCAAATGATGCATTTTACAGTTCCTTAAACACAAGTCATATCAGTGATCAGGAATATTTACATGCACAACGTGTATGGACATAGTTCGACATTCAAACTTTAGGATAATTTTCAGACATATATTTAAAGACAGATGTGTTGTTATTAGCAGATGTTTTTTAAAATTTCCGGAATGTTTGTATGAAAACTTATGACCTTGAACCTTGTCAGTATTTTACTGCTCCTGGATGAAGTTTCAGTTCAATGTTGAAAAAAAAGTAAATTTAGAATTGATGACTGATATAGACATGATTAATTTTATAAAATCATCAATTCGAGGTGGATTAAGTCAATGTAGGGGGCGATATTCTAAAGCAAATAATAAATACATGCCTAGCTACAACCCTTGTGAAGAGTCAAAGTATATTGTCTACCTTGATGCAAATAACCAGTACGGTTGGGCTTTGAGTCAATATCTACCACTGAAAGATTTTCGCTGGCTGACACAACCTGAAATTGATGTCTTACATGTTAACAGTCTAAATGATAACGATGATAAAGAATATATTTTAGAGGTAAATCTTGAGTACCCTAATGAGCTACATGATGAACATAATGATTTACCATTTTGTCCTGAGAATATGAAATCCCCGTACATCACAGCACGAACGAAAATGTTAATTGCTAATTTAAATGATAAATGCAAATATGTAATACATTTTCAAAACTTGAAACAGTGTCTAGAGCATGGATTGAAATTAACTAAAATTCATCGCGTATTACAATTTTATCAGTCAGCATGGCTCAAACCATATATTGATCTAAACAATAATTTAAGAACACAGTCAACAAACGCGTTCGAAAAAGATTTTTATAAACTCATGAATAATAGTGTTTTTGGAAACACTATGGAGAATGTTGATAAGCAAGTTGATGTAAAGATGATAACAAAGTGGGAGAATGATGGTAATAGCAACTTAATAACTTAATAAGCAAGCCTAACTTTCATAGCTGTTAAATTATTAATGAGGATTTAGTTGTAAAAGAAATGACTCGTCTTAAAGTACCTGACAACAAACCCATATATGTGGGTTACACCATTCTGGAATTGTCAAGAACACTTATGTATGAATTTCACTATGATTATGTAAAGAAAACCTATCATGATAATGCTAAATTACTCTACAAAGACACAGATTCTTTTATTACTGTGTTTAAAACTGATGATTTTTATGAGGATATCAAAACTGAGCTAAATAGGTTTTATACAAGTGACTATCCCGAGGATAATATTTACCATTTACCTCTAGTAAACAAAAAGGTTCTTGGGAAATTTAAGGATGAATGTGCTGGTGTATGATATAGACACCTTTGTAGACACAAAATCTAAACCATACAGCTATATGACAATTAATGATGTAGTAGTAAAAAAATTAAAAGGAGTGAAAAAGAATGTTGTTAGTTAAGAGTTAGATATAAGTTATTATAAAAACTGTATAGTTAGTAACCCACCTGTATTATATAAGAAAATGTGTGTATTTAAAAGTAAAAATCATCAGCTACATACCAATTTGCCGAACAAAGTTGCTTCAAGTAATGAAGACAACAATCGATTCATTATAACCAACACATCTGATACTCTTGCTTGGGGAAACAGTCGCATCGACGACTATTACTTTACTTAAGTCTGATGATCACTATATTGTAATATTTGCAGTGTGTTTTATATTGTAATATTTTTTGTAAAAAACTCTAAGTAGAATGTATAATGTTAGGCTACTGTAGTTTAGTAAAAATAAGATAAATAATACATTTTAGTTCAAAATGTTTGCTTTTTTATATTACGAAAAAGATTTTAAAAAATGTACATAAAGTGTCAACTAAACAAGGGGAATGTACAAAAATGTAAAATGGAAATTGTAAATATCCATGTGTGGAAAAAATGAAAAATTAGGAAATGGCTATCACCATTTTAAAAATTAAAAGACATTGTGATCTGGAAAACCTTGTTTTTATTTCACAACAGATACAAATACGAAATAGAATACAAAGAAATACCAATTCCTCAATCCTGTTTTTTCAACTTTCAAATCATGTAATTCATGTCAGATATGTTGGATTTTTTGTTTATGTGTAAAACTATTAAGTACTGATACCTGATTGGTTACACAACTCTTTCATAATGGAAATCTTGAGCTCTTATTCATTGGAGAACTGTTTACGTTTGTCTGAACCAAGACTAACTGACTACTCACTGCTAAGGTTTAGAAATTACATTTACTCAAATCACATTTTGGTAAAATAAATAATGACTACTATAAACTGCTACCACTCTTCCACCACTTTACTTACACTTTTCTACCATTTGAATCTCACTTTTGCTCTTACTTTAAACTAGACATACTACAAACTATCATTTTTTATCGCGTTAACTTTACTACTAAACTTGTAGAACATGTCATGTGATAGAAACTAGCGGCCGGCAGTTAGGTGAGCTAAGTATGACGTCATAGCCAGTCCTAAAGCAAGTCTGAACTTGTAGAACATGTTACGTGACAAGGTTAAGTTTGCCACGTTAGGTTATGCTAGGTGAGCTAAGGTTAAGTTTTTAAATATTTCCTTTCTTTTAAATAATTTCCAAGACCAAGAAAAAAAAAAACACTAAATACACTGACAAAAATAATTTGTTAAATAAGCCAACACACAAAAAGCCAATATAAGCCAATACATAAGCCAATACAAAACCCAACGCAAAAGCCAACACAAAAGCCAATTCAAAATCCAACATAAAAGCCAACACAAAGCCATTGTTTATTTTTCATGTCATAATCTCCTTTGATACGTCGTAAGCTGTATATATTAACATACGATTTAGTACATGCATCTATAGAAAAATAACATGTCAAATAAGCCAACACAAAAGCCGATATAAGCCAACACAAAAGCCAATACAAAAGCCAACGCAAAAAGCCAGCACGAAAGCCAATACATAAGCCAACATAAAAGCCAACACACTATCCAAAACATAAGCCAATATATAAGCTTATGGTAAGTCACTTTATCACCAACTCAGTTGTACCTTTGTAGTGTGATCATCATACTAACAGGTCAGTTACTACTATGGAACTTACTACAACCGAAAAAGGTAGGCAACGTGCACTCTATCAAGGCTACACTTATAACTATAATTGTCTGAATGTAAATGGAATAATATTCTGGTGATGCTCGAAGGAGGGGTCAACAAAATATTGAGGCAATCTAAAAAGTAAAAATGGAAAGGTTTTAAGTGTGAGTGTTCATCAATGTAGTGCTCCAAACAAACTACGGTTGCTGTTTACAAAAAATCATGAAAATGCTAAAATGCAAGAGGGCAAGTAAAGCCGACAGGCACATGTTATAGATTTATGATATAATAACGAACCTTTCACTACACTTGTGTAAAGCTAAATTATAGGTTAGTTTTGACTAATGCTCTTAGGTTTGTAACCCATGGCTAATTGGTTTGCATTGTAGGGATTTGGGTTTCACTCTTATGGACCTTAATCTCTTATGTAAATAGGAAACATAGTTATGGAAAAAGGGTCGAGGCTAAGTACTGTAAGATAGGTCAAGGTTTGAATAAGCTAAACAGATTATCTTAAATATAGCTTAAATTAGCTTGAGCAGGGAGTAACTGCCAACCTTGTAAGGTAAAACTGGGACGTAAAGGTTAGTTTATTGATAATTCAATTATCATGAGTGTATGCATTTCCTAGTGTGTTGGCTTTTATGTTGGCTTATGTATTGGCTTTTGTGTTGGCTTTTGCGTTGGCGTATGTATTGGCTTTTGTGTTGGCTTATATTGGCTTCATGTGTGTTGGCTTATTTGACAAGTTATTTTTGTCATTGTATTTAGTGTTTTTTTCTTGGTCTTGGAAATTATTTCAAAGAAAGGAAATATTTAACGACTTAACCTTAGCTCACCTAGCATAACCTAACGTGGCAAACTTAACCTTGTCACGTAACATGTTCTACAAGTTTAGACTTGCTTTAGGGCTGGCTATGACGTCATACTTAGCTCACCTAACTGGCGGCCGCTGGTTTCGATCACATGACATGTTCTACAAGTTTAGTAGTAAAGATAACTCGATAAAAAATGATAGTTTGTAGTATGTCTAGTTTAAAGTAAGAGCAAAAGTGAGAGTCAAATGGTAGAAAAGTGTTAGTTATGTGGTGGAGGAGTGGTAGCATTTTATAGTAGTCATTATTTTTTACCAAAATGTGATTTGAGTAAATGTAATTTCTAAACCTTAGCAGTGAGTAGTCAGTTAGTCTTGGATCAGACAAACGTAAACAGTTCTTCAATGAATCAGAGCTCAGGATTTTCATTATGAAAGAGTTGTGTAACCCATCAGGTATCAGTACTTAATAGTTTTACACATAAACAAAAAATCCAACATATCTGACATGAATTACATGATTTGAAATTTGACAAAAAAGGATTGAGGAATTGGTATTTCTTTGCATTCTATTTGGTAATTGTATTTGTTGTCAAATAAAACAAGGTTTACCAGATCACAATGTATTTTAATTTTTGAAAATTGTGATAGCCATTTCCTAATTTTTTATTTTTTCCACACATGGATATTTACAATTTCCATTTTACATTTGTGTACATTCCCCTTGTTTAGTTGACACTTTATGTACATTTTTTAAATCTTTTTCGTAATATAAAAAAGCAAACATTTTACACTAAAATGTATTACTTATCTTATTTTTACTAAACTACAGTAGCCTAACATTATACATTCTACTTACAGTTTTATACAAAAAATATTACAATATAAAACACACTACAAATATTTCAATATGGTGATCATTAGACTTAAGTAAAGTAATAGTCGTCAATGCGACTGCTTCCCCACGCAAGAGTATCAAATGTGTTAGGTATAATGAATCGTTTGTTGTCTTCATTACTTAAAGCAACTCTGTTCAGCAAATTGGTATGTAGCTGATGATTTTTACTTTTAAATACACACATTTTCTTATATAATACAGGTGGGTTACTAACTATACAGTTTTTATAATCACTTATATCTAACTCTTTACTAACAACATTCTTTTTCACTCCTTTTAATTTTTTTACTACTACATCATCAATTGTCATATAGCTGTATGATTTAGATTTTGTGCCTACAAAGGTGTAGGCCTTTTCCCAAGAACCTTTTTGTTTACTAGAGGTAAATGGTAAATATTATCCTCGGGATAGTCACATGTATAAAACCTATTTAGCTCAGTTCTGATATCCTCATAAAAATCATCAGTTTAAACACATAAATAAAAGAATCTGTGTAGGTGTAGAGTAATTTAGCATTATCATGATGGTTTTTCTTTACATAATCATAGTGAAATTCACACATAAGTGTTTTTGACAATTCCAGAATGGTGTAACCCACATATATGGGTTTGTTGTCAGTTACTTTAAGACGAGTCATTTCTATTACAACTAAATCCTCATGAATAATTGAACAGCTATGAAAGCTAGGGTTGCTTATTAAGTTATTAAGTTGCTTTTACCATCATTCCCTCCCTTTGTTATCAGCTTTACATCAACTCGCTTATCAACATTCTCCATAGTCTTTCAAAAAACACTATTATTCATGAGTTTATAAAAGTCTTTTTCAAACGCGTTTGTTGACTGTGTTCTTAAATTATTGTTTAGATCAATATATGGTTTGAGCCATGCTGACTGATGAAATTGTAATACGCGAAGAATTTTAGTTAATTTCAATCCATACTCTAGACACTGTTTCAAGTTTTGATAATATACTACATATTTGCATTAATCATTCAAATTAGCAATTAAACTTTTCGTTCGTGATGTGATGTACGGAGATTTCATATTCTCAGGAAAAAATGGTAAATCATCATGTTCTTCATGTAGCTCTTTAGGGTACTCAAGATTTACCTCTAAATATATCCTTTATCATCGTTATCATTTAGAGTGTTAACATGTAAGACATCAATTTCTGGTTGTGTCAGCCAGCGAAAATCTTTCAGAGGTAGATATTGACTCATAGCCCAACCGTATTGGTTATTTGCATCAAGGTATACAATATACTTTGACTCTTCACAAGGGTTGTAGCTAGGCATGTATTTATTATTTGCTTTAGAATATCACCCACTACATTGACTTAATCCACCTCGAATTGATGATTTCATAAAATTAATCATGTCTATATCAGTCATCAATTCTAAATTTACTTTTTTTTTCAACATTGAACTGAAACTTCATCCAGGAGCAGTAAAATACTGACAAGGGTCAAGGTCATAAGTATTCATACAAACATTCCGGAAATTTTCAAAAACATCTGCTAATAACAACACATCTGTCTTTAAATATATGTCTGAAAATTATCCTAAAGTTTGAATGTCGAACTGTGTCCATACTCGTTGTGCATGTAAATATTCCTGGTCACTGATATGACTTGTGTTTAAGAAACTGTAAAATTCAACGTTTGGTGGTAAAGAACACTCCTCAAGACGTTCCACATAGTTAATATATTCATAAGGGAATGTACCTTTTTGACGAATCAAATTATAATCATCTTCGTTTGGAAAGACACGTTGAATTTCACGAAACTGATCTGATTTTAAATTACTAGCAGGCTTATCAAAACCACTTGGCATAAAGCGGAATGAATCTAAAATCACAGTTTTATAGTCTTTATATTGCCAGTTTTGATGTATTTTGTGAACGATATGTATTGTTCCTTATTATTTGCAATCGCATCAATTTTCTCAGCTGAAGCTCCTAATTCTTTAACGATGAAGTGATTATCGTATTTGCTACCGCTATATAGAATGATTGGAATGAATTTAGTTACTCTATATTTTAAATTACATTCTTGGTGAGCAGCACCACGATATTTCCCTGTTAAATGGTTATGATCGCGAAACCTATCTGTATATAAACATTCAGTACATATAAAATAATTAGTTTCAGTTTCAAAACTCATTTGCTATGATGATGTTAGTGGTTCCATTGGAATAATAGTATTTAAAATAGAGGATATACGGATTGCATCTTTCTCAAGTCTCTCCATAAAAACTTTAGGTGCATCACGTCCTCTATAAAGCTCGAACTTACATAAAGAGTCATCGTAACTACATTTAATATAATATGCAAAGCTAAAAGGTTCATGCATGTGAGTAGTGTTGGTAAAAGGTTTGTTTGGATTCAATGAACATGTATTAAAAGGTTTAAGCAAAGCTTCAAAGTCAGCATATATAAAAAATGGTACCCGAAGCTGCTTCTCAAAGTCCTTAAATTTTAAAATTTATTTCTTGGAGTCGGTAATACCGTACAAACATGATTACATCCCCATTTTTTATGTTGAATTAGTTGGTCCTCTTTCTCAAAATGTAGCAAACAGCCATCACAAACCATTTTTTACCATTGTGTTTTGAAAACTGACTACTGACAAGTCTACTTAAATGTTTTATCCAACAATAGTGGGCATTTTCACCTTCAGTTATGTATAGTAAATTTATATGAATATCCTTTTTTCCTGAGTATAATATAGAGGACCTACTATTCTCTTGTTTTCAATATCATACACATTAATACTTACATTGTTCAGCTCTTCAAAATGTTCAATGTCTTTTATCTCCATAGGAAATTGAATTTCTTTTAAATCGAAAACTAAAGAATAGTGAGGATAAGATGATGTTCTATCCATATGCCCCACTGCTGGGTGGAGAGCTGAGGTTACAGCCCACGCAAAACATGCTTGATCACTATTCCAAACGTTCGCAACAGCTTTCTCCCGTTTGATCCATACAGGTAAATCAATGTATGATGATGCTCGAAGGGCATTATATTTATTCATGTTGGTTTCCAAATAACGTATTTCAAACAATGCCCGGCCTGACTCCCTTTCCTGGAACTCTTCACTCTTCACGATGATAGCACTAGATATTTCTTGGTACATATCACTGATATTAGTTGATTCACTAACAATTATGTTCTTGTATTAAAGGATTTGATACCAGTAATTTCATCTTCACCCCCAGTTTTTACATATAACCCAAAGAGTTCAAAATTAATTTTAGATAGTCTATGCTCAACGAAAACATTATCTACCAAGCCAAACACACTAGGTTGAACAGTCTTTAAAATATTTCAATACTTTGAGTTTTTACTTCACTGTAAAGTCTGTAACTAGCAATTTGACTTTTAAACGCACCACCAATTTGTTGAATATTCGCAGAATTTCTTTAATGGGAAGCGTTATTTTTATGATTAATACTGCGTAAATGCCCATAAAGGATTGAAAAAGGTATATCAATATTACATACATTACAATGCGTTATCGAAAGTTCACCATTCTTCATTATTTTTGTTGTACAACTATTTTCACAATCTTGAGAACGTTTACGCTTTTAGCATAACATTTGTTTAAAGGTTCCGTGCTAGTTGATGGTTTTGCAGTTTATAATTCCTGTTGTTCTCCATGCACTTCAACCATGTGGGATTGATATCGCTTTACAGCAGAAAAACCAAGATCACAAACTGAACATGAAAATGGTGCTGAACTAACATGTATTCAATTTACATGACGTGCAAGATTATCCTGTCTGTTAAATGTGGTAGCACAATGACTGCACACAAACATTTTAAGGTTATGATTAATGTTTGCATGGCGTTGAAGGCTGTCAGGTCTTGAAAACTGTTTATGACATTCACAAAACTTGTACATGATGATCAATTTCAAAATTACCTATAAAAGAAAGACAGCATAAATATTAATAAAAGATAAACCAAGGAAAAGAAAAAAATTACACCCAATGGTCATAGCCGGGTATTTTAATTGATCATCCGTAGGCCCCCATTACGTCTAATTTCAAGTTGTTCCAACGTAAGCTACTAAACGCCACTGCCACTGAGACCTAGTGGTAAATGTTCAAACTCAATGAAGCGCTTATAACCAACTAAATATAATTTTATAATAACACACTTACCAAAGTAGTAATGTATTTTCAAGTCCTCTTCCAACACAGGTAAGCTGTAGAGATAACACGTTGTCAACTCTTGTTCACGAGATTCAAGTACAAAGTGAGAAAGGTCTTCCCCCACCCTAGCCTTTTATACCACACACACACCTATGTCATGTGTACACCTGTGTTGTCTCAAATATCTGTCAATGTAACGTTTCTCATGCTCGATTATAAACAACTACATCAAGTGACAACATACGTCTGAATGAATCATGTTTCACACACCTGCATCCTGTAACTCATCACCTTACATCCGGAGGCAAGTTCATGTGTTACTAATATCCTATGTCTGCAAAAATCATGTTTCGCAAACTTGCTATTTTTTAACTCTGAACCTTACATCCGGTGGCGAGTACTTTTCTCGCTGACATTCTACGTCAGCAAGAATTATGTTTCACACACTTGGGCTTGTCTCATCCTCCAAAAAAAACGGCATGGGATACTTGCATGTACCCCGTGTACTTTGGTGTATGCATTAGCCCCAACGCTAGCTTTACCCCACCTGAGCAAGTTTTGACAGTCAACTCATAAAGACAGTATAGGTTAGCTGTGTGTGGTTCATGTACTGTACTTGTGTGTGCATTAGCACCATGAACACCTGTGTAATGTCCAATGACTGCTAACTTTGCATTATCCATTGTCAAGATGAACACCTGCGGTTTTAAATTACTGCAGCGTCAGTCATAGCAACAGAATTGTGTGCTCTCTGCCATGTCAGCAACATGACACCGGAAGGAACACCTGTGTAATATCCAATGACTGCTAACTTTGCTTTATCCATTGTCAAGATGAACACCTGCGGTTTTAAATTACTGCAGCGTCAGTCATAGCAACAGAAGTGTGTGCTCTCTGCGATATCAGCAATGACATCGGAAATAACAAGAAGGCTTACTGCACGTACCATCTCCTCAGTTTTAACATCTTAAAAACATATATTATTCTCTTTCAACTACAAATGACACATCCTTCCACCAAGTTAGGTCCCTTGGCCTGTCCTCGAATTGCATGTGCCCCGTGTAGATACAAGTGACTATTTCACAAGGGGTCGGTAATAATATAATCTCGCAAGTGTTCACATGTATTTCGTCACTTTCCTTTCGTATCGTTATCAGATTGTAGTAGTGAGAACTGGTGAAGAACGCCAGTTCAGCACACTGCTTTACACACAAAATGTGGAAACGCCCATGACATAATTTGGATAAATTCATGGGTCAGTCCATAGGTACCAGTCCAAAAGGGACCGGTCCAAAGGGATCAGTCAAAAGGACCCGTCAAAAAGGATCTATCCACAGGGACCCGTCAACAAGGAGCCGTCCACAGGGACCCGTCCACAGGGACTCGTCCACAGGGACCCGTCAACAATGTCCCGTCAACAATGTCCCGTCAAAAGGGACCCGTCAAAAAGGACCTGTCAAAAAGGATCCGTCAAAAATGACTCTCTTCGAAAAGGACCCGTCCAAAGGGGCTAGTCATCAGGTACCAATCCAAAGGGACAAATCAACAGAGATCAACCGAAGGGACCAATCAACAGGGATCGCTCAAAAGGGGGTATCGCCTCAAGGCCTGACGTTACCCTCTTTGATTATTGGTTTGCCTACCGACAAGCGCCGCTTGGAATAATTTTTGATCACCCCTCGTGGGTTGGGTAAGGTTAGGGTACACTACAGCCGCCATATTTAAAAAGCCCGCCCTCTTACAAAAGTGGGCATGCGTAAAAACAAAAAAACTTAAATATTAAATCATATTGGCTTTCCACCGAATACATGTCTCTTGTGTGGAACAACGTTTAATTTTATATTAGCATTCAAACTCCCACATGTTGCACTTGAAAAGCGAGATTTTCTAAAAAAAATACAATTTCACCCCCCCCCCCCCTAGTAGGGGTAGGTTTCATTTTGGGGTAGAAATAAGCTGTCCATAGGAGAGGGGGTTTCCGCCCGAGTAATTTGACACCTCGTACATGTGTCTAGCCTTATTGGTGCACAAGATATCACGAGGTCGCCATCTCGTGAGGTGGCCGTGGTCACAGAACTCTCACAAAACCACAACTTACCTAGCTGTAAGTTGTTGTATTTATAGAATTAATTTTCATATTATGACAACAGAGTAATGTGTAAATAGTTGTCCAATAAGATTGTATGTCTTAAGATATGTTATTATAATAAGTTATATCTAGTTATACTATTAGTAATATATACCTGTTAGTTCTTTTATTTTATAGATGTAATTTCTGACGTGTCCTATATCAAAATTGTATTGTTTACATGTAATTGATTAAATGGATTTAATCAAATTCTAATCTAATCTAATCTACCCTATGCTCTTGGATTGGAAGATGTACCATAACATGGCGGTAGGTAATTATTCTCAAGCTAGTAGTTTTAACGTGGCCTTAAGTGTTATGATTGGTCAGGTAAGTGGTGCCGGCTATATGGCCCCACTACATGCAAGTTGCGAGTTTGGATCCTGGCATGCATGAGGCCTGTGTCTCTATATATACTGACATTTTGCAAAACCCCACCAGGGTATAATTCTGGCACCCTGGGATCTCAAACCGTTGCAATTATAGAAAACGATAAACCAATAATCTCAAATTTCTCAATTTTGAGCCACATGATCTCCTTTTTTTTATGTCGACCATGCATTCATCGGGAATTGAACCTGGTTTGCCTTGGTGAGTAACGGGCAGCTAAAACGCTAGCAATCATACAGCTCCCCTCCCACTAAAATTAGACATCTCATCGATTATACAAAATTATGTAACGGATTCTATAGTAAAGCTATCCTTACATCCGACTTGACGTTTCAGTACTAGGCTAGAGTTTTGTTCCCTAAATCGGGTCATCGCGAACGAAACTCTATTTAGCGTGATTATTGATTTGAATGACTGCCTGCCATTGCCTAGTTAAAGTGTTTTCCTTCTGTCCGCTACATAACTGTAGAGTGAACTGAAAATATCAAGTTGGAAGTAATGATGGCTTTTCTATAGGCAGGTGGCTAAAATATTTTTGACAGCTATTTTTCAATGAGCATTATTGCGCTTCAAGGGATTCGATTTTTTAAAACAAGAGGTAATTTCATTACTTTAGTTCCTATAATGAACTGTTGCCTTTGGTGTCGTTTCTGAAGATCTAAGATTTCTCTAAGAGTAGCCTTCCTTATTTCCAAAAGTAAAAGCAGAAATTCTCTCGAATGCTTAGGTCCATAATTTTATTGTAAAGAGGAAAGGAGGTCAGGTTGCAGAATGTTGGTATTGAAATCAACTTTAGTCAAGTTAGTTATGTTGTTTTAATGGGCAGAACTACTATGAGGTCATATGCCCCTCTTAACACTGATTAATTTATAACAATTTGTAATGGAATTTTAAAATTAGAGGTAGGTACCTAAATTTTAAAAGACTGAAAATTAATAAAACAAAAATTAAATAAAACTAATAATTCAAAAAAATACGGAAAAACAAAAAATTATCATTCGAAAACGAACGAGTCGTTCAATCAATGTTCACTAGAAAATTTAGATTGCTGGCCCTAACCCACTCTCGCTTATAAAGCGGATGACGAAATCAGCAGCCACCGCGTTATAGGCTAATATAAGTTTGAGTGTCATCTGCAAACCAAGGTTTCTTCGTAAGTCAGCATGATCCACACACTCGGTTAAAATGTGGGCCACGGTGAATACGGCTCCACAGGTACAAAGTGGGGGTCTTCCCTTCTCATTAGATAAGAGTGGGTGGATCTTGTATGACCTATCCTTAGCCTATACGAAGTGACGGACTCCCTCCGTGACCGGAAAGAGCTCCGCCACACGCGGGTAGTTCCCTTTATCGTTCTCAGTTTACTGGGTATTGGGTCAGCTATCCACTGACTCTCCCACAATGCCAGTACTTGTCGGCGTAACTGAGAGCAAATATATCTAGCGGGTACCTCCATTGCTCGAGGTGGTAGTGATTCCGCAGCTTTTGCATCTTGATCCGCTAACTCATTTACCGCAATTCCCATGTGACTTGGAAACCTCAGAAAGGTGTTTCGAGTGTCAGCGCTGCACAACCTGGCTAGCAGGTCATGGATTCGCTGCACTAGGGGCTGTTGCGGGAAACGTGTAGCAAAACTCAAAGAGTCGGTACACACGAGAAAGTGGATTCGTCCATCCTGTAGTGCAAACTGCAGAGCTTCATAGATGGCAACGAGCTCCACAGTAAACACACTACAGGCCTCAGGCAAAGAGATCTTGTTATTTGCACCATCAATAACGTAAGCGCAACCCACCTTCGAACCATCCGTGTAGAGATGCCAGCGTCCGGAAATTGGTGAACCGTGCTGTGGAACTGCCTCCGATAAACTGAGATATCCGTGTTCACCTTAGGACCTCGGTGTAGATCTAACCGAATTTCCGGACGTGGGACTTGCCACGGAGGCACCTCACTAGGTGTCCGGTTCATACAGGGACCTACAGCCACTCCTATTCCAGTACACGAGCTATCTGGTGTATTCCTTGGAATACACGTTTAGTTAGAGTTAGCTTTTGCTGCTCTTTGTTTTTTCTCCTTAGTTTTATTTATTTTATTTCCTTTCATACAGACACCATCAGCGACCCTCTGTATTCTATCTTTCTCAAACCATGTGCCTAAGTTGTTTTTTGAGTTTGTTCTAGATGTGTATTTTCTATGAAATCTACCTAGCGGCATCTCGAGGAAACCCGCCTAAGTTCTTCGGATTCACCGAGCTTAAGCGGACTTTGATACCACTCCTACAGGCGTCGTCCTCATCGCCAGCTATCATTTCCATGAAGACCCTACTCCATGAAGAAATAATTTTATGTACATAGTTTTTATTGTTATTATGTTTCCAATTCTGATAATTGCTCCTTTGTTCTCTACCCCCATCCTTCTTGCCCACCTTGCTACCTCGCGAGCTCTCCCATTCGCTCTCAATTCTAGTCCAGTCGTCAAGTGAACAGTTTGGTACTCCCTGAGGCAATTTTAAAATCGGCACCATGTCGGATTTTTAATATAACGGTTACAAGGAACCATCGCCTGTTCAACATGAAAAAGTTAAGTACAAATCTTCAATGATTTTAAACACCTGTTAATATTTTAATCCATGCTGAATGCTTTTAACTATTGTGCAATAACCGTCTTCGTGGGATTTTCTTCGCCATGCTTTAGCTATCCAAGCTTGGTTTAAAACATGCAATTTAGTACTTCTTGTACGAAATAAAGGGGATACCTTCCCTACACCGAGGGATTTCTGCTAATACCCACGGCTGTCTATAAACTTAATTTTTTCCACCGTGGGCTTCTTACCGCTCCATTTAACTGCCTACAGTTATGGAATTTTCCATTTAAAATAAACTCCAAACCAGAAAGAACTATGCTCAATACCGTCAAATTGCTGGAACTTCAAGTTAACTAGAACTATTAACTGCAACCCACAAACTTTCCAACGCAATAAACTTATTTATGTCAAATTCAACTAAGTGTTCCCCATAAACTGCAATAACTTTCCACTTGTTCCATAAACTTTCAGTGCTGCAATAGTGAAATCTTCCAATCTATCAACAAACTTTAGTGCAAAACAGTGCCCGTACAACTATCTACCACGCCGCGTACGATTGAGAGCAATAAAGCTGGCCAGATCTATAAATCCCTATCTCCCATTTCACAAATACCTTTTACTAACAAGTTTAGGCTAATTAAACTCTCTAGTTCTACTTCGATGAGGTCTCGCCAAACCAATTGCGCGCTCCCTTGTTTGTTCGGTTTACCACTGTATGAACAGTCGTGGCCAAAATCCACGTTTTTTATTGTTTCTTGCTTCATCTAGAAGTAAGCGTTTTCTAATTGTAAAATTATGTAATCCAGGCTTCATAAAGTGTGACCTTCTCTATTAGAATTTGTAATCCCTTAAATTCCGCTTAAATATTAGTAGTTATAGAAGCTACTTATTAATCTTTCTTTTCTAATTGCTTCTAATTGCTAAACTTTGTACCTAATTTCTTTTGATCCAGGCTTCGTTAATACGACCTGGCCTTTTTTGAAATGTACCAGTTTTTAATTTCTGTTTAAATAATAGCGGTAACCTCCGCTTGTAATTCTCATTTTCCCTCCTGCTACGATCAGGAATTTAATTTATTTATTTATAGCCTTTTCGCCTGCCATAAGGACATTCTAAAAGTGCTTGTGATCTACCTAACCAATTTATCAAAGTTATAATTAGTTTACAATTGTCATTACAACCTTTGTTTGCGATTTGTAAACCTCTCATTATTAGGTCTATGACCTTGAAATGTTATTACTCAAAATAAGATTCTAAATCTAATAATTGTTAATGTTTCTAAATTCTATCAACTGTTAAATAAACAATTTGTTTTTGTCGTTATCTCTATTACTAGCACAAAGGTTAGGCAGGAACTTCTCTTCCCTGATTCTTCTCCAAAAATCATTTCATCTTTCAAAATAAAAAAGGCAATATTTGTATCCATAAAAACTTCACCACTTGTTGCGTTTAAAACAAAGCTTCAAATAACAACATTTGCAAAGTTTGTCTTTGCTGTCACAGCTAATTCTAGTAAACCATTGAGACAAGTATAGCTTGCTCCGCCAGCTTCCTACTTGTAGAGATTTTCTCTCTGACTTGTGGTTTACTTCCAAAATTTTGGTTTTGTTTAAGTTACGCCCGAGGTTTTCCTCTGGTCTAAACTTTTAGTCAGCACACTGCTGGGTGCGAGTTTAGCCTGCTTTGGATGCAACTATTGGTACTTTCCTGTAATAATAAAAACGATTGCTAAGAGCAATAAAGTTGCTTTATCGCTTCCCACTCTGGAGGCATTCGACCGTTCTGACAGAGATCCAACAGTGTCTAGAAACAAAATTATCACGACAAATTCAAATTCTTCAAGCATTTCAGAAGACTTTCTAAAATCTTACTCTTTTGAAGTAAAAGTGTCTAGGACCTTTCCTTTTGGCATACCTGGCCTTGCTAGAGTATCACCCTTCCCCTTAGTATCGGAATATCTGCTCGGGAGGGAAAGAGCACTTAGCGATTATTCGCAGGCGACCCCGGCTCCCGCTGAACTCCCCGTTAGCCGTAGAATGGTCCCCACACATTTTAGGTATTTCACTAGCTTTGTGAAGTGGAATCTTTCGTATTTTCCTTCCGTTTTGTGTTGAATTCTCTTACCCTCTACTGATACTTTTTCCACTCCTAAACCCAGCTCCTTTTCTCTCTCGTCATCTTCGCTTAGGTAGGGTTAGCACTCAGTAATTAACCTACCACTATCTAGTCTAATACCAACCGGCTGGTTGGCGTATCGCTGGTGGTATTGGGTACTGAAGAGCGCTCGATAGCTCGGATGTTGCGGCATTTGATGCACATTGGAAGCATATGCTAAAAGCATATATTGGCGTCTAAAATTTAAAGGTGGAACACCCGATTTGGCGAGTAGGCTGGGTATCGTGCTGGTCCGGAAGGCACCGGTAGCCAGCCCAACGCCACTATGGTGGATACTGTCCAGCATTTTCAAGGTTGCTAAACCGTATGACACAGAACCATAGTCTAGCCGGGACAGGACGGGGGCTTGTTAGAACTGTTGCAGCACCGCACGGTCAGCCCCCCACGTAGTGACACTAACAAACTTTAGGTGTTGAAGGTTATTTATGTACTGATCAGTGTCGTGGTGAGGTGTGTCATGGCAATTGATGAGTCCTATGGGGCACTAGGATGAAACAGCGGCAGCTTAATGGGAAGTCACATTATTTGTTTGGGGGTTATTTTAAATTGTATTGATCACACCCAGTTACACTACACCATCTGTTGTATAGGTGTAAGCTTTACAAGATGCCTTACATCAAACGGTAAGTAGCCTTATGTTTCCATCTAACAAGCTATTGAGCAGCGAGAGCTAACAAAATTAAGACAAATGGAAAGTACGAGCACCTTACATTTTTGGGCGCAAATCCTTTGTTGAATTACAGGAGTACACGCCAGTATTACTTTGTATACCCTATTTTTGGTTTAGGCAGTCTAGGTGATAATGAACTTTTAAGTGTGCGGAAACTGGCCATTGGTCTCTAAACAATGCAAGCTGATGCAGTAGCAGCTGTTAATTGGAATGTCGTTGTACTGGGCATTAATATATTGAATGCATTACACAATCGGATGCTCTTACAGCACTGTTAGATAATGAAAATATTCACAAAACTTGAAATAACACCAAATGTTGGTAATATTTTCAGCTTTGAATGCATATAAACAGCATAAACATTAATTAGAGTTTGGCTCGTGAAGACATTTGCAAATCGTCTTTTATGATCTTGCATCGGTTATGTAGAACTGGTGGGCAAGTTTTAAATAACCATTATGCTGCCTTCATAGTGGAGGAACACATTTCTGTCTACCAATCTGGCAAAGCCCCCACCAATTGAATGTAAGGTATTTTAGGTGGGCAGTCACAGGAGTAGCAAAGGAGACCATTCTCCAAGACAGAAAGAACAAAACGGTGTTAATCTAATTAAAGGGGTTCTCCAAGATTATGTACCAGGATCGTTAATGTGTCCTCACCAATACCTTCTGATAGGGGTTACAGTACATCCCTACTACACAAGGAAATGGGAGTGGGATGAGATTCAGTATTTATGGATTGCTTCCCAATGAAAGAGATTGAAAACTTCACTTCCAGTTTATTCAGTAGCCTAGGCCTAAGTGAGTAATAAATTTTACGCCACTAACAAGTGATTGAGCACTATCTCACTGGACTAAATGGCAGCAAAATGCTAAAGAAATTAATGTAGGATTTATTCTTAAACAATACACTTCAATTACTACGTTTACATGGCAAACCCAAATCGATTTGAATACGATCCTGTTTTCAGTACGCTGTACGTTTACATGAGCAGTTTCAGTTCGTATTGAAATCAATTTCAATACGGTATGTAATTTATGGTGGCCAACCTGTAGTTATGTTGGCTAACTCGTATTAAACTGCAAAATAAAAGACCCGTACCGTAATTATCATATTACTAGTGCAGGAGACGGGACTCTGATTTTCACAGTTACACTGAACGCGTTAGCCTGTTACCATTGTCAAAACCATTCATCTGGACGCGTTAGGCTGTAACCATTGTCAAAACCATTCATCTGGACGCGTTAAGCTGTAACCATTGTCAAAACCATTGATCTGGACGCGTTAGGCTGTAACCATTGTTAAAACCATTGATCTGGACGCGTTAGGCTCTTACCATTGTCAAAACCATTGATTGATCTGGATGCGTTAGGCTGTAACCATTGTTAAAACCATTGATCTGGACGCGTTAGGCTGTAACCATTGTCAAAAACCATTGGATTGGATAAAACGTAGAATGGTCGGGTGTAGGTGTGGCCTATGGCCGCGGAAAGCTGGTGGGGCACGGTTGACAAAAGACTATTGATCTGGGCGTGTTAGGCTGTAACCATTGATCTGGACGCGTTAGGCTCTAACTATTGTTAAAAACCATTGGATTGGACAAAACAAAGGTCGGGTGAAGGTGTGGGAAGCTAGCGGGGCATGGTTGACAAAAAGAACATTGATCTGGACGAAAGACCACATATACATTTAGTGTCGTATGCATGGGGTTGGCAATACTGTTGTAACGCCGATAATGGCAGACACAGTCATAAGTCATGTTATAATTTGGGAAGGTGGGTGGGTTATAGACAGCCGAGGAGTGAACTACATCATTCCCAGATCAATTTTGAATCATTAGGAAATATATTTATTGCAAATTTCTGAAGTTTTTTCCCCCTGGGTTCATGTCTCCTGCACTGTTACCATTATCATCCGACGTTCCTTTGACAGGTTGTTTGTTAACATGAAAAATGGAAGATTTTGATGTATGTTCTCACGATGTTCATGGTCAGGTTAATAATAATAATAATAATAGGTTTTACGTCCCCTTTAATTACTGAAGCGTTTTGAGACTCCGGGCTGCCGGAATGTTGCCCCGAATGGGATCTGTAACGTGCCAGTAAATCTACTGACACGGCTCCCTTGCATTTAGGCCTCAAAACCCTGACTGCGCCAGGACTCGATCCTGCTACCTTGGTGAAAGCAGGCGAGAAAGTTCCCGCTGCACCACTCAGCCAGTCTGTGTTCAATTTATTCAAATGGAAAAAGAAACGGATTAATCGGCAAAGTATGACAGTGAAATTTTACTTTTTCTGTTGACCACATTTTACCAAGGGATACACCAGACATTAAAAATAAAACAGACAAAAATACATTAACGCTAAAGACGCATGCAAACAAACTACGCTTATCAACCACGAAAAGAACACAGGCAATAACAAAGAATATGGGCAGGAAATAAAACAAGTGATTCGAGAGTCAGGCGACAGACGAAAGTAGGCCTAGATTAGTTTAAAATTGTAACTGAAGAGCAAGCTGAATCGCTTTCAGTACGATCCGCGTTTACATGTTCCTGAATACCTGCTTGGATACGATTCGATCCCACAATTTTACCGTATCGTTCTTGAAACTCAATACGAACTGAGTCCCGTTTACATGACCGTATTCAATACGGTAAATGTACTCAAATTGATTAGAATTCACCATATTGTACCCTTCAGTGTTCTTCTAGGATGCCGACTCTCGCTCGGGTAGTGATCTGTTCGGGGTGGCTCTAACTTATTCTAAACATCCTAGGAATATCGTCACAGGATCACAGGAGGCTTAACTTAAAATCAGTAGGTCAGAGAACTCCTAATATAAAATAATTTATTTCACAAAAACATCATCTCCCTTTTCTCCCATCCATAGACAAATAAAAACAAAATAAACTCCCTTAAATTACTCTAATCAACAATATCAAAAAAATGCAAAAGTAATGTTTCACACTGGTTGAAACCAGGAAAAGAAAAATAGTCTATTTTACTGCAGTCCACTGCTTCAAGTCCAAGAGTTAACGTCAACAGACTTAGGTCAAATAAGTATGGCTTGAATAACCCAGCCATTCTATCACAACAAATATGCGCACTCATGTTTATAACTTGCAAAATTGGTTTTTGGGAACTCGGACATGTCTTCTCGTACAATCATCATCTTTCCTCACAAGAGTCAGATAATGAAGGCAATAGATTTATTCTAGGCCACAGGCATGTGTGTATTTATAACTTAAAAACAATTACTTCTCTCAGAGCCATGACTCCGTTAATTATGGTAAAATAAATAAGTCATCATACATGAAGCACAAATAAATACTTCGGCGGCCGGTGCCCCGTGATTATTAATAAACAAACAACTATAATGAATGCACTCAAAAATAATGACAATAGAATACGTCGCTTCCTAAAGTGGCACACAAGAAGAAACCCCGGGAAGTCGGGCTACCTCCCTTCATAGAATACAATGACAAACTCGACCTTGTGACAGACACTTTCACCGCACTACCTAGCTGGCCGGCAATAACCTTCATGGCTACTTTAAGAATTCAGACGGCTTACCACATCTCTACCTGCCTCTTAAGGACTCCCTTTTACCTACCTAGGGCTCGAGCAGTACAATACCTTTCCGACGGAGCTAAAGTGGACTCTCATCAGACAATGAACTCAATCATTTCACTTACCATTATATCATCGAAGAACGCGGGAATATCACCTCCGCTATTAATTTCACTTACCATTATATCATCGAAGAACGCGGGAATATCACCTCCGCTTTAATATCACTTACCATTATATCATCGAAGAACGCGGGAATATCACCTCCGCTATTAATTTCACTTACCATTATATCATCGAAGAACGCGGGAATATCACCTCCGCTTTTATTCTGCTCGACCCAGGATCGACTCTCAGCCTTAACTGAATATATATCACATTACCCTCCAGCCATTCTTGTCTTACCTCTTTTTACCTTCGTGTGATAATCACTTACCATACTTATTATTCACATAGTTTCAGTGTCACTTACTGGTCTTGTCACAATATCGAGCGGTCTTCCCCATATTAGCTTTTACGTTCACATCGTGCATAAGCACTATCAAACCAATTATTCCCTTGACTGTGCATTCAACAAGATTAATGACATCCCAAACAAAACCATATTTAAAATAGCACTTTGATGCTCATATTACGTTATAAAACACACAAAAATACTCATTACTGATAAACACACAAATCTACACAAAACATGACCGCTATGCCTAAAATAACAATTTGTATCATAATTGCTTATGATCGAGATAAACGTATCCGATCCCCTTGATGGGAAACGTTATGGCCAACATGCCCCATACAATATTTACTTATCTCTCATATTTCCTGATGCGGTTCTGGTCCTTGATATCAGTCTTCTTCATTAGTTGGTTCATCTTGATAGGAGGATAATTTACACACGGTTTTTTCAAAATTTCACCAAAACAAAGGTCCACTGTGAATTATTATGATTATCACAATGCACGGTTCTCGCATATGAAGCTCCTATCTCCTATAGCTATCATCAACTTACTTAGTTCGGCTGACAGTTCAATAGCTTCCTAGAATACTGGTTTAGCTGTTAATAGCTCGGGCGGCTATATCTATCATTACAACTGCATCGTACTGTTATGATATGCACTGTTCTAATTCGCACTCGCGAATACTTAGCGATATTTAAATTTTAGAGGTATACTTGCTCCTACTTATAAACTTGTAAAGAATGTTACTTCTCTGACGGCTATTGGGTTCGGCTTCCGCCTCTACAGCGCGTATTAAGAACTTATACAAACTTGTAAAAATCACGTTACTTTCTGAACGCTCGAGGCAAAGGCTCCTGCCTCTAGCGATGCCCCAAAGTAGACTGACTTCGCTGTGTTTCAATCCATTATTTATACGATTTCTCTTAGGGGGACGTGGAGTAGGGGGGTTTCAGAATTTATTTCCAAAATAACACTCACATGAATATGCAAACTAGCTCCTTAGAACGTCCTCATTTCCAATGTCTCAATGACTCCTTTTTATTCAAAATCCGATCGTTGGATCCTTATATAATGAGCTCCGTAATTTGCTTCAATGTCCCTTAATTTCGGCGGGATTTGGTCGCGTCTAGCGTCTCTCACTGCCATTGGTCGTTTCAAATCCACCCCCTGATTTCATTTTAATTCTGGCAAAAATCACAGAATAATCCAATTTAAATTTTGACGATATTTCTGAGAGGCTGGGATAGTCCCCTATACGATGGTATAATTCCTGTTTCTGTATTTTAATTACTGCTCTAATTCCTTTCAAATGGGCGGGGTTTATTTGGTAGGTGATCGTTGAGGTTTTCGCATTTACCCGCGTAGTTGAAGGACCTTCGCGCGTTGTCTGGGCGCATTTGGTGTCCAGATGTGGATTTTCTCTCTCCTACTGCCTTTGTCTGCGCTGGGTGAAAGCTGCTTCAAGTCACGTACGAACCATCCTTTTGTCATTCCAGTTTCACAAGCAACTTCTATTCTCACATCGACTTTGAGACATGAATTAAATCTTGTTGGAATAATATGTAGACTTTATGCTATCAGAGATGCATAAAGGTCACATTACCCTTCTGCAAAGGAAAAAAATCGATATGGAACGTATGATTTTTTTCTCAATCTCGATCCGTCTCACGGATGCTGTAAGGTTCCGCCGTCACTCCTTATATTGTTTGCTTGGGTCGTCACTGCTGGTCGCGCGCAGGGATTCCCTTGGTACGATTCTTGTCTCCCTCTCCACATTCTTGTTAAGATTAGTGTCTCGGCTGTCTGGAGCAGGTAGCTAGCTATTGTCCGCCTGTCTCGCCCAGTCCTCTTACTTCACGACCTTCCACTGTAAACACCGGGTCTGTTTATGACTGACTACTTCCTCGTTCCACGTGCATTTGGCTCATCTTTATTCGATTTCCATAATGTTGACACCCGCGGTATTCCGTGGTTGATCAAACGGTTCCCTTTTATGATATATTTTGAGGTTTGAGCAATTTACAACTGATGTGCTTCCGCCGTTTATGTCCTGTATCTTATATGCATTATTCCCCAAATTTCTTATGATTCGATAAGGTCCTATGTATGGGAAACACCATTTATGTAATACTTTGTTTGCTGGATCAGAGATAGGTGGCCTCTTCAATAAAACTAGTTCATTGACGTTCAATTCCCTGTGAAAGCGTTTTCCTTTTAGTCTTCTTAGTCTCCTGTCAGCTTGTTCTCTCATGTAGGTGACCGTCCGTTCGACTCTCAGCTGTGGTGCTGGCTGCGGATCTCTTGGGCAATCCAGTACTGTTGTCCAAGATCTCGGTGGTTGCTGGTTCAAATGTAACGTGTATGGAACTTGTCCAGTTGACTCATGACGTGTCATATTGATGCAAATCTCAATATTTTTCAATGTATCAGCCCAACGATGATGTTCTGTAGGTATGAACATGCGTATGTGCTTCGAGACCTCACGTAAAACTCTTTCGCTCGGATTTCCCTGTGGATGGCGTATGCTAGATAGTACATGTTTGATGTCTAGCTCATTCAATCCACGCTTAAATTCGGCTGATGTGTAATAACTTCCATGATCAGAAAGGATAAATTCAGGCTTTCCCATTATAGGTATAACTCGATTCTTGATGCGGCTTAGGACCTGTTTCGATGTTGTTTTCTGGATAGCACATAAAACAACAAATTTAGAAAAGACGTCCACACATACAAGGACATGTCGCACTCCTCTACGTCCTTTCGGCAATGGACCCAGACAGTCCGTAGCAATGAGCTCTAACGGTTTCTGTGGCAGTATTGGCTTTGGGTATTGTCTCATGAGGAAGTTATTGGGTTTTGCGCGCTGGCAAATATCGCATGTCTTCAGGACATCGCGTATAGTGATCCTCATCCGTGGCCATGTGAAAGCTTCACCTATTGTTGCTTGTGTCTTGTCTAACCCTATGTGACCAAGCGTGTAATGAGTATGCCACACTAATTTCCTCTGTAACGAAGCTGGTAACAATATCCGTAACTTGACATGATCCTCATCTATAAATTTATGGAGCATATTATTGAAGTATGAAAAACTTCTCGCTTGAGCTTCAATCTCTCGATATGCTGGGATATCAGGTGTTATCTCTCTCTTGAGGAATTTAATCATCTGCATCATCCATGGCTCCTTTTCTTGTTCCTGCGGTAACCTCTTCAGTTCTTGTAAGAAATCTTGATCTTCGTTTGTCAGCTCAAGGTGTTGTACTAACATTTCCTCCTGCTGTGCCTCCTCTTCTGGATTTCGGCTCAAAATATCCGGGATTACATTCAATTTTCCTGATATATGCTCAATTTTTATATCAAACTGCTGCGCATAGATGGCCCATCTGTTGATGCGTTCACTTACCATGGTGGTCTTAAATAAGAAAGTCAGCGCCTTGTGATCAGTGCGGATTGTTATGGAGAAACCATAGATAATACGACGCCATTGTTGTAACGCGTATATGATCGCCAAAAGCTCCAGCTCTGAGATGGTATAACTTTTCTCATGTTTTCTTAACTTCCTGCTGATGAATGCTAGGTATGAACGGCTTGCTGTTCTCTCTGCGTCTTCTTGGAAAAGCATTGCTCCGATGCCCACTAAAGATGCATCTGCTTGAATTATAAACCTCTTCGAAAAATCTGGGTAACCCAGTTTGATGTTATTTGACAGTAATTCCTTCGTGGCTACGAATGACCTCTCACACTCTTCGTTCCAAAACCAACGGTTATTCTTTTTTAGCATCTCTTGTAATGGTGCTACTACTTCGGTGTATCCTGGACAGTTTTCACGAAAGAAATTGGTGGCCCCCAAGAACATCCTTATGTGCTTGACTCTGGTTGGTCGAGGAAAGTTTTTAATGGCTTCGATTTTCACTGGATTGGGTCTGATCCCTTCTCCATCAACAATATGTCCTAAATATAAAATTTCGTGCTGAAAGAAGTGTGATTTTTTTAGATTGATCTTGAAATTTGCCCTTTCTAGGTTCTCTAACAACCTGCTTAAATTTTGCATGTGTTCCTCATTGCTTTCTGATGCTAGTAAGATATCGTCGACATATCCGACAGTCATGTCTTTCACCTCTTCTGTTAAATTTCGATCCAATCCACGGATTAGTGCAGATCCGGCTGTCTTAACTCCAAATGGTAAACGACACCAGGTGAAACTCTGATTATCGAATAGAAATCCAGTTAACAGCTGTGATTTCTCTTCTAACTCGATGTGCCAATAGCTATTCGCAAGATCGACAGACGAATATATTTTCTTCTTATGGAACTTCTTGAGTACATCCTTAATTAGTGGTGCACGGTCGGTTTCATCTATTAATCTGGAATTGAGGGTGCGAGCATCGAGACACAACCTCACAGAACCATTGGGCTTCGCCACCGCTAATATGGCGTTCAAATATGGGGTCGGAGCTTTCTTAATTATGCCCCCTCTAAGCATCTCGTCTATAATTTTTCTAACTGTTGCACGCTGCTTTTCTGGAATTGGGTAGAGTCGGCTATTAAATGGGGTCCAGTCATCTACCTGCATAGCGTACTTGAAATTTAATATTTTTCCCGGTAGTGTATTAAATGCTGCTGAGTGTTTACATAGCGTTTGTGCCAAGCAATTTCTTTCATCATCATTTAGCTTTGCCTCTCTTAATTTTTCTTTCAAAAGTGCCTCAAAACTGCCTTTGTTGCCATCTTCTTCTACTGCCATGGACCACATTTCATCTTCCAATTCTTGCTTTCCCTCCAGGAGTCCTGTGTTCGAGTCCTCTTCATCTGCTTGACTTTTTTCTTCTTCTTCCTCAGGAATGGTCTCCAGCGTCCAAATGTCAGCGTCTCTATCTAAGCCGTGGTTATTCATGTTCAGTTCCACTGCTGATAATCCTTCCATATTTCTGAATTTAATTACGTTGTTGCGCAGGTCAATCACTGCTTGGTGCTCATATAGGAAATCCGCCCCCAGGATCAAATTTACACTCATCTTGTTCATCACCATGAATACGTGTGAGAAAGTGTGTCCTAATATTTCTAGATCCAATTGTACTTGAAATTTGCATACAGCTGACTTTTCGGGAATTACTCCTCTAATTTTGACCTGTGGTACTGGAATCGTAGGTATTCTCTGTTTCTCGCTTAGAGCTTTAATTAATGCCTCTGATACTAGACATAGCTGTGCCCCTGTATCCAATAATCCATTTACTCTTAGTCCTTCTATCCTCGTAATGATGACTGGTAATTTCCTCAAACAATGTTGTTCCGGTTGAATAATTTCACGTGTAAAATCCTCAGGAGTTGCGATCCATTCCTCGATGTTCGCTATCAACCACTGTGTCTTATCTGGCGTGAAAATTAGCCTATCTCCTTCACTCTCTAGTACATTTTTTTAATAGCCCCCGTGTGCCTCTTCTCATTCTGACTTTCGCGATGCTGTTGCGCTAATTCACTTTCTGCTCCAGTGATTTCCATATCTGGGTTCTCGCGATTTTCCATCGTCCTTCGCCAGCGATCCTTTTCCGTCTCTTGGCTGCGATGCAACTCATCTAAGTATCGTTGTGATGCCTCATGCCTGTTTTGCAATTCCCGTCGACTGTCTTACGTGTATCCTCGGTTCTCATCTCGTCCTCGGTTCCACGTTCTATTATCTCTTCTATCATATCTGCGATGATGATATGGACCTTTGCGACCACGCCCTTTCCATTCATCTCTCCTGTACTGTTGTGGCTGCCAGTTCCTTTCGTTCCTTGGTTCATATCTCCTTTGCTCCTCTTTCGGCAAGTCTGACCTTCCGTTATTATTTCCGCTCCTATGGCTAACATTCGTGTTGGTGCTCTTCTCTCTAGTTTTGACTAGCTCGGCTTGGTGTACCAGCGCTGCGCTGTCACTCGCTCTGACGTGCCTATTTTGATTATTTAATGACGTCTCATCCAACTGACGTAATACCTCCTCTGCTTGCAGTGCGCTCGAGACGTTTGCCGCAATTAAAAACTGTTCTACTGGTAACGGAAGCTGTTTACCAATTGTCATCACCAGTTCTGACTCCGGTGGTAAAATATCCATATCTTTCAATCTGAGTAGCTGAGCCGAAAAATATTCTGAATAACGTGTAGGCTGTGAAGCATGATACTTCCTACTATATAATTCCATCCTTAAACTATGTTGTATGGACATGCTCCAGTAACGGCGTAAAAATGCATGCTTGAAGGTATCCATGTCTTCAAAGGTGTAGCGAAAACTTCTGAACCACGTCAGAACGCTATCCGCAAGTAATTTCTCTGTTATTCTGAGTTTCTTATTCTCAGGAATGTTATTGTCTGTAAGGTATTGTTCTAAGTCTTTTAAAAAAGCTTTCGGCGTTTGTGAACCATCATTGTTGAATTTTCGTGGGCGATCCTCCTGCATTCTAATTATTTGGACATACTGTGTAGTTGGGTTATTATTATTATTATTGCCAGTCGGCTGTTGAGGTGTTGAGGCAAGTCCTCTAAATGTTTGGAACCCTTCATTATTCTCGCTACCTGTGGTCGCACGGCCCGGACTAAGTTCATTCATTCCTTCTACCTGAGTCTGGCTTGTGTTGAAATGGTTAGCCACACTGCTCGTCCCTTTATTGCTATTGTGAGCTTTCAGTTCCAGAAGCATTTCCTGCTGTTGTTAAGACTGTATCTCTGTCTTAATAATCTTCCGTTCTTGTATCTCCATTTTTCCTAGTAACTGCAGTTCGACCTCCTTTATCCTCTTCTGGTTTTCTTCCATTTGTTCTATGAGTTTCTTTCTATCCTCTTTCCAGTCAATTCCAACTTGTTGGCATGTCTTGTTTATTTCCACTCTTATTGCCTCATATCTATTTTCCTCTTTTCTCTTTCCCTCTTTCTTATCGCCTTCCAGCTGATCAAGCCTGCCTCCTATCAGTTCATTGCTTTCACGGATACTCTCTTTAAGTGCATCATTCTCGTTCTCTTGAATGCTCCATCGTTCTGCTGAAGTCAAAGCTGCCTTGTCTATTTCCGTTCTAATCTCTATCATCTCTCCTTCTAAGCTGTGCAATTGTTTTGCCGCAGACTTAACCTCGTTGTCTACTCCTTTTATGGTAGCATGGATTGCTAACTGTTCTATATTTATCCCTTCTGTATTAGCGTTACATATTTCTTCTAGCTGTATGAGTTTCGCTGCCGTCTTTTCTTCACTGAACGCTATTGATTGCCTTAAGTTCGTCTCCATCTGACCTAACTGTGTGGTAGTCTCAAGCATGATTTTAGCTATTTGCTCTGCTAATTTATCTGTCAGTTCCTCTTTTAATACTTCATTATTCCGCCTACCCTGTTCTGCAATTCGTTCCGTTAACTGTGTATTAGTAATTGTACTTTGTTCCGCGAGTAGTACATTATTTGTCTTACTGTGTTCCGCAATTTGTTCCGCTATCCGCTCTGTGATACGCGAATTGTTGATTTCGTTCTGCTCCGCTCTACGTGCATTGTTGATTTCGTTCTGCTCCCTACATTCCCTCTTAAAGTGTTCGAACTGCTCCATTGTTCTAGCTACTGAACTCTCAATAATAGATCGAATTTCCTCCACTGACGCCATATCACACAATATAATACTTATTTGAGAAGACTGGGGCATGAAGCCTCACGTACCCACCTTCTGCAATCATAAAATAAGTCGCTTAATCCCAATCTACGTTAATCCCATTAATTACTTTAATTTGCTTGAAGAGCTGCCTATTTGATGTTTGCTTTTGTGAATAAATTTTCAGTTTACCCTTCTGCGTTAATTTTAACTTCCCAGTTCTGTCAATAAAGTACTGACATCACTCTTGCAGTTCATGCCGTCCTACAACATACATTTGGAGTTTGCTACTAATTATTCAAATATAAGGGCGCCACGAAAACGCTGCTTCTACCTAACTATGCAAAATAAACTCAGCATTTTCGATTATTTATTTTAAACAAACTCCTGGCTTTACTTTCCCCTGAATTACTTGTTAATTTGGCCATTCCGTTCGGAGCCATGATGTTAAAGGTCTTAATCAGGCCTCACTACAGGGGATGCTCTACATCTGTTTACATGACCTCAAGGCGGCACGTACACTTCAGTAGGCTCCGGCTAGCTACTCTCTGACAATCTCCATCACTGTGATCCACTAATTAATAAAAGAAAACTAATATTGGCATGAATAACTACATCATTATCACCCAATCCATATGTACCCTTCAGTGTTCTTCTAGGATGCCGACTCTCGCTCGGATAGTGATCTGTTCGGGGTGGCTCTAACTTATTCTAAACTTCCTAGGAATATCGTCACAGGATCACAGGAGGCTTAACTTAAAATCAGTAGGTCAGAGAACTCCTAATATAAAATAATTTATTTCACAAAAACATCATCTCCCTTTTCTCCCATCCATAGACAAATAAAAACAAAATAAACTCCCTTAAATTACTCTAATCAACAATATCAAAAAAATGCAAAAATAATGTTTCACACTGGCTGAAACCAGGAAAAGAAAAATAGTCTATTTTACTGCAGTCCACTGCTTCAAGTCCAAGAGTTAACGTCAACAGACTTAGTTCAAATAAGTATGGCTTGAATAACCCAGCCAATCACAACAAATATGCGCACTCATGTTTATAACTTGCAAAATTGGTTTTTGGGAACTCGGACATGTCTTCTCGTACAATCATCATCTTTCCTCACAAGAGTCAGATAATGAAGGCAATAGATTTATTCTAGGCCACAGGCATGTGTGTATTTATAACTTAAAAACAATTACTTCTCTCAGAGCCATGACTCCGTTAATTATGGTAAAATAAATAAGTCATCATACATGAAGCACAAATAAATACTTCGGCGGCCGGTGCCCCGTGATTATTAATAAACAAACAACTATAATGAATGCACTCAAAAATAATGACAATAGAATACGTCGCTTCCTAAAGCGGCACACAAGAAGAAACCCTGGGAAGTCGGGCTACCTCCCTTCATAGAATACAATGACAAACTCGACCTTGTGACAGACACTTTCACCGCACTACCCAGCTGGCCGGCAATAACCTTCATGGCTACTTTTAGAATTCAGACGGCTTACCACATCTCTACCTGCCTCTTAAGGACTCCCTTTTACCTACCTAGGGCTCGAGCAGTACAATACCTTTCCGACGGAGCTAAAGTGGACTCTCATCAGACAATGAACTCAATCATTTCACTTACCATTATATCATCGAAGAACGCGGGAATATCACCTCCGCTATTAATTTCACTTACCATTATATCATCGAAGAACGCGGGAATATCACCTCCGCTTTAATTTCACTTACCATTATATCATCGAAGAACGCGGGAATATCACCTCCGTTATTAATTTCACTTACCATTATATCATCGAAGAACGCGGGAATATCACCTCCGCTTTTATTCTGCTCGACCCAGGATCGACTCTCAGCCTTACCTGAATATATATCACATTACCCTCCAGCCATTCTTGTCTTACCTCTTTTTACCTTCGTGTGATAATCACTTACCATACTTATTATGCGCAATGTACTCACACATGGCAGTCGGGTCAATTTGTGCTCCATATAAATCGTGTTATTTCTGGTGAATATTCAAGTGGAACGACTTAAACATGTCTCTACGGGTGCAATAAGTTACACAGGACTATTCAATATATAACTTAGACTGCTAGATGCCCATATAATTACTGAATATCATTGCCAATGGTTCTCGAGTAGCCTAAAAGTACAAGATGCTGGTCGGGATGTACAAATTGGTGAATTGATTTTTATATGGGCGTATTTACGGTAAGCATCTTAAGAGAAGTTTCAGCGGAGGTGAAAGCAAATATTGGAGTGTTTGTGAATATAAGAAATTGTAGGTGAGCGTATTAAGTCCGAAAAGTGAATTGATATAACTTTGTGGTTAGTAGGAAGAGTAAAGCATAAATTGCAGCACGCTCAGTTCAACAACGAAGTTTATGGCTGCACGCTGGAAGCAGACAGTGAAGGAATAGTCACTCGGGAGTTGGAAAGCTCTCATGCGCGACATGTGCAAAGGGATTGATATTCGCTTCTGTGCTGTCCACAGTCGAAAATAATAGTTTTCTCTCTTGGGACTGTGGGCATGTACCTGTGTCATTAGTAAGAAGGCATTTTAAGTCAGCCTGGTTGTGTTCAGGAGAGCTGCGTTTATTGGGGAGAAACATTTTTGATGAATCCAACAGCACATTCATAATAATGAGTAGCAATTGTTATAGAAGCCAATTTAAGTCCTAAATCAGAACCTTAATTTAAGATAATCGTAGTCCTAAGACTCTTGAACTAGGGAAGAACAATCTAATTTCCTCACCTTGACTTCACCCACTGTTTTTTACCCAGCGAACAGGATGGTGTTAGCTGCGCTCCGTCTCTTTTGCGTATTCGTGGCTTTTAAATGCTGCTTAATATCGGTTGACGTTTGTGTTCGTGGCTACCGTGGCTACCATTTCGAGTTCGTGGAATGCTGGGAAGACTTCCTTGTGAACAATGAACTTAAAATATCATGCCATGTGCTTTGCTTGAATGGAACACAGTACCTGGCGTTGAAGCAACCAAGTGGTTGTCAAAGGTCCACGTATTTGAAAATGTCCGGCAATGTGATAGCCATGCTCCTATTGGCACTGTCAGGCGATGTGCAATTGAACCCGGGACCTGGTCAGTGTAATGATATGACTTTCTTCTATCAAAATGTAGCGAGTATGTGTACTTCATTATCGGAATTCAACCTAGCTTTTAGTGATGCTGAAATTGATTGTATTTGTATCGTAGAATCATGGTTGAATGATGCAGTGGACGAGAACGAGATACTGTCCAGTGATTACAGTATATTTCGACAAGACAGACAACTCGTTCATGACACCAAAACTAAGGGTGGAGGCGTACTTGTGGCCGTGAAAAACATCCTGGATCCGGTATCAAGGCCGGAGTTGGCAGGGTGTTGGGAGTGCCTTGTGGTCAAGGTCAGGCCTAAACCTGGACGGGCGGTATTCATCGTGTGCTGCTATCTACCACCGGACGAGGTGAAGGTTAGGCTGAGTAATTTGCGTCAGACGCTGGGCAATGTCACAGCTGTTTTAAACCCCCAAGACATAGTCGTAGTGTGTGGGGACTTTAACATCAGTGAATTAGCCTGGACCCCTGAACCTTTTATAAAGCAATGATGTGAGGAAGTCCTATCGTTTCTAGAGATTATCAGTGAGTTTAATCTACAGCAAATGTGTCATTTCCCTACACGCAATAACAATTTCCTGGATTAGGTGCTAGTCTCTGAACAACTCTCCGCACATACGCAATGTATTCAGGCTGAGAAGGTAGTTAAGTCAGACCACGATGCTGTGGAATTCTCACTATCCTTGCCGCGAATTATCCGTCCACAATCACTAAGAAGGGAAATATATACATGGACTAAAGCAGATTTTCCCCTCATGAGAGACCTTCTATCGATGTGTCCATGGTATTTGATGGATAATTAATCCCTCTGTTGATGAGGCTTTAAGTCTGTTTTACGACCTCCTCAAAGCAGTTATCAAGGATTCAGTGCCCACTCGCACAATCAATACTCGGAAGTATCCAGTTTGGTACGATACAGAGGTAATCAACAAGTTGAAGGAAAAAGAGAGAGTCAGAAAAAGGTTCAAGAAATCGGGCTTTTGGTGTGACTATGTTCAATTTTCGGTGATACGGGGGGAATATAAGAGACTCCAGAACAGAAAATACAAAGACTATGTGATCTCAGTTGAATCAAAATTAACCAACAATCCAAAGCAATTTTGGAATTCTGTAAACAATAAAAGAAAATCTTCACGTTTACCATCCACTATGTTTCAGAATGGAATCGAAATCCAGGACAAGAAAACTATTCTTAATAAATTTGCAGAGTGCTTCAAGAAGTATCACTCTCCTGCGAGGCCGTGTCACTCGTCTGTCCCAATCGTGTGTAATCAGGGATTGATGTCGATCCGGACTACGCCCTTTGAAGTGTGTGAGATTCTGTCATCATTGGATACTGCAAAATCGTTTGGGGCTGATGAGATACCAGGTCTTGTACTTAGAGAATGTGCTCCTCAGTTGGCGATACCCCTCAGTGCAATTTTAAATATATCTTTTAAATCTGGATGCTTTCCGTGTGAGTGGAAGAAGGGATACGTAATTCCAGTATTCAAAAAGGGTGACAAAAGGGTATTTGACAACTATAGGCCAGTCGTCCTGCTATCCCTCCTATCAAAGGTGGCGGAGAAGATTGTGTACAATAGAATATACTGGTCAGTCGGCCAGTACATTAATGTTGCTCAGCATGGATTCGTGCAGAAGCGCTCGACTGTTTCGAACCTGGCAGTGTACGTCAACTTCATATCAAATGCCTTGGACAGGAGTAAGCAAGTAGATGCCATATACACAGATTTTTCCAAAGCCTTTGATTCCGTACAACATGAGGCATTATTAATCAAATTGTCGGCGTATGGATTCGGAGGCAGCGTTTTAGAGTGGATTAGAAGCTATCTCACTGAAAGAATTTGCTTTGTTAAATCCGATGGTCAAACTTCAAATCCATACTTTCCAACTTCTGGTGTTCCTCAGGGTTCCATCTTGGGGCCACTTTTATTTGTAATCTTTATTAATGATTTAACTGGGGTCTTCAAGAATAGTAACTGCCTTCTATACGCTGATGATTTGAAACTGTTTCGAGTAATAGACCACGAGTCAGACTGTGACTTGCTTCAATTAGACCTACATCTACTAACAGATTGGTGTACTAAGTGGTTACTTGACCTTAATATATCAAAATGCAATGTGATAACATTTTCTAGGAAGTTGGCGCCTGTCATGAGGAATTATAGTATAAGTAACTCTGTATTAGTGCGTGTGAATGAAGTAAACGACCTAGGTATAACAATTACCAACGATGACGGGCTGTCATTTCTAAATCATGTAGATAAGGTGACAAGTAAGGGGTTCAGATTACTAGGTTTTCTGAAGAGAAATTGTAGTGAATTCGCCAATATAGGTTCTCTCAAAATTTTATTTTTAGCATATGTAAGGTCGACTGTTGAATACTGTTGTGAGGTATGGCTGCCTTCTCAGCAATATGCTATTCAGCGGTTAGAGAGAGTGCAGGTGAGATTCATGAAGTGGATCAGCTGTAGGTATATGGGCATTCGACTCTCTACATTGGATTATGAGACCTTCTGTGGAACCTTGGGTATGCGGTCTTTGAGGTCTCGCCGCATGTGTGGCAACGCCATGTTTCTATATAAGTGTCTGACCAATAGAATCGACTGTGCGCCCCTTTTGTGTTTGATTCCGCTTCATGTTCCAGGCCGCAATACAAGGCAAAGACTCACTTTCCGGATCCAGAAGTGTAGAACTGTAGCCCATGCCAATTCCTGGTTATTGATGGCGTTGCGCTCTCTAATCCATCTTGATAGCGCTATAGATATATTTTACTCGAAGCCTACGGAAATTCGTAGATCATTGTTGAACTCAAGATCGTAGGTGTTTGTTGTATATATAGTGTGTAATAATTGTTATTTTAATTTAAGTGTATAGAGAACTTAGTTTATAAGCTTGAATCAATGTTTGTTTCTAGGTTAGTTAAATAGTTGCTTTTAAGTAAATTTAATGTTTATTATGTTTTATTATATCATCTGTAATTGGGTGCCTATCCTGTTGATGGTAAATAAATCTATCTATCTATCTAGTTTCAGTGTCACTTACTGGTCTTGTCACAATATCGAGCGGTCTTCCCCATATTAGCTTTTACGTTCACATCGTGCATAAGCACTATCAAACCAATTATTCCCTTGACTGTGCATTCAACAAGATTAATGACATCCCAAACAAAACCATATTTAAAATAACACTTTGATGCTCATATACTTATTACGTTATAAACACACAAAAATACTCATTACTGATAAACACACAAATCTACACAAAACATGCCCGCTATGCCTAAAATAACTATTTTTATCATAATTGCTTATGATCGAGATAAACTTATCCGATCCCCTTGATGGGAAACGTTATGGCCAACATGCCCCATACAATATTTACTTATCTCTCATATTTCCTGATGCGGTTCTGGTCCTTGATATCAGTCTTCTTCATTAGTTGGTTCATCTTGATAGGAGGATAATTTACACACGGTTTTTTCAAAATTTCACCAAAACAAAGGTCCACTGTGAATTATTATGATTATCACAATGCACGGTTCTCGCATATGAAGCTCCTATCTCCTATAGCTATCATCAACTTACTTAGTTCGGCTGACAGTTCAATAGCTTCCTAGAATACTGGTTTAGCTGTTAATAGCTCGGGCGGCTATATCTATCATTACAACTGCATCGTACTGTTATGATATGCACTGTTCTAATTCGCACTCGCGAATACTTAGCGATATTTAAATTTCAGAGGTATACTTGCTCCTACTTATAAACTTGTAAAGAATGTTACTTCTCTGACGGCTATTGGGTTCGGCTTCCGCCTCTACAGCGCGTATTAAGAACTTATAAAAACTTGTAAAAATCACGTTACTTTCTGAACGCTCGAGGCAAAGGCTCCCGCCTCTAGCGATGCCCCAAAGTAGACTGACTTCGCTGTGTTTCAATCCATTATTTATACGATTTCTCTTAGGGGGACGTGGAGTAGGGGGGTTTCAGAATTTATTTCCAAAATAACACTCACATGAATATGCAAACTAGCTCCTTAGAACGTCCTCATTTCCAATGTCTCAATGACTCCTTTTTATTCAAAATCCGATCGTTGGATCCTTATATAACGAGCTCCGTAATTTGCTTCAATGTCCCTTAATTTCGGCGGGATTTGGTCGCGTCTAGCGTCTCTCACTGCCATTGGTCGTTTCAAATCCACCCCCTGATTTCATTTTAATTCTGGCAAAAATCACAGAATAATCCAATTTAAATTTTGACGATATTTCTGAGAGGCTGGGATAGTCCCCTATTCGATGGTATAATTCCTGTTTCTGTATTTTAATTACTGCTCTAATTCCTTTCAAATGGGCGGGGTTTATTTGGTAGGTGATCGTTGAGGTTTTCACATTTACCCGCGTAGTTGAACGACCTTCGCGCGATGTCTGGGCGCATTTGGTGTCCAGATGTGGATTTTCTCTCTCCTACTGCCTTTGTCTGCGCTGGGTGAAAGCTGCTTCAAGTCACGTACGAACCATCCTTTTGTCATTCCAGTTTCACAAGCAACTTCTATTCTCACATCGACTTTGAGACATGAATTAAATCTTGTTGGAATAATATGTAGACTTTATGCTATCAGAGATGCATAAAGGTCACAATATAAACGCAGTAAGTAGTAGGTATCAGGGTAGAAATGCTACAAATTATATTATCCTTCATCAGACATGGAAGCCTTTACATCCCACGGCTACTAATTCGCTTACTTTTCTCACATACGTAAGTTGCCAGAGCCAAATACACGATGTACCCCTTCTTATTCGCGATAATCAGATCGCAACGATGGTAAACATGTTCGTGCCGCCAGCCATCATACTTCGCGCGCCTTGCCCAGGAAGAGCGAGGGCAGATACGTTCCAAATTACCGAGTGTTTACACTTCAAGTGTGGACAGAGTGAACGAGTGCAAGTGTACATGAAGTGTGGAGTGCGAGTGCAGATTGTTCATCATTTGGCAAACAGCCTTAGGCTACACGAGTCCAACACACACCCAAGTACATGGGGCTGTTGTACAAAATGTCCCAAGCCACTGATATGAGAATAACATATTGGTATGATCAAACTACGGACCTGATTCTCATATATTTAGGATTATAGTTTGAAATTTGATATTGTTTAACTATCGACATATTCATTTGATACCGTAGGCCTACTGGTATGTTATATAACATTACTGTAGTTCTAGTATGGATCCATATTTCTTTACATTTACGGTATGTTATAAATTCCTCGGCATGTAACCTTTCCATAACCAATCTGCTAACCGGATGAGAAACTAGGACAACTGCCATATTCCTGACACTTCATGCCCAGGTTAGCCAAGAACAATGGTAGGCTAAATACCGGTACGGTACCTAATGTTGAAAGCATTCAAATTACACTGTGTCTGAACAAATCATAGGTGTGAGCTGGTTCAAGTTGCATAGACGTGTCCACGGGCTTTGCCCCCCCCCCCTTCTCCTTCACCACCTGGAATCCCAACAATAATTCGATTGTTCATTGTCACACCAGTTTATTCCACAAATTGAAGTTAGGCCTACTGATAGTTAACTGATTTAGACGCAGGGATAAACTCCACTGTGTTATTTTACTTGGTAATTTGGGATTACCCTACCGTACTTGAAAATATGAAAAGTTACCGGTATTCAGAAAATCAGTGAAGTGGCTTAACATTACCATTTTAATGAACTGCTTAGTTTTCATTCTTGTCGGCCTGCATGGTTACACAACTACCGTACTTTTTACCTGTTATTAAGAAACTAGCAGTTGTGCCCGGCTTCGCACGGTGGATTCATTTGTTTTATGGATGATAATGAATACTACTACAGAACTGGCAAATTATATTTAAACCAACAGAGAGAAAAAATATTTTTTTTGAGGTGGTCGTGGTAGTGGGGGTGATAAGTAGTACAGTATAATGGACGTAACATTCAGGACATTTTCCCGTAATGATAATGATAATAATGAATAGGGAAACTGCTATTTACTAACTACAGTACTGACACATGTAATTTACAAACGAAATGAAAAATATGATTAGAAAGAGGAGTAAGTGAAATAAGAGAAACGGTCTAGGGACTATATCTCATTGGCTGTTAGGAAAATAGAGACCAATAGTGTCGTCGTCTTTTGTCTCATGGCACCGTAGGAAAATAATCAGAGCACTTTGCTGTCCCAAGCTCCTGAGGCAGCAATAGTGTCATTTATCGGCACTTACCGCTCAAGTATAAGGATCGGAATAAACAAAAGTAATTTTGAAAGTTCCATCGCTTATTGCAGCTGACAACCTCAATGTACTGCACCAACACAATCGCACTTATACAGAGGCATAATATTCATATTTTTGCAGTAATTATTTCTCGTGACTGCAATTTATAAGCAGCGCAAGGTGTAACTATTTTCGCAATTCTGCACCAGAACACAGGTAGGGGCGACGTGATGCAGCCCGAATTACCAGCCAACAATAGACTTATTAAAATATTCTTAGAGGTACACTACTACGGACATGTTCTACGGCCTAAAAACGTGGTTTTCAAGTTCATTTTGTCTATTTTCTAAATGTAGGGAATGGAGAGGGTTTTCCAAACTATCAAGTGGACAGTGGTACCAGCAGGATTTCAAAAGGTAAGTATGTAAAATTTGGTGCAATTGAGTGGAACGGTGTAGATTTGTGCAGAGAATGGAGTGGTCTGTCCAAAAATTCAAGTAGACATTGTTACCCACAGGGTTCCAAAGGTTAAGTATACAACATTTCGTTCAAATCGATGAAACATTGTAGATTTGTGCCAAAGCGCCTAAACGCAAGGAATGGAGTGGTCTGTCCGAAATTGCATGCAGACAGTGTTACTCGTTGGGATCCAATGGGAGAAGTATTTAAATTTTGGTTCAGATCGGTGGAACGGTGTAGATTTGTGCCAAAGGGCCTAAATGCAGAGAATGGAGTGGTCTGTGCGAAATTTCATGTAGACAGTGTTACTCGCTGGGTTCTAAAGGGTAAGTATGTAAAATTTGATTCAGATCGGTGAAACGGTGTAGATTTGTGCCAAAGGGCTTAAATGCAAGGAATGGAGTGGTCTGTCCGAAATTTAAAGTAAGCAGTGTTACCTGCTGGGTTCCGAACGGTAAGTGTACAAATTTTGATTCATATCGGTGGAACTGTGTAGATTTGCGCCAAAGGTCCTAAATGCAGGGAATGGAGTGGTCTGTCCGAAATTTCATGTAGACAGTGTTACTCGCAGGGTTCTAAAGGGTAAGTATGTAGAATTTGATTCAGATCGGTGAAACGGTGTAGATTTGTGCAAAAGGGCTTAAATGCATGGAATGGAGGGGCCGTCCGAAATTTCATGTAGACAGTGTTACTCGCATGCTTCCAAAGGGTAATTATACAAATTTTGATTCAGATCGGTGAAACGGTGTAGATTTGTGCCAAAGGGCCAAAATGCAGAGAATGGAGTGGTCTGTCCGAAATTTCATGTAGACAGTGATACTCTCAGGGTCCCAAAGGGTAGGTATACATTTTTTGGTTGTTATCGGTGAAACAGTGTAGATTTGAGACAAAGGGCCTAATTTCAGGGAAAGGAGTGGTCTGTCCGAAATTTAAAATAGACAGTCTTAAGTTACCCGCAGGGTATACGAATGCATAGAGAATACTACAGTTCAATAAATCCTTGAGCAACACTGAGAAATGGCTTAAAATGTACACATGCTAGTGCAACAATCACAATAACGCAGGTTATCTCAATAATTCCCCACACACATCCATGTACACGGGGCAACATGATCACGATGTGTAAGCCCTGCAAATGAAATAACACCTGTCTACACATGAAAACTGCAAAATGGTGATAGGTGGAAGTAGGAATGTATACGACTATGTTTCTCTGACAGGATAGCATTACATCGGTCAGTTTCCTCATGTGTCCTTGTACGCAACTTAAGATGAAGTAATAGAAATAAACATATACTTACGTACGCAGCAGACGTCAGTGGAAACGTAGCTGAAGCTCTTCCCCTATCCCCGAAGAAATATAAAATAAAATAAAATAGAAGAAAGAAAAACGGGGAGATCGCAGTCTTGTTTGGCTTTCGCTGGGCCCAAATTTTAAAAGGCAAACCAGAAAGCAATCCCAAAAGGAAGGGGGAAAGCTAAATAAAACTAAACTACAGTAAAATCCAAAGATGAACAAATTTAAATCAGAGGCCGTGTAGGTCGTATTAACGTCACAAGTACGCTAATAAGACCGACAAACCGAAATATAGCAAAAACCAGACAAAACTCGAAGAAGGTTACTAAAATTAAAATAAAACGAGACGCAAAAGCAGAGATACTTAGGCAAAGATAAAATGTATTAAAATAACAACTACAATGCACAACGATCCCAGAGATATTAAAAGCAAGAAGAGAAATAACCAACAAATAAACCACAAAATTAGTTTACCGCAAGAAAAAATACAAATTAGGAAGAAAATCGAAAATATACTAAATTAAATTATATTAAAATGAAATAAAATAAGATAAGTTAAGATAACGTGTTCAAGGCAAGATGAAACGATGACTAAATGTAGCCTAAGTATGTCGCAATTAAATAAAAATACAAAACTCAGAAACGACTACACTCAACGAAGTCAAGATACGTTCTCCAAAATTTAGACAAAGCGTGTCAAAAGGGATGAACAAAATAGGAGGGGGTACAATGGTTCAGAACGGGGTGGAGAGGGGTGAGAGGGAGGGGAGGAGTGAGGAAGAAAGACCCGGAGGCACATGCAAGAACGAGTGAGTTACGAGAAAAATAGGAAATTAGACAAAAGGAAAAATTACATTAAATTATCGGTAAAGCCAAAAATAGGTACTTTAAAAATTGAAAGTATGCGTAGGAGATAAGGGCACACAAAGACGACGAAAATATGTGATGCGCGAAATATGGGCATTCACAGACACAAGAATATCACAGGTTAGGTCACCAGCAAATAGCAATGGTGAGACCTCCTTTTGTGAACTCTTTAGATAAAGAACAAAGCATTACGGGAAGCAAGAAAAATAATCTCCAATCCCGTTATGTTGTTCTACGATAAGATACACTCTGGATGACAGACCCAAAGGTGCCCCCTACAAGGTAGGCAAACCCACCGTCACTCACACCAGAGTAAAACGAAGACAGCCCAGCCCACATACATAACTTTCAACCCTTAAAGTACAAAATCTACGTTATCAAAATAAATGAAAATAACACTACCATACAAAACAAAACTCACCAGCAATTACACGCACACAAAGGGCGGAGGGAAAATATCGGGAGGGGGCAAGTACACGCGACCAAAAGAAAATAACACAGAAAAAGAGTTTTAAATTACCGGAATATGAAACAGAACTGCAGTAAAGCAATTACTGATTATGACATACAGACACCTCGCCATGGTTTCACCTTGAACGCGGGCACTTACCCTAGAATATGGGAATACGTCTAGCCTACTTGGCTGCAAGAAAGAAATGCCTCGAAACAAAGCAAATGACGACGCAACACAAAGGTAACTGCGTGGTAAAATTTGATTGGTCACGACCCCTTCCAATATATAAATCGCTGGCCAATAAGGGGACAAGATGCAGATATGTCCATATATGGTATTAAGACAGAGGGCTATTAATAGCTTCACAGCCAAGGTTTCACAAAGGCGTGCATTGATCACGTGAGATAAAAATGGCACAAAGGAGCAACTTATATATCTCATAAAAATGGCTCATCCTTTAGAAAATTTTATCGGAATATCATGATACAGAGTAAATCGTTGTTACCTAGTGACAACCTGTCCATCAATGGTTAGGCGTTGACTATCATGATATAGTGCTAGTCGTTGTCGCCTAGCGACAATATGTCTGTCATGTTATCACATCGGTTAAATGGTGTAAATTTGTGCAAAAGGGCCTAAATGCAGAGAATGGAGTGGTCTGTCCGAAAATTAAAGTGGACAGTGTTACCCGCTGGGTTCCAAAGAGTAAGTATACAAAATTTGGTGCTGATCGGTGAAACGGTGTAGATTAGTTTAAATAACAGACAAACAAACCAACATTGAGTTAAATATACATAGGTTGGTTTTTTAGTTTTGGCACCTTAGTTATAACTGGATTAATAACTCACTTAGATGGTTCCAAGTTTCACAGGCCCTCGATGCAGTCCCCACCGTTGCGTACAACATGTTCCCAGCGATGCGGAAGTCGTTGGATCCCGTTGGCACTGCCCAATCTATTGATGGTACGAAGAGAGCGCTCGGCAGCCTGCTTAACGTCATTGTCTTCTTCATCTTCGGGAGTCGCAGAGACTGATGTCGGGAGAATATGGGGGGTGATAGAGGACCTCCCAGCCCCAGCGATCCAACAATGCCGACACAACGCCTGCTGTGTGTGACCTAGCATTGTCATGCATAACGATGGGCATTGTAACCATGTGGTGGCGCCGCGCCGTTTCCTTCTCAGAGCTCCTCGGAGATGGTCTTGCAGAAACGAACAATAGTACGCCGCATTAACGGTTTGCCCTCGGGGAGCAGTAACGCAGCGCTTCCGTACCATTGAAGACGTTAAGCAGGCTGCCGAGCGCTCTCTTCGTACCATCAATAGATTGGGCAGTGCCAACAGGATCCAACGACTTCCGCATCGCTGGGAACACGTTGTACGCAACGTTGGGGACTACATCGAGGGCCTGTGGAACTTGGAACCATCTAAGTGAGTTATTAGTCCAGTTATAACTAAGGTGCCAAAACTAAAAAACCAACCCATGTATATATATATATAATATATATGGATATTATGACGATGATTCACAAAGAAAAGAAAAGCGAACATTTATGGACAAAATCCCTGAACTAAAAAAAACCTTCGTCTATTCATGCCATAAAGGTAATACAGCCTACCCAGCGGTTTCAGAGAAGTCAAATAAAGAATACCACGAAGCTTGTAAGAAATGAAACGGTGATTGCAGGGGAGGGGTTGCGTCTGTTCCCTGCAAAAAATCCTGCTGGCGCCCATGGACTGACATTGGTGTTCTGCAAGTTACGGGTGTCATAGTTTATTTCCAATGAAATAATAATCAGTACCCGTACCGGTAGCCTAGTAGTTTTAAGGAAATGAATCTTCCTAAAAAAAACGAACTATTAATGTGATGACACCAATTAGAATTGATCTGGTCAGGGATAATAATCAGTTAGCTGCAGGAATTAATGATAGCCTAACCGTGAGGGGTAACACATCTACAGCTACCGGTCTTTGGTTGTAGCAACGGTAATTGAAATTCTTACAGGATCAGTGGTTTCTTCGTTTGAGTTCAATGGAAGTTTGCGCTAACCTAGTCAATACTAGGCCTACGTCTTGAAATATAAAAGGCTCGTTGTTTGGACTCGTGAGTTGCTGCACATTCATGTTATCAAGGAATGTTGTGGCTATTAGCCATAATAACTTGTGTTTACCGGTATCTAGGTTGTCTGTAATGGTACCGTATCGGTACCGGTTTACCTACGCATTTGTAGGGGAGACAAGGATTGGGAAGACGGTAAGCCATGGCCTCAATTTAGGAACTATCATCTTACTGGATCGGGCTGGTGGGATCTTACCAAACTCTCAGGTAGCGGTAGCCTAAAATGTATTACCAAACTCTCAGGTAGCGGTAGCCTAAAATGTATTTGAAAATAATCCTAAGTAACAAGTCTACGTTGGAATACCGTACGTGAAATGTTCTGTAGGGACATGAAAACTTTAGGTGCCGTATCGGTATTTATAACATGTTTTAACGCAGTAATAAATGCTCAGTACCCTGTGCAGATCAGTTTATCAAATTACAACGGCTAATTGTCGAGAATACAGCCTTATGACAACAATATACATGTCACCGCAATGCAGGGGCGGATTTAGGGGGTATTTCAGGGGGGGGCGGTTAATGATTTTTAATCAGGTTGCCTATGTTCCGGGGGCTACATCAGAACAATTTGTAGGAGGTCTCCACGAAGGCAGTACCATTTTTAGTAGACCGTCATCATCTCTGCAGATAGCAGTTTCGCTTGTTATTTTAGTTATTACTATTTTTTTTGTATTTTATCACCACGTACCTTAGTCAATATAAAATAATAGTTTTGCTAGTAATCGAGGCTACTGGAAAGATATGCACCGGTAATTTTATTTCATATTTCATTACGATTTTTTACTGGCACTGATCCTTTTGTTTTTCTTTTAAAAGAAGGTAACGATCCAATAAGCTTCTAAACATCATAAAATGCTTTCAACGAAAAAACAAACCAACGACAAAAACAGGTCTTGGGAATGAACTTTAATCAAAAGCACATCTCATGAAAAAAATATTTATTGCCTCACAATTCCCAATGGTCTCTTATTAGGCTCCTTCCCTGCCGTAACACTACAACAGAAGTTTTAGCTTTCGGGCTTTCTTGGAAGCAAAACGGTTAATGATTCTATCGTAGTCTAATTTAATGTCTCGATGTACATACATTAAAGTTAGGCCGTTCAGTCTTTCCTCGCCGCATCTTGACCTATTCTCAGTTTTTTCTAACTTCAGAACAGAAAATGATCTTTCCCCGGTCGCAATACTGACAGGCAAAGTAATAAGAATATGAATCATTGTTCTGATGGTAGGGAAAACTTGTGGATGGCAAGCTGTGTAGACCTCCACCGCCTTTGAAGGGATTGGGCGTCCAGCTTCGCTCTCTCTTCTCCATTTCGCCGCCCAAAGGGATGTCTCGGCATGCATCTTCGCCCGGAGTTCCGACTGCGATTTTTGAAGTAGAGGAGCGTAGCGCTCGGAAAGGATGCTGATGTCCTCCTCAGTGCAGTGGATTTGACGATCCATGTTCAATCCTGGGTCTACGACGCGGGGAAGAAAAACGTTCAGCTGATATGCGTTTAAGACGTCGTCTGTGAAACGCGTTGAGAGGTCTTCCAAGCTCCAGTCAAGAAGAGGACTGTAGATGTTCCTTCTGTAGTACTCTTCGGGCGAGTCAGCCGGCGCGTTAGCCCTGTTCTTTTGCTTCTGGACAAGACGCGGCAGGTCGATAGCGGTGCCTTGCTCACGCGCAAGCTTGCTGGCGTTGTCGAAGACCGACGAAAATTCTTGTTCGACGTTTGACCGCTTTTCTTTGAAGATTTGGATCGTATTCCGAGTGGTTTCGGAGGCGGTTTGGACGTCCAGATTTTCGCTTTGGAACAGACGGCTGAGAGGTTCCGTCCGAGTCAGCACTTCTGCTATGCAGCACAATGTGACGATGAATTGCCCACTAGTGATGCTGGCCAGCAAACTTTCGGCTTTGTGCGCTGACTGATTTTCATCCCATTGAGAAACGATTCCCAACGCGTTCACAATGTCGTCCAATTGGTCCAGGAACTTCAAAACTGTGTCGTGCCGTTCAACCCTACGCGTATCGCACAGCGCGACAAGCTGGCCTTTGATAGTCTTCTTCAACACAAAATTACGCTTCGAGGACGCTGTGAAGAAATTCGTCACCTCTTCCACAGTTCCAAATGCATTTTTAACTGCTTGCACTTTGGACGATTTCGAAAGCGTCAGATTGAGCTGGTGGTTGTAACAGGGCACCCGAACAGCATGAACTGCAGTCTTCTGCAGCTCTTGTACTGCCCCTACAGCTTCCGATATGTTCACCGAACATCCGTGAGTTCCGATGCCAACACAGCTTTTGGGGTCTAGTTTGAAGTCATCAATCTTCTTGGCAACGATGCCTCCCAGCTTTACCCCAGTCAGTTTTGGTTCAACAGCAGACTCTGCCGCTGCTTGAGGATTCTCATCGTCGTCTTCACTAGGGAAATCACCTTCTTCTTCACTTCCTTGAGTATCTTTCTCTTCCGCCGCAGATTTGCGAGCATCTAGGAAGCCCACAAAATCCTCCCTGATTTCGTTCCTCCAGAGATACCGCAAGAACAAAGTTAGCTGAGAGATGTGCGCTACATCTGTTGTCTCGTCAAATCCAACAGAATAAAATCGGGCTTCTTGAACGCGGCTTATGATCTGCTCGCGAATGTTCTCCCCGCACAGCTCAATTAATTCGTTCTGGATCGTTTTACTAGTGAAAAGGCTTCTGGGTCCCGCCGTTGCAAGATGTTTGGCCAGTTTGACGTCTCCAACTTTCATCCGGAACCGAAGCAGAGCCCGGAAATTGCCGTCGTTTTGTGAAGACTCCTCTTGAGCAATTGGGCCGTCATCACGATGACCTCGGTAGGCGATATTTTGTCGGCCTAGAAACTCGATGTTCATCAAGATGAGGAAGTCTTGCTCTGTTTTCTTGGATCTTTACCAGGCGGAAGTTATCCATTTGGTTGGGAAGCTGCTCTTGCGGATTTCTTTGCTTGCGCAAAAAGTCTTCAGCACACAAGGCAGCTTCTTCGTGGTACTTCGTCGCCTCATGCTTCTGTAGGTCACCGTCTTTCCCAAGGAGCTTGGCGAACTTCATCAGAGGTTCCTTGACCAGGGTCTTCAACAGAATCGTTCTTCCTTGGCCACCGGTAGACTTCGCAAAAAAAGGGCAGAACAAACAGAAGAGTCCTCTACGTGATGGAGAGAGAACGACCCAGGGAAACTTCTGTAAGTGCTGCAGGTGAAGGTGTCGTTTCTCTTCGCTTCCGCCCTTGGTGTGAACGGAGAAAGGAAAACAATAACTCGCGTTTGGTTGCCAGTGACTCGTCAAAAGGGTAGAAAGTGTTCCGTCATCAGGCCTGTTTTTTCCTGAACCTATATACAAGCCGACGTCGTTTCCAAGATTGTCACAGGCAGCAGCATCTCGACAGGAATCCTTTGACGGACGTGAAATCAGTTGCTCCGTTGGAAGTGAATGTGAGGGTCCGGGCATAGGTTGTTTGCTCTTGTTATTGCCACCACCATCGCCGACTCCAGCATCTCCGCCGTCACCGAGCCCTCTGCCGTCAGCGAAGTTTCCAGCGCGTACGTCGCCGCCGAGCCCAACATTGCCACCAACAATTTCAGCACCACCGTCGACGCCGCAATCACTACCGGTACCCAGTCCAGCTCTGCAACCCTCAGCATCATTACTAGCGCCTCCGTTTTCACAGTCATTTCCTCTGTCATCACCATCACCACGATGATCGGAACTGAAAGCACCCTCAGAGTCAACTTCGGGACGGGACGGGGATGAGTGCTCAGGGATTTGCACCACTTTTTTAAGGGCACCGAAATAATTTCTCAAATCTCCACAGCGGTCGCTTTTCCTTTTCCTTCCCCCACTTTCGCGATTAGTCTGAAAGGAATCAAACAAAAAAGATAAATTACTACTGCTCTAATGAAATTTATCTTTTGAAAAATTCGCTTGTCAAATGTCAACGTCAATGTCTGTATCGTACAAAGAAAACATTGCACGTAGCCAAGTTAGAACAGAAACCGAACGGTGGGTTAAAATAAAAATGCAGGCAATGCTAAGAAGGCGCTTCTTTGATCACAAAAGTATTTCAGATAGGCCCTCCGTAAAACCCAATCTAGATAATAATCAAGGGACCGAGGCATTTTCGTGTCTAAAGCGGTTTTGCATTTTATTTTTGATCAGTCCGTAAGAGGTATTCCTCTATCTCGCGAATTTTAGTTAGTCTAAGATTTTTAAACCGGAACCTCAACTTTGTCCTTTTTAATTCTTTTTTAATCGCCGATTAAAATTAAACTAGTACTTCACTAGGATAAGTATAAGTATTTCAAGACAAAATAATTGGACTTCTATGAAGGACTTTGGATGATTTTCATTTGAAGTGGGTTACTTGTAACGCGAGGCGAACTATTGTCTTGTGTTTTCAGAAACTCACAGCATCCTCTTTCCGCCAATATCATAATATTCGTGCAGTAAGTTGAGTTTACATTTACGTTGATAGGTTTGTAATGTAATTTAGCGTCGCTCAATTATATTTATTCCGCGTACCCCATCACATTGTGCTCAGGTTTGTGTGTAGCCTACTTAGGAATAGAGAAACCAAATATAGGTTGCTTCATTTCACTGCTCCACAAGCTGGCACCAGTAACTCCTCATTCAATTAATATTTTACTCGATATTATACCCTAACTCATATCTTATAATGTCAAGCGTCATTGTCGAATACGTTTGTTGTTAACTTCTTCTTCTCCTCACTGTGCGTCTGGAGGTGTTCTGAAATTACCTCATTTCATGTGTTTCATGTGTAATAAACGGAAAGCACTATATTTTCCGTCCTTTCAGACGCACAGGACACACAAAACCTACGAGCGAATAAAATATATAAAAAAACGCGCGAATGCTCACACTTATACAAACTTAGTCACTTAATAATTTAAATTTTATACATAAATTCTATTCAATAAGGCGTGAATAACGCACGTTCTGTACATTTATGGTTGCCGATTCTGCACGGCTTAAAATGTAAAATACATTTTGCAACATAGTGAGTTTGAACGATTCTATGTTTAGAGCTTTGGTTTACTCCTTCAGGTGGGAGGGACGATAAAGGGGGGTTTGGGTATTTCCGTCTACAAAAAATCACAACACAGCACACCACGACTACCTCACTTACCATAATGGTTCTAATGCCTTCGAGAATCCGCACAAAAATATCAGCGAACGCACTTGCCAACCCTATCGTAAGAACGCGCACCGCGCACTGACTGTTGACTGAGACTGACCACCAAACGCTTGGACACTTCGAAAGCGAAGCTCGGCTCGGCTTGGTTCCAGCGCAGAATTGTCAGTACAGGCGCAGGCTCGACTCGCCACGGATAGGCTATTTTCTTTTCTCTTTTCTTTCCCTTCCTTTTTCTCTTTTTTTCCTTTTTTTCTTTCTTTCTTTTCTCTCCTCTTTCTCCCCTTTTCTCCGCCTTATCTGAAGTCAGGGGGGGGCGGTCCCCCCCCCCTAAATCCGCCCCTGCCGCAATGATACCCCCATGTTACAGAAGTGAAATTTGGAGAGGATAAAGTTTCTAGCTTGATCTGTGCGGCATGTAACACAAAGACAAAGTATCGGCGTAGGAAAGCAAGTAGTGTCAATTTGTATTACCAGTACAGTCATTCAAGTTCACTTTCACATAGCCTAATTAAACGTGTTGATAAGTTTGTAATGCACTTTATCGTTTGACAATATTATATTTCCATCGCCTGCCCCCAAATCAGGTTAGTGTGTACGTAAGCATAGAAAAACCGAATATAGGATGCTTTATCTCACTGCTCAAGCAGGCACCATTAATTTCTCTTTATGTCTAGTCAACCGCAATGACAAATAATAAAAAATTGCATGACCATGAGGATCTAGCCTAATTGCAAATATGTGACTTAGAGCAAATGTTCGCAAGTTGTGCGTCATGGTCGTATACGTTTTACTGTTGTTGAAAAACATAATTATGCTCTCCTTAACACTGTACATCTGGAGGAATCTATTCGGATTACGAGTTGGCTACTAACAAACATTCGCCTATTAATTAAGAGACTGATTTTGCTTCGTGGGGTTATTATGGTCATTGACTATTACCGTACGTTTTCTTTCTGTGTTCTAGTTTCCTGAACATAATGGAAGAAAATCCGTTCATCAAGATTGAGGCAGATTGTTTGCCTTATTCAGATGAATTCCACAACAATGTAAGTTGCATTTTAATTCGTATACGGTGAAACATTGCAATCTAAGTGATGTGCGTCACAAGCAATACTCTTTACTAAACAGGTTGACCAGGATCAGCTAAGTTTTAAATTTTTTGTTTCACGCAACTCATATTGTGTCTGTATATTTTACATTGCATCATATTTGTATACGGTAATAATACTTCCCAGGATACGAATGAACAGTTGCCCTCTAACAAACTGCAGGACGAGGCTGGTGATGTGTCTGAAGATAAATGGACAGCTATTAAACAGGAACATGAAATACAGGTGATTATCGGTTTCGCATTACCTCTCTTGTTATAATACGAATTATTGATAGATTATATGTTATTGGTAGGTTTCAATCACTGACCCTTGTTTTCAATATGAAGACCTAAGAGTATTTGATGTTATTGCATTGATACTGCAGTTTAACTCTGAAGTTTGGTGCTTTTCAGTCGGTCAACACGAATGTAGCCAAACGAATTGGGTTATACCCTAATCCTGAAAAAAAAAATGAGATTAATACATCCAATAGGATAACCAGTGTCGATCGTAAAGTGATCATCTTCAGATCAATTACACTTAGGCTATAAAATCTATCTGGGAAAATACGGGTGAAATTATTTACAATAAGTGCACTTATTTAGTTGCAGTATTGGTATTCCAACTTGTCGGTATATGTTAGTTGTGATCTATATGACGTTTGGTGGAATACTAAAATGGTGATAGAACTCAGGAAATTTGTCTGTTTGGGGTGACTATCATCTCTTATATAAAAACAAGTGTCCTGACTGACTGACTCATCATCGGCCAGCCAAAACTATTAAAGCTAGAAACATGAAATTTTGGGAATATGTTCGTTGTAAGTCGAAAACGCCCACTAAGGAAGGGTATTTGGATATTCAGTTTCTAAAGGGGTGTTAAGGGGGTACACCTGCATTTCATTGAATAACAATATCTCCAGATTGCTTTCATTGGGGGATTTGATACTCGGCATATAAACTCATCATTAAAAATAAGAAGATACATGTCTGAGGGTTTTTCGATGTGAAGTATATTTTGAGGTGAAAGGGGTGAAAAGTGGGGGTTGAAGGTTTCCTAACCGAGCGTGTATCTCTTAAACGACATAGGCGAGGAGTTTGGACCTCAGCGGAAAAAAATCAGCATAAAAAATAACAAAATAGGTGTTTGACCGTTTTTTCATAAATCCAATATAAGGGGCCCATGGGGAGGGGTGAAAATATGGGGAGGGGGAGGAAACGCAATATGTCTGAGTGTAAAGTTATACATGGCCTATGTTGTAGACAATAACACATTACATCTTTTTTGTCTCTTGCTATTTCATCATACGACGAATACTTAGGGAGTTATTAATGATTTTGTACTTTTTGGCCGGAATATTCTAAGTCCCAAGAATGGCATAAAAATTGATTCGAATGAAATTTCGAAAAATAGTTTTTTTTAATACTTTTATTATATTTTTCACGTCTTTTAGGGTCCGTAACCAATATGATATTTAGATGTTTTTTTTCGTCCCATGCATTTTTGGTTTCAGGTGATAGAATTATTTTCCACTAGGACCTTTAGGCGGCTTCGGTGGCGTAGTCGGTAGCATGCTGAGCTTCTATGCCCAAGATAGCGGGTTCAAACCCGGCCGAAGCCGTCGGATTTTTTAAGAGCGTTAAAAATCCCTCAGTATGCCTTCCTTCGGAGGGGAAGTAAAGCCGGCGGTCCCATGTCATAGATTTATGGCATGTTAAAGAACCTTCCACTAATTGCACCTGTGTGAAGCTAAATTTGATAGGTTATTGTAAACAACGCTCTTAGGTTTCTAAGTTCGTTGCCAAGAGCCGACTGCGGTGGCGTCTAGCAGCTGAGTTGTGAACTTAGCCTAGTAGTCGTTGACGGTGGCGCTTGGCGGCAAAAGTAGGAACTATTTGAAAAATTCTAAGTTGCAGTACTTAAATTAAAATGACAGATAACACACACTAATACAGTCATCACAATTAACACCGGTTATCAGACAGATTCTACACACACCCAAAGTACACGGGGCTACATGACCGCGTTGTCGCAGCCCCTAAACTTAAGAACCAACCAACCAACCACTAGGACCGATGCTTATCTTCTCTTATATAAAAACAAGTGTCCTGACTGACTGACTCATCATCGGCCAGCCAAAACTATTAAAGCTAGAAACATGAAATTTTGGAAATATGTTCGTTGTAAGTCGAAAACGCCCACTAAGGAAGGGTTTTTGGATATTCAGTTTCTAAAGGGGTGTTAAGGGGGTACACCTGCATTTCATTGAATAACAATATCTCCAGATTGCTTTCATTGGGGGATTTGATACTCGGCATATAAACTCATCATTAAAAATAAGAAGATACGTGTCTGAGGGTTTTTCGATGTGGTGTATATTTTGAGGTGAAAGGGGTGAAAAGTGGGGGTTGAAGGTTTCCTAACCGAGCGTGTATCTCTTAAACGACATAGGCGAGGAGTTTGGAACTCAGCGGAAAAAAATCAGAATACAAAATAACAAAATAGGTGTTTGACCGTTTTTTCATAAATCCAATATAAGGGGCCCATGGGGAGGGGTGAAAATATGGGGAGGGGGGAGGAAACGTAATATGTCTGAGTGTAAAGTTATACATGGCCTATGTTGTAGACAATAACACATTACATCTTTTTTGTCTCTTGCTATTTCATCATACGACGAATACTTAGGGAGTTATTAATGATTTTGTACTTTTTGGCCGGAATTTTCTAAGTCCCAGGAATGGCATAAAAATTGATTCGAATGAAATTTCGAAAAATAGTTTTTTTTAATACTTTTATTATATTTTTCACGTCTTTTAGGGTCCGGAACCAATATGATATTTTGATGTTTTTTTTCGTCCCATGCATTTTTGGTTTCAGGTGATAGAATTATTTTCCACTAGGACCGATGCTTATCTCTTATATAAAAACAAGTGTCCTGAATGACTGACTGACTGACTGACTCATCATCGGCCAGCCAAAACTATTAAAGCTAGAAACATGAAATTTTGGGAATATGTTCGTTGTAAGTCGAAAACGCCCACTAAGGAAGGGTTTTTGGATATTCAGTTTCTAAAGGGGTGTTAAGGGGGTACACCTGCATTTCATTGAATAACAATATCTCCAGATTGCTTTCATTGGGGGATTTGATACTCGGCATATAAACTCATCATTAAAAATAAGAAGATATGTGTCTGAGGGTTTTTCGATGTGGTGTATATTTTGAGGTGAAAGGGGTGAAAAGTGGGGGTTGAAGGTTTCTTAACCGAGCGTGTATCTCTTAAACGACATAGGCGAGGAGTTTGGACCTCAGCGGAAAAAAATCAGCATAAAAAATAACAAAATAGATGTTTGACCGTTTTTTCATAAATCCTATATAAGGGGCCCATGGGGAGGGGTAAAAATATGGGGAGGGGGGAGGAAACGCAATATGTCTGAGTGTAAAGTTATACATGGCCTATGTTGTAGACAATAACACATTACATCTTATTTGTCTCTTGCTATTTCATCATACGACGAATACTTAGGGAGTTATTAATGATTTTGTACTTTTTGGCCGGAATATTCTAAGTCCCAGGAATGGCATAAAAATTGATTCGAATGAAATTTCGAAAAATAGTTTTTTTTTAATACTTTTATTATATTTTTCACGTCTTTTAGGGTCCGTAACCAATATGATATTTTGATGTTTTTTTTCGTCCCATGCATTTTTGGTTTCAGGTGATAGAATTATTTTCCACTAGGACCGATGCTTATCTCTTATATAAAAACAAGTGTCCTGACTGACTGACTCATCATCGGCCAGCCAAAACTATTAAAGCTAGAATCATGAAATTTTGGAAATATGTTCGTTGTAAGTCGAAAACGCCCACTAAGGAAGGGTTTTTGGATATTCAGTTTCTAAAGGGGTGTTAAGGGGGTACACCTGCATTTCATTGAATAACAATATCTCCAGATTGCTTTCATTGGGGGATTTGATACTCGGCATATAAACTCATCATTAAAAATAAGAAGATACGTGTCTGAGGGTTTTTCGATGTGGTGTATATTTTGAGGTGAAAGGGGTGAAAAGTGGGGGTTGAAGGTTTCCTAACCGAGCGTGTATCTCTTAAACGACATAGGCGAGGAGTTTGGATCTCAGAGGAAAAAATCAGCATAAAAATAACAAAATAGGTGTTTGACCGTTTTTTCATAAATCCAATATAAGGGGCCCATGGGGAGGGGTGAAAATATGGGGAGGGGGGAGGAAACGTAATATGTCTGAGTGTAAAGTTATACATGGCCTATGTTGTAGACAATAACACATTACATCTTTTTTGTCTCTTGCTATTTCATCATACGACGAATACTTAGGGAGTTATTAATGATTTTGTACTTTTTGGCCGGAATTTTCTAAGTCCCAGGAATGGCATAAAAATTGATTCGAATGAAATTTCGAAAAATAGTTTTTTTTAATACTTTTATTATATTTTTCACGTCTTTTAGGGTCCGTAACCAATATGATATTTAGATGTTTTTTTTCGTCCCATGCATTTTTGGTTTCAGGTGATAGAATTATTTTCCACTAGGACCGATGCTTATCTTCTCTTATATAAAAACAAGTGTCCTGACTGACTGACTCATCATCGGCCAGCCAAAACTATTAAAGCTAGAAACATGAAATTTTGGAAATATGTTCGTTGTAAGTCGAAAACGCCCACTAAGGAAGGGTTTTTGGATATTCAGTTTCTAAAGGGGTGTTAAGGGGGTACACCTGCATTTCATTGAATAACAATATCTCCAGATTGCTTTCATTGGGGGATTTGATACTCGGCATATAAACTCATCATTAAAAATAAGAAGATACGTGTCTGAGGGTTTTTCGATGTGGTGTATATTTTGAGGTGAAAGGGGTGAAAAGTGGGTGTTGAAGGTTTCCTAACCGAGCGTGTATCTCTTAAACGACATAGGCGAGGAGTTTGGAACTCAGCGGAAAAAAATCAGAATAAAAAATAACAAAATAGGTGTTTGACCGTTTTTTCATAAATCCAATATAAGGGGCCCATGGGGAGGGGTGAAAATATGGGGAGGGGGGAGGAATCGTAATATGTCTGAGTGTAAAGTTATACATGGCCTATGTTGTAGACAATAACACATTACATCTTTTTTGTCTCTTGCTATTTCATCATACGACGAATACTTAGGGAGTTATTAATGATTTTGTACTTTTTGGCCGGAATTTTCTAAGTCCCAGGAATGGCATAAAAATTGATTCGAATGAAATTTCGAAAAATAGTTTTTTTTAATACTTTTATTATATTTTTCACGTCTTTTAGGGTCCGGAACCAATATGATATTTTGATGTTTTTTTTCGTCCCATGCATTTTTGGTTTCAGGTGATAGAATTATTTTCCACTAGGACCGATGCTTATCTCTTATATAAAAACAAGTGTCCTGAATGACTGACTGACTGACTGACTCATCATCGGCCAGCCAAAACTATTAAAGCTAGAAACATGAAATTTTGGGAATATGTTCGTTGTAAGTCGAAAACGCCCACTAAGGAAGGGTTTTTGGATATTCAGTTTCTAAAGGGGTGTTAAGGGGGTACACCTGCATTTCATTGAATAACAATATCTCCAGATTGCTTTCATTGGGGGATTTGATACTCGGCATATAAACTCATCATTAAAAATAAGAAGATACGTGTCTGAGGGTTTTTCGATGTGGTGTATATTTTGAGGTGAAAGGGGTGAAAAGTGGGGGTTGAAGGTTTCCTAACCGAGCGTGTATCTCTTAAACGACATAGGCGAGGAGTTTGGAACTCAGCGGAAAAAAATCAGAATAAAAAATAACAAAATAGGTGTTTGACCGTTTTTTCATAAATCCAATATAAGGGGCCCATGGGGAGGGGTGAAAATATGGGGAGGGGGGAGGAAACGTAATATGTCTGAGTGTAAAGTTATACATGGCCTATGTTGTAGACAATAACACATTACATCTTTTTTGTCTCTTGCTATTTCATCATACGACGAATACTTAGGGAGTTATTAATGATTTTGTACTTTTTGGCCGGAATTTTCTAAGTCCCAGGAATGGCATAAAAATTGATTCGAATGAAATTTCGAAAAATAGTTTTTTTTAATACTTTTATTATATTTTTCACGTCTTTTAGGGTCCGTAACCAATATGATATTTTGATGTTTTTTTTCGTCCCATGCATTTTTGGTTTCAGGTGATAGAATTATTTTCCACTAGGACCGATGCTTATCTCTTATATAAAAACAAGTGTCCTGACTGACTCATCATCGGCCAGCCAAAACTATTAAAGCTAGAATCATGAAATTTTGGAAATATGTTCGTTGTAAGTCGAAAACGCCCACTAAGGAAGGGTTTTTGGATATTCAGTTTCTAAAGGGGTGTTAAGGGGGTACACCTGCATTTCATTGAATAACAATATCTCCAGATTGCTTTCATTGGGGGATTTGATACTCGGCATATAAACTCATCATTAAAAATAAGAAGATACGTGTCTGAGGGTTTTTCGATGTGGTGTATATTTTGAGGTGAAAGGGGTGAAAAGTGGGGGTTGAAGGTTTCCTAACCGAGCGTGTATCTCTTAAACGACATAGGCGTGGAGTTTGGATCTCAGAGGAAAAAAATCAGCATAAAAATAACAAAATAGGTGTTTGACCGTTTTTTCATAAATCCAATATAAGGGGCCCATGGGGAGGGGTGAAAATATGGGGAGGGGGGAGGAAACGTAATATGTCTGAGTGTAAAGTTATACATTGCCTATGTTGTAGACAATAACACATTACATCTTTTTTGTCTCTTGCTATTTCATCATACGACGAATACTTAGGGAGTTATTAATGATTTTGTACTTTTTGGCCGGAATTTTCTAAGTCCCAGGAATGGCATAAAAATTGATTCGAATGAAATTTCGAAAAATAGTTTTTTTTAATACTTTTATTATATTTTTCACGTCTTTTAGGGTCCGGAACCAATATGATATTTTGATGTTTTTTTTCGTCCCATGCATTTTTGGTTTCAGGTGATAGAATTATTTTCCACTAGGACCGATGCTTATCTCTTATATAAAAACAAGTGTCCTGACTGACTGACTGACTGACTGACTCATCATCGGCCAGCCCAAACTATTAAAGCTAGAAACATGAAATTTTGGGAATATGTTCGTTGTAAGTCGAAAACGCCCACTAAGGAAGGGTTTTTGGATATTCAGTTTCTAAAGGGGTGTTAAGGGGGTACACCTGCATTTCATTGAATAACAATATGACACGACTATGACGCGAGCGAAGCCGCGGGTACCTGCTAGTACTAATATATAAAAATGAGATGGTGTGTGTCTGTCTTTCTGTCTGTCTGTCTGTCTGTCTGTTACCTAATAACGCAAGAACCACTGGTCCGATTTAAATGAAATTTTGCATGGATGTAGATGAAATACCAGGTTTACATATAGGATGCTTTTAATTTCGATATTTTGCACTATTAAGAAATGGCGACCATTTTAGTGACGTCACTACACCCTTCGGTTTCAAAATTTCATACTTCCATATCAAATAAATAGAGAACAGTAGGAAATAGCAAACTTTTGATGGCACATACGAGCTTCGAAATTTACTTTTCTATCCGAAAGGTCCTTATCACTTTTCGTGTATCTCCAACGGTTAGCGAGTAAAACCTACTTTTGTGACGTCACTACACCCTTTGGTTTCAAAATTTCATATTTCCATTTCAAATAGAAAGAGAACGCTAAGAAATAGCAAACCTTTGATGGTATACACGAGCTTTAGCATTTAGTTTTCTATCCAAAAGGTTCTTATCACTTTTCGTGTATCTCCGACGGTTAGCGAGTAAAACCTAAATTTGTGCAATAAAACACGGTCACATCGAGCGGTGCAGTATATCTCTACATATATAAAAAATAAAATTTGTCTGTTTTTTTTTCTGAATTTCTACGGAAATTTGAGTTATTTACACGTTTCAGACTGTTTTATGATAGATGCGCGCGAAAATAATGTTTTGGTCTGTCTGTCTGTTTGCTTGATTGTCTGTGGACAACTTTGTTCCCTTATAACTCGAGAACGGCTGGGTGTATCAACGTAAAATTTGGTACAGATATCCATCAGAGGCACGACTCTAATCATTGATGTAACTCTTCTCTATACCTCTCATAAAAGGGGGCATACCCCCTTTAAATACATGCTGAAATAGGAGTAGAAGGACGAGACAAAGCCCATTTTCAGCCCCTCAATGTGACAGACAAAACTCGGGGGCCCTAAAAGCATATTTTAAGGTCCTACGTCCAACCGTTTTTGAGATATTCCCAGAAAACTCATTTAATTTAATAAACTATGAACGAATGCAAGCCGATAACCATGGCAACAGATTCTCAGAGATCCATCTATTGCTGTAAGACGCAATACAATTCCATTAATTACATTAATGTGAAAGTTTGCAAACGGTTAGATGTTTATTATGGAACCAAATTAAGCTGTAAATTTCATCAATACGTAAAATGCGCTTAAGGGGGTCAAGGGGTAGTCTAGATTTTTTTTCACGCGATTTACATCTGCGGGTGTGGTATGGCAGGTCTATTATATTCCTATCCCTATGTTATATTATTATTATTAGTATTATATTATGGCTTACAATGACGAGACAAAGCCCCTCGGAGCCAGAAATAAAACTCGAGGGTCCTCGAAACTACATTATAAGGCTCTAAAACCAACAGTTTCTGAAACATTCCTAGAAAACTAATTAAGTTTAATTTAACAAACTAATGAAGGAATGCAAATCGGTAACCATGACAACATTATCTCAATGGGTGGCATCCAACTTTCCATCTATTTCAGTAAGAAGCAATTTATTTCATTTATTACATTTCTGTGAAAGTTTGCAAATATAAGGTTATCACGGAACCAACGTAGACTGTATAATTCATCAATGCAATTAAGGGGGCCAAGGGGTAACCTAGGATTTTTTCATGCAATTTTCACGTGCGACATATAGTGCAAAAGGTCTATTATATCTCCAAACAACAAAATTATTTTCAAAAATTCCTGAATTGAATCAGCATTTTTTGCGGCTTTTAGGAATTTGGGCCATTTGAGACTAAAGAACCTGAATTTTCATGCACCACAAGCTTTTATAATTTATGAAAGAGGTCTTCCTGTGTATGGGGACCCAACACAACGTAGAGGGTCAGTTTTTATGTGACGTGTATTGCGTTTCATCTACAAGGCTTTCAATTCTATTTCATGTCAGGAAGTACACGTCAGGTGAATTTAGTTTGAGAGCACATTTCAACTAATCTTTTTTTTTGTCGACATACGTGTTCATCGTAAGGATGATTTTCTTTGATACTGTGTGGTAGATATACCCATATTTGGATTTCTGGGTGATATGTTGTAGACAATAGTATTGTCTGTCTGTCTATCTGTCTTTCTGTGTATCCTTATGTACGCCTATAACTCATGTTCGGATGCTTGGTGCATCGTAAAATTAGGTATGGTAAACATGAGTCAATACACCAATCATTTATAAAACTCTTCACCGTTCATTTCATACAGTAGAAGGGTGGATAGAGGGAAAAACTTCTCAAAATACATGGTAAAATAGGCGAAATATAAAAATTATCCTAGAAGGACGACCAAAGCATATGTTGCACTTCTCAATGTGAGACACAAAATTCGCGAGTCTATAAAGGGTCTCCGAAAACCACATTATAAGGCCCTTAAATTAACAGTGTGTGTGATATTCCCAGAAAACTAACTTCGTTTTGATAAACTTATGAAGGAATGACAAGCAGCTAACCATTGCAACAGTAGCTCAATTGATAATGTCTGGTGCGTCTCTAAAAGCAACAGTACTTAAAAGGGACGTAACACCAATAACATTATTATTATTATTATTATTATTATTATTATTATTATTATATCTGGTGTTAACACCGAACACCGTTCGAAGAACGGGTACTTCTGCTAGTATGGTTATAAATGGTCAATTTTGATGGTAGTCTTCCGCTGGAAGTCTTCCGCACTCCAGCCGCGAGCAAGATTAACTTCACTCGTTCACTTGTGACAGGGGACTGAATTGGAATGTTATCTCGGTGAAATGGTTTTTCCTCCCCCGCCCCGTATTCCTATGTGCTGTCTGTAGTAAGTGCATGTGTACTTATGCTGTGTTGCCAAGACTAGACAAGATGTAGGTTATTGTGTGAGGAAGGTCTTCAACTATAAAAACCGTGGATCAATTCTCGCCACGCATAAGCTAGTAGCCCTATACAAGCGCTGCCGGTCTCTGAGGATGTCCCGGCACCTTTAATACTGCCGTGAATTCCGGCCTAGGTTTATTGAAGAAGAAAGTACATCGTACATCCTGATCCAAATACCATTTACCCATTACAAATCCCCTTTTTTATCTAGCTTGGTCGCATCATTATGTTGTGTCTTGTTTCCGACAGGGTGTGTTTTTTAGTAGATTGAAGAGGGGTGAGCTCTCCATGAAAGTTTGTTCACTTAGATTGTTGTTTTTTTTCTTTTGGCTTGGTGTATCTCGATTGCTTCCTATACGCCAAGGGGGGAAATTAGGGGGTTTGTAATTGGTAAATGCTATTTGGATCAGGATATACGATGTACTTTCATCTTCAAAAAACCTATTCCGGAATTCTCGGCATTATTAAAGGTGCCGGGACATCCTCAGAGGCCGGCAGCGCTCGTATAGGGCTACTAGCTTATGCGTGGCGAGGATTGATCCACGGTCTTTAATAGTTGAAGACCTTCTTCATACAATAACATACATCTTGTCTGGACTTGGCAACACAGCATAAGTACACATGCACATACTACAGACAGCACGTGGAAAACGGGGCGGGGGGAGGGAAAACCAGTTCACCGAGATAACATTCCAACTCAGTCCCCTGTCACAAGTGCACGAGTGAATTTGAACTTGCTTGTGGCTGCAGTGCGGAAGACTTCCAGCCAGATAAGCAACCCGTACCATCAAAATTGACCATTTATAACCATATAGTCACCCCCAAATAGACAAATTTCTGGAGTTCTATCACCATTTTAACATTTCACCAAACGTCATATAGATCACAACTAACAAATACCGACAAGTTGCATTACCAGTACTGCAACTAAATATGTATACAGTACATATTGTAAATATTATCACCCGTATTTTCAAACAGAGATTTTATAGCCTGAGTGTAATGGATCTGATGATGATCGCTTGACGATCGAAACGGGTCATCCTATTGTATTTATTAATCTCATGTTATTCTTTCAGGATTAGGGTATAACCCAACTCGTTTGGGTACATTCGTGTTGACCGACTGAAAACCACCAAACTTCCGTTTACTAAGGCAACACTGACAAATGGCTTCAAACCACATAACGTTTCACTCTCTTGGCACCTTGGGTCCTATTGTAAGTGAAGTCTACACCACATGCCGTGTTAAAACTCACTAATATACGGCGCTTCAGATATGATTGCCGTGCTGTTTGTGTATCATATGGCTTATAGGCTAGTGGGGAAATAGAAAGGCCGCCAGGGCAAACAAGCTTCTTACCGTCAAAAGAACAATGTCTGGGTTTAACGTGGTCGTCAGCAATTATATTTTAAATGAATAATCTTCATCACCACTTCTTTCTTCGTCTTCGTCTTTCTGGCTTTTTGAACCGCCATCGGAACTGGAAACAGAATACCTTACATTCCAGGCAAATACACCACACATGGTCTTTGCCTTTGTGTAGAGGATAAGTATGTTGAGTGACATGTGCTATAGGATAATTTGTACAAATCCTTGTTATAAACTCATTGAAATACAATCTAAATATTAACTTGCCAAAAACTACCTTATTAGGGAGTTTGTTAAAAATAGGCTCATATGGAAGAATGAAGGCCACCACACCACTGAGGCACCGGCAAAAGAAAAAAAGAACAATGTCCAGTAGCAATCATTCAAAATAGAGCCAGATATTTCTTGCTTGTCCGGGCTCCTTTTTCCATCCTTTCAACTGTCCTCCAATTTCGCCCCCAAAATTACTAGGATTCATCCATTTTCTTACCGTAATAGACTGTTTTTTTACTACGGGTTCCTTATTACCTACATTATTTATATAGCCTACTTATCCGATGTAATACTTCTGTGCTGTTATTTAGTTTAATATTACACTCGGGTGATTTTTACGCAGGGCGATATGTGACATGCTTAAATGTGGACTTGAGGAAAAGGTTTTCTTGTTCCCTTATGGTCTTGTACCAAGAACACTGCTGTAGGCATTTTCCCCAGTATGTTTTTTAGGTGTGTAGATAGACTGTTGAAGGAATGCTTGAAGTAGTGCAATGGGTTGGAGAGGATGTGAGACGCGGTAAGCCCTTCCACATGGGCTGCTCCATGTCTAGCCTATGTTTCTAATGGGTACATTTACATACTCTCTAGGGATGTTTCATGTGAATTTGGGAATGAAATACGATCACAGATTTTCTTGAGGTCTGACCAACATAATTTCGACCTAACCGGAAGAATCGTATTGATGATGTTCTCTAATAAGTTCCTGTAGGTTCGAAGTTCTGTATTCTTTAAGAATTGATGATGTTCCCTTGCAAGGTTTCTACACCTTCATGGGCTTTTGGCTTGTGGCTTTTAGGTGACCACCTGCTTCCTTCTAAGTTTGGTATTCTTCAAGCATTGAGGCATTCTTTGATATTCTCTTTATTTTGTAGACAATTAGAAGCCAGTTTTCAGTATTGCCATCGTTATTATATACCCTCGTTGTCAATCTGTCACAGTATTATTTAGATTTTATTATTTTACAACCAGTGCACATGCGTTGGATATTTTGCTGATATAAGCATTGCTCTCTCTGTTATTGTTTGCCTCTCTCTTCAACCATGAGCAAAGACGCTTAAGCTTCAGGATAACAAGCCGGTGGCCAGGAATAAAAAGTTTCCTTAGAGGATAGCAAGAGCTTCCAGCCAAATCAGATATTCCAAGAGGCAGGGAGGAATGGAGTGGAATGATGATTAAGTATTTAATACAGTGTGAAACATTACGGTTGATGTTATTCAATATTGCCTGTAGTATATATTGCTAAAGCTCGGAAAGAGCAGCCCCGCTTTCCTGTCACCTTCACCAGGATTATAGCGGGATGCATATGAACGAGAGCCTTTTGTTAGTCTCAAGTTGGAAGTCTGCCTGGCACCAAGATAGTCTTATTCAGACTTTGTGGAAGATATATTCCTTCTGACGATTGTCAATCGGAGTGGTCCTGTTCCCGATGGAGGAGTGTTAGAGATATAACTGAGTATGCTAGCAGGAAACGATCTTTTGTCGAGAGGAATTACACAGCAGAAATAGGGGACAGAAACTGTGTTCTGTGCTTTCGGTGAATTTAGAGCTTACCTAGATCACAGAAAGTTTATCACGGACAGATAATGCCTCCCTGCAGAGCCAACAAAAAGTGTGTTGAATTATATCTTAACTAATAAGTTGAAATCTAATTTTATCTCACTTTATGACTTTACTTGTCCAACCATCTTGGAATTGCTTCCCTATCCCTTATCCCCCTGATAACACTGATTGGTATTGTTAATTTACCTGGTTTTTCTCTATTTAGTAATTTAGTTAAAGGGTAATGCTCATTTGACTTAATATTTTCCTCAGCTGCCAACCTTTCTCTCCATACATTAATTTCGTTGTATTCTATGAGCAGAAGCGCTGCATCAAGGCAATGGTCGTGTTTTCCTTCTTCTCTCAAAGCACTAGCCTTACACATCCCCATTGATCATAACATCATCCCTCTCTTCTCAATCTTCATGCAGCCTTCAGGATTAATTCGTAGGAACGATATATATATACAGGTTGGATCATGTTTGTTGATACTGTACAATATCTCAAAAACTAAGCGTTGTATAAATAACTGTCTGAAATAAACGTTGGGTGATATTAGGGGAAAAGAACATGCTATATGTCGTCGTTTATTTGGTGAACGTTTGGATCGTAAGTAGACGGTCATGTGACGTTTTTAAGTGGGTAAAATAATCTTATTTTAACTCAGCAATTCTTTTAGGTTTATGCCGTGTCTTGTCTGGGATTTCGCCTAGGAACACCAAGCTATCTCATCAGCGAGCTACTGGTGTCCATGCTCGGACCTTGAAAGGAGCAGCGAACTGCGCGCTACCTCTCCTTTTTATGAGGTGCAACTTCGCCTCTTAACTGTGGAAGCTAAAAGCATAAACAGCCTTAACCTCCTAATGAAAGTTTCCATTGAATTAAACCTCGGCAATTTTTCTAGTTTCATGCCGTGTCTTGTGTGGGATTCCACCTAGGAACACCAAGCTGTATAATCAGCGGGCCATTGGTATCGGTGCCTGGACCCCCACAGGAGTAGCGAACTGCGTGCTACCTCCCTTTTTTTATGATGCGCATCTGCGCCTCCATATTGCGTGAGCTAAAATGTCGAGCAGCCTTAACGTTCCTCTAGGCTTCCAACCAGATGGCTTTCACGTCCAGTGCGCAGCCTTAAACTTCCTATGAAGGCTTCCAAAGAGATGGTATATTGGCCTTCACGGCCATTGAATTAGATATCAGCAATTTTTCTAGGTTTATGCCGTGTCTTGTGTGGGATTTCGCCTAGGAACACCATGCTGGCTCATCAGCAGACCATTTTTTTGGAAGCCTTTATAGGGAGTTTATGGCTGCTTGAGCTTTTAGCTTCCGCAGTGAAGAGGTGCAGATGCGCTTTATAAAAAGGGAGGTGGCGCGCAGTTTGCTACTGCTGTAGGGTCCGGGCACGGATACCTATCGGCCGTTCATGAGCCAGCTTTGTGTTCCTAGGCCAAACCCCACACATGACATGGCATAAATCTAGATAACAATTGCTGAGTTATAATACACTGGCCGTGAAATCCAATATACCAATGCGTATTATGTTTCCTCATTCCTGATACAAAAACTAAACAGCATTTCGTATACCAATTTCATAAGTACATGGTTCTGTCCCTGGAGTAGACAATGCAACATTGAAGGCAGTTAGGTACACAGCTTAATACCAGTAATTGCATACGCATCGGACCTTAGCGTAATAATTGTTCAAAATGACGGCCTTCCACCTCAATGCATTTTCCAACTCTGTAAATGAACGATTGATGTGTCCTTACGGGCATGTCTCTGTCAATACTGGTACAAGTATTTCGTATCCGCGCCTTGATGTTGTCCGGAGTCGTTGTTTTTTCACAATAGGCTACACTCGATATTTCAGGTAACCCCATGAGAAAATATTCGTGGAAGTAAGGTCATTAAACGGGACCTATCCAACGAACGTGTTAATTGTTATTTGAAACATCCCGATCAGGGCATTCATAGAATTCGTTCATACTTGACGTTATTATCGTCGTTGGTGTACGAACAAGTGCAAAGTGCTTTATAGAAAAGTTATTAAGGTTTGTATGAGGAATAAGGAAACAAAATGAAAAATGTTGGTTCCCATTTCAAAACGACACTTGGCCATCAAATTACCATCCAAACGTTCACCAATTAAACCACGACATATTGCATATTCTTTCCCCTTAATATCACGTAACTTTCATTCCAAACATTCCTTTATACAACGCTTAGTTCTTGAGATATTATACAGTCTCAACTTACATGGTATATCCTGTATATGAGCCAATGGCTTGATCATTAAGAAACACAGGATTCTATGAGATCTCTACAGTTAGCCAAAATTGGATGTGGCCAGAACGTGGATGGATAACCGGTTCTGCCTAAGAGCTCAAAAGCCTTCATTATATATATATTGATCTCTTCCTTTCTTTCTTCTCGTCAATATTTGGGCACAGCCGTGGCTCTTGACCAGTTAACAAATACGGCTCTACTAATATTTGTGTTAAGAGTTTGCAGGTTCCGGGAGACCTCATTTGAGGTTGTTGTAAAGTATATATTGACCTCGTGCGATTGAACGTTGCTGCGCTCTGGCGGCAAGCCGCTCAATTATTCTCTAGGACTTGTATGTGAGTGGAACAACGCGATTAGATCATGTTGCGTAAGGATTTCAAGTTCAAGATGGTAAAAGGTCTACAGAGAGTAGAGCAAATCGTTCTGTGGTTGAATGTAACTACACATACAAAAATATCCGCCTGGGATGTAATTCTTCGTATTCAGAATTAAAAAACAGTACATTCGTAGAAGGACCGCCTCCTTAATTGTGGTATTTGTAGTCGGCATTTTTATAAATAGAACACCGACAACATGTCCTGACAGACCCGGGAACTGTCTTATAAGAAGCCAAACTAGTCAGATCAGCGTGAACAAGGGGCGGGTAGCAGATTAACTGGGCGAAAAGATGTCAAAATGAAAGATGACAGAGACTGGCCCAGCACAAGTGGAAGTAAGACCATGCTCAGCTGGAGTCCGGTGGTCACCAGCCCACTCCAGCGGTTTGTGAGCTGCTGGGGAAGATTCACTGTTTCATGGAAATGACGGATGTGAAGGAAGTGTGTTTAAATATGGATTATTATGTAACGCGAGTATTTATAGATAGCATGACCATAAACAGTGATAAGACTGAGGTGAGCTTGATGTCACAATCACAACATGCCCTACCCAATCTACATAAGAGTGAGACAGTCCCAATATCCCGTCCGGGTTGCAGCAGCATCAAGGATCTTTTAGAAATTCAGCTCCCCTATGCAGTATTCGTGCAATAAACAACTCTGAAGCCCTGCTCCTTATCTGTGCCCTTGTACTTGGGTGTGTGTAGAAATTGTTTTAAAGTCTATGTTGCTAGGATTCATCCCGGCATTTTCCTGAGGAAACCAAGAAAAACAACTTGACCTATAAGGTACCTGATGTGGGAATTGAACCATCCTCCTCTCAGCTTAATTTATTTTTGTTTTTTATTGCAGTCAAACGGCCATACATGTTGCCTCACAAGTCTGAGTGATCAGTGTTCTAAACCTCAGACCCTCTCGTTTACAATATTTCACGGCAACGTTCTTAGGGTTTCCACTTTGTTGCAGGAAGGAAGACTTCAACTAATGTCTTTCGTAATGTGTTTGAAACATTTTGAAACCTACAAAGGATTACATTTTGAAAGACATGGTTTACATATACTCTCAGGGGATTGAGATGTCTTACTGCAATTGATCTGTTAAATATTAAAACAAGATGTTCAGGAAAGAACATATAGCCTACTTTCTCCTAAATGTAAGGGTATAGTTATAACTCTTTGTCTTTATCATCTCCTAATTTCTTCCAATTCGAAGTGCAAATTGGCACACTGGATTTGAGGAGTGGCGTTCAAATAATTTACCCCAGCATTTTGCAATTTCATCAGTAAACACTCCAAACAACGTAGGTATTCAGTTTATTAACACCGACTACTTACAATAATTTCAACTAGTTGCTCTAAACGTATCACTGGGAGAAACATATTTAATATAACTATTACACAGCTAATTTGTAATCGCGCGCGGCTAACGAGAAAGACAGGCCATGGCGCGTAAACCAAACCCTTCTGTGACGTAGGCAATGTACCGGTACTGCTTGATGATGCCGTGATAATCGCGCCTTATCTTGGGGATGTGTACCCTCTATCGGCAAAAATAATAACCTTCGCAATTATACTGTAGACATGGGTTCACTAACTGGCCGGTAGAGAGCATAGCTCGTATCTAGAAGGCTGTGGTTACCAATAACATAGTTCAAGTAATTACTCTTAGATGTCACTCCGGTGGTGAATGTTGTTTTAATTAAATATATATTTTCCATTTCAAAATGCACCATATAATGCTTTATTTTATAACGTCTCAGTACTCAAGAAATAATAAATATAAAAAAATCAAGAAAAAAAGTCCAATTCTGATAGGATTTGAACCACGGCCTGCCTGGTGAAAGACTAACGCGCTGACCACGCAGCCAATGGTGCACACCCTAATAGATCGTTAGGAACCAATACATATACCACGTTATAGCAAATCATGACTTGAACTAAACGATTTCTTTACTGGAGTATATTTTAAACCAAGTTCATTTCATAGAAAGTTCATATATTTGTTACCACTAGCCTATATTGCATGCAACATACTGAAATTAATAAAATATAGGTCAGAACGAGAGATCAGCTGCCATCTTGTCAAATAACCGAGACGACCTCAGCTTTTTAAAATCACTTCTAGACTATAATATTAAAATATAAACTTTTAATTTCAAACGGGCCACGTCGTTTCAAACAGATTAAACGATTCTTGGTTCGATAGTCGGAACTGGTGGGTCCCATGTTAAGGATTATAAAGTTTGCATAATTCACACGGCCGCCATTCTGAAATGGTACGGTTGATGACCTCGTAGCTTGGGCACAAGACGCGCCTCATATGAAGGAACGTTGTTACCAAATTTGGTAAAGATCCAATTATTAGTTTGGTTGTAATGCATTATTACGTTTTGACCATTTGAGTGGCCGGCATTAAGTTCTGGTAAAGATGGCGGCGATATAAAACATGACACTGAGGTGCCCTTTGCCAGTGCTACCTCTGTACCAAATTTCGTTCAATTCGGTTTCACCGTGTTCGAATTTATAGGGGGCGGGGGGGGGACAGACATTCAGAGTACACACACTCACACACACACACACACACACACACATACACACACACACACAGACACACTTTTTTTCACCCTGTAGTGATCTCGTAAGTCTACCTTCATTTTTTGCAAAAATCGAAAGTAGGCTAAAATAGGAAATAGAAAAGTAAAGTTGAAAATGAAAATCCACAGCCTGCTTCCAGTCTCCGACCGGGTCAGGAATGGAATGAATGAAGCCCCCAACTAGCGGCGAGGATATGACTGCCGGCTGCCGAGGCCTGACGCACTCCTCTGGGGCAATGATTAAATGAATGACAGATGAAATGAAATGATAGTGGAGAGTGTTGCTGGAATGAAATTGTGACAGGGAAAACCGGAGTACCCGGAGAAAAACCTGTCTGCCTCCGTTTTGTCCAGCACAGATCTCACATGGAGTGACCGTGATTTGAACCACGGACCCAGCAGTGACAGGCCGGCGTGCTGCCGCCTAAGCCACGGAGGCTCAGAAAAGTAAAGTTGTACGTTGATAATACTAAATTAATATATATGATTATCAGTGCAAAGCGTAAGGCACTGCAACTCAAATATAACAGCATGACATGGTTGATTAATTCTAGTTTCTCGCAAACACAAACTGTATAAATATGTATTCTACCTACTTTTCTTTCACAATGAGCTTTTCGCATTTCTTAAGCTGAGAGGCTGTGAAATACGACGTATCCCTCCGAATATTCCCTAAACCCTGGTAAATTTCCATGGATGACGATATTTCACCAATAAATAACTTATATTTACTATCCTACTCGGTTCTCCAGCACGAGCCATCACACACACTATTCCTACGGACTCGGTGAGCGCGTGGCCGCTAGGGGCGCCAGCAGCTAAAATATCGCCATTTTCACGACGTCTATAAGGAGCGGATATCAATGATGATGCAAAATAAGGAAATTGGGCTGAAAGACTGGGTAACAAATAAGTGATTCGATAATTCATTAACTAAGATGAGATGCATCAAGATATGTGGAAAATAACCGATTTTACGTATGTCCTGGAAAAATATTGATCACTACCTCTCAAAATGTGCGCACTGAAATGTGCTAAATGAGATCTTATTAATACATGCCTAACATTTTCTGTTTTCTTCATCCCCAGTCTTCGCGATGTGCGTTGAATTCTCCCCCAATTGTATGTGATCCAAAGGTTTTGCGGTGTGAGAAAGAGAGGATCATTGGCGCCGATTATCATGCACGCTTAGAGGGCAGTTTATGTTGGTAACATTCAGGTGAGCAAGGCAAATTGAGAGAGTTTAGGTGCGTGGAACTGGGCGGGGAAAATGGAGATCAGTATATTGGAGGCCGAAGCAGGATTAAAGTCAGGATACCACCACAATGAATGCCATCGATATTTTTAACGTTGGTCATGTTTCCTGAATAAGAATGAAGTTCATTGATCGGATGGAAAAGCAGGTCTACCAATCTTTATTGAGCATATTCCTTCAATTCCATTGAAGAATTACATAAATTCATTCAGAGGCTGTGGAGGGGGTTATTTCTTGAATTGCCATACATCAGTAGGACAATGGTTAAACAAAAAATATATTTTTAATTTAAAATATATTGACACAGGGCATTGTGGCCAAGCAGATTTATGATTTGAGATGTCATGTGGCATACTCGTGGTTACTAGCACAATATGAAGTTTAAACACCCAAGTCTGGGATGTGAACTCTGAAAACAGAACGTCCAATCTGTACACAGTTTCTGATCCAGATCTTGTCCATTGTAAATCAAGGTAATGAAAGGCAGATGAAAGGTAACTTATTCCTTGATTACGTCAATGCACATTTACACTTTGTGTGTAAGATATAATTTTACCTATGTAATGTATTTGTGAAACAAGTAATTTTTGTGCAGGATGTTACTGATCTCACTGACGATATTAAAATTGAAGAATTTTCTATACCCGAGATTGTTCCGTGCCTCAAAATAGAAACACCATGTTCAGTGAGTGGAGGAGATTTGGAAGAGGTAAGTACCTTATTGCCCCCCGCCGGTACTGCCACCTTGAAGAAGGCAATTTGTTATTGCCGGGTGTTTTGGGGGCTTGCGAGCTCAAATGATCTGCAGAGCTATGCCAGCGGGAGCTTAAGCTCCTGGTAGGGTCACCCAAGCTGGACAGGTCTAAAGTGATGAGCCAGACTAAGAGCGGTACCCTGGTCCTCCAGGTTGGGGGTTGGGCGTGGGGCTAACAACCCCACACTGTAAAACCTCAAAAGTTACGAAACTCTCAACGAAGCCTCGGAATTTGGACGGAATTAACCGTGCTGAACCTGGAAAATGTTTAAGGACAAGGAAAAAGGATATGACTTTGACAATGGCAACATGGAACGTACGAACGATGTTGCAGATAGGAAAAATGGCAGAAGTAGCTGAGGAAGTTTTGAAGTATGGAATGGATATAGTAGCGATACAGGAAGTGAGATGGAGGGGAAACGGTAGGATTGACAAGAAGGACTATACAATGTTATACAGTGGTCCTGAAGTAAGAACTGGTCAGTGTGGAACAGGCTTTATCATTTGTTCAAAGAGAAAAAGAAGTCTTCTTGGATTTTAGCCTCTAGGAGATAGAATGTGTAAAATGAGACTAAAGGGACGATTCAGGAATCTGACACTTATATCAGCGTATGCACGTACAGAAGACGATTGTGAAGAGAAGAAAAATGCTTTCTATGACCAGTTGGAAAAGGAATGTAGTATGATACCAAAATATGATGTGATAATACTTCTTGGAGACTTCAATGTCAAAATAGGTAGAGAGGACGTCTTGCAGTATATAGCAGGGAAACATTCTTTACATACTAATACTAGTGAAAATGGGAAGCTTCTATGCCAATTTGCAGAAAGTAATAGAATGGTAATCAAAAGTACTTGTTTTAAACATACGGACATACACAAAGGAACCTGGAAAATGCCAGGCACCGGAGTGGTAAACCAAATTGACCATGTCTTGATTTCAAGAAGACATGCATCTTCAATGATTGACGTCAGATCTGCAAGGGGCCCCAACTGTGATTCGGATCATTTTTTGGTGAAAGCTCTGTTTAGAGAACGAATTGCGAATGTAGAATGTGACAGAGGAATTAAGAGGATACAGTGGGACGTGGAAAAGTTTCAGCAAACACAAATTGTTAAGCAATATGAGGACACACTGAACAAGAAGTTGGAAGAGAAATTAAAGAATATGAATGAGGATGACACTGTAGAGAGGAGATGGACTGGAATAAAGAAAGCATTGGAAGAGACTGTGAAAGAAACTATTGGGGAGAAGAAGAGGAACTGGAATGAAGAATGGTTTGATGATGAATGTAGGAAATATATAGAGCAGAAGAATGCAGACAGATTGATTATGATTCAAAGAGAGACAAGATGTAATTGTGAAAGATATAAAGAAAGTAGAAGAACAGCAAATAGAGTTCTGAAAAGGAAGAAGAGAATGTATCTAAGAAGACAAATGGAAAGAATTGAAGAATTGAACAGCCAGAATGAAAGTGAGAAATTGTATCAAGCAACGAAACGAATGACAAAGGAATTTCAACCACGGGAGAATTCGTGTAAGGATAAAGATGGAAAAGTGATTGGAGAGGAAGAGAGAGTTCTTGAAAGATGGGCGGAGCACTTTAAAGATACGTTAAATATAGAACGTAAGGACGAGATGAATGAGTGACAGGTCTACATCAATGTAGAGCCACAGGTCACTAAACCATCCATAGATGAAGTTATGGAGGCAGTGAAGCGTCAAGGAAAAGGAAGAGCACCAGGACAGGATCAGATCATAGCGGAGGTAATAAAGAATGGAGGACAAGGGATAGTTAGGAACCTACATGAACTGATTGGGGAGATATGGGAAAGAGAGATAATACCTCAGGATTGGAAGGTTGGCCTTATCTGTCCCATCTTCAAGAAAGGTGATAAGTTACAATGTGGAAATTATAGAGGGATAACATTACTAAGTGTTGTATATAAGATATTCTCAAGTATATTGCAAAGGAGACTGAGCGACAACGCTGAAGAAATACTGAATGAGAACCAGTGTGGATTCCGGCCAGGAAGGGGAACTACTGACCAAGTATTTGTTATGAGACAATCTATGGAGAAAAGCTATGAATATGGTGTTGATCTGCATTTGCTATTCATTGATTTCCAACAGGCATTTGATAGCATAGATAGAACGAAGAAGTTGAACGCCCTATAAGCATGTGGAGTGCCAAAGAGGTTGATCAGTCTAGTAGCAATGCCAATGGAAGGATCGCAGGCCAAGGTTTATGTAGGAGGCAAAACTAGCAGGAATTTTGAGGTGAATACCGGAGTGAGGCAAGGATATTCATTGTCTGCAGTGTTATTCAACTTGACACTGAATGAAGTTATGAATGAACTGGGATTGGGAGGGACGATAATAAGCAAGTCCAAGCAGGCGTATGCATATGCGGATGATATTGTGTTGATGGCACGGAACTGGGAATCTCTTAAAGAAATGTTCAAGATTCTGGAGGAGAAGAGTGGAAAGATGGGAATGAGAATTAATGAAAGGAAAACGAAATATATGAAAATGTCAGCGGGTAAAGATAGAAGAGCAAGAGAAAATGTAGAAATTGGTCAGTATAAGTTTGAGAATGTAAAATGCTTCAGTTACCTTGGTACTATACTAAATTGTGAGAATTCTGTATCAGAGGAGATTCATAAACGGATCATGAATGGAAACAGTGCTTACTATGCTAACACTAAGCTCTTAAAATCAAAACTGTTAAGTAGGAACTTGAAAGTTAAACTCTACAAGACCCTTATTAGACCAGTGGTGACCTATGGATCTGAGACGTGGACAATGTCAACAAATGATGAGAATGATCTCAAAATTTTTGAAAGGAAAGTTTTAAGAAGGATATATGGCCCGGTAAAGGAGGATGAAAGGTGGCGAATCAGGACAAACAAAGAAATTGAAGAGATAATCAAAGGTGAAGATATTGTGAAATTTATTAAGTCCCGACGTCTGGATTGGCTTGGTCATGTAGAGAGGATGAGTGAAGAAAGAACACCAAGGAAGATATTACATGGAACTATGGCAGGGAAGAGGAGACGTGGACGACCGCGCAAAAGATAGCTACAAGACTTAGGAGAAGACCTGAAAACTATGAGGGTTGTAAGATGGTGGGAGAAAACTCATAGAAGGGACGAATGGCGAGGAATCGTGAGAGAGGCCAAAGCCTACCCCAGGCTGTAGCGCCGAGGAGGTAAGTAAGTAAGTAAGTACCTTATTGTGTTACTACTTGTTCCATCTCATAAAATACCTCATTGTCATTTTCTTCTCAACAGAAGAACGGTGTATTCAGACGTTACCCTTGGCAGATGGACGCTGTGGGCAACTGGGTTGTGTATTGTACATAAAGTACAAGCCGTGTTGATGGATGGTGCGGCATTATGATGTCGGACAAATGTTTGACTTAAACCAATTACCTCCCTCTATATATGCTGTTGCCTAAGACACTTAGCTAATGGAGGATAGGTCTTAATTCTCATAGACGAATGGTTTATTATGTGAAGCCAGCATATCCTTAGCACAATCACTTTGTATTAGTTTCCCGGTGTGATGTTGGTATTTTTATGTATTATAATGGTCTAGGTATACCAAATGATGCCGGGTCCACCAACTTACCTTATTCTAAACAGGGGACTGGCACTTATCCCTACGTAATCTTCCCCCATTAACGCAGTCGACCGACATTTTGAATGGTTATAGACAGACACACATTTTCATTTGAGACTGTTTTGCCTCCAGTCTAGTCTGCAAGCCTCAGTTGCTTCCATGATCGCAGTCTCTTTGGTTCTAAACCTCTCATTTTGGAATCGTTCAACACTGAATCTAACAAGGTCTACCTCTACTTCTCTTACCCGCTGCAGCCTCAGTCATTAACAGCTTCAACTAGCGTGATCTTTTCGAATATAACACATCTTGTATATACTGAACCCGAAAAATCCAAGTAGCGAATCGGCTACGCCAACGAGGGAGCTGTATGCGTAACAGTTGTGACGTCCGACATCAACCATATCGGAGAGGATCGCTGGAGAGGAAGACATATCGAGCCTGGAGGCGAGTCTGCTATGTGACAAGGACACGAGAGAAATTATGTTATGACGTGAAGATCACGAAGCCAATCACCAAGCACTTGAGTTTTTGAACTGAGCGTAGCCTACCTAAAAGAAACAAAATCGTAGAGAATTCACATTATAGATTAACTCATAAAATCTAACTTGAGATCTAGGTTAGAACCCCCTCATTTTAAGATATAGACTTCTGAGGGGCTACCTTCATGCGGTGTTCACTGACTTTCTCTAGTGTCTTAATTATAATGTCTGTGAACCCATGAAATCTAGTAGGAGAACTAGTCAAATTCATTATAGCGCCTAGCATGTCACCCCCTGCCTTCCTCTTATCAATTGACCTAAGGCCATACACAAATCGAAGGTTCACCTCATGTCCACCGTTCACATATTTTGAGCTGTAAAACTTCGTTTCCTTTCCACAACATTCACATGAGAGAACGAAGAGGCAAGCGAGGCCCTTATGAAGAACTGCCTCTTCAGAGACTCTCACACAATCGATATTTCTAAGAAATGTGCACTGCACAAACGATTTCACAGCAGCACATAAGAGCTGAACATCTATATCCTGCTATCCTTCTGAAAAGTTATCACTATTTGCACCAGTAAAGCCGCTACCTAAATCATTCTCCTTATATACCTATACATTTTCAGAAACTGCCAGCTTTTTATGACACGAACTTATGGGAGAACAAATTGAACCTTCCTCACTGTTGTTTTAGGTTTTGGGAGTGGTGGGCAAATACTCACTGCCCGTAATAGGAACAGCGTCAACCTTCTCTGTACGCAAGCATGTCTTCTTATTTCTAAATTGATTCCCACGTTACTTACTTCTGCCGAACTTCTTTACCCTGGGCATGTTGAAAATAAACACTTGGAATAGGCCTAACCGTAACAATATCTCACAACATGCACCAAACTATTCAAACATAAACAATCATAGCGGCATCGCACGTTGTTGACAGTAGCACCAATCGCTTAGCAATGAATTACCTTCGAAACGAGGGTATGTTCATTAATACTCCTAAATATCCTCGAAAGTTATCAAAGAATAAAATTTTGCGAGCAGAAGGGGGTGTGGCACTTACAGATGACAGAGGCCATGAAAAGTACAAATTTTGGGTACTTAGAATGCGATTTTGCCGAAATAAAAACTGTTGTCATGTCGTACACATGTCAAAGAACACCAAAAGACTTTAAAACCAATTGTGCAATTTTTGCGAAAATTGAGGTTCGTACTCCCCTTAATCAGATATTGTGCATTGTTTTGTGAAAAATTTCTTGTAGAATATTGATTTTCTGGCCTATATGTGGTTGGCCTTTTACATGCTTACTGCCATTAATTTCAATATAAATATTATTTCTTCAGTCCTTAAGCATATTTACTTCCTTTAAAGATCTGTTCTCCACATTTGCTATCACACTTACATTTCTTTGACCTATAAGCGAGTGATAGCTGTGATACGTTTCATTTTTAGGGAAGACTTTTATAATCCAGTAAGATATAATGGAGAATATGAAGGTAATCTTAGTCAGTTTTTCAACTGCTGTTTCGTTACTTTCAGTTCAGATGTGCTGTAAAGATACATAATTTGTTAATTATTGTGTAGAAGCTGAAGATGATAGCAAAGAAGTTAATAATTCATTCTTGTCACTAGGATATAAAAGAAGAAATCCAGGTTGAAGAGATTGGACGGATGTAGAAATTATCTAAATGAGTAAGTTGACAACCTTAAGAGGAAAAGCTTTTCTTCAGTTTGATGTATGCATACTAAAAATGTTGGATATGAACTGGTTTGTTTTCAAAATCCGATGTCCTCTTTTCATATCTGTCATTGCACAGATATGTTTTTATTTTTGTCTCTCTTGAGTTGATATTGGTATTCACTTTTGATATTTAGCAGCCCAAAAACTATCCATTCTCAATCAGACTTCTCACTGTTGGAGGTATGTAAGGAAAGTGTGTTACTCTGTAAGTTGTATCCAGTATGAATGTTAATGAGAAGATGACCGCTGTACTTAAAACCACATCCTACTTGTAGCATGAATGTGAACATATTCGTGGTGTAAGTTTTTAAAGGAATATCCACTACTTAGGACCTCGACTATTGTGATCCTGTCGCCAGGTTCCAAGATTATAAGTTCCAAAATTTTGAACGTAAAAAATTGTCTCCAAACTGGATGGTGCCACATGCAGCAACCATATCAAAGGCCAGTGATGCGACTATTTTTCAACTCAGGTAGAATTTGTTTTATGAGGTTTAAATTATATCTTACGTGCGGTAATGTTGCAGGGGTGATTTATGATTTTCGTGATTAGTTTTTTTGTTTTTAAGATAACATTATGGGAGTGTTTTCTGTGAGAACCATGATAAGATGGTGTTAAGTATGCATAAACGAATACACCATCCTATATCTTAGTCCAACGGAGGATCGTCCTGTCTCTTCTGTGTTGTTTAGCAGGTGTCTTGTTCTTAAAGGAGATTACTCATTAGGCAGACGGTTGATGTTGATGTTCTGTTGAAAGACACAGTTGGCATATCAAACTGAACCAGCCTGACAAATCAGCCTGTGTGTCGACCAATACTATTGTATTGTATGTAATTAGCACTGATTTTGTAGTGAAGGGTACAATTTGTATGTGCACCTTGAATGTGTTTGGTCCATTATATTTACTCTTATTATATTTGAATTACAACCAATGGCCATAGCGGGGAATTGTAATTCAACGCCCGTAGGCTCGCATCAAATTCAATTTCATGTAGTTCCGTATTTGCCTACCAGAGTTACCACAGTCCTTGACACCTAGCGGCGACCGTTGGAACTTGATAGAGCGTTTCTAACCAAATAAATTACAAATTTATCTACGCACTACCAATTGTAGTTGTAGGTTCATTTACAGGCCATGAATCTGTTACATGGGCCCGCTGGCTTTATATCCCCTTCAAAGGAAGGCATACTGGGGGATTTTAACGCTCTTAATAGATCCAACGATTTCGGCCGGGTTTGAACTCGCGATCTTGGGCATAGGAATTCACCATGCAACCGACTACGCCACTGAGTCCGTTATGTATTTACTTTAACTGACCCAACTTTACATCGCATCTAACAAGGAAACATTGGAACAATGGCATTTTTTGTGGTATTAGTGACACTTCTGTTACAAACAATGAGCTTGTTTGTGGTTCACTCAAACTAACCTCGCATTGCTTCTGCATGAAATTTGATTTGTAAAATAATACATTCTTCAAGCTATGCTGCTCAATTTCTGTAATTTTATTAACGCAGCCAATGGCCATTTTTCTTTTCTTTTCAGGATGGGTCAGGGAAGGGATTTTGCAACGAAATTGGCCGCGGGCCTATTAAAAGGATCCGTCCCAGCATTTGTCTGGTGGTGAATATGGGAAACCACGAAAACCATTCTCAAGACGGCCGAGGTTGGATTCTAACCCACACTCTCCCGATGCCAGAGATGCACGAGGTACCGCAATAGGGCTCTCGGCCACCGCACAGCCAATGCCCTGCCAGCAGCAAGGCGACGGAAAGCACTTGGCAGCTGAAATATAATCTGTTTCCGTCCGTGATTCCCTACAAGCTAACCAAGATTGACCATTTTCTTGCATTGTGGCTAGCATTCTTGGTTTTCGTCCTGGAGCTCCGGGTTCGATTCCTGGCTCTGGGGCTAGAACAGACCAATCTATAGAAAGAGTGGGTGTGATAGATAAGGTGCCAAGCTGTTTCCCTCTCAGCTATGCCAAGAATCAGGGTACTCTCAGCCTCGTGAGGTAAAACTGAAAAGAAGCCTGGAAGTGGTTACTGGGATGGTTCATAGCTTAGGCCACGGCTGCCTCTTTAACCAATTTTTTATCAGACCCAAGCTAGTGGTTACCTTTACGATTGACCTGTTATCACCTCCAGTCGCATGTATTTTTGATCACATATTGAGACAATATAACTTAAATCCATGGCTGCATTTTCCAATCCTAGGTCTAATTCTCCTAACCGAAACTAAGAAGGGATGTTCCGTCTCGACTGATAAGGAAGGCAGGACTGTCGCCTGCTTCGGAAGGTGTGGACTGTGTGTCGGAATAATGATTGGTAGAATGGCTGGATTAAGTTAATCTTTTGTCTTTGTTTTGTGATTCATTGTCATGGTCAAATAAAGATAGCCTCCAATACACGCGCCGTACCTAAACAGTCCTTCTGTCGTTATTAACTACCATTAGAAGGTTGTAACCAAAATCACGAGAAAACATTTGGTCCCTACCCATTAAATGTAGATAAAATTACATGTTTGTTTTCAAAGAGTTACTGTTATGCCAGAGGGGAGTAGCTTTGTGGTAGAGTGTTTGCTTTGCAAGTGAAAGGCCTCGAGTTTAACCCCAGACTCCTCTAACTTTCTTTGCCCTACTTGTATTATGTTTAAATAGCTTTGTTTTACAAATGCATTTACATATTTAGACAACATGTAACTTAAGGCCACGGCCGCTTCCTTCCCAATTCTCATGTGAATTATAGAACCAACAGTGGTGGCTACGATCGCTAATGCGAAGCGCTAGGCTCACCATCGGCCATTGTGGAAGTACATTTCTGTGGTTTCCCATTTTCACCGCTAGGTAAATACAGGGACGGTACGTTCTGACAGGCCACAGCAGCTTCCTCTTACATTCTTGCTTAGTTTAATTTATCTTTATTTATTCATTTTATATCTCATTCCCACGCGCAGGCTGCCCACGGGGTTGACTAGAAAGACCCACACTCAGCCTCTCAGGAGGCCACGAAACCAAAATCCCCTCTAGTGAGGATGGCGTTAGGAATGACATTCAGCCTTAAAAACCACACAACACATAGACCTTTATTGCATATTAATCCTGACCTAGTTAACAACGGGCACAACAAGGGGAAGATATGTCTCTAGTTAACATCAGGCGAGAATATGTTTACATGACCTAACAGTAGCATTTTTTAATTTCTTGCATTTACGTTGACGGGACGCACTGAGCCACGAGAGACAAAACCAAGAAAAGGTGGATTCGATTACCACCTCATCTAGACAAGAAGTGGATTTGCTTGGTTTCCCACTTTAGGCAAATGCCGGTTTGGTTCCTAACATTCGACCACGGTCGTCTGCTTCACAAACCTCACCTAAATTTCAAATACACATGCTACTGTAGACAGTACACTAACACAGGTTAGCATATACAAAACTGATTTTTAACACATTTAATCCCACTTACTTGAGTATGATCTTTTCTTTTAATTTTCCTATCTATCATTTTTTTTATAACGGTACAACAAGCGAAAGAAATAGTTAGCAATGTTCTCGAGGCGCACCTCATGTTGCTGCCATAAGTGAAGATAAAGTTCAAGAATATGGAGAAAGTAGCTATCTTCGACAATAATTGAGAGTACACTCTTTAAGATTAAATAATTAACAGAGTTGGAAGAATACAAACAGGGGGCGGCCGTGGCTAAAATTATAAAGCTATGCCACTGATGCAACCTTTCAAACTATGAAACTGCAAGGGAGTGCTATGCACCTAATAGAGTAGTTGCTGCTGAATTGTTGGGCTCAGACCTAGTATAAACTCAAATATAATTAACGTAGACTTGTAATTATTGCGTAGACTAGAATAAATGGACAAGTATATCACATACTAGAGTGCCGCCCCAACAACACTATTAGAAATGACGAGAGTTACGATAGACAATCTGGGTTGCTCCTAGCAACTTGGCCACAGCAGTACCTGCTGAGAAATTTGAACCTCCATTACAAAATGGATGAAAGGCTTTTGCAAGAGAGCCTTGACAGCCAAAGAATAATGAAATTGAGCCTAGACGGAGCAAGAATGATACAGGGCCTAGACGGCACGAGCTTGCAAGCTTTGCAAAATTACAATAGATTTGAAGCGTTTTAGCTTCAAGAAAGTTCCAGTAGATTTCAATACCACTGGAAACACGCCGAATGACCTATAAGTGATAAATTCAAATATGGGAGGACATCGCTCGGATTTAACCTGAGAATTACAAAAAAATACTAAGCAGATTACTTAAATTATGTAGTTGATTGTTAGTGGGGTTCAAAGGGGAAATTAGGGTTTATTCACTGTCTATTCATGCATGTATTTATAATATGTATGCGCAAAACTGTTACTTGCAAAGCAGACTATTTTCAGGCACGAAGCACTTAATCGTTTGTGGGTAGAGCTTCTCCATAAAAAGTGTCACTGATTAACGTGGTGAATTATTTGTGGATTGAAAATTTGCATAGTTTGAGAATAGTTACAGTTTTCTACATTGAAGAAATTGCTTGAGGTTGAAAATCTAGGGCATGAGCAGAGTTAACCCATTAAACGGGATTTCACAAAATGTCAATCACAGACTTTGAATCTGACGACTACACTGGAAGAACTTTCGAGAAGGATTTTCCTAGATTAAATGGAATACAGAGTTAGTCCCGCGATTTGCTCAATTATTGGCATTTGACAGACTAAAGTTGAAAATTCCCACGATGTCCAGTTTTGAATTTGACAAAGTAGAGATGAAAAAAGTTAATCCCTCATTGCGCCGGACCAATAGTTATAATTTCAGATTTTGCATGAACATGGCGAAATTTTTGTCAAACATCACGAAATGATACTTTGTCATCACAAAATGAGATCTAGCAGGCTAGTTAAAATTCAATAGCTCAGAATAAATACAAGTATTAAAATAGCTCCATAGCAAAGTTAAAATAATGAGTGACCTATCTTTGCATTGCGACAGGCGTTGTAGTCCGTATCACTTACATGACCGTCACAAAATGTCGGGTGTGGCTACTGACCCTCGAGAGTGGTCTGGTAGTTTTGCTGGTGGCCCTAAGACGACTGACAAGCTCGTAGAGAACCCGAGTGGCGAGCATGCAGGGAGAGGTACGGAGGGGAAAGGAGGTGACATAACATGTACCAACAGGTACACAATACAAATAATTCAAATTCACAAATTTCTTTCTTGACGCCAAGTCCAAAGAACCTAGGAGAGTGTAGGCTGCCATCTGTTTGTAATGAGTTAAACTAATAAGCATTCTTCAGTAGCTGTTGACAATGATTTCCCACGTCAGCCGCACGGGATGAGAGAGTTCAGGTAGGTGCCGCAAGGTGGCGCATCAAGAAGAAGCTTGAGGATTTTGTTAAACAGGGGGAAAGACGTCTCGTTCTCTGTAACATACTAATGCAAGAAATAAGCAAGGGCACAATAGGAGACAAAAATCACACAGTAATCTCTGTTGGTGGTTTTAACAAAATAAAAGAAGAAGAAAGACAGAAACGTTGGAGAAAAACCAGCATGGGTGTGAAATACGTCGAAACGTATATTCCAGGCGTATAGTAGACCGTTCAATGTTTCTAAATAGAAGTCTAGTCAAGTTAGATGAAGGCGACTTTGATTAAACAAAATCTTAGGAATAAGGAGGGCTGTATTAAGAATTATAATGATCTTAGAAGAGAGAATAAAAAATATGAAGAAAACTTTTGTGGAATAATTGTTCTTAAAAAGCTGGTGATAATGCTGATTGGAGTAAATTGTTTGACATTCTGAAAATATTATTGGCATAAAATCCAGGCATGGTAGATTGTCTGCAACTATAGTTATTAGATTCGATGGACATCAAAGTGAGACTGGTGTTTAGAAACATGTAAAGTAAGGCTGAATTTTATCACTTGTAATTTTTAATCTATACATTTAGCAAGTAACGAATGAAACAAGAATGAAAGTTTAACTAGAATTAGAGGATCAGGGTAAAGTAATTTCGACTCGGTGATTTACTTACGACATTGCCATCTTAGCCTATTCGCCAGAGGATGTGAATGAGTTACTAAACATTGTGTACTAGATGCTGAGGAAAGTATTCATCATAAAATCATTGTATGTAGAACAGAATAAATGGAATTCAGCAGGAAGATATAAAAACTATTGGTAATGGTTGGCGGTGACTCCATATTGGGCACAATAAGCACAAAGGAAATGAGATATAAAGTTTTAGTTGGCATCTGTCGACATGAAATATAATAATTTTATTAATGCAGCCAATGGCCATGTACTTTTTCTTTTCAGGACGGGTCAGGGAAGGGATATTGGAAGGAAATCGGCCGTGGACCTATTGAAAGGAACCGTCCCGGCATTTGCCTGGTGGTGAAAATGGGAAACCACGAAAACCATTTTCAGGACGGCCGAGGTGGGAATCGAACCCACGCTCTCCCGATGCCAGCGAGGCACGAGGTAGCGCTTTAGCGCTCTCGGCCACCGAGAAATATAGATCTAGGTAATAACAAGTCATTCTCGAAGTGTTTGTCTGGAGCGTGGCTCTAATCGGATAGTAAACTTGGACTGTTTGTGCTGTAGCAAAGAGGAAAATAGAAATATTTGAATGTGATGTAGGAGAATAGTGAAGAATGAAATGTTAGGTGAAGTACCAGATAAAGAGTATTAGGACTAGTAAGTGAGGAAAGATGACAACATATAGCTTTGTATGGCGTGTATTAAGGTTACAGGAATAGCAAACTTACAATTGTTATGGACCGATGGGCCAACGACAAGAACTCCAAGCGATAACCAATGTTTGAATATTGTAAATGGGTTGCTTCGGATGCAGGGTGTGGTAGTTATGTGGATATGGAATGATTAGCTCAAGAATGGTCTAATGAAGGGTGGCGTTAAACCTGTCTGAAGGCTGATGATTCAAATAAATAAATTATGTATTTCTGCCACTCAGCATATACAGCACACCGCCTATGTGAAAACTCACCTCAACGTTGCGCGAGCATGTACGAATTTACATAAACAAATGATCAGTTTGTAAATTAAGTGAAATCTCTTACACAATTCCACCACTTTCCAAATGTAGTGCCAGGTTTGACAAACATTTCAGAAACTTGGCCAGATATTTTAGACTTTGAACGTTACACATAGTTTTGAATAACAGTGCACAAATTGTGAATTTACTGAAGTCTAAGTACAGGTCGAGATGTTATGAAATTAATTCGAACAAGTGGGTTAGAGTATATTTAATGTTCCCAGGTTCCAAGCGCTAAAGTTTAAAAAGAAACCTCAAATATTGACGCTGCTGAGAACAGCAAAATGAAGTCCCATGTTTATTTGCTCATGGCTCATGAACTATTAGTCCTACTTACGCGGAATTTGAATTAAAGAAAACGTTGAACTTTCTCCTCCATCTGGTAACTGATTGTCTTTTGAGGCAACTATTTGCCTAAAATTGGCTACGATGTTGAAAATACACTTGCGAAACATTTAATTGGGATATTTGGAGCCAATGGTAGCTACTTAAAACTCTGATTTTTAGTTTGAAAGCAATACCAATTTGTGGATGTGGGTATATTAATCATACCAGAGTAAACACCTATCTGATTAGTCTACAAATGCCAATGATATGCTAGTTTGAGTGTTAAGAGTGCACGTTGTTTTGAGAACAACCACAAATCGCCAGAACATTACAATATTCCTAATTCTCATAGCTCCATAACGCAATGTTTCCGCCACCCACAATGCAGTGGAAACGCACGTGGCTAGGTTATGCGATTGAGGTGGCCATGCGTAAAGCGAAAACCTGCTCATTTCAGAGCCATCACAACAGCAGGAAAGAAAGTGAACCTAATCCTTGCCCTACGACAAAAATCGTATTCGAATCTGTAAGGACGTTTTAGATGAAGAAAGAATAGTGTCCAACGCAATCATTGTTAGGTATTCTGCACTTCTTGCAATGTGTAAGTCTCCATTGCTGAAATGGTATTGCGTCGGAAAAATCGGGGTTCGATGCTTGTTAGGTTTCAATTTTTTTTAACTTAAGTTTTATCGTCGTGTCGACCACTTTACCTATGTCTTACTACGGAATTGATACAAGAGATCACAGTTGAATATTGGGGAGGGGGCTTGTCCTATATTACTGTATAGCGAGCACATGCATTTTCAGGCTGGGTTCTATCAACGTTACATAGTGTTCGAATGTGTTATTACACGAAAAATCTTAATATGTACACGTCAAATACAGTTGTCTTCTTTTTTGTTAAAATTTAGTAACAAAACAATACCAAGAGAAATTCTAAGCAATACTTATACTTCGATACGAGCATTGGCGATTAGAATCTCCTTCGGTATGCTATGTTAAAATCCATGTCAGAGTTTTAAATCATGGTTTACAGCATTCATTTAACTTTCTGTCATTACAGGTCACATGGCATAACCTACTAATTCGATTGTATTCTCTTAAGAAATTAGCAAAATTCAACGTACTCTGCTCAGGAATACTTCGTAAGTGAATAAATGTGGTAATGTGTCTTTGTAAGTGTGCCTTAATATTATATCCCCACTAAAAAAAAGTTTGCCTTCGGCTGGATTCGAAGCAGTATTCTGCTCGGTCTCTCATACCACGTCAGATTGGACTTGAAACGCCTCAGCCACGAATATAACGAACACATTGCGTGCTACACGGGTCCTAGCTAACTAGGATGTTCTACTTCAAACGTTAGTATGCGTGTCAAAATCTTCAATCATAGTTTATAGTGTTCATTTACCTTTCTACTATTGCAGATTACGTGGCGTAACCTATTAATTCGATTGTATTACATATACGTGTGTTCTTCAACGAGTAATAAATCACACGTTCGTAGAATGGTCCTTAGTTTTTGGTGCGGAACTGATAACGGTAGTTTTTCCTTTGACAGGCCCATGGTTTAGTTTACATTGCTGTCACACAGGCAGAGCGCAGAGAAATATCGACCACTAGGGAATTGTAATGTTAGTTGGGTGTCATGAAACTAAATAGTAAGGGGCTGGTGAACTACTGCTCATGTGGGATTTTAAGGAGATATTTATTTATTTAAAAAATCAAATACTACTCAACAGCTGAACTGCAACACTCATGAATACAACGCAACATCTACTCCGCAAACGTCTCTCTCTTTTTCCTTCTTTTTTTTTATTGTCCTCACTGCCTCCTTGAAACACTCCCATATTCGACCATCCTACTGGTCATCTGTCCTGGATGACACATAACCATCAGTCCATGGCTTCATATATTCCGCACAGCTTGAGGTTTGTTTAGGACCGTCATGTTCACCTTCCTGACACACGTCATAATCGTCCTGTGATTTCGCTGTAGTTACACGATAAGGTCCAAGAAATGTCCTTCTTACATTGAGTCCTGGACCTGTCTGGGTACGCTGTATGGCCACGAGGTCTCCCAGCAGGTACTGTCTAGCCGATCGGTGATGCCTATTTAAAGACTTCTTATTTTCTTGCTGGACTTGGAGAATCTGCTGTTTTGTATCTTTCCTCAGATTTTCTCATTTTCCTTCAAATTCTTCTAGTAGTTCTTCATGAATGAGCTCAGCGATACTTAAGTCGGTTTTGTGTCTCATTCTGACTCCTGTCAATAGCTCAAATGGCGTCCTTCCAATACTTCGATTGTGAGTGGAGTTAATGGCCTGTTGCACAGCCTCAACATTCTTGTACCATCTTGCAAGCTTTGCTGGAACTGAAGCAATCACAGAGTTAATTCTCTCTACTTGACCATTGGATCGTGGTCATCCATTTGTAACGAGCACATGATTAATCTTTTCAGTTTTGCAATAATCTTCAAACTCATGAGATGTGAAGGCTGATCCTCGGTCAGATAATATTTCTACAGGGTTTCCTAAGATTTCCTTATGTGCTTCAAATCTGGCTGTTACTTCTTTCGCAGTGGTAGACTTTGTAGGGTACAGCCAGACAAACTTCGTAACACTACCAACAACTGAAAATATGTGACGACATCCTTTATGACTCAATCTCAACGGTTGAATATGATCTACGTGATATTATGTAATGGCACACTTCCCTTGCACAAAGAATGCAGGAATCCTTCCTGTTTTCTGCCTTTCTGTTAATTAAGAGACAATTTATACAATTTGATATGACACTTTCGATTTTTTCCGTTCTCTTGTCAGGGAAATGACCTCTCTCGTGATGATGATGATTGTTGTTGTTTTAAGGGGCCTAACATCTAGGTTATCGGCCCCCCTCCTTCGTGAACACTTTAATAATAACATGTTGCATGGCTTTAGGTACAACTAAAACGTCATTATCTTTACATAATCTGAAAAGTATGTCATCTCGAATCATAAGGTCCTTGTAAGATCGCTCCAGGAATATCTCCTTGATGGCGATAAGACCTTCATATTCTTGTATTGCTCACTCGGATAACCAAAGAATCAGGAACTGCACATAAGACAGGATGGCGACTCAGAGCATCGACATGTTGCATTCTCTTTTCCACTTCTGTCTTCGATGGTATATCTGTACCTCTCTAACATCAAAGCAAATCTTGCAACCGTAGATGTTAGATCTTTCTTATGCATCGTATTTTAGAAAGCAGCACAATCTGTGATTATCTTGAAATCTCTTCCCAGAAAGTGCATTCGAAACACCTTCAATGCAAAAATGATTGCTGATACTTCTAGCTCATAACTGTGATAGTTTTCCTCTTGTGGTGTTGTCTTTTTGCTCATGTAATGTACAGGATGCAGTTGATCATCCTCTGGTAATCTCTGCATCTGCACGGCTCCATATCCAAGCCTCTTTGCATCAGCTTCAAGTTCGGTCTCATATGAAGAATTCTAGATGTTTAAAACAATATTCTTTGATAAAATTTCCTTCAATTTCTCAAGGGAAATTCACTGTTCTGTAGAAAATTGAATTGCTTGATCATTCTTCAGTAAGTTACCGTACTTAAAGGTCTCACAGTAACAGAGTGTTCTGGCATGAACTTCCTGATTTATCCAGTTAAACCAAGGATAGATTCCGCTTGTTTCAAATTTCTTGGTTCCGGAAATTTCATTACAGCTTTAGTTTTGTTTGATGACGGATAGATTCATCCATCCTCTACCACGTGTCCCAAGAACTCAACCTTCCTCTTCAGTAGATATCAATTTTCTCTGTTCAGTTCAACGCCATAATCTTTAGCTACCTGTAGCACCGTATTCAAGCGGTGAAATGCCTCTGTTTCATCTTTAGCTGGAGTTATCAAGTCATCCATTAACATAAGTATATACTATACCTTGAATCACCAACGATCGAAAGACACAGTTAATGAAACGTTGGAATGCTACTGGTGAGTTGCACAAACCAGATGGTGCTTTTCGAAACTGGAATTGACTGGCGTGAGTGACAAAATCGGTATATTTTCTACCCCACTGGCACATGGAATGATCCATTTTGTAAGTCAAGTGTACAGAATAATCTTGCACCTTGCAACCTATCTAAGATATTATCGATGAGCAACAGCGGGTACCGATCCTTTAGGATGATCTTCTTTATTTTAAGATAGTCAATACACAAACGAGGAGAGCCATCTTTCTTACGCACAGCCACTACAGGACTAGCGTATTTTGATAAACTCGGATCAATTATGCCTTCTGTTAGCCATTTCTTCACTTGGTCGTCAACAGCATCATTTTCTGCAGGTGCATGTCGATGTGGTCTACTGAAAACGGGATGCTAATCCTTTAGCGTAATGATCAACTTCACTTCCCAACTTTTCGTTTTGGCAGGCTCATAGGAGGAAATCATTTCTTCTAGTTGCTTGTAATCATCCCCTGTAGACTCTCCTACATCTAGTGGCTGCTCTTCATAAATATTGATCTGCATGTGAACTAAATCTGGTTTTGGCTTGGAAATTCGAAGGCCATTTTGATTGATTACTACTTCTCCTTGTTGTAGAACATCACTTCCAATAATTGCCAGCATCTTCATTGTATCAAGAGTCACTACATAAATGTCAGCCTCAAATGCTTCATCATCAATAAAGACATCGGTGTGGAAGTATCCTTTAGGTACGACATGATTCTTCCCAAAACATGTAAGGATAAGGTCACTATTTCTAAGTGGAGGAGCTCCTAAATCTTCATAGTTGTCTTCATGGATGAAAGTTACGCTGCTTCCTCTATCTACTAGGCATTTATCATGGTACTAGCAATCCTTAATTTAGTGGTGAGAAGGGCAGGTGCAGGTTTCATTTATGTGTTTACTGCGTTGCCCTTACCTGCCTTACCATCTATTGTCTTGCACTCCACTGACTTATGACCAAATTTATTACATTTATAACATTTCAGACCCTTGTCTTTGTGACGACAACTCGACGCTTTATGGCCATCTTCACCGTTGTTGAAACATATCTGCGCTTTTTGCATTTTTCAACAGCTCCAGCAGTCTGTCTATCGAAGAAGGAATCTGTGTTCCGTCGTTGTTCAAAACCCATGAGTTCCATCTTTCAACTATGAACTCATAGTCGCGCAGATTTTCCCTAAAATTATTTAAATTATTTGCCCCATACGAAATCAATTTACTTCCAGAGTTGTCTTCTATACCATCGATAATGTACTGTATCAGGGCGTCATCATCGACTTCACCTTGATTTGCAATCTCTTCCATTGCAAGCAGGTACCCTCGGAATGTTTCTTCTTCTTCTTCCGCCTAGTCAGTAGTTTATGGACTTCTCCACTGCTCATCTTGACATCAAACTCTTCTATTAACGTGGCCTTTAATTTCCTCCATGTTGATTAACCAGTTTCACTTTGAATGAATAGGTTTGCTAGGCCAGGCAATGTTTTCTTAGCAAATACCTGCTTCTGCATGTCACCCCATACCATCACAACAGCTGTTTTCATCAAATTCCATAATCCATTTTTGGACTGGATAATCTCCTTTACCATCAAAGGTGCAAATAGGATCTTCCACATCTCGGAATGTTAGTGCAAATTTGCGACCTGAATTTTCCCGTTTTCTTGATGAGGAATGGTCCGTAAGTAGGTCATCTTCTTCACTCTCTTCTGCTGATGTGTCTGTCTTGTATGTTACTTTCTTTTTAATTCTAGTGTGCTGACTTGAATTCCCTCTAGCTTTCAAGCGTGAACTGCATTTTACGGCATATTCATAATCTCTGTTGTCACTTTCTTCATCCTCATCATCGTCATCGTCTTTATCATCCCCGTTGTACTCGAGTTTTGATATCAATTCTAATTTAATGACATGTCTTACAATACGCTTCACTATCCCCTCTTTATTTCCTTCAATCCCCAAACGTAACACATTCCATACAGTATTCAAATCACGTTCAGCAAAATTTTCAAGGGCATACTTAACCTTATCGTCATGTTCAGTGGAACCTTCCGAAAAATGAAATCCTGTGAACCCTCGTTCCTTTTACGGTTCTGTCGATTGCCTTCGTTGCTATATATATACTTATGCAGGTTTGTAACAGCAGACACAGATGCAGTGGAAATTGTTTATTCTTTGAATATCTCCTAATAGTTTGATTCTTGATTGCAATTAGCGTACTTACTTAAACTTTGCTTCGTTAACTTACATGTAATTGTCAACATTCATCGTAGTTAAACATCGTCATTTACTTTTGCAATGTACGTCTTCATTCTTCTATAACGTCATTTATTTAGATAACAATGGCGACGGATTTCAGTCTACTTACATTGATCTGCGTCAGCTTTTATTATTGAATCTTACCGTCACTCCAGTAAGTAAGACTACTTGGTTACAAGTTACGGATTATGAAAATTAATACTAAAGGACTTCATCGATCTAAATGTCAATATCTCTCCCGAATATCCTTGAATACTATGTGGATGTAGCTGTCATACAGGAAACACATGTAGACAATGAGGAAAATGTAAAATCAGGAGGACGTGTTGCAGGATATGAATTCTTAGGAGCTACTTATCACTATACTTACGGCTGTGCGATTTACATTCGCAACAATATTGAAAATTCACATTTGATTTCTGTGGACACCTAAGAAAATGTTCACATTATCGTGATAAAAATTCAGAACATTACAATAACAAATGTTTACAAGCCACCTGCAGTAAACTGGTCTGCTGAAGTGATCCCAACTGTACCTCATCCTAGCATATATATCAAAGACTTCAATAGCCAGCATACTATGTGGAATTACAAGGATGATTATGAGAATGTGGAAAGACTTGTTAGTTGGGTTGAATCTAACAACCTTAGTCTAGTATTTAACTCAGAGGACAAAGGGACTTTTAGATCTGCTGCCTGGAAGAAAGACTACAACCCTGACCTTTGTTTTGTTAGTGGGGCCGATAACCTCGATGTTAGGCCCCTTAAAACAACAATTATCATCATCATCATCATGTTTTGTTAGTCAGAACTCTAAATGTCCACCTCTTGCCTCAGTGAAGACAGTTCTTGGGGATATTCCAAACAGCCAACATCGGCCAGTTTTAGTTAAAGTAGGAATTCAAATACCTATTGTGGAGGAACGCGAGCCATCTGCCGGAGCTTCCACCGAAGCTATATGATTGTTGTATATGTAAACTTCCTTGGGAATAAAAGTTGTGTATGAATTAGCTCCACGCATATCAATACTGTACTTCAAATATTGGTGCCGAAAAATCCGGTGAAACGTAAATGTTTGACGAAGAGTTTGAAGGAAGAATTCACAGGTGCAAATCAGTGTAAAGGGAACGTAACTTAATTGTACGAGCGTCTCCACCTATAGCCTCCAACGCGCAGATGAGTAACGTATCTAACTTTCTATACTATACGGTAGTTAGGAGTTGAACACATGTTATTTTATGTCCAATACGATCTCGCATGGTTCTAGCTTGAATAATTAGGTTATAATTATACTACTTCATAAGAGTTTCCAACACGCTCATCGTGACTACTAGCGATCTCTACTGACCAGAACCTCAACTTCCTTATTCCATAGAGACTCGAGGTGGGCTACGGGAATTTCACGGCCTACTCGACATTTCGGAACTGTCATTTTCCCCAGCCACTTGAAGTAAACTAAATCAACTCTCGACTATCACTGAATAAACGCCATATTTCACGTCACGTTTGCCTAGACCATATACGAAGTCACAGAGTAGTCACGGATCATATCACGCTTCAAACTTGTACTTAGAGTCTCTTAGACTTACAGACAGCACGTATTATATCAAGATGAGTGAAGCCCGACTGGCGACGTTATCCAATTTGAAGAACAAACGAAAGCGAGAGAGGACTAATGTTACACGATTTTCTTCAGAAATAAATGGATTTACAGAGGAATCTTCCGTGGAAGACTACGAATATTCTACAAATCGTCTTAAGGAAACTCTGGATCGTCTAATGTCACTAGATGACGCTATTCATGACCTTCAATCCGAGACTAATACGACGACGACGTGGTAACCTGTGAAGAATAAATTGACAAGGCTAAACGGGAAATTCATAACGCTACGCGGGAACTTGAAAAGAGACTTGCTGCCAACACAAACAGCATGACTAATGTGCCAAATCCCTCAGTCCACACTCCTCTTCATTCCGTCAAACTACCTCCCATCAAACTTGGCCGTTTTCAGGGGATGTTGACTGCTGGTCCCGGTTCTGGGAGCAGTTCGAGATGTCAATTGATCAGGACACTACCCTTTCTACTGTGAACAAGCACGTCTTCCCACGGGGGTACCTAGAAGGTGAACCTAAGCGACTCGTCGACGGAATAGTCGTGAATGGTAATACCTGCGAACAGACTAAGCTAATTCTTAAATCAAAGTACGGGGACAAAAATCGAATCATTCAGGCCCATTTGGACTACTTAGAGGACCTTAAACCAACTCTCAACGATAGCCCTGAGTCACTGAACGTGACATATGTTGAATGTCACCGGCGGGTCCAGGCGTTGATATCGTTAGGTGAAAACGTAAACGCCTATGGTCGGGTACTAACTCCGAAAATCCTACGAGCCTTCCCCGAAGATATCTGCAGACGCTGGCTTATCCACTCCAAAAGGACAAATACACCTGAGAGCGACATCTCCGCACTGATGGCGTTCTTAAATGAAGAAGTAGACGGAGCTCTAACGGCGCAGAAGATCCGCGGTGCAACAATAGCCAGCTCCGACTTTACTCCTACCGCTGCAATGCTTCATGTCCATTCTAACCGGAGGAAGCCTGCGCGAGAGAAGAGACGTACAGGACCATTTTGTGTCTTCTGCGAGGGTCAAAACCACTGGGCTCAGGACTGCAGAACTATAACAGATGTAAGTAGCCGTATTGCAAAACTGAAGGCTGCAGACCGCTGTTTCCTTTGCCTTAATCGTGGCCACAGCTCAGCTCCAAGGCATGCAATAAGAAGGAAAAGGCACAATGTTGTATCTGTAAAGGGAACCATCACAAATCAATTTGCCACACCATTGGCAATTCGCCATTACCAAACCCACGCACCTCAGCAACATCAGTCGGTAATATAGATGTATCATCCACAGATTTCACATATTTGCAGACGGCGCGGGTGTGGATTACTGGACCTACAGGGATTAGCAAACTTACTAGATGTGCCCTAGACGGAGGTAGCCAGTCCTCCTTTGTGACCATGACCCTAATTGATGAACTACGCTTAGAGGTAATCGGCAATAGTTCCCTATCTGTAAGTTCTTTCGAAACCACATCTTCTTCCTCTGCCCAACGCAGATTGATTCAGCTAAACATGAAAGGGATTTGGGCCAATTCCATTATACCTATCACTGCACTCGAAAGTAATCACTCCTTTTCGCCGCATCCAACTGTTCCTCATGATATTTACATGCTAGGGATAATGCGCAAACTATTACTGGCGGATCCCAAGGACAGCTGCGTTGATCTCCCTATTGAACTCCTGATTGGTGCTGATCAATACTGGCATATTGTCAAAGACACTTCAACCATACGACTTTCTCAATCAGTAGTACTACTGCCATCACATCTGGGATGGATTCTTAGTGGAAACCGCTCACGAATAAAGACAAATTCCATGAGTGTCAACTACATCAATCTTGATCAGACAGTCTCTCTTGTAGACAACGACTTTCGCCACTTCTGGGATTTAGAAACAATAGGGGTCTCAGTTGAATAATCACGAACCGTGACTGAAAAGGATTCTTCACTACTTTCTCAGTTTCACGCTTCACACGAACTTGAAGATGGACGAAGAGTGGTATCTCTTCCCAGAAAGGAGCACGTGACTCTATCTAGCAACTATGAAAATGCTAAGCAACGATTTCATGTACTCGTAAAGAGACTTGAAAAGAACCAAACGCTACGCGACGTTTACCACGAGCAAATACTAAACTACATTAGACAGAAACAAGTAGAAATAGCGCCACCTACTGATGGAATAGAAGAGACTTTCTAATTACCCCACCACTTAGTCAGGAAAGAGAAACGTGGAAACTCCAAATGGCGTGTCGTTTTTGACGGAGGAGCTCACGAGAAGGGAACATATTCTCTTAACGACACCTTAGAAGTAGGTCCCAATCTCCTTCCAGACATTCTTTCTATGATGCTAACATTCCGACAGCACCCCTGGGCCATTGTAGGAGATATAAGCCAAGCATTTCTACAGCTAGCTCTCCATACAAAGGACAGAAACCTAACACGTTTTCTCTGGTTTCACTGCATCCAGAGCTCCGATGGGAACTACACTGTGACGAAGGATATTGTAGCATACCGTTTCACGAAATTACCATTTGGGCTCACCTGCAGTCCATTCCTTCTCTCCGCTACACTGAGAGAGTTAGCTATCACCCTCGAAAAGGGATTTCCTGAGGTTGCCGCTCTCATAGATCAACATATGTTCATGGACGACTTTGCTGCATCCGTACAGAGTGAAAATGAAGTAATCTCCCTCTACTACCAACTTTTATCTCTGATGAAGAAAATACACATGCCCATGTCGAAATGGGCAACTAACTCATGACAAATGAAAAAGATTTGGAAGGCTGAAGGCCAAGAGGTGAAACAACAAACGCAAGTTCTGGGTATTAATTGGGACACAGAACATGATACCTTCCACTTTGATCATCGAGACGTTACAGATAAAATAACAGCCAATCCAGTTACCAAAAGGCAACTACTGCAAGCCACTGTTAAACTATACGATCCATTGGGTCTAATATCTCCAGCCACCATTGTAGCCAAAATCATTTTCCAGGATACTTGGATCAGGGGGGTTGGATGGGATGAACTTCTTCCACGTGATGTTGGCCGGAATCATTGGATATCTACACTTTATTCAATATCGCACATTCAAACTCCTCGTAGGGTCAGGACTACCCATAAAGGAGGGTCGCAGGTTCATGTGTTTTGTGATGCCTCTGAACGGGCATATGGTGCAGTATTTTACGTTAGGAATCTCACAGACCACCACGCTTTAGTATAAATTATGTGTAGCAAGAATCGTCTTGCTCCGGTCAAAAGAGTAACACTGCCACGCTTGGAACTCCTCGCAGCGCTTATAGGTGCTAGGCTGCTTGACTATTTCTGTAAGGCGACAGCCTACCCAATTGCGGATGCTGTTTTATGAAGTGATTCTATGGTAACTTTAGGATGGATAAGAGGAAACCCAAATAACTTCAAGACCTTTGTCTGCAATAGAGTAACCGAAATCCAGACCTACACTAGTCCAGGCCAATGGCGACACTGCCCAGGAGCAAACAACCCAGCAGACTGTCTTTCCCGAGGACTTCCCGATGGTGGGAGAGGATGGTGGGCTCTGTCAAGCGCTGTATACGGAAGTCTCTATGAAAACTGCTAATTGACGAAGAGCAAACCAATACCCTGCTCATCAGTATTGAAGCCGCCCTTAACTCGAGACCACTCACCAAGGCAGATGATCAAGAAGTACTAACTCCCGCCCACTTCTTGAATGGAAAAAAACTAACAGCAGTACCATCCGGACAACCAACAACAGACGTTAACTTAACCAAGATGTACTGTGCCCTTTCAGCAAGAAATATGCAAATCACAGTATGCCAGCGTTGCTCAATTCGGGATTTTCGGGGTTGCAGTATGTTCTCCCACTCTGTGACTTACACAATTTGGATTAAATAGAGGATACACTTGCAAAAATAACAACAAAATCAACTCCTATTTTAACACATTTAATTAACCAAAATTATGGCGCTACAAACAATAAAACAAATAAACTACTGACCAAAATCCTTCTACTTGTTCAAAGTGAACAAGGAATAACATAAGAATTAAACAAATATTATATTAAAACACATGGTTTCCTTTAAACCAACTACTCATAATTATTTTTACTTCCATAAAGTATATATCTTAAAGTTCCATATAACCACGAGCTCCTTTGGCTCGATACTTTCCAATAATAACGGTGTCATTCTTTTGTACACCTCAATAACTATTTTTATATTTTCTTATCATCAAAACAAATATATAATTACATTTAAAAATACCTGTTAATTCTCTACTTAAATATTTGGGCATTTCACATGTTCTCAGCATTTACCATCTCTCTCAAGTTTTACAAATTCACCATAGTGATCGGGAAAATACCCGTGTACACCAGAGTTATAAAGATTACTTGACAAAGTCAAAAACTATGATTACTCCCAGAATCTAGTTATCTTCATTTAACTCGTGGAATCCTACTTCCATACAACATTACAGTAGGGATTTTTATTTATTTATTTGTCTTATAAGACCATTATCACATAAGAAAACTACGATCTGAACTGGCAAGCGATAATTTAATCTACAAGGACCTCGGTTCAAAGCCCGGGTCATTAACAACTTTTAAACACTCTCGGTGTATTTATTACTTCTTACAGACGGCCTTCACCAACCCTCCTGCTATTAGGGTCTGACCGTATACTTGAATGAGATGTATGACTGTGAGGGTGACTTCCCGTCTAGTCTGCGTGTGGGAGCTCTCCTCAATGCTTTTAAAACAAATCTTTCTTTCTTTTCAGTTCTTTGGGGAGACCTGGCATTTTACTTCACTTATTTCCTTTCAACAACATTTTAGGTTCATAAACCACTTTCGTAACCTTGGCATTTATTAATTATGAAGGGTCCTCATTGATTGGGAAGAGTAATACACATTCTACGACGAATAATTAGGGGCTTCAACAACAAGAGGATTCAAGGTTCGAATCTCTTAACAGGCCTCGGGAACCATTCCCACATTGGAGGACTTATACAAAATGCGATTTAGGGTCGGCCGAGGCCTACATGACCTACGCTCAATAATACCATATATTTGATCCCTTTTACAATATAATAACACACACATGGCCTCGTGATCTACGTCACTATTGGAGGACTTACAACATATCTCAAATTACCGCAATCAACTACCCCTCATAAGTAATTTACCAAGTACATTTAAATTCTACGCATTCCTAGCGTGACATTTTATTTTAATTGCGCTCCATTGCGCTATACATTATTTTAAGGCCTAGCGTCTTCCAAAGAACTGATAAATTCCATATTAACAATTGATACATATCTCAATTTTAATCTTTTCCCTTGACAATAAATCGCTCTATTTTTTTAAGAACATGCATTAACATCATGTCTTATACTTTTATTAAGGCTCCAACGCTCTTATTTCCATATCATTCAATTTAATCTTTATTTATACATTTCTTTTATATTATTATTATTATTAATACGCTTGCTTTTATAACATTCGTCAAATACACTGACATTTTATTCATACATTTCCTCTACAGGATTTATTATTTCACATAATTATTTATTATTTCTCAAATTCTATTTTTGTTCAGACCGCGTTCTTATTCTGTAATTAGTTATTTAGAAACATCCCTTTTACTCAAAACTCCGGTGGATTTGTACACAAACACTCCCCCGACACCAAAACATAATGAAAATCTTTACTCACATGTTTTAGGTCGTTTCCTGACCTTCCTTCTCGTGCGATGCGTCATTTTGCCCACTCTTTTAAATTACTCCATCTTGTACAAATTCATTGCATGTACCGACATATCTTGACACATATTTAACACGTATACATTTAACACTGACAACATTTTAAATACACTGGTGTATCCGTTAAGAACACACAATCAAAACACTGAAAATATATTACTTTTAACACAAAATCTTGATATATTTACACTTCACAAATTCTGATCACTAGGCCGCTATTTAGCCTATCACACGTGACCTCTTGACCTCCCGTCTCCAAGGGTGAAATTTAGTAATGTCGGCTTCCTATCCTCTCCGAATATGAAAGTCTCGAATCATCTACTTCCTCCCTGCAATAGCACTCCTTCGAATCCCGTTCCTGACGATCTCCTATTTCTCTAACTCGAACGGCTCTCCTTTTAGATCCTATTTATTGATCTTAGCGAAAGTCTGTTCTGTTCACGGTCCCCTCGATAATCTATCAGTGACCTATGGAATTTTAGCAACTAATACTTCTCGAGTCTTAGTGCTTTTGAATAGTTCGTCTGCTTTCTTGAAACAATGTCTATAGTTTCCTTCTCTTCTTCGCTTATTCGGTTCTCGCACTTCTAATCTTCTAGAATACTTTGCGAACCTTATTCTGTCTTTCCCTGCTCGGGTTCTTTGAATTTGATAAAATGTTTATCTCGCTGTTACGGTACTTCCGTACGTTATGATACTTTTGGTCGTTTACTTAAAGACCTATCGCCCTGAGTCCTAAGTTCGCAGCCTGCTTTGACTGTATTTTATGAACTTTTCACTGTAAATTTTATACGGTCGGACCTAAATCCTTTAACTAGGATTTTCCTAATTTTCAACACGACGATACTGTAATTTTACTTCTTTGCAACTCCCTACGGAGGCACGTAAGTTATTGATACCGCGACGCCCGTGGCTGTCGGATATTGTCTATGCGATGTGATACAGCGTTTTTCCCCTCAAGGAAAGCTTGTATACTGTCTTCGATGCGATGTAGCTTCACGTCCCCTGGACTATCGGATGTAACATCTCCCCTCAAGGAGTACTGGTAAACTGCCTTCGGTGTCTGATGTAGCACAGTGACGCGCCCTCGGGCCGTTTGACAACTGCATGTTTGGCTTGGTGAGGCCAGGAGTTTTATACTCTTTAGTCACAAAAAGATAAAACTCTAGTCCTTTTCGTGACCAACTTTTGAACTAATTGTCACACAATTATAAAAATTATATCTCCAGAAAGCTCGTCTTCCAAACGTCAAATGATCTCACTGCGCATAAGAATCGATCGTGCAATTCTGAGATATTAATTAATTTTTAGTCTTCAGCTGCGTGGGTGGTGCTGTTCATTTTTAAATTCCCCACTCCTCTGGTATCAGTGAATCCCCGATGACGTATGCTGCGTTTGCATTTCTTTCCTGTACAATTATTACAAGCTTTCTCTTTACACAAAAATCTCTAATCCGAAATGATTCACAGTACTGTATTTATTTACTTATTTTTATTCCTGCAAATGGGTTAAATTTAATTATTATTCTTCTGGCACAGCGGCGCTGTTGCCGTTTTATTGCATGGTAAGCTGGATTTCCGAGTCACGCTTCTCTGTCTCACAGCCAAAACTTTCCACTCGTTCTTTTAACACTCATGACCGGCTCCTTATCGATGAGTCAAGAAGCATGATCTCATTTCCTGAACACCTGGTCCAGCTGCTTGCGCAACGTTATGCTGGCATCCTTGCTTGAAATCTTTCTCCGTTCCATTAGAGACTGTATGTTCTTTCATTCCTTTCACAAAATACATGGATTCGACCCCCTTTGAGCCAATGGTACATGGGTTCAGTACAGACTGAAACAAAGAATTGCAGACGATTTTTGGAGGCGTTGGACAAAGGACTACCTTTTAGAATTGAGATCTTTCCACCACTTCCGAAACACCCGCAGCAAGTCCACAGCGCTCAAGGTAGGCGACGTTGTACTTCTGCAGGAGGACCATGTGCGACGCCATATGTGGAAGTTGGCGCAAATAGAAGAACTTCGACCTGGTAGAGACGGCGTGACGAGGACCGTACTCCTGAGGACCACCTGTGGCACGCAGATTATTCGACCTATCCAGCTGGTCATCCCTCTGGAGATCGGGGAAGACCAGGGTGGGGAGGTTGTGGAGGAACGCGAGCCATCTGCCGGAGCTTCAACCGAAGCTATATGATTGTTGTATATGTAGACTTCCTTGGGAATAAAAGTTGTGTATGAATTAGCTCCACGCATATCAATACTGTACTTCAAACCTATAATCAGATCCATTCCAAAACCAAGATGGAACTTTAGAAAATCTAACTGGAGAAAATATTCCAATGAACTTTAAAAAGTTATTACATCGATCCCCCCCCCCCTGTGAGTGCAAAGTATGAAAGATTTGTTGGAGCTGTCTTATCTACGGCAAAAAAGTGCATGCCAAGAGGATTTCGCAATGAGTACATTCCAGGATGGAACAAGGATTGTGAAGAACTATACCAGTCTTACCAAATGACTACTGTCAACTAGCAGATTTGACATGCATAATTATAATATGGGACAACATCTCCCATATGCATGAACTATGGGACACCTTGATTTTAAATGTCATGACTACTCAGTGTTTTAAAATGTATTTAAATGTGTGTTTTGTTAACTTATAAGTGTTTTAATATGTATCTCTGGCTGAAGAAGGACACATAAGTGTCCGAAACATGTACCGTTGTTAACTTTCTTGAATACAACTAGTATTGAAAAGACGGAACAGTTTGCAAATTATTAAGTCATACATAACTACCAATGATCATGAAATTGCTACCGCATTGTTACAGAGCTCAGATTAGGCTCGCAGAAATACCTGGGTACAAAAGACAGAGAACTTAGACTTTACAAGATCTAGCAGAGAAGCGAGTAGCCTGCTGAAGACATTGGGAGGATATCCCCCACCTAACCGTGACGATCCACATGTAACACCAGATCAAATAGCCAGTAGAATAATTTCTTTGTCCAGGGCACCATCGCATAAGCAACACACAAGAAAGGTTAAGAAAGAACTAACCAACCTCAAGCAACACACAGTCTACCGGTCAGAATATTCCAATAACTTCACAGTAGCTGAGATTAATACTGCACTTAAGGACGTTAAAAGAGACAAATCACCAGGGTATGATGGAATTCATCCTGAATTGTGGGAACAAGACTCGTAATGGGCTTGATGCTTTCTTTTCTTATATAATGATCACTGGCAAACTACCAAACGCTTTCAAGGAAACGGAAATCATAGCTGTATTGAAACCTGGTAAGCCAATGGATAAACCAGATAGCTATCGACCGATAGCTCTCCTAAGCTGTTGCTACAAACTTCTGGAAAGACTCATCCTTAACCGAATTGGTTTGAATATTCCTGAAGTGACACCCATTGAACAAGCAGGCTTCGGACCATGTAGAAGTGGCACAGATCAAATACTAAGTCTTACCACTCATATAAAAGCAGGGTTTAAAAACTTAAAATATCTGTTGCTTTTGTTGACCTTACAGCAGCTTATGACAGGATAAGGATGGATGGATTACTCTACAAACTGATGCGTATCACACCATGTCAAACTATGAACAAGCTTTAAAGCAATATGCTGTCTGAAAGATATTTCCAAGTGGTTGTTGGTACCAAAGTAAGCAATCAAAAGAAACTGAACAATGGATTCCCACAAGGTTCCGTTTTAGCTCCAGTGCTCTTTAACTTGTACACATCCGACCTCTCTGTAAAGCAATAGAGAGAATTCATTTATGCGGATGACCTGGCATTGACAACTCTTACCAAGAGCGAACAGATTCCTTCCACAGATCTAAGCATTAAGAATGCGTACTTCAAGAAATGGAGACTAACGCCGAATGCTAGTAAGACTGAAGTTCGTTGTTTCCAAGGCTGAATGTCATCTTTAATGAGAAAGTCCTCCATCATCAACATGTTTCTAAATATTTAGGCGTTACTCTAGATAGGACTTTGTCCTTCAAGAAGCACATGCAGAACACTGCAGCAAAACAGAGATCACTCAATAACATCTTGCAGAAGTTATGTGGAACCACATGCGGAGCTACAGCAACATTTACGATCTTCTGCTTTTGGACTTGTCTATTCAGCTGCTGAATAATGTGCACCAGTGTGGCTTAACAGTCCACATGTGAAGCTGTTTGATGTCCATTTGCATTCGGCGATAAGGATAATATCAGATTGCAACAGGACCACTCCTCTGTACTGGCTCTCACATCTAAGTCACATTGCACCACCCAGTTTCAACCAAGAAAGCAAGGTGAACAGACGTGCAGTGAAGTGTAAGGAAGAATGGGAATCGCTATTCAGCAGTACCGGGCGGTCATCGGCCGCTGGCAGGCTAGAGTGAAGTGCGATTTCGGTGTCGGGAAGGTGATAGGGGGCAACGTCACTGAACAGATGGGGGTTTTGGCGATGGGTATGGTAGCGCTGGTTGTGGCGACGCTACTATTCATTGGAAGAGTGGAGTCAAACCCAGGGCCTGGTCAGCTGGGATGGCAAGAAATGGAAAAAATAAGGGAAATTGTAAAGGAAGTGTCACAAAATGACCAGATCCGGGACATTCTTCGTGAGCAATGTAAGGAATTCAAGGAGATGAAGACATGTATAAGAGAAGAGATGGGAATAGTGACAGAAAGGCTGGCCGAGAATAGTAGAGAGATAAAAGACCTAAGAGAAAAGGTGAAGATATTAGAGGTGGAGGTAAATGAATTAAGGAAGACCAAGCTGGATGAGAGAAAGAAAAACGTCTTCATTTACGGAATAAAGGAAGATGCCAAGGAAAGCACCGAGGATCTAACATCCAAGGTGCTCCGAGTGATTAGTGAAGGCATGCGGATAAACATTGGAGTCTCAGAGATTGACAATGTGACCAGGATAGGGCGAGGAAGGGGCACGAGGCCCGTGAAAGTGTCATTAGTTTCTTCGCTGATGGCTCACAGAATTCTGGCGAACACAAAGAACCTGAAAGGGGAGAGGATATGGGTAAGGAGAGAAATGAGTAAAGAAGAGGCAAGCGAGCAACGGACCTTGCAGTTTCATTTAAGGAAGGCAAGGAGCTCTGGTCTCAAGGCTTATGTAAAAGGCAATAGACTGGCGGTTAGCGGCAACAACTGGGATCGGATTTGGACAGTGGCACAACTCCAGGATATGGAGAAGCAACAACAACAGGAGACAGTTAGACCTAGCAACCAGGTGGAAGCAGTTGTCGGTTCAGTGGGAAGTGCGGTGATGATTCAACAGAGAGCATCGACCTCCAAGTCCAACACGGAAGTGGCGCGAGCAGGAACGACTAACGTCAGCGCCAGGAACACCGGACAAGTGCGTGGTTTGCAGAAAGGTGAGACTGGCAAACAACGAGTTACTAGTCTAAAAGAACTTAGGGGCAAGAAAACCTTGACAGAGCAGTTTACTGAGGAGAAGGAGGTCATTTCTTCTCCAGGTGGCAGTATACTAGAGCTAGAGAAAGCTAGAGTTACTAGAAGTAAAGCTACCGCCAGCGAAGAGGGTAGGGGTATAAAATAACTAAACTGGAATATCGCTAGCATAAATATAGAGGGTTTTTTAAATAAGAGAGGGAACGATGTAGTTTTGACCCTAATAGAAGATATGCAGATTGTAGGATTTGTTGACAGTTGGCTCCCTGTAGGTTGCGAGGTTAAAATAGATGGCTTCAATATATATACAAAACCTAAGATTAGGAAAGCTCGCACCGGTAGGTTCCCAGGGGGAATTGTTGTTTTAATTAAAGAAGAGGTGAGGGAATTATCAGAATTTTATTAGTTCAGAACTGGAAGACGTAGTGTGGGTAAAAGCAGATATTAGGGGGAGGGGGAAAGGAACGGTATGTTTCGGCTTTGTCTACAACCCTCCGGAGAATTCCCCGTATGCAAGAGAAAGCTTTTTCGATGAGTTAGCTATTGAGATAAACAGAATTCAAAATATATATGAAGAGGCAGAGATTGTGCTTTTAGGGGACTTCAAAGCGAGGGTTGCAGACAGAAAGTCCCTTTACAGCAAGGGGGTTGCCGAGGCCGTATGTGGGGATAGGCACAGCAAAGACAAGGAATGTAACAAGAACGGAGAAAAGATTTTGGAACTATGTGGTGCAGAAGAGCTATATATATTAAATGGTGTCTGTGTGGGGGATGAAGAAGGTAACCTGACGTATATAACAGAGATAGGAGGAAGTGTAATAGATTTAGCAATATGTTCCAGAGGAGCACTAGCCCCAATTAAGAGGTTCACTGTTGAAGAATGGGGGGAATCACACCACCTACCAATTGTCGTCAACATGCAGGGAGCGGTGACAGAAGCAAAATCAAAAGGGAACCCACAAGTTAAAGCTATAGAGAGAAAAGTGAAGAGATTCAGATTGAGGGAAGAAAACTGCAGAGAGTTCCAGAACTACTTCCAGGGAGAAAATTTTGAGCTGATAAAGGTAGGAATAAGTTTAATCATCAGTAATGATGAAATTGAAGGGGTAATACGTATGATTGAGAATGCAATTATGATGGCCGGGCGGAAAATGTGCGTGAAGGCTAGGGGAAAATTAGGGAGAATTAAAGGATGGTACGATGAATCTAGTAGAAGGAAGAAAACCGAAGTTATTAGGGCACTGAAGTTATACAAGAGAGGAGGGGATGATACGATGAGAGTAGAATTTTGTCGTCTAAGGAAAGAATATAGGGAACTGCTCAGTAAAATGAAAGATGAATTGCAGGGTAAGGAAGCAACAGCACTAAATAAGGATTCTAAAGCTAACGACTGTAGCAAAGTGTGGAGCAGGATAAATTCTTACTGTAGGGGGAGCAGAAGTGGTGGGGGGAGCTCTATTAGTGATGAAATATGGATTGCATATTATGAGAATCTGTTAAATGCTGAAGATAATTGGAGGAAGAGGGATGAGTTTGGCGTCCCGAGGGGGCTGGAGGCCACTCTGCCTATGCTGGACCAAGTCATATCGATAGAGAAAATTAAGGAAGTAATGACAAAAAGTAAAGGAGGAAAGTCAGGTGCTATTTCAGGGATAACAAATGAATTTTGGCAAGAGTTGAGTAACAATAGGTTCATGATGGACAGCTTGGTAAAAATCTTTAACAAAATCTTTGAAGGAGGTAGATTTCCGAGGGCGTGGCAGGAGGGGATAATTTGTCCAATATATAAGAAGCGTGGGGACAAACTAGACCCAGGCAACTATAGAGGCATAACTTTGCTTGATAATTTGAGCAAAATGTACACCGGGGTCTTATCCAAGCGTTTAATAGCATGGGTAGAGGGCTGTTCGGTGTTCTCGAGACTCCAGACAGGGTTCAGAAAAGGAATGAGGACCAGTGACAATATAATGGTGGTTAAAACGGTGATGGACAAGTACATAAGAAGGAAAAGAGGTAAGCTGTATATCACAGCTATTGATTTGGAGAAGGCGTTTGATTCAGTGAGCAGGGGAGCTGTCATGGCTAAACTGGGAAAAATCGGGGTGTCACATAAAATGATACGAGCAATTGAGAATGTGTATTCCGAAGTGAAATGTGCAATTAAAACTAAAGATGATGTAATTGTAGGAGAGATAACGTCTAATATAGGACTAAAACAGGGATGCAAATTATCCCCGGTGCTTTTTTTTTGCTATTTATCAACGATATTTTCGAGTCAAAGGGCTTTGAGCAACGGTCCAACCCTTGCTTGGACAATTATGATATCCCGGGCCTAGCTTTCGCTGATGACATCCTTCTGCTTGCGCTAACACCCTATAATATGCAATATAGTATTGACGAGATTGTGAGATACTGTGAGGACTGGAACTTAAAAATTAACCCGAGTAAGACCAAAGTTATGGTCTGCAAAAAGGGAATTAAACTGGCTAAGAATGAGAAGTGGGTCATGTATGGGTCTCAGTTAGAGACGGTGAAAAAACTTGAGTATCTAGGGACGATAATCGCGAGTAATGGTAAATGGACCGAACAAATTAAAAGGGCAAAATCGAAAGGGCTAGCGGCATTGGCGAATGTTAATGTGTTAGAGCGTAGGTTACCGAATCTTGACTACAAAGTGTATAAGAATGTGTTCAACGCACTCATCGTTTCAAGAGCACTCTATGGAGTGGAAGTATGGGGTTTAGAGGAAGGAACGAAAACCCTGGACAGTATTGTAAGTAGGTTTGCCAAGATAATTTTGGGGCTACCTAGTTGCACGGCGAATTGTGGAGCGAGAATGTTGTGTGAGGATGTAAGCATTAGACAACATATCATAAAAAGGGTCATAAAGTCTTGGATTCGTTTAAAAGCAGGTGGAGGGGGGGAAATGCTTAAGGTAGCCTACCTGCACCAAATGAAGCATCAGCAAGAGGGCTACTGGATGGACGGGGTAAGAAGTGTACTGGAAATATTAGGAATGGGTTATCTATGGGATAGGGACTTACAAAGAGAGGAAGGTAGGGTGTGTAAAAAAGTGTGCAGAAGGGTTAATGACGTAGAGTTGCAGGTGCTAAGAGAAGAGTGCACCAGTAGGAGAACCTTAACGGAGTTCTGCGAAATAAGGAACTTTATGAGCATAAAGCCTCAATGCCTAATGAAAAGAGAAATGAGAGGGATAATTTGGTGGTTAATGGGGGTGTATAAGAACAAAGCGTTGAGAGAAGTAGGAAAAGAGGACATTTGCCTGTTTTGTGGGAAGGTTATGGGTGCGGCGCACCTGATCAGGGAATGCAAGGAAATTAAAATGATAACAGCAAAGTTTGTAGACAAAGCAGATCTAAACAGAATAGAAAATGAAAATGAGTATCACACTTTAATTAAATTACTAAAAAGGGAATGGGGGAAAGCAGGTCAATTAGCAAAATATTTTAATGCCATCAGGGCAATGTGGAATAAGAAAGCGTCGGATGAGATTCAGAACAAAGATGCATGTAAATTAAGCATTCAAGTACAGGAGATGGCTTCCTAAGCTATAAATCTTGTTAAAGCCTAGGAGAGCCTATCTGTATTAACTAGGTAGCCTATACGATTACTACCGTACAGCCACATATTGCTGTCTGTAGATTTTTCCTGTGAGTTTGATGGTTTTTTTTTCCTTACCACAAAACTTATCAGACTCTTACAGTCAGTAAGGGCTCGATAGGGAAATAAAAGTAATTCTTTCTGTGAGGTGTCTCCCATGGAGAACTGTCAAAAAATGAAGAACACTGTGTCCACATTTATGATTAAGAAAGAACTTTGTGCAGTTTCCATCAGAAAAGTTGTCCAGTGATATTGTGAATGAAGATAACTACTGCAAAGCATTATTAAGTTTAGAAATAACAAGGAAGCTATGAAATGCCGAATGGACATTTGGTTTAATTATCTAACGCCATACTGTAAATTTATGTTATCTATGTGTTTATTGTCTGTATGTCACGATATGACTCTCTGAGTTAAAGTGACAATTAACAAGTAGATTTGGTTTAAATAAATAAAACATTGCACCACCTGACTTTACGTAGACAAAATTCTCTCCTGAGGAATATCAAAAGATACTCTCCACTTCACAGCTTCCTATTCATTCTGACAGACCTACAGGAAAGATACGTCGCTTGAAATACCGCCGACCGCCCATCCTAACTGCTGGATCTCTACAATTAAATAATTTTCAGATTGACAACACATGGCCTGAGGTATGGAATAATTTATTCCATTTGAAATATAGAAACTTCATTGATCCTGTCAAGAAACCAGCTGGCATGGAACTACCACGCCATACATGGAAATCGCTCAACAGGATTCGAACGAGACATGGGATCCGCACAGGCAGCTTATACAAGTGGGATATGGCTTCCTCTCCTCAGTGCGTCTGTGGATTTGAAAGACAGACCATCGAACATATTGTGAAGGACTGTAGCCTTCTAGCCCATAATGGGAACCTGAAAGACCTGCATGATGCAACGCAGTCTGCTCTTGATTGGATTTCAAATTTTAATATTACTTTGTAAATCTGAACATTTATCTGTTTATTTGTCTCCTCACCAAAATTTATATTAATAATTATTATTCTTTTCAATGCTAATGTATATGTTTAATGTGTTCCCCAGCTTGTAATTATTTAGATGTACCATGCCATACGCTAAATATATAAACCGTCGTATCACTATTTTCGCACGTTCTTGGTCATCTATTAGTTCTCTATCCCGGACGAGCCTCCAAATTGTGGGATTTTAGGGAGATATTTATTTATTTAAAAAAAATCAAATACTATACAACAGCTGAACTGCATTACTCATGAATACAACACATCTACTCCGCAAACGTTTCTCCCTTTTTTATTGTCCTCACTGTCTTCTTGAAACACATGGATATATCCATAAAAGCTATGACTCCAAATACTCCTAAATGACTCTGCACAATATATATTAGTAATTTTAAAATATCTTTCTTTAAGTGATTATAATGAATGATGCTCTATTTATCACTTCATTAGTTAGATCTCTGGCTCTTCAAAGTTTTATTCGCTATTTTTAGATAACTCAATAGAATTAATACCGCAGTGCCATACATTAAAACTTTGATTTCAGGGTAATATGTCCAAATACTTCGAATCCCGTTTTTGGGAGTATTTACGCATCACGTAATACTGGTGGATATTCGACTGACGCTAATTTTGCTCGGAAAGGCGATCTGAAGTCTCGAAGGCCAATACATACTGGTGAGATGTCTTACACATGTAACATATGTGAAGCCAAGTTTTCAGTACGACAGCAATTGAAGGCTCACATGTTTAGGCGTGCTGGTAATAAGCCCTATTCATGCAGCATATGTGAAGCCAAGTTTGCTGAGGGAAGTCGATTGAAGTCTCACATGATAACGCATACAGGTAATAAGCCTTACTCATGTAGCATATATGAAGCCAAGTATGCTCATGAAGGGACTTGAAAAAGGCACACATTATTACATATATTCATGTGGCATATGTGAAGCCAAGTTTGTTCAAGGACGACAATTGAAGTGACACATGTTATTGTAACTTGTGAGAAGTCTTCTTTTTGTAGCATATGTGAAGCCAAGTTTGCTCGGAAGGAGCATTTGAAGCGGCACATGTTCTTGCATACTGGTGAGAGGCCTTTCTCATGTTGCATATGGTATTTACGTGAATATAATTCCATCCTTAAGCTTTGCTGGTACGAGGGACTCCAAAACTTCCTTAAAAACGCCTCCTTGAATTTGTCCATCGTTACACCAAAGAAGTATTTTCTATCTAAATTGCATTTTGTAAATATTGTCAATTCAAATAACAGTACAGTAAGTATGTAGTTAGTTTTAGTTGTAAGTAGGTAGTTAGTTTGTCTATTAGATATATGTCATTGTTCTATTAGACCGTGGTGTGTGAGTGTGTCTGGTAGCAGTTGCATTGTTTATTAGTTATAGTTCATTGTTTCAGTAGACTGTGATGTGTGAGTGTGCCTGGTGACAGACTGTTTTAGTGGTAGTATTTGTTGTTGGTGGAGCATAAGTATTTTTTTTGTTAGTAGAATTTTTGTATTTAATTGTTAGTACGGTAGAAGGTTAGTATTTTTGTTAGTAGAATTGCTCTTTACTTATTCTGAAAGGGAGTAGCAGCCTTTCAGAATAAATCAAATCTTTACTAGTCTTATAGACGGTTAAGATATTGATAATATAAGCCAAATAATGGCTACACTGTGTCCTGCTGCACGGCTGAAAGCAACGGGAAACTACAGCCGTATGCTATTCCCGAGGATATGCACCTCTCTATGCATAATTACATGTGATGATGGCCTCCTCCCTTGTAAAATTTCAATCCGGAGGCAAACTAGTCCCCCGTTCGGATCTCCGGGTGGGGACTACTCGAGAGGGGGTTAACATCACAGAAGTGACAAAGAGGAAATCTGACATTCTACGGATCGGAGCGTGGAATGTTAGAAGTCTGCTAGGAAGTGGAAGGTTAGAAAACTTAGAAAGGGAAATGGATAGGTTGAGGTTGGATTTGGTTGGGATTAGTGAAATGCGCTGGCAGGAAGAACAGGACTTTTGGTCAGGAGACTATAGGGTCATTAGCACTAAATCAAACAATGGCCAAGCAGGGGTTGCCTCAAATTGAGTAGGAAACTTGGACAGCGGGTGGAATATTATGAGCAATATAGTGAACGGATTATTGTAGCAAAAAACAATACTAAACCTACCTGCACCACAGTGGTACAAGTCTATATGCCTACCAGTCAAGCTGATGATGAGGATGTTGAAAAGGTCTACGAAGAAATAGACGAAATTCTGAGGTATATCAAGGGTGATGAAAATGTTATAGTAATGGGAGATTGGAATGCTGTGGTAGGAAAAGGGAGAGAAGGGAAGATAGTAGGAGATTTCGAATTAGTTGAAAGGAATGATCGAGGAAGCAGGCTGGTAGAATTCTGCACCGAGCATGAATTGGTCATAACTAACACCTTATTCAATAACCACAATAGAAGAATATACACATGGATGAGACCAGGAGATACAGGGCGTTACCAAATCGACTTCATTATGGTCAAGCAGAGGTTTCGAAACCAGATTTTGGATTGTAAAACATCCTGGTGCTGATATAAACTGTGACCACAATCTGGTTGTAATGAAATGCAGATAAAAGTTGAAGAAACTGAAGAAAAGTCAAAAGCCATAAAGGTGGGCAATAGACAGACTGAAAGAGAAGGATGTAAACGAAAGATTCAAGAAGAGTATAAAGGAAGGACTAATGAAAAACCCTAAACAAACTTCAATTGCAGACGAATGGGCACTTTTGAAGAATGAAATAACAAAATCCGCAGAAGAAAACATTGGTAGGAAAGAAAGAATAGGTAGAAAACCGTGGATCACTCAGGATATACTAGAATTGATGGATGAAAGGCGGAAACACAAGAATGTAAGAGATGAAAAGGGGAAAGCAGAATACAGACTTCTGAGAAATGAGGTTAACAAGAAGAGCAAGGAAGCGAAAGAAGAATGGTTGAAAGAGAAATGTGCAGGTATAGAAAATTGTCTGAAATTAGGAAAAGTAGACACAGCTTATCGAAGGATTAAGAATACTTTTGGGGAAAAGAAGACTAAGTGCTGTAATATTAAGGACACAAATGGAAAGCCTCTAACAGATAGGGAAGAAAAGGTTGAGAGATGGAAAGCTTACATAGAGAGTTTGTATAAGGGAAATGAGATTGAGAATCATGTAATGGAAAGGGAGGAGGAAATTGATGAGGATGCGAAAGGAGATTTAATATTGAGATCGGAATTTGATAGAGCTTTGGAAGACTTAAGCAGGAACAAAGCACCAGGCATAGATGATATACCGATTGAGTTGCTATGCTGCATAGGAGATGAAGGTCTGATCAGGTTATTTCACTTGGTGTGTAGGATTTATGAGGCAGGTGAGGTACCCCCTGATTTCAAGAAGAATGTAATCATCTCTATACCAAAGAAAGTGGGAGCTGACAGATGTGAAGATTACCGTACAATCAGCTTGATTACTCATGCTTCAAAGATCCTGTCTAGAATAATTTACAAGAGGATTGAAAGCCAGATAGAAACGGAGTTGGGTGAAGACCAGTTTGGTTTCAGGAGAAATGTAGGAACAAGGGAAGCTGTACTAAGTCTTAGGCTGATTTTGGAAGGTAGAATAAGGAAAGATAAGAGAACGTTCATGGCTTTTGTAGACTTAGAAATGGCTTTTGATAACGTTGATTGGACTAAATTGTTTGACATTTGAAATCGATTGGAATAAAGTACAGGGATAGGAGGGTGATATACAATCTGTACAGAAACCAGACAGCAGTCATTCGAGTTGAAGGACATGAGAGAGAAGCTGGTATTCAGAAAGGTGTAAGGCAAGGCTGCAACTTATCACCCATACTTTTCAATCTTTACATTGAACAAGCAATGAAGGAAATGAAAGAAAAATTTAAAGTGGGAGTGAAGATTCAAGGAGAAATAATTTCAACTCTGAGATTTGCTGATGACATCGTCATATTGGCCGACAAGCCTGAGGATTTGAATGAGTTTTTGAATGGTATGGACTCCGTCTTACGGAAAGAATTCATGATGAAAATTAATAAATGTAAAACAAAAATACTGGAATGCAGCCGAAATAATCAGAAACCTCTATGGAGATCAAATTGGCAGGTGAAAAGCTGAAGGAAGTAGGAGACTTCTGTTACGTAGGAAGCAGAATAACCAGTGATGGACGAAGCAAAGAGGATATAAAAAGTAGGTTGGCTCAGGCAAAGAAAGCATTTCTACAAAAAAGGAATCTGCTGACATCGAATATAGATTTAGGTATTAGGAAGTCATTTTTGAAAGCCTTTGTCTGGAGCGTGGCGCTCTATGGAAGTGAAACATGGACTATTGGTGCAGCAGAAAAGAGGAGAATTGAAGCATTTGAAATGTGGTGTTACAGGAGAATGATGAAGATCAGATGGGTAGATAGGGTTACAAACGAAGAGGTATTAAGACGAGTGGGAGAGGAGAGATGTTTCTGGCGACGGCTAATGAAGAGAAGAGATAGGTTGGAAGGACACATACTAAGACACCCAGGAATAGCAAGCTTAGTTATGGAAGGAAGGGTCGAGGAAAAGAACTGTAGGGGTAGACCAAGGTTAGAATATGTTAAACTGATTGCCTCGGATGTAGGGTGTCGGAGCTATGTAGAGATGAAACGATTAGCTCAGGACAGGGAGGGCTGCATCAAACCAGTCAAAAGACTGAAGATCCAAACAGCAACATATGTGAATTCAAGTTTACTCAGGCAGGACATTTAAAATCTCACATGTTACAGCATACTGGTGAGATGCCTTATTCATGCAAAATGTGTGAAGCGAGGTTTGCTCGAAAAGGAGATTTGAAGTCGCGCATGTTATTGCATACTCATGAGAAGCTTTATTCATGCTGCCTATGTGAAACCAAGTTGTTCGGAAGGATAAATTGAAGTCTCACGTGAAGACCCAAGTAGTATAGACGTAGGTTTGGGACAGCCAATTAAGTGTGGTCCAAAAGTGACCATTAAAATTCTATTAAAAAATAATGGATAAAGTGACCATTAAAATTCTATTAAAAATTAATGGATAAAAGTGACCATTACAATTCTATTAAAAAATTAATGGATAAAGTGACCATTAAAATTCTATTAAAAATAATGGATAAAGTGACCATTAAAATTCTATTAAAAATAATGGATAAAAGTGACCATTAAAATTCTATTAAAAATAATTGATAAAGTAACCATTAAAATTCTATTAAAAATTAATGGATAAAGTGACCATTAAAATTCTATAAAAAATTAATGGATAAAGTGACCATTAAAATTCTATTAAAAAATAATGGATAAAGTGACCTTAAACATCATTTAAGAATTATTGATCGAACATATGGGTATTTTAACCATTATAAATCTTCCAAACAATTATGGTTATAAGTAACCATAAAATTCAATCAATATTATGGTTGAAATTAACCATAAAAGGTAAACATTATTTCGTATTACTTTATGGCAGAACGTAACCATAAAAACAATTAAAATTATGGTTAAAATAACCTTTAAATTGCCAGATTTTTTTCTAAATTCTGGTTGAAAGTAACCATTAAACTTAACAAAAAAATTAACCATGATAATTATGGTTAAAGGTAACTATAAAAACACTATTAAAAGAATTGCCAGAATTTGTTTCTAAATTTTGGTTAAAAGTAACCATTAAACTTAACAAAAAAATTAACCAAGATAATTATGGTTAAAGGTAACCATAAAACAAAATCAAAAGTTATGGTTATTCTATATCTAAAAATCAGCCGTAAAAAAGTTATGGTTAACGTATCTATAAAATCACCAATGTTATTTTTAACAAGATGATCAGTAAAGAACATATAGCCTACTTTCTCCTAAATGTATGAGTATAGTTATAACTCGTTGTTATTATCAAAGAGTATAATAGAACTATTCTTTGTTGAAGACCTTAGAAACGAGTTACCTCTACCAAACGCCACAACCTAGATAAAAACTGCTACCATCATTGAAGAAAGAAAGATAAGAAGTATTTCAAGAATGTTATGGGTCTGAAGGCATAATCGACCGGACTGGCTGCGTGGCTCAGCGGTAACGTTCTCGCTTGCTGGGCCCTAGGTTGCAGGTTCGTATCCTGGCGCAGTCAGCTGGCATTTGAGGGTGCACAAATGCGAGGGAGCCGTGTCAGTACATTTACTGGCACGTTAAAGATCCCCTTCGGGCCAAAATTCCGGCACCCCGGTGTCTCTAAAAGCAGCAGTAGTTAAAAGGGATGTAAAACCAATAACATTATTATTATTATTATTATTATTATTACATATACGACCTGCCGTGGGCAACATCCAACTTTGAGTTGAGGCATGTCTTTAGACGTCTGGTTGTGCATGGCCTTCACAACCCTAATTGAATTAACAAATCTTTCCATGACCCTACAGAGACGTGTGTATACAAACTATGTGGATATTTTCGATTGCTATTTGCCTGAAATAAAAGTAGTAATTAATAACCTGAACTAACACCAACGGCTTGAATTCAGTTACTATGTGAAATCGTTTTGTTCTTTACTTCAAATAACATTTTCAAGTAACGCAAAATAGGCTGTTACAAACCCTTTAAAATAAAAAGTAAAAATGTATCGTAGTATCATCTTGTCATTCTTCAAATTCGGTGCGCATAGAATGCCAATTGTATAGTAATGAATGGAGCCCCACGTAGACTAGTCGCGACATCTGGTGGTGAAATATCGAACAATATAATCCTAACAGAGCGAGTGCATTCTAGCGGCCAGAAGAAGAAACTTTTCAATAAAATCTGGAAGTTAATAAGTGGGTCGGCGTGCAGTTACCTTTTTGGCAGCTAGATGTCTCGAGCAAATCTGCTGGCGAATTATGTTTTAATTAAATATATATTATACACCTTAATATGCACAATATAACGCTTAATTTTAAAACATCTGAGTCATTACAAAACAATAAACATATAACATTTCAAGCAAAAAACCTAGCTCTGATCGGGTTTGAACCATAGGCATTTGAGCGATAGGCTAACGCTCTACCACTGAGCTAATTGTGTCAACGAATATCGTTCTATATAAAATGACTTACATAGAACTTGTTAGCAAATAATGATTTATACTAAACGATTTCATCACTGGAGTATATTATTTATATATAAAGCATTTCATACAAAGTTTATTTATTTTGTATCAGTACGCTATATTGCATGCAATACTCAAATTAGTGAAATATAAGTCAGGCACAAGATATCCGCTGCCATCTTGTCTTATTACTGAATCAGCTCAGCTTTTTAAAATCACGTCTGCACTATAGTATTACAAAATAAACTTTTAATTTTGAACGTGCCTCTTCCTTTAGAACAGTTAAAACGATTCTCGGCTCGATAATCGGAACTGGTGGGTCCCATGATATGGATTATAAAGTTTGCATAATTCGCACGGCCGCCATCCTGAAATGGTATGGCGGACGACCTTGTAGTTTGGTCACAAGACGCATCCTATACGAAGGTATGTTGTTACCAAATTTGGTAGAGATCGGATGATTTGGTTAGTCGTTATTTGATTTTACGTTTTGAACGTTTGAGTGGCCGCCATTCAGTTTTAGTAAAGATGGCGGCGACATAAAACATTACACTGAGGTGTCCTTTGCTAGTGCTACCTTTGTACCAAATTTCGTTCAATTCGCATTCACCGTGTTTGAATTGATAGGGGGGACAGACATTCAGAGTACACACACTCACACACACACAGACACACACACACAGACTCACACACACACATACACACACACACAGACTCACACACACACATACACACACACAGACAGACACACTTTTTTCGCCCTGTGTTGATCTCATAAGTCTACTTTCATTTTTTGCAAAAATCGAAAGTAGGCTAATAAAAAAAATGGTTAAAAGTAACCATAAAATGACTCTAATATATAAATGACAAAGTTATGCTTACCTCCACCTATAAAACGTAACACAAATTTATCCTACAGACACCTAAAATGAGAACTTTCCAATGGAAAAGTTGGTCCGGTCAGACCAGACCACCTTTTCCAATTCTAGAAGGAACCAGTGACTTTTTAAAGAATTATGGATAAAATTATAGTTAACAACATTGTTGCAAAACTCCGACATTTTGGAGAAACCCCCAGGGGTGTTTCGAAGCCAGCGCTGGTTTTTAATTTCTCTTCGTTGTTACCCCTGGGGATTTTTTCTTTGTTTTTTGTTCTCCTTCTCTCGCTTCTTGAGTGGCCACTCTTTTTTACTTTGCATCTCTCAGGCTCCCTTATGTGCCTGGAGAGCATTTGCTCCTTACTCCTCTTTTCTCTCTCTCCATTAATGACTCAGTTATTTTTTTGAAAGGATTGAGTGAGATTCGAACCATAGAAGCAGGGTGCCTCCGCTTCTAAGTGAACAAGTCTCAACAAACCAGACACTTTAACCTCCTGAGCTACGAGGAAAGCGAATAATAAGCGCGTTTGCGGCCTTATGAGCTACAATCTGCACTGACGTGGTGCAATTGCTTACGACAAGTGCAGTGGGAAGAGCTTTTATTGTTTGCTAATAGATTGCGCTACACATACATACTACGTAGTTTCTTGCTTTGCTACTAGTACTTCCGGTGTAACAAGACTAACAGCTGGGGTCTAAGTAATATTTAATTCAGCACATCACTTCCATGCGAGCGAGCGGACGGTACTGAGAGAGTGATAGCAAGGTTATCTTATCGACTAAGAGTGTATCAAGGCTAACGGAGTTTCTTGGTCAAGTTCACTGATAACTTATTTTTAACTTCTTCCTTCTTCTTCCGCACTGTGCTGAGCCGAAACTATTAGTTTCTCCACTTGTTCTTTTAATTCCTCTAAGGCATTACCAATTTCCATGAAATCACTGTCATTACTAACGCGTTTTAAGATTGTCAGTTGCAAATTTTGCAGCTTGCGGTAGTAATGGAAGACTATCTTTTTAATACACTCTGGCTCCTTATTTACTTTGGTGGGTGTATTTGAAACACAACCCCCTTTTAAAATATTTGTCAGGCTGCAAGGCATTATATTATATTCGGGTTCCATATTTATTAACTGCTTTTTTTGATCTTTAAATAAGAAAATACTGCAAACTTAATTGCCCTTTCAAATTCAACAGATTTAAACTAACTCTTTTTTATTCTTAGTTTTTAAGTTCAATTGAACTTAAAAACTAAACTCTTACTAATTTATTAAAATGAATAACAACTACTTCCATATTTAAAAGTTTTCAGTAACTATTCCATGCTTAGCGTCATAGGTTAAATTCTTTTTACCGTACATAATTACATAAGCAAGCGTATTTTCAGGTATATTGGCATTAAATGTTGCTACCAATTTCATACTGGTTTTCTGAGGTGTCACTACATTTCTACGCCGACTTATATTGATAACATAAATAGGATAAGAAGCAATGAACTCTGTAGGGGTTATAACAACATCATACTTCAGCTCAGTTATACGCTTAAAGTCCCTAAAAGCATAATAGGCATTTAGATAAGTATTAGGAGGATTGATATTCCACATTTCTTCCGGAAACATTTCGTTTCTTCCGTTTTTCATGTAAATATTTTGAAGCTGAACATGATCAAATTTGGAACTATTCATATCTTGGTTACCTTTCCTATTAGTTTGAAACACATCAAAAATAAAATATGGCAGATCAAACTCCATTGAATTGTAGTAATTAGTAATATCTATTTCAAAATTCCTTTTCCCACTTAGGCCTGAAGTTTCTTGAGTTTGAAGGTCAAAGAATGATATAGGCATTCGTGGTTCTTGCAGTATTTTTTCTCTCAGTTCAAGCTCATAATTTGGTTCGTATTTAACAACAGGAATTGTTTATCTCCATTGACTTTACGTTAACTTTTCCTTCCTCCGGGAGAGTTCCAGGTGCATTGCCCCCATCGGGATTCGTAGTCCACCATCTATACAAAGCATCGTTCGCATTTTGACTCCATGTAAATGTAACAGTTAAATCTCCTTCCCACATAATCTCTTTAAAATCCTTAAAAAAGCCACCAAGAAGACTTAAAGGGTACCTTAACTCATTTGATTTTTTCTGCAATTTACCATTATTAAGAAAATTACCTGAATATATCATTTTATCACTATAAGAGGCTGTTAAATTAAACAGAACCGTTGAAGATATATTTGGATGGTCAATTCGATAGATAGTGTGTCCTCGTTTTTTCACGTTTGCAGTGCTCCAAAATTGAGTGGGGGTAATTGTCAATTAGCTTTACGTTTGACTTTCCTTCATAGTTAGTGTAATCAGTTCCATCAGCATGAGTTACATCGAAAGTAATATACAGGTGCGCATTATTATCAATCCAACCATCACCAACTTTAATATCTATTTCCACGTCCTTGTTTGACAAATTTAAATTGTTTCTAGTCTTTTCATTTACAGGAAAAGACTGCCTCTGGTAACTTTCTAATTTGTTCATTTATTATAAGAAAAATAATAGAAAATTAAATGAAGAGGAAATAATTAACTCATCTCTAAAATTACAGTAACTGTTGCGCCGTTGAAATCTATTACTCCGTCATTTTCCTTGGTCACAATAATTTTTAATTCTGAATTTTATCGAAAACTGGGCAAAATACAGGATAATTCGGCTCATAAATTATTGGAGCACTAAATTCTAGGGCTGGTTTAAATGATGCAATAATATTAGTTTCACGGTGAAAATGCTCAGAGTCTTTTACAAACATTCCATCCGCTAAATTGAAATGAACGCGGATATTTTCGAACGGAATTATTTTAGGTAAGTTCCGAGCAAGTGTTTTGGTTTTTTGTTCTACAATTTGATTATTAAAACCTAAAACTGAACCAATACTTTCTTCTTGGTCAAAATATATTTTATAATCACTAATTATTTCCAATCTGTTTAGAATTTTATTTTGTTCAATACTAATCTTAGGTTCTTGACTTTGAATAGCTTTTTGTAAATTTTCTACATTATATTGACCTGGTGGAATAAACATTTCAGTTATCGTACTGTACCCGATATCCGGATAGTAGGCTGTCAGATATCCGCCCCCTCAATCGGATTGCCAATAATCAATCGCACCGGCACAGCTACATCAATGAAAATGGCACTGACAGATACTATCGAGATTAGAGCACAATAGTTAACAAGAAATTATTGTGGAACACACCAAAATATACGGGGGTTCATACTTACCTTTACTTACCTCTTAAATTTATCTCGGGGACTGGGTTGTCAACTGGATCACTAAAGTATGCCCACACAATAACCTCCACCATGATATTTAAAATGAACCAGAACGAAGACGAGAAACTTTAAACTGCACAATAATTTAATTCACATAAAGAATGATTTTAACAAAAATAAACAACAAAATCAACGTGGCAATCAGAAGCCATCGACCACATAACCATGTCCTCCTGTGGGACTTGTATTCTCTTCATACAATGTTTCAGCTTTCTCAAGCTCATAGCAACGTAAAAATAATAATGCACATGGAATGGAAACGGGATTTGGGATGAGACACATGTATCAATTGTTTTGCGTGTTTATATACTTCACATTTTATTTATAGCCACAAGGCTATTATGGAACGTCCTTGGCCTCTGTAACACAGTTGTCCGGGCCAGCTGCAATGCACCTGCATCGTCAAAGTGGACTCCCGTTCGTTCGACCCTAGCATAAGCGTGTTACCTCAGAGCTTGGCTCTCCTTTTTCAAACACGTAAATGTTCACATCTCAACTGAAATATTATCACGCAAATGTCTTACATGCTTCATTCAAACACCAGTGGATTACTCCAACAATCCCAAATCATGTTTAATTGTTCACACCACTTGCTTAATTAGCGTTGTTTAGAGTATTAAAAAAACTCTAAATGTTAATAACAAAAGTTCATTAATTATTTATAACAATAATAAATTGTTTATAACAATGTCAAATGACAATTGAAAATTTTTATACACGCCTGTATTAATCACTATCATTTCAAATTATTTAACAAAGATATTTACAAAATATTTTACAATATTATAATGTTTATATTATTTATACAAGAAATACATTAAACCACACGTTTATCCGGTTGATAATTACTCAAATCGTGATGATATAATCGACCAATGAAGGTTAGTTATATTTAACTGTCAAATTCAGGTTTAATAAGGTTTAATAATAATTATTAATATTTGTGACTGTAACCTCCATTCAAAATCTTCCTCTCAAATTATTTAACACTCTTGTTAATTTTAACAGTATCTTCATATGAATAACTTTCAAAGAACCAGAACAATACAATCAGCGGGAAAATACTTCGCTCAAGACGCACAAAATTACACAACAATTGGCCCAAAATTCATCATTTATCTTCATATATATGGCATAAAATCCTTCCAAACTACACACAAAAATCCTCCACTTATAAATTCATCAACTTCATTTATTATTGTGGGAACCTCCTTCATTATTCAAGGGCATTATTCAACAGCGACTTTTACACGTCCACTGAACTAACGATTATACATCCATTGTTCCTCTTTAAAAATTCTTATATTCATCAATTGTAATAATGACTGTTATTATTTAACCTTCGTGGGTTTCATTCATGAATCGATATGAAGTAAAAATTTCCCAATCACAAATAAATTTAATAGCAAATACGATTAGACACTCCTCCCTGGTCTATCAAAATTGAGATTAATATCTTCAAAGTAACGCAGTATAAAAATACTATCTTCAAACAAAGTTCATTTAAACTGCATAAATAGTCGAATAGAATACAATTAGATTGTGGAATGCAAACATTATTGTTCCAATCTATAATTGAGAAAAACTCCTATCAAATGTTCATTACTATAGTGTATTCAATAAATCGTAATTAACGTTCACATTTCATAAAATTGTCTATAATGCAATGATAAATGTCTATGTTGCAATCATGTTCATAAGACGACTAGTATTTCAAAGATCGTCGATATCGTAATAGATTTTAACGCTCTAAAATCATTTAATTATTCTTCTTTCTTGAGGATGACAGAAAATTGGTCAAAGTAATTAACTGAATAGAATTACTTTAATAAAATGACTCGCTGTCTGAATTCAAATCTGCCATAGCAATCATTAACTTTACAGTCAAATCGTGACTACAAAAATATGCAAATTACTGAAAGAATCTAATATCAGTCTCAACTGATCCAAAATTATTTAAGAATGCCAATGACATAACAATGTCTTAACAAATCGAAGAAAAAAGCATAAATCATCGAAGTGTACTGAGTACAGAAATATCAATCAAGAAAATGGGGCAAAATCTAGGACAGAAAAATATGGGAAGAATGGTTGCTCAGATATCGCTACAAGACTCAAATAATACAAGAAACGTTCACGACTACCTTATCTGTTGATTGAAGTTCTAGAGGAAAGTTTTCAAAGAAAACTGCTGTTGGTTCCATTTCACCAGCGTAAAGATGTGCTCCGTCTTCGAACCTGGAATCAGCGTCCTCGGAGAATCGAACTGCTTCCTCCTCCGAAATTGCACTGCTCCGTGGATACGAAAAACATCCTTCTGGCAAAACTCTTCTTTGTGCGCCGGGACAACCCTGGCCTCTCTTGAAAGTTCCCTGAAGTTCTTGCAGGAATTCGCCATGAAGTTTATTGTAGTTATTTCCGCAGAAATATTCATAGTTGTGGAGTATGAAAATATTTCCACTGTTATCTGGTATAATTCAGCGATGGATTCACGATGCATGAGTGTAGTTGGATGTTCACTACATGCTCGCTTTTGTAGAAAGACGATTAACGAAGTTCCATGCTGTTATTTCACTCCAATCAATATATGTCCCAATTGCATTGAAGCCTTAGCCTTCCATCTCAACTACTGTTATAATCATTTAAAGCACTGCAAGATTATAATGTTCCATAGTCGAATGTATCGTTGTAATACCAAACGTATTCTCCAATATCGCTGTTGCACTCCACGTGTCAGCCGTAGTGTATAATGTGGAATTTTAAAAGTGTTTCTCATGTGGCGAGAAAATCACTTTTATTGGCAGCATTAAAGTTCCAATATCTTTCGAAGTATATCTGTGAAATTGTTCAAATCTTCTACACACCTCAATGTTATACTGCCCAATAGAATTATAACAAAGGCTGAAGTTAGCGCTTGATATCTTAACTGGTTGAAACGTTAATGTGAGCGTTTCAACTTCACCTAGTTCCGAGCATCGTAAAATGGAACTGCTCCGTGTTCGTTCGATGCGCCGGGCTTTAACCGCACGCTAAAGACAACTTACTTCACTGAATCACTTGAAAATAACTATATATCACCAGAAATATATATGCGATCTCAGCGGTATGAGAGATATGAGATCTGAGATCTGAGAGATATGAGAGCTCCTCTATCCTGTGCACGACCTTTTATCAACTTCTTAAGGGGCGTATCCATCCCTTCCATAGCCTGTTGCTGCGTCATTGCTAGAAGTTTTAACTTTGGCTATTCTTGACGGATTTTCAAATTTCGAAAACTCAAAATTAATTTCTTCAAAATTCCAAATCAATGCCATAACTAAAAATAGATTTCCACAAATCTGCATGCCAAAAGTAATCAAATATCGTAGTTTCAGCAATCTCCGTCTTCCTTCCAAACTATCGTTCATTGGTTCGAGTCTCTCCTCCAATAACGTAGCTTCTTCCTTAGCACAATACCTTGTTTCCTGCGACTGCGTCGTAAATCTAAGATCTTTCTCGAACAAAATCATGACGTCACCAAGAATCTCAGCTCCATCAGCCTACTTGCATGAATCCTGCGTCATCCGTGCCTACGTCATGAATATCCACGTCACAACTATGACATTCATAACTTTACTCATATTTGCCAATACAGCCATCGTGGTCTCAATATAATTCAATTTCCGGGGGCAGTACCTGATACTTTTTCAGAGTGTGCTTTATTGTTTTTTGTTGTAATATTTGGTGTTAGGAAGGTTGAGTAAAACCCTATTAATCCAACTTTTCTAAATTCATCTCGCAATGGAACATTTAATCTTTTCTCTAAAACCGATGTTTTACCACTTAGTTCAAAAATTCTCTTCATTTATTAATTCATTCATTAATTAATAAAATAAACGAAAATGAGTAAACGAAATGTTGTAGATTGGGACCCACAAGTAAGACTTGTAGAAAAGCAAGTAAAGAACAAACATGGCAAATTATTACCGAATTCCATTCGTTGTGCTATAATAGGCCCCAGTAATTGTGGTAAAACAACCTTAATGATAGACAATTATATTTTGGCACCTGGATGGTTAAACTGGGAAAAAATAAACAACCTTTACATCTTCTCTAAAAGTTTAGATCAATCTAAGTATCAACAGTTTATGGAGAAATGTAATAAAATCGAAGAGAAGTTAGGAAAGTCCATTGCACAATTTATTCATGACGATGAAAGCATAATGCCCCTGGATAAATGTGAAGATAGGTCAGTTGTAATTTTCGACGATTTCATACTGGAAAACCAAGACATAGTTCGAGAATATTTTACACGAGGAAGACATAAAGGGATTGACTGTTTTTACTTAGCTCAAACGTATTCAAAAATACCAAAACAATTAGTTCGTGATAACTTAAATTTCTTAAATATATTTAGGCAAGATAATACCAATTTAAATCATATTTATCAGGAATTTGTTGGTGGCGATATGAAATTTGAAGACTTAAAGAATATTTGCAGCAAATGTTGGAATGAGGAGTTTGGTTTTATTACTATTGATATGAATCGCAAAGCTAACGATGGTAAATATAGGAATAAAATTAAAACGTTTCTAAATGTTGGGTAACTACTCCAGGGGTATTGGCAGGTTTTGGGTTGAGTATTCTAACACCAACATCATTAGCGTACAACGTCAGCGTCAACGTACATCGTTAACGTACAGCGTTAACGTACAGCGTACAACGTCAGCGTTAACGTTCAGCGTTAACGTCAGCGTACATCGTACTGTGCCCAACTCTAGGAATGGGTATTCCAAGTTTCAGACACCTAGATATCAAGGGAAAGGCTGTAGCCGCTTTTGAAAGTTCAGATATTTGAATATCGCGCTACATTGCTTCTCGAAGCATTTAGAAGAATTTTACCGATAGTTGGATGGCAAGTGACGTAGCGAGTAACAGCAGAGGTGGAGGCTATTTATTGATTAAATAGTTAACTATGGAGTAGAGACTTGAGACTTGGATCAGATTACTGGCACGGCCAAATGAAAGAGAATGCAATTAGTATCAAGTAAATCGGACCAGGGATTCAAGAGATATGAGGATTTCTAGATATCAGGCGATGACGCGTGACCCTGACCGTTTTGAATAAAAGCCAGCTGGAGCAGGCATAGGTAGCTCACTTCAACACAAGCACTTGGCGAACAAGTTGCGTCTACGCTGAGCCAAGGCACATGGTTGCCGCATCTACGCAGAAGTTCTTTTCAAATCGTGATAGTCACGAGAAGTGCTGCGCAAACGAGTTGGAACTTAGTAAGTTTCTGGTGAGGAGAATCACTGAGGTGATAGCTTTTCTACAGACATTGGTGGAAATATTTATATTTCTAAAAGGACATATGCTAGACTCTGTCTAGAAAATAGTATTTTGTCACAGTCTAGTAGTAACTTAATACTTGGATGTTTAAATCCATATCAAGTCAGTTTTCATTATTTGTAACTATTTAACCACTTCGATCTGTCAGTACATTGAAGACTAGTCTATAACGGTGGTGTTCATTAGTCTACGCAAGGGAAACTGCAAGTTGTCTAGCGCATGGCAGATGGTGATATTAATAAACCATGCCCAGGGAACGATCTTCAGAACAGCCGTTAACTGCTTAGACTGTCAATGTTTTTCTTGTACTGATGAGATTACAGTGAGTTATGTTACAACTGACATATTTAAGAAGAGATCACTTAGATCTGACCCTATTTCAACAAACTGTTATGGCTTTGTTAGAAGCACATATTAAAATGGAACCACAGTTTATTCAAACGTCGAAAGATACTACCACTATGTCTGACTAGACGATTTGTGGGTCTACAATGGCGGCCGATACAAGGATTATACGTGCTTGTCCGATAGGGCATGTCTATGGATAAATCTGGTACAGACCAGGTTTACTACACTTCAAGACCATCAAGAAATGTAAGCCACATTTGAATTATATTATGCCTAGCTAATTGGAACAAACTATTTTTCTGCAGATGACCAACACATTTTTCTCGTCGTATTTAAAGCTTGTAATGATTTACGCAAGACTTATTAGAGTTATTCTGAGCATTTTCAGCACTCAGAACAGTTTAGGATCGATGACCGAGCATTTCGAGCATTTATTTGAATTTTTCATATTTTGAAGGAAATCACGGTAATCAGCCGATGTAACTGTAAAAGTTAAATTTATTTTTGTTGAGGAATGGATATTTTTTCCATATTCGAAGGTTCGAACATGTGGATTCTCACATAATGAGATGATAATTAAACATATTTAAAATGATAATAATAATAATAATAATAATAATAATCCACTAATAATAATAATAATAATTTTCATAATTTTTCTAAATAATTCTTGGATATTATATTTTATAATAATCATATGTATTGAGAAAGAGCCTATGAAGTAGTTTAAACATTTCTAGTTTGGAACAGGAGATTTTCCGAAGGAGAGTGGTTAGCGCAAGCCCGCATTCAACCAACATGTCAGTTCTGGTTGAACAGTTGATATTTGCAATGAGCAAAGTATATGTTTCATATAACACGGAGAGGCATGAAACGGGAAGCAAATGATATTTGTATCAAATAGGATATTTTTGTATTTATATAAAATCATGACGTAAATACACTCGAAAGTGAAATAATGCTTTTCATAAGTATGGTAAATTCACGGGTTGAACTGAATGGTAAAATAAAATAAACTTGTAAGTTTATTAATCTTCCAGTGTTGATAACAAGCAGAGGCTTGATTTATTGTATAAATTTTGGGAAGATAATTTATATGTGTGGAGTAGTTGAATGCCATTCCCAGGTGCGCATGTTAAGTCGCAGGAATGAAGGTTTTTTCGAGCATCAATCAAATAGCAGGTTCGATGGCTCAGGTTTATAGTAGGAGTATTGGAGCCACACATTTCGTCGTATGAATAACCCGAAGGTTATTTCTTTGAAACCATCAGTTCTTATTTCAACCTTGTTTACGAATTCCATTTAGACTTTGATTTTGCTAGAACCCGGATTTGTCATGATAGTAGTTTATTCTTCTTCAGAGGAAGACCTTTGCCGTTGTTGTTGTTGTTATAATATTGTGTTCTTACACAAATAATAGAATGGGCCACTGCCAATTAAAAATAATTCTTTAACCACGAATAATTTGAAGGATATTTTCAATCCTAGTGCCATGAACTAAATGAATTCATTATAAAACTACAATTCTAATTTCCGCATTCTGTCGAAGAATTGCAAGTTGTAAAAGTTGCAAAAAATGGCCATGAATATAAATATTTTTATAATATTGTTTCCAAGTGGAAAATCTAATAGTTGAATGGTTCAACCATTTATTGATCAAGTTGATGATTCAGAAATCATATATTTTGTTTGGAACTTGAAGTTCATAATCGAGTCACTTCTCGAATGTTTAATGTCAGAAGAACAATTAATTGTTGTTGTGCTTCGCACAGTTCTTCGATGCTATGCTCAAAGGTCAAATACTTTTCAGATGTGATTAATATGTGTTAATAATTTGTGTTGCTTAATTGATGATAATATTTTCGACGATATATTTTTGAAAACTGGAAAAAAGAAAGTGAGAGTTTAATAATTCTATAAACATTTATTCTACGAGTGTTAATAACATGTAAATAGTCAAACAGTGGTCTACGTTATTTCCAGTATGGACAATTCATTTTGAACTGGAATTAAATGTTAATAATTTTGGAACACAGTCCACAGGACTAACAATCGGACTTGTGTTTCCAAAAAGATTGTCAAATGTGTTTGGAAGATTTCTGTATATTGTGTGTAAATAAGAGTGTGGATCGCCACACGTGGATGATGCTGCTTTGAGCATCTTTGCAGTCAGATTTTAACTTTAAAATAAACTGAGATAATTTTACCAGATGTGTTTCACCCAATTAAATCTCCTTCTATCCTTATTGTTGCATTGAGCCAAAAATCAGTAAAGCATTTTTATAAATTTGATGTCGTTTTTGCGATTTGCTTTAACCCATCTGGCGCTCCGGGATATTTTGATTCTCGTGCTGACTGATTATTGGTAAAATGCATATGTGGTCGTGCGGACTCCGGTCTAAACGGGCACAGTACAGCGTCAATGTCAGCGTCAACGTACAGCGTACAACGTACAGCGTCAATGTCAGCGTCAAATGTCAAACGTCAATGTTAGCATCAAACGTCATTTTTTTAAAATTTCACCTATAATAAAGATGTTTGCGAAATACGATCATAAGGTAGTTCAACAAGCAAGAAGGAATAGGAAGAAATTTGAAGAATTAAGAGACGAATTTCGAATATGGAAGAAGCAGCCTATAACGGAATACGAGAAGTATAAAAAAGAAGATCAACCTGTTATCGATGCTGTTAATGTTTTAGGCAACAAGTTAAATGACATCGGTGAAAATGTTATTAAAGCTATAGAAGAATATAGAGAAGTGGAGAAGCAATTAATTCCTTACAGAATTGACTATAAAGAAGACTTCCCTTCAGATTCCGAAGGTTCCTATTTCTTGGATGAATATGATGTCACTGATGAGCAAAAAGAAGCTTTAAAATCGGCAAGAAAGGTCAGAAAGAATTTAGAGTCGCAACTTCAGAAAGAAAATGGGAGGAGTTTATTTCAAGAGGTCGATGAAGAGTATGATAAAAGGAAGAAAATGTTAAGAGGAAAGGCATAACTGATTATTCTACGGTTCACTTAGGAGTAATAATTTCAAAATATTTACCTAGAATTAGTGACCCTAAATTTGGAATAAGGTATGATAAGAACTATCAGGGTTATTATATAGGTGACTCAAAAGTTGAATTCAGTAATGACGATATTATAATTAAGAGTTAGAATTTTAAAGCTACAAAGGGTTTAATGCTATTTTTAACCTTAAGTGATATACCTAACGATGATGAGTATACAGACGAAGACCGCAGCACATATAAAACTATTTTAAAAATTACAAATGCTATGTATCAAAACAATGACCCAAATAGAACTAAACCTAAAAGTAGTGTTGGCAAAAAATATAATACGTTGATAAAGGATATATGGCTTTCAGAAAAAGTTAGTAGAAAAGAATGAGCAGCATCTCTAACCACTCCTCCTAAATCAGGATTTGGTTTTGTAAAAAAATATTCAAAAGCACCGATTGAATATGTGTGGCTGGATGATGTAAGGGAATTAATAGACAGATTAATGGTAATTCATGGCGAAGAAAATGCTGGAAACAACGTCTATCACAATGAAAAGGTTGGAATAACGAAGATGCTTACGAGTAAGTTTAATGACTTCATTGTTAATAATCCTAAAGGTATTCCATATCTAATTAGGTTTTTAAATAACATTCCCCATACATTCTGGGAATCTGAAAAAACATGGAAAAGGATTAGTTAATTGGATGATTAATAAAATAGGTGAAAATAATATTGACTTAACACTCCCGGGATACAAATTTTGTGGTCCTGGTAATCCATTAGACAAGCAATTAGCCGAAGGTGTTCAGGGTTCTAACCCATTAGACGAAGCATGTAAATTGCATGATATAACATACCGCGAACATACAAAATTAGAGCACAGACATCAAGCAGATAAAGAATTACAAAAGGCTGCAAAAGAGAGAATATTCAGTAAAGATGCTAACTTGAGTGAGAGACTAGCAGCTACAGCCGTTACTGGAATAATGTATGTAAAAAGAAAAATGGGAATGGGGTTAGATGAAAATGGTTGGGGCGTCTGAGTATAAATTTGTAAAATTTTTGTTTATGATTTTTTTCATTAAATAAATGAAAGGATTTAGTATTGATTACAACGTTTCCCAAAAAGGGAAACTAAAACCCAAAGCTATTAAAATAAAACTCTCCAATGAAGATCTGAAAAAGCATGACTATCTAGATGAGTACTTGACAGATACACAAAAGAAGCCGAAAGCAACAAAAATTCAAAAAGGTGGTAGCTTACTTATAAGTTTGTCCATTCCAATTGTAAAGAAAATATTCGAATATCTCAGTAGGAAGAAAGAAGGTTCTGGAATTAATGAACACCAAGGAGGATTTTTGCCATTAATATTAGCTGCATTGGGTGCCATTGGTTCGCTGGCAGGTGGCGCTGCAGCCATTACAAGCGCTGTTCATAAAAAGCAAAAAGAAGATGCGGAATTGGCTGAACAAATTAGACATAATCTGGACAAGGTTGTTTGGGAATAACTAAAATTAAAAAAAGAGAAATTTCATCGATGATATACTTCCCAACTATAAGCACCCTTTAAGTAATTTCGATATACTTAAAATAATACACGAAATGAACATAAAGCATTTTCGAAATGTTTTTATGATTGATGAATTGCCTACAAAACCTAATGATTGTGAATCAGGAATTGTAAACTTGGATACGTCGGATCATGCAGGTAGGCTACTCATTGGAATTGTTACTTTAAAAAGGGTAACCAAAAATTCGTCTTTGACTCATTTGGTGGAGATGTTCCTGAAAAACTAGTAAATTATTTGGGAGCTAGCAACCTATTTTATAACGCCGAAAGAATTCAAATGTTTGATGAATATATATGTGGTCATTTATGTGTCCTTGTTTTAAAGTTGTTTTCGAATTTGGGTTCCCCTAATCCCGCTCATTTTAACGAAATTATAGATTTAATAAATTGATTGGAAATAAATTTATAAACGGAGAGAGTAGTTCTTTAAATATTAAAGCTATCACAAAGGATGATTTAGAAAAACGATTTTCAAGGCTAGTTACGGCTCTAAATGAACGCCTTAGTGAGCTTTTTTTTGTTTCAAAAACATGGATTGATTTTCAGGGAAAGAGGATAGCGAATATTGAAGATCCAATCAACAATAAAGATGTCGTTAATAAGCAATATCTCTTAGAAAAGCTCAAACCACTTACTACTGAAGGGGATTTTCCTAAAGATGACTACTTCACGAAAGAAGAAATAGCAAAATTGTTCTCGGAATATGCCACTACTTGTCTTGCACCAGTAGCAACATTAACAGAAAAGGTTGACAACTTAGACCGAAAGGTGTTTGATAGGATAATATTACAAAAGGACCTTTTTGCAGAGAAAGATAAAATTAAGCATATTTTTACATACAACGCAACGATTAGGAAAATATTTGTTCGTATCGTAGACCCAGATAAAGTATTTACTTCATATACAGATGACGCTATTAAAACAGTATTAGACGTTTATATTGCACGTTCCAAAGAAGAAAAAATTATGGTAGATACTAGTAAGCCCTTCAACGTTAAATCTGGTGATACTTTATGCTTTAAAAATAAAATGGACAGCATAATTTTAAAACTTCCAATAAATGTTAGTGTGACGATGTTTGGTGAAGTAATACTTGATGCATATGAACCTCATCCTGATGAATCGGTCGAATAACACTAATGTTAAAATGTTTTAGTTTTTAATGGAGAAAATATCCATTAAAAACAGTCTAATGTAACAGGTTTTTATACAACATCTCTATTGTTCCTTTAAGAAGATCAGGAGTAATTGGAATGTTGAAATGGTTTCCCGAATACCTAATTTTTATTTGTTCTTTCATAAGCACATACAACCTTACGCTATTAGGATCATTATATTTTTCATAAACTATCTCACAATCGGGGTGCCGCCTGCAGATTTTTTTGATTGCTTGATTCACCTGTTGTCTCTGCGCCCTTATTGCATAGTACCTGTACTTTTCGTTTGGTTCATGCTTATCTATAATAAGCAGACAATTATTCTTACTAGTTTTACGTGCAAGAGGTGTGGCTAATGGGGTAAGAGATTCGTTTTCTCCCTCCTTTATTTGAAGTTTCTGCATTAACCCAACTAGTTGGTTCTTATATTCTTCCTTAATTTTGTATTCTCCGTACTTTTGAATTGATGGAAGGACTTCTTTCGTTACCCATTTCTTAAATTTTTTAGCTTCCTCTTTTTTAGATGATAAAATAAGCGAATACAACCCAGATTCATTAATAAATATGGTTTGAGGATGTGTATTTTTTAACCCCGCCAAAACGTCGGGGTTATTTAAGGTATCGAATGTACCTTTGTCTTCAATTGCAACGTGTTTTCGAATTGCTTTATCTGTATCTCTATACTCCAATATTAAAGCAATATCTTTAGCTTTAAACCATGAATCGTTATTTCCATCAATAGCATTAACCACTTGTTTGCTATTATAGACAAGTTTGCTGTTCAGAATATCGGTAATTGATTCCATTTATTATACATAAAATATAAATATAAAAAAGTTAATTTCCTCAACAAAGGGTAGACCCTTGTTTCTTGTAAGTTAGTTTGCGTTCTTCAATGTTGGGTGTCTGAGTAAACCAATGCTTATTTAATAATTAATTTTAATTAATTAATTAGTTAATAAATGAATAATTACATTTGGTGTTTAAAGTGCAAAACGTTTACTCAAACACTGCATCCTCACACCCTTTCAACAAAAAATGGTCAAACTAGAATCGAAGGTGTATGTTCCGAGTGTGGGAGTAAGAAAAGCAGGTTTGAAAAAAAAAGTTAATGAGAGTGTAGAAATAGGGGGTTCTACCCAAATTAGGGAACCACCCGTTAGCATTCGAGAGGAAATTATAAACGAAATTCATAAACCCATGAGGAAGAATTTTCCGAGAAGGAGGGTTACAACTCACGGCATTGATGACATTTGGCAAGCGGATTTTGTAGAAATGGACTCTGGAAAAATAAAGGGGATATCGAAGCTTAATAAAGGCTACAAGTATTTGTTAACAGTCATTGATGTATTTTCAAAGTATGCCTGGGGTGTACCAGTCAAAGATAAAACGGGTAAAAGTGTTGCTGAAGCGTTTGATGGTATTTTAAACAAGATGTTCAGTAAAGAACATATAGCCTACTTTCTCCTAAATGCATGGGTATTGTTATAACTCTTTGTCCTTTTCAAGGAGTATGATTGAATGTTGGTTGTAGTAGCTTGTTGAAATACAACGTGCTATAGGGATATTAAACATGAATATGAGGTGCCCTTTGCTAGTGCTACCTCTGTACCAAATTTCGTTCAATTCGGTTTCACCGTGTTTGAATTGATAGGGGGAATCGATTTGCACACATACTTGGCCACCATCTGCAAACTATTGGGCTGATGTTCTTGCAGTTTGGTCTGAATATGTTTCCCACATAAAGATATGGTGTTGCAAAATTTGGTAGAGACTAGATTATTAGGTTGGTCGTAATTACATTTTAGCTTTTAACATTTGGGTGGCCGCGATTACGTTTCCGTCAAGATAGCGGTGATATAAAACATGACACTGAGGTTCCCTTTGCTAGTGCTACCTCTGTACCAAATTTTGTTCCATTCGGTTTCACCGTGTTCGAATTGGTAAGGGGAATCGATTTTCACACAAAGATGGCCGCCATCCGCAAAATATTAGGCTGATGACCTATTACTTTGGTCAAAGGATGCTCCCTCCATAAAGGTATGTTGTTGCTAAATTTGCTAGAGATCGGATGATTAGGCTAATCGTAATTTGATTTAAGCTTTGAACATTTGTGTGGCCGCCATTACGTTTCCGTCAAGATGGCGGCGATATAATACATGACACTGAGGTACCCTTTGCTAGTGCTACCTCTGTACCAAATTTCGTTCATTCGGTTCCACCGTGTTCGAATTAATAGGGGGAATCAATTTTGACATAAAGATGGCCGCCATCCAATAACTATTAGGCTAATAACCTATTAGATTGGTCAAAGGATGCTCCCTCTATAAAGGTATGTTGTTGCAAAATTTGGTAGAGATCGGATGATTAGGTTAGTCGTAATTTGATTTAAGCTTTGAACATTTGTGTGGCCGCCATTACGTTTCCGTCAAGATGGCGGCGATATAAAACATGACAATGAGGTGCCTTTTGTTAGTACAACCTCCGTACCAAATTTCGTTCCATTTGGTTGCACCGTGTTCGAATTAATAGGGGGAACAGATTTTCACACAAAGATGGCCGCCATCCGCAAACTAATACGCTGATGGCCTATTGGTTTGTTCAAAGGATGCTCCCCCCATAAAGGTATGTTGTTGCAAAATTTGGTAGAGATCGGATGATTAGGTTAGTCGTAATTTGGTTTAAGCTTTGAACATTTGTGTGGCCTCCATTACGTTTACGTCAAGATGGCGGCGATATAAAACATGACACTGAGGTGTCCTTTGCTAGTGCTACCTTTGTACCAAATTTCGTTCAATTCGCATTCACCGTGTTCGAATTGATAGGGGGGGACAGACTTTCAGAGTACACACACTCACACACACACAGACACACACACACACACACAGACTCACACACACACATACACACACACACACACAGACTCACACAGACACATACACACACACAGGACAGACACACTTTTTTCGCCCTGTGTTGATCTCATAAGTCTACTTTCATTTTTTGCAAAAATCGAAAGTAGGCTAAAAACAGAAAACCCAAAAATCTTCAAACAGACAACGGTAAAGAATTTTACAATAAAGAATTTTCTAAATTGATGAAAAAATTTAATATCAATCATTATTCGACTTTTACTGAAGTAAAAGCTTCAGTTGTAGAACGATTCAATAGGACCTTAAAAGAGAAAATGTGGAAGCAGTTTGATATTCAAGGAAACTACTGCTGGGTTGGCATTTTACCAAAGTTAATTAATGGCTACAATAATACGACGCACACAACTATAAATATGAAGCCAAAAAACGTAAACAAAGCTAATGAAGAACATTTGTTGAAAACTGTTTACACTGTAAGCGAAGGAGCGGATGAAAAAGCGAAATTTAAAGTTGGCGATCAAGTCAGAATTAGTAAACTAATAGGTATATTCGAAAAAGGATACACAGGAAATTGGTCGACTGAAATATTAGAAATAAAAGATATCGTTTATTCCGACCCTATTACGTACAAATTGAAAGATGTAAATGCGGAAGAAATAAAGGGGAACTTTTATGAGCAAGAATTACAGAAAACAAAGTATCCAGAGGCATATATTGTTGAAAAAGTTTTATGAAAGAAAGGAAATCGGGTATACGTCAAATGGTTGGGTTTTGATAATTCTCACAATAACTGGGTTTATAAAGAAAATGTTATATTATAATATTTATGTATATATAAATGGACGCCCAAGTAAAGCGAATAACTCTTTCTTTCTTCGTGTTTTTACTACATCCTACTGAAGATATAGAAGTATTTATAAATCAGTTGTCTGAGGATAGTATAGATTATCTTTTTGAACTTAATGGTGATGGCATAGATAGCTGTTACAATTTTCATAAGCTACGAAGGAATTCTTAATTTAACGTTAATTTTGGTATTTGATTTTAATGGTTATTAACCATTAAAACCATACATTTTCTACTAAAAATTTGTCGGGGTGTTACAAAAATTTAAGATTTTTTTTAAAAGAATTCAAGATTGTGCGCATTGCAACCACCATAGACTTCTTTTGTGCCTTTATATATCATTTTCAGGCCTATCATTTTCTTTTCTTCCTTTCCACAACTTAGCACCTTGTTGTATTTGTCAGGCAATATAACCTTAAATTCACTATCAAGTTCTAGAAAAGTTTTATTTCCATATTTTGTATTTATACCTTCTGCATTCGTTATAAGGTATTCGTTTCCTATTTCTAACTCACTGAGCTTTTTAAACGTCTTTTGTTCGTTGATGCTGTTGAGCGTCTTGAGAAATTGATTTACTTCCATTTATTACCTATAAAAAATAAAATAAAAAGTCAAGTATCCAAAATTACGCAGATAGTTGATAGCAAATTGATTCTGATTTTCATGAGATAATATTTCTAATTGAACCTTTGTTAGGGTAACAATTATAATGCAAAATGTAATTATTCTGTTTATTTATTTATATAAATATTTTACTATCATTTCTCTCGAGCCCAAAAGAGTAATGTCTTATAATTATTTTTATTTAAAAAAATGAAATTTTTAATTAAGAAAAGTTATATAATAAATGGATTTAAAACAAAATATTAAGCGCCAAACAGGTGCAACTGTAAAGGAACTAAGGGTTCTGGCAACGGAACTCAAACTAAAAAGAGTATACAAGATGAAGAAGGCTGCTCTTCTTGAAGCTGTAAGCAGTGCTTGGAGTAATGTCGGAGATAGTGCTTTGTTTACATATCAAGAATCAGAGCTGCCTAAGAAGAGCGTTCGTGAACTAAAACAAGTCGCTAGAGAAAACAAAATTAAGGGCTACTCAGTAATTCATTCAATGAAAGGGTTGCTAAATTTGATAGCGGAAGAAAAGGAACGTTTGGACAAAATCAGGCATTTTGGATTTGATCAAGACCTCTCTGAAATTATAAAGGAACCAAAACCTGTTCAATCTAAGGACTTAAAAATTGTGAAGCAAAAATTGGGCCAAATTTTTCCTTTTAAGAAAAATATATTTAATGAAACAGTAGCTAAAAAGTCACCTTTCGAAATTCATCAAGGTAATCGTACTGTGCTGCACATAAAATTTAACGTAAGGCAGACAGCTTATACTATACACATAAAAGATTTGCAAGGAAAACCAATAGAACAAATGAAAGCGGTCAGAAAACGTGTGCATGCAGCCATAAAAGAAGTAAGAAAACTAACTGATTTTAAGCCAGGTGATCAGATGAAAGTAGTTGCAGAAAATAATGATTTTAACCATATGATTTCGTCAAAAAAGAAAAGAAAAGTCAATGCTTCATATCTACTTGACCAAATTGAAAGAATAATAACATCTAATGAAAATGTAGATATAAATAATACCACCTTTTACTTCGAGGTCTACAAAATACCCAGAGGCAAAGGAGCAAAGGGTAAGAAAATAGTCAATATTGCTAAAGATGTTATGGCTAAAAGAAGCATAAACAAAATAACCAACACCGATAACCTGTGCGGGGCAAGAGCAATAATCACAGCCCTCACGTATGAAACTAGAAAGATACTAGGCAGGAAATTAACTGATAATGAAATTACCTATATTAGGAAAGGGCGTGCCCTGCAGGAAGAATTAGCAAAAGAGTTATGCACAACATTCGGAAAGAACTGTGAAGATGGGTTTAGTTTAAACGATATTAGAGATGTTGCACATCTCATGGGTGTTCGGATTAAGATTGTTTCGGCTGCCCATTTTAACAAAGTAATCCATTCCTCAGGTGTAAATGACGCGATAACAATTTATTTGTACTTGCATAACGACCATTATGATTCCATTAATAATATACGAGGCTTTTATGGAAGTTCATATTACTGCAAAAAATGTGATATACCTTACGAACATCAAGACAAGCACTCGTGTAAAAAAGATAAAAGTAATGTGTGCAATTTGTGCTTAGGTCGAAAACATGATTTCTCAGAAGGTGTACGACCCCGAGTATACTGTAAAAAGTGCAATAGATACTGTTTTGGTAAAGATTGCGTTGATAACCATGAGAAAGTGTGTGAGGTTGTCTACAAGTGCAATATCTGCAACAAAATATGTCCGAGGATAAATATCAAACATTTAGGTGGCTCCTTTGCCCAATGTAGGAAATGTGAAACATTTGTAGAATACGAAGTCGAATTGAAGTGCACAGAATGTAAAAGCGAGTGCAAAAAAGAAAATGAAAACAAGTTTTACTACAACAACCTACACGAAACTATACTTACTGAATGTGAGAAATGTGCAAAGGAAGTTGCCTTTTCAATAAAACTCAAGTGTCTAACATGTAATGGTAAATGTAAAAAATAAACAAGCACAGGTGAGAGTACTCTATGTGGTGGAATTGCCAACAGTACGATAAGCCAGCTCAGCACCAATGTTATATGCAAGAAAGGAAAACCCGTGGGGGATACTGTATGGAAGATTGTATTTGTAATGGAGCGGCAGAAAAGCAACATAAAAAATGCACTTACACAGAAAAATACTACTTTTTCGATTACGAAGCTGAACAAGACACCGGCGTACACACGCCAAACGTTGTATCCGTTTATGACTTTAATGGTGTTAGGCGGGCTTTCCTAAAAAATGACGAATTTTGTCAGTGGCTAATATCAGAAAACCACAAAGGTTTTACGTGTATAGCACACAATGCAAAAGGTTATGATGCGTATTTTATTTTACAATATTGCGTCAATAATGGCATTAAAATTAAAACCATTTACCAAGGGTCTAAGATTATGGAGCTCAAAATACCCATCCTAAGGCTTAGAATAATTGACAGCATAAACTTTATCCAAGGAGGCCTTGCATCCTTTCCCAAAACATTTGGACTAAAAGAACTAAAAAAGGGGTATTTTCAACACTACTTCAATAAGAAAGAAAATCAAAATTACGTAGGGTCCATGCCAGCTACTAAATACTATGGCGTTAACACTATGAAGCCTGATAGCAGAAAAGCATTCCTGGAATGGCACGCTGAGAAAGTAAAGGAAAATTACGTGTTTGACTTTAAAAAGGAATTAGCTGAGTATTGTAATTCAGATGTTGATATTTTGCGACGTGGTTGTCTTGCCTTTAGGCAGTCATTTTTAGAAATAGCAAATATAGACCCCTTCCAATATATAACTATTGCCAGTGTTTGTATGGCTATTTACAAGTCAAAATTCCTTGAAGAAGACACGATTGCTGTAGTCAAAGGGCTAAAAAAGGAAATGTTCAGTAAGGAGTCTATAGCATGGTTAAGTTCGTTCCCTAATGTTCTACACGCATTAAACGGTGGCGAGGTCACAATTTGTAGAGCCAAAGTCGATGGGTACGACTATAAGACTAAAACTGTGTACCAGTATCATGGTTGTTTTTGGCATGGTTGTCTCGACTGCTACTCAGGCGATACTATCAACAATGTAAACAATGAAACTATGGATGACTTGCTTACAAAAACTATAGAGCGAACACAAGCTCTTAAAAATGCCGGGTACAAGGTTGTAGAGATGTGGAGCTGTAAATGGAAAAATTCTAAAGCTTATAAGGAAAGCCTAAACAAAACAAAAGATGTTGTAGAACCTCTAAACCCCAGGGACGCATTCTTCGGTGGAAGGACAAATGCCTCAAAGTTGAAAGTTTCTGGAAAAAAGCTGAGATATATAGATATATGCAGTTTATATCCAAAAGTTGTGTTTTATGACCGGTACCCTGTGGGACATCCCACTAAAATATTTAAGCCAGAAATATACAATAAAGACTGGTTTGGTTTAGTTAAATGTAAAGTTCTACCTCCAAGAGGTCTTTATCATCCAGTCCTTCCTATGAAGCTAGATAAGTTTATGTTTACCCTGTGCGCGAAGTGTGCAGAAGAAAAGGTCGGCCGCTGTAACCATAGTGATGAAGAGAGGGCGCTTTTTGGAACTTGGACTACAATCGAACTTAATAAAGCTCTAAAGAAAGGCTAAACAATCCAGAAAATGTATGAAGTATGGAATTTTGAAGAGAAAAGTAATGAGCTTTTCAGGGACTACATTAAAACCTTCATGAAAATTAAGCTAGAAACTAGTCCTTGGGATGGTGATTACTAATCAAAAAGAAAAATATGCAAGGGTTATAAAAGAAAAGCAAGGCATAAAGCTTGATATTGACAAAATTGAACCCAATGCTGGGAAGAGGGCAGTGGCTAAAATATGCTTAAATTCTCTTTGGGGAAAGTTCGGTCAGAGGCAAAACATGTCACAAACAGAGTTCATTGATGACCCTGAGAGGTGGTACGACTTGTTACTAGATTATAAGATAGAAATAACTAATGTTATGTACATCAATGAGGAAGTAATTGAGGTAACATACCACTACAATGATTTCTATGTAGAAGATGACACATGTACCAACATATTTGTAGCAGCCTTCACCACTTCCAATGCGAGAATAAGGTTGTACAACATGCTTGATAGATTAGGGGATAAAGTAGTTTATTACGACACTGATAGTGTTGTTTACATAGATGATGGAACAAATACTGTAGAGACCGGATGTATGCTCGGCGAATGGACTGACGAATTCGGAAAAGATGATCACGGTATTGAATGGATAAGCACAGGACCCAAAAGCTATGCGTACGAAACATATAAAGGCAAACAGGTTACCAAAATTAAAGGATTTACACTCAACCACGAAAATGCCAAAAAACTTAACATGAAGACAATGACCGACCTAATACAAGGTTTTAATAATAAGGTTGTTATAAGCAATAACATGATAACAAGAGATACGAAAACAAAAAGCCTTGTAAATGAAAATATTGCCAAAGAATTTAAAGTCGACTACGACAAGCGTTTCATCCCGAAAGAAGAAGACAACATAATTGATACACTTCCTTGGGGGTACTAAATATAATAGTGTACATATTATTTTATAGCTATTTACACCCTTGTTTTAACCATTATTTTATCCTTAATTCGTTAAAAAGTTACTAATAATTTTAGCCTTAAATTTAGCCATTATTCTGTCCATTGCTTCTAAAAAAAGTTATTAGAAATTTTAGCCGTAACTTTACCCCTTGTTTTATCCGTAATCTTTTAAAAAGTTACTGGTAAGTTTAGCCTTGTTTTAACCATTATTTTGAAAAACATCGTTAGAATTTTTCAATGGTTAATTTTAGCCATTATTTTAGGTGTCTGTAGGATCAATTTGTGTTACGTTTTATAGGTGGAGATAACCATAACTGTGTCATTTATATATTAGAGTCATGTTTATGGTTACTTTTAATCATATTTTATTAAACATAACATTGGTAATTTTATGGATACGTTAACCATAACTTTTCATAGTTAATTTTTATAGATAGATTAACCATAATTTTTGATTGTGTTTCATGGTTACCTTTAACCATAATTATCTTGGTTAATTTTTTGCTAAGTTTAATGGTTACTTTCAACCAGAATTTTAAAAAAATTCTGGCAATTTAAAGGTTATTTTTAACCATAATTTTTTTTAATGGTTACGTTCTGCCATAAAGTAATAAGAAATATTATGGTTACAAGTAACCATAATTGTTTTGGAAGATTTATAATGGTTAAGATAACCATATGTTCGATCAATAATTTTTAAATGATGTTTAAGGTCACTTTGTCCATTATTTTTAATAGAATTTTAATGGTCACTTTTATCTATTATTTTTAATAGAATTTTAATGGTCACTTGATCCATTATTTTTAATAGAATTTTAATGGTCACTTTATCCATTAATTTTTAATAGAATTTTAATGGTCACTTTTATCCATTAATTTTTAATAGAATTTTAATGGTCACTTTATCCATTATTTTTAATAGAATTTTAATGGTCACTTTTGGACCACACTTAATTGGCTGTCCCAAACCTACGTCTATACTACTGACCCATACTGGTGAAAAGCCGTATCCATGGGGCATATGTGAAGCCTAGTTTGCTCTGAAAGGCCAAATGAAGTCGCACATGTTAAAGTATACCGGCCAGAGTCCTTAGACTACACTATATGTGTAGCCAGGTTTTAGTTCTATATAGCATATGTGAAATTCACTCTCTCGCAAAGTCAAACCCAAGAGGCAGACCAGAGGGACGAGTCTCCCTAATTTTCAACCATCCATACGGATAATTGATGACTCAATAAAAGAAGAGAACCTAGTAATAATGAAAACCCCAAACCTAACAATAATAGGCATATATATCACATATGGATCTTCCCTAGAAGACACAATAGATGTAATAGCTGGGGGCGATGGCCCAAACAGAGACAGACAAAAACATCATCATCCTGGCAGGAGATTTAAACTGCAGAATAGACAAGCCCAACAACAAAACAAGAGCTATGTAGGATATGTCACAAGAAGAAGGCTACGCTCTTATAAGCAAAGCAAATGAAATAACGTACATAGCCCACAATGGCACAAGTACCATCGACCTAGTTTTTTACAGAGGAAGCAACATCTCCATCAAAAACCAACAGGGACTCTGGAAGTCATCCTGCACCCCACTGACAAAACATATACATATCAGGACCAATATTATACTCGGAAGTACTGAAGAGGAAATACCGGACCCACTAACACACAAGAGCTCCAGAAAGAATGACGTAAATGCCCTAATCAACAACGCACAAGCAATGGAGGCAACAAAACAATGCCTTAACGAAAACAATCTGAACCAAGCCCTGACAACAATTCAGGAGGCCATACGAGCATCAACAATCCCAATCAACCAAAGAGCTAAACCATGGTTTGATACGGAATGCTACACACATAGAAACGAAGTCCTCCTATGAATACACATGGCCAAACTCCACAACACAAAAGGTCTTCTATAATAATGTTCAGCACAACGAAAGGAATATAAAACTCTCCTGAAGAAGAAAAATGCTCAATACATAGAAAAACAAGCCTTGATGGAGGCAGAAGAAGCACTAAAAGACCCCTTCATAGGCATCAGAAGAAAGACTACGAGGAAATATGGCCAAATTCAGATGGACATATGGGAAAATCACTTCTCACAAATACTGAAACTAACTCAGTCACAAGCGGCGTATAACGCAACATATCACACGAGTGTAGAATTGGGCACCCCCATCACATCCGAAGAAGTAATTGCGACAATCAGCACGACAAAGACAAGAAAGCGACAGGCCCAGACTGCATCTCCAATGAGATCCTGAAAGACTCGGCTGAAATTCTAAGTGAACTATGGTCAGATCTGTTTACCAGATGCCTAGCAACAAGGGAAATACCCGACGAATGGAGGAAATCCATCATTAAGGTTCTACATAAAGGCACAAGAGAAGACAACGACCCAAACTCATGCCGAGGAATCGCTTTAGATAAAAATATATTCAAAGTATTTTCAAACATTCCGCTCAAACGGCTCACCCCGACAGTCGATCAACTGATTCCCGTTCAAAAATTCGGGTTCAGGAAAGGAACGTCCACCCTACAAGCTATCAACAATCTACTGAATGACATAGAACAAAGGCTTAGACACCCTAAATGAATTTTCCATGCAATATTTGTCGACTTCTCGAAGGCCTTCGACCTACTAAACAGATCGAAGTTCATAAAATTGGAGCAAATGATGGATGAAAAATACGAAATCACGTATATGATAAAAACATCCTGGCTTTCAACAAAGTAGAGATAAACGATGGGATATCAACCTCAAGAGAGATCACCCAAACCTACGGAGTACTACAAGGCGACCCACTGAGTCCCACTCTGTTCTCCGTCGCGACAGCGGATGTTATACGGACTATTGAAAACACAAAATCTGTATCCCTTTACTTGTACGCATATGACATGGTTCTGGGGTCTACAAACAGGCAGGAGCTACAAGAAGTGCTCAACACCTTGCAGGACAGGGCGTAGGAAAATGAGCTCAGTATTAATGGACACAAGACAGTGTATATGACCTTCTGAAAAGGAGGAAAACTAGCCGCCGAAAACAAAATGATCCTGGAAGATACTGAACTTGAGACGGTCAATTCCTACAAATACCTCGGCCTCACCCTACAGACAACGTGTCAATCCCTTAGACTACATATAAAGCAACGAGCAGCAGCAGCCATTAGAGGAATGCACGATTTAATCAATATTACCAAACTATCTTTACAAATAGCAATGATTCTCTTCTACGCAAAAATAACCCCCGTCATTACATATGGTCTAGATCTGATATCGAAAAGGCTATCCATGACAGAACTAATCACAATTGAAAAAGTAAAGGCTTCTTTCCTGAAAAGGTTGCTAGGAATTGCAAGAACGTCCCAGTCCAGGCTGGCATATGTCCTAACAAAAGAAACACACTACATCGAAGAACCTAGATTAAGACTACAACTGCCATCTACCAAGCATATGAAGAAACTCCTCGAGATAAGACATCAGAAGCAGAACGAAATCCCGCTCGAATTCTACGCAACAGAACCAATGGAGGACAGAAGATGGACAAACGAGAACCAGATGAGACATGTGGTAACAAGAATCGCCATCCACGGTTTCTACCACAAGATCTGTCAAAATGTTAAATACCATGAACCGAATGAAGAATGCATATGTTCTCTGTGCAATAACCCCTGTGACAAATACCACACCACATCATGCAGCCAACGGACAAAGAGCATAGTTGAATACCTGCAATAATTATTTGTAAGCACACCTTGTAACTGTCCAATATGGCCACTTGGCTGCAATAAAATATTTATTTTTGTATGTGAAGCCAAGTTTTCTCGGAAAGAACAATTGAAGCCGCACATGTTATTGCATACTGTTGAGAAGCCTTATTCAACTAGCATTTGTGAAACCAGCTTGCTCAGGGAGGACATTTGAAATCTCACATGTTACTGCACACTGGTGACAAGCCTTATTCATGCAACATATGTGAAACCAAGGTTGCTCGGAAAGAATAAATGACGTCTGACATGTTAACGCATGCTAACGAAATGCCTTATTCAAGTGGGATATGTGAAGCAGTGTTTTGGCCGGCAATAACATTAGAAATCGCACTTGTTAACGCATACCGGCCAGAAGCCTTAGACATGCACCATATGTGTAGCCAAGTTTTCACGGACAAATCGTAAGTCTCACATGTTAACGCATACCGGCGAATAACCTTATTCATTTAGCATATGTGAAGGCATCTTAACTCAAACAGAGCATTTGAAATCTCACCTGCTAACGCATACCGGCGAGTAGCCAAGCTCGTGTGACACATGCGTGGCCAAATTTGCTTGTAGGGGGCTTACGAAGACACACATGTTATCGCATGCCGGTAAGAAGGCATACTTCTAAAGCCATGCCAAGATATTTCCCAGAAAGGGAATTTGATAAAACAAATGTGTAGGAGAGTTTGCTCCGGTACGGCGAATGGCCCTTAACTCATTTCATCTTGTTTTAACATTTAAACGGGTCAACATAATGCCTACTATACCAATATAACAAACGGATAGCAAATAATTATTATATGCTCACATATAACATATTTAATTGGCACCAGTCTAATACAATTGTAGTCTAACGTATGTTAGACCACTGGCGTTAGAAATGTGCAAATCGCACACATTTTAGGCAAACGGTTTGTTACAGTCGTTTCTTAATTCTAGAACTTATTAGTTTCATTCTGGTTCCGTTTTGGTAAACTAATTACTATAAACACGTTAAATGTTCCGCATGCTCAATACTTATATTAAATATCATCACTGTGTAGTCATTAGTGGGATATGTTTCGGAGCCTAATTATTAGTTTTGGCCCTTTATCTGCCGATATGAAAGACTCTTCAGATCTTGAAATTTGTATGGTGCTTTTCTAGCTAAGTTAGCCTGGCTTGCTTAATTGATTTTCGTACTTTTTATCCTAATTAGTTTATCAATACGGAACGAGAATGAACCTTTTAAGTTCTAAAGTCAATGAAGCGAGCGAGGGCTAACTTAGCTAAACAGCACGATACAAATTTAAATATCTAAAGATTCCTTCATATCGGCTGATGAAGGGGCCAAAACTTGTAATTAGGCCTCGAAACATGTCCCACTAATGACAACACAGTGATCATATTTAATATAAGTATTGATCAGGCGGAACCTTTAACCTGTTTATACTAATGGTCGTTTATTTTGCAAAGTTATACTAATTACCCTTTTAGGAGACACTTATCTCTGAAATATTCAAGAAAGGTCAACCCTCTACTTCTTATATCATAAGTTGAACACCTATAAACAAAACCAAAATTTGAAATAATAATAATAATAATAATGAAAATAATCACGGACGATTCATTGAAAATGAAAATCAAATGGAGATTCGTGAACGGGAAGTGTGCTGTGTATACGCTTCGGTGTCATTTTAACTCGTGGACGCCCTATGTGGGAAATCAATATTTATCAGAGAGTTGGTTGAATTAAAAGAATATTAACTTTTTACGGCCAGAAGCCATGTTCATGTAGCATATGCGAATGAAAACAGATCACGGAGGACTACTTAGGAGTCACATTTGAATGTTTAAATCATGTTTTAAATACGGTAAGGGCTCTCAGACTCTAGAGGTCTAGTTTAGCAAAAACCGTAAATTAAGCTGCGGTATTTTAGCATTTGTTCCGAAAGTTGAAAAACTAGAAGACTCGTATAAGATCAGACTGGGTGTTTTGAAGAGCGCTATCTTCTTGTCCTTTGGTCGTTTGGGCCACCTATAGACAACGGTGCTTGCGCTTTAGCTGTTGTTTGCCACTTCTGATGTGTTTGGTGGATTGTTTGGTGACTGCTCTTTTGCTGAAACCTTGAGCTTTTCTATTGGACCAGTAATCTTTCATTTTATTGGTGAACTGTATCTTAGGTACCTCGGACCATTTCCTGGACGCGTTGTGGCGAACTTCTGTAGTGGATGTGAGGAAAGGCCTGGTTTCAACTGTCAGGCAGTTGCGATTCCTGTCATTTATTGTGTCTTGCTGAATATTACGTTCAGCATGATCTTTCTCAATTTGTATGATTCACAAGGACCCAGCGGCTTTATCCTTCTTGGCTACCTTAAAGATATTATAAGACAGGCTGTGGGGGTCTAATCGGTACAAGTGGCCGTAGAAACCCAGAGTGTCCTTCTGATGCCATCGGTGAGCTATGCCTGGTGTTTGTAGAGTTCGCAATTTGATTTGTATCATCATCTTTCATCTGGAAAGATTTTTGGTCGCAATAATTTCCGGAAGAATTACTATACTGTACCTCGAGGGCCCTTAGAGGGGTCTCCTTAGTTAGAAGCAGGCACTCAGCTGCGTAGAGGATTGTCTGACTACTGCATTATAATGTCTTAGTTTAACATTCATGGACAGATGTTTCGAGGCGTACAGTTTTCTGCAACAATTATATGCCATGTGTAGTTTGATCGTCCTTAGTTCGAGAGCCATTATCTCACTGAGATCTTCTGAGATCCATTTTCTAAGGTATTTAACTGCTTTCACTCTCTTGATATGGTTAGTATCACTGAATCTCATGGTTTTAGGAGCTTCTTGAATATTGGTAATGAACTTTCTATTTCCGATGTCGATCAACAGACCCGTTTTCGCCGCTATTGAGTACAGTCTTTGGTGTTGTGTGGTGGCCTCTTGCATGTCGTTTGCCAGCATGGTCAGGCCGTCAGCGAAGGCTAGGCAAGGGAACCTTAGGTTATCTGCTTTTGTACCCATCCTTAATCCGGTGTCGACTGGTAGGTTTCAGGTCCGTTCCCTGATTTTTTTTTCCGGATCACAGTTAAATGATTTGCAAGATATACCATCTCCTTGTCTCACCCCTGTTTTGTTTGGGAAGATCTCGGAGAGCTGTCCTCTAAACTTTACTCAGGAAGTAGTATTCCAAGGGTGGCTTGTACCAACCTCATGATTTTGTCGTTAAGTACCAGTTCTCCTAGGATTCCGAAGAGAGTGGTTCTATCCACAGAGTTGTATGCCTTATGGACGTCAACGATAGTGACTACCCACTTTCTGGCTCGTTTCTTGCTGTTTTGGAGGATGGTCTTAAGCTTTTGTATTTTGTTCAGAACAAGACCTTGATAATCAGAAACCAACTTCATATCATCTTTGTCTAATTGTCTCGTTACATGCCGTTCTAAGATCTTGGAAAATATCCTATAAGTGACTGCTCAATAGTTTGCAGGATCTGATTTGTTCACTTTCTTGTGGATTGGGTGAATAACGGCTGACGTCCAGTCATCTGAGAGCCTTTCACAAATCCATATGTCCAGGATCACAGCGTAGATACGCCTGAAGGATTGTTTTCCGGCAATTTTTAGCATTTCTGATTCCATCCCATCTTCCCCTGACGCTTTGTTGTTCTTGAGGAGTTTTATGATCTCTTCATGTGTTGGAGGAAGGATGTAATCGGTGTGAGGCTTAGTGGGTTCCCTAAGAGCGAGTCGTTCGGCAGGTTCTTCGTCATTTAGGGGTGTCTGGAGGGAGTCAGCTAGGGTTTTAGTGGATTCGATATCTTTGAAGCACAGTGGTATGTCTGCTCTCTGGATATGTAAGGTAGGGAGGGCAAACGAGGTCGTTTGCTGTTTGAGGCCCTTATATAGGTCACTAGAGTTGTTCCTCTGAAAATTCTCTTCTGCTTGCTTGATCAGTTCATTGTTGTGTTTCCACTTTGCCCCTCTGATGATGCAGGACTTGTCTTCCCTTGCGTAATAAAGTCGTGCAAATTGGCTTCGTTCTTATTCTGGGTCCATTTGACCCTAGTCAGTCGTCTGGCCTCTATTGCCTCATCGCATTTGCTGGACCACCATGGGTACTTATTTGCCTAAGGCCTTCTAGGGATTGTCTTCTGAGCTGTTTCTATTATGGCGTTTCTAAGGGGGGCCCGCCTTGTAGTGGTATTATTCGTATTGGCATGATAGTCCAGTCTTTCTTGGTAGCTTGTGCTGTCATTTCTAAGTTCAGTAGTATCAAATCTGGGGATCTTCTTGCTCTTCACTGGCATACCAATGGTCTTCTTTCCGGTATTTATGTTCTTTCCCAATTTGGGCGTTGAAATCTCCTAACAGTATAATCCTGTGGTGATGCGGTATCTTATTTAGGGTTTCTTCAAGGGTATCCCAGTACTGGTTTGTGTTCTCTGGGTATTTCCTGTTAGAGTCGTTAGTAGGAGCATGGAAGTTAACCAGGGAGTATCCCCCATTGGTGCATTTGATGGCTAGTGCTGACGTCCTGTCGTTAGGTGAAAAGAAACCAGGAACACTTTCAATTGATCTTTGGAGAACTGCGAAGCCAGTTTCCAGGAAGGGTACGTTTTCCATAACTCTCTTACCTGGCTGGTCGTTATATATCCTATATCCTCCATAGCATCTTCGTTTGGGAACTTAGTCTTTTGTAGGGCTGCTATACAGATGTCCTTGTCATTCCGGACTTCAAGTGTGTGTTTAAGTTTCCCGGTCTTTATCGAGGAGTTTGTATTGATCTTAGCAAAATATGTGATGTTCCGTTTATGTTCCAACTGAGTCACACGAAGGTATAGGGGTAGGCCCCAGAGAATCCGTTGCCCTACATGCCCCGTCATGAGTGGGGGTGGATTGGTCACTACCTGGAGTACCGTCTATATTAGTTTTGTGCTTCATTTTTAACAGTTTACCACACAAGTGTGTAGGATTGGTTAACCGAAGGTAACGAGTTGTTCACTATCCAGGTTGTAATCCTTGAAACCTCCAGAACGAATTGGCTCACCGTCCCAGCTTCCCACTGGGATTGGTTACCCAACATTTCACTGCGTTGCTCAGCTTAACAGGGGCACATCTTGTAGGTTATAAGCTGGAGTTCGCGTGAAAGAGGCTATCATTTTTAAGAATAAAATTTTGAATATTACTTACGGTTTGCGGGGAGGTACACCTATCGCATGCCAATTTATACTGAGTTAACAAAATATATATATATATCATAAACTATATGTCACAAATATATAAAACTTTGCAGGATTATCAAACCCAGATCAGTCATTATTATGCACAAAACACATTATATAATATGATTGTTGTCATGCATTATTATACCATCAAACGCTCATATCTCTTTGTACAGTTATACTTCGTTTACATGATAAGTACCCCACAATTTAAAATATTTATATGATTTTTTTTGGTTGTTGTTAACATTTACGGCCGCAACACACACCAAAATTATTGATACACATATTCAGGATTTGTTTACATATTCTTAATCGAAATGTATTTTTTTACTTTTTAGGCTAAAATATATTTTCAAAAATGGGAAGTATGCTTGATACACAAAATATTTTGGCATGTACTGTTCATATTAGTACAATACACTATCATGAAAAATTTCAATCAGGTTTCTTGCATAGTATTTGAGTTATCGTGTAAACGCTGTGTGAAAAGAAAGTTTCCGGGAAACAAGCTTTAAACTTTCCTAAGGGTAGAATTTAAAGAGACAACTTAAGTGACAGCAACTAACATTTAGGAGCATATCTCTGGAAGTATTGAACAAATTTGCCTTTTGTTTTCACTAAATGAAAGATAAAAAAGTTGCCTTTCAAATAATTTAATAATGAAAATTAACATTTTTTTGATCCTGAATGGTTTGCCTCACCCCTTTAATTATATTTAGAAAGAAATTCTAAAAATGCTTGTTTTTAAATTGGAACCTCATGAAATTAACTGTTGATTGATTTATTTTTTGATTCATTATCTTCATTATTTGGTTAGCAGATCTTTGAACTCCTAATAAAACAAGAGGATATATTGATTTGACCCTGTATGCATCGTCACTAACGGTCGTTTTGATAGATTTAGGCCACAAAGGATTTGGTCTTACTGTTGGTGTGCATGACTTGCCAGTCAAAACGGAAGTAGATATTTCGATTTTTATTTGACCCAGTATGGGTCAACACTAGCACTAACACTAGTGATAGATTTAGTGAACTACATATACTCAAGATTTGGTCTAACTCTTGATTTCCATGACTTGTCAGTTCAGTGTGTGTTATCATGCCGCCAACAGCTAAGAGGTGTTTATGTAAAACACAAAATATTCAGATGTAGAATAATGAAATTAAAGAGCAGAAAGTAATAAGATTCAGCGACGAACTTGGAACGCGTCGGCAACAAGATGAAGGCGTTGTAATCATTAAACGATCAACAACTACGAATCAAATTACTTCAATGAAACGCAAACATCGCCAACAGAAGACAATGGCCGACGATTCTCATATCGTTTCGCTCAAACAATCAGTGTACATCAAGCGTTAGACCACATTCTTTGTAGTATGTAGTTCGCTAAATCTATCAATACGAGCGCTAGTGTTCACCCATACATGGTCAAATCGAAATATCTACTTCCGTTTTGACTGAGAAGTCATGTACACCAAGAGCTAGACCCCATCTTTTGTCGTATGTAGTTCACAAAATTGATCCAAAATAAAGCATTGGGCGCGTTCAGCGGGCTCAGCAATCTGCTAACCTGCTAGGTGGCTGCTGACTTGTTGCTAGGCTAGCAAGCGTAAGCCCGCCTGAACGCTTTGCTACAAGCTGACGCGGGAACTTTGAGCAATGCACAGAGTTCCTTTGAAGCTACCATACTTATTGGTCTATGATCTATGATAAATACTTAGAAAATCATAACTTTTAAGCAACAGAGCTGTAGACACCCTTGTTAATGCGCGGCGCTAGGCCGTGGAGCCAAGCTATCTGCGGACTCGGGAGACGTGAGTTCAAATCTCACCGTCAGCCGTCATGTAAATGGTTTTCAGTGGTTTCCAATCTTCAGGTCCAGGCAAATACCAGGACATTACCTTCTAATAGTACCCAAAATTGTTGAAAACGGGAATAAAAAGGGGTTGACATCCTGACGATAAGAATAACTCTTCTTTTGAAATTCAATTTTATTGTAGGCTAGTCCACTAATTATTAGTCTTATTAATATTAGGGCTGATTTCTTATTTGAACATCCGCCTAAATTTGTAAAGAAATAAAAATTGTCTCTCCTACGTGTTACGTGCGGAAGATGACCTCGCTCTTCCACCCTTTAAAACAACAATTATCATTGAATACCCTACTATCAAACAAGCCAATTGTTTGGGGCAACATAACCCACAAAATTAACATGTTTTATTTCCATAAAATCCAATCAAACAAGTTTGTTCATATTTCTGTAGCCCTTAGTGGTAAAACACAGCAATGTATGTAAATAATTGTGGTGCAAGGCTATTGGCAAGCTATTTTGCTTTAGCTGAAAATTAAGAAAATGAGGGATATCACTATATTGCCCCAAGCCTTTCAGTTATTTAGTTCCCCCATATATTTCAATAAGGTAGCATATCAGATGAGATTAAAAATGTATATGCAAAAACTCTTTTCTACAAAAATGTGTCAAGTAATAAATAACTTAATTCTTGAAATAATTCTTTAAAGGGGCAGATGACCTCATAGTTCCGCCCCTTAAAACAACAATAACTATATCTTTAAGGTTTGGGTGATAAAATATTAATTGTTGCTCATCTCCCAAACTAATTGGACAGAATGATGTTGACTGACTGAAAAGCGTTCTGTTAATGAAAATTTAATAGGAAGTTTCCACAGCTAGGGGAGACGTTCTCTATTCAGTCAACTAAGACTTGACCAAGTTTTAGAAAAAAATTCTTGAGTGTCGCCTTTGTTATCTAAGAAAGAATCAATTTTCAGTCGCTAAACACAGTATGTGCCCGAATAATTTGTCACACTAACTGGAAAGAATTTAATTGGCCACATTGCTGTGTTGACTGTCTGAAAATAGATTCTTTTAATATTATAAAACTTGAGGGTAGGGCGGATACTCACCATAGAATACTGTAATATTGGAATGCAAGATAAATATACATGTCCTTAATGATATGGATTCAAAATAAGGTTGAACATTTGGAATGGTTTCCCTATGTTGGCTCACAGATGGACAGAAAATATTTACTACAGTAATATTCAATGCCAGCTATTTGTATTGAATTGTGCTCTTACCTGGTAATCTATCCATTCGTTTATCCACATTTTGTAATAAGGGTATAAGTTAGGGTGTCCAGAAAAAGAATTGAAATGAACATATTTTTTAAACCATTGATTAACTTAATTAATATAAATTTATTCAAAATTCATTGTTAATTTTTCTCTTTTTTAGACCTTGGTTCCATCCTATCACCATTTTACAGACACTTAATGCAACAGACAATAAAAAACACAATTAGAAGAGGAAAAAGTTTCATACTTTTAAATATAAATGAGATAGCATGAATTTCACGAGTAGGCTACTCACAGATCCCAAGAGAAAAGATGCGAGTTCATCTTGGCTCTATTATACAACTTCAACAACACTGAAATAACATTTCAGTTCGACTCTGATCGAATTTGGGGGCGACAGCCGAGAACACTAGTCACTGTGACACGAGGTGAACAAGTTTATTTATAAAGGACCTCCTCCTTCATGTGGACTTGTGCCCAGCAGGCGGAAGCAATGAAGTACAACCCACGGGCGAAGTTGCCTAACCAACACTAAACCTAATTACCCTAAATAAATATTGCAAATGGCATTGCTACAAATAGAAAACGTAAGTAGGTTGTACAATTCATAGCTAAACCAACACTTCTTTTTCTTCACAAATTAAACTAATTTTTCCCATCAAATCATTCCTCTTATGAAAATATTTGTTGCATTGTTCATTCCCTCTAGGAACTGCCTGCCGTAGGCAGCACAACTTCAACTTCTAAGCCCCACTGTCAGCAAGGACTTGTCTATGTAGCTCCATCTTTGCTATACTTGGTCTGCTTCTTAGATCGCTCCTTCCCCCTGGGGACTTCGAACTTGAAAAGTTGCTGGGGCAGATTGTGTGGCTGCTTCCACTGGTAAGGCGATCTCCCTCAACTTTGTCGATATGGTCAGTCGAGGGTTGAATGCCTCATCGTTGGAAAGAATTGCTTCAAACAACTTGTAAATCTCTCACTGGACTGAATCAGAATATGTTGAGCGACCGGAATCCCGAATTTTTGTAAACGTGACCTACATATTGCAGAATATACATCCCCATCACGTGCCTAAATAGGAAAGGAACACATAATTAAAAAAGAAGTGGACTGCCCATACAAAAGGTACTTCAAAATGGAAAATTCTTTTTTGCCCTAGGGGAACAAATTAGAAATAAGGAGTATGGGTATACAAGTATTTTAGTCGAAGCACTGCCCAGGGATGCTATACCGTACACAGCTTCTTTTGAGACCATGGAGAGTGTCGGTGATGGTGCAATGATGTCCCTGACAAGAAAAATGTACGTTGTCAAGCATGTAATAGATATAAAAATTGGTCTAGCATGGGTGAGTTGAGCCAATATTTCCCCTTTTCTCTCAATGGCAACAGGTGGAATAGCAACTAGGAATTACTCCTAGGATCACCAACACATTCAAAGAAACTTTCTAAATGAAATCCTTTTGAATGGTAGGCTCCAACACCAAATCCATAATGAATTTATTGCTTAGTATACAGGTACCTTCCATGGGGAGCATAAGTTTGGAACTCATAATATAGCAGTCTCGAGTCATACTGTTATATGGTCAGTGGTAACAGTAACAAGTCGCAGTTGAACTTTATAAAATACTGAAATTAGCCAAAATACCTTTTCCAATGAAAAATAAATCAGAAAATGATGTAGTAACTTAATAGATGTTTACTCCTCTGCTGACCATAACCCACCCACCATCCCACGTTTAGATCACGACTTATATAGTAAAATTCCAGCTGTGTCGGCCATTATCCACGTGAATTATGTAACGTACAGTATTGTCAACCCCATTCGTACGGTACTAATCGTATAGGCCGTCTAGGGTAGCGTTCTGTGAGGGGTTCAAATGAAAGAAACAGTGGTTTTTACAATGGTTACAGGCTAACTCGTCCAGATTCATGGTTACAGCCTAACATGTCATCAACAGTGCCCTGCTTGCCGCACTTCAACCCGACCAGTCTAACCTTTGTTTTATCCAATCCAATGGGTTCTGACAATGGTTTTAGTCTGCGGGCGCGCGTTAACCATGCACACACCCCTGCACGCTCAGTGGGGTTGTCGCGTACCTAATCTTTAATTAGTGTGGTGTATTTTTTTATCCCACATGTTGGCAATAATGTGTGCACCTTGTTGACTCAACGAGATTCATTTGCCATCGGAACATGGCTGCCGTTGTTAAAAGAGCAATAAATAAAAGTACATATTTATGTAGTTTAGCATATATTTCAGGGGCAGTAATGACTATGGTTACTAATTTGAATTGGTAATGTACCCTGGAAGATGAAAGTCACAATGACGTCTGATGCAAGTATAAAAGCCACGTTCTGGTCTCATTCAGAATTAATGTTTCATTTTCTGGGTAACATACCCAATAGAAATTACTAACCATGATCACTACTGCACCGGGAATATGTTTTAAATTACGTAAATATGTGTTTCTATTTCTTGATAATTCAACGACAGCGGGCGGATGAGCTCTCTTCAACTGGTACCAAGACTTGCACATACTGATGTCACTACTGTTACCAACATGTGAGATACAAAATATACCACATAGGCCTGGTCTGGATAAAGATTATTGATGTGCGAGTACCCTACTGTACGTGACAAAAACCAAAAGTGTATATACGGCCAACGTGGCGGGCCGCTCTACCTAATAATTATTGGTCCATGCAAAACCCATTGGTCTGGATCTAACAAATTTTAATATTACAAAAAACAATTACAGTGAAATATTACACACATTAATAACACAGCAGCCAATTATTACACATCAAATACGCACGTGGTGGGCGTTACTCAGTAGCGGCGGAAGTTCCTTTTAGCGGGTGGGAGGATTACAGTACGGTACCGCCTATATACACAGTAGTACCGTATTCATGGGACTGGCAATATTGCATTTGTCGATAATTCACTCATAGAATGGCAGACAGTTGGAATTTTGCTATATTAGTCGTGATTTAGAAAGGGGATGGTGGGTGGGTTATGGGCAGCAGAGGAGTAATCATCTATTATCACATCATTTCCTGATTCATTTTTCATTATTAGAAAATGTATATTGGCTAATTTCAGTGGTACTTTAGAAAATGTTAGTGTATGATGAGCTCTCATTCAGCGTTACCGAGTGGTTCCTCCCACCATTAGGTAGGGTGGTCTTAATATTGCGATACATATCTTGATGAGGGTAGGTGCCCTCGGTTGCATATAGTTCAAAGCAGTGGAAAGGCAGCAGACCACAGCAACATCGCCACTGCATATACTGTACATGTAACTACCATCGTATAAGTTTGAAGCGATTTAATGATTTAAAAAAAAGTATAATTATATGAACACCCATGGGTCAAATACAATTTGCTGTGACCATCACTAAGGATGATAAAATTATTTCTTCAAAACACCACCGTTTAAAACTAGGCGGACTTTGCAACTGTCAAAGATTTTTAGAACAATAATTTTCTACAATAAACCAAAATTCTAATAGAAAAATTAGATGTATTAAGAAGTGCCCAACTGCCTCTCAAGTTCCCAATTAAGGTTATCTCCTAAAGGACTAAAAACTGACATTGACCAGGGTGCCACCAACCACAGAAGTTAGCCTACGGTACCTACCTTGCCTTCTGGTCAAGTCTGCTCCACCATCGCTGGGAGGCCAATCTTAGCAGAATTTATTTATGTACAGACAAAATGAATGTTACAGTGGTACCGGTATGTAATTGTACGAAATATGAACCCTGCTTTCTCTACTATACTGAAATTCAAGACTATACCACCTATTCGACAAAAATGCTTGTAGGCTACACAAAAGGCATAGGCCTAACGGTATCAGAGCTGAAATGTAAAGTACTGCAATACAATTCTACCTCTGGTATCTGATGCATGTAGAAAATGCGCTGCATCTTACCCATGGGAATTCATCGCCGGAGCTACCTCTTCCCACAAGACTTTCTGGTACGGTACTTTTGAAAAGATCGTTCCTCTTCCTATAGGCCCTACTCATTCGTCCAAATGTCCCCAAATTAACCACATAATTACCATTAAAGCAAAGTTTAACATGTTCTGCAAATACCATCCCAAGTTCAATACTAGTTTTAAAACTTACCACCAAGAAGTAGGAGCCGATTTTCTAGATTATACAGCCATCTTCATGTTTCTGCAGTTTTCTTGAATATAATTAGTGGCAAACTCGTGACCTAACATACAAGGAAGCGACATCAAAATGCTCATAAACACCAAGTCAGAATAAATCCATAAATAACTCATCAGTAGCCTACTCACACATAATTTGGCCATAGGAAATATGAAAGTAGGCTACATTTAAAACATCTTTCAGCCCAAAAGTATGGTTAACAGAGTTAAGAAAAGCTTCTGTTCTAAATATCGCGTTCATGCGCTACCGGTACAAAGTGGCAATTAAGTTCACCCCGATTTAACAGCGGGAAGACTGTAATAGGTTTAAATCATGCACAAAAATAGCCGGATTTGCCTTGACCAAACCAATTCCTTAATACAACATAAAATAACTATTAAAAGTCATCATCCTTCAAGAAAACAACTAGACCTAGGCCTAGTGAGTTTAAAGTTGAATTTTAGAAGCGTAAAAGGTCCAATTACAACAATTATGCTATTGACAAACATTGTATTATATTACCTGTCGCCATTCTTGAGTGTAGATCTTCGTCTCTAGAATTTAAGAAACATAATAGGTTCATTCGCCGAACGTGCAGAACTTGATCAATTTCATTCCCCGCCATGCGCCGCAAGTCAGCAGAAACAAGCTAGCAAGCTAGCAGAGAAAACGTTTGCTGGCTCTGCTGAGCCCTTGCTACCTACGTCACATCCGCTAGCAAGCCCGCTGAACGGCAAACTCAGAATCTGCTGACCGTTTGCTGGCCAGCAATGAGCCCGCTGAACGCGCCCATTTATTTTCTTTTGTGTGTCCTAAAATCTTAATTCCCAAGTCATGTTTTCAACATTAAGTTCCCAGCCTGAAAGGCTACAGCTGAGGTAGGAAGCCATATTCATGTACATCATAGAACATTATTGACATATGGAATGTTGATGACATTTTAGTATATCATATTTTCAAGAGTCGCCTCCGTTGTGTAGGTGTCAGCGTGCTTTCCTTCCACCCTGGAGGTGCGAGGTTCAATTCCGGGCTCTGCCACGAAATTTGAAAAGTGGTATGAGGACGGGAGCGGGGTCTACTCAGCCTCGGGTGGTCCAAATGAGTAGAGGGGGTTCGATTCCCACCTTAGCCACCATCGAAGTGGCTTTCCGTGGTTTACCACTTCGTCTTCGGGCAAATGCTGGGATTTTACCGTGCCCGATTAAACATGGACAGTACTTGTCGAATCCGATGGAACAGCTGGATCGTAGAACGTGAAAGTCCCAGCTAGAAAAACTCTCGAGATCCTACCAACAAGTACTACGTGTAAGGGAACACTCTCTTATATAGATTGCGTTATGACAAAGAAAACTATGAAGATAATGAATAAACTAGCTCAGACGATAAAAATTTAATTTTAAAAAGTCTCAAGGCAATAGGACTTATCTGGGAACAAAACCCAACACTGGTCTTCATAACACAATCTTACACAAATTATTATAAATCACAACATCAACCTTCCAGAAAACAACACTAGATTTATTGAATCGTAGACTGATACAAGAGAATTTTAATTCCTCTGTCAAAAGAATCAAAATGATATTTCACACGACAAGGGCTACGTCGTGATATAATTTCACGCTTGCAATGTAAACATGCAAAATATTAAATTGAAAATACCACAACTACACGTGGATATTAGCGTTCAGTTAAGAATAAACAGCATTTATTCTAAAATGTATACATAAATTACAATGATATGACATTCATGATGCTTGCAATCACATAAATCTTCATACAATAATCGTGAATCGGCTATTTCAGATATCGTTTATAGGTGGACATATTCCAATACTATTAACATACAATTCACATAATCACACTTCTTGAATCTTTTTAAGGATGAAAATAATTCGAATCCTTTCACAATAATCGGTATCAATCTCATTCGTCAACGCAACTAATTTTGACATACGGAGATCATAATAGTCATTTTCACACCTTCTGTTTCATAAAAACAGTAAATCTAAGCCATAATCTGGCTTATTTGATCAAATAATTAAGCTAATTTCAAACGTATCTTACGAATTCGTGTGAAATAGTAAATAATGATAATAAATAGTACATCCATGAACTCCGCTTATTAATTCTTCCAAACACTAACATGTTTAATATCATTCAAATCCAATCCTGCCTTGTATACATTTTCACTACCATATATGATCGCGTATTTCTTGCAGCATAATTATCTCTCATCATAATCTCCACACATATGTCATGTCTTAAATCATGACTAAATTCCTTTAAATAAAATCACGTAATTAGCATTCCTGGTAATATCTTATAAATACTATATGTATATGCTTCAATAATTTCATTTCCACTTTTATATCAGATACAGCTTCATTATACCTTCAAATATGCTTAAAATGGACATGCTGCAAATTGTTATGTTACTCAACAATTTTATTCTTCATTTAGGTTCAATTTTGTTAAATGCTTGACATTACTCAGTTTCAAAATTCATCCAAACCTTCATTAGAGTTCAATAGAGCATGGTAATGTTTTACTCAAATGTATTTCATTAGAATTTAAAAAATTCTACATGTATGAAAGCATGGTAATCTTCCCAACTCAAATGAATAAATAATCGACTCAAATTGTCATTAAAAATATATCTTGATAGAACATCTCAAAGTTAAGATTATTTGTATTACTGTTCATAGTTCATAAGATCTCCAACAGAATCTCCTAAATACGCTGACGAAGTACTCCTTCCATATGTAAATTTTCTGACATCGTTGATCATAATATAAGCAAAATAACTGTCGAAAATAATCATAAACTTCCAACAATAAGGTATATCAAAATCCTAGTCCTATATATTCTTCTCCCTACTACCATAAATCTTCTCCCTCACAAATTCTTCTTCCTAACACGTATCTTCACAACAAAAAAATCTTAATTCAAATGAATAGCAAGTCGAAAATATTTATGATCCAAAATTAATTAAATCCAAAATTGAAAATAGAGCATGCATTCCCAAACGAATCAAAATCATGCTCGAAAATATGGCGAAATATGAAATGAGTAGCATATCTATCCTGCACATTACTTAGATTTAAATAGACGAAAATGGCTAAATGGTAACCTACAAAATACCTCAAACTGCTACTACTAAAATAAAATCTTCTTTTCTACCTTGTACTGAGTCTTTTTTAGAAATTCCGTAATTGAAAATACACAAAAATCTCATCCAAAACGGAACTGTGGTCCTGCTCACCCATCGGCCTCTCCTGGTCTCGAACTGGGTTACCAACTGCTCCCTCTCGTTCCTTCCTGGATTGTGGACTGCATCTCTCAGATTCCGGGTACCCGTTCGTCCAGATTGTAGACTCCATGTCTCTTGTTTGATGAATCTTTTAATTTTGTAAGAGCATTTCCTTTTTAAGCGGGATTGTGGTTTGACCTCACTACCTCCATAATTTTCAAATAAGTAGTTATCGAACTCATAAGCGTTGTTGATTACTCTTGACATTCTGAGTTACTTCAGATGTTGTGTTCCTTCATTATACTTAACACTCATTGCCGTAGATTTAGTATAATGCGATAATATTCCTCCTTACTTCACGTGGTATAACATAGTGAAATAAAGTTGTGGACTGTTTTCACTGAAATGCTTTATCATAAGAATGAATATTCTTTTAACGTCAAATAATATACTTGATACTTCTAGAAAATTTTCAAAATGTTCGTGTATGTTTCAAAAGAATTAGTTTGGAGTACATCTCCACTATACATTATTACTGGAATGATCGTTTTCACTAACCATGTTTTTGTAACTTCTCGTACTGGTTATGACCTGAAAACACGATGTTCACTCTCCACGGTTCAAATAAACAAGACCCTTCTTCTCCTCTGACTACCTCCCCTCAGCGCTTTCTCACACCATCGCTGACCAGGTCCCACGATATACTGTTTCCCCATGTCCAACATACAATTCCATTACGTCATTCACACAGTGTCTCATTCAACAATATCTCAGTGAAATCACATTCCTGCTTACTCATCTTAATTTCTGGTGTATAACAGCGTGTACCTATAATTCTGAATTACTCTGTGTTCATGTTACATTACATTCTGCAGCGTTCTCGATCAATATGCTGTCAATCGATCATTTGATGACCTCACACCTCTTCTTGACCTGCGTGCGCTGAGAAGAATGACCTTGAATAGAGCTGAATTCTGAGTTACATTGCAGGTTGCCTACACTCCTGGTATTCTTCGTCACGTAACATATGTTTATTACGTAATTCTATCCTCTCGCTAACAGTATTATACACTCGTAAAATTGTATACGTGGAGGCTGCTATTCTTCTCCAATCGCTTCAGCAGAACACTAGTACAGTAGCCTACCTACCATCAGGCCACGGCCGCCTCCTTCCCTCTTCCTTGTCGGTCTATCTCTCCAATTCTTCCCATCCCGTCCCATCTCTCATGAGGCCCCCTGTTCGCTTTGCAGGTGAGTCTTCCTGGACGAGGCGCTAGTCCCTCCTCTCGAGTTGAATCCCCCCACCCAATGTCAAGCTCCAGGACACTTCCCGTAAGGGCGGTTAAGGTGGGATCCCTCGCTGAGTCCGTGGGAAAAGCCCACCTAAAGGGTAAACTGACTACGAAAAAAAAAATCAAGAAGGCAAACTCGTGAAGCCAACTACAATTCACTAGGGCTGGAGGTTTAACTCTTCGTTAAACCTGTATATTCTACAGTTCAGTCTGCTCATGTGGAGACATTGAATGAATGTATAATGGGAAGAGGCTAAATTCAAAAAATACTTGAAGAGAAGTATTTACTTAAAAGGTTACTCCGGTCAGACATTTTTTTGCGTGTTACAATGTGACCTTGAATTAATAATCATTGTTTTGCGGCTGAACGTATATAACCTATATCAGATTATAAACAGTTCCCTTCAAAAAATATGAGTATTCAATGGTTATGTGTGCTCACCTAATAATGAATCATAATTTATTGAACTCATAAAAATATCCTGAGATAATAGTTATTTAAGTTACCAGCAGTATAGAGAGATAGAAAGATGATTTCATTTAAAATAATGAAAACTAGCTGTACCCGGCATGCTTTGCAATGCCAATCAAAGAAAGTGTTGGCGTTGTAACTTTGTTTGTTGAAGTGCTTTTGGATACCCAATATTTATTTATTTTCCGTTAACCACCTCTAAACTATTGTAAAATTGATTTACTATCTCAAAAAAATCATTGTAGCGTGCTCAACAACTTACAAAAGTTTCATCGCAATGGAATGAATGGCATATGAACGCATACGGGACTTGGTTGAAACGATTCGAGCGCCGTCACCAATTTGTTGAATATACTTGTACGCTAACTATTGTAAAATGGATTTACTAAGTCGAAAACCTTCCCTGGCGTGTACACAACAACTCATGAACGAGACATCGCTATCGGATGAATGGCATACGAACGCATACGGAATTTTGTTTAAACGATTCACGCGCCTTCACCCATTTGTTGAATCTTCTTGTGCGACATCCATTGAAAAACGGATTTACTAATTCATACACCTTTGCAGGACTGTACTCAACTCACCAACGTTTTATCACAATCGGATGAATGGTATATGAACGCATACGGGACTTGGTTGAAACGATTCACGCGCTGTCGCTCATTAGTTGAATCTACTCGTGCGCTACCAATTGTAAAATGGATTTAGTAAATCAGAAATCTTTGTGGGATTGGAAACAACATTTCTCTAAATTTCATTGCAATCGCATGCATGGTATAAGAACGCATACGATTTTTTAAACGATACGCGCGCCGTTATTCATTTGTTGAAACTACTCGTGCGCTACCTATTGTAAAAAGAATTACTAAGTCAGAAACCTTTCCTGGAATGTGCACAACAATTCAACCGAAGATTCATAGCAATCGGATGAATGGATTTGAACGCTACGGGACTTTGTTTAAGCGATTCGCGTGCCGTCGATCGTTTGTTGAATCTACTTGTGCGATACCTATTAGAAAGTGGATGTACTAAGCCATAAACCTTCACTGATGTCTACACAACATGGTATATGAACGCATACGGGAATTTGTTGAAACGCTTCGCGCGTCTTCGCTCATTTGTTGAATCTAATTGCGCGCTACCTATTGTGAAATGGACTTACTAAGCCTGAAACTTTCCCTGGAGTGTACACAACAACTCACCCAAGTTGATTCGCTAACGGACGAATGGTATATGAACGCATACGGGACTATGTTGAAACACTTCGCGCGTCGTCGCTTATTTGTTCAATCTACTCGTGCCCTACCTATCGTAAAGTGGATTTGCTAAGCCAGAAACCTTGCCTGAAGAGTACACAACCTCTCATCCAAGTTTCATCGCTATCGGACGAATGGTATGTGAACGCATCCAGGACTTTGTTGAAACGCTTCGCCCGTCGTCGCTCATTTGTTGAATCTGCTCGTGCGCTACCTATTGTAAAGTGGATTTACTAAGGCAGAAACCTTCCCTGTAGTGTACACAGCAACTCAACCAAGTTTAGTCGCTATCGGACGAATGGTATATGAAAGCATACGGGACTATATTGAAACACTTCGCATGTCGTCGCTCATTTGTTTAATCTACGAGTGCGATACATACTATAAAGTGGATTTACTAACCCAGAAAGCTTCCCTGAAGTGTACACAACATCTCACCCAAGTTTCATCGCTACCGGACGAATAGTATATGATCGCATACGGGATTTTGTTGAAATGCTTCGCGCGTCTTCGCTCATTTGTTGAATCTACTCGTGCCCTACCTATCGTAAAGTGGATTTACTAAGCCAGAAACCTTGCCTGAAGTATACACAACCTCTCACCTAAGTTTCATCGCTATCGGACGAATGGTATGTGAACGCATACAGGACTTTGTTGAAACGCTTCGCCCGTCGTCGCTCATTTGTTGAATCTACTCGTGTGCTACCTATTGTTAAGTGGATTTACTAAGCCAGAATCCTTACCTGAAGTGCACACAACATCTCACCCAAGTTTCATTGCTGTCAGACGAATAGTATATGAACGCATACGGGACTTTGTTGAAACACTTCGCGAGTCGTCGCTCATTTGTTGAATCTACTCGTGCGCTACCTATTATAACATGGATTTACTAAGCCAGAAACCTTGCCAGTAGTGTACAGAACCTCTATTCCAAGTTTCATCGCTATCGGACGAATGGTATGTGAACGCATGCAGGAATTTGTTGAAACGCTTCGCCCGTCGTCACTCATTTGTTGAATTTACTCGTGCGCTACCTATTGTTATGTAGATTTACTAAGTCAGAAACCTTATCTGAAGTGTACAGAACATCTCACCCAAGTTTCATCGCAATGGGATGAATGTTATATGGACGCATGTGGAACTTTCTTGAAACAAACGCACGCCATTTTGTTGAAGCTACTCGCGCACCATCTATTGTAAATTAGATTTACTACGCCTATAACTTTTCCGGGACTGTGCGCAACAACTCTCCAAAATTTGATAGCAATCGGATGAATTGTATATGAACGCATCGCCATTACGCATTTGTTGAAACTACTCGCACGCTATCTATTTTGAAATGGATTAAATATGCCTATAAACCTCCCGGAAGTGTGTACAACAACTCACCAAAATTTGATCGCAATCGGATGAATGGTTTATGAGCACATAAAAGACGAACAGACAGACATTCCTTTATATATATAAGATAAGATATAAGATAAGTTATGACTGTGGGAATTTGTGGAAACGAATATGATAATTACCGACTTTTACATTAAAATCAAGGAAATGTTACGGGTCGTGAGATTAGTAAATGTTTGATGATAGATGACTGTTAAGAATTGAAATGCCATCTTCCGTCTTATCATTTAGTGAATGAGTCTCGTGAAGTATTACAGTGTATAACTATATCACCAGAGGGTATAATATTCCAAGAATAAAAGTCGTTAGTGGAAAAGGGAATCGCTCATTGCTTATTTGTAAATAGTCGTTATATGAGTGGAACCACACAACACTGGTGGTGAAAACTCCGGGACGAAGAACCATCACCACCACCACTAAGGATGATTATACAGAACAGATATCTTCGCGAATTTTCATGCCGAGAGTATCAATATTACAAAAGAGCATCAACATCACGGAGAACGGTAGGTAAGTAGACGACATTTTCGCTTATTCTGAAATACGTGGGAAAAGTGTTGCAAAAGAAACAAGTAGTTCCGTGAAGAACTATACAGCCTATTTTCATATATCCTACTTATGTTAATTGCCACTATCAACATACACAATTTCTGTTTGATTGCTGTAATAGATTCGTAGACATTAAGAACCGACTAAATATTTTGGATGGTCGCCATGTTGGATTTTATATATGTAGGTCCTAGAGTTATGTACTGTTACATGCAGATTATTGTGAACGTGTAGTATTCAAACTTTCAATCGCATAATTAAAACTCAAGAAAAAACAAGATTTTAAAATTTTTCACAGCTGCCATCTTGAGGTTATGGAAACAATTGCAATAAATTAGATGCCAGTGGATTAACATTCGTGTAAGGATTTACTGTACCAAGTTTCACTGCACTCGGATGGTTAAATTGCGAGAAACGTCCATGTGAACATTTATAATTCGCGTCACCGCCATGTTGGATTTGTGATCACCAAGTTATTTAAAGTCCTATAGGTGAACTTAAGTTCATAGCCCCTATGAACATTAAAAAATGCAGTTTGATTGCTTAAATAGATTCGTAGATATGCAGTATCGTCTAAATATTTCGGATGGTCGCCATGTTGGATTGTTAAATGTATAGGCCATAGAGTCATGTACCATTAAAGGATAATTATTGCGTAGGTTCATTATTCAAACTTTCACTTCGATCGCATGACTACATCACAAGAAATAAAAACTTAATTTTAAAATTCGCACTGCCGCCATTTTGAGGTTATGTAAACAATTGAACTAAATTAGATACCCGTGGATTACAATGTGTATAAATATTTCCTGTACCAGGTTTCAGTGAGCTTGGAACATTAAATCGCGAGAAAGGTCTATTTAAAATTTTCAAATTCGCTTGGCCGCCATGTTCGTTTTGTAGTTAACCGGTTTTTGAAAGTCTTATAGATGGACTTCCAGTAGTGCCCGTTATCTCCCTACAAAATTTTAGGGAGATACCGCTAATAGTTTCAGAGATATAGAATGCCGGTGAAATATTTCGCACATCCGCCATCTTGTGATTATGTAAACAATTGAACGAAGTTAGATGTCGGTGCATTACAATGTATATAAACATATACTGTACCATGTTTCGTTGCTTTGGTTGGTCAAATCGCGAGAAACGTCTATTTAAAAGTCGCAAATTCGCTTGGCCTCCATGTTGGTTTTGTAGTTACCAGGTTTTCAAAAGTCACATAAGTGAACTTATAGTAGTTCCCTCTATCACCAAAGAAAATGTCAGGGTAATATCGGTAATAGTTTCGGAGATATTGAATGCTGGTGAAATATTTCGTACAGCCGCCATGTTGGATTGGTGAGTCGTAACCAAATTTGAAGGGCACGGTCGAGGTCGCCGGGAATAGTGCTATGAACTTCCCGAGTTTCATTGAAATCGCTCCTGCCGTTTAGATTTTATTAGGGGGGGGGAGACACACACACGAATCACACACACACGCACACACACACGGACAAAAGGTGATCTCATAAGCCTATTTTTTCAAAATTGAAAATTGGCTAAAAATGCCGAATGAGGAAGGTTGCTATTGAGATATGATCAAGTTTACAACATTGCTAATACAATGTTATAAGTGCATGATATCCTTGAATTTGAGAGCAGCCATTTTGAATATCAATACATACGCAGTCAGGTGATAGAAGAAGGTATCACACGCACCGGTAAGGAACAAGTGCTGTCATCTGTCGGCAACCCCTGGCAGCATAATCGCACTCACGCTAATTGACCATTGCTGCTATCTACATACTAGCCCACCCCTTGAGCTTCACGATTTCGGATAATGAAGAACTTCTTAAAAACTCTAAAGGACACGAACGATACACCGGTCGAATGCTACATGTTTCTCCACCTTTCTAAATTAAGTTAACGACTCGACGGTACACAGTGAAATATTTCACCCTATTGACCGCTTACAAGATTCTCAACATATACTATTAACCCTGGATGAACAAGTACACGATGTGTTGAATGATGAGGAGTACGAGACAGGCGCACAGGCTTGCGAGCAATATATTGACAACTCCAATGGTGCAATACGGAGGGCCCCTCATAGTAGGGGAGCAGTGAGGCTTTGAACCCACTCGTAGCCATGAGCATTAAAGCACGCACCGCGACTGCATGTTGCAACTTGGCAACCCGATATCTCTTGAACCCATAGTCGGATTTTAACATATGAGGTATCGTAGGACTCGGGCTAACGCCCTCTTTCCTCTGGACAGCTTATTTTAACCCTAAAATTAAACCTACCCCTACTATGGGATGAAATAGTAATTTTTAGGTAAATGTGGCTTTCCATGTGCAACATGCATGAGGTCCGATACCAGTATGAAATTAAACTTGTTCCACATAAAACGCATGCATACAACTCAATTCCACTATGATTTAACTTTTTTTTTTACGCATGCGCACTTGGGTTTCTTCTAACAGGGCGGGCTTTTTGAATAAAGATTTATAGATAAGTTGTTTTAAAAATATTAACCAAAAGATCCAAAACTAATAGGTCATCTTCTTTTTAATATCTCATGAACCAATAAAGCTAGGGACTTGTATGAGGAGTCATTGGACATGGGGTGACACCCTGTTTTTGAATGTATTATTCATTTTTGTCAAAAGGGCTTGACTGCACTTTTGTTAATATCTCGATAACTAATAATCAGAGAGGGTCAAGTGAGGTGTTATAGGAGTCAGGATGGCAAACCCTTTTCCATGACCAACGAATTTACCCAAAAGACCCAAAATAGCAAGGCCATCGACCTAAGATTTTATAAACTAATCATCAGTGAGGATCAAGTGAGGTGTCATAAGACTCAGGATGGTCAACCCTTTCCCATAGCCAACGAATTTACCCAAATGACCCAAAACAGCAAGGCCATGGACCTAATATTTTATAAACTAATCATCAAGAGGGTCAAGTGAGGTGTCATAGGACTTAGAATGGTTAACCCTTTCCCATGACCAATGAATTTACCCCAAGAATTCAAAACAGCAAAGTCATTGACCTGAGATTTTATAAACTAATAATCGGACACGAACATGTGAGATGTTTACCATGAGTGATGAAACATTGCTAGGTAGAGAAAGAATTATTGTAGGCTACATGTATGGTGACTGAAAAGTATTTCACCATTGGAACTTGTTTTCAGTTCAAACTGCAGTACAGAGAGAGGGAGTATAGGTTGCAGGCAAGGGTTAATAAATGACAAACGGTGTACACAAAATCTGATTTATCGATTCAAGAATTTAGAGTAGATTATATTTAATTGATTGGTTAAAGAGGATAGCTAAAACACAAAATGGTGACTTCATCGAACTAAACTGAACCAAGCTGAATCAAACCCAACTAAACCGAACAAAACTGAACCAAACCTAATTGAAAACAAGCCAAGGGTTTAAGCGTAAAACTTGTGGGTGGATGATGGTCATTGGTGATGTCTAAAAGGAAAGGGATAACACTCTACGTATAGAGTGTAAGGTAAAGCTAGTGCATGGTGCTAATGCACACACCCAAGTACATGAACCACACGCAACTATCCTATGCTGTTTTTATGGGTTGACCGCTAAAACTTGCACAGTGGTTACTGGGACAAGATGGTCTCTACGCACAAAGTCGCTACGCACAAACAACCTTTAAGTAATCAAGGCTAGTAATCTAGACACGCACTCGCAACAAACTAAAGTAATCTGTTTTGCTGGCATTGCTCACACAGTAGGCAGGTGACAGAAATGCTTGGCTAACAGAAATACAATCAATTCCGGTCGTCTAATGTTACCTGCTAACCATTTTTTGCTGTAGTGGCAAGAACACGCGCCTCTTGCACTGGAGATCTTAACTTGATTTCCAGCTCCAAGGCCTAGAACGAATCAAACTAAGAAAGAAGGGCCTGGTGGCGGAGTGGTTAAGCAGTTAGCCTTTCACTAAGGTAGACTAGGGTTTGATTTCAGGTTAACATGCAAGTCATAAACATATACAAGAAAGCAGAGATAGTGTTTAAAACTGATTACACTTGTCACTTTTCAAATTATTACTTGGATTACCAATACAAAGGTTATATAATATGTTAATGCTGCCTATCGCACACTAGACTATACGGAAGCCAAAAGAGCAAAAGGTTTAGGTAGAGCAGTGATAAAATCGCTATGTGTAGAGAACTACCTAGCGGTTTTATGAATTGGCAAAACTATGTCGCATAAACAGTGCAGGATACAATCCAGAAACCATAATTTGTGTCTTGTGGAGCAGAGAAAATGCACTTTTTTCTTAATGGATAACAAATGTGTGCAGACGAATGACCTACGCATTAGCCTACCATGGGGTTATAACCACATGGAGGAGATGTGATTTCTAGATTTTATTGTTTAGAGACATGACTTTTTGTAACCAGTAGACTTAATAGATATAGTATTTTGTAAATATTCTTTTTTTGTAATTGTTAATAGTAATTTTTTTAAAATAATGGAAACAATTTTTTTAAATAGTAAATGTTAAATGTATGACTGAAAGTTCTTTGGGATGAGTGTGCATGTCATGGATGTTTTTTGGGGATAAATAAAGTGGTTGTGGCTGTTCTCAAAGATAGGCATGGTTGTGTGAATGTATGTCTACATAGAAAGAGAGAGAGAGAGACAAATCTCTCTCTTTGTAAAACAGTCTTACCTGCAGTAGTAGTAGTAGACCTATACGTTTTGCAAACACATAGACAGACTGTACCATCGCCATGGTCAAGCACTCACTTCAACACCATTCACAAAATCTTAAGATGAAAAAAGCATGTTTCGCAAATATGATCTTTTAAAATATACAAAATAAAAACAATATGTGTTTTAACAACAAAGCAATGGGAAACTACAGCCGTAATGCTCTTCCCGAGGAAATGCACCTCTCTATGTGATGATGGCCTCCTCCCTTGTAAAATTCCAATCCGGAGGTAAACTTGTCCCCTGTTCGGATCTCCGGGTGGGGACTACCCGAGAGGGGGTTAACATCACTGAAGGGACAAAGAGGAACAGAACTTTTGGTCAGGAGACTATAGGGTTAATAGCACTAAATCAAACAATTGCCAAGCAAGGGTTGGTCTCATATTGAGTAGGAAACTTGGACAGCGGGAGGAATATTATTAGCAATATAGTGAACGGATTATTGTAGCAAAAATCAATACAAACCCTACGTGCACACAGTGGTACAAGTCTATATGCCTACCAGTCAAGCTGATGATGAAGATGTTGAAAAGCCTTCGAAGAAATAGATGAAATTCTGAGTTATGTCAAGGGCGATGAAAAAGTTATAGTAATGGAAGATTGGAAGGCTGTGGTAGGAAAAAGAAGAGATGGGAAGTTAGTAGGAGATTTCGGATTAGATGAAAGGAATGATCGAGGAAGCAAGCTGATGGAATTCTGCACCAAGCATTAGTTGGTCATAGCTAACACCATATTCAATAACCACAATTGAAGAATATACACACGGATGAGACCAGGAGATACAGGGCGTTACCAAATAGATTTCATTATAGTCAAGAAGAGGTTTAGAAACCATATTTTGGATTGTAAAACATAACCCGGTGCTGACATAAACTGTGACCACAATCTGGTTGTAATGAATTGCAGATTAAAGTTGAAGGGACTGAAGAAAAGTCAAAAGCCAAAATTGTGGGTAGTAGACAGACTGAAAGTGAACGATGTAAACGAAACATTGCAGGACAGTATAAAGAAAGGACTAATGAAAAACCCTAAACAAACTTCAATTGCAGATGAATGGGCACTTTTGAAGAATGAAATAACAAAATCCACAGAAGAAAACATTGGTAGGAAAGAAAGAATAGGTAGAAAACCGTGGATCACTCAGGGTATACCAGAATTGATGGACGAAAGGCGGAAACACAAGAATGTAAGAGATAAAAGGGGGAAAACAAAATACAGATGTCAGAGAAATGAGGTTAACAAGAAGTGCAAGAAAACGAAAGAAGAATGGTTGAAAGGGAAATGTGCAGGCATAGAAAATTGTCTGAAATTAGGAAAAGAAGACACAGCTTACCGAAGGATTAAGTATACTTTTGGGGTAAAGAAGACTAAGTGCTGTAATAATAAGGCCACTAATGGAAAGCCTCTAACAGATAGGGAAGAAGGGGTTGAGGGATGGAAAGCTTACACAGAGTGTTTGTATAAGGGAAATGAGATTGAGAATCATTTAATGGAAAGAGAGGAGGAAATTGGTGAAGATGCAAAAGGAGATTTAATATTGAGATCAGAATTTGACAGAGCAATGGAAGACTTAAGCAGGAACAAAGCACCAGGTATAGATGATATACCGATTGAGTTGCTACGCTGCATAGGAGATGAAGGTCTGATCAGGTTATATCACTTGGTGTGTAGGATTTATGAGACATGTGAGGCACCTCTGATTTCAAGAAGAATGTTATTATCCCTATACCGAAGAAAGTGTGAGCTGACAGAAGTGAAGATTACCGTACAATCAGCTTAATTACTCATGCTTCAAAGATCCTGTCTAGAATAATTTATAAGGGGATGGAAAGCCAGATAGAAACGGAGTTGGGTGAAGACCAGTTCGGTTTTAGGAGAAATGTAGGAACAACGGAAGCTGTACTATGTCTTAGGCTGATTTTGGAAGGTATAATAAGGAAAGATAAGAGAACGTTCATGGCTTTTGTAGACTTAGAAAAGGCTTTTGATAAAGTTGATTGGAATAAATTGTTTGGCATTTTGCAAACGATTGGAATAAAGTACAGGGATAGGAGGGTGATCTACAATCTATACAGAAACCAGACAGCAGTCATTCGAGCTGAAGGACATGAGAGAGAAGATGGTATTCAGAAAGGTGTAAGGCAAGGTTGCAACTTACCACCCATAGTTTTCAATCTTTACATTGAGCAAGCAATGAAGGAAATTGGAGGAAAATTTTAAAGTGGGAGTGAAGATTCAAGCAGAAATAATTTTAACTCTGAGATTTGCCGATGACATAGTCATCTTGGCCGACACGCCTGAGGGTTTGAATGAGTTTTTGAATGGTACGGACTACGTCTTGAGGAAAGAATTCTTGATGAAAATTAATAAATGTAAAACAAAAATACAGGTAAGCAGACGAAATAAATCTGAAACCTCTATGGACAACAAATTGGCAGGTGAAAAACTAAAGGAAGCAGGAGACTTCTGTTACTTAGGAAGCAAAATAACCAGTATTGGACGAAGCAAAGAGGATATAAAAAGTTGGTTAGCTCAGGGAAGAAAAGTATTTCGAGAGAAAAGGAATCTGTTGACTTCGAACATAGATTTAGGTAATAGGAAGTCATTTTTGAAGGCATTTGCCTGGAGCGTGGCACTCTATGGAAGTGAAACTTGGACTATTGGTGCAGCAGAAAAGAGGAGAATTGAAGCATTTGAAATGTGGTGTTACAGGAGAATTATGAAGATCAGATGGTTAGATAGGGTTACAAACGAAGAGGTATTAAGACTATTGGGAAAGGATAGATGTTTCTGGCGACTGCTAATGAAGAGAAGAGATAGGTTGATAGGACACCTACTAAGACACCCTGGAATAGCAAGCTTAGTTATGGAAGGAAGGGTCCAGGGCAAGAACTGTAGGGGTGGACCAAGGTTAGAATATGTTAAACAGATTGCCTCAGATGTAGGGAGTGATACCCATGTAGAGATGAAACGATTAGCTCAGGACAGGGAGGCATGGAGTGCTGCATCAAATCAGTCAAAAGACTGAAGTCTCAAAAAACAACAAACAACAAATTGGAAAATCCATGTTTCCATATCATGAAATTCCAAAACTTCTAACTGACATTTAAAAAAATACAAATTAAAAATTGACAAATGGCAATGGGTGAAATGGGAAAATGAAAAGAAAATGAACAAATGGCTATCATCATTAAAAAAAAAATTAAAACATGGTGCTTTATGGTTGAAGTGTGAATTAAACCCCCTCTACTTATTTGGACCACCCGAGACTGAGTAGACTCGTTTTAGTCCTCATACCTCTTTTAAAATCTTGTGTTAAAGCTGGGAATTGATTCCAAGAGCTTTGGAGCACCAGCTAACTATGCTAACCACTACACTACAAAGGCAACTTTACACCACTCTTAATGAATATTAGATTTTAAATCTTTCATTTTAGATTTTATAATTTTTTATTATTTTTTTATTTTAGATTTTGTGAACGAACCAAACCATAATGTCATTTGACTGACAATGTTTGGTAACTAATTATTAAAGAAAGACATATAAGGATTTGTATTACTTGAAATTATGTTTTCTGTACAATAATTTTTTTAGATTTTAGAATTTAGATATTGGATTTTAGATGTTAGCTAAAGACCAAACTAATATCAACTATTTATTAGACAATAGTATGTAGATAGAAACATGATTAGACTATACGTTCAGATGAATTTTTAGGTCTTGACTGCCCTTGCAATAAGAATTGACTAACCAGACATAAGTTAGCTACCAACGAAACACTTTGGCGACTATGCTTAAAATTGGCCAGTGAGTTGGGTTTTAGAAAACTGTTTGCTATTTTGGGTTATATACAACAGATGCTTGGACCTACTGAGCGACTATGTTTGCTAGACAAGACATTATACCAGAGACAATTAGGATACTTATGTAGCTCAGGCAAGGAATGCATTTCTATAGAAAAGGAATCAGTTGACATTGAATATAGATTTAGGTATTAGAAAGTCATTTTTGAAGGTCTTTGTCTGGGGCGTGGCACTCTATGAAAGTGAAACTTGGACAATTGGTGTAGCAGAAAAGTGGAGAATTGAAGTGTTTGAAATGTGTGTAGCACACTTAGTTATGGAAGGAAGGGTTGAAGACAAGAACTGTGGGGAAGACCAAGGTTAGAATATGTTAAACAGATAGCCTTGGATGAAGGGTGTGGTAGCTTTATAGAGATGAAATGATTATCTCAGGACAGGGAGGCATGGAGTGCTGCATCAAACCAGTTAAAAGACCGAAGACTTATACAACAACATGTAGAGCTTATCAAAATAATGTTGTGTAACGGTAAATGTTAGTCAACGAACAGTAATGCATTTCTAAAACCCATGACACGATATCCAAGAGCTGTTCTAAGAGTATTTTAAAATGCCTTAAACCCTATATTAAACACCCAGTTCTCAAGACTCATAATTGCAATGTTATGGAAAAACAAAAATTCTTCATTTAAAACGAGCAAGTGGTTGAGTCAATTTACACTGGAAAATTTTGTAAACACTCAAGTGCAGAGAACAAATTACATTATTAAACTGTCAGGTTGGCCGAGTGGTTAAGGCATTTGACTTAAGTTCAAATTTCCAGTACAAGAAACCAAGGGTTCGAACCACTTACCTGACATAACTATTGCCTGAACATGGCTTGACGACACTGTAATATTATGATACTTGGTACACAAACCACAGATAGAATGTATTGTTTAAGGCCAGTTTTTTTTGAACAGAGCTAGAGACTGTCGTTGGTTAACAATTGCATTAATAGTAGAACGTTGGGTATAGCAATTAAGAAAAACAAACAATACCCATACACTATTTTTTATTTATTTAATGTAAGTACTTTTACAAGAGTTACATACAAAATACAACTTTCTTTTCTCTATCACTATCTAGTCGTTTTTTAAAAATCCTCCTCCAATACTACCTCTGACATATTAATGGCAGATGACCTTCTAGTTCTGCCCCTTAAAACAACAACAACAACAACAACAACACTACCTTTTGCATAGTCTGTGATGTTGATAATTCTTGAGAAGTGGAAGATGGATTAAATGTAACTTTCACAACAGGGGTTAAACGTTGCTCAATAAACAATGCACTATTTTGAGTAGCAACATTTTTTCTTGTACTAGTTTTGTTAGGATTGTCATGATTTTTTTGTTGACACTAGCAGTGTTTCATCTGGAGCACTACATTGATGATCACTCACTCTTAAAACGACACCATTTATACTTTTTAGATTGACTCGACATCTTTTGACCTCTCTTTTGAGCATCGCCAAAATATTATTCCTTTTACATTTTGACGATTATAGTTATAAGAGTAGCCTTTATAGAGTACACGCTGTTTACCTTTGTTAGTTGTAATAAGTTCCATGGCAGCAACTAACCAGTTTGTATGATTTGCTCACTACAAAGAATACAACTGTTCAGGTAATAGAATCATTTAGCGTTGGCTTTTATATTTAATACTAGCTGTACCCCGACATGCGTTGCAATGCCAATCAAAGAAAGTTTTGGTGCTGTAACTTTGTTTGTTGAAGCGCTTTTGGATTCCCAATATTTTTTCTTTTTCCGTTAACCACCTCTAAACTATTGTAAAATGTATTTACTATCTCGAAAAAAATCATGGAAGCGTGCTCAACAACTCACCAAAATATCATTGCAATGAAATGAAAGGTATATGAACGCATACGGGACTTGGTCGAAACGATTCGAGCGCCATCACACATTTGTTGAATATGCTCGTACGCTACCTATTGTAAAATGGATTTGCTAAGTCGAAAACCTTTCCTGGCGTGTACTCAACAGCTCATGAAAGTTTCATTGCAATCGGATGAATGCCATATGAACGCATACGGGATTTTGTTTAAACGATTCGCGCGCCGTCACTCATTTGTTGAATCTACTTGTACGCCACCCATTAAAAAGCTGATTTACTAATTCATACACCTTCGCAGGACTGTATTCAACACACAAAAATTTTATCGTAATCGGATGAATGTTATATAAATGCATACGGGACTTGGTTGAAACGATTCACGCGCTGTCGCTCATTAATTGAATCTACTCGTGCGTTACCAAGTGTAAAATGGATTTACTAAATCAGAACTATTTGCGGAAGTGGAAACAACATTTCTCCAAATTCCATTGCAATCGCATGAATGGTATATGAACGCATACAGATTTTTTTTTTATACGATACGCGTGCCGTTGTTCATTTATCGAATCTACTCGTGCGCTACCTATTGTAAGAAGGGTTTACTAAGTCAGAAACCTTTCCTGGAGTGTGCACAACAATTCAACCTAAGTTTCATAGCAATCGGATGAATGGTATATGAACGCGTACGGGACTTTGTTTAAGCCATTCGCGTGCCGTCGCTCATTTGTTGAATCTACTTGTGTGATACCCATTGTAAAGTGGATGTACTAAGCCTGAAACCTTCCCTGAAGTGTACACAACATCTCACCCAAGTTTCATCGCTATTGGGCGAATGGTATATGAACGCATACGGTACTTTGTTGAAACGCTTCGCGCGTCTTCGCTCATTTGTTGAATCTACTTGTGCGCTACCTATTGCAAAATGGAGTTACTAAGCCTGAAACATTCCCTGGAGTGTACACAACAACTCACCCAAGTTTAGTCGCTATCGGAAGAATGGCATATGAACGCATAGGGGACTAATTTGAAACACTTCACTCGTCGTCGCTCATTTGTTTAATCTACTTGTGCGATACCAATTGTAAAGTGGATTTACAAACCCAGAAACCTTCCCTGATGTGTACACAACATCTCACCCAAGTTTCGTTGCTATCAGACGAATAGTATATGAACGTATTCGGGACTTTGTTGAAACGCTTCGTGCGTCGTCGCTCATTTGTTAAATATACTCATGCGCTACCTATTATAACATGGATTTACTAAGCCAGAAACCTTGCCTGTAGTGTACACAACCTCTCGCCGAAGTTTCATCGCTATCGGACGAATGGTATATGAACGCATACAGGACTTTGTTGAAACGCTTCGCCCGTCGTTGCTCATTTGTTGAATCTACTCGTGCGCTTCCTATTGTTAAATGGATTTCCTAAGCCAGAAGCCTTCCCTGAAGTGTACACTGCATCTCACCCGAGTTTCATCGCTATCAGACGAATAGTATGTGAACGCATGCAGGACTTTGTTGAAACGCTTCGCCCGTCGTCGCTCAGTTGTTGAAACTACTCGTGCGCTACCTATTGTTCAGTAGATTTACTAGACCAGAAATCTTACCTGAAGTGTACAGAACATCCCACCCAAGTTTCATCGCAATGGGATGAATGGTATATGAACGCATGTGGGACTTTCTTGAAAAAAAAAACGCACGCCATTTTGTTGAAACTACTCCCGCGCCATCTATTCTAAATTCGATTTACTACGCCTATACATTTTCCGGGACTGTGCAGAACAACTCACCAAAATTTGATCGCAATCGGATGAATTGTATATGAACGCATTGCCATTATGCATTTGTTTAAACTACTCGCACGCTATATATTGTAAAATGGATTAACTATGCCTATGAACATCCAGAAAGCGTGTACAACAACTCACCAACATTTTTTCGCGTTTTATGAACGCATAAAAGACGAACAGACAGACATTCCTTTTTATATATATAATATAACATATACAGTTTAAGGTGACAGCAAAAGTGCTAGAAATAGTATATGTATTGTTAAGACATAGTTTAAGCGGTTACGTAGCACTACGTAGCGCGTAGCACGACGAAGCTCTTGTTCAATTTCTTTGTTTTCCCAATTGTGACCGGTATGCCCAACTTGCTGTAAAGCATAAAAGTGCTGAAGCCGTTGAATTAGCTTACTGGGATTGTTCCAGTATACAAATTTAACAAATGTTTTTTTAGGTGTAAACCAAGTATTACCATTATTATCATCATCATCATCATCATCATTAAGATCATTATTATCATCTTCATCATCATCATCATCATCACTATTACTATATAGTCCTTTTTGATCCTCTTGCAATACCCCTCTTTCATAGTCTGTGTTGAATTTGATAGTGTTGAGGGTTACTTTGACGTTGACAACTGTCCTAACATGACTTTTTGAGGACATGATAAGTGATTTTGAACAAATACTGCACTATCATGAGCAGCAATAATTTTTTTCTTGGACTTGCTTTTTTACCTTGGTTAGAGTATTTTATCCATTTAAATGTGTATTATTTTAAGATTCACAATGATGTTCAATTGAAGTAAGTACTTTGGAGTCTTTCGTTTCAATCATTAATCGACACTTTTTAGATCGTTGTTTTGAACATCGCCAAATAACAGTTCCATTTTTATTGATTGTTTTTACAATATACGTATATCCTTTATAGTAAACAAATGGCTTATCATGGCTGGTTGTTGAGACTTCCATATTAACGAATATACTGAGACCGTTTAGTTGATGTCAACAACCACGATGACTCAACTAACGACACATAAATCAAATAAAAAATATACCGTGAGGATCAGGTGACCTTCCATAAAGGCTAAAGCGGCACGAGAGTCCGTAGTCCACAGGGATCGTGGTACATGGTGACGATGGTCATAGACCGCCTAAGGAAAGGTTCACCTTAAAACTAGACTGAGAAAATAAACATCCAGACTCATGTAAAACACCGTGAAAATTTATTAAAATTCACAAGCCCCTAGCCTAGTTCGGAGGGTTATAATCGGCTAGTCCGCAAGTTAATAAATAAACTAAGATAAAGAACAGGTCCCCTACCTGAGAAGTTACTGAAAACCCTCGCGAAAGATCTAACTCACAATGATAAAGCAACAACAGCAACGCTAGGAATATGGTACGACGCAAGTCCCTAGTTCAAGTTACAAGATCAAGCTAATATCTGAATTTACATTTAACAGGGTAGCAAAACAAATCTAGGTTAGGATGGTACCATTTCGACATTTAAATTTAACATTAATTCAACTAGCTAAGTCCTATCAATTTACAAAATTTACGGCGATGACGTCCGTAAAAGAAAACAATTACATCCAAAAGCTAAGTGTACAGCCATGAAAAACAAACAATTTAATTATGCTTAATAACTATGTGCTAACAGCACACAATAAAGTAACATGTAGGGTTTAATACACTTGACATCATAAATTAATAACGAAATAGACACAGTAGTTTTATTAAAAATTCCTGCCTACACCTTGGTTTACTCTTTGTAAACCATAGTCATCTAATGTGTATAGTTACGGTGACGAATGCGCAGTTGTGACCACGTCTGACATCGCATGGCCTCAGCTCCACAAGCTACGAACTCTAGGTTCGCACATGCTTCAGGTCGCTACAAAAATGTCAACTGTCCTAGTCATTTCCTCACAAGGAAATTATCTTCAACTGCACGGCTATGTCAACAGTTCCAGAATGCAAAGAACAAAGTTAGATAGAAAGAATCGTTAGTTAGGCTTGTTTTACAACAATTATGCGTCTTATTATTAGAATGTCGGTTTATAGGTTTATCGTAGGTTTATGGCGAATAACATTGACAATAGCCTGGGCACGGAGTGTCTCCAACTGAGATCATTCTCCACCAAAAAGCCTCGACTCAACAGTCGGAATATAATCAACGAGTATAACAACTCGGACACACAATAACACGGGTTACCAGCGGCGCTAAGCTCGCGTTCAATAACTCTGGGATAGGCCTGTACAACAGTTACCTTCCAAAAACTTCTGGTCAACGGGATCATCCCCGGACAATGCATACAATAACATCCTGCTATAACAGGGTAGACTTCACCATCCTATAGAAAACCTTACATAACTGTACCTGTCATACGACAATACACGCAACAGAGCGTTAAACTAACAAAAACCGATCCATAAAACAAGTGATCAAATACAAGAGTGGAAACTGATTTCCATAAGCAAAATAGCAATGAAAGGAAAAGCGAATACAAATTGTACTCTGTCCTCGTCTATAGTAGTTTTGTCTCACAATAAAGCAGGCATTCTCTAGGTCACTGGGTTACATAACCAGTTTATTCAAGGCCGGCGATTTAATCAATACAAAACCTGCACTTGGCCGGTTCATAAAAAACTTTACCATAGGTTACGGATCTCTACAGAGTCCGTGTATCAAACGCACGCTATAAATCTGAGTATAGTAATACACTTCCGTCTTTCTACCAAAGACGTCTAAATGAAAGTAAACTTACAATAACTGAAGCTCTTTGCTTTAAAAATGCAACTCAGTAGTTGCTAGAACATCAAATAAAAACGTGTCTCACACGACACAAGAAAAATATGATAAATGTGGCACAGATTCACACACTAGATCTGCTTAATGATACGTTGGGAACCGCGTTCGATGCTGGGCAACGAAACATTCCTTCTAGTTGTTAGGTTCAAACATGACCAAGAATAGCTTCTGAGCTTATTCAAAATGAAATATAATGCATTTACAAACTGGTAGTTACTGTCGACTACCTAAATGATACGACCGTTCTAACGACAGTCAGGGGTGTAACAAAGGATGGCTGCGAAGAATGCAGTCAATTAATAACCAAGGCATCTGATTGCCATAACTACAGTCAGCAAAGACTTGAAAATTACCCCAAGTAGGGTTGAACAAAATAGCCTCAAAATGACTACGATCAGGTTCAGCAAAAAGGTAGGCATTGACGTTCCACGACGCTCACCAAGCTGCACCAGGGCTGACCAAAATGTCTGACCCCAAGGGTGTCTCACTCTAAACTGAAATAAATGACATCTAACTAATCTAGTTACATCCCTACCTAGAAAAATGGCTGACACTGAGTGTGGTTGATTCACAAACTACATTAAAACTACTATACCACCAGAAACTAGAACAAAGAAGGGGTGTGACAAAAACTCACGAAATGGAGGAGCTCTCACTCAGCTCTCTATTCCACAACAAGGGTTGTACATAAACCTCTCTGGCTCTCTGGATCGGTATCCTCCTCATCACGATTCCCATCTGGACTCCCCCAAAGACCAGGGTTCGATTTGTCCCTGTCGACATCTTCGTGGATATGCCTGGAAATGGCATTTTGGCTCCTTCCCTCTCGTTCATCGTTCTGGAAGTTCCACCATCATGCTGGTTCCTGTAGAAACGTCACCCCCCCATACCGGGATGGTATTAGCCCATGGTGACTGCTTCAACCATGGTGAATAAAAGTCCAATCACGTGGGTAGCGAAATAAGTTGCGTGATTATTCATCCTCTCACTTCCAAAATTATAATGTCCGTCGTGACTATTATAGGCTTCAATTATAAAATACGACACAGCCTTAATCTTGCAGATGTGGATTAGCATGTGAGCTAACACTATTTTATAATGCTACACGTGCTAGTGACGCTACTTTTGTATCACGCAGCATCCGTGAATTATACGACGTTTCAAAGATGAAATTTCCACTTTGGCAATTTAAATATCTCATACAATTATAATCACACTTATTCAGGATAATTGTAACACTATTACCTGTATATTTCCACTAGGCATCTGCCCTCCACATACGCGTGGGTAATATGTGATGTCACAGCAATGTTGTGCAATACACTATACTTGCCAATAATTATTTCCCAAGCTTCTTATTTAATTCACTGGACTTCATCGACAGTGAATATTAGTATTTGCTTGCCCGATGGCACCTTATAATCACTTTTTAACGCTAAACAGCGGATATTCTTCTACGTCTCGTAGGACAAATGTAATTCCACGCCTACACAAGGCGGATTCTCAAGACGCAGTGCCCCGGTACTGGGTGTCTCTAGAAAGTAGGTCGTCAAAACGAAAACGTTGAGCGACTACTTACGTTCCTTTTTGCGTATCTGCAAGGGTATTACCTTACCTAAAGTAAAAATAAACATTCTCCAAAATGTTTTAATAATGCAGCATGACGAAATGGAATATTCTGAGTCTCGTAGGAAAGATAAAAATAATTAATAAGACCTCAGATAATAATTAGCAGTTTACACCAAAGTCAAAAGTGCGATTCACCGCTACTTCAAAGTATCGCGTGATCTCTCAGCTTCACGTGGCTTCCTGGGTGTGTTCAAAAGTACAACATCCCATCATAAATGCTCTGTCATAAAAAAAAATATCACATGAACCATAGCTCAGCGGGTTCAATACATGCATTCTATTTTAGTAAAGTCACTTTAGTAATAATAACAGTAAAATAAATGAAGCGGATTGATATTTTTAAAGGTGCAATTTTGTAAGTTCTATCAAGAATAATAGCTACATGAACAATTTTTAGACTACAAGCAAATGGCTTATCATGGCTGGTTGTTGAGACTTCCATATTAACGAATATACATGCATTCTATTTTAGTAAAGTCACTTTAGTAATAATAACAGTAAAATAAATGAAGCGGATTGATATTTTTAAAGGTGCAATTTTGTAAGTTCTATCAAGAATAATAGCTACATGAACAATTTTTAGACTACAAGCAATTTACACACATGCATTGGTCAATGTCAAGATTTATACTGAACAAAATTTATAGTGATTATGATTTTTATTGACTGTGACTGATAGTGGCCACCGTTAGTAGGAGCAATGAATACTGGGTGCGTTTTATAGCACGCTCAATTTATAGTAGGTGCGATTAGTAGACGCGTTTGATACTGGGTGCGCTTTATACTAGGTGCGTTTTATACTGATTATGATTTATACTGAGCTCGATGTTTACTGAAAGCGATTTCACCGGGCGTAATTGATAGCAGGCGCTATTTATACTCAACGCAATTGATAGTAGGCACAATTAGTAGGCGCGATTAGTAGGCGTTATTGATAGTAGGCGTGATTGATAGTAGGCGCAATTGACAGTAGGCGCGATTGATAGTAGGCGCGATTGATATTAGGCGCTATTGATGATAGGCGGCATTTATACCGGGAGAGATTTATAGCGATATATATATTATGTTGGCTTACACTACACTAAGATTCTAACAAATTTTAAAGTACTTCACGGTTAATGATTGACTAAAAGTGTGTTAGTGAGAGCTAACCTCAACTAACCTAACTTTACCTCACCTAACCTAAACTTGTCACGTGACATGTTCTACAAGTTTAGACTTGCTTTAACTGGCTATGACGTCAGGTCAGGAGAACTCCTAAACATACGCAGTTCGCCTGGTAAGCACGCAATTTGCCTAACAGTGGTTGCCAAACGGTAGGCTATCTTACAGGGGAGTCTTCACTCTCGTATACGGTCGGCGGCAAACTTCTATGTAGAAGGTATCCAAAAACTTGTGCCACGCTATGACAAATGCCTGCAAAAGTTCGGCAGTTATGTGGAAAAGTAGTTCAAGAGGTGTAGAATGTATTGCAATAAATAATTTTTCTGTATCTGTACACAATTTAATTTTATTACCAAACGGAACTTACGTTCTGGACGTGCCTCGTATATAACCCAAAATAGCAAACAGTTTTATAAAACCCGACTCGCTGGCCAATTACAAGCATAGTAGCCAAAGTGTTTCGTTGGTAGCTCACTTATGTCTGGTTAGTCAATTCTTATTGCAAGGCCAGTCAAGACCTAAAAATTCATCTTAACGTATAGACTAATAATCTTTCTATCTACATACCAGTGTCTAATAAATAGTTAATATTAGTTTGGTCTTTACTTAAAATCTAAAATCCAATATCTAAATTCTAAAATCTAAAAAAATTATAGTTCAGAGAACATAAACAAACATGTGTTTCTCCGAGGTTACCAAGACGGTGAACCTAAACTTCTGGCAGACGGAATAGTGGTCACAGGAGATAACTACGACTGAACGAAGCAGGGGTGTAAAACAAAGGGGGGGGGGGGGGGAATTGCCCTCCTCAAGTTTTAGGTGCAAGACAAAATGTTTAATGATCCTTAAAATAATAAAAGTGTTGTAAGATAACCTGAAACTATTCAAAAATGATTTAAAACTAGGTTAGGCAGAAAATAGGAAAAGCAACCTTGCCTTGCTTCATCGTAATTTCTTCATTCTACCGAACAAACACTCGGTTTTTCCCCCTCTCCTGTTTCCCGCTGAGCCGCCAACTTAGCAGAGTCAGCGTTCATATACCATTCGTCCGATAGCGATGAAACTTGGGTGAGATATTGAGTACACTCAAAAGGAAGGATTCTGGCTTAGTAAATCCACTTTACAATAGGTAGCGTACGAGTAGATTCAGCAAATGCGCGACGACGCGCGAAGCGTTTCAACAAAATCTCGTTTGCGTCCATATACCATTCGTCCAATAGCGATGAAAATTGGGTGAGATGTTGAGTACACTCCAAGGAAAGTTTCTGGCTTAGTAAATCCATTTTACAATAGGCAGCGCATGAGTAGATTCAACAAATGACCGACGGCACGCGAATCGTTTCAACTAAATCCCGTATGCGTTCATATACTATTCATCCAATTCCGATGAAACTTGGGTGAGATTTTGTGCACACTGCAGGGAAGATATCTGACTTAGTAAATTCATTGTACAATAGGTAGCGCACGGGTAGATCAACAAATGAATGACGGCGAACGTATAGTATAAATAAAATCCCGTATGCGTTCATATACCATTCATCCGAATGCAATGAAACTAGAGTTAGTCATTGTGTACACTGCAGGGAACGTTTATGATTTTCTAAGTCCACTGTATAATAGGTAGCGCACGAGTAGTTTCAACAAAAGAGTGACGGCGCGCGTATAGTTTCAACGAAGTTCCATGTGCGTTCATATACCATTCATCCGATTTCGATGAATCTTGAGTGAGTTATTGTGTACATTGCAGGAAACGTTTAAGACTTAGTAAATCCATTGTACAATAGGTAGCGCTCGAGTTGATTCAACAAAAGGGTGACGGCGCACGAATCGTTTAAGGGGCCTGGGAAATGTGCAACCCTCATAAATGTATACCTTTGTTCAATATTAATTTTCTCTGGAATTTATGAATGTATTAGATTAAAATTTTAACCTGCTATTTATCATAAACGGACAGATAAGCACACAATGTATCAATGATCTAGTTCAATTTTCTTCTTAGCTATTAAGTTACAAAGATTAGTCGGATTTAAACATTTCACAGAAATTAGTCTCGAATGCATGTTCCTTTTACTCATAAAGTATACACTTTTTTAATTTGAATTTCTTTTTGCTTAATTGTGATAGTATTATTTAGCTATGGAAGTAGAATAATTGCTCTAATTGTAACGGATATTTTTTTAAAGTTTGTATAAGAAATTATATTTTCCAAACTACTTAACTTACATTCTCAATTCTACTTCAGTACATAAAGTAGCATGTATGCAGTATGTGAGCTAAGTTTCAGTGCATTATCTTTAACAGGTTCTGAGAAAAAGGAACATTTGATTATAAAAATATTATACTGAGAAAAATGCATTAAAATAAAACTCTTTCATTTTTCAACTTACAACAGTGCATTCCTCTACAATAATCATCATTATCTGCTTCTAGTGCCTCCTGGGTCTTGATTCTCTTCCTTTCTTCCACTTTATCATCTTTAGATGCCAGACTGGCAGCATTTTGGGCATTTGACACACGTTCCTTGTCAACTTTTCGCAAAGCAGTTGTGGTGGTGAAACCAGATTTTATGCCTATCCTTTCCAGAAGTTTTAGCCTACCAACTGCTCCTTCATTAAAAGTCACCACAGCATCACAGACACCTATTACCACCTTGTCGTACTCTGCAAACACCGTTTTTGGTAGTATTTTCTAAATGCAGTGATTAAAACTTTCATTCAAGTTCCGAGTGGCTCCATGTAAACATCCTTTCGACAGTTTGTCATCTGTCAAGTCCCTCTATACTGGCCTGATAGCTTCCATTACTCGATAATATATCTACACCAATTATAATATTACCACTATTTATACTCTCACTGTTTCTATCAGTTGAACACTCATCCTACAAGTAAGACAGTTTCTTACTGGAAACACTTTCCCTGCTTTCATGCTCTTCAACATGCTGTATTTGTAGGTTCGAAGACGTGCACAGATTATCGCCATTGCTACTATTGCTAAATGCGTATTACCGCAGAATTTACGCTTTTTAAACAGTCTACTGCTTCTCGGCATTGATAAATAACTTCTTAAGTACACTTGGAAAGAAAACACCACTAGCAAAGTAAGTTACAGAAGTCAAACCTAATAACTGTTGCTGTTTATAAACAAGCATTCCCGCTCATCAAATCTGAGACAAAAGGAAAGCAAAATGCGGACACACGACACGTTGCCAACATAACTACGTGCGTAAACAAAAAATCCCAAGGAGTTTCAACACCACACTTGTAGAGAAAAGCAAAGACTGTTAGGAGGGGCGTGCCACTACTGAACTAAATGACGCACGGTCTTTTTAAATATTTTTACAGCATAAATAATGCAGAAATATACTTAATATACATATCATTTTATTCAGGAAACTCCCAGGAATATTTTGCAATTAAAAATAAAGTTGCAATTTTTTACATTTTCACACTTCCCAGGCCCCTTAAACAAAATCCCGTATGCGTTCATATGCCATTCATTTGATTGCGTTGACACTTTGATGAGTTGTGTACACGCCAGGGAAGGTTTTCGACTTAGTGAATCCATTTTACAATAGGTAGCGCACGAGTAGATGCAACAAATGAGTGACGAGGAACGAAGCGTTTCAATAAAGTTCGATCTTCGTTCTTATACCATTCATCTGATTGCGATGAAACTTTAGTGAGTTGTCGTGCACGCTCCCACGATTGTTTCTAATTTAGTAATTCCATTGTATGATAGCTTAGAGGCAGTTAACTGAAATAGAACAAAATATTGTGTATCCGAAAGCACTTCAAGAAACAAAATTACAACACCAACACTTCCCTTAACTGGCATTGCAACGCATGCCGGGGACAGCTTGTATATATATACATTTCAACGTTACGTGATAGTTTGTCTGTCTGTCTGTCTGTCTGTCTTATGTATGTCCCATATGCGTTCATATACCATACATCCGATTGCGATAAAACTTAGGTGAGCTGTTGTGTGCACTCCAGGGAAGGTTTTTAGCTACGAATTACTTATGTAACACAAAAGAGTGAGGGACTTAACAGGAATCCTTAAATCCCACAGTAACCCAATTGCATATTCTGTATACTTATCACACCGCAATGCAAGGTAGGAGTATTGCTTGCTGATTCATCGCGGGGTGATATGAGGGGACTAGGGAGTCTTTCCAATCCCCGCCTTAATTGGCCCTTGTCTCATATTTTCTGATACCCTCATTCTTCGAAGAAACAGACCTCTTGTTATCTTTTCATCATATCTCCTGTCTTCTTCACAAGACCATAAAGGTGGCAGGGTGCGTGTAGCCACATCACTTAAGGTGCTCCCTGGATAGTGCTACACCCTCTAGGGCTCACGAATGTTGTTTTCAGGAGACCACTTGAGCTGGACCTGATTTCCCTTTTTCCAGTGACTATGGGGCGGCCCCTCTCCTATTTCCCTTTTCTATTTGCCCTTCATGGCTCTACTTCCTACAAAATCCATAAATTCTCTTTTTGGAGGGCATTTATTTTACCTATATCTTACTTCCTTTATTCCTTCCTTTTTGTCCTTTACTTCTCCTAACCCCTGGGTTGTAGTTAGTTTTAGTTTTACTGTTCATTTCATCATCATTTTTCATTTTCACGCTAAAATATTAAAGGCCGATAACCTCGATGTTGGGCTCTTTGACATTAATAAGCATCCTCATCAAAGTACAACTTCAGCAATACCTTTGCCGACAATGAAAACTGCCAGTCTGGCTTACGTTGTATGCACAGTAGAAACATTTCTTCTATGGAATGTTTAGATTGCATTTCTCAGATTTCTAACTCATCTCTACTCATTAACCTAACCGCAGCAACGGACTTGCCAGCGGTATTGCAGAGAAATTGTATCACCGATGACGGATATTGTATTGCGCAACAGAAATACTGGTTGCTTCCAAATGACGTCTGTACTAACCACTCAGCAGGAAAGTTCATGAACTTTAATAAAAACTGAGTGAACCTAATGGAATTCTATTTTAATTAGGTACACGGTATATCTAGTTTCTCTCAGATTTTATACAACGCTATTTTATCTTGTGATACAATTTTCATTTTGATATTGCGGAAATTATAACGACAAATGGTGCCATAAGTCTTTGTCGTGCTATACTGGGTTGACAGTGCTGTGTGAGCAGTTGAGTACCCAACGGCATTTCATGGAAGAAGCCTCATTGTCTAGCCCAGTAGTGGGGAGCTCAGCCTTCAGTACACGGTGTTGTTGAGGTCTGGCAACACAGTCGACCCTCGCTCTTGAACTCCAGCGCGTATCTCAAGTTGATCATTCGCTATGATTCTTGTCTGTTCATTCTCCTAATTAATCGCAAAGTGTAGTGGAGCCCAGGAGACGCCCTGTCCTCACTAGAGCATGCGGAGAGTTGAAGCTCTGACCAAGCCCACATACTAGTTCGGCTCCAGCGTTAAGCGGAGCCTACCGTGGACTTATTTATTAATGGGATTTAACTATGATTGCCAGTAAATGAATCGTGAGCACATATAGTACGAATTTGTACGATATGTCGATGGAAATCGAGGATATTGGTTCTTTGCTGGCCACCGTGAAAAGTAAGGCAGTCACAATATTTTTGTCGCACTAAAAAATCATGTAAACTGCCGTAAAACGTTTAATTTTACAACATAGAGAAATACACAGATCTAAAATATAGTATAGTACTTGGTAAATGGGTGTATTATACCAGTATGCAGTTTTTATAACTTGTAATTATTGCAGGATTCAGGCAACCAGACACCCACCACTTTATTCTTAACTTATACCAAATAATAACCAAATGAGACGCCAGCAAGTCTGCCATTATATTCCGGAATGTGTATTAAATAAATTTAAAATATTAAGCCATGTGAACTGAGTGGGTGGTGCCGTTATTATTTTTATTGCACGGTATTTTAAAAAAATAGGCCAGTTCAGTTTGGATAACAAAATGAACAAGGCCTAGGCTGAGGTTGGAGATTAACTAGCTGAAATATTCACATCATGGCATGTTAATCTTTTAACAGCCACGATCAATAAATCTAGAGTTCAAACCACGTTAAAAATAGATTGGGGGTAATTAGAATAGTACTGTTCATTAACTGACAAGCATAAACTATTTCCAGTAACGAACGAAGGAAAATATCGATAATTAATTCCTAACACTCAAAATACTTATATTTATGGTCCTATAAGCCACTATTTGAATATTTAACTATTAATACTAAAAGAGTAAGGTGGATCTAGGTCATCTGCCCTTAATTATATGGATAATGAAAATTATGAGAATTAGTACTAGAGCTTACTATTAATTTATGTGTGACTTACTGAAGGACATTTTAAAAGCGTTTAAATCCTTCAGTATGCCTTCATTTGGAGGGGAAGTAAGCCGGCGGGCCCAGGTCATAGATTTATGGCATGTAAAACAACCTACCACTACAATTGGTAATGTGTAGCTAAATTTGTAGGCTATTTGGATAGAAACGCTCTAACAAAGTCCAGCGATCGCCGCTTGGTGTCAGTGACGGTGGCGTCTGGTAGCAAAAGTTGGAACTACTTGAAACTGAACTTGCGCAGTTTCATTCATTTCATCTCTCATGATGTTGGTGTCAGGAAGGGCATCCTGCCGTAAAAACCATCCTCCAAACACAATTTCATCGCATCTCATCCCCACCCCCTTGTAAACGGGACACACTAGAGGAAGAAACTGAACAATACGAGGAAATAAAAGACAGGGGGAAGAAATTCCACCAACCCTCGAGGACGTAGGGACTTGGAAGGAATAAGAGCCTTGGATGGGGGATTTTAGAAGTGAAATGTCAAGTCAAAGGTTCGTATTCCTTGGAATAATGAGCTCCTGCGGCTTATAATATCGATACAATCGGTCGCGTAAAACTACAAGCATCGTTCTTATTATATTTAAAATTGGGAAGAAGAGATAGAAAGGGACCTCGCTGTTCCATCCCTTAAAACAATTACTAACTAAGAGATATACCATCAACTGTGGAAGAATGAAATATGAGGTAAACAGGGCCATGAAATCCGAGAGCAACGAGCAGATGGAAGAAACGGACCCAGCTCAGTTGTCCCTCGGGTCGTGTTCAGCTTTACTCACCTTGGACTTTTAGTTACCTATTACGACACTGAGGTTGTATTCGATCTCACATCCGAAGGGAGTGAATCGGTCTGACTCATCAAAAAATGATGATATTATACCGTAGGAATTAAAGTAACCAGAAGTTGACCACGGGGCTAGCCGAGTCCAGCATTGTTTCCACTTAGCCTACTTGAGCCAGGCTCGTAGCTCAGTCAGTTCTCTTTCTCTTCCAATCCCAGCAGTGTTATGTATGTATGAAAGCCTAGGCTGTCTTTCAGTTTCCATGCTTTGATCACCTTTGACTTTTCTTTTCCCCATTCCTTAATTGTTTGAGGTTACGGTACTCTTCTTTTCCTGTCTTCTTCGATAGCGTAAGCTAATTGTAGATGAGGGACATCTGACCTAGAAGTTCCATTCCTTTAAGCAACAGCAATCACAAGGTACATGGAAGAGAGAAATCCAACACGAGTAAACCTTGGTCGCTGCTAAGTTGACGACTGTCTGGACGACAATTAGAGCTTGTGATATAAACAGGGGGATCTGGGTTTCTGTTTGTATGTAAAAACCTATTAACGCAGAATGTAACTTGGATGCCACCATTTTGTGTCTAGGAGAATTTTGTAGTGTAATGTATCGCAATCTATACTACCCCCATTTCATGAACAATAACAATCTGTTTTCCCGGCGTATTAACTTTTATAAAGTTTATTGCAGGCATATTCTTAGAGCGGACGATAGTCTTTATAAAAGCATTTACAAAAATGCTTTTATTTTCATGTTCTGATACGATTCTGCTGGAATGGCATCCTGGGGCGTTTTCTTGCACCACGGGCGTATTGGGCAGCTGAAGCAATTCCTGGATTCGCTGGTTTGAATCCTGGCTTGGACGGAGGCTTTCTACAGGGAATCCCGGGGCACCCACTCTATCCCTGTCCCTAATACACTTAGGCTACACGATCGATCAATAAGCGAGTGATATGCTATTTTAGCAGAAATATGCGCAAAGACCAACACACACACACACCATTAGTATTTAGTACATTAGTTAAGACGGCCTCGTGATAGCGACGGGGCACCGTCAGCTGGGCAAACCTACTGGAACTTCAGGGACAGTACGGCGGGGACCACGGACCATAGTTTGTATTTAGTATGTAGGAGGGTGACTTGAAAGCACCATCAGCTGAGTAAGCCTACTGGTGTCCCGGACGCCACCCGGACAAGCCCTCAACCCTAAATGTTTAGTATGTAAGGAACTTAGCTACCTATTTCAGGGGTAGTTTAGATAATAAGAAAATTAAGTAAGCTACTGTTGCGAAACAGTAACTTACAGGGGATATTTCGGCAATTTTTTTTCTAGATACAGATTAGTAAATAATTAGATATACTCATCAAATAGAAAGGGAAGTTCGGCGTCGAAAGATCCACACAGTGGCGTTGTAAGCCCGATAAAGCATCGAGAAAACATCGGCAAAGCGTCGACGAATCATCAACAAAGCGTCGACGTGGCGACGATAAAGCGCCGACAGAGCGATGGACAAGAGATAATAGATAAAGTAATAATAGATAGATAGTAGACAAGGCGCACGAAACAACGTCTGCGTGGTGGTCGCAGTCAGCAGGACTCGCCGAGCCGCAAATAGCGCTGGGCGATATATAAATTAAGATATATTTTGGCCAAGGGCATTTTATTATGTATTTTATTCCAGCAAGAGCTCCATCACTACTGCAGCAACGAATGAAGAAAAATGATCATGAAAAAGCAGGTAAAAGTGGACCACAAATGCACACGACAATACACATTGTTACACAACAATTACACAGACACAGAGGTATAGAGATAAACGGTAGCCGCAGGCTTCAGCCAGCGATAGAATAAGATAGCTATAAGGCGCCACAGGGTGTACATGAATCACACAGTGATTGGATGAATGATATTAACAATAACAATGCGTTCTCTTGCAGACCAGCGGAAAAGCGACATGGAGATCAGCATAGCAGCTAACTGATTTCTTTACAGAAGCCAAAAGGCATGTATACAGCATTTGTACATATATCTTCCAATACAGATACACCTCACTTTCTCCTTCTTGAACAAATACACTGTTCATCGGTTTCAGTCGCGCCAGTAAGGCGACGACGCCAGTGTTCATTGTTGGCCAGCGCCCGTGGGGCGTTGAACGGCATTGATCCATAAACAGCAACGCTCAAATGTGGAGCGACATGCGATGGCCAGGGGCGTTACAGCTTTGTAAGTGCCATTCCTCGTCAGCAGAGTGAATTTTCCGCCCACAGAGGGAAGTTCACTAGAGGCAACATTGATAAACGACCTAGCCTCTATGTTACGATAAGGGTTACGGCCGCATAGTATATAAGTATAGAAATAGTAGCGCGCATAAGAGAAAGATAAGCAAAAATGGCCAGGTAAAGAAGTACACCGGACGAGTATGCTGTATTTTTATATAAGAGGTACCAGGTGTATTATTATTATTATTATTATTATTATTATTATTATTATTATTATTATTATTATTATTATTATTATTATTATTATTATGAGTATTAGCACACGATATTATTATAATGAGGTAGTATGATTGGTATTATGAATGTTTTCATCATCACCATACTTAATACTACTATTGCTACATGTCATCATCATCATTATGCCACCTCAAATTGTTATTATGTTTGTCATATTATAACTATTAGGGCAACAGGCCAATATTGGGAATATTACCCTGAGTATTCCTACTACAACAATTACCATGGCTACCATACTCACACATGTAATATAGCGCATTATCCACTTGTACACTCGCACGGGCATTTCTTTTCACCCTTCTAAAACTACAAAATTGTAAGGATGTCCTATTCTCACCCTACACAATAAATATATTATAAAATTACCCCTAGCATTTACACCCAGGGCATACGTTTTACTTTTTTCTTCAATCTTTACACTTTCATATACCCTACATGCTAATTTTATCAAGCGAACCCGCAGAAGGCAATTTTTTCATCCCGCGAAGCAGACAGCAGAAATGTTACCTTACAGATGTTTTTCCCTTTCTGCGGAAAAACAATATTTATTACGCTATAACATACCTAATATGATTATTATATTGTACTCTGATTATTAATTGATGATTTGTAATCCACGATGTTTTTATATGCAGAGCAAATGATATATATATATATGCATATCTATGTTCCACCCCTAATACCTACCCCTATCTGAGAGCACACTACACCACACAAATAACGAGGTCCACATCACCCTACATCGGACACAGCAGCTACGCCAACACGAGGATGGAAGAGGATGAAGAAGTAGAAGAAGAGGATAAAGACACCCTTACAACTACGACCAGTTCGTGGGGACACGAACTAAGTGAGGACAAGGTGTTGTTAGGGCCCATGAGGACCCTACACCCCTGAGGGACCCTACACACTCCCGAGAGGGATGTTCACATACACCCTCAAATCCACTACACGGCGGACGGCCACACATCTACAATTAACCCTAAAACACGGCCACGTATCTGTCCTACCCACTACACTAATTTCACCCCAGAACTACCCTCAGGCTGGAACCAACAGCAACAGCCGCACACACTTCAATTACACCTAGCCAGCAGAGCGGAGGCTTCAGCTCTTGCATCACGGCTTACACAACGCATGGACAAATACACGGGAGCTAACTAGATCAGCAACAGAGTGAGGAAATACCGAGTCAGCAGTTCCGAAAGGCTTAAGAGGCCCGACTCCAAAGGACCAGTTGTCTGTTTTTACCGGAGGCTCTATCCAACTGTCACGACGTTACACCTCAAGGTAAGTGTGTTTCTCCGAGTCCTGACATTCATAAGTGTACTCCTTTCTTTGTGACTCCTTGATTACTTATTTGTAACATTTACATTGTGCTACAGGATCCCGACATAGAGGGACGTATTTAGAACCCTGACTGGTCAAATAAATTAATGACCACAATTACCACATATCCATTGTAACATTTATTCACAAACACTGTTTTAACTGCCTAATTCCCTATCTTACACCTTGACCTACCAGTGCCATTATTTATAAAACCGCTGTGCTAGCAATACAGACCTTTTTCATTGTCATAGCCTTGAGTGGTTGGTCGTGTGCCTGCCGAGCATAACGTTGCGCGCTCAGCAGATAGTTGAATTACTCACTATTAGTATTTGTTTACAAGCTAACAGCTCCCCATTAAGTGTGCATCCCTTAGATTTACGACCCTGACCAATTAGAGCTCCACCCCATCACCCAACACTCTCTCATACACCCATTCGTAGTTTCAGCACTTTCGTTGAAACTCACACTAATTAAACACCATCCCCTACACTCACCCCCATATTCCTTTGTTCGACCAACCCTCGTGAAGGGTGCAGAACAATATGTAGCTGAAGAATATTTGCAAGCAAGCAAAGTTGTTCCATGTTTACTGTCTGTAATCTGATGAAGAATATTAGATTTAGTACAATTTTTTCTTGCTAATTTTAGTAAATTGCTTCTAAACTAAGTAAAAACAATTTCAGTAGCGTCTATGTAAAGATAGGCTGTGAACGGTTTTAAAAAAGCTGATTTTAATAGCTGAACCATATTGAAATAAGAGCAGATGAGAGAGAGGGCGTGTGGTAACCCCAACCATATGAAGATCTCAACTCACACTGCATCACCAGCATGTCCGTGTGTGTTTATTTAAGATGATTCTTCCACAAGAGAAAACACGTGTAAAGTGAGCTATTTTGGAACTATTATTGTGAAATGATAGTTTTTTGAGAAAAGTTAGTACATTTTACCGTCTCAATACGGGGGGTTTCTACAGAATTGCTGCCTGAATTTGAAATTTTAAATAGTAGGAGATTTTTACCCCTTTATAGGCAAAAGAACAAGGTTTTTCTTAAAATTAACGTACGAGTGGGACTTAAAGAAATGCATGCAACAAGTGTTCGGACAAATGTCGTGATCCACCAAACACGTCACTTTCCCACCCTATTGTGGTACCTAAGTACGAGTTAGACGGTATTAATGGGGACACCTTGATTTGCTCGTGTCATGGCATTTACAGCCTGGCTTCATATATGAAATTGGCACATATTTTCCATTTTTGGAGCGAAATGGGCTGGCGTCTAAAAATTTTATAATATTTCTAAGAAGCTGGGATCCTAAATGAAACCGATGTGTCATTATTAGATTTGATGGAAATGTGTACATCCCGAATTGCATCACTTAATGTCGGAACTATGTCTGGACGTTACAATGAGCTAGCGAAAGCGCTAGAAATGAGGCGCATCGATGCCTGTGCTGTACAGGAAACACGGTGGAGTGGTGATAAGGCGTACAACATTGGGTGTGGATACAAGTTGTATTATAACGGTACACGTGGAACTACCAGTGGTGTGGGAATTGCAGTATCAGCACAGTTTGATGGTTCTGTCTCCGAAGTCCAGCGGTATGATGATCGTCTGATGAAAATCGTCTACATCGCCGATGGAAGAAAAATCCACCTCTTCAGCGCCTATGCTCCTCAGACAGGCCTACCGGCAACGATCAAAGACGCCTTCTGGGCGTTGCTTGACGAAAAGACCGCTGAAGTGCCCTTAGAGGACTACCTCATAGTTGCGGGCGACCTAAATGGACATGTCGGTCGCTTGAAAGAAGACCATGCCGCCCATGGCGGATTCGGATATGGTGAGAGGAACGACGACGGACTGAGAATTCTAGATTATGCGGAAACCCATGACCTAGTCATTACGAACACATGGTTTAATAAACGTGATTCACATCTAATCACATACTACAGCGGCACAAATACAACACAAATTGACTACATTCTGGTAAGGCGCAAAGACCTTAAAGACGTGTTGGACACTAAAGTCGTCCCTTACGAAACAGTTGCGACCCAACACCGACCAGTTATCTGCAAGCTCCGTGTAAAGCCGCCAATGGTCATACAGGCACGAACAGGACCGGCGAGAATCAGATGGTGGCAATTTAAAGAGAATGAAGAAGAAGTCATTAGACGCCTTACGCTGCCACCGATTACTACCGTTGAAGAAAGCTGGGCAAAAATGAAGAAAGCTGTTCACGAAGCCACGCATGCCATTCTTGGACTTACGAAGCCAGGAAGACGTCGGATTGATAAGGACACATGGCTTTGGAATGACGCAGTCAAAACTGCGGTACGCAAGAAGAAGCAGCTTTACCACGAGTTTCTGGAAGACAAAACACCTTCTCGTTGGAATGCTTACAAAGTAGCACGCAGGGAAGCGAAGAAGACTGTTGCTTCGACAAAATCGGCTCGGTACGCAGACCTCTACGCGAAGCTGGACACACGCAAGGGAGAGCGGGACATCTATCGCCTCGTAAAATCCAGGCACCATAAATCTCAAGATATCCAACGCTTCTATGGCATCAATGACGATAAGGGCGTTTTGCTAGTCGACTGGAAGAAGGCGAGAGAACGTTGGCGAAATTACTTTGAGAAGGTCTCAACAGAGGAATTTCAGCACAACCAGATACCTGTCGCTACTGCTGTCGAAGGTCCTATCAAACCTATTGATGTCTTAGAGGTTGCAAGGGCCTTGAAACAAATGAAACCAGGGAAGGCAACTGGTCCAGATGACATCGCGGCGGAGCTATGGTGCTCTCAGAAGTGGGATCCAGCGGATTGGTTGGCAAGACTCTTCAACCAAATAGTCAAAGAAGGACGAACGCCACTTGATTGGCAACATAGCATCACGATACCTATCTTCAAAAAGAAGGGAAGTCCAGCCGAGTGTGCTAATTACAGACCAATTCGACTCCTCTGTCACACCATGAAGGTCTTCGAGCACATTCTTGATAAGAGGATACGTGCAATCACCCAGCTGACCAAAAACCAAGCTGGATTTGTGAAAAATTGCAGCACAACAGATGCAATCCACGCCACACGGCTTTTAGTTGAAAAGCATCGTGAAAAAAATAAGCCGTTGCACCTTGCTTTCTTAGACCTCGAAAAGGCTTTTGATCGTGTACCGCACGACTTGATCTGGTTGACTCTCCGACAACATGGCATCCCAGAGTACCTTGTCAACTGGGTACAGTTGCTCTACGCGGAGCCAAGAAGTTACGTCCAAGCCGCCGCAGGAGCGTCGGAAAACTTCCGTGTAACAGTTGGTGTTCATCAAGGTTCGGCCCTGTCACCATTGCTGTTCATTATGGTCATGGACACGGTTACTGCAGATCTACAACAACCGTTACCTTGGACCATTCTGTACGCTGATGACGTTATGTTGGCCGCTCAAAACAAGCTGGATCTCCAACATCAAGTCCAGGAATGGAGTGATCGTTTAAGTCAATATGGCCTGCGGCTTAACAAAGCTAAAACAGAATATATGACAACGGATGCTGGAGAAATCGGAACAATCCAAGTCGACGGCGATGATCTGCCTCGAACGACAAAATTTAAGTATCTTGGCTCTACGATAACTGTTGAAGGTCGTCTCACCGAGGAGGTCAACATAAGAATTAATGCTGCGTGGATGAAGTGGCGAACAACGACAGGTGTCATGTGTGATCGCCAGATGAAAGACCACCTAAAATCGAAGATTTACCGCACTGTCATTCGTCCCGTTGCGCTTTATAGTACCGAATGTTGGCCGACCACGAAGGAAGCAGAACGTCGGCTGAATGTCATGGAAACCAAGATGCTTAGATGGACAGCTGGCATTACTAGGTTGGATCACATCCCCAATCAAAGAATAAGGGAACGATTTGGTATCGCAGCAATCAGTAACAAAATGCGTGAGGGTCGTCTGCGATGGTTTGGGCATGTGCTACGGTCAGGAGCGGACACCATTGCAAAACAGGGCTACACACTGGAGGTCGCCGGGAAAAGACCAAAGGGGCGACCGAGACAACGTTGGGCCGATACACTGCACAGGGATTTGAAAGGCGTCAACCTTCATCCGGACATGGCCCATGACCGAGTAAAGTGGAGACAGCGGACTCAAATAGCGGACCCTGCCACGAGGTGGGACAAACGCTAAAGCAAAAGAAGAAGAAGAAGAAGTGTACCTACAAATATTATTGAAAGTGTTCCCGTTTCCGCGATAAAAAGCTATGGTAGATTGCAAGAAAATATTTGCATTTGAAAATTAGTATGGATTAAAAACAATAGCATATTATGTCACGGGACATATTGCCTTAGGGCGTTATCTGAAATTGGAGGACATTAGACAAACATTTTAAAGTGATAAATTAGGGCTATGTTGATTCTGAGTATACACATCTAAAAATACAACTACAAGATTGAGATTCAAATCAACCTTTGCTATCCACAGGGGTATCACACACAACATCCAGCTTTCTGTTTTTTACTACTTAGTTTGGGATCGGATCGTAAAAGTATTCTGTCATAAATATATGAAAAAAAAACCTTCCAGATTGTCCTTGATAATTCAAAATCTATAGGAGATTGTCAAACGAACAGAATAAAATAAAAATTGAGACTAACGTCCAATCACTTGAATTGTTCGCTGGCGCAAATGAAAACACGCGTTCACTACATTGGGCGAATTTATGATTCCTGCAGGTTATATCATACATTTAATTGAACTTTTATACATCCCTATCTTCTTTTACGTTATTCAAACTGCAGATATATTACACAACAATTTTCCCACACCACTGCATAATTATCACAGACCTGCTTCAATACTACTATCATATTCATAAGAAGTGAATTACTTAAATGCCACAGGTTGTACGGCGGTACTTTTTGAGGATCCATCCAGCGTTCAGGCTGACTACCTAACAGACAGACAGGTTGTGAAGTGAATAGATCCCCAAATGCTGTCAATTTGAAATAGAAATTCAGTTACCTGTGGGATTTTATTTCGAATTGACAGCTTTTGCAGATTTATTCACTTAACAACCTGTGGCATTCACGTAATTGACTTTGGCATTTATCTCTTATATAAAACAAGGTGTCCTGACCGACTGGCTGACTGACTCATCATCGTCCAGCCAAAGCTATTTTAGTTAGAAACATGAAATTTTGGGGATATGTTCGCTGTAATTCGAAAGCGCCCACTAAGGAAGTATTTTCGGATATTCAGGCTCTAAAGTGGTGTTAAGGGGGTTAAACCTGCATTTCATTGAAGAACAATATATCACGAGTGGTTTCATTTGGGGATGTGATACTCGGCATATAAACTAAACATTCAAAACAAGCAGACATGTGTCTAATGGTTTTTCGATGTGGTGTCTATTGCGAGGTGAAAGGGATAAAAAGTGGGGGTTGAAGGATTCCTAAGGGAGCGTGTATCTCTTAAACGACAAAGGCAAGGAGTTTGAAACTCAGAGGAAAACAATCAGCTTAAAAATAATTAAATAGGTGTTCGACCATTTTCTCATAATTCCAATTTAAGGAGCCCGTGGAGAGGCGTGAAATTCTGGAAGAAAAACGTCCACTAAGGATGGATTTTGGGATATTCACTCATCATCGACTAGCCAAAATTATTAAAGTTAGAAACATGACATTTTGGGGATATGTTTTTTGTATGTCAAAATCGTCTACTATGGAAGTATTTTGGATATTTACGTCCTAAAGAAGTGTTAAGGGGGTTAAACCTGCATTTCATTGAATAACAATATATCACCAGTGATTTATTTTGGGGATGTGATACTCGGCATATTAACTAATGTTTAAAAGAATAAGCAGACATATGTCTAAGGGTTTTTCGATATGGTGAATATTATGAGGTGAAAGGGGTGAAAAATTGGGGTTGAAGAATTCTTAACGGAGCGTGTATGTCTTAAACGACATAGGTGAGAAGTTTAAAACTCAGCGAAAAAAAATCAGCTTAAAACATAAGTAAATAGGTGTTCGACCGTTCTTTCATAAATCCAATTTAAGGGGCCCATGGGTGTGGGGGGAGTGGGGGTTCAAATTCTGTAAGAAAAGGAATGAAAGTGTCCTAACTGACTGACCGTCAAACTCAGGGAAAAAACAGCTTAAAAATAAGTAAATAGATATTCGACCATTTTTTCATAAATCAAATTTAAGTGGGCCATAGGGAGGGGTGTAATTCTGAAAAAAAAGTAAAGAAAGTGTCCTAACTGACTCACTCACTCATCAAATTCAGGGGAAAGAACAGCTTAAAAAATAAGTAAATAGGTGTTCGACCGTCTTTTTCATAAATCCAATTGAAGGGCCCCATGGGGAGGGGTAAAATTCTGGAAGAAAAACGTTTGCTAAGGAAGGATTTTTCCATAGTCACTCATCATCGACCAGCCAAAACAATTAAAGTTAGAACCATGACATTTTGAGGATATGTTTGTTGTATGTCGAAATCGTCTACTAAGTAAGGATTTTTGGATATTCAAGTTCTAAAGGGGTGTTATGGGGGTTAAACCTGCATTTCATTGAACAAAAATATCCCACGATTGGTTTTATTTGGGGATGTGATACTCGGCATATTAACTAATGATAAAAAATAAGCAGACAACTGTCTAAGGGTTTTTCGATAAGGTGTATATTATGAAGTGAAAGGGGGAAAATATGGGCGTAGAGGTTTTCTACTTGTGTAATTTTATAATCTGTACTGGTTTTCATAGGAATGTAGGTAAATGGATTTGTGTTTAGTCAGTGTGTTGTGCCCGCTTCTCCAATGGGACAGGCGATCACCCGGCTAGCATCCCGGCCCCTTCAGAAGAAACAGCCAAGGGAGTGGGTACAAAAAAATTTAGGGCATGAATCTTGGTTCATACAGACAAGATTAAAGAAAAGCTCCAGCGAGCTAGAGACAAAGGGTCTCGGGTCGTTTACGGGTTGGGATGGCAAATAGACTGAACCAGGATTCACAAGCAAAACCTCAACTTGAATTGACAAACAGAAAAGAAAGGAAAACCCCTCGTAAAATCACATCTGCTCCTTTATTGGCCCAAGGATAAATAAATATGCAACCTGCCTACCACGCACGAGTATAAAGTTATGGTGGGACAAAGTCCGAGAGAAAAAAAATAAAGTTCATAGTCCCTAAACGAACAAAAGAAAATTACACTTATTCAAACTCGTGGGTGTCCTCTCTTAAAGTTCCGACAAGGAGATCGCCTTTAAAAAGCTAAATTAACCATAATTTATCGGTGCACACGCATGTAACATCACTAGCCACTTATCACAAAGTTCACCTGCGGCAAAAAAACTCTAAGAAAATATCGAATATTACAACTGTCTACCCTTATACAGCAATGGACGGATCTCCTCTATCGAACTGCAAATGAATAATTAAAGACCATAATATTACATCAAATAGCACTCAAACATCGACTCAGCTTCACATAATATGACATTTCAACAATTAATTATAACCTATCATAAATTATTAACACACCCAGATTGTGCTTACATATTTACACTACTAATTCTTATTATTATTACTAATTTATCTCCGCCTTTCCAACAACCTTGATCCACACTGTCATATTTGTCATTGTAATTAAATTATAGCATTGTCTAATGTTTATGAAAGGTTAAGAACCTCGCAATGAGGCGCCCTAGCGTATTTCATACTCACAACAAACATTTAATCGTAACCCTTCCGCCGAACACTCTGTGTGAGGATCCAAGCAACCTGACTGTCAAGCGCACCATCAATTACACACCTGCGCTATTCAATACAACTCATCAATGAACGTAGCACGTTCGTCAAGAGGACCCTGTCCTCACAAATTCAATTCCACGGACATACGTCGCCCCGTGAATAACCTCGTCATATATGACGGAATAATACCATATCTAATTACCACATAATTATCACATAAACTTTACACAACATCATTACAAAATAAATCATGCATTATTAGCATGTCTCAAGAACCCACACTAACAGAGCATATCAACTTTATCGGGACCACGAGGTCGTATGATAATATGGCATCCTATCCAAGGAACCTTATCCGACAATCTCCAACCATATTCATTTGCTATAAAAATCTATGCAATCCGTGACAAACCTTTCAGAATAAAATTCGAATAGTGACCTCTGAAATCGACATGCTAGAATCTCCCAGCAAAGTGGGCATCTCATATTATCGTTACCCGATTTCAAATTATTATTATTCTTATGTCACAGAGAATAAATACATGTCTTACTCCTACCATTGATGCTGTAAATTTATGTAGGCCAAATGACCCAAAAAGACAGACAAGAAAACATCTGCACGACCCTATGAAAAAAAATGATGCTCTTTCAATCTGGAATAAATGATTATAAAGGGCGTTAAGGTACACGATCTCAGGCTATCTCATGGCATGGCTATCCGAGGTAGAAGTTCTCTTCTTTCTGATGAACAAGGATGGAAATGAAACGTCTTACTTTATATCCGGCGTCCTCGGAAATCCATGGCGTCGGCGTCGGCGTCAGCGTCGTCGTCGTCTGCGGCATCAGGGCGGCGTCGTTCCTCCAGTGTCTCCGCGATGTGGTCTCCCAGCGTACTGGTAGAGGTATCCGCCCCCGGCACCTCTCGATCTCCTGGCGACGCCCATGTCCGCCCACAGGTTGTCCCCGGTAACCTTCAGCAGCGGCGTCTCCTGACGTCCCAAACATGGTCCACTCGTCCATCTCGTTGCGACCGTTCACCCCATTATGGCCCCTTTAGAAGTTCAGTGCAGCTTAATTTGCGTGTTAATATGCACGCTGATTCCCAGAATATTTGAGTCCATGGTTATTAAGTTCATGCTGCCGAGTGGCGATATTACATTTCACCATATCAGAGCACTTTCACGCTCGAGCATTATAGCGTCTAGTTGCTGGTTCACTTGATTTATATGTCTTCACCTTCCTTTAACCCAGTGACACACTTCCTTCCACGAGGAGCTATTTCGAGCTGACCTTGACCGACATATCATTTGCTTGCGGCCTAAAGTCTTCCAACACAAGCTTAAAGTAGATGTAGCCTTCCCTCTTGCATTTCTCACTGCGTTTCTTAAAATGCCACACGGCTATGCTAATTACGAATGGATGTCTGTTACAATATAGGGCCTCGCGATAATGCTTCGCCTCGACTATCGTTATATAGTTCTTCCCCCGATACTCGTAATTTTAAACACCTCCTGGTATTCATCTCTAATGAACATAAATTGTCGGCATAAACGGACTTCCTTTATCAGTTCTGACAATTTCCTCACATACTAGCGAGTCCGATATCGTCTTGAAGTTCACACTGTTCGACAAACAAACTGACATACTTCATTGCAAAAAAACTCACTGGCAATACATGCACGCTAGTTTCAGGCTTCATGGCACGCTGATCACTCACGAAAACCATTCAAGTTCCCGATGTAAAATCACTGTCTACATGACATGGGCTACTCTTCCGTGCTCCGCCGTATAACATACTCGTCCACGCCCTATTGACTCACATACTGCTGACTCACATATTGCTGACTCACATACTGAACATTCCGGAACTGCGTCCTTCTTCGAGAAAAAAAAGTGGGAGGGGTTGGAACCTTCTGGAGCATACCCCTACTCTCGCGGTTGCCTCGCCGCGTCATGCCATGACGTCATACTTACCCTTCCGTGCTCCTCTCGATCTTTTGTCATCCGGGGCCGGTAATTGACCCTGACTGGATCGGTCACATCTCTCCCGCGGGCTTCAAAATATAAGCGGTGGGAACATAGCTTATGTTTTTCCTCAAGTGATGCATGTGAACGATCTTTTCAGTCATCTCCTCAATGCTGACTAACGGGCTTGCCGGTGATACTTCCGCAGATTCGCAGCATTGAAATTCCCAACACGTACATTCGTGACGTTGTCAACCACCCTATAGCAATTGTTGTCCATCACTCTGGCAATCCTATGGGGTCCCGAAAATGGGCGCGCAAATTTCCCATACACTCTGAGTGGTAAGTTTGATGACATAGGTTTCCGAATCAGCACCAGGTCATTGACACGAAGTGGCTCGCGAAAACGGCGGCCAGCCTTCCTTCTCTCCCGTTTCTGCGCCTGTAGCTGCATCCTCTCCCGAGCCAGTTCGTTTCTCCTTTGCACCGACGGCTCAATCTCTGGGGGTGCCTGTATAACAGCATGCCAAGGTCTACTTGGTTTTCGTCCATGGTGCAGAAGACAAGGAATTTGTCTGGTACTCTCATGTGTTGTAGAATTCAAGCAACATTCAATTATGGGTACCACTTCCATCCATCGATGATGCTGTTCATGACAGTAAATCCGGCAGTATTTTCCAATCTCCGCATTTACCCTTTCAACAGGATTTCCTTCTGGGTATCTTATGGAGCTCAAGATATGCCTTATGCCGAGTCGTGCCATAGCTTCTTGAAATTCGGCGCTCGTGAACTGCGTTCCGTGGTCGCTCAGAAGGAACTCTGGCTTCCCTGCAGTTGGAATCACGCCGGTTTCAATCCTGCGAATTACGTACCGGGATGTTGCCTTCTGGATAGGGTGCAACATGACTAATTTGGTAAACACATCCATCGTCACCAAGATGTATTGGTTACCCCTGGTGGACCTCGGAAGGGGGCCATACAGGTCCGTAGTCATTAATTCATTCGGACGAGTCGGTATAATAGCCCTAGGCTTCTCCTTAGATACGTCCGATGGGAACTTGCACCTCTGGCAGATGTCGCATGTCCTGATTACCGCTCGTATGGTCTTTCCCATATACTCCCAGGTAAATGTTTCCCTTATGGCATGTAAGGTTTTATCACATCCTCCGTGCCCAATAGATCGGTGAGCCAACCAAACCACTGCTGAAATCAACTTCGGCGGTATTACAATACGTAGCCTTGTGTGGTCTTTATCGACAAACTTGTGAATCACGTCACCAACAATGTGAAAAAAGTTAGCAATCTTCGCCGTTCCAGCATAGTCGGGATCATCTGCACCCATGCGATTCTTCAAATACCGGTATATCCGTCTTAACGGAGTATATCGCCGTTGCGCCTGGCTCAGGCATTTCAAACGTTCCACCGTTTCCTGATCGACCGGTATTAGCTCTACCTGGTGCAAAACAGCCTCCTCACGTGGGTTTCTGCTCAAAACATCCGCTAGAAAGTTTTGCTTTCCGGGCCTATGAATAACTTCTGCATCGAATTGCTGCAGGAACAGGGTCCAGCGCATGACTCCTTCGCTTGAAATGTCAGACTTTAACATAAACTGTAACGCGCGATGGTCCGTCACAATCACGACCTTATGCCCTAGAAGAATCTTCTTCCACATCTTTAGAGCATAAATTATAGCCAGCGCCTCCAATTCCGCGGCAAAGTAATTAAGCTCAGGCTGTCGCAATTTCCTACTGGTGAATGCCAGATAATGTTGTTTCTTCTCGTCATCCAACTGGTACAACACAGCGCTCACTCCTACCTTTGAAGCATCGGTGTCAATATAAAATGTTTTGGAGAAGTCTGGGTACTCCAGTTTAACGTTGTTAAGGAGCATGTGTTTAGCTTGCGTGAAGGCCTCTTCACACGCCTGATCCCACTTCCACCGATTGTTTTTCCAGAGCATGCTCTGCAGAGGGGCAACTACATCCGTGTAACGGGGACAATGACTAGAAAAGAATAAAGTCATTCCCAAGAACTGCTTCACTTGTTTCACCCTTTCTGGTCTGAGAAACTCAGCTATCGCCTCAATTTTCTCCGGGTTCGGCCGATATCCATGTTCGTCAATGAGATGTCCCAAAAATCGAATTTCTCGATGAAAGAAATTGCATTTCTCCAGGTTTGCCTTGAATCCGGCCGTAAACAAGTTCTCAAACAACAATCTCAAGTGTTTCAGGTGCTCCTCTACTGACGTGGATGCCAAGATCAAATCGTCCACATAACATAGTACGTGTTTCTTGACCTCTTCACTCAAGTTGCTGTCCAGCGCTCGAATCAGCAAAGGGCCACTGTTTTTCAAACCGAAGGGAAGGCGGTTAAAGACGTGGGTCTTCTGCTTATGCAGGAAGCCAGTGTATTGCTTGCTGTTCTCGGTTAATTCGACATGATAATAGGAATTTGTGAGGTCTACGGTTGAGAAATATTTCTTTCCTTTAAAGCGCCTCAGCAGCTCTCTAATTTGTGGTGGGTGGTCGTACTCTGGCAAAATGCGTGCATTTATTCCACGTGCATCCAGACAAATCCTTAGACGACCATTTGGCTTCCTTACAACCGCTAAAGGGTTTAGGAAAGAAGTCGGAGCCTTCTTTATTATGCCATCCTTCTCCATGGCGTTTATCATGGCCTTTACCTCCTCCTTCCATTTCTCTGGGACTGGATATATGTGTTTCCTGTATGGTGAGTCATCACTCAACTTGATATCGTACTGAAAGTTCTTGATAACTCCAGGTTTGTCGCTAAATACATCCCGAAACTCCTGCATTAGGTCATCAAACTGTTTCTGGACGGTTGGATCCAAAATTTCCTTTACACCAACGGGCATGTGGGTGATCGTCTCTTCCTCACGTTCCACGATATTCTCAAGTGTGTTCTCCAAGAAGGGCGTGCTCGAGTTGGCATTGATATAATCTTTCGATCCTCTGCTCGGCGATTCGTGTCCGACATACATAACACCCTCTTGCATATTTATAATCCAGCCGTACTCCGAAATGAAGTCAACACCCAGAATTATTTGAAAATTGATGTTGGAGATGGCCACGAACACGTGCTCATAAAACCTTTCCGCAATCTTGATCGTCAACAGGGCCTGCAGCTTGCATCTCACTGAGCGATCGGGAATTACACCTCTAACCTTTACAATCGCTACTGGTAGAGTATGTACGGGTCGTTCCTCCATTATCTCGTCCAAACATGACTGAGGCACCACACTAATCATCGCTCCGGTGTCAACCAGGGTTTTTATTTGTTTACCGAGCACCTCTACTGTTATGATTGGCAAAGGATACACTTTCCCGCGGCGGATAACGTCTTCCTCATGAATCAAGTCTTCGTCGGTAGCCTGAAATATCTCTTGAATTTCAATCAGTTCGGGAGGACCAAGGTTTGAGGAATATCCTAATTTGAATTTTTTTTTGTTGATCTGACCGACTTGTGTCAGGCGGTCGGTCAGCTTTCCCCGGTGGTGCGGATGGATTACTCCGTAATTGTTGTAAATATTCCTGGCTCTCTCGATGTCTTTCCGTATAGCTCGGCCGCGACCCCTGCGAACGAGAATCCCTATAGGCATTCTGTCTCTGATAATATTGATTTGACTGCCTTCGCTGATATTCACCATATCGTCCCTTCGTATTGTTGAATCGGGATCTCCTACGCTCTTCATAGGGTTTATTCCTCCATCTGGGTCGCTCGTCTGTTCCACCGTAGCTCCTATCTCGGCTCCGATAGTACCCTGTGTCTCTTGGCCTGTCCGTCTGCCGCGGCGTTCGCTCTTCCGTCTGCGCAATTTTGTCAATCACGACCGTGTTTACATCTCTATTTTCCTGTCGTCCGGACCTCGCCTGTAACTGTGCGCTAGTGTGGTCAAGTTTTCGAAGAATCTCTTCACATCCCTATAAAGTCTCGGCTCCTGACGCTATTACACTCTTCTGGACCTCTACAGGTAACTGTCGTATAATGGCTTGGACCAATTCGACCTCCGGCACTGGTGGAGTCAAATACTGCAGCCTGGCGATTTGCGATGCGAAGTACCCCCGCATACCTAGTCGGATTGGACGTCGCATACCGTTTAGCGTATAGTTCCGCCCGTATGTTCAATTGTTCTTCAGGACTCCAAAAACGTTTGATTAATAATCGTTCGAACGCATCCGTGCTCGTGATCGTGTATCGAAATGCGCGAAACCAAGTTAATGCCGTCGATTCCAGGGACCTCTCAATAACTCTTAGTTCCCTCTCACGTGGTATCTTATTCTCCGCCATGTATTCACGGACCTCCCTCATAAATTCGATAGGTGTGACGTTATTAGTCCCATTGTTCCCCGAGAATTTCCTCGGCTGGTGGTCTATACTTCTAATGATAGTTAAGTGTCCCGCGGGATTTGTACTCCGTGTTCTCGGCGTTGCGACTACCTCTCCCGCCTTTCTAGAAGATGGGGCGTTTTCACTTTCCGTCCCGTTAAGAGGTAACGTGTTTTCAATTTCGGACCATCTAACCCTTTCTGACTCCGATTTGTCTTTTATCTGCGTCATTTCCGCCTCTAAGTTCCCTAATAGAGTGAGTTGCCTTCCCTGTTGAATGATGATCTTCTCCTCCAACTCAACAATGGAAGTGTGGATAGATTCTCTCACATGTTCGAGTAATGTCGTTTGTGAATGAGTGATTTTCCTGTCATACGTGTCCTGGAATGATTCAACCTGTATCTGCATGTTTTTCACGTCCTTCGCAATCTCTTCTTTGCAACCTGACACGTCCTGTTACAACTTATCCAGGGTTTCCTCGTTAGACTGACCAATTCGCTCAATTTTTGCCGTCAAATCTTGTCCCATGCCTTTAATATTACTGTTCAACTTCTCCTCAAGTCCTTCAATATTCCCCCGAAGCGAACTCTGAGTATCCCTGATTTGCCGTGCCATAGAATCTTTGAGCTCCGCGGTGAGCACTTGGAATGTAGTTTCTACCTTTTTATCGAGTATATTAATCTTATTATCTATAGCCTTTCCTGATAGCCTAAGATTACGTTCTACAGCATCAATGTTTTCCTGCAAATGAGATTCTAAACTCTTAAGATTAGATCCCATGACTTCTAATAAGTCGGTTCTGAGACCATCAACTTTATCACTGACATCTTTTTTTACTCCTGCTATTTGAGTGCCGACACCCTCTTGTGTCCTCTGTACCTCTGCTACCTGAATACCGACATCCTCTTGTGTCCTCTGTACCTCTGCTATCTGAATACCGACACCCTCTTTTGTCCTCTGTACCTCTGCTATCTGAATACCGACACCCTCTTGTGCCGTCCATAAGCGATCCATATCGCTCTTCATGTTTGTTTTAATTGACCCAACACTATCCTTAACATTATTCATTTCAGTGGTTAGACCATTTAATCCAACTTGGATTTGTCTTAATATATCAGCAATATTTTCAGCGGTTACTACTTGTGACATCTTACAATACAACTTAAATATAGGGGCCTACATGGGAATGTAGGTCGTCGAGTATAGCCATAACCTGAGATCGTGTACCAACCCTGTCAAATGGTTCACTAAAGGCTCAGTGTCATTCGAGGTTAATTTTACACAAGAATTACACATGGCAAGCATCGCGCTCCCATCAAAGGCACGAATCTGACCACACAGTATACTCCCATCACCACAACAAATGATTGAGTACAAAAAAAACATGCCCATGACGGAAACGAAACACACCATCGTCGTCGAGCCCCACACGTTGGCGGCGCCACTTCCCCCCCCCCCCTGTGCCCGCTTCTCCAATGGGACAGGCGATCACCCGGCTAGCATCCCGGCCCCATCAGAAGAAACAGCCAAGGGAGTGGGTACAAAAAAATTTAGGGCATGAATCTTGGTTCATACAGACAAGATTAAAAGAAAAGCTCCAGCGAGCTAGAGACACAGGGTCTCGGGTCGTTTACGGGTTGGGATGGCAAATAGACTGAACCAGGATTCACAAGCAAAACCTCAACTTGAATTGACAAACAGAAAAGAAAGGAAAAACCCTCGTAAAATCACATCTGCTCCTTTATTGGCCCAAGGATAAATAAATATGCAACCTGCCTACCACGCACGAGTATAAAGTTATAGTGGGACAAAGTCCGAGAGAAAAAAAAATAAAGTTCATAGTCCCTAAACAAACAAAAGAAAATTACACTTATTCAAACTCGTGAGTGTCCTCTCTTAAAGTTCCGACAAGGAGATGGCCTTTCAAAAGCTAAATTAACCATAATTTATCGGTGCACACGCATGTAACATCACTAGCCACTTATCACAAAGTTCACCTGCGGCAAAAAAAAACTCTAAGAAAATATCGAATATCTACGTATATTACAACTGTCTACCCTTATACAGCAATGGACGGATCTCCTCTATCGAACTGCAAATGAATGATTAAAGAGCATCATATTACATCAAATAGCACTCAAACATCGACTTAGCTTCATATAATATGACATTTCAACAATTAATTATAACCTATCATAAATTATTAACACACCCAGATTGTGCTTACATATTTACACTACTAATTCTTATTATTATTACTAATTTATCTCCGCCTTTCCAACAACCTTGATCCACACTGTCATATTTGTCATTGTAATTAAATTATAGCATTGTCTAATGTTTATGAAAGGTTAAGAACCTCGCAATAAGGCGCCCTAGCGTATTTGATACTCACAACAAACATTTAATCGTAACCCTTCCGCCGAACACTCTGTGTGAGGATCCAAGCAACCTGACTGTCGAGCGCACCATCAATTACACACCTGCGCTATTCAATACAACTCATCAATGAACGTAGCACGTTCGTCAAGAGGACCCTGTCCTCACAAATTCAATTCCACGGACATACGTCGCCCCGTGAATAACCTCGTCATATATGACGGAATAATACCATATCTAATTACCACATAATTATCACATAAACTTTACACAACATCATTACAAAATAAATCATGCATTATTAGCATGTCTCAAGAACCCACACTAACAGAGCGTATCAACTTTATCGGGACCACGAGGTCGTATGATAATATGGCATCCTATGCAAGGAACCTTATCCGACAATCTCCAACCATATTCATTTGCTATAAAAATCTATGCAATCCGTGACAAACCTTTCAGAATAAAATTCGAATAGTGACCTCTGAAATCGACATGCTAGAATCTCCCAGCAAAGTGGGCATCTCATATTATCGTTACCCGATTTCAAATTATTATTATTCTTATGTCACAGAGAATAAATACATGTCTTACTTCTACCATTGATGCTGTAAATTTATGTAGGTCAAATGACCCCAAAAGAAAGACAAGAAAACATCTGCACGACCCTATGAAATAAAATGATGCTCTTTCAATCTGGAATAAATGATTATAAAGGGCGTTAAGTTACACGACCTCAGGCTATCTCATGGCATGGCTATCCGAGGTAGAAGTTCTCTTCTTTCTGATGAACAAGGATGGAAATGAAACTTCTTACTTTATATCCGGCGTCTTCGAAAATCCATGGCATCGGCGTCGTCGTCGTCTGCGGCATCAGGGCGGCGTCGTTCCTCCAGTGTCTCCGCGATGTGGTCTCCCAGCGTTCTGGTAGAGGTATCCGCCCCCGGCACCTCTCGATCTCCTGGCGACGCCCATGTCCGCCCACAAGTTGTCCCCGGTCATCTTCAGCAGCGGCGTCTCCTGACGTCCCAACCATGGACCACTCGTCCATCTCGTTGCGACCGTTCACCCCATTATGGCCCCTTTAGAAGTTCAGTGCAGCATAATTTGCGTGTTAATATGCATGCTGATTCCCAGAATATTTGAGTCCATGGTTATTAAGTTCATGCTGCCGAGTGGCGATATTACATTTCACCATATCAGAGCACTTTCACGCTCGCGCACTATAGCGTCTAGTTGCTGGTTCACTTGATTTATATGTCTTCACCTTCTTTTAACCCAGTGACACACTTCCTTCCACGAGGAGCTATTTCGAGCTGACCTTGACCGACATATCAAGTTGCTTGCGGCCTACAGTCTTCCAACACAAGCTTAAAGTAGATGTAGCCTTCCCTCTTGCATTTCTCACCGCGTTTCTTAAAATGCCACACTGCTATGCTATTTCCGAATGGATGTCTGTTGCAATATAGGGCCTCGCAATAATGCTTCGCCTCGACTATCGTTATATAGTTCTTCCCCTGATGTTGTTTGAGTCTTCAGTCTTTTGACTGGTTTGATGCAGCCCTCCATGCCTCCCTGTCCTGAGCTAATCGTTTCATCTCTACATAGCTCCGACACCCCACATCGGAGGCAATCTGTTTAACATATTCTAACCTTGGTCTACCCCTACAGTTTTTGTCCTCGACCCTTCCTTCCATAACTAAGCTTGCTATTCCTGGGTGTCTTAGTATGTGTCCTACCAACCTATCTCTTCTCTTCATTAGCAGTCGCCAGAAACATCTCTCCTCTCCCACTCGTCTTAATACCTCTTTGTTTGTAACCCTATCTACCCATCTGATCTTCATCATTCTCCTGTAACACCACATTTCAAATGCTTCAATTCTCCTCTTTTCTGCTGCACCAATAGTCCAAGTTTCACTTCCATAGAGCGCCACGCTCCAGACAAAGGCTTTCAAAAATGACTTCCTAATACCTAAATCTATATTCGATGTCAGCAGATTCCTTTTTTGTAGAAATGCTTTCTTTGCCTGAGCCAACCTACTTTTAATATCCTCTTTGCTTCGTCCATCACTGGTTATTCTGCTTCCTAAGTAACAGAAGTCTCCTACTTCCTTCAGCTTTTCACCTGCCAATTTGATCTCCATAGAGGTTTTTGATTTATTTCGGCTGCATTCCAGTATTTTTGTTTTACATTTATTTATTTTCATCATGAATTCTTTCCGTAAGACGGAGTCCATACCATTCAAAAACTCATTCAAATCCTCAGGCTTGTCGGCCAAGATGACGATGTCATCAGCAAATCTCAGAGTTGAAATTATTTCTCCTTGAATCTTCACTCCCACTTTAAATTTTTCTCTAATTTCCTTCATTGCTTGTTCAATGTAAAGATTGAAAAGTATGGGTGATAAGTTGCAGCCTTGCCTTACACCTTTCTGAATACCAGCTTCTCTCTCATGTCCTTCAACTCGAATGACTGCTGTCTGGTTTCTGTACAGATTGTATATCACCCTCCTATCCCTGTACTTTATTCCAATTGATTTCAAAATGTCAAACAATTTAGTCCAATCAACGTTATCAAAAGCCTTTTCTAAGTCTACAAAAGCCATGAACGTTCTCTTATCTTTCCTTATTCTACCTTCTAAAATCAGCCTAAGACTTAGTACAGCTTCCCTTGTTCCTACATTTCTCCTGAAACCAAACTGGTCTTCACCCAACTCCGTTTCTATCTGGCTTTCAATCCTCTTGTAAATTATTCTAGACAGGATCTTTGAAGCATGAGTAATCAAGCTGATTGTACGGTAATCTTCACATCTGTCAGCTCCCACTTTCTTTGGTATAGGGATGATTACATTCTTCTTGAAATCAGGGGGTACCTCACCTGTCTCATAAATCCTACACACCAAGTGAAATAACCTGATCAGACCTTCATCTCCTATGCAGCGTAGCAACTCAATCGGTATATCATCTATGCCTGGTGCTTTGTTCCTGCTTAAGTCTTCCAAAGCTCTATCATATTCTGATCTCAATATTAAATCTCCTTTCGCATCCTCATCAATTTCCTCCTCCCTTTCCATTACATGATTCCCAATCTCCTTTCCCTTATACAAACTCTCTATGTAAGCTTTCCATCTCTCAACCTTTTCTTCCCTATCTGTTACAGGCTTTCCATTTGTGTCCTTAATATTACAGCACTTAGTCTTCTTTTCCTCAAAAGTATTCTTAATCCTTCGATAAGCTGTGTCTACTTTTCCTGATTTCAGACAATTTTCTATACCTGCACATTTCTCTTTCAACCATTCTTCTTTCGCTTCCTTGCACTTCTTGTTAACCTCATTTCTCAGACGTCTGTATTCTGCTTTCACCTTTTCATCTCTTACATTCTTGTGTTTCCGCCTTTCATCCATCAATTCTAGTATATCCTGAGTGATCCACGGTTTTCTACCTATTCTTTCTTTCCTACCAATGTTTTCTTCTGCGGATTTTGTTATTTCATTCTTCAAAAGTGCCCATTCGTCTGCAATTGAAGTTTGTTTAGGGTTTTTCATTAGTCCTTCCTTTATACTCTTCTTGAATCTTTCGTTTACATCCTTCTCTTTCAGTCTGTCTATTGCCCACCTTTTTGGCTTTTGACTTTTCTTCAGTTTCTTCAACTTTAATCTGCATTTCATTACAACCAGATTGTGATCAGAGTTTATGTCAGCACCAGGATATGTTTTACAATCCAAAATCTGGTTTCGAAACCTCTGCTTGACCATAATGAAGTCGATTTGGTAACGCCCTGTATCTCCTGGTCTCATCCATGTGTATATTCTTCTATTGTGGTTATTGAATAAGGTGTTAGCTATGACCAATTCATGCTCGGTGCAGAATTCTACCAGCCTGCTTCCTCGATCATTCCTTTCACCTAATCCGAAATCTCCTACTATCTTCCTTTCTCTCCCTTTTCCTACCACAGCATTCCAATCTCCCATTACTATAACATTTTCATCACCCTTGATATACCTCAGAATTTCGTCTATTTCTTCGTAGACCTTTTCAACATCCTCATCATCAGCTTGACTGGTAGGCATATAGACTTGTACCACTGTAGTGCAGGTAGATTTTGTATTGATTTTTGCTACAATAATCCGTTCACTATATTGCTCATAATATTCCACCCGCTGTCCAAGTTTCCTACTCAATATGAGGCCAACCCCTGCTTGGCCATTGTTTGATTTAGTGCTAATGACCCTATAGTCTCCTGACCGAAAGTCCTGTTCTTCCTGCCAGCGCATTTCACAAATCCCAACCAAATCCAACCTCAACCTATCCATTTCCCTTTCTAAGTTTTCTAACCTTCCACTTCCTAGCAGACTTCTAACATTCCACGCTCCGATCCGTAGAATGTCAGATTTCCTCTTTGTCACTTCTGTCCCCTGATACTCGTAATTTTAAACACCTCCTGGTATTCATCTCTAATGAACATAAATTGTCGGCATAAACGGACTTCCTTTATCAGTTCTGACTATTTCCTCACATACTAGCGAGTCCGATATCGTCTTGAAATTCACACTGTTCGACAAACAAACTGACATACTTCACTGCAAAAAAACTCACTGGCAATACATGCACGCTAGTTTCAGGCTTCATGGCACGCTGATCACTCACGAAAACCATTCAAGTTCCCGATGTAAAATCACTGTCTACATGACATGGGCTACTCTTCCGTGCTCCGCCGTATAACATACTCGTCCACGCGCTATTGACTCACATACTGCTGACTCACATATTGCTGACTCACATACTGAACATTCCGGAACTGCGTCCTTCTTCGAGAAAAAAAAGTGGGAGGGGTTGGAACCTTCTGGAGCATACCCCTACTCTCGCGGTTGCCTCGCCGCGTCATGCCATGACGTCATACTTACTCTTCCGTGCTCCTCTCGATCTTTTGTCATCCGGGGCCGGTAATTGATCCTGACTGGATCGGTCACATCTATCCCGCGGGCTTCAAAATATAAGCGGCGGGAACATAGCTTATGTTTTTCCTCAAGTGATGCATGTGAACGATATTTTCAGTCATCTCCTCAATGCTGACTAACGGGCTTGCCGGTGATACTTCCGCAGATTCGCAGCATTGAAATTCCCAACACGTACATTCGTGACGTTGTCAACCACCCTATAGCAATTGTTGTCCATCACTCTGGCAATCCTATGGGGTCCCGAAAATGGGCGCGCAAATTTCCCATACACTCTGAGTGGTAAGTTTGATGACATAGGTTTCCGAATCAGCACCAGGTCATTGACTCGAAGTGGCTCGCGAAAACGGCGGCCAGCCTTCCTTCTCTACCGTTTCTGCGCCTGTAGCTGCATCCTCTCCCGAGCCAGTTCGTTTCTCCTTTGCACCGACGGCTCAATCTCTGGGGGTGCCTGTATAACAGCATGCCAAGGTCTACTTGGTTTTCGTCCATGGTGCAGAAGACAAGGAATTTGTCTGGTACTCTCATGTGTTGTAGAATTCAAGCAACATTCAATTATGGGTACCACTTCCATCCATCGATGATGCTGTTCATGACAGTAAGTCCGGCAGTATTTTCTAATCTCCGCATTTACCCTTTCAACAGGATTTCCTTCTGGGTATCTTATGGAGCTCAAGATATGCCTTATGCAGAGTCGTGCCATAGCTTCTTGAAATTCGGCGCTCGTGAACTGCGTTCCGTGGTCGCTCAGAAGGAACTCTGGCTTCCCTGCAGTTGGAATCACGCCGGTTTCAATCCTGCGAATTACGTACCGGGATGTTGCCTTCTGGATAGGGTGCAACATGACTAATTTGGTAAACATCCATCGTCACCAAGATGTATTGGTTACCCCTGGTGGACCTCGGAAGTGGGCCATACAGGTCCGTAGTCATTAATTCATTCGGACGAGTCGGTATAATAGCCCTAGGCTTCTCCTTAGATACGTCCGATGGGAACTTGCACCTCTGGCAGATGTCGCATGTCCTGATTACTGCTCGTATGGTCTTTCCCATATACTCCCAGGTAAATGTTTCCCTTATGGCATGTAAGGTTTTATCACATCCTCCGTGCCCAATAGATCGGTGAGCCAACCAAACCACTGCTGAAATCAACTTCGGCGGTATTACAATACGTAGCCTTGTGTGGTCTTTATCGACAAACTTGTGAATCACGTCACCAACAATGTGAAAAAAGTGAGCAATCTTCGCCGTTCCAGCATAGTCGGGATCATCTGCACCCATGCGATTCTTCAAATACCGGTATATCCGCCTTAACGGAGTATATCGACGTTGCGCCTGGCTCAGGCGTTTCAAACGTTCCACCGTTTCCTGATCGTCCGGTATTAGCTCTACCTGGTGCAAAACAGCCTCCTCACGTGGGTTTCTGCTCAAAACATCCGCTAGAAAGTTTTGCTTTCCGGGCCTATGAAAAACTTCTGCATCGAATTGCGGCAGGAACAGGGTCCAGCGCGTGACTCTTTCGCTTGGAATGTCAGACTATAACATAAACTGTAACGCGCGATGGTCTGTCACAATCACGACCTTATGCCCTAGAAGAATCTTCTTCCCCATCTTTAGAGCATAAATTATAGCCAGCGCCTCCAATTCCGTGACAAAGTAATTAAGCTCAGGCTGTCGCAATTTCCTACTGGTGAATGCCAGATAATGTTGTTTCTTCTCGTCATCCAACTGGTACAACACAGCGCTCACTCCTACCTTTGAAGCATCGGTGTCAATATAAAATGTTTTGGAGAAGTCTGGGTACTAAAGTTTAACGTTGTTAAGGAGCATGTGTTTAGCTTGCGTGAAGGCCTCTTCACACGCCTGATCCCACTTCCACCGATTGTTTTTCCAGAGCATGCTCTGCAGAAGGGCAACTGCATCCGTATAACGGGGACAATGACTAGAAAAGAATAAAGTCATTCCCAGGAACTGCCTCACTTGATTCACCCTTTCTGGTCTGGGAAACTCAGCTATCGCCTCAATTTTCTCCGGGTTCGGCCGACATCCATGTTCGTCAATGAGATGTCCCAAAAATCGAATTTCTCGATGAAAGAAATTGCATTTCTCCAGGTTTGCCTTGAATCCGGCCGTAAACAAGTTCTCAAACAACAATCTCAAGTGTTTCAGGTGCTCCTCTACTGACGTGGATGCCAAGATCAAATCGTCCACATAACATAGTACGTGTTTCTTGACATCTTCACTCAGTTGCTGTCCAGCGCTCGAATCAGCACAGGGCCACTGTTTTTCAAACCGAAGGGAAGGCGGTTAAAGACGTGGGTCTTCTGCTCATGCAGGAAGCCAGTGTATTGCTTGCTGTTCTCGGTTAATTCGACATGATAATAGGAATTTGTGAGATCTACGGTTGAGAAATATTTATTTCCTTTAAAGCGCCTCAGCAGCTCTCTAATTTGTGGTGGGCGGTCGTACTCTGGCAAAATGCGTGCATTTATTCCACGTGCTTCCAGACAAATCCTTAGGCGACCATTTGGCTTCCTTACAACCGCTAAAGGGTTTAGGAAAAAGTCGGAGCCTTCTTTATTATGCCATCCTTCTCCATGGCGTTTATCATGGCCTTTACCTCCTCCTTCCATTTCTCTGGGACTGGATATATGTGTTTCCTGTATGGTGAGTCATAACTCAACTTGATATCGTACTGAATGTTCTTGATAACTCCAGGTTTGTCGCTAAATACATCCCGAAACTCCTACATTAGGTCATCAAACTGTTTCTGGACGGTTGGATCCAAAATTTCCTTTACACCAACGGGCATGTGGGTGATCGTCTCTTCCTCACGTTCCACGATATTCTCAAGTGTGTTCTCCAAGAAGGGCGTGCTCGAGTTGGCATTGATATAATCTTTCGATCCTCTGCTCGGCGATTCGTGTCCGACATACATAACACCCTCTTGCATATTTATAATCCAGCCGTACTCCGAAATGAAGTCAACACCCAGAATGATTTGAAAATTGATGTTGGAGATGGCCACGAACACGTGCTCATAAAACCTCCCCGCAATCTTTATCGTCAACAGGGCCTGCAGCTTGCATCTCACTGAGCGATCAGGAATTACACCTCTAACCTTTACATTCGCTACTGGTAGAGTATGTACGGGTCCTTCCTCCATTATCTCGTCCAAACATGACTGAGACACCACACTAATCATCGCTCCGGTGTCAACCAGGGTTTTTATTTGTTTACCGAGCACCTCTACTGTTATGATTGGCAAAGGATACACTTTCCCGCGGCGGATAACGTCTTCCTCATGAATCAAGTCTTCGTTGGTAGCCTGAAATATCTCTTGAATTTCAATCAGTTCGGGAGGACCAAGGTTTGAGGAATTTCCTAATTTGAATTTTTTTTTGTTGATCTGACCGACTTGTGTCAGGCGGTCGTTCAGCTTCCCCCGGTGGTGCGGATGGATTACTCCGTAATTGTTGTAAATATTCCTGGCTCTCTCGATGTCTTTCCGTATAGCTCGGCCGCGACCCCTGCGAACGAGAATCCCTATAGGCATTCTGTCTCTGATAATATTGATTTGACTGCCTTCGCTGATATTCACCATATCGTCCCTTCGTATTGTTGAATCGGGATCTCCTACGCTCTTCATACGGTTTACTCCTCCATCTGGGTCGCTTGTCTGTTCCACCGTAGCTCCTATCTCGGCTCCGATAGTACCCTGTGTCTCTTGGCCTGTCCGTCTCCCGCGGCGTTCGCTCTTCCGTCTGCGCAATTTTGTCAATCACGACCGTGTTTACATATCTATTTTCCTGACGTCCGGACCTCGCCTGTAACTGTGCGCTAGTGTGGTCAAGTTTTCGAAGAATATCTTCACATCCCTCTAAAGTCTCGGCTCCTGACGCTATTACACTCTTCTGGACCTCTACAGGTAACTGTCGTATAATGGCTTTGACCAATTCGTCCTCCGGCACTGGTGGAGTCAAATACTGCAGCCTGGGGAGTTGCGATGCGAAGTACCCCGCATACCTAGTCGGATTGGACGTCGCATACCGTTTAGCGTATAGTTCCGCCCGTATGTTCAATTGTTCTTCAGGACTCCAAAAACGTTTGATTAATAATCGTTCGAACTCATCCGTGCTCGTGAACGGGTATCGAAATACGCGAAACCAAGTTAATGCCGTCGATTCCAGGGACCTCTCAATAACTCTCAGATCCCTCTCACGTGGTACCTTATTCTCCGCCATGTATTCACGGACCTCCCTCAAAAATTCGATAGGTGTGACGTTATTAGTCCCATTGTTCCCCGAGAATTTCCTCGGCTGGTGGTCTATACTTCTAATGATAGTTAAGTGTCCCGCGGGATTTGTACTCCGTGTTCTCGGCGTTGCGACTACCTCTCCCGCCTTTCTAGAAGATGGGGCGTTTTCACTTTCCGTCCCGTTAAGAGGTGGCGTGTTTTCAATTTCGGACCATCTAACCCTTTCTGACTCCGATTTGTCTTTTATCTGCGTCATTTCCGCCTCTAAGTTGCCTAATAGAGTGAGTTGCCTTCCCTGTTGAATGATGACCTTCTCCTCCAACTCAACAATGGAAGTGTGGATAGAATCTCTCACATGTTCGAGTAATGTCGTTTGTGAATGAGTGATTTTCCTGTCATACGTGTCCTGGAATGATTCAACCTGTATCTGCATGTTTTTCATGTCCTTCGCAATCTCTTCTTTCCAACCTGACACGTCCTGTTTCAACTTATTCAGGGTTTCCTCGTTAGACTGACCAATTTGCTCAATTTTTGCCGTCAAATCTTGTCCCATGCCTTTAATATTACTGTTCAACTTCTCCTCAAGTCCTTCAATATTCCCCCGAAGCGAACTCTGAGTATCCCTGATTTGCCGTGCCATAGAATCTTTGAGCTCCGCGGTGAGCACTTGGAATGTAGTTTCTACCTTTTTATCGAGTATATTAATCTTATTATCTATAGCCTTTCCTGATAGCCTAAGATTACGTTCTACAGCATCAATGTTTTCCTGCAAATGAGATTCTAAACTCTTAAGATTAGATCCCATGACTTCTAATAAGTCGTTTCTGAGACCATCAACTTTATCACTGACATATTTTTTTATTCCTGCTATTTGAGTGCCGACACCCTCTTGTGTCCTCTGTACCTCTGCTACCTGAATACCGACATCCACTTGTGTCCTCTGTACCTCTGCTATCTGAATACCGACACCCTCTTGTGTCCTCTGTACCTCTGCTATCTGAATACCGACACCCTCTTGTGCCGTCCATAAGCGATCCATATCGCTCTTCATGTTTGTTTTAATTGACCCAACACTATCCTTAACATTATTCATTTCAGTGGTTAGACCATTTAATCCAACTTGGATTTGTCTTAATATATCAGCAATATTTTCTGCGGTTACTACTTGTGACATCTTACAATACAACTTAAATATAGGGGCCAACATGGGAATGTAGGTCGTCGAGTATAGCCATAACCTGAGATCGTGTACCAACCCTGTCAAATGGTTCACTAAAGGCTCAGTGTCATACGAGGTTAATTTTACACAAGAATTACACATGGCAAGCATCGCGCACCCATCAAAGGCACGAATCTGACCACACAGTATACTCCCATCACCACAACAAATGATTGAGTACAAAAAAACATGCCCATGACGGAAACGAAACACACCATCGTCGTCGAGCCCCACGCGTTGGCGGCGCCACTTCCCCCCCCCCCTGTGCCCGCTTCTCCAATGGGACAGGCGATCACCCGGCTAGCATCCCGGCCCCATCAGAAGAAACAGCCAAGGGAGTGGGTACAAAAAATTTAGGGCATGAATCTTGGTTCATACAGACAAGATTAAAAGAAAAGCTCCAGCGAGCTAGAGACAAAGGGTCTCGGGTCGTTTACGGGTTGGGATGGCAAATAGACTGAACCAGGATTCACAAGCAAAACCTCAACTTGAATTGACAAACAGAAAAGAAAGGAAAAACCCTCGTAAAATCACATCTGCTCCATTATTGGCCCAAGGATAAATAAATATGCAACCTGCCTACCACGCACGAGTATAAAGTTATGGTGGGACAAAGTCCGAGAGACAAAAAATAAAGTTCATAGTCCCTAAACAAACAAAAGAAAATTACACTTATTCAAACTCGAGAGTGTCCTCTCTTAAAGTTCCGAAAAGAAGATCGCCTCTCAAAAGCTAAATTAACCATAGTTTATCGGTGCACACGCATGTAACATCACTAGCCACTTATCACAAAGTTCAACTGCGGCAAAAAAACTCTAAGAAAATATCGAATATCTACGTATATTACAACTGTCTCCCCTAATACAGCAATGGACGGATCTCCTCTATCGAACTGCAAATGAATAATTAAAGAGCATAATATTACATCGAATAGCACTCAAACATCGACTCAGCTTCACATAATATGACATTTCAACAATTAATTATAACCTATCATGAATTATTAACACACCCAGATTGTGCTTACATATTTACACTACTAATTCTTATTATTATTACTAATTTATCTCCGCCTTTCCAACAACCCTGATCCACACTGTCATATTTGTCATCGTAATTAAATTATAGCATTGTCTAATGTTTATGAAAGGTTAAGAACTTCGCAATAAGGCGCCCTAGCGTATTTCATACTCACAACAAACATTTAATCGTAACCCTTCCGCCGAACACTCTGTGTGAGGATCCAAGCAACCTGACTGTCGAGCACACCATCAATTACACACCTGCGCTATTCAATACAACTCATCAATGAACGTATCACGTTCGTCAAGAGGACCCTGTCCTCACAAATTCAATTCCACGGACATACGTCGCCCCTTGAATAACCTCGTCATATATGACGGAATAATACCATATCTAATTACCACATATTTATCACATAAACTATACAAAACATCATTACAAAATAAATCATGCATTATTAGCATGTCTCAAGAACCCACACTAACAGAGCGTATCAACTTTATCGGGACCACGAGGTCGTATGATAATATGGCATCCTATCCAAGGAACCTTATCCGACAATCTCCAACCATATTCATTTGCTATAAAAATCTATGCAATCCGTGACAAACCTTTCAGAATAAAATTCGAATAGTGACCTCTGAAATCGACTTGCTAGAATCTCCCAGCAAAGTGGGCATCTCATATTATCGTTACCCGATTTCAAATTATTATTATTATTATTATGTCACAGAGAATAAATACATGTCTTACTCCTACCATTGATGCTGTAAATTTATGTAGGTCAAATGACCCAAAAAGAAAGACAAGAAAACATCTGCACGACCCTATGAAAAAAATGATGCTCTTTCAATCTGGAATAAATGATTATAAAGGGCGTTAAGTTACACGATCTCAGGCTATCTCATGGCATGGCTATCCGAGGTAGAAGTTCTCTTCTTTCTGATGAACAAGGATGGAAATGAAACGTCTTACTTTATATCCGGCGTCCTCGGAAATCCATGGCGTCGGCGTCGGCGTCGTCGTCGTCTGCGGCATCAGGGCAGCGTCGTTCCTCCAGTGTCTCCGCGATGTGGTCTCCCAGCGTACTGGTGGAGGTATCCGCCCCCGTCACCTCTCGATCTCCTGGCGACGCCCATGTCCGCCCACAGGTTATCCCCGGTCACCTTCAGCAGCGGCGTCTCCTGACGTCCCAACCATGATCCACTCGTCCATCTCGTTGCGACCGTTCACCCCATTATGGCCCCTTTAGTAGTTCAGTGCAGCATAATTTGCGTGTTAATATGCATGCTGATTCCCAGAATATTTGAGTTCATGGTTATTAAGTTCATGCTGCCGTGTGTCGATAATACTTTTCACCACATCAGAGCACTTTCACGCTCGCGCACTATAGCGTCTAGTTCCTGGTTCACTTGATTTATATGTCTTCGACTTCCTTTAACCCAGTGACACACTTCCTTCCACGAGGAGCTATTTTGAGCTGACCTTGACCGACATATCAAGTTGCTTGCGGCCTACAGTCTTCCAACACAAGCTTAAAGTAGATGTAGCCTTCCCTCTTGCATTTCTCACTGCGTTTCTTAAAATGCCACACTGCTATGCTATTTCCGAATGGATGTCTGTTACAATATAGGGTCTCGCGATAATGCTTCGTCTCGACTATCGTTATATAGTTCTTCCCCTGATACTCGTAATTTTAAACACCTCCTAGTATTCATCTTTAATGAACATAAATTGTCGGCATAAACGGACTTCCTTTATCAGTTCTGACTATTTCCTCACATACTAGCGAGTCCGATATCGTCTTGAAATTCCTACTGTTCGACAAACAAACTGACATACTTCACTGCAAAAAAACTCACTGGCAATACATGCACGCTAGTTTCAGGCTTCATGGCACGCTGATCACTCACGAAAACCATTCAAGTTCCCGATGTAAAATCACTGTCTACATGACATGGGCTACTCTTCCGTGCTCCGCCGTATAACATACTCGTCCACGCGCTATTGACTCACATACTGCTGACTCACATATTGCTGACTCACATACTGAACATTCCGGAACTGCGTCCTTCTTCGAGAAAAAAAAGTGGGAGGGGTTGGAACCTTCTGGAGCATTCCCCTACTCTCGCGGTTGCCTCGCCGCGTCATGCCATGACGTCATACTTACTCTTCCGTGCTCCTCTCGATCTTTTGTAATCCGGGGCCGGTAATTGACCCTGACTGGATCGGTCACAGTGTTTAATATACTGTATCTCATTTATTTCCTATTTACGTTTGTGGTCGGAAACCGTGTTGTGATTTTGAGTCGAATTTTATCCATGCGATGCAACATGACGTTGGGGACAGTTTGATAGTTATGTGCCATTGTTGTGCTATAGTGTCTATGTAGTGTGATTGTTTACGGTCTTTGCCAAATTATTATCATTATTATTCAAAATTATACGATACATCAGTCATAGCATTCATGATTGAGACGTTGCTAAGTGTACTCTTTACAACTACAATATTCGCGGGTGAAGCCGCGACGGGTAATGCTAGTGTATGATATCACAATCCCTCAACGCTAATATTGCACTGCCAATATGAGATGGATTACATATATGCAAATATGTCTACCTGACAATATTCTACGTAGAAATTCAGTATAAGTGCCATATACCATTTGATTATTTTCATATTACGATAGCGACCGCTACGTTTTATTTACAAAAATAACAAATATGCTTCAATAAGCTTGCCAAACATATACCAATTTTTCTCCTCAACAATCCAGTGGAATTTGAATAAGTGACGATCATAGAATTCAAATCCATCGCAAATTCCAGTTCTCTCAATCAACAGAAATAAACCGTCTGTTGTGATCTGTTCAACAAACCTCACAATAGAGTAAGCAATTAAATGATTCCCTCTTTTTCTCCTTAATTAAACAGAGTACATTATCCCGATTGCCTTCATTTATCACCAACTATATTTCTGTGATATCTATTATTCATTCTTAATGTAGAGAAATATTAGATATTCCTCCGAATGTTCTCAAAATTATTCTGTTCAAAACAACTCACTGATAATACTCGTATTTATCTACCTTATTCCCATGAATCAAAAACCCATGTTACGGTTACTCATTTGCAAAATTCTATGCAAAACATGTTTCTTATATCTCAAGTGAGAGAAATTGTTACACAATTTTCCTTAACTCATTGTAGATTTTATATGTTCGTCGAAGATATATTTAATAGGTCTTGACTGTTATGTGAAATATTAGAATCTCTATTATACAGTATGACAATGAGAAATGCTTCCATGTATTTTTTGGCGAGCTGGATTGGATCAGCAGATTTAGTTAGATGTTCCTCGAACGACCACGTGGCTTCTTCCATTCCCACGTTGCTGTCATGCCCATTTTACTAGGTCGTCGATATCCAGATCCTTCTATCCGGTCGAAAATCCGCATCTATTTCAGACATCGTGGTAGACAGTTGGTTTAACGGATACGATCTATGATCACACCATTTAATAATGATTTGATGCAATTCCACCTAAGTAGTTACACAGTGACAGAGCTAAGCCGTAGCCTACTTTCACGCGGGCTTTGCCGATATTTCGCGAACGCATGGCCGGATTTTGATGTGTGACGTGTTGTAGGACTCAGGGTGTTGGTCCCTTTTTGAATTTACTATTAATATTTTAAATTTTGACAAAGGCCCAAACGACACATTTTGAAAATTTTGATTTTTTTTACTTTTAAAATTTTATTTAATAGTTAATGCATTTTTTAAACTTGCAAATTGACCACATAGGATCACGCTACAATTTCACTGTTTTAGTTGTAATTTCCTCTGCCTTCAGTACCCCTTCATGAGATCGCTGTGCTGCGGCCGTTGTTCGGCCGTCCAAGCTCTTCGGTCTTTGTAGCTCGTCTCTCGTCATGAAACCCCTCCAAATTGTGTATGTCGTTTCGAAACGTATCCCTTTCCAACATTTGGACCTCCGGGATGTTAGATCTTTCAAGGTCATTCCGAGTTTCTTTAGTCCATGATGTAGTTGTTGTTTTTTTGTTTGTTCCAGAAGTAGTCAAACAACAGCGTTGTTAATCTGGATTTGTCCAATCTGCACATGTGCCCAAGAAATATTAGCCTCCGTTTCTTCATGGTCACAGAGATTTTTTTCTACATTCTGGAATACTTCGGCGTTGCTCCGAAGGTTCCATCCCGTTTCCGTCTGGATTGGGCCCCTGATTTTCCGAAGGATTCTCCTTTCCAGTACCTCCCACTTCGCTAGACTTTAATTCATTGAAAGGCATTCACAGGCGTACAGGCATTCTGTTTTGACGACAGTGTCGTAGTGCTTTATTTTGGCGTTCCAGGATATGCATTCCTTGTTATAGATGTTTTTTGTAAGCCCATACGCTCTCTCCATTTTTTAGATCTTATCGCCTACCGCAGCTTTCTCTAGACCATTATCCCGTATCGTTTTACCGAGATATTTAAATTTCTTTACTCTCTGAATCCGCCCTATCTCCGTTTCAAGGAATTTCGGTCCTTGTGCGTCATTTATAATGAATTTTGTTTCCTCTATCGAGATCCTGAGTCCCGTCTTACTGGCGATCTTTCCTAAGAGGTTAATCTGAGTGATCGCTTCCCTTGGGCTTTCCGAGAGTATCGCAAAGTCATCTGCAAAGGCCAAACAGTTGACTTTAATCCCTCTTGATTTCCTCCCTAAGCAGATTGGGCTTATTCCTTGATTTATAAGCTCTGAGTTCCACATTCGTACGATCTTTTTCAGGATGCAGTTGAATAGTATTGGTGAAAGTCAGTCGCCTTGCCTTACACCCGTCTTGATTTCAAACGACCGGGGCAGTTCTCCCATGAACTTCACTTTGGAATGATACCGTCCAGGGTTTCTCTGTCCACCGAGTCAAAAACCTTTTAGAAATCTATGAGAGACACCACAATTTTTTTGGAGCTCAACATTCAATGCCGGATTATTGATTTCAAGTTGAAGATCTGCTCTACGCAGAAGCGACCTTTTGGAACCCTCCTTGGTACTCCCCAAGTTGCTTATCAAGGGTCTCCTCTATTCTATTCAGGAGTATCTTTGAAAGGATTTTATAGGCGACCGGAAGTAAGGAGACGCCTCTATAGTTATTGACGTCATTTTTGTCCCCTTGCTTATGGAGGGGGTGAATCAACGCTGTTTTCCGTTTTTCTGGTATCTTCTCTGTCTCCCATATTGTCTGAAATATTTGATGTAAGTCGTCCAGGATTTCTGGTTCCGCCCATTTCAACATTTCTGCCGTTATCGAGTCTTCGCCACTGGCCTTGTTGTTGTTGTTCAGGCTTCGTAAGGCATTCTTGATTTCTTCCCTCGCTGGTGGTAAGTCCTCTCCTTGGTCCTCCAGTGGCAGCAGAAGTTCTAGTTTGGAGTTCGGTGGAGGGCAGTTCAAGAGATTATCAAAATACCTTGCAAGCATCTCGCTGTTTGCTTGGTTGTTCAAACCGACTTTTCCATGTTAATTTCTGATGCTCATACTTGGTGGATAGTATGTTCTGAGTTTTTTCTTAAAGGTCTGACAGAAATCTTTGGAATTATTTCTGGTGAAATTAGTTGCAAGGTTTTTCAGTTGTGCATTCTCAAATGTTCGTTTTGACCGTCAAAATACAATGGACGATTCCTTCCTTTGACGCCTGAATTGTTACAAGTGTGCCGTCTTTCCGGGACATTTCCATATTCTCAATTTCTCAGATCATTCCTCGAATGCTTCCTCACATGCCTCGTTCCACCAGATTGCTCGTTTCCTTTCTGCCATCCCTAGTGTCTTGTTGGCGGCACCATTAATCCTCGTGCTGAGGTCTTGCCAGCTCTTCGTGTTAACGGTGTGGATTTCTTCCCTAAAGTTCTTAATGATGTTTTGTGTGATGTTTATTCGGTCAATGTTGTATCTGGTCATTCTGGGTGGGCGATTCTTTAGGTTGAATGGGATAAGCGGATTTTAACTTTGGAGAGGTAGTGGTCCGAATTGAATTCACCATTTCTGATCACTTTGACGTTCATCACCTCTCTGGTGCCTGTTCTTGTTATCGCCATGTGGTCCAGTTGGAATTCTCCTAGGGTGGGATTTGGAGATATCCTGGTCTTTGTTTTTCTACGAAGTTTCCGGAAGTATGTGGACATTAGTCTCAACTGGAACGATATGCAGAGTCCAAGGAGTCTTTCCCCGTTCTTGTTAGTCCTCATATGTGCTGGGTAATCTCCTAATATGGTTCTGTATTTTCTCTCTGTCCCTACCTGTGCGTTGAAATCTCCCAGAAGAATTTATTTATATTCATTTTCATTAATTTAAAAAAAAATGAAATTTTGCCAAAGGGCCTAACTACACTTATGTTGACATTATTTTAATCCATGATGGGATTTAGACTTATGAGGTATCGTAGGACTTGGGGTGATGCCCCCTTTTTGAATTTAATTTTGAAATGTTGACAAAGGGCTTAACTACACTTTTGTCGATATTTGCTGAATCCATGATGTGATTTTGACATACGAGGTATTATACGAGTTGGGATGAGAGCCCTTTTTCAAATGTATTCCTTTACTGTTAAAATTTGTTTGACAAAGGGCCTCACAAGGCATGTTGAAAAAAAAGAATTATGGATTTTTATCCCACCGTTGGGCGCACCTCCGCGACTCCCGATTTCTGGCGAAGTGTGCCTGACAGGCCCTTGTTGTATAGACGTAATTAACACGCAATTAACGCAATTATTTTTTAAATGATAAGTGGCATTCATTAGGATATACATAGGGAGTTTATTCAACATCAGGTTTTTAAAAACATACAATAATTTATTGCTCATAATCGAACATTAAAATAATAGCTCGCATTTACAACCCACCACCAAATTGCGTTCAGTTTTCATGTGAAAAATTCAAACAAATATTAAAATTACGAACAAAACTTAAATAATGTTCTTATTACAAACTAAGATACAGCACAATAGACTCAGTCTTAACAAAAAAATTAGCACCAAACTTCTGTTTACTAAGGCAACACTGGAAACTGGCTTCAAACACCATAAAGAGTCAGTATTACTTGGAATCACTGTTGGAATGCTCAGCAGTAAAGGTACATTGCCTCCAGTAAAGTGCAAGGTTGGTAAGTCTTACTGTATCTGTATGGGGCAGACAGATTGCTTTGTGACATTCATAGCATTCGTAATTCCACATCCTTTGACCCGTTTATTCCACGAAATAACCACAATCTATGTATTTCTTATTCATAAAATGACGAAAAGAAAAAAATATGCGATGGAATAATCAGGGAATACGAACCTTCCAAAGTAGAACGAGTTCGGGCGCAATGCGCCTCACAGGCCTGGAAGGTAATTACTGCGCTTTACGGAGGAGGCGGGAAAACAAACAGGGAGCATTCGGAAAGGGACTTAGAGATAGGAAAATACTAAAAGGGGCAGGTGCATAGGTGACCTCTGGGAAGATGGGGGAGCAAGAATAGATTTTCGGGGCCTGTCAGGCCAGCTGCGCCCGACGGAGGGTTAAAAATGTATTTGAATATTATTTGAGAGTGGTAGTAGAGAGAGACGGTACCGGTGATGTGTGTTTAAAAAACAAGCATGTGGCTGGCCACGGTGGTCGTGCTCTCAATGGATCAATCAATATGTCGTGAACCATTGATCGCAGAGGCATATACGATGGTTCGTTTTAAGGAATACCATAAGAAATGTCTAATTCATTGTTCTAGTTATCAGAGTATAACGGAGTTTATGAAACATGGAAATACGAAAGAAAGATATTTCGCACGTAACGAGACAATTAGACAAAGATAAGATAAATATTAATGATGGTACAAACCAAATTGCGAACTCTACATACACCAGGCAAACCTCACCGATGCCATCAGGACACGGCCACCTATACAGAATGGACCATCACAGACAGCCTTAAAAGATCTTTAAGGTAGCCAAGAAGGGTAAAGCCTCTGGGTCCTTGTGAATCATACAAATTGAGAAGGATCATGCTGAACGTAATATTCAGCAAGACAAAATAAATGACTGGAATCGCAACCGCCTGACAGTTGAAACCTGGCCTTTCCTCACATCCATTACAGAAGTTCACCACAACGCGTCCAGGAAATGGTCCGAGGTACGTAAGATACAGTTAAGCAATAAAATGAGAGATTACTGGTCCAATAGAAAAGCTCAAGGTTTCAGCAAAGAGCAGTCGCCAAACAATTCACCAGAAACATCAGAAGTGGTAAACAACAGCTAAAGGACAAGCACCGTTGTCTATAGGTGGCCCAAACGACCGATGAACACCCAGTCTGATCTTTTACGAGTCTTCTAGATTTTCGACTTACGGAAGAAATACTAAAAACCGTAGCTTAATAAAAGTTTTTTTTGTTAAACTAGACCTCTAGAGTCTGAGTACCACTACTGTATTTAAAACAAGATTTGAACATTCAAATGTGACTCCTAAGTAGTCCTCTGTGACCTATTTGCACTCTCATATGCTACATGAACATGGCTTCTGGCCGTAAAAAGTTAATATTTTTTAAATTCAACCAACTCTCTGATAAATATTTTTTCCCACATAGGGCCTCCAGGAATTAAAATGGCACGGAAGATTATGCACAGCACACTTCCGGTCCGCAAATCTCCATTTCATTTTCATTGGTAATGAATCATCAGTGATTATTTTCATTTTTATTTTGAATTGACGTTTTGTTTTCAGGCGTTCAACTTATGAAATAAGAAGTAGAGGGTTGTCCTTTCTTGAATATTCCAGAGACAAGTGTCTCCTAAAAGAGTAATTAGTATAACTTCACAACAGAAACGACCATTAGTATAAACAGGTTAAAGGTTCCGCCTGAACAATACTTTTATAAAATATGATCACTGTGTGGTCGTTAGTGGGACTTGTTTCGAGGCCTAATTATTAGTTTTGGCCCCTTCATCAGCCTATATGAAAGAATCTTTAGATCTTTAAATTTGTATCGTGCTTTTTAGCTAAGGTAGCCTGGGTAGCTTCATTGATTTTGGAACTTAAAAAGTTCATTCTGGTTCCGTATTGATTAACTAATTAGTATTAACTGTTCTAAAATCAAAGAAGCGAGCCAGGCAAAACTTTGCTAAAAAAAGCTCCATACAAATTTAAAGATCTAAAGATTCTTTCATATCGGCTGATTAAGGGGCCAAATCTAATAATTAGGCCTCGAAACATGTCCCACTAATGTCCACACAGTGATCATATTTAATATAAGTATTGATCAGGCGGAACCTTACACGTGTTTATACTAATTAGTTAACCAAAACGGAACCAGAATGAACCTTTTAACTTCTAAAATTATGAAACGACCATAACAAAAAGGTTTGCCTAAAAAGCGTGTGGTTTGCATATTTCAAACGGCAGATGTCTAACCTACGTTAGACTACAATTGTATTAAATTGGTGCCAATTAAATAAGTTATAAGTGAGCATATTACAATAATTTGCTATCCGTTTGTTATATTGGAATAGTATGCATTAACTTGACCCGTTTAAATGTTAAAACGTGACGCAATGAGCTATGGGACATTCGCCGTACCGGAGCAATCTCTCCTTCAAATCTGTTTTTTCATATTCCCCTTCTGGTAAATATTTCTTGGCATGGCTTTATAAGACTGCCATGCGACAACATGTGAGTCTACGTAAGCCCCCCTTCAAGCTCATTAGGCCTCGCATGTGCTACATGAGTTTGGCTACTCGCCGGTATGCGTTTATAGGTGAGATTTCAAATGCCCTGTCTGAGTTAAGATGCCTTCACATATGCTAGATGAATAAGAATACTTGCCGGTATGCGTTAATAGGTGAGATTTCAAATGCCCTGTTTGAGTTAAGATGCCTTCACATATGCTAGATGAATAAGGATACTCGCCGGTATGCGTTAATAGGTGAGATTTGAAATGCCCTGTTTGAGTTAAGATGCCTTCACATATGCTAGATGAATAAGGATATTCGCCGGTATGCGTTTACATGTTAGACTTGAAACGATTTGTCCCTGATAATTTGGCTACATATATAGTGCATGTCTAAGGCTGCTTGCCGGTATACGTTAACATGTGCGATTTTTAATGTTGTTTCCGTCCAAACACTGCTTCACATATGCCGCTTTGATAAGGCATTTTGCGAGTATGCGTTAACATGTGAGACTTCAATTGTTGTTTCCGAGCAAACATGGTTTCACATATGCTGCACGAGTAAAGCTTGCCACTAGAATGCAGTAACATATGGGACTTCAAATATCCTCCCTGAGGAAACTTGGCTTCACATATGATACATGAGAAAGGCTTCTCACCAGTATGCAATAACAGTGCAGCTTCAATTGTTCTTTCCCCGTAATCTTGGCTTCACATATGCTACGTGAAAAACGCTTCTCACCAGAAAGCAATAACATGTGCGACTTCAATTGTTCCTTCCGTGAAAACTTGGCTACACATATAATGCAAGTCTAAGGCCTCTGACCTTTATGGTTTAACATGTGCAAATTCAATTGTCCTTTCCGAGCAAACATGGCCTCACATATGGCACAAGAATAAGGCTTCTCACCACTATGCGTTATCATGTGCCGCTTCAAAACTCCTTTCCGAGAAAACTTGGCCTCACATATGGTACAAGAATAAGGCTTCTCACCACTATGCGTTATCATGTGCCGCTTCAATACTCTTTTCTGAGAAAACTTGGCCCTACATATGCTACATGAAAAAGGCTTCTCACCAGTATGCGTTACCATGTGAGACTTCAAATCCCTTTTCCGAGCAAACTTGCCTTCACACATGCTGCATGGATAAGGTTTCTCACCACTATGCGATACCATGTGAGAATTCAATTGACTTACGTTTGAAAACTTAGCTTCACAAACACCGCATGAATATGGCTTCTCACCAGTATGCACTAAGATGTGCCGCTTCAAGTGGCATTTCCAAGCAAACTTGGCCTCACATATGCTACATGAATAAGGCTTCTCATCAGTATGCGTTACCATGTGAGATTTCAGAACATCTATCCGAGCAAACTTGGTTTCACATATGCTGCTTGAATAACGTTTCAACCCAGACTGCAATAACTTGTGCGGCTTCAAATGTTCTTTCCGAGCAAACTTGGCTTCAGATATGTTACATGAATTAAGTCCATCGGCATTATGGGTCGTCATGTGCTCCTTCAAACGCACCACTGATGCATATTTGAATTTGCATATGCTACATGAGAAATTCTTCTGGTCGCTACGGGTCAACCCATCCTCAATAGAATTTGCTTTCAAAGCAACTTTCACGCCACATGTGCTATATGTGTATGGTTTCTCGCCGGTATGCGTCAACTTGGCTTCACATATTCTACGTGAGCAACGCTTCTCGCCACTGTCCATAAGCAGGTTGGTCTTCGTGTGTTGTTTGATTTTATTATTTTTTCCAGATACAGTTGGAGTCGAATGTCCTCCAGTATTACATAATGCGTAAATATTCCCCACCACAGGATTCGAAGTATTTGGACATATTACTCTGAAATCATTGGTATAAATGTATTGCACTGCGCTATTAATTCTATTGATTTATCTGAATATAGCGAATAAAACTTTCAAAATCAAGAGATCTAACTAATGAAATGATAATTAGAGCATCATTCATTACAATCACTTACAGGAAGATATTTTAAAATAACTCATATATTGTGCAGAGTCATTTTGGAGTATTTGGAGTCATAGCCTTAATAGATATATCCATGTGTTTCAAGAAGAGAGTGAGGACAATAAATAAAAAGAAGAACCAAAAGAGAGAAACGATTGCGGAGAAAATGTTGTGTTGTATTCATGAGGAATGCAGTTCAGCTGTTGTGTAGAATTTGAATTTTTAAATAAATAAATAAATAAATAAATAAATATCTCCCTTAAATCCCACAATTTGGGGCCTCGACCGGGATAGAGAACCAATTGATGACCAAGAACGTGCCAAAATAGAGATACGACGGTTTATTTTTAGCGTATGGCATGGTGCAGGTAGCAGGTAGGGACCCTCTTCGGAGGTAGCCCTGCCTAGGGATTGGCACCCCTGCCTACGTTAGACCCAGATCAGACTGACCCGGTGTGTACCATCTGCAAAGGGTTCCAGCTCAGTGTTACGAGTGAAGGCCTCAACGGAATCTACAGCGGAGAAGATGGACTTCGGAACGGTGGAGATTGCGGACGAGGCAGCCCAGTACTCAGGGAATAATGTGAGTGCACTAAGCATCAGCAGCGTCTGTTTCCCTTGTTAGGTGCGGCTGCACGGGCGTCTGTTCTCCATGTAAAGGGCGGCCTGAATACTTGCTGGCAGTAGCTCTAAAATGCCTTTGGGAGTGGCGACCCCATTTTAATTAACGCTCCTGAATGAGATTCGGAGAGGCCAAACTTGAAGGCGCTCAGTCTTCACCTCTAGTAAATCTCTTGACTAGTTCACATACGATGATAAACAATGATGCAGATGTCACTACCCCGGGGAGTATCCAATCTCCCGTCACCAATGGTGGCGCATTCAGGCCTTCGGACTCTGGGAAGCCTGACCTCATCGTGCGGGGAAAGTCGGATTTCCCCAATACCGTCAACCGATTGAGACCCAAAACTATCACACACATTAGAACTATCAATAATCAAACTCTTTGTAAGACCTGAAAACTCAAGCAATTGACCGATATCCTAAATAAACGAAAAAATTTCAATACCAGCAGTCCAAGAAACCAGATTTACTGATGATGTGGCTTTTGAGTCAGAGGGTTATAGAGTAATTAAGGGGAAGCCGGCGTCTAAGAATACACATGGCTCTAGCGTTTTTGGAACAGCCTTTGACAGTTGCTAGAAGACGAGATCAGTAAGATCAACGATCACCACGTCAAGTTCCTGGTAGGTGACTTAGTAGTGGTTTTGTGAGAGTTCAGAAGCCCCCGCCACCGCTGGAATACTAAAATGGCAATATCTCGCGAACCAATTAGGCTAGAGACTTGTACGAGGTGTCATTGAACTTGGGCTGATACCCCCTTTCCAATGGACAACATATTTCCACCCCAAAATAAAACCTACCCCTACTAGGGGGTGAAATTGTATTTTTAGAGAATCTCTTTCCAATTGCAACATGTGAGAGTTTGAGTGCCAATATGGTATGAAACGTTGTTCTACATAAAGTGTGTGTGTTCGGTGGGTAGCCACTATGAATTAACATGCTCGTTTTTTGTTTTTACGCATGCCCACTCATAGCTTTTGTAAGAGGGCGGGCTTTTTAAAAGATGGCGGCTGTAGTGTAACCTAACCTAACCCAACCTAATGGCTTATTGTTGACGGGTCATTGTTGACGGATTATTGTTGGCAGGTCCATGTTGACGAGTCCCTGTGGACGGGTCATTGTTGACGGGTCCTTGTTAACGAGTCCCTGTGGACGGGTCCTTGTTGACGAGTCCCTGTAGACGGGTTATTGTTGACGAGTCATTGTTGACGGGTCCTTGTTGACGAGTCCCTGTGGACGGGTCATTGTTGACGAGTCCTTGTGGGCAGGTCCTTGTGGACGAGTCCTTGTGGATGAGCCCCTTTGGACTGATCATTATGGACTAGCCCATGAATTTATTTAAATTATGTCAAAGGGCCTAACTACATTTGCGTGTAAAGCAATGTGTTGAACTGACGTTGTTCACCAACCCCCACTAGTATAATGTGATAACGATATGAAAGTAAAGTGACGAAATACATGTGAACATACAAGGGATCTAACTTGGTGGATGGATGTGTTCCAACGAGTCATTTGTAGTTGAAAGAGAATAATACATGTTCTTAAGATGTTAAAACTGAGGAGATGGTATGTGCAGTAAGACGTCTTGTTATATTTCCTGTGTCATATTACAGACATGGCAGAGAGCGCACAGATCTGTTGCTATTACCAAGGCTGCAGTAATTTGAAACTGCAAGTGTTCATTAAGACAATGGGTGATGATCATGCAAAGTTAGCAGTTATATGATATTACACAGGTGTTCCTTCCGGTGTCATGTTGCTGACATGGCAGAGAGCGCACACTGCTGTTGCTATGACTGACGCTGCAGTAATTTGAATCCTCAGGTGTTGATCAAGACAATGGGTGAAGATTATGCAAAGTCAGCAGTCATTGGATACCACACAGGTGTTCCTAGTGTGCTTTGGACTCTCAGCTGTATTGGGAAAGGAATTGCAATGATCTGCAAAAAACTGCTGACACGAGCGATGAGAGTTTATATAAGAGGGGTGTCATTTATTTCCCAACTGTCAGTCTTTATTACTCGCTTTGAGTGAACAGTGCGCTATTACTGCTCAAGAGTTGTAAAAAAGCCGTTTTGGTAGAAAATCATTAAATTATTTGCAAGGTAAGTACTTATTATTAATGGAGTGTAGTCTTTTATTACTAATTGATGTTGAAGTTATTGATTGGAATGTATTTATTGATTGATTGATTGATTGATTGATTAATTTGTTTACAGATAATTGGGTACCTGAAGGTTACCAGATTCCTACAATCTGTTCATTCAGTGGCAGCAGTTGATCAATTATAAAAAGGTAAGTGCCCCTCTAATAACTTTTAAACAGCTAGAGTATTATTTTCCAATGTTCACCACTACATGTCAGTGAAAATGGTATATTTAGCAGTCAAAAGTTGGAACTACTTGACCATGATGTGTAAAGCTAAATTTGTAGGTTAGATTTTGATTACCACTCTATTAAGTTCGAATGTTCATTGCTAGGTGTCAGTGACACAGGGAATATTTAAAGTCTTAACCTCAGTTGACTTAACTTTACCTAACTTAACCTTGTCATGTGACATGTTTTACAAGTTTAAACTTGTTTTAAGACTGACTATGACGTCACACTCAGGTCACTTAACTGGCGATCGCTGGTTTCCAATATGAGACATGTTCTACAAGTTTAGACTTGTTTTAAGACTGGCTATGACGTCACACTTAGCTCACTTAACTGACGATCACTAGTTTCTATCACGTGACATGTTCTACAAGTTTAGACTTGCTTTAAGACTAGCTATAACGTCACACTTAGCTCACTTAACTGGTGACCGCTGGTATCTACCACTCTATCAAGTTCCAATGTTCACCCCTAGGTGTCAGTGACAGTTAGAACTACATGAAGTTAGACTTGCTAGGAGTTCACAGATGATCGATTTAAATACCCTGCTATAACCATTGACTGGAATGTAATTAAACTATTTATATTGTACTTTTGTTTATCATTTATTAACATTTATGATTTCTTTCTTTTATAAGTAATTTCGAAAGTGATCATCAGGTTCAAGTGTGATGACTGTAAGAAACAGTTCTCAAGACCTGACAGCCTTCCACGGCACGCAAATGTTAAACATGACAATAAAATGTTTATGTGCAGTCATTGTGCTACCACATTTAACAGACAGGATAGTCTTGGACGGCATGTAAATCTAAAACATGTCAGTTCAGCACCATTTTCGTGTTCAGTTTGTGATCTTGGATTTTCCGCTGTAAAGCGATATAAATGCCACATGGTTGAAGTGCATGGAGAACAACAAGAATTAAAAACTGTAAAACCATCAACTAGCACGAAACCTTTAAACGAATGTAATGCTCAAAAGCGTAAACGTTCTCAAGATTGTGAAAATAGTTGTGCAACAAAAAGAAAGAAGAATGGTCAACCTTCGATAACACATTGTAATGTATGTAATATTGATATACCTTCTTCAATCACTCATGGACCTTTACGCAGTATTCATCATAAAAATAACGCTTGCCATGAAAGAAATTCTGGAAATGTTCAACAAATTGGTAGTGCATTTAAAAGTCGAATTGCTAGATATAGACTTTATAGTAAGGAAAAAACTCAAAGTATTGAATCATTTTTAAAAAAATGTTCAACCTACTGTGTTTGACTTGGTAGAAAATGTTTTATTAGAGCATAAAACAATTAAAATGAATTTTGAACTTTTTGGACTCTATGTAAAAACTGGGAGCGAAGGTGAAATTACGGATGTCAAATCTTTTAATACAAAAAACCTAATTGTTAGCGAATCAACTAATATTAGTGATGTATACCAAAATATTTCAAGTGCTATCATTGTGAAGAGTGAAGAGTTCCAGGAAAGGGAGTCAGGCTGGGCGTTAGTTGAAGTACTTTATTTAGAAACCAACATGAATAAATACAACCCCGTTCGAGCACCATCATACGTTGATTTGCCAGGATGGATCAAACGTAAGCACGCTTGTGTAAACGTTATGAATAATGATGACGCATGCTTTGCATGGGCTGTAACCTCAGCTCTCCATCCAGCAGTGAGGGACACGATGAGAACATCATCTTATCCTCACTATTCTTCAGTGTTAGATTTAAAAGAAATAGAATTTCCTATGGCGATAAAAGACATTCAACGTTTTGAAGAGCTGAACAATGTAAGTATTAATGTTTATGAAATCGAAAACAAGAGAATAGTAGGTCCTCTATATTATGCTCAGGAAAAAAAGGATGCTCATGTAAATTTACTATACATAACCGAAGGTGAAACTGCTCACTATTGTTGGATAAAACATTTAAGTAGACTTGTCAGTAGTCAGGTTTCAAAACACAATGGTAAAAAGTGGTTGTGTTATGGCTGTTTGCTATATTTCCAGAAAGAGGATCAACTATCACAACATCAAAAATGGGGATGTAATCATGTTTGTACGGTATTACCGACTCCTTAAAATAACATTCTAAAATTTAAGGATTATGAGAAACAGCTTCGAGTACCATTTGTTATATATGCTGACTTTGAGGCTTTGCTAAAACCATTTAATACATGTTCATCGAATCCAGCCCAACATTTTACCAACACTACTCACATTCATGAACCTTTTAGCTTTGCATATTATATTAAATGTAGTTATGATGAATCTTTAAATAAGTTTGAGCTCTATAGAGGACCTGATGCACCTAAAGTTTTTATGGAAAGGCTTGAGAAAGATGCCATCCGTATATCCTCTATTTTAAATACGATCATTCCAATGGAGCCACTTCCTTCATCAGAGCAAATGAATTTTAAAACTGAAACTAATTGTTTTATATGTGGTGAATGTTTATATACAGACAGGGTTCGCGATCATGACCATTTAACAGGAAAATATCGTGGTGCTGCTCACCAAGAATGTAATTTAAATTATAGAGTAAGTAAATTCATTCCGGTCATTCTACATAACGGTAGCAGATACGATAACCACTTTATCGTTAAAGAATTTGGAGCTTCAGATGTGAAAATTGATGTGAATGCAAATAATAAGGAACAATACATATCGTTCACAAAATACATCAAAACTAGCAATAAAAAACCATTAAACTGCGATTTTTAGATTCATTCCGCTTTATGCCGAGTAGTCTTGATAAGCTGGCTAGTAATTTAAAATCAGATCAGTTTCATGAAATTCAACGTCTCTTTCCTAAAGAAGATGATTTTAATTTGATTTGTCAAAAGGGTATATTCCCTTACGAATATATTAACTGTGTGGAACGTCTTGAGGGGTGTTCTTTACCACCGAAAGATGCATTTTACAGTTCCTTAAACACAAGTCATATCAGTGATCAGGAATATTTACATGCACAACGTGTATGGGCACAGTTTGACATTCAAACTTTAGGAGAATTTTCAGACCTATATTTGAAGACAGATGTGTTGTTATTATCAGATGTTTTTGAAAATTTTCGGAATGTTTGTATGAAAACTTTAGCCTTGATCCTTGTCAGTATTTCACTGCTCCTGGGTTAAGTTTCAGTTCAATGTTGAAAAAAACGAAAGTAAATTTAGAATTAATGACTGATATAGACATGATCAATTTTATAAAATCATAAATTCGAGGTGGATTAAGCAAATGTAGTGGACGGTACTCTAAAGCGAATAATAAATACATGCCTAGCTACAACCCTTGTGAAGAGTCAAAGTATATTGTCTACCTCGATGCAAATAACCAATATGGTTGGGCTATGAGTCAATATCTACCACTGAAAGATTTTCGCTGGCTGACACAACTTGAAATTGATGTCTTACATGTTGACACTCTTAATGATAACGATGATAAAGGATATATTTTAGAGGTAAATCTTGAGTACCCTAAAGAGTTACATGATGATCATAATGATTTACCATTTTGTCCTGATAATATGAAATCTCCATACATCACATCACGAACAAAAATATTAATTGCTAATGTGAATGATAAATGTAAATATGTAATACATTATCAAAACTTGAAACAGTGTCTACAGCATGAATTGAAATTAACTAAAATTCATCGCGTTTTGCAATTTCATCAGTCAGCATGGCTCAAACCGTATATTGATCTGAACAATAATTTAAGAACACTGTCAACAAACGCGTTTTAAAAAGATTTTTATAAACTCATGAATAATAGTGTTTTTGGAAAGACTATGGAGAATGTTGATAAACGAGTTGATGTAAAGCTGATAACAAAGTGGGAGAATGATGATAAAAGGTATGGTGCGAGCAACTTAATAAGCAAGCCTAACTTTCATAGCTGTTCAATTATTCATGAGGATTTAGTTGTAATACAAATGAATCGTCTTAAAGTAACTTACAACAAACCCATATATGTGGGTTACACCATTCTGGATTTGTCAAAAACACTTATGTATGAATTTCACTATGATTATGTAAAGAAAAACTATCTTGATAATGCTAAATTACTCTACACAGACACAGATTCTTTTATTTATGAGTTTAAAACTGATGATTTTTATGAGGATATCAAAACTGAGCTAAATAGGTTTGATACAAGTGACTATCCCGAGGATAATATTTACCATTTACCTCCAGTAAACAAAAAGGTTCTTGGGAAATTTAAGGATGAATGTGCTGGTGTTATTATAGACACCTTTGTAGGCACAAAATCTAATTCATACAGCTATATGACAATTGATGATGTAGTAGTAAAAAAATTAAAAGGAGTGAAAAAGAATGTTGTTAGTAAAGAGTTAGATATAAGTGATTATAAAAACTGTATAGTTAGTAACCCACCTGTATTATATAAGAAAATGAGTGTATTTAGAAGTAAAAATCATCAGCAACATACCAATTTGCTGAACAAAGTTGCTTTAAGTAATGAAGACAACAAACGATTCATTATACCCAACACATTTGATACTTTTGCTTGGGGAAACAGTCGCATTGACGACTATTACTTTACTTAAGTCTAATGATCACTATATTGTAATACACACATCAAAAAAAGTTTTGCATCACCTCGGTTCCCAGATCTCCGGCATATAGACGTTGACTGTGTATATTGTATCCAAGATACAGTCCCTTTGACTGTTCATAGATGTCACTAAAACTGCTCAAAGATGTAAACAACCATGCATGAGCAGGGCCTATTAGACGGAGGGGGTACGACAGCCGATCAGTTCCAGTCATTCCACCATGACGAAGGTACGCTGCTCATGTTGTCTGTAGTTCTACCATGCCTAGAAGGTCAATACCGCAGTTCGATCGCGTCCGCATTGTTACTTTGTGTCAAGAAGGGCTCTCAACAAGGGAAGTTTCCAGGCGTCTCAGAGTGAACCAAAGCGATGTTGTTCGGACATGGAGGAGGTACAGAGATACAGGAACTGTCGATGACAGGCCTCGCTCAGGCCGCCCAAGGGCTACTACTGTAGTGGATGACCGCTACTTACGGATTGCCGCTCGGAGGAACCCTGACAGCAATGCCACCATGTTGAATAATGCGTTTCGTTCAGCCACAGGACGTCGTGTTTCAACTCAAACTGTGCGCAATAGGCTGCATGATGCGCAACTTCACTCCCGACGTCCATGGCGAGGTCCAGCTTTGCAACCCCGACACCATGCAGCGCGGTACAGATGGGCCCAACAACATGCTGAATGGACCCCACGGAATTGGCATCACGTTCTCTTCACCGATGAGTGTCGCATATGCCTTCAACCAGACAATCGTCGGAGACGTGTTTGGAGGCACCCTGGTCAGGCTGAACGTCTTAGACACACTGTCCAGCGAGTGCAGCAAGGTGGTGGTTCCCTGATGTTTTGGGGTGGCATTATGTGGGGCCGACGTACGCCACTGGTGGTCATGGAAGGCTCCGAAACGGCTTTACGATACCTGAATGACATCCTCCGACCCATAGTGCAACCATATCGGCAGAATATTGGAGAGGCATTTGTCTTCATGGACGACAATTCTCGACCTCATCGTGCACATCTTGTGAATGCGTTCCTTCAAGATAACGACATCGCTCGACTACAGTGGCCAGCATGTTCGCCAGACATGAACCCTATCGAACATGCCTGGGATATGTTGAAAAGGGCTGTTTATGGACGTCTTGACCCACCAACCACTCTGAGAGATTTACGCCGAATTGTCGTTGAGGAGTGGGACAATTTGGACCAACAGTGTCTTGATGAACTTGTGGATAGTATGCCACGGCGAATACAGGCATGCATCAATGCAAGAGGACGTGCTACTGGGTATTAGAGGTAGTGGTGTGTACTGCAATCTGGACCACAAATGCTGAAAGTCTAGCTGTATGATGGTACAACATGCAATGTGTGGGTCTCATGAGCAATAAAACGAGCTGAAATGTTGTTTGTGTTGATCTCTATTCCCTTTGTATTTAACGGTTCCGGAACTCTTGGAACCGAGGTGATGCAAAACTTTTTTTGATGTGTGTATTTGTAGTGTGTTTTATATTGTAATATTTTTTTGTAAAAAACTGTAAGTAGAATGTATAATGTTAGGCTACTGTAGTTTAGTAAAAATAAGATAAGTAATACATTTTAGTGTAAATTGTTTGCTTTTGTATATTACGAAAAAGATTTTTTAAAAATGTACAGAATGTGTGAACTAAACAAGGGAAATGTAAAAATGTAAAGTGGAAATTGTAAATATCCATGTGTGAAAAAGTGAAATACTTATCACCATTTTAAGATTAAAAGACATTGTGATCTGGTAAACCTTGTTTTTATTTCACAACAACAAAAATGTACAGAATGTGTAAACTAAACAAGGAGAATGTAAAAAAATGAAAAGTGGAAATTGTAAATATTCATGTGTGAAAAAATGAAAATAAAGAAATGGCTATCACCATTTTAAAATTAAAAGACATTGTGATCTTGTAAACCTTGTTTTTATTTCACAACATATATGGCTTTACAAAATAGAATACAAAGAAATACCATTTCCTCAATCCTTTTCAATGTTCATGTCCACTCATCATTAACTTCCCTTTTATAGCAGTAATCACAATGTGGGCTGCCAACCTCTCCCCCACTGAGCCATTATAGGATGTCAAACGTTGCTTAGCTTTTCAACGATACTTTATCCACCAAACGTATTAAAGCATAATGACTGTGACGATAAGAAAGGTCGTGTTCTTTACATGCTTAATCCAAAGAAATAATAGGTATTTACTTAACATAGGGTCTTGAGTCCATGAGTTTGGTACATGTTGCAAGATTTCTTTCACGGCATTGACTGTCACAAAATAAATGAAAACTTGGAGAGCACCAATAATTCATCTTTGGTAAGACTATCCAGGACCTTGAGTCCATGATTTTGGTATAAGTTGCCAGATTTCTTTCACGGCATTCACTGTCACATAATAAATGAACAACTTGGAGAGTACCAATAATTCTTCCTTGGTAAAACTATCTGCATATCGATGACAGATAACCTTATAGTTCCACCCTTAAAACAACAACACTACCTCTTGCATAATCTGCGATGTTGATGGCTCTTGAGACGTGAAAGATGGATTAAACATAACTTTTACATCAACAGGAGTTAGACTTTGCTCAGTAAACAATGCACTGTCATGAGCCACAGTATTTTTTTCTTGGACTTGCGTTTTTCTTTTCTTTATAAGTGTTTGAAACGGTGTATTAAAAGAGAATGATAAACATCCAAAGGGTAAATAGAGTAACAAATAAAGAGAAATGAAAATGATACTTCCATATCAATTGTCAAGCATGAACTAATCTCTAGCAAAGTTCACTCAATACTATAAATAATAGTTTAAAGTGGGTGCAAAAGTGGGTGCAAAGGTGGGTGCATACGTGGGTGCAAAAGTGGGTGCATAAGTGAATGCAATAGAGGGTGCATAGGTAGGTACAAAAGTGGGTGAAAAAATGCCCCCCCCTTTTTGAATCTCGCTAACGCCCCCTTTTTAATCTATTTTTTGAAATGTTGACAAAAGGTCTAAGTGCACTTTAGTTAATATCTCGCGAACCAGTCTCTATTGACGGGTCCTTGTTGACTAGTCCCTGTGGGCGGGTCCCTTTGGCATAATTTGGATAAAATGTATGGGCCAGTCCATAGGCATCAGTCCAAAGGACCCGCCCACAGGGACCCGTCAACAAGGACCCGTCAATAGAGACTGGTTCGCGAGATATTAACTAAAGTGCACTTAGACCCTTTGTCAAAATTTCAAAAAATAGATTAAAAAGGGGGCGTTAGCGAGATTCAAAAAGGGGGGGCATTTTTTCACCCACTTTTGTACCTACCTTTGCACCCACTATTGCATTCACTTATGCACCCACTTTTGCACCCACTTATGCACCCACATTTGCACCCACTTTAAACAGTTATTTATAGTATTGAGTGAACTTTGCTAGAGATTAGTTCATGCTTGACAATTGATATGGAAGTATCATTTTCATTTCTCTTTATTTGTTACTCTATTTACCCTTTGGATGTTTATCATTCTCTTTTAATACACCGTTTCAAACACTTATAAAGAAAAGAAAAACGCAAGTCCAAGAAAAAAATACTGTGGCTCATGACAGTGCATTGTTTACTGAGCAAAGTCTAACTCCTGTTGATGTAAAAGTTATGTTTAATCCATCTTTCACGTCTCAAGAGCCATCAACATCGCAGATTATGCAAGAGGTAGTGTTGTTGTTTTAAGGGTGGAACTATAAGGTTATCTGTCATCGATATGCAGATAGTTTTACCAAGGAAGAATTATTGGTACTCTCCAAGTTGTTCATTTATTATGTGACAGTGAATGCCGTGAAAGAAATCTGGCAACTTATACCAAAATCATGGACTCAAGGTCCTGGATAGTCTTACCAAAGATGAATTATTGGTGCTCTCCAAGTTTTCATTTATTTTGTGACAGTCAATGCCGTGAAAGAAATCTTGCAACATGTACCAAACTCATGGACTCAAGACCCTGTGTTAAGTAAATACCTATTATTTCTTTGGATTAAGCATGTAAAGAACACGACCTTTCTTATCGTCACAGTCATTATGCTTTAATACGTTTGGTGGATAAAGTATCGTTGAAAAGCTAAGCAACGTTTGACATCCTATAATGGCTCAGTGGGGGAGAGGTTGGCAGCCCACATTGTGATTACTGCTATAAAAGGGAAGTTAATGTTGAGTGGACATGAACATTGAAAAGGATTGAGGAAATGGTATTTCTTTGTATTCTATTTTGTAAAGCCATATATGTTGTGAAATAAAAACAAGGTTTACAAGATCACAATGTCTTTTAATTTTAAAATGGTGATAGCCATTTCTTTATTTTCATTTTTTCACACATGAATATTTACAATTTCCACTTTTCATTTTTTTACATTCTCCTTGTTTAGTTTACACATTCTGTACATTTTTGTTGTTGTGAAATAAAAACAAGGTTTACCAGATCACAATGTCTTTTAATTTTAAAATGGTGATAACTATTTCACTTTTTCACACATGGATATTTACAATTTCCACTTTACATTTTTACATTTCCCTTGTTTAGTTCGTACATTCTGTACATTTTTTAAAAATCTTTTTCGTAATATACAAAAGCAAACATTTTACACTAAAATGTATTACTTATCTTATTTTTACTAAACTACAGTAGCCTAACATTATACATTCTATTTACAGTTTTTTACAAAAAATATTACAATATAAAACACACTACAAATATTACAATATAGTGATCATTGGACTTAAGTAAAGTAATAGTCGTCAATGCGACTGTTTCCCCAAGCAAAAGTATCAAATGTGTTGGGTATAATGAATCGTTTGTTGTCTTCATTACTTAAAGCAACTTTGTTCAGCAAATTGGTATGTTGCTGATGATTTTTACTTCCAAATACACTCATTTTCTTATATAATACAGGTGGGTTACTAACTATACAGTTTTTATAATCACTTATATCTAACTCTTTACTAACAACATTCTTTTTCACTCCTTTTAATTTTTTTACTACTACATCATCAATTGTCATATAGCTGTATGATTTAGATTTTGTGCCTACAAAGGTGTCTATAATAACACCAGCACATTCATCCTTAAATTTCCCAAGAACCTTTTTGATTACTAGAGGTAAATGGTAAATATTATCCTCGGGATAGTCACTGGTATCAAACCTATTTAGCTCAGTTTTGATATCCTCATAAAAATCATCAGTTTTAAACTCATAAATAAAAGAATCTGTGTTTGTGTAGAGTAATTTAGCATTATCAAGATAGTTTTTCTTTACATAATCATAGTGAAATTCATACATAAGTGTTTTTGACAATTCCAGAATGGTGTAACCCACATATATGGGTTTGTTGTAAGTTACTTTAAGACGATTCATTTGTATTACAACTAAATCCTCATGAATAATTGAACAGCTATGAAAGTTAGGCTTGCTTATTAAGTTGCTCGCACCATATCTTTTACCATCATTCTCCCACTTTGTTATCAGCTTTACATCAAATCGTTTATCAACATTCTCCATAGTCTTTCCAAAAACACTATTATTCATGAGTTTATAAAAATCTTTTTCAAACGCGTTTGTTGACAGTGTTCTTAAATTATTGTTCAGATCAATATACGGTTTGAGCCATGCTGACTGATGAAATTGCAATACGCGATGAATTTTAGTTAATTTCAATCCATGCTGTAGACACTGTTTCAAGTTTTGATAATGTATTACATATTTACATTTATCATTCACATTAGCAATTAACATTTTTGTTCGTGATGTATGGAGATTTCATATTCTCAGGACAAAATGGTAAATCATTATGATCATCATGTAACTCTTTAGGGTACTCAAGATTTACCTCTAAAATATATCCTTTATCATCGTTATCATTAAGAGTGTCAACATGTAAGACATCAATTTCAGGTTGTGTCAGCCAGCGAAAATCTTTCAGTGGTAGATATTGACTCATAGCCCAAACCATATTGGTTATTTGCATCGAGGTAGACAATATACTTTGACTCTTCACAAGGGTTGTAGCTAGGCATGTATTTATTATTCGCTTTAGAGTACCGTCCTCTACATTGGCTTAATCCATCTCGAATTGATGATTTTATAAAATTGATCATGTCTATATCAGTCATTAATTCTAAATTTACTTTCGTTTTTTTCAACATTAAACTGAAACTTAACCCAGGAGCAGTGAAATACTGACAAGGATCAAGGTCATAAGTTTTCATACAAACATTCCGAAAATTTTCAAAAACATCTGATAATAACAACACATCTGTCTTCAAATATAGGTCTGAAAATTCTCCCAAAGTTTGAATGTCAAACTGTGCCCATACACGTTGTGCATGTAAATATTCCTGATCACTGATATGACTTGTGTTTAAGGAACTGTAAAATGCATCTTTCGGTGGTAAAGAACACTCCTCAAGACGTTCCACACAGTTAATATATTCGTAAGGGAATATACCCTTTTGACAAATCAAATTAAAATCATCTTCTTTAGGAAAGACACGTTGAATTTCATGAAACTGATCTGATTTTAAATTACTAGCCAGCTTATCAAGACTACTCGGCATAAAGCGGAATGAATCTAAAAATCGCAGTTTAATGGTTTTTTAATTGCTAGTTTTGATGTATTTTGTGAACGATACTTATTGTTCCTTATTATTTGCAATCCCATCAATTTTCACATCTGAAGCTCCAAATTCTTTAACGATAAAGTGGTTATCGTATCTGCTACCGTTATGTAGAATGACCGGAATGAATTTACTTACTCTATAATTTAAATTACATTCTTGGTGAGCAGCACCACGATATTTTCCTGTTAAATGGTCATGACCGCGAACCCTGTCTGTATATAAACATTCGCAACATATAAAACAATTAGTTTCAGTTTTAAAATTCATTTGCTCTGATGAAGTTAGTGGCTCCATAGGAATGATCGTATTTAAAATAGAGGATATACGGATGGCATCTTTCTCAAGCCTTTCCATAAAAACTTTAGGTGCATCAGGTCCTCTATAGAGCTCAAACTTATTTAAAGAGTCATCATAACTACATTTAATATAATATGCAAAGCTAAAAGGTTCATGAATGTGAGTAGTGTTGGGAAAAGGTTGGGCTTGATTCGATGAACATGAATTAAATGGTTTTAGTAAAGCCTCAGAGTCAGCATATGTAACAAATGGTACTCGAAGCTGTTTCTCATAATCCTAAAATTTTAGAATGTTATTTTTAGGAGTCGGTAATACCGTACAAACATGATTACATCCCCATTTTTGATGTTGTGATAGTTGATCCTCTTTCTGGAAATATAGCAAACAGCCATCACACAACCACTTTTTACCATTGTGTTTTGAAACCTACTACTGACAAGTCTACTTAAATGTTTTATCCAAAAATAGTGAGCAGTTTCACCTTCGGTTATGTATAGTAAATTTACATGAGCATCCTTTTTTTCCTGAGTATAATATAGAGGACCTACTATTCTCTTGTTTTCGATTTCATAAACATTAATACTTACATTGTTCAGCTCTTCAAAACGTTGAATGTCTTTTATCGCCATAGGAAATTCTATTTCTTTTAAATCTAACACTGAAGAATAGTGAGGATAAGATGATGTTCTCATCGTGTCCCTCACTGCTGGATGGAGAGCTGAGGTTACAGCCCATGCAAAGCATGCGTCATCATTATTCATAACGTTTACACAAGCGTGCTTACGTTTGATCCATCCTGGCAAATCAACGTATGATGGTGCTCGAACGGGGTTGTATTTATTCATGTTGGTTTCTAAATAAAGTACTTCAACTAACGCCCAGCCTGACTCCCTTTCCTGGAACTCTTCACTCTTCACAATGATAGCACTTGAAATATTTTGGTATATATCACTAATATTAGTTGATTCGCTAACAATTATGTTTTTGTATTAAAATATTTGACATCCGTAATTTCACCTTCGCTCCCAGTTTTTACATAGAGTCCAAAAAGTTCAAAATTCATTTTAATTGTTTTATGCTCTAATAAAACATTTTCTACCAAGTCAAACACAGTAGGTTGAACATTTTTTTAAAAATGATTCAATACTTTGAGTTTTTTCTTTCCTATAAAGTCTATAACTAGCAATTCGACTTTTAAATGCACTACCAATTTGTTGAACATTTCCAGAATTTCTTTCATGGCAAGCGTTATTTTTATGATGAATACTGCGTAAATGTCCATGAATGATTGAAGAAGGTATATCAATATTACATACATTACAATGTGTTATCGAAGGTTCACCATTCTTCTTTCTTTTTGTTGCACAACTATTTTCACAATCTTGAGAACGTTTACGCTTTTGAGCATTACATTCGTTTAAAAGTTCCGTGCTAGTTGATGGTTTTACAGTTTTTAATTCTTGTTGTTCTCCATGCACTTCAACCATGTGGGATTTATATCGCTTTACAGCAGAAAATCCAAGATCACAAACTGAACACGAAAATGGTGCTGAACTGACATGTTTTAGATTTACATGCCGTCCAAGACTATCCTGTCTGTTAAATGTGGTAGCACAATGACTGCAAATAAACATTTTATTGTCATGTTTAACATTTGCGTGCCGTTGAAGGCAGTCAGGTCTTGAGAACTGTTTCTTACAGTCATCACACTTGAACATGATGATCACTTTCGAAATTACCTATAAAAGAAAGAAATCATAAATGTTAATATATGATAAACAAATGTACAATATAAATAGTTAAATTACATTCCAGTCAATGGTTATAGCAGGGTATTTAAATCGATCATCTGTGAACTCCTAGCAAGTCTAACTTCATGTAGTTCTAACTGTCACTGACACCTAGGGGTGAACATTGGAACTTGATCGAGTGGTAGAAACCAGCGGTCACCAGTTAAGTGAGCTAAGTGTGACGTTATAGCTAGTCTTACAGCAAGTCTAAACTTGTAGAACATGTCACGTGATAGAAACTAGTGATCGTCAGTTAAGTGAGCTAAATGTGACGTCATAGCCAGTCTTAAAACAAGTCTAAAATTGTAGAACATGTCACATATTGGAAACCAGCGATCGCCAGTTAAGTGACCTAAGTGTGACGTCATAGTCAGTCTTAAAACAAGTTTAAACTTGTAAAACATGTCACATGACAAGGTTAAGTTAGGTAAAGTTAAGTGAACTGAGGTTAAGACTTTAAATATTCCCTCTGTCACTGACACCTAGCCATGAACATTCGAACTTAATAGAGTGGTAATCAAAATCTAACCTACAAATTTAGCTTTACACATCATGGTCAAGTAGTTCCAACTTTTGACTGCTAAATATACCATTTTCACTGACATGTAGTGGTGAACATTGGAAAATAATACTCTAGCTGTTTAAAAGTTATTAGAGGGGCACTTACCTTTTTATAATTGATCAACTGCTGCCACTGAATGAACAGATTGTAGGAATCTGGTAACCTTCAGGTACCCAATTATCTGTAAAAAAATTAATCAATCAATCAATCAATCAATAAATACATTCCAATCAATAACTTCAACATCAATTAGTAATAAAAGACTACAATCCATTAATAATAAGTACTTACCTTGCAAATAATATAATGATTTTCTACCAAAACGGCTTTTTTACAACTCTTGAGCAGTAATAGAGCACTGATCACTCAAAGCGAGTAATAAAGACTGACAGTAGGGAGATATATGACACCCCTCTTATATAAACTTTCATCGCTCGTGTCAGCAGTTTTTTGCAGATCATTGCAATTCCTTTCCCAATACAGCTGAGAGTCCAAAGCACACTAGGAACACCTGTGTGGTATCCAATGACTGCTGACTTTGCATAATCATCACCCATTGTCTTGATCAACACCTGAGGTTTCAAATTACTGCAGCGTCAGTCATAGCAACAGCAGTGTGCGCTCTCTGCCATATCAGCAACATGACACCGGAAGGAACACCTGTGTATTATCCAATAACTGCTAACTTTGCATGATCATCACCCATTGTCTTCATGAACACTTGCAGTTTCAAATTACTGCAGCGTTAGTAATAGCAACAGATCTGTGCGCTCTCTGCCATGTCTGTAATATGACACAGGAAATATAACAAGACGTCTTACTGCACATACCATCTCCTCAGTTTTAACATCTTAAGAACATGTAATATTCTCTTTCAACTACAAATGACTCGTTGGAACACATCCATCCACCAAGTTAGATCCCTTGTATGTTCACATGTATTTCGTCACTTTACTTTCATATCGTTATCACATTATACTAGTGGGGGTTGGTGAACAACGTCAGTTCAACACATTGCTTTACACGCAATTGTAGTTAGGCCCTTTGACATAATTTAAATAAATTCATGGGCTAGTCCATAGGGATCAGTCCAAAGGGGCTCATCCACAAGGACTCGTCCACAAGGACCTGCCCACAAGGACTCGTCAACAATGACCCGTCCACAGGGACTCGTCAACAATGACTCGTCAACAATAACCCGTCCACAGGGACTCGTCAACAAAGACCCGTCCACAGGGACTCGTTAACAAGGACCCGTCAACAATGACCCGTCCACAAGGACTCGTCAACATGGACCTGCCAACAATAATCCGTCAACAATGACCCGTCAACAATAACCCATTAGGTTGGGTTAGGTTAGGTTACACTACAGCCGCCATCTTTTAAAAAGCCCGCCCTCTTACAAAAGCTATGAGTGGGCATGCGTAAAAACAAAAAACGAGCATGTTAATTCATAGTGGCTACCCACCGAACACATGCGCTTTATGTAGAACAACGTTTCATACCATATTGGCACTCAAACTCTCACATGTTGCAATTGGAAAGAGATTCTCTAAAAATACAATTTCACCCCCCTAGTAGGGGTAGGTTTTATTTTGGGGTGGAAATATGTTGTCCATTGGAAAGGGGGTATCAGCCCGAGTTCAATGACACCTCGTACAAGTCTCTTGCCTAATTGGTTCGCGAGATATTGCCATTTTAGTATTCCAGCGGTGGAGCGGTGGCGGTGGCATCTGAACTCTCACAAAACCACTACTTGACTTCAATGCTCAACTGGGGAAAGGACGACAGTATCAAGACATACTGGGGCCATATACAGCACATAGACGAACCAATTCCAACGGCAAACGCTTAATTGAACTGTGTAGGTTGTATCAATTGAAGATCATGTCCACAGTGTTTCCTAGAAAGGCCAGATACCACACCACCTGGCAGTCACCGAACACCGCTATGGGATCGTTTCAAATCGATCACGTTGCAATCAGTGTAAAGAGATCATGAATGTCTGAGTTCGAAAAGGTTGGAATGTTGACAGTTGCTCAAATTAAGACCAGATTATTACCTAAACGAAAGAAACCTCCTACCATAAATCCACCAAGGATTGATCCTCCATTCCTTATGGAGATTAAATAACGCTTTAAATCTGATATCATGCAAAATGAAATGAAAGACTGGAACTACCTGAGGTCCACTATATGCGAAGCGACCAATAATTTCGGATAACCTCGAAGGAAGCGACGTCATAGAAGGTGGAATTCTGAATGTGACCTTTAAGTTGATGAGCGTGCTGCTGCTTCGATGAAGTGGAACTCGACAAAACGACAAGAAGATTGGAAGAATTTCACAGTGTTGCGGAAACTGTCGAGCAATACCATAAGGCGTGTGACGAGATCTTACGATAGGTCAAGACTGGAAAAGTTGGATGAAGAATTTAAAATGTATAACACCAGAAACTTTTATCGGGTCTTCAAGGAGGAACTCTCTGGGTATAAACCACAATGCCTGTACTTTAAGGATAGCGCCGGGGAGCTGGTCACCAGGAACCGCGAGAACGTGGAACCTTTGGCAAACTACTCTGAACAATTGCTTAATTGCGAAGAACCCACGGACAGATAGCCTGTTGAAGATCCACCAGAGATACACCTGCCATCTAACCCACCAACTTTGCAGCATGCTGCTAATGCCATCAACCATCTTAAGAATTACAAGGCACTCGGGGAATATGGCATCATTGCAGAAGCCCTGAAAGCAGGTGAAAATACGATCACAGAGGCCCTACACCAAATCTTAATCGAATGTTCAGAGACTATCAGGATCCCTGATGACTGGAAATCAGCTATCATACACCCTTTACATAAGAAAGGCGATCACAGTTATGTCAACAACTACCGGGGGATATCTCTGCTGTCAATAGCATACAAAATACTCTCCAGGATTTTACTGGACAATGTAGAAAGTCATTGTGATCAAACAATTGGTGAATAACAAGGAGGATTTCGGCGTGGAAGGTCCTGTACCATGCAGATCTTCAATCTGAAAACCATTCTCCAACTGAAATAAGTAAGGAGTACGACATCACTGTGGTTTTCGTCGACTTCGCAAAAGCTTATGATTCTATCGGCCGCCAGATACTCTTCCCAATACTCCAAGAACACGCACCCTCGTCAAACGGACTCTCATGGATACAACATCTAAGGGGAAGTTCAGAGGGGAACGATCTCGGAGTTTCAAGATCAAAACCAGAGTACGACGGGGTGATGGCCTCTCCCCCATTCTGTTTAATCTGGTGCTCGATAAAGTCATCAAGACCTGGGAATGCACATTGAGGAATCTAGGAATCAAACCAGTTGCCATTGGAGCAGGAACCCGGAGAATCGAGATCAGGTGCCTTGCCTTCGCAGATGACATTGCAATCTTAGCCCACAACTCTAAGGATGCTGGCATAGCTGTACAAGCCCTGCACGAGATTGCGGTTAAGTCTGGATTACAGATATCTTACGATAAGACCAAGTACTTTGAGAATCGGCTCTCCAGAAACACCCCCTTGACGACCATACATGGAACGATTGGAAGAGTTAATCGCTTTCGTTATCTTGGTGAATGGGTCCACTCCGATGGTAGAGATGGCACCTCCATCTTAGCAAGGCGTACCAAACTCAACGCAGCATACCAACTATCCCACAATTTGTACAATAAGAAATGCATTTCGAGGAATGCTAAAATCTGTCACTACAGAACTACTGTCAGACCACAGTTTCTGTATGCCGCAGAGACCCCTTGATGAATCGAAAAGGCACCATGGATGACCTGGAGATAGCCGAAAGACGTATCTTCAGGAAAATCCATGGCCCGAGATCGCTCTCAGATGGACCCTACCGTTTGAAATCTAATTCTGAAATATATCGACAGTTAGAATCAGCCAATACCAGGATGCGACGAAGCAGGCTAAAGTTCTACGGACACTTACAACGAATGTACAGCAACAGGCTTACTAAGAAGATCTTCTCCTTGGTTAAAAGCTACAAGACTGGAAGCATGTGGCTTAATGAAGTACTAAATGACTTGTATTCGGCTGGAATTGCTGACCTTGATGTAGAAGATAGTTCTAAATTTTGTGCTATGGTAATATCTTGGACCCCACCACCTAGAGTCCCTAAATGTCGGAAGCCCCTTTCTCTGGAGAGAAACGAGAAATGATCAGCAGGGATCAAGAGATATTCGGAACGGAAAAGCGCTCCGTAGTGGGCTTAAGTCAATAATAATAATAATAATAATGGTACATCTAAATAATTACAAGCTAGGAACACACTAAACATATGCACTAGCGTTTAAAAGAACAATAAATATTAATATCAATTTTTTTGAGGAGACATATAAACATATAAAATATTCAGATTTACAAAGTAATATTTAAATTTGATATCCAATCTAGAGCGGGCTGCGTTTCATCATGCAAGTCATTCAGGTTCCCATTATGGGTTCGAAGGCTGCAGTCCTTCGCAAAATGTTCGTTGGTCTGTCTTTCAAGTCCACAGTCGCACTGATGTGAGGAAGCCTTATTCCACTTGAATAAGCTGCCTGTGTAGACCTTATGTTTCGTTCGAATCCTGTTGAGCGATTTCCATGTATGGCGTGGTAGTTCCATGCCAGCTCGTTTCTTGATAGGATCAATGAAGTTTCTATATTTCTTATGGAATAAATTATTCCATACCTCAGACCCTTTGTTATCAATCTGAAAATTAATTAATTGTAGAGATTCCGCTGTTAGGATGGGTGATCGGCGGGATTTCAAGCGACTTATCTTTACTGTAGGTATGTCAGAATGAATAGGAAGCTGTGGAGTGGAGAGTATCTTTTGATATTCCTCAGGAGAGAGTTTTGTCTACGTAAGTCAAGGTGGTGCAATGTAACTTAGAGGTGAGAGCCAGTACAGAGGAGTGGTCCTGATGCAACCTGGTATTATCCTCATCTCCGAATTCAATTGGACATCAATCTGCTTCACATGTGGACTGTTAAGCCACACGGGTGCACAGTATTTAGCACCTGAATAGAAAAGTCCTAAAGCAGAAGATCGTAATGTTGTTGCTGTAGCTCTCCCTGTGGTTCCACATTACTTCAGCAAGATGTTATTGCGGGATCTTAGTTTTGCTGCAGTGTTCTGCAAGTGCTTCTTGAAGGACAAAGTCCTATCGAGAGTAGCGCCTAAATATTTTGATGATGGAGGACTTTCTCATTGCAAGAGTTCTTTGTTGAGTTGTCAAAGCCAGATCATCCGCATAAATGAATTTTCTTGATTGGGTTATAGAGAGGTCTGATGTGTAAAAATTAAAGTGCACTGGAGCTAAAACGAAACCTTGTGGGAGTGCAATGTTCAGTTTCTTTTGCTTACTTATTTTGGTCCCAACAACCACTTGGAGATATCTTTCAGACAGCGTATAAGCTTATTCATAGTTTGACATTCATAGATACGAATCAGTTTGTAGGGTATTCCATTCTTCTACACCGTGTCATAGGCTGCTGTAAGGTCAACGAAAGCAACATATGTTTTATGTTGTTGTTGAAACCCTGCTTCTATATGAGTAGTGAGACTTAGTACTTGATCTGTGCAGCTTCTACTTGGTGTAAAGCCTGCTTGTTCAATAGGTGTTACTTCATGAATATTCGAACCAATTCGGTTAAGGATGAGTCTTTCCAGAAGTTTTTAGCAACAGCTTAGGAGAGCTAACGGTCGATAGCTATCTGGTTTATCCTTTGCCTTGCAAAGTTTCAATACAGCTATTATTTTCGTTTTCTTGAAAAGGGTTTGGTAGTTTGCCAGTGATCATTATATTAGAAAAGAAAGCAGCAAGCCTTTTACGAGTCTTATTCCTACAACTGACAAGGAATTCAGGACGAATGCCATCAAACCCTGGTGATTTGCCTGTTTTAACATCCCCATGTGCAGTATTAATCTCAGCTACTGTGAAGTCATTGGAATATTTTGACCGGTGGACTGCGTGTTGCTTGAGGTTGGTTAGTTCTTTCTTAACCTTTCTTGTATGTTGCTTATGCGATGGTGCCCTGGACAAAGAAAATATTCTACTGGCTATATGATCTGGTGTTACATGTGGATCATCACGGTTAGGTAGGAAATATCCTTCCAGTGTCTTCAGCAGGCTTCACGCTCCTCTGTATGATCATCTTAAGTCTAAGTTCTCTGTCTCTTGTTCCCAGGTATCTCTGCGAGCTTTATCTAAGCTCTGTAACAATTCGATAGCGATTTCAAGATAATTGGTGCTTATGTAAGACTGGTATAGTTCTTCACAATCCTTGTTCCATCCTGGAATGTACTCCTTGCAAAATCCTATTTGCATGCACTTTTTTGCATTTGATAAGACAGCTCCAACAAATCTTTCATACTTTTCACTCACAGGGAGATCCACGTAATAAATTTATCAAGTTCATTGGAAAATTTGCTCCAGTTAGATTTTCTTAAGTTCCATCTTGGTTTCGGAATGGATCCGATTATAGGTATTTGAATTGCCAATTTAGCTAAAATTGGCCGATGTTGGCTATTTGGAATATCCCTAAGAACTGTCTTCACTGCGGCAAGAGGTTGACATTTAGAGTTCTGACTAACAAAACAAAGGTCAGGGTCTTAGTCTTTCTTCCAGGCCGCAGATCTGAAAGTCCCTTCGTCCTGTGAGTTAAATACTAGACTAAAGTTGTTATATTCAACCCAATTAACAATTCTTTCACCATTCTCATAATCTTCGTTGTAATTCCACATAGTATGGGGGCTATTGAAGTCTTCGATATATATGCTAGGATGAGGTAGAGTAGGGATCACTTCAGCAGACCAGTTTATGATGATGATGATGATGATAATTGTTGTTTTAAGGGGCCTAACATCGAGGTTATCGGTCCCTATTGAAATGAAATGGCGTGAAATGAAAGGATGAAGATAAAAACAGCTCACTGCCCTGGGTGAAAAAAATGGTGTTTATAAAACAGGCAGTGAGCCCCAACAATTATGCCTTATTTGAATACAAATAGTGAAAGGGGGAGGTAAGAACAATAAAACAATAAGGCATAGTGAACAATAAAATAGATAAACGTAATAAAAAACAGAAAAAAAACTTAGCTTGAATTAAAAGTCTTAACTTACATTAAAACTTAATAAAGTAACCACTCTCATTCCTGAACCGGATGACGAGGTCTGCTGACGGCCCGTCATCACGGAGAATAAGGGAGAGGGTGTCCTTAGCAGATCGGCCAGATCCACACACTCCAAGAGAATGTGTGCCACGGTTAGGTGGGCGCCGCAAGTACACACAGGGGGATCTTCTCTCTTTAGCAAATGGGAGTGCGTAGCAATCGCATGGCCTATCCGGAGTCGACAGAGTACCACAGCTTCCTTCCGAAGAGATCGGGAGGAAGATTTCCACACCTTCGTTGTCTCCTTGATGCCTCTCAGTTTGTTAGGTGGCGGCGTGGCACGCCACGCTCCCTCCCAATGCAACAGGATCGAATGTCGCAACTGAGAGCGCACATCACCAGAAGGCACCATATACGATGGTCAGCAAGCTCGTTTCCCGCAATACCCATGTGGCTAGGAAGCCACACAAAGGTCACCCCGGTTCCAGCGTTACACGCACTGATGAGCAGGTCGTGCACACGCTGGACCTGCGGGTTCTTCGGGAAACACACATCGATCGCTTGCAGCGCACTCAGAGAGTCAGTACACACAAGAAAGTGCTGGTGATCATCCGACAACGTGTACCGCAGAACCTCTATGATGGCATAAAGCTCCGCTGAGTACACGCCACAGGCCTCGGGAAGTGAATAGAGAAACCGACGATCCTCAAACACAAATCCACAGCCTACTTTCTCTTGTACCCTCGAACCGTCCGTGAATAGAAGCCCTGATCCTGGATACCGGCTCACCACGGACTGGAACAGCCTCCGATGGACGGAGGAGTCCGTGTCCGACTTGGGGCCGGTGTGCAGATCCAGGATTATATCAGGACGAGAGAACAGCCACGGAGGGGTCTTGATAGGTACTCGGACGATACAGGAGACAGAAGGAAATCGGAAATGCCGGTATGAGTCATCCAAGCGAATCCTCGCCGGCCGAGTGGCTCGGGCGAGCGCATCATACAGCCGGCGATTCAGATTGGTGAACAAGCAGGGATAGCTAGGATGAAGTGGCATCTGTCGAATAGTTGCAGCATAGGTCAGCAGTACTTGTTGGCGTCTCAGGTGTAAAGGAGGTAACCGGCCTCGGCAAGCAAGCTAACGACTGGGCTCGTCCGAAAGGCTCCCAGACCAGTTTATTGCAGGTGGCTTGTAAACATTCTTTATTTTAATGTTGTCAATTTTTATCACGATAATGTGAACATTTTCTGAGTCGTCCACAGAAATTAAATGTGCATTTTCAACATTGTGGCGAATATAAGTAGCACAGCCGTAAGTACTGAATGGTGATAAGTAGCTCCTAAGAATTCATATCTCGCAACACGCCCTCTCGATTTTAAATTTTCCTCATTATCTATATGTGTTTCCTGTATAACAGCCACATCCACATAATTTTCAAGGATATTTGGGAGAGATATTGTCATTTAGATCGACTATGTCCTTCAATATAAACTTGTATGATCCGTAATTTGTAACTTTGAAAGACATTATGAACCGTAATTTGTAACCAAGAAGTCCTACTTGTTGTAGTGACGGTAATATGCAATAATAAAAGCTGACGCAGACCAATGCAAGTAGACTGAAATTCGTTGCCATTGCTATCTTAATAAACGACATTATAGAAGAAAAAAGGAAGCTTGTAGTTTAACGTGACCGTTAATCTCGCGATCATAAGCCACGGGACCTCCGTTTTACGTGGAATCCGAACCACAGGACATGTCATTTCACATCGAAAATCTCACATGCAGTGACCGGGAATCGAACCCGGTCCGCCTTGGTGAGAGGCATACAGCTTGACCGCTGCGCCACCACCCCCACGTTATAGAAGAATGAAGACGTACATTGTAAAAGTGAATGACGACGATGTTTAACTATGAAGAATGTTGACAATTACGTGTCAGTTAACGAAGCAAAGTTTTAGTAAATACGCTAATTGCAATCAAGGATCAAAATGATAGGAGATATTCAAAGAATAAAAAATTTCCACTGCATCTGTGTCTGCCGATACAAACCGGCATATACTGTATAGCATCGAAGGCGATCGACAGAACCGTAAAAGGTTACGAGAGCTCACAGGATTTCATTTTTCGGAAGGTTCCGCTGAATATGATGATAAGGTTAAGTATGTCCTTGACAATTTTGCTGAACGTGATTTGAATACAGTATGCAATGAGTTATGTTCGGGGTTTGAAGCAGATAATGAGGAGCTAGTGAATCGTATTTTAAGACATTGTAATAGTCTAGATCGAATCATGATTTGTTTACCAAATGTATTATTATTGTATACATGTTATATCATTTCATTTTCATCAATCATTCGTATCATAAGATGGAAGTTACATTTAGAGAGAGATTTAGGCGGGATATTATATGAATATTGGTCTTACGTATGTGTGTCGTTGTGTGGATAATATGACGGTTTCCTTCATGAAAGAGATGTTACTTGGCAACCTGATATGTGCCTAGTGCTTCACGCATACTGTATACAAGATGGCTGATCCGATAGATGGCACTACTGGTGTGAAGAGGATGGTGTACATTGATACTGTCGCAAGAAATAATGATCCATGGAATATAAAAAGAGGATTAGAAGGCAGTGGACTGTAGAAGAGGTTAAGGGGAGTTGTTGGCACATTGTCAGGATTATGAAAAGAAATAAATGAGAAAAGAAACAATGTTTTCAGTACAATTTGTACAATTCGTACCATTAATAAGATGAAGGAAGATTGTCTACACAGAAGGAGGATCCATTTCGGGGTCATCTACATGCAGAATGCTATTGGATTAATTAAGTTTCCCTCTATGATTTATAAATATGCCCATTAACAACCTTCAATATGATAAGTTCCAATCTATTTATTATTTAATAGAAATGAAAATTTAAAGAAATATTCGAAGTAACTTCCATTTATGATCAACTCATTCTCGTATCACTTTAAATTAAATAAACACCAAGTTAGCACTACTTAGTATAAACAGGTTAAAAGTTCCGCCTGATCAATACCTTTATTAATTAAGATCACTATGTGGTCATTAATGGGACATGTTTCGAGGCCTAATTAATAGTTTTGGCCCCTTCATCAGCCGATATGACAGAGAAAGATACAAGAACAATGTATTTTGCGTAGCACTTAAAATTCCCTTAAAACTGAATCTTGTATGGTGCACCATAAAGAGAGATTAAACACTTTCAATGGAACGCCTCACGGTGGTCTTTAGATGTTATTGAAGACACAAATGTATGGTACCGGTTCGGTACGACAGCAACAGTTCAGAACACCTTTGTTGGAATCAGCAGTTGGAACACTTAATTCCTCAATAATTTCGCCAGCGATATAAAGGTAACAAAACCAATGAAGTCACTGCCAACAGTTGCAATGGCAAAGATTGGCCTCTAATCCGTCATGTTAGAGCAACGATTAATAACCAAATTTATGAAATTGGCAAACAGCAAGAGGTTAAATTGTATGCTATGCTATGTATGCATAGTGGTAAAGAAGTTGAACTACCTAAATTCTGTAATAGACAAGGATGTCCAATGGAGTTTATAGATATAGTAGAGAGTCGATATATAGACAGGTCAGAGGTTAATCTATTGAATGGAGCCATGTGATAGAATCATTGGATCAGGCCTTTGTGGGTGAAACACATAGTTGGTTTTCAGTGTATAAGAGTGATCTGGTAGATTTTAGAGATTTCAAGGCTAAATTTTGCAATAAATATTGGAATGAGGAGATTCAAGGGCAAAAATGTGAGAGTATTGTGACTGGTAAGTACGACAGTAGAGAAAACAGCAGTATGACGGAATATTTCCTAAGTCAAGTGCTTACGTGTAAATATTTAGATGGTATCGCCCAAGAGTGATGTTGTGAGATTGTTGCTGAAGCATTTTCCATACAGGGTGAAGAAAGCAGCATGTATCCAACAAATAGCTACTATTTCAGAGATGGAGAAATTGCTTACTAGTTTCGATGCTTTAGGAAATATAGGGGAACAGGCAGAAATAATTGTGATAATCGCTCTTTACCGGATAAGAGATCACAGAATGGTAATAATTATCGTTATAATCTATCGGGTAATTATAATCAGAATAGAAAAAGTAATCAATAGTCAAATAATACTTATAGTCAAACAGATAATAAAAATTCTCATAATTTTAATAGACGGTATGCACCTCAGGGCAATTATAGAAATGAAGAAAGCGGAAATGTACATAACCAAAGTGATATACAAAATAGGGAACAGAGAGTAGGACCAAGTATTTCTAAAGAAAATGGACATGAAAATTTAATCTAATGGTAGGCTGTGATGCCAGGTCAGATCATCAGCCTGTTATCGTTTCGGAGTGTTCTACCATATATGTTTCAGATGACCTACTATTTGAGGGAGATTTTATATATGACGTAGAAAATTGTAGTCAAGAGTCTCCTGTTGAAATTATAAATACCGTATCTGAAATTCACATGTGGAGCGCGCATTGCACCGTTTAATTTGATTCAGAATGTCAGAGGTCATGTGTTAGCTCAGAATTTTACAATAAAATGAAGTAAGGAGTTCGAAATGAAGAGATGCCTGTCAAATCCACATTTGTAATTACAGCAGTAGGTCAGAGGTCACGGCTTATTTCTAGGCAAGTAATTATTGAAATGTTTATTAATGGAGTTCCGGGAACCCATATATGTCTAGTAGTTCCACATCTGCTTTATGAAGTTAGATGAAGATAGATTAGGGGAAGGCATGTATCAAATTTATGTGATCAGGTAAGGAGGAAGAAATTTAATTCTATGAATATAGTAAGAAAGGTTTCGTAAATCAGCAAATTAGCGTAATTAGGGAATTATTGGAAGAGATGGAAGTTGTTAATTTTCAGGTATTGACTGTGTTGGATCCTATTTCTACGATGTCTTTTATGAATATATAAGTTTTAAAGATGATTTGTATGATGCCTTACATGAGAAACGTGGTGAAGGTCTGTTAGAGTCTAGTCAGAGAGACCAATTGTTTGATGTACTATTACGCAATCAGAGTATATTTTATAGTAAAATTGGCAAAGCGAAGCGAAGCTTGTAGTTTAACGTGACCGTTAATCCCGAGATCATGAGCCACGGGACCTCCTTTTTACGTGGAATCCGAACCACAGGACATGGCATTTCACTTCGAAAACTCACATGCATTGACCGGGAAACGAACCCGGACCGCCTTGGTGAGAGGCAGACAGCTAGACCGCTGAGCCACCACGCCCCCCCCCCCCAATTGGCAAAGCAAATTGCTATACACATACATTGAATGTTCAAGATAAAAAGTTTTTGTTGGTCGTCGTTTTCCCATATCCCATAAACTACAATTAGCTGTACAGGAACTGATTAATTGTATGCTTGCAGAAGGCATCATCGAACCGTCAAATAGTCAGAATGTCAATTCTCTTGTGATAGTACAAAAGGAAGTTGGAAAGGTATGGATATTCCTTGAAGCAAGAAATCTAAATAACTATATTGCTTCTGACCAATTGAGATCCATGTCTATAGAAGAATTAGTTCAGAAGTTTGAGAGTAAACAATGGTTTACTGCGGTTGATCTCACTTTCAGTTTTTGGCAAGTACCCTTCGAAAATTGAGGATCGACCTTTGACAGCCTTTTGTTTTCATTATAACCTTTATCTCTATTGTCGTGTACCATTCGGTTTAATAAGTAGTTCGGCAGCACTTATAAGGGCATTAAATATTGCACTAGGCAATGGCACAGGAGATTTCGTTACGATTTAAGTTGATGATTTAGTAATAAGTTCTAGAACGTTTGAAGAGCATCTTAGGAATTTGAAAACAGTATTTCGGAAATTTGGATATGCTGGTTTTACTTTAGAACTATCTAAGTCATCATTTTGTACGAAGGAAATAACATTCCTTGGGCACACAGTTTCAAACTGTGGTGTATCGCCAGAATTGAGTAGAATAGAGAAAGTTTTAGATTTTGCTCCACCTAGGAATGTTAGAGAGCTCAAATCATACATTGGGACATGCAATTTCTTTCGACGTTTCGTAGTAAGATATGCTCACCTTAATGAAACTTTTCGTGAGTTATTAAAACCAGGGAGTAAGTGGATTTGGACTCAGGTTCATCAGGAGGCTTTCGATAAATTAAAAGAAGGGTTTAGGCAAACTGCAGTATTGCAATATCCAAATATCGACAGTGAGTATATTAGAATGACAGAAGCTTCACATACTGCTGTATCAGGGGTTTTGTTTCAACGAGATAAAGAGGATAATTTGAGAATTATATCTTAGGCTTCTAGAGGATTATCTCCTGCTGAAAGGAAGTATACTATCACAAAAATCGAGCTTTTAGCAATTGTATACGCGTTAAGAAAATTTCGTGTGTATGTCCTGGGAGGTAAGTTTACAATCTATATTGACCACCACGCCTTAACTTTTATCGACACTTGTAAATTAAGCTCCAACAGAGTAAGTAGGTGGATTTTAGCTTTACAGAAGTATGAACTTCGTATTTATCATATCAAAGGTAAGGACAATATAATTCCAGATGTGTTTTCACGTAATGTGAAACTAAATGATAACGGTGCTATGGTTAGTTGTAAACAAGGTATATTAATATGTACATGTTTATGGTTGGAAAAAAAGGTGCTTTGACTAAGTTAAGTAAGCTGCTTGAAGTACAGAAACATGATGAGCAACTAGGGAGGTTGTTCACATCACTTGAGTTAAGAGATGAAGAAGTAATAAAGGAAGGTCGTTTTGAGTACAAACTTCTTCAGGGCTTTTAGCTCGAAAGTGTCTTGGTAATAGGTGGGCTATTATTGTTCCTAAAACGTTAAGAGAGGAATTAGTATGGTTTATTCATCGTGAACTAGGCAATTCTGGATCTAATACAGTTTTGTATGAAATTCAGCATGACTCTGTATGGGATAAGATGGGAAGAGACATTAGGAAAATCCTTGCTACATGCGACCTTTGTCAAAAGAGTAAATTCCCCAATCGGTACCTGCAAGTGCCGAGGCATGCAGTTATTACAAACCAACCTGGTGATTTGGTTGTATTGATTTATTCGGTCCAGTTGTCAAGGGTCAGTTTGGTTGTGAATATATTTTCGTCATAGTTGCCTCATTTTCAAAATATGTCAAATTATATGCTCTTCGGAGGGCCATTGGTAGAGGATGTGCCAGATTAATTGTTGACAAGTATATACCTGAGTTTGGTTTTCCACTTAGGATACTTTCTGACAATGGACCACAATTTACATCTAAATATTGGAAAACTAGCATAGAAACTGCAGGTATTACGCACATTTACTCATCGATTCGGCATCCACAGGGTAATATGTGTGAACGTGCGACGAGGGAATAAGGTCGTTTATTTAGAGCTGTAGTACATGACAAGCATTCATCTTGGGCAAGTAACCTTCCAAAAGTAGAAATGTCGTTGAATATGGCACAACACGAAAGCACTAAGTTAACGCCTAATGAGATTCATTTTGGAAGGAAATTCCAGAATGAGCTAGCAAGGAAATTGGGTTAAGAAATGGGTAAACAAACTGGGAAGGACAATATAGTCATGTTGGCTCATAGGAACATAGTTAGATCAGCTGAAAAGAGAAAACGTCAACAAAAGCTAAGAAAACTCGATCACTTTGATGTTGGAGATCGTGTACTACTTCGAGTACCTAAACAGTCAAGTAGTACTGACAAAGTCATAAAGAAATTGTTCTTAATTTATGAACGACCGTATGTAATTCATAAAGTGGTTGGTCCTTATACATATGAGCTTATAGATGGAGAGAGGATTCTTTTTGGTAAGTATAATATACGTAATCTACGTAAATACTACTCTACTGAGTAAGGAATTATAGTTTCAGATGTATTGATATTTTATATGAGTCATGCATGTTTTCTACTTGTGTATATAGGTCTCTGTGTTCTTGAGTCAATGTTTGGTTATGAAATATTGATTTATGTATCTTAATACGCACAATTATAGAACCTTATATATACACACAAAAATATGTCAGGAAATGAAATAAATAAATTTGATAAATGACCTGGTAAATTGTTGGTAGCACCATTCTATGCGTGTGTCAGTGCTATGTTTATAAACGTGTGTGAAATATGATTCTCAAGTGGTATTTTGAGATATTTCGAAGAATTAGGATCCCAATAATCTAATTAACTGATTAAATTCAATGGGATGCCCAACAAGTGTATAATATTTTATGTATTCTAAATATGTTTTATTCTTGTATATTCACACGTGGGTTCATTAATTCATCCATCATTTAATTAAGAATGGATTCATGAAGGGCGAATGTAATAGTCTAGATCTAATCATGGTTTGATTAACAAATGTATTATTATTGTAAATATGTTATATCATTTCATTTTCATTAATCATTCGTATCATAAGATGGAAGTTCCATTCAGAGAGAGATTTAGGCGGGATATTATATGTATATTGGTCTTACGTATGTGTGTCATTCTGTGGATAAACATGACCGTTTTCTTCATGAAGGAGATGTTACTTGGCACTTTGATATGTGTCTAGTGCTTCACGTACACTGCATACAAGATGGCTGATCCAATAGGTGGCACTACTGGTGTGAAGAGGATGGTGTAATTGATACTGTCGCAAGAAATAATGATCCATGGAATGTATAATAAAAGGATTAGAAAGCAGTGGACTGTGGAAGAGGTTATGGGGAGTTGTTGGCACATTGTCAGGATTATGAAAAGAAATTAATGAGAAGAGAAACAAAGTTTTTAGTGACCCGTATTAAATCAAATGGTCTGCAATTGTCATTATATATAATTATATATGTATAGGTAATAGATTGAAAGACCGTCAAAAGGAGATTATTACAGTCTATCTGTGGAAGGAAGATAATTTGTACAATTAATAAGATGAAGGATGATTGTCTATTCAGAAGGAGGATCCATTTCGAGGTTATCTACATGAAGAATGCTATTGGATTAATAAAGTTTCCCACTATCATACTAATACATAAAAATGAGATGGTGTTTGTCGTCCTGTCTGTTACTCAATCACGCAAGAACCACTGGTCCGATTGAAATGGAATTTTGTATGGATGTAGCTGATTTACCAGAGTTACACATAGGCTACTTTTGATTTCGATATTTTGTACCATTTAAAAATGGCGAGTATTTTAGTGACGTCACTACACCCTTTGTTTTCAAAATTTCATATTTCCATTTCAAATGAAACGAGAACGCTAAGAAATAGTAAACTTTAGATGACATAAACGAGCTTTAAAATTTCATTTCCTACCCGAAGGGTCCTTATCACATTTCGTGTATCTCCAACGGTTAGCGAGTAAAACCCACATTTGTGAGGTCACTACACCCTTTGTTTTCAAAATTTCATAATTCCATTTCAAATAAAAAGAGAACGCTAAGAAATAGCAAACTTTTAATGGCATACACTAGCTTTAACATTTCATTTTCTATCCGGAAGGTCCATATCACATTTCGTGTATCTCCAACGGTTAGCGAGTGAAACCTAAATCTGTGCAATAAAACACGTCAAAACCAAGAGGTGCAGTCTATCTCTATATATACAGTATAACAAGATATTCAGTAAAGAACATATAGCCTACTTTCCCCTAAATGCATGGTTATTGTTATAACTCTTTGTCCTTTTCAAGGAGTATAATTGTATGTTGGTTGTAGTATCTTGTAGAAATACAACGTGTTATACGGATAATAAAAATGAATATGAGGTGCCCTTTGCTAGTACTACCTCTGCACAAAATTTTATTCAATTAGGTTTCACCGTGTTTAAATTGATATGATGAGTCGATTTGCACACATACATGGCCACCATCCGCGAATTATTGGGCTGATGACCTTGTAGTTTGGTCAAAATATTCCATATATATAAAGTTATAATGTTGCAATAACCGGTAGAGATCAGATGATTAGGTTGGTCGTAATTTGATTTAAGCTTTTAACATTTGGGTGGCCGCCATTACGTTTTCGTCAAGAAGGTGGTGATATAAAACATGACACTGAGGTGCTCTTTGCTAGTGCTACCTCTGTACCAAATTTCGTTCAATTTGTATTCACCGTGTTTGAATAGATAGGGGGAATCCGTTTGCACACATACATGGTCACCATCCGAAAATTATTGGGCTGATGACCTTGTAGTTTGGTCAAAATATTCCATATATATAAAGTTATAGTGTTGCAATAACCAGTAGAGATCAGATGATTAGGTTGGTCGTAATTTGATTTAAGCTTTTAACATTTGGGTGGCCGCCATTACGTTTTCGTCAAGAAGGCGGCGATATAAAACATGACACTGAGGTGCTCTTTGCTAGTGCTACGTCTGTACTAAACTTCGTTCAATTCGGTTTCACCGTGTTTGAATTAATAGGGGGAATATATTTGCACAGAAACATGGCCGCCATCCGCAAACTATAAGGCTGATGACCTTGTAGTTTGGCTAAAAATGCTCCCCATAAAAGGATACGTGGTTGAAAAATTTGGCATAGATCGGATGATTAGGTAAGTCATAATTTGATTTAAGATTTGAACATTTGGGTGGCCGCCATTACGTTTCCGTCAAGATGGCGGCAATATAAAACATAACACTGAGGTGCCCTCTGCTAGTGCTACTTCTGTACCAAATTTCGTTCCAATCGGTTTCACCGTGTCTGAATTAATATGGGGAATAGATTTGCACCCCAACATGGCCGCCATCCGCAAACTATTGAACTGATAACCTTGTAATTTGGTCAAGGGAGGCTCCCCACATAAAGGTGTGTTGTTGCAAAATTTGGCATAGATCGGATGATTACGTTAGTCGTAATTTATTTTAAGCTTTGAACATTTGGGTGGCCGCCATTACGTTTCCGTCAAGATGGCGGCGATATAAAACATGTCACTGATGTGCCCCTTGCTAGGGCTGCCTCTGTACCAAATTTCGTTCAATTCGGTTTCACCGTGTTCGAATTGATAGGGGGGGGGGGGGACAGACATTCAGAATACACACACTCACACACAGACTCACACACACACACAGACGGACACACAATTTTTCTCACTGTGTTGATCTCATAAGTCTACTTTCATTTTTTGCAAAAATCGAAAGTAGGCTAAAAATAAAAGTTTGCCTTTTACTGAATTTCTACGGAAATTAGAGTTATTTACGCGTTTCAGACAGTTTTATGATGGATGCGCGCGAAAAAATTGGTTTGTTTGTCTGTGAACAAATTTGTTTCCTTATAATTCGAGACCGGCTGGGTGTATCAACCTAAAATTTCGTACAGATATCCATCAGAGGCACGACACTAATCATTGATGTAACTCTTCTCCGTACCTCTCATAAAAGGGGGCCTACCGCCTTAAAACGCATGCTGAAATAGGCGTATAAGGACGAGACAAAGCTCATTTTCAGCCCCTCAATGTGAGAGACAAAACTCGGAAATCACATTTTAAGGCCCAGAAACCAACCGTTTTTAGGTATTCCCGGAATACTAATTTCATTTAATAAACTAATGCACGAAAGCAAGCCGGTTACCATGGCAACAGAATCGCAGAGGTTATCACCGAACCAAATTAAGCTGTAAAACTCATCAATACGTATAATGCGCTTAAGGGAGTCAAGGGGTACTCCAGAATTTTATCACGCGATTTACACCTGCGGGTGTGGTACGGCAAATCTATTATATTCCTATCCCTATATATTATTATTAATAGTAGTAGTAGTATTATATTATGGCGTACAACGACGAGACAAAGCCTCTCGGTGCCAGAAACAAAACTCAGGGGCCCTAAAGGGTCCTCGAAAACTACATTATTAGGCTCTAAAACCAACAGTTTCTGAAATATTCCCAGAAACTAATTTAATTTCATTTAACAAACTAATGAAGGAATGCAAATCGGTAATCATAACATTACCTCAAGGGGTGGCATCCAACTATCCAACTATTTCTGTAAGAAGCAATGTCATTGCATTTATTACCTTCCTGTGAAAGTTTGCAAATGGCTATAAGGTTATCACGGAACCAACTTCGACTGTATAATTCATCAATGCAGTTAAGGGGATCGAGGGGTAACCTAGATTTTTTCACGCAATTTTCACGTGTGACATATTATAGTATAGAAGGTCTATTATATCTCCAAACAGCAACATTATTTTCAAAAATTCCTGAATTGAATCAGCATTTTTTGCGCCTTTTAGGAATTTGGGCCATTTGAGACTAAGGAACCTGAATTTTCATGCACCACAAGCCTTTATAGTTCATGAAAGGGGTCTTCCTGTGTATGGGGACCTAACACAACATAGAGGGTCAGTTTTTATGTTACGTGTATTGCGTTTCGTCTACAAGGCTTTCAATTCTATTTCACGTCAGGAAGTACACGTTAGGTGAATTTAGTTTGAGAGCACATTTAGCTCATCATTTATTTATTTATTTATTTTTGTCAACATACGGGTTCATCGTAAGGATGATTTTGTTTGATACTGTGTGGTAGATATACCCATATTTGGATATCTGGGTGATATGTTGTAGACAATAGAATTGTCTGTCTGTCTTTCAGTGTATCTTTATGTACGCCTATAACTCGTGTTCGAATGCTTGGTGCATCGTAAAATTAGGTATGGTAACCATGAGAGTCAATACACCAATCATTTATAAAACTTTTCAACGTACTTTTCATACAGAAGAAGGGTGGAGATAGGGAAAAACGTCTCAAAATACATGCTAAAATAGGCGAATTATAAAAATTATCCTAGAAGGACGACCAAAGCATATTGAACCCTTTATCCACAGGCTGTATAAAGGATTCTAATAAATTATTCATCATCATTTGATTCATTTCTACAGACAGCAGATATGAGAGCCTGACGGAATTGGGAAAATGTTGAGAAATCAGTGGCAGAGAGAACACAAAGGTTTAAGCTCCTGTGGTATTTCAGAAAGTAGCATAGAAATCATGACGCATAGGACAGGTGCAACTTTTAGCGCGAAGGGAGGCTTGGGTACGCACGGAATGGCTTGTTACTATGAGAGTTGACGCCAAGAAAAAAATTGAATGCTACGATGTGAATGGTCAATCTTCATGTTAACCACTCCTTGTGGGAGGAATACAAGTAAGAGCTCGCGAAGATCTACAAGAGTCTGAACCAATAACATCAAGACGCCCTGTTTAAGCGGCAACTCGGCGTTATAAAGCATCCTATTGAATTAACGCGGGAGTTATCTACGGATTAATTCCACGATCGATTCGAGCAAGCTACAGCATAATCTTAACCTCCACATTGTTACGAACTCAATGATACCATCGCATGCTAGTCTGATAATTATTATGGAATATTTTTCCATAAATCCCCTTCCATGCCTACTCTAGCCAGTTTCATTTATAAGTGGTCCAGGAAGCTTCAAGAGATGACTTTTACTTCAGCGTCTGAGGGCGTAGGACTTTAATTTGAGCGTCTGAGGACGTAAGACTTTTATTTGAGCGTTTGAGGACGTAAGGCCTTTATTCAGGTGTCTGAGGACACGAGTCATAACTTCTAATTTTAGTGTCGTGGACACACTGCATATTTTTCATGTGTGTGAACATGGAACATTTTCGTCAAGTTATAAGTGTAACTTCGGTGATTTATTTGTAGTCCCAGTACTACCAGATAGGGCGAGTTCATCGAAATAATTCACCAATAGACAGTCAAGGAATTTAGTACTTGATCGGTGAATTTAATAGGAAATATATCGTGTGTGTAGCTGACAAACATTATTTTAATTCAGCACGAGATGACGTCTAGGAACGAGGGCGGATCTTGGAACCAGCAGGACATATGCCAGAAGATGTCGATGGCGATCAAAGCATTTTAAAGGAGTGATGGCTGGAGATGTTTTCCTGACGCTGTTCTTAAGGAATAAGTACAAATAAATTTATTTATTTATTAAATCAGCTATGGTTTTATGCGACGTATTTTTTGTAGATATTGGTTTGCTTGTTTGGTAATGTAGATTCCTAGTTCTTGTTTACTGACACATTAAGTATGGGACAAGCTGAGCGCTTTGTATTTTGTAGATATTGTGATTTTGTTGGGTTCAAGTATACGGGGCTATATACGCAGCTCGTGCTCGCATTCGCTTGCGTAAATCGCGGTCAAGCATTGTAATTCGGAAGTATGCCTTATAACAAATATGGAACTGAATTAATTTGAGATTAAAAATAGAATTTGGAGGGTAAAGATTATTTGTGAGCAGAATTTATGATGGATCAGGATTATTTTGATAATTGCTTTTCTAGCAAGTCTGTATGGGATGGCACTCTTGCACCCGAGTTTTTGTTGTTTATTTTGTTTCATGTGTCTATGGACGCAATGTAGGTTGATCTGTTTTGAGCCGACCCAGCTGGTATGATTATGAGTGAGTCAGTCCAAGCTTTATGGTGTATGATGTGATTTTATGATGTGTTCGCGGGAAATATATCATTGAGATTATTCCGGCTTGCTGCACATCAGCCCAGTTCATAACCTCGCGAGGCTGAGCTTGTGGTAAATATTTGTGTTTCTTGCCATCCAAGTGGATGAGTGAGATATGTCTTTGCGCGTTTCCAGATGGATAACGGGACCTGTATGGCTCCATGTATAATTAGCACCAAGCTTGGAAGACTGACAGAGAGGAGAGGCAGCGTTGACTCATAACTAGGGCAGGGCTCAATCAGATAACGCGACGTGGTCATTAGCCGCAGGCTAGGTTCCTGTATTTCAATATAAGATGTTGTTTAAATTCACAAAACCCTGATCGGTTATAAAGAGTATTTGATTGATTTAAATGGGTGTTGTCCATGTTTTAAGGTATCTTCCGAAACATCTGTTTGTCTGGCTTTTATTCATGTAAATATAATTTTCAGCCGTTAGGCTTGTATTTTGTTGTTGTTGTTTGATTTCTAGTGTGTTTATTTTACGCGTTCAATGACCCCGTGTGGCATTAGTGTGTGCGAGGCTGTGTTCCCATTTTGTGATGCGAGCTTGTTGGCCTAGTTTTTGGCACGCTCTTTATGTTTTGTGTGCTTTGGCACGGGCTAGAATCTCGGGGAGGTTCATCATGTTTCAGTATTTTTAGATCTTGCATGTGTCAGTAGTAATTATAGTGTGTTAATTAAGGGTGGGTCCCATAGCCGTAGTGTGATTTAACAGATGCAACTCCGTGAGCAATATGAATGTTTCAGTTGTAAACGGACTCGCATCAGTACTCATTTTTAGCCTATATTCAATTTTGAAAAAAAAAATAGGCTTATGAGATCACCTTTGTCCGTGTGTGTGTGCGTGTGTGTGTGTGTGTGTGTGAGGTGTGTGTCCCCGCCTAATAAATTCTAAACGGCTCAAGCGATTTCAATGAAACTCGGTAAGTTCATAGCACTATTCCGGGCGACCTCGACCGTGCCCTTCAAATTGTATTACGTCTCACCAATCCAACATGGCGGCTGTGCGAAATATTTCACCAGAATTCAGTATCTCCGAAAGTATTACCGATATCACCCTGGAATTTGTTACGGTGATAAAGGAAACTAATAGAAGTTCACCTATGTGACTTTTGAAAACCTGGTAACTACAAAACCAACATGGCGGCCACGCAAATTTGCGACTTTAAATAGATGTTTCTCGCGATTTAACCAACCAAACGCAATAAAACTTGATACAGTATATGTTTATACACATTCTAATGCACCGACATGTAACTTGGTTCAATTGTTTACATAACCACAAGATGGCGGATGAGCGAAATATTTCACCGGCATTCTATATCTCTGAAACCATTAGCTGTATCACCTTGAAATTTTGTACGGAGATAAAGGGTACTACTGGAAGTTCATTTATAACACTTTCAAAAAGCGGTTAACTACAAAACAAGCATGGCGGCCAGGCGGATTTGAAAATTTTAAATATACCTTTCACGCGATATAATGTTCCAAACCCAATGAAATCTGGTACAAGAAATGTTTACACATATTGTAATGCACTGGCATCTAATTTAGTTGAATTGTTTACATAACCTCAAGATGGCGGCTGTGCGAATTTAAAAATTAAGTTTTTATTTCTTGTATAGTTATCAAGCGATCGAAGTGAAAGTTTGAATAATGAACCTACGCAATAACTTTCCTTTAATGGTACATGACTCTACGGCCTATACATTTAACAATCCAACATGGCGACCATCCGAAATATTTAGACTACTGTTAATATCTACGAATCTATTATAGCAATCAAACTGAATTTTTTAATGTTCTTAGGGGCTATGAACCTAAGTTCACCTATAGGACTTTAAATAACCTGGTGATCATAAATCCAACATGGCGGCGACGCGAAGTATAAACATTCATATGGACGTTTCTCGCAAATTAGCCATCTGAGTGCAGTGAAACTTGGTACAGTAAATCCTTATACGAATGTTAATCCACTGGCATCTAATTTATTTCCATTTTTTGCATAACCACAAGATGGCAGCTGTGCGAAATTTTAAAATCTCCTTGTTACTTCTTGTGTCCTAATCATGCGATTGAAGTTTGAATGCTACACGTACACAATAATCTTCATGTAATATTACGTAACTCTAGGACCTACATACATAAAATCCAACATGGCGACCTTCCGAAATACTAGTCGGTTCTCAATATCTACGATTCTATTACAGCAATCAAACTGAAATTTTGTATGTAGATAGAGGCAATTAACATAATTAGGATATATGAAAATAGGCTGTATAGTTCTTCACGGAACTACTTGTTTAAATTAAGGATCAGTACACCACGCATTGTATAACTTCTTGACCAGGATAAATGGACTTGTAACCATATAAATGTGAGGAGCGAGTTCTTACCGCTCAAATTTTATGTAATGATTAATCATTTTGAGTGAAGCTGTATTCACATTGTTTTGTTGAGTGGAGCGAGTTCTTACCACTCAGTAATATATTTATTTCATATGGGAGTGAAAGTCAGGGAGGACTTCATTTATTATTATTATTATTATTATTATTATGCACATAATTTTCAGTCGGTAAATACTTTTTATTCTACTTGTTATTCATTTTATTTCTAGTATAGCCTCTGTTATGGACCTTTCTATTCATTAGAGCATGTTGTTGTTGCGAACTTTGCTTTGAAAAGCATTCAGGACTGAGCACGACCCCGTAGAAAGAATCTTGATAAAACACTGCTTTATTGAAGGGTGCAATATGTTGCACTTCTCAATGTGAGACACAAAATTCGGGAGTCTATAAAGGGTCTCCGAAAACCACATTATAAGGCCCTTAAATTAACAGTGCGTGTGAAATTCCCAGAAAAGTAACTTCTTTCTGATAAACTTATAAAGAAATGACATGCCGCGATCCATTGCAACAGTAGCTCAATTGATAATGTCTTGTGTTAACACCGAACACCGTTCGAAGGACGGGTACTTCTGCTAGTGATTTACAAATATGCCCATAATACAACCGTCAATATGGTAAGCTCCAATCCATTTATTAGGTCATTATTTTTAATAGAAATGAAAGTTTTAAAGAAATATTCGAAGTAACTTCCATTTATGATCAACTCATTCTCGTATCACTTTAAATTAAATAAACACCAAGTTAGCACTACTTTATATATATACGGTATATATATATAATAATTCATGTCTGATCAGAAATCGTGAGCTATCAGTTGTGTTCCGTCACCTTGCAACCCATGATAAAAGATCTTCTGTGCTCATAAAATATTATTATTTCCAAAACTATATGGAAATTCGCGCCCACTCCGGCCAAACAAGACAAAATTAAGGAACGCAAAAGAAAGATATATCATTTGCATACAGTTATGGGGGGGGGGGGTTGTTGTTGTTGTTGGCTCTTTATAAAGAAGCAAATAGACATACACGTTACAACATGTCATTAAATTAGAATTGCTATCAAAACTTGAGTACAACGGGGCTGATAAAGACGATGAAGATGTTGAGGATGAAGAAAGTGATGACAGAGATGATGAATACGCTGCCCAATGCAGTTCACGCTTGAAAGCTGGTGGGAGTTCAAGTCAGCACACTAGAATTAAGAAGAAAGTAATATACAAGAAACATCAGCAGAAGAGAGTGAAGAAGATGACCTATTTACGGACCATTCCTCATCAAGAAAACGGGAAAATTCAGGCCGCAAATTTGCAATAACATTTCAATATAAGGAAGATTCTATTTGCACTTTTTATGGTAAAGGAGATTATCCAGTCAGAAAATGGATTATGGAATTTGATGAAACAGCTGTTCTGATGGGATGGGGCGACATGCAGTAGTTGGTATTTGCTAAGAAAACATTGTCTGGCCTAGCAAACCTATTCATTCAAATCGAAACTGGTTTATCAACATGGAATAAATTAAAGGCCGCGTTAATAGAAGAGTTTGATGTCAAGATGAGCAGTGGAGAAGTACATAGACAACTGACTAGACGGAAGAGGAAGAAGAAGAAAGAAGAAGCATTCCGAGGGTACCTGCTTGTAATGGAAGAGATTGCACATCAAGGTGAAGTTGATGATGACTCCCTGATACAGTACATTATCGATGGTATAGAAGACGACTCTGGAAGTAAATTGATTTCGTTTGGGGCAAAGAATTTCAAGAATTTAAAGGAAAAGCTGCAGGACTATGAGTTCATAGTTGAAAGACGGAACTCAAGGGTTTTGAAGAAAGATCGAACACAGATTCCTACTTCGATTGACAATACTGATGGAGCTGTTAAACATACAAAAAACACAGATATGTTTCAACTACGGTGAAGATGGCCATAAATCGTCGAGTTGCCGTCATAAAGACAAGGGTATGAAATGTTATAAATGTAATAAAATTGGTTATAAGTCAGTGGAGTGCAAGACAATAGATGGTAAGGCAGGTAAGGGCAATGCAGTAAACACATTAACGAAAACTGCACCTCCCCTTCTCCCCACTAAATTAAGGATTGCTAGTACCACGATAAATGCCTCAGTAGATAGAGGAAGCAGCGTAACTTATCTCCATGAAGACAACAATGCAGATTCAGGAGCTACTCCACTATGAAATAATGACCTTATCCTTACAAGTTTTGGGACGAATTATGTCGTACTTAAAGGCTACTTCCACACCGATGTCTTTATTGATGATGAAGCATTTCAGGCTGACATTTATGTTGTGACTCGTGATAGAATGAAGATGCTGGCAATTATTGGAAGTGATGTTCTACAACAAGGAGACGTATTAATAAATCAAAATGGCATTCGAATTTCCAATCCAAATCCAGATATATTTCTCATGCAGATCAATGTTGATGAAGAGCAGCCTTAAGATGTAGGTGAGTCTACAAGGGATGACTACTAGCAATTAGAAGAAATTATTTCCTCCTATGAGCTTGCCAAAACGAAAAGTTTGGAAGTGAAGTTGATTATTACGCTAAAGGATGAGCATCCCGTTTTCAGTAGACCACATCGACATGCACCTGCTGAAACTGATGCTGTTGACGACCAAGTGAAGAAATGGCTAATAGAAGGCATCATTGAACCGAGTTCTTCAGAATACGCTTGTCCTGTAGTGGTTGTGCGTAAGAAAGGTGGCTCTCCTGGTTTGTGTATTGGCTATCGTAAAATAAGTAAGAGCATCCTAAAGAATTGGTACCCGCTGCCGCTCATCGAAGATATCTTAGATAGGTTGCAAGGAGCAAGAGTATTCAATACACTTGATTTAAAAATTAATTTTTCCATGTGCCAGTGGAGTCTCAAAGTAGAAAATATACTGATTTTATCACTCACGCCTGTCAATTCCAGTTTCAAAAAGCACCATTTGGTTTGTGCAACTCACCAGTAGTGTTCCAACGCTTCATTAACTGTGTCTTCCGATCGTTGGTGATTCAAGGTATAGTACTAATGTTAATGGATGACCTGATAACTCCAGCTAAAGATGAAACGGAGGCATTTCACCACTTGAATACGGTGCTAGAAGTAGCTAAAGATTATGGCGTTGAACTGAACAGAGAAAAATGCCATCTACTGAAGAGGAAGGTTGAGTACTTGGGACACGTGGTAGAGGTTGGATGACTCTATCCTTCAACAAAGAAAACTAATGCTGTAATGAAATTTCCGGAACCAAGAAATGTGAAACAAGGGCAATCTATCCTTGGTTTAACTGGTTATACAGGAAGTTCATGCCAGAACACTATGTTACTGTGAGACCTTTAAGCCACTTGCTGAAGAAGGATGAAGCAATTCAATTTTCTAGAGAACAGAGAATTTTCTTCGAGAAATTGATGGAAGCTTTATCAAAGAATCCTAATTTAAACATCTACAATTCTTCATATGAGACCGAACTTCATGCTGATGCAAAGAAGCTTGGATATGGAGCCGTGCTGATGAAGAGATCACCTGAGGATATCAACTACATCCTGTACTTTATATTAGAAAATAGACAACACCACAAGTGGAAAACTATCACAGTTATGAGTTAGAATTATCAGCCATCATTGTTGCATTGAAGATGTTTCGAGTGTATCTTCTGGGAATAGATTTCAAGATTCTCACAGATTGTGCTCCTTTCCAAAAGACGATCCATAAGACAGATCTAACTCCAACGGTTGCGAGATTGGCTTTGATGTTGGAGGAGTACAGATATACCATCGAATACAGAAGTGGATCAATGATGCGACATGTCGATGATCTGATTCGCCATACTGTCTTATATGCAGTTCCTGATTCTTTGGTTGTCCAAGTGAGGACAGCACAACAAGAAGATGAAGGTCTTAACGCCATCAAGGAGATATGCCAGGAGCGATCTTACAAGGACCTTTTGATTCGAGAAGAAATACTTTTCAAATTCTGTAAAGGTCATGAAGTTTCAGTTGTACCTAAAACAATGCAAAGTCTACCACTGCGAAAGAAGTCACTGCCAGATTTCAAGCACATAAGGAAATCTTTGGAAACCATGTAGAAATAATATCTGACCGAGAATCAGCCTTCACATCTCATGAGTTTGAAGATTATTGCAAAACTGAAAACATTAAACATATGCTCATTACAATTGGATTACCGCGATCGAATGGTCAAGTAGAGAGTACTAACTCTGTGATTGCTTCAGTGCTAGCAAAGCTTGCAATATCTGATACGACAAGATGGTACAAGCATGTTGAGGCTGTGCAACAGGCCATTAACTCCACATACAATTGAAGTATTGGAAGGACGTCATTTGAACTATTGACAGGAGTCAGAATGAGACCCAAGACCGACTTAAGGATCGCTGAGCTGATTCATGAAGATCTACTAGAATAAATTAATGGAAAAGAGAAAATGAGAGGAAATATGCAAAACAGCAGATTCTCTAACTCCAGCAAGAAAATAAGAAGTCTTTCAATCGCTGATTGGCTAGACAGTACCTGCTGGGAGACCTCGTGGCCATAAAGCGCACCCAGACAGGACCAGGACTCAAAGTAAGAAAGACATTTCTTGGACCTTATCGTGTAACTAAAGCGAAACCCCAGGACGCTTATGACGTGTGTCAGGAAGGTGAACATGAGGGTCCCAAACAAACCTCAAGCTGGGCGGAATACATGAAGTCATGGACTGATGGTTGTGTGTCATCCAGGACTGATGACCAGTAGGATGGCCGAATATTGGAGTGTTTCAAGTAGGCAGTGAGAACAATAGAAAAGAACAGACAAGAGAGAGACCTTTGCGGAGTAGATGCTGTGTTGTATTAATGAGTGTCGCAGTTCAGCTGTAGTGTAGTATTTGATTTTTAAATACATAATTATCTCCTTAAAATCCCACAATAACAGAGTGGTTCACCAGTGCCTTACTATTTCGTTTTGTGACACCCCACTAACATTACAATTCTCCTGATGGTCGATATTCCTCAGCACCCTGCCTGTGTATAGCAATGTAAACTAAACCATGGGCCTGGCAAACGAAAAATGACCGTAATCACTTCCGCGCCAAATACTAAGGACCATTCTACGAACATGTCATTTATTACTCCTTGAAGAAGACACGTACATGTAACACAATCGAATTAATAGGTTATGCTACGTAATCTAAAATAGTAGAAAGTTAAATGGACACTATAAACTATGATCGAAGACTTTGTTACGCATACTAACGTTTGAGGTAGAACAGCCTAGTTAACTTGTACCCGTATAGCGCACAATGTGTACGTTATCTTCGTGGCTGAGGCGGTTTAAGTCCAATCGGACGTGATATGAGAGACCGATCAGAATTGTGCTTCTAATCCATCCGTAGGCAAACCTTTTATGAACGACAGCCCGTGCTCCATATTAGTGGGTATATAATATCAAGCCACACTTACAAAGTCACATTACCGCATTTATTCACTTACGATGCATTCCTGTGCAGAGTACGTTGAATTTTGCTAATTTATGAAGAGAATACAATCGAAATAGTAGGTTATGCCATGTGACCTGTAATGACAGAAAGTTAAATGAATGCCGTAAACCATGATTTAAAACTCTGACATGGATTTTAACATAGCATATCAGAGGAGATTCAAATCGCCAATGCTCGCATCGAAGTATAAGTATTCCTTAGAATTTCCCTCGGTATTGTTTTGTTATTAAATTTCAACAAAAAAAAGAAGACAACTGTATTTGACGTGTACATATTAAGATTTTTCGTGTAACACCGCATTCGAACACTAAGTTACGTTCATGGAACCCAGCCAGAAAATGCATGTGCTCGCTATTCAGTAATATAGGACAAGCCTCCTCCCTAATAATCAACTGTGATCTCTTATATCAATTCCGTGGTAAGACATAGGTAAACTGGTCGACACAGACGATAATACTTAAGTAAAAAAGAGTCGAACCTAACAAGCATCGAACCCCGATTCTTCCGACGAGTTACCTTTTCAGTAATGGAGACTTATACATTGTAAGTAGTGCGGAATACCTCACCAAGATAGATAGTGAGAGCTTTTGCGTTGGACACTATACTTGCTTTATCTAAAACGTTCTTACCGAATCGAATACGATTTTAGTTGTAGGCAAGGATGAGGTTCATTTTCTTTTCTGCTGTTGTGATGGCTCCGAAATATGCAGGTTTTCGCTTAACGCACGGCCACCTCAATCGCATCACCTAGCCACGCGCTTTTCAACTGCATTGTGGGTAGCGGAAACATTACGTTATGCAGCTATGAGGATTAGGAATATTGTAATATCCTCACAGTTATGGGCTGTTCTCAACGCAACGTGCACTTTTAACACTCAAACTGGCATAGCATTGACATTTGTAGACTAATCAGTGAGGTGTTTACTCTGGTATGATCAATATACCCTCATCCACAAATCGGTATGGCTTTCAAACTAAAAACCCGAGTTTAAAGTAGCTATCATTGGCTATAAATAACACAGTGAAATGTTTCGCAAGTGTATTTTCACCATTGTAGCCAATTTTAGGAAAATAGATGCCTCAAAGAACAACCAGTTAACAGGTGGAGAAGAAGGTTCAACGTTTTCTTTAATTCAGAGTCCGCGTGAATAGGACTAATAGTTCATGAGCCATGAGACAATCTACATGAGACTTCATTCTGCAGTTCCTTTTAAATTTTAGGGGCTTGGAACCTGGGAACATTAAATATACTTTAACCCACTTCTTCGAAATAATATCATAATATCTCGACCTGTACTTAGACAATTTGTACACTGTTATTCAAATTTAATTACCGATGTGTAACGTTCAAAGTTCAAAATATCTGGCCAAGTTTATCAGATGGTTGTCGTGAACCTGGCACTACATTTTGAAAGTGGTGGAATTGTGTAAGTGATTTCATTTCATGTACAAACCGATCCGCTTCTTTAAGTAAATACGTACATGCTCGCGCAACGTTGAGGTGAGTTTTCACATAGGCGGTGTATATGCTGAGTGACAGAAATACATTGATTTATTTATTTGAATCATCAGCCTTCATACAGGTTTAACGCCGCCCTTCATGGAGCCCATTCCTGAGCTAATCATTCCATATCCACATAACTACCACACCCTTCAACCAAAGCAACCCATTTACAATATTCTAACATTGGTTACCGCTTGGATTTCTTGACCTTGACCTATCCTTCCATAACAATTGTATGTTTGCTATTCCTGTAAACTCAATATGCGCCATACAAAGCTATATATTGTCTTCATCCTTCCACCTTTACTAGTCCTAATACTCTTTATCTGGTACTTGACCTAACATTTTCTTCTGCACTATTCTACTACACCATATTCAAATATTTCTATTTTCCTCGTTGCTACATCACAAACAGTCCAAGGTTACTAATCGTTTAGCGCCACGCTCCAGATGAAGGATTCGAGAATGACTTAATATTACCAAGACCTATATTTCATAACAACAGATGTCAACCCAAACTTTATACCTCATTTGCTTTGTGCATATTGTGCCCAATTTGGAGTCACTAACGTCCTTTAGTGTTTCAACCGCCAACTTTATCAATAGTTTTATATCTTCCTGCTGAATTCACTTATTCTGTTCCACATAAAAAGATTTTACACATGATTTTATTAAACACAATGTGTACAATCACGTTTTCACCACTCTGACATTTCTGCGATTAGAGATTGAGACCTGCTTACACATTCCACTAAGTGGTATTTGGGGCATGGATTATTGCAATTCTTGCAGACGCAGTCCTCCTTGGGCTCATGAAATGTCTCATTCTGACATATCCTTCCATTGGACCCATGGACAGCGAATCGCGTATACAGATGTCGAAGTTTGAAATTTGGCCCCTTCCAGATATCTGTCTTCATTGCTTCAGTCTCCATTATTTATTGTGGTATTTCGTCGGCTTTTTTTCGTCTCTCCTCGATGATGGTTTTATACGTTTGAGTTTCCGGTAGATCGAAAGAGTGCTTTACGTCTTCTATAAAGAAGGATTCCTGTGCTATTTTATAGGCGTAGCTGTTCCTTGAGAATTTTGATACAGATAGAGCTCTCTTAATAAATCTCACTTTGACGCTCTCTAGCTTCCTGAGGTTATTCACCGACAAGTAGGGCCAAATTAATTGTATGCCATATGTGGCGGTCGGCATAACTTTAATTTTGAATAGCTTTATCGCTGTTGACAGGGATAGACTTTGGAGTTTGGGAATGTCGTATGAGGCTTTCGTTGCTGCCGTAGCTCGCTCCTGTACAAGCAGGGAGAAAGCAGTTCCAGTAGTTTGTAGCACGACACCCAGGTATTTGAAGTTGGGTACGAATTCTAAAGGTTCTTCTCCTAACTTGAGTTGGTCCATTTTAGGTATCCTTGCTCCCCTTCTAAATTTCATAGCCTTTGTTTTGGAGCTGTTAATTTCCATAGAGTTTTCTTCCGCCCATACCCTAATGTTCCCCATAGCTGTTGGTAGGTCATCTCGGTATCTTGAGAGGATGACCATGTCATCCGCGTACATGAGTAATTTGACTGTTCTTGAGTCTAATGTTTGCCCAATGTCTGAGGTCATTACATTGAAGAGGACTGGACTCATCGGATCCCCTTGTAGAACCCCCTTTGTTTGAGTGATACTCCTCGACGTGGTGATGCCATCATGGATTGTAACATAGTTCACGTTTAAAATCGATTTCAATGTTTCTAATTCATTATTGGAGGTGCCTAATATGTTTTCCAGTTTGTGGATAAGTATCCTTCTGTTGATACTGTCAAATGCCTTGGAATAGTCTATGTAGATTGCATACAGCGGTCTACCGGGTTGGGCTAAGGTCGTTATTATTTCTTGCACAAGTTCCTGTACAGTCTGTAGAGTTGATCTACCCGGGGTAAAGTCATATTGATTTGATGGTATACTAGCACGTAGTCTATATTCCACCCGTATTAGAAGGAGTTTAGAGAAGGTTTTGAACATAACATTTTCCAGGGCAATTCCCCTGTAAGAGTTTGGATCCTCCTTCTTCCCTTTCCCTTTGTAGATCACAATTATGAGTGTCTTCCTCCATTGTTCTGGGATTGACTTACGTTTTAGGCATTCGTTAAATAGACATGTTAACGGGTCTAACAGGTCATGGAGTGTGTCTTTTAAATGCTCTGTAAAAATCCCATCTGGCCCAGCAGCTTTGTTATTTTTCCCATTGCTTATAAGTTGTCTGACCTCCTCTGTTGTGATTGGGCGAGTGTCTTGGATGTTTGCCAGCTGCGATGTGAAGCCGTTTGTCCTTATATTAGTTTCTCCGAGAAGATGACTAAAATGTGCCTCCCATTGCGCCATGTTTATGAGAGGAGTTGCCGCCTTTTTCTTCGAGTTCCTTAAGATTTTATAAGGTTTCGCTTCCGCCTCGGCTATTAACCTCTGTTCTATGTATAAATCGTACTCTGTTTTCTTTTCTTTTAGTAGACTTTTATATTTCTGACGCTCGTCAGCATATTTCGTTAGTGCGTCCATACCATTTACCCTAGCAGAGTGAAGTAAATGTATCGTTGATTGTCTCATGTCGTAACATTCCTCATCAAACCATGGCTTTGAAATGCGATCGTATGTAGGTAGAATAGTGTTGGCGTGTAGAATTGTGTCAATCAGTGCTGCTGTCGCTCCATGCAGGTTCCCCTGCCCTATCATACGCATGATTGTCGGTATCTCCTCTCTGTTCATTTGCCATCTTTCCTCCTCTATATGTCTAGAGACTCTCTGCTTGAAGGGTTCTCCTTTCTGATGCTGTGTTCCAGTACTTAGTTGGATTTCCGCTATTACTGGGAGGTGTTTTCTGATTACTACTTTTTCGGTCTTCACTTGTGCCTGTCCTCCTGCATTTGAGAAGATTAAATCGATTGCGCTCCTTCCATTTGGAGCAATGTACGTGTAATCACTCTTCCTGTTTAGTAGCCTTAGATGGTAATCTAGAAGAAAGTCTGTGACCGCTTGAGATCTTGTATCCCATTTGTCTACGCAGCAATTCAGGTCACCAAGTAACAGGGTTGGTTTATCATTATCTGTGTTCTCCAGTGCCTTCCCTAGCTCGTCTATTATAACCTCAGGATCTGTATTGGGCGTCAAGTACGCTCCTATTATGTTCATCTTACTAATGTTTACTGTTAGGGTGTTGAATGTGCTCATAATTTGGCTGATAGGTTGTAGGTGCGGCTTTATATAGCAGCTCAATCCGCCTGAGGGGCGGCCTCTGTCGCCTTTCTTGGCTAGAGAGTGAATACCGTAGAAACCGTTAATGCCTATTTCTTCCATGCTGAAAGTTTCTGTAAAAAGCAGGATGTCATTCTCTAGAAGTGTGAGTCGTGGTGTCAAGGCCAATACACTCTTCAACCCTTCTACATTCCAAGTCTTTAATCTGACGCACTCAGTGATATTGTTGTTGATGATTTTGTTGCTGTGTGATCTTCAATCCGGATGGCCTCTTGCGATGGTAGATTTTGTTGATAACCGACCTTCAGTGTTAAACCTCGAAGGGGCGAAAAGTAACCTCTTTAGGCCAAAAATTTTCATCGTCAACCACTTCTTTGTCTTTCTCCAGGAATGCTATCTTGAACGCTTTGTTCCTTCCTCTTGTTCGAACGGTGAAGCATGCTTTGACGCTATTAATGCCCTTTTCTGCCACATACGAGGTGATGTCTTTTTCCGTGGTTTCTTCGTCCAGGTGTCCGATGTACATCCAGTATAGCTTTGGTGCCGGTTTGAGTCGTCCACCACTGTCATTCCCCTTCCCTATTTTGGCTGTGGGCAGTGGGCGATGTTCTTGCTGAGCAGGGCGTAACTGGTGTCTGCTTCTTTGGGTATCACATTCATTTCTGTTATGCTTGTCTGGTTGCTGTCTGACCTGTCGACTTGTTGCTGTGGCATACTCCGCGTTAACGACGTCCAATTCCGGTTTTCTTGTTGAGTTTCTCTTCAGGGGACTGGTTTCATGCTGTGTATTATGAAATTCAAACGACTGTTGAGTTGACTCTTTCAGTTCATTTCTAACCATTATGTGAATATTATCCATCATGGAATGTATCTGCAGGTTAATTTTCCCCATGATTCTCGCCTCTATTTCTGAATTCGATAAAGTCTCGCTATGATGAATGTCATACTACTCTGATCGCTGTAGCATTACTCCACCGCCTTCTCCGTGATGGTTTGCTTCATCTATGGGATCTTTGGGTACCACTAGCGAGTTGTCCCTGAGACCGCTAGGAGGCACTAGTAATTTGACCATCATGTTTCCTGCTCCCTCTTTAATTTGTTGTATCTATTTCGACTGAGCTGCGGGAGCCGGTACCACGTTTTGCCTCTCTAGGTCACCAGACTGCGCCACTTGTCCCGACCAACTATTGTCTTCCTGTACTACGTCATTGTCTAGTTGCATAACCTCACATAAATTAAGTTCTTTAACATGTTCCTCACATCTGCATAGTTAAGATTTCAGTTCAACAAAGCATTCTCGTATAATCCTTACCGCTATATACAAGTCGTCCTTTGATTCCTTCTTGAGATATCTACTTAAATCCGTAATATTTTCAATACATTTAAGAGCGGAATCAACACGGCTTTCCATCCCGTCCGCCATCTTAATGAATGGTGAATACTTTCCTCAGCATCTAGTACACAACGTTTAGTAACTCATTCAAATCCTCTGGTGAAAAGGCAATGATGGCAATGTTGTCAGTAAATCACGGAGTCGATATAGTATTACTTTGATCCTCTAATTCTACTTTAACTTTCTTTCTCGTTTCATTCGTTACTTGCAAAATTTATAGATTAAAAATTACTAGTGATAAAATTCAGCCTTACTTTACATGTTTCTAAATACCAGTCTCAATTTCATGTCCATCGAATCTAATAATTATTGTTGCAGACAATCTACCATCCCTGGATTTTATGCCAGTAAATTTCAAACTGTCAAACAATTTACTTGAATCAGCATAACCACCAGCATTTTAAGAATAACTAGGGTGCCCGAGCTGCTCCGCAGCATAATTTTTCAGTATTGGAATTAAAAAATAATATGTAATATTTTACATATATTTCACAATATTTCCATCCAGACTACGTTCGCTGTGCGTCGACCCTTAGGCTTAATTCCTATTATTACATCTTTAAATATGTTTCCCCTGAATAAGGCAACATACAATTGACCGTGGCTAAAAACAGGATCAGGCAAGTAGATTCCAACTCGATGATGCGTTTGACCCTGCGCTTTCTTGATCGTAATACAAAACGCTACTGCAATAGGAAATTGCCGTCTTTTAAAACAGAACGGCATTGTAGTGTCAGATGGTGACAAATCTACGCGAGGTAGCAGTATTCGCTCCCCACTATTCACACCACTTAGAACTTATAAATCTATGATATTGTCATACATTTTTCTAACTATTAGCCCCGTCCCGTTCAGTAATCCCTTAGTTGCATTGAAATTCCTAAAGAGCATTACAACAGCACCTTCTTTCAAAGTCAGCACATGGGTAGGTAGAACACCCATCTCAAGCCTGTTCTAAAATTCAGTGGGAAACTGCAAAACTTCACTTTCTTCTTCAGTTACCTACGTATTCACACTCGTGTAAAATCTAGAAGTTCCTGGAAGTAGATCTGAAACTATCCTATTATTTTCATGGCAATATTCATTTTTCGGTGCAAGAAAATGAAAAATGAGAGTAATATTGAATATCCAATCATAACTTTCCTCACACTCAGCCGATTTGAATAGTTAAGAGCTCAAATGAAAGATCTTGATCCACTGAGCGTTCTTAGACTAAAAGAATCTGCGTACCTCAATTAAAACCAAGAAAATGATTGCTTTAATGAGAAAAATGTTGGAAAAAGTTCAAAAAATCAAATAATTTGAGGAAGGCGGAATTTAAGTGATAAGTAATACTTGATAACAAATCTGGGCATGAATACCTTTAATTAAAAACAAGAATGAAGGAAATCGACCGGATAGAATGGCCGGACGGACTCGGTTATTTATTCATAATTATTTTTAATATATAGACTAGGGCGCCCGTGCTGCTCCGCAGCATTATTTTTCAGTATTGGAATTTTAAAAAAAGATGTTCAGTAAAGAACATATAGCCTACTTTCTCCTAAATGCATGGGTTTAGTTATAACTATTTGTCCTCTTGAAGGAGTATAATTGAATGTTGTTTGTAGTAGCTTGTTGAAATACAACGTGCTAAACGGATATTATACGTTGATCGATTCAATCCTCACCTGAATGATATATACAGACACTTATACAGCCATCACAATAACACGGGTTATGAGACAAAATTCAACACTCACCCAAGTACACGGGACTAAATGACCATGATGGCCATGCATCTCAAATGAAACAACAGCAACAACAGCTTCATACCCAAATCCTTCCTTGTATAAAAGTACACACACTAGTAAGCCTACAGAACTCACAGTGACACAGGTTATCAGACAACATCTACACACACCCAAGTACACGGGGCTACAAGACCATGATGCCGCAGAATCCCTAAAGAATCAACAAAAAATAACAACAATAGACTCTACCGCGGATCAAGAACAAAGAATTTAAATAGTTCTAGTCGAGTGTTGAAATTTTTTGGAGTGATGAGTACAGTATATTATATAATCTTTCCGATGGCAAGTACACACAATATATGCTAAACATTATAACGTGTGAGTAGTTATGAACCAATAAATACAAAAAGAACGAAGTAAAAATAAACGAAACAACGTGGATTTGAACCACGGAACCCTTAACTATGAAGATAGATCGCTACCACTGCGCCACGGATGCGGTACAAGATAGATATGGAAATAACTTTTCTAGTACGAATGTATCATATTTTGTGTTGTAATCAACGATTCCATTAGCGTTTTTGACGCTTCAATAAACCATTTGATACTAAATATGTATTATTTTGTTCAGTACATTCCAAAAAGGATATAACCTTACGCAATTACGGATATATATGGATTTACGAGCACAAATAGCGGCCATTTTGTGTACGACCCACAACCATATGGCATGGTCAATCAGACCTGTTAAGTCACTTGTACGGTTACATATTCTATTATAATAGGCTAATATCCTACCGGTCACCTCCTTGAGGACAGTTTAAACCTCCCTATATACGATAAGCTGAATTGTTGAGATCAGGCCTTGTTGAATCGTAAGTTATGGTTGGGCAATAATTTTTGGGAATATTTGGTGTCATTTTGGTCCGTATTGACAAATTACTATTTGATTTATTGAACAATCTCCGTCAATCAATACAATGATTATGTGCTACAACGCACTAATTGTGGGACATGTTTCGAACCCTGGAAAGGTCCTTCATTAGCCACAAAATTGACGCCGTTAAAACATTATACATAACACTGAACAAGGTAAAAAGAACATCATGCACATACAGTCACTTATAAAAACACACTTCAGTCTTGAACAAATTAAACATAATACACATTAAAACTTTAACATATTTTTGTATAGTTCATTCTCTTCCTGTCTTCAGTTGATCAGACTAATGTCATGAAATCCTGTCCATTTCAAGAGTCCTTTGCTTGGCGCGGTATAAGATGGGAAGTTGTTCTTATGGTCAAAAGGTGCCATTATTTGTATGAGGACGAAAAATCACATTCCCGTTGAGCGGCTCGAAAATGAGAACTTAATGTTCAAGAAAACAAAATCCTCTGACATAGTAGTCAGTTGCATCACCTGGCCCTAGCCAGCAGGCCATTGCAGGCACATGTAAGGTAAGATTTCTTCTTCCCGTGGCGAATCTTGTTGTTGATCAGTCTCGCGTTCATTATTTTATTTTTACTTTTTTCTTGTTGTCCACAGAGGTTTTTGTTTTCTGGAACATTAAGTTCTCATTTTCGAGCCGCTCACCGGGAATGTGATTTTTCGTCCTCATACAAATAATAGCACCTTTTGACCATAAGAACAACTTCCAATCTTATACCGCGCCAAGCAAAGGACTCTTGAAATGGACAGGATTTCATGACATTAGTCTGATCAACTGAAGACAGGAAGAGAATGAACTATACAAAAATATTTTAAAGGTTTAATGTGTATTATGTTTAATTTGTTCAAGACAATAGTGTGTTTTTATAAGTGACTGTATGTGCATGATGTTCTTTTTACCTTGTTCAGTGTTATGTATAATGTTTCAACGACATCAATTTTGTGGCTGATGAAGGACCGTTCCAGGGTTCGAAACATGTCCCACAACTAGTGCGTTGTAGCACATAATCATTGTATTGGTTGACGGAGATTGTTCAATAAATCAAATGGGCTATAATACTTGCATGATTCATACATCCACCTTCCTGAAACTATTACGCGGATGACCTTGTAGTTTGGACAAAAGACGTTTCCTACATTGAGGTATATTGTTGAAAAATTTAGTAGAGATCGAATGATTAGGTTAGTCGTAATTTGATTTATGCTTTGAACATTTGGATGGCCGCCATTACGTTTCCGTCAAGATGGCAGCGATATAAAACATGACACTGAGGTGCCCTTTACTAGTGCTACATCTGTACCAAATTTCGATCCATTCGGTTTCACCGTGTTCGAATTGATAGGGGGGGGGGACAGACATTCAGAGTACACACACGCACACACTCGCACACAGACAGACACACAATTTTTGGCCCCGTGTTGATCTCACAAGTCTACTTTATTTTTTTGCAAAAATCGAAAGTAGGCTAATAATGGCATTATGTAATAGTTTATAACATTTATTTCACAATACATCCTTCCAGCCAATGTTCGCTGTGCGTCGACCCTTAGGTTTAATTTCTACTTTTACATCTTTAAATGTTTTTCCTCGGGATAAGGCAACATGTAACTGTCCACGGCAAAAAAAAAGGATCAGGCTAGTCGATTCCAAATCGATGAAGCGTTTGATCCTGCGCTTTGTTGATCGTAATACAAAAAGCTAGTGTAATAGGAAAATGCCGTCTATTAAAAGAGAACGGCATAGTAGTGCCAGATGGTGAAAAATCTACGCGAGGTAGCAGTATTCACTCCCCACTATTCACATCAGTTAGAACTTATAAAACTATGATAATGTCGTAGATTTTTCTAACTATTAGCCTCGTCCCGTTCAGTAATCCCATAGTTGCATTGACATTCCTAAGGAGCCTTACAATAGCACCTTCTTTTAAAGTCAGCACATGGGTAGGTAGACCACTCATCTAAAGCCTGTCCAAAAATTCAGTGGGAAAATGCAAAACTTCACTTTCTTCTTCAGTTACCAATGTATTCACACTCGTGTAAAATCTAGAAGTTCGTGGAAACTGATCTGAAACTACCGTTTTAATTTCATGGCAATGTTCATTTTTCGGTGCAAGAAAATGAAAAATGAGAAGTAAAATAGAATGTCCACTCATAACTTTCCTCTGAATCAGCCGATTTGAATAGTTAAGAGCTCGAATGAAAGAGCTTGATCCACCGAGTGTTCCTAGACTAAAAGGACCTGCGTACCTCAATTAAAACCAAGGATACGATTGTTTCAATGAGACAAAAAATGGACAAAGTTCAAGAAATCAAATGATTTGAGGAAGGCCGAAGTTAAGTGATTTGTAATACTTGATAACAAATCCGTGCATGAATACCTTTTATTTATAAAAGGAATGCAGGAAATCGACCGTATAGAATGGCCGGACGGACTCGGTTAAGTTTTCATAAATATTTCTAATATTCGCTTCGGCACTCATAACATTCCTCAGAATCAACCATTCTAAACATGTAATACCTCAAAAGAAAGAGCTTGATCCACCGAGTGGTTTTAGACAAAAACGAACTGTGTGACTCAATTTGAACCAAAGATATGATTCTTACAATGCGAACAATGTTGAAGAAATGAGAAGTAATATTGAATGTCCATTCATAACTTTCCTCGGAATCAGCCGATTTGAATAGTTAAGAGCTGAAATGGAAGCGCTTGACTCACTGAGTGTTCTTAGACAAGATCGACCTGCGTACGTCAGTTAGAACCAAAGATATGATTGCTTCAATGAGAAACAAAGTTGGAAGAAGTTGGAAAAATCAAATAATTTGAGGAAGGCGGAAGTTAAGTGATTTGTAATAATTGATAACAAATATGTGCATGAATTCCTTTCATTTCAAAAAAGAATGAAAGAAATCGACAGGATAGAATGGCCAGACGGACTCGGTTACGTTTTCATAAATATTAGAAATATATAGATTAGTTGGAATCCATGCCATTTTTGTGGGGTAGTAGTAATAATAATAATAATCTTTTTGGCAGAGTCGTGAATTCCATTTCACTGTGATAGATTATAATAATAAGATATTTGACGGAGTATTGAAATAGATCTGTGTGATGGTTAATGATGATAATAATAATATTTTGACAAACCTCGGAGTTGATTTCCGTTGACAATAATAATAAATCTGACACGTTTCGATTACATTTTTCTATGATTGTAATAATTTCTGGTGTGTACAAGCCCTTTGTATAATTGTTTGAAGGGTTTGGATGGAAGATAATATCAAATCGAATATCGATGATAAAAAATATTAACCAGTGAATTATTAAAATAAATTCACAATATTTTGGTAACGTCATGATGGAAATGTCATTATTTTTAGGGAACGGAAGGTATTGCTATTTAAAGAGGAAACTGTATAATGTAGGAGAATTCAAGTTTTGCAACGGTCGTAAGACGGAGGAAGTATAATTGAGAGTATAAGAAGTATACCATTATAGACTTACCTGACTGGATCTGAATCAAGAATCCTTAAATAGCCCATATGTAGGTTTTTTTTTAGAATTTAGAATTAATTAAGAATATCAATATTACATCCAGCAATACAAGAAAATATATGCATACATAGCTCTTTATATATTAGGACATACCCGTACATTGCTCAACCAATCGCGTGTGCTATATACACATTGTCCTTGTCACTACAACATTGTATAATTCACTTGTTCTCTTGATCACTTGAGTCCCGTTATATTAAATATTTATAATCTTCATCACATCGTAACTTTAGTCTATTTCTGATTATTATCTAAGTAAACGTATTAGTCTAAAATTGTACATTCTTAGATCTATGTGATGAATATCAAATTCAGCCGAGTAAGGGAATAATACATATAAGCTATACCACGTAAGGCAAGGCCTTGTGAGTGGCATATTAGGTCTACTTACCTAATTATAACGTTAAGTGCTCATGTTAAAAATATATTACATATACTGTATATGTAAAAACAAGATGTTCAGTAAAGAACATATAGCCTACTTTCTCCTAAATGTATAAGTATAGTTATAACTCGTTGTTATTATCAAAGAGTATAATAGAACTATTCTTTGTTGAAGACCTTAGAAACGATTTACCTCTACCAAACGCCACAACCTAGATAAAAACTGCTACCATCATTGAAGAAAGAAAGATAAGAAGTATCTAAAGAATGTTATGAATCTGGAGACATAATCGACCGGACTGGCGGCGTGGCTCAGCGGTAACGTTCTCGCTTGCTGGACCGTATGTTTCAGGTTCGTATCCTGGCGCAGTCAGCTGGCATTTGAGGGTGCACAAATGCGAGGGAGCCGTGTTAGTAGATTTACTGGCACGTTAAAGATCCCCTTCGGGACAAAATTCTGGCACCCCGGCGTCTCTAAAAGCAACAGTAGTTAAAAGGGACGTAAAACCAATAACATTATTATTATTATTATTATTACATAATCGGCCTGACGCGGGCAACATCCAACTTTGAGTTGAGGCATGTCTTTACACGTCTGGCTGCGTGTGACTTTCACAACCCTAATTGAATTAACAAATCTTTCCATGACCCTACAGAGACGTGTGTATACCAACTATGTGGATATTTTCGATTGCTATTTGGCTGAAATAAAAGTATTAATTAATATCCTGAACTAGCACCAACGGTAGAGTTCAGATACTATGTGAAATCGTTTTGTTCTTTACTTCAATTAACATTTTCAAATAACGCACAATAGGCTGTTACAAACCCTTTAAAATAAAAAGTAAAAATGTATCGTAGTATCATCTTGTCATTCTTCAAATTCGATGCGCATAGAATGCCAATGGTATAGTAATCAATGGAGCCCCACGTAGACCAGTCGTGACATCTAGTGGTGATATATCGAACAATATAATCCTAACAGAGCGAGTGCATTCTAGCGGCCAGAAGAAGAAACTTTTCAATAAAATCTGTTACCTTTTTGTCAGCTAGATGTCTCGAGTATATCTGCTGGCGAATTAGGTTTTAATTAAATATATATTTTACACCATAATATGCACAATATAACGCTTAATTTTAAAACATCTGAGTCATTACAAAACAATAAACATATAACATTTCAAGCAAAAAACCTAGCTCTGATCGGGTTTGAACCATAGGCATTTGAGCGATAGGCTAACGCTCTACCACTGAGCTAATTGTGTCAACGAATATCGTTCTATAAAAAATGACTTACATAGAACTTGTTAGCAAATAATGATTTATACTAAACGATTTCATCACTGGAGTATATTATTTATATATAAAGCATTTCATACAAAGTTTATTTATTTTGTATCAGTACGCTATATTGCATGCAATACTCAAATTAGTGTAATATAAGTCAGGCACAAGATATCCGCTGCCATCTTGTCTTATTACTGAATCAGCTCAGCTTTTTAAAATCACGTCTGCACTATAGTATTACAAAATAAACTTTTAATTTCGAACGTGCCTCTTCCTTTAGAACAGTTAAAACGATTCTCGGCTCGATAATCGGAACTGGTGGGTCCCATGATATGGATTATAAAGTTTGCATAATTCGCACGGCAACCATCCTGAAATGGTATGGCGGACGACCTTGTAGTTTGGTCACAAGACGCATCCTATACGAAGGTATGTTGTTACCAAATTTGGTAGAGATCGGATGATTTGGTTAGTCGTTATTTTATTTTACGTTTTGAACGTTTGAGTGGCCGCCATTCAGTTTTAGTAAAGATGGCGGCGATATAAAACATGACACTGAGGTGTCCCTTGCTAGTGCTACCTTTGTACCAAATTTCGTTCAATTCGCATTCACCGTGTTCGAATTGATAGGGGGGGGGGGACAGACATTCAGAGTACACACACTCACACACACACACACACACACACAGACTCACACACACACATACACACACACACACACAGACTCACACACACATACACACACACAGACAGACACACTTTTTTCGCCCTGTGTTGATCTCATAAGTCTACTTTCATTTTTTGCAAAAATCGAAAGTAGGCTAATAAGCGTTGTTAAATAGCTAAGTAGCAATGGTAATGCTTTTTTAAAGATTAAGCTACTTTAATATATCTAATGACATTTTTATTCTCTCGAACAAATATCTTTGCGTTACTTATAAACTTTGTAGATTTATGTAGCTGCTCTTTTATGGCTTTAGGAAGGATATTGTAAAATTTAGGAATAAAGTATTGAAAACTACGCTTGGTAATAGTTAGATATGGTTTGAAGAGGACAGCCAAATGTCCTGTTCTACCTCTTGTTTGGTAGGTGTGGCTTGGCAGCATAGAAGAGTTGTCAACCCAGGCTTACTTAAGTAGGAACTAAGACAAGTTCCAGGCTTAAAGCACACAAACTCCAGTGGACTTGACAGTTGGAAAATGACCCAGCTCTCTGGGGCGTGCCAGACAGTCTCCAAAGAACATTAGTGTCACTCAAAGCGGACTACTTTCGTAGAAGCTGAACTCCACTGGTGACGCTAGACCAAGTTTGGGGTATGAGTAACGCCCATTTCAGTAATATCTCGAAATTGAACCATTGAAAAATTAACAAAAGACACCGTTGGAAGAAGACAATTAGGCTCATAATTAAGGTGATGTAATATACTTTAATCAAAGCAAGATAATGAAGCATCGTGGATGCCCATTAATGTCAAGTGCCAGCGCAAAGTCATCGGGAATTTCCAGCTATATAGCGTCCCCACGCCATGATTTAATAATTGGATATAAAATAATTGGCCCAACGGGTCACCATCCGAAGCAAAGATTCAGGAACAGCAGGAAATTCTACGTGAGATGAAGGTACCAAGAAGTCCGTAATGTAATTTTTGAAGACATTGAGCTCCCGAGGGAAGCCCCGGACTAATTTCCGAGCCAGAAGCCATATAAGCCTGTCGCCGGACACACAAGTTATCTCTACCTCGAGCGAGGGAAACCTGCGCGGCACCGTGCCGCATATTACGCGCCACACAAAGTAATAATAATAAGTGAACAAGTAGTGCGAAAAACTCACCAAGTATAAAATGTAATATAATCACACGCGATTTATCGAACCCGGTACGAAAAGTCACGTCATGTCGCGAGTTTAATTAGATGCGCAAACGAAGTGTCGAGTGAACACGAAATTTGTGTCCGACGATAATAATAATAAGTGAATAATAATTCACGTTGTAAGCCGTTGGGAGGCTAAGCGCGGTATTCTACATGTACGAGTAGATACCGCAAGGACAAGCACGTTACATAATTTAAATAGTGTGGACAGTACAGAGTATCGTGTAAAACGCGTTGCGTCCGAACAAAGCAAACTTATCGCGATCATATGGGACAAGATACTTTACGAACACTGTAAGTGTAAAAGATGTAACCCAGGCTTCATTCAACTTTTAGTACGATTATACCCAGAGTATAATAGTGAATTAGCATATTCAGACTGGAACGAACACATGTTTAACCAGGTTAGCAACGAGCTAAGAGATATAACATTAGATTCGCAAGGGTACGGTTACGTGAGAGTAATCCATGAACACTTTGGTAGCTGAATTGTTGAGGCAGGCTACAGAAGAGTAACGATCGAGATTGGAATTGCCAGATAGACTTGCATCGGTGGAAAACGGATTCTATCGGGTATCTGCACCAAGGGGTGACCTAACGATTCTATCGCCGAGAGGGGATGAAAATCACCTCCAAATATGGGATTAGGCAGGGTTTGAGGAATGATGTAAAAAGTGTATATTTCAAGTGTTAAAAGTGTCGTGTTAAATTGTGTGTAAATGTATCAGGATTTGTAGCGTTAAAAGTGTAAATCAATTGTGAAAGAGAATTACGGTAAAGCTTCAATAATGTATAATAACGAAACCAACTGTTTAAGAAATATGAATGTCAATTATTAAATTTTTAGCCAACATTTCACATTTTGCAAAAATGAGGAAAAAGTACACTTATGAGATAGATATGGGAAAATGAGTGTCTGTCTGCCTGTCTGTCTGTGTGTGTCCCCCTATCAACTTCTAAACGGCTGCAGCAATCGAAACCAAATTTAGTAAAAGTAAATATGTATACCGGAATATCTCAAGCCCATATTTGAAAATGATGCCAGTGCTATCAACTGCTGAAAAAACGCACTAAAATTTGAGCTCCATGTTGTATATCATGGAAGGTATGCATGGGAGCTATTCCAAAATTGGCACACATGTAGATAATACTATTTCAGTTTAATTTCCAGGAGGCCATACATGACAGCGTTGCCAAAATAATTGTAAGCCTTCTAATAGGTCCAATGTTTTAACGCATTCAACTTCTACACTATCATTTAAATTTCAATCAAATTTTGTATGTAATATGAGTACATAAACGGATATGACTGAGCGTATTCTTAAGAGCCACCAGGGCTGCCTACTGTTAATAATTGCTCTCTCATTTTTTTTATCCAAATACCAATATATCAGAAAGTATGCAAGACGACAGTTTTAAACTATGCACACGTATAGTACCTGACATTTCAGATTAATTTGGAGTAACTTATATACGTCAGTTCTACCATCATGATTCTAAGCCTGCTGATAGGACCAATTTTTAAATAGATGTAACTTCTATATTATCAGTTAGATTTCAACCAAATTTCGTATGTGCTATGTGTAACATAACAGATATGACTATAAGTATTCTTAAGAGCAATCAGGGCTGCCAACTGTTAATAAATGCTGTCTATATCATTTACCCTAATATCAATATATCAGAACGTACGCAAGCCAACTGCTCTATACTTTGCACACGTATAGCACCCGACATACTAGATTAATTAGGAGTAATTAATATAAGTCAGTGCTGCCAACATAATGCTATGCCTGCTGATAGGTCCAATTTTAAAATACATGTAACTTCTATACTAGCAAATGGATTTAATCCAAAATTGGTACAACAAGATATCATAATATTCCAGATTATTTCTAACCAGCACACGCATGACATTGTTGCCAACATGATTTTACGCGCGCTGATAGATCCAATGTCTAACTGCATGTAACGTCCATACTATCCATTGGACTTCAACCAAATGTTGTATGCTGTACCTTAAAAGATAGAACTAAGAATATATTCAGTCACCAGGGCTGCCAGGGCTCTATTAGGCAAAATTATACCAGGTATATATCGAACCAATTAGAAATTTCGATATTACCAACTTGCTTTCGTCTTAATTCTAGATAGGTCTATATAGATTGGCATGAATCTTAAATTTTAAGAAAAGTAGGCTCTTTAGTTCGTCACGGAACTTCTTGTTATTAATGCGGCCAATGGACATCTATTTTTTCTTTTCAGGACGGGTCAGGGAAGGGATTATGAAAAGAAATCGGCCGTGGACCTGTTGAAAGGAACCGTCTCGGCATTTGCCTGGTGGTGAAAATGGGAAACCACAAAACCATTTTCAAGACGGCCGAGGTGGGATTCGAACCCACGCTCTCCCGATGCCAGGGAGACACGAGGTAGCGCGTTGGCGCTCTCGACCATCGCGGCCGGTGATTGTCAATTATTGCGAACTGATGAAGATGGAGAATTAAACATCACATAATGTGTGAAATGTTTTACCCCTGGGTTTGGCCACTTCAAGCGTGACAGAGTAAGTACTATAATGTATCAACCTATAAAACAAAATATGATATGTGATTGTGAGAACGACCCGAAGTTAATGAGAATGTATTATTCATGTAATTAGAGATCAGAGTAAGGGACGGGACCGCCCGAATAAGTCAAGGTATCAGATTAATTAAAGAAATGTATTAGGATGGGCCAGTCTTAATTAATTATGATATGTTATTTAACGAAGTGACAAAAATGTCATGAATGTAATTAACGAAAGGTTTCCAAGAGTAAATTGTGATTGCAGCCGAAATAAGCTATGTTAAATGGTAGAAGCCAGATTATTGTATTAAAATGTAAAGGACGGATTAGAGCACAAATGATTAGGAGATTGTTAGATGTGTCAATGTATTGTCGATATTGGGCAGGTAAGCCCCAGGTAATATGTCTCACGCTGTTGTGTACAGGTGATTGAATAATGTGCCAGCGAGCACCAGGTAAATAGGTGCTATGTGGAGCATCCAGTAGAAGTGATGATAGGTTCTGAACAGTCGGGAGACCTCGGCCGGAAGCTGTCAATATTGTATTTCGCTTCCTGATTGAGAGAAGCAAGATTGTGGTCTTCCATTAGTTGGAAATGTGACCCGGCCATTAACATCCCTAAGGCTCGTGGCTCGATAACCTAACCCTTTGATGAATTAATTATAAAGCCGATAAATTGGGGTAGAGAATTAAAATAGGACTTGTTTAGTCGGGATAAAATAATTGAAAGCTGTCGGATAATCTATATAATTATGCCATTATTAAGAGGGAGCATTGTCCTCGCAAATCGGTCACACATTTAAAGAGGTAACAGATCTCAGGTCTTGAAAGGAGACGAGGTTTGTAAGAAGCGAGAAGGAAGAAGTCTTTATTTACCAGCAGCAGCCATTGCATGTGGGAGTGCTTTAGCTGCCATAAATTATGTGGGGACCGTCAAAGCGCCCAGGGAAGAAGGGACCGCACTGGACCCATTCAAAAGATACTAGTAATTATAACTGCAATTTTAAGAAACATTGTATGATTCTAGATACGATTTTAAGGAGAATGGCAATCATTTGTATGTAGAACAGGGATTATATTTTCCGAGAAATATTTGGAAAAGGTTAAATTTTGCAATGCCAGTAATAATAATAATAATAATAATAATAATAATACACAACACCCAGTTGTTGGTAAGCGTGTTAGTGTCAGGCCAGTCTAAATATGTGATACGGGTGGCCCAAATCCGAAGTAATTGATATCAGAGGATGTATTTGCCGACGGGAAATTCAATTAATGATGCATGGTGACGAGAAGTACTTCTTCGTAGAATTTGTAGAGGGGAAACAGGTGACTTTGACCCCAACTTGTGAGAATATGAAAATTAAATTGTGAGAGATTAAATTAAATTTAATTGAATAATTGTTAATGAATAAATGAATTAATTGTGAGAGGTTCAAAGGGATCTAACTGAATAAATATTAATGGATTTTAATTGTGAGAAGCAAGACATTTTAATGAGTTGAAGATAATGATTAATGTTGACTAAACTTAGGAGAAAGAAGTTTTACAGTAATGAACTGTGTTTGTTAAGAGTTAAATTTTAATGTTGTAACTGATGAAGGTGCCGGAGCAAGTTAAAATGGTGATGGGTTTTTTAATAATAATAATTGTGGAAGTGTTGATTTTATTATTATGATTTGCTCGTTTTTGAACAGTAAATGTAATTGCTGTTGTTTTGCCATGTTTTAGAGAAGTAAATATTTCCTTTCAGCACACAGGTGGTAGTTATTATTGTATTCTGTATGCTCAAATCCTGGATACATGTGTTGTAGGTAGGGATAGGACGCACTACACCCCGAAACGACGACCTAGTCATGTACAACCATGTATTTCCCATCATGCGAATGGGTACAGTATGAGAAGAAAATATGATTACATAATAACTAATTGATGTGTAGCTGTTGTATTTTGCCCAGGCGACAGTGAAGGCCTTGAGATGGGTTACATGCATGTGACATGGTTCATCGGTGATGTGTATAAATTAAACTATGCAGCCTGTAGAGCTGAGTGATATTTCAAAGCTATTGTGGACACGATATATGCCGGTCACATGGAGTGAATTTACCTCACACCATAATTGTGCTAAAAGAAGGGTAAGACAGAGTGTAGTAGCCCCGTTATGAATCAGCCTATAACTTCATCAGTAGAATTCATATTTTTATTCCGTGGTTTAGGCGGCAGCACGCCGGCCTCTCACCGCTGGGTCCGTGGTTCAAATCCCGGTCACTCCATGTGGGATCTGTGCTGGACAAAACGGAGGCAGACAGGTTTTCCTCCGGGTACTCCGGTTTTCCCTGTCAAAATTTCATTCCAGCAACACTCTCCACTATCATTTCATTTCATCTGTCATTAGCTTGCCACGGTGGGTGAGTGGTTATAGTGTCGGACTACCAACCCCAAGATTGCAGGTTTTTGAAGGCGACAAAAATCACGACACTCATGTCATACGTTGTTGGCATGTTAAAGAACCCATTTGAATTCAGTAGGCCGTGTTCAATGGCAAAATTAATCTCGGGATTTTCCGCCAATACAAAGTTCCTCCATTCTCTACTTGAAAGCGCTGTAGTGTCAAGGAGTTTAGATATCTAACCTCCTTGACTTTCATAGCATTCAAAGGAATGACGAAATTCGACATGCAAGCTACCCTCTGGGTGTCAATTAACAAGGCTTGCACCAGGCACCCGAGGCCATACGATATTATTATTAATATTATTATTATCTGTCATTCATTTAATCATTGCCCCAGAGGAGTGCGTCAGGCCTCGGCAGCCGGCCTAGTTCATATCCTCGCCGCTAGATAGGGGCTTCATTCATTCCATTCCTGACCCGGTCGGAGACTGGAAGCAGGCTGTGGATTTTAATTTACCTCATTTTACTTACCGATAATTCGAAGTCGCTTACAGAGCGAGATGGTGTTTTGAACCACACTTTAGATATTTGGAACCTAACCGGATGCAAGGACGAAAGATTTAATGAACTGGTGCATTTAAACTTTGATAAATTTTAATAAACTATAAATAGACTGAATGTAGAATGGTTTATACAGAGATGAAATTAAAAATAATATGATTCAAATAATAATACCCGATATTCTCAGATTTTTGAGTTGAATAAAAAATTGTGCCAATTAAAGATATAAATTAGTAAACTTATAAATTCTAGTAGGAATTGTTAGATTTTGTGTTGTCATTCGAGACTGAAATTATAATCCCAAATAAATGTGGAGAAATGTCAAAAATTACAGTGAGGAATAAATTATTATCAAGTCACTCAATTTTGAGACTGCGAATTATAATCTTTGGAAAATATATTTTGGTTGGAAATTGTTGGAGTCAGAGAACTTTTTCATAATAATTTCAAAACATCAACTAAATTAATATTAAATGTGAAGTGTCAAATCAGCAATGTTAAATCTCATGGATTAAATCAAATATTTTGGATGAATTTTGGAAATGTTCAAAAGAAGTAAAAAAATATGTAAACAGTTGAATACCGGTGGACTATTAATTTTCTTAACATAGAAATAATACAGTATGTGCGGATAACAGATGGAGTAATCATTTTCTGGTTGTCATGAAAATAGATATAATGTGAATATCATTGAAATGTTTCTATATTTGTGTGATGTTTTCACTATCATCAGGTTTTCATTCCTCTTTTCTCCAGTTTGGAATGAGATAAGTGCAGTTTAGTTAGGTTCTCAGAGGCAACAGTCTGTTTTCATTCCTCTTTACTCCAGTTTGGAATGAGGTAAGTGCAGTTTAGTTAGGTTCCTAGGCACAACAGTCTGTTTTCATTCCTCTTTACTCCAGTTTGGAATGAGATAAGTGCAGTTTAGTTAGGTTCCCAGGGGCAACAGTCTGTTTTCATTCCTCTTTACTCCAGTTTGGAATGAGATAAGTGCAGTTTAGTTAGGTTCCCAGGGGTAACAGTCTGTTTTCATTCCTCTTTACTCCAGTTTGGAATGAGATAAGTGCAGTGTAGTTAGGTTCCCAGGGGCAACAGTCTGATTTCATTTTCAGGATAGTTCTTATTTCAAATATTTGGTTCTCACCCTGTGGAGATAAATGATATTTTGATTTTATTTACGTTGTGAAAGAAATAAAATGGGAGACGTTTAAGAAACTGAGGTATTTATATCCTTGTGATACCTCCTGCCTTTACTGTAGTGTGGGTGTCAAGATCATTTAAGCTAGCTTTTGCTTTTGTTCACCCATATATACCCTGAGAAGTTTTTAGTCTCGTGCTAAGCTGATTTCGAGATCCATGCGTATGTGGGCGTTGGACTTCGGTCAAACGGACACAATACACACAATGCACCATCGGTATAAAATATCAAGGTACTGTCAGCCTCCCAACTAATTTAGTTAAAATAATTACATGGTGGCAAATTCACCATTTAGTCTTACTTCCGTCCACTCAACTCTACAATCCGTCAGTTTGTCTTACCACCCTATAGAGCGCGGTGGGCTAATGGCGTGCTGGCATTTGTAGGTGGTGATAACGGGGGGGGTACGCATGTAAGTATGCTTCACAAAGGTTCTCCAAGAGATGACGTGGGACTCTCAAGACAGACCAAAAAGACACTGCAAGGTCTCGTATCAAATCCACCTGGAATGACTGAGACTATCCCGCCAACTATGTAAGGAACGCCAAGCAGCAGAGTTCAGTGACACGTGTACGACAGTGCAGTCAGTCAACAAAGTGGGCTGCAATTAATCAGTGAGACAGTCGAGTGTGGCATAGCATACATATGAGTATGCGAGATGAACTATGACAGACGGTTATTGTTACAGCTTTGTGCAGGAATATTCCGTGAGGTGCAGAAGGCCGTGTGTAGGTAGGGCAAGAGGACTCGAGAGGACACTACTACAGCGGGGTTTCATAGCTCCAGTGGTCAATCACTGTGCGACAGAGCGGTAAGCCGTGAGCAGTGGTTTTGAATCGGTAACACGACCTCCACCTCCACACAAGATGGCGGCCGCGTGCAACCTCCCACACGGATAGCGCGTTTCAAATAAAGATGGTGACCCCGGCTTAACGTAACCTAGCCTCACCTAACCTAACCCACACCGTGCACCACTCTATTCCCTTTAAGAAAAAGGTTATCTACTCGAGATGCCACCGATGAATGTCGCAATCTACTATTTGCAGAGAGTCGTGTGAGGGTTCAAACAAAAGGGCGTAATGCCCTCTTTCCAAAGTACGAGTAATTTCAACCCCTAGCTAAAAACTACCTCCACTCTAGGGGGTAAATTAACGGTGTTTGAGGATGTTATGTGGGTTAGCAGCCCTTTCGCGAAGGTAACGTGATGTTGGAATGCATCTTCGGGGTGGACGGTCAGGAGATGTTCACAGGAGACGGGTGGGGTGTTTAAGCGAGGTATCTTTAATCGGTCGAGCAAAGATGGTGTCCGCTAGGGAGGAGATGGTGAGGGTAGTATTATTATTTACTTATTTGCCAGTGTAGTCGAGCTGGGAGTACCTTTAATCGGTAGAGCAAAGATGGTGGCGGATAGGGAGGAGATGGTGAGGGTAGTATTATTATTTACTTATTTGCCAATGTAGTCGAGCTGGGAGTATCTTTAATCAGTAGAGCAATGATGGTGGCGGATATGGAGGAGATGGTGAGGGTAGTATTATTATTTACTTATTTGCCAGTGTAGTCGAGCTGGGAGTACCTTTAATCGGTAGAGCAAAGATGGTGGCGGCTAGGGAGGGCGGTGAGGTAAGCTGAGCGGGCTATCTTTAAATGATCGGCCAAAGGCAGTGGCAGTTACGTTGGTGGTTAGGGAGGGAGGTGGTTAGGGTAGAGAATTTTTAGAAGTCATTTTTTCATGGTTGCTTTATGTAAATACAGAGATGGTGTATGCATGTCCACCATCTTCTGTCACCTGGTCTAAATTGAAAAAGATCTGTGATGCGCGATCTTCGTATTGAGGAGAAGTGGGATAAAACAAAACAAGCTGACTGAACCGGTTGCAAGGTCTATCATTACAGGAAGCATGCGTGTGAAACAATGACATTTGCTGAAACAAGCGGAATCTTGGAGTGTATGACGTCACGCGAAGCAGGTGTTTATAACGTTACATCAACAGATAATTGATGCGATGTAAGGTGTAGCGTTATTTGATTTGATGCAGGTGCACGTGAGTCAGAGAAACGTGAACTGACTCATCAAATCGTGAGAACGTTACATCAACAGATATTTGATACCATACAGGTGTGTTTGCGGTATAAAAAGCCAGGGAGGGGGGGAAGACCTTTCTCACTTTATAATTGAATCACATGACGCTATCTCTACAGCTTACATGTGATCATAGTGGTGGAAGAGGACTTGAAATACATTACTATTTTGGTAAGAGTGTTTTAATTTTTTAATTATATTTGGTTGGTTATAAGCAATCTATCATGTTCTAACGTTCACTGTTTGGTGTTAGGGACAGTAGCGTTTGATAGCCAAAGTTGGAACTACTCGAAATTGAAGTTGATAATAATACACTGAATAAAGTAGCCTATCTTAAACCATTTCAAAGAATTCTCCATCACTTTAGGTTTTCATAATATCTAGACAGAGTTTCCGGGCAAATGAACGCTTCCCCCACCTCGTGACTTTACAGACAATTTGATTACTGTATTTGAGAAATTGTATGATGTCAGAGGGAAAGGTATATCTTGTGCGTCAGAGAGAGAGAAAGATGGTCCGCTTTTCGCTTTCGTCATGGTTTCAGGACGTATGCACTTTAAATAGCTCTGGTTCTATAGGACCCCTGTGATATAAGATGGAGATTCCTTTAACCTAATGTTCAATGCAATGTAGTAATTTGTCCCTGCACTTCAGAGGAGATTGCTTTATGCTTAATGTTTTTAAGTCAGGGTTCATTTCGCCTTTGCCCGCAATGTTTTTCCTTTTGGCGAAAACTAACTTAAAACTGTTTAATTTAGATTATTAGATTCTCCTACTTATTCTTATTAAAATTGGAATGTTTTTTGTTCAAGTTGTTTAAATTTTGCTAACCTACATTTACCATAAATTCTAATTGTGTTGTTTTAGTTTCTTTTCCTTCAGGGCTTAGCTTAATTCATATCACAACAATTTTCAACTATTGTATGTATAATAGATCCTGGTTTAGTCCCATGGCAATTACACCACCTTTTCTATTCTCAAGAGTCTCATTACTCAAACCTTCTTGTGAGCTGGTGCTAATCTATAGTTAAATCATATTGATAATTTAGATCATCCTTGAGCGTCATTCCTTTAAATTACCCCTTGTTACATCATCAATATATACAAGGATATGTGTAAAACAGTCAGAGGTTGGGAATGATATAAGCAGTGCCGATAATTTTAGACATACCTTACAGTAGTTTAAAAGAAATTCACAAAAATCATAGAATCCTGGTTAAATTGATTTTCAGCAGCCATAGAGAAATTAAGGAATGTGAGTAATTTTAGCATAGAACCAGTTCTCAAGTGAACATTGGAGATGAGACTGAACCCTTCAACTAGAAGAGAAGAGGCAATGTCTCTGGTAAGATGTAAGCAAAATAGAAAATGTCAGATCACTATCAGAAAATACCTATACGGGCATCTTACAACCAGTGTAGAGAGTTAGGTCCAAGCAGAATTACCACACAGCCATGTACCTCCTATAGTGGCCAAGAAAATGCAAAGCTTCCTTCCAGTGACCATATTTTAAATATATGGCGAGGTACGGCATTCAACATCCTGGGTTATTGTCAACCACGACGCCTCGGACGCACAACGAACAAGAAGCTACAAAAGAGCATGGCCCAGAAGTCAACTACCCCAGCGGCGGTTCGGGCAGTCCACTGATGCGTCTGACTTTGTGCATCCTGGCGAATCCCCGCAACAAACACGGCAATAACCAAGAATATTTGCCGGAGCTTCATTATGTAGACGTGAAAACTAATATTCCAATATAATATTATTCGCAAGAGTTGATTTATCTAGCTGATTCAGACCTATATGCCTGTTGTGCTATTATATTAACACTACAACATGACCAGTGTACACAATGTGTATTCCTCTTCAGGAGCAAGGTACCTAACAAAAACTCCGCGGACGCAAAGACGAGACAACTATTGGTAGGCCGAGAAGCTGGTGAATTTTATGTTGCAAACCAAACCCCATCCCACCATTGCGGTTTCTCATAAAACTCTCCAGATAATGTTATCTTGAATTCCCAAGCTCCAAACAGTAAACCTACAATCACCCCGCAGCTTATGTGGGATATGTTGATACCTGTCAAATTACCTAAATCCTCCCAGAGTTCAAGGTTAGTTGAAGATATTTGATTGGATTTACTTGTACCAATAGTGGGTGAAAAGTAACCTATTTACGCTCAAAACTTTAGGTTACAAAGGAGTTATCTGGGACTGAGGACAGAGCAACACACTAGGGGAGTTAAAAAAAAGTGGACGTTCCTAACAAAACTCATATTACGGTCACATTCTCTTCACTGTGGCATGTATTTTCCTCTTACCATATGAAGTGGGTTTCCACCAAGTCAGAAAGAACTGTAAGAGAATTGATAATGTGTGGGGTGCTGAATAGAAAGTTAGTATAAGATATGTATCAAATGCTCCTATGAAACACTTTCAGTTATGCATTCAAAAAACGGAAGAACACTTATTCTTATTATGATGGCCACTTACTCATTCAAATGATTTCCACCTGCATCACTTTCTTCAACATGGATTTCTTCTTTCAACACCTAGGGATAATAAGATGGAATAATTTATTTCTTTGCTATCAACATACACATTTAACATCAAATAACCAAATATGTAATTGTACAACACAGCTTAATTGTTGTAAAGATATATTTGCTTAACAACTACCAGACACTAGTTTCATACTGTCCATCACATCTTACTGATGGAGATGATTGTTATGTCCTCCCTAGTTCTGTAACTTATAACACAACACCAAGCCATCAATCCTTTACAAACCAAGTGAATCTTAGTGTGAGAGAAAATGCTACCTTAATGGAAAGAATATCCATAAGCATAATGGAAAAATGAGCATTTATTCATTTTTAAATATTTAGATGCAAGACCAGAAGGGGTCATGGGATCTAATACATGTATCATTGAGTAACAAGCGACTAGGCCCGCAAGATTTGTACCAGCACATCTTGTACAAATTAAGGTTTAGAAACATCACCTATACAATATTTTACAGGAGATTTTCCACAAAACACTGCAGTTAGGGCTAATAAATATCCAAAAGAAGTAAGAGTAAGCCAATTAAGTGCTTCTGGAGGGGGAGTTTTATGTAGAGTACATATCATCAATATTGCAGCAACTTGATACTACTAGCTACAAGCATTATGTCGTCTGTTGCATGGGAGCTCGTACTTTGTAATGGGGATACAGGACAAGGAAGCGATTACGGATCTAATAGGGAAATATATTTGAAATGCTTTCATGAATGTAGTCACATGTCACTTATTATATTTCCTGTGATCAGCAGCACCAACAGATATTCAGGAAAATAGAAATCCATGCTTGAAACTTGTGTATTGAATCCAACCCTTATAGTTCCTTCCTTAGGACAGACTAAGAGCTCAGCACATTTCCAATACTACACAAGTTAAATGTTTCAGGCCACTTAGTCAGTCTGCAAACTCAGAAGATGATCCCCACCCTCGGCCACCACTGCTGGGGCTACTAGCATGTAGCCATGGCCGCCTCTTTACAACTACTTATTATATTCATTTCAATCAATATTATCTCCTCTTATGGGAATGCACAAAAGGGCTTGTGGATGTGAAAATTACTGCCGCATGGAACCTCCCTTCATCTCTTCCCTGACACTAAACAAATGGGAATAATTAGGGGTAGACATGCCTACACCTATCTACACACAACATTAAAAACATACAGAAATGAGGTAAGATAGAATATTTCTCATTATTTACTAAAAAGAGGTAGGGTTAATTGAGTCCTCCATTGTACTTGTACTGCTCGGGATTGAGAAGGGGGCGACCCCTGTCATTAGTTACAACCAGGGCTAGACTTGTGACGGTACGCACCGGTACGCCATACCAAAATCTCTGTACAAGGGTCAAGTCGAATATATAACATAATTTTTAGGACTGTGGAACGTTGGTATATACAGGTTAAAGGTTCCGCCTGATCAATACTTTTATTAAATATGATCACTGTGTGGTCGTAAGTGGGACATGTTTCGAGGCCTAATTATTAGTTTTGGCCCCTTCATCAGCCGATATGAAAGAAAACGATACAAGATAACTGTTTGGCATAACGCTAAAAATTCCCTTAAAATTAAATCTTGTATGGTGCTCCATAAAGAGAGATTGAAACATTTTTAACGCCTAAAGTAATGTAAATGACGTCAAAAGTCTTATAAACTATGAACACTTCTAATACACGCTTCAGTGATGCTAATGAAATCACAAATGTACCGGTTCAGTACGGCAGCAACAGTTGAGAACACCATAACAACATGTTGGAAACCAGCAGTAATGATGGAACACTTAATACCTCAATACTTCACCAGCAATGTAGAAATATAAAAATAATAAAACCAATGAAGTCACTGCGCTGAAATTATATCTTGCCAATAGAAAGCTTATTAAGTGCATAACTTCAACACTTGCAATGGCAAAGATTGGCCTCTAATCCGTCTAAAAAGAAGAAATATGGGGATCAATTAGAAAAGGGTGGTGTGCTAATGACTGATATTAGCAAGAGAGATTCCCTAAGAGGAAGACACATGCATGTGAAAATAATTTGGGGAGTGTAGCGAAAATAACAGGGAAAAGGGGGACGCGTATAAATGGCAGGATGTATTGCAGTAAATAACTTGTTAAAATAGGTGCTTATAAAATGTGCATAATTAAGAAACATGGTAAACAACAGCCAAAAAAATTTAAGAGGGTTTATTTTTATTATTGAAGTTTATTGTTAAGTTGCCTGTGAAGGTATCAAACAAAACGTTTGAGTCGAAAATGATTTCATTGAGATTTATTGGGGCTGAAAATGTATGTGTCGTAGTCAGATAGTGAAATCCGTCATTTCATGAAGATCCTGGGCACTTCATGAAAAGCCGGCATATGATGTAAAATGGGATAGTTACACAATCTGACGCGTTTCTTCATGAAGTGACGGACTGCCTTAGGCAGATGGTGTAAGAAATCATTTTACATTATCTGCCGAGGCACTTCTTGAAGATCCGGCATATTTTGATTCGGCTCTTCATGAAATGACTGACGAGACGAGGTCGTACATTAATTCTTTTAATTGTTCTATTCCAAAAAATAAATTAATGCTTGTTTACTATGGAATTCGAAATCAATTTCCACGTACAACCTAAAATCTAATCCTGGAACTCTGGGTAAATTTTTCTCCTATTTAATTCTTCTGTGTAAGTTTATATATTTTTTCCATTTGTAGACCTGATTTAATCCTTTTCTAATCAGAATTAAATGACTGCCGCAGTGGAGACGTACATTATTTTTTCTATGTAATACACGAATTATTCCGAGAAATGAAATTGATGCTTGTTTATTATGATTTTCGTAATTAATTTCCACGTAAGACTGAAACCCTAATCGTGGAATACTAGGTACACTTTTCTCCCTCTGTCTTCTTTTCGTAGAAGCTTATATTTTTCCCAATTTGTGCAATAAACGTTTTCTTAATGTAATGTAATGACCTTATCAGACAACACACTGTGCACCCTAATATACTGGGCTGATGACCTTATCAGACAACATACTGTGCACCCTAATATACTGGGCTCATGACCTTATCAGACAACATACTGTGCACCCTAATGTACTGAGCTGATGACCTTATCAGACAACATACTGTGCACCCTAATGTACTGGGCTGATGACCTTATCAGACAACATACTGTGCACCCTAATATACTGGGCTGATGACCTTATCAGACAACACACTGTGCACCCTAATATACTGGGCTGATGACCTTATCAGACAACATACTGTGCACCCTAATATACTGGGCTCATGACCTTATCAGACAACATACTGTGCACCCTAATGTACTGAGCTGATGACCTTATCAGACAACATACTGTGCACCCTAATGTACTGGGCTGATGACCTTATCAGACAACATACTGTGCACCCTAATATACTGGGCTGATGACCTTATCAGACAACATACTGTGCACCCTAATATACTGGGCTGATGACCTTATCAGACAACAAACTGTGCACCCTAATATACTGGGCTGATGACGTTATCAGACAACATACACCTAGTATACTGGTGACCAAGATGCACCTAGCCCGTTTTTACAATAATAAAACAACTACAACTATATTAAAATGTGCAGACTGAAAAAATGATAATACAGAAACCCTCCCGAAATTACTTTCTGGGTACGGCCCTGATTTCTTCATTGCGGTAAGACTTCAGAAACACGAAATAAGCTGACTATTGTGTAGGCTATGTCCTAAAATGTTCTAATAATGGCATTAATATAAACATCGCATTGTTCTATTGACATCCCGCCTTTTAACTAACCCCATGTAATAGAAAGTGTAATATTTCGTCTGGACATATGTCGTTCATTCTCAGACTTGTGATGATACTGGTATTTGCGTAAACATCCATTAATCCTCTGTTAATCAGCCACCAGTATCATGTTCATCCAAATGAGACGAATAGAACACTTGTAAATTATTAAAACAGGCAGACTACACGTGACATAACCTAAAATATACCAAACAAGTCTTTCTTACCTTATCCATTTCTTCTTGAGACCAAGGTTTTTTATGAGGCTTTTCTTCATAATACTCATTAACTTTCTGAAGAAACAACTGCCTCTGTACTTCCACGGTATCTTCCATATCGTATATTGCCATTATTTATTCTTGGAAAGCACACTTATCTGACCACGAGGACAACGCTACCGGTTCTTCATGAAGTGACGGGTTGGACTTTCCGTCAGATAGTGTAAAAATCAATTACACTATGTGACGGCTAAATTTAGTCATTTCATGAAACCACGCGTCAGATAGTGTAACTATCTCATTTTACATCATAAGCCGGCTTTTCATGAAGTGCCTAGGATCTTCATGAAATGACGGATTTCACTATCTGCCTACGACATATGCACTGTGATAATTTCAATAGACTGAAGTACATTCATCATGGTTCCCTTATTGGTGTAATGCAAAATTATAAAATCCTTTTCTATTTTTGTGAATTTATGGCCGGACTCATCCATATGGTTTGCCATGGCTGAATACTTTCTGTATTTTATGGCTTTTAAGTGTTCATTGTATCTTGTAGAAAAATTCCTTCCGGTTTGGCCTATATAGTTAGTGTTGCAGTGATTGCAATTTAATCTGTAAATGCCAGATTTGCTGAATCCATTTTATATTTATTATATTAGAATTATTATTTTCACATTTGCACGTGACTTCCTCTTAGAAAATCACTCTTGCTAATATAATACATAAGCACACCACCCCTTTTCTACAGCTTTAACCAGAACTAACACTCCCATGATTTTCATTTAATACAGTTAAATAACTGGAGAATGAGCTCTGCCGTACCCATAAATTTGACAATAATATTAAAATAAAAGACAAATCAGAGCCGACATAGCATACAATTTAACCTCATGTAATTTGCCAATTTATTGAGTTATCCTATTATTCGTTGCTTAAACCAGGTAATTCCTAGTTACTGGTTATGAAGTTTATAAGTGGCCTTCACCTGCTCATTTCTCCCTTAACAATTTACTAATTGTTCCCCATATTTCTTATTTTTAGACGGATTAGACGCCAATCTTTGCCATTGCAAGTGTTGAAGTTATGCACTTCATAAGCTTTCTATTGGCAAGATATAATTTCAGCGCAGTGACTTCATGTGTTTTATTATTGTTATATTTCTACATTGCTGGTGAAGTATTGAGGTATTAAGTGTTCCATCATTACTGCTGGTTTTCAACATGTTTTCATGGTGTTCTCAACAGTTGCTGCCGTACTGAAGCAGTACATTTGTGTTTTCATTAGCATCTACAGACCACAGTGAAGCGTGTATTGAAAGTGTTGATCAGACTATTGACATCATTTAAATTACTCTAGGCATTAAAAAAATTTCAATCTCTCTATATGGTGCACCATACAAGATTTAAGGGAATTGTTATTGTTACGCCAAACAATTATCTTGTATCGTTTTCTATCATATCGACTGATGAAGGGGCCAAAACTATTAATTAGGCCTCGAAACATGTCTCACTAATGACCACACAGTGATCATATTTAGGAAAAGTATTGATCAGGCAGGACCTTTAACCTGCTTATACTAATTAGTTTATCAATGCGGAACCAGAATGAACCTTTTAAGTTCTAAAATCTGTGGAACGTTCGTTGTACGTCAAGGTCAACTTGGTCTTTGATTGGACTGTACTCCAAATTACGTGTAATCTTGGCTGCTTCAGGGACGGCACTCCGCTCTGGATATTAACAGCAAGGTGAGAGAAAGAGAGAGGTGGCACATACAACGAAAACTTTTCTAAACTTTGGACAATATTATAAACTGTGAGGTAAAACATGTTTAAGTACTGTACCTTTTATAATAAATAATTATGTCAGAAAACTGTAAAGAAAAAATTATAACACAAGAAATAAATGATTGTTGGTGCACTTGTGTGTATTTTCAAACCGAATGTATTTAATTTTTTAAATTACTTAAAAATCAATCGAAATAATGTACGTTGTTTGAACGGTAGCCTAGTTGGCCTGCATTAAAATTTAATATAGGCCAACGGCTATGGTGAGAAAAATGTTGATACAGCAGTCTCAATTTAATTTAATATTGCAATCAAAATTAGATTTCTATTTTGTCCAGTGATTAATTTTTAAAGATGTTCAAAAAACTGTAAAAATATCGTTTTTAAAACTCTATATTTCAATATTTCATAAGGACCCCACACCTCCCTCCCATCACCTCCACCTGGTAGCCCACACTACTGGAACCTCTTTTTTTCTACAAACCAAGCACTGATTACAACCAGCAGTGCAATTGCCAGGAAGATGAGGTAATCAACTACTGAAGACCATTACAAGGCTTGCTGAGGTAGTGAAACCCATCTATCCTGAGTTGCCCTTATGAGAGCGTCTTATTTCAGCCCTCTGGCTAGAATACATATATTTGACCAAACCAAGAATTGGTATACCTTTAAAAACCTCCAAGTCATTCACGTTCAGTCCTTAACATAATACAACTTTAGACAATGAGTGTTTAAATGCATCCCCTTTTAGCTCAGTGATCAGAGCAACAGAGTGTGAAGCCTCATGTTGCAGCCATATGTCATACAAATGTCAGATATTCTATGCCTTTCCTCAAAAGGCTTGTGCTTTCTGTACTGCACTCAATTTATCAGCAGAATCTTCCATTAATCATCAATACTGTTGTGAAAATCAATTCTGGGATCTCTAAATACCATTTGGTGATAAAGAGATGAAGAACAGGTAATGTCTTGTAAAGAGGAATAAAGTTGTAACATGATAAATTACTTACCAGTTTGATATCCAAATGTGGTGTTTCTATTTTTATGCATGGAACAAACTCTGGTGAGGGACATTCTTCAGCCTCGATATCCCCAGGGAGGTCAATATTATCCTGCAGAGAAGAGATTTGTTTCACAAAGGTATTCCTTTAGATAACAGGAACAACAACTCACAAATGACTTGTAAACATACACTAATGGACCTTTTTTTTTAAGGACACAGGAGATACGAACAGAGGAATATCACCTGTTCTGTATCGCCTATTAACCATTTCTGCTCATGAATATACTAAAATAAAAATATTAATATTCATTTTCTTATGATGGACTCACAACAAATTACAATGAAAATTTGAATAACGTTGGAAACAAAGAGAGCGATATTATTGAATGATATATGGGGAATGTGGAACTGGAAACCGAAAGAAGAGAAACAAGATAAAAACGCTTGTCAAACAAATACAAACGTGGTTAAATTATAGGAATAAACGTTCCGTTTCCCAATTTATTACCTCTTTGCAAACTTGATAAAGTATTTTCCCAAGATGTGTTACAGATCTGCTTTTAACTATTTCATTTATAATTTTTTTCACATAAAACCCTAGTAAAATAGTATTACACAGTTTCAATTGTAATTTATTCAAAAGTTCTTAATACAAGTTTTGTTGACTAGGGTATTATTTTATCATGTTTCAAGGGTTTTTATTTTAGGTCTTAAATAATTAATTAATATACTGAACATCGTATGTCAACATGTTCATTGTAAACATGTATTCAATATAAGTATTGACATGTGTCTGCATTTAAGAAATAACTGATACAAGTCAATACGGATCAATGTACTCAACAACACCACAGCTTAATGATTGTGCTTACTATAACAATCTACAAAAAGCTGATATTTCATACTGGCCCATAGCCAAGAGCCAAAATTTTGGTTATTAAACTCTAATATGGTCGACTCTCTTCCGCCAACTTAATATTTAGCCTTGTGAGGACAATCTACTCTCTCTCTCTCAGACCGTAGTGAAGAACCAAAATGGTTGACCATTATGATTCAATTTAGGAGACCCTCCTCTCCCCCAAGTAACTCATCTGACTTGAAACTGCTTGGCGACTGTCGTAACGTGACATCATGCGCTGTCTCAAAACAAGAATCAACTTGTTTGTAAAGCCACTTAGTCTGTCGTGGACAGACTCCTATTGAAAATCCCCTGTCAAACGAGACTAAAACCACTTGTCAGGAAACCATGACAACCATCATGGCCGCAGAGGGAACGCCAGGCTACCATGGCAATGTGTTCTGTTTATAGAGGGAGACAAATGGAAACAAAATTCAAATCTCGCAGATTTATGGAGAAAATCTAGCTGAATTTCACTTCACAGGATTGCTACCCTGATTATCGAATATGGTTGCACTTAGTCACCATGGCAGCTCATTGGTCAGAGCAACAGCATATAAAGCCGGCGGTCGCTGGTTTGTATCCAGCATGGATAAGATACTTTATCACAGTGCCTTTAACCAAAGGCTTGTGCTTTGTGTTCAATACACAACCTAACATTTGTCACCAATACAGTAGTGGAAATACAATTCTGGAATCCCTAAACACCATTTGGTGATAAGGAGATGAAGAACACGGCATGTCTTGTAAAGAGGCATAGAGTATTAACTCGATCAAGTACTTGCTCCTTTCACATCTGGAGATGCTGATTCTACTTTCGTCAATGGAACAATCTCCGGTGTAGGACATTCTGCTTTACTGAATGCAACAATATGTGGCGTGGGACATGATTCAGACTTAATATCCCTCCTATGATGAGCATCAACCTGCAAGGAAATGACCTCTTTCCCAAATATGTTCCTTTGCATAAGTGGAATTAAATCTTAGATACGACGTACAAAATGAACGTTACAGGTATCTTAGGATAAAATAAAATAAACATTGATCTGGTTTCCATTTCCCTTCAATTCTTCCAAACACGATACAACATGGACGGTCTAGATCAGCAGGCCTATGTACATGGAAAATATCTTTCAAAGATCACCAAATGAAATAAATGCCAGACTTGTGTGTTTTATTTGGTATCTTCAACATTATAGTATTCAGCTGATCTTTATAACCAACCCTCGCTATAAATAATAGACCATGAAGGAGTCATGATCAAGGTATGGTTAAGGGGGTTCATAAAAACAAGGCTTAAAGATAAGAAGGAAAGAGGAACAACGCCTCCTATGTGGGAAAGTAATGGGCGCAGCAGATATGCTCAAAACTACACCTAAATGAATATAGTTACATCAATGTTTGTAGATGATGGAGATTAAAATGAGAATATTAGGGAACTGGGCAAGCCAGGTAAATATTCAATGTTACGTGGGGAATGTGGAATAGAAAAGTGACTCAGGTAAAACAAAACGAATATGACACACGGTAATTTACCTTAACCAATAATAGAAACTCTCTGTACCACACTGAACAATATCAATATTATCTATAACAGACAATATTATACTGAATATCAACACCAATCCATCAGGAGCTTTTACCTACAGTAGTTCAAAACTGTTTTAGATATTTCAGTTAACTAATTTAATGTTTGCTTATCAGTGGTGTTCTTTTTCACTTACAATTTTAAAATTGCATTTGTGTTCAGTGTGGTTAATTTTTGGAAGTTAGTTGAACTTTCTCAGCATGCTTTTGTTGTAGACATCAAGTGATGATTGCAAAAAGTATTACTCTCTCCCCAATCTCTAGCAATTAAAGTCTTGGAACAGAGGGGATTCCAATTCTAATTCTTGCTATAAATCTCACTTTCTAGTGAGTCAGTTGAGTTACATATTATGGTGTGGCAACACTGTAGGTCATTATTCAAAACAACGGCTATTTTCTATCTGTAATGAATAAAAATGAGGCATTGAATTTTGAGACGTAAAATCATTCTGAATGTCTAAACATGGTTTCAGCTTCTCAATGGATGTAATACACAAGTATTAAAATACAGACACAATATGCCCTCTAGTTAACAGATATTGATTAACTTACTGCTTAATATAATTCACCTTGCTAACTACAAATATGTTCTCTTGGACATCACTAAGATTGTAATGTTACACAATATGTGGAATTAAAATACACTTACAATGTCGGCCAAGTCGTCTGTTTCTGTCGACCATTCCGGCTCACTTTTGATCACAGCTTGCTCGTCCATTACGTTAGAAAACTAGAACACAGAAATTTACTTGAACATCATTTACATACGCACTTATTTACCGAAATAGCCTCATACATCAAACGAGGTAATCTCAGTCCTCCAAATGCAATATTGGTATTCCGAATATATCCTGCGAGGTGCACAGTATCAATAACAGTAAATCCTACTTGATCAAATGAGTTAGAGAATAATGTCGAGTAAATTTTAATACATGCCGTTGGGACAGAGTGGTTAAAATGAGCAATTTATGGGTATTATTAACGCCAGTTCGTATATATACAGAAGTGAAATGGAGCAACTGTGGAATGCGTCCATCATATGTTCAGTTCCTTTGTTCCCAAACACTCACAAACCTGAACAATGTTTGGGCGAGGCGGGGATATCTGATTGTTAGTACAAAACACACCTATCAGCGCGACTGAAATAGGTTCCGTACAAGTCAACTGATCTTAGCACACTGTTCTTTGAGAATCAGGGCTAGCCGAGTACAGGCCTCCAGATACCACACAATGCCCAGTTCAAATGAAAACTCTCATTTCTCTTTGAGCGGAAGTGAGAGAAAGATGTAATTATCTACACACACTTACAAAACTAACATGGGAATAAATTGCATAATATCATTATAAAGGTGTTCTTAGCTACATACCTCTGTCATGGAATCAAAGAAACCTCTATATTGTCGACGGTTAAATATTGTAAACTGCGCGCCACTGATGATCTGCGCTGGGCACTGATAATACAATATCCTTCCGACGTAAGACTAATTACGGTACCTTAACTTAGTGCTGTCCCATATCTCCACAATATTAAAATGCTCCTACTTGGATATCCATCTAACAAGAAGAGAGTTCCCAGATTGTTCATTCTCACCAAAAGTACGGTACCGGTACCGGTATTCTATATGAAATGCACTACCCTGAACATCCTCCTAGAGTTACAAGTCGCCAGGTTCAAAACAAACGGATTCATTCAACAAAAGTGACTCTCAATTTCTCCTTAGACACCTAATATCTTTGTGTGAGGTATATAGTCACATTATTTGTACATTTAACAAGATGTTACAGTCTAAAATCTAAATCAAGAATTGTTGTTTGGTGTTAGTCTTTCGACAGGTTTTGTTGAATCGAACATGAAATCTACCCGACTTACTAATATTCGTCAAAACTGGCTTTATTCATCACAGACAAGGTAAATGATACAAATATTATAACAGATCAAAACATTCTCACAGCCTTCTTTTTTTTTGTTTACTGTTCATCTTCTCCTTGCCTGAAAAATCGTAACAGAAAAAAAAGGAAAGGAATAACTCAGAGTTAGTGAACGTCACATACCTCCCACCTTTTGATTTCAAACACAAAATCAAAACATAAATTATTTACAATTATTAAGTTTAAACCATCACAATCTACACAAGCTACGACCTGTATCGAGCAGGCAGTTTCACTACACGTCCCCTTCTTGTTCTCATCACTTGTTGATCACTGGGGGCTTCACACTCGTCATCACTTGGTTCGTCTTCACCCAAGGGAGCATCCTGCGGCGACAATATTTCCAGAGGGTATATCCGCTGGATTGGTCTGGTCATACTTCTCCCCGCTGCCCTGACACGAACCACCCTGACATTGTTGTCCTTGCCAGGGAACATTTCTGTGACCTTTCCCACTGGCCACTCCAACCTCTTCCTGTCATCTGACCCCACCAACACAACATCACCGATCTTCAATGTTCTATGGGGTTTCATGTCAGCATGCGATTGCACCAGGAAGCTCAGGTATTCATCCCGGAATCTTTTCCGCAAATCTTCACGCAAGCGTTGGAGATACTTGGCTCGCCTTCTGATGTCTGTTCCATCCAAGTGGTCAAGATCAGGAACTCCGGTGGAACGAATGTCTTGCAGGAACATGGCCGGTGTCAATGGCATCAAGTCATCTGGATCCTCCGAGAGATAGGTCAAGGGTCTGGCGTTGATCACGGCTTCAACATCGCAAAGAATGGTTGTAAGCTCCTCATACTTGAGACAAGCTTTCCCCAATGTTCTCCTCAACAGCTTCTTGACCATCTGCACCATCCTCTCCCACCATCCACCCCACCATGCAGCAGTGGGTGGAATGAACTTCCACTGAATTCTCTTGATGGAAGACGTTCTTTCAATCTCAGCCCAGTCCAGTGAGGCAAAGGAATTATTAGCCCCAGTGAAATTCGTCCCATTGTCACTGTACAATATTCGGGGTCTGCCCCGCCTGGCGATGAATCTCCTCATTCCTTGGAGGAAAGCTTGTGTCGACAAACTTTGCACAAGTTCCAAATGAACAGCACGATAAACTGCACAGGTGAACAACAGGATCCAGGCTTTTTCACCATCTCTGAGGTGCAAAGGTCCCGCTAGGTCAACCCCACTCACTTCAAAAACCGATGCATCCCCCACTCTATCTCCTGGTAGAGGTACAGGACCAGTCTCAACTCTCTTTGCTTCAAATCTTCGACATCTGACACATTTGTTAACCACTCTCCTCACTGTCCTCCTCCCTCTTAGAATCCAATAGTCCTCCCTCAATTTTCCAAGCAACATTTGGACACCAGCATGAGAGTACTTAAGATGATAGTCTCTAATTAGGATCTCCACCAATTTATGATTTGACGTTAGCAGAATGGGATATCTGAAGTTCTCAACATCATCTCGCTGCACAATCTTTGTCTTCAACCTCAGAAGACCATCTGAACCAACAACTGTGCAGAATGATTTCAATCCTTTCTTGTCAGTCTCTTCCGTCACTCCCAGTTGAGCCAGGCGTAGTAACCTTCTTTCGGCCTCTTCGATTTCCAAAACAGAAAGCTCACCAGACACACAACCTTCAAGTTTTGATGCTTTCCTGAAGAAGCGCAGTATCCAAGCCACAAGCCTCACAATCTGTGAAAAACTCGAAAAGCGTCTCAGGTACCAGGGGTCTTCCTCTTCGATTAAACTGGATAGTGTTGACGTCACCTTCCTTTTTTCTCGATCAACTTCTTCCTCGTCTGCGACCACACCGGACATAGGCCAGTCCTTTTCTTCTGCTCTCAGCCAAGCTGGCCCCTCCCACCATCTGGAATTTATGAGGGATTCTGCAGAGCAACCTCGCGAAGGGAGGTCAGCTGGGTTACACTCGCCAGGTACGTGTCTCCAATCTTCTACGCTAGTCAGTGATCTTATTTCCTTGACTCGATTGTTGACGAACACGCCCCAGGGCTCGTTCTTCTTTATCCATTGTAATGCAGTAGAGGAGTCAGTCCAATAGAATTCAGGAACTTGCAAATTTAGACTTTCTCTCACACCGGCAGTCAGACGACTGCCAATGCAACATGCCAGAAGTTCCAGTCTTGGCATCGAAATATCCTTCAAGGGTGTAACCCTTGCCTTGGCCATCACAAGTTGTATCGAAACAGATCCTGGTGTTCCACTCCTTAAATAAACAGCAGCTGCATAGGCACTTCGACTGGCATCACAAAATGTATGAAGATTCCACAATTTTTCAGACCCGCCGTCAGCGAAATGTCTTGGTATCTTCACTTCTGAAAGTCGGGAAACTTCTGATTCCCACTTCTTGAACTTCCGCTGCACATCATCCGGTAATGGGTCATCCCAGCCCATCTTCAGGTTCCAGCTGCTCTGGATGAGAAGTTTTGGCAGTAAGGTAAAAGGACAAGTAAATCCTATAGGGTCAAAAACCCTCTGGGCGGCAGACAAAATTCTTCTACGAGTGATGTCACCAGATCCACTCTCAGATATATCACAAAAGATAACATCATTGTCTTTGTCCCACATCAAACCGAGAACAGAAGAAACTTGTTGACAACCACTCTCTCCATTCAGTGAGGTATGTTCCCATCCACGAAGTTCAAATTTCGCAGTCGACAACAGTTCGGTGGATTCAGTGATGAATTTATTCATTTCTTCTTCTGACCCAAGTGATGTGACACAATTGTCCACATAAAAGGAGCTCTGAAGTAATCTTGCTGTATTATGGAATTCAGGTGGGCTCCTCTCTAGATGAAGATCAAGTACGGCTGCCAGCAGGAAAGGACTGCAGTTGAGGCCAAATACTACCCGTTTATGTCTGAGAACTTGAAGTTCTCTCCTCTCAAAGTCCTCCCACCAAAGGAACCTCACATAATCCCTATCACAGGGAGCAATGGATATCTGGAGAAAAGCCTTCCTTATGTCGGCAATTACACCAATCTTCCCTGTGCGAAACCTATTCAAAATTGGGGGAATCTGTTCAAGCAGATTTGGTCCCTTCTTTAGACAGTCATTCAAGGACAGATTTCCTTTCCCCTTACATGAGGCGTCAAACACTGGCCTAACAGCTGTCGTGGAGTTTTCCTTGAACACACCTCGATGCGGTAAGTAGTGGCCTTTGTTATCTATTTCTTGAGAAGGCACCTCTTCGATCACGCCTTCCTTCTTCCATTCGTTAAATACATCATTGTAGTCCACATATCTGCCACTACGAATCAGTTTTATCGTTGTAGATGTACATCTCCTTTCAGCAATGTCACGATTCTCTGAAATGTCTTCAAATCTATCATTCCAGGGCATATGAACTTCATAACGCCCCTCCTCATTTTTATGCACCGTCTCCTTGAAGTGTTCAAGTGTGGTCGCTTCTAATTCTTCTTTAGATTGTTTCTCAGCTGGATCCCTTATTCCTAGTGTGTCCAACTTCCAAAGATCAGTCACTGAAGAGTTGAAGGTCAACAATGAGATCACGAGTGCACTAGAAGAGTTCGAAAACCTATCCGTTGATAGTCTCCCCATAATGACCCAACCAAGCCTAGTTTCGACAGCCACTGGTCCACAAGTCAGGTTTCGCACTCTTCCTGTTAGCAGAGGTCCACAGGTGTCGGCACCTAGTAGCAGTTCGATCTCTGGCCTGTCATCACCACAGTCAGAGATAAATATTTTATTTTCTCTAAGTTCTTTCATCCAAGGCCCCTTCTGAACTCGAGGGATTGTACCACAAATGATGGCTTGATCTAGAACTGGTACCTCACACGTGTATTTCCCATTTACACTTGCTAGTCTTAGTTGATAACTGGAGTGCACTTTCTTTGTTGTCTCAGTCCCTCCAAATAGAGCATGTGCCATTTTCTCAGAACCTGAGGGTTTCAGTCCTAAACCATCTGCGGTCTTCTTCAGCAAGTATGATCGTTGCGATCCAGTGTCGATTAGGGCTCTCACGATGCGCTCCTCTTGATTTCCTGTAATTCTAACCAACAGGGTTTGTAGAAGTACGTCTTTGCTGCATGTCTGGTTACTCAATGTAGTGCTGGGGTCTGCCTTATCTGTCTCTTCCTTTTGTTTCTCTTCACGAGTCTTCTGCTGGAGCTCAGGGCACATTAACACAATATGCCTTTTCCCACAGACATGACACATGACACTACATTTACAGGATTTTGCCATGTGACCTCGTTTCAGGCATTGAAAGCAACATCCCGCTTTCATCAGAACATTCTTCCTTTCAGTTAAGGTCATCTTTTGTGCTTTAAAGCATTCCTTGCTGTCATGAGGTTTGCTGCAGAACACACAATTAAGGCTTAGACTTCTTGAATCCCCGGACAGTAAGCTAGTGGCTGTTGGAATGTTCGTTGCATCTTCCAGTCTCTTCCTTGGTTTGTTCACCATCCGTTGTGAAGCCTGGAATCCCCCTTGAGCGAGAGTGATTCTCTGTTCTCCCTCTACTTCATTCTTCAAGAATAGAGACAACTGTTCAAGTTTCTCACAGTACACGTTTTCTACTGAATCGCTTAAGGGACGTTGGACAGAAGTTCTCAGCCAGACTCTCAGTAGTTCTTCTGGAAGAGATGACTCTACCAACGGGAACAAAAAAGCGGCATACCTGTCACTAGTCATCCCTAACGACTCAAGAGACCGGAGGTGAGATTCTAAGCGGTCATATAACTGCAATGGAGCAAGTCTCTGCGATGAAGTGACATTCTGAATCACCAATCCTAGTAGTTCGCGCACATAAAATTCAACAAGTAATTCTTCCCTACCAAATCTACTTTCAAGACACTGCACTGCTTTCTCATAATTGTCCCCAGTTGGAGGGAAACTGTTCACTACATCCCTAGCTCTACTGCCCTCCGTGGTGGCCTGGAGTAAATACTGGAATTTATCTTCTCGTTCTATATCTGGATCATTATGAATGCGTTGAAACTGACTCCAAAAACCTAACCAGTCCTTAACCTCTCCCGAAAATTTCCGTAGTTCGATTTTCGGTAACTTCAATTTCTTCTTGCCAACACTATCACTCATAACGGTCATAGCTCCATTTTCTTCAGTCGCAAGAAGAGCAGCATTCACATAATCAGTCTTATAACGGGCCTCGTCAAGTTTATCGCGGTATTCTTGTACTTTCTCGTATTCAGTTGCGTACTCCGACTCGTCGTTGTTATCGAGAAGGAATTCCAATATTTTCTCATCCGCGTCTTTCATTTCCGTGCCAAGGCGTTCTAATTTCGTAAATAGCAATCTTACCTTGTCAGAATCTGCTTCAGCCATCAGTGTATCGTATGTCTTCGTGAACATGGCCCGTATCGGCTTTCTCGCTTTTACGAGTTTATCCATATTTAATCGTACTTACGGGTATGATCACGTCAAAAATATCCTGTCACGGTCGCCACTAATGTTGAATCGAACATGAAATCTACCCGACTTACTAATATTCGTCAAAACTGGCTTTATTCATCACAGACAAGGTAAATGATACAAATATTATAACAGATCAAAACATTCTCACAGCCTTCTTTTTTTTTTGTTTACTGTTCATCTTCTCCTTGCCTGAAAAATCGTAACAGAAAAAAAAGGAAAGGAATAACTCAGAGTTAGTGAACGTCACAGGTTTCATGCAGCACTCCACGCTTCCCTGTCCTGAGTTAATCGTTTCATTTCTAGATAGCTGCCACACCCTACGTCCGAGGCAATCTGTTTAACATATTGTACCGTTGGTCTACCCGTACCGTTCATGTCCTTGACTCTGCCTTCCATAGCTAATTTCCTATTCCTGTGTGTCTTGGTACAGTATGTATCCTACCAAAATATTTCTTCTCTTCTCAGGCGCGGATTCAAGGGGAGGATCACGGGGGTCATGACCCCCTCAAACGGAGACCAATTTTTTATTTTTTTATTTTTTGCAAACTCAATAAACGAAAACACAACTAAAACTTAACGAGTTTGAACTGAAAAACAGTTATTTTCATTTTATTCAATACTGAAAATTACTTTATTGCAATTATTATGTTCTGTTACGACTGTAGGCTACATATTTACAACTTCATACCTGTTATATAAAAACAATTATTTATATAACAAAATCAACTCGTCAATTTTGTTTAGCAAACCTTGTGATTTCCGAATCGATGTTTATAGTGATGTCACGATGAAAGTGCAGCAATGCATGGATAGGAATTTGGGGCTTTTTTCGCACCAACAAATTTTGCCGACGTCCAAACTGCAAGCTTCGTTGGCAATTTAAGCTGTGACTTTCTCTCTTTGTCGGTACCAACTCGACTTGCCGAAACAGTAACGAACCTTGATACCTTTCTCGAAGCTCGATGTTAAAGTCGCAAAACACGCCGTTGCAATTCGTACGAATATTTTTGGTGCGCTAAATGCATCAAATTTCCATCCATGTATCATGCAAAAAAAATTGGTCTGGTTTTGTACGATTGGTTATTTTGTGATTGCGTTTTTAGTGATACCATTTTTCTTAACAATTTCGATTCTCTGATCCCCCCCCCCAAAGACAGACTCTAGACCCGCGCCTGCTCTTCATAAGCAATCGTCACAAACATCTCTCCTCTCCAAATCGTCTTAATACCTCTTCATCCTATTCAAGCCATCCAGTCTTCATCATTTTCCTGTAACACCACATTTCGAACGCTTCAGTTCTCTTCTACTCTGCTGCTCCAACAGTCCAAGTTTCACTTCCATAGAGCGCCACGCTCCAGACAATGGCTTTCAAAAATGACTTCCTAATACCTAAATATAGCCTATATTCGATGTCAATACATTTATTTCTGTAGAAATGCTTTCCTTGCCTAAACCAACCTTTTTTTTATAATTTTCCTTTTTTCGTGTATCACTGACCATTTTGCTTGCTACATCCCTTAGCTCTTCACCTGCCAATTTGACGTCCATAGGGGTTTAATATTTCTTTCGGCTGGATTCCAATGTTTTTGTTATAGCCTACATTTATAAATTTTCATCGAGAATTCTTTCCTCAAGACAGATTCCATATCATTTAAAAATTCATTCAAATCCTCTGATGTGTCGGTTAAGATTATGATGTCCTCAGTAAATCTCAGTGGTGAAATTATTAAGAATAAAGTTCAGCAGGCCTTATATATTATGTACCACTACACAGGAGTCCAGCACACGATACACTCGGATAAACTGCTGTATGTTAAAGTTTGATGTTTGTAGGCTATAATTCAGGTGATATGGGACAATCAGCTGGGACGCCGTATTGCAATGAGTAATGAATTTTTGATAAACAAATTACATTATTCAGTAATGCCAACATGTGAATTCAGTATTAAAATAAAAATCTTGTTGTTACCAGCATAATGACCGTATTTCTTAACTCCCACTTCCGTAACAACAAAATCTTCATCATAATTCAAACTATGAGAAGTTCTACAAACAATATTTTACTTAAACTACAATATGACTATATATTGGATACCGAAACTTACTCCTTGATATTTCAACAATAAAACATGAAATGTCACTATTTCAAAATAGGGTTAAGTAGGGGAGTGATGAGAGTTCTGCCCCCCCCACTACTCCCAATGCGAGCCGATAACTCCCGAACCCGTGGTCGGAGATTTACTAATGAGGTGTCGTTGGACTCGAGCTGACGGGGGCTTTGCTATAGACCACTTGTGTTATTAAAAAACAAAATGTTTTTGAAAGTAGGCGATAGTTTGAAAACCAAACATGATAGAACGTTGTGCCATAGTTGAAACGAATGGTCTCTATGACCTTTATTTTTTATAATAAAACTTTTTAATTTTTTGAGATTTTTTGAAAACACTTAAAGTTTGAAATGTTTATATTTTGGAAACTAAAGATTTTACAAAAAATTTTGTTTGACGTAAATGAATGGCCCTGACCCCCTCTACCCCCAAAATAAATTTCAAGTCTCTAGGACTAAAACTGTGCAGTAGTGTGGCACGGGGGGTTCTGAGCCAGCCCCTACTTTCATATAAACTTTGGCCGATATATCTCGAACGCGTGGTCGGATTTTAACGAACGAAGTATTGTTGGCGTTGGGATGATGTTCTCTTGGCTAAGCATGTGTGTTGGTAATTTTTTTTTGAAAAATTCTTGTTTCTTGGATTGGGGAAACGGTGAATTTTGGGAAAAGGATTGTTTCACGTTAATAAAAGGTGGGTATGCCCTCTAGGAGGGCAGCAAGTTTCAAGGGTGTAGGAGGAAAACAAAAATGATAACCTACTTTCTCGCGAACATTGGTGATCATTGGCGAACGGATGGTCGGATTTGAACAAATGAGGTGTTGTTAGACTCGAGCTGACGTCCTCTTTCCTATAGACCACTCGTTATGTTTTTCAGAAATTTTTTGAAAAATTTTGTTTTCGAAAGTAGGTGATAGTTTGAAAACCAAACACGATAGAACGTTGTGCCATAGTTCAAACGAATGGTCTCTATAACCTTTATTTTTTATAATAAAACTTTTTTATATTTTGAGATTTTTTGAAAACATTCAAATTTTGATATTTTTATATTTTGGAAACTAACACGTTGACAAAAAATTTTGTTTGACTTAAATGAAAGATCCCTATCCCCTCTACCATGAAAATAAATGTCAAGTCTCTAGGACAAAAAACTAGGCCTTTTTTTTATAAAAAGCATGTTTGTAGACAGAGGTGTGATAGCGCTTGACACATGGTCCAACGAGACTATGACTGGCCATGGTGGATACGGGAAATGGCTATTTCGACGGGGACGATGTATGGCAAAACGAGGGGTCGCTTTTCGATATATTTTCTTTTCTATGACGAACGAATGAAGGCGAATATTTCGAAAATCCCTCATGACGATCGTTTAAACAGGTTGGTAAACACGGACCAGTAACCAGACAAAATTCATAATGCTATGAGACGAATAAAAAGCAAGGTTTTTTATAGTTGTTAACAACAGAACTTGTTTTTCTATGAATGTCTAACTGGCAGCCAGAATGGGAAAACAGAATATCTGCTCGAGAGGCCAGCTTGGAGCCTGGCTAGTTGGCTAAGAGAATGGAATGTGGGTGAGAGCTGACAACATTGCTGTAAGATGATTACAGGTTGGTACCATGTGGCAACTCCGTAAAATAAGTGATAACGGCCAGCCAGGCGAGCTGAGCAGTAGCAGCAGGCAGGGGGCTCGCAGAGAGGAAAGGGAGAGAGAGAGAGGGGGGAAAGGAGGGAAACCTCTACACAACAGGAAATCACGTGAAACATGTATGGACATGCATGAAGCGCGGAGCGCCGTACACAGAGCACTCGTACAATACGATTAAATAAAAAAGTGCACAGGTTCATACAACATGTAATTTATTGATCCAAGGATTAAACGTTGAGTTAAATTCTAACCATTTGACATATTGTACAGTACCCCAGGGGTATGCACCCCTTGGAGACCATCCCCCCAGCATCTATCTAAATATCCTAACGGGCAACCCTCGTAAAGCCAGACCAACATCCATCAACACCGCAAGGACAGCTTGCCATTCTAGAAAGCGGCTCAATCCTTGCATAATTATTACACACAGCGACACATTATTAACTGGGGCAGCTATGCCATCACAATGCTGACAGCATAGCGCCGAAGAATATAAAAAGGGGTCCTAAGGAGGTCACGAGATCTCTCAATTATCAGCCTTTCAACGGGACGGCGAGAGGCTACGCTGGTGTCATCAGAGGTGAGTCAGTCGTGTTCAGATCTCCTATATTTGTAACCTTCACCCACAGATTGTACTTTACATTGTGACCATTATTACATGCCCTACAAGGGACTCATAATTCAACATCACAGACCAATAAACACTTGGTCAACGCACTACACTCGCCTTACTGTTTATACGCCTCTTTACATCCCAACGCCCTTCCTTATTCCCGTCACGGTTAGACGTGACCTATGGTAGTCCAACAGTGCCAGCTCAGATATCATTGTATTCCTCGCGGCGGCCCGGCTGCTAAGAGCAGCAAGCGCCACTTAGCTGACACGAGCATATTCAGTTATATAACAAGCCAGTCAGCTGAAAGACCAGCGCGTTGACTTGTGGACCAAACTCCATCCCCTAAGATACATCTACGGCCTTTATAGGAGCGCCCCCTAGTTCCTAACACTAAACAACACTCTACACTGGTCAGCTTACCCTGGTACGGGAAGCTACCCGCTTTTAGACATTGATTTATAAATTAACACAATAACTCTTCCTTTTAGATCCCACCACCCCCAATAAAAGGGATCTAAAACACTGGTGGAGGCGGGGTACTACGCATAGTAGAACAGGACTCAACCAACGAGCCCTCGTAGTTAAAACGACCCCTCCGTACCGCAAAAAGCCAAGCAAATAGTGAATTTTTTTCCCCAGACAAAAAACACCATTTTTGCTCCAAAACTAGCTACACAGGGGAAATTCTTAGTAAACCAACCCCCCAGCCCCAGATAGAATCAAAGAGATACGAAAATACACTATCGAACACGCACAGTTTTTTTTTCTTTTCTTTTTCAAATAAGTAGACACATACTTCATTTAGCATGGCCCCTCTATACCGCCTAGCTGTGCTGAGGAGCATTGGGGAGTACCAGGAATTAATTGCCTGGCACAGAGTTTTTGAAACTAGGCAGGACTACCTCAGAAGGTTTCAGCAGCTCCTGCACGCCCTGTACATGCGGATCATAAAAGCCCTTGTCCGGCCACTCCGCAGCGCTAAGAATCGCAAGATTCGGGCGAAAATCCCCACCCTCCGTACACAAATCGTTAAAGCACACTGGCAATTACACTGCCGACACGAGTTTATGTTCCAACAATGGGAGACACTTATCAGGGAACACCGACGCATTGGGACCAACGGCACAAAAGTCGCTGAACAGGCCATATGCCTCAATAGGCAGTACACCCAAATTTGGGACGAATACCGTGAGCTCCAATCCAACAAGGCCATTTTTGAGTTCATGGTAGGGCCACCAGCCCAGCCGAGAGAGGACATAAGCGTAGATACGCTAACTCGACAATTTGCGAGGATGTCCCTCTCGCCATGTACTGCCACACATGAAAAGGAGTTCGCCGTGGCCACAGCCCAGGAGACGGCCAGGTTAGGCTCCAATAGGCTACAAGCACAGAGTTACACAAACACACGTCCTTCAGCGCCGGATCGGAAGGCAATTTTGCCAAAACGTGGGGCAGAGCCTGGAACAATCCCCTCGGAACAAACGAACGAGAGGGAGTTGAAGCCAGAACTCTCAGAAACACATGACATGACACAGAGACAACAGGAGGTGACCACGTCATGGGCAGACGACATAGAACCCATCCCACTACACATAAAGCCTACATATACCCACACAGATAGGCTCACACAATGGCAGGAGTCTGCCGTGGCCACGGGCCAGAAAGCGGCCAGGCTACACGGCCCCCCATTGCTAGGCCAGACACAAGCCATTAAGCGACCTTTACCGCCAGTTCAAAGGGCAAGTTTGCCAGAACGAAGGCGAACACCGGCATTAGTACCCCAGGTGCGAATGCATAAGAGGGTGTTGCATTCAGGCCCTCAGGATGCACGATACACGCCTGCACATTGGGACCAGGCACTACCACACAGTACACGGGGATTAGGAAAAGTGTTATTACCTACCCCACAGAACAGATCAGTCGAAAATACACACATCCCCGTAAACTCTACTAGAGTAGCACAGAGCGCGAGTAGTTCCGCGAACACAGGTACACTTAGACCAACGGTCAAGCGATACGGTGAAAGCAAGCCCGGTCGTACTTTGCTACTAACTCCTCCGCAAAATAGCAGAGGGGCACCTCAGTGGATCCCAGGGGCTTACACCCTAATGACAGGACGACGATATCCATCTTTCCGAGCATTGACGCTCGAAATAGGATAACGGCTTTCACTAGGAATACAATATATTCCGACATCACTTGCACCAATAGTATAGTACACATAAGTTCTTTTACACGGGGGAAACAAGATAATAGACAAACAAGTACTCACTAACATAAACAGTACATTTTTTTGCATCTATATGCAGCGCGACATGGCTAAGTCAGAAGGGCATAATTCAAAATTCTTGTTGTTTTTTTTTGGAACCCTGGCATTTTTTTCTCCCAGGCCATCAATGGTTAGTGATCGGAGTTGGTTATCACCATAAATTGGTTAACGTAAAGTTTCTAATAGGCTAAGCCAAATGGAAGCCCATCAGGCGAGACACGCGGCTTAAGGCCGGAAAAAGCTATTTTGAACACAGCTTAAGCAATAAAACACAGCATAAAGCTTAAGCGGGTCTCTCTAAGTAGAAATGACTAAATGTTCTATGTTCCGGTGCAACAGTTTGATAGATTCTTTTGTGACGGGCAAAAGCCATAAGCGTGGCAAGAATTAAGAATCGCAAACTAGTTTTCAAAAATTTGGTGAGGTGTGCTTTAACCAACTGAAGAGCCCAATTGCACACCGGGGCGAGACACTGTCATTTTGGTGAGTTACAATTGCTTTGGAAGGGAGGTTCAACTCCCACAGTGCACTGGCTTTGCTCGTGACGTGGATACAAATGTATCAATTACGTCTCGCAATGGCCTTCCCAATGTGTACTAGACAGTGTCGGTAGATTCCCCTGAGATGTAACCAGATTACTGTAGTACTAACGTTACCAAATAGGTAAATACTACACTCAGGTCCCAATCTTCATTTTTACACATTTTTCGTATTTACGACGCAGTTTTTACAGACTACCGCCGCCCGGAAACCCGCTTTTATAAGCATAAAAGCATTGGGCAGACGAGATACAACATAGTCTTTCTACTATTTCCTTTCAAAGTGCTCTCTTAATTCAGAGCGGGGCATGACATATTTTTTTGCCTCACGCATTCGGCCCGAGAAAGGGAGGTGGCCAAGTCAAACTGTATATATTTAATACATAGGCATCCGTTACACATAACACTGCCTCTAACATGACTTTTTCTCACCAGCACATAGTCACCAAACACGCGACTAGCGGCCCAGACACACTCGGGTATAACGCCATTTTTAACAACGGATAGGGACATACTCGAACCACGTCACAGTAACACAAAATTTGGGGACACAAATGTAGTTAGTGAGAGGTTCTTTTACAGGCGGCCAAGGCATGTGAGATTTCCGAAGTGAAATGCCATGGCCTGTGGTTTGGATTCCACGTAAAACGGAAGTCGCGTGGCTCATGATCTACAGATCAAGGGGCACGTTAAACTACAAGTTTCCTTCTTTTTTTTTACAGTGCGAGAAGCCCCACTCACAATTATACAGAGAGCAAGCAGGCTCACACACACGCGTGCCGGAAACATGACAATAAGCAATTAACAAATGAAAGCCCACGACATCGTAATTCAACACCAGTGCGTCAGCGATAACACACTCTTCAATGGGCGAGACTGCTCGGCACAGACGAACTAAGCCAACTCCTAGTAAACAGGAACAAACGCATCATTCACGTCCGATCCAAGGACCCTATAACTTCCAAAATTACACTACGAGGAGAGTTCAAAAATACGCAAACTCCTCACAGTATTGAGTACTTTCGTTTGCGCATAGCAAATACACAGTACATGTGCCATAATATATGCGGCACAGAGAGGGTCACACCAAGTCTTTACAGGCAACCGGGTCCGAACCCATGACCACACAACACGCTCGTACCAGAAACTAACTAAACAACGGTATTTTTGGTACGGGAAACACTATCAAAATACATACAAGGAACGCACCAAACATGAACAACGCAGACATAGAACACAGAGAATGACATGAGGTCGCGGGTCCCAATCCCAGTAAAAACAGGGAAAACAGTTATCCAGGTTGCCAACCACACCGAAATTGGCCCATACAGATACATGAACAGGGAATACCACATTTCCTCCCGCCAAAAAAACCGGGCATAAAATTTCAAATTACACCAGACATAGAAAATACATTTCCCAGACACAGCTAGGATAATTTCGGAAGACAAAGGTCTTACGGAATAGTGACCACACAATAGTATTAGCAAATAGTACCGATTGCCACATTAATCCGGCAGGAATTTAGAACAATAGCAACATGGCATACGTGCAAGAAGGCACATGGCGACAGCTGACATACATAACGTCCGAGACATTACACATACAAACTGCTGATGGGCAGATTTCGTCACATGGCAATATTGCTGGTGACAGACACTATTGTTTACCGGCATTGACCATGAAGTGAAAAACGCAAAACAATCATAATAACATACATTTTTTTAAACACTGCAAAACCATTTAACAATGGACAAGATGTTTACAGGCCACGGGCACCTCCTGCCCATACGCGCGAAACATATTAGGACTTAGCCTATAACAGACCAACCGTAGCGTGGTGTAGCGGAACATAGTCACACACACACACACATGCGCTCAACAAATAGGAGCGAACACAGACAGGGGCTCTGAGAAAACAAGACCTCCCCTCTAATAACTTCTTTTCTCAATTGTAAGGCATAGGAATCATTACAGGCGATTAGGACATGGCCAGTCGCACTACGACCACTGGCCACATTCACACTACAAATGGCAGACCAGATTAGGTCGTGAAGCTTTACTATCCCAAGGCGCGGATAGAAAGCCAACATGGACCAAGGGAGGATGACAGGAGAACAGGCTACCAGCGTACCACCTTACTCCCTCCCAATAACCTTCTCACGTCCAACATAAACCAACGCAGACACATGAACACGACCAAAACAGCTACACTACATTACAGAGTATACACAAAGGGTTGATAGACTTCATGCGTCTAAAAAGAAGGCTTGCTACGCCTTGGATCACGATGCTACCACCTGAGTATTAGGGGTGGGTCGGCAAACATTAAATAAGCATAATGCGCATCTCCAAATGAGAGATGAGGCCATAATTATATATATTAACCACATTTTGTTAATTAAATACTCCCGCATGACAAGAATATATTGGTATTATGCCTCAACCTACACCTATCCTTATATGAGTGCAGATGCCTCATATCCAGATACCTGCATGAGTATCCCATCCATTTACCAGGGGTATTACTATCAAACCTGCATGGAATTTTCATATCTTTGCAATCCCGGGAATTACCTGCCCCAGTCCACTCATTATAGGAGCAATCCTAGTAGCATTACCGGCTCAAGGCCACCATTTATTTGAGCCCAAAGATGCACAACCCCTTCCTACCATACTTTAAGCCCACTCTACAAATAACTACCCCCAGATCCTAATAACAGGGTACCTGACATTACAGACCCTACTAACACCTCCATTAAGGTAAAAAGAGCATTATTGCTGGAAAGCTGACGTAGCAATGGTAGACCAGAAGTAGTCTATGTACTTAGAAGTTCTACAACCCCACAACACTGGAAATATTTTACATTTTACACAATGATTAAACTATTTACACAGGTTACGCCTATATTTTTTTTTTCTCCATAAAAAGGAATCTGATACGCTCTGATTGATGATAGCGGCGTAAGCCAAAGGCCAGAGGCACCACACTGGGGGCAGAGCTGGGGTAGGCGATGATGACCCTTACCCCAGTTGGCTCAACAAATCACTGACCCGACCGAACAGACGAACCACGTAAGGTTAAAGCATTCGCGGCCTGGCCGGGCAAGCTCTGGAATCCTAGGTGCACCTCGACTGCCCCTGGGAGGAAGGGATGCTACACCCACTCTGTGCCACGGTCGTCGAAGCCAAGACCTGCAGGGAGACTTTCTGAGAACGGCGGGAGAAATAGCTCACTCAGCGCCGGACTCGGGAGCTATCCCTAGAGACGACCCCATTATGACTAGACTGCTAGTTAAATTTAAGTAGGTACGGCTTCCATAGCGGGAAGCAAAACTCCTGTGCGTTGGAGTGAAATGTTACTGCGAGATACATAATACTGCGGCCTATAACGGCGAAATGAAATATAACTGCGGCCAACAATGGCGAAGAAATTACTACTGCGGCCGACCACGGCGGGTAGAAATATTACTGCGAAAAGCAGACCACGATTGCCGACGAAGGCGAAGACAATATTATGCCATTGGACGACAATGTCCAATGCCCACATAAATGGCGACGCAGCGGGCAGTCAATGGGCACTAAGAGAGGGGCATTGCGGGCACCTCATAGGAGCCAAAGTGGGCGGCTCAACTACGACAACGATGAACGATAACGGTAATGAGCGGGAAGGTACAGCAGGCGAAACGGTTTGCTTAGTGGCACCGTAAGCCGCCTGCGACTAGATTAGTACTAGTAATAGACACCGACACCTAGAATTAAGGGAACGGAATCCAGCGACCCTAGAGACAACCGGTGTTTCTAGGACTCGTGCGGGTGGTGTCCTGAGGAAGTAAATTGCCTCAGGCGATCGTTCCAGGCCATATTTAGCCAATAAGACACATGCGACTAGGTTAATACTAGTTGATAAGCGTCGATACCTAGAATTAAGGGGGCGGAATCCAGCGATTCTAGAGACAACCGGTGTTTTTGGAATCGTGCGGGTGGTGTCCTGAGGAAGTAAATTGCCTCAGGCGATCGCCCTGGTCGAAATCTTAGCTGTAAGACGGTTGCATTTGACACGCAACCTAGGATTAAGCAAATTTATTAACCGCTGTCGCCAGGTAATGGCACAGCACATTTCGGCAGTAGATTAAGGCCACCCTTTCGGCTTAGAAATAGCATTTTTTTAGACCATAATTAAGATAGATAGCGTAAGTAACGCCGTTCAGCGCCTGATGACCCACAAACCCGGCATCAGGGTGAGTCCGACAACTCATGACAAATCATGGCAACTCATGGCAACTCATGACAACTCATGACAAATCATGGCAACTCATGACAACTCATGGCAACTCATGACAACTCATGACAACTCATGACAACTCATGGCAATTCATGGCAACTCATGACAACTCATGACAACTCATGGCAATTCATGGCAACTCATGGCAACTCATGGCAACTCATGACAACTCATGGCAACTCATGACAACTCATGACAACTCATGATAACTATTGATAATTCATTATAATACAGGATAAGGCTACATTTAAGGCAATTTTTTATATATATATATTAAGGTAAAATTTCGGCACTTGGTGACTAAAAATCCGTTACCAAGGTAAGCCCGACAACATTAGGCTAAAATAGACTAACATAGGCTAACCTAGATTAAGTTAGACTTAAGTGGCGCCATAATTGATTTTGTATACTATGCGCAGCGATGGAACTCCTATATGTATTAATATACTCTATTTGCAGGAAAGCAAGGAAGCGACGGAATGTACATGTTTCCAGATAAATGGCCATTAACGCATTTTGTTTTGCAGATGACGAGGATTGTACACAAACCTGTTGTAAATATATATCCCAACACAGAAATCCCACACTCTCTCCCTCTTGTACAGACACATACACTCTTTGTCAATTTCAGTTGCACCTCCTAAAGGTGACAGCGTAGCGACCACCGAAGCACGGTATCCGTGGGATACTGGGCATCGATGAACGCCGAAAAACAAGATGACACGCAAATAAGGCGTGACTTCGGCATCTAAGGGCGGCACAAGTATTGTAAGGGCCGAACCTTCGACGCCAGGGTGGAATTTCCCAACCCACGGCGGGAAAACCACTAGTACATAAGCTCATTGGAAAAAGAATTAGCGGCCTAGCCACTAAACTACGGTAAAACGGCCGAGTAGAAAATGGCCAGGAAAGAATGGTATACAAAGGCCAGGTAAAGAGTTCTACGAAATGAAAGGTACCAGGCTCATGAGCAAACCGGCTTAGTAATAAGATTATTATTTTATATTATATCATGCTTGTAAATTAATGTCACGCCATTCAACACTGCCATAATGGCAACACTGAATACACGGTTTTGTTTTTTCCTTTCTACTCTACTAACGCCCAAATTTGTCAGGGTGTTCCGTTTTATCCCAAACCAATAAATACTTTGAATATTTCCCTTAAATTATACCCTGGAACACCCATTTTTTCTATTCTCTTCTATCTTTCTCTTAGCAGGGAGCACTTTTTCCCCAAAATAAAGCCAGACGGCACAATTCCTCGTCTAGCTGGGTTTTTCCTCCCTGCACAACTACGTAACGGATAAATATCAAAACCATGTTTTTTTTTTGAAACTCGCAATATGCCAACAATGGCAATGTCAATTTTTTCTCAATGTCAATTTTTTCTCAATGTCAATTTTTTCCCAATGTCAATTTTTTCTCAATGTCATTTTTTTCTCAATGTCAATTTCCATTTTTACAATGTCAATGTCAGTGTTATACATATATCTGTACATCCCATAACCCTCCCCTCTGAACACGGGCTGATCTCACACCTACACTTCACGACATCACCCATTCGATACGACGACGCCGACGACGACGAGGAAGACACCACCAGAAGACACGAGGGGGCTTCAAGAACAACTACATCAACATCCCAACCTCAAGTTCCGTTCCCGTTCGCGGGGACGCGAACTAAATAGGGAAAGAGGCTTGTACAGTACCCCAGGGGTATGCACCCCTTGGAGACCATCCCCCCAGCATCCATCTAAATATCCTAACGGGCAACCCTCGTAAAGCCAGACCAACATCCATCAACACCGCAAGGACAGCTTGCCATTCTAGAAAGCGGCTCAATCCTTGCACAATTATTACACACAGCGACACATTATTAACTGGGGCAGCTATGCCGTCACAATGCTGACAGCATAGCGCCGAAGAATATAAAAAGGGGTCCTAAGGAGGTCACGAGATCTCTCAATTATCAGCCTTTCAACGGGACGGCGAGAGGCTACGCTGGTGTCATCAGAGGTGAGTCAGTCGTGTTCAGATCTCCTATATTTGTAACCTTCACCCACAGATTGTGCTTTACATTGTGACCATTATTACATGCCCTACAAGGGACTCATAATTCAACATCACAGACCAATAAACACTTGGTCAACGCACTACACTCGCCTTACTGTTTATACGCCTCTTTACATCCCAACGCCCTTCCTTATTCCCGTCACGGTTAGACGTGACCTATGGTAGTCCAACAGTGCCAGCTCAGATATCATTGTATTCCTCGCGGCGGCCCGGCTGCTAAGAGCAGCAAGCGCCACATAGCTGACACGAGCATATTCAGTTATATAACAAGCCAGTCAGCTGAAAGACCAGCGCGTTGACTTGTGGACCAAACTCCATCCCCTAAGATACATCTACGGCCTTTATAGGAGCGCCCCCTAGTTCCTAACACTAAACAACACTCTACACTGGTCAGCTTACCCTGGTACGGGAAGCTACCCCCTTTTAGACATTGATTTATAAATTAACACAATAACTCTTCCTTTTAGATCCCACCACCCCCAATAAAAGGGATCTAAAACAATATAGTTTATTTCCTTTTTGTTTCAACACTTTTTCCATGAGGTAATGTTTCGGAAATGCTGTTTATTGAAGTTCTTGGAGATAAAATCTACCTTTTATGGGTTGATGGTTGAGGTCTTGGAGTAAATAGGTGACTGGACTGTCCAAGTTGACTTGACAAATTCGAAATTGTTCAGTCCCCCACTGAGGCGTGTAGCCCTTATTGAAGGCAGACTTAAATTTGCTCACACGAACAAAATCCCCAATTTTCAGTCGGTGACGTTTAGGAGCTGCTGTTTTTATGGGGTTAAACAGTTTATCCAGTCGCAGAATATTTTTGGTTACGAGACGTGGCTTGGTCCCTATGGTTCTATGTTTGCTGTCATTGTAACGTGACACTAGCTCAGGTAACATGTCCAACCAGCGATAACTGCCCTGAGCGGTAAACGCTTTCCACACGTGGGTTTTCAATGTTCGGTTAAGCCGCTCGACCACGCTGGCTTTGAGATTGCTGTACGTGGTGTAATGGTGAATATCCTTAGATTTGAGAAAATTGGAGAAATCCTTGTTGAAAAATTCTTTCCCCTGGTCGGTTTGCAGCAACTGAGGTTGACGTTTGGAGTGTTGAATAATATGTTGAAAGGCCTTGGTGACTAGTTGACCAGACTTGCGACGCACAGGTTCAACAAAGGACATTTTGGAATAGACATCAATGACAGTCAACATATAGCGTTCACCGTCGTTAACGCCAGCATAGGGTATCATTTCAACCAGGTCAGCCTGCCAAAGTTCATCCACACCTCGTGAAATCACCTTGAGTCGCGGATAGTCACGCTTAGCTGGGCGATGCAACTCGTGAGCAATACCCATTTTAATGGGTGAGGGCTTAAACAATTATTTTGGCATTTCAAAGTTCTTGTTCAATTTCTTGAATTTCCCAATCGTGACCGGTATGGCCGGCTTGACGTGAAGCATGCAACAACTGTAGCCGCTGGATGAGCTTATTGGGATTGTGCCAGTAGGTAACATCCACAAGGGGGTTTAATGGTTTAAATGTCACTCACGAAGCGGACACTTTACGACGAGTACTTTGACTGGTGGGAAACATTTTTGCAATGATGGTTTTATATTTTTGAGATATATTGGCATTCACTTGTTGAGCTGGATCATACTGTCATTTATGGGCATGGGTGTTCAATAAAATGGATTTTTATTTGCCAAGGTCCTCTGACGTATAATCATGGGAAGAGGGGGTCCGAGAAAAGAGCAGCTTTAACAGTCCTGGTGTTAATTTATAGTTGATGTTCTTAATGACAGCTTTAGTATGAGCAAATTTAATGAATGAATCGCCAATTTTAAAACTATCATCCTCATAGTGAACACCATACGTGGTATCTGTGTTTCCAATAAATAGATCAATAAGATAGGGTTCTAGTGTTGATCTATAATATTTTATTAAAATGTTTTTCAGTTGAGCCTTATTTTGAGGGGTGGCCAAGACCTGTGAAAACGGAGACGATCTGGAAGGGCAAGGTGTTTCGACCGTGACCAAGGATTTCTTTTTACTCAAAAACTCTGCAAGGGGTGCGGCCTTTTCTTGAGGCGTAAACACTTGTTCCTCGTCATCCTCAACTTCGCTAACACTAGTCAAATCTTCCTGTTCCTGTTCCTCTTCCTCAGGGTCCTCGTGCAGTGTCTGCGTGGCTTGTGAAACGGTGGGTAGCGTTTCAGATGGCTTGAAAGTGGGTTTCAACAAGGCTTTTAGCGGTGGTGCTAAATGTTGTTGAATAAACAAAGCATGATTTGCACGTGATCGTTTCAATTGACGAAACATTTGGCGAATAGTATTTTTTGCTCTAATAATATGCTTTTTCAATTGACTCTCTGCTAACGCCTTGGTGTCTTGTCAAATGACTTGAGAGGGAATGAGACAGGGTCTTAAATAGCAATAAAATGATCAAACCCTAAGCGATATCGTCCTTGGTTGAGTTCACTCTGTTTGTCAATCACTAACCAGGCATGACGTTGAGTGTTCCTGCACTTGCCACAAAATTCAGTAAACATTTGAAAGGTCATATCCGGATGCACATGTTCATTATAAATGTGACGGCTGTTCCTCTCGTCCTGGTGAAATAAAACAATGACATTGGCATTGTCACGAATCAACTGTTTGGACATTTTTGAATACGTTTGTCCAAGATAAAAGCAATCGATATGTTTGTGTCGACACATGCTGAAATAGCTTTGAATGATGACTTGACGTTCAGTGGATACATCATCGAAAATCATGAGTGAATCGGGCTTTACCTCATCCGGTGAAATAATATCTTCTTGCATGGAAAATGTAAAATAACCCATATTCTCTTTTTGTAATCCAGACATGACTTGATCCAGAAACACGTAGAGGGGATGGTAGAGAGATTTTGCAAAAATATAAATATTTTGAAAACGCAGACCATTGGGCGCTGTGATGAGGGTTAGCAAAAGATTGGTCTTTCCACAGCCGGAAGGTCCCACAATGATGCAGCGAATGGAAGTTGGAAACAGTGAACCATGGCGTTGTTCACGTGATGTGGGACAGAGATGGGAAACCATGTCCCCCACGGGGAATGACTCTTGCTGCTTAATAATCTTCATATCAACTAAGGCTCAGCCAGGCTAGCAGGCTGTCTATATACAGGACACCGAGCCTTGTCATAGAAACAGTAGACTCATACTACAGGTTGGCGATGGATTTCTTTGGACGTGCGTTGATGGCCAAAGTTAGGTCTGCCCCATACATGATCCTAAACAAGAAACAGATCCTGCTAATTAACACTATGTGGATAGGTCAGTAGTGCCACGCACTAAACAGGGAGATTATGACTTTAAGGGAAAGCGGTTAACCCATGTAAAACATCCTCAAGTGTCTACAGACGTTACTACAAAAAAGTATGTGGATAACAAAGTGTATGAGTTTTATGACAAAAGTGCCTCAGCTTACGGTGAATGGCTATAGCGCTCATCACCATCGGATTATTTACGTGTAAGACCCACAAGGCGAAGACGATGTTTGTACCAAGCGTTACATGACCTATGAAAGGAAGAGGCTTTACAAATTTATCCCATCTGTATTTTTAGTGTACCTGACAAATGAAAAACCTGTGAATGACAGAAACCATTTACCACTAGTCCATGATCAGCACTTGACCTATGTGCTTGCTTAGGGTTTAAGCCACTATCGATTACACTATGATGGAACCATTCACATCAAATACGCCATACCTGATGAGAACCATTTACAAATACAGATAAACGATCATAGGATGTTGGTCCATAACCATGAAATGGTCAATGCAGGTGACGAATTATCCTTTCATCTCATGTTGACATGGGATGAAGAGCAAGCAGGAAAAAACATAAACGATTTCCCACTATATGTGGAATTGGAATATACAGCCATGAAATAACAATCTGACGTTAGTTGTGATTTAAACTTTCTTGTGAAAGGTTGTTGTCATTATCATCATGGTGAAACAAAGGTATGTGGTGAGAAAGACTAAAAAAAGGACTTTGTCCTTGGCAAAGCCTGGGCTTACGACATTCGTGGACAAGCTGTTGCGAAAGAAAAAAAGAAAAAATAATGTATTGAACATAAGGAAAGCCCTTCGAGCAGCACAGAGACATGTTATTCCAAAACGTCGGCGACAGGGTTCAAAACAAGGACGAATGATTCCCGTCCCCAAACGAGAGGGATTTTTACCTTCTTTATTTGCAGGTCTGGCTGCTCTAGGTTCACTTTTGGGCGGTGCCAGTGCAGTGGCGAAGACCATTAAAGCAGCGCAGCAGGGCAAACAACAACTCAAAGAAATAATAATAATAATGTTATTGGTTTTACGTCCCTTTTAACTACACTGGCTTTTAGAGACGCCGGGGTGCCGGAATTTTGCCCCGAAGGGGATCTTTAACCTGCCAGTAAATCTACTGACACGGCTCCCTCGCATTTGCGCACCCTCAAATGCCATCTGACTGCACCAGGTTTCGAACCTGCAACCTTGGGCTCAGCTAGCGAGAACGTTACCCCTGAGCCACGCAGCCAGACAACTCAAAGAAAGTCAGCGACACAATGAAACGATGGAAGCGATTGCAATGGGGGCTAGTAATGCCAATTTAAAGCCAGCCTTTTATCAACAAGGATTTGGGAATTCACCATTTCGAAATATAAAAAAAATTAACCTCAGCCATAGCAAGACCTGCCCTGACGCATCAACAAGTGGAAAGCTATACTAAACAACTAAAGCTTTCTCATTTTCGAGGTGTGTTTATGCGAAAACAATTAACCCCACGACCCTGGAAACTGGAATGTGCTGTAGTCAATTTGGATGATCACCGAGGACCAGGAACGCATTATGTAGCTCATGTCAAAGAGGGATCCACCATATGGTACTTTGACAGTTTTGGGAATTTGCCCCCGCCCATGGAACTAGTGACCTATTTTGGAAACAGGATCAAGATATATTATAATGTGAAACGTGAGCAAACGTTTAACAGCCAACAGTGTGGACGTTTGTGTTTAATTTTTTATATAAGACGCAGCTTAGTTAAAAACGTCAACAGTATGTCGGCAGAAAGTAAAACGTTTACACTCCATGGACGAGGACCTGAAGTCAGCCTAGACTTTTACCCACTTATCGAATTGAGTGCAAAACCCTATGGTTTGGGACTTGTTTCTCTTGAAACGTACAATCGAATATACTACATACGTGAAAATGTGAACAACAAGTTTTACTATGATGATTCTGTGCTCACCCTGAACTCTGGTGGATACACGATCGATGGCATTTATGAACACATTTATGTGGTGTTGATCAATGAATATGGTTTAAAGTCATTTATCGATGGAACGCGCAAGTTTGAACTTGTAGGAAATACCAACACTCATCGCTGCAGTATTTTCTCCACATTCAAAATTGACTTTAAAACACGCTCCGATTCCATTGGTCCATTACTAGGATTTAAACCACTCGCGTTGGAGCCCAACAAGAAACATGAATCGGATCATGAAGCCAAATTCATTAAGGACCATCATGTGTCGGTAACGTGTAATATTATTAGCCAAGTGTACACCAATCAAGAACCATCGCATTCGCTTTATGACTTTATTGTGACATCGCCCAATGGCTATATTATTCGTGAAAACCCTCCAGTGGTGCTTTTTTCATTCTGTGGCTGTCGATCGTATTAGTAATATAACATTAAGACTGATCAATAGAGAGCAACAACTCATTTATCTAGATTCTACCACACCAGTGACTTACAAGTTGGTGCTAAAGCCACTATGAAGTATGTGTATAAAGCAACAACACCGTCTAGGAATGGTGTTAGTTGTTTTCCACGTGAATACACGTTAACATCTAAGAACAAGCAGATTTTACGGCATTTGGGTTACCACGTAAATCCCCATAATGAATTCTATCCTAGAGATAGCGAACCACATCGAGGAACAACCAGGGGTGGTAAGAATTGATCTCCATTCCTATCAACCTCAAACACCTGGACTCAATAACAATGATGAAATTCAATTTGTTATCAACAACCAAGATATTTACACCCTACCGCATGAATGTCTCATTCAGATCGAAGGTCGGCTCACCAAAGCCGATGGCTCTACACCCACCACATCCATGTTGGCCAACCATGGTCTGGCCTTTCTGTTTTCTGAAGTACGTTAGGTCATTAACGATATCGTGGTGGATAGCACTCGAAATGTGGGTATTTCCAGTGTCATGAAACTATATCCCTCTTACAGTGAGGAAGAAGGTAAAACACTTTGCATGGCAGGTTGGTGCCCTGACTCGACCAATGATTGGATGGTACACACCGATGGGACCTTTACTGGATATTTACCTCTTAAACTGATTTTAGGCTTTGCCGAAGACCACCAGCGCATTGTGGTCAACGCAAGGCAAGTGCTTTATCTGGTGAGAGACAGGAGTGATAATAATGCACTCAAGGGAGCTGACAATGCCCCTATAGATTCAAAAATTCAACTACAACGCTTGCTATGGAAAGTGCCCCATGTGACCCTTGACGATAGCAAAAAACTGGACATTCTCAAGATGGTAAAGAGAGATATGCCTCTACCCATGGAATTTAGAAGCTGGACACTCCATGAGTTCCCGCTATTGCCCACCACCAACACACACAGTTGGTCTGTAAAAACAGCTCGCTATACAGGGAGACCTCTCTACATGATCGTGGGTTTTCAAACGAATCGCAAGTATCAACAAACCAAAGATGCCACGCAATTAGATCACCTGCAATTGAGAAATGCACGTCTTTTCCTCAACGGAGCTGTGTTTCCCTATGAAGGACTGGATTTGGATTTTTCAAAAAATAAGTTTGACCCCCTGTAGGACTTGTTTTCTAAATTTCGATGGTCGTATTATCAAAAAGAGAACGGCCCCATGCTGCTACCCAAAGCGTTTAAGGCAAGGGCGCCACTGATTGTTTTTGACTGTTCTTACCTGGAAGAGTCTGTCAAGCCATCCAATATTGACATTCGACTAGATTTTGAAACGCATGACAATGTACCAACCAATACGACAGCCTACTGTTTGATTATTCATCACAAACAAGTCAACTATTATCCACTGTCCAACCAAGTGACGAGTGTATAAATAACAGGTCAACCCACGTCAAGCCGCTCAGTCATGTCTTGCTTTAAAGCATCAAGAGAAGTCACATCCATGAATTTAAACTCTGAGGAACAACGTTTCAAGACTTTTTCAACATGGCCAGTGTCTTTCATAAACCCTCAAGCCTTGGCGGCCGCTGGATACTACTATTTAAAAACAAGAGATGAAGTGAAATGTGCCTTTTGTCCCAACATCATAGACCAATGGCAAGAGGGCGATGAACCCATGCAGGAACATCAGCGCTGGTCACCTGCCTGCCCCTACCTATGCAGAATGGAGGTGAGAAATATACCCTATCATTCAAGCTATCCCTCACTCGTGTCCCTGAGTGATGAAAAAACAAGTTACGGTACGTGTGGACCGTATGGTGTCCATGGTGGTTCAGTAAGCAGCTCACCATCGAAAACGCCTAGTTTAGAGACATTGGGACTTCATCGGTGTTATGGACGTTAAAAACACAAGAGACTATATTGTTGTATGAGTTGGTATCGTCCTTATCCCAAAATGACAAAAGCCTGTAAGACGTGTTATGATAATAAAATGATGTAATTCTAAAATTCTTATTTTTTCATGTCCCCCTGTCCTACCCTAAACTCAATTTTTTTTTTCAAACTAGCATGGCAGGTAAGTCCATGTCATGACCACACCTTAGTGGCCAATTGTTAGTCAGTCGTCAGTTGAACTTGGTCCAGGCAAGCGGTAACATGTTGCGCACACTCATTGTGGATTGCCAAGGGTTTAAAATTGGTGACAACTAAATTATATTTAAACAAGTGGCCATTATCGATTGTACCACGTTTTGGATATCGCAAGCTACGCATTTGTTATTTAAACCGCCCCATGCTTTTGATTTGTTGTGTGAAAAAGACCGCAAACAAACCCAGTGGATTGAAAATCATAAGCAACTAGACTGGAATCAAGGAACCATTTCCTATAAATATTTGGACGTGTTCATGAAAGCACACTTGTCCTTGGCCAATGTGGTATTTCTGAAAGGTAATGAAAAACGTGAATGGTTGCAACCATTTTTGGCGTCTTACTGAAAATGTATCGACCTCATGGACCTGGGATGCCCCTCCCTGCAAATGCTGATGGACAGTTGTTCCTGTGGCAACATTACCCGTACAGCCCTAGCGCATGCTTGGCATCTCTTTCATTGGTTAACCACCCGTGCTTGCTGGGATTTGTTGAACAAAATTATAACTCAAGATTTACCTGTGAATGACGCCAGTAAGGTTTCTACAAGCGACATGTAAACATCTACAACACGTGATACCATGGAGGAAGGCAATGCTACGGAGAAAGACATCGGAAAGTTCATTGTATGCAAAAAGAAACTAGTCAGTTTTACCAAAGAGGAACTCTTAGCGCTGCCCAAGTCATTCATTTATTATGTGGCCGCCAACGCGGTGAAAGAAATCTGGCAACATGTACCAAAATCATGGACTCAAGACCCTGTTTTGAGTGAATTGCAACCCTGTACGGATTGCGATCACCATAAGCAAGTGGCCATGGCAAAAATACCCCCTATGCGTCAGTGCGCGACTTGTCAGCTAGTGAAACTGTATCACGGTAATAAAAGTCCGTGTAAAGACTTTGTTGAATCATTCCACGGGTGTCATGGTGAGAAAAAGCAACAACAACAAACACAAGCATCGTCCACAGAGGATGAGGAAGGCCAAACCTTTTCACCATCGATGGAAAAGGATATGCCAGACCTGTACCGGCAGTGGCGTCATTGACAAAGTAATTCAATACTTACCTTTTGAAATCCATCTTCCGGGTTATCGTTTTTGTGGCCCTGGAACTCATCTTGAAAAACGTTTTCAGCGTGGTGATGTACCCATTAATCTTTTGGATCAAGCATTCAAAGAACATGACCTATCTTATCGCCATAGTCATCCTGGTTTAAGACATGTGGCAGATAAATTGTTATTGAAAAAAGCTAAACAACGTTTCATATCCCGTGATGCCTCAGTGGGTGAGAGGATGGCAGCCTTGATTGTGATGAGTGCTATGAAAGGAAAGTTGATTATGCATGGACATGAACATTAAGGAATTGAGGAGTGAGGAATTGGGATGTGTTTGTATTCTACTTTTTCTTTTGTCAATCCCTATGGTTAAGAAATAAAAAACAAAGGTTTACCAGAACACAATGTTACATTTTAAATTTAAAAAAATCATGATGTTCATGGGCTGATTTTTCATGTTCACATTTTCACACATTGTCATTTGCCAATTTGCAATTTACAGTTTTAAAAAAAATGTCTGTTTCAAGTTTTGCGTTTTTGATGATATGGATTTTTCCATTTTGTTGATGACACTTTTTAAAAATGTCCGTTTTATGTTTTTGAATTTTTATATTTCACATATGGCCATTTCCAGTTTTAAAATGACTGTTTTACGGTTTTTTTTTGAATTTTGGTGTTATTGAAACATGGATTTCACATTTTGCCGTTTTCACATTTTTTCCATTTGGTGTATGTTGAAAGTTGAGATTTGTCAATGATGTCGATGCGAGTGCTTGACCATGATAATGCTGCAATGTGTATATGTGTGTTTTGAGAAACATTGAGGTCAACGACCACTGAAGGTAAGACTGTTTTTGCGAAAAAATAATGTCTATTCACCGCTACATTTCAAAGAAAAAAACTATCGACAAAACAAAATGAGTATATAAGTGAAAATTTCCCCCCTTCCCACCCACCCTACCTCACCGTGTTTGCTCTGGTCATACATATACACCAGCTCTCTCTCTACTCACACAACCCTACCTGTCTTTTTGGGAACAAACACAACCACTTTATTTATCCCCAAAAGCACATTCTCCACATGCACACTCATCCCTAAAGAACTTTTTTAGTTTTCCATTTACGATTTACATTACAAAAACAATATAAATACTAGTCATTAGGGTTACTAAAAAAATGTTATTACTCATTTCATATTTACAAACACTACAACTTTGTAAAGCTTTAAAAGAATCACACTATATACGAATTTCCAATTCCCAACTCGGTTAAATTTAAAATTAAAATAAAAATAAGGTTGCATAGAACTTTTTTTTAAGAGCAAAAGGTTCATGTGGGCTGCCACAATTTACAAAATCTACTATTTACAATGACAAAAAACCAATATTTACAAAATACAAAATACTAAATCAACGAGTTACCAAAAGCCATGTCCCTAAACGAACAAACAAAAAAATCACACCTCCTCCTCCTTGCGGTCATAACCCCAGGGCAGGCTCGTGAGCAAGTTAATAGCCCACACACGTTTGTTATCCATGGAGGCGACGGTGCGTTTTCTCTGTTCTACAAGACACAAATGATGGTTGCTGGATTGTATCCTGCACTGTGTATGGGACATAGCTTTGCCAGTGCGTAAAACTGCTAAGTAATCGTCTACACGTAGCGATTTTACCACTGGCCTACCTACACCTTTTGCTCTTTTCGTTTCCGTACAGTCTAGTGTTCGATAAGCATACATTTTCGAAGCCAAACCTACGAATTCCATCATAATGGAATCACCGCATTCATCTTTTAAAACACCCATTTCCGTCTTGTTTTTTATGGGCAGCTGAAACATGTTGTCAGCACTATACGAAGAGGTGTCGAACCAGTCACTATGCTGCCTCATGACGTCATAGGGGTTGCAGTGGCGAATGTGGTAAATGAATGAGTCCGTATCCATATACAAAAGAGAGACGTCCTCAAAATGGCGTTTGGCAAACTCATGGTGGAATCGATACATGACCGATTTAGAAAAGTCTAAAATGACTTGGCCCAAGTAAATGGGCTTATCACTGGTCACACTTGTCCTACTCAATTCAATAGCCGCCAAATCTTCATCGATAATGTTGATCGATTTGCAATGTACCGTCGGGCACCCCACTGCCCCTCCCAGACATTCACCAATTTAATGTCACGGTATTTTCGGACAGTCTCCATGGACTTGCCATAGATGCAGTTGTTCATTAATTTGAAAAAAATAATTTCAATCTGCTGTGTTGCCATTTGTCGGTGCTCTGTGTTGAGTTGCATGTATGGCTTGAGCCATGGTTTTTGAGCAAAAGAAATACCCCTGTGGATTTTCTTCAACACTAAGCCTTGGGCAAGGCATTGCACCAACATTTGGATATGTAGCACATACCGATTTTTGTTGTAAAGTGTGCCAATGAGTTTTTCAATTTTCACTTTACTGTCAGGGGGAACCATTTGCTCAAGGCAGAATGGGAAATCGGCATGTTCATCATACAAGGATGAGGGATATTCAATATCCACTTCTAGCACATATCCACGGCCTGTTTCTTGGCTAGCCTTGATCACATCAAATTCTGACACTTGTTTCTCTGTCAGCCAAACAAACTTCCCATAGGGCAAAGGCTGACTCATAGCGTAACCGTACAAATTATTCACTTCATATTACATTAAGTGCGATTCTGGATTGTCTGGTGAATAATCAGGCATGTAGATATTGTTCGCTTCGGCATGGCGCGGGTTAAGCGACACAAAGCCGCCACGAATGCCCTTTTCAAAAAATAGAACCATGTCTACATCAGTGAGTAAATCCAATTCCACTTGAGTGTATTTCAAAGCGGCATCAAACGAGAGCCCAGGACTCGTATAATAGTGAGCCGGGTCAAGACCATAAATGTGCTGACACAACTCACGAAATTTTTCAAACACATCGGTGAGCAGCAATACATCCAGTTATAGGTAATGCATAGCATATTCACTTAGCGTCTTCATGTCAAACACTTGCCAAACTTGACATGCATGTGCATAGTCTTCATCGGAAACGGTATTACGTGTTAGTTTCGAGTAAAATTTCTCTTGTGGTGGGAGTTTTGTTTGCTGTTGCAGAAATCATACGGGAATATACCTTTCCGAATGCACAATTGAAATTGCTTAGGATCATTAAAATGCATTCTAGTATTTTTTAATTCCTCCTCATTCAAGCCATTCACAAGGCAGTCTAGCGAGGATGCCATAAACTTAAAGGAATCCAAAAATCGAATGCCAAAGTTGCTCAACCGCCATGTCAGGGCTGTAAAACGCTCATGGTTTTGGGGGATAATGGTAAACGAGCCCTTGTTGACATGACCCAATTCACGAATCAAAAACTGAATGTCATAATTTGCCAGATTGTGGAAAAAGACACTGATGAAACGAGGAGCTGAAAAGTTCAAGTTGCATTTACTATGCGCAGCTCCACGAAACTCTCCCGTAAAGTGCGCGTGAGCACGAACGGTGTCTTCAGCACTGATCAGTGGGTTTTCGCAAATATGGCATGTCGTGGCATGCTCATACTGCTGTTGCTGTTGTGGCGTTAGGCTCACGGGTACTGGGTGGGCCAGTAATCCCTGTACATGGTCGGCCAACTTTACAAGTTCATCCAAAAACCATCTGGCACAATCTGGCCCCTCACGGTATTTGTAAACGGATTGTGAGGGGTCATAGTACCACATTAAATCCTATGGCAAAAGGTTCATGTTTTTGAATGGGTGTGGTTGAGCTCAAGGTGGGATCTGGTTCACATCCCACCATGGGAGTGGTGAGTGCTTCAAAATCTGCATACACCACATAGGGAACAGTGTCACGCTTATGAATGTCCTTAAACTTTAACACAGCCTTGCCCCCTTGTGGCAATATCAGTCTCACCGCTTCCTGAGAAACACAATCTACCCTATGACGTTCCAAAAGTGTAAGGGTTGTAAAATATTGCAGACAACGGTCGCAAATGTACTTCTTACCATTATGCTTGGACGCTTGACTGTTTAGCAATCTACTTAAGCTTTTTATTAGGCAATGGTGATTCACTTCCCCGTAAGACAGATATAAAAGATGAATGTGGTGTCGTTTCGGTTCTTTTGTGTCATAAAGAGGACCTACAATCTCATCACCATCAAGGCCATACACCATGAACGAAAAGTCCTGGTTATCTTGTTCAAACCTATGGATCTCGGTTAAGTCTATAGGGAACAATATTCTAGTTAAATTTAATGTTTGTTTTAATTCATCAAACTTGGCCTTGTACTTTGCTGGTCTGTTAACATGACGATCTTGAGCTGGCTGCAAATACGCAGCCACAGCCCACAGAAAACATTCATCAACAAAATTTTCAATATTCACCACAGCCTTTTTCGAAGCTACTGCTGGTGGCGTTTTAATATAGCTAGACCCAGCATTCAACGGGTTGAAATGACAAATGTTGTTTTGTAGATAATGGATTTTGTCTAACGCTAAACCACTTGGTCCTTGTTGTAGTTTATCAAATTTTGATAGCAAGGCATTGACCACATGGCATTGATACCATTCGTTCAGATTATCGGCTATCAAAAGCTCTTGCATTTTACTGCCAATATAAAATGATTTTTATGCTCACCGTCCTTGTTTTTATAAATGAAATCGCACACGAGTTGTGTATTAACCTTTAAAGCCGTATGCAACCTTTGCGCTGTACAAATTTGTTCTTTAAAAATTTCAAAACATGATTCCATGAAGTCTTTTGAGATCAAACTCTCACTAACATTCACAACGCGGCCAGAGCAAATAAACTTTTTAAAACAGGATTCAAGGGGTTCCCAAGTTAAGCTATCGGTAGCAGTGGCAAAATACACGATTTTTATAAAAGAAACAATCTCACCACAGTTTTCAGCCGTAGACTTTTCAGCTTGGCCCCAAACACACACGTTCTCAACAGCAGTTGTCAGGCTCAGACTCTATAAAAGAAATAAAATAAACCACCATGAGTATATCCATTCGCAATAGCATCTTTCATAAACAAAAAAACAAAAAAAATATATAAAAAACAGGTTTTAAATATTTCATTTTCAAAAATCTTACCTTGCTTTGTATAAAGCCCTGCTTGTCCCTTCTCCTAGGCTTCAGTGGAATCGGGTTTCTCTCTCCCACAACAGAAATGCAGAATATCTAAAATAGAACAAAAATAAATATTCATCAATCAAATGGTAAACCAATAATCATTTAATCATTGATTAGCATTAAAATAAACTAAACGGCGTTATTCCAACACTTACCTCAGATATATAATGTACCCAATATAGCAACCAATTGGGGTTGAGCAACGAATACAATTATTTTATGCAGATAAGACACAGCCTATGTTAACACAGTAACGTTTACCATAGGAATGACGCGCAATGTGCAGTGACATGCTCAATACTCTCTTACCCAACCCCTCACCTCCCCGCGATCCTCTGGTCTTGTCCATCACTCCTCTTGCCAGGCTCTGCAGTGGTCACGTGATTTCCCGTTCTCTCTTTGTGTTCACCCTTCCCTCTTTCCCCTTTCCTCTCTGCGGGGCCTCTACCATCTGCTGCTGCAGCTCGCCTGGCTGGCCGTTATCACCTATTTTACGGAGATGCCACATGGTACCAACCTGTTATCATCTTACAGCAATGTTGTCAGCTCTCACCCACATTCCATTTTCTTAGCCAACTAGCCAGGCTCCAAGCTGGCCTTTCGAGCAGATATTCTGTTTTCCCATTCTGGCTGCCAGTTAGACATACATAGACAAAGAAATTCTGTTGTTAACAACTATAAAAAGCCTTTTTTTATTCGTCTCATAGCATTATGAATTTTGTCTGGTTACTGGTCAGTGTTTACCAACCTGTTTTAACGATCGACATGAGGGATTTTCGAAATATTCGCCTTCATTCGTTCGTCATAGGAAAGAAAATATATCGAAAAGCGACCCCTCGTTTTTCCATACATCGTCCCCGTCGAAATAGCCATTTCCCGTATCCACCATGGCCAGTCATAGCCTCATTGGAACATGTGTCAAGCGCTATCACCTCTCTGTCTACAAACATGCTTTTATTTAAAAAAAATAAGAATAAAATGTTAAAATGCCTAGTTTTTCGTCCTAGAGACTTGACATTTATTTTAATGGTAGACGGGATAGGGATCTTTCATTTATGTCAAACAATTTTTTTTGTCAACGTGTTAGTTTCCAAAATATAAAAATTTCAAAATTTGAGTGTTTTCAAAAATCTTAAAATATAAAAAAGTTTTATTTTAAAAAATAAAGGTCATAGAGACCATTCGCTTTAACTATGACACAACGTTCTATCTTGTTTGTTTTCAAACTATCACCTACTTTCGAAAACAATTTTTTTCAAAAAATTTTTGAAAAATATAACGAGTGGTCTATAGGAAAGAGCAAGTCAGCTAGAGTCCAACAACATCTCATTTGTTAAAATCCGACCATCCGTTCGCCAATGATCACCAATGTTCGCGAGAAAGTAGGCTATCATTTTTGTTTTCCTCCTACACCCTTGAAGCTTGCTACCCGCCTAGAGGGCATATCCATCTTTCATTAACGTCAAACAATCTTTTTCCCAAAATTCACCATTTCCAAAATAGCGCCAAACCAAGAAACAAGAATTTTCAAAGAAAAAAAATAAAAAAATACCAACACACATGCTTAGCCAAGAGAACGTCCTCCCAACGCCAACAATACTTCGTTCGTTAAAATCCGTCCACGCGTTCGAGAGATATCGGCCAAAGTTTATATGAAAGTAGGGGGTGGCTCAGAAGCCCCCGTGCCACACTACTGCACAGTTTTAGTCCTAGAGACTTGAAATTTATTTTGGGTGTAGAGGGGGTTGGGGCCATTCATTTACGTCAAACAAAATTTTTTGTAAACTCTTTAGTTTCCAAAATATAAAAAAATTTAAATTTAAGTGTTTTCAAAAAATCTCAAAAGATAAAAATAATTTATTATAAAATAAAGGTCATAGAGATCATCCGTTTCAACTATGGCACAACGTTCTATCATGTTTGATTTTCAAACTATCGCCTACTTTCAAAAACAAAAATTTTCTAAAAAAAATACATATATAACAAGTTGTCCATAGCAAAGCCCTCGTCAGCTCAAGTCCAACGACACCTCATTCGTAAATCTCCGACCACGGGTTCGGGAGTTATCGGCTCGCATTGGGAGTAGTGGGTGGGTGGGAGGGGGGGGGGGGGGGGCAGAACTCTCATCACTCCCCTACTCTCTTAATTCTTATTGACATATTTCAAATCAAACTCTTTCTTTGGACCTATTCTACTCCACTCCTCAACAGAACTAAGTTACGTTGAATTTTTTCAAATTTAGCAGACAATAGAAGCTTTGAGAAAATGTCAGCTACCAGGCCATGGGTCGGACAGAATTGATGAGAAAACAAATCATTTTTATAGTTCTCATGCAGATAGTGATACCTCACTCTCCTCTCATTTGTCCTGATTTCACCAACTTTAAGGAACCGTACTTTGATTGTCTATGATAAGAACAATGGGAACAGACTTTCCAGCTAGTTCTTGTATCAAGTATTTAAGATACTCTAACTCTTTGCAGCAATGTAGGCTATTCAGCTGCTGTGGATGACAGTGCCACAATTTTATGCTTGCCTGACCGCCATGCCACTGGTCCATCTACCAGCATTATGACATAGCCTGTAGTACTCTTTCTTTTCTTATGATCACCAGCAAAATCTGAATCACTCTATGCAATTATTTTCAGATCATCTTTCATTCTAGGTGCATAGTGAAGGCTATTCCCATTTTTGTGCTTCCATTCAGATATCGAAGTGTTCGTTTAACATTCTGTAGCCTATATGTTGATCTGCTGGTTTCTCCATGGAGCTGCTTTCATAATTCAACTATAAGCCAGGTCTGGTCTGGTTTTACAAGACAAATGTAAAAAACTCCCAACAGCATGTCTATAGGGGTATTCTGTCTTCACGCTGTCCTCTGTTGCACCTGTTTCTTCATTATGGATTATTGGGGTTTTAACTTCTGTGCATTTTTTATGTTGTAACGTTGCAGCACAATATGAGCATATTTCTCCTGACGAATGAAGATACTGAAAAGTGTCACCGCTAGCCGGACAGGCATTTCTCGGGGGAGGGGGCCGTGTGACGAATCTACCAACGGGAGAGGCAGTTTGCAAGCACGCACCCCTCTTAGCCCCTCCCAAGGCCATCTCAATGACAATGGCCAACGAGTCAGGTAGACTTTTGGCGTGCGGGCTACTAGAATGTTATGTTTCTCGAGGCCACTATACCAGACCCAAGACAACTGTGAACATGGGCTCGCCCAGTAGCGTGCGTCCAGCTGAGCGCTGTTGCCACAGTGAGACTGGCGGATATGACACAGCTCTACACTCGCAGTATACGCACGACCTTCTCCGTGAACACAAGGCGCTCCGAATGTAAGAACATGTACGAGCTGGCGGGCCTAATCCTACGAATATCTATATTCACAACGGAGTGCGCACATTTTTATAATTGTGATATGAGGCAAATATAAGATATCACACAAACGTTATTTGTGCACTCCTGGTGTAGCACACAGCATTCTTGGCTGTGACCCAGGAGGTGCGGATTCGATTCCCGGCTCTACCAAGCAATTTAATTCTAGTCTGAAGGCTAGAAAGGGTTCACTCAGCCTCGTGAGGCAAAACTGGGAAGATGTGGGATGGATTCCTACCTCAGCCATCCTGGAAGTGGTTTTTCTGTGGATTCGCACCTCTACTCCAGGAAAATGCCGGGATGGTACCTAACGTGCCACGGCCGCTTCCTACGCAAATCCTACCTCAATTACAAATACACACAATAGTACAGACATCAAAGTGACACAGGTTATCAAACAAATTCCACACACACCCAAATACACGGGGCTACATGACCACGATGTCATCATAAACAACAACAACCCGTGAGGTCCGGATTCGATTCACGGCTCAATCAAGACTTTTAGTTCTGGTCTCAGGGTTAGAACTAGGTATGCTATGCATCGTGAGGTAAAACTGTGAAGAGGTGAGTTTTATTCGACTCAATTACAGCAACAAAGAAACATAATTGCTGACACCACAATAACATAGGTTATCAGATTTTGTGTTTTCACTTACTTCTGTATTCGAAAACTTCTTTTAAAGGTCATAAGCCCTGAAAATGATATTTCTTGCCTGGCTGTGCAAAACTGTTCGGCTGTCACTCGGCTTGCTAAATGACATAGTTATGAGTTCAAAACTTCAGCTTACAGCACTTGTTAAAGCTCCACTGCTGAATTTATACATTAATGCCTTCCCTCTTCGTTATCTTCCCTAGCGAACCTGAATATTTCAACACCTAAATCATTCTCTCTCTAATTAATTATCCGTTCAGTTCAAGGGCAGATGTTATCTCCCGAACGGCTGGTCTTAGCGTAACGGGGTTTGGACAGTCGGCTTCAAATTTTTTTTAGCTCTGTAACATAGGGCCATTAAAATATTTGAAGAATTAATTATTTTCGTGCGCGAAGAGAAATAACGATTTCGTTTGGTGCAGCGAACCCTGCAGACTGAATTATCTAGGCAACGCCGCACTATGCTATTGGCTGGCACGAGTGAGCGAGGTTATCTGGCTCCTCCCTCATGTTCACAGTTGTTTTGGGTCTGGTATAGATGCAACGGGAAGTTCGAGAACAGCCAACTAGAAAGGACTGGGCGGTGCTAGGAGAGAATCCACGAGAACAGACTCGATGCTACTGGAAGTGGTTAACATCGAGAACATTCCAAACCAAGAGCTGATGGCATATATACGAGCGAGCTGAGGCGAGCAGCCAGTCTGCGTGGGAGTCTAAGTTCGGAGTCAGTCCTGAGTGAGTCTGCACTGAAGGTGTGTGCCCTGCCGAACGACCAGTGAAAATAAATGTGAAGTACTGTAAAATTGAAGACAGTGATGTGAAAATAAATATCGTAGACAGTAAGTGTGGAAGATAAATAGTGACTGTAAGAGATACTCCCTTGCAGTGAACATTGTAAATAAATAATGACTAATAGCTGTATAAAGTGAGACTCTACGTGTGTGTGTGTGTGCAAGTGAGTAGGCATACTTTGTTTTAGTGTTAATTAGTGTAAATAATATTAGTGTAAATAAAGTATTAGTGCATTATAAGCCTGACCAGTTATTAACGAACCCCTCAAAACGTTACAATACCATCTCCTGTACTGTTTATATCTATCCCCTATTAAGTTTTGGGTTCATGAGTTGATTTCATTTCAGAATTTCTCTCAAGTTTAGAGAGTAACTGTGTCATTTTCTGAATGTATTTGCCCATGATAATGCCATCGTCTATATGAATTGCTAGAAACAAACTGTTCTCAGAATTCTTGAAGATGCAGGGGTCTGACTTAGTTTGTGTCATGCCTTCTTGTTTCAGGAACTCTGTGAGATTGTTATTCCACCGACAGCGGCCTTTCTTCAGTCCGTATAAGGCCTTCTACAGTTTGCATATTTTCCCTTCCTCCTTGTAACCTTCTGGTATTTTCATATAGATGTTTTAATGAGCAGGTTGTAGTGTGCTGTGATAGCAAAAAGAACTCTAGTGAAGTTGTGTCTACAACTGGACTGAAGATGTCTTCATAATTTATATTTCCACTCCTTTGTTCACATCCTCGTACTACAAGCCTAGCTTTATATCTACCGTCTTCCTTAACTTTGAACACCCACCGGCTTGAAAAAAAAGTTATTTTCCTCTTGCTGCTTCAGGGCTTACTAATTTCCAAGTTTTATTTATCGTCAAAAAGTATTTTTCTTCGTTAATGGCTATTTTCAATTTTTCATTGTCTTCATTTGTTTGCGCCTCCATGTATGTCATCATTGCTTCTTCATTTTCTCCGCTATCTAGGTGATAGTCATCATATTTATTAGGTCTCTTTAATATTCTTCTTGGTCGTAAACCATGTTCATGACATCTTTCTTCCCTCTGTTCTTGATCTGAACCTACGAAGTAGCCATCTTCTTCTTCTTGTAGTCCATGATCTGTTTCTTCATCTGTTTTATCTTGATTTTCATATCTGTCAACTGGATTTTCATTTTTAGCCTATTTTCAATTAAAAAAAATAGGCTTATGAGATCACCTTTTGTCCGTGTGTGTGTGTATGTGTGTGTGCGTGTGTGTGTGTGTGTGTGAGGAGTGTATGTGTGTGTGTGTGTCCCCTAATAACTTCTAAACGACCGGAGCGATTTCGATAAAACTCGCTAAGTTCATAGCACTATTTCGGACGACCCCGACCGTGCCCTTCAAATTTTTTTACGTCTCACCAATCCAATATGGCGGCTGTGCGAAATATTTCACCAGCATTCAATATCTCCGAAACTATTCCCGATATCACCCTGGAATTTTTTACGGTCATAAAGGGAACTACTAGAAGTTCACCTATGTGACTTTTGAAAACCTGGTAACTACAAAACCAACATGGCGGCCACGCGAATTTGCGACTTTTAAAACGACGTTTCTCGCGATTTAACCAACCAAACGCAATAAAACTTGGTACAGTATATGTTTATACACATTGTAATGCACCGACATCTAACTTCGTTCAATTGTTTACATAACCACAAGAAGGCGGATGTGCGAAATGTTTCACCGGCATTATATATCTCTGAAACTATTAGCGGTATCACCAAGAAATTTTGTACGGAGATAAAGGGCACTGGAAGTTCATCTATAAGACTTTCAAAAACCGGTTAACTACAAAACGAACAGGGCGGCCAAGCGAATTTTAAAATTTTAAATAGACCTTTCTCGCGAATTAATGTTCCAAACGCAATGAAATCTGGTACAGGAAATGTTCATACACATCGTAATACACTGGTATCTAATTTAGTTCAATTGTTTACATAACCTCAAGATGGCGGCTTTGCGAATTTTAAAATTAAGTTCTTATTTCTTGTGTCTTAATCGTGCGATCGATGTGAAAGTTTGAATAATTAACCTACGCAATATTTTTTCTTTAATGGTACATGACTCTAATGGTACATGACTCTAATGGCCTATACATTTAACAATCCAACATGGCGGCCATCCGAAATATTTAGACGGCTCTGAATGTCTACGAATCTATTATAGCAATCATACTGCATTTTTTATGTTCGTAGGGGCTATGAACTTAAGTTCACCTATCGGACTTTAAATGACCTGGTGATCACAAATCCAACATGGCAGCGACGCGAAGTATAAATATTCACATGGAAGTTTCTCGCAATTTAACTATCCGAGTGCAGTGAAACTTGGTACAGTAAATCCTTATACTAATGTTAATCCACTGGCATCTAATTTGTATCAATTGTTTCCATAACCACAAGATGGCAGCTGTGCGAAATTTTGAAATCTCCTTGTTACTTCTTGTGTCCTAATCATGCGATTGAAGTTTGAATGCTACACGTACACAATAATCTTCATGTAACAGTACATAACTGTAGGACCTACATATATAAAATCCATCATGGCGACCATCTGAAATATTTAGTCGGTTCTCAATATCTACGAATCTATTACAGCAATCAAACTGAAATTTTGTATGTGGATAGAGGCAATTATCTTAAGTAGGATGTATGAAAATAGGCTGTAAATTTCTTCACGGAACTACTTGTTTCATCTTGGTTTTCTTCTGTTTCTTCAACATTTGCTTTGTAGATTTCAGTTTTAGGATTATGTTGATCTAATTCTATTATATTTCTCTCAAATACCACATCTCTTGAGATGAATATCTTTCTGTTTTCTTCATCCTATAGTCGATATCCGTTTGGTGCATAGCCTACAAACATGCATTTCTTGCTTCGGCTGTCAAGCTTCTTGATATAACCCAAATTTTCGGCATAGGCGACACAACCAAAAATTTGTAGGTTAGACAGATTTGGTTGCTTGTATGTCCATTTTTTTTAGCTGGGGTTGTGTCAACAGTACGAGTGGGGCCTCTATTAATCAGGTATGAAGCTGTTTGTGCATCTTCCCCCCCACCCCACATCTATTTATCTAGGTTAGAAACACAAAGCCTAGCTTTTGTTCTTTCCATAAGAGTACGATTGTAGCGTCCTGCTGTTCCATTTAATTGGGGTGTACATGAAATTGTGAAGTCCAGAATAATACTTTTGTTTTACACCAATCTTTCAGATCATGTGAGGAATACTCTCCTCCATTATCGCACCTTATTTTGGTTACTCTCAGATCAAATTTGGTTTCGGCCATTGTCACATACTGTTTTAAGTACAAGGGAACTTGACTTTTATTTAACAACAGATAGATAACAGTAAAATGTGAGTAGTCATCTATACAGCACATAATGTACCTATAGCCATCATGGGTGGGCAGATCTAGAGGTCCACAAATATCTGTGTGTATTATTTCTAACAGTCTTGTTGCCCTAGTCCTTTCTGTATTAAATGGTAACCTGATCTGTTTTGCTGTTTCTCATTTCTCACACACTTAATCTATTTTAGTATGTACGACATTGGGCGACACACCATCACAAATATTAGGCAGTGTATTAAGGTAGCTGTAACTTAAATGACCCAGTTTTCCGTGCCACCCTTTACCTACATCATTACCTTGTGCACACAGCACCTCATTTTTCATATTAAAATCAAGGTCAACAGTATACAGTCCTACTGCATTTATCTTACATTTTAGTACCACTTTGTTGTCTTGGTATATATTAACATCATTTTTGGTTAACACAACAATGCCATTATTTTCTGTTATCTTACTTAATGACATCAAGTTTTTAGACAAGTCTGGTACACAGTGAACACCATTGAGAACACACTGCTCAGAGGTGAAGGTTCCCTTACCTATTACAAACATAGCCTGATTTTTCTTAGCCAATAATATGTGTTCATTACAGCTCACAACACCTGTTAGCAAATTTTCATCACTTACCATGTGAGTTCAACATCCACTGTCTACTACTGGACGCCTGGTTCCTTTTAGTATAGCGTTATATGAGCTCTTGCAGTCAGCTGCAAGAAATGACACTTTATATCCACCTTATAATTATTGTTATCCCTTAGATAGCAGTTTTTCTCTTCATGATTGAACTTTGTACATATTGAGCATTGATGCTTGTCTTTGAGAAGACAATTTTTGGTTTCATGGTTTGTCTTTTTACATATATTACACTTTTCACTCTTTATACATTTGTTTTTAGATTTTGATCTACCTTGTTTGTGCTTTAACTCTGCTTTAAAGAGTACATTTTGCTCTTCTGGCGAAGTGCACCTCAACTTGCTTTCCTCCGTCTGTAACCTCGAACACAGGTTCTCAATAGTCCTGGATGCCTCTGGAGTCGAGTCCCATGCTGTGCCAAAATGGGAATATTCTTCAGGCAGCATGGACAGGATCTTGGTAATTAGCATCATCTCATCAACTTTCTGGTCGAGTTTGTTCAGTTTGAAGGAGGTGTTTTGGAGATCACTAATGTTGTGCATCATGTCCTTCTTCGCATTAAGTTGGAAGTTGTAAAAGTCTCGAAGCAGCAAACATTTTTGTTGGCTCGAGTCTCTCTGGTGTATGTTTCGAAGAGTATCAAACATTTGTTTAGAAGTTGTGCAGGTTAAGCATGAGTCCTAACTTGCTTGTCAATGGATGTGACAATATAGTATTGGGTTCTAGCTTCTCGATTCTTCCATTATTCTGTTGAAGCTTGATTTATGGGTGGTTTGGTCACCAACACGTCTGTCCCGTCGACAATCTTGATCAGTTATTTTGCAGCAAGCGGAATTTTTAACTCAAACACCCGCATAGGATATGTGTCGACTCCCTTGAGTTTCTCGACATGTGCTACGTCCTTGGGTTTGTGGCCATTTTTTGAACTCTATTTACTTCACTTCACTGAGTTTACTTTCTAAATATTTTTACTGTCACCTGTTTTCAGTTTTACTTGTATTTTAGAGTCACCTGGGTCCATAACCTGTTAAAGTTCTATGTTTGTATAATTCAGGTGATATGGGACAATCAGCTGGGACGCCATATTGCAATGAGTAATGAATTTATTGATAAATAAATTACAATGTGCAGTAATGACAACATGTGAATTAAATATCAAAATAAAGTTTGTGTCGTTACCCACATAATTATTTTTTAACAGTCATCAGGAAATCTCAGTGGTGAAATTATTACGAATATAGTTCAGAAGGCCTTATATCTTTTGAACAGGTACCACTACACAGGAGTCAAGCACACGATAAAATCTGATAAACTGCTGAAATTACCCGAAATACTGTTTGTTATGATAAGTGATATTAATTATGGATATGATGCAGTACGCTAATGGATGTTTTCTCCTCATCTGTCTACAACCTACAGTCATTCGACCACGACATGTATTAAAATTCCTGCTGTGTCCTAAGAAGTAAAACACTGACGACACCTAGTGAGGGGCGAACAATGAAAGTTATGAGAAGAACGGTAATAAATTAGTTGAGAGGTCGGGCCTTAGACAGCACGGCATCGATCAAAATACATTTCAATAAATAATGACCCGCCAAATTGAAATGACCACACGTATTTGGAAGGATCACCTTATATCTTCTTAATAGTACAAGACGGCAAAAAGTTATGCTTCTTTGTACTAGTAGGTGTAGATGGGAAAAATAATTGGTAGGTAGCAAATAAAAAATTCATTTGTATTTTTTCGCAACCTACCGAGATATACACTGGGCGGAGTTATGGAGTCCATGCCTTACTTGAGACTGGGTCATAGATTATTTTGATCCTTGGTAGATACTTTGGTTAAGACACATTTCAAGTAATATAATTCGTACAGTACTTCAGGATATAAAACGAAGATTAAAACCTTATGTGAATATGTGATGTACATTTAATGTTGTACCGGTTTCGGCCACATTGTGACCGTCCTCAGCGCAGGTTATAACAAGAAAAGTTGCAAGAATTTACATTTAACACATTTACCACAACAGAAGTTGTTATCAATTCTAAAAGTATTAATCCTCTAATAGTTAAAAACAACACATTAAATTTAAAAACGCAGATCTGTTACAAAAATATATTAAATAAGAAACATGTACGTCTTGATAAAAAAAACAGCTTGTAGTAGGAGAGATTTAAAAGAAAAGAGATAAATAAACTATAGAACACTTATGAGGATATGATACTGTAAATGTGAAAATTGTTAGGTTAGGATTGAGTTAATAGATGGGTACTGTACCCGAAATTCACATAACCACCAACTATCATCCAAAGAATGGAAAAGATTGCAAAGGACGCTGATCCTTCTTGATAATCGATCAGCTGGATTTAAATTCCCGGGAACATGATGCCAATCCTTCGGGTTACTAAACTTGCGGATTTCCTCACAACGATTTTTTACGAATACTCTCCAGTTTCCTTTTGTCTTGATCCACGTGAGCACCACTGTTGAGTCACTCCAGAAGCACGTCTTGCAGTCTCAGTGCCCAGCCAACCATACCTCTTCTCCATGTTAACCTCGTCCTTAGAAGCCACAAAGTCCAAGTTAGGCCATTGATCATGGTCATTTTTGAGCCATGTGGGACCTTCCCACCACCTACTTTCAACCCATCTCTAATTTATCCTCTGCAGACAGCACCTCTCGTAAAAATTCCATTATATGTTCTGGATGGTCTTGATGTTATTATTAGACGGACGGTAAAATTAATTCTTGGGCTTCCGGATAGAACATCTAGTGCTATGTTATATTCGCCGCGTCAGGTGAGAGCCTTGCAATTCTTAACTGCAAATGGGAAGCTCCTTTGCAACACATTTCTATTGCACGTAAATTGTCAAAGTGTGATGATCCCCGCTTTATTAAACTGTCTAACATTCACGAAGAAATTCAAGTAAGATTGAGTAGACTAAACATCACACAAGAAGCTTATTCTTTTTGTGTGACTGCATGGAAAATTCGTCAACGCCTGTCGTCTTTCCATGAATGGTCCTCTATGCAATGGCAAGGAATTGGAGTGATGCATTTTGCTCAGTATGCACCGGCAAACAACTTCATGCCTGATATGATTAATTTAACATCTTCAGAATGGACAGCTCCCATAAAATTAAATGTAAATTGCGCCAATCTCAGAGGAGTCCCTGGTAATTACGGAGGATATACGAGCAATTCCCTGTGTAGAAGATGTGCAAAGTAGACTTAAACACCAAGTCATGTGCTTGGAAATTGCCATTTTAATTCTTTGCTTATTAACAGAGGACATAACAAAGTTAAACACTCAATCATATACATGCTGAGCAATAAGGGATTTGAACGCTACGAGGTAGTGCATGCACTAGATTCTCAAGGGAGAAACCGTTTTGCTGACATAGTTGCATTTAATAAAACATCTAATGAAGCCTATATTCTTGATCCAACCATTCAGTTTGAGAAGAATGCACCAGATTAGGCTTAAGTGGTTGACCAGGAGAAAAAAAGGCCATCTATGAAGATTGCATTCCGTACTTTCGGGAGAAATGCGGAGATAGGTACAGGAATCACACCTTCAATGTGCGAGGAATGTTGTTTGGTGCCAGGGGCACTAACTATCCCGAAGTTGTGGAACTGTTCGGCATAGAAAGGAATTACCTGATCCCTCTTGATGAGGGTATCATTGCTGACTCTGTGGCCATATTGCAGCACCATATTTACAAGAGTGCCAACACCTGAAATTTCTGCTAAGAAAATACCACTGGATTTTAAATTGGAAAAAGAATGTTTAATGAATTGACCTAATAACAAGTATTGAGGGGTATGCTGTGCCTTAAGGCATCTTGGGAAACCCTAGCAGCTCCAGTTTTTTATTACTTTGTAAATAAAAACTCTGTTAAGTAAATTGAGTACATAGTCGAGTATCTATGACTGCAGCCAACAATTATAGGCAGGGTATGGTTATCATTTTTGGATGGTAACTTTTTCTGGGCTCAGGGTCGCTGGAAAATATAGTTCTTGGTTGCGTTGTATTCCTTTCACATCAAAAAGTTATGCTGTAAGCTACGACAGTGAAATACGTAAATTATCCACTTATTTTATATCGGTTTGTATTTGTACGGGGAATTAAGACATGGTTTACCAGCTAGCCACGCCGGGAAATGCTGTACAGCGTTGCTGATACGGAGCCCATAACTTCCGAGCGAGGCGCTCCATGACCCGTGATGGAGCCCAACTTGGCAACGCTGTACAGCTTTCACCGGAGCGGCTAACTGGTGAACCATGTCTTAATTCCCCGTACAAATACAAACCGATATAACATAAGTGAATTAATTTACGTATTTCACTATCATATAACATACCTTTTTGATGTATTAGGATTACAACGCGACCAAGAGCTACAATTTCAAACCACCCCGAGCCGAGAAAAAGTAACTTTTCAAAAATGATAACTTTGGTTCTTGGACACACAAAATGTTAAAATTAATAAACCAGTTATATAACATTCCAATGTATATTGTGTTAAAACTTGGATTCGATCTGATGACGGGTTTTTTGAGATAATAATTTTTAAATGTGACGCATGGTTGAAACACGCTTAAAAACGAGCACTTTTGTGTTCCAACTGCGATAAAAAATATTAAAATATAAATTAAAATTCCAAACCTACATAAACGAACGTAAAATAGAACGAAAAAATGATGATGTTATTGGATTTTATGTAGGTCTATTGGTTACTTCACAAACAACCTTCAAACTCGAGTACACATAATATTTTGGTCGACAGTAGGTGGTGTTCGTGATCTTTGTCTGGCATATGAGATACACGAACTCACTCCCATGCCTTCATAACCTCTTCTGGCAATGGAGACTCGACTAGAGGATATAGCATTTCTGCATACTTTTCACTGGTAACCCCTAAAATTCCAAAGCTCTCAGCTGTGTCTCTAATTTATCATAGAGGCTCCCAATACTACATCTACCACCTTCAGTAGCTTGTAGCAGAAGCAGATTGAGAACTTCTATGACATATATTTCGATAAGTAATACTTCCCGGGCATACCTGGATTTTAGGTGATCCATTGCCTTTTGATAGTTTGTACCGGATGGAGGAAAACTCTCAACCATCTCCCTCGCTACTGAACCTGGAACAGAAGCCTGTAATAGAGATTGGCATTTGTCCTCCAGGTCGATATCACTATCGTCGTTTATTTTTTTAAACTGTCCCCAAAACCCAATCCAGTTCTTTATATCTCCATCAAACTGTTTCAGTTTCAGCATGGATAAAATTAAGTAACTTTTCTTGGTCATCTGGCTCTCACTCATAGCAGCATCACTAGCTGCAAGAGATAAATTCATTTGAATATTATTTTCAAAATTAACCTTAGCTTGTAGCCACTTCTCCCGGTACGATTCTGCCGTGTCGAATTCCTTAGCGTCTTCTTCCTCTGTTGTTTCTCCAACAACCCACGGTGCTTGAACTTACTTATCTAAAGATAACATTCGCATTGCCTTGTCTTCTAAAATAGGGAAGGATGTCAACATTTTCTCCGCATCTTCGACTGTTTCAGATATTGAAATTCGCCATGTGCTCTCGTAAATAATCTGCGTATCTGCGTTCTCTCCTTAATATACTGTTTTGGCTCCTCCATCGCCAGAAATGTTCCGTACTCAGAATATTAATTATGGAGGGATTAATACCAAAACCAAACTTTATTTCTTGAGAGCGTTTTGCAACATATTTTTTCAAACAACTCCAACAAAATACAGGGTGCTTCAAATAAATGTATACACACTTTAAACTATCGTAGTTTTCCCGCTCTACAAGGCTAATGTTATATTTCTTCGCCAGGTGGCAGCATAATCGTCCCTCTATGTTATATTGTCAGTTGGAATTTGTAATATCAACATGGCGGACGTACGTTTGAGTTTTGAAGAACGTAAGCAGGTTATTAAGTGGTACTGGAAGTTTGAGAATGTAAATGAAGTTCAAAGACAGTGGAGAAGGGAGTATGATACAGAACCACCTTCAAGATTAACAATTACACCCATACGAGACAAATTCGAAGTTCATGGAACAGTGTGTGATGTGCATAAAGGTCATTCAGGTCGACCTCGAACAGCTACAAGTGATGAGTCATCAACGGCAGTTTTGGAACTGTTTCAACGCTCTCCTAACAAATCTTCAAGGCAAGGGGCACGTGAAAGTGATGTAAGTGCTAGCAGCGTGCTACGCATTCTGAAGAGAGGCAAGTATCGTGTTTACATTCCAAGGCTGGTGCAACAGCTAAGTGACGACGATCCAGATCGAAGGTTGCAATTTTGTGAATGGGTTCAGGAGATGGTGATACGTGAACCGGGATTTATGGGTAGCATCATTTGGTCGGATGAAGCCCAATTCAAACTTAATGGAACTGTCAATAGGCACAATTGTGTTTACTGGGGTGAAGAAAATCCTCACATTACAATTGAAAAAGCTGTAAATTTGCCTGGTGTAAATGTGAGGTGCGGTTTGTCTTCAAGGGGACTCATTGGAACTTTTCGATTTGAAGGAACTGTAACTGGTATAACTTACCTTACAATGCTTGCTGATTCCATATTTCCTGCCATTCGTGCATTATACGGTAATGATAATTTTTATTTTCAAAAAGATGGTGCCCCGCCGCACTATCACAGGGACGTACGAGTTTACCTGGATCAAAATTTGCGGGGCCAGTGGATAGGACGCAGGGGGCCAATCGAGTTTACAGCACGCTCTCCAGACCTTACACCACTGGATTTCTTCTTATGGGGCACAGTAAAAGATGAGGTGTACAAACGTAAACCACGTAACCGAGGCATTCTTTGGAATGAGATTCAAGCCGTGTGTAGAGAAATCTCATTGGACGTTTTGATACGATGTACAGAATAAGTGGTGACTCGTACTCAGAATTGTATTGATGCTGCAGGTCGCCAATTTGAACAGTATTAACATTTGTTATTTATGTTTCATTTACATTGGACTTTCAGCTTTCTAATTTCCTGAAATTTAACTTTGTAGAACGGTAAATAAATTTTCTATGGAAGTTCAAAGTGTGTATACATTTTTTGAAGCACCCTGTATTATTGCGTCACAAAATGCAATTGCCTTTTTAAAAACATGATGTGCCGGAACTCTGAAGATACCAAACCCTAAAATACAAAAATATCATAGAAATAATATGTTTCCTAACATCGCTAATACCATTAAATCATCGCTATCTTTCATTATAACCTCACTGATATAATCATATTCACTTAATAACCAACACAACACAAAACAACATAAAGTCTTATTAAACGCATAAACCTTCCTCCATATAATTCTTTCCCCGTCGACTTAAAATACAGCACGTAATTATACACCTAATCTTGATACTTACTTCTCGTAACCATCTCAACATTACCACGTCAATAACATCATTCTAACACCGACACACTGTTCCCGTTCCGTTATGGTATGCGACGACCCAGCTGACGTAGCATCACACACCAAACTTTACGGCACACACACACACTGAAAAAAGAATATGAAATGAAATGGGGCATGGGTCGGAATCCAGGGAGAAAAGAAACAAAAAAAAACAATCACCTATGGGTTGCACGAGACGAAGTGTCTCTGGGTCGAATACGGGTGAAAACAACAATAATTACTAATGCAAAGGGCGCCAAACGCCTGGATTCCTAACAATCACATCCTTCCTGGTTAAGCCTTAAAATGTCTAGGGAAAGGACATGTGGAAAGATAGCATCACGAAAACATTTTAAAAGGAACATTAAATTTATTAACTCCTTGGCTTGGTCATGAGTGATTACCATAAGAAATCATACCTAGGAACATGGTGGATAATTAGTTAGGTTGAAAATGTTTATGTCAACTCCATCCATTTCCTCTCTAAGTTAAAGTTCACATGTTGAAAGAGAAAAAAACTAAATGTCTGTCTTGGTCACTCAGGATCACCGAAGCACAAAATCACTTGAAGCACAACACGTGTGATCCCTGAGCCCTAGCAGTATTTAACTTTAACATAGATTTGATGTGAACCGCAATAATTACCTAAACACACATATTTTATACAGTATATAAGTTATGTTGTGCGTTGGTTAAGCAATAAAATGTCTAATCGCTCCCATCACCATAATCACAAATACATTTTAAAATATATTCAATACTGTTGAGATATCAACTACAAATTGTCTAATCATCACTCTAGTCACCTAAATCATTTCTAAATATCAACGATAAATCTTTGTGACCATCTCATAATCCTTGTGTAAGGATTTTATAAACGTTTAATCATTTATTAATCATCATCGTATAATCATCTAGCAACCATTATCATTGAATCATCATCATTTAAATCACTTAATGCTCATTCCTTTGTAAATTGGCATGTCATCTACTTATATAGACATAATTATAAATTATGTTTATCCCATCTCGGCAAGAATTATCAAATCAGATTATTAAAGAAATTCTTATATCCAGAGTATACTAATTAAATCTCAGAATAGCAGCGTGGATTGTTTCAGAATCTCCGGAATATTCAACTAATCAGCTTATTGGAGGTGTCATCATATTTTATAACATCTATCAGAATGCCAGAATATTGTATGATCGATTAACTTTGAGGGTTGAAGTTATATTGCACTCAAGAACAATATTTACTGCCATTCAAAACGATTGCCAAAAATCCACTATATCAGGATGCCATCATCCATCAAAATATCATATGAATCACAGTTCATCCACAAACACTACCTCATTAAACCACTCAATTAATTTATCATAATATCATTATAATGATTCAACACAAAAATCGTTCAGCACTCGGCTTTAAATACAAATTTAGACTGGGTTTGCACGAACCTTTCACTCACTATATTCTCCTAAGTGGTAGCATCTCATAACGAGTGGCAATAATCTCACAACAAACCGGCAAAACTCCTCATGATTTATGCTCTCAATAAGCATTACAAATCTGAAAACTGGCTTCAATTATTTATAATGTTGACCTCTTAAAACTGAGGTCAAATGATTGTGTTAACCTATCAAATATAACATGTAGATCACTGAGATAAATCTAAATGTGCATCAAGCATGAATTAAATTCATAAGTATTATTGCTCTGGATAAATTCCCAAAAATATAAACCATCAGTTAATGCGTTCAATGATTGATCACAATTTTCGAATCCCATATGGTTTATTCTCTGCCTGAGATTTATATCTGATTCGAATACTTTCCATTAGAAGAAATAATTATTAAAAAATCCTAGATTGTTTCCAAAAAAATAAATTCAAAGGAACTGTCAATTTTAATAAATTACAATTTTCAAAAATAAATCAGAGTCATCACAAAACCATTGGATCAATTCAAGTATTACTAGAGTGTAATCCTGCTAACATTTATCATTATTATATCTTACTCAATGATCAATAATATCTGACTGTCCATTGTAGTTTATTCTCTTACTGTCCATATCCATTTTGATGAAAGTATGAGGCCCTAGTACGGGTTAAGGGAATAACACTACTCAGCTGCTAAAAGCAACAGGCCCCGTATCGAAGACTGGATGAAAAATCCTAGAGTGGGTTAAGCGTTTAAAACTACTCAGCTGCTAAAAGCAACAGGCCCCACATCGAAGACTGGATGAAAGAATGTTTCGGATTGGAATAAACTACTACTGTAAAGTCAGATACAATCGACACTTGCTCGCTAGAGCGACTTAAATCATCAAAGAAAAAAATTATCCACTCGAAGAAAACTAACACAACTCCCCACATCCGTGAAAGAAAAACGTGGAAAAGAAACGATAACCTGTTTGCAAGCATCGAGCAAAAGACACTCGATCAAAATAACTCACACCAAAGTGTGCCATGAATTCACAATGCAAATTTAAAAAAACAATATTATTCCTATCAGCTTATTGTAAAAGATTGGAAACGATGCCCATGTAAAACTGCATGACATCAGCTGTATCCAAAAAGAAAATTTTATTTCAATCATATCTGAACATTTTCGCTGTAATATATGTCCTATTATACGTGTATGCTCATATCTACATCATATCAAAGAAGAATACTCATGTATGCGCTTACAATAGCTTGTGTAGAATCAGCTGCTTTGAAATTTCATTTCCAGAGATCGTCGAGTACCCTAAAATCCGTGAATGACATCTCGGAAGATCGACGCATTCCCTAAAGACTTCTAAAGATCGGCGACATCGGATGCCTTCACCTCGAATTGGTACACTCTTCACTTGGGATTGCCCTCGGGGCCGTCACTCTGCTCTGCCATCATGCCTCTTCGGCGTTTAACGCCCCATTTTAAAGTCTGAAGTTCCCATATCGGAATACATCTCCACAATGTTCCATAAACTCACTAGACTGTGCATCATATATGGTTACCCCACAATATCAGTTATCATATTTCGCCACAGTTCCATGATTGTTTCATAAAATCGATGAATTAATGCACCGGACGCTTCACGTAAATGTGCCGAAATAAATGTATGCAATGTGAGCATATAATTTCAAACACCCTGTGTTTACGTAAGTGTTCACACGTTGTAGGCACAATGGATTAATGTACAGGTCTGAAGTTATTATACATCGCCTGATAGTCGAAATGTTTCGTCACTAAGTCTACTTGATTTATTAAATGCTCCGTGATAAAGTTCAAAGACCCGTGGTCGCTCATGTCTACTTGACTTATTAATGTTCCACGATAAAGTTCAAAGACCCGTGGTCGCTCATGTCCACTTGACTTATTCATGTTCCACGCTAAAGTCCACTTGACTTATAAGTGACGCTTTCACTCACACACTGAAGTTGGTTGTATGCTCAGACCCACACTGCTGTTTACATACACCATCTAGTGGCATCCTACGCAAGTACATACCGTTTGTTTCCAAATGCATATCATAGTTTTTCCGTGTTGTCTCCAGTTCGCGAAAAGAGAAGAAGTTGCCATGTCTTATAACTCGACCTCCGTATACGCAAGATACGGCAGAGAACACAAGTTCGGACACTATTAATATTATTATTATTAAGCGATTATGGCGAAGCTATGACCCTTTATTCCTGGCTATCACCCCAGTTGGTCCAGATCCAGCTCGTAACACGGACGAAGACACATAATTCAGATTATAGGCTAGGATTTTACACACACAGTTCAGCATGCAAACGATAAGACGCGAATTTGATCCTCACCTCAAATATCCCGGAAACTACTTTCCGCGGCTTTCCCACTCCTACCCCCAGGCGAAAAACGGCATCCCTGCCCCTCCCCCCCATCCCTCTCAAATTAAGGCCACAACCTACTTCCCATCCCTTATATTGCTCCGTTCCATAGTAATAATAATTTACAAACATAATATGTGATTTCTTCCACCAGTGCATTTATATACTGTATGTATATCTTGTACCCCACCCATTCATTGGAGAATACTTCTATTCACCGACCAAAGAGCACTAAAGGCAATTTGTGTAGACAATAAGTACAACTTCAAATCTTACCAACTCTTAGAATCACTAAGCACACACACTTATGCATTCACCAAAATAACACAGGTTAACAGACAAACCTCACGAATACAGAATATTCGGTCTATTTCCAGGTTGAAGAGCTTTGAGGTTCATTTTTGATTGTTATGTACATATTTGTATATATATATAGATCATATGTACCATACGAAAATAATAATAATTACAATAACACGAGTCACTAGACAAATTCATTCACACTAATACTGTCACCACAATGATACAGTTTAACAAACCAATCTCATCACACACACTAACTCACTCAATACAACAACACAGGTTTACAGATCAATCAAACACGCACACGAACTAATAGAGCCAGCACAGTAACACAGCTTAACAGACAAACCTCACGCACCACCCAAATACAGTCACAACAATAACACAGATTACCAGACAAACTCACTCAATACAATTACACCGGTTATTAGACAACCAATTACGCACACACACTAATTAAGTCAATACAATGACACAGGTTATCACACAGATCAATATGTACACACACAGCCAATACAATAACACAGGTTACCAGACAGATTGAACACACATATACACAGATACAGCAACCACAATAACGCAGGTTAGAGTAACAAATCATTCTCACTAACATAGCCATCACAATCACACAGGTTGACAGGCACATCTCAAGCATACACACTGAAACAATCACCACAATAGCACAGGTTAATAGACCAATATCACACACTCACACTAATTGAGTCACAACAATAGCACAGGCTAGCAGACAAACCACACACACGAATGCACACACACAATAGTACAGGCTATCAAATTATCACACACAATAACACAGGTTATCAGACAGAATACACACACCCCAATACACGGGGACGCATAACAACATGGCCGGAAACCTCTACAAAGAATTAAACTAGGTACAATTAAACATTCGAACCTCCGTAGCTTCGGCGGCAGAACGCCGGCCTCTCACCGCTGGGTCCGTGGTTCAAATCCCGGTCACTCCATGTGAGATTTGTGCTGGACAATGAGGAGGCCGTCTGGTTTTTCTCCGGGTACTCCGGCTTTCCCCATCAATATTTCATTCCAGCAACACTCGTCACTATCATTTCATTTCATCTGTCATTCATGCAATCATTGCCCCAGGGGAGTGCGACAGGCTTCGGCAGCCGGCGCAGTTCATATCCTCGCCGCTATGGGGGCTTCATTCATTCCATTCCTTACCCGGTCGGTCGACTGGAAACAGGCTTTGGATTTTCATTTTCACAATTAAACATTCAAATACATCATCCGATGCACCAAGTTTTCAATCGACGGTATAAAGGCTTTCATGGCCACCCCACACATGACACGGCACAAACCTAGAAGAATTGCTGAGTTTTAATTCACTGGCCGTGAAAGCCATTATACCATCTTTTTGGAAGCCTTCATAGGGAGGTTAAGGCTGCTTGAGCTTTTAGTTCTCGTTGTAAGCAGGTGCAGGTGCACTTTATATAAAGGGAGGTAGCGCGCAGTTCGCTACTCCAGTGGTGGTCCTGGCGGGGACACCAAGCGTCCGCTGATGAGCCAGCTTGGTATCCTAGGCGAAACCCAAACAAGACACGGTATAAACCTAGAAGAATTGCTGAGTTTTAATTCACTGGCCGTGAAAGCCATTATACCACCTATTTGGAAGCTTTCATAGGGAGGTTACGGCTGCTTGAGCTTTTAGTTCTCACAGAAACAGGTGCAGGTGCACTTTATATAAAGGGTGGTAGTGCGCAGTTTGCTAGACCAGTAGGTGTCTGGGCGGGGACACCACGAGTCCGCTGATGAACCAGCTTGGTATCCTAGGCGAAACCCATACACGACACGGCACAAACCTAGATGAATTGCTGAATGAGCCAGCTTGCTTGAAAACAAGTTTGTGCGTACATAGGAATAAGGAAACAAAATTTAGGATTCTTTACTTCCATCCCTTAAGTTACTTACTCATTTTATCAACTCAATCGCATTGATAATACTTATTCGACCAGCGTCATGGTCGTATAATTACGTTTTGCTGTTGTTGACAAACATATAACCGCTCCTTATCACTGTGCACTTCCTGATCTGTTTAGGCTATTGTAGGCCGATAAGATACTAATTTGGCGTACTGGTAATAAGTAAGGTCTCAAAATAATTATTTAGTGCTTTTTTTGTGTTCTGGTTTCCTGAACACAATGGAGAAACAACTATCTATTAAAAGTGAGCCAGACTGGTGGACTAATGACATTGTAAGTTGCATTTTGATTCGCATATGGAGCAACATTGCATTCTTAGTGATGTGCATGGCAAGTTACAGTAGGTTTACTGACTTCGTACAGTATTTAATGGCAAATGGCACACTAACCTTTAGTTCTAATAATACACGTTACTTAGTACTCATATTGTGTGTGCATATATTTAATTGGGTCATACCTGTGTTACTTCGCAGGAGACAGAAGTCCTGTTGCCCTCAGATAACTTGAAAGACGAGGCTGCTGATATATTTACCGATGAAAGCATAGCAGTTAAGGAGGAATATGTACTACAGGTAATTGTCGGTTCTACATTATTATTCTTGTAATAATATGAATGATTTATAGAATGTATATTGTATGGAAGAGTGGAATACTTAGTCTTGTTTTAAATAAGAACACCAACAGTAGCTAATGATATTGTATTGATACTGCAGTTCCACTCTGCTGGCACCCTGGATCTTATTATAGGTGAAATCCACTCAATGTGCCGTGTTATAACTCAATCATATAAGGCATTAGAGATATGATTGCCCTTAAGTGTATGCGCAGCTAGTTTCTATAGGCTAGTGGGTAGAAGGGAAGACTGCCACAGCAAACCAAGCTCGTTACCGCAATAAAACAATGTTAAGATTCAAACGTGACCGCCAACGTAACAAACAGAAAACCTTACATTCTAGGCAGTTGTGATAAGTAAATACATGACTAATGCACTTTGCCACTAGTAGTTCATTTGTCAACTCTTGATGTAGGCTACTGGACCAGTTTTTAGAGTGCCATATTCTCTAGAATAGGCCTAATTTCTATAAATTCCCTTTTTTGACAGCTTAAGTGTTCACAAAGAATCTAAGTATCAACTTACCATGACTACAGCAATAGCAGGTTGCTTGAGACCCACATGAACTGAACAGAGACCGTTATTGTTTCTGTTTACTTGTGTTAGGCTCCTCTTTTCCATTTCTTCTTTTGACTACCTCTTGTCAGCTCTCCCTCAATTCTGATCCCGAAAGTTATAGGTACAGTTACCATACTTTTTCTCACCCTAATTGACAGTTTTCTTTAGTACCTGATAAATTACCCTTATTTCTTAAGGGGTCAGACCTCCTCCTAACATTCATGGTATAGTGGTGTAATTGCTCAGCACAACTGCCTGCAATGTAAGGTATTCTTATATATTGTGGATATTTGTTACTGGCGCTGATAACCTATATGTCAGTCCCCCCTTAAATAACAGTTATCATCTCCATGTGTAGGCTATTACTCCAACATAGAATAATTTCTAATATCATGCAGTAAATTTCCGACTGAATTTATAGTGTTGTTTGTGTCTACGGTTATTTAAATATTTGTTTCCACCTCTTTAGTCTGATGAGATTCACAGCTCACTTGATCCTTGCACAGCACTCTCATGCATCTTTCTCCATGTAATAGCTCGGCTCGCAATATCTGCGTATAATTTGATGTCACGTGGTCTGACCTAGGCGCGCTTTTTGATAAAGTTAACGGGAACAATATGTTGTGCCCGAATTTGATCCCAGATACCTCTGAGCCCTCGTGAGATCCCTTCAACAACAATCACACATGGATTTGAGCTAGTCCCAGCACGAGACCGTTATTCTCAGGGATAGGGAATGGTTATGAAACTAGTCCAAACACCTGCTAATTAATAAAACGAAAGTTAAAAATCTACTACAAATAACCACACAATTTAAGATAAAAATCGGTGTCCTTGAGTGATTTAATCACCAAAGATCCCTAACCTACTGCAGGGGCGTAAATACATTTTTTTCGGGGGGGGGGGGCTGACTATCCTGGAAAATTGTGGGTATTCTCAGGTGATTGTCACAGAAAAATACCCAGAAATATCAACCAGTATCTTAGAGCATATATAGGTTTATATAGCCTACATTAGGGGCCGATAACCTAGATGTTAGGCCCCTTAAAACAACAATTATCATCATCATCATCATCATCATATAGCCTACAATTAGTGGCAATACAAAACAAAGTTGTAAATTATAACTCACAAATGAAATGTTATACTTAATGAATGTGCCTATCTAAATAGGCTACTTGTCAATTGATTAATCAGAAAGGTAAACAAGTATTTACTCTTACAAGTTGATAATAATTTCTTAAAAATACTATGGAATACATTGTATTTTGTACGCGAGTATACTGCATAATAAAATGTTTATAGTGTCATGTTAAACCTAATCCAAATTAGATAGTTACACAACTTAACATATTTTATAAAACTTGCATTATACAGTAGATTGAAACAACTAAAGAACAAAATCGAGATTTCGTGGGAGGCTTGCAAATTTGTCTATAACTTTTTCGTCGCTAATAAAAATGTCACGATGGATGGAAAGCAGTGCAAGACCATTTAATCTGTTTTCTGACGTAGTGTTCTTTAAATATGTCTTTAATCTTCTAAGGCTGGAGAAACTTCTTTCTGCAGTAGCAACGGAAACAGGCAATACAGGTAAAATCTTTAAAAGAATGTATAAGTTAGGAAAATACTCTTTGTCGCAATTTACAAGAGCACAAACTGCTGATCTAGGTAGATCCTCACTTTCTTGACTCCATTTATGTTTGCAAAGAGCATACTCACTCTTTACAACTTCTTTGTATGATAAATCTGCTTCATAAAAGTGAAAAGCTGGTTCTAAGGACTCAAAATCATTTAAGACACAAAACTCGGGCAAGACACACTGTAATGACACAACTGTTTCTTGGTGTGGAGGAGGGAAAATCGTCTAAGTATGCCACATAGATAGAACGTCGGTAATACTCTTCTGTGGAGGAGTAAGGTGCCCTGACTGCAGTTTACATGTTATAGGGACGTCTTCAGGAACTTTCATTTTATCGGAAAATAATTTTGCCTCCTTGTATATTTCAGCAAATTGTTCATTGGCACTACTTCTCTTTAAAGAAATATTTTCTATAATAACTGAAATCTTCTTAACAGCTTTAGAAAGATCAATTTCTTTCTTTAGTAGTGTCTCCGATAAATTTAGAGTTATTGATAGCATATCGCTCAACGCGAACAAACTGACAATAAATTGGAATTGGCATATTGAATTGCTCAAACTATGAGCCTTTGCAGCAGCTTCCTTTGAAAAAGATTCATTCTCAATATCCAATAGGGCCAAGATAATTCGTCCTAGAATCTCTTTAAACATTAAAACTGATTCATGGCGTTGCACCCATCGGGTTTCACACAAAGATATTAGTCTTCTCTTCTTATGGTCACTTTGGCAACATGCTGCAATTTTACATTTTAAAATTTATGTCCTTTTGGCTGACATATGAAAAAATGCATTCACTTCTTTAATCACCCCCATACAATTTCTAATGAAAGAGACTTGACTCGCATCAGACAGGCATAGATTGGGAGATTGGGAGACACAATGAGTATATACAGCTGAAGGCACTTTTTCTTGAACATAAGCCTGTACTCCTCTGATTTTACCGCTCACGGTAGACGCACCTTCATACCCTTGTCCTCTCAAAATTAGCCAAGTCCAAACCCAAGGCGGTTGGGTTTTCCATAAAAGTATGCGCCATACCAGAGCCAGTGACATCATATACGGGTACAAAGCAGAGAAAATCTTCCCTCATACTGATAGTTTCTGCTCACACTTAGGGAAAACTGTTCAATTTGACTGATGTCAGTGGTTTCGTCTGCTAATCTTATCTTATCTTATATCTTATCATACTAATATATAACAAGTAGTTCCGTGAAGAACTATACAGCCTATTTTCATGTATCCTGCTCATGTTAATTGCCTCTATCGACATACAAAATTTTAGTTTAATTGCTGTAACAGATTCGTAGATATTGAGGACCGTCTAAATATTTCAGATGGTCGCCATGTTGGATTTTTATTTTTGTACTGTTACATGAATATTATTGTGCACGTGTGGTATTCAAACGTCAATCGCATGATTAGAACACAAGAAGTAAAAACGAGATTTTAAAATTACGCACAGCAGCCATCTTGTGATTATGCAAACAATTGAAATAAATTAGATGCCAGTGGATCAACATTTGTATAAGCATTTAACGTGCAACGTTTCACGGCACTCGGATAGTTAATTCGCGAGAAACGTCCATTTAAATATTTATACTTCGCGTCGCCGCCATGTTGGATTTGTGCTCACCAGGTTACTGAAAGTCCTATAGGTGAACATATGTTCATAGTCTCTATGAACATTAAAAAAAATCAGTTTTGTTGCTGTAAAAGATTCATAATGAGAACCGTTTAAATATTTCGGAAGCTCGCCATTTAGGATTATTATATGTATAGGCTATAGAGTTATATATCATTCATGGAAAATTATTGCCTAGGTTCATTATTCAAACTTTCACTTCGATCGCATGATTACGACACAAGAAAGAAAAACTTAATTTTAAAATTTCGCACAGCCGCCATCTTGAGGTTATGTAAACAATTGAATTAAATTAGATGGCAGTGCATTACAATGTGCAAAATCATTTACCGTACCACATTTCACTGCGCTCAGAGAGTTAAATCACGAGAAAAGTCTATTAAAATATTTCAAATTCGCTTGGTCGCCATGTTCGTTTTGTACTTTACAGGTTTATGAAATATACATAGGTAAACTTGTATCAGTACCCTTTATCACTGTACAAAATTGCAAGGTGATATCTGGAATAGTTTCGGAGGTATAGAATGCCAGTGAAATATTTCGCACAGCCGCCATTTTGAGGTTATGTTAAAAATTGAACTAAATTAGACTCCAGTGCATTACAATGTGTATAAACATTTGCTGTACCAAGTTTCATTACGTTTGGATGGTTTAAATCGCGAGAAAAGTCTGTTTAAAAGTCTCAACTTCGTTTGGCCGCCATGTTGGTTTTGTAGTCACCAGGTTTTTGAAAGTCTCATAGGTGACCTTCTAGTAGTACCCTTTATCACCGTACACAATTTCAGGACGATATCGGTAATCGTTTCGGAGATATTGAATGCTAGTGAAATATTTCGCACAGCCGCCATGTTGGATTGGTGAGACGTTACAAAATTTGAAGGGCACGGTCGAGGTCGCCGGGAATAGTGCTACAAAATTTACGAGTTTCATTGAAATCGCTCCAGCCGTTTAGATTTTATTAGGGGGACACACACACACACACACACACACACATCACACACACACACACGCACGCACACACACACACACACGGACAAGAGGTGATCTCATAAGCCTATTTTTTCAAAATTGAAAATAGGCTAAAAATGAGATGGTGTGTGTCTGTCTTTCCGTCTGTCTGTCTGTTACCTAATAACGCAAGAACCACTGGTCCGATTTAAATGAAATTTTGCATGGATGTAGCTGAAATACCAGGTTTACATATAGGATACTTTTAATTTCGATATTTTGCACTATTAAGGAATGGCGACCATTTTAGTGACGTCACTACACCCTTTGGTTTCAAAATTTCATGTTTCCATATCAAATAGAAAGAGAACGGTAGGAAATAGCAAACTTTTGATGGCACATACCGCCTTTGAAATTTAATTTCCTATCCGAAAGGTCCTTATCACTTTTCGTGTATCTCCAACGGTTAGCGAGTAAAACCTACTTTTGTGACGTCACTACACCCTTTGGTTTCAAAATTTCATAATTCCATTTCAAATAAAAAGAGAACGCTAAGAAATAGCAAACTTTTGATAGTATACATGAGCTTTATCATTTAATTTTCCATCCGAAAGGTCCTTATCACTTTTCGTGTATCTCCAACGGTTAGCGAGTAAAACCTACTTTTATGACGTCACTACACCCTTTGGTTTCAAAATTTCATATTTCCATTTCAAATAAAAAGAGAACGCAAAGAAATATCAAACTTTTGATGGTATACACGAGCTTTAGCATTTAATTTTCTATCCAAAAGGTTCTTATCACTTTTCGTGTAACTCCGACGGTTAGCGAGTATAACCTAAATTTGTGCAATATAACACGGTCAACACCGAGCGGTGCAGTATATCTCTATATATATAAATATAAAATTTGTCTGTTTTTTTCTGAATTTCTACGGAAATTTGAGTTATTTACACGTTTCAGGCTGTTTTATGATAGATGCGCGCGAAAATAATGTTTTGGTCTGTCTGTTTGTTTGATTGTCTGTGGACAAATTTGTTCCCTTATAACTCGAGAACGGCTGGGTGTATCAACGTAAAATTTGGTAGAGATATCCATCAGAGGCACGACACTAATCATTGATGTAACCCTTCTCCGTACCTCTCATAAAAGGGGGCCTACCCCCTTAAAATGCATGCTGAAATAGGAGTAGAAGGACGAGACAAAAATCATTTTCAGCCCCTCGATGTGCGAGACAAAACTCGGGGGCCCTGAAGGGTCCCCGAAATTCACATTTTAAGGCCCTAAAACCAACCGTTTTTGAGATATTCCCAGAAAACTAATTTCATTTAATAAACTAATGAACGAATACAAGCCGGTAACCATGGCAACAGATTCTCAGAGGTCCATCTATTGCTGTAAGACGCAATGCAATTCTATTAATTACATTGGTGTGAAAGTTTGCAAACGGCTAGAAGGTTATCACGGAACCAAATTAAGCTGTAGAATTCATCAATACGTATAATGCGCTTACGGGGGTCAAGGGGTACAGTAGAATTTTTTCACGCGATTTACACCTCCGGGTGTGGTACGGCAGGTCTATTATATTCCTATCCCTATATTATATTATTATTATTATATTATGGCGTACAACGAGGAGACAAAGCCCCCTCGGTGCCAGAAACAAAACTTGGGGGCCCTAAAGGGTCCTCGAAAACTACATTATAAGGCCCTAAAACCAAAAGTATCTGAAATATTCCCAGAAAACTAATTTAATTTAACAAACTAATGAAGGAATGGAAATCGCTAACCACGACAACATTATCTCAATGGGTGGCATCCAACTTTCCATCTATTTCTGTAAGAAGTAATGTCACTCTATTTATTACATTTCTGTGAATGTTTGCAAATGGCTATACGGTTATCACGGAACCAACGTAGACTGTATAATTCATCAATGCAATTAAGGGGGTCAAGGGGTAACCTAGATTTTTTTCATGCAATTTTCACGTGCGACATATAGTACAGAAGGACTATTATATCTCCAAACATTTGCAAAGTGAAATGCCAAGCCCTGTGGTTCAGATTCCACGTAAAATGGAGGTCCCGTGGCTTATGATCTCGCGATTAATGGTCACGTAAAACTACAATCATCCTTTATATCTCCAAACAGCAACATTATTTTCAAAAATTCCTGAATTGAATCAGCATTTTTTGCGGCTTTTAGGAATTAGGGCCATTTGAGACTAAAGAACCTGAATTTTCATGCACCACAAGCCTTTATAATTTATGAAAGAGGTCTTCCTGTGTATGTGGACCTAACACAACGTAGAGGGTCATTTTTTATGTGAGGTGTATTGCGTTTCATCTACAAGTCTTTCAATTCTATTTCACGTCAAGAAGTACAAGTTAGGTGAATTTAGTTTGAGAGCAAATTTTAACTAATCTTTCTTTTGTTGACATACAGGTTCATCGTAAGGATGATTTTGTTTGATACTGTATGGCAGATATACCCATATTTGGATATCTGGGTGATATGTTGTATACAATAGAATTGTCTGTCTGTCTTTCTGTGTATCTTTATGTACGCCTATAAATCGTGTTCGTAGGCGTGGTGCATCGTAAAATTAGGTATGGTAAACATGAGTCAATACACAAATCATTTATAAAACTCCTCACCGTACTTTTCAAACAGTAGAAGGGTGGATATAGGGAAAAACTTCTCAAAATACATGCTAAAATAGGCGAAATATAAAAAATTATCCTAGAAGGACGATCAAAGCATATGTTGCGCTTCTCAATGTGAGACACAAAATTCGCGAGTCTATAAGGGGTCTCCGAAAACCACATTTTAAGGCCCTTAAATTAACAGTGTGTGTGGTATTCCCTGAAAACTAACTTCGTTCTGATAAACTTATGAAGGAATGAAAAACCGCTAACCATTGCAACAGTAGCTCAATTGATAATGTCTGGTGTTAATATATAACACCGTTCGAAGGACGGGTACTTCTGCTATACTAATATATAAAAATGAGATGGTGTGTGTCTGTCTTTCTGTCTGTCTGTGTGCTAGTCAATAACGCAAGAACCACTGGTCCGATTTAAATGAAATTTTTCATGGATGTAGCTGATTTACCAGGTTTACATATAGGATACATTTTATTTCGATAATTTGCACTATTAAAAATGGCGACCATTTTAGTGACGTCACTACTCACTTTAATCAAAACTTGATATTTCCTTATCAAATAAAAAGAGAACGCTAAGAAATAGCAAACTTTTGACGGTACATACGAGCTTCACTTTTCGTTTATCTCCAACGGTTAGCGAGTAAAACCCACATTTATGACGTCACTACACACTTTGGTTTCAAAATTTGATATTTCCATTTCAAATAAAAAGAGAACGCTAAGAAATAGCAACCTTTTGATGGCATACATGAGCTTTAACATTCAATTTTCTATCCAAAAGGTCCTTAACACTTTTCGTGTATCTCCAACGGTTAGCGAATAAATCCTAAATTTGTGCAATAAAACACGGTCAACACCGAGCCGTGCATATATCTCTACATATATAAATAGGTAATTTTTTCTGTTTTTTTTCTGAATTTCTACGGAAATTTGAGTTATTTACACGTTTCAGACTGTTTTATGATAGATGCGCGCGAAAATAATGTTTTGGTCTGTCTGTCTGTTTGTTTGTTTGATTGTGGACAACTTTGTTCCCTTATAAATCGAGAATGGCTGGGTGTATCAACGCAAAATTTGGTACAGATATCCATCAGAGGCACGACACTAATCATTGATGTATCTATTCTCTGTACCTATCATAAAAGGGGGCATACCCCCTTAAAATACATGCTGAAATAGGAGTAGAAGGACGAGACAACGCCCATTTTCAGCCCCTCAATGTGGGAGATAACATTCGGGGGCCCTAAAAACACATTTTAAGGTCCTACGTCCAACAGTTTTTGAGATATTCCCAGAAAACTAATTTAATTTAATAAACTACTGAACGAATGCAAGCCGATAACCATGGCAACAGATTCTCAGATGTCCATCTATTGCTGTAAGACGCAATGCAATTCCATTAATTACATTAGTGTGAAAGTTTGCAAACGGCTAGATGGTTATTATGGAACCAAATTAAGCTGTAAATTTCATCAATATGTAAAATGCGCTTAAGGGGGTCAAGGGGTAGTCTAGAATTTTTTCACGCGATTTACACCTGCGGATGTGGTATGGCAGGTCTATTATATTCCTATCCCTATATTATATTATTATTAGTAGTATTATATTATGGCGTACAACGACGAGACAAAGCCCCTCGGTGCCAGAAATAAAACTCTAGGGTCCTCGAAAACTACATTATAAGGCTCTTAAACCAACAGTTTCTGAAACATTCCCAGAAAACTAATTAAATTAAATTTAACAAACTAATGAAGGAATGCAAATCCGTCACCATGACAACATTATCTCAAGGGGTGGCATCCAACTTTCCATCTATTTCAGTAAGAAGCAATTTATTACATTTATTACATTTCTGTGAAAGTTTGCAAATATAGGGTTATCACGGAACCAACGTAGACTGTATAATTCACCAATGCAATTAAGAGGGTCAAGGGGTAATCTAGGATTTTTCATGCAATTTTCACGTGCGACATATAGTAGAGAAGGTCTATTATATCTCCAAACAACAACATTATTTTCAAAAATTCCTGAATTGAATCAGCATTTTTTGCGGCTTTTAGGAATTTGGGCTATTTGAGACTAAAGAACCTGAATTTTCATGCACCACAAGCTTTTATAATTTATGATAGAGGTCTTCCTGTGTATGGGGACCCAACACAACGTAGAGGGTCAGTTTTTATGTGACGTGTATTGCATTTCATCTACAAGACTTTCAATTCTATTTCATGTCAGGAAGTACACGTTAGGTGAATTTAGTTTGAGAGCACATTTCAACTAATCTTTTTTTTTTTTTTTTTTTTTGTCGACATACGGGTTCATCGTAAGGATGATTTTCTTTGATACTGTGTGGTAGATATACCCATATTTGGATTTCTGGGTGATATGTTGTAGACAATAGAATTGTCTGTCTGTCTTTCTGTGTATCCTTATGTACGCCTATAACTCATGTTCGGATGCTTGGTGCATCGTAAAATTAGGTGTGGTAAACATGAGTCAATACACCAATCATTTATAAAACTCTTCACCGTACTTTTCATACAGTAGAAGGGTGGATATAGGGAAAAACTTCTCAAAATACATGCTAATATAGGCGAAATGTAAAAATTATCCTAGAAGGAGGACCAAAGCATATGTTGCACTTCTCAATGTGAGACAAAAAATTCGCGAGTCTATAAAGGATCTCCGAAACCCACATTATAAGGCCCTTAAATTAACAGTGTGTGTGATATTCCCAGAAAATTAACTTCGTTCTGATAAACTTATGAAGGAATTACAAGCCGCTAACCATTGCAACAGTAGCTCAATTAATAATGCCTGGTGCGTCTCTAAAAGCAACAGTACTTAAAAGGGATGTAACACCAATAACATTGTTATTATTATTATAATGTCTGGTGTTAACACCGAACACCGTTCGAAGAACGGGTACTTCTGCTAGTTATATATAAACTTTTGAACTGACGGTGGTTTTGGGGTCTGGGGGATGTGAAACGCAAAGATATGGAAATTTTCTGGAAGTCGAAACATGGTACCCTTTGCAATAGTTAGCTTTCTAATGAAATCTACCTCTGGTTGGTTCCTCAGTTTAGGGGCTGCGACAACGCGGTCATCTAACCCCGTGTACTTTGGGTGAGTGTAGAATCAGTCTGATAAACGGTGTGAATTGTAATGGCTTTATTAGTCTTAATTCAGGTAAGGACTGCAGACGGTCAATTTCAAGCAGTAGTTCCTAATGTTGCTACCAGGTACTACCGTCAACGACACCTAGCTGTGAACTTGGCTACTAGATGCCACCCCAACCAGCAACTCGCAACGAACGTTGGAACTTCCCCTCCAAGGGAAATCATACTGAGGGATTTTAGCGCTCTTAGAAAATCCGACGACTTCGGGCGGCTTTGAAACCGCAACCTTGGGCATAGACATTCAGCATGCTACCAGTTACGTCACCGAAGCCGCTTCACACTTAGATGGAAATACTGAATCTGATCTCGTGCAATTGCGTTGTCATGGCAACGTCTGATGGCTCATCACTCATCAATTTAGTAGTGTTGCCATGGCAACCTCTGATAGCTCTTGGCATTTTCTTATAATTCCGAAATAATTTTTCTCATCCCTTGGCGTAATGGTGGGTCATATCAAAAATTCTTTGGGACAAAAGTTTTAGGTAATTATTAGAAGAATATTGTCCATTTTGTACGGTTTTGATATTGTGCCTATTAAGAGAGATATGATTAATGTTTCCCGAAAAACCCACTTTATCCCACCCCTTTGGTCAATGGTTGGTGCTATAAAAAAAACTCTTCAAACATAAATTGTTGGGCTTTATCCGACACATAGTATGAACGTTGCACGGATTCGATATCTCACATATTAAGAGAGTTATAGCAATATTTCACTTTTTCGAAAAAAGCCCCCCATTTTCACCCCCTTGGACCGATTTAGCCCAGTAACGAACTCGACCGAGATATTATAGGTATACATAGTCAGTAAAATATTCAAAGTGATTGGTGCAAAATTACGGCTGTTATCGTGTCCACAAGAAACTGATATACATATATTTATATATATACATATATATATACATACATAAATTATACACACATCAAAAAAAGTTTTGCATCACCTCGGTTCCAAGAGTTCCAGAACCTTTAAATACAAAGGGAATAGAGATCAACACAAACAACATTTCAGCTCGTTTTATTGCTCATGAGACCCACACATTGCATGTTGTACCATCATACAGCTAGACTTTCAGCATTTGTGGTCCAGATTGCAGTACACACCACTACCTCTAATACCCAGTAGCACGTCCTCTTGCATTGATGCATGCCTGTATTCGTCGTGGCATACTATCCACAAGTTCATCAAGACACTGTTGGTCCAAATTGTCCCACTCCTCAACGACAATTCGGCGTAAATCTCTCAGAGTGGTTGGTGGGTCAAGACGTCCATATACAGCCCTTTTCAACATATCCCAGGCATGTTCGATAGGGTTCATGTCTGGCGAACATGCTGGCCACTGTAGTCGAGCGATGTCGTTATCTTGAAGGAACGCATTCACAAGATGTGCACGATGAGGTCGAGAATTGTCGTCCATGAAGACAAATGCCTCTCCAATATTCTGCCGATATGGTTGCACTATGGGTCGGAGGATGTCATTCAGGTATCGTAAAGCCGTTTCGGAGCCTTCCATGACCACCAGTGGCGTACGTCGGCCCCACATAATGCCACCCCAAAACATCAGGGAACCACCACCTTGCTGCACTCGCTGGACAGTGTGTCTAAGACGTTCAGCCTGACCAGGGTGCCTCCAAACACGTCTCCGACGATTGTCTGGTTGAAGGCATATGCGACACTCATCGGTGAAGAGAACGTGATGCCAATTCCGTGGGGTCCATTCAGCATGTTGTTGGGCCCATCTGTACCGCGCTGCATGGTGTCGGGGTTGCAAAGCTGGACCTCGCCATGGACGTCGGGAGTGAAGTTGCGCATCATGCAGCCTATTGCGCACAGTTTGAGTTGAAACACGACGTCCTGTGGCTGAACGAAACGCATTATTCAACATGGTGGCATTGCTGTCAGGGTTCCTCCGAGCGGCAATCCGTAAGTAGCGGTCATCCACTACAGTAGTAGCCCTTGGGCGGTCTGAGCGAGGCCTGTCATCGACAGTTCCTGTATCTCTGTACCTCCTCCATGTCCGAACAACATCGCTTTGGTTCACTCTGAGACGCCTGGAAACTTCCCTTGTTGAGAGCCCTTCTTGACACAAAGTAACAATGCGGACGCGATCGAACTGCGGTATTGACCTTCTAGGCATGGTAGAACTACAGACAACATGAGCAGCGTACCTTCGTCCTGGTGGAATGACTGGAACTGATCGGCTGTCGTACCCCCTCCGTCTAATAGGCCCTGCTCATGCATGGTTGTTTACATCTTTGAGCAGTTTTAGTGACATCTATGAACAGTCAAAGGGACTGTATCTTGGATACAATATACACAGTCAACGTCTATATGCCGGAGATCAGGGAACCGAGGTGATGCAAAACTTTTTTGATGTGTGTATATAAACTCTTGAACTGAAGTTGGTTTTGGGGTCTGGGGGATGTGAAACGCGAAGATATGTCGAAATTTTCCGGAAGTCGAAACATGGGACCCATTGCAATAGTTAGCTTTCTAATGAAATCTACCTAAAATCCTGGTTAGCCTTATTTGGTTATTATTTATTTATTTATTTATCGTATAGCTATCAGTGCCGGGAGTGTCCGAGAACATGTTCGGCTCGCCAAGGGCTATAACTTCTTCAAGAGGTCACCCATGGGGTGAGCTACAAGTTCCGTTCAATTTCAAGTATAAGGTGCGTTCAAAAAGTAACGAGCCCGAGGCTGTAGTGCGCAAACCAGTGACGACATGGACTAATCGTGGCGTGTGTAACGAGGTGTGGTTCCGACCAGAGCGTGGAAGGTCACAGCCCGTCGCTAGAGGGCACGCGTGCACGTCACGTGACGATACAAAGCTAGCAGCATCATGCATCAATCGTCTAACCAAGACCAAGACAGTAGGCCATTTGACATGCTTCCTGGTGTGGTTGAAGACTGTGGGGCACCAATTGGGCACACACATTGCGCAAGTGCAGTCGTTACTTCATGATGGTGTACACACTTCCGACGCTCAATCCGACAACGGCGGCTATGGCGTTCACTGTCACTCGGCGGTCCTGTGTAATGAGTGCATCAACCAGCTGGACGTTGTCATTGGTAATGCAGGGGGGTGCCCCAGACCGGGCATCATCGGCTAACGACACCCGTCCTTCCTTGAAGCGCTTGTGCCACGCCTTGACCCTTGCAAGGGACATGCAGTGTTCGCCGTACACTTGTGACATTCGGCGATGAATGACCGTTCCCCCTAATCTTTCGCTGTCAGAAACCGAACAACACCTCTTTGCTCTTCGTTTGATGCCTCCATGTCACTGTTTGCAATGCGACTGGCAGTGATGGACGATTGATGCATGCTGCTGCTCGCTTTTTATCGTCACGTGACGTGCACGCGTGCCCGCTAGCGACGGGCTGTGACCTTCCACGCTCTGATCGGAATCACACCTCGTTACACACACCACGATTAGCCCATGTCGTCACCGGTTTGCGCATTATAGCCACCGGCTCGTTACTTTTTGAACACACCTTATAGTTCCAAATTTTGCTACCAGATGACACTGACACGTAGTGGAGAACGTTGGAACTTTAACAGAACGCTTCAACGAAATCTTACCTAGATATTTAGCTTCACACAAGTCTAGTTATTGGAAAGATCTTTTACATGCCATAAATCTATGACATGGGACCGCTGGCTTTACGTCCCCTCCGAAGGAAGGCATAATGAAGGATTTCAACGCTCTTATAAAATCCGACGACTTCGGCCGGGTTTGAACCCGTGATCTTGGACACAGTAGTTCAGCATGCTACCAACTACGCCACCGAAGCCACTATTTGGTGACAGGTATTAAGTCACTAAACCTCGCTGACATGCACATCTAAGATTGCTATGTACCATGATATACATAATAATAATAATACAACTTACATTATTAGGGAGTCGCCTCCGTAGCGTAGCGGTCAGTACGGTTAGCTGCCGCCCCGGAGGTCCTGGGTTCGATTCCCGGCTCTGCCACGAATTTTGAAAAGTGGTGAGGACTGGAACGGGGTCTACTCAGCCTCGGGTGTTCCAAATGAGTAGAGGGAGTTCGATTCCCACCTCAGCCACCCTCGAAGTGGTTTTCCGTGGTTTCCCACTTCATCTTCGGGCAAATGCCGGGATGGTACTGCCCCCGTTAATTGAATTATATAGAGACCACGGTGGCTATATTGGAAATTATGAAGAAAGTTATGGCTGTCATAGTTATGACGTGGGTAGTCATGACGTAAGCACGGATGACGCAGACGTTATGCCAGCGGGCTACTTGAGCTGAGATTCTCAGTGACGTCAGCATTTATTCGAGAAAGATCCGAGATTTACGACGCAGTCGCAGGAAACGTGGAATTCTGCCGAGGAAGAAATTATGCTATTGGAGAGGAGGCTCGAACCAATGAACGATAGTCTGAAGGAAGACGGAGATTGCTGAAACTATGGTATTTTTATTACTTTTTGGAATGCAGAATTGTGGAAATCCATTTGCAGTAGAGGCATTGATCTGGAATTTTGGTGAAATTAATTTTCGGTTTTTGAATTTTGAAAATCCGTCATGTATTGACGAAGTTGGAACTTCTAGCGATGACGCGGTAACACGCTATGGAAGGGATGGATACGCCCCTCATGAAGTTTATAAAAGGCCTTGCGCAGAAGAGAGGAGTCTCTAAGCTGATAGCTCAATCGCCTGATAGCTCAATCGTCTGATAGCTCTAATCGTCAAAGCTCAAATCATCAAAGCTCAAATCGTCAGATCTTCAGTCTCAGTTCTTATATAGTCATTTCGGTGAGACGTCGAGTGAAATTAGTAGAAAGAGTCGTCTTTATAACGCGTGGTGAAGTCACCGCAGTGAACGAGATTCGAGCAGACAAGCAGTGCAAGTTTACTGTGAGTAAAACTAAGTGAAGTTAAAACGCACATTATAACGCGTCTACAAGATTAGCTATGAACAGTTAGCGGTCGCCTATAAGCTAATTCTATTGTGCAGTGCTACATTAAGGAATGTAGAAAAGTTGAACAATTTCGCGGAGTTATTTTGGAAGATATTGGCAATTTTAGACGACTGACAAAAGTGATTTTCTCGCCACCTGGGAAGCACTTTATATCGTCCGATTCTACGCCACGGCTGACACGGCTAGTGCAATAGGGAGACTTAAGATTGAATTGTGACACAACGCTACAGTATTATGGAGCAGTTTAATATGGCAGTTTGTTCTTCTATTACCATAACCGAAGAGAAGATGGAAGGCTAAAGGACTTTAATGCAATTGGGACATATATTAACGGAGTAAGATAGCAGCATGGAACTTCGCTAATCGCCATTCCACACAAGCGAACATGTGGTGAACAACCATCTACACCCATGTTTCGTGGTTCAACGCTGAATACTATCAAACAGCAATGGAAACGATTTCATACTCACTGAATATGAATATTTCTTCGGAAATTACTACAAAAACTTCATGGCGATTTTCTACTGGAACTTCAGGGATTTTTCAAGAGAGGTCAGGGTAGTCCCGACTCACAAAGAAGAATTTTGCCGGAAGGATGTCTTTCGTCTACACGGAGCAGTGCAATTTCCGGAGGAGGAAGCAGTTCGATTCTCCGAGGGTGCTGTTTCCTGTTTCGAGGATGGAGCTCATCTTCAAGTTGGTGAAATGGATCCATCAGCAGTCTTCTTTGGGTAATTTTCCTCTGGAACTTCAACCAGCAGATAAGGTAGTCGTGAACGTTTATTGTATTTGAGTTTTTTTAGCATTATTTGAGCAACCATTTTCCCATATTTTCTGTCCCCATGTATTTTGCCCTATATTCTTGTTTGAGATTCCTATTCTCAGTACACCTTGATGAGTTATGCCTTTTTCGACGATTTATTAAGACATTGTTTTGTCATGGGCATAGTTAAATGATTTTGGATCAGTTGAGACTGATATTTAGATTTTTCAGTAATTTGCTTATTTTTTGTAGTCTCGATTTGACTGTAAGTTAATGATTTTTATGGCAGATTTAAATTCAGACAGCGTGTCACTTTATTAAAGTAATTCTACCCCAGTTTAATTACTTTGACCAATTTTCTGTCATCTTCAAGAAGGAAGAACATTTAAATGATTTTAGAGCGTTAAAATCTCTTACGTTGTCGACGATCTTGGAAATACTAGTCGTTATTTGAATTGATTGCAACACAGACATTTATCGTCAGTTATGAACGACCATTGCATCATAGACAATTTTGTGAAAGATGAACTTAGATTATGAATTATTGAATGCATTAAAGTCATGAACTTTTGTTGGGAGTTTTTTCTCAATTAGAGATTTATATATTGATGTTTGCATTCCCCAGTCTAATTGGATTCTATTCGACTATTTTGCAGTTTAGTCGCACTTTATTTGATGATAGTATTTTTATACTACAATTCTTTGAAGATGTTAATCTTAAATTTTGATAGACCAGACAGGCGTATATAAGCGTATTCACTATTAAATTTGTTTGTGATTGGCAAATTTTTACTTCATTTCGATTCATGAATGAAATCCACGAAGGTTAAATGACAACAGTTTTGAAACAATAAATGATTATAAGAATTTTTGAAGTGGAACTATGAATGTATAATCGCTAGTGCAGCGGACGTGTTGAAAGTCGCTGATGTATAATGCCCTTGAATAAATGAAGGAGGTTCCCACAGTAATTAATGATGTTAAAGAATTTGTTAGTGGAGGTTTTTGTAAGTTCTGTGGAAGATTTTGATGCCATATATATTAATATATGATGAATTTTGGGCCTATTTTAATGCAGTTTGTGCATTATTTTGTAAGCGAAGTATTTTCCGATGGAGTGTATTATCTTAGTCTTTCGAAAATTAATCAAGTGAATTTACTGTTATAATTAACAAGAGTATTGAAAGAATTTGAGATAAGATTTTGAATGAAGATTACCGTCACAAATAATTATAATAATTATTACAACCTTTATTAAACCAGATTGTGACATTAACATGTATAACTAACCTTCATTGGTCGATTATATTGACACGATTATGAAATTACCAACCGGATGAACATGTGGTTAAATGTATTTCTTAAATTAATAATTTGAATAATTTAAATGTTGATATTGTAAATAATGATGTAAATATCTTTGACAATGTGGAACGAAAGTAATGTTAGAGGCGTGTTTAAAATTTTTGTAATTATCTTCGACAATATTATAAACAATTTCTAATTGTTATAAATTATTTATGAGTTTTTGGTTATAAACATTTAAGAGTTTGTTTTATACTCTAAACAATGCTTATTAAACATTTGGATGATAATTTAACAAGCTTAGGGATTGTCAGAATAATCCAGTGGTGTGTGAGTAAAGCATTTGAAAGATTTGCGTAACAATATATATGAGTTGTCTTGCGGACATTTAAAGCTTTTGAGAGAGAACTGGATTCTTACGCAATGTGGCATGACAAGTGAGCCCATTTGACAGGTGTGCGTCAGGTTGGAGGGTAGACCGCAGCTGGCCAGACAACTGGTTATCAGCGGGCAAGGTCGTCTACATTGAGGCCTTGCGCCTATAAATACAAGTGTCATGTTTATTAAAAGAAACCAAATGCTCTGTATATGTGTCTCGTCCTGACTTCCTTTTCCAGTCCAAGTGTGCTATGAATATTACGTTATTTTGAGCTCGTGGGAGCTAACATGTTGTATGATAACTTTGCAAGTCCTTCAGGAGGACATAGTCAGATTGACATGGGCTACTGATAGCCACATTTATTTTGTTGAGTTGTTAAAATCATACCCTTTATTTGAAATAAAAGCTTTTGTACAGTTCAAAGTTCTCGTCTTCGTTCTGGTTCATTTTTAAATGTCATGGTGGAGGTTATTGTGGGAGCATACTTTAGAGATCCTGTTGTCAACCCAATCCCCGAGATAATTTTTAAGAGGTAAGTAGAGGTAAGTATGAACCCCCGTCTATTTTGGTGTGTTCCACAATGATTTCCTGTTAACTTCTGTGCTCAAATCTCGGTAGTTTCTGTCAGTGCCATTTTCATTGGTGTAGCTGAGCCGGTGCAATTGATTATTGGCAATCCGATTGAGGGGGCGGATATCTGACAGCCTACTATCCGGGTAAACGGGGACAGAAGGATTGGCGCAGTCAACGTATGGGGCTGGTTCAACATAATTGGATCACCAGGTTGAACGCCAGTAGGATTGGCAAACCTAAAACGTGTGGCTCGATTAGACTCAAATAAAGAGGTTGATTCTTTGTTAGATGTCTTGGCCAATTGTAGTATTTAAGAGTGTGATTATATAGGAATTAAATGTTGTATTGTATTAGAAAAATTACACTCAGAAAAGATCAGATCTTATATAACTTGAGAGGTTAAATAGGCTGGGCGGCTTCGGTGGCGTAGTTGGTAGCATGCTGAGCTTCTATGCCCAAGATAGCGGGTTCAAACCCGGCCGAAGCCGTCGGATTTTTTAAGAGCGTTAAAAATCCCTCAGTATGCCTTCCTTCGGAGGGGAAGTAAAGCCGGCGGTCCCATGTCATAGATTTATGGCATGTTAAAGATCTTTCCACTAATTACACCTGTGTGAAACTAAATTGGATAGGTTAAGAATGTAAACAACGCTCTCAGGTTGCTACGTTCGTTGCCAAGAGCCGACTGCGGTGGCGTCTAGTAGCTAGTTCTGAACTAGGCCTAGTAGTCGTTGACGGTGACGTTTGGCGGCAAAAGTAGGAACTATTTGAAAATTCAAAGTTGCAGTCTCTACTTGAATTAAAAAAACAGATACACACACTAATACAGTCATCACAATTAACACCGGTTATCAGACAGATTCTACACACACCCAAAGTACACGGGGCTACATGACCGCGTTGTCGCAGCCCCTAAACTAAGGAACCAACCAACCAAAATAGGCTGGAAACTTAGAAAAATCGCCTATGATCTGGAATCTTATTTTATTTGACCGGCTTATGACATTTTAGTCATATTAAAGATAAAATTAAATTATTTGGATTGTAAATGTAAATTATTTGTGTTAGGATATTTTAAAATGAGCCAGGGAAATTTGGACGTGTGCTTGAGTTTGTTTCAACATGAAGGGTCTTCGAAGGTTAATTATAAGGTAGTTATAAGTTAGATTTAAGACAGAAAATTGATCAAATTTATATATGGTGAAAAGTGTTGCTCAGATGTTGTTATTTTGCTCTTTTGATGTATGTCCCTACAGCAGTCTATTTTTGAATTAATATTGTAATGGCAGATGAAAGTCTGAGGATGATGTTAGAGGAGATGTCTGCAAGCATGAAGGAGAGTACTAGTCGAATGGAGGAGAATATGAAAGCTCTTCAGACCAGTTCTGTTAACTTAGAGGATAATATGTCGCGTTTACAGATTAATACCCAAGGAATCGAGAATGCTGTAACTGACATGCGCACAGACGTGTCCAATGTCCAAAAAGATTTATCCAATGTGCATAAAAATGTTTCAGAGATTAAATTAGATGTGTCTAATGTGCATAAAGATGTTGCTGATGTTAAAATTGATGTTTCTAAGGTACAGAAAGATCTTACAATGTTGAATCTAGATGTGGCTAATGTCCGAGGTGATATTTCTTGTGCTAGGGCTGAAGTAGTTGTTGTTAAAAATGATGTTGCGACTGTCCAAGACAAGGTTGAGGAAGTCCAAAGAGAAATCCAAAATGTTAGAACTGATGTGTCCAATGTTCAGGTTGATATTAATAACATTCATTCGGATGTAAATGAGATGCAAAGTGACATTAATAAAATTCAAGTAGAAGTCAACACAGTTTTCATAGATATTGCTAAAGTCCAAACTGATGTAAATAAAGTCAGGGAAGAAATAGAAATTTCGAAAACACTTTGTACGCATAATATGAGTGCATTAACGACTAGATTAGTTGATGAGTCAGTTAGAACGACAGCGTCTTTAGCAGGTTTAAAGTATGATGTAGAGGTCATGAGAACCCAGGTATTAGACCATAATAGATTATTGAAAGAAGATATCGAAGTAGACATAGCAGAAATGTTAACGGCAAATGTAGCAGTATGGAAAGACGAGTGGAATAGTTCAAGTGGGGAACATGTAACCCAAATTCAGGAACGTATTGAAAGAAAACTTGCCACTACTCAAATAGATATTAACAATGAAGTAGTACAGATTAGGAAAGATTTAAGCGTCAGGATGGATTCGCTATCCGAAAGACAAGTTGAAGATAGAACACAAATAGGTCAGGATGTGCAAGCATTAAAATCTGCATTAGAGGAACAGATTCATAAAGTTGTCTCTGATGTAAATGAAACGACGAGCCAACTGCAGAATTTGAATCTAGGAGAAGCTAGTTTGATGGAGACCTACAAAGAAGAGTTAATCAAGAAAGTCTTAACGGAAATCACTGACAAGGATACAGAAGGCTTGGCTTGCGAAACCAATAGGAATTATGCCAGAAGATATAACCTAGTTCCAGAAGAGAGAGACGTGGCTCCTGAAGAACGTATATCCAGATTCAGGGAGGAAGATGACGAGAGGAATATGGAACCTGAGTGGAACTATCGAGATAGTGGGAAAAACTACCCGGATTCATATCCGAGGAACGTGACGGTCATCAGGAATTTTGAAGACAAACCGCAAAAATTCAGGAACACTGATAGTTTGACGCCTATAGAATATGTAAGGAACCTCAAAGATTATTTCATCGAAGCTCATATTCCCAGAGAGAGAGAGAGAGATGAAGATAGTGGAGAGATTTTTGATTGGAGGACCCCTCGAATGGTTTCGCGCATTTAGATACACATTCAGTAACTTTGACGAGTTTGCAGAGGCATTAATCAAACGATTTTGGTCCATAGAAGCGCAGAATTCGTTAAGAGCGGAGGTGTATTCAAGAAAATACTCAGGTACTCTTCCAACATGGTACGCTGATTTCTTTACGAGTCAATTGTCCCGCTTGAGATTTTTGCAACCCCCATTGTCAACGGAGCAATTAATTGATGCGATTTCTCGTATGCTGCCTGTGGAGGTGAGGAGATTAATCATTTCGTCAAACATCAGGGATTTGACCAGCATGGATGAATTACTGAGGAGGTTAGACTACACAAGTCCAATGTCTAACGTGGTACAGAAAGGTCAAAGGCATGACTTCAAAGAAATAAATACTGTATATATGGACCAAGTCCAACAAACTGACAAGCCAGATGAAGAGAAAACTGACAATGTAGGTCCCCACAGGAATAATCAGTTTCGAAATAACAGATCGCAAGGTTACCGTCCATATCAACAGAGAAGAGGCTGGAACTATAATCGAGGAAATTACAACAATGGAAGAGGCAGATACTACAACAATAATGGTTATAACAGAAATTATAATAGAAATAACCAGAACCAAAACGGAAATCAGAATCCTCAAGGTCAGGTTATGACACCCGATCAGTATCAGGAAAGAGAGAGGGAAAGCCAGCAATACCTGAAAGAATTACGGGAAAAAGAAGCCGAAAACCAAAAGAAAAGGCAGGGTGTTGTAATCGATCCTGGGCCTTCTACGAGCCAGCAGAATTTTGAGGTCGGTAACACAAAAAAAAAACGCCGATTTCTCAACGACAGTGAGAACTTGTAAATACATTGCCACACCACACCTGATTACAATTAATGAGATATATGAAGTTACTGATGAAGATTTGCTAGAAGAGAGGGGTATCGTTAAAGAGGAAAGACCATGTGCCTTACCTATTATTTCTGTACGGATAGATGGCCAACAGTACAAAGCCCTGATGGATACTGGTGCAATTATCTCCATCATTTCAGAGGAATGTTATCAAAGTCTGCTAAGAGGAGAGAACATGACAGTTCTACCTGTTTCTACCGTCAAGGTGAGAGGGATATTCCAAGATAAGGCAGTGAAGTGCAAGATTCAAGTGTTATTGAACTTTGAGATCAATGGAAGGAATTATGAACAGATCTTTATTGTGGTGAGCAAGATCAATTTTGATATGGTGCTTGGAATCGATTTTATATCGAAGGTCGGAGCTATTATTGACATGAAGAACAGAAGTATTAGCTTTAATGATGGGTACATGATCACAGAAGAGATCGAAAAACAGGACGTGAAAAACAGTCTGGAAATAGACCTTAGGGAAGAAATTTTGAATACCATAATTAATGAAGTGGAAAATTTAGCAGAAATACCCAGTAGAAAAACTGAAGGATTTGAAGAAATTCAGGGGGAATTTGAGGATCTGATAAAGGAATTCCAAGATATTTTTGATGAAAAGCCTGGATTGATTAAGGATTATAAATACAAGATAAGGCTGACAGATGAAACCCCTTACCAAAAGAGAATATACCCCATTCCTGAGAAATATTATCAAGAAGTACGAGGGTTAATCAGAAAAATGGAGGTAGACGGGATTATTAAAAAACAGGCGTCGTCTTATATAAACCCCATCACAGTAGTGAAGAAAAGTAATGGTCAGATACGTCTTTGTCTCGATTCCAGGACTATCAACTTGAAGATTCTTCCAGAAAATGACCGACCACCCAAGATTAGAGATCTGCTTCGAAAATTCAAAGGGAGAGCATGTTTCAGCGTTCTTGACTTGACGTCTTCATTTTATCAAGTTCAACTAGAAGAAGATAGTATGCAGTAAACTGGATTCTTATTTGACCAAACGTCATGGGTCTTTGTCAGAATGCCTTTTGGTATGGTTAACAGTGGACCAGCACTTATTCGAGCACTTGATATTAAGCTCACTGACGAAGTGAAAGAAAATGTAATCTGCTACATTGACGATTTAATCGTATCTTCACCCAGCGCCGAAGAACATTTAGTGCACTTGAGAAAGTTGTTCGAGAATTTAAGGGAGGCCAATATCAAGGTCAATTTTGGAAAATGTCAATTCTTGAAGAAGGAGATAAATTACTTGTTGATAAAGATGGATATCATCCAAACATGCAAAAAGTAGATGCGATCGCGAGATTTCCAAAGCCAACTAAGGTGAAACAAGTCAGAGAATTTGTAGGAGCATGCCAATTTATTAGCGGCCACTGTCCAAGATACTCTGAAATTATGGCTCCTCTGTATGACTTACTCAAGAAGAATAACAGATGGAAATGGAGTACCGCTGCAGACGAGGCTTTTGAGAAAGCAAAAGAGATGCTCAGAAATAATGTGAAACTGGAGTACCCAGATTTTGAGAAGGTGTTCTATATTGAGTCTGATGCATCAAGAATAGGCATTAGTGCAGTCTTATACCAGAAAGACGAGGCAGGCAACAAGCACTACATTGCGTTCACTAGTCGGAAGTTGAAGAAACACGAGGAAAACTACTTCACGACAGAACTTGAAGCGTTAGCTTTTGTAACAGCATTGCAAGCGTGGAAGAAAATCCTGCTGGGACATAAGGTCATCATTATTACAGACCATAAAGCACTACAGTTTATGCTGCAAACTGACATGTCAAGTGATAGATTGACACGTTGGGCTTTGTTCACCCAACAGTTTAACGCCACTATCGTCCACCAGCCTGGGAAAGATAACTTACTGGCTGATGCTCTATCACGTAACCCTATTAAAAGTGTGCAGATACACCATGTACAATTGGAGCAAGAAGATCAAGAAACCGTTAGGAGGTTAGCCCGAATCGGTGTGTCACAGAAGAGACACGCTCCAATAAGGAAAATGTACAGGTTCCTCAAGGGTTACATGGACAATACTGATGTTGACTATGCAACTACACGGAGAAATTCACGACACTTTGTCTTGAGTGGAGACATCGTATGCAAGTATGCTGACTCTGCGCATACAAAACTCCGAATAGTCGTGCCACCTAAACTTGTTGTCAATTTAGTGTGGGTAGCTCATCACGTAACTGGACATGCCGGTTTAGATAAAACTCTTAATACTCTTAAAGAGAGATTTATTTGGACTAACATGCGTTCCAGCATTGCCAAGGTCATTCGATCATGTGACAAATGTCAAAGAGCAAAGTATGCTTCTGCTTTATTAAAAGGAAAACCGAAGGCTATGATTCCTTCTAAGCCAAACGAACGCTTATGGAAACAACTGTTATGAACTCTACGATGATGAGAATAATGTCATTTATGGCAAGTTCAATGCTGGAAATTTGAAAAGATACTATCCTAGAGTAAGCCAGTAATAATTCAATTTCGTGTTCAAGAGAGTTGAGATACTTGTAACACTGAGTTTAAAAACAATTTGAAACTGTTTTTAAAACGTGGTGAGGGGAGAATGCCCCCGTAAATTGAATTATATAGAGACCACGGTGGCTATATTGGAAATTATGAAGAAAGTTATGGCTGTCATAGTTATGACGTGGGTAGTCATGACGTAAGCACGGATGACGCAGACGTTATGCCAGCGGGCTACTTGAGCTGAGATTCTCAGTGACGTCAGCATTTATTCGAGAAAGATCCGAGATTTACGACGCAGTCGCAGGAAACGTGGAATTCTACTGAGGAAGAAATTATGCTATTGGAGGGGAGGCTCGAACCAATGAACGGTAGTCTGAAGGAAGACGGAGATTGCTGAAACTATGGTATTTTTATTACTTTTTGGAATGCAGAATTGTGGAAATCCATTTGCAGTAGAGGCATTGATCTGGAATTTTGGTGAAATTAATTTTCGGTTTTTGAATTTTGAAAATCCGTCATGTATTGACGAAGTTGGAACTTCTAGCGATGACGCAGTAACACGCTATGGAAGGGATGGATACGCCCCTCATGAAGTTTATAAAAGGCCTTGCGCAGAAGAGAGGAGTCTCTAAGCTGATAGCTCAATCGCCTGATAGCTCAATCGTCTGATAGCTCTAATCGTCAAAGCTCAAATCATCAAAGCTCAAATCGTCAGATCTTCAGTCTCAGTTCTTATATAGTCATTTCGGTGAGACGTCGAGTGAAATTAGTAGAAAGAGTCGTATTTATAACGCGTGGTGAAGTCACCGCAGTGAACGAGATTCGAGCAGACAAGCAGTGCAAGTTTACTGTGAGTAAAACTAAGTGAAGTTAAAACGCACATTATAGCGCGTCTACAAGATTAGCTATGAACAGTTAGCGGTCGCCTATAAGCTAATTCTATTGTGCAGTGCTACATTAAGGAATGTAGAAAAGTTGAACAATTTCGCGGAGTTATTTTGGAAGATATTGGCAATTTTAGACGACTGACAAAAGTGATTTTCTCGCCACCTGGGAAGCACTTTATATCGTCCGATTCTACGCCACGGCTGACACGGCTAGTGCAATAGGGAGACTTAAGATTGAATTGTGACACAACGCTACAGTATTATGGAGCAGTTTAATATGGCAGTTTGTTCTTCTATTACCATAACCGAAGAGAAGATGGAAGGCTAAAGGACTTTAATGCAATTGGGACATATATTAACGGAGTAAGATAGCAGCATGGAACTTCGCTAATCGCCATTCCACACAAGCGAACATGTGGTGAACAACCATCTACACCCATGTTTCGTGGTTCAACGCTGAATACTATCAAACAGCAATGGAAACGATTTCATACTCACTGAATATGAATATTTCTTCGGAAATTACTACAAAAACTTCATGGCGATTTTCTACTGGAACTTCAGGGATTTTTCAAGAGAGGTCAGGGTAGTCCCGACTCACAAAGAAGAATTTTGCCGGAAGGATGTCTTTCGTCTACACGGAGCAGTGCAATTTCCGGAGGAGGAAGCAGTTCGATTCTCCGAGGGTGCTGTTTCCTGTTTCGAGGATGGAGCTCATCTTCAAGTTGGTGAAATGGATCCATCAGCAGTCTTCTTTGGGTAATTTTCCTCTGGAACTTCAACCAGCAGATAAGGTAGTCGTGAACGTTTATTGTATTTGAGTTTTTTAGCAATATTTGAGCAACCATTTTCCCATATTTTCTGTCCTCATGTATTTTGCCCTATATTCTTGTTTGAGATTCCTATTCTCAGTACACCTTGATGAGTTATGCCTTTTTCGACGATTTATTAAGACATTGTTTTGTCATGGGCATAGTTAAATGATTTTGGATCAGTTGAGACTGATATTTAGATTTTTCAGTAATTTGCTTATTTTTTGTAGTCTCGATTTGACTGTAAGTTAATGATTTTTATGGCAGATTTAAATTCAGACAGCGTGTCACTTTATTAAAGTAATTCTACCCCAGTTTAATTACTTTGACCAATTTTCTGTCATCTTCAAGAAGGAAGAACATTTAAATGATTTTAGAGCGTTAAAATCTCTTACGTTGTCGACGATCTTGGAAATACTAGTCGTTATTTGAATTGATTGCAACACAGACATTTATCGTCAGTTATGAACGACCATTGCATCATAGACAATTTTGTGAAAGATGAACTTAGATTATGAATTATTGAATGCATTAAAGTCATGAACTTTTGTTGGGAGTTTTTTCTCAATTAGAGATTTATATATTGATGTTTGCATTCCCCAGTCTAATTGGATTCTATTCGACTATTTTGCAGTTTAGTCGCACTTTATTTGATGATAGTATTTTTATACTACAATTCTTTGAAGATGTTAATCTTAAATTTTGATAGACCAGACAGGCGTATATAAGCGTATTCACTATTAAATTTGTTTGTGATTGGCAAATTTTTACTTCATTTCGATTCATGAATGAAATCCACGAAGGTTAAATGACAACAGTTTTGAAACAATAAATGATTATAAGAATTTTTGAAGTGGAACTATGAATGTATAATCGCTAGTGCAGCGGACGTGTTGAAAGTCGCTGATGTATAATGCCCTTGAATAAATGAAGGAGGTTCCCACAGTAATTAATGATGTTAAAGAATTTGTTAGTGGAGGTTTTTGTAAGTTCTGTGGAAGATTTTGATGCCATATATATTAATATATGATGAATTTTGGGCCTATTTTAATGCAGTTTGTGCATTATTTTGTAAGCGAAGTATTTTCCGATGGAGTGTATTATCTTAGTCCTTCGAAAATTAATCAAGTGAATTTACTGTTATAATTAACAAGAGTATTGAAAGAATTTGAGATAAGATTTTGAATGAAGATTACCGTCACAAATAATTATAATAATTATTACAACCTTTATTAAACCAGATTGTGACATTAACATGTATAACTAACCTTCATTGGTCGATTATATCGACACGATTATGAAATTACCAACCGGATGAACATGTGGTTAAATGTATTTCTTAAATTAATAATTTGAATAATTTAAATGTTGATATTGTAAATAATGATGTAAATATCTTTGACAATGTGGAACGAAAGTAATGTTAGAGGCGTGTTTAAAATTTTTGTAATTATCTTCGACAATATTATAAACAATTTCTAATTGTTATAAATTATTTATGAGTTTTTGGTTATAAACATTTAAGAGTTTGTTTTATACTCTAAACAATGCTTATTAAACATTTGGATGATAATTTAACAAGCTTAGGGATTGTCAGAATAATCCAGTGGTGTGTGAGTAAAGCATTTGAAAGATTTGCGTAACAATATATATGAGTTGTCTTGCGGACATTTAAAGCTTTTGAGAGAGAACTGGATTCTTACGCAATGTGGCATGACAAGTGAGCCCATTTGACAGGTGTGCGTCAGGTTGGAGGGTAGACCGCAGCTGGCCAGACAACTGGTTATCAGCGGGCAAGGTCGTCTACATTGAGGCCTTGCGCCTATAAATACAAGTGTCATGTTTATTAAAAGAAACCAAATGCTCTGTATATGTGTCTCGTCCTGACTTCCTTTTCCAGTCCAAGTGTGCTATGAATATTACGTTATTTTGAGCTCGTGGGAGCTAACATGTTGTATGATAACTTTGCAAGTCCTTCAGGAGGACATAGTCAGATTGACATGGGCTACTGATAGCCACATTTATTTTGTTGAGTTGTTAAAATCATACCCTTTATTTGAAATAAAAGCTTTTGTACAGTTCAAAGTTCTCGTCTTCGTTCTGGTTCATTTTTAAATGTCATGGTGGAGGTTATTGTGGGAGCATACTTTAGAGATCCTGTTGTCAACCCAATCCCCGAGATAATTTTTAAGAGGTAAGTAGAGGTAAGTATGAACCCCCGTCTATTTTGGTGTGTTCCACAATGATTTCCTGTTAACTTCTGTGCTCAAATCTCGGTAGTTTCTGTCAGTGCCATTTTCATTGGTGTAGCTGAGCCGGTGCAATTGATTATTGGCAATCCGATTGAGGGGGCGGATATCTGACAGCCTACTATCCGGGTAAACGGGGACAGTACCTTCTTCATGGCCACGGCCGCCTCCTTCCATCTTGCTTGCCTGTCCATCCTGACCATCCATTACCTTCCCTCATGAGGCCCTTGTTCGCTTTGCAGGTGAGGCCACCTGGGCGAGGTGCCAATCACACCTTACCAGTTGTATCCCCTCCGATTAGATGTTCCCAGCTCTAGGGCACTGCCCGTAGAGGCAGTAGTGGTGAGTTCCCTCGCTGAGTTCGTGGGTTCCACCAACCTGGAGAGTAAACGACTAAGAAAAAAAGAAGAAAAAAAACATTATTAGGGAATTCATGAGTTTGAGACAGCCATTGCGGCTCACTCTTAATGAATGGTTGTTGCTCCATTAAGAACTGCAAACTAGAACACACAAAGTGCACTTCAGAATTATATGAGGCCGTGCTTATACCAGTACGCCAAATCATATTCATATTAGAACACATCCAATGAGGTAATTTCAGATCTCATACCTCAAGTAAGGCTACTGGTAATTGGAATATAACCCTTATTCGACCATGGCGCTCGACTTTATAAGATACTAGGTGACCCGGCGAACTTTGTTCCGCCTTAGAGGCAATAAATAAGCAGATTTCCATTTTATTAAGTTCAATTTTTTATTAGGAAATACAAATAAAAAATAAGTATTTTAATGATTCTTTATTGTTCATGTATTCTTCATGCACTCTTCAGTTAAGTACTTTGTGATACATGACCTTTCTTGTTTTATTATCAGGCGCAAGAATAAACAACGCAGATGGTCCACCGACCCGTGAACATGCCACATATAATTGACCATGGGAAAAACATGGATATTCCAGATTCCAACCACAAACTTTCAAGGATTGACCTTGTGATTTGTTAATGGTCATGGCGAATGCAAGACGGATCGGAAATTGAAGTCTTTTAAACTCAAACGGCATATCGGTTGGGATCATCCAGATCCTTGGAATGAGAACTTCCTCACCTTCGAATTTTCGTTTGAGTATCGTCGCGTAAATCACATTGTTCATCAATTTACTTACCACCAAACGCGTACCGTTGCCCAGTTTTGGTTAGTTTATGTTTCGAAGCATGATTACTACGGAGCCAACCTTTAGGCGTAAATTGAGCGGTGGTAAGCCAGGCACATCCAAGGAGTTTAAAAATTCAATTGGTTAGTTGGTGGCTTCATCTTTATTTGTAGATTTGAATGAATGCATTGTTCCAATGATCTCATTCTGAATTATGTAGTTTAGGTCATCAACATATTTATTCTTAGCCGCTAAAATTGCTCGCTCACTCTACCATTCATTATTTTTGTAATCCCCCCAGGGGTTCACACCTAGTGGGACGTGGGTTAGCGACCACGGGCCCCCCAGCTGATTCCGGCATTGCTTCCCTTACTTGTGCCGGGCTCCTCTCTGTCTTCTTTCCTGTCGACCTCACTTGGTCAACTCTTGTTCTCTTCCGACCCCAACGGTATTAGGGTATCCGAGTCCAAGGGAGTCTCTTCATTTCCCGCCTTAATTGGTCCTTGTCTCATCTTTTCTGATTCCATCCCTCTGCGAGGGGTCAGCCTTCTTTTTCTTTTCATGTTATCTCCTGCCTTCTGCTCAAGGCCCTCAAGGAGGCCGGGTGTATGTAGCCCCACCACTTTTGGTGCACCCTAGATAATGCTACACCCTCAGGGGCTCACGGCTGGTAAGTTCGGGAGTTGGTGACCCCGAGGGATTCCTGAGCTGGGTCCGTTTTCCCCTTTTGCCCCTTACCTTCGGGGCGGACCCTCTCCACTCTCCCCTCTCCTCTCCTCTCCCCTCCTCTTTTCATCATATTTCCTTTTCTCTTTAAGATTCCCACACTGTTTTTGTTACTTGGTTCCCCATGTATCTAAATTCCCTTAAGCGATTTATTTTGTAGGATTTTTTAATCTACGTTGCATTTTGAAAGCTTTTTCGCTCTAAATTACATCTCGCGATTGTTTTCAATCTCAATTGCATTTTGTAAAGATTGACAAACTAAATTGCTTTTTAGTAAGTCTTTCAATATGGTGGAGGGACCTTTGTGAGTATTTTGAATTTCAATTGCATTTTGTAAGTATTTTCAACCAACACCGCATTTCGCAAGAATTTTCAATCTAAATTGCATTGTGTTTGGTGGGCATTTTGCAAATATTTTGATTCTCAATTGGATTTAATGGGTATTTTGAATCTAATTTACACTTTGTCAAGTATTTTCAATCTAATTTGCATTTTGTAAGTATTGTCAATCCACATGAGTCGTTTGAATCTACCGTGCATTTTGTAAGCATTTTCAATTTCAATTGCATTTTGTAAGTATTTTGAATTTCAATTGCACTTTGCGAATAATTTGGATTGGAACTGGGATCTTTCAATCTGAATTGCATTGTGTATTTTCAATTTCAATTGCATTTTGTACGTATTTTGAACCTAGCCTGCATTTTGTGGGTATTTTTCAATCTATTCTTTTTGTACATTTTTTCGAGATAAGTGACTTCAGTCCATGAAGAGAACCGTCACTCCTACTGATGTGGGCCGGGCAAATGCCCAGTTGGCAGAACATCTATAAATGGGCATTTGCCCAAAGCAGTTTTAAGCGCCCAAAATATGGGCATTTAAAACATTAAAACTTTTTACTGCTTGTGATTGTTACTAGGCATCTAAAACATAATAAATTCCATTAATCAAAGGTACATTTCATGGATAAACTAGTAATGCCCGAATATTGCTAATAATAATTTAATTATCGTGTGTCAATGTTGTCAATAACATCTAAATGGGAATTATGTATATCTGGTTTCAATAAAACATTGTATTACTGAGTTAGGCCTGCAGGCCTACTCATTGATATTTAGGACAATTAGGTAGGAGTTTGATTATGGTGTGAATAGTGGCTTTGGGAGGGGATGGATGGGCTAGGCCCTGGGCTGCCATTGTGCTAAGATCTTGGAGTGGGGGTAGGGTGGTTGTGGCCAGTCTCGCCAATAGGCCCTTCTTGCGGGTACTCGACTGCAGGAAACAATTGTTAACCTCCCAGTCATAGACCTGTGCAATTGCATTTCTGTGTCAGTCCAGTCAATGGGTCAGAAAAGAATGCAATTTTCCTGTTGCTCACCTCCAGGCAACGACTTTTGTAAATAATAAATTAAATAATAACTGCTATAATGTCACACCAGGAAGCCAAATTTTACCAATGAGGGATTCTTTGTTATACAAGCAAATTTGCAGATATGTATTTTTTTTTTCATTTAACATCTACGATTGCATCCAGAGGTCCTTAGCATTCTACGCTTTGACCAGAAGGTTTGTGGGGATTATCTCCAGTGTTCAACCCCTGACTCGGGGTCTGGGTATTTTTGACACGTTTATGATAATGTTATCCTCATGATATGCAGGCTATTCATTCGCTGAGCCAACTCACGAGCAAACTATATTGCAAATCGTAAAATACTCGACTGCACATACGCACTGCGCATGCATCCCAGATGCAACATTTCAGAGAGTATCAACAATATCTGATAGCCCTCGACAGACTGTAATTATGCGCTTCACCGCACTCCCCTGTAGTGAGGTTAGACGACAGTCTGGGCGAAAATTACTGCTTCTAGGCGTACTACAAGCAATGGGGTCTGGGGTGTAAGCCCCAGATTAGGTTTGTGTTTGTATGTAAAGCCATATTCCATGTTCTCCACTTGTGAGAGAAGCGGCAAAATAAAATGCAACACCCTCTAGAGATAAAATGTTCATCTCCTGTATCTGGGTCACATTGTCTTATTATTCATTTAATCGAATAGCACTATTACAGAGCACGTAAAGTCAATACTTCAAATCTTGCCACATGTCTTTTTTCTCTCTGCCCACAATCGCTTCATCCTCTCTGATCTCTGCTTTCGGAGCTGTTCAATGTTCCGTGGCTGCTTTCGTTGTCTTCCTTGTTTCTCCCTGAAGATCACTTTTTGAATTTTGTCCCGAAATAAATTCCTATTATTTGTATCTGTAATGACAATGTCGGCTGCCTTAAGATCCTTTAATGTCAGTGTAAACCACGCTGGTTGAACTTAAAGTTTAAAATTTTATTAAATATTTGTTTTGTTGGACTGCCATTATTCATTCTATTTAAATGCCCAAAAATGACATCCGTCGTTTGCGCATGGTGTGAATTATGTTCTCCACATGGGTGTATATTTCCTTGTTAGGTCGTGGTCTGTTATAGTCTGTTTCTGTTTCCCTTGGGCCAAGGATGCATCGAACCAATCTTCTTTCCATGAGCATGATCTTGTTTATGTCACCTTTCCGCATTAACTTTAATGTTTCAGCTCCAAAGAGTGCTTCAGATCTTACCACAGAATTGTAATGTTCACATTATCTATTACATAATAGAAAATTATTCGGATTTTGTTTACTCGCTCTTTCGTATTTTCTGCTCTCGCAACGTAAATAGCTCAGCTCTGAACAGAAAATTGTTGTGTGTTGGTAACTTCTCATCCCATCTCCTAGGGAGTGTAACTCCTAGCGCAGGGCGCATTGGCAATGTACGGACTTAGTCTAAATCCTGCAGTCTGTTCTCAAGGTTCCAAAGTCACTAAAGTCAGCAGTTATGCCAGTTATTATCCTCGTACATGTGAAATTGACACTGGACTGCAACAATTATAACTGCTTAGGCTTTCACGGCCAGCGTCATAATTAGTTGCAAGTTGTTCGAGCTTGTAGGACGTGGTCCAAACAGGATATCTCCCGACGTTTCACCGGAAACTGCGTCCGGCATTATCAAGGCTACCGCTCCTTTACTTGGTCAGCAGTATAATCGAATGTTCTCGAAAGAGTATCAAAATGAATATTGTCCGTTGAGCCATTATAATTAACACATAAAGTGATAAAATTTCCTGCTTAACTCAACAAATTGCTAGCGTTTCGCCCCAGTGTGCCTATTGGGGTCTTCAGTTGATAAATACACACCTACCAAGATGCGTAGCAGGCACACACTGAGAAGGCTACGCAAGACGCTTTGCTACATATTCAGCCACGTCAAGAGCATGCCAGTGGCTTGGTGATAATAATTCTTCGGATAGAATAAGGTATGGTACATTACGTGTTTTTTGTCATTTGCAGAATTGAGGAACTTTTTCTGTGTATGCCTCTGGAATGATTTTCTGCCTCATTTCTCTGGACAGTTGAAAGTTCGGTAATATGAGATATATTATGTAGAGCTGTACGTAAATCAACATCCTTACTCTGCAAAGTCTCGGACAGGCTGTAAGTTATAGCCAACAAGTTACATAATACGAAAGTAGCTACAATAAACTACTAACTTGTACCGGTAACGGGCCCTCATTCCTTATGAGCCCCTATGCATTTGCTCTCCCCCTTCTTGATGGCGGGGAAGATGACCTCGTAGTTCCGCCCCTTAAAACAACAATAACTAACTTCCTTCTTGGTGGCCCTGTGCCTTGGTAAGTAACAGCTAAGCTGTATCATCGTTGGTACCTGAATGTGAATCCGGTGAAACTCTAGTTAGTTATTGAGGTTGTAAGGGGTGGAAATATGTTTTTTTTTTTTTTTTGCGTGTTACTACCTGAGAGGTAGAGTGCAGATCTTTCTAGTCGACGCCCGTGGGTGACCTGCACGCCAGGATGAGAGATGGTATGATGAAGATGAATGAAACTGGGCAAGGATTTGGAAGGAAGCAGCCGTGGCTGCCAGAAGGTTCTGTCCCAACATTTGCCTGGTGTTGAAATTGGAAAACCATTTCAAGTACAGCCTCCAGTGGGGCTTGAACACACGCGTCAACCAAGTCAGCAGAGAGCTTGGCCCCATGACCAAACGCTGCGCTTTAGCCAGCGTAACCACCGCTGTCCGTTTTACTAAGAGGTCATCTGCCCCTAAAACTGTACAGGGGTTTTTGAAGCCAACTCTAGCTTGGCTCTAGTGGTTCCAACAGGCAGCGCTCAAAGCGCTAGGAGTCATTTCAGGCCACCAATTATTTATGTTTGTAACCAATAGATGGTGGGATAATCTTCGATTTTAATGAAACCTGTAGTGTATCCATCAGGTGCATATATACAATTTCTTTCGGAGGGGGGGCTGGCTATCCTGAAAAATTGTGAGTATTTTCAGGGGATTGTCACCGCAAAATACCCAGAAATATCAACCAGTATCTTAGAGCATATAACTTTGTGTAATTATTTTAGATAAGATTCAAAGTTTATATAGCCTACAATACAGGCAATACCAAAAAATGTTGTAAAACACAACACACAAATTAAATTTTATACTTAATGAATTTTCTATTATGATCTATGGAGTGTGAATGGCAAATATCTAAATATTTGTCAATTTACTAAGCAGAAAAGTAAACTTTTTTTTACAAGTCGATAATTAATTTCAAAAATACCGTACTGTCGAATTCACAGTTTTGCCTCACAAGGCTCAGTGTACCCTGTTCCAGCCCTCAGACTAGAATTAAAATTTATTGGCAGAGAGCCGGGAATCTAATTCGGACTTCCAGGGCAGCAGCCAAGAATGCTAAGAATGCTAGCCACTACACCACGAGTTAGTCTAATTTTTAATCTTAATATTGTTTATAACTTAGCCAATAAGTTAAGATTAGGGTACAACGAAATTTACAATTATTTTATGCTCTTCCAAAGCAACACTTTCTTAATATTTATTCTTCGGGGGGGGGGGGGGGGTCTGGAGCCCCCTCAGCACCTTCTTATACACACATCAAAAAAAGTTTTGCATCACCTCGGTTCCCAGATCTCCGGCATATAGACGTTGACTGTGTATATTGTATCCAAGATACAGTCCCTTTGACTGTTCATAGATGTCACTAAAACTGCTCAAAGATGTAAACAACCATGCATGAGCAGGGCCTATTAGACGGAGGGGGTACGACAGCCGATCAGTTCCAGTCATTCCACCATGACGAAGGTACGCTGCTCATGTTGTCTGTAGTTCTACCATGCCTAGAAGGTCAATACCGCAGTTCGATCGCGTCCGCATTGTTACTTTGTGTCAAGAAGGGCTCTCAACAAGGGAAGTTTCCAGGCGTCTCAGAGTGAACCAAAGCGATGTTGTTCGGACATGGAGGAGGTACAGAGATACTGGAACTGTCGATGACAGGCCTCGCTCAGACCGCCCAAGGGCTACTACTGTAGTGGATGACCGCTACTTACGGATTGCCGCTCGGAGGAACCCTGACAGCAATGCCACCATGTTGAATAATGCGTTTCGTTCAGCCACAGGACGTCGTGTTTCAACTCAAACTGTGCGCAATAGGCTGCATGATGCGCAACTTCACTCCCGACGTCCATGGCGAGGTCCAGCTTTGCAACCCCGACACCATGCAGCGCGGTACAGATGGGCCCAACAACATGCTGAATGGACCCCACGGAATTGGCATCACGTTCTCTTCACCGATGAGTGTCGCATATGCCTTCAACCAGACAATCGTCGGAGACGTGTTTGGAGGCACCCTGGTCAGGCTGAACGTCTTAGACACACTGTCCAGCGAGTGCAGCAAGGTGGTGGTTCCCTGATGTTTTGGGGTGGCATTATGTGGGGCCGACGTACGCCACTGGTGGTCATGGAAGGCTCCGAAACGGCTTTACGATACCTGAATGACATCCTCCGACCCATAGTGCAACCATATCGGCAGAATATTGGAGAGGCATTTGTCTTCATGGACGACAATTCTCGACCTCATCGTGCACATCTTGTGAATGCGTTCCTTCAAGATAACGACATCGCTCGACTACAGTGGCCAGCATGTTCGCCAGACATGAACCCTATCGAACATGCCTGGGATATGTTGAAAAGGGCTGTTTATGGACGTCTTGACCCACCAACCACTCTGAGAGATTTACGCCGAATTGTCGTTGAGGAGTGGGACAATTTGGACCAACAGTGTCTTGATGAACTTGTGGATAGTATGCCACGGCGAATACAGGCATGCATCAATGCAAGAGGACGTGCTACTGGGTATTAGAGGTAGTGGTGTGTACTGCAATCTGGACCACAAATGCTGAAAGTCTAGCTGTATGATGGTACAACATGCAATGTGTGGGTCTCATGAGCAATAAAACGAGCTGAAATGTTGTTTGTGTTGATCTCTATTCCCTTTGTATTTAACGGTTCCGGAACTCTTGGAACCGAGGTGATGCAAAACTTTTTTTGATGTGTGTATATGCCCCTGGTATCCATCTAATTCAAAATGTATTCCTATTTTGTAAGTAATATGACCGTTTCTGATAGTGGGAATGCAAGGAGAACGTCTTGTTTTCTTTCAATTATTTGAGAAACTCCGGACTGACAGTGGTGGCTATGCTCGCTAAAGCGCAGCGTTAGGTCATGGGGCCAAGCTCTCTGCTGACTTCAGTAGACGCGTGGGTTCGAGCCCCACCGTCAGCAGTCTTTGAGATCGTTTTCCATTTTCAACTCCAGGCAAATGCTTGAACGGCACCTTCTGACAGGCCACGGCCACTTCCTTCCACATCCTTGCCCAGTTTCATTCACCATCATTCTTTTCAGCTCTCATTAACTCCCCTCATGTGGTTGGCGTCAGGAAGGGCATCCGGCCGTAAAAACCATCGCCACAAATACTGCCATCGCATCTCATCCCCGACCTCGTTGGAAAAATGGGAATAATAAGGGGTAGATAGGTACATTTGAAAAACGCTGGATGCGTGATATCGATACTCTCTGATTCAGGTCTATCGATACAAAGGAATTCTATCGATTCTGTACATATTGTATTTAAATGTTTGACCGTTTATTTACATTCGTTCGGAATGTTTATTTCTATTCTTTGATCTCTAGCGTAAATGCAGTGCATTATTGTTTCATGATGCAGTGGCTCTCACGTTCATGACTGGTGACTGCTGTAGAGTGTGCTGATTGAAATTTGCGTAATGTATGCGTTGCATATTTCGAAAAAAAAACTGCTCTTTTAACCAGCGACGTTATTATACTTGCGTACCGTGAATAGAGACGATTTCTGGTTCTAATTATAATTCAAAGCAGTGACATCTATTTGGAGTGTTATTTGACAATGTTACACTTGTAACGTTTCTTTTCTCTACTTAACGGGGTTGCGGTTGATTATACTCAAAAGGGACATTTCATTTCAACAACAGGGCAGACATATAGCACACATACCCGATACATGTGATGGAGATTCCTCTATTAACCGCCAATCACTCAGATCACCATCAATTAAAACATAAATGAACCTGCACCTCACTATAGGAACACAGGTACTCATTTAATTCATCAATAATTCCCACTATACAGCTTTTTCTTTATATATAAGCAATCCACTTTTATAATCCAAACCCAACACACTTCTTTTTCTCATAGCTGAATCCCCTCCACATAAAATCTCAATAAACAATCTACATGGAACAATACCCTATCTCCAAAGATAAAACGGACAGATACTCTACTACAAAATCTAGCAGTATAGACTTTAACAAGAATAGACATAGATATATCTAAAAACAAAACAGCATCAAAAAAGGAACATTTAAAAGAAACTATACAAACCCAAGGAAAATGAACAGTGACAATACGCCCCCCTATATATAAAAAGAATAAATTACTAAACATATCACACACTAACTAAAATTATCCCTAAATTATGTTCACATTATTCGGGTGTTACTATTAAGTCTCTTAGATCATTCAACAAAACATTGATATTGCAAAGATGGAATGTCACTGTTTTCTCTGAGCCTGTTTAAGTACATGCCATGATATCTCTTCTCTGGACTATGATACCAATCACTTGCTTCTGAATTGTGCTTAGTTTCAGATACCCACTCTTTTAACATTATCGAGTACAAAATGCCGTAACCCACTGTTCTCAAATCTCTCAATATGTTGAAACACGTCATCTCCACCATTCCTGTCTCCTTCCCTTCCTCATTTCCTTCTTCCTCTTCTTCTTCTTCTTCTGAGCCGTCAATCTCTTATCATCCTTTACCTGACATCTCAACTTCTTCCTACTCCTTTTCTCTGCTTGCCAACTCATCCTTTTGTCTATCCCCCTGGTCCTCTTTGTCTTCATTCTAAACCACTTCTCTCGTCTTCCTTTCCACATTTTCCCCCTCTTCTTTTTCGTCTGTCTCATCTTGCTCAACAGTTTCTTTCTCTTCTTCCACCGTTTCTTCTTCACCTTATCTTCTTCTAGAATGTTGTCTTCTTCATGATTCACTCCTGCACTTTCACCCTCATCTTTAGCCTCTTTTTCTTGACTGCTACTGTCCTCCTCGTAACCAACCTTATCTGATTCTTCTTTCTCTTCTTCAGTTTCTGCCATATCAACTGCTTTCTCACGCCCTTCTGTTTCACCTTCTTCCTTATCCGTTTCTCCTTTCTCTTCTGCCTTTTCCTTTCTTTCACCTGCCTCCTCTCCTTCAGTTTCTTCCATATCACCTGCTTTCTCACGCCCCCACATCGTTGATAATTTTCTTGCTTTCCTTCAAGTGAATCACTTATCTCATTCACTTCCTCCTCTTTTATCTTATCCTCCACTTCTTCCTCATCTACAGTCACCTTCCAGGATTCCAACTCCAAGCTACTATTAAGTACAGACTTATGGTCCTGTATTTCTTTCCTGAGACCCTCTATCCTTGTGTTCGTGGTCCTGTTGCTCTCCTGAATTAACTTACTTACAAATTCCTTCACTTCTACTATCTGTTTGGTCACTGACACTACATTCTCATTTACAGAGCCTACCTGCTCCTTAATCTCCTTACTCATAGATTCTCCTTGCTTCTTAATCTCTCCTTTTATTTCACTCAGTAGCATTTGTATCAAACTATCGTTCATAACCCCCATTCGTTCCCCTCGTTGGTTCGTCATCTTGTAATTTTTCTAACTTCCCTTTATCGAGCTCCACGTTGAGGCGCAATAATTGTATCCATACATACTTCTTTCTGGGTTATCGGGGCGTGGTTGTTATTTCACAATTAGGGAGTTTTCTTTTAAAAATAACATCTTTCTCCATTTTATTCTTCTAGTATTTAACAGTAAGCATCAATCACTAACACTTCACTTCTCGGGATCTTTTCACACAAAACCTTATCTACTTCCAAGACAAAAAAAACAATAAACATCTCAACAGATACTAATATGGAACAATACCCTATCTCCAAAGATAAAACGGACAGATACTCTAATACAAAATCTAGCAGTATGGACTTTAACAAGAATAGACATAGATAAGTTATATCTAAAAACAAAACAGCATCAAAAAAGGAACATATAAAAGAAACTATACAAACCCAAGGAAAATGAACAGTGACAAACTAGTAGGTTATGTGGCCTATGACAAGCGAAGCAACGTATCTAGGCAATAAATATTTGGATTTTATGGCGACTAGTTTCCACGAAACTGTTACAAGTGAGCAGGGATATACATGTTGATGTAATATTGTAGTCTTTACTACCCATACAGCCTACTTTTCAGTGGTAGGTTTACAAGTCAGTGCTTTGTAATAAATAAATTTGTGTTTTCACTTAACAAGCAACTGTCCACAATTATGGAACATCAAAGACTAATGTTATGGAGATAGTCGGCTTGTTATTTCTTTATGTTCGCGAAATTATGATATAGTAAAGCAGAACATAACCTTATGACTAACTTGTTGGTGAGTACCGAATTTTTAGATATTAAATAAAGCTCCTTCACTGCAATTTGCTCCTTTATTTATTTCTACTATGTTTCCCTAGACTGTACCTTCTGATCCAAGAATAATTCTGACATCTTTAGCTGTAGGCTAACATAAATTGGGTGCTTGTGACTATACTCGGATTTACGAAAGGTGACGGCTGGCATCCGCTTGTCGGGTGCAGTGAGGAGTGGAGACAAGAGAGTAACGGTCTCCATGGCAACAGCGAGCAGTGTTTCAATGCATGCAGACACATAATGAAGAACACATGGTTTGACGCAGTGTTCTACTTTGTCTTGACTCATTGCTGTCATTAGACTGACAGGCTGGGGGTCTAACTTCCCCAGTATTTGTCTCTTCCTGCAAGCCTCTTGGAATGTTATGAGTCATGATTTTTTCTCCCTCAGGAGTGTTGGTTGTTTCTGAAATGTGATAGATCCAAGCTAATGCAACTAGATTACGTTGGTAGTGTCAGAAAAACATTGAAACAAAAGGCATACCTATGAAATTTTGATGCTTTTCAGTCGGTCAACAAGAGTTTTTCCCAAAAGAGCTGGGTTATTCCCTAACATTTATGTTGATAGCTTCCAGATTATCTACAGTTTCTAAAATAACAAGTATATCTGAATAGGCCTAGCTTATAATCAGGCCATTCAACAGTATGCATGTGACTTTCGGGAAATAATCTACTCACCATTCACACATCCTCATCCAAAACCTAATTTCACTTTGTGAAGTTATGTTTTGAAACCATGGTTTGTTGTCTGAGCATTATACTCATACTCGTATTAACTTAGTGATGATACCATAATAAAAATAATTATAATATTTCAATGATATTGAATATTGCCGCGTGAAGGGTAGCCAATATCAAACATCAAGTGCCATTTTTTAAGAAGCCATGTGATGTTCCTCAAAATTATCATCAGTTAACTTAGTTGTTATTGCATGGACAAGGTAGGGAGAAAATAATACAAATTAAAAAGGGATAAAGTCACTGCCCTTATTATGTTCCAATGCATTGTTATGAAGCCGAATCTCAATTTGTAGGATTGAACCGATGATTTGCCCCTTAAAACTCCAATAACTAACCAACACTATAACTCATACATTTTTCCAATAGTACTTGGAGTTTGTTGCACGTCTTAATCCATGTGTTTTCAAATTATTTTTATACATTACAATAGCTTATGAGTTATTGTGACTGCTTTGAAGTAATAATGCCATAACAGCAAAATATAGCCTACGGTGTGTCGCGGTGTACTTTTCTTAACCTGTATGGCATGCTAGTCCCCCCTCGATTGCTAATGGTGTAACATTTGCACTGGTAAGTTATCTGACAAAATTTATCAGGTGCAATTTTCAACGTTACTGCATTTGAAGTTCAGTAGGCGTATGTGGGTATCAATATCCTGACGACTTCATTTTTTTACAGTAGCCTAATGAGGTATTGTGCCATTAAATGCAACATTCTTATCAGCTGATATCACAGAGAGAAAACAATATCACTAATATTAATATACTGGAAGAGTATAATTACTAAATCATGACCGTAGGCCTAATAATGAAGGGGAGAGAAAAGAAGGAATAAAAAAGTAGTGGGTGGGATGGAAAAGGGGTGAGGGAGGGTGGGTCGTGGATGGATCGCGCACAGAAGTGCATTGCCGCGCCATCCCACGCTATCTGTTGGAATTACATGCGCCGAGCAATAGGTTGGCGTCAAGATTTGACATTTGAGATGCATCTCTTATTATATCCTCTTTGATGTGAACCCTACACTGATGCACTACACTAAGTAGAATGTTTCCCAGATGTGAAATGCAACTGGTAGGCCACCAGCATCTTCAGTTTTGTAAGAGTAACACATACCGTACTTAAAAATTACCGTAGGAAATCCTGTTGTTTTGAGTCTTCATTCTTTTGACTGGTGTGGTGTAGCTCTCCATGCCTCCTTATCCTGAGCTAATAGTTTCATATTTACATAGCTATCACACCCTACATCCAAGGCAATCTGTTCAACATATTCTAACCTTGGTCTACCCCTACAGTTCTTGTCCTTGATCCTTCCTTCCATAACTAAGCTTGCTACTCCTGGGTGTCTTAGTATGTGTCCTACCAACCTATCTCTTCTCTTCATTAGTAGTCGCCAGTAACATCTCTTTCCCACTCGTCTTAATACCTCTTCGTTTGCAACCCTATCCACCCATACCTGATCTTCATCAATCTCATGTAACACCACATTTCAAACGCTTCAATTCTCCTGCACCAAAAATGACTTCCTAATACCTAAATCTATATTCCATGTCAACAGATTCCTTTTTTATAGAAATGCTTTCCTTGCCTGAGTTATATCCTCGTATTAAACAAGAAGTTCCGTGACGAACTAAAGAGCCTACTTTTCAGGCCAATGATTATTCTACAGTATATGAACCTATCTAGAATAATGACGAAATTAAGTTGCTAATATTGACATTTCTAATTAGTTCGAAATACTGTATACCTGGCATAATGTAGCCTAATATGGCACCACAGTTGGCAGCCCTGATGACTGAATATATTCTTAGTTCCATCTCTTAAGGTACAGAGTACACAATTTGGTTGAAGTCCAATGAATAGCATGGACGTTACATGCAGTTAAACATTGGATCTAACAGCGCGCGTAAAATCATGTTGGCAACAATGTCATGCATGTATTGGTCAGAAATAGTCTGAAATAATATGATCTATTGTTGTGCCAATTTTGAATGAAATCCATAAGTTAGTATAGAAGTTACATGCATTTTAAAATTGGACCTATCAGCAGGCTTAGAATCATGTTGGCAGCACTGTCGTATATTAGTTACTCCAAATTCATCTAGAATGTCAGGTAATATACGTGTGCATAGTTTAAAGCTGTTGGCTTGCATACTTTCTGACATATTTGTATTTGGATGAAATAAATTAGGAGCATTTATTAACAGTTGGCAGCCCTGGTTGCACTTAAGAATATGCTCAGTCATATCTGGTTTTGTACACATACAACATACGAAATTTGGTTGAATTCCAATTGATAGTGTAGAAGTTATATGCATTTAAAAATTGGACCTATCAGCAGGCTTATAATCATTTTGGCAACACTGCCATGTATGGACTCCTGGAAATTAAACTGCAATATTATTATCTATACGTGTGCCAATTTTGAAATAGCTCCCATTCATACCTTCCAAGATATACATCATGGAGCTCAAATTTCAATTGCGATTTTTTTGCTGTTGGTAGCATTGACATCAATTTCAAATATGGCCGTGAGATATTCAGGTATAGATCTTTAATCCTACCAAATTTTGTTTCGATTGCTCCAGCCGTTTTGGAGTTGATATGGGGGGACACACACACAGCCAGACAGACAGACAGAAGGACAGACAGACAGACAGACAGACACACATTTGCCCGATCTCATAAGTCTACTTTTTCCTCATTTTTGCAAAATGTGAAAAGTAGGCTAAAAACCATACTACATATTGCAACACACAATTATGAACAGGAATTCCGCACTTAATCCATGCCTGCCGTGTACCATTGTATCAAATTTAATTAAACAGTACCGGTGCAAGTTACTTATTTCATCGCACGAAGTCAGTAGAGATGACATTACCATATATGGCATCAAGCAGTTCTTTTGAACAGAGTTTTATCATATGCCCATAGGAGTATGGCTTTGCTATAGCCTACAATCTACATCTATCACTGTGGCAGTTGTCTCAAAATTCAACACCCCTTTCAGCTTATACAGTGTGAGTTTTTTGTTAGAGCGGGGCTTCCACCAGCCAATCCAGGTCGCGCCACTGCTTGCGTGAAGTGACAGTCATTAATAGTTAGTTAATCAGCAATTCATTATTAAGGAACTTACCTTTTCACAGGTGTTGGAAATATTTCCCATTATACCTATTAAGAATCCTGCCGGTGGTAAGTTCAATGCATGAACTACAATTTGTCAGTGGTGTGACGCAATCTGTTTTCCCAGATACAGCAGTACAGTCTGCATTTATATCAGCACCAGTTTTGCGTTAGATCTGGCGGGTGTTTCAATTTTGTGTTATGTGAATAGTTTTAAGACAATCATATGCTTAACGGAGAGTAGTTTATTAGCACAGTAAGTACCAGAAACAGTAAAGCACGCAATCTCCTTGTGTCAATAACACGTCATGTGGGGCATACACATCTCTTGCCTCACACTAGTCTGGATGTAGATTTATCGATAGACAGATGTAACCGGTTGGCAGCGCACTCACTTCTAAACAGCAAAGACCCATCAGACTTGTAATATTAACAAACAGCTATTGTAGTGTGTAAATAAATTGACATCGACACATAACTCCTTCTCCACCCGTAAATTGTTCTCCCTGGTGGAGACCAGGGTACGGGGATTACATCTGTACATTTTGTCTCTAATTCACCGTTAAATACTGGATTGTGTCGGCAGTGGCCCATGGCATCTTGAGTAGCGGAAGGTGTACGCGCTCCTGGCTATCTTGGCCTCGCTCCTAAAGAAAGCTCACCCTGTATAAAACTATGTGAATGATACAATGTTTTTAATTCCAGAGATATGCGAGTACCCAGCAGAAATATCTTAGTGAGATATTTTCACATGCTGATAGTGATAACCACAATATCCTTAGGTCTTAGAAATACCTTCAACCAAAGAAACTATAAAAATTCATAAATTGATATTATCTGTGTGCTTAACCACCTCTACATATCAGTATGTATTAGTTTTGGATCACCAAGGCAGAAGAACATCAACTTGCTGTCGTGGAAACAAGAATGCGTCGCTGGACATCTCGTGTGATTACGTTTGATCATGTCATAAATGGTACATAGCAGTGGTGGCTGGCAGATAATTGTTCTGGGTGTTGCACTGATTACACTAAGAAGAGGTGGGGTTGGGCAAAAGACTGCTCGATACCAGAGAGGATGGTATACACATGCTCGGTAAAACTGATGTAGCTTATTTGTCACGAATGCTGCAGTCCTGAGAACATCACATTCACCTCAAGATTAAATTATTTGAAAAACTTCACAATAACAAAACCGCGTAAGCTATAGCCTACACGAGGGGGAGAGCAAGTGTCGCACTCACGCTCAAATAAAAATGCGAGACATGGTATCGGCAATAGACGGCAAATTTCGGATGTCTTCGTCTGCCCCTTTCCCCCTCTTTGTTGCAATCAGCGAGCAACGAGTCAGCAATCAGCCGAGTAAACTTACCTGGTCTAGCGTCTCTGCCATCCTCTTCACTATTGAGTTCTAGTCGGTGCCCGGGCCTGGCAACGACCACACCACAGTTTGCAGTACGGTTCTACAAGTTTATCTGAATTATTAAGTAACAAAACTATGAATTCCTATGCATGTAAGAGGTGTATAGTTTTATTTATTGCTAAAAGATTATTTATTTAAAATCCGGCCGTTGTGCAACACTACAACCTAATTACCGGCCACCATTGGTAAATGGTAATATGGAGTCACACCAATCATAGAGAAGATGCAAGAAAACAGACTCTGCTGGTATGGACATGTACTACTAGCAAACGCATCATCTGCCTCAGCGAGAGCTTGACACCTTGCAAAATAACCTGAAGATCGTTGGATCTCCCTGTGATCAGACACATGAATGTGCCAAATGGAGACAAGAACCACAAAAGTTAACCCCTGAATGTTGAAGGACAAGTGCTAAAATAATATTTTGAGTAAGTTTTCTTTTTGCAAAACTAATTCATTTACCAGTCTATTTCTTTTTTATGGTTGACTGATTGTTGCCTTTCAACATGAGAAATCTCCTTTACAGCCAAGAACCAATGCCATCATTTTAATCAGTAAATTCAATGTCCGCCGGCCCCGTGGTGTTGGGGTAGCGTGCGTGCCTGCCTCTCACCCGGAGGCCCCGGGTTCGATCCCTGGCTCCATCGGGGATTTTAAAACTGACGTGAGGGTTGGAACGGGGTGCACTCAGCCTCGTGAGGACAATTGAGTAGCTGTCTGACAGTGAGACAGCGCCCCGATCACGAAAACCAAGATTAACGGCTGAGGGGACCCGACGCGCTGATCACGCGTCACCCCAATATCTGCAGGCCGAATGGCTGGGCAGCAGTCGCTTGGTCGGCCTCAGCCCGTCATGGGCTGTATAGTGCCAGGGGTTTTTTTTTTTTTTGAAATTCAATGTCCTTCTTCTTCGCGAATGGGTCACTTAAGGACCACGTGCAATCAACATTTTGCGAGCTTTCTTCCTGGCCCAATAGTTCAATTTCACCAATTGTCTTAATTTCTGTTCCTCCGTTCAGATACGTTGTGTTGGTCTCCTCCCATCTTCCTTAAATCCCCTTGTGTGGACATTTTTTTTAAAATTACGTCTCTATCCTGAAGATTCGGTAACAACATTCATAGAGAAGATGCAAGAAAGCAGACTCTAGTGGTATGGACATGTACTACTAGCAAACATAATTTTGCTCATTTATTTGAGCCATGTCACCTCATATTTGGGGCTGAAGCAAAATGGTTCAGGGAATTTTTGGTGTGTGGATTGCACTCTACTGTACATAAATTTGAACTCGAAAAACTATGGTTGCCAGGCTTTTGAAGAGAAAATTTCCCTTTTCTACCTCTAAAGAAAATCATAAGCAATTTCAAACTTGTTACATATTGACAACTATACAAAGTTTTAGTCAAGAAAGTTAGCAGCAAAATAAGACTACAATGATGGTGATGAGAATATTGCTGACCTTAAGGCGAGTGACAAATCACGATACAAGGAAATGTGTCTTTGATTTGGGTTTACCTCTCGTTGGAAGGTATCGAAGGTTTAGTAGTTCCCCCTACTCATGGTGTACAAAGCTGTTGTCATCTTAACGCTACTGTATGGCTGTGAAACTTGGACACACTATTGCCAAGATAATCAGATTCAGTTGACACGCAACTCGCTAGATTGTTTTCACACCGGTGTTTAAACATATAAAAGCTGACTTGGTTGGTAATTCTACTTGAACCAAAACACTTCTTTCATGCTGAGGCACTACTTCATCATTTAATTCATGAAAGGAAGGTTACTTATTACTGGGAAAAATAACACAGAGGTGAAAATAATTCTTTAATTTTTTCCTTTTATTATAGCAAAACACCTTCCCATTTCATAGCGCCATGATATATATATATATATATATATACTGTACATATTTGAAATTTAGTAAATCAGTATCACCCTAACACGCAAGGCTAGCTAGATTGCTCAGGAAACAAAACATATTTATTAACTGAGAACTTTTGTTCAGCGCACTGATGACTGCTACATTGGGTCACCTGTAAGGAAGATAGTACAACATTAGTCTCTCAGAAACAGCAAAATTAAATTGAAAATGGAGTTGACCTAAATGAGCAACTGATATAGATTGCTGAAAATGAACAAATAAGTTACAGGACTTGGAACAGTAGTTTGGGTGTGTTGAATTTGAAAACCACTCCATGGCGACTAATTTATTTATATTTGAATTGCAGCTAATGGCCATAGCAGGGTATTTTAACGCCCATTCAATTTCAAGCAGTTCCAACTTTGGCTAACAGATGTCAAGACACCTAGCGGTGAACGTTGGAACTTCATAGAGCGTTTTTAATCAAATATAACCTACAAATTTGGCTACACACTACCAATTGTCGTGATAAATTCTTTTACATGCCATAAGTCTTTGATATGCACCCGCCAGCTTTACTTCCCCTCCGATGGAAGGCATACTGAAGGATTTTAATACTCTTAAAAATCCGATGCCTTCAGCCAGGTTTGAACCTGCGATCTTGGGCATAGCAGTTCAACATGCTACCGACTACGCCACCCGAGTCGTCATGGTGACTGTAGTAGTGTAACATATTTTTAGAGGGTCTAGAATTGAGGGGGGACTTGAATCCATATCTGCCCAAATTATTATTATTATTATTTTTTGAAAAATGCAATATAGCCTATTTTGTTAGACCAGTTATTTGGAACCTAAACAAACTAGTTATGATAATTTTAGGTTTCCCCGACACAGTTTACCTGAGATTATCCACAACGACATATGTCGACAGTGGGCACTTATGGGTTGGGTAAAAGAATTGTTCACCGAAGGAACATTTTCCTTGTTTTAACCTCTTACTAATGCAGCCTATTAATCGAGAAATTAGTGAGTACCTAGTCACACAAATGTTGCATTAGCACAACAAAATTACAAAATGCACGAATTCGAACAAAAATGGGGAAATGTATGATCTCAAATAAGAATGTATACTGTCAGTATAAAATTACAGTTGGTTTCCTTCTATTACCTCTTATAAATAAAATTGCTCATTGGAAGTATGAAAATAATGAAAAACTAGTTGAAACCCGTCAAAACATGACGGACAATGAACAACATACTTACTGAAGAAGTTTCCTTGTTGGCACTATTGCAACTTTAAGGCCATCAAATGATTGCACTCTCGACATTGCAACATATTAGTGGCACAAATCTCACCGGGATTTGAACCACGGATCCAGCGATGAGAGAGCGACGTGCTGCCGCCTAAGCCACGGAGGCTTCCCCAATAGAAAAAATAAATATGAAAATGATATATTGGTCGTAATAAATATTTCCGGTGCAGCAGTGGCAATTCAAATTAAAATCAATTTCTAACGACTCCCAGAAAAGTATGTGAATCATAAATAATATATCTGCCTTGTGAAAGTTATGGAAAGGGAGGAGTACCTACTCTCAACAATTAATGAGTCTTCCCCTCCTTTATAATACTTATTATATTACGTTACGAGTGTCGTCTGGTGAATTTTGTATCGGACATGTTGGCAACTACTAACGTCAATGTGTGAGCACTCGCTACGGCTGTTTCACATACTAAATACGCTGACGAACACAGCAATGAACAATAAATTAAAAACCACACATTTATGTGATTTAGCACATATGTCCGGTGTAGTCAGTGCGGAGGTGATCAACACTTGCACTACTGTGTTTCTTTCTGACCTCGCCTCGTTTGCTTTATGCTGCGCTCGCTTCGTTGAGGCTTTACCTAACCTGTAGCTAATTTCACCCCAGACCCCCTTGCTTGTGGTACAATCAGTAATTTTCGGTCAGACAGAAGCCAATAGATTCTCGCTCACTACACATGACCTGTGTCGTGTATTTTGTGTAACATACATTGGAAACGGTGACATGACGTCAATGTATACACCTGTGTGAGTCACTTGAAGACACCTAATGTGCCTCTATCAGAAGCAGTTGAGCAACGACAAGCTATGACAATTGCCGTCAATGAATGAACAAGAAATAACGACTTAAGTCACATGTTGAAGTAATTTAACACATATTTTCATTACAGTAGTGATACTGGATTGTAATTTTAATCCCAGAATATAAAATATAGTATGAATATCATGAAAATGACGTACATTACCTAAGTGCAAGTGCAGGGTCCAGCTTCATCACTCCCTAACAATTGCCAAAAGAAATGACCGACCATTAGTGAATTACTTGCGCGTGGAACACATTACGTGTCAGTACATCTGCAATTTAATTATTTCCTATCAGTCAAGACATGCACTCGGCCGTATCACTTGGTAATTACAGGTAAAAACAAGTTAAGATGGTTTCCTATCACAGTGTGTGCATGAGTAAAACATTACACACTTAATTAAAAATCGTGAATTAGTCAAGTTCAGCTCTTTATTAGACCCTTCCTTGGATTACGTGTGTGCTCTGAGGCAGTCAGTGCGAGAGCTTATCACTTCATTGTAGTAATAATCAAAAGATAACTACTGTATAGATAGCTATAGAAGACTTCAGTTTCAGGGCTTTACGACAGAGTGGTCATGTAACCTCTACGTGAGACTAACCGGATTCCTTTTTATTATTCTTATTATATTTACATAATTTAGCACATATTTTCTGTGCAGCAGTGATACTGGACAGTAATTTCAATTGGTAACGACTCCCAGAATATCAAATAAGGCCATCGGCTGCAAAAAATATATTAATTATTATTAAGGCCCGGAAGTTCATAGAAATTCATATTTTTGCATATTTATGCTTATTTTGGCACAATGCATCATACTTTTCCCCTTTGCCTGATTAAGTGCATATCTCTGCTTGAGAAGGGCGTATATCGTAATTTCCTATGGTTTTGAAGCACTTTTTGTTACATCATGTTCCTAAAGTCGTATATTTCGATTCGGACTCTCTGAGTCTCGTATTTGTATTATCTGCTGATTAGTAGTTTGCACTGTCTGTGAGGAAAACAGAATTCTCCAACGGTAAGAATTTACAGAAGGTACTGTACCCTTTCCTATAAAATTCTGAAACTACTGAAATTAAGCACCTGAATTAATAGTCGGGAAAATATCTGGAGATGATGTAGTTGAAAATCCACAGCCTGTTTCCAGTCGACCGACCGGGTCAGGGATGGAATGAATAAAGCCCCCTTCTAGCGGCGAGGATATGAACTGTGCTGGCTGCCGAAGCCTGTCGCACTCCTCTGGGGCAATGCTTAAATGAATGACAGATGAAATGAAATGGAAGTGGTGACTGTTGCTGGAATGAAATATTGACAGGGAAAACAGGAATACCCGGAGAAAAACCTGTCTGCCTCCGCTTTGTCCAGCACAAATCTCACATGGAGTTACCGGGATTTGAACCACGGACCCTAGCGGTGAGCGGACGGCCTGCTGCCGCCTAAGCCACGGAAGCTACAGATGATGTAGTTAATAGATGTTTACTCCTCCGCTGTCTGAGACCCGCCCAGCCGTCCCAAATATGAACACGACTTATATAGCCAAAAGCCCACCTATTTCAGCCATTTTAACATCATGGACCTATTGCCAACCCCACGCATCCGGCAGACCAATGGTTTTCACCTAGACCAATAATGGTTAGGTAGTGCGGCCCGAAACACCCCTGTTTTTTGTCACGCAGTGGGGGTAGTCACGCATCAATAATCTTTATACAGGCCAATGGTTTTGCCTTTGATTTCATTATTCACGTGTCGTGTGGTGAATTTTGTATCGGACATGTTGGCAACGGGTATGACGTACTGTCTGACGTCAATGTAACATGGCGCTGAGATCGTAAAATGAACACGAACAAAAATGATTTATTTACGTAATAAAAGAAATATTTCCGGTGCAGCAGTGACAATTCGAATAGAAATGAACTTCTAATGACTCCCAGAAAAGTATGTGAATCATAAATAATATATTTTCAATAATCTGCCTTGTGAAAGTTATGGAAAGGGAGGAGTAAGTTACTGGTCTCAACAATTAATACATTTTCAGTGACTCAACATTTGGAAACTGCCAAACATAAGCGAAATGTTGTAAAAAAAAAACATCAATTCAGTCCTTGTTAACAAATGCTATTAGTTGCCCTGCAACAAAACTTGTTGATTTCTCTCAAGACCTGTTTGAAGCCTTAATCGCAGCAAACAATCATAGTGGAAACTGGTAGTTAGCCTATATGTCCGTCTGTTCATATTTTCTTTATAATCAAAATAGAAACACTAAAGAATACGGAGTGCTCATAATTGTCGTAGTTATTTCATAGTGCATATTGTTTGATACGTGATGCATATTGGACCAATAATTAGTGCATATTTTATCATTTATTAGTGCATGAACTTCCGGGCCTTAAGTAGACTATTATCATTAGTTGTCTACCCTTACGGACTTATGACTACAATACATTATAAGGACCTTACACATATTTATCAGGGCTTCGCGAGCATTCGCAGTACATCAAATCTTCAGAACAATTTGAAGGTCGCAATAACACCCACCCACCACCCTACAAATAATAAGCAATAAACTTTCATTCACGAAAGTGTAATCATGGCATACTATCCCTTACGTTTGAGCTTGCGTAAAGAACCTCAAATAAAATAATTAAGCCATAGAACCTTAATGTTAAAATATTACAATCCGCTTATGATTTCAACGATTGTATATACGGTTAGAGTGAAATAGTTGTCCTAAAAACCTTTCGTGTATTTTTAAAACCTTCTCACATTCCAAAATGCAATGTACTGCAATAATGACATCGCCAATCTCAGAAACTTTTACGCATTTTTTAACATGCCTCCCTGGTAAGAGCTTTCCAAATTAGTTGAGAACTTAATTTTCACTGTACTGATGTCATTACCTTAACCTAACATTCTTCATTCTTCTTGTCAATTTTGCGCACTGCATGCCAGCACCTTATAGCAATTTAAAGATGTCTGTGGCAGTATTATATTTTCGAGAAATTGAAACTCCAACGTTCATCATGTTAAGTTCCAAATTGTTTGAGAACTTAATTTTCACTGTACTGATGTCATTACCTTAACCTAACATTCTCCATTCTTCTTGTCAATCTTGTGCACTGCGTACCAGCAGCAACAAATAACAATTTAATGATGTCTGCGGCAGTATTTTATTTTCGAGATTTGAAACTCCAATGACACTCATGTCGAAAATACGCCCTTCAAGATTCTCTCTGGGGCAATAGTCGATCACACGTTCCGACCAATGGAAAGAGCGTATGAAACGTCAGCTCTGTGGCCTTTAGCAATTCTTAATACGCGTACCGTATCCTGCTGGGCCGTGGCATCCCGTTGGGTTGAATGGCCGCTATTGTTTGCTCGTAAATCTATATATTTCCATAACTTCGTAAGTTTATATCCTTTTAGGAATATACTGGAGAAAATAATACATATTTAGTATCAAATGGTTCATTGAAACGGCAGAAAACACTAATGAAATCGTTTATTGCAAGAAAGAATATTGTGGAGTTATACTAAATCCGCTGATAACAATGCACTATTGTTCGGCATGTGTGGCGTACTGGTAGCAACCAGGACTCATACTCTGGAGGTTCGTGGATTGAATCCCAGCAAGTTAAAATTTTCTTACTTCGTTCTTTTTTGTATTTATTGATGTATAACTACTCACACGGTATAATGTTAAGCATTATAATAGGGTGTATCTGCAATAAAAAATATTATATATACTTATAACACCACATACTTCTACACCCGACTACAGCGATCAAATTCGTTGTCTTTGAACCGCGGTAGTCGATTGTTGTTGTTGATTTTTTAGGTGTTTTGCGGCATCATGGTCATGCAGTCCCGTGTACTTGAGTGTGTGCTTATAACCTGAGTCGCAGACGTCGCGGTGATGTCTGTAGGCTTACTAGTGTGCGTACATTAATACGAGGAATGATTGGGGCATGAAGCTGTTGTTGTTTCATTTGAGATATATATATCTTATGACAAACAGAGGATACAGTAATTCTATATACAATATAAAGTAATAAATATCTAGTAACATCCACTAACGAAACTAAAAGTCACAGTTGAATGTCCAGAGAAGTAATCCACTCCACTGCATCATCAGTTGCTTTGTGCAGGTCGTCATATCCTCCTTTGAAGGACCGTGAAGGGCATTTCGACACAATATGATGGATTGTCTGCACTGCATTGCCACGAACGCACTGAGGGCAAGAAATTTTCCCCCAATTGTGGAGCCAAAAGTTACATCTTCCGTGACCGGGCCGCACTCTGAAACCAGGAGGTTTCTTGCAGGGGTCAGTGATCAATCCTAGCTCATCAGAGTGGGATGCATGGATATCATGGTCATTTAGCCCCGAGTACGTGGGTGAGCGTATAATTTTGTCTGATAACTCGTGCTATTGTCATGGATGTATTAGTGAGTATATATAATTCAGGTGAAGATTTAATCTACCAAAGTGTAATATCCGTATAGCACGTTGTATTTCAACACGCTACTATAACCATCATTCAATTATACTCCTTAAAAAGGACAAAGTGCATGTAGGAGAAAGTTCTTTACAGAACATCTTGTTTCGTCAATGTGTTTTCCTGCTTGGTCTTGATCGTGCTATTTCATTTGTTTTGTAGCAGTTGTGCACAAAAGTCCTGTTCACTACATCCAGCTCAATATTATCGGCCGAGGGTAAGCTTCATGGCTTCTTTGCTCTGAGAACAAGCGTTGTCAGAGCTAATCTTATCGAAGGGAGCTGATGCGAGTCTGCGGGTATGTAGCAGTTGTTGTGCGTGTGGACTTCTGTAGACCGTATGATTTAACACTTTATGTAGCTTATAAGTTATCATGTCATCTAAGTAGGGGGCTACTAGGAGTTCTAACGCACTCGGCGTTGCTCGGGCGGTGTTCATGTTAAATAATTAACATTTGGTGAACCCATGGTCCGATATTGACAAATGAGGTGTCGTTTAACTCCGGCTGACGTCCTCTTTCCTATGGACCACTCGTTTATTTTTTGAAAATTTGTTGAAAATGTTTGTTTTTGAAAGTACGTGATAGTTTAAAAACCAAACATGATAGAACGTTGTGCCAAGGTTCAAACCAATGGCTTTTATGTCCTATATTTCCTGTAATAAAACTTTTTTGTTTTTATGTTTTTTTTGAAAGAAGTTCAATTTTGAAATTTTTATATTTAGGAAACTAAAGAGTTTACATAAAATCTTGCTTGACATAAATGAATGGCCCTGACCCCCTCTACCCGCAAAATAAATTTCAAGCCTCTAGGACTAAAACTGTGCAGTAGTGGGGTAAGGCCGGTTCTACCTCTAATCGCGTGTGTGCTTGAATACGTATGGCTATGTTGGAAAAAGGTTGATAATGAGATTATTTTTTAAAATGGGTGGAATTTGGAAACGCAATTTGAGGTAAACGTGCGTTTTTGACATTTTGGTGATATTTAATGAGCTTGTATGGCTAGAACGATGTGTTGTTTAGGAACGGGGTGACGTTCTCTTGGCTATGAATGTGTGTTGGTATATTTTTAAACAACTTTTGAAAATGTTTGTTATTTGGATTGGCGCTATTTTGGGAACGGTGAATTTTGGAAAAGAAAAGTTTGTTTGACGTTAAGGGAAGGTGGGTATGCCCTCTAGGAGAGCAGGAAGTTTGAAGGGTGTAGGAGGGAAAAAATGATAGCCTACTTTCTCGCGAACATTGGTGATAATTGGCGAACGGATGGTCGGATTTTAACAAATGAGGTGTCGTTGGACTCGAGCTGACGTCTTCTTTCCTATAGACCACTCGTTATATAAAAAAAATAGAAAAATTTTGTTTTTGAAAGTAGGCGATAGTTTAAAAACCAAACATGATAGAACGTTGTGCCATAGTTGAAACGAATGGTCTCTATGACCTTTACTTTTTATAATAAAACTTTTTTTATTTGTTGAGATTTTTTTGAAAACACTTAAATTTTGAAATGTTTACTATTTTGGGAAACTAACAAGTTTACAAATAAGTTTGACATGAATGGTTGGTATTTACCCCCTGTACCATGAAAATAAATTTCAAGTCTCTAGGAAAAGAACTATGCATTATTCTTTTATATATTTTTTTAAATTAAAGAGTTTTTGTAGACAGAGAGCCGGTAGCGCGAATGTTACAACGAGGCTATGATTGGCCATGGTGGATACGGGAAATGGCTATTTCGACGGGGCGATGTATGGCAAAACGAGGGGTCGCTTTTCGATATTTTTTCCTATGACAGATGAATGAAAGCGAATATTTTGAAAATCCCTTATAGCGATCTCGGCGACCGTGCCCGGAAGAAATGAATTGCTATTTTGGTGGGATGGCGGGGCTGCTTATTACGGTTGGTTTTGTGACATTTCCAATGACGGATGGGGGCGAATATTTGAAAATGTGTTAAGTGTGCTAGGATTTTTTAACCCTGAAAGAGATCTTTAACTTCCTAGTAAACGGTAATCGCGAGACAGCTGTCTGGCACAGTAAATGGTTTTAGAATATGGAAACCTATAACATTTGCTCGACCAAGTCATATGCATGTACGCAAAGAGCCAAAACGGTAAGGTCATTGGCCTGAAATGTTATAAACTATATATTGAACTGGGTAAAGTCATGTGTTTTAGGGTGAAAGTATGTGCATGACGAATAGAAATAAACAGTGTCATCACTCCGCTACTTAAGCATTGTAGTTCATGGTCCAGCCAGTGTGGGGCGCGGAAGTCGCGCCGAACCATAAGCACGTGTGACAGTAACCCGCGAGGTTAGTACTGTAATATCCTGTGCGCGAGAAGTCATATTATTCGAGGGAATTTGTTTCTTTGTAATAGTTTACGAGTGTCTGTGCAGTGCTTTGTGTGTGCAAGCAACTAAGTTTTCTGTTGTTTCGGGAAAGTGTCGTCATTTTTTGTTCCTGGAAGTAAATCGGGTTACGAAGAAAATCTGATGGTAGACATTTTTTCACACCGCCAAAAGAAACAAATCTGTTTGAGAAATGGGCGAGAGTTATTGCGTGGAAAGATAAGCAATTGTCGATCAAAAATAGAATCTGTGACGAGCGTTTTTCAGAAGATTTAATTAAATTTTTAAATGAAGTTAGCGAGCCCTTCGAGGTAAAAACTGGGCTAAGACAAGGGGACAGTCTATCACCACTGCTTTTCAATTTGGTCTTGGATAAAGTCATGAGGACGTTTTGGGAGAAGAACGATTCAAGTGCTAAAATTGGTACAAAGAATAAGAACCTCAGAGTCAAAGGTTTAGCATTTGCTGACGACGTAGCGTTGTTTGCTGAATCAGAACAAGAAGCTATTAACCAAATTGATCAGTTAAAAGAAACGGCGGAAAAAGCGGGCTTACAGATTTCGTTGGTAAAAACAGAGATGATGACAAGTGATCAGAAATACACTAAGAAAATGATAAAAACAAATTATGGGAGCACCAGGGTCACTGACCGATTTAAATATCTTGGAGAAATAATTAGTAGCAATGGGACGGATAAATTGGCAATCGAGAACAAAAAAGGGAAATTGGAAAGATTAAATTTTTGTACAAAAAATATATACAATAAAAAGAACCTGTCTATCAATGCAAAATTACGACATTTTAATACTGTTGTTAGACCAGTCATCTTGTACGGCATGGAAACTACAAATATAACCGGAATGGAGAATTTGCTCAAGATAGAAAGAAGAATTTTAAGAAGGATTTATGGTCCTAGGAAAACACAGGAAGGTTATAGACTGAGATCGAATGCAGAAATTTATAGTAAAATCGACAACCTTGAAGTGATGATCAGAAAACGGCGACTTCAGTTCTACGGACATATGGTCCGCATGGATTGCTCAAGGTTAAACAAACAAATTTTTGATAAAATCTGGAACTATAAAGGACAAGGAGGCTATGTAAAACAAATGAAAGAAGAACTTCAAAAATTCAAAATTACTGAAGAAGATTGTCTAAATCGAATAGAGTACAGAAAAAAAAATTTTGGTCTCAAAATTCTTGTCGGGGAGAAGAAAAATCTCAACAGAGGAGAATGGACTGCTGAAAGAAGAGCTGCACAGTCGACCAGGATGAAAGACTTCTGGAAGAGAAAGAAGGAAACTAGACCTATAAAGAAGTGATATTTGCGTGGTCCTTGTTGGCCTGTCCGCGGTGTATATATAAAGGCGGACTGTTTCGTAGTGAACTATGAGAACGTGGAAATTCCTCGCGTGAAGTGGAAATTAAAACAAGGATCAGTACCTCACATTTTTCAAAATTTACCGAAATATCTATCCACTGATGTAAAATCACGAAAGGCGCCCAGTAGGATAAGGAATGAAGGCAGCCTTCCGTGGTTACTTGTTCTATTTCGTGCCTTCCTTACCTAAAACAAAACAAAAAAATCCGTCTTAATAATAATAGGCCTAAAATAATAATAGTTGTTGATTCATTAGGGACTTAACGACATCGTGGTCACGTAGCCCCGTGTGTTTGGGTTTGTTTAGAATTCGTCTGATAACCTGTGTCATTATGATGTCTGTAGTAGTGTGTGTATTTGGAATTGAGGTAGAATTTGGGTAGGAAGCGGCCGTGTCCTTCAGTTAGGTACCATCCCGGCATTTGCCTGGAGGAGAAGTGGGAAACCACGGAAATCCACTTCCAGGATAGCTGAGGTAGGAATCGAACGTGCCTCTTAACATTTTTGCATTACGAGGCTGAGTGAACACCGTTCCAGCCCTCAGACCAGTTTTTTTGGCAGAGCTGGGAATCGAACCCGGACTTCCGTGGTGATAGCCAAGTGGCCAAGAATGAGTCAGACATATAATAATAATAATAATGGCCAACCTGCCAATAAAATAAACGGTCATCCAATTCTTCGCTTCCGTTACCGTCCTCCTGATCTTCGGATCTTGTTTCAACTTTGACTTCAGTATCAGAGTCACAAATTCCTTTGAAATTACTGAATCATGAACTAGCTATTCGTTATCTTTGAGCAGAAGGTGACACGCTTCATCTGCATCTTTAGGTTTTCGTAAGGCGCAATCTCCTTTCTGATATTAACTAAGGTAACATACTAAGCCAAACAATCGGTATAACAGCACACCTGCCACTCACTGACAGAATGTAACATCATTGGGAGCGCTGGTACTATCAATCTCACGCTGACAAAATGTTACAAGTGTTAAAGTTATTTTTAGGCACGCTATTTCACAACTCCAGAAAAATGCTTACTAAGGTTTGGTGAAAGATGTCACGAGACGATAAGATCATAAATTGAACTGTTGGCTTGATATTAAAACTAATATAACGAACCATGGAGCTGTCAGACCAATGCGCGACTAACGGAGGGTTTTAAGCGATAGTTCTACATGGGGACAGAGAATATTAATACTAACTTTTTGACAGTATTATTCATAAGTCTAAACACACAATTTGTTGTAATCAGCGTAACCGCAGTCTTCGTAAAGAGGTTTACGTAGCCCAGCGCGTATCCCACTATTGAACAGCTGACTGTGTAGCGTTGGGGATCAGCACCGCTAGCGCTAGCCGAGCAGGGCGCGGTTGAACTCGGTGAGTGATAACACTATTTATTTCTATTCGTCATGGTATGTGGTTAACATGATCATGTTAACCAGCCTAGACAGCCGTACTACCGATGTATAAGAGGCAGCCATTTTGGTTCCTTATTAAAAGCATGGCCGCTTGCTAGTAAATATTATTGCAGTAAATTGTTTAATAATAATAATAATAATAATAATAATAATAATGACCAGGACGTCATGCCGGGAAGGATCGGAGCTTCCCAAAACTCCTCAAACCTAAGCGAACGCAATTCATTGGTACACTAAACGTACAGACGTTGACCAAAACTGGGAAACTCAAGACACTGACGGACACCAGCGACCGATTCGGAATTCTCATACTTGCAGTACAAGAAACACGATTCCGTGATTGTGATCACTTCGACTCCGGTGGATACCGTATCTATAAGGGAAAACCAGCAACTACGCTAAGAAATAGTAATTTACATGTGTTCGGAACAGCATTCCTTGTGCACAACAGTATCCAGAACTCAGTGATAGACTTCACATCACCTTCGAATCGTCTCTCTCTACTCACAGTTAAATGCGCCAATAAGGCCTATACATTGATAAACTCACATGCTCCAGTTAACAATGATCCTGACAAAAACAAAGTTGAGAAGTTCTGGTCTCAACTTGAACGGACACTTACTAAGATTCCTCAACACCACATTAAGATCCTCCTCGGAGATTTCAATGCGCAAATTGGCAGAGAACGGGAACACAGACATATCATTGGGAATTTCTCGGCACACAAAAAGACGAATGCGAATGGGCTTCGCTTAATCAACATATGTGGAATGGCCAACCTACAACTAATGTCCACACATTTCAAGAAACCACCACGAAAAATGACTACATGGAAATCTCCCATAAACCACATCGGGGAGTATCAAATAGATCATGTAGCAATAACCAGACAATTCTCTCCAGAAATCATGAACGTGAGGGTACGCAAAGGTTACGTAGAGTCCAACCATCATCTCTCGCAGATCAAAGTCCGCTTCATACCCAATCGTAAAAAGCGTCCAAATTCCAAACTCCCACGCATAGATCCGGAATACCTAAAAGAACACGCACAGGAGTTTACACAATCATTACAGACTAACACGGAAACATGGGATGAACTTCTCAAGGCCATCCAAGAATCAACAAGAAAACTCGGCAAACCACCAAGGAAACGAAAACACAGATGGTGGAGCATAGACTGTGATAAAGCCCTAGAGTCCCCATTCCGAGCCTGGAAGACATGGAATAGCAACCGAACACCAGAACATTGGCAGAACTTTTTAGAAACGCAGAAGCAAACATCCAACACAATCAGACGAGTTAAACGCATGTACCACCTCAAACAATTGGAAGAAATCGATAATGACTTTAAGAGGAACAACACACGAAATTTCCACAGGACATTTAGGGAAGAACTGACGAACTACATGCCGCCCAGTCTTTGTTTTCGCCGCCCTGATGGCACACTTGAGACAAACACAAAGGCCAATTGTGATATCCTGAAACAGTTCTTCGAGGAGCTACACAATTGTGAACCACCTGCAGAGAATCTCCAATTCCACTTTACTGCCCCAAACCAGGACTCAGTACCACCAACATATGATGAGATACAAAACATCATATTACATCTCAAAAACAACAAGGCACCAGGAGAAGACGGTGTAATCGCCGAAGTGCTCAAGATTGGAGGTGAACTCTTGACTGAAAGACTACAAAACATCATTGCTAATATATGGGAGAGTGACACCATACCGGTTGATTGGAAAACTGCTTTGATTCACCCACTACACAAAAAGGGCGACAAGACAGATCCGAATAATTACCGAGGCATTTCACTCCTGCCAATCGCCTACAAGGTACTCTCACGTGCCCTCCTCACCAGATTGGAGCAACAGACAGAGCACATGATCGGTGAATATCAGGCGGGATTTCGACCGCGTCGATCGTGTGCAGAACAGATCTGGAACCTCAAGATGGTACTCCAACATCGCCAGTCGAATCGCATAGTTGTCACCTTCGTAGATTTTAAGAAAGCATATGATTCAATCGACCGCGCAACTCTGTTTAATGTACTTCGTGAATATGGTGTGGACAACAAAACAACTATATTAATCCAACAGACCTTGACAGATACAACTTCTAAAGTTAAATTTATGGGTGAAGTGTCCGAACCTTTTCACATTAGAACAGGCGTAAGACAGGGTGATGGGTTGTCCCCACTCCTATTCAACCTGGTACTAGATAAGATCATCAGAACATGGGAGAAAGAAATACCTGGAATAAGTATGGGAACAAAAGAACAACGAATCAACATAAAATGCTTCGCCTTTGCTGACGACCTAGCAATAATTACCCGGACTCCAGAAGAAGCCAGACATGCCATCGAGAAGCTTCATGAGATATCAATCAGAACCGGCCTCCATATCTCTTACGAGAAAACACAGTACATGGATTCCAAGAGCACAAACCTGGCATCAATTACAACCAAATATGGCGACATCACACAAGTTAAGCACTTCAAGTACCTAGGTGAAATTATCGGGAACACAGGTAACGAAAGAATGGCTAACAAAACACGTGCAGAAAAATTACGCAAAGCTTACACAATCACTTGGAATATTTACAACAAGAAATCACTTTCCACTAAAGCCAAACTTCATCACTACCACACAGTCATCCTCCCAGAGGCACTCTATGCGATTGAGACGTCATCGTTAACCATCAACATCAAATACATTGAGAAGATAGAACGACAAATACTGAGAAAAAACTTTGGACCAAAGCTTCAGGACGGTATCTGGATGAGGAAAAGCTCAGACGAACTGTATTCACGGACTGAACGATTCACCTCACTCGCACGTAAAAGACGCATGAAATTCTACGGACATATAGCTCGAATGGACAACTCCCGACTGACCAAGAAAATCTTCCTCATAGTCAATGGAAACCGACAAACCAAAGTACGCTGGCTAGCAGACACCCAAAAGGACCTCAGTGAAATCAATATTGACCCACTGACAACGATGCGGACTGCATATAGACAAAAAGTAAATTCGTATAAGTTTCCACCCAAGATCCCTACGGGACAGAATTTGAAACTTAAAGCTGCATGGACACAAGAAAGAAGACAGGCACATAGCGAAAGGATGAGGAAGTTTTGGGAAGATAAGAAGAACTAAAAGACCAATGTTAACTAATGGTTCTACGTGCTCCTTAGAGGGCCAAACGCATTATATATAATAATAATAATAATAATAAGACACACACGTTTTGAATGCTACAGAACTGTGTTGCTTGCTCGCACTCTATCCACGACCTGGCCAGGCCTTGTCAAAGCGACTGCTGTTAACACAAGAATGTCTATGTGGGCAGGAAGTAAAGGGTCATGTTACTTGGCTGGTAGAGGCTAGCAGGTCTGTCGTTTAAACAGACCTGGTAGAGGCTAGGAGGTCTGGTGTTTAAATAGAGAGACCGCCATTTTGGTTCCCAGACAGCAGTACTACCGATGTATAAGAGGCAGCCATTTTGGTTCCTTATTAAAAACATGAATCTAGTAAAATGTGCACGAATCTTATTCAGATTGAGGAATGTGAAAAGGCGTGGGAACACGTGTGAGAGGGACAACATTTCAAGGTCAAAACGCTGAGAAAATGCAATTCTCTCTGTTGCTAGGCTAACTGATAACGATTGCGTTAGATATGCACTTGCCATTTTAGCAAACGGATGTATACAGTAGAGCTCTGAACAGAACTTTGGAAGGAAAATCCTTTTATTTTTTTGGTAAGTACCTATGAATGATTATTTAAATAATGGCATGCTAATGAACCTTAAATTTGTAGTTATTGATCAGGTAATTGATGATTTTTATTTATTTATTTGTCTGCAGATAACCGGTATACCTTACATGTCTGAGATACAAGAAACCATTGCGCTTTTGGGCCCCCTAGAAAGAAACAGTAACAAGCCAGTGCAAAAGAAGGTGAGATTATTTTTTTAAACTAACTTGTTTCATTTTTTGTTTGATATTATTTTATTTTATGAAATGCATGTATTAACCTGAATTTAGGTATTTATAGCGGTTTATTTAGTTTATTTTTAGAAACTAGGAAAGGAAAGCCTTACCGCCGTAGGAGTTAATGAAAACCCAAGACGCAGTAGAGTGCAACCATTGTTTCCAGGCAGAGAACTATTGAAAACTCAGGTAAGTCAAACTTAAAAATGCTATTCCATTTTACCACTACTGAAAACTCGTAGACAAAAATATTCATTATCTGTACCTGACTAGGACGATGATTGCTTTCTGGAATAATGGCCATGTATTGAAAAACGGTACAAGACTATATTGGTTGTTGACTGGGAAAAGTACAAGGCTATGTTGGATTTTCTATAAACAAAAAAAAATAAAAATATGGGTGGTTCCCTATGGACTCAATGAACATCCACAGGTTTGAACAAGATAATCTGAACAAAATGATACGATATTTATGTTTGTTTATATATTGGTTATAGGGAAATGTAAACGACTGCAGCTTTATAAAGAAAACATGGGTTACGGTTAGTGCAGACATACAGTTTATTTTTTAAATATTTTTTGATGGTGTTTTTTATTTAATGCCAATTAACGTTAAAGTTTAATTACAAGTATTGATTGATTGATTGATTGATTGATTGATTGATGGAGTGATGAGTTATTTTATTCGGTTTTTTAGGTGTGGTCATACGCCATTAACATACTGAACGGACAGTGAAAAAAAGCATACATTGTTGTTTAAAGTACTGTGTGCAACGTTAATAACTTACAATAAGAAAAAGTTTTACTATAACACATAGCGTTAGTACCAAATATAACAAGTGAACAAGTTGGTTTACCACGTGGGTTAAATTTAAAATCAGAATATGATCGTTGGTTAACATTTGAATCCTGGCCTGTAGGCTTTTTGTCAACACACAAACTTGAAAAAGCCGTTTTTTTTACTTGAACCGAGAAGATGTGGTGCTCTGTGTGTTTTGTCGTCTTGAACTTTCACACTGGGAAGAAGTGGATGATCCCTTTAGAGACCATTTGCGATGGTCTCCTTGTTGTCCTTACATGCTTGGAAAACAAGTGGGTAACATACCTGTGTACCCATTTTACCGAACCACAAGGCCATTGGCCGCTACTTACGTTGCTGAATCACAAATAAATAATAATAATAATGATGTATTACCAGCCAACAACGGTAGTGTCGATATATGTGGTCCATATGCCATAGACAGTGTTGAATTGGCATGTGCTTTTGAAAAATTGGGAGTTTGCAAGACTAAAGCACTAGCACACCCAGAGGTCAGCTGTGTAGGAAAACGTTTAGAATCTTATAAAAATGTTTTGGTCATTAACATTAAAACACCTTACCAAACACCTAAGTGAAGCTGGACTTCTTTATACTGGTGAAGGGGATAAAACAATATGTTTTTATTGTGGATTTGTTTTAAAGGATTGCCTAATGACTGATGACCCTTTTGTGCAACACGCTCGTTGGTTGCCTAACTGTAGATACATGGTGCTGCTTAAAGGTCAGGAATTTGTGAACACTATTCGTAAAGAAAACGTGATTGCAGCACAAGACATAAAAGTGCCTTTAGAGTTAAAACACGCGGAGCAAATACATGAGGCTGAAAAAAAAGACTTGTCTCACGAACAGATACAAAAGTGTGACCAACAATTATGTAAAATTTGTTATCAAGATGAACTAGGTGTTGTATTTTTGCCTTGTGGACACATTATAGCCTGTGTCAAGTGTGCATTAGAACTTAACACTTGTGCTATATGCAGAAAAGCAGTATCTGCTACAGTTAGGGCATTTTTTGCATAAATAGTATAATTTATTAGCAATGCATAGTGCAAAATCCCTAATTGCACAATATTATTAATGCTGTTTTAGAGTGTAATAGATATGCTTTTCTTTTGTTAATAGACTACTACAATGAATGTTTTGAATGATGTGGGTCAAGCATGTGGCTTAGAGACAAAGACGCTCAGCGAATTGCCATCGCATATTCCATTCCGCATTATCAATATTCGGAAATTGAAAACAGCATATGGTGATCGTGTACTTTGTGTATGTGAAAACATTGAGACATTTCTGCCTACACGGTTTAATATGTCGGAGAGTGTTTTTGATGAAGTCAATAATGCTGTGCAACCTGTACGCTTAATTTATGAAGGTTTAAAAACAATAGTTGCATTGTTCGTTTTAATTAAATGAAAAAACAAAAAACAAATGTGAAATAATAATGGAAAATATAAGTGATGACAATGGACTGAAAGAAAAAATATGTGTATAGAATAATAATGTTTTAGTTTTTAGTATTGTCTTAAAATATTATCATGAAACAAGAAAAATGTATATAAAATTTGTAAATAAATGCAAAATGATGATACAATGTTGTTTTATTGTATACAAAGTTAGAATACATTGCAGAGTATACATGATTATGACAATAGATGCACACTTAATACAACTCTTGCTCTCTTTACTATAGTCAGTTATAGTTTTTAAACACAAGGCTTGTTGTAGATCTTTTTATAGCAATGTCTATTCACTGTTGTTTTCAAAAAGTGGGGAATCGGCAATGGTTTTATAGGCATAAAAACCTTATTGTTATCACTATTTAGTCATTTTGATCCTCTTGCAATACTACGGTACCTTTTTGCACAAAAGCCAACACATGAAATCGTGTGTTAAAGTTTAAACTAAGACCTTGGCTAAATGCATACGTTGATTTTTTTTACCAATTTTAGTTCATGATCTAGAGCCTGTTTAAGTGCCATGTAATGAACAACGTGGTATAGGATTTACTGCCAACAGGTGCTTACTGCGTATGACAAGGCTGGCTGTAGACTAGCGGGTTAGACAGCCTTTCTTGCTAAGGGTGTCCTATATACCCTAAACCTGGCTATACATGTAAGTTCTGAACATTTATTGGTTTATTGTATATTGAGTTTATATACAGAACTTATACAAGCACGTCTTGAACACGGTCAAACTTCACAAGAGTCACATGAAACACGTAAAGTATGATTCCGCTACCTAGCGGTAAAAATGAGCACTACCTGAACAACTAGCATGCCTCCTAGTGGAGGATATGAACACTTACTAGTGATATCCAAAATGAGCCGAGGTTAGGTTAGGTAAAGTTAGGTTAGCCATGAAAATAAGCTACCAAAATAAGCTACCAAAAATAATTGGTTTTTACCCTTGAAGTCTTGTGTTCCAACTCGACTATGCCCATAATTTAATTATCATCTGAGAGTTGAAAGGTTAGGTTAGGTTAGGTGAAGTTAGGTTAGGTTAGGTTACGTGAAGTTAGGTTAGGTTAGGTTAGGTGAAGTTAGGTTAGGTTTGGTTAGTGAGCTGAGGTTAAGTCTTTAAATATTCCCTCTCTTTCAAATACTATCCAACACCAAGAAAAAATTCACTAAATACATTGACAAAAATAACTTGTCAAATAAGCCAATACAAAAGCCAACACAAAAAGCCAACACAAAAAGCCAACACATAAGCCAATATATAAGCTTATGGTAGGATACTCCATCAGTAAAACAGTTGTAACCTTTGTAGTGTGAACATCGTACTGACAAGGCAGTATGTACTGAACCCAACGGTGTTAGGCTGACTGGTGTCGAACGTGGGTCTCAGAGATAGATGAGCTCAGAATATAGATGCCAGCAAGGAACGAACACAAGATCTTTTGAGGGAGTTTAAGCTATAAAAAACCCTAGAGAAAATACATATTAAATCACTGTTGTGATATGAACTAATTCTGACATTATTTGTTAATATAATGCAGGGGATAATAGCAGAATACTGCATTATTGGGCTCTAGGGCGTATACAATTCTGGACGGAGCACAGAAAGTTTGAGCGCTTGACAGTTGTCAAATGACTCTGGAATATGGGCGTAGTTTCTTGGAGCCGTGTCACTCTCTGTGACCTGCTTAGGCCGTCTGGAGCAGGTCAGGAGGGTAATATATTGTCAAGTTATTCCCCGTTACATAAGGAAGATGCCAGGGGATGGGGAGATACCAGTGTAATTTAATGATTACTCGTGATTGGAGTAAATCAGAGACATGAGGATTGCACCTATGAGAATGTATAGCCGAGAGGCTAATTATCAAGCCATTAAACATTGATATTGAGGCAGATTTAATGGAACGCGCAGGGACACAGTAGATATAAGGTTAGCGGCGAGATCTAACCATGTCTTCGGGGATTTACCTAGGACGCGGCTTGAGGAAGCGCTGGCAAAAGCAATTAATATTAATTAATTGGCCGATCGATCCTCGAGCACGAATACAGATTTGTGATCAGCGAGGAAAAATGCACCATAAAAACGTTATTTCAAGACCAGAATCATACTGTGAGAGAAAATGACGCTGCAGGGATATTTTCGGTCTACTTTTTCTCTCCAAACGGATATAAGGGCTAGAGAAAGGACAGACGCGGTCAGTCGAACCATACTTGAGTGCGAAGCGCACGTTGCAGGAGCTCAGAGAAAGGGACGGACTTCAACATTCTAAGTGCTGCAACATAATAATCATGCATTAAGGCATGAATTAATAACGATTAATGTAGTCAGTTGAACCGCAGTCTAATGCGAAATGCACGTTACCGAGTTCAGAAAAGGGACGCTCGGACTTCAACATGAAGAGCCATGCAGTAAGGCATTTATTAATCACAATTATTAAGGACAGTCGTGCCACACTTGTATAGTCGGCAGTACGAGCGATTGTTATTGAGCACGTAGGAAATGTACCGTGTGATATACAAGGTAGGACAATTGAAAGTGGTAATTTGTACAAGTAGAATGTACAAGGGTTGAGCGCAGTATGTAAACTATTGGTTAGACACATGATAGGATGTCGAACTGCGCAGGTATAAACTGTGTTAGGCGATTGGTGAAATTTCATAGGAATACCAATGTAATTAATGCTTAGGACGATATGCAAGCATATTTATACGATATCAGGAAATTTATCTAAGGATAGATATTGATAGACAGTTTGGGGAACCGATAGGATTCCGTAGGCAGAGAATCGAGACTTTTAATCGAGATGCGGATAGCAGTGAAGAATAGATCTTCAGGGCCTGCATTTTTGATATTCTGCACGGAGAGGTCAACCATTAAGAAATGTACATAAGCATTCGTGTGATTTTAGTGATGATCTGTTAAATATATGTAAAATTAATAGTGTAACAAGTGCTATAACGTGTTGTGTGAATAAGGAAGCAATAGCTTCAACATGGAAAAGAAAAGTGCCGTGTGTTTTGTAAGGCAAAAGTTATGTATAATGTGTGTGAGAAGTGTAAGAATGCCTTGATAATTTTCAGATAATGGCGGGCATTACTGGAAGAAATGCGTGGTTGGAGCCACCAGATTAAGCAATGTGAGTACCCAAAAACCATGATTTTGTAGTAATTATAGTCCACTGTATGTTGAGTGATTTCAAAATTTATAAATTATGCCAATAAGAGTCAATTTTAGGAGGTAGAACCTCAAAATAGTATTGTTGCGTTGATTTTAATCAAGTTGAGATGTCTTTGTACATCATTGAGTGTATAAATCGTTACCCCTAAAGTAAAATGGCAATTCAGTTATATAGAAACGTAACGTAACGAACACGGATGTTCGGTTATTGATAAGGGTTACGTTGTGTCGGTTATGGTAATTCATGTCAGTAATAATAATATTAATAATAATAAGAATAAACGAATACACATCAGGGAAAAATGGCTGTAAAAAAATATATATGCTAATTGGAATATCTATCTATCCAAGCAGTAACATTATACATGAAGGGCTAAGCAAAGCAATCTAATATCAGAGTATATTATGATAATGGAAATAAATATGCAAGAATCTAGGAAATGGAAGAGTTTAATAGAGAATTGAATTTGCAGCTTGTTAATGAGCTTGTAAGAGTAATTGATAGATTTATCTTACTAATTAAAGAACGAGATCATAGCACAATGGTCAGGGGAGCCAGGTAATCTATTCGACGTGTGATATCTCGTATAGCCTAGGGCATACAGAGATATTTATTATGGCCAGAGCGTAATTAGTGATTAACCCTAGCTCTGTGGATTGCCATGAAATGTTCCGGGTTCGAATCCAGTGGTGTATGGGAGGATAACAATGGAAACCTCAACATGACACCTGATATCGACCGAGAACTAGCTATTGAAATAATTCAGCTCCTGGGAAGTGAATTTTGTTGGCGGCAGGATGTGCCTAACCGTAGCATTTAATAAGATGCCGGCTAGCCAGTTCGACCAGTGATTGATGAATCTCGTTGCTTCATATAATGTATATGGACCTGTTGAGGCCAGTTATTAATATCCTAAGGTTAGGAATAAATGTTTAAACAAGTCCATAACCTATCTTGCATAAAGTTTAAGTGAAATCATATGGGATGTGTAGGTCATTGAGACTGCACTATTGTATTTAAAGTCACCAGTTACTGCTTGGAGATAAAGCGAGAGGGAGTCAGGAAGGGACAGAGCACGTGTTTTGTGACCGCCCGACTCATTCCCATTGTATACAAGTAGAACCGAGGGGGAGGTGTTAAACGAACCTTGGAGCTTGACATTTAGAGTGGAGAGACTTTGAAACCCTGTTTGTAATAAAAAAAAAGAGTCGTTGTTGTATGTTGTTGTTTGTTGTTTGAGTCTTCAGTCTTTTGACTGGTTTGATGCAGCTCTCCATGCCTCCCTGTCCTGAGCTAATCGTTTCATTTCTACATAGCTACCACACCCTACATCCGAGGCAATCTGTTAAACATATTCTAACCTTGGTCTACCCCTACAGTTCTTATCCTCGACCCTTCCTTCCATAACTAAGCTTGCTATTCCTGGGTGTCTTAGTATGTGTCCTACCAACCTATCTCTTCTGTTCATTAGCATTCGCCAGAAACATCTCTCCTCTCCCACTCGCCTTAATACCTCTTCGTTTGTAACCCTATCTACCCATCTGATCTTCATCATTCTCCTGTAACACCACATTTCAAATGCTTCAATTCTCCTCTTTTCTGCTGCACCAATAGTCCAAGTTTCACTTCCATAGAGTGCCACGCTCCAGACAAAGGCTTTCAAAAATGACTTCCTAATACCTAAATCTATATTCGATGTCAACAGATTCCTTTTTTGTAGAAAGGCTTTCCTTGCCTGAGCCAATCTACTTTTTATATCCTCTTTGCTTCGTCCATCACTGGTTATTCTGCTTCCTAAGTAACAGAAGTCTCCTACTTCCTTCAGCATTTCACCGGCCAATTTGATCTCCATAGAGGTTTCTGATTTATTTCGGCTGCATTCCAGTATTTTTGTTTTACATTTATTAATTTTCATCATGAATTCCTTCCGAAAGACGGAATCCATACCATTCAAAAACTCATTCAAATCCTCAGGCTTGTCGGCCAAGATGACGATGTCATCAGCAAATCTCAGAGTAGAAATTATTTCTCCTTGAATCTTCACTCCCACTTTAAATTTTTCTCCAATTTCCTTCATTGCTTGTTCAATGTAAAGATTGAAAAGTATGGGTGATAAGTTGCAGCCTTGCCTTACACCTTTCTGATTACCAGCTTCTCTCTCATGTCCTTCAGCTCGAATGACTGCTGTCTGGTTTAGGTATAGATTGCATGGGTATATCACCCTCCTATCCCTGCACCTTATTCCAATATATTTCAAAATGTCAAACAATTTAGTCCAATCAACGTCATCAAAAGCCTTTTCTAAGTCCGCAAATGCCATGAACGTTCTCTTATCATTCCTTATTCTACCTTCCAAAAATAGCCTAAAACTTAGTACAGCTTCCCTTGTTCCTACATTTCTCCTGAAACCAAACTGGTCTTCACCCAACTCCGTTTCTATCTGGCTTTCAATCCTCTTGTAAATTATTCTAGACAGGATCTTTGAAGCATGAGTAATCAAGCTGATTGTACGGTAATCTTCACATCTGTCAGCTCCCACTTTCTTTGGTATAGGGATGATAACATTCTTCTTGATATCAGGGGGTACCTCACCTGTCTCATAGATCCTACAAACCGAGTGAAATAACCTGATCAGACCTTCATCTCCTATGCAGCGTAGCAACTCAATCGGTATATCATCTATGCCTGGTGCTTTGTTCCTGTCTAAGTCCTCTAATGCTCTGTCAAATTCTGATCTCAATATTAAATCTCCTTTTGCATCCTCATCAATTTCCTCCTCCCTTTCCATTACATGATTCTCGATCTCCTTTCCCTTATACAAGCACTCTATGTAAGCTTTCCATCTCTCAACCTTTTCTTCCCTATCTGTTAGAGGCTTTCCATTTGTGTCCCTAATATTACAGTACTTAGTCTTCTTTTCCCCAAAAGTATTCTTAATCCTTCGATAAGCTGTGTCTACTCTTCCTAATTTCAGACAATTTTCTATACCTGCACATTTCTCTTTCAACCATTCTTCTTTCGCTTCCTTGCACTTCTTGTTAACCTCATTTCTCAGACGTCTGTATTCTGCTTTCCCCTTTTCATCTCTTAGATTCTTGTGTTTCCGCCTTTCATCCATCAATTCTAGTATATCCTGAGTGATCCACGGTTTTCTACCTATTCTTTCTTTCCTACCAATGTTTTCTTCTGCGGATTTTTTTATTTCATTCTTCAGAAGTGCTCATTCGTCTGCAATTGAGGTTTGTTTAGGGGTTTTGATTAGTCCTTCCTTTATACTCTTCTTGAATCTTTCGTTTACATCCTTTACTTTCAGTCTGTCTATTGCCCACCTTTTTGGCTTTTGACTTTTCTTCAGTTTCTTCAACTTTAATCTGCATTTCATTACAGCCAGATTGTGGTCAGAAATTATGTCAGCACCAGGATATGTTTTACAATCCAAAATCTGGTTTCGAAACCTCTGCTTGACCATAATGAAGTCGATTTGGTAACGCCCTGTATCTCCTGGTCTCATCCATGTGTATATTCTTCTATTGTGGTTATTGAATAAGGTGTTAGCTATGACCAGCTCATGTTCGGTGCAGAATTCCATCAGCCTGCTTCCTCGATCATTCCTTTCACCTAATCCGAAATCTCCTACTATCTTCCCTTCTCTCCCTTTTCCTACCACAGCATTCCAATCTCCCATTACTATAACATTTTCATCACCTTTGATATACCTCAGAATGTCATCTATTTCTTCGTAGACCTTTTCAACATCCTCATCATCAGCTTGACTGGTAGGCATATAGACTTGTACCACTGTGGTGCACGTAGGTTTAGTATTGATTTTTGCTACAATAATCCGTTCACTGTATTGCTCATAATATTCCACCCGCTGTCCAAGTTTCCTACTCAAAATGAGACCAACCCTTGCTTGGCCATTGTTTGATTTAGTGCTAAAGACCCTATAGTCTCCTGACCAAAAGTCCTGCTCTTCCTGCCAGCGCATTTCACTAATCCCAACCAAATCCAACCTCAACCTATCCATTCCCCTTTCTAAGTTTTCTAACTTTCCACTTCCTAGCAGACTTCTAACATTCCACGCTCCGATCCGTAGAATGTCAGATTTCCTCTTTGTCACTTCTGTGATGTTGTTGTATTGTATAATGAATTTGGGTGGTTTGAAATACATTGATAATTAAGGATCCTCCTGATGACGTAATATTTGGCAAACTTACGAGTTGTTGAAAGTTGCATTTTTATACTGACATTGTCACTTTGTTCTAAAGGTCGACACTAGATGACATAGGCTATGCCCACGCAAGGGTAGCATAATATACCATCCGTCACAGCGGTAACGGAATTTTTGAAATTGAACTCATGACAGCATACAGTGGAACTGTAGAAAAGGGAACTGCAGAAGGGAACTGCTGAAAGGGGTATGATTACAAGTAACAGTGGAGTTGCAAGTAAATTTGATGTGCAACCCATAAATTGGTTAATGCATGGTAAAGCATTTTGGTGGGAAGAGAGATACAGAACACAGTTGTACGCATAATGTAAATTAGGAAGTGTTGAGAGTAAACAATTAAGATTGTGAAATTAAAGAGGTCACAACAGGTGACATAAGATTATAAGTACAGTTTATGTGTAATTTATCTGTGCATCAGCGCACTTGAGAATGAATTTTGATGTCAATCTCATGGTAAATGAATGAATAATCATTTGGATTTGCTAGGATAAAGTGCGAATATTAGTGGATTGTAGGAGTAATTTTGCATTGTTTTGTGTTATATTGTTGGGATTGTGGTTTTGTTTGTTAGAAGCCATGATTTATAGCTTAATTAAAGTCTTTAGAATAGAGTTGTGCTTTATTATTGTAGAGTTGATACCTTTTAGTCTCAGATCAAAAATATGCAACTGCTCAGTGGGAGGACGGTACACGCCTGAGGACTGATGCTGGCTGGAGGCAGAAGCATGTTTTCCATGGAAATTAATCACATGGGTACATGGGATTTGATGTCCTGTACAGTGATTTGAGCTAAAGGTGCAACTTAAGTCGGTCAAGATCAGAGGTAAACAACTCTATTAACTTAACGAATAAAATGAATTAGGGGAATGACCGCACCTAACCTTAGCTAAGCTCCGATACAAACAATATATAAATTTTGATAAACACCATATACGTACCATCGTCCAGGTAACATGCGGCGGTATTATTCTATCGTGGAATCGCCTAATTAGTGCAATATGTATATCTTGGCATTGCACGACCTGACCTTCATTTATAAAACATGGTAAGACCTCTCTTTTTATTTATCATGTCGCTGATACGTGGGGCCGGTTTAAAATACAGGTCATCATAGGCACATGTGCTGTATTTATTTATCATGGCTCCCAACGTGGGGCCAGTTTAAAATACAGGTCACCATAGGCGCATGTGCTCTTATATATTTATCATGGCGCCCAGGCTTGTGCAGCTTATGGGATTTAGGGAAACCCCATAGATTTTATATGGTATTTCATGGGGAAAACCATAATAATTATTTTTTTGCCTCAAACTGTGTTTGAGTGATTTTTGAGTCCAGTAGGCTTTTGAAGTAACGCAGAATCTCTCTATTGAGAAGAGGATTGCCCAAGGGTATGAGTGCTACGCACCCAATCCACAATTTATCCTAAAATCCCAATTTTTAGTACAATCTTCAATATGTGTACAGTGTCTTGTATTTCTCTTCAAAACGAATCCACACATGTATGCAGGAAGCCTGCCTATATCTCAAAGTGAATTGTAGTACGAATGGCTGGTACGGAGGGAATTTTGCAGGGGATTGCAGAGCTAAAACAGCATTTTGACGCTGTTAATGAACAGAATAAGCCGGAAGCCAAGGCTTTCCAGCATGAAATAAATAACCGTTTAGATGCTAATCAGTTGGCAATTAATAATAATCAGGTTGAATTGTGTAATCGTTTAGATGCCAATCAGGTGGCAATGAATAATAATCAGGAAGAAATAAATGCTAAGCTAGGTCAAATGCAAGAAACAATTAAGACCGAGGTAACTGAAACCGTTGTAAGCATTATATCAGAAATGCAGGTTAAGACCGATAAGCGTTTCTAGGCGATATAAGCCAAACTTTAAAGTAATTTACAGGCATGTAAGCACGCGCAGGATGAAACGAACAGTAGGTTAGATGCGCTGTCTAATGACATTAAGGATATTCAAATCCAAAATGAGGTGAATCTCGAACGCCAAGCAAAACAGTTTTCAGAATTTAATAGAACGGTAGATCAGAGATTAGAAGAAAATGACAGTAAAAGGGATGAAAAGTTGAAAGGTTATGCTAGAGCGATTAACGGGGATCTAAAGAAGCAGGATCAGAACTTATTAGATCAATGTCATGAAATAGGAGAGATTAAGGCTATCGCTAACGAAAGTAAAGATCTGGTAGGCAACATAAAGGGTCAGATGAGCAAAGTTCATCAAGAACTGGACCAAATTCAAAACGACGTTTCTATCGTTAACAAAAGACAAGAGGAAAACAGGGGGGAAATCGCTAAGGTCCGAAGTGAGATGTCAAAGGTCAATGGACATATCCAAGAGGAAATTAAAGAACTTAGAGAAGAACTCGAAGTGAGAGAAGGCCAAAAGACAGAGGCAAGCGACAAGACCCTTGCGCAAATAAAGGAAGAAGTAGAGGATGAAATCTTCCATATCATGCAAAGCCTGAAGGAAGATAAGAAGAACATATTTCAAGTGGCAGAAGAAAACAGGGATAGGCTTAGCAGAATAGAAAAAGAGGTGATCACTCGATTGGAAAGAGCAGAGATGCGCCACAATCAAATTGAGACTAGGATAATAGCACAGGAGGAAACCCTAATGAAACATCCTAAGTCAAGTGAAGGCAGCGTGGAAGATATGAGGAAAACCAAGTGGGCAGATTTAGAAACCCAACCTATAATAAGGAATGCTACAGGCCCAGGCGAAAGTACATATATGACGCCAGGTGCACCGATTGCAGCTTCTACGCCGCATGAAAATGCTATTCACAACCAAGTTATAAATGTAATTAGAGCAAGTGAAGACAAACCAAGAAAATTTTCAGGTAGCCATTGTAATATGACACCGAAGTATTGGTTGAAAGAAGTGTCCAAATATTTGAACGATGCGCGGATACCACAAGAGCGCAGGCTACGAGCCATATAGAAACTAACGGAGGGAGAATGTGCGTTATGGTTTCGCAGTTTCCGTTATACCTTCGATACTGTCGAGGAGTTCCGGGAAGCTTTTCTGAAGAGATACTGGGATCCGATGATCCAACAGAATTTACGATTGGATTTGTACTCGAAAAGATACAGCACCAACAATCCAACGAAGTACGCTGAATTCTTTATATCTCAGATGTGTCGGTTTAAGGAACTTGACCAGAAACCTACCGAGTTGGAGCTATGTATTGCTATTGCCAAGCAACTTCCATATGAAATCCAAAGGCTGCTGATTTCGGCAAATGCAAAAACCGCAATGGAAATGGGGGCAGTTCTTAGGCAACTGGATCTCACAACATCCAATACTATGCGTCAGAATTGAACAGTGGAACAGGTACACGTGACCAACACGCAGACTGACCAGTACAAAGCTCTGAAAAATAATAAAGCTACTAGCACTGAAACGTTAGATTCCAACGGACGTCAATGGGAACAAGAACCCAGAAGATGGCAACCGAAGTACAAAGGAAATGCAGGTAGAGGAAGAGGAGGCCGAAATTCTTGGAATCAACAGAATACAAGGGGTAGACCGTACCAAAATAATGGAGGTAACAATGGCCAAGAAGGCAACAATTGGAATTGGAGACCCCAGGAAAGAAGGCGTAACTTTGATGACGAGGTACAGGAACGTTATCACGCTCCATTGCAATACCTCAATGAAAGGGGAGAAGAACCCCAGAAGCAGCAAGTCCGCTGGCAAGAAGCTATGCAAAATAGGACGTCACCAGACAGATATGGAGACGGAGCCATAAGTTTGGAGTTACAGCGCAGTGAACAGGAGAGAAGAAACTCTAACGGGACTGGCGCTGTAGAAGAAAAAAAATCCGAAATTAGAAGAATTTGAAAATGATGGTTGGAAGGCGGTCAACATCATTAATTGGATAGCCAAACCGGAAGAATTAATCGACGATACAGGAGGATCACAGGTCATGATCAAACGAGAATTGCCCATTATTATAGTAAGTGTGGCAGGGTTGAAGATAAGAAGTCTGTTAGACACGGGTTCAACGGTGTGTCTTATGACACAAGCTTTGTATAATGAGATAGCGCAGAGAGAAAATGTTTTGAAAATCTCTATCTCAAGTGTCAAAATAAAAGGTGTCATTCCTGACAAGACGATGATATGCAAATATCAGGTATTCCTAGATTTACAGATAGAAGGCTCTATTTTTTCACAGAGTTTTCTACTAGTAAACAAATTGCCTTTTAACCTTATTATTGAGGCAGAGTTTATAAGGGAATACAGAGTGGTAATAGACCTATCACAGGACAGAGTTATGTTCCGTGTGAACGAGGAAGCTGAAGGCTTAGAGGTCTCACTCAAACAGAATGAACCAGGGACAGATGAACAAGTATGGCATACATACAGAGACATGGCTGAGGAGGAAGTGTTAGCTATTGAGCAGTTAGAAGATGAACTGAAAACACTAGCCGCAGACATGGATAAAGATCTGGAACCCGAACTGGAAGAATATATTTCGGAAAAACTAGAAGAAGCAAAAATTGGTCCAAGAGATAAAGAAAATTTAAAGAAATTGTTATTGGAACAGAAGGAAGTCTTTGACTCGAGACCTGGTCGTATAAAGAACTTCACATATGCATTCCAAGCTTACGACTGGACACCATTTAGGCGGAAAACCTACCCTATAGCCGAAAAGCACTATGCTAAGGTCATAGAAGCAATTCAGGGGATGTTGGTGGCCGGTGTTATTGAGAAAACACCTACGCCTTATGTAAGCCCACTCGTAATCGTACCTAAGATAGACGGGACTGTCAGAGTATGCCTGGATTTGAGGCATTTAAATATGAAGGTAATACCGGAGTTCGACCAAGTGCCACCTATTAAAGAAATCCTCAGAAAGTTTAAAGGGAAGACCATATTTACAAATTTAGATATTACGTCGACCTTTCACCATCTTCCACGGTGGATGAGTGGTCCACTTGCAAGTTCGCTCCTGGCCATGGTAAGCGTTGTTACAACTCATCTTCCACGGTGGGTGAGTGGTCCACTTGCAGGTTCGCTCCTGGCCATGGTAAGCGTGGTTACATCTCACCTTCCACGGTGGGTGAACGGTCCACTTGCAGGTTCGCTCCTGGCCATGGTAAGCGTGGTTACATCTCATCTTCCACGGTGGGTGAGTGGTCCACTTGCAGGTTCGCTCCTGGCCATGGTAAGCGTGGGTACATCTCATCTTCCACGGTGGGTGAACGGTCCACTTGCAGGTTCGCTCCTGGCCATGGTAAGCGTGGTTACATCTCATCTTCCACGGTGGGTGAGTGGTCCACTTGCAGGTTCGCTCCTGGCCATGGTAAGCGTGGTTACATCTCATCTTCTACGGTGGGTGAGTGGTCCAATTGCAGGTTCGCTCCTGGCCATGGTAAGCGTGGTTACATCTCATCTTCCACGGTGGGTGAGTGGAGAAGAAAACGAGTCTATTGACAGGATTTATGTTTGATCAACATACATATACATTTTTAAGATTACCTTTTGGTTTGAAAACAGCTGGTTCAGATTTGATAAGAGCGTTAGATCGCAATCTATCAGAGGATGTTAAAGAGAGTACCATCTGATACGTAGATGACATTCTACTCACATCAGAATCCCTGGAGGAGCACATGCGAGACCTGAAGAAGTTGCTGGATAACCTTCGTGAAGCTAATTATAAGGTTAATATCAAGAATTCGCACTTCTGTCAGAGGGAAGTTAAATTCCTAGGGGAAGGTTATCGATGAAAATGGAGTTAAGCCAAACCCGGAGAAATTAGAGGTAATTCGAAATTTTCCTCGACCCACGAAAGTAAAGCACGTCCGACAGTATTTGGGAGTAATTGGATTCTTTACTAACCACTGCCCAAACTATACAACAACTGTGGCACCCCTGCAGGATCTATTGAAGAAAGGCGGCAGGTGGAATTGGACGGAGCAATGTCAAGAAGCATTCGTGAGGTCAAAGCAAATGCTTTTGGAATACGTGAAGCTGGGATACCCTGATTATACCCAGAAGTTCATAATACAGACGGATGCATCACTTGTTGGGATAGGAGCGATGATGTTCCAAGAAAATGTTGATAAGCCCGAGGAGAAAGTTTTTATTGACTTTATAAGTAGGAGATTGAAAGCCCATGAGAAAAAATTATACGATCACAGAGATAGAGTTGCTCGCAATTCTGTACGCATTGCAGTACTGGCGTAAACTCGTGTATGGCTTTCAAATCGTCCTCAGAACAGACCATAAAGCTTTAACATTTTTCTTAAAGACGGATTTGTCTAGCCAGAGGTTGACAAGATGGTCCCTGAATATTCAACAGTTCAATGTGGAAATAGAGTACTGTCCAGGGAAAGAGAACGTAATACCGGACATGCTAAGCCGATATCCAGGAGAAGAGAAAACTCTAGCCGTCCAGATTGAAAATCGAGATCAGAAGACCTTAGATGACTTGAAGAATCTCACCAATCTACAACGCGAGGATCCGTGGTTGAAAATGATGACTGATTACTTCGAGGGACGCTTAGCAAGGGGAACTGCAATATACAGAGAGGCAGAGGCATTATCAACAAACTGCGTATGGTACAATCAGATGCTACACAAGTGGGATGATGTAGACCATACCCGTCAAAGAATTGTTATTCCTGCATCTTTGCAGAGGAGATTGGTGTGGCTAGCACACAGAGCGTTTGGACATCCCGTTATAGATGAGATAACTGCTCTACTGAAAGAAGCATTCATTTGGCCGAAGTTAAGAGAAACTGTAAGAAATGCTATTAGGACATGCGATTTGTGCCAAAGGGTAAAGCCAAATCCCTTTTTAATGAGACAACGACCCATTCCGTTGTTACCAGAGAAGCCAAGGCAGCTAATGAGTGTAGACAACTTTGGACCACTGCCTAGAGCACGTAGAGGCAATAGACATATTTTTGTAGCCATGGATGTATTCTCAAAAAGGGTGGTACTGCCCCCGTAAATTGAATTATATTGAGACCACGATGGCTGTATTGGCATAAATGAACAAAGTTATGGCTGTCATAGTTGTGACGTGTATATTCATGACGTAGGCACGGATGACGTAGACTTCATGCAAGTAGGCTGGTGGAGCTGAGATTCTTGGTGACGTCATGAGTTTGTTCGAGAAAGATCTGAGATTTACGACGCAGTCGCAGGAAACAAGGTATTGTGCTAAGGAAGAAGTTACGCTATTGGAGGAAAGGCTCGAACCAATGAACGATAGTTTGGAAGGAAGACGGAGATCACTGAAACTACGATATTTAATTACTTTTGGCATGCAGAATTGTGGAAAACTATTTTCAGTTATGGCATTGATTTGGAATTTTGAAGAAATTAATTTTGAGTTTTTGAAATTTGAAAATCCGTCAAGTATAGCCAAAGTTAAAACTTCTAGCAATGACGGAGCAACAGGTTATGGAAGGGATGGATACGCCCCTTAAGAAGTTGATAAAAGGTCGTGCACAGGAGAGAAGAGCTCTCATACCGCTCATACCGCATATATATTTCTGATGTCATATAGTAATTTTCGAGTGAATAAGTGAAGCAAGTCATCTTTAGCGTGTGGTTAAAGCCCGGCGCATCGAACGAACACGGAGCACTTCCATTTTACGGTGTTTGAAACTAGGCGAAGTTGAAACGCTCACATTAACGTTTCTACCTGATATTATATAAAGAGTTAACTTCTGCCTTTATTATAATTCAATTGGGCAGTACAACATTGAGGTGTGTAGAAGATTTGAACAATTTCACAGTTATACTTTGAAAGATATTGGCATTTTAAGACTGCAGACAAAAGTGATTTTCTCGCCACCTGAGAAGCACTTTTAAAATTCCACATTATACACTACGGCTGACACGTGTATCGCAACCGTGATATTGAGGAATACGTTTGGTGATACAACGATACATTCTACTATGGAACATTATAATCTGGCAGTGCTTTCAATGATTATAACAGAAGTTGAGATGGAAGGCTAAGGCTTTAATGCAATTGGGACATATATCGATGGAGTGAAATAGCAGCATGGAACTTCGTTAATCGTCATTCTACAAAAGCGAGCATGTAGTGAACATCCAACTACACTCATGCATCGTGAATCCATCGCTGAATTATATCAAATGACAGTGGAAATATCATCATACTCCACGATTATGAATATTTCTGCGGAAATAACTGCAATAAACTTCATGGCGAATTGCGACCAGAACTTCAGGGAACTTTCAAAAGAGGCCAGGGTGGACCCGGCTCACAAAGAAGAGTTTTGCCAGAAGGATGTCTTTCGTATACATGGAGCAGTGCAATTTCCGGAGGAGGAAGCAGTTCGATTCTCCGAGGGCGCTGATTCCAGGTTCGAGGTCGGAGCACATCGTTACGCTGGTGAAATTGAACCAACAGCAGTTTTCTTTGAAAACTTTCCTCTAGAACTTCAATCAACAGATAAGGTAGTCGTGAACGTTCCTTGTATTATTTGAGTCATGTAGCGATATCTGAGCAACCATTTTTCCCATATTTTCTGTCCCATTTATTTTGCCTCATTTTCTTGCTTGACATTTCTGTACTCAGTACACTTCGATGATTTATGCCATTTTCTTATTTTTATTGAGACATTATTATGTCATTGGCATACTTAAATAATTTTGGATCAGTTGAGACTGATATTAGATTCTTTCAGTAATTTGCATATTTTTGTAGTCACGATTTAACTGTAAAGTAAACGATTTGCTATGGCAGATTTGAATTCAGACAGCGTGTCATTTTATTAAAGTAATTCTATTCAGTAAATTACTTTGACCAATTTTCTGTCATCCTCAAGAAAGAAGAATAATTAAATGATTTTAGAGCGTTAAAATCTATTACGTTATCGACGATCTTTGAAATACTAGTCGTCTGATGAACATGATTGCAACATGGATATTTATCATTGCATTATAGACAATTTTATGAAATATGAACTTTGATTACGATTTATTGAATACACTATAGTAATGAACTTTTGATAGGAATTTTTCTCAATTATAGATTGGAACAATAATGTTTGCATTCCACAGTCTATTTATGCAGTTTAGATGAACTTTGATTGAAGATAGTATTTTTATACTGCGTTACTTTGAAGATATTAATCTCAATTTTGATAGACCAGGGAGGAGTGTCTAATCGTATTTGCTGTTAAATTTATTTGTGATTGGGAAATTTTTACTTCATATCGATTCATGAATGGAACCCACGAAGGTTAAATAATAACAGTCATTATTACAATTGATGAATATAAGAATTTTTAAAGAGGAACAATGGATGTATAATCGTTAGTTCAGTGGACGTGTAAAAGTCGCTGATGAATAATGCCCTTGAATAATGAAGGAGGTTCCCACAGTAAGATGGATGATGTTGTTGAATTTATAAGTGGAGGTTTTTGTATGTAATTTGGAAGATTTTGATGCCATATATATGAAGATATATGATGAATTCTGGGCCAATTGTTGTGCAATTTTGTGCGTTTTGAGCGAAGTATTTTTCCGCTGAATGTATTGTCCTGGTTCTTTGAAAGATTATTCATGTGAAGATACTGTTAAAGTTAACAAGAGTGTTAAATAATTTGAGATGAAGATTTTGAATGGAGGTTACCGTCACAAATAATAATAATTATTATTAAACCTTATTAAACCTGATTTTGACATTTAAATATAACTAACCTTCATTGGTCGATTATATCACCACGATTTGAGTAATTATCAACCGGATAAACGTGTGGTTTAATGTATTTCTTGTATAAATATTATAAACAATATTAATATTGTAAATAATTTTGTAAATATCTTTGATAATAATTTGAAATGAAAGGGATTAATAGAGGCGTGTATAAGTTTTTCAATTGTCGCTTGACATTGTTATAAACAATTTATAATTGTTATAAATAATTAATGAACTTTTGTTATTAACATTAAGAGTTTTGTTATTATACTCTAAACAACGCTAATTAAACAAGTGGATTGAACAATTAAACATGATTTGGGAGTGTTAGAGTCTTCCATTGGTGTTTGAATGGAGCATTTAAAAGATTTGCGTGATAATATTTGAGTTGAGATGTGGACATTTAACGTGTTTTGAAAGGAGAGCTAAGCTCTGATGTAACTCGCATATGCTGGGGTTGAACGGACGGGTGAGTCCACTTTGACGATGCAGGTGTGTCGCAGCTGGCCAGGAAACTGTATGATAGAGGCCAAGGACGTTTACATAATAGCCTTGTGGCTATAAATAAAATGTGAAGAATATAAACACGCAAAACAATTGATATATGTCTCGTCCCAAATCCCGTTTCCATTCCAAGTGCATTATTATTTTTACGTTACTTTGAGCTTGAGAAAGCTGAAACATTGTATGTAGAGTATACAAGTCCTACAGGAGGACATAGTTATGTGGACAATGGCTTCTGATTGCCACGTGGATTTTGTTGTTTTATTTTGTTAAATCATTCTTTATGTGAAATAAATTATTGTGCAGTTTAAAGTTTCTCGTCTTCGTTTTGGTTCATTTTAAATATCATGGTGGAGGTTATTGTGAGGGCATACTTTAAGTGATCCAGTTGACAACCCAGTCCCCGAGATAAATTTAAAAGGTAAGTAAAAGGTAAGTATGAACCCCCGTATATTTTGGTGTGTTCCACAATAATTTCTTGTTAACTACTGTGCTCTAATCTCGATAGTATCTGTCAGTGCCATTTTCATTGATGTAGCTGTGCCGGTGCGTTTGATTATTGGCAATCCGATTGAGGGGGCGGATATCTGACAGCCTACTATCCTGATATCGGGGACAGTAGGATTGGCGAACCTAAAACGTGGGGCTCGATCGACTGAATAACATTGGATTACCAAGTTATTGCAGTAGAATTGGCACCGCAATTTTTGTGGAGTGTTCGAATAACATTGGATTACCAAGTTATCGATGTCAAAGGGATTGTGAAGACTCAAATAAAGAGGTTGATTCTTTGTTAGATGTCTTGGCCAATTGTAGAATTTGAGAGTGTGATTATATAGGGATAAAATGTTGTGTTGTATTAGGAAAATTACACTCAGAAAAGATCAGATCTTATACGACTTGAGAGTGGTTAAATAGGCTGGAAACTTAGAAAAATCGCCTATGATCTGGAATCTTATTTTATTTGACCGGCTTATGACATGTTTAGTCATAATAAAGATAAAATTAAACTATTTGGATTGTAAATGTAAATTATTTGTGTTAGGATATTTTAAAATGAACCAAAGAAATTTGAACATGTGCTTGAGTTTATTTCAACATGAAGTGTCTACGAAGGTTAATTATAAGGTAATTATAAGTTAGATTTAAGACAGAAAATTGCTCAAATTTATATATGGTGAAAGATGTTGCTCAGATGTTGTTATTTTGCTCTGTTTGATGTATGTCCTTAAAGCAGTTTATTATTGAAATATTATTGAATTGGCAGATGAGAGTTTGAGGAAGATGTTGGAGGAGATGTCCAACAGTTTGTCTGCTAACTTGAAAGCTAGCATGGATGAAAGTATGAAGGAGATGGAAGCTAGGAATACTAGTCGAATGCAGGAGATGATGAAGGAGAATGCTAGTAATTTGTCTACTAGGATGGATGAAAATTTGAAAGTTATCCAGACCAGTTCTGCAAACTTAGAAAATGATATGTCGCGTTTACAGATCAGTACCCAGGGAATCGAGAATGCTGTAACTGACATGCGCACAGACGTGTCCAATGTGCATAAAGATGTTTCTGAGGTTAGAATTGATGTTTCTAAGGTACAGAAAGATCTTACTATGTTGAATCTTGATGTTGCTAATGTCCGGGGTGATATTTCATGTGCTAGAGCTGAAGTAATTGTTGTTAGGAATGATGTTGCTACTGTAAAAGACAAAGTAGAGGAAGTTCAAAAAGAGGTTAGAAATGCTCGAACCGATGTGTCTAATGTTCAAGTAGACATCAATAATATTCATTCAGTTGTTAATGATATGCAAAGCGATATCAATAAGATACAAGTAGAAGTCAATACTGTTTTTGTAGACATTGCTAAAGTTCAGACTGATGTTAACAAAGTTAGAGAAGAAATTGAAACTTCAAAAACGCTTTGTACTCGTAACATTAGTGCATTAGCAACTCGGTTAGTTGACGAGTCTGTTAGGACAACAGCTTCTTTAGCTGGTTTAAAATACGATGTAGAGGTCATGAGAACCCAAGTCTTAGATCATAATCGTTTACTTAAGGAAGACATTGAAGTAGATATCGCGGAAATGTTAACTGCAAATGTAACGGTTTGGAAAGATGAATGGAACAGGTCAAGTGGGGAACATGTCGATCAGATTCAGGAGCGAATTGAAAGAAAACTTGCCAGTACACAAGTAGACATAAACAATGAAGTAGTTCAGATTAGGAAAGACTTGAATGTAAGGATGGATTCGCTATCCGAAAAGCAGGTAGAGGATAGAACTCAAATAGGTCAGGACGAGCAAGCATTAAAAACCGCGTTAGAGGAACAAATTCATAAGGTTGTCTCTGATGTTAATGAAACTACGAGCAAACTGCAGAATTCGAAACTAGGAGAAGCTAGCATGATGGAAACCTATAAGGAAGAGTTGATTAGGAAAGTCATCACGGAAATCACAGACAAGGATACTGAAGGATTGACTGGTGAAGAGGATAGAAATTACGTGAGAAGATGTAATCTCGCTACAGCAGAGATAGATATTAGTCCTGAGGAACGTATATCCAGATTCAGGGAAGAAGAAGAGGATAGGAATATTGAACCTGAATGGAAGTATCGTGATAGTGGTAAACATTATATGGATTCATATCCGAGAAATGTGACAGTCATCCGAAACTTTGAAGACAAACCTCAAAAATTTAGCAACACTGATAGTCTCACACCGATTGAATATATCAGGAACCTTAAAGACTATTTTATAGAAGCCCACATTCCTAGAGAGAGAGAGAGAGATGAGAATCGTAGAAAGATTTCTAGCTGGAGGACCCCTTGAATGGTTTAGAGCATTTCGGTACACTTTCAGCAATTTTGACGAATTTGCAGAGGCACTGATAAAACGATTCTGGTCAATAGAAGCTCAGAATTCATTAAGAGCTGAGGTATACTCGAGGAAGTATTCAGGTACTCTTCCAACACGGTACGCTGATTTCTTCACGAGCCAGTTATCACGCTTGAGATTTTTGCAACCCCCATTGTCAACAGAGCAGTTGATAGATGCGATTTCACGTATGCTGCCTGTGGAGGTAAGAAGACTGATCATATCGTCAAATATCAGGGATTTGACAAGTATGGACGAACTGTTGAGAAGGCTTGACTACACGAGTCCAATGCCAAATTTGGTACAAAAAGGTCAGAGGCACGAATTCAAAGACGTTAATACAGTCTACATGGATCAAGTGCAGCAAACTGATAAGCCTGATGAAGAAAAACTGAAAATGAAGGTCCTCACAGGAATAATTATTTCCGCAACAACAGATCCCAAGGTTACCGTCCATATCAGCAAAGACGAGGCTGGAATAATAATAGAGGGAATTATAACAACGGAAGAAGTAGATACTACAACAATGGTTACAATAGAAACTACAATCGAAATAACCAGTACCAGAATCAGAATTCTCAAGGTCAGGTTATGACACCCGACAAGTATCAAGAAAGAGAGAAAGAAAGTCAGCAGTATCTGAAGGAATTACGAGAGAAGGAAGCTGAAAATCAAAAGAAAAGACAGGATGTAGTGATCGATCCTGGTCCTTCTACAAGTCAGCAGAATTCGGAAAACAGGAATTCAGGACAGAAGAGACAGTAGAAAGGAGAGAATGCATTAGCCACACACAACCCAGAGAAGAAGAGACTTATGATTAAGGAACATTGAAGAAATATCATACAAGAGTAAGCCAATAATAATTCAATTTCGTGTTCAAGTGAATTGAGATATTTATAACACAGAGTTTAAAAACAAATTGCAACTGTCTTTAAAACGTGGTGAAGGGAGAATGCCCCCGTAAATTGAATTATATTGAGACCACGATGGCTGTATTGGCATAAATGAATAAAGTTATGACTGTCATAGTTGTGACGTGTATATTCATGACGTAGGCACGGATGACGTAGACTTCATGCAAGTAGGCTGGTGGAGCTGAGATTCTTGGTGACGTCATGAGTTTGTTCGAGAAAGATCTGAGATTTACGACGCAGTCGCAGGAAACAAGGTATTGTGCTAAGGAAGAAGTTACGCTATTGGAGGAAAGGCTCGAACCAATGAACGATAGTTTGGAAGGAAGACGGAGATTACTGAAACTACGATATTTAATTACTTTTGGCATGCAGAATTGTGGAAAACTATTTTCAGTTATGGCATTGATTTGGAATTTTGAAGAAATTAATTTTGAGTTTTTGAAATTTGAAAATCCGTCAAGTATAGCCAAAGTTAAAACTTCTAGCAATGACGGAGCAACAGGCTATGGAAGGGATGGATACGCCCCTTAAGAAGTTGATAAAAGGTCGTGCACAGGAGAGAAGAGCTCTCATACCGCTCATACCGCATATATATTTCTGATGTCATATAGTAATTTTCGAGTGAATAAGTGAAGCAAGTCATCTTTAGCGTGTGGTTAAAGCCCGGCGCATCGAACGAACACGGAGCAGTTCCATTTTACGGTGTTCTAAACTAGGCGAAGTTGAAACGCTCACATTAACGTTTCTACCTGATATTATATAAAGAGTTAACTTCTGCCTTTATTATAATTCAATTGGGCAGTACAACATTGAGGTGTGTAGAAGATTTGAACAATTTCACAGTTATACTTTGAAAGATATTGGCATTTTAAGACTGCAGACAAAAGTGATTTTCTCGCCACCTGAGAAGCACTTTTAAAATTCCACATTATACACTACGGCTGACACGTGTATCGCAACCGTGATATTGAGGAATACGTTTGGTGATACAACGATACATTCTACTATGGAGCATTATAATCTGGCAGTGCTTTCAATGATTATAACAGAAGTTGAGATGGAAGGCTAAGGCTTTAATGCAATTGGGACATATATCGATGGAGTGAAATAGCAGCATGGAACTTCGTTAATCGTCATTCTACAAAAGCGAGCATGTAGTGAACATCCAACTACACTCATGCATCGTGAATCCATCGCTGAATTATATCAAATGACAGTGGAAATATCATCATACTCCACGATTATGAATATTTCTGCGGAAATAACTGCAATAAACTTCATGGCGAATTGCGACCAGAACTTCAGGGAACTTTCAAAAGAGGCCAGGGTGGACCCGGCTCACAAAGAAGAGTTTTGCCAGAAGGATGTCTTTCGTATACATGGAGCAGTGCAATTTCCGGAGGAGGAAGCAGTTCGATTCTCCGAGGGCGCTGATTCCAGGTTCGAGGTCGGAGCACATCGTTACGCTGGTGAAATTGAACCAACAGCAGTTTTCTTTGAAAACTTTCCTCTAGAACTTCAATCAACAGATAAGGTAGTCGTGAACGTTCCTTGTATTATTTGAGTCATGTAGCGATATCTGAGCAACCATTTTTCCCATATTTTCTGTCCCATTTATTTTGCCTCATTTTCTTGCTTGACATTTCTGTACTCAGTACACTTCGATGATTTATGCCATTTTCTTATTTTTATTGAGACATTATTATGTCATTGGCATACTTAAATAATTTTGGATCAGTTGAGACTGATATTAGATTCTTTCAGTAATTTGCATATTTTTGTAGTCACGATTTAACTGTAAAGTAAACGATTTGCTATGGCAGATTTGAATTCAGACAGCGTGTCATTTTATTAAAGTAATTCTATTCAGTAAATTACTTTGACCAATTTTCTGTCATCCTCAAGAAAGAAGAATAATTAAATGATTTTAGAGCGTTAAAATCTATTACGTTATCGACGATCTTTGAAATACTAGTCGTCTGATGAACATGATTGCAACATGGACATTTATCATTGCATTATAGACAATTTTATGAAATATGAACTTTGATTACGATTTATTGAATACACTATAGTAATGAACTTTTGATAGGAATTTTTCTCAATTATAGATTGGAACAATAATGTTTGCATTCCACAGTCTATTTATGCAGTTTAGATGAACTTTGATTGAAGATAGTATTTTTATACTGCGTTACTTTGAAGATATTAATCTCAATTTTGATAGACCAGGGAGGAGTGTCTAATCGTATTTGCTGTTAAATTTATTTGTGATTGGCAAATTTTTACTTCATATCGATTCATGAATGGAACCCACGAAGGTTAAATAATAACAGTCATTATTACAATTGATGAATATAAGAATTTTTAAAGAGGAACAATGGATGTATAATCGTTAGTTCAGTGGACGTGTAAAAGTCGCTGATGAATAATGCCCTTGAATAATGAAGGAGGTTCCCACAGTAAGATGGATGATGTTGTTGAATTTATAAGTGGAGATTTTTGTATGTAATTTGGAAGATTTTGATGCCATATATATGAAGATATATGATGAATTCTGGGCCAATTGTTGTGCAATTTTGTGCGTTTTGAGCGAAGTATTTTTCCGCTGAATGTATTGTCCTGGTTCTTTGAAAGATTATTCATGTGAAGATACTGTTAAAGTTAACAAGAGTGTTAAATAATTTGAGATGAAGATTTTGAATGGAGGTTACCGTCACAAATAATAATAATTATTATTAAACCTTATTAAACCTGAATTTGACATTTAAATATAACTAACCTTCATTGGTCGATTATATCACCACGATTTGAGTAATTATCAACCGGATAAACGTGTGGTTTAATGTATTTCTTGTATAAATATTATAAACAATATTAATATTGTAAATAATTTTGTAAATATCTTTGATAATAATTTGAAATGAAAGGGATTAATAGAGGCGTGTATAAGTTTTTCAATTGTCGCTTGATATTGTTATAAACAATTTATAATTGTTATAAATAATTAATGAACTTTTGTTATTAACATTAAGAGTTTTGTTATTATACTCTAAACAACGCTAAAAAACAAGTGGATTGAACAATTAAACATGATTTGGGAGTGTTAGAGTCTTCCATTGGTGTTTGAATGGAGCATTTAAAAGATTTGCGTGATAATATTTGAGTTGAGATGTGGACATTTAACGTGTTTTGAAAGGAGAGCTAAGCTCTGATGTAACTCGCATATGCTGGGGTTGAACGGACGGGTGAGTCCACTTTGACGATGCAGGTGTGTCGCAGCTGGCCAGGAAACTGTATGATAGAGGCCAAGGACGTTTACATAATAGCCTTGTGGCTATAAATAAACTGTGAAGAATATAAACACGCAAAACAATTGATATATGTCTCGTCCCAAATCCCGTTTCCATTCCAAGTGCATTATTATTTTTACGTTCCTTTGAGCTTGAGAAAGCTGAAACATTGTATGTAGAGTATACAAGTCCTACAGGAGGACATAGTTATGTGGACAATGGCTTCTGATTGCCACGTGGATTTTGTTGTTTTATTTTGTTAAATCATTCTTTATGTGAAATAAATTATTGTGCAGTTTAAAGTTTCTCGTCTTCGTTTTGGTTCATTTTAAATATCATGGTGGAGGTTATTGTGAGGGCATACTTTAAGTGATCCAGTTGACAACCCAGTCCCCGAGATAAATTTAAAAGGTAAGTAAAAGGTAAGTATGAACCCCCGTATATTTTGGTGTGTTCCACAATAATTTCTTGTTAACTACTGTGCTCTAATCTCGATAGTATCTGTCAGTGCCATTTTCATTGATGTAGCTGTGCCGGTGCGTTTGATTATTGGCAATCCGATTGAGGGGGCGGATATCTGACAGCCTACTATCCTGATATCGGGGACAGTACTATGCCCCATACCGAAGACCAGCTCGAAGCAGGTATCAAAACGATTGAAGAAAGAGTTATTCCGATACTTGGTAAACTGGATAACCTACTCTCAGACCACGGGAGTTGTTTTACTAGCGCAGAATTTCGTCGGGAATTGGCGAATTTAGGAATCAGGCAGATTCTATCTACCATTCGCCATCCTGAGTCTAGCCCCCTTTGAACGCGTTATGAGAGAGATCCAAAAATATATGAACATTTACTGCTCTGAAGAGAACTGGAAATGGATCGATGTCTTGGATGTAATAGAGTACTGCATAAATAATACTGAGCATGTGGCGTCAGGTCAGGTGCCCGTGACTCTACATTTGGATCAGAGACCAGAGAGGCCAAGGACTGGTGTTATTCCATTACCTGCAGACGCGCAGCCAGGACGAGAATTGAGGATCCAGCGAACCTTCGAATATCTCCAAGCACAGGCTGAGAGACGTCAGAGAAGAAATCGTGCGAAGCGATATCACAGACCGCTTCTCGTTGGGGAAAAAGTTTTAGTCAGGAGGCCAGCCAGTTCAGATGTTTAAACAAGTCCATAACCTAACTTGCATAAAGTTTAAGTGAAATCATATGGGATGTGTAGGTCATTGAGACTGCACTATTGTATTTAAAGTCACCAGTTACTGCTTGGAGATAAAGCGAGAGGGAGTCAGGAATTGACAGAGCACGTGTTTTGTGACCGCCCGACTCATTCCCATTGTATACAAGTAGAACTGAGGGGGAGGTGTTAAACGACCCTTGGAACTTGACATTTAGAGTGGAGAGACATTGAAACCCCGTTTGTGAGTCGTTGATGTATTGTATAATGAATTTGGGTGGTTTGAAATACATTGATAATTAAGGAACCTCCTGATGACGTAATATTTGGCAAACTTACGAGTTGTTGAAAGTTGCATTTTTATACTGACATTGTCACTTTGTTCTAATGGTCGACACTAGATGCCATAGGCTATTCCCACGCAAGGGTAGCATAATATACCATCCGACACAGCGGTAACGGAATTTTTGAAATTGAACTCATGACAGCATACAGTGGAACTGTAGAAAAGGGAACTGCAGAAGGGAACTGCAGAAAGGGGTATGATTACAAGTAACAGTGGAGTTGCAAGTAAATTTGATGTGCAACCCATAAATTGGTTAATGCATGGTAAAGCATTTTGGTGGGAAGAGAGATACAGAACACAGTTGTACGCATAATGTAAATTAGGATGTGTCGAGAGTAAACAATTAAGAATGTGAAATTAAAGAGGTCACAACAGGTGACATAAGATTATAAGTACAGTTTATGTGTAATTTACCTGTGCATCAGCGCACTTGAGAATAAATTTTGATGTCAATCTCATGGTAAATGAATGAATAATCATTTGGATTTGCTAGGATAAAGTGCGAATATTAGTGGATTGTAGGAGTAATTTTGCATTGTTTTGTGTTATATTGTTGGGATTGTGTTTTTGTTTGTTTGAAGCCATGATTTAGAGCTTAATTAAAGTCTTTAGAATAGAGTTGTGCTTTATTATTGTAGAGTTGATACCTTTTAGTCTCAGATCAAAAATATGCAACTGCTCAGTGGGAGGACGGTGCACGCCTGAGGACTGATGCTGGCTGGAGGCAGAAGCATGTTTTCCACGGAAATTAATCACATGGGTACAGTACTATGGAACTTACTACAACCAACAAAGGTAGGCAACGTGCACTCTATCAAGGCTACTCATATAACTATAATCGTCAGAATGCGAAAGGAATAATATTCTGGCGATGCTCAAAAGAGAGATCAACAAAATGTCGAGGCAATCTGAAAAGTAAAAATGGAAAGGTTTTAAGTGTGAGCGTTCATCGATGTAGTGCTCTAAACGAACCACGGTTGCTGTTTACAAACAATTATCAAAATGTTAAAAAGCAAGTTAAAGAAAACGATATTGCGGCTAAAAATAGTGCAGTGTTTGTTCAAAAGGACTTATCATGTCCTCAAAAAGTCATGTTAAGACAGTTGTCAACGTCCAAGAAACCTTTAACACAATAAAAATCAACGCAGACTATAAATGAAGTGGTATTGCAAGAGGATCAAAAAGGACTATATAGTAATAGTGATGATGGTCATGATGATAATGATGATGATGATGATGATGATAATGGTAATGCTAAAAATTCATTTGTTAAATTTGTATACTGGAACATACCCAGTAAGCTAATTCAACAGCTTCGACACTTGTATGCTTTACAACAAGCTGGGCATACCGGTCACGATTGGGAAATCAAAGAAAATGAACAAGAGCTACGTCGTGCTAAAATTATTGTGTAATGGGTCCACCACTTTGCGACCACTTTTACCCCCACTCTTGGTTCTTATATTTGCTTATTTGCTTCCACTTTTACCTGAACTCTTTGGATCCATATTTGCTCTCACATTAAACTATTATTCTTATTACCAAGTTGACTTTACTAGAGCTTAGTCTATGCTTGACATTTGACATGGAAATATCAGTGACTAGGTATGGTAAGCCTTATGCATACTATAAATGATATTCATATATTGTGATACGAACCAATAAAAACGGAACTGTTATTTGGCGCTGTTCAAAACTGCATGAAACACAGTTGCCGTCGATAAAAAATCAAGAAAACCATATTGCTACACAAAATACTGGATTGTTTAATGAGCAACGTTTAACCCCTGTTCTAAAAGTTATGTTTAATCCATCTTCCACATCGCAAGAGCCTTCAACATCACAAACTATGCAAGAGGTAGTGTTGTTGTCGTCGTTTTAAGGAGTGGAACAACTAGGTCATCTGCTCCTGATATGCAAAAAGGTACCGTAGTATTGCAAGAGGATCAAAATGACTAAATAGTAACAACAATAAGGTTTTATGCCTATAAAACCGTTGCGGCTTCCCCACTTTTTGAAAACATCAGTGAATGGACATTGCTATAAAAAGATATACAACAAGCCTTGTGTTTAAAAACTATAACAGACTATTGTAAAGAGAGAAAGAGTTGTATTAAGTGTGCATCCATTGTCATAAACATGTATACTCTGCAATGTTAAATATTCTAACTTTGTATAAAATAAAACAACATTGTAACATCATTTTGCATTTATTTACAAACTTTATATACATTTTTTTTGGTTTCATGATAGTATTTTTAAGACAATACTAAAAACTAAAACATTATTATTCTATACACATATTTTTTCCTTTCAGTCCATCGTCATCACTTATATTTTCCATTATTAGTTCACATTTTTTTTTCATTTAATTAAAACGAACCATGCACCTATTGTTTTTAAAACCTTCATAAATTAAGTGTACAGGTTGCACAGCATTATTGACTTCATCAAAACACTCTCCGACATAATAAACCGTGTAGGCAGAAATGTCTCAAAGTTTTCACATACACAAAGTACACGATCACCATATGCTGTTTTCAATTTCCGAATCTTGATAATGCGGAATGGAATATGCGTTGGCAATTCGCTGAGCTTCTTTGTCTCTAAGCCACTTGCTTGACCCACAGCATTCAAAACATTCATTGTAGTAGTCTATAAACAAAAGAAAAGCATATCTATTACACTCTAAAACAGCATTAATAATATTGTGCAATTAGGGATTTTGCACTATGCATTGCTAAAAAATTATACTATTTATGCAAAAAATGCCCTAACTGTAGCAGATACTGCTTTTCTGCATATAGCACAAGTGTTAAGTTCTAATGCACACTTGACACAGGCTATCATGTGTCCACAAGGCAAAAATACAACACCTAGTTCATCTTGATAACAAATTTTACATAATTGTTGGTCACACTTTTGTATCTGTTCGTGAGACAAGTCTTTTTTTTTCACCCTCATGTATTTGCTCCGCGTGTTCTAACTCTAAAGGCACTTTTATGTCTTGTGCTGCAATCACGTTTTCTTTACGAATAGTGTTCACAAATTCCTGACCTTTAAGCAGCAATCCAATCCATTAAGCAAATCCACAATAAAAAATATTGTTTTATCCCCTTCTCCAGTATAAAAAAATCCAGCTTCACTTAGCTGTTTGGTAAGGTGTTTTAATATTAATGGCCAAACATTTTTATAAGATTCTAAACGTTTTTGAACAGAGCTGTACTCTGGGTGTGCTAGAGCTTGTCTTGCAAACTCCCAATTTTTCAAAGGCACATGCCAATTCAACACTGTCTATGGCATAAGGACCACATATATCGACACTACCGTTGTTGGCTGGTAATACATTATTATTATTATTATTATTATTTACTTGTGATTCAGCAACGTAAGTAGCGGCCAATGGCCTTGTGGTTCGGTAAAATGGATACACAGGTATGTTACCCTCTTGTTTTCCAAGCATGTAAGGACAACAAGGAGACCATCGCAAATGGTCTCTAAAGGGATCATCCCCTTCTTCCCAGTGTGAAAGTTCAATACGACAAAACACACAGCGCACCACATCTTCTCGGTTCAAGTAAGAAAAACGGCTTTTGCAAGTTTGTGTGTTGACAAAAAGCCTACAGGCCAGGATTCAAATGTTAACCAACGTTCATGTTCTGATTTTAAATTTAACCCACGTGGTAAACCAACTTGTTCACTTGTTGCATTTCGTACTAACGCCTTGTGTTATAATAAAACTTTTTCTTATTGTAAGTTATTAACGTTGCACACAGTACTTTAAACCACAATGTATGCATTTTTTCAGTGTCTGTTCACTATGTTAATGGCGTATGACCACACCTGAAAAACAAACAAAATAACTCATCACTCAATCAATCAATCAATCAATACTTGAAATAAAACTTTAACGTTAATTGGCATTAAATAAAAAACACCATCAAAAAATATTTAAAAAAATAACTGTATGTCTGCACTAACAGTAACCCATGTTTTTTTATAAAGCTGCAGTCATTTACAATTCCCTATAACCAATATATAAACAAAAATAAATTTCATATCATTTTTTTCAGATTATCTTGTTCAAACCTGTGGATATTTATTGAGTCCATAGGGAACCACCCATAAATTAAATATTTTGTTTCTGTTTTTAGAAAATCCAACATAGCCTTGTACTTTTCCCAGTCAACAACCAATATAGTCTTGTACCGTTTGTCAATACATGGCCATTATTCCAGAAAGCAATCATCGTCCTAGTCATGTACAGGTAATGAATTTTTTGTCTACGAGTTTTCAGTAGTGGTAAAATGGAATAGCATTTTTAAGTTTGACTTACCTGAGTTTTCAATAGTTCTCTGCCTGGAAACAATGGTTGCACTCTACTGCGTCTTGGGTTTTCAGCAACTGCTACGGCGGTAAGGCTTTTCTTTTCAAGTTTCTAAAAATAAATAAAATAAACCGGTATAAATACCTAAATTCAGGTTAATACATGCATTTCATAAAATAAAATAAAATCAAACAAAAATGAAACAAGTTAGTTAAAAAAAATAATCTCACCTTCACTTGCACTGGCTTGTTACTGTTTCCTTCTAGTTGGCAAAAAGGCGCAATGGTTTCTTGTATCGCAGACATGTAAGGTATACCGGTTATCTGCAAACAAATAAATAATTAAAAACAAGAAGTTCCGTGACGAACTAAAGAGCCTACTTTTCATGCCAATGATTATTCTACAGTATATGAAACTTTCTAGAATAATGACGAAATTAAGTTGCTAATATCGAAATTTCTAATTAGTTCGAAATACTGTATACCTGGTATAATGTAGCCTAATAGGGCACCTCAGTTGGCAGCCCTGATGACTGAATATATTCTTAGTTCCATCTCTTAAGGTACAGAATACAAAATTTGGACGTTACATGCAGTTAAACATTGGATCTAACAGCGCGCGTAAAATCATGTTGGCAACAATGTCATGCATGTATTGGTCAGAAATAATCTGAAATAATATGATATATTGTTGTGCCAATTTTGAATGAAATCCTTTAGGTAGTATAGAAGTTACATGCATTTTAAAATTGGACCTATGAGCAGGCTTAGAATCATGTTGGCAGCACTGACGTATATTAGTTACTCTAAATTCATCTAGAATGCCAGGTACTATACGTGTGCAAAGTTTAGAGCTATTGGTTTGCATACTTTCTGATATATTGATATTAGGGTAACAAAAATAGGGACAGTACATATTAACAGTTGGAAGCCCTGGTTGCTCTTAAGAATACGCATAGTCATATTTGTTATGGTACACATAGCACATACGAAATTTGGTTCAAATCCAAATGATAGTATGAAAGTTGCATGTATTTAAAGTTGGACCTGTCAGCAGGCTTAAAATCATTTTGGTAGCACTGACGTATATAAGTTACTCCAAATTAATATAGAATGTCAGGTAATATACGTGTGCATAGTTTAAAGCTGTCGGCTTGCATACTTTCTGATATTTTGGTATTTTGATAAAGTAAATTAGGAGCATTTATTAACAGTTGGCAGCCCTGGTGGGTCGTAAGAATAGGCTCAGTCATATCTGGTTATGTACACATACAACATACGAAATTTGGTTGAATTCCAATTGATAGTGTAGAAGTTATATGCATTTAAAAATTGGACCTATCAGCAGGCTTATAATCATTTTGGCAACACTGCCATGTATGGACTTCTGGAAATTAAACTGCAATATTATTATCTATACGTGTGCCAATTTTGAAATAGCTCCCATTCATACCTTCCAAAATATACATCATGGAGCTCAAATTTCAATTGCGATTTTTTAGCAGTTGGTAGCACTGACATCATTTTCAAATATGGCCGTGAGATATTCAGGTATAGATCTTTAATCCTACCAAATTTTGTTTCGATTGCTCCAGCCGTTTAGGAGTTGATAGGGGGGGGGGGACACACACACAGACAGACAGAAGGACAGACAGACAGACAGACACACATTTGCCCGATCTCATAAGACTACTTTTTCCTCATTTTTGCAAAATGTGAAAAGTAGGCTAATAATTAATTACCTGATCAATAACTACAAATTTAAGGTTCATTAGCATGACATGATTAAAATAATCATTCATAGGTACTTACCCAAAAAAATAAAAGGATTTTTCTTCCAAGGTTCAGTTCAGAGCTCTACTGTATACATCCGTTTGCTAAAATGGCAAGTGCATCACTAACGCAATCGTTATCAGTTAGCCTAGCAACAGAGAGAGTTGCATTTTCTCAGCGTTTTGACCTTGAAATGTTGTCCATCTCACACGTGTTCCCACGCCTCTTCACATTCCTCAATCTGAATAAGATTCAAGCACATTATACTAGTTTCATGTTTTTAATAAGGAACCAAAATGGCTGCCTATTATACATCGGTAGTACGGCTGTCTAGGAACCAAAATGGCGGTCTCTCTGTTTAAACGCCAGACCTCCTAGCCTCTACCAGGTCTGTTTAAACGACAGACCTGCTAGCCTCTACCAGCCAAGTAGCATGACCCTTTACATCCTGCACACGTAGACATTCTTGTGTTATCAGCAGACGCTTTGACAAGGCTTTGCCAGGTCGTGGATTGAGTGCGAGCAAGCAACACAGTTCTGTAGCATTCAAAACGTGTGTGTCTTATTATTAATATTATTAAAAATTTTACTGTAATAATAATTACTAGCAAGCGGCCATCCTCAATACATGATCATGTTAACCACATACTTTCACCCTAAAACACATGACTTTACCCAGTTCAATATTTAGTTTATAACATTTCAGGCCAATGACCTTACCGTTTTGGCTCTTTGCGTACATGCATATGACTTGGTCGAGCAAATGTTATAGGTTTCCATATTCTAGAACCATTTACTGTGCCAGACAGCAGTCTTGCTTATTACCGTTTACTAGGAAGTTAAAGAATCCCTTCAGGGGTAAAAAAAAATCCTAGCACACTTAACACATTTTCAAATATTCGCCTCCATCCGTCATAGGAAATGACACAAAACCATCCGACATAAGCAGCCCCGCCATCCCACCAAAATAGCAATTCATTTCTTCCGGGCACGGTCACCGAGATCGCTATAAGGGATTTTCAAAATATTCGCCTTCATTCATCTGTCATGGGAAAAATATCGAAAAGCGACCCCTCGTTTTGCCATAGTCATTTCCCGTAACCACCATGTCCAATTATAGCCTCGTTGTAACATACGTCAAGCGCAACCGGTTCTCTGTCTACAAACACTTTTTATTTAAAATAAAAAATAAAATAAAATGCATAGTTCTTGTCCTAGAGACTTGAAATTTATTTTCATGGTAGAGGGGGTAAATACCAACCATTCATGTCAAACAAACTTATTTTTAAACTTGTTAGTTTCCCAAAAAAGAAAACATTTCAAAATTTAAGTGTTTTCAAAAAAAATCTAAAAAAATAAAAACAGTTTTATTATAAAAAATAAAGGTCATAGAGACCATTCGTTTCATCTATGGCACAACGTTCTATTATGTTTGGTTTTCAAACTATCGCCTACTTTCAAAAAAACAATTTTTCATTTTTTTTAATATAACGAGTGGTCTAGAGAAAGAGGACGTCAGTTCGAGTCCAACGACACCTCATTTGTTAAAATCCGACCATCCGTTCGCCAATAATCAGCAATGTTCGCGAGAAAGTAGGCTATAATTTTTTCCCTCCTACACCCTTGAAACTTCCTGCTCACCTAGAGGGCATACCCACCTTTCCTTAACGTCAAACAAACTTTTTTCCAAAATTCACCGTTTCCAAAATAGGGCCAATCCAAGAAAACAAACATTTTCAAATTAAAAAAAATACCAACAGACATTCATAGCCAAGAGAACGTCACCCCGTTCCTAAACAACACATCGTTCTAAACTTACAAGCTCATTAAATATCACAGAAATGTCAAAAACGCACGTTTACCTCAAATTGCGTTTCCAAATTCCACCCATTTTAAAAAATATCACCATCAAATAGAGCGAAAAAAATACCATCTAAATGACACCTCACTCGACCCTAGTCCTCCCCCACCACCAACGTTTTCCAACATAGCCATACGTATTTAAGCACACACGCGATTAGAGGTAGAACCGACCTTACCCCACTACTACACAGTTTTAGTCCCAGAGGCTTGAAATGTACTTTGCCGGTAGAGGGGGTCAGGGCCATTCATTTATGTCAAACAAAATTTTTTGTGAACTCTTTAGTTTCCAAAATATAAAAATTTCAAAATTGAACTTTTTCAAAAAAGAACATAAAAATAAAAAAGTTTTATTGCAGAAAATAAAGGACATAAAAAACATTGGTTTGAACCTCGGCACAACGTTCTATCATGTTTGGTTTTCACACTATCGCCTACTTTCAAAAACATTTATTTTTTATTTTTGAAAAATATAACGAGTGGTCCATAGGAAAGAGGACGTCAGCCCGAGTTCAACGACAGCTCATTTGTCAAAATCGGACCATGGGTTCACCAAATATTAATTATTTAACATGAACACCGCCCGAGCAACGCCAAGTGCGTTAGAACTCCTAGTAGCCCCCTACTCATCTAGAAAGGGAATTCTCATAATTAGTTCATCGATGAAGTTTAAGCAATTCTCGATATACTTTTAGAGTGAGGGGAACTTCTGGAGTACCGGTACCTTTGAGCCATGTAGCCAGATGATAAAATAATCATTTACCAATCTAAGCACATACATTGGCTTATAGGGTGGTGCTTTGAGTGCAGTCATCACCTGCAAGCACATTGCATTGATTGAGAAAATATTTTCGCAGAAGGCTGCCAAGATTGCTAATCGGTGGCATGGACATTCAACAACCAAGCCCAGCACACACCTAGACAGTCACTAACTAGCACCTTAACAAACCGATACACTCCAAATAACAGCAACCAAATGTCAATTCCAATTAGTAAAATTAATATATGGTATGACGACTCTGAGATGTATGCGCACATTCCTTTAAGTAGCATCAGCAAGTGAAAACATTTTCAGTCTCCTCAGAAAACATACCCTTCAGCAGCATGCATTGAGTTATGGGTATCAAAGTGCCTCTTACAGGCACAGGCACTTTTATATGTTTCCCATAAGTATAGTTTTTCCTGTTATGACGTCCCTACAATTTTAATTTTTGTGTTAAGTCCAAATCACATATTTTACAAAGATTAACATTATAAGCATACGTAACCTCAAATTACATTTAATGTGTTTCAAAAGCGCAAGTATTTAAGCCACTATGAGTTGGTGTGTTTAACCAAAAACTTTTAATGTCAAGGATCTCCCCAGATGATGTGAATACCACTACAAGGTAACAAATGTGTTATAAGGTAATGTTCACTGAAGAATATGTTAAGATCATGCGTTGCAATGCCAATCAAAGAAAGTCTTAGCGATGTAATTTTGTTCGAAATGCTTTTGTATACACAATATATATATTTTTTGTTTTCCGTTGACTACCTCTAAACTATTGTAATATAAACTTATTAATTCAGAAACATTCGTGGGAGCATTCACAACACATCAAAGTTTTATCGCAATCGAATGAATGTTATATGAACTCAGACGGAACTTTCCTGAAACGATTTGTGGGCCGTCACTCATTTGTTGAGACTTTTCCTGCACTACCTATTGTAATATTTATTATCTGAATCAAAAACCTTCCCTGGGGTGTACACAACAACTCACCCAAGTTTCATTGCAATCGGATGAACACAGACAGAATACTGTTGAATCGATTTACACGCCGTCATACGCTACCTATTGTAAAATGGATTCAATAAGTCAGAACCCTTCTCTGGAGTCTACACAACTATACCAAGTTTCACCGCAATCGGATGAATGATATATGATCGCATACGGGATTTAAGTAAAACGATTCGCGCGCCGTCAAATATTCGTTGTATCTACTCGCGCGCTACCTATGATGAAATGGATTTACTTAGCCAAGAACCTTCCCTGGTTTGTATACAAATCACGCAAGTTTCATCGCAGTCGGATGAATGCTTTATGAACGTATAGGAGACATACACAAATACTATCACGTAACATTCAATTGTATACATAGATATAATCTTGTTGTCAATAATAACTAAAATTTGTTTCTTCATATCTTGTCTTCTTGAGATATTATTTTGTCGTTATTCGCAAGCGAAAACAATGAATTCGTCTGTGTTACATATTTAGCCATCGTTTACTTTGTGGCGACAACGAACTTGCGCATTATATTGAAATCAGATTACAAGAAGCGCTTTGTTCTTCTTAATTCAGTGCAATCGCCCTTCCACATATATTAGAAGATCTTGTTTGGTGGCACTATGAAGTAACAAGTGTTTGTTCAAATAAATTATACGTAAGAGAGACCTTTTCATATTTTCAAAGTGAATCAGATCTGTGGTGACTATGAAGCATTATAATGTGTCTCGTCAAATAACATTTCTCGGCAAAGGCCCTGCCACACGTTTCACAAGACAATGGTTTGGTATGAACTAACAAATGTCTCTTTAATTTCTTTTTCTGTTTTAAAGCCGCTCCACACAGTTCACAAGCGTATGGTCTATGTTCACTATGAACTAACGAATGTCCCTTCAAATCACCTCTCCGTGCAAAGCTCCTTTTACATACTCCACATTCGTATATCCTTGCACCACTATGAGTAATCATGTGCGCCTTTAGCATCAGTTTAAGCCTAAAGGCCCTTCCACATGATTCACATGCGAAGGGCTTGCGGTCACTATGAATTGTCATGTGTGTGACAAGATTACATTTTAACAGAAACTCTCTGTTGCAAATTTTACATGCGTATGCCTTTTGACCTTTATGGGCTAATATATGGTTCCTTAAGTGGGCTTTGTCCGCAAAGGTCTTTTGACATATATGGCAAATGTAATTCTTAACATGTAAGTTACCATGAATTAACACGTGGCTCCTGATCCTAGATTTACTAGCAAAGGCCTTTCCACATGTTTCACACTCGTATTCTTTACGTTCACTATGAATTGACATATGCGACGTCAAATTCCCTTTCTGTCTGAACTTCCTTTGACAAATTTTACATGAGTAAGCTCGCTAATCTGTATGGACTACAAGATGATGGTTCAAATTTGATCTATTTGGGAAGGCTCTTAAACATATGTCACATGCATATCTTTTATGTTTATGACTACATTCATATGACATATGGCTCTCCATTAGATACTTAGTCGCAAAGGCCTTTCCACAAGCAACACAACCGAAAGGTTTGTCACCACTATGAACCACCATATGAATCTTCAAATACATTTCCTGTTTAAACTCTCTTTGGCATTCTGTACACCTACATAAGCCCCGATTATGGACACTCTTATGGAATTTCAAGATACCTTTCAATCGAAAGGCCTTACCACATATTTCACAGGTGTATGATTTATTGCCACAACGATCTAAAGATTTTATCATTGAAACATTTTTCTGTTTCAGGTCCTTTCTGTACGTTTCAGAAGTATATAAATCTTGGCCACTTTTAATTAATCTTCGACGTTTCAAATTCATCTCGTACTTATGTTGCAGAGTAGTGCTTGTATCCCTAAAAGTAATGAATGGTTTTAATATTAACGACATAGCATTATATTTATGGGAATTTGAATAAGTTATGCCTATTCATAATGTTGAATTTTGGGCTTATGCCGTGTTTTATTATATTAATATTCGACGCGTTTCGAAAGAAACCATGCCTTTCTTCGTCAGGAATAATCTGGAATACGACAATGTTGCTAAGAGAAAGCAACAAAGAACATATAGAAGGTGCCCAAAGATGGACGCCATTATAGCCCCATGTTAGGGACAACGGAAAGCAGCAGTGAATTACTTTCTCAGGGTTCTGATAATAGGTAGCCAGGATTCACTGAGATTGTAGCCGGTGTTGCGGTTGAAATTATCTGGGTGTTAACGTATTTCAACCGCCTCCCTGATGATTCTGGGACGATATTGCTTTATACGGGCAAGAACATCCACTCCTTGGAACATGACATCATGGCCAGGTGTTAAAGCATGATCGGCAACAGCTGATTTATCAGGTTGAATAAGCCTGATACATCTATTATGTTCCTTAATGCGAGTGCATATTGTTCTCGAAGTCTGCCCGATGTTCTTGCCCGTATAAAGCAATATCGTCCCAGAATCATCAGGGAGGCGGTTGAAATACGTAAACACCCAGATAATTTCAACCGCGACACCGGATACAATCTCAGTGAATCCTGGCTAACTATTATCAGAACCCTGAGAAAGTAATTCACTGCTGCTTTCCGTTGTCCCTAACATGGGGCTATAATGGCGTCCATCGTTGGGCACCTTCTATATGTTCTTCGTTGCTTTCTCTTAGCAACATTGTCGTATTCCAGATTATTCCTGACGATGAAAGACATGGTTTCTTTCGAAACGCGTCGAATATTAATATAATAAAACACGGCATAAGCCCAAAATTCAACATTATGAATAGTAACCTGGGCCGTGAAAGTCTAAATGACAAAGTTATGCCTACATACAAAGAGTTGTATATATTATCAACAGAATTTATTGTTTCATTTCACGCTTTTAATACTGTATGCAAGGGGTAAAAGGTAAACAATATGGACTTTTTAGAAGAGTGGGAAGAATCTGCTAGGACTCTACCTGTAAGGCAAGTCGACTACACAGTTTTAAAGAACATAACACATACATTCTTTAGCTAGTCCGCACGTGTAAGTTATTCGAAAGGTTCTTTTCTAGCACATGCACCTTACAGACATGTATTCTTGAACACATTACTATTACTATTTACACACGCAACAATGGCAAGGGAATTTATATTAACTACGGGCGTTTCTTTTAAAATGAAATATTGTAGAATGTAACAACTACGAAGGAGGTGAACATGCACATTATAAATTACATTGTACATAACGGTAGAGATCGAAGTTTTATGTCAAAATTGCAAGAAATTATGTTATGTAATTTACTGTAACACGTCCATTTGCTAACAAAACGTAAATTCCATTGAACGTTAAAAAATCATGGTTTCCGCTCAGTATCAAGAACTAACCTATCTATACGTGCATGTGATTAACTTCTTCTCCCAAATGCAAAATCACACACTATTGTCAGATAGGGCAAAATATACCAACATAAATGTAGAACTAACCCCTTTGATCATATCTACATGCAATTTATTTCCGCACGGTCTCATTGAGCCAACAGTAGAAATTCATGAAGTATTGAAACCCCACGTGTAGCTTTAGCAAGTCTATGTTTTCAGGACTTACAGCCCTAGCGATGTTCCTTATCGCCTGTCTTATTTAGGATTGTACCTCAATATAATAATAATAATTGCCAAATTATGTTTTATAGAGCAGGGAAGTTGAATTATCTGTACTGGTAGATATAAAATAAGGCTATGAGAGGTGCTTTGACACTTACCTGATTTGGAGTCTTTCATTAACGCCATGGATACGGTGTAGTGTTCCCTTATATCAGTGTAGCCTTTCTACAAGAAGGATTATAAAAAGAAAAAGATGCAATCCTGTTATAGGAACGGATTAGGCTTCCAGAGTTGTCAGTCCATATCCTAAGTTCCGCAGTATTAGGTTCGAGCAAATTACAGAGCCCATTTCAGTAAACAAGTTGATCAAGACTATACTTTCTATACGTTCAGGAAACGCAACTGTTTCATGCCAGATACGACTCATAACGCTCTGTTCGGCATCTTCAATGATTAATTAGTTACATGTCACTACGTTTTAAGAAATAATACCTGGAATTAATAATGTTTTGTGTCAGCACACGTTTCTGAAGAATAAAAAGGACTACTTTTGTTTCAAATCTAACAACTTTTCACTTAATATTAATATTTTTGGTTGCTTTAGGTCTCTTTGGGATTGCCCTTTTTTTTAACGAAAGGAGATGTGTCTCTTTTAATGATAAGGAAATTCTGTGATTACGTATGAGAAGTCTGATCTAGGCCAGATGATCTTCCTGCCATACAGCAGTTACCTCACTGGCAGAATATTTCAAAGCCGTCATTAATTGCGGCCATATACCCACTAATCAGTCGTACAGCACCCCAATCCCTATTTTCAAGGGTAAGGATGACTCAGCTTACTATGGGCGTATCCAACTCCTCTCCGACAACATTTAATATTCAGGCACATTTTGGCAACGAATTGAGCAACATATTCAAACTCCCAGTGAATCTATAAGGATAAATAAAGGGGTATGGAAAAGGTAGTAGCAAACAATGTTTATGCTATCCGAACGAAAAACATTTCATACATTTTATGTCACTGAATCTCGTTTTCTTGACCTTCAGAGAGCTTTCGATTGGGTCCACATCTGTTGATATAGGAAGGCCTTCAAGTATATCTGCTTCCGGAAGCGCTCGTCAAATACTGTGTAAAAACATTCGAGTGCTATGGCCTGAAGGATCGTCCAACGATTGGCATTCATCAAGGGTCGGCAATAACTCCACTGCCCTTGGTTGTCGAAATCGACAACATAACACATCATTTACAAAAGGATGTTCCAAAGACCATTTTCTATGATGGTGTAACAATCATAATTTGATTGTTTACAGGACTAAGTTTTACCATTCTAGATGGAGTATTTCGAAACCTACAGGTGCCGTACACTTCAACGGAGTCTTTTTCATCAGCAAATACAAATTCCGCTAGCAAAGCTCCCAACTGAATAAGGATGAATGAACACCTTCCAGCATGGATCAAACCGACTGGGATGCGAGTCAATGAAGTCACAGGTGTTTTTTGAGATCAAGGATTTGCCACACAGTGTAGAGACCAGTTTCTCTCTATGGTAACGAGTGTTTAGTCAGGTCTACCAATGATTTATGTTTAAGGTTCAGTACCGCAATAAAACACTTGTAAAAGACTCAGAAACCCTGTTTGAGAGAGAAGGAATGCTGAATACGGCTAAATAACCATTATCGACATAGGGGTTGCACACCTCCCTCTATTAGAGTGTAAGTAAATCATGTCCTAGAAATCTATCGGCACACATGATAACATAGGAATATTACTGACATGAGTTATGTATGCCACATATAATTGGGAATTAATTATCTGATAATGAGTTAATGCTATCCTATTACTGAGGAATTGAGTTTTCACACCGTGTATCATCAAACATAATTACTGTATACTGGCGAACCCGTGCAACAAATCCCGCATGTTCATAAACCACACTTTCCCCAATAGGTTTAAAATGAGAGAAGGGTTGTTATGTTTTTATTTCAACCAAATGATTAAATAACACTATTTACATTTCAGTTAGAATTCCAAGTTCTAGGTTCCCTAACTTAAGAAGGCAATCACAGAAAACTGGATCATCATAACACTCAGCAGTTATTCGATATTAATTAAATTATACGATTTGAGTTGCCTACTTATTTCTTTGATTTTCTGTTTCTGAAATCCATGCCAAATGATAAAGAAAAGACCTCGGAAAGTTAAAATGACATGAAACAGGCGTCACAGTGGCCAAAATATGAAGTGGACAGCAATAATGGACGGAATTTTCCTTCATCAACAGTAACTGCAAATCGCACCCTCTTTTTTTAAAAGTCACTTTATGAAAATAGAGTGCAATTTTTTACTGCTAATGTCTATTCTCTTTCATTAGAAGGCTAATATATCACGATCGGTCGCTTGTGAGCGCCGCAGGAGGGATTTATACTACTGAAAAAATATATGTATGATAATTACATCAAGCGATGGGCGCAGAATGCAGAAGTTAATAAACCCAAAGATCTCTGTACAACTCGTAGTTTTATTTCTTTTATCAGAATTTCCTGAAATATTGTTATTTCGCGATAAGTTCAGACAATTCATAAATTAAGAGTCAACATCCATAATTTATGGAAATACACTTTAAAACTACACACAGGAATATAATTCAAAGGGTTTGTTTAGTGTCTCGGATTTTATATAACACACTGATGCCAAACAACACAGTTATATGCGTAACCCACGTAATCAATTTAGAGGGGATATCAACAAGTCACAGGCGCTACTACGTAAGAGGCACTATCATAAATCCTGGAGAATATTTACCTTGTCCCATGAATCATTGAAAGGGATACTAAATAAAAACGACGACATACTGTACCTAGTAACGAAATCAAAACATTCTATGACAGATACAATAAGAGAGACATCTAACAAACTGACCAATCCTTGTTCCTATCCAACATTTTGTGCTCATTATAAATAAAAGACAATATTAACGATTTACTCATTGAAAACAGTTCCGCTTGATACATCTTCTTCATCCTTGGTTTCTTCTCCCACATCCTAAGGAGAAAAAGTAATGATTTCTTTCTTTACTATAATCACACATCTCAGCACCTCCACTGAAGAAATTACCTGCACTTACACATTTTATTGACAGTGATGAGTATGATACACCAACGTCATAATAAGAAAGCTCAAAATAAGATTCACCTATGTCTTCCCCGTCAGAAGTTCTCTCAGAGAAAATAAAAACATATGCATGGAAAACATACAATCACTGATTAAATAATTTTAATGCCCTCCATAATACAACAAGAATTATTTTAATTATAGCAGTAGAACTAAACTTCGAGTTGTTTCTCAGTCATAAATTCATTATATCTTTGACTAACAAGCAGGGTGAAATCACAAGCCCATTACCTCTGAAAGGGGAGGAATAAAGCTAATTAATATGAGAGATAGGGTCTAGCGCGCAGTAAGATTAAAGCAGTCCATATGACTGATTAACAAGCAACACTGGTATTACTGGCTAGCTTCGGTTACCCGTCATTGTGAAGATTATGTTAGAGACAGGATCTAGCACGCAGTAAGATTAAAGCAGTCCATATAACTGATTATCAAGCACCACTGGTATTACTGGCTAGCTTCGGTTACCAATTATTGAGATTATATCCGAGACAGGATCTAGCGCGCAGTTAGATTAAAGCAGGCTTTATGACTGATTAACAAGCAACACTGGTATTACTGGCTAGCTTCGGTTACCCGTCATTGTGAAGATTATGCCAGAGACAGGATCTAGCGCGCAGTAAGATTCAAGCAGTCCATATAACTGAGTAATAAGTAGCACTGGTATTGTGCCCGTTTTTCCAATGGAGCAAGCGACGATCCGGCTCACATCCCGGCTCCATTAGAACAACTGGCCAGAGAGCGATAAAAAGAATTAGTGTGTGGATCATGGTTCTTAATATTAAAAAAACGATCAATTGCTCTGGTATGCAAAGGAACAAAATATCTCAGGCCGTTTACTGGGTAGTGGTTGAAAGGGCTCGACGAAACAAAAAAAATACCCACACATATCTGATTAACCAGAAAACAAGAAAATAAGAATCCAAAGTAAGATAAAACACAGTGATCATTTATTTGGTCAATAAGGGAAAGAACAGAGGCACTATCCTATCACCTACGAGTATCCTATGTTACCTTGGGATCAAGTCCAAAGAAGATCAGAGTCCCTGAAATAGAAGATTAACATTGAAAAACATGCATTTATTTCAAACTCGTTGATGTCCTAGCAAGCGTTGACGAAAAGAAGATCGCCTGGCAATATAAAAAAACTATCGGCGCGCACGCACATACAAGTCACTGACTACACACAGATCACTAAGTTCATATTCTTAGATAGCGAACGGAGAAAATATTCATTACATAGACAATCATATGAATTTATACAACTATCTGGCGGGTTCTCTCTTATCGAACAATAATGTTAACTAAACAACAACAAATTCATGAATAATACACAATTATTTATTTTATAATTCCACGACTTAGATCCGCGCTAATTCCAATTACTGAATTATTGAATTATTAGTTTGCCACCTCGAAATTAAACAATAGAATTTATAGCATGGCTACCTGACATCTCATATTTCCATTAATAAACATTCGTAATGGACTTTCGACTTGAAACCGTTCCATCTACACTGATGAAAATGGAAATTGCAACACCGTGAAGGCATTGGTCGCTTATGTTGATTTTCAAGACATGGAACGATGCAATGTAAGTATGCAAACGATCAAAGTTTCAGACCCATTGGATTGTTGCTACAGGTCTCCCCATGTGATTGGTTGCAGAGGAATCAACTCCAGTATACGGACTCTGGTGTAGCGTAGTTGACTTGCAGTCTGTGCAGTGAAGTGTTCTCCGTCAAACATGCCTCGACGACAGAGAAGAGCACGCTATCAACAACTGTCGCCGTTTGAGAGGGCTCGGATAATTGGGCTGTGTGAGCTGGATTATCGCTACCAAGGACTGTCGCTGCACGTGTTGGCCGACAGGCATCTACGGTACAACGCGTATGGCAGCAGAGGTCAAATGAAGGTACCCACACTCGTAGACCTGCTACAGCCCCAGCGCGACAGACAACTGTGAGAGAGCATCGCCGCATCATTCGGATGGCCCGGATGGAACGCCATGCAACAGCAGCGCAAATTCGAGCAGCTGTGGCATCCCACGTTACACAACAAACAGTTGGTAATCGACTGCGTGCAGCTGGCTTACGATCCCGTGTCCCTGCAGAAGGTGTTCCATTGACCCCACAACAGCGACGTGTATGGCTGGCCTGGTGTCGAGAACGATCGATGTGAGTCGACGAATGGCATAGGGTCGTCTTTAGTGATGAATCGCGCTTCTGTCTTACCCACAGTGATCGCCGGAATCGTGTGCGCCGACGTACCGGGGAGAGGGGCCGCCCAGACCTTATTGTCGAGAGGCACACAGGGCCAACACCAAGCATTATGGTCTGGGGAGCTATTGGCTTTAATGTGAATTCACAATTAGTGCTTGTTGCGGGCACTATGACTGCTCGACAGTACGTTGATAGGGTACTCAATCCAGTGGTTGTCCCTATGATGGCGAACATTGCTAATGGGATGTTTCAGCAGGACAATGCCCGGGTTCACACTGCACGCATCTCCAGAGAAGCTCACCAGGACATCACAACCTTAGAATGGCCCGCCAGATCCCCGGATCTCAGTCCTATTGAGCATGTGTGGGACAAGATGGGTCGACAACTGGCCAACCGTCCTCAGCCACCCACAACTCTGGAACAACTGACCCATGCAGTGCAGCAAGCATGGGCCACAATTCCTCAGGAAGCGATCCAGGGCCTCATCGACTCCATGCCTCGCCGAATTCATCAATGTATTGCAGCTCGTGGTGGGCACATTCTGTATTGATTGTTGTCTAAACTTGCGGTCAGAGGGACCTGAAAGTGGAATCATCGAATCAGAACCGAACACTCGTCCTGCATGTACAATTGCAGCAATGTAGCACCACTCCTTCTGTGTGTTGCAATTTCCATTTTCTGCAGTGTAATATCACGTGTGAGGATCTGAATCACCTTACAGTAGAGCCAAAATTATCTATCACCATAGTGATCTATTCAAATACAGCCTAACATCCAAATTACGTGACACTCTTATTATGATTGGGGGCAACATCCCAGAAATCTCATTCTACAGCCATTCACTGTGCTGCGAATCTCAACATCCAAACCGCAAGTTTGGTGGAATAACACCACTCACAATATTCATAATCTAATAATGCACTATATGCAATTAAACCACAATAAATCCTACCTTAACATGACATGTTGATATTATCTGGATATCAAGTACTACGGCAATCTAAAAGCGTATCCAAGTCGCCTCTACTATCCATCTCTAATCACCTCTAGCATATCATCCAATAAGACTACTGTATTTCACTGACTTCTTCTTAGCCAATCACTTTAAACTGGATATAAAGTATCATCTCCAACTTCATCCGACATTCCACTAAATAAAGCTTAAAATCTGGTGTCAAAAACAGGCACTAGTCCAGTTCTAAAGTGGACAAAAATAAAATATTAAAGATAACCTTCAATTCTTTAATACAATCGATCATAATGTCGATAAAATAGGCTATAGCTGTACATGAAACAATGCATTGAGTTCAAGCATATATTTGATACTCTAACCAAATAAACCAGGTTTATCATTCTGCGTTCCAAAAGAAAATAATCAAGTTCTATTTTACGTTCTCAAAAGAATAATTAAGATGAACGTTACGTTCTCAAAATAATATGGAAGTTCTAATTTACGTTATCAAGTCATTCATGGCATGGCAAGGCAATACGGAGCGGCTATTCATTCTCACGAAATAAATATCAGAAATTGACGTCTAACTTTGTGCGGCTTCACGGTGTAACAAAACATCGGGATCTCCAGCGGTATCGACCTCCATCGTTCTGCGTGCACCTCTAACGTCCAGTAGCGGCGTTCTCCATGCGTCTCCGGCATCCAATAGCGCCACCATGCTCCTCCGGCGTCCAGCGACGGCATCCACAATCTCTTCTGGCGACGGATTCCTGTTCTCCCTCATTAGCGGTGACGGTATCCCCCAACGTCACGGCTCATGGCTCTGACTATCATCTCAACCATTTCGGTCCCCTTAGGATTCTAGTGCGTCATGTCGCCACTGACAGCCATCATCTGATGCATATTCATTTCGCCCAACTTTAAGCCTTTCATTTCACCACAGTTCAGATATGTTCGATAATGGGTTCATAAGAAAAACAACTTCCAATGTCCATTTTGGCCGGATCCCCTACTCCAGTTTTCGTGATCCTTTACGAACTGTAGGTCGGCTGAATTTCTCCCCGAGTACAACAGCTGTTTAATATGAACTCGCCCAGTGCGTCACAGACTGTCCAAGCGTACAACGACCCCTGCTTACAAGGTCGCACAATACCAACACGCTCAACATTTTCACACGCGACTCGAATAACCAGCGGCATTCACCTGTTCTTTTTCCGCACGTTCTCACAGTATGAGCTATAATAGTTATGTTTTTCCTTGCGTTATAATAATTATCGTTGATCGTCAAGCGGATCGACTGTCCTCTTTTCACGTGAATTTTATATCTCCCGGACGTAATTTTTATCGTATAATGTGTGTTTTAAATAACCGCACTCACTGGTATAATCAATTGTTTTCAGTCCCGTGAGGTTTTTAATCCACAATGTATGTATTCGATACCTCATCTAACGTGAATCTTTCACACGATTTCAGGCTATAACTCAAGCAGTAAAATGGCAAGTTCCAACCAACTGAAATGCCTCGCGTAATTTTGACTCGCGACAATATTTCTGCTGCGTGCCTCTCGTAACACGACACTGATCCGACAGCCTGCCGTCGCACTGGCATCGCTCCAACACACCTTCCGTGAGCGATCCAACCAACACTCTGTCTCTCTAACGTGAGCGCAACAGTCCACTCCACACAAGGGGTGTAGGTAGGAGAAGGTCCCGAGTTCTCTCTCCCTGCTCTATCGGACACATCGAGACGTATCTGCTTGAAATACATGCCACAACCTAATTTCTCCTCCGTGGTATAAGTGCATACAAAATCGAATATGGGCCATGTTTACGTCAGTTCCGTGGATAAAGAAACAGAACTATATGAGGGCCATAAATCAAAATAAGCATATCTCCACACAGTGCCATCACACGAGATTCACATACACATTACCCATCAGGCCATGCTACCTGCAGGAGTAAAAGCCGGAAAAGGCGTGACAAGCCACTCTTGACGCCCGACTATCGTTACTATAAACAAACGTCCAAAATAATCAAATGCTGGGATCAGCAAAACTCAGATCGGTCACAGTATTACTGACTAGCTTCGGTTACTCGTCATTGAGGAGTATATAGAATAATGGAAGGCAGAGTATAAGGATACTCGTGCCTTATACATCACTCAGGCATGAAAAAATTATACTTACTTGATGTTCCGTGAGAAATAAAAAACTTACCAAGACATCAATGTGAGTTCGTCCTTTGTCAAAGAACAAACCAGTGATGATAGGTTTAAACAGCAATAAAACTTAATTATTTCTGAAAAAATTGATCGATCCTGCTGCTCTCCATGAGGCAGAGTTATTTAGTTAGTTATCGCTGTTTAAAGAGACGGAACAGCAAGGTCATCTGCCCCTGAGACAGTTCAAGTAGCTTGCATATGGACTAACCCCACAGTCTTGCCAAGTGAATTACAGTGGCCCCAAGATATTAAGCTGCTTGGTTCGCGCATGCGCACACATAGTGATTCCCCCGCCATGAGCGCTGTTGGCAGCCAGCTAACGGTACAGTTCGTTTCCACAGCAAAGTAGTAACTCATTCTGTTTAGCTAAGTGTTTTATCGTTGCCTCTGTCTCTGACTGAACTGGAAAGAAATAAATTCGTTTACGAGAATTATTTGTTGTTGTGTTTTGCTGTGTTACGATGACTGGTAGTAAATTACCGCGCAATGTTAACAAGAGTCAAACTCGTGAGGTTATAATAATGTGATGGAATTCATGATAACGGAGATAGAAGCAGGTGGATTTGTGATAGATGTGAAAAGGGTGCGAGAAAGAGTGTCGGCTGCAGTTGGATGTTCTAAAATATTTCCACGGAAAATCCAAATCTGCAATAAAAAATTAAGATTTCAAAGTCAAAGGGGGGGGGGGGGGGGGCTCATGGGGTGGGGGGGTTGCAGGGGGTTGAAGGTTTATGTTAGTGGATATCCCCCTTCGAGGCGAACAACTTTTAATCCAACAGTTTGGTAATCCGATATGAAATTTTCCAAATATTTCGAGAATCAGTTTTAAATGCCTCACCCTGTATATTTGTCCACAAGTGCAATTTATGAACATCGTAATTAATTACGCCCATGTGGAGAGGATCTGAGGATGAACGCTTGACGTTTGAAACATGTCATCCATTTTAAATACCCCCATTTTTGTACTTAAAAAGCGTATTATGTAGTGTTTTCATTCTAGGGCGTATAAATACTCGGTTCCCCGCCCAATGTTATTGGGCACAACAGTTGTGTTCACCAACTGAAAAGCTTTATTTAATTGAACTAGACAACTCTGAAAAATGGCTTCTATCAAAGTTTCGCAAAACTCAATATAATTGTACGTAATTACCTTTTGAAACCCTGCGGAAAACACTGATTACATCAAATTTGGAAATCCTTCACCATTACCTACATTTAAGCCATTTGGCACATAGACGAAACACCTAGTTTGTAACAACCTAGGCTTATTGTATGTCTCGCAAAGCAAGAACCAAACTTGGGATATAGTATTTGGTTCAGTTCGGTGAAACTATGCAGATTTGTATAAATCTGAAAGGAACCACGATTTAAGGCCCTAGAACCAACCGTGTCGGAAGTATTTCGTTGTTGTTGTAGGGGTTCAGAGATGGTGGGAATTGAGGTGTATCTGTAAGAATATTTAGACGAGTCTACTGTTGGCTGGCAATACGAACTGCATCACACCACCCCTATCTATGCTCTGGGGCGGAATTGAGAAAATAGTTACATTTTGCGCTGCTTACAAAATTACAATCACGGAGAGCAATTAGTAAAAAACAATATCTTGGGTCCCTTACAAAAGTTATGAACATGCATAACTGTAGGCCACATCTGGTCACTAAATATTAGGACTCTGTATAAATGCGATGATGTTGGGGCTGATCATTGTGGTCATCAGCTTCAATAAGTAGTGTTGATACTTCCAAATATGTTTCGGAGTTCTAGGACCATTTCCCTACAGTGCTATGTCGCTCAGATAATTTTACTACAGTTCTAAGCGGTATAAAACGACACTATTTCACCCCACTTTTCTAATAGAAAATGGACCAGGGTCAGCGTCTTTTATTGCACTTAATCCTTTGTCATATCAAGTTGCATATGCCTTGGTAAATTACATGCAGCCATAGTTAGTAGTTGATCCTAGTATCAATACCACTGGGAACCAATGACCTGATGTTGAATCCATTATACTTCTAATCACCACCACAAATTCTTCCTCAACAGTGATATTTAAAATATATGTTTCTGTTAGTTGGTAAGTTGGCTGTGTCAGTTGAGTAGTAGTTTTGTTATCATCCTTAAAATAAATAAATAAATAAATAAATATATATATATATAAATAAGTACACTATTATTATTATTATTATCTTGATTGGTCACATTGGACCACTTGAGTCGTTCCACAATCACTTCTTCTTTGAAGGTAGTACTGCTTGGTTCTTGCGCTCTTTCCAGTACTTTTTCATTCTTTCAGATCGGGATTTTCTCAACGCATCTGAAATCTCCATAGGCTTTCTATGTGTCATTTCTGCAGAAAATTTGTGAGTTTTAAGAATGGTGTTAATTTTATTTTTCTCCTCGGCATCTGTTATCTTAAGTCCAACTGCTTTGAGATCTTGTTGGATTTCTTGGATCCATTTTCCTCCAGTTTTCTTTCCTAGATTTCTCATCACCAGTTGGCGTACAATTCTGTTTTCTGGAAGCCGTAAGATGTGAAAAAAATATGAAATTCTTTTCTTCTTCATTGTGCTGGTGATTGGATCAATCTCACGATAGACAGTTTCATTTGGGAGAATCCTCCAGACTCCCTCAACCTTATACTTTTTATTTATGCACGTTCTAATGATTCTTATTTCCGTTTTGAGGAGCTGATCAGTTCTTTGTTCATTTTTAATTTGGAACAGTGTTTCACAAGCATAAGTGGCTTCTGTGTGAGTTACAGTTTTATGATGTTGGATCTTAGTAGCTATTGATAGGCATTTTTTATTATATGTTGACCAGGTTAGAGATTGTGCCTTTTTCATTTTATTTGTTCTATTAATCCAAGTTACGTTTTCGTTTAAGTTATGCGTTATAATTTCTCCAAGATACTTAAATTGAGGAACTAGGTTAATTTTATGATCATTTATATAGATTTAATTTATATCTAAGTACACTATATGTATATATAATTCAACACTTTTGAGTGTTATCTGATGACGGAGTTTATGGACACTTTGAATCTTCATGATCATTCCACCGGGCGAAGCTAGTATTTTATTAATCAGTCCTGTTCACTTTTTGGCTCACCTGCTACTGTTTCAAAGCACTACATTATCACATACTTAGTCAGTTGCACAGTTGTTGTCTCGTTATTTTAGATTAAATACAAAAAATTCCTCCAGCAAAATGTTGGTAATCAAACAAATCAAAATGAGCAATTGTTTCATGCTCAGTTTCACGAGCTATGAGCGATTATTGGAATGAACATTCACCCTATAATGATCAAGGACACATCACGAAAAGATTTGGATTTCCATTCTACTCAACACACGAGGATATAACTCATCAGCAATATAACATACAAAGACGGTGCTTCACAATGAAAGTTACGAGAATGTGTTCGATATAATATTGGTTACAAAATAGCTCAGTAAGAGACACATAAAACAAACTTGACTATCCGAGGTTTGCAACGATTGGGGCTTCTCAAAATCCTAAGCCAGAGCAGTGAACTAGTTGTCGAAAAAAGAATAGACTTACATTACTGAACCAATGTGTATATTGAAACGCTGCATGATAATAATATCAATGATTTTCTCTCATCTGCAGCCAACTTGTTGAAGTATCAGCTGCAGCACCATTTTTCGAATTCCTCTCTGACAGGTGACCGTCCCCAGCACCTTCGAGAAATGACATATGAAGAGGAGCGACCTTTGGTTTTGGGGTCCTACCGATCTCCAGCTGGTTTATGAATACACGTTACTGTGGCATTCAGGGATCTTACATTCCTAGGTACAATTCCAGTATCCAATGCCTTATGACAAGGAAGAAGATCAAGATATCTTCTATAGGTATGTCATCTAATCCAGCTGCTTCTTCCGACTTAATGTTATTGAGGGCCAATAAAAAGAGTGAATATCACCGAAAAATAATGTTGTTGAAGATATTTCATAGGTTGTTTTCGATAATGGATTAATTTGACTAGAGCTGATGAAAACTTAGGTGGGATTTATATTAACATTGGGTGAGGCCATTACCGAGGCGAACTTATGGACCCCTGACTGCTCTTGCTCCAAACACAGGCAGTCGTAAAATTTTCCCTCTCACCTATCATAGCGAGAAAAAATGGAGAGAACAGTCGGGCGTGAATTGATGCTTCCACGGCCAAATGATGTTCCTCAAACTGTTTGTGATATTCTACAAGGTGATATGTTGTTTCAGCTCTTGATATATATTGAGCCTGATAGGCTCATTGTTGATGATGAGATTCGAACCCAGATCAATTATCAGGAAGAAGAGTGCTCGAACTCGCATGAGGAAGGAAATGAAAAGTCTACCATAAAATTGCAACACAGGAAGTGATGTTTTTAGAAGGCCTTGAAAATGTTTCAAAATTATGTTTTTGTTATTATTATTATTATTATTTTTGAAGAGGATTTTAAGAGATTAAAGATTAAGAATTATTAAGGAAATTATTCTCATCATGAAACTATATTGCTGTAAGAAGAACTGATTATTTTATGGAACTCATTTTACTTGAGAGTTGAACTATGATATCTTCAGATTTTGATTTTCAGCAGAGTGCATTGATGCCCATCAGTGATAATTGAAAAATGTCAACTACATGTTCATACTCGTATGTACTCGAACAATTATCAGAAGTATCTCGTGGAGTATGCTGGATAATCTCATCCAATCAACCAACTTAAGGCTCAGTCTTGTTTATAAGCTAACTTCTTGCAACTTTTCTGACATGAGAATTTATCCCATGGAGAGCTTTTGATATTGGTGAGGGTACCAAGTTCCTTTTTGCACATATATTCGATATTTCTAATTACAAAAAGGCCTAGATCATAAACTAGTTCCAATCTTTATGTGCTGAAAGACCCAGTGACTTAATATTGTGAATAAGGAAGACTAAGTAATTTTCAGCAAAAAGATAATTTCTTCACCTTTTCGTCTCCTGAGAATAGCTTCCCACACCATATATGATTGTGGCTGATCCAATCACACATCAGAATGGACAAATGGGCATTTATCAAACTTATTCATGGAAGGAAATTCAGATCCAAGAAGTCTTTATACCGAGTGGTCAATGTTGTAACATAGCTTCAAAGTGATCATTTCAATTTCGCCTTCATGTGAAATCTGGAAATATTAAGACTACCCTATCTAGCCTTAGATAAAAGCTGTTCCTTATTTTGTATGTTGCTTTTCAGAAACTAATTTCATTCCAGATTCATACAGTGTTTTCTCAACACACAGAATATCACACTTCATCAACCAAAATTAGATCCCATGTCTCTTACCTTGAAACACTTGCATGTAATGTGTTCAAATGTGAAATTAGAGCCCTCAAGGAGACTAACTTTGTGCTCCTATTCATTTGATTATATAAAGCTGATGGATTGGAATCCGGGCTAGCCATAGGAAACAACTCATTTGATTATTAAGGTAAATTTCAACAAATTCAGTGGTATCTGTGATGATTGAGAGGATGCAGCTGTGTCCATATGTCAGGAACAATTCGCATGTTTGCCTACATTTAAGGCAAACATTTCCTTAGCACAGAGGAAATATACCAGCTCATATCATGTATCGTAGCAAAAGAGAAGTAGCTCAGATTGTAAAAAAAAGAAAACAATTGAGACGATAATGTACCACATCTTACTTGCTCTCATGAATGCACCATGTTCTAACCGTCAAATCATAATTTTAACCTCGAGAAGTGCCAGATATCAAACCAGTGCCTTTTGGACAAAGGCTTTAATAGTCACAACTGGACCATTCTAACTCTGGAATGATATTTCCTGAGCATAGAGAAAATACAACAGCTCATGTAACATTTGGTTGAAAAAGAGAACAAAACTAATATACAGATTGCAAACAAAAACAAGATGTTCAGTAAAGAATATATGCCTTACTTTCTCCTAAATGCACGGGTATACTTTTAACTCACTGTCCTTTCAAGGAGTATATTGAAATTTGGTTGTAGTAGCATGTTGATTAACAACTTACTATATTATACATTGATTGACTGAATCCTCACTTGAATTATACATACACTTACTAATACAGCCATCATAATGACACGAGTTAGCAGTAAGTATTCAACACTCGCCAAAGTACACGGGGCTAAATGACCATGGTGTCCAAACTTCTCAAATGAAACAAAACAACAGATTCCTACCCAAATCTTTCCTCGTTACAAGTACACACAGACATCACAGTGACACAGGTTGTCAGACAACTTCTACACACACCAAAATACACAGTGCTGCATGACCACGATGCCGCAAAGCTCCTGAAGAACCAACGACAGCAACAACAACAAACAGAAACTCTACCGCGGATCAAGAGCAGTTTCCTACACAAATCCTTCTTCATTTACTGTACAAGTACACACACTAGTACAGAAATCACAGTGACACAGGTTATTAAACTTTTACACACACCCAAGAACACGGGGCTATATGACCTTAATGCTGAATAGCTCCTAAAGAATCAATAACAGATTTATACGCGGATCAAAAACAAAAAAATTTAATCGCTGTAGTCCAGTATTAAAATATGTGATGTGATAAGTATATATAATATTTTCGATTGCGAATACACGTCATTTATTTTTAAGATTATAACGTGTGAGTAGTTATGAGTCTGTAAATATAAAACAATGAAGTAATACAATTGAAGCCGCTAGGAATTGGACGTCGAACCTTAAGATTTGGACTCTAAGCATGCTACCACACATGCCCACTACACTAAGCAACGTTAGCAACTGCTTTAGTGCAACTGCCTAGCATCCTTTTTTGTCTTCGTATGAACTAATTCATTAGCGTTTTCTGCCGTTCTTTATAAACCATTTGATATTAAATTTGTATTATTTTGTTCAGTATATTCCTCGAAGACTTATCAAGCTACTAAAATATGGACTAGAGATTAAACTATAGCCTACATTTTGACCCAACGGGACGTCACGGCTCAGCTCGGTCAGCCTTTTCTGTTAGTCACTTCTATATTATATTCTATTATAAGATGGTAATAACCTAAGGGTTACCTCCTTGAGGATAGTTTAAACCACCCTCTGTATGATAAATGGAATTGGTGAGGCCGGGCCTTGTTGAATCGTATGTAACGGTTAAGCTATAATACTTGCATGATTCAAATGTCCACCATCTTGAAACTATTTGGCAGATGACCTTGTAGTTTGGGCAAAAGACACTTCCCAGATTTAGGTACATTGTTGCAATATTTGGTAGAGATCGGTTGATTAGGTTAGTCATAATTTGGTTTAAGCTTAATTCATTTGGGTGGGTGCCAGTTCTTTTTCGTCATGATGGCGGCGATAAACAACATGACACTGAGTTGTCCCTTGATAGAGCTACCTCTGTACCAAAGGTGGTTCGATTCGATTTCATTGTGTTTGAATTGATAAGGGGGATCGATTTGCACACAACCACGGCCGCCATCTTCAAACTATTTGGCTGATGACCAGGTTGTTTGGTCAAAAGATGCTCCCCACATGAAGGTATGTTGTTGCAAAATTTGGTAGATACCCGATGATTAGCTCTATAGTAATTTGATTTAAGCTTTGCAAATTTGGGTTTCATCGAGTTTGAATTCACAGGGCGGGACAGATATACAAACACACACAGACAGACTGACAACTTTTGTTCCGTGTCGATCTCACAAGTCTACTTTAACTTTTTGCAAAAATCGAAATTTGGCTTAAAAAGTAAGGAAATAAGGTACCTACATTTCTCAAATCTTGTTTTTTTGATGTAGATGGTAATTCCCTTTTGACGAATGGAACAATGTCTGTATCCACATGTTCATCAATGACAATATCCTTGTTATCCTCAAATTCTTGCTTGATTGAAGTTCCCTGCAAAAAAACAATAATAGATTCAGCTCGACAACATGCACCATACAAATTAATGTCAACAGTAGAATAGCATGAAATCTAGACTTTTACCGTGTTTCACACACCTAGGATAATTTCAAATCTTTCATCTTCAATTTTAAAATATCAGAAATTATTCTGAGAATGGTAATTGCAAAACTCACATATCATAGGGTTAATTTTGTGATAATTACCTACTTTTTTAACATTATTTATGTAACTTATACTGTAATTTCAAGGCTCCGAATGCTAGTCGCAGTGAAACACATAAGAATATCATCTCTGTTTCCTACGGCGATCATGTTTTCACCGCAGTACATGATATAGCACAATTCAAGTAGCTAAACTGATATAATTCCACCATCACGATTACTATTCACTTAAATTATATGAAACAAATAGAGGATGATGGAGGGATTTAATGCAAGTTAGTTATAGAGGGAAGGGTCGAGGACAAGATCTGAAGGCGTAGGCCAAGACTAGAATATGTTAAACGGATTGCCTTGGATGTAGGGTGTAGTAGCTATGAAGAGATGAAACGATTAGCTCAGGACAGAGAGACATAGCAAAAGACTAAAGACTCAAACAAAACTCTAGATAAAGGATCAAGAAATCAATTGGTCATGATGCAAATAAACATGGAATCCTCTTTGGATGTCCTGGTTTTGCATACTCACACTTAGGAATATGTTTAGAATCCATAGAAGGCATTTGCTAAATTATCTGAACACCTTAACCTTAAAAATCGAGGGTTTAGCAGAGATGTATTTAATGTTTATTTCATAAAGTGTAAAAAATTACAACTTTCATTATGGAGCTTTAACAAAGCATATATAGTATAAGACATTGTGTTACTGCATTGACATTACCTACAACAGGGTCTAGGTTGCATAGCATTATAACAAAATATAATTTTCTTCTGATGTTCAATTTCAAAACAGAAAATTTTATCGACTTAAAATCTGCTTATGATTTTACAGTGAAAAACAATTTGACTTAATTCCAAAAGAAGGTAGAGTGTGCTCTTCATGTTCCTATCTAACAGTAGTTTTATCTTTGACCTTTGTAGGTATTCAAAACATGCAATGTTTCTTTGAACCTCACCTGGCCTAGTATGCCTCAATTTAGTTTTTGTAGGTTTCTACCCATCAAACCTTTTGCAGGATTCTTGTAGGATACAATCGGCCACAGCACAGACATGACTCATTGTCGATGATGAGATTCGAACCCAGATCGATTATCAGAAACAAGGGTGCTTGAACTAACATGGCGAAGGAAATCAAAATTCTACCATAAAATTGCAACACAGTAAGTGATGTTTTTAGAAGGACTTGAAACTTTTTTAAATGGATGGCATTATTATTATTAGTCTTAAAGAGGATTTGAAGAGAATAACAATGAAGAATTATTAAGGAAATTATTCTCATCATGAAATTATACTGCTGTAAGAAGAACTGATTATTTTATGGAACTCATTTGACTTGAGAGATGAACTATAATATCTACAGTATTTCGTTTTGCAACTGTTTGCGTTGATGCCCTTGAGTGAGAATTGAAAAATGTCAAATAATTTTTCATACTCCTATGAACTCGAACAATTATCAGAAGTATCTCATTAAGGATGCTTGACAATCTAATCCAATCAACTTACTTAGAGCTGAGTCTTGTTTATAAACTAACTTCTTGCGGCCATACTGACATGAGAATTTATCCCATGTTGTGTTTTTGGTATTGCTGAGGATACTAAGTTACCATTGCACATATGTTGGATTTCTACTTAAAGAAAGGTCTGTATTGAATCCTAGTCCCCATCTTTCACTGCTGAAGGACCCAAGGACATACTATTGTGAATAAGGAAGACTAGGTAATTTTCAGCACAAAAAAAATCCTTCACTTTTTCGTTCTTCTGAGCATAGCCTCCCACCCCATATATGATTGTGGTTGATCTGAATGGACACGTTTGGGTATTTATCAAACTTCTTCATGGAAGGAAATTCAGATCCAAGAAGCCTTTTAACCGAGTACTCAATGTGAAAATTTCAGTTTCGACTTCATGTGAAATCTGGAAATATTAAGACTACCCCCTCTAGCCTTATATAAAAAGCTGTTCCTTATTTTGTATGTTGCTTTTCAGAAACTAATTTCATTCCAGATTCATACAGTGTTTTCTCAACACACAGAATATCACACTTATCTAACCAAAATTAGATCTCAAGTATGTTACCTAGGGGACACTTGCATGTAATGTGTTCAAATGGGAAATTAGAGCCCTCAAGGAGACTGACTTTGTGCCCCTATACATTTGATTAATAAGGTACATTCCTACAAATCCAGTGGTATATGTGATGACTGGGAGGATGCAGCTGTGTCCATATGTCAGGAACCATTCGCATGTTTGCCTACATTTAAGGCGATCATTTCCTGAGTACAGAGGAAATATAAAAGTTCATATCATATACGGTAGCAAAAGAGAACTAACACAGATTTTAAAAGAAGAAAATAATTAAGACAATAGTGTACCACATCTTACTTGTTCTCATGAATGCATCGTGTTCTAACCTTCAAATCATAATTTTAACCTCTGGAAGTGCCAAATATCAAACCAGTGCCTTATGGACAATAGATTTAAAAGTCACAACTGCACCATTCAAATTCTGGAATGATATTATTATTTCCTGAGCAAAGAGGAAATACAAGAGCGCATGTAACAATTGGTTAAAAAGAGAACAAAACTAAAATATAGACTGCAAACAAAAAACAAGATGTTCAGTAAAGAACATATAGCCTACTTTCTCCCAAATGCATGGTTGTAATTATAACTCATTGTCCTTTTCAAGGAGCAAAATTCAATGTTGATTGTAGTAGCATGTTGAATAACAACATGCTATATTATACATTGATTGATTGAATCCTCACCTGAATTATATATACACTTACAAATACAGCCATCACAATGACGCAGGTTAGCAGTGAATATGAAATACTCTACAGAGTGCACTGGGCTAAATGACCATGATGTCCAAACCTCTCAAATGAGACAAAACAACAGCTTCCTACCCAAATCCTTCTTTGTTTAAAAGTACACACACGGACATCACAGTGACACAGGTTGTCAGACAACTTCTACACACAACTAAATACATGGTGCTACATCACCACGATGCCGAAAAGCCCCTTAATTGCCAACAGCAACAACAAGAAACAGCCATTAGGATTTAAACCTCAAACCTTAAGATTCGGAGTCTAGCATGCTACCATGCTGCTACACTTGCCCACTACACTAAGCAATGTTAACAACTGCTTTAGTACAACTGCTTAGCCTATTTCATTTGTCTTTGAATGAACGATTTCATTAGCATTTTCTGCCGTCCTTTATAAACCATTTGATACTAAATTTGTATTATTTTGTTCAGTACATTCATGTAAGACTATCAAGCTATAGAATATGGACTAGCAAGCAAACAATTGCCTCCATTTTGACCCAAGGGGACAACACGGCCCAGCAAGATCGGCCTGAATTGTGAGTCAGTTATATGGAATAATTTTTAGCCTACTTTTGGCATTTTGTAAAAATGAGGAAAAATTAGACTTATGAGATCGATCCGGGCAAATGTGTGTCTGTCTGTGTGTCCTTCTGTCTGGCTGTGTGTGTCCCCCCCCCCCTATCAACTCCTAAACGGCTGTAGCAATCGAAATAAAATTTGATAGGAGTCAAGATCTATACCTGAATATCTCAGTGCCATATTTGAAAATGATGTCAATGCTACCAACTGCTGAAAAATCGCAATTGAAATTTGAGCTCCAAGTTGGATATCATGGAAGGTATGAATGGGAGCTATTTCAAAATTGGCACACATATAGATAATAATATTTCAGTTTAATTTCCAGGAGGTCATACATGGAAGTGTTGCCAAAATGATAGGTCCAATTTTTAATGCATATAACTTCTACACTATCAATTGGAATTCAACCAAATTTCGTATGTCCTATGTGTACATAAACAGATATGACTGGGTGTATTCTTAAGAGCCAACAGGGCTGCCAACTGTTAATGAATGCTCTGAATTTCTTTTACCAAAATACCAATATATCAGGAAGTATGCAAGCCGGCAGCTTTAAACTATGCACACGTATAGTACCTGACATTCTGTATTAATTTGGAGTAACTGATATACGTCAGTGCAACCAACATGATTCTAAGCCTGCTGATAGGTCCAACTTTGTAACTTCTATACTATCATTTGGATTTCAACCAAATTTCCTATGTGCTATGTGTTCCATAACAAATTCGACTATGCATATTCTTAAGAGCAACCAGGGCTGCCAACTATTAATAAATGCTGTCTATATTTTTGTTACCATAATGTCAATATATCAGAAAGTATGCTAGCCAATAGCTCTAAACTTTGCACACGTGTAGTAAGTACCTGGCATTCTAGCTTAATTTGAAGAATCTAATATACGTCAGTGCTGCCTACGTGATTCTAAACCTGCTGATAGGTCCAATTTTAAAATGCATGTAACTTCTATACTAACTAGTGGATTTCATTCAAAATTTTCACAACAATAGATCATATTATTTCGGAACATTTCTGACCAATACATGCATGGCATTGTTGCCAAAATGATGTTACGCTCGCTGTCAGATCCAATGTTTAACTGCACGTAACGTCCATGCTATCCATTGCACATCAACCAAATTTCGTATTCTGTACCTTAAGAAATGGAACTAAGAATATATTCAGTCACCAGGGCTGTCAAATGTAGTGCTCTATTAGGCTATATTGTGCCAGGTATTATAGTATTTCGAACTAATTAGAAATTTTGATATAACCAACTTAATTTCGTCATTATTCTAGATAGATCCATTTAGATTAATCATAGGCATGCAACTTAAATTTTAAGAAAAGTAAGCTCTTTAGTTCGTTACGGAACTTCTTGTTTTATTATAAGAAGTTAATAACCTATGGGTCACCTCCTTGAGGACAGTTTAAACCACTCTCTGTACGGTAAATGGAACTGGTGATGCAGGGCCTTGTTGAATCGTAAGTAACTGTTAGGCTATAAAACTTGCATGAGTCATACATCCACCATTTTGAAACTATTTGGCTGATGACTTTGTAGCTGGGAAAAAAGACACTTCCCACATTTTGTTGCATTGTTGCAAAATTTGGTAGAGATCAAATGATTAGGTTAGTCGTAATTTTATTTAATCTTAGAACATTTGGGTGGGCGCCATTTCCTTTTCATTATGATGGTGGCGATATACATCATGACAATTAGTTGTCCCTTGATAGTGCTACCTCTGTTCCAAAGGTGGTTCGATTTGGTTTCGTTGTGTTTGATGGATAGGGGGGGTCGATTTGCACACATATGCGGCCATCATCTTCAAACTATTTGGCTGATGACCTTGTTGTTTTGTCAAAAGACGCTTCCCACATGAAGGTATGTTGATGCGGAATTTGGTAGCGATCCGATGATTAGGTTAGTCGTAATTTGATTTAGGTTTTGAGCGTTTGGGTGGCCACCATTGCGTTTCCATCAAGATGGCAGCGATATAAAGCATGACACTGGGTGTTCTTTGCTAGTGCTACCTCTGTAGCAAATTTCACTTAATTCATTTTCGTCGTGTTTGAATTGATAGAGGGGACCAATATACACACTCAGGCTGACAACTTTTGACACGTGTATATCTCACTAGTCTACTTTCAAGGTTAGCAAAAATCGAAAGTAAGCTAAAAAAGTAAGGAAATAAGGTACCTACATTTCTCAAATCTTGATCTTTTGATGTAGATGGTGATTCCCTTTTGACGCGTTGAGCAATCCCTGCTTCCACATGTTCCTCAATAACAATATCCTTGTTATCCTCAAATTCTTGCTTGATATAGGTTCCCTGCACAGAAGCAATAATTGATTCAGCTTGATAAAATACACCATACAAAATGTCAACAATAGAAATGCATGAATTCTAGACTTTCACCGTGTTTCACACACCTCGGATTATTTCAAATCGTTCATCTACAATTTTAAAAATTGCAAAGCTTACATAGCATAGGGTTAATTCTGTGATAATTACAAAACTTCAACATAAATTATGTGTACGGTACTGTACTTTCAAGGCTCGGAATGCTAGACACAGTGAACACAAAATAATACTATCTCTGTTTCCTACGACGATCATGTTTCCACCGCAGTACATGATATAGCACAATTCAAGTAGCTACACAGTTATTAATTTCACTGCCAAGATTACTATTCACTTAAATTACAACAAATAGAGGATGATGGAGGAATTTAATGCAAGTTAGTTATAGAAGGAAGGGTCAAGGACAAGAAATGAAGGGGTTGGCCGACGTAAAAATATGTAAAACTGATTGCCTTGGATGTAGGGTGTAGTAGCTATGAGGAGAAGAAACAATTAGCTCAGGACAGGGAGGCATGGAAAAAGACTGAAGACTCAAACAACACAACACTGTAGAAAAAGGATCAAAAAATCAAGTTGTCATGATGCAAAGAAACATGGATCCTTCTTGGCTGTCCTGGTTCTGGTAACTCACAGAAATATGCTCAGAATCCATAGAAGTCATTTTGCTAAATTGACTGAACACTTCAACCTTAAAAATCGAGGGTTTAACAGAGATGTATTCAAAGTTCATTTCATTAAGTACAAAAAATTACTACTTTCATTATCGAGCTTAAGCAAAACATATATAGTATAATGCATTTTTTAATGCATGGACATTATCTAGAACAGGGTCTAGGCTGCATAGAATTATGAAAAGGACAATTTTCTTCAAAACACAAAATATATCGACTTAAAATCTGTTTATGATTTTACAATGAAAAATCATTTGAAGTTATTCCAAAAGAAGGTATAGTGGACAATTCACGTTCCGCGCTAAGGGTAGTTTCATCTTTTACCTTTGTAGGTATTCATAACATGCAATGTTTCTTTGAACCTCGCCTGGCCTTGTATGCCGCAATTTGGTTTTTGTAGGTTTCTATCCATCAAACCATTTACGGGATTCTTGTAGGATATAGTCGGCCACAGCACAGACATGACTCTATGTATAATACCAGGATGCATGGCAAGGATATAAATAGGCTACTAGTGAATAATATTTGGAAATGAAAGGAATCAAATTGCTTATGAAAAGGAGAAACTAGTGCTTATTTTGGTGGAAATTGTACGTATTTAGAGATTACTGTAGGGGAGAGGATATTCACCTTGGGGAAGAACATAGGGGAGAGAGTTAACAAGGCAAACAAGTCACTGCACATGCTTTTGCGGGTGTCTAAATGATTTGGCAGGGAAATCTGTGAAAGGGCTTATCTGTCTCTAGTATGACCTCAGCTGGAGTATGTATCAGGTGGGTGGGGTCCATATCGAGGCATGATAGACGAGTTGAAATGATACAAATGAAGGTACACAGGTACCGTGTGTGCTGGGGGACCAAAGGTGGAGAGTACGGTGCGTAGAAGTGATTCAGGATTCTGTTTGGAAAGGTTTGGCAGATGGACAATCCAGAATAATATTGGGGGACACGTTTCTAGTTTACAAGGGAGTGAATACACTGAAAGATATTTGAGGAAAATCGGTAAGGTTAGAGGAAGATTAATGCAAGTCTTGCCAAATTATTCTAACTCAAAGGAATACTAACGATGGCAAATATTCCATTGTGGGGAGAGGGGAACCAGGTCTCTAAAGGACATCTTCAACCCTAGTTAGTCAGCTATTGTTTTAAAGGGCAGAGCAGTGAAGGTCATCTACCCTTATTTTCACCTCTAGATGTTCAGAGGTTTCAGAAGTCAGTCTCAACTAAACAAGATTTGAGTAGATAAGTGGGTAACAATGAGTGTGTGTGTTGGAGGGGATGGGTACGATTAATAATTCATTATTTTAAATTTGATTTTTATCATTGTATTTGCAGTAAGATCAATTGATTATCAATGTTCTTGCAAATTTGCCTTAGGGAGTAGCCTATGTTTATTTATCTGTCAAGAATATGAGCTGTAAATTATTATTATCAACAAAGACAGATCTCCTTTTCATTGGGCAGTAGAAAGTTGTACGTACTACTGAAAGGCCTGTCATGTCAAAGGAAGGATTACAATGTTACACAAAACACGGTACTAAAATACTACTGGTACTTACAATGGTAGAGAATTCTTCAGGTTCACATTTGATGGATGGTTGATCCTCCATAATTGTATTGAAACTAGAAAGTATAAAATATACAAATCATTGATAATTTGAATGTAACTGTAGTATTGTAGATGACTTATTTGTTACAGAGGGTAATATTAACTGGACATAGATTGTGATTCTCAATATTATCGTCATTACAAACACACATCACTACACAAGCATTATGCAAATAGGGATATCCCACACAATACTACCTCAGTGTACTGCGAGAAAGTAAACATTCTAATTAGTGATGATTTGTGATTCAAAGGGCCAAAGTATTTGGTGCTAATTCAAGATACAATAAGCCTCCATTCTTTTGAGCCTACTTCAATCAGCATAACAGGAAGCATACAATATGTACGATATGTTGGCATAGCCCACCCCACTGCCTACTGAGAGGTGTGGTGCCTGATTGGCTAGGCAGACAGAAGCAACTCTACAATACCACATTGTTCGCCCAGTGTGCGAATTTCATGACCTAATTGATGAAAGTCTTCATTTCTCATCATCGCGATCCATTTCCTGCAATCTGTCTAGTTTGCCTCCATCATATTCTGCATGTAACTTGAAGAGTAATACATTACCCTCCTCCCGGAATGGCAATCATTATTATACCAGATATTCATATTATAATGTGTATCCTAGGTGCAGGCTAATTAACGTAAATGCATGAACTCCGATTTCATTTTAGATATAAAGTTCCATTATAAAATTGCATGGTATTACCTACGGTAATGTAGGAAAACTTTTGATGATTTTATGAATGGAAATTTACTCCAGGTAAATATCTCTACGGTCCCTAACTTAAGGCCACGGCCGCCTCATTCCTAATTGAATTGCGAACACACACACACACACACTAGTAGGCTACAGTAACCACAATTACACAGCTATGAGGCAAAATTACACACACACCCAAGAATACGGCGCTAAAAGCCCACGATGGTAAAGGACCCCAAATGAACCACTTACTGTAGAATTTAAGCTATTAACTTGATGCACGAACTTTGCAAGCCATCGACCCTGATGGAAATCAAACCTAAAACCTGTGGTTTTGTATGCCAATGCTCTGACCACTGAGGTATTTGTACATTACACGTCGTTGAGGAATTAAAATATCTGCTTCTTACTAATATGCAATAACTACCGGTACTAATACACCTTACTCTTAGGTTGCATCGCCCCCACTTCAAAAACAAACCCTCTAACCGTAGGTCGGAAGAGACTTAACAAGATAATTCCCATTCACAACCAGTAATATGAGACAACACACACTCTACTTGCCCATCCTAGGCAATGGAATACTGAAAATCTCATCCATAACCAGTTACATGAGTCAACACACACTGCACTTGTCTATCTTGGACAATTGCATATTGTGAATCTCATCCACAACCAGTAACATGAGGCAACACAAACTTTACCTGCCTATCCTGGACAATCGGATATTGTGAAACTGCCCCAGACACCAACTAGTCACTTTATTCCAAAATCTTGTTATGTTTATATTACTAGACGATACTTATTGTACACCATACCTATCGTTGGTGTTTCGTACCAAACAACTTGTCACACACCAGACGGAACACTACATGGGAGAGAAATCAAACCGTAAACCCTTTGTAGTACGGTATTAAAAGATTTTGTAACTTTTGAGTGAACGTTGCATCAGAAACTGATGAGTGAGCACTACCTACTACCGTACTCCTTAGCGGCCAAGGAAAATAAAAGCCTATGATTAAGTACGCTCGCTCTAAAGGTGCGTATACACTTGCGCGCTGCGCCGCTCGCGTGCAGCAAGTTCGCTAGATTAGTACGGGGTTTCGAAGCTGCGCGCGCGCGGCGCACGACGATCCATCTCCTGTCGGTTTTTTCCACGCGCATTTTGAGTGTTCACAGTTCAGATTTGGACGGGATTGTGAGAAGTTCGTTGATTCTCGCGCGCATCTGATTGCAATATTTGTTCGTTTTGAGTGGTGATAATGGAGTGGTCAGACGAATCTGTGATAAAATTTTCTATGCTTATCGCAAAAAGCCTCTTCTGTGGGATCCTCAACATAAGGATCATTTTAAGAGACCAATAGACTAAAAGCAGATGCCTGGAGGGTAATAGGAGCTGAGATGGATATCTCTGCTGTCTTCCTACCGGCGTGAGAAAAGTAAAATAAATCGCAGGGCGGAAATACGTATCTTCTTTGGAAATGTGGGGTCCAATCTTCTGCAGCAGATTCTCAAAGTCAGAAGGTGACATTCGAGTAAAATTCTTATACTGGCCGCTTATTTCCTGTGACTTCAAGTCCATCATTAGCTCCGCACCATTCCTTTTTTTAAACATGTCAGTGTGCCACCAACGTCGTCGTCGTTTCTTTTTCTTTTTGCACAAACGTGCCATTAAAACAGCCTCACCACTCATCACCGCAATCGCGAGGTTTTCCTCGTGCGGCGGAGACGTGATTATATTTACCACACTCCAAACTGACTAGTGAATGTTCGTGGGTTTCCTATGGATCGCGAGAGGTTCGTTTAAATAATAATTCTGGTCGAGCAACACACGCGCCGCGCATGCACCGCGCGCAGTGTGCGGCGCGCAAGTGTATACCCACCTTAAGGTTTGCCTCCGAGCAATAAAAACCTACCCAATAGCCACCGGGAGCTGCCGTGCGGATGTTACGTTGATCGCTAGAGGCACTGCTGGTCAACCCCAAATGATGACGCCATTTCGCGGAATTTTAAAATCGAGGGGTGCCTTCAGGTGAATTTATGTCATCAAATATATTACATACATGGGCGCCCATACGGGGCGTGGTCCCCCCCCCCCCCCTGGATCCTTGAAAAATAAAACGATATGAAAATCAGACTGAGAACAAACGCGTTTTGTATTGTTTTCAAAAGTGCTTACAGTATTCTAATTAATTTGTACTAAACATAAATACTTCAGATATTTAACATTCCGACAGGCCAACATTAAATACTGTAAAGTGGCAGTGGGCGCATTAAGCCTGTCTGGCACACCTCTGAATTCTGAATTTTTTAAAATTACAATATTTGCTGAAGAATAGTGTTGCTTCTATTAGTGAATACACTCATTCGTTCTCTACATAGTCTATTACGTAATGGTGCTTGATCAGGCGCAATCTGCCTCGCATATCACTTTTGCAACAACAGCAAATGTGTAGAAGGGTCATTGACAAACTGGCCGATATGGACTTGAATGTCATGTGGAAAGATGATGATGATGATGATAATTGTTGTTTTAAGGGGCCTAACATCTAGGTTATCGGCCCCTAATGACCTGGGTGATAGCGAAAATGAGAATGAAATGGAAACCAGAACGAAAATTAAGTGAGACGGAAAATACATACAAAAAAGAACTCAGATTGAAACAACTCACAAATTGTTCTTACAAAAGGGAATTTAGAACGAGAAGATGCACTAAAAGAATAGATTGAAAAATACCCACAAAATGTAGGCGAGGTTCAAAATACGTACAAAATGCAATGTAGCGTCGAAATACTTACAAAATGCAATTGAAATTCAAAATACTTACAAAATGCAAATGAGATCGAAACTACGTACAAAATGCAATTGAGGTTCAAAATACTTACAAAATGCAATTGAAATTGACAAATACACAATGCAATTCAGATTGAAATATCCCAGTTCCATTCCAAATTATTCACAAAGTGCAATTGAAATTCAAAAGACTTACAAAATGCAATTGAAATTGAAAATGCTTACAAAATGTACGGTAGATTCAAACCACTCATGTGGATTGACAATACTTACAAAATGCAATTTAGATTGAAAATACTTGACAAAATGTCATTTAGATTCAAAATACCCACAAAATGCAATTCAGAATCAAAATTTTTGCAAAATGCCCACCAAACAAAATGCAATTTAGATTTAAAATTCTTGTGAAATGCGGTTTTGGTTGTAAATACTTACAAAATGCAATTGAAATTCAAAATACTCACAAAGGTCCCTCCACCATATTGAAAGACTTACTAAAAGGCAATTTAGATTGTCAATCTTTACAAAATGCAATTGAGGTTGAAAACATTCGCGAGGCGTAATTTAGATCGAAAAAACTTACAAAATGCAAAGCAGATGAAAATACCTACAAAAAAATCGCTAAAGGGAATTTAGATACACGGGGAACCAAGTAACAAAAACAGTGCGAGAAACTTAAAGACAAAAGGAAGTATAATGAAAAGAGGAGAAGAGAGGAGAGAGAGGAGAAGGTCCGCCCCAAAGGTAAGGGACAAAAGGGGAAAACGGACCCAGCTCAGGAATCCCTCGGGGTCACCAACTCCCGAACTCACCAGCCTTGAGCCCCTGAGGGTGTAGCATTATCTAGGGTGCACCAAATGTGGTGGGGCTACATACACCCAGCCTCCTTAAGGGCTTGAGCACAAGGCAGGAGGTAAAAGGAATAGAAAAAGAAGGCTGACCCCTCGCAGAACGAGGGTATCAGAAAAGACGAGACAAGGGCCAATTAAGGCGGGAAAGGAAGAGACTCCCTAGGCCTCGGATACCCTAATACCTTCGGGGTCGGAAGAGAACAAGAGTTGACCAAGTGAGGTCGACAGGAAAGAAGACGGAGAGGAGCCCGGCACAAGTAAGTGGAAGCAATGCCGGACTCAGCTGGGGTCCCATGGTCACCAACCCACGTCCCACTAGATGTGAGCCCCTGGGGGACATGTGGAAAGACGTAACTACTGAAAGGTAGTTGACGAATATGAGATAAGAATTAACTCGTGCGCCCGTCAGATCAGTAGCACCCACCGGAAGGTTAAAATCATCTTACATATTATGTCAGTTATGCAATAGTGCTGGTGAGCTTTCGTTTTAAATTAGAAACTTGAGTAATATTACAAAGGAATGTTATAATTTATATGCGCGTAGCCTACATTCCATTCGTGTGTATTGTGTTCACTATGAACGGCCGCCTAGACTTTGTCAGTGTGCTTACAGTATTATTTTTTAATTTTGTGTGCATCTTCTACGAATGGATTTGTATTTCATTTAAAGGTAAGTAATCCAATCTTTTCTTATTATATATGATCCAAAAAGGAGGTACTCACTCGTTAATCATCGTATCTTTGTAACCACAAGGGCTATGAAAATGAAATTTTGCATGTTGATTACTCCCAGAGGCGTCAAGAACCCTAAATATGGGCCTGACTGTATTATTCTCACGCCCTATTACGCCGGCTCGCCTTTCCGCGTTTGTTATATTTGTGTCGCGAAATGCTGTACATTTTTATTTTAAAGGTGTGCAATAGTACGGTGGCTCATTTCTTGACAACAAAGCGATTATTGCTACGAATGAACAGCAATCTAACATTGCAGTTGTAGATTCTTAACCTGCAGTGTTAGATTTTCTACAATCGAAGCAATTTACAATACAGTAGTTAAATTATCCTGCAATGTTTGTGCCATAATCAAAGTGACTGAGATTCGCACTCTTAATCGAATATAGACAAAAAGGTGAATTTAATAGTGATAGACTTCGTAATGTTGTGTATGATTTCAATGGAACCCTCTTGCAAAGCAGGCAATTTTGGATGCGTAACATATGAGACATAAATTGGCCTACATAAATTTAAAAAAACAAAAAAAAATTGATTTAGATTGTTTAGACAGTATATTATTCACTGAATAAAGATTAAGCTCGACTTGATGCTTAATCGTAACAACCAGCAATTTGAAATGGATACGGTACTTCAACAAATTCAAAAAGATGTCTGATCATCAGTGAACTTAAAGATCATAACTTTCATATTTAGGCCTAATATGTGCCTTAATTAGCCTGACAATTCTGGGAAATAGTGTAAAAAGAACTTATAAATGAAGGGTGTAAAAATGTACGTTCCAAGTTAAACGGCTGCGTGAGTAGCGCTTTTCCTTTCCAGGCTACTATCAAAAATCTGGAAGACATGAACACAATAGATCTGCTAATTTGCCAAAATGTCACCAATTCGACGTAAATCCATACGTGGCATGCATTGTAAGAAAGGACAGAATGTAGTAATTTGATCTTTAAGCCCATCTGTGTAGTTGAGTACCTCAATTTAAGCTGCACGATGACGACTGGTTACCTAAATATTCGAAATTTGATTGCCGACGCTGACAGCAGCCATCCCTAGTAGGCCTACGATATTTTCAACACTACCTTCAGGGAAATACCACGTATGTATCATGTTTCAAGTTCCGGGGCACTCATCTCAAACCTACGGTATCGGTACTCTGAAATAGCATTACATATACACACTCGCCTAATGACACGTTATTACATAAACCGGAATTTCACTCAGAGTCAAGTACAAGGGGTGAGGTTTAAACCTGTCTACAAATAATGCAACAACATTTACAGCAATGCCAGTTATTGAACATAAAAAGGTTAATTTCCCCCTCTTTAAGGGTAGCCTTAACACACATACATTTAAAAACTCAAAAAGTATTTGTATTAGATTGGTTAGATAGTATATTATTTACGTAACAGGTACAATAATACGGCGAAATATATCACTTGTTAATTTTATAAAACTCTACGGAATTATACAATATATGTTAGTTGCATATTATCGTCTATTATTTTCATAAACAGAGAAAAGCTTGAGCATAAGGCTCAATTACACATTGAAAGAAGTGGTTTGTTTACGTTCGTTTCACCTTTCCTCTTGTTTCAGTCGAGAATGCGAATAATGGTAGTAAGAAGTACGTGATATAGTGGTTTTTATCCATTTTACTTATTGTTAGTGGTTAGTAATAATCAGGCGAAATATTTTTATTGACAAAACTAATTTTTACTAAAACCATAGGCTCGAGTTTATCAGTTCGTAGGCTACAAGTGTTTCATGATTCTAATAAGAGCAATGCGAAGTATTTCCGATTTGGTTGTTTAGAAGAGGAAAGACGTGACGATCTGCTGTAATGGCCAGTACAAACTAGATACCATAGCCTACCGTATTTGGAAACAGTGCTATTTAAATAATTGGGCTTATTCAGATGTTGGGACATTTCCACAGTTTAACTTAGTGATTTGGGATCATGTGAAAATAAGTCCAGTTATTTAGAAAGTTGGCGAACTGGATTAACAATACCATTTTAATGAACTACGGTACTTGATTTTTATTTTTGTTGATACCACTAGTTTTTCCTGTTTTTAAGAACTGAACATTACGACGTTGAATCACGAAGAAAAGCGAACGTTAACGGACAAAAACTAAAAAAAAAAAAAAGAAAAAAAAAACATTCCTCCCATACTTGCCAATAAGTAGCCAATGGTTTCAGAGCAGTAAAATAATGAATTTCACGAAGTAAGAAATGAAACCTTCTCTTTGTGTGTGTGTGTGTGTGGGGGGGGGGGGGGGGACAGGTAGGCAATTAAACGAAAATATTTACTTGCCCCCCCCCCCCCCCCTGGAAACAATCCTATGGGCGCCCATGATTATATACCGTGTACCGATACTCAATGTTATGTTTTGGCGTGCCAATTACAAAAACCAGTGTACAACTAGGCTACCGTTTCTGGAAACAGTTATCATACATTTACTTATTAATAACCAATTACAGTACCGTACCTGGTATGACTGATTTTGCTCTGATGATATTTGTCTTTTACAGCCGTCAGATGATCTCGCATCTAGATTAATGGCCCAGGAACGGCTCTAGACTAGACTTCGAAGTCGAATTATACAGAAAGTGGCTCAACAATTCACTTTAGTCATCGGCGTCTATAATTCTCAATTGATTATTGGCAGCAGTACGGTACCAGTAGGCTACTCAAAACACAAACCCTCAATGGTAATTGTTCGGGAGTGATGAACCTCGATCCTGCACATGCACATGATTTCCATACTTTACCTTACTACCGGTATTCTGGGAGTCAATACCATTTCCAACTACTTCATATGTGGGAGTTACTGTTGGTCAACAACTGTTAGGCCTACATCATAAAATGTCTTTAATGTTGCTGACGTAATATGTATTTGCATTTGAAAAATGGTTCTAATGGTGTCATACACTAGATCATCGACAGAAACATAGATTAGATCCAATTTTCAATATGGTTATGCCTAATGTTAATTACCGTATGGTTCTCCAAACCTATCACAAGTGGCTATAACTTTTGCCACCCCACTTCGGCAGTGGCAATTATGAAAGCATGTTCTATAGATCATTTTAAATACTGCAACACCGCTAGCCGATAAAATACGGCTTCCTTTGATTACTAGTAAAACACTAGTCATGCAAGGTCATTCTTAAAATATTGGATCATTTACTGAACATTATCAGTAGGGCCGGATTTAGGTTTTATGCGCTCATAGGCCCGTAGGTTTTTGCCGCCCCCTCTTCATGCCATCGTGAAGGAGGGAGAATTTCGACCTCAGAAAGGTCTTTGTGAAGGTAATTATTATTGCATTCTAATGTATCGTGAATTAAAATAACGAGAGAATCAACTGTTTCTAAATTTGTATATAAACTATAAATAAACAGGCCAACGAGATGTAAAATAAGTTCAAACCATTTAAGACTCATTATACACTTAAAGATATTCATATACACTACATCATACAACCTACAACTATGCATAATGAATTATTCAAATTAAACTGATATTAATATTCAAGACTAAAATTTTCTCCTAATAAATCGTAAAACATTCCTGTTCTAAAGCTGATGTCGAAAACTCTGCTGTTGCAAAACATTTCTTGGAAACTATTGGCCACAATATAAATTGGAAAAGTGTCAAAATGTTTGAAAGTTTAATTTAAATCATAAAATTATAGGAAATTGGTTTAAAAAAATCATAAGTAGTAAAAGTCTGTTTAATCTATTTTTTAACTGTAAAAAAACTTTTTGAAGTGCAACAAGATTAAAAAGGAGCGTACAACAAAACAATTTACGGAAAACCACTTGATAAAAAGTAGGACTTAGATCTTTTATAAGTGATGTGAGACAATTTTACTTCAAAGTCAGTTTATGAGGAGTATTTTGCACGGAAATGTGTTTCAAATGTAAACACTCGTCAACAAAAACTGGCTCTAGAGATTCGAGGTACAATATTAATAGTTCTCCTGCATGTTTGGTGATTTATGAGGCTTCTAGTCCTCTAACAACTTCAAAAAAAACCAAACTTGTTGTATAGTTAAGTGTATTTATTTCCACGTCACTTGAGTTTGGAATGTAAGCTATCTAATATGACATTGAAAGAGTTCACACGAAATTTATCAGAACCTGTGAATTCAACATCACTGCTTTGTCCACTTTAATCATCAAACTTGGTAGATATTTTCCTTTTGCGTCGGTTGTCGGCTACATACTCTTTCCCGCCACATTTGTCTCTTGCTGCTTTGTCTAGGCTATCGAAGGTTTCTCTTAATGCTTGAAGAAAACCGCAAAGAGATTCATAGTAAGTAATAATCTTCCCTAGCTCCTTAGTTTCATACTGAAGTTTCAAGTCCACCTAGTTAAACCTTTCCAATATGGTCCTCCATAAAATTGACATGAATGTTGTCTCCATGGAGTTCAACTTTTCTCTCAAAGCATTGGCTTCATTCCTTGTTGAAGGTTTCTCATCACAGTTAGTAGAAATTTCATTCAATCTTTTCAAAATACCTTCTCTGTATTCACTTACAACTCGGCATGCGTCGTGACGAGCAGACCATCGAGTCTTAGATAGGCTTTGTAGCTTAAGGGTACAATTTTTCTATAGGATAGACCATCTGTGGGTTGAGGTACTGAAAAAATTGAAAAGTGACTGCAGCAATCCAAAAAATGAAATAGCCTCTGTACATGATTCTGCTGCACAAGAACCTATTAAATTTAGAAAATGTGCTGAGCATGGCACATACTCCGCTAGAGGATTAAGTTCCTTGACACAAGCCTGAACGCCGGTATACACGCCAGACATATTTGAAGCGTTGTGGTATGACTGTGCTCTGCAATTAGAAATGTCCAAATCAAGTTTTCCAAAGAGTTCTAGAACTGCTTTAACGATTTCCTCAGCTTTATGGCCCACATTTGGCACAAAACAAATAAACCTTTCAATTGGAACGCCATCACTGGCAACATATCTGAGTACTAAGGTCAGTTGATCAACATGTGATATGTACGGTGTGTAGTCTAATACCATACTAAAGTATTCAGCTTCTTTAACTTCTTTTCTAATTGTGTCTGTAACTTTGTCAGCCATAAAAGCAATAAGTTCTTCATGTATTGTCTTTGAAATATAAGATGTGGTTCCGGAATCTTTATCACATACTGCCTTAAATGTTCCGCCATGAAAGGGTCGAATTCAGCTAAGAATTGCAATAGTGCAAGGCAATTCCCACTGTGAAGATTTCTTAGGTGTTAATGAGTACCACGTATTGTCAGACCCAGAGCAGCTAAATATTTAACTGCCGCCACTACTCGCCTAAGTACTGTACCATTATACTAATATGGTTATGATGTATAGTGCAGTTTGAAGTATATGTTGAAGATCGGCGCGATCCACGAGTTGCTAACCGAAGCTGGAGTCGGCCGCTCGATTACGGTACTTGCCGAGGATCGAAGTGCACGCACGAAGCCAGGTGCATATGATGACAACATGGCGACCATCGACCCAGTTTATTGATCGGTCACTAGGACTAAATTTTTTATCAGCAATAAGAAGAAAGAGAATAACATGCAAGATTTGCAACATTATACGAGACCATGGAACAGAGCATAATGTATATTTTGTTATTAATACAGGTTTAGTATATGTTGGAGATATTATAAATTATGATTTACATCCACCAATGAGAAAGCAGTTCGATTACTGTCACGCCTGAGTGGGGGTAGCGTGAGGCCAGGTGGATGGACACACAGTCAGCTGTGGGCAGATAACATTACGGAGTGCTTGAGAGCATGTCTCATCGTGAAGTTTGTGAACGCGTTTCGTGATTGTAATGTGACGCGAGGTTTATGTCCAACACTTCAAAGTATATGCAGAGCCAGTGTCGAAGGACTCTGTTCGTTTTCACGAGATGCAAGCTATGCCGCTACAAGGGTAAAGCAGTATTAGAAACGGTAATATTTCAATACAGCAAGCTGCTTGTCAACACAGCGAACTTTGATTTGAAAGCAGTCTCCGTTTTCATTGCGTTGATGCCGAGTGCACAGCAATGGTATTGAACTCTAGACACTATTCCTCATCGCGAACAGACATATTCTTAATCAAGATGTCAAGAGGAATAATTTTAGTGCTGTTCATTTCTTTTATAATGGCAGGCTAAATAACGCAGCAACATGAACGCTACTAGACCGGCATTGTATCGAACATTTAATAAACTATCGCCATGGCCCCAGTGATGACTGATTCTGATTGTGTGACCACTTGTGTCTACCTCATTAGAAATCATGAATGCTATTCGCATGGGCAGTTATTCGTCTTTCGTTCATTAATATTTCGGCCTGATATGAAGAATGCGACCCTACAGAGATACGAACTGTGTGCTGGAAGATGTTGGAGACGTGAAGTAGCGATTCCTGACTATTTAACCAGGATGGGTGATAGCCTTCTGATCCGGGAAGAACGTGCGGTTTGGAGAAGGTATACCCTGGTTCTATTCCCGACGACCTGGGGAATGCTAGTTACAGCTACATATGGAGAAGGTGTGATATGCAGTGCATATCAATGCTCGCTCTTGGAAATTCATCGATCAACAAGGTACAGCCTACACAACTTCTTTCTCGTAGCTAAGTGTAGATATTTCAATGTTAATTTACGCCATTTTTTTTAATGTTTATGTTTTTGTGTAGTATGTCGGACTGTGGAATTCAGGCTTGACGTTTTTAATCATGACTGATTTCACATTCGACAGGTTTTAGACTTCCATGAGAAGTGCAACCCATTTTCAGCTTGTAATTAAGTATGTTTAAGTAGATCTCATCTTAAATTTAGTAATATTTCATGAAGCTTTCGTAGGGTAGTGAAGAGGACATCGATAGTCATTTTGTGATTCAGTGTAGTTTATCAACGTGGTGAGCTCTTTATTATGTCAATTTGTGACATTCTTCGCATCGTTAGACTGTGTTTCTGTTGAGCTACATTTTCCTACTGCATTTTCGAACTTTATACGTCCGTGTGTTTGGATTATGAATAGAAGACTGATTTTGATAGCAAGTTTTGAGTTTTGTGAAGTTTATTTTATACTTTTATAGAGGAGTTGATTTCTCGCTTTTATTAGTAATCATTCTTTGTGTTGGTGAAGAACAGAGGCTGGTAATGTTTTCCAACCAGACAATTGTGCTAATTGTTATGATTACCATCTCCGGTGGTGTAGAGGCATTACTTTGTTTCTCGAATTGATTCGTGCAGGGGTGTACCGAACATTGGCTTGATCATCTTTCTCTTTATTTGTATTTATCTTGTTTCATATTAGCCTCTCGCGTGAAGGCATAGTTGAGATCCATGGTCGAAGGAATTTATCAGTGTTTTTGATCATCGTCATTTGACTTTAATATATCTCTGAAACATCATTCACTTTTTTAAGCAGCGTATATCCCAAATTTAATAAATGTATAAATACATTCTGATTAAGGAGAGTCGATGCTATTGCAATCTCTCATAGCATAGGTATTAATTCTAAAATGATATTTTATTATTGAGAAAATCCAACCAACATCATTGAAAACTAATGTAAACTATGTATAAATTTAAACAACGATGTAGTAACAACAATTATCAGCTGAGAATGAAATTCGTCATTAAGCAATGAAGGTGATCCAGATACGTTAAAATATGCATGATTATAATAAATTAATTGTGAATAGAGTACTCAGGGGAGTACATTTGTATAAGAATAGAGCCGCGTGAAGGCAGTGAAAGAATGAAATAAACATTAAGGTATTTCATGGAAACTAACCCATGATAATTGTGATTGTGTAGTCAAATATAAGTTGACTTATTTTCAAGTCTAATTCAGCGTTGTACTACAAGCATTTTGTTGTAGCAAGATAACTACAAAGTAAAACATTAAAACATGTATTTGATGTCAACCTTAATATTCTGGTTTTAATCACCATGCTGACGAGGGTTTTTCAGTTATCCTGATCAGTTATTTTGGTGAATGCAATAATTATTAAAGTGATAGATTACCTCTATTAAGCTTTGTCATCTGGTTGACAAAGGACCAATTTAAATATTTTCGAATCAGTTAAAGGAAATTAATGATATTATTCTAATGGAAGAATGTTAAACTGAGGCTTGCAAAATAAAAGGAAACACATTAAGAGTGTGCAATTGTATATAGATATATTTTCCAATGTATATTTTGTACATAAATGATAGTGTTAATTGTAGGATTAATAATGACCTACTCACACGTGGAATTAATTTCAATAAGGCTTTTGAGGCATTGCTTGTGCCATAGTAGGGTATTATCTTAAAGAGTGTTTTTTTTTTTTTTTGAGAATACAGTGTGTCTAGTAATGACTAGAAGTTGTATTCAGGTCACTGTGATTTGATCTTCCGGTTGAAGCTCTAATTGTTTTTCATTTCTTGTAACTTTTTATAGCTTTTTCTGCTATTTGGACTTTTGAATAAATTTTTAAGAATTTTATTTTAATTCTTTCAGAATGGTATTTTATAGATGCGATAGGAGGTCACGTTAAGGAAACCATCGCAGGCATTTCAGTATAATTCCACGCTTTAGAGATTTTGTTTTTCTCATTCTTGCGTTCTTCCGAGCTAGATTTTTCTTTTGTTGCTATGGTTTTTCTTAACGTTCCCTCAGTTAGGTAATCCTTGTGCCCCATTATCCCCGTCTCTTGTTGAGTGGATTCTGGGGGTTTTTAGTCGGGGTTTTCAGGTTCTGCAATCCAGCTACCAACGAGGGATATCAACAAGCTGACGGTAGGTATTTCGGGGACAGTACCTCCCTCCAATAATGGATCTCTAGTTCAAGAGCCTAAACACGGCCTTAGAAAACCAGCTCTAAGTTTTAGTTTCTCTAAGTTATCTTTATAATTGAAACTATTTTCATGTTCTAAAACTCGTCGATTAGCATTTTTCCAGTCATTGTATCCACTATGGAATGCACCCGGCATATCAGAGTATCCAAATAGCATACATGGAACGCAGAAAACGCATCATTTTGATGGTGAATAAACCATCCATGATCTGTTTATTGTTTCACCATTTTGGATTTTTTTGAAGAAGAAAAAAAAAAGGCTCTTGGACAGCCAACGAACTTTGTCAGAATATTGTCTTTTAGATTGATTAAGGTCTGAATGAGAATTTTGTACCACACCATTAGTACATATATAATCTCGTAGTTCTTCATTCACATTCCATAAAGCAGGATCCGAATCAAACACAAAATCAGCTTGCCCACTTTCTAAAGCTATTTCTCCTTCAGTTTGCTTTTCAAACATAACCCGTTGCAAATCAGTTTCACAAGTGAATGAAGCGACATCGTCTATATCCCCGAACTCAGTTTCATAAACAGTAGAAACTGACGGTAAAATGTCATTGTTTATAAAATTATTAACACTCACATTTCCAGACACCGTATTGCGTGAGAAAAGGTTGTTATTTTAGGAACCTGATTTATGTTTTTTTTTTTTTCATTTCTTCCATCTTTTTCATCTCGCTGTTTTCTAAACTGTGCCCCACTAAGTTTTAGTTTATTACTCATAGTAGACACACGACACATACGATATTAATACAAAAATGATAATAAACTCACGTCTTAGCACAATAAAATATACAACACTGCAGCACTACGCGACATTGTTGACAACGCTACAAACGACAATCGATCAGGGCACGTCTCGTGGTTGTGAGAGAGGTAGTAGGCGCCAGTGAGCGGGTGACTTGTAAACAATGACATCGCGCATGCGCTGCGGCTCGACCTAGCCAAAGCCAGTAGAGACACACTGACAGCCAAGCGTAAAATTTGCCCGTCCAGCGTCACCTATACAAGGCAGGCGAACAGGACTTTGATTCGTGGAGAGCATGAAGATGTAGACGTGTATTGTTGTCTATAACATTTTATGGAATTTTTCTGACAAAAAAATGCGGATTAATTTTGCGCCCTTCAGCATGGTGCGCCCCTAGGCCGGGGCCTCTGGGGCCTATTGGTAAATCCAGGGCTGAGTATCAGTATTAAACGAGTATTCTTGCAATTTTTACGCCGGCTTGCCTTCCCGTGATCATTATTCGTGCCGAAAAATTCTGTACCGGCGCGGTACCGGTATATTTTTATTTTTAAGGTGTGCAATAGTATGTTACGGTGGTTCGTTTCATGAGCACAAAGCGATTATTTCTACGTATGAACAACAATCTACCAATGATGTTAAAGAATCTTAACCTGTAGTGACACATTTTCTACAGTCTAAGCAATTTATAATACAGAAACAGACTCTCACCCTCAATCGAATGTAGACAAAATGGTGAATTTAATGGTGATAGACTGCATAATGTTGTATATGATTCCAATGGAACCCTCTTGCGATGCAAGCAAGTTTGGATGCTTAACATATACGGTACCGGTAGCCTACTTATGAGCGGAGTAGCTTCACAGAATAAAGATTAAGCTCGTTTTGATGGTTAATCGTCACAACCAGCAATTTGAAAGAGGGTATATCCGCTTATCTGTAACCGTAAAAATCACACATTGCATATTTAGGCCTAGTCTGTGCCATAGCCTGACAATTCTGGGAAATAACATAAATAATATAAACTTATAAATGAAGGGTACCTATGAAATGTACGTGAGTAGCGCAATTCCATTCCAAACTGCTATCAAAAATCTGAAAGACCTGAACACCATAGATCTGCAATTTTGCAAAAAAATATCTCCAAAATTGACGTAAATATATAGTTCGACGTATGAAAGGACACAATGTATTAATTTGATCCTTAAGCCCATTTGTGCAGCTGAGTAGGGGCTACCTCAATTTACGCTCCACGTTGAGGACTGGTTACCTGAATGTTCGAAATTTGATTGCTGGCGCTGACAGCAGCCAACCTGAGCAGGGCCACCGAGAGGATTTAAGGGCTCCTATGCATTGTTCTTCTCGGGCCCCCACCCCCGCTTGAAACACTTTTGATTATTACTATCCACTACGCTACCAGCTGTTCTGGAAAGACATTGCTTCTGATCCACAGTCAAAATTAAAAACAAACAAATCTTATTTCATAGAAAACATTTTAGAATTTATTTTATGAAATATCTTTTCTAAAGTGCACGAGTAATTTCAATACCATTAAGTTAACATGCATAGGGAAATATTTTGCAATTCTCTAAGTCTTCACGCTAATTACCAGTACGTTACGTAATAAAAATATAAGTAGCATTTTAAAACACCACATTACTTTGATAGCAGATTCAACAATACAATTTATAGCACGTTGTTTCTAAACATTTGTAACTTCTTGCTTATATTATTTATTTATTACATACAATGCGCACAAATGTGAATACATAAAGACTTATATCCTATGTACAATGTTTGATATATTTAGCTCTAGGCTTTGCTATAGTCAATGATTGACTTTGTCCTCTTACGACATTTAGTTAGGTGGTATTTTTCACAATGTTCGTTGCATAGTACGCATACACATGCATTGTTTGGTTCGAGAAATTTGTCATTTTTACATATCTTGTGGTGATATCCGTGCACTGAAAGTCTGGTTAGCACCGATCGCAGTTCTTGGTCCGCTTTTGCCCATCTCCTGTCAATCATGGCGTCTGTAGGGTAAAAGTCTTCGGGTATTTCTTTTGTTTTTTGTTTCCTTAGCTCTATTAATTGAGATACTTGCTTGGTGTGAGGTAGGAGCAGCTTGAGTTTCAGGTCCTATATGTAGAACGGTTCCCTTGCCAGTTCATATACCAGTCTGGACTTGGTCGTTCTCGCTACTCCAAGTGCTCTCTTCAAATATCTCGATTTGATTTTCTCAAGGTTGGTAAGGTCCGTTATGGTTAGTCTTTCCCATATTAGGTCAATGCCGTATGTTATAACTGGAGATATTTTGGCATGAAATAGCGCAATGGCTGTTTGTAGAGAGAGTTTGGTGATGTTTTTGATTTCAAACATTCCTCTGATGGTGGCAGCAGCTCTTTCTTGTATATGGACCCTGAATGAGTTGCATGTGGTTTGGAGTGTCATCCCTAGGTATTTAAAGGTATTAACTTTTTTGATGTCGTTATCTCTTTGTTTTACCTCGTCATTTGTTGCTAGTTTTCCTCCTTTCCGAAATACCATTAATAATATTAATATTAATTACTGGGCCATATCATCTGCGTACATATATAATGACACTGTTTTGGTGTTTTCAATTATTTTAGTGATATCTGCTGTGGCGATGTTGAACAGTATAGGGCTCATTGGGTCCCCCTGTAGTACGCCGTTTGTTTGCGTGATTTCCTTCGAAGTTGCCTCTCCGTCTTGTATTACGACTTTGTTGTGGGTCAGTATGTTTCTTATTGCTATTGTGATCTCATTCATTCCGCCAAGGTCTTCGAGTTTGTTTAGAAGTCTTGTTCTTTCCAGTAGACAGAAGGCTTTGGTGTAGTCAATAACTACAATGTGGAATTTGCCTTTGGGTATTCTTAGGGCTTGGTAGATGTCGTTCATTAGATTTCCTATGGCCTGTATGGTGGATCTTCCTTTCCTGGTGCCGAATTGTTGTTCGGGTATTTTCGAGTCTATTGTTGCGGACAGCCTGTTGGTTAGTAGTTTTGTGTGGATTTTGAAGATGTTGTTTTCTAAAGCTATACCTCTATATGCGTTTGGATCAGTTGTTTCTCCTTTTCCTTTGTAGAGTACTTTGATAGTAGAATTTCGCCACTCGTCAGGTATCTCACCTGAGGCCAGGCACTTGTTGAATAGGTCTGTCCATATCTCTGCAAGAATTTCTGTCGAAGTTTTCAGTGTTTCGTTGCATATTCCGTCGGGGCCTGCTGCCTTCCTATCTTTAGATTCTTTTATTGTTGTTTTTACTTCGTTTATTGTGAATAATGTGATCTCTTTACTGTCTCTTGGAGGGCCTGATTCATGAGATGTGTTTCCTTCGGTTTTATTCAGGATCCTTGAAAAAAGTTCCTCCCATGTTTCCATTTGAACTTCTCCAGATGTTCTGTTTTATCTTCTTTTTAGAGCGATAAATGGGTCTTTTTCTGCTTCTTCTGCTTCTTGTAGGGCTTGCATTTCGATGAAATTCGCTTGTTTGTCTTTTAGTAGTTGTTTGTAGGATTTTCTCCTTTTGGAGTATTCTTCTAATAGGTCTTTTGAGAGAGAGCGCTTGGTGTAGTGCCTCTATCGAGGTTTTTCTTTGCTGGTAACATTCTGTGTCAAACCATGGTTTCCCCTTTCCTTGTTTGTTTGGTATTGTTGCTGCGGCTAGGGCTTCTTGTATTGTGGACATAGCGAAGTTGATGTTATTACCTTGTAGGTATTGTCCTGTTAGTTTCAGCGCTCGTGTGTTGCTCGCTAGCACATATAAGTCCAGTTTTCTGAGGGGCTTATGCATATTCGGCATTGTTGGTCTGTGTCCCGTGGTTAGTATGAGGCTTTTGAGGATTGGGACGTGTTTTGTCAGTGGGGTTGAAGACGTCTTCCAGATTCCTTGTTGCATTGTGACGCAGATATCCTTTCCTCGGTAAAAGACCAGGTCGATCGTGATAGCTCTGTTGTGCGCGATGTAAGTTATTTCACTCGGATTGTTGATCAGGTTGTATCCTTCTCCTTATAGTATGTCAAGGAATGTTGTTGTTTTTTTGTTTGGTTTATCTGTTCGGCAGTTAAAGTCGCCTGCAACTATTACATTTTTTCTGTCTTCGTTTGTGCTATTGCAGATGTTATCTGTTCCACTGTGTCATCAGAGGATGTTTCATAGGTGATATACATGCCTATTATGGTTAGTTTGTTTGTTTTCACAATGACTTTGTTGTCGTTCTTTATTGTCTCTTTGATCCTTCCTATGGTGGGTTTTATCATGATGGAGACACCTCCCTCTGACCTACCCCTGTCTTTTGATTTGGCATAGGCGTGTATTGATTTATATCCTTGTAGTTCAAAAGATCCTGTCAGGAAGGTTTCTGTAGTTATTATCACGTCTTTGCCTATCCATATTTCTTCAGGTGCTGAGCTGAAGGTACCCTTTAGTCCTTCTACTCTCCACAGTAACAGATTCAGTGGTGTGTTGGTTTCTGTTTGGTGTCCATCCTTGGTAGTTGGTGTGTTTATTTTCTGCCTTTTCAGTTCTTCCGCGTTTTGTGGTGTCGTCCTGTCAGATTCTTGCACCTTCAGGTCTGTGTCTCCGAAAAATATATTTCTTTACTAGCACTCCCGCCGGCCAGGCTTCTGTTTTGTAGACGCTCTCTAGTGATTCGTAGGGAATTCCTAGTTTAAATGCCTTTAGTCCTCCCCTGATCTCTAACTCTTCGCATTCAATGTCTCCCTGAACTCCTTTGTTCTGTATGAAATCCTTTAATTTCTGCGCTGTGGTGGATTCGTAGAGCCTACCTATGTAGAGCCAAGACATGCGTGAGCCCGCTTTCAGTTCAGTGGATTGAGTCATGTTTCCGATGATTTGTAGTCTTTGACATCCTCTCCATCCAGCTTCCGTTGAGATGTCGTTTAAGGCTGTGTTGTTTGTTTGCAGTTCTCGTTCTTCTGTGTTGGAATTTTCTTGTCTGACTTTCTGTTTTTCTGCGATATTCTGTCCATATTGGTTTCGTTTCCTAAGTCGTCCCCTCCCTATTACTGTGCTCCATGCCTGTGCTGGTTCTGTAGCCTCGTTGGGGTGATCTAGATCGTGTTGTATCTGTGGTCTTGTTCGGCTTTGTTGTTTCCTTGTTCTTGTAGGGGATTTTTGTCTTCTGTTGCTTCCTCAGTTTCCACTTTGTTTGTATTATCAGGTTGAGTGTTGTTGGAGTTTTCGTGATTAGCTTTCTTCCTGCCACTCCGTTTGTACGCTATTGTCCCTTGTGGTTCACACTGAACATTAAAGAGAGTATTCTGACTATTTTGTGTGTTGTCTGTCGCTTCTTTGGGATTTCGTGTTGCGGCATTTGTGAGGGTTGTCGTAACTCGACTTAAGCTTTGGTTAATTTTCTCCTCTATTATTCCTTCTAGCTTATGTGAAATAAAATTCGTAATGTAATACATTTTTCTTTTGATGCCCGCTATGTCATCTATTTCTGCGGTTGAGCTCTGGTGTTGCGTAGGTAACGTCATCTGCAGTGAGATAGTTGGCTCTTGAAAGTTAGGCTTAAGACCGACAGATGTCGGTGAGCGTTGTCTGCCTCTAGTTTGTTTCTTCATGATGTCAGCAAATGGTTCTACTTGTACCGCATGGGGGTTGTCTTCTCCTTGCATGACGGCTGTTTGGATGTCCGTAACCTCGTAACGAGGATTCTCATAAACATGCGGCGGTTCTTGCGCATTATGGATTTGACCGCCAGATGTCAGCAAACGTTGTCTGTCACTAGTGTGTTGCTGCATGGGGTCATCAGAGTGCGCTAGTTGTACCGCAAGGGAATAGTCTTCTCCATGCTTGTCCGCTGGTTGGATAACTCTAACCTCATTACGAGAAATTTCATTGACATGCACAATCTCATTTCCAATATTCTTATTGTAAAGAGCGGTTTTCATTTCTAAGAAACTTGTCTTAATGACACTTACCACTTGTAGTATGTCATCTTTTACCTCTTTTTTTAAATAACCTCCTACTTCTGCGATATTCTCTAAGGTTTTAGAGCACATTCGACTCGCACATCAATCTCGTCCGCCATGTCATTTAACTGTCCCCTTGCTTATATTATAGATCAATGTCAACAAATAACTTTCCTTGACTTCATTGATGCAAAGTGAGCAATTACATAATCATAATTTAAAGACCTAGCAAGATTGTTCTAGTAGGGGGAGTGACGGGTACTAACTCCCCCACCACTACTCCCAATGCAAGCCGATAACTCAAGAACCCGTGGTCGGAGATTCACGAATGACGTGTTGTTGGAGTCGAGCTGACAGGGGCTTTGCTATGGACCACGTATTATATTTTTCAAAAAAAAAATTCAAAATGTTTGTTTTTGAAAGTAGGCGATAGTTTGAAAACCGAACATGATAGAACGTTGTGCCGTGGTTGAAACGATGGTCCTTATATCCTTTATATTTTTAATAAAACTTTCTTATTTTTGATGTTTTTTTGAAAACAGTCCAATTTTGAAATTCCTATATTTTGGAAACTAAGAATTTTACAAAAAAGTTTGTTTAACGTAAGTGAATGGTCCTTACTCCCTCTACTCCCAAAATAAATTTCAAGTCTCTAGGATAAAAACTGGTAGTAGTGTGGTAGTGTTCGTTCTGCTCCACAGCCTACTTTCCTACGAACTTTGGTGATATCTCCCGAACGCATGATCGGATTTTAACGAACGAGGTATTGTCGGCGTTGGGGTGACGTTCTCTTGGCTAAGAATGTGTGTTGGTATTAAAATAATTGAAAATGTTTGGTTTTTGGATTGGCGCTATTTTGGAAGCGGTGAATTTTGGAAAAAGTTTGTTTGACGTTAATGAAAGGTGGGCATGCCCCCTATGGGGGGGGGGGGCAGCACGTTTCAAGGTTGTAGGAGGAAAAAAATTATAGCCTACTTTCTCGCGAACATTGGCGAATATTGGCGAATGGATGCTCGGATTTTAACGAATGAGGTATTGTTGGCGTTGGGATGACATGCTCTTTGGTAAGAATGTGTGACGGTATTCTAAAAAAATTAAAATTCCTGGTTATGGATTTTTGATTATTTTGGAAACGGTGAATTTTGGAAAACAGTTTGTTTGACGTTAATGAAAGGTGGGCATGCCCTCTAGGTGGGCAGCAAGTTTCAAGGGTTTAGGAGGGAAAAAATGATAGCCTACTTTCTCGCAAACATTGGCGAATGGATGGTCGGATTTTAACAAATGAGGTGTCGTTGGACTCGAGCTGACGTCCTCTTTCCTATACACCACTCGTTATATTTAAAAAAAAAATGTAAATTTTTGTTTTTGAAAGTAGACGATTGTTTGAAAACCAAACATGATAGAACGTTGTGCCATAGTAGAAACGAATGGTCTCTATGCCCTTTATTTTTATAATAAAAGTTTTGTATTTTTTGAGTTTTTTGAAAACACGTAAATTTTGAATTTTTACTCTTTTGGAAATTGACAAGTTTACAAATAAGTTTGTTTGACATACATGAAAGGTCTCTACCCACTTGACCATGAAAATAAAAGTCAAGTCTCTAGGACAAGAGCTATGCATTTTAAATTATTTTTTATTTTATTTTGTTTTTGATAAAAGAGTGTTTGTAGACAGAGAGCCGGTAGCGCTTGACGTATGTTACAACGAGGCTATGAGTGGCCATGTTGAATACAGGAAATGGCTATTTCGACGGGGCAGCAGGGTGAGGGAGCGCTCTGATATTTTGTAATGACGAAAGAATGAAGGTGAATATTTTGAAAATTCCTTATGGCGATCTCGGTGACCGTGCCCGGAAGAAATGAATCGCTATTTTGGCAGGATGGGTGGGGCTGCTTATTAGGTTGGTTTTAGTGACATTTCCTATGACGGATGGAGGCAAGTATTTGAAAATTTGTTAAGTGTGCTAGGATTTTTTTTACCAATGATGGGGATATTTAACATGCTAGTAAACGGTAATAAGCGAGACCACTGTCTGGCAGAGCGAATATATTCATATATTGTGAAACGAACCAATAAAAATGGAACTGTTACTTGGCATTGTTCAAAATAACGTTCCAAGCATTGTCGTGGTGACCTAAAAAGTAAAAATAGTGTGGTTTTAAGTGTCAGTGATCATCAATGTAGTGTACTGCATGAAACACAGTTGCCGTCGACAAAAAATCAAGAAACCCATATTGCTCCTCAAGATAGTGGATTGTTTAATGAGCAACGTTTAACCCCTGTTGTAAAAGTTATGTTTAATCCATCTTCCACATCGCATGAGCCATCAACATCACAAACTATGCAAGAGAGTGTGTTGTTGTTGTCGTTTTAAGGAGTGGAACAACTAGGTCATCTGCTTTGATATGCAAAAAGGTATGGTAGTATTGCAAGAGGATCAAAATGACTAAATAGTAATAACAATAAGGTATTTATGCCTATAAAAAATTGGGATTCCCCAGTTTTTGAAAACAATAGTGAATGGACATTGCTATAAAAATATCTACAACAAGCCTTGTGTTTAAAAACTATAACAGACTATTGTAAAGAGAGAAAGAGTTGTATTAAGTGTGCATCTATTGTCATAATCATGTATACTCTGCAATGTTAAATATTCTAACTTTGTATAAAATAAAACAACATTGTAACATCATTTTGCATTTATTTACAAACTTTATATACATTTCTTTGGTTTCATGATAATATTTTAAGACAATACTAAAAACTAAAACATTACTACTCTTTACACATATTTCTTTTCTTTCAGTCCATTGTCATCACTTATATTTTCCATTATTATTTTACATTTTTTAAAATTTAATTAAAACGAACCATGTGCCTATTGTTTTTAAAACCTTCATAAATTAAGTGTACAGGTTGCACAGCATTATTCACTTCATCAAAAACACTCTCCGACATATCATTAAACCGTGTAGGCAGAAATGTCTCAATGTTTTCACATACACAAAGTGCACGATCACCATAAGCTGTTTTTAATTTCCGAAACATGATAATGCGGAATGGAATATGCGTTGGCAATTCGCTAAGTTTCTTTGTCTCTAAGCCACATGCTTGACCCACAGCATTCAAAACATTCATTGTAGTAGTCTATAAACAAAAGAAAAGCATATCCATTATACTCTAAAACAGCTTTAATAATATTGTGCAATTAGGGATTTTGCACTATGCATTGATAATAAATTATACTATTTATGCAAGAAATGCCCTAACTGTAGCATATACTACTTTTCTGCATATAGCACAAGTGTTAAGTTGTAATGCACGCTTGACACATGCTATCATGTGTCCACAAGGCAAAAATACAACACCTAGTTCATCTTGATAACAAATTTTACATAACTGTTGGTCACACTTTTGTATGCGTTCGTGAGACAAGTCTTTTTTTTCAGCCTCATGTATTTGCTCCGCGTGTTCTAACTCAAAAGGCACTTTTATGTCTTGTGCTGCAATCACGTTTTCTTTACGAATAGTGTTCACAAATTCCTGACCTTTAAGCAACACCATGTATTTACAGTTAGGTAACCAACGAGCGTGTTGCACAAAAGGGTCATCAGTCATTTGCTAATCCTTTAAAGCAAATCCACAATAAAAACATATTGTTTTATCCCCTTCACCAGTATAAAACAATCCAGCTTCACTTAGCTGTTTGATAAGGTGTTTTAATATTAATGGCCAAACATTTTTATAAGATTCTAAACGTTTTACAACAGAGCTCTACTCTGGGTGTGCTAGCGCTTTAGTCTTGCAAACTCCCAATTTTTCAAAAGCACATGCCAATTCAACACTGTCTATGGCATATAGACCACATATATCGACACTACCGTTGTTGGCTGGTAATAAATCAATATTATTATTATTTATTTGTGATTCCGCAACGTAAGTAGCGGCCAATGGCCTTGTGGTTCGGTAAAATGGATACACGGGTATGTTACCCACTTATTTTCCAAGCATGTAAGTACAACAAGGAGACCATCGCAAATGGTCTCTAAAGGGATCATCCTCTTCTTCCCAGTGTGAAAGTTCAATACGACAAAACACACAGCGCACCACATCTTCTCGGTCCAAGTAAAAAGAACAGCTTTTGCAAGTTTATGTGTTGACAAAAAGCCAACAGGTCAGGATTCAAATGTTAACCAGCGATCATGTTCTGATTTTAAATTTAACCCACGTGGTAAACCAACTTGATCACTTGTTGTATTTGGTACTAACGCCATGTGTTATAATGAAACTTTTTCTTATTGTAAGCTATTAACGTTGCACACAATATTTTAACCACAATGTATACTTTTTTCACTGTCTGTTCACTATGTTAATGGCTTATGGCCACACCTAAAAAAAACTCATCACACAATCAATCAATAAATTAATACTTGTAATTAAACTTTAACTTAAATTGGCATTAAATAAAAACACCATCAAAATACTTAAAAAAATAAACTGTATGTCTGCACCAACAGTAACCCATTTACTTTTTTTTTATAAAGCTGCAGTTATGTACATTTCCCTTTAACCAATGTATAAACAAAAATAAATATCATATCATTTTGTTCAGTTTATCTTGTTCAAACCTGTGGATATTTGTTGAGTCCATAGGGAACCACCCATAAATTACATTTTAATTTTTGTTTTTAGAAAATCCAACACAGACTTGTACTTTTCCCAGTCAACAACCAATATAGTCTTGTACCGTTTGTCAATACATTGTAACGATTCGATCCTATAGCTGTTAAATTTATAGGGTTATTCATTTATTATCATGTCATTATTCTTATTAATTAGTACATCCATGTGATGATTTTTATATCAGATAATTGTAAGCGGTTTTTATTAGTCTATTCAATTAGCTTTTTATTTAACTATTCACTTGTAAGGAGACGAAGTATTATATGTTGAAACTATTACTTGTGGCAATGGTGTGAAACCCGTGACACATAGAGTGACGCAGTTACGTGTCGTAAAGGCAGGTGGCCATTGTCACGAGATTTTAAAAACCCACAATGAGTAACCATCACGTGTGGACAAGATGGAACATTTAGAAAGAATAGAACAATATATTTCAAACTATGGTGTAACCAACACGTCATTTCTACTGTAAGTACGCTGCTAAATATTGCAAGCTGTGATGCAATTAGCCCTCGTGGAGGAATTAACACTGAAGAGAGGGAAGCTTACCAGTGGAGAGGGAAGTTTACGACTCACGTGACAAGGAAGTTATTAGTATCAGCACTCTCGACAAGACATTCATTGATCAACAGCTCTCAATGAAAGAAGGAAGTAGTAACCTTGCTTTCTGGGTCCTAATGGACTGAGCATACAGGGTCGACACTGAACGATGTCCTGCCGATATCTATATTAGTACATAATGGGATATATCCCTGCTCAAGAGTCTTTCTACAGATGGCAACGTACTCAATGAGGATATTTCATAGTAATTGAGATATCACACCATTTTTTAACATACGCGACGTCACATCTAGGAAATCGGTCATTACTTAAAATGAAGTATCGTCAACTGAGTGAGCTACAATTCAATATCTTACGTCTCTATCACATATAAATTCAATTGATATTCAATTAAAATTAGATGTTCGTTTTCTTTTAAATAATTAAACCGCAGTTGGTAATTTAAATTCTTTGTGTCACTATTAATATTTAGTTTTTGATCCAATAAATTAGTTCTTTAACTTCATGTCTATAACTTTTCTTGTAGTTAATACATACTATAGGCAAATCAATCATACTCCTTAAATAAATACTGGAATGGTTAGATGACTTTGTCTCACCACGACCAGGGATAAATAGGTCTCACTCTACTGCAGATAGCCGAGGTTAATTCATAAATTTCGATTCACTGTCTTAAATAGGGATCTGGCGCTCAACACATATTATATTTCACTACAAAGGTAAGGTCACACCTCAGTGTATTTATTTATTATTATCATGTTTGTTTATTGAACCATTACATTTGTCACCACATCGTAAGGGCTATTATTTCACTTTATAAGAGCTGTTACATTTGACACCTCAACGTATGGGCAATATTCGTATTCGCTGTTATTAAGATCAATTACATTTGGCGCCACAACGTATTACACGAAAACCGTTCGGTACTTATGAGAGGAGTGTATGATTTCAGTGCAAATTGTCAGTGCTTTTGGGGGACAGTGAAGTGAAGTGAAATTTTGGAAGGGCAATTCTTATACCGTGTACTTCGAGATGGCGGATGAGAAAGAAAAGTCTATAGTGATTCCTGAAGATACATTAACTGCGCTCATAAGGCAGATGAGTAGAGATTTAAGTGCGAAATTTAATGAGAGTATGAATAAAAATAGTAGGGAGATGAGAGAAGAGATGGGTAGGCTAAATCAAAATACGAGTGAAAAATTAAATAAGTTTAGTCAGGAGTTCAATGTTAAATTTGACAAATTAGAAAATAATTGTCAGGAGATGAATTTTAAGTTTGATAAGAATAATCAGGAGATGAGAGAAGAGATGGGTAGACAAAATCAGGAAACTAGGAAGGAATTTAATGAGAAGTTTGAAAAATTGGATAGAAATAGTAAAAAGATCAATCAAAACTGGAAGAAAATATTGAAAAGCTTGATAGTGTGGTTAAGGTAAATGAAGGATTGAGTAAGAAGTATGATATGCTACAAGAAAGTATTCAGGGGGTAAAACAGGAGATCAGAGGTGAAATAAAGGAAGTGGTAGAGAAGAAGGCTAAAGATATGGTTAAAAATAGATAAACAATTAGAAGCAGTAGAAAATCAAATTAAGGAAGTTGAGATAGAAGTTAATAAGAAAGTAGAATCAGTAAAGACAGCCTTTCAGGAGATTTTAGATGAAAGTAGATCGGAATCAGAGGAAATTGTAGGTAAAAGTTCTAGCAAATTGGTAGAAGCGGAAACTAGGCAGATGAGAGAAGATTTTGGGGATAAGATTAAGTTATTGAGAAATGAATTAACGGATTAAGAGAGTAATTTTCAAGAAATGGAGGCGAGATTAAAGAAGCAGATAATGGAGGAAGGAAATCAGGATAGAATAAACTATTCAAGTAGTATAAGAGAGACTGAACTGCCTAAGTCTTCAAATAAACAGGGGTGTCCTATGCAGTTCATAAATCAGGTAGAGGATAGATTTAAAGAAAGACTAAAAGTTGGTCAAATTGAATGGAAGATGGTAGTAGAGCTATTGGACCAGGCTTTTATAGGAGATACTAAGGGATGGTTTTTAGTATACAAGCATACCTTGATAAATTTTGAAGATTTCAAAAGTAAATTTATTGAAAAATATTGGAATGAAGATATCCAATCACAAATGAGACAGATTATTAATTCTGGCAAGTATCAATCTGGGGAAGGGAGTAATATGACTGATTACTTTCTAGAGTATGTACTCATATGTTAACATCTCGACGGGATGAATCAAGATGGGGATGTGGTAAGGCTTCTCCTCAGGCATTTCCCACCCAAGTTATAAGTGGCTGCTTGTATGCAAATGATCTATACAATACAGGAATTAGAGTGATTGTTAAGCAGATTTGATGCACTCGAAGATTCATACGATATCCCTATATTACATAATAATCCTGAAAATAATTATTAAGATAATAATCAGCAGGATTATAACGGCAGGGGCCAATATCAGAATAGTAGATGGTACGAACTGTGAAATGCCCGAGAAAGGTGTGATGTAAATTTGTATTAGCGATAGTTACTGTTCCGTATGACTTAAATATTAAGTAATGAAGTTTAATACGATTTAACAGAGGTAGATAAGAAACCTGCTGTAAGTAATTTTAATTCAGTCGTGAAGTTAGGATGGTAAGGGGCGCGTAGTGCCTACGCTTATTGATTTAGGTTGTCTAAAGTCATTTAATTTGGAAGATGGAGGTTGTCAGGCTATTTAGCAATTCAGGTAAGTTGAAGTGGGTCCTTAAATTGCAGGTAAGTTGGAAGAAGAAAGAATTAAATTTAAAAAGTTAGGACGATTATTACAAAGGTAAGTAATCAAAAGAAAGTACTAATTATTATGGCAACCATAGTTATGAAATTATTATTAATAATAATAATACTGAGAAGAAGTCTAATGATAATAAATATTTAATTCAAAAGTGAGTGAAGATAAGATGATACAGTGGTAATAAAACTAATGAGTTGAAGAATTAAGTATTGATTTAATAAAGAAGTTTTATTGTGAGGACAGCGAGGCTTTCAGTGAATATATTTTGAGACATTTAGAAGTGGTTTAGAATAGTTAATGGTAATGCATTTTATGAAATAACCAACATCGGGTTGAAATGAGGAAGTAGTAATTAATTAGGACATCTGGTACATGGTGACAGATATGTGTGTGTGTGTATGTGTGTATTTTCACGTAAATGGACGTGAGTTTGAAGAAGTTTGCCAGCGAAGGTATAATGCCGTTGAGCAATGTGGTTTTTACGTTTATGGTAAGATGACAAATGGAGTTATAATGGAGGAAGTTTTGGTAAGATGCCAAATGAAGTTTTACGAAGTTCTGGAGGATGAAGTATGCCAGCGAGGTATATACCGTTGAGCAATGAGGTTTTTATGGTATCTACGGGACTACGTGAAGTTAATGTTGGGAGGATTTTTAAAGTATATATGGTTGTATGTACACAAGGTAATAAGAGATTACAAAGGTAAGATGCTCCAAGTTTTAGTTACAGTTACGCACGTTTTAAAAGATATTACTAGGCTTGTTATCGAGCTAAACCACTTTGTAGTAAAACGTTACTGATGCTTAATAATGAATTAATGAAGTGGTAGATTGTTGTCCTACACACAGGTAAAAGTAATGTTAATAATTAGATGGTTGGCATAATATTTACTAGTATTGAAAGGAATTTGTTATAATTCGAAGTTTTGAGGATTTTAAAGGTAAATCTTTTTTTAGAAGACAAGACATTAAAGTTTTATTTATGTCATACGGAGTTAGTAGAGAGAAGTGTGTAATTATCTTTTTGAAGACAAGAATAAGTTAGTAAGATAAGTGTGTACCTAAGGGTAATAATGATGTTTCAATTCAGGCAGGTGTAATATACGCATTTAATTCGGTAGAACAGAGAGTATCTGAACTGTGTTATAACTCAGGACTTGCTTTACGAAGTGATTATGGGAGAATATTTGCCAATTATGAGTGTCTGTGTTATTGATTATCAACTGGAACACTGTCATTATTTTAAGAAGAAAATAGTTAGGAAAACAAAGTGTGATGTTATTATTCCAAGGAGTTAGTCGAAGCATGTAAGATTTTTTAGCTGAAATTTAGAATGTTATTGGTCAGTAAGAAGTGACCTGTAACAGTACGAAGATGTGGGATTATACCACGTATTGGAAGGTGGAAGATGTAAAGAAATGGTGAAGAGTAATGTCACGATGAGTTTTAAGAGATTCTGGTTTAATAGAAATGAGCTCTAGTCCAGGCGATCGAAGGAAGTAGGAAGTGGTGTCTGTAGGACACGGTACTTAATTAAGAGTTTTGAGAGAAAACTATGTTTTTTAGGTATTCAGCGAGAAGTCAAATCATGTATAGACTAAGTTTAAAGTATAAGAGCATTAATATTTTGTGGAACGAAATATTTATTCCGAGGAGTTTGTCATGAGTTTTTGTGAAATAGTTTAGTGATATACGTAATTCAGGTATTGAGTAGTATTTTATCCAAGTCTTAATCATTTCGTTATGGTAGGTAAGAATGATGATACAGTAAAGTTATATCTTATTGCTAAAGTTAATTTTAATAATGTGAACAAGAAGTCAGATTTTACGTTTAATTGTGATTTTGAAAATTCAAGTTATTGTTTTCGAGAAGTAATAAAGAGGAATTATGGTTTTATGAGAAGTTAAGAAGTCGTGGAGACTTAGAAGGTATTAATTTTAAATGAGGCGGCCGTGGCCTAAGAAGGTAAGAAGCCACGTAGGCAAGTTAGTAGTAACATGTGTATTTATGTGAACTGTTTAATAACTGCTTTGAGGTATTTCGATGTCATTTTAAGTATTTGGGGTAATATTTACATATACGACATCTGCACTGAAATTTGAAATTGACGTAGGTATCATGCTAAAGTTTATTTTTGTTCTTCAAATATTAGATATATTTACACCATTAGTATATTTTTATAGAGACGAAAGGAATATTGTGTTGTTTGCATCCTATTATCGTGTGCTGTGATAGTTATTATTTGTTAAGCTCAGCTGGTACTACAACAATGTAATTCTACACCAGACTGACGAAAACTACGTTCACTAGATATGAAGCCAAAATTGTATGTCATGCATACAATCACCACGAAAGATAAACAAGTGCAGCGTTGACTTATATGTCAAAAATAAAAGTGAAGGGCATTATATGTATATTTTTTTACAGCTCACTAATACATATATAAAGAAGAATGAACATTATGAACATTTGGACGAACGAGATGAATGCAAGTTAAAATGTGAATTTTTGTGAAGAATATATTTCTTGTATATTTTTGTGTATTGATGAAGAGTATATTGTATGTTGTCTTTTTTGGGGGTTATAATATTTATATTTGTATCTTGGATGTGTAGTAAGAGAATTAATGTTAAATGTCATTTAAATTATTAACTTACGGGCGATTGTAACGATTCGATCCCATAGCTGATAATTTATAGGGTTATTCATGTATTATCATGTCATTATTCTTATTAATTAGTACATCCATGAGATGATTTTTTATATCAGATGATTGTAAGCGGTTTTTATTAGTCTATTCAATTAGCTTTTTACTTAACTATTCACTTGTAAGGAGACGAAGTATTATATGTTGCAACTATTACTTGTGGCAATGGTGTGAAACCCGTGACACATAGAGTGTTGCAGTAACGTGTCGCAAGGGCAGGTGGCCATTGTCACGAGATTTTAAAAACCCACAATGAGTAACCATCACGTGTGGACAAGATGGAACATTTAGAAAGAATAGAACAATATATTTCAAACTATGGTGTAACCAACACGTCATTTCTACTGTAAGTACGCTGCTAAATATTGCAAGCTGTGATGCAATTTGCCCTCGTGGAGGAATGAACACTGAAGAGAGGGAAGCTTACCAGTGGAGAGGGAAGTTTACGACTCACGTGACAAGGAAGTTATTAGTATCAACAACCTCGACAAGACAATCATTGATCAACAGCTCACAATGAAGGAAGGAAGTAGTAACCTTGCTTTCTGGGTCCTAATGGACTGAGCATAAAGGGTCGACACTGAACGATGTCCTGCCGATATCTATATTAGTACTTAATGGGTTATGTCCCTGCTCAAGAGTCTTTCTACAGATGGCAACGTACTCAATGAGGATATTTCATAGTAATTGAGATATCACATAATTTTTTAACATACGCGACGTAACATCTAGATCATCGGTCATTACTTAAAATGAAGAATCGTCAACTGAGTGAGCTACAATTAATTATCTTACGTCTCTATCACATATAAATTCAATTGATATTCAATTAAAATTAGATGTTCATTTTCTTTTAAATAATTAAACCGCAGTTGGTAATTTAAATTCTTTGTGTCACTATTAATATTTTGTTTTTGATCCAATAAATTATTTCTTTAACTTCATGTCTATAACCTTTCTTGTAGTTAATACATACTATAGGCAAATCAATCATACTCGTTAAATAAATACTGGAATGGTTAGATGACTTTGTCTCACCACGACCAGGGATAAATAGGTCTCACTCTACTGCAGATAGCCGAGGTTAATTCATAAATTTCGATTCACTGTCTTAAATAGGGATCTGGCGCTCAACACATATTATATTTCACTACAAAGGTAAGGTCACACCACAGTGTATTTATTTATTATTATCATGTTTGTTTATTGAACCATTACATTTGTCACCACATCGTAAGGGCTATTATTTCACTTTATAAGAGCTGTTACATTTGACACCTCAACGTATGGGCAATATTCGTATTCGCTGTTATTAAGATCAATTACATTTGGCGCCACAACGTATTACACGAAAACCGTTCGGTACTTATGAGAGGAGTGTATGATTTCAGTGCAAATTGTCAGTGCTTTTGGGGGACAATGAAGTGAAGTGAAATTTTGAAAGGGCAATTTTTATACCGTGTACTTCGAGATGGCGGATGAGAAAGAAAAGTCTATAGTGATTCCTGAAGATACATTAACTGCGCTCATAAGGCAGATGAGTAGAGATTTAAGTGCGAAATTTAATGAGAGTATGAATAAAAATAGTAGGGAAATGAGAGAAGAGATGGGTAGGCTAAATCAAAATACGAGTGAAAAATTAAATAAGCTTAGTCAGGAGTTCAATGTTAAATTTGGGAAATTAGAAAATAATTGTCAGGAGATGAATTTTAAGTTTGATAAGAATAATCAGGAGATGAGAGAAGAGATGGGTAGACAAAATCAGGAAACTAGGAAGGAATTATGAGAAGTTTGAAAAATTGGATAGATATAGTAAAAAGATCAATAAAAAACTGGAAGAAAATAGTGAAAAGCTAGATAGTGTGGTTAAGATAAATGAAGGATTGAGTAAGAAGTATGATATGCTACAGGAAATTATTCAGGGGGTAAAACAGGAGATCAGAGGTGAAATAAGGGAAGTGGTAGAGAAGGAGGCTAAAGATATGGTTAAAAATAGATAAACAATTAGAAGCAGTAGAAAATCAATTTAACGAAGTTGAGATAGAAGTTAATAAGAAAGTAGAATCAGTAAAGTCATCTTTTCAGGAGATTTTAGATGAAGGTAAATCTGAGTCAGAGGAAATTTTAGGTAAAAGTTTTAGCAAATAGGTAGACGCGGAAACTAAGCAGATGAGAGAAGATTTTGGAGATAAGATTAAGGCATTGAGAAATGAATTAATGGATTAAGACAGTAATTTTCAAGAAAGGGAGGCGAGATTGAAGAAGCAGATAATGGAGGAAGGAAATCAGGATAGAATAAAATATTCAAGTAGTATAAGAGAGACTGAACTGCCTAAGTTTTCAAATGAACAGGGGTGTCCTATGCAGTTCATAAATCAGGTAGAGGATAGATTTAAAGAAAGACTAAAAGATGGTCAAATTGAATGGAAGATGGTAGTAGAGCTATTGGACCAGGCATTTATAGGAGATACTAAGGGATGGTTTTTAGTATACAAGCATACCTTTATAAATTTTGAAGATTTCAAAAGTAAATTTAATGAAAAATATTGGAATGAGGATATCCAAACACAAATGAGACAGATTATTAATTCTGGCAAGTATCAATCTTGGGAAGGGAGTAATATGACCGATTACTTTCTAGAGTATGTACTCATATGTTAACATCTCGACGGGATGAATCAAGATGGGGATGTGGTAAGGCTTCTCCTCAGGCATTTCCCACCCAAGGTATAAGTGGCTGCTTGTATGCAAATGATCCCTACAATACAGGAATTAGAGGGATTTTTAAGCAGATTCGATGCACTCAAAGATTCATACGATATCCCTATATTACATAATAATCCTGAAAATAATTATTATGATAATGACCAGTAGAATTATAATGGCAGGGGCCAATATCAGAATAGTAGATGGTAAGAACTGTGAAATGCCAGAGAAAGTTGTGATGTAAATTTGTATTAGCGATAGTTACTGTTCCGTATGACTTAAATATTAAGTAATGAAATTTAATACGATTTAACAGAGGTAGATAAGAAACCTGCTGTAAGTAATATTAATTCAGTCGTGAAGTTAGGATGGTAAGGGGCGCGTAGTGCCTACGCTTATTGATTTAGGTTGTCTAAAGTCATTTAATTTGGAAGATGGAGGTTGTCAGGCTATTTAGCAATTCAGGTAAGTTGAAGTGGGTCCTTAAACTGCAGGTAAGTTGGAAGAAGTAAGAATTAAATTTAAAAACTTAGGAAGATTATAACAAAGGTAAGTAATCGAAAGAAAGTAATAATTATTATGGCAACCATAGTTATGAAATTATTATTAATAATAATAATACTGAGAAGTATAATGATAATAAATATTTAATTCAAAAGTGAGTGAAGATAATATGATACAGTGGTAATAAAACTAATGATTTGAAGAATTAAGTATTGATTTAATAAAGAAGTTTCATTGTGAGGACAGCGAGGCTTTCTGTGAATATATTTTGAGAAATTTAGAAGTGGTTTAGAATAGTTAATGGTAATGCATTGCATGAATTAACCAACATCGGGTTGAAATGAGGAAGTAGTAATTAATTAGGACATCTGGTACTTGGTGACAGATATGTGTGTGTATGTGTGTATTTTCACGTAAATGGACGTGAGTTTGAAGAAGTTTGCCAGCGAAGGTATAATGCCGTTGAGCAATGTGGTTTTTACGTTTATGGTAAGATGACAAATGGAGTTATAATGGAGGAAGTTTTGGTAAGATGCCAAATGAAGTTTTAAGATGTTTTTGGAGGATGAAGTATGCCAGCGAGATATATACCGTTGAGCAATGAGGTTTTTATGGTATCTACGGGACTACGTGAAGTTAATGTTGGGAGGATTTTTAAAGTATATATAGTTGTATGTACACAAGGTAATAGGAGATAACAAAGGTAAGATGCTCCAAGTTTTAGTTACAGTTACGCACGTTTTAAAAGATATTACTAGGCTTGTTATCGAGCTAAACCACTTTGTAGTAAAACGTTACTGATGCTTAATAATGAATTAATGATGTGGTAGATTGTTGTGCTACACACAGGTAAAAGTAATGATAATAATTAGATGGTTGGCATAATATTTACTAGTATTGAAAGGAATTTGTTATAATTCGAAGTTTTGAGGACTTTAAAGGTATTTTTTTTAGAAGACAAGACATTTAAGTTTTATTTATGTCATACGGAGTTAGTAAAGAGAAGTGTGTAATTATCTTTTTGAAGACAAGAGTAAGTTAGTAAGATAAGTGTGTACCTAAGGGTAATAATGATATTTCAATTCTAGGCGGGTGTAATTTACGCATTTAATTCGGTAGAACAGAGAGTATCTGAACTGTGTTATAACTCAGGACTTGCTTTTCGAAGTGAATATGGGAGAATATTTGCCAATTAGGAGTGTCTGAGTTATTGACTACCAACTGGAACACTGTCATTATTTTAAGAAGAAAATAGTTTGGAAAACAAAGTGTGATGTTATTATTCCAAGGAGTTAGTCGGAGCATGTTAATTTTTTTAGCTGAAATTTAGAATGTTATTGGTCAGTAAGAAGTGACCTGTAACAGTACGAAGATGTGGGATTATACCACGTATTGGAAGGTGGAAGAAGTAAAGAAATGGTGACGAGTAATGTCACGATGAGTTTTAAGAGATTCTGGTTTAATAGAAATGAGCGATCGAAGGAAGTAGGAAGTGGTGTATGCAGGACACGGTACTTAATTAAGAATATTGAGAGAAAACTATGTTTTTTTTATGTATTCAGCGAGAAGTCAAATCATGTATAGACTAAGTTTAAAGTATAAGAGCATTAATATTTTGTGGAACGAAATATTTATTCCGAGGAGTTTGTCATGTGTTTTTGTGAAATAGTTTAGTGATATACGTAATTCAGGTACTGAGTAGTATTTTGTCCAAGTATTAATAATTATGTTATAGTAGGTAAGAATGATGATACAATAAAGTTATATCTTAATGCTAAAGTTAAATTTAATAATGTGAACAAGAAGTCAGATTTTATGTTTATTTGTGATTTTGAAAATTCAAGTTATTGTTTTCGAGAAGTAATAAAAAAGGAATTATGGTTTTATGAGAAGTTAAAAAGTCGTGGAGACTTAGAAGGTATTAATTTGAAATGAGGTGGCCGTGCCCTAAGAAGGTAAGAAGCCACGTAGGCAAGTTAGTAGTAACATGTGTATTTGAGTGAACCGTTTACGTTCTCGCTTGCTTAGCCCAAGGTTGCAGGTTCGAAACCTGGCGCTGTTAGCTGGCATTTGAGGGTGGGCAAATGCGAGGGAGCCGTGTCAGTACATTTACTGGCACGTTAAAGATCAATCTTCGGGGCAAAATTCCGGCACCCCGGCGTCTCTAAAAGCCAGGGTTGTTAAAAGGGACGTAAAAACAATAACATTATTATTATTGTTATTAACTGTTTAATAACTGCTTTGAGGTATTTCGATGTCATTTTATGTATTTGGGGTAATATTTACATATACGACATCTGCATTGAAATTTGAAATTGCCTTAGGTATCTTGCTAAATTTTATTATTGTTCTTCATATATTATATATATTTACACCATTAGTATATTTTTTATAGAGACGAAAGGAATATTGTGTTGTTTGCATCCTATTATCGTGTGCTGTGATAGTTATTATTTGTTAAGCTCAGCTGGTACTAAAACAATGTAATTCTACACAAGATTGTTGAAAACTACTTTCACTAGATATAAAGCCAAAATTGTATGTCATGCATACAATCACCACGAAAGATAAACAAGTGCAGCGTTGACTCATATGTCAAAAATAAAAGTGAAGGGCATTATATGTATATTTTTTACAGCTCACTAATACATATATAAAGAAGAATGAACATTATGAACATTTGGAAGAATGAGATGAATGAAAGTTAAAATGTGAATCTTTTTGAAGAATATATTTCTTGTATATTTTTGTGTATTGATGAAGAGTATATTGAATGTTGTCTTTTTGGGGGTTATAATATGTATATTTGTATCTTGGATGTGTAGTAAGAGAAGTAATGTTAAATGTCATTTAAATTATTTATCTTAGGGGCGATTGTAACAATTCGATCCCATACCTGTTAAATTTATAGGTATATTCGTTTATTATCATGTCATTATTCTTATTAATTAGTACATCCATGAGATGATTTTTATATCAGATGATTGTAAGCGGTTTTTATTAGTCTATTCAATTAGCTTTTTATTTAACTATTCACTTGTAAGGAGACGAAGTATTATATGTTGCAACTATTACTTGTGGCAATGGTGTGAAACCCGCGACACATAGAGTGTCGCAGTAACGTGTCGCAACGACAGGTAGCCATTGTCACGAGACTTTAAAAACCCACAATAAGTAACCATCACGTGTGGAAAAGATGGAACATTTGGAAGGAATAGAACAATATATTTCAAACTATGGTATAACCAACACGTCATTTCTACTGTAAGTACGCTGCTAAATATTGCAAGCTGTGATGCAATTAGCCCTCGTGGAGGAATTAACACTGAAGAGTGGGAAGCTTACCAGTGGAGAGGGAAGTTTACGACTCACGTGACAAGGAAGTTATTAGTAACAGCACCCTCGACAAGACATTCATTGATCAACAGCTCTCAATGAAAAAAGGAAGTAGTAACCTTGCTTCCTGGGTCCTAATGGACTGAGCATACAGAGTCGACACTGAACGATATCCTGCCGATATCTATATTAGTACATAATGGGTTATATCCCTGCCCAAGAGTCTTTCTACAGATGGCAACGTACTTAGTGAGGATATTTCATAGTAATTGAGGTATCACATCATTTTTAACATACGTGACGTAACATCTAGATCATCGGTCATTGCTTAAAATGACGATTCGTCAACTGAGTAAGCTACAATTCAATATCTTACGTCTCTATCACATATAAATTCAATTGATATTCAATTAAAATTAGTTGTTCATTTTCTTTTAAATAATAAAACCGCTGTTGGTAATTTAAATTCTTTGTGTCACTATTAATATTTTGTTTTTGATCCAATAAATTATTTCTTTAACTTCATGTCTATAACTTTTCTTGTAGTTAATACATACTATAGGCAAATCAATCATACCCCTTAAATAAATACTGGAATGGTTAGATGACTTTGTCTCACCACGACCAGGGATAAATAGGTCTCACTCTACTGTTGATAGCCGAGGTTGATTCATAAATTTCGATTCACTGTTTTAAATAGGGATCTGGCGCTCGACACGTATTATATTACACTACAAAGGTAAGGTCACACCACAGTGTATTTATTTATTATTATCATGTTTGTTTATTGAACCTTTACATTTGTCACCACATCGTAAGGGCTATTATTTCACTTTATAAGACCTGTTATAACATGTCCATTATTCAAGAAAGCAATCATCGTCCTATTCATGTACAGGTAATGAATTTTTTGTCTACGAGTTTTCCGTAGTGGTGAAACGGAATAGCATTTTATGTTAGGCTTACCAGAGTTTTAAATAGTTCACTGCCTGGAAACAATGGTTGCACTCTACTGCATCTCGGGTTTTCTGCAACTGCTACGGCGGTAAGGCTTTCCTTTCCAAGTATCTAAAAATAAATAAAATAAACCGCTATAAATACCTAAATTCAGGTTAATACATGCATTTCATAAAATAAAATAATATCTAACAAAATTGAAACACGTTACTTTAAAAAATAATCTCACCTTCACTTGCACTGTCTTGTTGCTGTTTCCATGTAGTGGGCCCAAAAGCCCAACGGTTTCTTGTATCTCAGACATGTAAGGTATACCGGTTATCTGCAAACAAATAAATAAATAACAAGAAGTTCCGTGAAGAACTATACAGCCTACTTTTCATGCCAATGATTATTCTTCAGTATATGAACCTATCTACAATAATGACGAAATTAAGTTGGTAATATCGAAATATCTAATTAGTTCAAAATATACCTGGTATAAAGTAGCCTAATAGAGCACTACAGTTGGCAGCCCTGGTGACTGAATATATTCTTAGTTCCATCTCTTAAGGTACAGAATACAAAATTTGGATGAAGTCCAATGGACGTTAAATGCAGTTATACAATGGATCTATCAGCACGCGTAAAAGCATGTTGCCAACAATACCATGCGTGTGCTGGTCAGAAATAATCAGAAATATTATGATATCTTGTTGTGCCAATTTTGGATGAAATCCATTTGTTAGTATAGAAGTTACATGTATTTTAAAATTGGACATATCAGCAGGCATAGAATCATGTAGGCAGCACTGACTTATATTAATTACTCCAAATTATCTAAGAGGGTCAGGTGCTATACGTGTGCAAAGTATAGAGCTGTTGGCTTGCATACTTTCTGGTATATTGATATTAGGGTAAGAAAGACAGCATTTATTAACAGTTGGCAGCCCTGATTACTCTTAACAATACTTATAGTCATATCTGTTATGGTACACATAGCACATACGAAATTTGGTTGAAATCCAACTGATAGTATAGATGTTGCATGTATTTAAAAATTGGTACTATCAGCAGACTTATAATCATGTTGGTAGAACTGACGTATATACGTTACTCCAAATTAATCTAAAATGTAAGAATATAAGTGTGCATAGTTTAAAGCTGTCGGCTTGCATACTTTCTGATATATTGGTATTTGGATAAAAAAAATAGAGAGAGCAATTACGAACAGTTGGCAGGCCTGGTGGCTCTTAAGAATACGCTCAGTCATATCTGTTTATGTACAGATATTACATACAAAATTTGGTTGAAATCCAATTGATAGTGTAGAAGTTATATGCATTTAAACATTGGACTTATCAGAAGGTTTAAATTATTTTGGCAACACTGTCATGGTTGGCCTCCTGGAAATTAAACTGAAATAGTATTATCTACATGTGTGCCAATTTTGGAATAGCTCCCATGCCTACCTTGCATGTTATCCAACATGGAGCTCAAATTTCTAGTGCGTTTTTTCAGCAGTTGGTAGCACTGACATCATTTTCTAATATGGACGAGAGATATTCCGGTGCACATCTTTACTCATACTAAATTTGGTTTTGATTGCTGCAGCCTTTTAGGAGTTGATAGGGGGACACACACACACAGCCAGACAGAGAGACACACATTTTTCCGGATCGATCTCATAAGTCTACTTTTCTTCATTTTTGCAAAATGTGAAAAGTAGGCTAAAAATCATTAATTGCCTTATCAATAACTACAAATTTAAGGTTCATTAGCATGACATTATTAAAATAATCATTCATAAGTACTTACCTAAAAAATAAAAGGATTTTTCTTCCACAGCTCTACTGTATACGTCTATTTGCTAGTCCTGTCAGTGTATCACTAACGCAATTCTTATCAATCTGCTTAGCAACAGAGAGAGTTTGCATTTTCTCAGCGTTTTGACCTTGAACTCATGTCTGTCTCTCACATTTTCCCACGCCTCCCCACATTCCTCAATCTCCACAAGATTTGCGTACCTTATACTAGTTTCATGTTTTTAATAAGGAACCAAAATGGCTGCCTGTTATACATTGGTAGTACTACTGCATAAGAACCAACATGGCGGCTGCTTAAACGTCGCACCTGCTAGCCACCACGATGCAAGTAAGCTGATATCGCTCTTCCTGCTGACGTAGACATTCCTGCCTCGTCAGCAGCAGCAACAGCTCTCACGAGGCCTGTGGCTAGGTACAATATTCAGTCTCCAGTGCGCAGGATTGTGTGTAGTTAGCATTAAGAAACATGTGTCTTATTGTTATTATTATTAAACATTTTACTGTAATAATAATCATTAGCAAGCGGCCAACCACAATACATGACCATGTTAACCACATACTTTCACCCTATAACATGCCACTTCACCCAGTTCAATATTTAGTTTATAACATCTTTGGGGAATGCCCTTACAGTTTTGGCTCTTTGCATTCATGCACATAGCTTGGTTGAGCGAATGTTATAGGTTTCCATATTCTAAAACCATTCGCTCTGCCAGACAGGGGTCTCGCTTATTACCGTTTACTAGCATGTTAAAGATCCTCTTCAGGGGTAAAAAAATCCTAGCACACTTAACACATTTTCAAATATTCGCCTCCATCCGTCATAGGAAATGTCACCAAACCAATCGTAATAAGCAGCCCCACCCGTCCAGCCAAAATAGCGATTCATTTCTTCCGGTCACGGTCACCGAGATCGCCATAAGGAATTTTCAAAATATTCACCTTCGTTCGTTCGTCTTAACAAAATATCAGAAAGCGCTCCCTCGCCCTGCTGCCCCGTCGAAATAGCCATTTCCAATATTCACCATGGCCAGTCATAGCCTCGTTGTAACATACGTCAAGCGCTACCGGCTCTCTGTCTACACACACTCTTTTATTAAGAACAAAATAAAATAAAAAATAATTTAAAATGCATAGCTCTTGTCCTAGAGACTTGACATTTATTTTCGTGGTCAAGTGGGTAGATACGTTTCATGTATGTCAAACAAACTTATTTGTAAACTTGTTTGTTTCCAAAAAAGTAAAAATTCAAAATTTAAGAGTTTTCAAAAAATCTCTAAAAATAAAAAAGTTTTATTATAAAAAATAAAGGTCATAGAGACCATTCGTTTCTACTATGGCACAACGCTCTATCATGTTTGGTTTTCAAGCTATCGCCTACTTTCAGAAACAAAAAAAATCATTTTTTTATTTTTTAAACAACGGGTGGTCTATAGGAAAGAGGACGTCAGCTCGAGTCGAACGACACCTCAGTTGTTAAAATCCGACCATCCATTCGCCAATTTTGGCCAATGTTCGCGAGAAAGTAGGCTATAATTATTTCCCCTTCCTACACCCTTGAAACTTGCTGCCCTCCTAGAAGACATGCCCACCTTTCATTAACTTCAAACAAACTGTTTTCTAAAATTCACCGTTTCCAAAATAATCAAAAATCCATAACCAAGAATTTTCATTTTTTTAATACCAACACACATTCTTAGACAAGAGAACGTCACCCCAACGCCAACAATACCTCGTTCGTTAAAATCCGTTCATGCGTTCGGGTGATATCGCCAAAGTTCGTAGCAAAGTAGGCTGTGGAGCAGAACGAACACTCCAGTTTTATTCTAGAGACTTGACAATTATTTTTTGTAAAATTCCTAGTTTTCAAGATATAGGAATTTCAAAATTGGACTGTTTCCAAAAAAAACATCAAAATTAAAAAAGTTGTATTAAAGAATATAAAGGTCATAAGGACCATTCGTTTCAACCATGGCTCAATATTTTATCATGTTCGGTTTTCAAACTATCGACTACTTTCAAAAACAATAATTTAGAATAAAAAAATACGTGGTTCATAGCAAAGCGCCCGTCAGCTCGAGTCCAACGACACCTCATTCGTGAATCGCCGACCACGGGTTCGGGAGTTATCGGCTTGCATTGGGAGTACTGGTGAGGGGTGTTAGAACCCGTCACTCCCCCCTACTTGCTCTCCAGGGAAAGCAAGCAAGGTTACTCAGTCTTTCCTGGCACATTGTTGATCTGAAAACATGTTTTACTTCTTTCAGTTTCCTGAAGTATATTTCAGCATCACCAACTGTCGTAGGAATTGTACAGAACAACCGAATCGCTATACAACTATTTGGAAATAAACTGTCCAGTTTTAGTTCTCTAAGACAGTTTAAGAGTTTCGGAGGTTTCAATGGGCCTGGCCCTAAATTATATGCTTGAATTGATTTTATATATTTCGGTTTATCACTGATCTCCCTGTTATAATCTACAAAATAATTTTCATGCAAAATAGCACCCATATATTCAAGACCTTGTTATTTGGAAACTGTCATAAACACCAAAATATGTCATTTACCTTTTCCACTAGAATGAAACGATTCGTTATTCCACAAACAACTGAATCTCTATTGAACACATTCACTCTGAACTCCCATTCTTCATTAGCTTCCCATTCACACCCACAAAATTCTAGAAGATCTTCTATTTTTTCGCCCGAGGAAGTTTTTGTCTTTTTTCTCTCTCATGTTAGGAAGTTCTGTTTCTGCAGGAAGATCATTTGATAATGAAGTGGCCACTAGCTTTGCTTCATTTAATAACTGATTCCATTTATCACGCAGTTTTTCAGCTCCTGGATTAGTTCGCGAATGTTATCAACCTCCACATCAAGAGTTGTAACACGAGCTTGTAGAGCTTTGTTGCGAATATCAATTGCTGAGAGAATTTCAAACCAGATGGTTGCCATCAAAGTGTACTTAAATGATTCAAGGTATCTTTTTATTCCCTTCAATTCCGTTTTACACTCAGCTGAGAAAATTAAATTCTTGCATTCATTTAATGTATGCTTGATGAGTGATAGGTGTTTGTCAAATGGTTTCACACTGTCAACACGAGCTGACCATCTTGTTTTTGATAGGTCGTGCAAGGAACAACCTATTTTATTCTCTAGTATTTCCCATCTCTGAGGACTTTTTGAAAATAAATGATACGTTTTTGAACCATACCAAAAAATCATAATTACATCTTCACAACATTCAGCAGCATTCACACCACACAGATTTAGATTGTGTGCACCACAGTTACTAAACGTGGCAAATGGATTGTTATCACTTATAATGGCCTGCGCGCCATTGCATGCACCAGCCATATTCACTCCATTGTCATATATCTGCCCCCTGCAATCTTTTAAAGGGATTTTGTGCTTGTCTAATTCTTTAGTTATTGCATTAGCAAAGTCTCGTCCAGTTTTCTTGTTGCATTATACAAAACTAATAAACCTCTCCTTTACATTATATGAAGAATCACTGTCCAGAACATATCTCAAAATTAATGTAATTTGCTCTTTATGCGAAGTATCCGGAGTAGCATCAACTAGTATTGCGAAGTACCGTACTTACATTTTTCCCTTTCTGAGAGTACAGCCTGAAGGACCTTGTCACTGCAAGCTGCAGTGAAGGCGTTTTGGAAATCTGCTGAAAGATAGTGAGTTTGAAGTATTTTCCCTTCTTGCTGTGACTCTTGAACTTTCGCCACGTGTTCACGTAACAGCAGATACTATTGAGCGAGTAGCTCAATAATTCCGAGGAAGTTACCATTGTCCGATGATCCTATTTTGCTAGAAGAACCCCGAAATGCCAGACCCCTCTCACCAAGAAATAAAGTAACAGACAGAATCCTGTAAAATAAATCCCTCCAATATGTCAGTATAGAGACAATTTCAAAATTCAAATGAGACTGAATGTCAGTTCCATGTTGAAGTCTTCTTTCTAATCCTCTCCATTCAATATAGCATTGTTTGTGACTAGCACTCATTTCATGAGCTGGCAGCTTCTTATTCAGCTTACGCCAAGAATGATCCTTTTTCCAGCCTTCGTCACTAACTAAAACTGGCGTATGGAACTCAAGAGTTGCGACCAAATAATCTGCAAAGAAAACAGTATAATGATTGATTTGTATCGCTCCATACAAACCAGTCTCTATGAACACATTCTCCATTCTGTTGTTTTGAAAATAAAACTGTTCTCGGGGAAGCTCTTGTTCCGTCACTCGGAAGGTTATTATTCAGTGCAGGGGGACCTCTTCGAACAATAAGTTCAATATCACTTACACTTGGCCACCCAGGTTTTAATTTTCCAAGTTCGCATGCTACTTGCCAGTAATTCCAAAGGAAAATAATGTACATTGTTCCTTGGTAACGAATGAATAATCAAACAGGAAGTTCCGTTACGAACTAAAGAGCCTACTTTTCTTAAAATTTAAGATTCATTCCAATGATTAATCTGTATGGATTTATCTAGAATAATGACGAAATTAAATTGGTAATATCGAATTTCTAATTAGTTTGAAATACTGTATACCTGGCATAATATAGCCTACTAGAACACTACAGTTGGCAGCCCTGGTGACTGAATATATTCTTAGTTCCATCTCTTAAGGTACAGAATACAAAATTTGGTTAAAGTCCAATGAATAGCATGGACGTTACATGCAGTTAAACATTGGAACTAACAGCGCGCGTAAAATCATGTTGGCAACAATGTCAAGCATGTATTGAACAGAAATAATCTGAAATAATATGATCTATTGTTGTTCCAATTTGTAATGAAATCCATTTGTTAGTATAGAAGTTACATGCATTTTAAAATTGGACCTATCAGCAAGCTTGGAATCATGTTGGCAGCACTGACGTATATTAGTTATTAGTTACTTCGAATTAATCTAGAATGCCAGGTAGAATACGTGTGCAAAGTCAAGAGCTATTGGCTTGCACACTTTCTGATATATTGATATTAGGGTAACAACAATAGAGACAGCATTTGTTAACAGTTGGTAGCCCTGGGTGCTTTTAATAATACTGCAGTGGCCCCAACCCTATACAAGGGTTGCGCCCAAACATATACCTAAAGAATGGATTACCGACATAGCAACGGAAGCATGGCAGGTCATAGCCCCAAGACCGCCAGCCTAGCAAGGCAAGGAGGACGTAGAGGACATTACACTCCACATTCCGCTGATCCAGGGTGACTCCACGCTTTTAGCCTACAAGTAAGAGGTACAAGCACGCGCCGACCTCTCTTGCTCTCTCTTACCTGAGCGGGCTCTCTGCCTCGCAGGCTATCTTACGTGATCGCCCAGTCTCTTACGCTCTTTTCGGGCAGTGTTACGCTAAAGACCCCTCGGGGCGCTGCCCCGATGGAGTTCCAACACGACATCGCGGACATCGGGTAACATCGTTAGGGTGAGTGGAAATGTGTGTACTAAATTCCGTTTCCCTCTAACAAGCATCACCCCCCCCTTTATCTAAAGTTCATTGCCACTATTTAGCAATAAACCCCTTTTACACAGTCTAATGCTACATCTATTTATTTCACTTAGTTTAAGAAGCCTTGCCCTTTAAATTAGAAAATAGCTTAAGATCTTCACTGAACGTTGGGAGAGCAGTAGGCGCTGTACAGCAAGCGCTTGGCTTACCAAGGCTCATCCAGGTAAGCATGGTGAGTATTCCTCCCGGCAGCTTCCTTGCATTAATTGCTCCCTAGACGTATCCGCAGCACTTCTTAAAACACTAAACACTTCCAACATTAGCCTTACACCAAGTCCCACACCGAAATAACCCAGGTTCATATAAAGGCCGTACACTTCTAATAAAAGTTTTACAAAAAACTAAAACAAAATGGTAAAGGCGCCTGGTAAAACTCAGTAAATACCGGAGATGCCGACCAGACCAGTTTTATAGAAACGTAAAACAAAATGGTGGAGACGCGAGGTAGTTGCAAGCCAGGGCTTATACAACAAGTCTAGCAACAACGATCCTGTACTACTTCTATTAGCCAAGCGAATGAGAAAGTTAAAATCCCCTATAACAACAAAAACGAGTAGAAAAAAATATTTTTGAGTAGGAGAATTTAGAGGAGATTTTTTCCTACACAGTAATTATATTCCCCCCACCCACCCCTATAAGTAATTCACAAGAGAAACCTCTCAATGCCAAGCATTTTAAATATTAACATCTACAATTAAATACGTAAGTAGGGATATTAACGGAAACCTAGTATGAAGAAGAATAGATAACTACCCTACTCTATTAAGAAAATTGCTCATTTTTTAAGATTACCCCCCCCCCCCCAAATGATGCTCTATTAAGATACCTATGATAAGATTGTGATATCCCATAGGAAAAGTTGGAACAAGTAACTAATTATGTATTTTATTACAGCAGTGCAATTATACCTTGTATATGGTTGTAGGCTATAAAATTCTCTTTTGAATACATATTGGTATAGCTTAGGGAAAGGTAGTTTTGGCAAAATGCATACATAGAATTAGGAGACCTTGCAATCTGCATTTTTCACTTACACGCACACTCCTGCAAGGTGCCACAGTAATTAGTTTGTATACGCAGTCAAGACACACTACAGTTTCTCTTTTGTTATACAATCCGACCGTAGAGGAAATGCTTATTTTTTACTTCCAACACAATCAGCTGTGACACACGGCGAACGCGTGCTGGACAATCCGACCGCCTAGCGAGGAGATTGAACCTGACACCATATGCTGACTTAGCGAGCAGCCGCCGCGCACGAGAGCGGAACCGACAAAGCATAGGTTCACAACCTGGCACTAATAGCTTACACGCCAGATTATGTATACAGTCTTGCCATTTAATATTTTTGTTTCACATACATCCCTTAATGTATAGCGAAGCGTGCGATAGCAAAGAACGCATTAATAATTTTAAACATGTGACTATAGCGTACACACATAATGTAGAATGGTTTTCCTAGCAGTGCATTTGAAAAAGGAGATTCAGTTAGCAATTTAGAAACCGTTCCCTCACGAAGCAGAAAGGATAGGAAAGTAATCAAATAGGAATTCATGAAGTTGGCGACAAATGACCGGCAATGAACATAGGGCATACAAGCGTAATCACGGGATTGGGCACAGCAGGGCAACACGACAATATAAATCAGTTGTTATCAAGTGTATCAGCGTTATTATATTATTAATGAGTAAGGACGTCGAAAAAGTACATTGTTGTTATGTATCAAACAACTCACAGCAGGTACAATGGTTCACCTAGCTTTGAGATAAGGAATAAATAGCATATTTTTAAGGAAGTTGACGAAGCATATGATTGCAAAGTATTAAACGACTCACGGTGGGTACAAGGGTTTACCTGGCCTTGAGATAAGAAAGAAAGGACGAGATATAGGAGATATTATTCATATTACCACGTTGATAACAAATGCCACTTACAAAATAGGATTATTGCCCACCCCATGCCACAAGCCTACACTTTACGCAAGACAAATGATAAACACGAACGTCTCGCCAAAAAGTAATAACTTAGTAAATTCGCAGAAAAACAGTAGGGCCCGGCGGCGATGGCGTAACGAGGGGCAACATTGAGAGCTCGTTAGGGGAAGCTTCCCCCTCGTCTCGGATCTGGTTACACCCACTATGCGTTACGGTCAGCAAAGTTACCCTGATAAGTTAGGATCATACTGACAACCGGGCGCCGAGAGCTATAATTTAAATTTCCTGGAAATAGCCACCCCACGGAAGGCGGAAAGGAGCTAGCGGCACTCCATTCACCCTAATTCATGATGATTATTACGTCAGTTGGGATGCATGTGTATCGGAGTACTCTCAGTCTACCAACATGCGATACTATCACAGTATTTTGACAACATAACAGGCGATATTTTCACGGTATGATAGGAGATATTTGTATGGTATTATATATAATATATACTTGGACCTAATGTCCGTCAGCACCCATCTGTATCGGTGTACAGTCAGGCTACTGGCAGACGGTAGTTTAATAATATTATGATAGAATACTGTTAGCATATAGCCTATAATATATATTTGGACCTAACGTCCGTCAGCACCCATCTGTATCGGGGTACAGTCAGACTATTGGCAGACGGTAGTTTTAAAATATTATATGGTAGAACGATCATTCGGCAGACAATATTTTCATAGTATTATGCGATAGGAATATACAATGCACAGTCGACGAAACCAGGCGAGTTTACATGTGTAAAATTTACACATGTATCAAATGCAAAGGGTACCAATGCGCATGGGAGGTCACTCGGTACGGAGGTAACTCCTTAAAGGAGATACATTTTTACAGTACTATATGAAGAAGTGTAACTATTCAGAGTAGAAATATACATACGCTAAAACTAACAAGTGAATTTATAAATTTATAATATTTCAATGCATTAAGATTATTTGCGACGGAAGAGGATGCAATTTACAGATGTATCAAATGCAAAGGGTACCAATGCGCATGGGTGGTCACTCGGTACGGAGGTAACTCCTTAAAGGCAGTGCAAAATAGACCAAACCATTATACGTATGGGTCAACTGGGTAAGCCGTTTTAGGCTGAGATCTCGTAGTCTTCCCAAGCCACAATCTGCATTCGTTGGTCACTCGGTCGCCAAACCCTTCAGGGTACTGGTCATTCCGATACCACATTGCAAATTGGACGAAGGTCACTAGGATTACTGTACGTACTTTAAGGCCCCATACCATGTTACGAATTTCGCCGGTCCAAGGGTTAAAGTAAGTCCTTATAGGCACTCTTAGTCCCGATACCACCCTAAGTATTGCACACCATTTGGTAAACGTACATCCTCGTACGCACCCATAATTTCCACGATACGAAGGCAACAGATTACATTAAATGAATAAAACTATGCAACTACGGTATGTTATGAGCGATCCCATACAGAGCAACTAAATAATTATATTACACAGTAAGGGTAGTAACTTCATTACAGGTACATATAGGGGATACCGTTATCGCGGATGCACGCTAGGGAGATTTTTATCATTTCAGACATAATTTTAATATATATCCCTTGTTCGAGAGATTTCTTCATAAACCCCCGATCTAGACACACGAATTACCCCCTACCCCGTGTATATAGTGTACTTAGTTATGGGAGGCATTAGTAATAGATTTATCAATAAGAATTCAATAAGACACTAAGAAAACCCCATCCCCCCTACCTAACGTGGCAAGTTAAAAGAGAAAAGGGTATCTAATAACACATCATCAACAAAGGTTATTTTTTTCACAGGAAATTCTAATATGTCAGTAACAAATGCAATTTTTTCAGGTAATATTAACGTGTTAATCTACGAGGCACGTCCAGAAAGTAAGTTCCGTTTGGTATAAAATTAAATTGTGTAGAGATACAGAAAAAATATTTATTGCACAACATTCTACACCTCATAAACTACTTTTCCACATAACTGCCGAACTTTTGCAGGAATTTGTCATAGCGTGGCACAAGTTTTTGGATACCTTCTTCATAGAAGTTTGCCGCCGACCGTATACGAGAGTGAAGACTCCCCTGTAAGATACCCTACCGTTTGGCCACTACTGTGAGGCAAATTGAGTATGTGGTCAGGAGAACTACTAAACATACGCAGTTCTCCTGGTAAGCACGCAATTTGCCTAACAGTGGTGGACGAACGGTAGGATATCTTACAGGGGAGTCTTCACTCTCGTTTACTGTCGGCGGCAAACTTCTATGTAGAAGGTATCCAAGAACTTGTGCCACGCTATGACAAATGCCTGCAAAAGTTCGGCAGTTATGTGGAAAAGTAGTTTAAGAGGTGTAGAATGTTGTGCAATAAATAATTTTTCTGTATCTGTACACAATTTAATTTTATTACCAAACGGAACTTACTTTCTGGACGTGCCTCGTATATTTACTGAAGGTCTATAATGTTCATACCATAAATATAGGCATCATGGCTAAGAACACCATATCAGCCACGCCAGCATTATCAAGTTAGCTCTTAGAGGCATTAAATAATATACTGTTTCCATAATTTCCCGACGACACAGTCGCCAATTTAACAAAAATCCATTTAATCTTAACAATTAAGTACCAACGTAGTGCGAATGTCATTTACGCAGTGTCTGCATGTAAATAGCTTAAGAAGCGAATACCGCGCTTAAATGAAACTGAGAAGGAATAGTAGTAGTGATTAAGGTATAATGAATCACTAGTAAAGCATATTGAAATTCTACGGAGTATAAAGAAGTTTTTACAAATATAAATGGTTCAAATTCTACGACGTATTAAGGAGTATCTACGAATATAAATGTTTCAGGAAGCATATTGAAGTTTTACTACGGTGCATATAGGAAGCGGTATAGTGAAATACCACGGCGAATATGACAAGGAGTATATATTACACGTCAGTTTATAAGAATATTAGTACATAAGTCACAATGCAGACATTCAGTAACGAGACTACATCGCAATACGTAACAGACTTCAGAGAAAGATTCATGGTACCAGGGTAAAATCATCCCACTATAAACGAACATTAAGAGTGATTTCTGATTTCAGAATAGTATTACGCTGTACAATCCTGAAATCTCCACAGTAGGACATAAATGCAGGATGCCACCCAGGCGGACGTGGAACAAGACCGAAAATCCAACGCACGTGGAAACAGCGACAGTCAAAACCAACAAAACATAGTAGCCTGTAAGCCGATTTAGGCAGGAGCCTTCAGCTATTTCTTTCAAACTCTTGAATGTTATTTTTTTTCTCATAACCATATCTACATTTCTTTTTCAAGCAAATGCTAAAGCAATTTTGAAGGAATTTCACGTTTTATAGGACACTTTCTACGATTTTCATTTTCTTTTATCCATCCCCATGTTTTAAGGAGGTTAATCCTATTGGCGCACCCTCGCGGCTACACTTAGCCTAGTTTAGCCCATACAGTACACTATTTTTCTCTCTCCTTTACACACGCTTATAGAGGTTACGTGCTAGCTCTACTGGGCCAACCAGTACTTAAGCTCTTTACAGCATCATTTTACATCGTAGGAAAATTACAGATGTACATGCACCCTTGCGGCGGTACTCGGCTTGACGACGTCGTACGCAAGTCACGTACTGGTCCGAGAGCGGTGGTCACACCTTAAATTTCCTATGCGCTTTCATTCTCGCCTATATTTGAACTTCACTTCTATAACTTAACATATCAGCTGAAATTCCATTTTTTTTGTAAATTATCAACACAATGTTATTATTTCATTGCAACATTCAAATATGCAAAATATGCAGCAAAAACTATGTTAAAAATGCAACATGGAAAGAAGCAAGATACCGAGAACTATCTGCTATAAACTGACTGACTAATAAACTACCCCGCCCTCTTGTCACACCTTCCACCCCTTAGTACGGCACACTTTCACTCACTACCACCATCTACGTAGAAGAACAGAAGAAAAGAAGAACGATAAGAAGAATAAGAGGCAATATACAGCTAGAAGAAAGAAAAAGAAGACGAAGAAAGAAGAAAAGTCTAGATTTTGCACCCCCACGTCTAGTCCAATAAGCGAGGTCGCTTATTAAAACAGGAAGGCGTCTTGCAGTGGCCCCAACCCTATACAAGGGTTGCGCCCACACATATACCTAAATGATTATACAAGATACGAAATACCGAAATAGTGACAAGAACATGTCAGGTCATAGACCCAAGACCGTCAGCCTAGCAAAGTAAGGAGGAAACCCAGGACATTACACTCCACATTCCGTTGATCCAGGGTGACTCCACGCTTTTAGCCTATAGGTAAGAGGTACAAGCACGCGCCGGCCTCTCTTGCTCTCTGGCAATCTGGAAGTCTTACGCTCTTTTCGGGCAGTGCTACGCTAAGGACTCCTCGGGGCGCTGCCCCGATGGAGTTCCAACACGACATCGCGGACATCGGGTAACTTCGGTAGGATGAGTGGAAATATGTGTACTAAATTCCTTTTCCCTCTAACAAGCATTCCCCCCCCCCCCCCCTATCGAAACTTCATTGCCACTATTAAGCAGTAAACCCCTTTTACATAGTCTAATGCTAAATCTCGTTATTTCACTTAGTTTAAGAAGCCTTGCCCTTTAAATTAGAATGTAGCTTAAGATCTTCACTGAACGCTGGCAAGCAGCAGGCGCTATACAGCAAGCGCTTGGCTTACTAAGGCTCATCCAGGTAAGCATGGTGAGTATTCCTCCCGACAGCTTCCTCACATTAATTGCTCCATAGACGTATCCGCAGCACTTCTTAAAACACTAAACACTTTCAACACTAGCCTTACACCAAGTCCCGCACTGCCCAGACCAGGTTCACATAAACGCCATACACTTTTAATACAAGTTTTACACAAAACTAAAACAAAATGGTAAAGGCGCCAGGTAAAACTCAGTAATTTACCGGAGATGTCGACCAGACCAGTTTTACACAAAAGTAAAACAATAGCTTTTACTCTCTCGACATCTATTTTCCTTGAAAGGGGATGAGTTGACTTTCCCTGTAGGTTTCCCCATTCCCCTTGGATATTTATTTCAAGTGGTAAGTGTTTCCTTATCACAGCTTGGTTTGCTGTCCATAATGTAAATATGTTTCCTGTTATTGGTCCTTTTGTAAGTGCAATATCTATTGTGCTCTTTCCATTGTGTGAGATGTATGTGGGGGTTGTGGTTTTTTTTAGCAGGATGAAGCCATCTTCTTCCATTTTCTCGAGAACTACCTTTGTTTTGTAGTTCGGAATGTCTAATCTGCAGTTAAAGTCACCTGCGATAATTATTGGTTTATCTTGCTTGCTTTGAATGATCATTTGGCCAAGCTCGTCCATTATGTCGAATGCTGTTATGTTCGGTTGGAAATAAGCGGCTATTATTATGAGGCCGCCTATTTCCAAAAGTAGGGTATGGTCCTGTTGCCTTGTTGATAATATTGGAGTTAGCTTTGGTTTTAGTAAGATAGTTATCCCCCGGAAGGTCTACCTTTTTCTCCCTGTCTAGCTTTAACATGAATACCATAGAAGTGTGGATGTTGCCAGTCATCAGTGACGAATGTTTCCAATAGGATTGCTATATCGTAACCTATTAGAAAGTGTTCTGGGCTCATACTCATAGCACTTTTTAGCCCTTCTATGTTCCATATCATAATGCTTAATTTTTTTGGTGGGTCTTTTAAGTTTTGAATTTTTCTCTCAACTACTTTCTCTTATGAGTTATTCGAAGGAGTGACCAATTTCTCGAGTGGAACGAAAGGTCCGAAATCAAAAACGTCTGACATAAATCCCTGTCGGCCAGAAATCCTCCTCATATACCCTTTCCATTAGTTCGAATGGGATCCCCACTTTGAAAGCTTTAGTACCGTAATTGGTTGTTATTTCTTCACACGTAACGTTTTCTATAATTCCTCTGTTTTCTAGGTACTTCTTTATGGCACCGGAGGTGGTGTGCGGGCCTACAAGCCCCACAAAATACCTAGCTTTCGTCTTTGCTGCGTGCAATTCTTCAACTCTTGGACCTGAGCTTATCGTTGTGTGTTTCTGTCTTGTTTGCCTTCTATCTGATTTTCTGGCAACTTGAACCCATTGCCCCGGATAGTTGGCATATTCCAGGTCTTGAGTTCTCACCTGAGCCAATTCTTGTGATGATGGCGTCAGTTCGTCAATTTTCTTGCAACTGTTCGCCTGAACTTCTGCTGTTCTCTCGTCACGTTTTGGTGTCAGTGTTGAGCGTTGAGCGCTTTCTATTTCTTCTTTTATTAATTTCCTTAAGTTACCTGTAAGGGTGTCAATCAAATGGGTTAGTTTTTGTGTGACTTAATTGGTTATTTTATCTTCCAATGACGTGTTGTCTGGCTCCTGGCTGTTGTGGTTATAGAAGTAGCCGCTTGATATCGAGGCTTGCTGGGTTGTACTTGTAGTTGAAACGTCTCTAGTTATCGCGCTAGTTGTGTCACACGAACTGTTGTTTGTAGGCGCCAGGGAGCTTCTGTCTCTTTTCTTTGCCATCTCCGAATCTGTTTCATGTACAGTGTCGATAGATGGCACCACATGTTTCACAGAGCTTCTGTCTCTTGCCTTTTTCATCTATGATTCAGGGAATCCATTACCCTCTTTTCCTACGTTTGCTAGATCAACATACTCATGTTTATCCTTGGTTTCACTGTCTTCGCCTTTGTTCATGGATCGGAAACAATCTTCCAAGTTACTCACCGCTTTAAGCAATTGCTCCTTTATAACTTTACTTTGTTTGCCGTTTATTAGCTCTATAGTTCTCAATTTTGTGAAAGCAGTTTTCAGTCGTTCGTCTTGTATGTCCGCCATGTTTTTGAGACTCCAGAAAATGGCAAGAAGGAATTCGAGCAGTGGCCGAATGCCACAGTTGTGAATTACTCATGGGCCATCCAAAAGCAATATTTCGAATTATATTTTGAGTCGATTATTCATTCATTTTAGTTAGGAAGATTACCATGGTTTCATACTTGAAGAATTTATTAAATTCTAATGAAAGTCATTTGAGTTAGATATTACCATGCTTTCATGTGTGTAGAATTTATTGAACTCTAATGAAGGTTTGGATGCATTTTTAAACTGAGAATAATACATTAACATTTATTCTGATAATGTTAAAAACTTAAGGATGTTGGATTTCATTTACAACAAATAAGATATTGCCTGAAAGTAACTAACCGTATTATTATTAAATAATAATGAAAAGTATTATCAAACATTATAGCCATGAATATCAACGAAATGATAATAAAACATGCATTTAACAAAATTAAATCTAACTGAGATATACAATTGTTGAGTAACAAGAATTGGCAGCATGACTATTTAAAGCATATTTGAAGGTATAATGAAGCTGTATCTGATATATATGTGTTATTGGAATTATTGAAACATATACAAATTGTATTTATAAGATATTAAAAGGAATGTTGATTATGTGATTATATTTAAAGGAATTTCGTCGTGATTTAAGACATGAACAAGTTGTGGAGATTATGATGAGAATTTTTTATGCTGCAAGAAATGCTTCATCATATATGATAGTGAAAATGTATATATGGCAGGATTAATTTTGAATGATGTTAAACATGTTAGTATTTGGAAGAATTAATATGCGGAGTTCATGACAGTACTTTTATTATCATTATTTACCATTTGACAAGAATTCGTAAGATACGATTGAACTTAGCTTAATTGCTAGATCAAATAGACCAGATTATGACTTAGATTTACTGTTTTTAGCCTATTTTTATTCTATGAAAAATAGGTTGAAGAAATCACCTTTTGTCTGTGTGTGTATTGTCACCGATATGACATAGGCCAAGATTCGAGAATGTACCAGAAAAGAGATGGGAGGCGATAACACACGAGCATGAGGGAAAATGACGACACAGGCCCAGAATTATTAGAATGAGCTCAATGTTTATAATATGAAGTATTTCATAGTGTCGGTATGCAACGATAATATTAATAGAAATATTAAGGATTTTAACGAACAAATATGTGGAGATACATCAGAGCATCGAAGGAAAATGTTCACTAATTCAGCACAATAGTTCGACTGAGAGGCTATAGAGCGTTCCGAATGGATACGTACTGTACCCGATATTACCTAACAATACCTGGTGATACCCTCGATGACAGCTGGATCGTAGAACCTGAAAATCCCCGGCTAGAAAAACCCCCAACTCCTACCACCAAGTACAGGAGTAATAGGGTAATCAGTTATCCTAACAGGTTGTATTAAGAATTACCATTGCTTCAGAAAAATGACTAGCTCTAGATCACAAGACTCCTCAAAAAGATAACTATATCGAAGGGTGGCATACCCAGAAATACCTAGCGATGGCTTTCTTAACACGACCTACCATCACCTCGATAAAATTTCACGCAATACGGTTTATAATGAGAAAACAACATTTATTTATGAAAGGAATATGACATAAAAATTAAAAGACACTGTCGTCAATACGACCAACATATCAATCATGAAATTATATGAAAAGAAATTCCATTAATGAATCAAAAATAATTGAAAATACGTTCCAATATAACAACGATAATTATCTTGTAACGATCTCAGAAAAATAAGAATATATTATTTGAATATTGGACTGAATATCAAACAAACATGTGATTACTCACATAAGAACTCGAAATATAATGTCAGTAAGATTCTAAATATCGTTCGTGACGATAATTTAATGCTGTGGCATTTCTCAAATGTTAATTACAATATTATACAAAATTTATTCATAACTAGCTGAACCCGGCATGCGTTGCAACGCCAATCAAAGAAAGTGTTGGCGTTGTAATTTTGTCTCTTGAAGTGCTTTTGAATTCAAAACTCTTTTATTCATCTTCCGCTAACTGCCTCCAAACTATCGTAAAATGGATTAACTAATTTAGAAACATTCGAGGGAACGTCCACAACAACTCACCAAAGATTCATTGCAATCCGATGAATGGCATATGAATACATACGAAATTCAATTTAACGATGCGTGTGCTGTCCCTCCTTTGTTGAATCAACTCGTTCGCTACATACTGTGAAGTGGATTTACTAAGTTAGATACCTACACGTAAGTGCACACAACAACTCATCAAAGTTCCATCGCAATTGATGATTGGTATATGAACGCATACAGGATTTCGTTGACACGCTTCAAGCGTCGTGAATCATTTGTTGCATCTACTCGTAAGCTAAATATTGTAAAATGGATTTACTACGTCGAAACCTTCCATGCCGTGTACACAATAACTCATCACAGTTTCATTGCATTTGGATGAATTGCATATGTACGCATACGGGATTTTGATTAAACAATTCGCATGCCGTCACTCATTTGTTCAATCAAATCGTACGCTACCTATTGTGAAATGGATTTACTAAGCCTAAAACCCTCCCAGGAGTGTACTCACCGATCCACCAAAGTTTGTTGGAACGATTCGCGGCTGTCCCTAATTGTTGAACCTACTCGTGCGCAACCTATTGTTAAGTGCATGTACTATACTCGATAATCCGGAAAGCCGTTTGTCAGAAATACGTCCCCTCACTCGGATTGCCAATTTCAATGTGCTCCGGCTCTACTACATCATATGAAATGGCACTGACAAACACAATCGGGATCATAACACAGCAGTTTACAACAATGTTGTGGAACACACCAAACTACACGGGGACAAACACTTACCTTGCTTACCGTTCTCGGGTTTTACGGGTGGCACCCTATGTTACAAAAGTTGTCCGCACAATATCACAAATACTTGATATTTAAAATGAACCCACACGTCAAAGACTATGAAAACTGAACGGTAAAATTTTATTTCACATAAATATAACTAAAATTATATACAAAAAAAAATAGAGTCTTGTGGAACCCTCACTAATTCTCCTCAGCCACCACTGGCCTGTAAAACAATTATTCAAAAGATATGAGCTTAATCGGACTACTGTAAGCTAGTCAAAACATCATTTTATATAAACAAAAACAGGAAGCGTTTAGTAGCACGCAGCTGTATCGCTGTGCTTCTTGAGGTTACTTCCTCATTCCAATGACACACATACGCAAGGCCACAGAGTCGTTGACCTCAATACACAAGTCCTTATCTGAACATCTGGACTATCAATGAAACACACGCACATTGCCACCCCCACTGTTAAATGCGGCCGGTCACTAGCGACATGCGAGAAGCAGTTTCGAATAGGCTAGATCATTGCAAGGAAACAAAAGCAGATAACACTGAACCTAATATTTTATACAAACATCCAGACACACCCTACATTGTTTCGAACCAATGCAGTTCCTGATACACTCTTATAAAATTTTCATCATTTACTTGTCATTCATTCACAATATTTTAATTTTAACAAATTATTATATGACCCTAATACACATTATTATATTATTATATTAATTACAGATTTATTTTACATAGTTATATGATTATATACAGCGTTGCCTAATATGGACAAAACTATAAACACTACACTGAAGTGTTTATTTAAATGATCCCTAAATAAACTTAGAGTCTTTGAAAATGTCGTCAATCGACAATCGAATTCATATTAGAATAAAGAAATTCTATTTCTTTTATAATATTTTTATACATTACACACATGTCGGGTTATAGTTACAAAATTAGTTCAAATACAACCGATCAATTAAGGTTATTTGCATGTAGTTACAAATACGTGTTTAATAAATTTTAATAGGGAATATCTGTGACACTAATCTTTATCTGAGGTCGAAAAATTATTCAACTCACACCCTCTGTTAAATAAAACAGTAAATTTACATGAATACACTCTAGATGGGGAATAACATCACTAAACTTGCGGGAAAAACCTCGCTCCAAGCACACTATGGCTTAACAACAACAACATATATATTACATCATATATGGAAAAATTTCCACTGTTCAAACAAAATCACCAATGATTAATTTGTTATGGACAATCTCGTGGGAAAACATCCTTCTACAAGGGCACTATCAATCAGTGACTTTAACACGCCCACTGAGCTATACTTTATACATCCCATCGTTCCTCTCGATAACTCTACATTATCAAAACGTATTCAAACTGTTGCATAATTTTAACCACCATGAGTATCTTTAACAAAACGATATGAAATAAAAATCGGCCAGTCACAAATATGATCAATAAAAATACAAACGGATTCTCCTCACTTGTCTATCAAAAAAATTATCATTATAATATTATCGCAATACAATAAAATATTACACTCAAGAGAATTTAAATAATTGCAGGTTATTTAAGTCAAGTCGGATCGAAGTCAATCTAGACTGGAATATGCAAGCATCGATATCCTAGCCTAATATATGAAAATCTTCTACCAAAAGATTTCTTTTCAACTGTTAACTGAATAAAGCTCATTCAAAACTCAAGATACATAAAGTTGTCTTCGCTGAAATGTTTTTCATTATCTAATGATATTGTCTTTGTTTCAACAACACATTCTGAAGAACGACAAGTAATTCAAAGATCGACGTAAAGTTACATATATCTTAACGCTCTAATTAATGTTCGATGGTTTCTTCTCTCTTGAAGTTGGACAGAAAATAGTTCAAAGTAAGTTAACGGAGACAACATTTTGAAATGATGACACGATGTCTGAATTCTGATTTGAACTGGAAACTATTTATTTTTAAAGTCAAACCGTGACTGCAAAATTAATCCACATTAAAATTCAGCATTTCTTCTAGGTTTGTGCCGTGTCTTGTGTGGGGTTTCGCCTAGGGCACCAAGCTAGGCTCATCGGCGGGCTCTTGGTGTCCCCGCCCGGACCCCCACAGGAGTGACGAACTGCGCGCCACCTCCCTTTATATATTGTACAGCCTCCCAGGGGTATGCACCCCTTGGAGACCATCCCCCCGGCATCTGGCTAAATCCCCTAAAATGGCAACCCTTGGAAAGCCGGGGCAACATCCATTAATACTGTAAGGACAGCTTGCTACTCCATAAAGCAGCTCAAGCCTTACGTAATCATTACACTCAGCGACATAGTACTAACTGGGGCAGCATGCCAACACAATGCTGACAGCAGGACGTCAGAAGGTATAAGAAGGCGTCCTAATGAGGTCAAGGGGTCTCTCCATTGTCAGTGCTTCATCGAGACAGCCGGAGGCTACGCTGGTGTCAACCGAGGTGAGTCAGTCAATCGTGTTCAGAGTTCCTATTTTTGTAACCCGTAACACACCACTTGTACACATTGTGAACATAATTTCATTCCCTACAAGGGACTCACACTCAGAATCACAGACCAATAAAACACTTGGTCCACACTCTACAAACGTTTTACTGTTTATACGCCTTTTTACATCCCAACGCCCTTCCTTATTCCCGTCACGTAAAGACGTGACAGACGGTAGTCCATTAGCGCTAACTCAGGTACCTTTGTGTTTCTCGAGCCGGCTCGGCTGCCAACAAGCAGCGCGTGCCACTCGGCTGATACGAGCAGATTCAATTACATAATAAGCAGTCAGCTGAGCGACCAGTACAGCGACCCTGTGCAGTGGGTCCCATCCCCTCAAACACTACCACATTATTTATAGGAACGCCCCCTAGTTCCTAGCACGCTACAACACTCTACACTGGTCAGCTTACCCTGACAAGGGAAGCTACCCTTTTAGGCACCACCTTATAAATTAGTACAACAACTCTCCCTTTTAGATCCACCCCCAAATAAGGGATCTAAAACACTGGTGGAGGCGCGGTCCTACGCACAGTAGAACGGGACTCAACCAACGAGCCCTCGTAGGTAAAACGACCCCTTCCGTACCGCAAAAAGCCAAGCAAATAGTGAAATTTTTTTTTAACCTCATATTGCGTCACACATTTTTTTTTTAGATTAAATGTCCACATTTAGAACTACATTAAGAGACTTTGCACACCATTTGTCGGCTAGTACGACTCCACTCCTGCCGAAGCTAAAGATTAAGAACGGTGACTTAATAACTGACCAGACTGCAGTACAACTACTCAGGGACCTTGAATTCAAAACAGCACAGATCCGTGCTCAACACCCTGCCGCTGCAGCACAAGTTATACATTTTACACGGTCCCAGGCCAGTGAACACACACAAGAGTCACCGGTATCCAGCGCTAGTGAGGTAGATTGTCTGCCAACACTCCATCCCCTATTGTTGCAGCAACTGCAGATCACAGAGCAGAAAGCCAGTAACCTGCTCGAGCGCATTTCAGAGCTATTAGAAACAGACACTATTAAAGCCAATAATCACACGACAGAAGCGGTTCTGGACATCCACACTATTTTGGAGACAGTAAAACAGGATTTAGACAGAACCGTACACATAGTCGAATCCACACAGTACGACAATACACCATCCATCAGCACAAGCATATCAGGTGACGAGCCACCTGGTAACGTAACACAGGTGTCCTACACGGGAAGCGAGGCTAATTCCCCTCCAAACAGCCCAAACACCTCGACACACAGTCAACGGGACACAGCTGAAAGCGAGATGAATAGACACACTGAATACCCCATGATCCACCCCACAAAGTTCACGGGGGAAGGCCAGGATCCCGAGGAATACCTCAAGGCCTTCAATAGAACGGCCCGGATCAATGGTTGGAGCGAGGAAGTTAGAAAACGGCTCCTTCCTGCCTACCTCACAAAGGCGGCCATGACGTGGTATGAGCTCCATGAGGACACACTAGAAGCTGCCACATGGGAGGAAACCGCTTTACTCTTAAAAGAGGAGTTCCAGCTCATACCAGACGATGACGATCTCTATGACCAGATTAGACAGAGGTCACAGGGACCCAAAGAGAGCGCCCAGGCATACATCAATGTTAAATTGATAATGTGCGAAAAGTACAATGCAGCAATGACAAATAAACAGAAAGTCAAGCTGTTAATGCAGGGCCTCAGACCAGCCATAGTAGAAAAGCTATGCATAATGAACAACCTCACGGTCCAACATATGTTGAATAACATAAAGACCATAGAGGAGGGGAGAAAGATCACGGAAAAGGCTACGGAAAAAGCCGTGGATCTGCACTTCCAAACTCAGAAAGACGACACTAACGCCAAAATGGACGAATTAGTGGACAGGATGGAGAAACTGACCATAGCTGCCATCCAAGCGGGCGGGAGACCGCCAAGGGATGAGCAAGCAGACACACGAGAACACTATCATACTGAGAGGGACAGGGGGTACACAGAGAGGAGACGCTACGGGAGGGAAGAAAGTTACTACCCTCCACAGCGGCCAACAACACCTCCCCCACAGGATAGGCCACACTACCCTCCTCGGTACTCACCGATAGCATACACGGACACAGAGCCGACATACCCCTCAAGGCGGTCACCATCTCCGTACACACGGGAGTACTACCCTGAGGAGTACGACCACGACATCCCCCGACGAAACAGCCCGTCACCACATAGACAGTCCTACGCTGCCCCACAACACAGGGGAAATGGGGAATATCGGGAAAACCCGCCCCCACGCAGCCAAGGCTATGCTGCCCCGCAGTACAGGGGAAATGGGGGATATCGGGAGGACCCGCCCCCACGCAGCCAAGGCTATGCTACCCCGCAGTACAGGGGAAATGGGGAATATCGGGAGAACCCGCCCCCACGCAGCCAAGAGTATGCAGCCCCGCAGTACAGGGGAAATGGGGAATATCGGGAGAACCCGCCCCCACGAAGCCAAGGCTATGCGGCCCCGCAGTACAAGGGAAATTGGGAACAGCGAGAAAACCCACCCTCGACCAGACAGGGGTATGCAGCTGACCAATATAGGGAAAAGGGGAACCGACGGGAACACCCGCCCCAGCAGCAGCAGACATACACCCCACCCTGGCGGAGACAGAATAACGGACAACAGGGCAATAACCGACAAGGAAGAAAACCCACTAGAGAAAGGGACAACATAGACAAACACACAAAGGGCCCAGAACACTACCCCCTCCCAGACGAATACCCGAGGGAGTTCAGGGATGAAGCACCCCGCCGGACAGACAGGGGGGCAATACTCCCTACGCCTGGACACACACCGCAAGCGGGGAGCTGGCGCAGCCACCCCGAGGGGGGGCGCACATACATTACAGGCAGGCGTACACCCACATTTTCAAAAAACGCCTAGACGGGGAGGTTCGGCTAGCTGATGAAGCAGCTGAGGTTCCTCCCCCAACACAACACAAGAAAGGCCCTTCCCCCAAGAAAACTCGTAAGAGTAAGGGGAAGAAGCAGCCAGCTAAAACTAAGGCTGACGATCCGCCCCCGGACCGTTTCCAAACACACCCCGTGCAAGGAGACGGCAACTGTCTGTTTAGGGCCATGAGCTTTCTAATCCGGAATACCGAGGATTATCATGGGGACTACAGACAGAAAACGGTCAAACATATCCTGGCCAACTGGAAAGAGTACCGGGACTTTGTGTCGGACGAGCGGGAAAACCCATTCCAGACCGGGGCGGATTACCGAAAATACATGGGCAAGGACGGCACCTATGGCAGTGCCGTAGAGGTAACCGCTCTCGGCAAAGTGCTCAAAGCCAACATCCATGTATATACGGATGTGCACTCGCCTCCGCTATTCTCAACTGCGGGATTCAATAGGGACCTACACGTACTTTTCACAGGAAACCCTAAGGCGGGACATTACACACCCCTCACAATCAGAAGCCAACAGCCCGAGAACACGCCCACACCCTCCAAACAGAAAACCCCACCCCCTTCACCACACCACAGGGGGGGAATTGACCATACACAGGCGCATGACGCGAGCTCGCTCGGCATGGGGAAGCCAGCAACAGGAGTCGAACTCGCGACCGCCTGGAACAAAAGTCGGGTTAACAAAGGCAAGCTCAGGGTCACATTTGCAGACACACCTTCCCGAGAGGAAGAAACCAACAACAACACAACTACACAAAGGCTGGGAACGATTAATACACTAAACGTTCGCCAGCAGACTCCTAGTCTCACAGCAAGACCGGTTAAAGGAGCTGGCAATGTACTTGGCAAACGCACTTTGCTGACCTGGGCAAAGTATTCAGGACAGGAAGTAAGCCGAGAGGCGAAGCGTGCCAGGTACGATAAACGGACAGACCCATGCCTGCCCAGCACAAATGTCACTCCGGCAACAACAACAACAACAACATACATCTTACACAACACATCGGTGCAGGGCAGTGGATTTCAGGTATCGGCCCTCACGATACACGCCACCATAAATGGCCACAGAGTGCAGGCCCTAATTGATACCGGGGCAGCCGTAAGTTGTGTTAATAGACGACACATTGCCGAGGCGCAAATACAAGGTGTCACGGGAAACATTCGGTTGGTAGCGGCCAACGCTCAGGCGCTGGAAAACATGGGGGTAGCGAACATACATATTAGGATAGACCATTTTGCCACAACGCACCCCATGTTCGTTATCGAACACCTTTCTGCGTCAGCCATAATAGGCATGGATTTTCTCGCTAGATATGAGGCTAGCATAAATTTCGCTAGTGGTCAGATGCTTTTAAAGCACGACCAGAGGCTCACCACACATCCCATGGTATACACCAGGAACAGAGATGGGATTCGAGCGGAGCGAGAAAACCACGAGCATCAGGCCCCTACACTGCACACTATCAGCCAATATACAAACACACACACTGATAAGGCGGCCAACCAGAACCACACGCAGGACCTGACTCCGGAGCAAAATAAAAGGCTCACGGAGCTCCTGGAGACCAACAGAGATATTTTTGCCCACTCAATGAAGGATCTCGCTGTGACAGACCTCATTGAACACCACGTCACACTCACTAGTGACCGACCAGTACACCAGCCTCCCTTCAGAGTGAGCCAGAAGGAGAGACATGCCATCGATGCCCAAATCTCAGAGATGCTCGAGGCAGGGGTCATTGTTCCAGTTATTTCTAACTATTCCTCTCCAGTTCTGCTGACCAAAAAGAGGGACGGATCGCACAGATTTTGTACTGACTACAGGAGGCTCAATAAGTTAGTCGAAAATGATAGTTATCCACTACCAAGGGCAGACACCTATTTGGACGCCCTTGGTGGAGCTAGCTGGTTCAGTTCGATGGATTGCTATAGTGGATTCTATTCAATCCCCGTCTATGAACCAGATAGGCACAAGCTGGCGTTCGTTACAGAGAACGGACTATTTACCTACACCCGTTTACCGATGGGTCTCCGTAACGCCAGCCAAACCTTCCAAAAGCTAGTGGATAAGACATTTTCAGGGCTTAAATGGCGTTCCGTATTAGTGTACGTGGATGACATAACGGTCTTCTCCAACACGTTTGACGAACACATCGTACATTTGGAGGAGGCTTTCGCAAGGATCAGAGAAGCTAAACTAAGGCTTAAACCTGCGAAATGTCAATTTGCCAGACAGCAAATTAACATCTTGGGCCATATTGTCAACCGGGAGGGCATTATTCCCGACCCAGCCAAGACTGACGCAATAATGGGCATCCCAATGCCCACAAATTTGAAACAATTGCGCAGTTTTATTGGCTTGGCTTCGTACTATCGCAAGCATATCTATAGGTTTGCACACATCGCCCATCCCCTAACTGAACTCACACGGGAAAAAACGCCCTTCAGCATCACGCAGGAACACATAGATGCCTTCAACACACTGAAGCAACTATTGACCTCACCTCCATTACTACAACACTTCCACAGTGATAGGCCCACATTTTTACACGTGGACGCCAGCCTGTATGGGTTGGGAGCAGCCCTATTGCAGGAAGACGCCGAAGGGCGCAAACGGCCCGTCGCCTACGCTAGCAGGAAGCTAACGGCCGTTGAGACTAGATACTCTGCCACAGAGCGGGAAATGCTGGCATTTTCGTGGGGAGTGAACTATTTTAGAGTATACCTCTATGGTATCAAGTTCACGGTAGTGACTGACCACGCGAGCTTGCTTTTTTGGGACAAATTAAAAAACCCAAATTCGCGACTCAACAGGTTTATATTCCGCCTGTATGAATATGATTTCGTGGTCAAACACAAGAAAGGCGCTACACACCTAGACGCAGATGGGTTGTCTAGGCTGCCAGTAGCCGATCCCCCGGATGACAGTAAGGACCACGACTGGGACGATATGCCCACCTTTGCCCTGACGGTGGTTGACATCAAACAGGAGCAAGAAAGTGATCCGCACTTGAAACAGATTCTATTGGCACTAGAAAACTTGGATAAGGTGGACTCCAAGACAGCACGGCTGTCTAGGCGATTTTTCCTAGACAAAGACGGGGTACTGAAATTTAAGCCCACAGCCATGCACGATAGCGCACCTATAGCGGTTCCGGAATCATTGAGAGAAAATATCATGAGCGGACACCACAATAGCCCACTGGCAGGGGCACACTTAGGTACGCATAAAACTTACCTTAGAATCCGTGACAAGTACTATTGGGTAAACATGAAGGCCGACATAGATACCTTTGTCAAGACATGTCACACCTGCCAACGATTCAAAACAAGACCTGGCAAGCCTCATGGACTACTCAACCCAATTCCCGTGGGAGAGTTATTTCACAGAGTCGGAATAGATGTGAAAGGCGCTACACACCTAGACGCAGATGGGTTGTCTAGGCTGCCAGTAGCCGATCCCCCGGATGACAGTAAGGACCACGACTGGGACGATATGCCCACCTTTGCCCTGACGGTGGTTGACATCAAACAGGAGCAAGAAAGTGATCCGCACAACAAGTCAGAAAGGTAATAAATATATCCTGGTGGCCACCGAGTATCTCACACGATACATGATTACAAAGGCTGTTCCCAAAGCAGACACGAACAGCATAGCCGAATTTCTATTTGACATAATTACACGATATAGCCTATTCCAAACCTTATTATCCGACAGAGGTACTATTTTCACCTCGAGAGTGCTCCAACAGTTTCTGGAGATACTCAGGATTAAGGCATACACTACCACGAGTTTTTCCCCGCAAACCAACGGACTCACGGAAAGTATGAACAAAATACTTGGAATAGCGCTGGCTAAATTTACAGAGGACGCAGGAACAGACTGGGATGAATATCTGCAAAGCATTACTTTTAGTTATAATACCTCTGTATCTACGGCTACGAAACACTCTCCACACTTCCTACTGCACGGATACACACCCAGAAGTCCCATAGACAATATATGTATCCCACAGGACGCCCACACAGACAATGCGGCTCGGCTAGAGCATTTGCAGATAGCCCGCATTGACGCTAGAAAAAACATAGCCGAGGCCCAGAAAAAGCAAAAAGAGCGGTACGATCGGAATAGAAAGACCGTGGAATACACACCCGGGCAATTGGTCATGGTCTCCAATCATGCCCGTAAGAAGAACGTGTCCGAATTCCTCCTGCCACGATGGGCAGGTCCCTTCAAAGTCTGCAGGAAGGTATCTGACCTAAATTATATAGTGAACGTGCGCCATGGGAGGAAACTCATAAAGGACACTATTCACGCCCGCCGGATGAAGGCATATCACACACGTAAAGCTCACACACCTACACGTAAAGGCGGGCACACTGCTAAAAGAAAAGGAAACGGTCCCGTTGGCAGACGTGGGAAGAAAGCCAAGAAATAGCCTTCAGACCTCACTGACCGAACCGGGATACGATCCTAACACTCACCAGAACTGTCCCGGAGACACAACCTTCATGGTGCCGGAAACAATTACTCTGGGTAAAAGACGGTCTCCAAACCCGCAACCTTCTGAATACCAGGAGTATAAGGTTGAGTAGATATCCAGTCCTAGAATAAGGATAATGGGAAAGCTAAGACTAATTGGGACAGTCCCACTAACAGCGGGTCATAAACGAAAAACAATAAAATCGCCTCTGGCATCTGGTCACCAAACACGCGACTAGCGGACCAGACACACTCGCGTACAACGCATATGGGATTTCCGAAGTGAAATGCCATGGCCTATGGTTTGGATTCCAAGTAAAACGGAAATCCCGTGGCGCATGAGCTACAGATCAACGGTCATATTAAACCACAAGTTTTTTTTCTACAATGAGAGAGGCACTGCTAGCAATCACTATAGACAGCAATCAGGCACACACACACACGTGCAGAAAACTAGGACGTGGGCAGAGCATGAAACAAATGAAAGCACACAACATCGTAATTCAACACCGTCGTATCAGCAGTAACATACTCCTCAATGAGCAAGACTGCTCGACACTGACAAGCCGAGCCAAAGCCTACTGGACAGAAATCAACGCATCATTCACGCCCGATTTAGAGACCCTATATCTTCCAAAATTACACTACGAGGGGAAATCAAAAACATACAAACTCTACACAGGTATGCATGCTTTCATATGCGCATTGCACATCCACGGGAACGTGCCATATTATATGCGGCACGGAAATGATCACACCAAGTCTTTACAGACAACCGGATTCGAACCCATGACCACACACCACACGCGTACCAAAAACTAACTATCCAATGGTATTTTTGGTACACGGAACACAAGCAAAACCCACACTGGGAAAGCCCCAAGCCCTGGAACACAACGCAAACATAAAACACAGAGAATGACATAAGGTCACGGGTCTGAGTTCCAGTAAAAATTTAGACACAAAGGAGAACAGCTATTCAGGCGTCCAATCATACTGAAATTGGCCCATACAAGTGCATGAACAGGGAATACTACATTTCCTCCCACCTAAAACCAGACATAAAATTTCGAATTACACCAGGCATAGAGGAATACATTTCACAAACACAGGTAGGAAAATTTCGCAAGACACAGGTCTTAAGGAACAATGGCCACACGACGTCATTACCTAACTAGGGCGAATTGCTACATTAAGCCGCTAGGAATCTAAAAGAATGACCACACTTGCATTCGTGCAGAAAGGCACATACCAGCGGATGACAAACAGTAACTTCCCGGCCTGGTATTACACATACCAATTGCTGACTGCAGACTATTCACACTGCAATACTGCGGTGACGAGACACTATTGCGTATCGCCCGTGACCGTGAAATTACACACACATAACAATTATAACGCCATACATTTTTTTTCCCACACTGCAAAAACATTTGGCAATGGACAAGACGTGACACAGCGGAACTTATCTTGGGCCTCAAGGGCACGTTCGCAAAGACGTTGCCAAGCCACGGGCGCCTTCTGCCCACACAGGCGACACATATTACGACTTGGCCTGCAACAGACCAACCGTCCGCGTGGTGTAGCGGTACATAGGCACACACACGCACTCGCACTCAACAATTAGGAGCAAACACAGACAAGATCTCCCCCCTAATAACTTCTCTTATCGCTCGTAAGGCATAGGAGTCATTACAGATGACTAGCACATGACCAGTCGCATTACGACCACTGGCCACATCTACGCTGCAAATGGCCGACCAGATTAGGTCATGCAGCTCTACTATCCCAAGGCGCGGATAGAAAGCCAACATGGACCAAGGGAGGATGACAGGAGAACAGGCTACCAGCGTACCACCTTACTCCCTTCCCATAACCTTCTCACGCCTGACATAAACAACGCAAACACATCTACACGACCAAAAACAGCTACACTACATTACAAACTACACACAGGGGTTGATGGACTTCATGCGTCTAAAAAGCAGGCATGCTACGCCTTGCGTCACGATGCTAACACCTGAGTATTAGGGGTGTGTCAGCAAACATTAAAGAAGCATAATGCGCCTCTCCAAATGAGAGAGGAGGCCATAGATACATATTAACCATTCTTTAGTACTTAAACACTCCCGCATGAAAGGAACATATGGTATTATGCCCCATCCTACACCTATCCGCACATGAAGGCAGAAACTTCATATCCAGACACATGCATGAGTATCCCATCCATTAACCAGGGATTTTAATATCAAACCTGCATGAATTTTCGTATTTTTGCAATCCCGGGAATTACCTCCCCACTCCACTCACTATAGAAGCATCCCAGTGCCACCACCGGTTCTAGGCCACCACTAACGTGGAACCCAAAGGTGCGCAAACCCCTTCCTACCATACTTTAAGCCCACTCAACAAATAATTACCCCCAAATCCTAATAACAGGGTACCTGACAATACAGACCCTACTAACACCTCCATTAAGGTAAAGAAAGCATTATTGCTGGGAAGCTGACATAGCGATGGTAGGCCAGAAGTAGCCTATGTACTTAGAAGATCTACAACCCCGCTACACTGGAAATATTTTACATTTTACACAGAGATTAAACTATTTACACAGGTTACGACACATTTTTTTTCTTACAAAGGAATCTGATACGACCTGATGGTTGACAACGGTGTAAGCCGAAGGTCGGGAGAACCACACTTTGAGAGCTGGGGAAGGCGATGTGGACCCTTCCCCAGTTGGCTCGACAGCGCAGCGACCTCACTTAACTGACGACTAGACCAAACAGACGAACTACGTAAGGTCAAAGCATTCGCGGCCTGGTCGGGCAAGCTCTGGAATCCTAGGTGCGCATAAACCGCCCCTGGGAGGAAGGGATGCTACACCCACTTTGTGCCACGGTCGTCGAGGCCAAGACCTGCAGGGAGACTTTCTGAGAATGGCGGGAGAAATAGCTCACTCACCGCCGGCCTCGGGAACTATCCCTAGAGACGACCCCATTATGACTAGACTTCTAGTTAAGTTTAAATTTAAGTAGGCACGGCTTCCATAGCGGGAAGCAAAACTCCTGTGCGTTGGAGCAAAACACACTGCGGCCCATAGAGGCAAATTTATATATCAATGCGAAAATGCATACTACGGCGGCCCATAGAGGCAAATATCACTGCGAAAAGCAGATTGCGACGGCCGATTAAGGCGAAGACAATATTATGCCATTGGACCACACTGTCCAATGCCCACATAAATGGCGACGCAACGGGCAACCAGAGGGCATTAAGAGAGGGGCATTGCGCGCCCCTCACAGGAGCCAAGTGGGCGGCTCAACTACGATAAATCGGAACAGCAAACGGTCATGAACTAGGAAGTTACAGCGGGCGAAACGGTTAGCTTAGTGGCACCGTAAGCGCCTGCGAATAGATTAGTACTAATAATAGACGTCGACACCTAGAGTTAAGGGGACGGAATCTAGCGACCCTAGAGACAACCGGTGTTTCTGGGGCTCGTGCGGGTGGTGATCTGGGGATTTAATTGCCCCAGGCGATCGTCCTAGGCCAAATTTAGTTGTAAGACGGTTGCATTTGACACGCAACCTAGGATTAAGCAAATTTATTCACCGCTGTTGCCAGGTATGGCGCAGCACATTTCGGCAATAGATTAAGGCAACCCTCTCGGCTTAGTAATAGTTTTTTTTTATTATTAGACCATAATTAAGTTAGATAGTATAAGTAACGCCGGTCGGCACTCGGTGACTATAAATCCGTTACCGAGGTAAGCCCGACAATACTTAGGATAAACTAGGTTAAAATAGGCATAATCAAAGTGGAATATATCGGCACCCGGTAACCACAATTCCGCTACCGGGGTAAGACCAACTATATATTATTTACGGCATTACGGCACCGTATAGGGTAAGCCCGGCCTTGCAGCTAAGTAACATTAATCATGCTATTTTTTTTCAGTGAAAGAAGAGCTTCAACCAGTACTAATATGTTTTTTCTAAACCTCGCCATTTTTTTCACAGGCATCGTCACCAGATACAGAAAACTGGTGACAGGAATTTCACTACCATATAGCAGTGTCATATTATTTACGGCATGCCATGATGTGTACTATTTTTTTTTATTTTATATACGTCAACTTGCACTAATCCCGACACACTCGCAAACACTCACCACATTTTTCTTTTTCAGCTACACACTCCAAAATAAATCTGCACAGCAGGACTGGTGCCTGTGGGGTACCAGGCTTACTGGCAGATCAACTAAAATATAAACACATAAAGCGTCAAAATGCGACGCAGATTACGACAATGAGGGCGCAACCGATTTGTGGCAGTGACTCTCATTGTCAAGTGTGAAAGCATTCACCCACAGAGGATGCTTCACAGATTAGGTATTAAGCATACATGCAAGCGGTACGACCACTATACCGTACCAAGAAGTGGCCGTACAGAATCAGCCGTGAGACGGCATGCGTACGTACAGACGGGTAGCGTGCACGCGAGGTACCTCACAAAAACTATAATTATAAGGGATTAGCGCGATTAAGTAGATATAAGACCACTGTAATTCATAATTTTTAAGGATAAACTTTATACAATTATTCCACTAGACATAAGGTCATTGTAATTTATAATTTTTCAGGATAAACTTTATACAATTATTCCACTGGAAAGCGACAATATTCCTGAATGTCAGAATCGCAACATAGTACATTAAACACTATATATCTTTTTGTTTGTTTATCAAGATGCCAATGTACATAATGTGTATGATTTGTTTTCTTTCATCTTTCCTTCTTCTAACTTCCCCATTTGTCAGGGTGTTCCGTTTTTTCCCAAACCAATAAACGTCTTTTGAATATTTCCCTTAAATTATACCCTGGAACACCCATTTTTCTATTTTCTTCCACCTTTCTTATTGCAGGGAGCACTTTTTCCCTAAGATAGGGCGGACGACGCCATCATCCGTTCGGCCCTGGGTTTTTCCTCCCTGCACAGCTATGTAACACATCACCATCAGAAACCATGTTTTTTTTTAAACTAGCAATATGCCAGCAATAGCAAGGGCAATTTTTTTCTACATGTCGAATTTATTTTCATGTTCAAATTTTCTCAAATGTCAATTTTTTCCCAATGTTAATCAAATCTTTCGCAATGTCAATTTTGTTTGTTTGTTTTTTCACAATGTCAATGTATACATATATCTGTAAATCCCATAACCCTCCCCTCTGAACACGGGCTGACCTCACACCCACACTTCGATACGACGCCACCAGGAGGTACGAGGGGGTTTCAAGGACCACTACGTCAACATCCCAACTTCCAGTTCCGTTCCCGTTCGCGAGGACGCGAACAAATGAAGGAAGACTCTTGTACAGCCTCCCAGGGGTATGCACCCCTTGGAGACCATCCCCCCGGCATCTGGCTAAATCCCCTAAAATGGCAACCCTTGGAAAGCCGGGGCAACATCCATTAATACTGTAAGGACAGCTTGCTACTCCATAAAGCAGCTCAAGCCTTACGTAATCATTACACTCAGCGACATAGTACTAACTGGGGCAGCATGCCAACACAATGCTGACAGCAGGACGTCAGAAGGTATAAGAAGGCGTCCTAATGAGGTCAAGGGGTCTCTCCATTGTCAGTGCTTCATCGAGACAGCCGGAGGCTACGCTGGTGTCAACCGAGGTGAGTCAGTCAATCGTGTTCAGAGTTCCTATTTTTGTAACCCGTAACACACCACTTGTACACATTGTGAACATAATTTCATTCCCTACAAGGGACTCACACTCAGAATCACAGACCAATAAAACACTTGGTCCACACTCTACACACGTTTTACTGTTTATACGCCTTTTTACATCCCAACGCCCTTCCTTATTCCCGTCACGTAAAGACGTGACAGACGGTAGTCCATTAGCGCTAACTCAGGTACCTTTGTGTTTCTCGAGCCGGCTCGGCTGCCAACAAGCAGCGCGTGCCACTCGGCTGATACGAGCAGATTCAATTACATAATAAGCAGTCAGCTGAGCGACCAGTACAGCGACCCTGTGCAGTGGGTCCCATCCCCTCAAACACTACCACATTATTTATAGGAACGCCCCCTAGTTCCTAGCACGCTACAACACTCTACACTGGTCAGCTTACCCTGACAAGGGAAGCTACCCTTTTAGGCACCACCTTATAAATTAGTACAACAACTCTCCCTTTTAGATCCACCCCCAAATAAGGGATCTAAAACAATATAGTGCAACTGCACCACTTGACTACGAGAACTAAAGGTTCAAGCAGCCTTAACCTCCCTATGAAGGCTTCCAAAAAGATAGTATATTGGCTCTCACGGCCGGTGAATTAAAACTCAGCAATTCTTCTAGGTTTGTGCCGTGTCTTGTGTGGGGTTTCGCCTAGGACACCAAGCTAGGCTCATCGGCGGGCTCTTGGTGTCCCCGCCCGGACCCCCACAGGAGTGACGAACTGCGCGCCACCTCCCTTTATATAAGGTGCAACTGCACCTCTTGACAACGAGAACTAAAAGTTCAAGCAGCCTTAACCTCCCTATGAAGGCTTCCAAAAAGATGGTATATTGGCTATCACGGCCGGTGAATTAAAACTCAGCAATTCTTCTAGGTTTGTGCCGTGTCTTGTGTGGGGTTTCGCCTAGGACACCAAGCTAGGCTCATCGGCGGGCTCTTGGTGTCCCCGCCCGGACCCCCACAGGAGTGACGAACTGCGCGCCACCTCCCTTTATATAAGGTGCAACTGCACCACTTGACTACGAGAACTAAAAGTTCAAGCAGCCTTAACCTCCCTATGAAGGCTTCCAAAAAGGTGATATATTGGCTTTCACGGCCGGTGAATTAAAACTCAGCAATTCTTCTAGGTTTGTGCCGTGTCTTGTGTGGGGTTTCGCCTAGGACACCAAGCTAGGCTCATCGGCGGGCTCTTGGTGTCCCCGCCCGGACCCCCACAGGAGTGACGAACTGCGCGCCACCTCCCTTTATATAAGGTGCAACTGCACCACTTGACTACGAGAACTAAAAGTTCAAGCAGCCTTAACCTCCCTATGAAGGCTTCCAAAAAGGTGATATATTGGCTTTCACGGCCGGTGAATTAAAACTCAGCAATTCTTCTAGGTTTGTGCCGTGTCTTGTGTGGGGTTTCGCCTAGGAAACCAAGCTAGGCTCATCGGCGGGCTCTTGGTGTCCCCGCCCGGACCCCCACAGGAGTGACGAACTGCGCGCCACCTCCCTTTATATAAGGTGCAACTGCACCACTTGACTACGAGAACTAAAAGTTCAAGCAGCCTTAACCTCCCTATGAAGGCTTCCAGAAAGATGGTATATTGGCTTTCACGGCCGGTGAATTAAAACTCAGCAATTCTTCTAGGTTTGTGCCGTGTCTTGTGTGGGGTTTCGCCTAGGACACCAAGCTAGGCTCATCGGCGGGCTCTTGGTGTCCCCGCCCGGACCCCACAGGAGTGACGAACTGCGCGCCACCTCCCTTTATATAAGGTGCAACTGCACCACTTGACTACGAGAACTAAAAGTTCAAGCAGCCTTAACCTCCCTATGAAGGCTTCCAAAAGATGGTATATTGGCTTTCACGACCGGTGAATTAAAACTCAGCAATTCTTCTAGGTTTGTGCCGTGTCTTGTGTGGGGTTTCGCCTAGGACACCAAGCTAGGCTCATCGGCGGGCTCTTGGTGTCCCCGCCCGGACCCCCATAGGAGTGACGAACTGCGCGCCACCTCCCTTTATATAGGGTGCAACTTCACCACTTGACTACGAGAACTAAAACTTCAAGCAGCCTTAACCTCCCTATGAAGGCTTCCAAAAAGATGGTATATTGGCTTTCACGGCCATTGAATTAAAACTCAGCAATTCTTCTAGGTTTGTGCCGTGTCTTGTGTGGGGTTTCGCCTAGAACACCAAGCTAGGCTCATCGGCGGGCTCTTGGTGTCCCCGCCTGGACCCCCACAGGAGTGACGAACTGCGCGCCACCTCCCTTTATATAAGGTGCAACTGCACCACTTGACTACGAGAACTAAAAGTTCAAGCAGCCTTAACCTCCCTATGAAGGCTTCAAAAAGATGGTATATTGGCTTTCACGGCCGGTGAATTAAAACTCCGCAATTCTTCTAGGTTTGTGCGGTGTCTTGTGTGGGGTTTCGCCTAGGACACCAAGCTAGGCTCATCGGCGGGCTCTTGGTGTCCCCGCTCGGACCCCACAGGAGTGACGAACTGCGCGCCACCTCCCTTTATATAAGGTGCAACTGCACCACTTGACTACGAGAACTAAAAGTTCAAGCAGCCTTAACGTCCCTATGAAGGCTTCCAAAAAGATGGTATATTGGCTTTCACGGCCGGTGAATTAAAACTCAGCAATTCTTCTAGGTTTGTGCCGTGTCTTGTGTGGGGTTTCGCCTAGGACACCAAGCTAGGCTCATCGGCGGGCTCTTGGTGTCCCCGCCCGGACCCCCACAAGAGTGACGAACTGCGCGCCACCTCCCTTTATATAAGGTGCAACTGCAGCAGTTCGTCACTCCTGTGGGGGTCCGGGCGGGGACACCAAGAGCCCGCCAATGAGCCTAGCTTGGTGTCCTAGGCGAAACCCCACACAAGACACGGCACAAACCTAGAAGAATTGCTGAGTTTTAGTTCACCGGCCGTGAAAGCCAATATACCATCTTTTTGGAAGACTTCATAGGGAGGTTAAGGCTGCTTGAACTTTTAGTTCTCGTAGTCAAGTGGTGCAGTTGCACCTTATATAAAGGGAGGTGGCGCGCAGTTCGTCACTCCTGTGGGGTCCGGGCGGGGACACCAACAGCCCGCCGATGAGCCTAGCTTGGTGTCCTAGGCGAAACCCCACACAAGACACGGCACAAACCTAGAAGAATTGCTGAGTTTTAATTCACCGGCCGTGAAAGCCAATATACCATCTTTTTGGAAGCCTTCATAGGGACGTTAAGGCTGCTTGAACTTTTAGTTCTCGTAGTCAAGTGGTGCAGTTGCACCTTATATAAAGGGAGGTGGCGCGCATTTCGTCACTCCTGTGGGGGTCCGGGCGGGGACACCAAGAGCCCGCCGATGAGCCTAGCTTGGTGTCCTAGGCGAAACCCCACACAAGACACGGCACAAACCTAGAAGAATTGCTGAGTTTTAATTCACCGGCCGTGAAAGCCAATATACCATCTTTTTGGAAGCCTTCATAGGGAGGTTAAGGCTGCTTGAACTTTTAGTCTCGTAGTCAAGAGGTGCAGTTGCACCTTATATAAAGGGAGGTGGCGCGCAGTTCGTCACTCCTGTGGGGGTCCGGGCGGGGACACCAAGAGCCCGCCGATGAGCCTAGCTTGGTGTCCTAGGCGAAACCCCACACAAGACACGGCACAAACCTAGAAGAATTGCTGAGTTTTAATTCACCGGCCGTGAAAGCCAATATACCATCTTAATCCACATTCTCAAAAGAGTGTTTAACTGTCAGTAATACTGGACCTCACAAGAACTTAAACATAAATATGAAAAACTAAAGTCAGAAGACACTAAAGAAAATATAAAACACCTGTAACGTGTACAGAAAACAAGAACATATTAAATTATAAAATATGGGAAAGATCGTTGCTCAAATATCTCTATACAGCTCACATTATAACCTTATATGATGTTCAGACGTTCTTGAAGAGTATTGACAGAATAGTACAGATGTTCCTATAAATCCAGAGTACATATCTGGACAGTCCTCGAACAGCGGAACAGCGACCTCGGATAATTGAAGGGTTCTATCTCCGGAATACACCCATCCGTGTTAACAAGGAACTTCCTTCTGGCAATTTCTTCTGTTTGTGCTGGGATACCCTAGCCACTCTTGAAAATCACCGAAGTTCTACATCGAAATTAACCATGAAATCCATTGTATATGCGAGGCAGAAATATTCAAGTCAATGGATAATGAATAAATTTCCACTGCCGTATGGATGCTATATCAGCGATTGATAGATATGCATGAGTGAAAATGCTGGTTACCCACTCCATGCTAGTATACCAAGAATACTGACTATCTTAATTCCATGTTGGATCTTCACGCTATCGTTATATGTCCCAGCTGCATAGTTAGTTTAATACTCCATCACTCCTTTCATATTAATGTCTATTAAAAATAATAACTGAGTATTATCTGCCATTGTAATGTCAATTGTCTGTAGCACCAACTGAATAATGTTCTTGTTTCACACTTGCAGTACGCCTGTCCTCTGAATGTTCAAAGTGTGTAGCATGAAAAGTGATTTTGGGATCTGTGAAAAACACCTTTGTATTTCGTCTTCTATCGTTTATATTTCCCAAATTATAAAAGCTAGAATGTTCTGCTTATAACACAGGCTCTATATAGTCTTACACTGCTTGATTGTAAAAAACGCTGAAGCCTAATAGTGTATGTTCATGAAATAATGTCACTTATACTTGCTTTCTAACTTCGCCTTGATTTGAGTTGTATAATGCACTGCAGCTTACCCAAACTGTGCTGTTTCACGAGCGGACAACCTCCACGCTCGGACTTGACGAAACTTACGGAACTGCGTTAACCCATCAACACACTTCACTCGTCAACTGATTTATAAGAAAATAGACTCGGCTCTCCGTTCCCGTCGTTTAAATACTATGACAATGGGCGTATCCTCCATCCCTTCCATAGCTTCTATATGCGTCATGCTTCCAGAGCCTTCTCGAAAATTCTTATACGTCATCATGGATCTCATCAAAGCCTCCCTGCTTGCCTAAGCTATGAGCCAGCCATGCCTACGTCATTAACAACACGTAATAGCAATGACGGCTGCAACTTTACTCACTCTCTCCCAAATAACACCATCGTGGTCTCTGGATAATTCAATTTACGGGGACATTCTCCCGTCACCACGTTTTAAAAACAGTTGCTAAATTGTTTTTAAAATCATTGTTACAAGTTTATAGATATATCACTTGAACTCGTAATTGAATTATATTTATCCTCCTTTCTGATGATATTTCTTGAGGTTTCCGGCGTTAAATTTTCGACACACCACATTGTTTTCATAGTCATATAGTTCGTAGCAGTTTTTCCCATATGCGTTGGTAATCCGGAATGGGCCAATAAAGACTACTCCAAATTTTGGGTAAATCTTCTTGCTTACGTCAGCTTTCACAGGTCTGCGTAGTAATACCAAATTTCCTATTTCCAGTGGAGTACCGAATCTTTTTCCAGCTACGCGTTTCAAGCGTTTCTGAGCTGTGTTCTGGAGTTGGTCTTTAGCTTTTTCTATCCTCTGTTGTCTTTCTAAGTCAGGATCTTGAGGAATGTGATGAAACACATTATCCCACGGTCTTTCAGGATCTCTTCCTAAGTGGAGCCTCATCGGAACTTCTCCTGTGCTCTCCTGAACTGTCCTGATCAATGGTATGCCCTAAATAATGTATTTCCCTCTTCATAAATTGGCATTTATCAAACTTGACCTTGATGTTGGTCATTATGGAGTTCTCAAACAGTTTTCGAAGATGCACGAGGTGTTCTTGGACATTTGGAGAAGAAATTATTAAATCATCAATGTAACATATTACATTCTGTTTGACCTCGTCCGTGAGCTTACTATCGAGAGCTCGAATTAGTGCTGGTCCACTATTAACCATACCAAAAGGCATCCTTTGAAAACCCCAGGATGTCTGGTCAAATAGGAACCCAGTATACTGCTTACTCTCTTCTTCCAACTCGATTTGATAAAATGAGAACGTCATGTCTAGGACGCTGAAACATGCTTTTCCTTTGAATCTACGAAGCAGATCTCTGATCTTTGGCGGTCTGTCTGCCTCAGGTAAAATCTTTAAATTAATTGTGGGTGCATCGAGACATAGGCGTAGTTGACAATTATTCTTTTTGACAACAGTAATAGGGTTTATATATGACGACGCCTGTTTTCTTATTATACCGTCTGCTTCCATTTTCTTGATTAACCCTCGTACTTCTTGATGGTATTCCTCAGGAGTTGGGTATATCCTTTTCTGATACGGGGTTTCGTCAGTGAGCCTAATCTTGTATTTATAATCCTTGATCAACCCAGGCTTGTCATCGAAAATATCACGAAATTCTCAGATCAAATCGCCAAATTCACCCTGAATTTCCTCAAATCCTTCGCTCTTTAAAGTAGGAATTTCTCTTTCATTTTCAACCTATTCAATGATGGTGTTTAATATAACTTCTCTTAGATCTATATCTAGACTGTCTTTCACATCCTGTTCTTCTATCTCCTCTTTGATAATGGACCCTTCATTAAATTTAATTACTCGACTTTTCATGTCAATAATGGCACCTACTTTGGTTATAAAATCTATGCCTAGCACGATGTCAAAATGCATCTTATTGACAACAATAAAGATGTGTTCGTAAGTGCATCCATTTATCATAAAGTTTAACAGAACTTGGATATTGCACTTAACCGCTTTATCCTGAAAGATACCACGCACTTTAACAGCCGATGCGGGTAAAACTGTCATATTATTACCCTTCGATAACCTTTGATAGCAATCATCAGATATAATGGACATAATGGCACCAGTATCCATTAGAGCTTTATATGTCTGCCCTTCTATAATTACAGAGATATTTGGTAACGCACATGGTCTTTCCTCTTTAAAAATGCCTCTTTCTGCTAGTAAGTCTTCATCTGTGACCTCATATATTTCATTAATCGTGATTAAATTTTTTGTGGTAATGTACTCTAAGTCCCTCAATTCTGTTTAGAAATTGAAGTTTTTTTGCCCTTGATTTCCAATTTCAAGGTTCTCCTTTTGACTAGTGGAAGGTCCAGGGTCTATAACCAAGTCCTGCCTTTTCCCTTGATTATTTGCTTCTTTTTCCCTCAATTCTTTTAGGAATTGTTGACTCTCCTTTTCCTTCTCGTCGTATTTTTCCTTCGTCATCACCTGATCTTGGGAATTATTGTTTCGGTTCTGATATTGGTTATTCCGATTGTAATTTCTGTTGTAACCATTATTGTTATAATAACCACCTCTTCCATAATTGTTCCCACGATGATTTCCCCAGTCTCGTCGCTGCTGGTAAGGTCGACTTCCTCGAAACCTATTATTTCGGAAATAGTTGTTCCTATCTGGACCTACGTTTCCTGTCGGCTCTTCCTTGGGAGTTTCGGTCTGTTGAACCTGGCCAAGGTAGACAGTGTTTACGTCTTTAAACTCGTGCCTTTGACCTTTCTGTACGACGTTCGGCACAGGACTCGTATAGTCAAGTCTTCTGAGCAGTTCATCCACGCTCGGAAGATCCCTGATATTAGAGGACATAATTAGCCTTCTCACCTCTACCGGTAACATTCTCAATATAGCATCAATCAATTGTTCTGAAGATAACGGAGGTTGAAGATATCTCAAGCGAGATAATTGACTCGTAATGAAGTCAGCGTAACGAGTAGGTAGAGTACCTAAATATTTTCTTAAATAGACCTCTGCTCGTAAGGAGTTCAATGCTTCAATCGACCATAAACGCTTGATTAAGGCCTCCGCAAACTCGTCAAAGTTACTGAACATGTAACTGAAGGCGCAAACCATTCTAAAGGGCCCTCTGCCAAATGTATCTCCACTATCTTCATCTCCCTTTCTCGTGGTATGTGAGCTTCGATAAAGTAATCCTTGAGATTACGGATATACTCAATCGGGGTGAGACTATCATTATTGCTGAATATTTTCGGTTTATCCTCAAAATTCCTTATCACCGTCACATTCCTCGGATATGAATCTTGATCGTTTTTCCTAAAATCCCTATTTTGCCATTCGGGCTCTTTATTATTTTCCTCACCATCTTCTTTGAATCTGAATAAACGTTCCTTGGGGCTAATCTCTCTTTCTTCTACTCCTAGATTACTCCTTCTCGTGAAATTCCTATCATCTCCATAATTCATTCCCTCACGTTCCTTATCTTCCATCTCAGTGATTACCATCTTTATCAAGTCTTCACCTAAGTTCAAATTCTGAAGTTTATTAGCTGTTTCATTTACATCGGAGACCACTTTATGAATTTGTTCCTCTAGCGATTCTTTTAAGGCTTGCACCTCATGACTAGCTTGTGTCCTATCTTCAACTTGTTTTTCGGACAGCGTATCCATCCTGACATTTAAATCCTTCCTAATCAGAATAACTTCGTTATTAATTTCTATTTGGGTAATGGCTATTTTTTTCAATGCGTTCCGGAATTTGTTTTACGTGTTCCCCGCTTGATTTATTCCACTCATCCTTCCACACAGTTACATTAGCCTTTAACATCTCTGCTATGTCTATTTCTATGTCTTCCTTCAATAGTATATTGTGGTCTAAAACTTGAGTACGCATGACTTCGACATCGTGTTTCAAACCAGCCAAAGAAGCTGTTGTTCTAACTGACTCATCTACAAAACGAGTTGTTAGTGCATTGATATTACGAGTACAGAGTGTTTGAGATGTTTCGATTTCTTCTCGAACTTTGCTAACGTCTGTTTGAACTTAAGCTATATCAACAAATACAGTATTGACCTCAACTTGAACTTTATTTATGTCGCTCTGCACATCAGTTACATCTGATTGTATATTATTAATATCAACCTGAACATTAGATACCTCAGTTCTTACATTTGCAATCTCTTTTTGGACATCATCTACTTTATCCTGAACACTGGCAACATCATTTCTAACAATTAATACCTCTGCTCTGGCACTGGAAATGTCTTCTCTAACATTTGAGACGTCAAATTGTACCAAAGATAGATCCTTTTGCACCGAATCCGCCTTACCCTGAACAGAATCTACCCTGTTCTGGACAGAATCTACCTTGTCCCGGACATTAGACACATCTAGCTTAACATCAGCAACATCTGTCCGAATATCACTTACTGCATTCTGGATCTCCTGTGTACCGGCCTGCAAACGCGACACATTATTCTCTACATTGGAAGCACTAGTCTGGAGAGCTTTCATACTCTCTTTAATCCTATTAGAATTATCCTGCATACTCTCTTTCATTCTATTAGACATCCTTTCCTCCATCACTTTAGAACTATCCTTCATTCTATTAGATATCCTTTCCTCCATCTCTTCCAACATCCGCCTTAATGCCTCATCTGCCATTTCAATATAATTCCTGTAATAATTGCGTTAGGGACATACATAAGATAGAGCAAGATAACAACATTTGATTACGATAGTCAGTATTCTTGGAATACTAGCATGGAGAGGGTAACCAGCATTTACACTCATGCATATCAATCAAACGTTGATATAACATACATACGGCAGTGGAAATTTATTCATTATCCATTATCATGAATATTTCTGCCTCGCATATACAATCGCTTTCATGGTTAATTTCGACGTAGAACTTTGGGGATTTTCAAGAGTGGCTAGGGTATAATAGCGTGATGATCCAACATTCGAGCAACGTCTTTCACCATACATAAATATTTGAGCATTTTTCTGTCTTATAATTAACTTATCATTAGCTTAACATTAACTTAATAAACACCCTATGACAAATAAATCTATACACATGTTCATTTCTCTGTGGTTCACTTCACATATCCTAAAAAAAGAAAATTTACCATTATAATCAAACACGTTAGCTTTATCTCTAATATGACTACACAATGTCATAAGCCGGTCGAATAAACAAGAATCATGATCATAGGCAGTTTTTCAAAACTTTCTGCCTATTTAACCTCTCTCAGGTTGTATAAGATCTGATCTTTTCTGAGTGCAACTTTATTACTACAATTTAACATTTTAATACCTATATAGCAACACTCTCGACAATCTAAAATTGGCCAAGACATCTAATAAAGAATCAATCTCTTTATTTGAGCCGATACAACGACTTAGGTCAGCCACATCTACTGTATTAGCTTAACCCATGAAAGACACAATATCCTAAGTCGCTGCCGCAACGTAAATAAGGCACCAATTCTATTGATTCTCAATCTGGGAACCAGTTTAGAATCGAGCACCACGTTGGGTGCCAATCCTACTGTAACCGATAATCCGGAAAGCCGTTTGTCAGAAATACGTCCCCTCACTCGGATTGCCAACCTCAATGTGCTCCGGCTCTACTACATCATTTAAAATGGCTCTGACAAACACAATCGGGATCATAGCACAGCAGTTAACAATAATTTTGTGAAACACACCAAACTACACGGGGACAAACACTTACCTTGCTTACCGTTCTTGGGGTTTATGGGTGGCACCCTATGTTACAAAAGTGTGTCCACACAATATCACGAATACATGATATTTAAAATGAACCCACACGTCAAATACAATGAAAAGTGAACGGTAAAATTCTATTTCACATAAATATAACTAAAATTAAATACCAGAAAAATAGAGTCTTGTGGAACACTCACAAATTCTCCTCAGCCACCACTGGACTGTAAAACAATCACTTAAATGTTATGAGCTTAATCGGACTACTGTAAGCGAGTCAAAACCTCATTTTATGTAAACAAACACAAGAAGCGTTTAGTAGCACTCAGCTGTATCACTGTGCATCTTGAGGTAACTTCCTCATTCCAATGACACACATACGCAAGGCCACAGAGTCGTTGACCTCAATACACAAGTCCTTATCTGAACATCTGGACTATGAATGAGACACACACACCTTGCCTCCCCCACTATTAAATGCGGCCGGTCACTAGCGACATGCGAGAAGCAATCTCGAATACGCTAGATCATTGCCAGGAAACAAAAGCAGATAACACTGAACGTAAATTATAGAATACCATGAAATATTTTATGCACTCATCCAGACACACCCTACATTGTTTCGAACCAATGCAGTTCCTGATTCACCCTTACAAAATTATCATCATTTACTCGTCATTCATTCACAAAAATTTTATTTTAACAAATTATTATATGATCCTAATAAACATTATTATATTAATTCCAGATTTATTTTACATAGTTATATGATTATATACAGCGTTGCCTAATATGGACAAAACGCTAAACACTACACAGAAGTATTTATTTAAATGATCCCTAAATAAACTTAGAGTCTTTGAAAATGTCGTCAATCGACAATCGAATTCATATTAGAATAAAGAAATTCTATTTCTTTTATAATATTTGTATACATTACACACACGTCATGTCGGTTTATAGTTACAAAATTAGTTCAAATGCAACCGACCAATTAAGGTTATTTGCATGTAGTTACAAATTCGTGTTTAATAAATTTTAATAGGGAATATCTGTGACACCAACCTTTATCTGAAGTCGAAAATCTATTCAACTCACACCCTCTGTTAAATAAAACAGTAAATTAACATGAATACACTCTAGATGGGGAATAACATCACTAAACTTGCGGAAAAAACCTCGCACCAAGCACACTATGGCTTAACAACAACATATATATTACATCATATATGGAAAAATTTCCTCTGTTTAAACGAAATCACCAATGATTAATTTGTTATGGACAATCTCGTGGGAAAACATCCTTCAACAAGGGCCCTATCAATCAATGACTTTAACACGTCCACTGAGCTCTACTTTATACATCCCATCGTTCCTCTCGAAAACTCTACATTATCAAAACGAATTCAAACTGTTGCATAATTTTAACCACCATGAGTATCTTTAACAAAACGATATGAAATAAAAATCGGCCAGTCACAAATATGATTAATAAAAATACAAACTGATTCTCCTCACTTGTCTTTCAAAAAAATTATAATTATAATATTATCGTAGTACAATAAAATATTACACTCAAGAGAATTTAAATAATTGCAGGTTATTTAAGTCAAGTCGGATCGAAGTCAATCTAGACTGGAATATGCAAGCATCGATATCCTAGCCTAATATATGAAAATCTTCTACCAAAAGATTTCTTTTCAACTGTTAACTGAATAAAGCTCATTCAAAACTCAAGTTACATAAAGTTGTCTTCGCTGAAATGTTTTTCATTATCTAATGACATTGTCTTTGTTTCAGCAACACATTCTGAAGAACGACTAGTAATTCAAAGATCGACGTAATGTTACATATATTTTAACGCTCTAATTAATGTTCGATGGTTTCTTCTCTCTTGAAGTTGGACAGAAAAATTTTCAACGTAAGTTAACGGAGACATTACTTGGAAATGATGACACGATGTCTGAATTCTGACTTGAACTGGAAACTATTTATTTTTTAAGTCAAACCGTGACTGCAAAATTAATCCACATTCTCAAAAGAGTGTTTAACTGTCAGTAAAACTAATCCTCACAAGAATTTAAATATAAATGTGAAAAACTAAGGTCTCAAGACACTAAAGAAAATATAAAACACCTGAACCGTGTACAGAAAACAAGAACATATTAAAGTATAAAATATGGGAAAGATCGTTGCTCAAATATCACTATACAGCTCACATTATAACAAAATAAATATCACGGCTACCTTATGTGATGTTCAGACTTTCTTGGAGAAAATTCACAGATTACTACAGATATTCCTATAAAACCAGAGTACATATCTGGACAGTCCTCGAACAGCGGAACAGCGACCTCGGATAATAGAAGGGTTCTATCTCCGGAATACACCCATCCGTGTTAACAAGGAACTTCCTTCTGGCAATTTCTTCTGTTTGTGCTGGGCTACCCTAGCCACTCTTGAAAATCCCCAAAGTTCTACGCCGAAATTAACCATGAAATCCATTGTATATGCGAGGCAGAAATATTCAGGATAATGGATAATGAATAAATTTCCACTGCTGTATGGATGTTATATCAGCGTTTGATAGATATGCATGGGTGTAATTGCCGGTTACCCACTCCATGCTAGTATTCCATGAATACTGACTATCGTAATTCCATGTTGGATCTTCACGCTATCGATATATGTCCCAGGTGCATAGTTAGTTTAATACTCCATCACTTCTTTCATATTAATGTCTATTAAATATAATAACTGAGTATTAACTGCCATTGTAATGTCAATTGTCTGTAGCACCAACTGAATAATGTTCTTGTTTCACAATTGCAGTACGCCTGCCCTCTGAATGTTCAAAGTGTGTAGCATGAAAAGTGATTCTGGGATCTGTGAAAAACACTTTTGTATTTTGTCTTCTATCGGTTATATTTCCCAAATTATAAAAGCTGGAATGTTCTGCTTTTAACACAGGCTCTATATAGTCTTACACTGCTTGATTATAATAAACGCTGAAGCCTAATAGGGTATGTTCTTGAAATAATGTCACTTATACTTGTGTTTTAACTTCGCCTAGATTTGAGTTGTATAATGCATTGCAGCTTACCCAAACTGTGCTGTTCCACGAGCGGACAACCTCCACGCTCGGACTTGACGAAACTTATGGGACTGCGTTAACCCATCAACACACCTCACTCGTCAACTGATTTATCAGAAAAGAGACTCAGCTCTCCGTTCCCGTCGTTTAAATACCATGACAAGGGGCGTATCCTCCATCCCTTCCATGGCTTCTATATGCGTCATGCTTCCAGAGCCTTCTCGAAAATTCTTATACGTCATCATGGATTTCATCGAAGCCTCCCTGCTTACCTGAGCTATGAGCCAGCCGTGCCTACGTCATTAACAACACGTAATAGAAATGACGGCTGCAACTTTACTCACGCTCTCCCTAATACTACCATCGTGGTCTCTGGATAATTCAATTTACGGGGGCAGTACTAAGCCAGAAACCCTTCCTGGAGTGTACACAACAATTCTTCAAAGTTACATCGAAATCGGATGAACGTTATACGTACGCATATGGTACTTTGTTGAAACGATTCGAGTGCCGTCGCCCATTAGATGAATCTACTCTTGCGCTACCGATTGTAAAATGCATGTACTAAGCTAGAAACCTTCCATGGAGTGTACACAACATCTCACCCAAGTTTCATCGCTATCGGACGAATGGTATATGAACGCATACGGCCTTTGTTGAAACGCTTAGCACGTCGTCGCTCATTTGTTGAATCTACTCGTGCTCTATCAATATTGCAAAATCGATTTATTAAGTTGAAGACCTTCCCTGGCGTGTACACAACAACAAATCAAAGTTTCATCGCAATCGGATGAATGGCATATAAACGCATACGAGATTTCGTTTAAACGAATCGCGTGCCGTCACTCATTTGTTGAATCTACTCATGCGCTACCTATTTTAAAACAGATTTACTAAGCCTGAAACCTTCCCTGGGGTGTACTCAACGATTCACCAAAGTTTCATCGCAATCGGATGAATGGTGTCTGTACGCATGTAGGAACTTTTTGAAACGAATCGCACGCAATGTTTTCGAAGCTACTCAGGCACTATCTATTGTTAATTGAGTTTACTATGACTATAACGTTCCCGGGAGTGTGCACAACAACTCATCAAAATTTGATCGCAATCGGATGAATTGTGTATGAACGCAACGCCATCACTCATTTGTTTAAAATACTCAAGCGCTATCTATTGTAAATTGGATTAACTACGTCTATATATATCCCAGGAGAGTGCCAACAACTCATCAAATTTCATTGCAATCGATGAATGGTATATGAACGCATACAGGATTTTGTTGAAACACTTCACGCGTCGTTTTTGATTTGTTGCATTCACTTGTGCGCAAAATATTAAAGAATGGAGTTGCTAAGTCGAAAACCTTCCCTGGCGTGTACACAATAACTCATCAAAGTTCCATCGCTATCTGATGAAAGACAAACGAACGCATACGGGACTTGATTGAAACGATTCGCCTGCCGTCGATCATAAGATAAATCTACTCATGCGATACCTATTTTAAATGCATGCACTAAGACAGAAACCATCCCTGGAGTGTACACAACATATCACCCAAGTTTCGTCGCTATCGGACGAATGGTATATGAACTTAAACGGGACGTTGTTGAAACGCTTCGCGCGTCGTCACTCATTTGTTGAATCTACTCGTGCGCTACCTATTGTAAAATGGATTTACTAAGCATGAAACCTTCCCTGTAGTGTACTTAATATATCGTCCAAGTTTCATCGCTATCGGACGAATGGTATATGAACTCATATGGTGCTTTGTTGGAACGCTTCGCGCGTCGTCGCTCATTTGTTGTATCTAGTCGTGCCATACCTATAGTAATGTGGATTTACTAAGCCATAAACCTTCCATGAAGTGTACACAACATCTCAACCAAGTTTCATCGCTATCGGACGAATGGTATATGAACGCTATTGGACTTTGTTGAAACGCTTCGCACGGCGTCACCCGTTTGTTGTATCTACTCATGCCCTAACAATCGTAAAGTGGATTCACTAAGCCAGAAACCTTCCCTGAAGTGTACACAACATCTCACCGAAGTTTCATCGCAATGGGACGGATGATACATGAATGCATGTGGGACTTTGTTGAAACGTATCGCATGCCATTTTGTTGAAGCTCCTCGCACGCCATCTATTGTATTTTTACGCCTATAAATTTCTCGGGGGTGTGCACTACAATTCACCAAAATTTGATGGTAATCGGATTAATTGTATATGAATGCATCGCTATTACTCATTTGATTAAACTTCTCGCGCGTTATCTATTGTGAAATGGATTAACTATGCATATGAACATCCTGAAAGTGTGTTCAACAACTCACCAAAATTTGGTCGCAATCGGATGAATGGTTTATGAACGCATAAATGACGAACAGACAGACATTCCTTTATATATATCAGATAAGGCAAGATAAGATGAGATTATATTTTTGGACAATTTAAGTTGGTCCAAATACTGACTTTAATCATATCATTCGTATTCTGTAAAATTGATAAATTCGTGGTAGATATATCTTAATTCTGGGTTGATTTTACCAAGCGATCAAGCTAAGTAAAATTACTGGTCAAGATTCATGTTTAATAAAAATAACATGATCTTTATAAAATTGTGAAGGCTTCATTATACAGTTGTGGTAACATAATTCGATAATCCACACAACTTATCTAAACATTGCTCAGAATCAGTTAATATACATCACGTAGGTCTAATTTAGCTATAATTAACGGGAGACTACGTCTCTTCGGACATCGAATACAAAAACCTCCATTGTTTTATAATACACCAAACATCAGGTGTTAGACTATACAAAGTCTCATAATGATTGGCATTCACTGGCTCAATCCTCAATAATAAAATGCTTCACCAATCATTACACCAACAAACAGCATTATCTAAAAATATGCCTGATATACACAACTGTTCACCTAAATAGGTGACCACAAAATCAGGTAATGATCTGCATTACACCTTAAAATAAGTGACCACAAAATCATATAATGATCTGCATTACACCTAAAAATGCTTGTTAATAAATTAAGTTGCTTTCACAGCAATTCTACATTCGTGCTTGAAAATATACAACTAGACTGTAGCACGTTGTTCATCAATATGGAATCAAAATATTCCATTAGCCTACAAATCTCGCCTTTCAGTAAGTTTTACATCATGCATTATTCTTAATAGAGTGACTTATAGACATTCCTCCCTGGGAATAATTTATTAGAAAACTTGGATGGTATTCATTAATATGCTGCGAGAATTCCACATACTATTGCATTAAAAGCAATCATTTACTTTATATTAATACTATATTCATGTCTCAGCATGATATCAAAATACTAATTCCACTCGAAATAATGATAAATAGATAATTAAGATTGATCCTTCCCAAGACAGGGATTGCCTCCAACTTCAGTGAGTTCGGAAATATTAATAGACAACACCTACACCATGAACGCAGGTCAACGTAAAAGGCTGATCCACTGACTATCCGTTAGGGAAATCTACCAATAAATCCTTACACACAAAAGCTAAATGCTCTACACAAAACAATTCAGAAAAGTGAATCAAAACCTGTCAAGGCAATAAGCATCGAGAACTTCCTAATATTAAGTTGATGTGTGGAGAAACTAAGTTCCTCAGCCAAGATACGCTGCAATAGAAACTAAAATGCACATACGAGTATGCATTAGCCACAAGAAAATGTAAAATGAAATCACAATTAATACTATTCTTATATACAAGTCTGGAGTTCTTCCCCTAAATGGTCTTCTCGACAATGAAAATACGCATATCTATTTAAAATACTACTGTGAATTTAGCAAACGTTAATCATCAAATCTAGAAATCCACAAGGGATGTATTCATTAATTGAACCAGAATCCCGGATTTACAGCAGGCCAGTTTCAAAAGAAACATCGAATCTGGACCCGTGTATGTTCAAGTACACTACTAAAGAAAACTATGGCAATTGTGATTGCTTACAAATGCTTCACTAAGCTATAATAAAAAAAGAGACGTATTTTCAGTACCTTAGGTTTAATCTTGGAGCGACGTAAAAAGGATATATACTTTTCATATTAGCCTCCATGCTAAAATAAGACAAAGTATGTCTTCATCGGTGCTTCATCTCGAACCCAGGAACAGACCACGCATGATCAGCTGTCGGACTGGCTTCATGTTCCTTATCAGCCTAGCGAGTACCGTCCGCGCGCACTCATGAAAACACGCTGTTCCAGACAAAGTTTGTCATAAGGTTATAGATTGTAAGAGCACTCGTGAACAACCACTAACGAATCATATCCTGGCCGGATGATATAGGCAGTGAGTTGCGCGATGCATCTTGCTAATGCTTCAGCAGTAGTTGCCCCATTCGAATTAGCCTGCCATCCTAGCATCTATTAATTCCATGTTATATTTCTCCGCTGACGTCTCAGTCAGAAATACGCCGTTTAAAAGTGGCATAATCCACTGGGGATATAGTCTTAATACTGGCATGTGCACTACCAAGGAACACACTGTGCCGTATCTTGTCAAAGTTACTAAAATATCTCACACAATGGCTGCGTGAGCAACTGACACCACTCAGATATAAAAATATCAATCCGTGTGCCGTTCAGAGACTGTTCTTCCTGTCCTAATTATACAAGCTGCTCATGGGCTTAACATAAAATTGAAACTCCTTTGCTATGCTTTTTTCGTTGCTATATAACTGATGTAATAATTATCACAGGTTATACGCGTTCACTCGCGACTTGGCGATTAACACACCGGCGAAATATAGCTGGCCTCGTGGCCACCATGTTACCGTGGCTTGCCTGAACTATGAGACTTTGTCTAGCAGAAGCGTCTAGAAGCAGAGTGTAGAAGTAGACTGAAGAAGCCGAGTGACAAGATTTCCCTGAATGCCCTCGGCCTTGCGGAGAGATCATCCCTCTCTTCTCTGTCGACTGCTGCTTGGGTTAAATACATGTTATTACTATAATTCACTTGCTAGTTTCAAATCTACATGTATGATAGCTTTCTGCTATTAAAATACGTATTCTAACGTCTTCATTATTTCATAAACATCCCTTATTTTCTTCAAAACACTATAAAGATCTCGAAAGCTGAAGTCGATGCGAGACATTTCGTCATTCATAGAATTATTGATGAGTTGCCGCTTCGGTCATCGCTTCGGGAGTGTTCGTTTACAGTCATATGGAAAAGAATGAACCTCTCCTAATCTTCTCAGCTGTGAAGAATGACTTGGCGTGCGCTCGCAATTACGTCACGCCCCAACGAGTAACTGTACACATTAGGTGTACTCAAAACCTTAAAAATAACGTTACAATACGAGGCGTACTAGGAAGCTCACTAGCCAGAAGAAGGTCACTTATGTGTTACGGTTGGAGCAATCCACTAATCTTCAAATAACGCAGTGCGGAGCGATTATACTCGAAACGGAGTTCATTGCGAATCATCCGGGCAGTATCCGGTACGGGATTGCATACGCGGAAGAAGGTGATAAGGTAGTAGCACATTACAATCACAGCTTTGGTTGAACTGGATTCGAACGAAGACCGCACTCAACAACGTAAACTATTACGAGGCAAGGATATATATATATATATATATTACGAACTGTCGCAAGCAGAGGCAAGGCCGCACGTACAACAGGCGACTGTCATTTGTTTAAGCATTTGTAATTACGTAACAAGTGAAGACGAGAGGGGTGAGTTAACTCGGACCAAAGACGAAGCAACACCCGGCCACGATTGCAAGTGATCTGTGTAGCTATTAGAATGATAATTTTTTAACGCAAAACTGCTGCTATTACAAGCGAACTGATTGACATTTCGAAGAACGGACAACACAAGTATTCTGTGGGCATATGGAACTTTGATTTTGTGCAATAATAAAATAATGTTAAAAATGGCTATCATGGTCATCGACACAGTGGAGTTCGGACAATATTACGTAAATTCATTAGAAGACGCAATGGCAGGCTGGATGAACAGCATGGGGGTTTCCTGGAATGGATGACAACGAAGTAAGACCAGATGAATTCGTTCGTCGACCACGGTACCACGCGACGAATCTAAACCGGGGAAAATTGGACGAAGGGAAATGAGGAACCAATGCCTGGAGAAGGACATCGATGGTAACATGGATCGAAGGATGAAGGTACAGAGGAATCAACCATAAATGTAGCTTAGTATTTAATCAATAGAATTTAGCATTTGGAAACGAATCAGAATTTATCACATCAACATGAACATTAAGGAATGGAGCGTATCAGGAGTAATTTATAATCACAATTTATGGATGTTGCAACTTAGTGAAAATATGTATTTCATAATATTAAATCTGTTAGATAAATTAACGTAGGAGTTATGATTCTGAAGAAAGTACACGCGTGATATTAACACGAGCTTTAATGTAAGAACTTAACAACTACAAATTAAATCAAATGCAAAGTAATAGGAGTAAACCAATGTGGATTATAAATGATTAAGCAATTCGTGGTATACTGATAATTGTAGTAATGAAAAATGGTGCATCTAGAAATGAATTATGGTACTGTATAATGATAGTTCGATCCATGCGATGTTACCAATGATGAATGTTTATTCCAATATTAAAGTGAAATTAGGATGTCGAAATAAGTATTGAATTATGGTTGAATAAGCTTATGAATCCACAAAATAAAAGGCTGTTAGGAAATAATTTGTACTGAAGTTAATTATGAAGAATGGTTGTTCTTGATCTGGAGAAAAATAATTTGATGAGACATCTGTACAAAAAACAAGAAGTTCCGTGAAGAACTATACAGCCTACTTTTCATGCCAATGATTATTCTACAGTATATGAACCTATCTAGAATAATGACGAAATTAAGTTGGTAATATCGAAATATCTAATTAGTTCAAAATATACCTGGTATAATGTAGCCTAATAGAGCACTACAGTTAGCAACCCTGGTGACTGAATATATTCTTAGTTCCACCTCTTAAGGTACAGAATACAAAATTTGGTTGAAGTTCAAGGGACGTTACATGCAGTTAGACACTGGATTTATCAGCACGCGTAAAAGCATGTTGCCAACAATACCATGCGTGTGCTGGTCAGAAATAATCTGAATTATTATGATATCTTGTTGTGCCAATTTTGGATGAAATCCATTTGTTAGTATAGAAGTTACATGTATTTTAAAATTGGACATATCAGCAGGCATAGAATCATGTTGGCAGCACTGCCTTGTATTAATTACTCCAAATTAATCTAGAATGTCAGGTGCTATACGTATGCAAAGTATAGAGCTGTTGGCTTGCATACTTTCTGATATATTGATATTAGAGTAAAAGGAATATAGACAGCATTTATTAACAGTTGGCAGCCCTGATTGCTCTTAACAATACTTATAGTCATATCTGTTATGGTACACATAGCACATACGACATTTGGTTGAAATCCAACTGATAGTATAGAAGTTACATGTATTTAAAATTGGTACTATCAGCAGGCTTAAAATCATGTTGGTTGAACTGACGTATATAAGTTACTCCAAATTAATCTAAAATGTCAGAATATACGTGTGCATAGTTAAAATCTGTTGGCTTGCATACTTTCTGATATATTGGTATTTGGATAAAAAAAAAGAGAGAGCAATTATTAACAGTTGGCAGCCCTGGTGGCTCTTAAGAATACGCTCAGTCATATCTGTTTATGTACAGATATTACATACAAAATTTGGTTGAAATCCAATCGATAGTGTAGAAGTTGTATGCATTTAAACATTGGACCTATCAGAAGGCTTAAAATTATTTTGGCAACACTGTCATGGTTGGCCTCCTGGAAATTAAATTGAAATAGCATTATCTACATGTGTGCCAAATTTGGAATAGCTCCCATGCATACCTTGCATGATATCCAACATGGAGCTCAAATTTCTAGTGCGTTTTTTCAGCAGTTGGTAGCACTGACATCATATTCAAATATGGACGTGAGCTATTCCGGTGCACATCTTTACTCATACTAAATTTGGTTTTGATTGCTGCAGCCGTTTAGGAGTTGATAGGGGGGACACACACACAGCCAGACAGACAGACAGAAGGACAGACAGACAGACAGACACACAATTTCCCGGATCGATCTCATAAGTCTACTTTTTCCTCATTTTTGCAAAATGTGAAAAGTAGGCTAACAAGAATGTTCCGTGACGAACTAAAGAGCCTACATTTCTTAAAATTTAAGATTCATCCCAATGATTAATCTATATGGATCTATCTAGAATAATGACGAAATTACTGTGAGTTGGTAATATCGAAATTTCTAATTGGATCGAAATACCGTATTCCTGGCATAATGTAGCCTAATAGAGCACTACAGTTGGCAGCCCTGGTGACTGAATATATTCTTAGTTCCATCTCTTAGGGTACAGAATACAAAATTTGATGAAGTCCAATGGATAGCATGGACGTTACATGCAGTTAAACATTGGATCTAACAGCTCGCGTAAAATCATGTTGGCAACAATGCCATGCATGAATTGGTCAGAAATAATCTAAAATAATATTATCTATTGTTGTGGCAATTTTGAATGAAATCCATGAGTTAGTATCGAAGTTACATGCATATTAAAATTGGACCTATCAGCAGGCGTAGAATCAAGTTGGCAGCACTGACGTATATCAGTTACTCCAAATTAATCTAGAATGCCTGGTACTATACGTGTGCAGAGTCTAGGGCTATTGGTTTGCATACTTTCTGATATATTGATATTGGGGTAACAAAAATAGAGACAGCATTTATAACAGCTGGCAGCCCTGGTTGCTCTTAAGAATACGCATAGTCATACCTGTTATAGTACACATAGCGCATACGAAAGGTGGTAGAAATCCAAATGATAGTTTAGAAGTTACATGCATTAAAAGTTGATCTCTCAGCAGGCTTAGAATCATATTGGTAGCACGGATGTATATAAGTTACTCCAAATTAATATCGAATGTCAGGTATTATACGTGAGCATAGTTTAAAGCTGTCAGCATGCATATTTTCTGATATATTGGTATTTGGATTAAATAAATTGAGATCATTTATTAACAGTTGGCAGCCCTGGTGGCTCTTAATAATACGCTCAGTTATATCACTTTATGTACACACTAGCAGGTACCCGCGGCTTCGCTCGCGTCATAGTCGTGTCATATTGTTATTGAATGAAATGCAGGTTTAACCCCGTTAACACCCCTTTAGAACATGAATATCCAAAACTCTCTGCTTAGTAGACGTTTTCGACACACAACAAACATATCCCCAAAATATCATTCTTCTAACTTTAATAGTTTTGGTTGGTCGATGAGAGTGAACATCCAAAAATCCTTCCTTAGTGGACGTTTTTCTTGCAGAATTTCACCCCTCCCCATAGGCTCCTTAAATTGGATTTATGAAAAAAAAAACGGTCGAACACCTATTTATTTTAATTATGTATATATTTATTTTTAAGCTGATTTATTTCCTCCGAATTTCAAACTCCTCGCGTTTGTCATTTAAAAGATACACGCTCCGTTAGGAATCTTTCAACCCCCACTTTTCATCCCTTTCACCTCATAATATACACCACATCGAAAAACCATTAGATATGTGTCAGCTTATTTTTATGATTAGTATATATGCCAAGTATCACATCCTCAAATGAAACCACTCGTGAGATATTGTTATTCAATGAAATGCACGTTTACCCCCTTAACACCTCTTGAGAACCTGAATATCCAAAACTCTTTCCTTAGTGGACGTTTTCGACATACAACGAACATATCCCCGAAATGCCATGTTTCCAACTTCAATATTTTTGGCTGGGCGATGATGAGTGAGTGAGATAATCAGGACATTTTCTTTGATTTCTTTTTCTTCAGAATTTCACCCCTCCCGATGAAACCCTTAAATTTGATTTATGAAGAAAAAACTGTCGAATACATATTTATTTATTTATTTATTTTCAGCAGTTTTTCCCCCTGAGTTTGAAGAGTGAGTGGGTCAATCGGTTAGGACACTTTCTTTCCTTTTTCTCCCCAGAATTTCACCACTCCCCATGGGCCCTTAAAGTGGATTTATGAAAAAAAAAAAACGCTCGAACACCTACTTACTTATATTTTAAGCTGATTTTTCCGCTGAGTTTCAAACTCCTCGCCTATCTCGTTAGAGAGATACACGTTCCGTTGGGAATCCTTAAACCCCCACCTTTCACCTCATAATATACATCATATTGAAAAACCCTCAGACACGTATCTTCATAATTTTTAAGATGAGTTTATATGCCGTGTATCACATCCCCCAATGAAACAAAGCGGGGGATATTGCTATTCAATGAAATCCAGGTTTAACCCCCTTAAGACCCATATAGAACCGGAATAACCGAAAATCCTCCCTTAGTATGTGGTTTTGACATACAATGAACATATCCCCAAACTGTCATGTTTCTAACTACAATAATTTTGGCTGGGCGATGATGAGTGAGTGAGTGAGTCAGGACATTTTCTTTCAATTTTCTTTTTTCAGAATTTCACTGCTCCAAATAAACCCCTATTTTTTGATTTATGAAAAGAAAACTGTCGAACAGCTATTTACTTACTTTAAAGCAGTTTTCCCCCTGAGTTTGATGAGTGAGTGAGTCAGTCAATCAGTTAGGACTTTTCTTTCCTGTTTTTCCCCCAGAATTTTACCCCTCCCCATGGGCCCCTTAAATTGGATTTATCAAAAAACGGCCAAACATCTACTTACTAATTTTTATGCTGATTTTTCCGCTGAGTTTCAAACTTCTCGCCTATGTCGTTTAAATGATACACGCTCCATTAGGAATCGTTCAACCCCCACTTTTCACCCCTTTCCTCTCATAATATACACCACATTGAAAAACCTCATATATATATAACTTCTTATTTTTATAGATGAGTTTATATGCCGGGTATCACATCCCCCAATGAAACCAATCGGGAGATATTGATATTCAATGAAATGCAGGTCTACCCCCTTAACAAACCTTTAGAACCTGAATATCCAAAAATACTTCCTTAGTGGGCGTTTGCGGCCCTTGAGGAAGCTGCATACCAAATTTCATTCCATTTTGGCTGGGCGATGATGAGTGAGTGAGTCAGGACCTTTTCTTTCAATTTTCGTTTTTCAGAATTTCACCCCTCCCCATGAGCCCTTTAAATTTGATTTATGAAAAAAAAAAAACTGTGAAACATTCTTTAAAGCAGTTTTTCCCCCTGAGTTTGATGAGTGAGTCAGTCAGTCAATCAGTTAGGACACTTTCTTTCCTGTTTTTCCCCCCAGAATTTCACCCGTCCCCATGGGCCCCTTAAATTGGATTTATGAAAAAACGGTCAAACACCTATTTACTTATTTTTTATGCTGATTTTACCCGCTGAATTTCAAACTCCTTGCCTATGTCGTTTAAGAGATACACGCTCCGTTAGGAATCCTTCAACCCCCACTTTTCACCCCTTTCACCTCATAATATACACCTCATCGAAAAACCTCAGACACATGTCTTCTTATTTTTAATGATGAATTTATATGCAGAGTATCACATCCCCCAATGAAACCAATGGGGAGATATTGCTATTCAATGAAATGCAGGTCTACCCCCTTAACACCCCTTTATAACCTGAATATCCAAAAATCCTTCCTTAGTGGGCGTTTGCGGCCCTTGAGGAAGCTGCATACCAAATGTCATTCCATTTTGGCTTGGCGATGATGAGTGAGTGAGTCAGGACATTTTCTTTCAATTTTCTTTTTTCCGAAATTCACCCCTCCCCATGAACCCCTTATATTTGATTTATGAAAAAAAACTGTCGAACAGCTATTTACTTATTTTTAAGCAGTTTTCCCCCTGAGTATGATGAGTGAGTCAGTCAGTCAGTCAGTCAATCAGTTACGACACTTTCTTTCCTGTTCCCCCCCCCCCCCCAGAATTTCACCCCTCCCCATGGGCCCCTTAAATTGGATTTATGAAAAAACGGTCAAACACCTATTTACTTATTTTTTATGCTGATTATTTTCCGCTGAGTTTCAAACTCTTCGCCTATGTCGTTTAAGAGATACACGCTCCGTTAGGAATCCTTCAACCCCCATTTTTCACCCCTTTCACCTCATAATATACACCACATCGAAAAACCCTCAGACACGTGTCTTCTTATTTTTTAATGATGAGTTAATATGCCGAGTATCACATCCCCCAATGAAACCAAACGCGAGATATTGCTATTCTAAGAAATGCAGGTCTACCCCTTAACACCCCTTTAGAACCTGAATATCCAAAAATCCTTTCTTACTGGGCATTTGCGGCCCTTAAGAAAGCTGCATGCCAAATTTCATTCTAATCCGTTCGGTGGTTTCTGAGATTTCGTGATGAATGAATGAGTGAGTGAGTGAGTGGTATTTGACAAATACTGTATATTGTAGATAGCACATGTGAAATTTGGTTGAATTCCAATTAATAGTGTAGGAGTTATATGCATTTAAAAATTGGACCTATCAGCAGGATTAAAATCATTTTGGCAACACTGCCATGTATGGCCTGCTGGAAATTGAACTGAAATATTATTATCTACACGTGTGCCAATTTTGAAATAGCTCCATTTCTTACCTTCCACGATATCCAACATGGAGCTGAAATTTCAATCGCGATTTTTCATTAGTTGTTAGCTCTGACATCATTTTCAAATACGACATTGAAATATTCAGGTATAGATCTTTACTCCTACCTAATTTTGTTTCGATTGCTGCAGCCGTTTAGGAGTTGATAGGGTAGGACACACACACAGCCAGACAGACAGACAGAAGGACAGACTGACAGGCAGACACACATTTGCCCGGATCGATCTCATAAGTCTACTTTTTCCTCATTTTTGCAAAATGTGAAGAGTAGGCTTAAAATAATATGCTCATAAGTAGTCAAATTTACGTGTTGCAAAATCTAATGTTAATGACTATCATACTAATATATAACAAGTAGATCCGTGAAGAACTATACAGCCTTATTTCATACACACATCAAAAAAAGTTTTGCATCACCTCGGTTCCAAGAGTTCCGGAACCTTTAAATACAAAGGGAATAGAGATCAACACAAACAACATTTCAGCTCGTTTTATTGCTCATGAGACCCACACATTGCATGTTGTACCATCATACAGCTAGACTTTCAGCATTTGTGGTCCAGATTGCAGTACACACCACTACCTCTAATACCCAGTAGCACGTCCTCTTGCATTGATGCATGCCTGTATTCGTCGTGGCATACTATCCACAAGTTCATCAAGACACTGTTGGTCCAAATTGTCCCACTCCTCAACGACAATTCGGCGTAAATCTCTCAGAGTGGTTGGTGGGTCAAGACGTCCATAAACAGCCCTTTTCAACATATCCCAGGCATGTTCGATAGGGTTCATGTCTGGTGAACATGCTGGCCACTGTAGTCGAGCGATGTCGTTATCTTGAAGGAACGCATTCACAAGATGTGCACGATGAGGTCGAGAATTGTCGTCCATGAAGACAAATGCCTCTCCAATATTCTGCCGATATGGTTGCACTATGGGTCGGAGGATGTCATTCAGGTATCGTAAAGCCGTTTCGGAGCCTTCCATGACCACCAGAGGCGTACGTCGGCCCCACATAATGCCACCCCAAAACATCAGGGAACCACCACCTTGCTGCACTCGCTGGACAGTGTGTCTAAGACGTTCAGCCTGACCAGGGTGCCTCCAAACACGTCTCCGACGATTGTCTGATTGAAGGCATATGCGACACTCATCGGTGAAGAGAACGTGATGCCAATTCCGTGGGGTCCATTCAGCATGTTGTTGGACCCATCTGTACCGCGCTGCATGGTGTCGGGGTTGCAAAGCTGGACCTCGCCATGGACGTCGGGAGTGAAGTTGCGCATCATGCAGCCTATTGCGCACAGTTTGAGTTGAAACACGACGTCCTGTGGCTGAACGAAACGCATTATTCAACATGGTGGCATTGCTGTCAGGGTTCCTCCGAGCGGAAATCCGTAAGTAGCGGTCATCCACTACAGTAGTAGCCCTTGGGCGGCCTGAGCGAGGCCTGTCATCGACAGTTCCTGTATCTCTGTACCTCCTCCATGTCCGAACAACATCGCTTTGGTTCACTCTGAGACGCCTGGAAACTTCCCTTGTTGAGAGCCCTTCTTGACACAAAGTAACAATGCGGACGCGATCGAACTGCGGTATTGACCTTCTAGGCATGGTAGAACTACAGACAACATGAGCAGCGTACCTTCGTCCTGATGGAATGACTGGAACTGATCGGCTGTCGTACCCCCTCCGTCTAATAGGCCCTGCTCATGCATGGTTGTTTACATCTTTGAGCAGTTTTAGTGACATCTATGAACAGTCAAAGGGACTGTATCTTGGATACAATATACACAGTCAACGTCTATATGCCGGAGATCTGGGAACCGAGGTGATGCAAAACTTTTTTTGATGTGTGTATATCCTACTTATGTTAATTGCCACTATCAACATACAAAATTTCAGTTTGATTGCTGTAATAGATTCGTAGATATTGAGAACCGACTAAATATTTCGGATGGTCGCCATGTTGGATTTTTGTATATGTAGGTCCTAAAGTTATGTACCGTTACATGAAGATTATTGAGTACGTGTAGCATTCAAATTTCAATCGCATGATTAGGACACAAGAAGAAAAAACGAGATTTTAAAATTTTGCACAGCTGCCATCTTGTGGTCATGGAAACAATTGAAATAAAGTAGATGTCAGTGGATTAACATTTGTATAAGGATTTACTGTACCAAGTTTCATTGCACTCGGATGGTTAAATTGCAAGAAACGTCCATATGAATATTTATACTTCGCGTCGCCGCCATGTTGGATTTGTGATCACCAGGTTGTTGAAAGTCATACAGGTGAACTTATGTTCATAGCCCCTATGAAAATAAAAAAATCAGTTTCATTGCTATAATAGATTCGTAGATATTCTGAACTGTCTAAATATTTCGGATTGTTAAATGTATAGGCGATAGAGTCATGTACCATTAAACGAAAATTATTGCGTAGGTTTGTTATTCAAACTTTCACATAGATCGCACGATTACGACACAAGAAATAAAAACTTAATTTTTAAATTCGCACAGCCGCCATCTTGAACTAAGTTAGATACCAGTGCATTACAATGTGTATAAACCTTTCCTCTACCAAGTTTCATTGTGTTTGGAACATTAAATCGCGAGAAAGGTCTATTTAAAATTTTCAAATTCCCTTGGCCGCCATGCTCGTTTTGTAGTTAATCGGTTTTTAAAAGTCTTTTAGATGAACTTCCAGTAGTGCCCTTTATCTTCGTACAAAATTTCAGGGTGGTACCGCCAATAGTTTCAGAGATATAGAATGCCGGTGAAATATTTCGCACAGCCGCCATCTTGTGGTTATGTAAACAATTCAACGAAGTTAGATGTCGGTGTATTACAACGTGCATAAACATATACTGTACCAAGTTCTATTGAGTTTGGTTAAATCGCGAGAAACGTCTATTTAAAAGTCGCAAATTCGCTTGGCCGCTATGTTACCTGTTTTTCAAAAGTCACATAGGTGAACTTCTAGTAGTTCCCTTTATCACCGCAAAGAATTCCAGGGTGATATCGGTAATAGTTTCGGAGATATTGAATGCTGGTGAAATATTTCGCACAGCCGCCACGTTGGATTGGTGAGACGTAACTATATTTGAAGGGCACGGTCGGGGTCGTCCGGAATAGTGCTATGAACTTACCGAGTTTCATTGAAATTGCTCGAGCTGTTTAGAAGTAATTAGAGGGGGGACACACACACCATCACACACGCACACACACACGGACAAAAGGTGATCTCATAAGCCTATTTTTTCAAAATTGAAAATAGGATAAAAATGAGATGGTGTTTGTCTGTCTGTCTCTCTGTCGTCCTGTCTGTTACTCAATCACGCAAGAACCACTGGTCCGATTGAAATTACATTTTGCATGGATGTAGCTGATTTACCAGAGTTACACATAGGCTACTTTTGATTTCGATATTTTGCACTATGTAAAAATGGTGACCATTTTAGTGACGTCACTACACCCTTTGGTTTCAAAATTTCATATTTTCATTTTAAATTTAATTTCCTATCCGAAAGTTCCTTATCACTTTTAGAGTATCCCCAACGGTTAGCGAGAGTAAAACCCACATTTGTGACGTCACTACACACTTTGGTTTCAAAATTTCATGTTTCCATTTCAAATAAAAAGAGAACGCTCAGAAATAGCAAACTTTTAATGGCATACAGGAGCTTTAGCATTTAATTTTCTATCCGAATGGTCCTCATCACTTTTCGTGTATCTCCAACGGTTACCGAGTAAAACCTAAATTTGTGCGATAAAACACGGTCATCATCGAGCGGTGCTGTCTATCTCTCTCTATTATATAAATGAAAGTTTGCCTGTTTTTTTTTCTGAATTTATACGGAAATTTGAGTTATTTACGCGTTTCAGACTGTTTTATGATGGATGCGCGTGAAAATATTTTTTTTGTCTGTCTGTCTGTTTGTTTGTCTGTGGACATCTTTGTTCCCTTATATCTCGAGAACGGCTGGGCGTGGATCAACCTAAAATTTCGTACAGATATCCACCAGAGGCACGACACTAATCATTGATGTAACTCTTCTCTGTACCTCTCATAAAAGGGGGCCTACCCCCTTAAAATACATGCTGAAATAGGCGTAGAAGGACGAGACAAATATCATTTTCAGCCCCTCAATGTGAGAGACAAAACTAAAGGGTCCCCGAAAACCACATTTTAAGGCCCTAAAACCAACCGTTTTTGAGATATTCCCAGAATACTAATTTCATTTAATAAACTAATGAACGAATGCAAGCCGGTAACCATGGCAACAGAATCGCAGAGGTCCATCTATAGCTGTAAGATGAAATGCGATTCCATTAATTACATTAGTGTGAAAGTTTGCAAACGGCTGGAAGGTTATCAGGGAACCAAATTAAGCTGTAAAATTCATCAATACGTATAATGCGCTTATGGGGGTCAAGGGGTACTCTAGAATTTTTTCACGCGATTTACCCCTGCGGGTGTGGTACGGCAGGTCTATTGTATTCCTATCCCTATATTATTATTATTATTAGTTGTAGTAGTAGTATTATATTATGGCGTACACCGACTAGACAAAGTCTCTCGGTGCCAGAAACAAAACTCGGGGGGCCTAATGGGTCCTCAAACACTACATTATAAGGCTCCAAAACCAACAGTTTCTGAGACATTCCCCGAAAATTAATTTCATTTAACAAACTAATGAAGAAATGCAAGTCGGTAACCGTGAAAACATTATCTCAAAGGGTGACTTCCAACTTTCTATCTATTTATGTAAGAAGCAATGTCACTCCATTTATTACATTTCTGTGAAAGTTTGCAAATGGCTATAAGGTTATCACGGAACCAACTTAGACTGTATAATTCATCAACGCAGTTAAGGGGGTCAAGGGGTAACCTTGAATTGTTTCACGCAATTTTCATGTGTGACATATTATAGTACAGCAACATTATTTTCAAAAATTCCTGAATTGAATCAGCATTTTTGCGGCTTTTAGAAATTTGGGCCATTTGAGGCTAAAGAACCTGAATTTTTATGCAGGCTTGAGCCTTTATAATTTATGAAAGGGGTCTTCCTGTGTATGGGGACCTAACACAACGTAGAGGGTCAGTTTTTATGTGACGTGTATTGCGTTTCGTCTACAAGGCTTTCAGTTCTATTTCACGTCAGGAAGTACACGTTAGGTGAGTTTAGATTGAGAGCACATTCAACTCATCATTTATTTATTTATTTATTTATTTTTGTCGACATACGGGTTAATCGTAAGGGTGATTTTGTTTGATACTGTGTGGTAGATATACCCATATTTGGATATCTCGGTGATATGTTGTAGACAATAGAATTGACAGTCTGTCTTTCTGTGTATCTTTATGTACGCCTATACCTCGTGTTCGGATGCTTGGTGCATCGTAAAATTAGATATGGTAACCATGAGAGTCAATACACCAATCATTTATAAAACTCTTCACCGTACTTTTCATACAGTAGAAGGGTGGATATGGAGAGAAACTTCTCAATATATGCTAAAATAGGCGAAATATAAAAATTATCCTAGAAGGACGACCAAAGCATATGTTGCGCTTCTCAATGTGAGACACAAAATTCGGGAGTCTATAAAGGATCTCCGAAAACCACATGTCAAGGCCCTTAAATTAACAGTGTGTGTGATATTCCCTGAACACTAACTTCGTTCTGATAAATTTATAAAAGAATGACAACCGCTAACCATTGCAACAGTAGCTCAATTGATAATGTATGGTGTTAACACCGAACACCGTTTGAAGAACGGGTACTTCCGCTAGTATCTGATCAAAATGAAAGTGTTATAATAATGTGTTAAGCCAACGTGCAGAAAGAATATGGATCAAGTGAACCAGAATATAATGAGTTTGGACGTAAACAATTCGATCGTATAATGAAACCACATGTAACTGAATTTGGAAGCTGATAGTTTAATGTAATATTGTTATAGGAAGCAAAGACTAGCATACATGACGTGTAAATAAATATGAATATAGTTGTGTTATGAGTGCACATCCATGGTGTAGATTAAGATGTGCGATGAATTAGAAGGAAATCCAGTGCAAGATATATTTTTTTCGATTTTATATTTGAAAACATCTCACAAATGGATTCTATAATAAGAGATGGGTAAAATAAAATGTGATTAAATGTAAATGTTATATTGTAGGGAATATTTGGATTTCCGTAAGTTCATTGTATCTAAAGCTAGGACAGATAGAGGATTTGTCCCGATTCAAGTTTGATTATTTGAGATTTAACTTTAATATCATTTGCACTTCAAGCCTTAAGTTCGTAAATCTCTATGTGTAGGATAGGAGAACGGTATTATTTTATTTGTGTACCATGTGCATTGAGAATAAATGCAGGATGTTCAATTTATGTGCAACTTTCATTAATCTTCATACTGAGACTTGAACGATTATCGAAATAATTTCGTGTTTGTGGTACCCATCAACCCTCTCCTATTTCACGCCCTGGGATCATTGGGATCTCGTCCTCCTGGAGCATTATTTCCTTATTCTTCGAAACCCAATTTGTTTAAATCGTTCAAGATGTTTTTAATTTATTTCAACGTTGTACCAGATTCTTGCTGCGGGCTGTGCTGATGAGCCGGGCCGCCCAATTCGAGGCTGGGGTATCGGGCACAGTATGTGTGTGCGTATGTGTGTGATTCGTGTGTGTGTCCCTCTAATAACATCTAAACGGCTGGAGATATTTCAATGAAACTCGGTAAGGTCATAGCACCATTCCAGCCGACCCCAACCGTGCTCTTCACATTTTATTACGTCTCACCAACCCAACATGGCGGCTGTGCGAAATACTTCACCAGCATTCAATATCTCTGAAACTATTAACGATATCTTCCTGAAATGTTGTACGTTGATAAAGGACACTACTAGAAGTACACCAATGAGCGTTCAAACCCCTGGTAACTACAAAACCAACATGGTGGCCAAGTGAAGTTGAGACATTTAAATAGATATATCTCTAGATTTAACAATGCAAACGCAAAGAGACGTGGTACAGCAAATGTCTATACATATTGTAATACACTAGGATTTAATTTAGTTCAATTGTTCACATAATGTAATGATGGCGGCTGTTCGAAATATTTCACCGGGATTCTATATCTCCGAAACTATAACTGATATCGCGCAGATATTTTGTACGATTAAAAAGGCCACTAGTACAAGTTTACCTATGTAGCTTTCAAAACCAGTTAAGTCTAAAACGAACATGGCGGCCAAGCGAATTTGAAATATTTTAATAGTCATTTCCCGCGATTTAACCACCTGAGCGAAGTGAAATATGGTCCAGTAATTAATTATGCCTATTATAATGCCCTGGCATCTAATTTAGTGCAATTGATAACATGACCTCAAGATGGCGGCTGTGCGAAATTTTAAAATTAAGCTTTCATTTCATGTGCCGTAATCTTGCGATCGAAGTAAAGGATTGAACAATGAAACTACGCAGTAATTTTCCTTTAAAGGTATATAAATCTATGGCCTATACATATAGCAATCCAACATTGCGACCATCCGAAATATTTAGACGGTTCTCAATATCTAAGAATCTTTATAACAATTAAACTGAATGTTTTATTGTTCATAAAAGCTATGAACATGAGTTCACCTATAGGACTTTCAATAACCTGGTGAGCACAAATTCAACATGGTGGCGACGCGACCTATAAGTATTTAAATAGACATTTCTTGGGATTTATCCAACCGAGTGCAATGGAACTTGGTGCGGCAAATGCTTGTACAAATGTTAATCCACTGGCAACTAATTTATTTCAATTTTTCCATAACCACAAGATGCAATTTTAATTGATTACATGACCTCAAGATGGCAGCTATGCGAAATTTAAAAATCTCGTTTCAATCATTCGATTGAATTTGAATACTACACGTACACAATAATCTTCATGTAATAGTGCATAACTCTAAGACCTACATATACAGTACATATATACAAATCGAACATGGCGGCCAACCAAAATATTATACGGTTCCCAATATCTACGAATCTATCACAGCAATCAAACAGAAATTTTTTATGTTGATAAAGTCAATTAACATAAGTAGGATATGCAAATGGGCTTTAGTTCTTCTCGGAACTGCTTGTTATGAAACAGAAGGTATGATATTGACTATTGGTGATGATCACAATTTATTAAAATTAGTTGCGATGACGAATGATATTGATACCGATTATTGTGAAAGAATTAGAATTAATTAGATGCTTAGAACGATTCATTAAGTGTGATTATGGATTTGTGTGTTAATAGTATTGGAATGTGTCCAGGTATAAACGATATTAGAAATAACCGATTCACGATATTTGTATGACGATTTATGAGATTACAAGCATCATGATTGCCTTATCATGGTAATTTATGTATACGGTTTAGAATGAGTGTTCTTCATTCTTAAGACAACGCTAATATCCACGTGTTGTTGTGGTATTTTCAATTTTATTTTGTGCATTTTTACATTGCAAGCATGAAACGTTACCACAACGTAGCTCATGTCGTGTGATATATCATTTTGATTCTTTTAACAGGGAAATTATATTTTCTTTAATCAGTCTACGATTCATTAAATCTAGTGTTGTTTTCGGGAAGGTTGACGTTGTGATTTATAATAATTTATAATAATAAGATTGTGTCATGAAGCTCAGAGTTGAGTGTTATTCCCAGATAAGTCCTATTGCCTGGAGACATTTTCTAATTCTCGTTTTTTATCGTCTGAGCTTGTCAAACTCTTGGTGTACATGACTTCTCAGTCAAAACGGAAGTACACATTTCGATTTTGATTTGACCATTTATGGATGAACACTGCCGCTCGTAGTGACAGATTTAGTGAACTACATACTACAAAGAAAGTGGTATAATGCTTGATGTACATGCATTGTTTGAGCGAAACGATAAGAGAATCGTCTGTCTTCGACTTCTGTTTGACGATGTTTGCGTTTCTTTGAAGCAATTTGATTTTTAGTTGTTGATCGTTTAATGATTACAAAGACTTCATCTTGTTGCCGACCCGTTCCAAGCTCGTCGCTGATTCTTACTACTTTCTACTTTTTAATTTTATTATTGTACTTTTGAAAATGTTGAGTTTTAACCAAACTCCTCTTAGTTGTTGGCGGCATGATAACACGAACTGAAATAACAAGTCATGGAAATCAAGAGTTAGACCAAATTTTTGTCGTATGTAGTTCACTAAATCTATCACTACGTGTACTACACCCATACATGGTCAAATAAAAATCGAAATATCGACTTCCGTTTTAACTGACAAGTCATGCACGCCAACAGTAAGACCACATCATTTGTGGCCTAAATCTATCAAAACGACCGCTAGTGTCGATCCATACAGGGTCAAATCAATATATCTTCTTGTTTATTTAGGTTTTCAATAATCTGCTAACCTAAAAGTGAAGATAACGAATCAAAAATGAATCAATCAAAATGTAATTTCATTCAAGTTTCCTTTTAAAAACAAGCGTTTTTAGCACTTCTTTCAGAATATAGTTAAAGGGGAAAGACATACCCTTCAGGTTCAAAAAAAGTTAGCTTTTATTAATACATTATTTGAAAGACAACCTTTTTATATTTCATTTGGTGAAAAAAAAATGCAAATATCTTCAATAATTCCAGAGATATGTCCCTAAATGTTAGTTTCTGTCGCTTAAGTTTAGGAAAGTTTTAAGCTTGTTCCCGAAAACTTTATTTTCACACAGCGTTTACATGATAAATCAAATACTATGCAAGATACCTAAATGACATTTTTCAGGATTGTGTATTGTACTAATGAGAACAACATACGCCAAAATATGTTGTGTATCAAAACATACCTCCCATGAGAATATATTTTACCCTAAAAAATCGATTCAGAATATGTACAAAAAAAACCATTATGAATATGTGTGTCAACCATTTTGGTGTATGTTGTGTCCGTAAATGTTACCAATGGCCCAAAATAACTTTTATGTAAATATTTTAAATTGTGGGGTACTTATCCTGTAAACTAAGTCTAACTGTACAAAAAGAATTGATAGTTTGATGGTATAATAATGCATAACTACAATCATATTATAAAATGTGTTTTGTGCATAATAATGAGTGAACTGTGTTTGATAAACCTACATAGTTTCATATATTTGTAACATATAGTTTATGAGATAAACATTTTGTTAACGCAGTAGAAATTGTCATGCGGAACATGTCCCACTAATGACCACACAGAGATCATATTTAATATAATTATCGATCGGGCGGAACATTAAACGTGTTTAATCCAATAAGTTTACCAAAACGGAACCAGAATGAACCATTTAAGTTCCAAAATTAGGACACGACTCGACTACAATCATATTATAAAATGTGTTTTGTGCATAATAATGAGTGAACTGTGTTTGATAAACCTGCATAGTTTTATATATTTGTAACATATAGTTTATGAGATACACATTTTGTTAACGCAGTAGAAATTGTCATGCGGAACATGTCCCACTAATGACCACAGAGTGATCATATTTAATATAATTATCGATCGGGCGGAACATTAAACGTGTTTAATCCAATACGTTTTCCAAAACGGAACCAGAATGAACCATTTAAGTTCCAAAATTAGGAAACGACTCTAACAGTGTGCCTAAAAAGTGTCCGATTCGCACATTTCAAACGCCAGAGGTCCAACATACGTTGGCTACAATTGTATTAGACTGGTGCCAATTAAATATGTTCTATGTGAGCATATAATAATTATTTGCTATCCGTTTGTAATTGCACTCATTCCAGGTTCCGTATTGACCATGTTAACATGAAGTATAACATAAATTTCTCGCCAAATCAATACTTATTACTTACATAAAAATTCTATAGGTACATGTTTCGAAAACACACAATGTTTTCTTCCTCAGCCCACTTATTGGTGTTAAACATCATATAACATCGATAATCTCACTAAATAACAAAAACACAGTTCACATTTATTCTCTTGTTCTTCCTTTGTTAGGCCTGTGTCATTCGACACATTAATGTCACTCACGGAATAAACACTTATTAGTTGAAGTAATGAATATTGACACATTGACACATTTACTCATTGCTAGTTTCAACGTGGGTTGCTGAAATGCACACAAGTGTCGTATAACCTTGCCAAATCCGGAGAAAACAACTAACCAGCACCCAGGAAGGTAATTGGGTGTGGCGTCATGAAAATAATTCGAGTCAGGAATGTATGTTGGAATTAAACTATTGCGGTGGGGGTTGAGGAGGTGGTTTGCGTTTATTATTATTATTTAAATAATCTGCTAATAAATCAAACAATTCATTCGTTTCAAAATTAACCTCGTTTAGATTATTGCATTCCTTTGACCTCTGATAAGTAATGATATGAATATTTTCCAAAATATTCATATAGCTGCCCTTCGATGCGTAATGCAAAATTTTGACGTCATTATTTATGTCCGTGAACTTATGTCCCGTTTCTTCCATGTGTACCGCCATGGCTGAAAACTTCCTGTGTTTTATGGCCGAAACATGTTCAGCAAAACGAGTACGTATGCTCCTACCCGTTTGTCCCGCGTAATTTGAATTGCCAAAATTACATCTGAGCTCATAAACTCCCGATTTTAAATGTTTATCACTACTGTTGACTTTATTGGAGTTGAAAAATTAGTTGAAATTAGAATTATTGGTTTTCAAGGCGACGTTCATATTGCGTTTCTTTAGGATGTTGGTTACTGTGTAAACGCTTCGATTTTCGTAGGTGAAGGTGGCAAGTGCTTTCTTTGTTGTGTCCTCTCTAACTAATTTTGTTAAGGGTCTGTTTTTCAACTTGTAAATTAATCTGCTGACATAATTGTGGTTGTAACCATTGAGTTTAGCTATTTGATATATAATGTCAATTTTTTGCTTCCGGTCGTGATCAGAGGAAGGGATTCTTAACGCTCTATTAATGAGGCTTATGAACGTTGCATTCTTGTGTCCGCCCGGATGGTTAGAATCCTGCCGTATAACTGTACTCGTTTGCGATGGTTTTCTCTAAACTTTATAATGCAGACGATTGTCTTTTTTAATCACAGTTATATCCTGATAATTGATTTTATTATCGACTTCTGATTCTAAAGTAAATTTAATATTGCTGTCAATTATGTTCAAATCATCCAATATTTGCTCTATCGCTTGAACTTGGTTATTGATAATGATGAAGATATCGTCTACATATCTTCCCCAGAAAACGATGCCACTAATTTGGTTAATAATTTTCTCATGTTCAATGTGGTCAAGGTAAATGTTGGCCAAGACACCCGATAATTGGAGATCCCATTGCAAGGCCTTCGGATGGTTTATACATTTTCTTGTTGTACAAAAAAATGTTGTTGTCGGTGCAAAGGTTAAAATTGAAATAAATTCTTCGATTTCCACTTTTGATAATTCACTACTGTTAATTAATCTATCCTGAATGATCTTGATCGTTTTCTTGACCGGGATGTTAGTATACATGTCTTGGCCAACATTTACCTTGACCACATTGAACATGAGAAAATTATTAACCAAATTAGTGGCATCGTTTTCTGGGGAAGATATGTAGACGATATCTTCATCATTATCAATAACCAAGTTCAAGCGATAGAGCAAATATTGGATGATTTGAACATAATTGACAGCAATATTAAATTTACTTTAGAATCAGAAGTCGATAATAAAATCAATTATCAGGATATAACTGTGATTAAAAAAGACAATCGTCTGCATTATAAAGTTTAGAGAAAACCATCGCAAACGAGTACAGTTATACGGCAGGATTCTAACCATCCGGGCGGACACAAGAATGCAACGTTCATAAGCCTAATTAATAGAGCGTTAAGAATCCCTTCCTCTGATCACGACCGGAAGCAAGAAATTGACATTATATATCAAATAGCTAAACTCAATGGTTACAACCACAATAATATCAGCAGATTAATTTACAAGATGAAAAACAGACCCTTAACAAAATTAGTTAGAGAGGACACAACAAAGAAAGCACTTGCCACCTTCACCTACGTAAATCGAAGCGTTTTCACAGTAACCAACATCCTAAAGAAACACAATATGAACGTCTCCTTTAAAACCAATAATTCTAATTTCAACAAATTTTTCAACTCCAATAAAGTCAACAGTAGTGATAAACATTTAAAATCGGGAGTTTATGAGTTCAGATGTAATTTTTGCAATTCAAATTACGCGGGAAAAACGGGTAGGAGCATACGTACTCGTTATGCTGAGCATGTTTCGGCCATAAAACACAGGAAGTTTTCAGTCATGGCGGTACACATGGAAGAAACGGGACATAAGTTCACGGACATAAATAATGACGTCAAAATTATGCATTACGCATCGAAGGGCAGCTATATGAATATTTTGGAAAATATTCATATCATTACTTATCAGAGGTCAAAGGAATGCAATAATCTAAACGAGGTTAATTTTGAAACGAATGAATTGTTTGATTTATTAGCAGATTATTTAAATAATAATAAACGCAAACCACCTCCTCAACCCCCACCGCAATAGTTTAATTCCGACATACATTTCTGACTCGAATTATTTTCATGACGCCACACCCAATTACCTTCCTGGGTGCTGGTTAGTTGTTTCCTCCGCTTTTGGCAAGGTTATACGACACTTGTGTGCATTTCAGCAACCCACGTTGAAACTAGCAATGAGTAAATGTGTCAATGTGTCAATATTCATTACTTCAACTAATAAGTGTTTATTCCGTGAGTAACATTAATGTGTCGAATAACACAGGCCTAACAAAGGAAGAACAAGAGAATAAATGTGAACTGTGTTTTTGTTATTTAGTGAGGTTATCGATGTTATATGATGTTTAACACCAATAAGTGGGCTGAGGAAGAAAACTTTGTGTGTTTTCGAAACATGTACCTATAGAATTTTTATGTAAGTAAAAAAAGTATTGATTTGGCGAGAAATTTATGTTATACTTCATGTTAACATGGTCAATACGGAACCTGGAATGAGTGCAATTAAGTATAAGGCTATCCAGGCCAACAGGTTAAAATACAAATACAAAGATCTGAAAGTTAAATTGGCTAACGTCATTGAGGACATCGATTTTCTTAAGAAATGCAAGAAACACAAATTAATTCTTCAACATCTTAAGGGCTACCAAAGAAAAGGGCATTCCAACCCATACGAAAGACATACACAATTCTTGGTGAACAACAACATTCTTAGTCGTGAAATAAAGTTTCTTTTCATGAAAAAGAACTACATCAGTAATGCCTTATACCGCGCCCACATAGAGGCAGCAAATTCTATAGATAAGAAAGAATGGGATAACTACCAAATAATCGTGAGTCATATAACGCACTCTCGCGTTATAAAAAAAGGTCAATACCTTAATCAATAAATTCTTTTATTTAGTCAACTCGCAGAAAATGCCCAGTAACCAAAACGCACCTGATGTGAACAATTGCCATATTTTCAAAAGCCCAGTTATAAACTTAACTAATGTCAATTTACACCAGAGCGATCTAGAGATTCTCCAAAAGGGTCCCAAACACAACTGGGAACAAAATCTAAATAAAAACGATCTAACCATCCTAGTAGCCGAAGCTGAAACAGCCATTAGGAAACTGCCCATTGAAGAACAAAATGCCGTTAGGTTTGAAACTAATAAGAAAATTAAGAAGATAAATAATTCAAGCAAGAAAAAGATCGATATATGTTGCGATTTAAACAACAAGTTCAAAAGTCTCATCACCAAAATCAATGACAACAACATAATTATAACCAAAGCAGATAAAGGCAACACAACAATATTAATGAGCGAAGACGATTACGTCAATAAAACAATCCAGTTTCTTAATTCTGGCAATTTCACAGAAGTCAAAAAGGGCCCTACCAACGTCATTCAGAAACGTTTGAAACAACTTTTGAAGAGCACTATTTTTATCTTAGATGAAAAGCAAGCAGATAAGCTAGTAAGCATGAACCCCAGCATTCCCGCTTTGAGATCTCTTCCGAAAATTCATAAACCTAGCACCCCTATTAGGCCTATTGTAAACTTCAGGAATAGCCCAACGTACAAACTAGCGAAATTTGCCCAACAGTTTCTTAATAAACACTACAAAGTCATGGCCGACTGTTCTTTCGTTAACTCCATGCATTTCTGTGAAAGAACCATAGACTTGAAAATAAACGAGAATAACACTATGCATTCGATCGACATTAAAGACATGTATATTAACATCCCGGTCAAGAAAGCGATCAAGATCATTCAGGATAGATTAATTAACAGTAGTGAATTATCTAAAGTGGAAATGGAGGAATTTATTTCAATTTTAACCTTTGCACCGACAACATTTTTTTGTTCAACAAGAAAATGTATAAACCATCCGAAGGCCTTGCAATGGGATCTCCATTATCGGGTGTCTTGGCCAACATTTACCTTGACCACATTGAACATGAGAAAATTATTAACCAAATTAGTGGCATCGTTTTCTGGGGAAGATATGTAGACGATATCTTCATCATTATCAATAAACAAGTTCAAGCGATAGAGCAAATATTGGATGATTTGAACATAATTGACAGCAATATTAAATTTACTTTAGAATCAGAAGTCGATAATAAAATCAATTATCTGGATATAACTGTGATTAAAAAAGACAATCGTCTGCATTATAAAGTTTACAGAAAACCATCGCAAACGAGTATAGTTATACGGCAGGATTCTAACCATCCGGGCGGACACAAGAATGCAACGTTCATAAGCCTCATTAATAGAGCGTTAAGAATCCCTTCCTCTGATCACGACCGGAAGCAAGAAATTGACATTATATATCAAATAGCTAAACTCAATGGTTACAACCACAATTATGTCAGCAGATTAATTTACAAGTTGAAAAACAGACCCTTAACAAAATTAGTTAGAGAGGACACAACAAAGAAAGCACTTGCCACCTTCACCTACGTAAACCGAAGCGTTTACACAGTAACCAACATCCTAAAGAAACACAATATGAACGTCGCCTTTAAAACCAATAATTCTAATTTCAACAAATTTTTCAACTCCAATAAAGTCAACAGTAGTGATAAACATTTAAAATCGGGAGTTTATGAGCTCAGATGTAATTTTTGCAATTCAAATTACGCTGGACAAACGGGTAGGAGCATACGTACTCGTTATGCTGAGCATGTTTCGGCCATAAAACACAGGAAGTTTTCAGCCATGGCGGTACACATGGAAGAAACGGGACATAAGTTCACGGACATAAATAATGACGTCAAAATTTTGCATTACGCATCGAAGGGCAGCTATATGAATATTTTGGAGAATATTCATATCATTACGTATCAGAGGTCCAAGGAATGCAATAATCTAAACGAGGTTAATTTTGAAACGAATGAATTGTTTGATTTATTAGCAGATTATTTAAATAATAATAAACGCAAACCACCTCCTCAACCCCCACCGCAATAGTTTAATTCCAACATACATTCCTGACTCGAATTATTTTCATGACGCCACACCCAATTACCTTCCTGGGTGCTGGTTAGTTGTTTTCTCCGCTTTTGGCAAGGTTATACGACACTTGTGTGCATTTCAGCAACCCACGTTGAAACTAGCAATGAGTAAATGTGTCAATGTGTCAATATTCATTACTTCAACTAATAAGTGTTTATTCCGTGAGTGACATTAATGTGTCGAATGACACAGGCCTAACAAAGGAAGAACAAGAGAATAAATGTGAACTGTGTTTTTGTTATTTAGTGAGGTTATCGATGTTATATGATGTTTAACACCAATAAGTGGGCTGAGGAAGAAAACATTGTGTGTTTTCGAAACATGTACCTATAGAATTTTTATGTAAGTAAAAAGTATTGATTTGGCGAGAAATTTATGTTATACTTCATCCGTTTGTAATGTTGGTATAGTATGCATTACTTGACCCGTTTCAATGTTAAAACGTGATGAAATGGGTTAAGGGCCATTTGCCGTACCAGAGCAAACTCTCCTTCACATATGTTTTGTCAAATTCCCTTTCTGGGAAATAAATCTTGGCATGACTTTATAAGGATGCCTCCTTACCGGCATGCGATAACATGCGAGTCATTGTAAGCCCCAAACAAGCAAATTTGGCCTTGCATGTGCTAGATGAGTTTGGCTTCACGCCGGTATGCGTTAACGGGTGAGATTTCACATGCCCTGTTTGAGTTAAGATGCCTTCACTTATGTTAAATGAATAAGGTTATTCGCCGGTATTCGTTAACATGAGAGACTTTACAAGATTTGTCCTTGCTAACTTGGCTACACATATGGTGCATGTCTAAGGCTTCTGGCCGGTATGCTTTAACATGTGCGATTTTTAATGTTGTTCCCGGTCAAACACTGCCTCACATATGCCCCATGTGTATGGAATTTCAACAGTATGCGTTAACACGTGAGACTTCAACTGTTCTTTCCGAGCAAACTTGGTATAACATATGCTGCATCAATAAGGCTTATCACCAGTATGCGTTGACATGTGATACATCAAATGATGTTTCCGAGCAAACTTGGCTTCACACATGCTGCATGAATAAGGCTTATCACCAGTATGCGTTAACATGTGCGACTTCAATTGTCCTTTCTGAGCAAACTTGGCTTCACACAAGCTGCATGAATTAGGCTTTTCACCAGAATGCGTTATCATGTGCTGCTTCAAATAATATTTCTGAGCAAAATTAGCTTCACACATGCTGCATGAATAAGGCTTATCACCAGTATGCGTTGACATGTGATACATCAAATTTTTTTTCCAAGCAAACTTGGCTTCACACATGCTGCATGAATAAGGCTTATGACCAGTATGCGTTAACATGTGCGGCTTCAATTGCACTTTCCAAACAAACTTGGCTTCACACATGCTGCATGAGTAAGGCTTTTCACCAGAATGCATTATCATGTGCTGCTTCAAATAATATCTCCGAGCAAAGTTAGCTTCACACATGCTGCATGAATAAGGCTTATCACCAGCATGCGTAAGCATGTGGGTCTTCAAAGTCCATACCCTATTAAACCTGGCTTCACATATGCTACATGAATAAGACTTTTCACCAGTATGCGTTAACATGTGCGGCTTCAATTGCCCCTTCCAAACAAACTTGGCTTGACATATGCTACATGAATAAGGCTTCTCACCAGTATGCTTTGCCATGTGCGGCTTCAATTGTCCTTTCTGAGTAAACTTGGCTTCACACATCATGCATGAATAAGGCTTCTCACCAGTATGCATTAACATGTGAGTCTTCAAATGTCCTTTCTGAGCAAACTTGGCTTCACATATACTGCATGAATTAGGCTTATCACCAGTATGCGTTAACATGTGAATCTTCAAATGTCCTTTCTTAGCAAACTTGGCTACGCAAATGCTGCATGGAAAAGGCCTTTCACGGTTATGCCTTAACATGTGAGACTTCAATTGACTTTCTATAGCAAACTTGGCTTCACATATGCTGCATGTGAAAGGCTTTTCACCAATATGTATTAAATGGCCCGAGTTCTGAAGACCTTTCGGAGCATGATGGGTCAACATGTGTTTCTCCAAAATCACCACGGAGGCTAATGAGTGTTTGCATATGCTACATGAGAATATCATCTGGTCGCTATGGGTTAACACATCCTCAATAGAATTTGCTTTCAAAGCAGGTTTGGCGCTAGATGAGTATGTTTTCTCGCCGGTATGCGTCAACATGAGTGTGTTCAAATATTCGGTCCGATCAACCTTGGCGTCACATATGCTACGTGAGCAAGGCTTCTCGCTGCTGTCAATAAACAGGTTGGTTACCATGTATTGTTTGATTTCATTCTGTTTTCCAGATACAGTTGGAGTCGAATGTCCTCCAGTATTATATAATGCGTAAATATTCCCCACAACAGGATTCGAAGTATTTGGACATATTACCCTGAAATCATTGGTATTGATGTATAGCACGGCGCATTTAAATATATTGAATTATCTGAAAATAGTCAAAAAAACTTTTAAGATACAGGGATCTACAGATGTGAGAAAATTATTAGACTCAGTGGCAGTTTTCCAACAATTACTTTGTACGTTTTGTGACTAATAATGTAGAAATGTTTTGCAAGGTGCTGAAACTATTTCAATGTTTAATCAACAGTCTAAATAATATTCTTTAAAGAATCTGACAGAAAACTAATTGTTTACAGTTTCCACTAAAGCATGTTTCCTTGTTAATGCTTTGATTGATTTATTCAACTTTTGTTTGAATTTAGACCAGAGAGATTAGATGTATTTAATTACTGATTGTCCACTCTTGAACTATTCAAAGATTCGTGTACATTGGATTGGAATCACATGATTTTGAGGATACAATCCAAAGTGAATGAAACATAGAAAAAGACGGACCCAGCTCAGGTGTCCCTCATAATCTACGAGAATGCTCGGATTTTCCTTGATTTCCAAGCCGCACTAAGGTAAATTACAATATGAACCTAGTTGCTGTTACTATCAGAGCAATAGCTCATCAACACCCTCATATTTGTTTCACCTGGATTCAAGGACATGTCGGAACTCCTGGAAACGAAAGGGCGGATCAACTCGCAAAAACAGCAGCAGCATCTAATATGCAAGGTTCATATGACAAGTCCCCAATATGTTATGAAAAGAGAAAAATTAGAAGTCATATATCAAGTCAGTGGAACAACTACTCGACCCGTTCTACAAAAGGATCTCTCACAAGAAATATATTTTTGCCAGAAGTTCACCATAGGCCCCAGTGTAAGATGTTTGTGCCGAATTTTGAACTTACACAATTCTTAACTGTTCACGTGCGTTTTAAATCCTATTTCGAACGTTTCAAAATTAATATTGTAGGTTATCCTGTTTTTGGGATTCTCCTCAAACAATAGATCACCTGTTGTTTGAATGCTCTGTGTTTGGTAAAGCCAGATACAACTTGAACTCTCACTTACATTTCTGAAATTTGAAATTTCCAAAACCACTGTATCATATATTCACGAAAAATGTTCTTATAACCAATTTTTAGCTTTTATTCATCTTATTTATCAAAATTAATCTCATAATTTATGATGAAATTTATTTTTTCATTTTGTAACAAACTATAACCCTAATGTACTACGTATAACAGGGTTCCATTTACTGTAGTGGATATTCTTAATAAAAATAATCTACAATTTCGAAAATTTCCAATTGCAATTCCTTATGGGAAACGTTGTAAGTCCACAGGAGAGAAAACATTACTAAGCAGGGTAATACAAATAAAATCAAATGCTTTTGAATCAAACATTGTGACAGATTTAAATTCTTTATTTTAGTCAAATAATGTGCACAGCTCAGTAACTAATGTAATGATACTTAGGGCATCTTTCATTACAATCACTTACAGTAAGATATTTTAAAATTACTCATATATTGTGCAGTGCATGTCGGAGTATTTGGAATCATAGCTTTTACGGAAATATCCATGTGTTTCAAGAAGACAGAGAATACAATAAAAGAAAGAAGAAACAAGAGAGAAACGTTTGCGGAGTAGATGTTGAGTTGTATTCAAGAGTAATGCAGTTCAGCTGTTGTGTAGTATTTGATTTTTTCAATAAATAAATATGTCCCTAAAATCCCACATTTTAGGGGCTCATCCGGGATAGAGAACTACTGGATGACCAAGAACGTGCCAAAATAGATATACGACGGTTTATTTATTTAGCGGATGGCATGGTACATCTACATAATTACAATCTAAGGAACACATTAAACATATACAGTACATTAGCATTTGAATGAACAATAAATATTCCTCTAAAATTAATTTTCATGGGGAGACTCATATTTCTCAGATAAAATGTTCAGATTTACAAGGTAATATTTAAATTTGAAATCCAATCATGAGCAGGCTACGTTGCATCATGAAAGTGTTTCAGGTTCCCACTATAGGCTCCAAGGCTGCAGTCCTTCACAATATGTTGGATGGTCTGTCTTTCAAATCCACAGTCGCACTGATGTGAGGAAGCTTTATTCCACCTGTATAAGCCAACTGTACAGACCTCATATCTCGTTCGAATCCTGTTGAGTGATTTCCATGTATGGCGTGGTAGTTCCTTGCCATGTGGTTTCTTGATAGGATCAATGAAGTTTCTATATTTCTCATGGAATAAATTATTAGCTCAGACCATTTGTTGTCAATCAGTAAATTATTTAATTGCAGAGATTCCGCAGTTAGGATGGCTGGTTGGCGGAATTTCATGCGACTTATCTTTACCCTAGGTATGTTAGAATGAGTAGGAAGCTGTGGAGTGGAGAGTATCTTCTGATATTCCTCAGGACAGAGTTTTGTCTACTCAAGTCAGGTGGTCCAATGTGACTGAGAGGTGAGAGCCAGTACAGAGGAGTGGTACTGATGCAACGTGATATTATCCTCATCGCCGAATTCTACATCAATCTCCTACACATGTGGACTGTTAAGCCACAGTATTCAGCAGCTGAATAGACAAGTCCTAAACCAGAGGATCGGTTGTTGTTGTTGTTGTTGTTGTTGTTGCTGTAGCTCCCCGTGTGGTTTCACATAACTTCTGCAAGATGTTATTGCGTGATCTTAGTTTTGCTGAAGTGTTCTGAAAGTGCTCTTGAAGGACAAAGTCCTATCGAGAGTAAAGCCTAAATATTTTGGAAAATGTTGATGATGAAGGACTTTCTCATTAAATATGACATTCAGCTTTGTATTTGCCAACCTGTTGTTTAAGTGGAAACAACGAACTTCAGTCTTACTACGACTCAGTGTTAGTCTGCTTTTCTTGAAGTATTCATTCATAAAGCTTAGATCTGAGGAATGAATCTGTTCGCTCTTCGTAAGAGTTCTTCGTTGAGGTGTCAGAGCCAGGTCATCCGCATAAATGAATTTTCTCGATTGCGTTATAGGGCGGTCTGATGTGTACAAGTTAAGGAGCACTGGAGATAAAACGGAACCTCGTGGGAGTCCATTGTTCAGTTTCTTTTGCTCACTTATTTCGGTCCCAACAACCACTTGGAAATATCTTTCATACAATATATTGTTTTTAAGCTTCTTCATAGTTTGATATGGTATGATACGCATCAGTTTGTAGAGTAATCCATGCTTCCATACTGTGTCATAGGCTGCTGTATGGTCAACAAAGGCAATAGATGTTTTTTAAGTTGTTGTTGAAACCCTCCTTCTATATGAGTTGTGAGACTTAGTACTTGATCTGTACAGCTTCTACTTGGTCTAAAGCCTGCTTGTTCGAGAGGTGTTACTTCATGAATATTCGGACCAATTCGGTTAAGGATGAGTCTTTCCAGAAGTTAGTAGCAACAACGTAGGAGAGCTATCGGTCGATAGCTATCTGGTTTGTCCTTTGGCTTACCAGGTTTCAGTACAGCTATGATTGTCGTTTTCTTGAAAGCGTTTGTAGATTGCCAGTGATCATTATATTACCAAAGAAAGCAGCAAGCCATCTATATGAGTCTTGCTCCCACATTTGACAAGGAATTCAGGATGAATGCCATCAAACTCCAGTGATTTGCCAGTTTTGACATCCTTAAGTGCAGTATTAATCTTAGCTACTGTGGTGTGAAGTCATTGGAATATTCTGACCGGTGGACTGCGTGTTGCTTGAGGTTGGTTAGTTCTTTCTTAACCTTCCTTGTATGTTGCTTATGCGATGGTGCCCTGGAAAAAGAAATTATTCTACTGGCTATTTGATCAGGTGGCACATCTGGATCATAACGGTTAGGTGGGGAACATCCTCCCAATGTCTTCAGCAGGCTCCAGGCTTCTCCGGTTGATCTTGTAAAGTCTAAGTTCTCTGTCTTTTGTACCAAGGTATCTCTGCGAGCTTTATCTAAGCTCTGTAACAATTCGGTAGCAATTTCATGATCATTGGTGGTTATGTACGACTGGTATAGTTCTTCACAATTCTTGTTCCATCCTGGAATATACTCTCTGCGAAATCTTATTGGCATACACTTTTTTGCCGTTGAAAAATCAGCTCCGACAAATCTTTCATACTTTTCACTCACAGGTGGGATCCACGTAATACCTTTATCAAGTTAATTGGACAAATTGCTCCAGTTAGATTTTCTAAGTTCCATCTTGGTTTTGGAATGGATCAGATTACAGTATAGGTATTAGAATTCTTACTTAAACTAAAACTGGCCGATGTTGGATATTTGGAATATCCCCAAGAACTGTCTTTACTTTGGCAAGAGGTTGATATTTACAGTTCTGTTGTTGTTTGAGACTTCAGTCTTTTGACTGGTTTGATGCAGCCCTCCATGCCTCCCTGTCCTGTGCTAATCGTTTCATCTCTACATAGCTACCACACCCCACATCCGAGGCAATCAGTTAAACATATTCTAACCTTGGTCTACCCATACAGTTCTTGTCCTCGACCCTTCCTTCCATCACTAAGCTTGCTATTCCTGGGTGTCTTAGTATGTGTCCTACTAACCTATCTCTTCTCTTCATTAGCAGTCGCCAGAAACATCTCTCCTCCCCCACTCGTCTTAATACCTATTCGTTTGTAACCCTATCTACCCATCTGATCTTCATCATTCTCCTGTAACACCACATTTCAAATGCTTCAGTTCTCCTCTTTTCTGCTGCACCAATAGTCTAAGTTTCACTTCCATAGAGCGCCATTCTCCAGACAAATGCTTTCAAAAATGACTTCCTAATACCTAAATCTATATTCGATGTCAACAGAATCCTTTTTTGTAGAAATGCTTTCCTTGCCTGAGCCAACCTACTTTTTATATCCTCTTTGCTTCGTCCATCACTGGTTATTTTGCTTCCTAAGTAACAGACGTCTCCTACTTCCTTCAGCTATTCACCTGCCAATTTGATGTCCATAGAGGTTTCTGATTTATTTCGGCTGAATTCCAGTATTTTTGTTTTAGATTTATTAATTTTCGTCATGTATTCTTTCCGTAAGACGGAGTCCATACCATTCAAAAACTCTTTCAAATCCTCAGGCGTGTCGGCCAAGATGACGATGTCATCAGAAAATCTCAGAGATGAAATTATTTTTCCTTGAATCTTCACTCCTACTTTAAATTTTTCTACAATTTCCTTCATTGCTTGTTCAATGTAAAGATTGAAAAGTATGGGTGATAAGTTGCATCCTTGCCATACAACTTTCTGAATACCAGCTTCTCTCTCATGTCCTTCAGCTCGAATGACTGCTGTCTGGTTTCTGTATAGATTGTATATCACCCTCCTATCCCTGTACTTTATTCCAATAGATTTAAAAATGTCAAACAATTTAGTCCAATCAACGTTATCAAAAGCCTTTTCTACGTCTACAAATGCCATGAACGTTCTCTTATCTTTCCTTATTCTACCTTCCAAAATCAGCCTAAGACTTAGTACAGCTTCCCTTGTTCTTACATTTCTCCTGAAACCAAACTGGTCTTCACCCAACTCCGGTTCTATCTGGCTTTCCATCCTCTTGTAAATTATTCTAGACAGGATCTCTGAAGCATGAGTAATCAAGCTGATTGAACGGTAATCTTCACATCTGTCAGCTCCCACCGTCTTTGGTATAGATATTATAACATTCTTCTTGAAATCAGGGGGTACCTCACCTGTCTCATAAATCCTACACACCAAGTGAAATAACCTGATCAAACCTTCATCTCCTATGCAGCGTAGCAACTCAATCGGTATATCATCCATGCCTCGTGCTTTGTTCCCGCTCAAGTCCTCCTATGCTCTGTGAAATTCCGATCTCAATATTAAATCTCCTTTTGCATCATCATAAAATTCCTCCTCCCTTTCCATTACATGAATCTCAATCTCCTTTCCCTTATACAAACACTCTATGTACGCTTTCCATCTTTCAACCTTTTCTTACCTATCTGTTAGGGTGTTTCCATTTGTGTCCTTAATATTACAGCACTTAGTCTTCTTTTCCCCAAAATTATTCTTAATCCTTCGATAAGCTGTCCTAATTTCAGACAATTTTCTATACCTGCACATTTCTCTTTCAACCATTATTCTTTCGCTTCCTTGCACTTCTTGTTAACCTCATTTCTCAGACGTCTGTATTCTGCTTTCCCCTTTTCATCTCATACATTCTTGTGTTTCCGCCTTTCATCCATCAATTTCAGTATATCCTGAGTGATCCACGGTTTTCTGCACATTTTTTTCTTTCCTGCCAATGTTTTCTTCTGCGGATTTTGTTATTTCATTTTTCAAAAGTGCCCATTCGTCTGCAATTGAAGGTTGTTTAGGGTTTTCATTAGTCCTTCCTTTATACTCTTCTTGAATCTTTCGTTTCCATCCTTCACTTTCAGTCTGTCTAACGCCCACCTTTTTGGCTTTTGACTTTTCTGCAGTTTCTTCAACTTTAATCTGCATTTCATCACAACCAGATTGTGGTCAGAGTTTATGTCAGCACCAGGATATGTTTTACAATCCAAAATCTGGTTTCGAAAACTCTGCTTGACCATAATGAAGTCGATTTGGCAACGCCCTGTATCTCCTGGTATCATCCATGTGTATATTCTATTGTGATTACTGAATAAGGTGTTAGTTATGACCAATTCATGCTTGGTGCAGAATTCTATCAGCCTACTTCCTCGATCATTCCTTTCACCTAATCCGAAATCTCCTACTATCTTCTGACTAACAAAAAAAATGTTCAAGGTTGTAGTCTTCCTTCCAGGCCGCAGATCTAAAAGTCCCTTTGTCCTTTGAGTTAAATACTAGACTAAGGTTGTTAGATTCAACCCAATTAATAATTCTTTCACCGATCTCATCATCTTCATTGTAATTCCACATAGTATGGTGGCTTTTGAAGTCTTCGACATATATGCTAGGCTGAGGTAGAGTTGGGATCAATTCAGCAGACGAGTTTACTGCAGGTGGCTAGTAAACATTCGTTATTGTAATGTTCTCAAATTTTATCACTTAAATGTGAACATTTTCTGAGGTTCCACAGAAATCAAAAATGCATTTTCAGTATTGTTGCGAATGTAAGTAGTACAGCCGGAAGTATGGCGATACGTAGCTCCTATGAATTCATATCCTGCAACACGCCCTTTTGATTTTAAATTTTTCTCATTATCTTTATGTGTTTCCTGTATAACAGCTACATCCACATAGTTTCCAAGGATATTCTGGAGAGATATTGACATTTAGATCGACTAAGTCCTTCAATATTAATTTGCATGGTTCGTAAAATGTAACCAAGATGTCTTACTTGTTGTAGTGACGGTAAGATTCAATAATAAAAGCTGACGCAGACAAATGTAAGTAGACTGAAATTCGTTGCCATTATTATCTAAATAAACGACGTTATAGAAGAAAGAAGGCGTACATTGTAAAAGTAAATGACGACGATGTTTAACTTCGATGAATGTTGACAATTTCAATCAAGAATCAAAATGTTATTAGATATTCAAAGAATAAACAGGAAAATTTCCACTGGATCTGTGTCTGCAGTTACAAAACTGCATAAGTTTATATATAGCAACGAAGGCGAACGACAAAATCGTAAAAGGTTACGAGGGTTTACAGGATTTCAGTTTTCGTAAGGTTCCACTGAATAGGACGATAAGGTTATTTCCTTGATAATTTGTTTGAACGTGATTTGAATACAGTATGCAATGTGTTACGTTTGGGGTTTGAGGGAGATGAAGAGGAGCTAGGGAAGCGTATTTTAAGGCAAGTCATTAAATTAGAATTGCTACCAAAACTTGAGTACGAAGGGGATGATAAAGACGATGACGATGATGACGAAGAGTGAAGATGATGACCTACTTACGGACCTTTCCTCAAGAAAACGGGAAAATTCAGGCCACAAATATATGATAACATTTCGAGATGTGGAAGTTTCTATTTGCACCTTTGATGGTAAAGGAGATTATCCAGTCAGAAAATGGATTATGGAATTTGATGAAACAGCTGTTGTGATGGAATGGGGTGACATGCAGAAGTTGGTATTTGTTAAGAAAACATTGTCTGGTCTAGCAAACCTATTCATTCGACGTGAGACTATTTTATCTACAAGGAATGAATTAAAAGCCGCGTTAATAGAAGAGTTTGAAATCAAGATGAGCAGTGGAGACGTACATACACTACTGACTAGGCGGAAGAAGAAGGAAGGAGAAGCATTCCGAGGGCACCTGCTTGTAATGGAAGAGATTGCACATCAAGCTGGAGTTGATGATGACTCCCTGATACAGTACATTATCGATGGTATAGAAGACGACTCTGGTAGTAAATTGATTTCGTATGGCGCAAGGAATTTCAAGAATATTAGAGAAAAGATGCGAGACAATGAGTTCATAGTTGAAAGACGGAACTCAAGGGTTTTGAAGAATGATGGAACACAGATACCTACTTCGATAGACAAGACTGCAGGAGCTGTTGAAAAATACAAAAAGCACAGATATGTTTCAACTACGGTGAAGATGGCCATAAATCGTCGAGTTGCCGTCACAAAGACAAGGGTCTGAAAAGTTATGAATGTAATAAATTTGGTTATAAGTCAGTGGAGTGCAAGACAATAGATTGTAAGACAAGTAAGGGCAACGCAGTAAACACATTAGCGAAACCTGAACCTCCCCTTCTCACCACAAAATTAAAGATTGCTAGTACCACGATGAATTTCTTAGAAGATAGAGGAAGAAGCGTTACTTAATCCATGAATACATCTATGCAGATTTAGGCGCTCCTCCACTAAGAAATACTGACCTTTTCCTTACAAGTTTTGGGAAGAATTATGTCGTACTTAAAGGCTACTTCCACACCGATGTCTTTATTGATGATGAAGCATTTGAGGCTGACATTTATGTTGTGACTCGTGATACAATGAAGATGCTGGCAATAATTGGAAGTGATGAACTACAACAAGGAGAAGTAGTAATAAATCAAAATACCATTCGAATTTCCAAGCCAATACTAGATATATTGCTCATGCAGATCAATGTTGATGAAGAGCAGCCATTAGATGTAGGTGCGTCTAAAGGTATGATAACAAGCAACTAGAATAAATGATATCCTCCTATGTGCCTGCCAAAACGAAAAGTTCGGAAGTGAAGTTGGTCATTACGCTAAAGGATGAGCATCCCATTGTCAGTAGACCACGTCGACTTGCACCTGCAGAAAAAAATGCTGTTGACGACCAAGCGAAGAAATGACTAAAGAAACGCAAAATTGAACCTAGTTCTTCAGAATACGCTAGTACTGTAGTGGTTGTGCGTAAGACAGATGACTCTCCTTGTTTGTGTATTGACTATCGTAAGATATTACCCGCTCCCACTTATTGAAGATATCTTAGATAGATTGAAAGGAGAGTTCAGTACACTTGACTTAAAATGGATTTTTCCATGTTACAGTGGGGTATCAAAGTAGAAAATAAACCAGTTTCGTTACTCACGCCGGTCAATTCCAGTTCCGAATAGCACCATTTGCTTTGTGCAACTCATCAGTAGTGTTCCAACGATTCATTAACTGTGTCTTCCGATCGTTGGTGGTTCAAGGTATAGTACTTATTTACGCGGATGACTTGATAATTCAAGCTAAAGATGAAACCGAGGCATTACACCGCTTAAATACGGTGCTAGAGGTAGCTAAAGATTATGGCATTGAACTGAACAGAGAAACATGCCATCTACTGAAGAGGAAGGTTGAGTTCTTGGGACACGTGGTAGAGTATGGACGACTCTATCCGTCACCAGAGTGAACTAATGCTGTACTGAAATTTCCGGAACCAAGAAATGTGAAACAAGTGCAATCTTTTCTTGGATTAACTGGATACTTCAGGAAGTTCATACCAGAACACTCAATTACTGCGAGACCTTTAAGCAACTTGCTGGAGAAGGAAGAAGCATTTCAATTTTCTACAGAACAGAGAATGTCCTTTGAGAAATTGAAGGAAGCTTTATCAAAGAATCTTGTTTTAAATATCTACAATTCTCCATATGAGACCGAACTTCATGCTGATGCAGAGAAGCTTGGATATGGAGCCGTGCTGATGCAGAGATCACCTGAGGATGATCAACTACATCCTGTATATTACATGAGCAAAACGACAACACTACGAGAGGAAACCAATCACAGTTATGAGCTAGAAGTAACAGCCATTATTGTTGCAATGAAGCTGTTTCGAGTGTATCTTCTGGGAATAGATTTCAAGATAATCACAGATTGTGCTGCTTTACAAAAGATGATGCATAAGAAAGATCTATAACCTACGGTCGCGAGATTGGCTTTGATGATGGAGGAGTACAGATATACCAGCGATGACAGACGTGGAACAAGGGTGCGACATGTCGACGCTCTGAGTCGCCTTCCTGTCTTATATGCAGTTCCTGATTCTTTGGTTGTCCGAGTCAGGAAAGCACAACAAGAAGATGAAGATCTTAACGCCCTCAAGGAGATATGCCACGAGAGATCTTACATGGACGTCATGATTCGAGATGACATGCTTTCAAATTCGGTGCAGGTCATCAAGTTCTAGTTGTACTTAAATCCATGCAACAAGAAATTACTAAAAGTGTTCATGAGATGGGTCATTTCTCTGTAAAGAAAACAGAAGAAAATCGAAATTGTCATATCAAATTGTAAAAATTGTCTTCTAATTAACGGAAAGACTGAAAACAGGAAGGGGTCCTGCATCCTTTGTGCAAGGAAAGTGTGCCATTACATACAGTCCATATCACGTAGATTATATTGGGCCATTAGAATCGAGTCATAAAGGATATCGACCCATACTTTCGGTTGTTGATAGTGTTACAAAGTTTGCCTGGATGTTCCCAACAAATTCTACCCCTGCGAAATAAGTCACTGCCGGATTGTGGGCACAGAAGGCAATCTTTGTAAACCCTGTACAAATAGTATCTGACCGAGGATCAGCCTTCACATCTAATGAGTTTGAAGATTACAGCAAAACAGAAAACATTAAACATGTGTTCATTACAACTGGATTACCACGATCGAATGGTCAAGTAGAGAGAATTAACTATGCGATTGTTTCAGTTCTAGCAAAGCTTGCAATATCTGATCCAAGAAAAAGGTACAAGCATGTTGAGGTTGTGCAACAGGCCATTATCTCCACATACAATCGAAGTATTGGAAGGACGCCATTTGAACTATTGACAGAAGTTAGAATGAGACACAAGACCGACTTAAGGATCGCTGAGCTCATTCATGAAGTACTTCTAGAAAAATGTGAAGGGGAAAGAGAAAATCTGAGGAAAGATGCAAAACAGCAGATTCTCAAAGTCCAGTAAGAAAATAAGTATTTCAATCGACATCGCCGATCGGCTAGACAGTACCTGCTGGGAGACCTCGTGACCATACACCGTACCCAGTCAGGACCAGGACTCAAGTAAGAAAGACATTTCTTGGACCTTATCGTGTAACTAAAGCGAAATCCCAGGACGCGTATGACGTGTGTCAGGAAGGTGAAAATGAGGGTCCCAAGCTGTGAGGAATACATGAAGCCATGGACTGATGGTTATGTGTTATCCAGGACAGTTGACAATAGGATGGCCGAATATGGGAGCGTTTCAAGAAGGCAGTATGGACAATAAAAAAAGGAGAAACAAGAGAGAGACATTTGCGGAGTAGATGTTGTGTTGTATTCATGAGTGTTGCAGTTCAGCTGTTGTGTAGTATTTCACTTTTTAAATAAATAAATAAATATCTCCTTAAAATCCCACATAAACAGAGTGGTTCACCAGCGACTTTAGTTTTATGAAACCCAACTAACATTACAATTCTCCTGAAAGTCGATATTTTTCTGCGTCCTGCCTGTGTAACAGCAATGTAAACTAAACCATGGGCCTGGCAAAGGAAAAACGACCATAATCACTTCCGCGCCAAATACTAAGGACCATTCTGCGAACATGTGGTTTATTACCCCTTGAAGAACACTCGAGTAATACTCTATTAAAAAAGGCAACTAACGTATATTATCAATTGAGCCAGTGTATTGTGGGAAAGAAGCAAGTCTCAGAGAAAACCAAGATTCAAATCTAGTATTTCAATAGTATTTGAGCTTCCGTGGCTTAGGCGGCAGCACGCCAGCCTCTCACCACTGGGTCCGTGGTTCAAATCCCGGACACTCCATTACAGATTTGTACTGGACAAAGCGGAGGCGTACTCCAGTTTTCCCTGTCACCAAATTCATTCCAGCAACACTCTCCAGTATCATTTCATTCCATCTGTCATTCATTTAGTCATTGCCCCAGGGGATTGCGACAGGCTTCGGCAGCTGGCACATTTCATATCCTCGCCGCTTGATGGGGGCTTTATTCATTCCATTCCCTGACCCGGTCGGTCGACTGGATGAAGGCTGAGGATTTTCATTTCAAGACAGTTTTTTATACCTACACTCACCTATGAAGCTGATACATGGACTATGCTGGACAAACATGAAAGTAGAGTGACTGCCTCAGATATGAAATACCTCGGGAAGATAGTGAATAAAACTAGGATAGGGTACGAAATATAGCAATCAGAGAAGAATTAAAGGTGGAATCGGAAGTACATACTATCCATAAGAAAGCTTTAAAATGGTATGGACATACTGTATCATAAGTATGGATGAAGAAAGTAAACCGAAGCAAGTGTTTGAGGCAAAGCCTGAAGGCACTCGAAGACGAGGTCGTCCAAGGAAGGAATGGATCCAATATGTCGTAGAGATGGCAGAGAAGAAGGGAAGGACTCTGCAGCTAACCAGGAGACTCGCAGGGAATAGGAATGAATACCGAAAGTGGCCGGCAGACCCGACACCAAGAGGCAAAAGGGATAGATGAAGAAAGAAGAAGAAGAACACACGTACATGTAATATAATCGAATTAATAGGTTACGCCACGTAATCTGCAATAGTAGAGAGTTAAATGAACACTATAAACTATGATTGAAGACTTTGACACGCATACTAACGTTTGAGTTAGAACAGCCTAGTTAACTAGTACCCGTGTAGCGCGCAATGTGTACGTTATCTTCGTGGCTGAGGCGGTTAAAGTCCAATCAAACGTGGCATGAGAGACCGAGCAGAATAGTGCTTCGAATCCAGGCGTAGGTATTTCTTTTTTGAACGACAGTCCATGCTCCATTTTAGTGGGGATAGAATATCTAGCAAAACTTAAATAGTCACATTACCACATGTATTCGCTTACGATGTATTGCTGTACAGAGTACGTTGAATTTTGCTAATTTATGAAGAGAACACAATCGAATTAGTAGGTTATGCCATGTGACCTGTAATGACGTACAGTTAAATGAATGCCGTAAACCATGATTTAAGACTCTGGCATGGATTTTAACATAGTATTTCAAAGGAGATTCAAATGGCCAAAGCTCGCATCGAAGTATAAGTATTCCTTACAATTCCCTGGGTATTATTTTGTTACTAAATTTTAACCAAAAAAAAGAAGACAACTGTATTTGACGTGCACATATTACGATTTTTCGTGTAATAACACATTCGAAGACTATGTAACGTTCATGGAACCCAGCCTAAAAATGCATATGCTCACTATAGAGTAATATACTAGGAAAAGCTCCCTCCCCAATAATCAACTGAGATCTCTTGTATCAATTCCGTAGTAAGACATAGGTAAAGTGGTCGACACAGACGATAAAACTGAAATTTAACAAGATGTTCAGTAAAGAACATGTAGCCTACTTTCTCCTAAATGCATGGGTATAGTTACAAATCTTTGTCCTTTTCAAGGAGTATAATTGAATTTTGGTTGTAGTAGCTTGTTGAAATACAACGTGTTTTACGGATATTAAACATGAATATGTGGTGCCCTTTGTTAGTGCTAACTCTGTACAAAATGTCATTGAATTCGGTTTCACCGTGTTTCAATTGATATGGTGAATCGATTTGCTCACATACATGGCCGCTATCAGCAAACTATTGGGCTGATGACCTTGTAGTTCAGTCAAAAGATCCTTCCCACAAAAAGGTATGTTGTTGCAAAATTTGGTAGAGATCAAATAATTAGGTTGGTCGTAATTTGATTTAAGCTTTTAACATTTGGGTGGCCACCATTACGTGTCCGTAAAGATGGCGGCGATATAAAACATGGCCCTGAGGTGCCCTTTGCTAGTGCTACCTCTGTATCAAATTCCGTTCAATTCGGTTTCACAGTGTTTGAGTTGATAGGGGGAATCGATTTGCACACATACATGGCCGCTATCTGCAAACTATTAGGCTGATGACGTCGTTTGGTCAAAAGATGCTCACCACATAAAGGTATGTTGGTGCAAAATGTAATAGAGATAAGAAGATTAGGTTGGTCGTAATTTATTTAAGTTCTTAACATTTGGGTGGCCGCCATTACGTGTCCGTCAAGGTGGCGAAGATATAAAACATGACCATGAGGTGCTCTTTGCTAGTGCTACCTCTGTATCAAATATCGTGCAATTCGGTTTCACAGTGTTTGAATAAATAGGGGAAATCGATTTGCACACATACATGGCCACCATCCGCAAATTATTGGGCTGATGGCCTTGTCGTTTCGTCAAAAGATGCCTAACATATAAATGTATGTTGGTGAAAAATTTATTAGAGATCATATGATTAGCTTGGTCGTAATTTGACTTAAGCTTTTAACATCTGGGTGGCCGCCATTACGTTTTCGTCAAGATGGCGGCGATATAAACCATGACACTGAGGTGCCCTTTACTTGTGCTACCTCTGTTCCAAATTTCGTTCAATTTTGATTCACCGTGTTTGAATAGATAGGGGGAATCGATTTGCACACAAACATGACCGCCATCCGCAAATTCTTGGGTTGATGACCTTGTAGTTCAGACAAAAGATTCTTCGTGCATAGAGGTATAATGTTGCAAATGTTGGTAGAGATCAGATGATTAGGTTGGTCGTAATTTGATTTAAATTTTTAACATTGGGTGGCCGCCATTAAGTTTTCATCAAGATGGCGGCGATATAAAACATGACGCTAAGGTGCCTTTTGCTAGTGCTACCTTTGTACCAAATTTAATTCAAGTCGGTTTCACCGTGTTTGAATAGATAGGGAGAATCAATTTGCACACATACATGGCCGCCATCCACAAATTATTGGGCTGATGACCTTGTAGTTTGGCCAAAGATTCTCCATACATAAGGGTATAATGTTGCAAAAATTGGTATAGGTCAGATGATTGGGTTGGTGGTAATTTGATTTAAGCTTTTAACATTTGGGTGGCCGCCATTACGTTTCCGTAAAGATGGCGGCGATATAAAACATGACACTGATGTGCCCTTTGCTAGTGTTACCTTTGTACCAAATTTCGTTCAATTTGGTTTCACTGTGTTCGAATTGATAGGGGGGGGGGCAGACATTCTGAGTACTCACACTCACACACACACAAACACAGACTCACACACACACACACACACAGACACACACACAATTTTCGCCCTGTGTTGATCTCATAAGTCTACTTTCATTTTTGCCAAAAATCGAAAGTAGGCTAAAAGAATTTGCAATCTAACAAGCTTCGAACCCCGACTCTTCCGACGAGTTACCATTTCAGCCATGGAGACTTACGCATTGCAAGTAGTGCAGAATACCTCACAAAGATCGATTGTAAAAACTTTTGCGTTGGACACTATAATTTCTTTATCTAAAACGTTCTTACTGATTCGAATACGATTTTAGTCGTAGGGCAAGGATTAGATTCATTTTCTTTCTGCTGTTTTGATGGCTCTGAAAGGTACAGGTTTTCGGTTAACACACGGCCACCTCATTCGAATCACCTAGCCACGTGCATTTCCACTGCATTGTGGGTAGCGGAAACATTACGTTATGGAGCTATGAGAATTAGGAATATTGTAATGATCTTGCGGTTATGGACTGTTCTCAATGCAACGTGCACTCTTAACACTCAAATTGGCACATTATTGGCATTGTAGACTAATCAGTGAGGTGTTTACTCTGGTATGATTAATATACCCTCATCCCCAAATTGGTATTGCTTTCAAACTAAAAATCAGAGTTTTAAGTAGCTACCATTCGCTGGAAATAACCCAGTGAAATGTTTCGCAAGTGTATTTCCACCTTCGTAGCCAATTTTAGAAAAATAGTTTCCTCAAAGAACAACCAGTTACAAGGTGGAGAAGAAGGTTCTACATAAAATGATTTTATGATGAATACTTTCCTCAGCATCTAGTACACAATGTTTAGTAACTCATTCAAATTCTCTGGTAAAAAGGCTATAATGGCAATGTCGCCAGTAAATCACTGAGTCGAAATTACTTTACCTTGATCCTCTAATAAATTTTACTTTAACTTTAATTCTTGTTTCATTTGTTACCTTCTAAATGTATAGATTAAAGATTACTAGTGATATAATTCAGCCTTACTTTACATGTTTCTAAATACCAGTCTCACTTTCAAACTGTAAAACAATTTACTCCCATCAGCATTATCACCAGCTTTTTAAGAATAATTATGCCACAAAAGTTTTCTTCTTATTCTTTATACTCTCTTCTAAGATCATTATAATTCTTAATACAGCTCTCCTTATTCCTAAGATCTTGTTAAAGCAAAGTTGCCTACATCTAACTTGACTTCTATTTTGAAACTTTGAGAGGTGTGGTATACTCATGGAATATACTCTTGGACGCGATAACTACCGCATCCGAAGCAACCCATTTACAATATTCTAACATTGGTTATCGCTTGGAGTTCTTGTCCTTGACCCATATTTCCAAAACAAATGAAAGTTTGCTATTCCTGTTACCTCACTATGCGCATTTCGCACCCATGCTGGGTTTCATTAACCTTTCCGTCTTCCTTCTCCTCTTATATCGTGAAAACCACCGACAGAGATTTCTGTATGATTTTGCTCTCCAATTGTGCCGTTGTTAATTTATTGTTTTAGTATGTTACTGAGAACGAGACGTCTTTTCCCCTGTTTAACAGAAACCTCAAACTTCTTCCTAGCGCGCCACCTTGCGGCAACTTTTTGAACTCTCTCATTCCGTGCAACTGGCTTGGGAATTCGTTGTCAACAGCTACCGAAGAATGCTTATTAATTCAACTCATTCCAAACAGATTGCAGCCCACACGCTTTTAAGGATCTTGGACTTGGCGTCAATAAAATACATTTGTGAATTTGAATTATTTGAATTGTGTATTGTGTACGTGCTAAGTCACCTCTTTTCCCTCTCCGAAGCCCTACCTGCTTGCTCGCCACTCGGGAGTTCTACGAGCTTGTCAGTCGTCTTAGTGCCGCCAGCAAACCTACCAGACCATTCTCGAAGGTCAGTAGCCATGCCCGACATTTTGTGACGGTCATGTAAGTGACACAGACTACAACGCCTGTCGCAATGCAAAGATAGATCTCTCAATATTTTAATACCTGCAAGTATTCTGAACTATTGAATTTTTAACTAGCCGGCTACATCTCATTTTGTGATGACAAAGTATCAAGTAGCAAGCCGGATTTCGTAAAGGGAAATGTTCTACCTCACAGATCCTCCATCTGACACAATGTATTGAAGATGGGTTTGAAAATCATAAAATCACAGGGGTGGCTTTTATCGATTTATCTGCTCTATATGATACAGTTAATCATCGTATACTCTTGCGCAAATTATATAACATGACAAAGGACTACATGATGACTCAAGTCATTAGCAATCTTCTTCAAAATTGTAGGTTCTTTGTCGACTTTCAAGATCGGAATAGTCGATGGAGGAAACAAAAGAATGGCTTGCCACAAGACAATGTTCTTGCCCCAATGCTCTTCAATATTTATACGAATGACCAACGTCTTCCAGTTGATACCAAAAGCATCATATACGCGGATTATTGAGCTATTGCTGCTCAAGCAAACAGCTTTGAGATTATAGAAGGTAAGCCATCAGAGGCTCTTTCTGAACTAACCTACTACTACAGAGGAAACCAATTGAAGCCTAATCCATCTAAAACTCAGGTATGTGCCTTCCATCTAAAGAGCAGACAGGCGTCAAGGAAATAACAAGTAGCATCGGAAGACACTCAACTAGATCACTATGCCCAACACCAAAATATTTAGGTGTAACAATGGATCGTGCTCTCACCTATAAACAGCATTGCATAAACGTCAAGCAGAAACTGTCAGCCAGAAACAGCATCCTTCGCAAACTGTCTGGAACCAATTGGGGTACACAGAGCACTTATGTCCTGTTTAGTACAGTTCCAGTCATGCTAAACAAGTTGACACTTCTCTTAATGAAACATGCCGACTTATCACTGGCTGTTTGAGACCAACATGACGAGATAGAATCTACTGTTTGGCTGGAATCGCCCCTCCGGACACTAGAAGAGAAGTTGCAGCCAGGACTAAGAAAACCAAAGCAATGACCTCATATGCACACCCATTGTACGGATATGAACCTGCCCATCGACGACTGAGGTCTAGGAGGAGTTTTCTGAGTACAACAGAAGATCTACGTGAATCTGCTAAGTCCACAAGATTATGATTATGGAGATCTAGAAATACTCAACTTGATGGCTGGATGCTACCTCCAGGACATGAGGAACACTGGTCTACGTGGAAGTCATTGAACAGGCTTCGCACTGGTGTTGGTAGATCAAGAACCAATATGTTAAAGTGGGGTTTTCCTGGCACATCCAGGCTATGTGATTGTGGTGAAGTCCAAACAACAGTCAATTTCATGAACTGCATTAAGTGTCCTGTAAGTTGCACAGTGTTGCGCTTACATACTGAAAATACATGCATGAACAGACAGTGAATAACCCTTATTTCCCCTCTTTGAACCTCACTAACAATCAGCAACATAATTTTAGTAACCAGCTTTGTATTTTTTTTTTGTAATTAAGAGGTTGCATCCGAGTGACGTCCTCACCTATTTGAATTTATCACTTATAGGTCGTTCGGCGTATTTCCAATGGTATTGAAATCTACTGGAACTTACTTGAAGCTAAAACGCTTCAAATCTATTGTAATTTTACAAAGCTTGCAAGCTCGTGCCGTCTAGTCCCTGTATTATTCTTGCACCATGTAGGCCCAATTTCATTATGCTTTGGCTGTCAAGGCTCTCTTGCAAAAGCCTTTCACCCAGTTGGTAATGGAAGTTCAAATTTCTCAGCAAGTATTGCTGTGCCCAAGTTGCTAGGAAAAACCCAGATTTTCTATCGCAACTCGAGTCATTTCTCATTGTATTGTTGGGACACACTAATAAGTGATATACTTCCTCATTTAATATAGTCTACGCATTAATTACAAGATTATGTAAATTATATTAGAGTTTAAACTTGGTCAGAGTGTAACAATTTAGCAGCAACTACTCTATTAGGTGCATAGCACTCTCTGCAATTTCATTGCATTAAAAGTTGCATTTTTTTAAGCCACGGCCGCCCCCTGTTTGTATTCTTCCAACTCTGTTAATTATTTAATCTTGAAGAGCGTACTCTCAATTATTGTCCAAGTTAGCTACCTTCGCAATATTCCTTCACTTGAATGGCAGCAACATGAGATGCGCCTCGTGAACTTTGTTAACTATTTCTTTCGCTTGTTGTGCTCTTATCAAAAAATGATCGATAGGAAAAATAATAGAAAAGAGCATACTCAAGTAGGTGGGATTAAATGTGTTAAAATCAGTTTTGTATATACTAACCTGTGTTACTGTAGTGTCTATAGTAGCATGTGTATTGATAATTTAGATGAGTTATGGGAAGCACGCGACCGTGGCCTGAGGATAGGAACCATACCGGCATTTGCCTGAAGTGGGAAACCACGCAAATCCACTTCTTGTCTAGATGAGGTGGGAATCGAAACCACCTCTCCTCGGTTTAGCCTCACGAGGCTCAGTGCGTCCTGTCAAGGTAAAAGCAAGAAATTAAAAAATGCTACTGTTAGGTCAAGTAAACATATTCTCGCCTGATGTTAACTAGAGACATATCTTCCCCTTGTTATTCCCGTTGTTAACTAGGTCAGGGTTAATATGCAATAAAAGTCTATGTATTGTGTGGTTTTTAAGGCTAAATGCCATTCCTAACCCTATCCTCACTAGAGGAGTTTTTTTGTTGTGTGGCCTCCTGAGATGCTGAGTGCAGGTCTTTCTAGTCAACGCCCGTGGGCAGCCTGCGCGTGGGAATGAGATTAAAACGAATAAATAAAGATAAATGAAACTAAGCAATAATGTAAGAGGAAGCTGCTGCGGCCTGTCAGAAGGTACCGTCCCTGTATTTGCCTAGTGGTGAAAATGGGAAACCACAGAAATGTATTTCCACAATGGCCGATGGTGAGCCTAGCGCTTCGCATTAGCGAGCGTTGTCACCGCTGTTGGTTCTGTAATAGCATGAGAATTGGGAATAAAGCGGCCGTGGCCTTAAGTTACATGTCGTCTAAATATGTAAATTCATTTGTAAAACAAAGCTATTTAAACATAATGAAAGTAGAGCAAAGAAAGTTAGAGGAGTCTGGGGTTAAACTCGAGGCCTTTCACTTGCAAAGCAAACACTCCACCACTAAGCTACTCCTCCCTGGCATAACGGTAACTCTTTGCAAACAAACCTGTAATTATATCTACATCTAATGGGTAAGGAACAAATGATTTCTCGTGATTTTGGTTACAATCTTCTAATGGTAGTTAATAACCACAAATGGACTGTTTAGGTACGGCGCATGTGTTAGAGACTATCTTTATTTGACCATGACAATGAATCACAAACAAAGACAAAAGACTAACTTAATCCGACCATGCCGCCAACCACCAACCCGACACACAGTCCACCGCCTTCCGAAGGAGACGACAGTCCTGCCTACCGAATCAGTCGAGACGGAACATCTCTTCTTAGAATTAGACATAGGATTGTAAAAAAGCAGCCATGGACTCAAGTTAATTTTGTCCCAATATGTGAACTTAAATACATGTAACTGGAGGTGACAACAGGTCATTCGTAAAGGTAATCACTAGCTTGGGTCTGATTAAAAATAGTTTAAAGAGGCGGCCGTGGCCCTAAGCTATCAACCATCCCAGTATTCACTCCCAGGCTTCTTTTCAATTTTACTTCCAGAGGCTGAGTGTACCCCGTTTCTTGGTATAGCTGAGAATCAAACCCCTGCATTCGCGGTGAGAGGGCAACAGCTTGACCACTGAGCTATCACGCCCTCTCAATCTATAGAGTGGTCTCTTCTAGCCCCAGTGCCGGTAATCGAATCCGGACCTCCAGGACGACAACTGAGAATGCTAGCTACTATGCAAGGAAATGGTCAATCTTGATTAGCTTGTAGGACATCACGGGCGGAATATTTCAGCTGACAAGTGCTTTCCGTCACCTTGCTACTGGCAGGGCATTGGCTGCGAGAGAGTTCAGTCTCGTTTGTTGTGAGTTGTAAAGGAATATTTTAGTCATCATCGTGTGTATTTAAACAGTTGGGATAGCTTAGTCATCAGAGCCGTGTACTTGCGAGTGCTTATTTCTTATTGTTAAATAGCATTATTTCGATTATAAGACCCGTGTAGCTAAAATATAATGATATATAGATCATTAACCCCGTGAACTAGGGCGTACATAAATCATCTTATGGGGGTTGCAATATCAAATTCGTTATAACCATCTAGTTAGGGTATTTTCATATCATGGCTGTTAGTCCCGTGTACATATATGTGTGTGTATAAAATCACCTTGATCATCAGACCTGTATACTTAAGGCAGTGCGGTCAAAAATTGAAATTTTATTTTTATTTTTATGTTTATTCTTAATCACTAATGTAGGTCTTTGTAAGACATTATATGCGTTTTGGAGAAAATAACGACGGCTCGTTTGCTGAGGACAGGGCTTCAAAGTGGCTATTTTGAGCGTTTAAGGTACAATCACCACGACGAAACTAATAATCGGAAGACACCAACATTTCTGTACAACAACCCCTGTAGTAGTAGCTGCAATAGGAACAATTCTTCTTTCGAAATTCAAATTTTGTATAACCTCTTCAGATTTGAATACCTTTTTTAGTGAGAATTTTTTTTATATTAATTTCAAAGTTATATTAATTTGAAGTGGATCTTATTCTGAGCAGTAGAAAAGTTTGATAAAGAAAATTGGTTCAGCGATATACCCGTGGTGCATGTACATTTCAGGCTCTAAATTTAAAAAAAAAAAACGCTGGCTGAATCAGTCACACACAGAGCGACAAGACAAGGTCTTGGGCAAGAAAGCGCTCGGGCACCTACCTTCCCCTCTCATTCAACACCTTTGCTATCGCAGCTTCCACCCCCCCCCCCCCCCCTCCCTCGCTGACTCATCCTGCCGGTCTACTCAACCACAGTCTAGAGGAAATCGTAGAAGTGTTATTATCTCACCCATTACTCCTTACAGAATGTTAAAAATTGTTTATAATTTTTTTTATAAAATTCTGTAAGTTATATTAGCAGAATAAAACATGTTTATGATCAATAGAACTTTATGTGAGTTGTAATCTTCAAAATATATCAAAATAATATATAGCCATACTAATATAATAAAGCTGAAGAGTTTGTGTGTTTAAACGCGCTCTGGAACTACCATTCATTCATTTATTTGCAATGGAGGGTGTGTCCCCCGGTGGCAAATTAGATATACATAACAAATAAATAATTATACATAACAATTCATAACAATTATATAACAATTAAACTGGAGTATTTACACACATAGTCAGTCTTTTTTTAAACACACCTATATGTTTGGGTAAAGGCTCTAAGACTGCGGCAGGTAGAGAGTTCCAGTTATCAATGGCACGGTTTACAAAAGAATATTTACCATAATTTGTTCGCTGTGGTCGGCCCTTAACTTTGAAAGGATGATCGCTCCTACCCATGTAAGTGGGCTTTCCCAATCGTTTGCTAAGCTCACACCATGCTGGTTGATTTGTATACGTGTTGTACATAGCGCAGAGTCTAGATTTCATCCTCCTTGCCTCCAGTGATTCCCACACAAGTTTCTTTAACATACGGCTCACACTGCTCCTGGGATTAAAGTCACTTAGCACAAATCTAGCGGCCTTTCTTTGTACCATTTCCAACTCATTGATGAGCCCTACTTGAAATGGATCCCAAACCGCCGAGGCATATTCCAGGATAGGTCTTACAAGTGACAAATAGCCTAATTCTTTAGCAGAGGTACTACTTCCTTTTAATACCCTCATTACCAAGTGCAGGGATTTGTAAGCTTTTGAAACGACACATCCTACATGGCTACTCCATTTCATATCATTCCTTACGTGAACGCCCAAATATTTGCAAGAATCTTCTTCTACAAGTATTTCCGAGCCAATGTTATATTGAAAATCCTGCCTTCGCACTTTCCCTATTTTTAAGAGACTACATTTTCTTGTGTTTATTTTCATTTTATTTTCAATCGCCCACTTATAGACCAGGTTCCGGTCCTCTTGAAGCACTGCATTGTCTTGTGAGTCATGTATCTTTCGATATATTACACAATCATCCGCAAACAATCGACAGTCACTGCGAATCCCATTTGGTAAGTCATTTATAAACGCCAAAAATAACAAAATTCCGATTACGCTGCCCTGAGGGATACCCGACGTTACGGTAATTTCATCCGAGAATATGCCTTCGACTTTCACTTTCTGTGAACGACCCGTCAAAAATTCTTGGATCCATAAAATTACTCTTCTATCAATCTTCGTCGAAGCTAATTTAAGGATTAGCATGTCATGCGGCTCGACATCAAATGCCTTCGCAAAATCTATAACCACGGCGTCGACTGAAACTCCATGGTCTAACGATTCGCTAATGTCTTGAAAAAGTGATAGCATCTGACTCTCGCATGAGTAACCTTTCCGAAATCCATGTTGCCTATCATTAAACCATGATAATGTTTCCCACTGTTCCCTCAAGTAATCGCAAATGAGATGCTCCATCTGTTTACAAACGATGGACGTAAGGCTAACCGGCCTGTAGTTGCCCAATTCAAGTCTGCTCCCTCCCTTAAATATTGGGACTACCGTAGCTCTTTTCCAGTCATCTGGGATTTGCGCACTGTTAATGGACACATTAAAAATCACCTCCAAGTATCGTGCCACGGCCCTACCTCCTAGTTTAAGTACTTCACCAAAAATATTATCAGGACCCTTTGATACATTGAAACGTAGTTTTTGTAATAGCTTTACAATTGCTGACTGGTTTATTTGGAACAGGGGAGCCCCTGATTCGTCGTTAAGGTCCAACACACAGCTATTGGATTTATTGAACACACTACCGTAAAAGACATTTAATTCATTAGCAATGGCCTGTTTCTCAGCAATTAATTTACCGTCACCGGACATTATCATCGACAAATTATTTGAATTTCCCTTTCTTCTCCTGACATAACTGTATTTTTTTTCCACCCATCACCTCCCGAACCAAGTAAACCTTGCATATAACTGTCATGAGCAGCCCTCTTTTTTAAGACGAGCTCTCTTGATAAGGACTTAAATTTCAACATATACTTGTCACTATCATGTCTTTTATTGTATAATTTCCTTATTTTCCGTTTTAGACTCCTAATTTCTCGTGTGTAATACTCAGGATCTGGGTTTTGTTTCAGCAATTCAAATGGGACAAATTTATCAACAGCGCTATTTAAAATTTTCAAAAAGTTAGTCCACAGGATATTAATGTGATTTCCTTCCGATGCCCATCCTACAAATAGCTCATTCAAATACCCCTGACACTTGCCCTGATCCGCCCTGCGATACTGGAATATGATCTTTTTTGCTACATCAGAGTCTAATTTTGTAATGTCACCATATCTAATATTTAATTCAACCCAAGAATGGTCAGTAATTCCTGGTACTTTCAGACAGTTAATATGCAGCTCTACAGGCCTTACGAGATAAACATCTAAGGTATTATTGTCTCTAGTTGGGAAGTCAACTACTTGGGAAAATTCTCCCTCCCTTAAGAATTTATTTGCAGCGCTCTGAGCTTGACCACAGCTAGTTGACTCACCAGACCAGTCTACTTTGGGGAGGTTTAAATCTCCAGCAATTATTATGCTCTTTTTCATAGCATTACCCGTACAAGTTTTATCATACAGTGTTTCGAGGAGAGAAAAGTTATCTTTCGGTGCTCTATACGCCCCTATCACCTGAAGAGGGAATTTATTTCCTTTATCCGAAATTAGTACACATAACATTTCATGATCCATATCAGCCCACTTTAAGAAACTAGCTATATTTTTGCGCACACAAATAAATAGCCCACCACCTCGCGTCCCCCGATCCCTTCTGTACATTTCGTAGGTCCCTTGAATTATTTCGCTACTATTTATGTCCTCATATAACCAAGATTCAGTTGCAATGACAATGTCCGGAGAATACGTCTCTACAAGATTCCAAAATTCAATTAATTTATTTCCTAAACTCGGACAATTAACCTGCAGTAATCTTAGAGTCTTACCTCCGCAGCAAATATCTCGAAATAGCTCCTTCTGTTCCCATCGGCTGGCAACCTCTGGACCTGCTCCTCCTCACAAAAGCCGGCACGAACCGATGACCCTGTCATGTAGGCTCCCTAGGTTAAAAGCGCCCAGTCGGATTCGAAAAATTCTTTTTTATATGATAGCCAGATTCAAGAGGAATTGTTTAGGCTAGGTTAAATTGCGAACAGACCACTCCGTTCCCTGCATTTAAGCCCTTTGAAACAAATCTACACCGTTTCACAGATCAGAACCAAAATTTGTATACATACCCTTCGGAACCCTGCGGGTAACACTGTCTGCATGAAATTTATGACAGACCGGTCCATTCCCTGCATTTAGGCCCTTTGGCACAAATCTACACCTTTTCACCGATCTGAACCAAAATGTGTATACATAGCCTTTGGAACCCTACGAGTAACACTGTTTACATGAAATTTCGGACAGACCACTCCATTCCCTGCATTTATGCCCTTTGGCACAAATCTACACCGTTTCACCGATCTGAACCAAAATTTGAATACTTACCCTTTGGAACCCTGCGAGTAACATAGTCTACATGAAATTTCGGACAGACCATTCCATTCCCTGCATTTAGGCCCTTTGGCACAAATCTACACGGTTTCACCGATCTGAACCAACATTTGTATACACACCCTTTGGAACACTGCGGGTAACACTGCCCACTTTAAATTTCGGACAGACCAATTGATTCCCTGCATTTAGACCCTTTGACACAAATCTACACCGTTTCACCGATCTGAAAAAATGTGTATACTTACCCTTTGGAACCCTGCGAGTAACACTGTTTACATGAAGTTCCGGACAGACCACTCCATTCCCTGCATGTATGCCCTTGGGCACAAATCTACACCGTTTCACCGATCTGGACCAAAATGTGTATACTTAGCCTTTGGAACACTGCGAGTAACACGTGGGTAGTTTATTAGCTGAGGAATAACCCACCCACCAAGGGAAGATGATTAAGAGAAGGAAGTAGATTTTGGATGGGAGAAAAAGGATAGAAAAATAGGAGGAGAGTTCCACAAAAGTTATGAATTTGACTTTCAATACATTTAGAGGCGGTTGCAACTGCAAATTAACTCTCTGATACCTAAAGTAGGTACGAGCTTGGTCGAAGCTGACGGGAACCGCAGCTAAGACTTGGGCGATTTTCCAGAGAAAGGCTTTAGTGTATTTCCTCCCAAGCATGTATAAAAGTACTATAGGGAAGGGTGATGGTCTGGCCAGACAAATAGTAAAAGCTTTATTGAGTGTGAACGAGGGCATAAACCTAGGAAGAGCTAGGAAAGCCAGGATCCGGCCTAACTGTAGTATCAGAGAAATGATGAATCCAAAAACAAATATTTAATTTATTTAACAATTCAGGAGAAATTAATATTTTTAACAAATAAATATTTTCCAATCTTATTAACAATTTGAGTTCGCAGACCTCAGACAACATTCAGAAATTGCTCCAGGCAAATACCAATTTTTAAGGTTTTAAACCTGGTATAAAATCTTTTTAAGATTTGAAAAAGGACTAAATGAAATGATTAAAGTTTAAACATTTATAAGAGTACAAGGAGTGTACTATAAGAAATTTCTGAAAGAATATTCTAGAGAGAATAACAACTTTCAAGCTAACTATAAGGAAAACATAAAGCGTAAAAATAGAAGTTCCTACAACTTCTTATATTTATACAGGATTACTTTATGAGAATTATACAAAGGAGGGTAGGTCACTTACTGTGAAACCTACGTAAGTAATCAAAAGGAAGGTTCTAGACTTCCTATGTTTAATTAGGAATCACGAGCCAAATGGGGTAGTTTCCATTTCGTGAGACCTCAAAATAACTCACACAAGAGTTGAAAGAATTGTTTTTCTGATAATAGAGAAAAAACAATGTAAACTTAAACCGTGTATAAAACACGTAATTATACAGAAATTACTTAATGATAAACAAGAAAAATGGAAGGGCACTTCGCAGAGTGACACCTTATTGAAACAGATCTATATTGAAAAATTTATCACGGATTGTTAGTAGGAAGTTTAGGAAAGAGAAATAGGGAATTGAGGAGAAATGTTCATGGCCTTATTTAAATATAAACGGACGATCGCGACGCGGTAGAAAGTTGAACAAGCACTGATTTTACTATAGTTCGTTGAAACTTATGAAAAGTTCACTCTGGAAACACGAAAGTTTTTGGCAGAGAAAGTTATTTCAATTTGAACAAAATGACTGGTTGCACTAAATAGACGAAAGTCTATTGCTTGAGAACATGGTGGATTACAGTTAAATGCGCCATAGAACATTCCAAAGGTTCCAGCGGTGGAAGAAAGTTAGCTATTAAGCTTTTAATTCAGAAACGAAATTCTTCAATTTTAAGTAGCATTCTTACAAGTGAGTGAAAATTTCAAAACGGCAGGACTTGTAGATGAAATACAGAATCTAGAAGGTTCCAGAACGACCTTGGTAGAAAAAATGGAGTTGAGAAAATCCAACGGAGGAACTAACTTGTTGAGTTATAGACAGCGGTTATTAGACAATATCCCACGTAGTGAGAGGATTTCTCATTTGAATAGCCTAAGAAAAGCTCTTTTTTAGTAAGGTTGGCTTATACAACCAAAGGCTCAACATGGCAAATCCCACGAAGAATGATTTTTGCCCCAAAATAAGCAATCGCACACTGTCTATAAAACATCTTTAAAAGCACGTGAAAGTTAAAACCATGAAGATGAGGTTAAAACTTTAAGATGGTACTTATCTTGATTTCATGTAGAAGATGAAGTTCCCTTTGACGATTACCTAGCCAACATGGCGTAGAAGAGAGTTTGCCTCATGGGTTGAGGAGACTTAGCTCAAGAAGAGCTTTGACTGACCGAGTCAACTGCAGATTGCGAAGTGAGAGCTGCTCAACGGAGCACGGAGGGTCCAAGGAGAGGGAAAAGAGTGGGGGTTAGGAGACAAAAGGAGAACATATAAACATTGCCAACTTTGATACAAAAAATTAATCTCTTGCTGAGCTGATCTTCTAAGAGATGATAACAGATGATACTAGCGCAGCATGGTGAGTAAAGAGGTAGACGTAGTCCTCTTGCTCAAAGAGAAAATAGCTGGCGATGGTAACAGGATCTGGTGGCCAAATGGATAAGTAAGTCCTCTAGCACCAGGAAGAGTTGAGGAGCTTCAGAGATTCGCTGCGAGGTGACGCTAGGTGGGTCACAGAAGTTATATATCTAGAACAGACTTATGAAGACATGAGAGATTTGCCCATAAAGGAGAAAACAAAAGATCACTGTTGGTGTTTGACAAAGAGGAAGGAAAGAACATTCAAAAACATTGAAAATTATAATCTCAGGTACCGTGTATTCCAAGAATGCACCATACTGGGAGGGGAAGACACCAACAGCGAACAAGAAAAACAAGTACAGTAATAAGCAATTGCGGAAAAGTAGTCTTGTGATCTGACCATTAGTAGTCAAGACTCTGAATACCCTGACTCTCCTATCTCCTCCAGGGTAACACTCGGTCACTCTTCCAAAAGGCCAGACTAGGGGGGGTGAAACATCCCTAACTAAGACCAAGTCTCCCACTTTAATGTCGGGACCGGAAAGAAACCACTTCTGCCTCCCTTGCAAGGAAGTTAAATATTCCAAGTTCCATCTCTTCCAAAGAGAATTACGGAGGGCTTCAAGTTTACGCCAAACAATAGGTAGATTAAAATCCCTGAAAGAATTAGGAAGGGGAGGAGGGGCAGAGAGAGAAGTGCGTGTAAAGAAGCGACCAGGTGTAAGTGGAAGGAAGTTATCAGGGTCATTGGAAAGCGGAGTTAAGGGGCAAGAGTTAACAACACCTTCAATCACAAAATAACTAGAAGCTGAGGGAAATAAAGCACTAGTAAAGATTGCGATATAATGCAAAAGGAGAATTAACAAGTTTAAACAAAGCGTATAGAAACAAGTACATCTATTCAGGACAAGAATATACCAAATAAACAAAGAAACTATGCGAGTAGAAAGCAAGAACGCCATAGGTAACAAACGAGTAGCCATAAACAATGACCTCAAGTTATAATGAGTATCAAAGGGGTTACTCAGAAAAATACTTAAGTCAGCGAGAAATGTGACATGACAAGTATGAATACAAAAACACATCGAATGTGACGACGAGAAAAAAACAGTTTGTTCATCAATGAACATTAAGATCGCAAAATATGTAAGCAAATTGCAATACATAAGCTCGTGAGAAATACGCAACGAAGTTTTGAAACAAGGATCGAAGCAGTTATAGAATACGAGCATGAGTAAGTGGAAGACGTAAGCAAGCGCAGCCTTGACCCACAGAGTACAGCGAGATAACGAATATAAATATCCGAAAGAGTCCTTAAATGGAACAAGTTTATTTTGGGAAGTAGGTGAACGGCTTCTGTACTTGCAGTAGCGACTCGCCAGACAATGCTTGGCAATCAGCCAAAGTTGAGATAAGAGAAACTTGCTTTGACCTTTGGCAATCGCACAGGAAATAAACAACAACTTGGCGTTCCTCAGACTTGTATACAAACAAGTTTGAAAAACAAGCAGTTCAAAGTACACACACACTAGTTGAATCAGCTGTAACTTAAAGCAGATATTCAGTTTGGACGGCATGCAGTCAATCGTAACTTGGACGTGAACAAACAATTTAAAGCTATATGAAATAAAGTAGGAAATCAATTTCGCATAATTGAGAGGATCACGGAATCCGACAATTTTCAACAAAAAGAAGCTTAATTCTTCCGAGCAAAGAAGACAAGCTGAGACATTGAGAAGAAGGTTATGCATAAGAATAGTTATTCTAGATGCAATAGAATTCAGATTTTCAAACGGTTTCATGAGCGACTTCCAATTGTGAGGAAGGAGGGAGGAGCCGACCGTGGCCATCCTTTTAAATACCGAAAGAAGTGAGACATGGCTTACAGCGAAGTGATGGTGACTGATAGCCATGGTTTTACACAAGGGGAAGATAGTTTTCGAGAAAGAGTTTAAGCAATTACCTGCTATAAAAAATGACATGAGAAGGTAAACGAAATAACACAAAGCAAGGCGAACTTGAATTGCCATTTTGTGCGGGAAGAAGGAAAAACCATTTAAACAACTTACAGAGGTAGCGTAGTTGTTCACGATAAGACATCGTTTCGGCAAGTATTTTTCAAAAATATTGAGATCTGAAACATGAGCGTTCTCTTTTTCAGAAATTGGATTTATGTCAGCTGTGACGAAATGACATTGCGCTTTGGTTTGAACACTGGGTTGCTGAATTTCACCAGTAATAACCCAACCAAAATCGGTGTCTCTGGCGACCACGGTTGAAGATAACTTGCGTGTTTGTTTGCGAAGGCACTTCCAAAAAACATTGGCACTGAAAAGTACATCAATGGGACCTTGAGCATTAAACTGAGGATCGGCTAACCTTAAGTGCGAAGGAATCTTTAATCCGGAGGTATTAATAGAGTGACTTGGAGTGTCCTTGCCAATACTGGTAAGAATGAGACAGTTTAAATTAAGATTGGTGTTTCTTTGGCAAACGTCTCTGATTTTCAATTTTGAAGACTGCAAGACTTGAGTTTTCAAATTGTCAATGCCGGTCACATTGATAGAAGTAGGCGATGACGAAAGACCTAGTTTTTTAATCAAAGATTGCGAAACAAAGTTATGAGTTGAAGCGGAATCGAGAAGACCACGGGTTCTAAACCAATTTCCAAATTTATCTTGGATTTCGAATTGTACAGTGGTCAAAAGGGTTTGCGCACTGTGAGAAGGTTCGGCATTAGAAATGCAGGAAGAAGCATTAGTTTGTTCGGAGCTGCTCTGCATGGAGCTTGAAGAGGCGGGTGCTGATGACCTCGATTTATCGTGAACGTGCAATAAAGAATGATGCGGTTTTTTACAATGGAAACAGAGATTTGATGACGTACAGTTCGAAGAAGAATGCTTAGGTGACAAGCAATTGAAACAATGTTTGCTATTTAAGACAAACTTCCTTCGATCTTCGACAGACAATTCTTTAAAGGATTTGCACAAATACAATGTGTGAAGCTTTTTACAGAGCGTGCATTTTAACGATTTGTTAAGCGGCCTGATATCTTCTCTTGAATGATTGAAAGAAGAACGGGTTTGCTTGTTCTCGACAGATGGGGGCTGATGTCCCTTTGAAAAAGCAAGGTTTTTCTCAAAAATGTGAGACTGATGATTCGTTTCGACCTTTTCGCACTGAAATGCGAGTGCTGTAAGGAATTGACATCGACTGTTGAGAAACGAGATAAGGTGTTCGAACGAATGTTCCTTGTTGCAGGCGAGTTCGATCTCCCAGGCCTTCAGTGTCGAAAAATCGAATCTTGATGTAGCTAGGTGAATAAGTATGGTGTCCCATGTTTGGACAGGCTGCTTTAGTTGGTATAACGCTCTGACATTTAACTGCATAGAGTCTAAGAGGTCTCTTAAGGAGGTGACGTCATTAGGTTTGACGGCTGGTAGGTTAAACAAACAACGGATGTGTCGAGCGACACTCAAACGTAAATTGCCATATCTCTCTTTAAGGAGATTAAAGGCGATGTGGTAGTTGTCTGCGCTTAAAGGCAGTGACTCCACTAAGGCTAAGGCCTCACATTCCAAAGAAGTGCGGAGGAAGTAAAATTTATGTATGTCTGGAATCTCGATATTTTCATGAATTAGGGAGCAGTAAAGTTCGTAAAAAGAATACCATTCACCTTCCTTGCCTGAGAAGTGCGGTAGGCTTATCTTGGGAAGTAATGGTTTCGGTTTGTTCTTGTGAACTGAAGCGGGTGCGAACTGGGCCGGATTGATGACCTTAGTGTCCGGTTCTGAGATATTGCGGATCAGTTGGTGGGCCTTTGCAATCCCTTCAAAGTACAAGGGTTCGACCTCGTCCCGATCCGATTGAAGGTCTGGGCAAGCGGATTCAATCTCGGTTTGAATTTGATCATAATAATCATATGACCGTTCGTACAACTTAAGGCGTTGTGTTAAGATATCTAAATCACACTCGGCGGGATTTAACTTGTTGATAAAATTTCGGAATCTAGTGAGTTGCCCTTTATAAGAAGAACGTCTAGCAATGAGAGTTTCATCTTTTTCAGTAGGAGCCATGATAAAGAGAATAAATTGAAATACAACTCACGAAACTGTAGAACCTTGGAGATGCTGTCAAGCTTGTAGCAGCAAATGGGTAGAAAGAACAGGACACACCAAAGGAGACAGGAGCGGCCTCTTTCCCGTTCACAGGCTTTGCACGACGTAGATATAGCTGAAAAATCCAAAGCAGATATTAATAATTTGCCAAGTATTGTCAAATGACACTTGACAAACAATAGAAATAAAAAATGGACTCTCCCGGGTTTCTGGTACCAATTTTTTGGGTAGTTTATTAGCTGAGGAATAACCCACCCACCAAGGGAAGATGATTAAGAGAAGGAAGTAGATTTTGGATGGGAGAAAAAGGATAGAAAAATAGGAGGAGAGTTCCACAAAAGTTATGAATTTGACTTTCAATACATTTAGAGGCGGTTGCAACTGCAAATTAACTCTCTGATACCTAAAGTAGGTACGAGCTTGGTCGAAGCTGACGGGAACCGCAGCTAAGACTTGGGCGATTTGCCAGAGAAAGGCTTTAGTGTATTTCCTCCCAAGCATGTATAAAAGTACTATAGGGAAGGGTGATGGTCTGGCCAGACAAATAGTAAAAGCTTTATTGAGTGTGAACGAGGGCATAAACCTAGGAAGAGCTAGGAAAGCCAGGATCCGGCCTAACTGTAGTATCAGAGAAATGATGAATCCAAAAACAAATATTTAATTTATTTAACAATTCAGGAGAAATTAATATTTTTAACAAATAAATATTTTCCAATCTTATTAACAATTTGAGGTCGCAGACCTCAGACAACATTCAGAAATTGCTCCAGGCAAATACCAACTTTTAAGGTTTTAAACCTGGTATAAAATCTTTTTAAGATTTGAAAAAGGACTAAATGAAATGATTAAAGTTTAAACATTTATAAGAGTACAAGGAGTGTACTATAAGAAATTTCTGAAAGAATATTCTAGAGAGAATAACAACTTTCAAGCTAACTATAAGGAAAACATAAAGCGTAAAAATAGAAGTTCCTACAACTTCTTATATTTAAACAGGATTACTTTATGAGAATTATACAAAGGAGGGTAGGTCACTTACTGTGAAACCTACGTAAGTAATCAAAAGGAAGGTTCTAGACTTCCTATGTTTAATTAGGAATCACGAGCCAAATGGGGTAGTTTCCATTTCGTGAGACCTCAAAATAACTCACACAAGAGTTGAAAGAATTGTTTTTCTGATAATAGAGAAAAAACAATGTAAACTTAAACCGTGTATAAAACACGTAATTATACAGAAATTACTTAATGATAAACAAGAAAAATGGAAGGGCACTTCGCAGAGTGACACCTTATTGAAACAGATCTATATTGAAAAATTTATCACGGATTGTTAGTAGGAAGTTTAGGAAAGAGAAATAGGGAATTGAGGAGAAATGTTCATGGCCTTATTTAAATATAAACGGACGATCGCGACGCGGTAGAAAGTTGAACAAGCACTGATTTTACTATAGTTCGTTGAAACTTATGAAAAGTTCACTCTGGAAACACGAAAGTTTTTGGCAGAGAAAGTTATTTCAATTTGAACAAAATGACTGGTTGCACTAAATAGACGAAAGTCTATTGCTTGAGAACATGGTGGATTACAGTTAAATGCGCCATAGAACATTCCAAAGGTTCCAGCGGTGGAAGAAAGTTAGCTATTAAGCTTTTAATTCAGAAACGAAATTCTTCAATTTTAAGTAGCATTCTTACAAGTGAGTGAAAATTTCAAAACGGCAGGACTTGTAGATGAAATACAGAATCTAGAAGGTTCCAGAACGACCTTGGTAGAAAAAATGGAGTTGAGAAAATCCAACGGAGGAACTAACTTGTTGAGTTATAGACAGCGGGTATTAGATAATATCCCACGTAGTGAGAGGATTTCTCATTTGAATAGCCTAAGAAAAGCTCTTTTTAGTAAGGTTGGCTTATACAACCAAAGGCTCAACATGGCAAATCCCACGAAGAATGATTTTTGCCCCAAAATAAGCAATCGCACACTGTCTATAAAACATCTTTAAAAGCACGTGAAAGTTAAAACCATGAAGATGAGGTTAAAACTTTAAGATGGTACGTATCTTGATTTCATGTAGAAGATGAAGTTCCCTTTGACGATTACCTAGCCAACATGGCGTAGAAGAGAGTTTGCCTCATGGGTTGAGGAGACTTAGCTCAAGAAGAGCTTTGACTGACCGAGTCAACTGCAGATTGCGAAGTGAGAGCTGCTCAACGGAGCACGGAGGGTCCAAGGAGAGGGAAAAGAGTGGGGGTTAGGAGACAAAAGGAGAACATATAAACATTGCCAACTTTGATACAAAAAATTAATCTCTTGCTGAGCTGATCTTCTAAGAGATGATAACAGATGATACTAGCGCAGCATGGTGAGTAAAGAGGTAGACGTAGTCCTCTTGCTCAAGGAGAAAATAGCTGGCGATGGTAACAGGATCTGGTGGCCAAATGGATAAGTAAGTCCTCTAGCACCAGGAAGAGTTGAGGAGCTTCAGAGATTCGCTGCGAGGTGACGCTAGGTGGGTCACAGAAGTTATATATCTAGAACAGACTTATGAAGACATGAGAGATTTGCCCATAAAGGAGAAAACAAAAGATCACTGTTGGTGTTTGACAAAGAGGAAGGAAAGAACATGCAAAAACATTGAAAATTATAATCTCAGGTACCGTGTATTCCAAGAATGCACCAACACTGTCAGCATGAAATTTCGGACAAATCACTCCATTCCCTGCATTTAGGCCATTTGGCACAAATCTACACCGTTTCACCGATCTGAACCAAATTTCACATACTTAGTCTACACTTTGGAACCCGACGAGTAACACCGTGTGCTTGAAATTTCGGACATACCACTCCATTCCCTGCATTAGGTCCATTGGCATAAATCTACACGGTTTCACCGATCTGAATCAGATTTTGTACACTTACCCTTTGGAACCCTGCGGGTGACACTGTCCACTTTAAATTTCGGACAGACCACTCCATTTCCTGCATTTAGGCCCTTTATCTCAAATCTACACCGTTCCTCCTAATTGCACCAAATTATACATACACTTTGAAACCCTGCTGGTAACATTGTCCACTTGATATTTCGGACATGGCTCTCCATTCCCTAGATTTAGAATAACAAACAAACTTAACTTGAAAACCATGTATTAAGACCCTAGAATCATTCATGTCCGTAGTAGTGTAAATGTAAGAGTATTTTAATAAGTCTGTTGTTGACTGGCAATTCGGTCTGCATCACGACGCCCCTACCAGTGTTCTGGTGCAGAATTGCGAAAATAGTTGAATCATGCGCTGCTTATAAATTGCAGTCACGGGGAGTAATTAGTGCAAAAGGACTTCTTTTGCCCCTTAAAACAGTTATCATCAAGAACACATTATGCATCTGTATAAGTGCAATGGTGTTGGTGCAATACATTGAGGTTATCAGCTGCAATAAGCGTTGGTGCTTTCAAATTCACCGTAATTTATTCCGAAACTTATCGTTGAGCGCTATGTGGCCATAAATGATACTATTGCTACCTCAGGAGCTCGGGACAGCCGAAATTTTCCAAAGTGTTCGGATTCTTTTCCTACGGCGTTATGTGACAAAAGACGACACTATTGGTCTCTACATTTCTAACATACAATGAGATATAGGCCCTAGGCAGTGTCTTTTATTTCGCTTATTCCTCTTTCTAATCATTTTTAGAAATTTGTTTGTAAATTACATTTGTCAGTGCTGTAGTTAGTAAATACCCGTTTCCCTATTCATTATTATCACTATTAACATTAGGGGAAAATGATCTATATGTTACGTCCATTATACTCTACTGCTTATCACTCTCACTACTTCCACCACCACCAACACCACCAACTCCACCACAAAAAGTTGTATTTTTTTTCTTTCGGGTAGTTTAAGTATCATATGCCAGTTCTGTAGTAGTATTCATTAGCATCCATAAAACAAATAAATCCACCAGGCGAAGCCAGGCACTACTGCTAGATTATATATATATATATATATAGTAGCTGTACCCGGCATGCGTTGCAATGCCAATCAAAGAAAGTGTTGGCGTTGTAATTTTGTTTCTTGAAGTGCTTTTGGAAACAATCATTTTCCAATTTCCGTTAACAGCCTCTAAACTATCGTAAAATGAATTAAATAATTTAGAAACAATCGTGGGAGCGTGCTCAACAATTCACCAAAGTTTCATCGCAATCGGATGGATGGGATATGAACGCATACGGAATTTTGTACAAACGTTTCGTGCGCTGTCACTCATTTTTGACATTTACTCTTGCCGTACCTACTGTGAAATGGATTTACTAAGTTAGAAACCTTCACGTAAGTGTACACAACAACTCAACAAAGTTTCATCGCAATCGATGAATGGTATATGAACGCATACGGGATTTTGTTGAAACGTTTCGCGCGTCGTCACTCATTTGTTGCATATACTCGTACACTACCTATTGTAAAATGGATTTACTAAGTCGAAAACCTTCCCAGTCGTGCACACAACAACTCATCAAAGTTTCATCGCAATCAGGTGAATGGCATATGAACGCATACGCGATTTTGTTTAAACGATACGCATGCCGTCACTCATTTCTTGAATCAACTCGTACGCTACCTATTGTAAAATAGATTTACTAAGCCTGAAACGTTTCCTCGAGTGTACTCAACGATTCACCAAAGTCTCGTTGGAATCGCATGAATGGTATATGAAAGCATATGGGACTTTTTTGAAACGATTCGCGTGACATCGCTCATTTATTGAATCTACTCGTGCGCTACCTGTCATGAAATGCAAGTACTAAGCCAGACACCTTCCCTGGAGTGTACACAACAATTCACCAAATTTGCATCGCAATCGGATGAATAGTATATGAATGCATACGGGACTTTTTTGAAACGATTCGCGCACCATCGCTAATTTGTTGAAACTACTCGTGTGCTACCTATTGTAAAATGGATTTACTAAGCTGGAAACCTTCCCTGAAGTGTACACAACATCCCACCCAAGTTTAATCGCAATGGGATGAATGGTATATGATCGCATGTGGTCTTTGTTGAAACGAACCGCACGCCATTTTATTGAAGCTACTCGCGCGCCATCTATTGTAAATTGGATTTACTATGCCTATAACTTTCCCAGAAGTGTGCACAACAACTCACCAAAATTTGACCTCAATCGGATGAATTGTATGTGAACGCATAGCCCACACCCATTTGTTTAAACTACTCGCGCGCTATCTACTGTAAATTGGATTAACTATGCCTATAACCATAACGGAAGTGTGCTAAACAACCCACCAAAATTTGGTCGCAATCGGATGAATTGTAGACTATATGAACGCATCGCCAACACTCATTTGTTTAAACTACTCACGCGCTCTCTATTTTAAATTGGCATAACTATGCCTATAACCATCCCGGAAGTGTTTACAACAACTCACCAAAATTTGATCGCAATCGGATGAATGGTTTATGAACGCATAAAAGACGAACAAACGAACATTCATTTTTATATATATACTAGCTGTACCCGGCATGTGTTGCAATGCCAATCAAAGAAAGTGTTGGGGTTTTGACTTTGTTAGTTGCAGTGCTTTTGGATTCCCAATATTTTCTTCTTTTTCCGTTAACCACCTCTAAACTATTATTTAAAAAATACTATCTCAGAAACATTCACGGGAGCGTGATCAACAACTCACGAAAGTTACATCGCAATGAAATGAATGGTATATGAACGCATACGGGGCTGCAGAAACGATTAGAGCGCCGTCACCCATTTGTTGAATATACTCGTACGCTGCCTATTGTAAAATGGATTTACTAACTCGAAAACCTTTCCTGGCGTGTGCACAACAACTCATCAAAGTTTCATCGCAATCGGATGAATGGCATATGAACGCATACGGGATTTTGTTTAAACGATTCGCGCCGTCACACATTTGTTGAATCTTCTTGGGCGCCACCCATTGAAAAACGGACTTACTAATTCATGAACCTTCGCAGGACTGTACTCAGCTCTCCAAAGTTTTATCCCACTCGGACGAATGGTATATGATCGCATACGGGACTTTATTGAAACGATTCACGCGCTGTCGTTTATTATTATTTAAATCAACCCGTTTGCTACCAATTGTAAAATGGATTTGCTAAATCAGAAACCTTCGCGGGAGTGGAAACAACATTTCACTAAATTTCATTGCAATCGCATGAATGGTATATGAACGCCTACGGAAATTCGTTTAAAAGATACGCGTGTCGTTACCCATTTGTTGAATCTACTCGTGCGCTACCTATTGTAAAATGGATGTACTAAGTCAGACACCTTTCCTCGGGTGTACACAACAATTCACTAAAGTTTCATCGCAATCGGACGAATGGCATATGACCGCATACGGGACTTTGATAATATGATTCACGTGCCATCGCTCATTTGTTGAATCTCCTCGTGCTCTACCTATTGTAAAGTGGATTTACTAAGATATAATCCTTCCCGGAAATGTACACAACATAACACCCGAGTTTCATCGCTATATGACAAATGGTATATGAACGCATACTGGACTTTGTTGAAACGCTTCGCACATCTTCGCTCATTTGTTGAATCTACTCGTGCGCTGCCTATTGTAAAATTGATTTACTAAGCCTGAAACCGTCCCTGGAGTGTACACAACAACTCACCAATGTTTCATCGCTATCGGACGATTGTATATGAACGCATATACGGGTCTCTGTCGAAACACTTCGCGCGTCGTCGCTCGTTTGTTGAATCCATTCGTGCGCTACGTATTGTAACATGGATTTACTAAGCTAGAAATCTTCCCTGAAGTGTACACAACATCTCACCCACGTTTCATCGCTACCGGAAAAATAATATATGAACGCATACGGGCCTTTGTTGAAACACTTCGTGCGTCGTCGATCATTTATTTAATCTACTTGTGCGCTACCTATTTAACATGGATTTACTAAGCCAGAAATCTTCCCTGGAGTGTAGACAACATCTCATCCAAGTTTCATCGCATTGGGGTGAATGGTATATGAACGCATGTGGGACTTTGTTGAGACAAACGCACGCCATGTTGTTGAAGTTACTCGCGCGCCATCAATTGGTAATTGGATCTACTATGCCGATAACTTTTCCTGGCGTATGCACAACAACTCACCAAAATGTAATTGCAATCGGATGAATTGTATATGAACGCATCACCAACACTAATTTGTTTAAACTACTGGTGCGCTATCTATTGTTAATTGGATTAACTATACCTACAACCATCCCGGAAGAGTGCCAAACAACCCACCAAAATTTGGTCGCAATAGGAAGAATTGTAGGCTATATGAACGCATCGCCAACCCTCATTTGTTTAAAATACTCGCGCTGTCCATTGTAAATTGGATTGTCTATGGCTATAATGATTTCGGTCACAACAACTCACCAAAGTTTCATAGCAATCGGATGAATGGTATATGAACGCATACGGGACTTGGTTGAAACGATTCGCGTGCCGTCGCTCGTTTGTTGAATCTACTTGTGCGATATCTATTGTAAAGTGGATGTACTAAGCCAGAAACCTTCCCTGATGAATACACAACATCTTACCCAAGTTTTATCGCTATCGGACGAATGGTATATGAACGCATACGGGACGTTCTTGAAATCTTCGCGCGACTTCGCTCATTTGTTGAATCTACTTATGCGCTACCTATTGAAAAATGGATTTACTAAGGATAAAACTTTCCCTAGAGTGTACACAACAACTCACCCAAGTTTAGTCGCTATCGGACGAATGGTATTTGAACGCATACGGGACTATGTTGAAACACTTCGCTCGTCGTCACTCATTTGTTTAATCTACTTGTGCGATACCTATTGTTAAGTGGATTTACTAACCCCGAAACCTTTCCTGACATGTACACAACATCTCAGCCAAGTTTCATCACTATCAGACGAATAGTTTATGAACGCATACGGGAATTTGTTGAAACGCAGTAGTGGAGTAGTGGCGCTTCTACTTCACTCTAGAACCCTCCTTGCCCCACTACTAAGCCTCGGCCATGTGTTATTTGCGAAAGCTCGTGAACCCATGGTCCGATTTTGGCATGCGACATGTCGTTGGACTCAGGCTGACGGGGGCTTTGCTATGGACCACTCGTTATATTTTTGAATGTTTTTTTGAAAATTTTTCTGTTCAAAAATAGCTGTTAGTTTGAAAATCCAACATGACAGTATGTTGTGCCATGGTTCAAACGAACGGTCTCTATGTCCATTATTTTCTATAATAAAACTGTTTTATTAGCCTACTTTCGATTTTTGCAAAAAATGAAAGTAGACTTATGAGATCAACACAGGGCGAAAAAAGTGTGTCTGTATGTGTGTGTGTGAGTCTGTGTGCATGTGTGTGTGTATGTGTGTGAGTCTGTGTGTGTGTGAGTGTGTGTACTCTGAATGTCTGCCCCCCCCCCCTATCAATTCGAACACGGAGAATGCGAATTGAACGAAATTTGGTACAAAGGTAGCACTAGCAAAGGACACCTCAGTGTCATGTTTTATATCGCCGCCATCTTGACGGAAACGTAATGGCGGCCACACAAATGTTCAAAGCTTAAATCAAATTACGACTAACCTAATCATCCGATCTCTACCAAATTTTGCAACAATATACCTTTATGAGGGGAGCATCCTTTGACCAAACCAATAGGTCATCAGCGTAATACACACATCAAAAAAAGTTTTGCATCACCTCGGTTCCAAGAGTTCCGGAACCTTTAAATACAAAGGGAATAGAGATCAACACAAACAACATTTCAGCTCGTTTTATTGCTCATGAGACCCACACATTGCATGTTGTACCATCATACAGCTAGACTTTCAGCATTTGTGGTCCAGATTGCAGTACACACCACTACCTCTAATACCCAGTAGCACGTCCTCTTGCATTGATGCATGCCTGTATTCGTCGTGGCATACTATCCACAAGTTCATCGAGACACTGTTGGTCCAAATTGTCCCACTCCTCAACGACAATTCGGCGTAAATCTCTCAGAGTGGTTGGTGGGTCAAGACGTCCATAAACAGCCCTTTTCAACATATCCCAGGCATGTTCGATAGGGTTCATGTCTGGCGAACATGCTGGCCACTGTAGTCGAGCGATGTCGTTATCTTGAAGGAACGCATTCACAAGATGTGCACGATGAGGTCGAGAATTGTCGTCCATGAAGACAAATGCCTCTCCAATATTCTGCCGATATGGTTGCACTATGGGTCGGAGGATGTCATTCAGGTATCGTAAAGCCGTTTCGGAGCCTTCCATGACCACCAGTGGCGTACGTCGGCCCCACATAATGCCACCCCAAAACATCAGGGAACCACCACCTTGCTGCACTCGCTGGACAGTGTGTCTAAGACGTTCAGCCTGACCAGGGTGCCTCCAAACACGTCTCCGACGATTGTCTGGTTGAAGGCATATGCGACACTCATCGGTGAAGAGAACGTGATGCCAATTCCGTGGGGTCCATTCAGCATGTTGTTGGGCCCATCTGTACCGCGCTGCATGGTGTCGGGGTTGCAAAGCTGGACCTCGCCATGGACGTCGGGAGTGAAGTTGCGCATCATGCAGCCTATTGCGCACAGTTTGAGTTGAAACACGAAGTCCTGTGGCTGAACGAAACGCATTATTCAACATGGTGGCATTGCTGTCAGGGTTCCTCCGAGCGGCAATCCGTAAGTAGCGGTCATCCACTACAGTAGTAGCCCTTGGGCGGCCTGAGCGAGGCCTGTGATCGACAGTTCCTGTATCTCTGTACCTCCTCCATGTCCGAACAACATCGCTTTGGTTCACTCTGAGACGCCTGGAAACTTCCCTTGTTGAGAGCCCTTCTTGACACAAAGTAACAATGCGGACGCGATCGAACTGCGGTATTGACCTTCTAGGCATGGTAGAACTACAGACAACATGAGCAGCGTACCTTCGTCCTGGTGGAATGACTGGAACTGATCGGCTGTCGTACCCCTTCCGTCTAATAGGCCCTGCTCATGCATGGTTGTTTACATCTTTGAGCAGTTTTAGTGACATCTATGAACAGTCAAAGGGACTGTATCTTGGATACAATATACACAGTCAACGTCTATATGCCGGAGATCTGGGAACCGAGGTGATGCAAAACTTTTTTTGATGTGTGTAGTTTGCGGATGGCGACCATCTTTGTGTGAAAATCGATTCCCCCTATTAATTCGAACACGGTGCAACCGAATGGAACGAAATTTGGTACAGAGGTAGTACTAACAAAAGGCACCTCAGTGTCATGTTTTATATCGCCGCCATCTTGACGGAAACGTAATGGCGGCCACACAAATGTTCAAAGATTAAATTAAATTACGACTAACCTAACCATACGATCTCTACCAAATTTTGCAACAACATACCTTTATGGGTGGAGCATCTTTTGACCAAACTAATAGGTCATCAGCGTAATAGTTTGCGGATGGCGGCCATCTTTGTGTGAAAATCGATTCCCCCTATTAATTCGAACACGGTGCAACCGAATGGAACAAAATTTGGTACAGAGGTAGTACTAACAAAAGGCACCTCAGTGTCATGTTTTATAACGCCACCATCTAGACGGAAACGTAATGGCGGCCTCACAAATGTTCAAAGCTTATATCAAATTACGATTAACCTAATCATCCGATCTCTACCAAATTTTGCAACAACATACCCTTATAGAGGAAGCATCCTTTGACCAAATGAATAGGTCATTATCCTAATAGTTTGCAAATGGCGGCCATCTTTGTGTGAAAATCAATTCCCCCTATTAATTCAAACACGGTGAAACCGAATGGAACGAAATTTGGTACAGAGGTAGCACTAGCAAAGGGCATCTCAGCGTCATGTTTTATATCGCCGCCATATTGACAGAAACGTAATGGTGGCCACACAAATGTTCAAAGCTTAAATCAAATTACGATTAACCTAATCATCCGATCTCTACCAAATTTTGCAACAACATACCCTTATAAAGGAAGAGTCCTTTTACCAAATGAATAGGTCATTAGCCTAATAGTTTGCGGATGGCGGCCATCTTTGTGTGAAAAACAATTCCTCCTATTAATTCAAACACGGTGAAACCGAATGGAACGAAATTTGGTACAGAGGTAGGACTAGCAAAGGGCATCTCAGTGTCATGTTTTATATCGCCGCCATATTGACAGAAACGTAATGGCCGCCACACAAATGTTCAAAGCTTAAGTAAAATTACGACTGACATAACCATCCGATCTCTACTAAACTTTGCAACAACATACCTTTATCGAGGGAGCATCCTTTGACCAATCTAATAGGTTATTAGCTTAATAGTTTGCGGATGGCGGCCATTTTTATGTCAAAATTGATTCCCCCAATTAATTCGAACACGGTGGAACCGAATGGAACGAAATTTGGTACAGAGGTAGCACTAGCAAAGGGCACCTTAGTTTCATGTTTATATCGCCGCCATCTTGACTGAAACGTAATGGCGGCCACACGAATGTTCAAAGCTTAAATCATATTACGATTAACCTAATCATCCGATCTCTACCAAATTTTGCAACTACATACCTTTATGGAGGGAGCATCCTTTGACCAATCTAATAGGTCATTCGCCTAATAGTTTGCGGATGGCGGCCATCTTTGTTTCAGAATCGATTCCCCCTATTAATTCAAACACGGTGAAACCGAATGGAACGAAATTCGGTACAGAGATAGCACTAGCAAAGGGCATCTCAGTGTCATGATTAATATCGCCGCCATATTGACAGAAACGTAATGGCGGCCACACAAATGTTTAAAGCTTAAATCAAATTACGACTAACACAACCATCCGATCTCTACCAAACTTTGCAACAACATACATTTATGGAGGGAGCATCCTTTTACCAATCTAATTGGTCATTAGCCTAATAGTTTGCGGATGGCGGCCATCTTTATGTCAAAATTGATTCCCCCTATTAATTCGAACACGGTGGAACCGAATGAACGAAATTTCGTACAGAGGTAGTACTAGCAAAGGGCACCTCAGTGTCATGTTTATATCACCGCTATCTTGACGGAAACGTAATCGCGGCCACCCAAATGTTAAAAGCTAAAATGTAATTACGACCAACCTAATAATCTAGTCTCTACCAAATTTTGCAACATCATATCTTTATGTGGGAAACATATTCTGACCAAACTGCAAGAACATCAGCCCAATAGTTTGCAGATGGTGGCCAAGTATGTGTGCAAATCGATTCCCCCTATCAATTCAAACACGGTGAAACCGTATTGAACGAAATTTGGTACAGAGGTAGCACTAGCAAATGGCACCTCATATTCAAGTTTAATATCCCTATAGCACGTTGTATTTGAACAATCTACTACAACCAACATTCAATCATACTCCTTGAAAAGGACAAAGAGTTATAACAATACCCATGCATTTAGGAGAAAGTAGGCTATGTGTTCTTTACTGAACATCTTGTTTTTTTACGTTTTTTGAAAAAAATGTAATTTTGAAATTCCTATATTTTGGAAACTAGGAAGTTCACATAAATGTTTGTTTTACATAAATGAAAGGTCCCTATGCCCCCTACCCCAAAAATAAATTTCAAGTCTCTAGGATAAAAACCTGACTGTAGTGTCATGATGGGGAAGGTGCGCCACTTAGGAATTTGTGAGCCCCTGCGACCTTGGAATGGAAGGAGTCATGCTAGGAGGGCGTGCTTGGATTCGTTTTTTTCGTCTCGTTGCGTGTCGAAAAGGTGAAAATCTGGAAACACGTTTTTTTGGGGGTAAAAACGTGATTTTAGACTTTGTCATATCTCGTGAACTAATCATGTCAGAGGCGTGTACGAGGGGTCCAAGGACTCGCAGTGTCGTCCTCTTTGCTATGGACCACTCGTTATATATATATATTTTAAGTTGGAAACTCGATTTTAGGGTAAACACGTATTTTAGTGATTTTTGCTGATAACTCACGAACCAATAAGCCTGGAGAATTGTACGAGATGCCATTTTTTCGTCGCGTTGTCCTCTTGCCGAGGATGTTCGTGTTGAGCAGGAATGAAAATCCATTTTGAGGTAAAACCGTGATTTTAGACCTTTTGCTCTATCTCGCAAACCAATAACGCTAGAGACGAGTACGAGGTGTCCTAGGACCCTGGCTAACGCCCCCTTTCGAATGTGGTAGATATTTTTTCCAAAAAATAATTCACAAAGGGCCTAATGCCATACATGTTGAAAAAACTTTTTTCCTTTACCTGTTTATAATGTTCATGAAGCGTGGTGGTTGAGAGAGACGATACTGCTGGGTGTGTGTGTTTCAACGAACCTGTCGCTGACCACGGTGGCTGTGCTCAATAGAACAATCGCTATTTCGACGGGTCAGTTTATGACAGAGCGAGGGTTCATTTATTCTGATATTTTACCCCCGAAGGGGATCTTTAACGCGTAAGCGATGATGAGAACTTGGTTCTATGTTGGTCGAAGCGAGTACAGAAAACAAAATTGCAGAGGAGCAGACTAGCAGGATGCTAATGTCATTTGAGCTTATTGGAATGCGCTGATCTGACTTGACAAGAGGTGCAATGGAAAATGACAAAGACGCGGATGACGCTTCAAGGTCAAATAATCTGATAACCGTGGTGGCAGGGAAGTGCGAAATGTATGCACACAGGTGTGAGATGACATGTACGCTAAACAAGTTACATCCTGTTTGCTTCGTACGTGACAAAATGCTAGTTCATGTGAAATTTGACCTGGCATAGGTGTTCACCTTGGACGTTATCTGTCCACGTGCACGATAACAGAATGTTCAAAGCGTGGGAAAAAATGATTATGCATGCAACGTAACATATATAGACATGTCGTTATCATTTCCACTCTCACTTAGGTGACGACCTTTGAACACACCGCGTTGCGTGAACACCTGGTCTTGTTTAACAGTTTTGGTGTTGGGGGAAGATACTGAACCTTGTTGTGGGGTAGGTATTTATTTATATATATATATATATATATATTTACATGCAATTATTTATTGATTGTTAAAGTTATAATTAAATGTTTATTTATTTGTTTGTAGATAACGCGTATAGCCTACCTGTTGTGTGTCTGTGGGAAAGAGATTGGAAAAGAGAGAAAGACAGACAGCTAGAAAAGGAAGCCATTACCACACTAGCCCACGAGTCGGGAATAAAGCAAAGCATTACAAGTCAAGGTGAGATTCGTTTTTATGTATATAAGAAGTTTGATTTTGTTTTGTTTATGACGTGCATAAACAATATGGAATTGATACTTAAGGTGGTTTATTTTATTTCTTTTTAGATATTTGGAGGAAAAAAGCTCTATTGCTTTAGCCAAAACAGCTGAAAACCAAATGGCTTTAGAGTGGGACCATTGTCAAACTGTCTACAGCTGAAAACTCAGGTGAGAGTGTTCTTTCAAAATAATGTCTTTTACAGCTGCGGATACGTTAACTTGGGAACCCCTAAACAGTTGTTTCAAATCACGTGTGTGCTGTGGTCGTGTGGTCAATGTTGGAAAAAGTTTGATTCCCAAAGAATTTTTAGAACCTTGTTTTGAAATTTTTAAAATTGAAATTTGTACAGCGCAAAGGTTGCATACGGCTTTAAAGGTGAATACATGATGATGATAATGATGATAATTGTTGTTTTAAGGGGCCTAACATCTAGGTTATCGGCCCCAGAGGTGAATACAGAACTGGTGTGCGATTTCATATATAAAAAGAAGGACGTAGAGCATAAAGAGACATTTTATATTTGCAGTAAAATGCAAGAGCTTTTGATAGCCAATAATCTGAACGAGTGGTATCAAACAAACGTGATTAACGCCTTGCTATCAAAATTTGATAAACTGCAACAAGGGCCCAGTGGTTTAGCGTTAAGCAAAATCCATTACCTACAAATCAACATTTGTCAATTCAACCCGTTGAATGCTGGGTCTAGCTATATTAAAACACCGCCAGCAATAGCTTCGAAAAAGGCTGTGGTCAATATAAAGAATCGTGACCATCAATGTTTCCTGTGGTCTGTTGCCGCGTATTTGCAGCCAGCACAAGACTATAATGGTTCTCAGCCAGGAAAGTACAAGGCCAATTTTGTTGAATTAAACCAAACTTTAAATTTAACTCGAGTATCGTTCCCTATGGACTTAACCGAGATCCATAGGTTTGAACAAGATAACCAGGACTTTTCGTTCATGGTCTATGGCCTTGACGGTAATGAGATTGCGGGTCCTCTTTATGCCACAAAAGAACCAAAACGACATCACATTCATGTTTTATATTTATCTGTAGGAGAGGTGATTCACTATTGCCTCATTAAATGCCTGAGTAGATTGCTAAGCAGTCAAGTGTCTGAGCACACTAGTGTAAAACATATTTGTGATCGTTGTCTGCAATATTTTACAACCCCTACGCTTTTGGAACGTCATAGGGTAGATTGCGTTTCTCAGGAAGCTGTGAGATTGATATTGCCAAAAGGGGACAAGGCTGTGTTAAAGTTTAAGGACATTCATAAGCGTGACACTGTTCCCAATGTGGTATATGCAGATTTTGAAGCTCTCACTACACCCATGGTGGGATGTGAACCAGATCCCACCATTAGCTCAACCACACCCATTCAAAAACATTAACCCTTTGCCATAGGATATAATGTGGTGTGTGCCTATGACCCCACACAATCCGTTTACAAATACAGTGAGGGGCCAGATTGTGCCAGATGGTTTTTGGATGAACTTGTCATGTTGGCCGACCATGTACAGGGTTTACTGGACCACCCAGTACCCATGAGCCTATCTCCAGAACAGCAGCAGCGGTATGAGCATGCCACGTCATGCCATATTTGCGAAAAGTCACTGATCAGTGCAGAAGACACCGTTCGTGATCACTCGCACTTTACGAGAGTTTCGTGGAGCTGCGCAGAGCAAATGCAATTTGAACCTTCCAGCTCCTCGTTTCATCAGTGTCTTTTTTCCACAATCTGGCAAATTATGACATTCAGTTTTTGATTCGTGAATTGGGTCATGTCAACAAGGGCTCGTTTACCATTATTCCCCAAAACCATGAGCGCTTTACAGCCGTGACATGGTGGTTGGGCGACTTTAGCATTCAATTTTTGGATTCCTTTAAGTTTATGGCATCCTCGCTAGATAGTCTTGTGAATGGCTTGAATGAGGAGGAATTAAAAAATACTAGAATGCATTTTAATGATCATGAGCGATTTCAATTGTGTATTCGGAAAGTTATATTCCCGTATGATTTCTGCAACAGCTGGGACGTGTTAAAGCAAAGAAAACTCCCACCACAAGAGAAATTTTACTCGAAACTAACACGCAGTACCGTTTCCGATGAAGACTATGCACATGCATGTCAAGTTTTGCGAGTGTTTGGCATGAAGACGCTAAGTGAATATGCTTTGCATTACCTAAAACTGGATGTATTGCTGCTCACCGATGTGTTTCAAAAATTCCGTGAGTTGTGTCAACACATTTACGGTCTTGACCCGGCTCACTGTTATACGAGTCCTGGGCTCTCGGTCGATGCCGCTTTAAAATACACTCAAGTGGAATTGGATTTACTCACTGATGTAGACATGGTTCTATTTTTTGAAAAGGGCATTCATGGCGACTTTGTGTCGCTTAACCAGCGCCTTGCCGAAGAGAACAATGTCTACATCCCTGATTATTCACCAGACAAACCAGAATCGTACTTAATGTACTATGACGTGACTAATTTGTATGGCTACGCCATGAGTCAGCCTTTGCCCCATGGGAAGATTGATTGGCTGACCGAGAAACAAGTGTCAGAATTTGATGTAAACATGGCGAGCCAAGAAACAGGCCGTGGATATGTCTTAGAAGTGGATATTGAATATCCCTCATCCTTGTATGATGAACATGCCGATTTCCCATTCTGCCTTGAGCAAATGGTTTCCCCTGAAGGTAAAGTGAATATTGAAAAACTCATGGGCACACTTTACAACAAAAATCGATATGTGCTACACATCCAAATGTTGGTGCAATGCCTCGCCCAAGGCTAGGTGTTAAAGAAAGTCCACAAGGGTATTTATTCTGCTCTAAAAGCATGGCTTGGGCCATACATGCAACACAATACAGAGCACCGACAAATAGCAACACAGCAGTTTGATTTTTTTTTAAATTAATGAACAACTGCATCTATGGCAAGTCCATGGAGAATGTCCGCAAATACCGTGACATTAAATTGGTCAATGTCTGGGAGTGGCGTTGGGGTGCCCGGCGGTACATTGTCAAGCCGAATTCGATCAACATTATCGATGAGGATTTGGCCACTATTGAATTGAGTAAGACCAGCGTGACCATGGATAAGCCCATTTACTTGGGCCAAGTCATTTTAGACTTTTCCAAGTCGGTCATGTATCGATTCCACTAAGAGTTAGCCAAACACAATTTTGAGAAGATCTCTCTTTTGCAGATGGATACGGAATCATTGCTTTACCACATTCGCCACTGCAACCCCAATGACGTCATGAGGCAGCATAGTGACTGGTTCGACACCTCTTCGTATAGCACTGACAACGTGTTTCAACTGCCCATAAAAACAAAAAAGGTAATGGGCGTTTTAAAAGATGATTGCGGTGATTCCGTTATGACGGAATTCGTAGGTTTGGCCTCGAAAATGTATGCTTATCGCCCACTCGACTGTAAGGAAGACAAAAGAGCAAAAGGGGTAGGTAGGGCAGTGGTAAAATCGCTACATGTGGACGATTACTTAGCGGTTTTACACACTGGCAAAGCTATGTCCCATACACAGTGCAGGATACAATCCAGCAACCATCATTTGTATCTTGTGGAACAGAGAAAACGCACCCTCGCCTGCATGGATAACAAACGTGTGTGGGTTGATGACCTGCTCACGAGCCTGTCCTGGGGTTATGACCGTAAGGAGGAGGAGGAGGTGTGATTTTTCTGTTTGTTCGTTTAGGGACATGGCTTTCTGTAACTTGTAGATTTAGTATTTTGTAAATATTGGTTTTTGTCATTGTAAATAGTAGATTTTGTAAATAGTGGCAACCCACTTGGACCTTTTGCTCTTTGAAAAGTTCTATGAAATTGTTTATTTTTGATTGGTAAATAGTTTGATTCTTTTAAAGCTGTACAAAGTTGGAGTTTTTTTTGTAAATATGAAATAAGTAATATTTTTAGTAACTTTAATGACTAGAATTTAATTATTTTTTATAATGTAAATTATAAATGGTAAACTAAAAAGTTATTTTGAGATGAGTGTGCATATCGAGAATGTGCTTTTGGGAATAAATAAAATGGTTGTGTTTGTTCCCAAAGACAGGTGTGAATGTATGAGTAGAGAGAGAAAGCTGGTGTGTATGTATGACCAGAGCAAACACGGTGAGGTAGGGTGGGTGGGTGAGGAGGGATAAATGGTCACTTATATACTCATTTTGTTTTTAATAGTTTTGTTTTCTTTGAAAATGTGGCAGACAATATACATTATTTTTGTAAAAACAGTCTTACCTGCAGTAGTCGTAGACCTCGACATTTCCACAATCTCATAAAAACATTGCAGCATCTTCATGGTCAAGCACTCGCATCAACAACATTGACAAATCTCAACTTTCGAAATACACTAAATGGAAAAATGTCAAAACAGAAAAATGGGAAATCCATGTTTCGATATTACCAAAAACGCAAAACTTAAAAAGAACATTTTTAAAAAGTGGAAATGGTCAGGTGTGAAATATGAAAATTCATAAAAACCTCAAACGAACATTTATAAAAAGTGTCATCAACAAAATGGAAAATCAATATCAACAAAAACGTAAAACTCGAAACAGACATTTTTAAAATCTGTAAATTGCAAATTGGCAAATGGCAGTGTGTGAATTTATCGTGTGTGAAATGTGTAAAATGAAAATTCAGCCATCAACATCATGATTTTATTTAATTAAAAAAACAAAACATCGTACTCTGGTAAACCTTTGTTTTTATTTCATAGCCATAGTGAATTGACAAAAGAAAAAAAAGAATACAAACAAATCCCAATTCCTCACTCCTCAATTCCTCAATGTTTATGTCCATGCATCATCAACTTTCCTTTCGTAGCACTCATCCCTATCAAGGCTGCCATCCTTTCACCCACTGAGGCATCACAGGATGTGAAACGTTGTTTAGCTTTTTTCAATAACAATTTATCTGCCACATGTCTTAAACCAGGGTGACTATGGCGATAAGAATGGTCAGGTTCTTTGCATGCTTGATCCAAAAGATTAATGGGTACATCGCCACGCTGCAAACGTTTTTCGAGACGAGTTCCAGGGCCACAAAAACGATAACCTGGAAGATGGATTTCGAAAGGTAAGTATTGAATCACTTTGTCAATGACGCCATTGCCAGTACAGGTCTGGCATATCCTTTCCCATCGATGGTAAAAGGTTTGGTCTTCCTCTTCCTCAGTGGACGATGTTTGTGTTTGTTGTTGTTGTTGCCTTTTCTCGCAATGACACCCATGGAATGATTCAACAAAGTCTTTACACGGACTTTCATGACCGTGATACAGTTTGACCAGTTCGCAAGTCGCACATTGACGCATAGAGGGTATTTTTGCCATGGCCACTTGCTTATGGTGATCGTAATCCGTACAGGGTTGCAATTCACTCAACACAGGGTCTTGAGTCCATGATTTTGGTACATGTTGCCAGATTTCTTTCACTGCGTTGGCAGCCACATAATAAATGAACGACTTGGGGAGCGCCAAGAGTTCCTCTTTGGTAAAACTGTCTAGTTTCTTTTTGCAAACAAAGAACTTGCCAATGGCTTTGTCCGTAGTATTGCCTTTCTCCATGGTATCACGTGCTGTAGATGTTTACACCTCGCTTGTAGAAACCTCACTGGTGTCATTCACAGGTAAATCTTGAGTTATAATTTTATTTAACAACTCCCAACAGGCATGAGTGGTTAACCAATGAAAGAGATGCCACACATAGGCTAGGGCTGTATGGGAATTGTTGCCACAGGAACAAGTATCCATGAGCGTTTGCAGGGAAGGGCATCCCAACTCCATGAGGTCGATACATTGACAGTAAGAAGCCAAAAATGGTTGCAAACATTGACGTTTTTCATTACCTTTCACAAATACCACATTGGCCGAGGACAAGTGTGCTTTCATGACCACGTCCAAATATTTATAGGAAATGGTTCCTTGATTCCAGTCTAGTTGCCTATGATTTTCAATCCACTCGGTTTGTTTACGATCTTTTTCACACAACAAATCAAAAGCATGAGGCGGTTTAAATACTAAATGCGTAGCTTGTGATATCCAAAACGTGGTGCAATCGATCATGGCCACTTGTTTAAATATAAATTTGTTGTCACCAATTTTAAACCCTTGGCAATCCACAATGAGTGTGCGCAACATGTTGCCGCTTGCCTGGACCAAGTTCAACTGGCGACTGACTGACGATCGACCACTAAGGTGTGACCATGACATGGACTTACCTGCTATGCTAGTTTGAAAAAAAAATTAGGTTAGGGTAGGACAGGGGGGGCATGAAAAAATAAGAATTTAAGAATAACATAATTTTATTATCATAAAACGTCTTACAGTCTTTTGCCATTTTGGGATAAGGACGGTACCAACTCATACACCAATATAGTCTTTTGTGTTTATAACGTCCATAACACCGATGATGTCCCAATGTCTCTAAACTAGGCGTTTTTGATGGTGAGCTGCTCACCGAAGCACCATGGACACCATACGGTTCACACGTATCGTAACTTTTTTTTTCATCGCCCAGAGGCATGAATGAGGGGTAGCTTGAATGACAGGGTATATTTCCCACCTCCATTCTGCACAGGTAGGGTCAGGCAGGTGACCAGCGCTGATGTTCCTGCATGGGTTCATCACTCTCTTGCCATTGGTCTATGATGTTGGGACAAAAGGCACATTTCACTTCATATCTTGTTTTTAAATAATAGAAGCCAGCAGCCACCAAGGCTCGAGGGTTTATGAAAGGCACCGGCCACGTGGCAAAAGTCTTGAAACGTTGTTCCTCAGAGTTTAAATTCATGGATGTGACTTTTCTTGAGGCTTTAAAGCAAGGCATGACTGAGCGGCTTGACGTGGGTTGACCTGTTATTTATACACTCGTCACTTGGTTGGACAGTGGATAATAGTTGACTTGTTTGTGATGAATAATCAAACAGTAGGCCGTCGTATTGGCTGGTACATTGTCATGCATTTCAAACTCTAGTCGAATGTCAATATTAGATGGCTTGACAGACTCTTCCAGGTAAGAACAGTCAAAGACAATCAGTGGTGCTCTTGCCTTAAAGGCTTGGGGTAGCAGCAAGGGGCTGTCGTCTTTTTGATAATACGACCATCGAAATTTAGATAACAAGTCGTACAGGGGGCCAAACTTATTTTATGAAAAATCCAAATCCAGTCCTTCATAGGGAAACACAGCTCCGTTGAAGAAAAGACGTGCATTTCTCAATTGCAGGTGATCAAACTGCGTGGCATCTTTGGTTTGTTGATATTTGCGATTCGTTTGAATACCCACGATCAGGTAGAATGGTCTCTCTGTATAGCGAGCTGTTTTTACAGACCAACTGTGTGTGTTGGTGGTGGGCAATAGAGGGTAATCATGGAGTGCCCAGCTTCTAAATACCATGGGAAGAGGCATATCTCTCTTTACAATTTTGAGTAAGTCCAGTTTTTTGCTATCGTCAAGGGTCACATGGGGCACTTTCCATAGCAAGCGTTGTAGTTGAATTTTTGAATCTATGGGGGCATTGTCGTCTCCCTTGAGTGCATTATTATCACTCCTGTCTCTCACCAGATAAAGCACTTGGCTTGCGTTGACCACAATGCGCTGGTGATCTTCGGCAAAGCCTAAAATCAGTTTAAGAGGTAAATATCCAGTAAAGGTCCCATTTGTGTGTACCATCCAGTCATTGGTCGAGTCAGGGCATCAACCTGCCATGCAAAGTGTTTTACCTTCATCCTCACTATAAGAGGGATATAGTTTCATGACACTGGAAATACCCACATTTCGAGTGCTATCCACCACGATATCGTTAATGACATACCGCACATCAGAAAACAGGAAGGCAAAAGCATGGTTGGCTAACTTGGACCTGGTGAGTGTAGAGCCATCGGCTTTGGTGAGCGAACCTTCGATCTGAATGACACTTTCATGCGGTAGGGTGTAAATATCTTGGTTGTTGATAACAAATTGATTTTCATCATTGTTATTGAGTCCAAGTGTTTGAGCTTGATAGGAATGGAGATCAATTCTTACCACCCCTGGTTGCTCCTCGATGCGGTTCGCTACCTCTAGGATAGAATTCATCATGGGGGTTGACGTGGTAACCCAAATGCTGTAAAATCTGCTTGTCTTGAGATGTTAACGTGTATTCACGAGGCAAACAACTAACACCATTCCCAGATGGTGTTGTTGCTTTATACACAAACTTCATAGTAGTTTAGCACCAACTTGTAAGTCACTGGTGTGGTAGAATCTAGATCAATGAGTTGTTGATCTCTATTGATCAGTCTTAATGCTATATTACTAATAATATCGACAGCCACAGAATGAAAAAGCACCACTGGAGGCTTTTAACGAATAACATACCCATTGGGCGAAGTCACAATAAAGTCATAAAGCGAATGCGATGGTTCTTGATTGGTGTACACTTGGCTAATAATATTACACGTCACTGACACATGATGGTCCTCAAAGACTTTCACTTCATGGTCTGATTCATGTTTTTTGTTGGGCTCCAACACGCGTGGTTTAAATCCTAGTAATGGACCAATGGAATCGGGGTGTGTTTTAAAGTCAATGTTGAATGTAGAGAAAATACTGCAGCGATGAGTGTTGGTATTTCCTACAAGTTCAAACTTGCGCGTTCCTTCGAGAAATGACTTTAAACCATACTCATTGATCAACACCACATAAATGTGTTCATAAATGTCATCGATCGTGTATCCACCAGATTTCAGGGTGAGCACAGAATCATCATAGTAAAACTTGTTCACATTTTCACGTATGTTTTATATTCGATTGTACGTTTCAAGAGAAACAAGTCTTAAGCCATAGGGTTTTTTCACTCAATTCGATGGGCGGGTAAAGGTCTAGGCCAACTTCATGTCCACGTCCATGCAGTGTAAAAGTTTTACATACTGCCGACATACTGTTGGCGTTTTTGCTTATGCTGCGTCTTATATAAAAAATTAAACACAAACGTCCACACTGTTGGCTGTTAAACGTTTGCTCACGTTTCACATTATAATATATCTTGATTCTGTTTCCAAAATAGGTCGCTAGTTCCATGGGCGGGGGTAAATTGCCAAATCTGTCAAAGTACCATACGATGGATCCCTCTTTGACATAAGCTACATGCGTTCCTGGTCCTCGGTGACCATTCAAATTGACAACAGCGCATTCCTGTTTCCAGGGTCGTGGGGGTAATTGGTTTCGCATAAATACACCTCGAAAATGAGAAAGCTTCAGTTGTTTAGCACAGCTTTCCACTTGTTGATGTGTCAGGGCATGTCTTGCTATGGCTGAGGTTAAATATGTTTTATTTTATTTCGAAATGGTGAAATTCCAAATCCTTGTTGATAAAAGGCTGGCATCAAATTAGCATTTATAGCCCCCATAGCAATGGCTTCCATCGTTTCATTGTGTCGCTGACTTTCTTTTAGTTGTTGCTTGCCCTGCTGTGCGGCTTTAATAGATTTTGCCACCGCACAGGCACCGCCCAAAAGTGAACTCAGAGCAGCCAGACCAGTGAATAATGCAGGTAAAAATCCAGCTCGTTTGGGGACGGGAATCACTCGCCCTTGTTTTGAACCCTGTCGCTGACGATTTGGAATAACACGTCTCTGTGCTGCTCGAAGGGCTTTCTCTATGGTCAATCCATTATTTTTTCTTTTTTTCTTTCGCAAGGGCTTGTCCACGAATGTCTTAAGCCCAAGCTTTGCCAAGGACAGAGTCCATTTTTTAGTCTTTCTCACCACATGCCTTTGTTTCACAATGATGATAATGACCAACAACCTTTCACAAGAAAGTTTAAGTCACAACTAACGTCAGATTGTTACTTCATGGCTGTATATTCCAATTCCACATAAAGCGGGAAATCGTTTATGGTTTTTCCCGCTTGCTTTTCATCCCATGTCAACATGAGATGAAAGGATAATTCGTCTCCTGCATTGACCATTTCATGGTTATGGACCAACATCCTATGACCATTTATCTGTATTTGTAAATGGATCTCATCGGGCATAGAGTATTTCATGTGAATGGTTCCATCATAGTGTAATCGATAGTGGTTTAAACCCAAAGCAAGCACATAGGTCAAGTGTTGGTCATGGACTAGCGGTAAATGATTTCTGTCATTCACAGGTTTTTCATTTGTCAGATAAACTAAAAATACAGATGGGATAAATTTATTAAGCCTTTTCATTTCATAGGTCACGTAACGCTTGGTACAAACATCGTCTTCGTCTTGTGGGTCTTCCACGTGAATACTCCGATGGTGATCCGCGCTATAGCCACTCACTGTCAGCTGCGGCACTTTGTCATAAAACTCATACACTTTGTTGTCCACATACTTTTTTGTAGTAACGTCTGTAGTCACTTGAGGATGTTTTACATGGGTTAACCGCTTTCCCTTAAAGTCATAATCTCTCCCTGTTTAGTGCGTGGCACTACTGACCTATCCACATAGTGTCTATTAGCAGGATCTGTTTCTTGTTTAGGATCATGGATGGGGACAGACATAGCTTTGGCCATCAACGCACGTCCAAAGACATCCACCGCCAATCTGTAGTATGAGTCTACTGTTTCTATGACAAGGCTCGGTGTACTGTAAATAGACAGCCTGCTAGCCTGGCTAAGACTTAGTTGAAATGAAGATTATTAAGCAGCAAGAGTTATTCCCCGTGGGGGACATGGTTTCTCGTCTCTGTCCCACATCACGTGAACAACGCCATGGTTCACTGTTTCCATCTTCCATTCGCTGCATCATTGTGGGGCCTTCCGGCTGTGGAAAGACCAATCTTTTGCTAACGCTCATCACAGCACCCAATGGTCTGCGTTTTCAAAATATTTATTTTTTTGCAAATTCTCTCTACCAACCCCTCTACGTGTTTCCGTATCAAGTCATGTCTGAATTACAAAAAGAGAATATGGGTTATTTCACATTTTCCATGCAAGAAAATGTGATTTCATCGGATGAGGTAATGCCCGATTCACTCATGATTTTCGATGACGTTTCCACTGAACGTCAAGGCATCATTCAAAGCTATTTCAGCATGGGTCGACACAAGCATATCGATTGCTCTGTCTTGGACAAACGTATTCTAAAATGTATAAACAGTTGATTCGAGACAATGCCAATGTCATTGCTTTATTTCGCCAGGACGAGAGGAACAGTCGTCACATTTATAATGAACATATGAATCCGGATATGACCTTTCAAAAGTTCACTGAATTGTGTGCCAAGAGCTGGAACACTCAACGTCATGCCTGTTTAGTGATTGACAAACAAAGTGAACTCAACCAAGGACGGTATCGCTTAGGGTTTGATCATTTTATTGCTATTTAAAGCCCTGTCTCATTCCCTGTCAAGTCATTTGTCAATACACCATGGCGTTAGCACAGAGTCAATTGAAAAAGCATATTATTAGAGCAAAAAATAATATTCGCCAAAAGTTTCGTCAATTGAAACGATAGGGTGCAGATCATGCTTTGTTTATTCAACAACATTTAGCACCTCCGCTAAAAGCCATGTTGAAACCCTCTTTCAAGCCATCTGAAACGCTACCCACCGTTTCACAAGTCACTCAGACCCTGCACGAGGACCCTGAGGAAGAGGAAGGGGAACAGGAACAGGAACAGGAAGATTTGACTAGTGTTAGCGAGGTTGAGGATGAGGAGGAACAAGTGTATACGCCTCAAAAAAAGGCCGCACCCCTTGCTGAGTTTTTGAGAAAATAGAAATCCTTGGCCATGGTCGAAACACCTTGCCCTTCCAGAGCGTCTCCGTTTTCACAACTCTTGGCCAGCCCTCAACATAAAGCTCAACTGAAAACCATTTTAATAAAATATTATGGATCAACATTGGTACCCTATTTCACCGATCTATTTATTGGAAACACAGATACAACGTATGGTGTCCGCAATGAGGATGATAGTTTTAAAATTGGCGATTCATCCATTAAATTTGTTCGTACTATAGCTGGCATTAAAAGCATCAAATATAAATTAACGCCAGGACTGTTAAAGCTGCTCTTCTCACGAACTCCCTCTTCCCATGATTATACGTCAGAGGACCTTGGCAAATATAAATCCATTTTTTGGACACCCATGCCCATAAAAGACAGTATGATCCAGCTCAACAAGTGAATGCCAATATATCTCAGAAATAAAAAACCATCATTGCAAAAATGTTTCCCACCAGTCAAAGTGGTCGTCGTAAAGCATCCGCTTCGGGAGTGACATTTAAACCATTAACACCCCTTGTGGATGTTACCTACTGGCACAATCCCAATAAGCACGTCCAGCGGCTACAGTTGTTGCATGCTTCACGTCAAGCCGGCCATACCGGTCACGATTGGGAAATTCAAGAAATTGAACAAGAACTTCGAAATGCCAAAATTATTGTTTAAGCCCTCGCCCAATAAAATGGGTATTGCTCACGAGTTGCATCGCCCAGCTAGGCGTCACTATCCATGACTCAAGGTGATTTCACGCGGTGTGGATGAACTTTGGCAAGCAGACCTAGTTGAAATGATACCCTATGCTGGCGTTAACGACGGTGTACGCTATATGTTGACCGTCATTGATGTCTATTCCAAAATGGCCTTTGTTGAACCTGTGCGTCGCAAGTCTGGTCCACTAGTCACCAAGGCCTTTCAACATATTATTCAACACTCCAAACGTCAACCTCAGTTGCTGCAAACCGACCAGGGGAAAGAACTTTTCAACAAGGATTTCTCCAGTTTTCTGAAATCTAAGGATATTCACCACTACACCACGTACAGCAACCTCAAAGCCAGCGTGGTTGAGCGGTTCAAACGAACATTGAAAACCCATATCTGGAAAGCGTTTACTCCTCAGGGCACTTATAGCTGGTTGGACATGTTACCAGAGCTAGTGTCCCGCTACAATGACACTAAACATAGAACGATTGGGACCAAGCCACGTCTCGTGCCCAAAAATATTCAGCGATTGGATAAACTGTTTAACCCCATAAAAACAGCCGATCCTAAACGTCACCGACGGAAAATTGGGGATTTTGTTCGTGTGAGCAAATAAGGGCTACACGCCTCAGTGCGGGACTGAACTATTTAGAATTCGTCAAGTCAACTTGGACAGACCAGTCACCTATTTACTCGAGGACCTCAACCATCAACCCATAAAAGGTAGATTTTATCTCCATGAACTTCAGAAAACAGCATTTCCATCTTGTGGAAAACGTGTTGAAACAAAAAGGAAATAAACTGTATGTCAAATGGTTAGAGTTTAACTCTACGTATAATTCTTTGATCAATAAATTACTTGTTGTGTAAACCTGTGTACTTTTTATTTATTCACACATGTTGTACACCACCTATAGCTCTGTGTGTACAGTCCTCAGCTCCACATATTTCTTTCTCTTTCCACTTGTGTTCTCTCTTACATTACTCCTCCCCCTCTCCCCTACACCTCCCACCATTGCTGCTCGCAGCTCTTGCCTATCTATTGGTTGTGACATCATTCCCACAAGTTGCATCATACTTTTTACTGATTCAGCGATTCCCACGCTTTGAACATTCTGTTATCGTGCACGTTGACAGATAACGTTCAAGGTGAACACCTGTGCCAGGTCAAATGAACTTGCATTTTGTTACGTACGAAGCAAACAGGATGTAACTTGTTTAGCGTACTTGTCATCTCAGACGTGTGTGCATGCATTTCGCACTTCCCTGCCACCACGGTTGTCAGATTATTTAACCTTGAAGCGTCATCCGCGTCTTTGTCATTTTCCATTGCACCTCTTGTCAAGTCAGATCAGCGCATTCCAATAAGCTCAAATGACATTCGCATCCTGCTAGTCTGCTCCTCTGCAAGTTTGTTTTCTGTACTCGCTTCGACCAACATAGAACCAAGTTCTCAACATCTAAACGTTAATGATCCCCTTCGGGGGTAAAATATCAGAAAAAACGAACCCTCGCTCTGTCATATACCGACCCGTCGAAATAGCGATTGTTCTATTGAGCGCAGCCACCGTGGTCAGCGACAGGTTCGTTGAAACACACACACCCAGCAGTATCGTCTCTCTCAACCACCACGCTTCATGAACATTATAACCAGGGAAAGGAAAAAAAGTTTTTTCAACATGCATGGCGTTAGGCCCTATGAGAATTATTTTTTGGAAAAAATATCTACCACATTCGAAAGGGGGCGTCAGCCAGAGTCCTAGGACACCTCGTACACGTCTCTAGCGTTATTGGTTTGCGAGATAGAGCAAAAAGTCTAAAATCATGGTTTTACCACAAAATGGATTTTCATTCCTGCTCAACACGGACATATTCGGCAAGAGGACAACGCGACGAAAAAATGGCATCTCGTCCAAGTCTCTAGGCTTATTGGTTCGTGAGTTATCAGCAAAGATCACAAAAAACACGTGTTAACCCCAAAATCGAGTTTCCGACTTTTTACAAATATAACGAGTGGTCCATAGCAAATAGGACGTCACTGCGAGTCCTTGGACCCCTCGTACACGCCTCTGACATTATTGGTTCGCGAGATATAACAAAAAGTCTAAAATCTCGTTTTTAGCCCAAAAAAACGTGTTTCCAGATTTTCACCTTTTCGACACCTACATTCCCGTAAAGAGCGCAAAGACACGAAAAAACTAATCCAAGCACGCCCTCCTAGCATGAATCCTACCATTCCAAGGTCCCAGGGGCTCACAACTTCCTAAATGGCGCAGCTTCCCCATCTTGACACTACTGTCAGGTTCTTATCCTAGAGACTTGAAATTTATTATGGGGGTAGGGGGCATAAGGACCTTTCATTTATGTCAAACAGACTTTTATGTTAACTTTCTAGTTTCCAAAATATAGGAATTTCAAAATTACAATATTTAAAAAAATGTTAAAAATAAAAAAGTTTTATTATAGAAAATAAAGGACATAGAGACCGTTTGTTTGAACCATGACACAACATTCTATCATGTTTGGTTTTCAAACTATCACCTATTTTCGAAAAGAAAATTTTTCAAAAAAATTCAAAATATAAATAGTGGTCATAGCAAAGCCCCCGTCAGCCCGAGTCAAACGACATGTCGCATGCCAAAATCGGACCATGGGTTCACGAGCTTTCGCAAATAACACATGGCAGAGGCTTAGTAGTGGGGCAAGGAGGGTTCTAGAGTGAAGTAGAAGCACCACTACTCCACTACTATACGCTTCGCGCGTCGTCGCACATTTTTTGGATCTAATTGTGCACTACCTATTAAAACATGGATTTACAAAGTCAGAAACCTTGCCTGCAATGTGAACAACCTCCCACCCAAGTTTCATCGCTATCGGACGAATGGAAAGTTAACGCATAGTGGTCTTTGCTGAAACGCTTCGCCCGTCGTCGCTCTTTTGTTGAATCTGCTTGTGCGATACCAACTGTTAAGTGGATTTACAAAGCCAAAAACCTTCACTGTAGTGTACACAACATCTCACCCAAGTGTCTTCGCTATCAGACGAATGGTGTATGAACGCATATGGGACTTTGTTGGAACGCTTCGCGCGTCGTCACCCATTTGTTGAATCCACTCGTGCGCTACCTATTATAACATGGATTTACTAAGCCACAAACCTTGCCTGTAGTGTACACATCCTCTCACCCTAGTTTCATCGCTATCGGACGAATGGTATGTGAACGCATACAGGACTTTGTTGAATCGCTTCGCCCTTCGTCGCTCATTTGTTGAATCTACTCGTGCGCTACCTATTGTTAAGTGGTTTCACTAAACCAGAAACCTTACCTCAAGTATACAGAAATTTTCACCCAAGTTTCAACGCAATGGGATGAATGGTATATGAGCACATGTGGGACTTTCTTGAAACAAACGCACGCCATTTTGCTGAAGCTACTCGCGCGCCCTCTATTGTACATTGGATTTACTACGCCTATTACTTTTCCGGGACTGTGGAAAACAACTCACCAACATTTGATCGCAATCGGACGAATTGTATATGAACGCATCGCCATTACACATTTGTTTAAACTACTCGCGCCCTATCTATTGTGAAATGGATTAACTATGCCTATGATCATCCCGGAAGTGTTTACAACAACTCACCAAAATTTGATCGCAATCGGATGAATGGTTTATGAACGCATAAAAGACGAACTCACAGACATTCCCTTTTATATATATACTAGCTGCACCCAGCATGCGATGCAATGCCAATCAAAGAAAGTGTTGGGTTTTGACTTTGTTAGTTGCAGTGCTTTTGGATTCCCAATATTTTCTTCTTTTTCCGTTAACCACCTCTAAACTATTATTTAAAAAATTACTATCTCCGAAACATTCACGGGAGCGTGATCAACAACTCACGAAAATTACATCGCAATGAAATGAATGGTATATGAACTCGTACGGGACTGCTGAAACGATTAGAGCGCCGTCACCCATTTGTTGAATATACTCGTACGCTACCTATTGTAAAATGGATTTACTAACTCGAAAACCTATCCTGGCGTGTACACAACAACTCATCAAAGTTTCATCGCAATCGGATGAATGGCATATGAACGCATACGGGATTTTGTTTAAACGATTCGCGCCGTCACTCATTTGTTGAATCTACTTGTGCGCCACCCATTGAAAAACGGACTTACTAATTCATGAACCTTCGCAGGACTGTACTCAGCTCTGCAAAGTTTTATCACACTCGGATGAATGGTATACGATCGCATACGAGACTTTATTGAAACGATTCACGCGCTGTCACTTATTAGTTAAATCTACCTGTTTGCTACCAATTGTAAAATGGATTAACTAAATCAGAAACCTTCGCGGCAGTGGAAACAACATTTCACCAAATTTCATTGCAATCGCATGAATGGTATATGAACGCCTACAGAATTTCGTTTAAACGATACGCGTGCCATTACCCTTTTGTTGAATCTACTCGTGCGCTACCTATTGTAAAATGGATTTACTAAGTCAGAAACCTTTCCTCGGGTGTACACAATAATTCACTAAAGTCTCATCGCAATCGGATGAATGGCATATGACCTCATACGGGACTTTGATAAAACGATTCACGTGCCGTAGCTCATTTGTTGAATCTTCTCGTGCGCTACCTATTGTAAAGTGGATTTACTAAGCCAGAAACCTTCCAGGAAGTGTACACAACATCACAACCAAGTTTCATCGCTATCGGACAAATGGTATATGAACGCATACGGGACTATGTTGAAACACTTCGCGCGTCGTCGTTCATTTATTTAATCTAATTGTGCGCTACATGTTTAACATGGATTTACTAAGCCAGAAATCTTCCTTGGAGTGTACACAGCATCTTATCCAAGTTTCATCGCTATCGGACGAATAATATCCGAACGCATACGGGACATTGTTGAAACGCTTTGCGTGTCGTCGCTCATTTGTTGAATCTACTCGTGCGCTACCTATTGTTAAGTGGATTTACTAAGCCAGAAACCTTCCCGGAAGTGTACACAACATCACACCCAAGTTTCATAGCTATCGGACAAATGGTATATGAACGCATACGGGACTTTGTTGAAACGCTTCACGCATCTTCGCTCATTTGTTGAATCTACTCGTGCGCTGCCTATTGTAAAATGGAATAACTAAACCTGAAACCATCCCTGGAGTGTACACAACAACTCACCAAAGTTTCATCTCTATCGGACGATTGTATATGAACGCATACGTGTCTTTGTCGAAACACTTCGCGCGTCGTCGCCCATTTGTTGAATCCATTCGTGCGCTACCTATTGTAACATGGATTTACTAAGCTAGAAATCTTTCCTGAAGTGTACACAACATCTCACCCACGTTTCATCGCTATCGGATAAATGGTATATGAACGCATACGGGACTATGTTGAAACACTTCGCACGTCGTCGTTCATTTATTTAATCTAATTGTGCGCTACATATTTAACATGGATTTACTTAGCCAGAAATCTTCCTTGGAATGTACACAACATCTTATCCAAGATTCATCGCTATCGGACGAATAATATCCGAACGCATACGGGACATTGTTGAAACGCTTTGCGTGTCGTCGCTCATTTGTTGAATCTACTCGTGCGCTACCTATTGTTAAGTGGATTTACTAGGCCAGAAACCTTCCCGGAAGTGTACACAACATCACACCCAAGTTTCATCGCTATCGGACAAATGGTATATGAACGCCTACGGGACTTTGTTGAAACGCTTCACGCATCTTCGCTCATTTGTTGAATCTACTCGTGCGCTGCCTATTGTAAAATGGATTTACTAAGCCTGAAACCATCCCTGGAGTGTACGCAACAACTCACCAAAAGTTTTATCTCTATCGGACGATTGTATATGAACGCATACGTATCTTTGTCGAAACACTTCGCGCTTCGTCGCTCATTTGTTGAATCCATTCGTGCGCAACCGATTGTAACATGGATTTACTAAGCTAGATCTCTTCCCTGGAGTGTACACATCATCTTACCCAAGATTCATCGCTATTGGACGAATAGTATACGAACGCATACGGGACATCGTTGAAGCGCTTTGCGTGTCGTCGCTCATTTGATGAATCTACTCCTGCGCTACCTATTGTTAAGTGGCTTTACTAAGCCAGAAACCTTCCCTGAGTGTATACAACATCTCACTCAAGGTTCATCGCATTGGGGTGAATGGTATATGAAGGCATGTAGGACTTTGTTGAAACAAACGCGCGCCATTTATTTGAAGTTACTCGCGCGCCCTCTATTGCTAATTGTATCTACTATGCCTATAACCTTTCCTGGCGTATTCGCAACTATTCACCAAATTTTGATTGCAATAGGATGAATTGTATATGAACGCATCACCAACACTCATTTGTTTAAACTACTGGTGCACTATCTATTGTCATTTGGATTGACTACGCCTATAACCATCCCGGAAGTGTGCCAAACAACCCACCAAAATTTGGTCACAACCGGATGAATTGTAGCCTATATGAACGCATCGCCAACACTCATTTGTGTAAAATACTCGCGCGCTGCCCATTGTAAATTGGATTGACTATGCCTATAATGATTTCGGAAGTGTTCACAACAACTCACAAAGTTTCATAGCAATCGGATGAATGATATATGAACGCATACAGGACTTGGTTGAAACGATTCGCGTGCCGTCGCTCATTTATTGAATCTACTTGTGCGATACCTATTGTAAAGTGGATTTACTAAGCCAGAAACCTTCCCTGATGAGTACACAACATCTTACCCAAGTTTCATCGCTATCGGACGAATGGTATATGAACGCATACGGGACTATGTTGAAACACTTCGCGCGTCATCGCTCATTTGTTTAATCTACTTGTGCGATACCTATTGTTAAGTGGATTTACTAAGCCAGAAACCTTCCCTGTAGTGTACATAACATCTCACCCAAGTTTCATCGGTGTCAGACGATTGGTATAGGAACGCATACGGGACTTTGTTGAATCGCTTCGCGCGTCGTCGCTCATTTGTTAATCTACTCGTGCGCTACCTATTATAACATGGATTTACTAAGCCACAAACCTTGCCTGTAGTGTACACAACCGCTCACCCTAGTTTCATCGCTATCGGACGAATGGTATGTTAACGCATACAGGACGTTGTTGAATCGCTTCGCCCGTCGTCGGTCATTTGTTGAATCTACTCATGCGCTACCTATTGTGAAGTGGTTTCACTAAGCCATAAACCTTACCTGAAGTGCACAGAACTTCTCACCCAAGTTTCAACGCAATGGGATGAATGGTATATGAACACGTGTGGGACTTTCTTGAAACAAACGCACTCCATTTTGTTTAAGCAACTCGCGCGCCATCTATTGTAAATTTGATTTACTACGCCTATTACTTTTCCGGGACTGTGCACAACAACTCACCAAAATTTGATCGCAATCGGACGAATTGTATATGAACGCATCGCCATTACGCATTTGTTTATTCTACTCGCGCGCTATCTAATGTGAAATGGATTAACTATGCCTATGATCATCCCGGAAGTGTTTACATCAACTCACCAAAATTTGATCGCAATTGGATGAATGGTTTATGAACTCATAAAAGACGAACACACAGACATTCCTTTTTATATAAATAGAAGATTACAATTTGCCTTACGTCCCACCGATACAGATACTGTAGGCCTTATGGCGACGATGGGATAGGAAAGACAAGGTGTGGGAAGGAAGCGGCTGTGGCCTTAATTAAGGTACAGCGCCCATGAGAAATGAGAAACCAGGGAAAACCATCTCCAGGGCTACCAACAGGGGGGGGGGGGTTGGACCCACTATTTCCGGAATGAAAGCTCACAGCTGCACAACCCTAACCGCACGGCCAGCTCTCTCCGTCAATCATATCATACTATATCAAAATATAATCATAATAGGCCTATATCATAATATAATCTTTTTTATTGGGCTGGACGGAGGGAGAGTGCCTAGTCCACAAATTGGTAAAACGCAGGGCAGTCGCGAGGGCGGCGCGAGATGTGCGTTCGCGCCAGGCCCCGCGCTCAGAAAGGCCCCGCGCTTCAGGCCATTTTTTTTTTCGTAAATGAAAATAAATAGATAAATAAATAAAGATAGAGTGTTCAGTCCAGCCCAAATTAAAATTGGTCCTCCGCTATGTTGATATGATAGCAGATACTCCAAGGATCGTCGAATCGTTCATCGAGTTTCTGGAGGTACACGACACTACGGGAAAGGGGTTAGCTGAGGTTTTAGAAGGAGAATTGGAGGATCATGATCTTGATATCATGGACTGTTGGGGACAAGGGTATGGCAAGGGTGCTAATATAAAGGCCAAGTATAGGGAGTGCAGACGCGAGTAAAAAATACTAATAAACGAGTAATGTTCATGGCATGTGTTGCACATAATCATAACTTACTTTTGGGTGACATGGTTAATGCAATAAGAACGCTATAGCATTTTTGGTAAAGTTCAGCGCCTGTACACTTTGTTAGTAGCTTCCACGGAAAGGTGGGACATTTTGTGCGAACTATGTCCTGGCCTCCTCACACTAAAATATTTAGCTAGCACGAGATGGGAATGTTGAATTGGCAGTGCCAAGCCCATCAGGTACCAGTTAGGCAAAGTAAACGAAGCTCTAGAAAAATTGTCAGAAACTACCAAAGATTCTGTTACCCAGTCAGAGGCCCAATCTTTGTTGCTGCATACAAGTTCGTATGAATTTGTGTTAAGCCTCGTTATCTGGTACAATATTTAATTTTCTGTGAACTTAACAAGTAAAACTCTCCAGTCTGAGAAGACTTCGTTAGATACGGCTTTAACCGAACTTTAGGGCCTAAAGTATTTTTTTCAAAATTATCGCAACACTGGCTTTGACAGTGCAATGTCCACCGCTAGAGAAATAATGGAAAATTTAGGCTATGCAATTAAATTTTCTATTCGCCGTCAAGGCAATCGCAAAAGGTTCCTTGATGAAATAAAACAGCAAAATGATCAACATGTGGAAAACACTGAAGAGGAACGTAAAAAAGAAGCTGAAAATAAATTTCGGGAAAATTACTTTTTGTCTGTCGTAGATACTGAACTGAGCTGCGTAGAAAATAGATTTAATGAAGTTAATTTTTTTTCGGAATACTTTGGATTTCTCTTCGATCCTTCCAAGCTTTCCAACTTGGAAGAAAAGCAATTGAAAGACCATTGTCAAACACTCTCTAATTTTCTAAAAGACGGGGAGCTTGAAGATTTGGATGCGGAGGATCATTTTCTGGAGCAACAATTATTTAGGTACGCTGTTCCGCAATCTGTAAAAAGTGCTTGCGGTGCACTAGAGTACTTAGCCCCGATAAAAGAGTCCTATCCTAATTTAACGACAGCTTATCGAATTATTCTTACAATTTCTATAACGGTTGCGTCGTTGGAAAAGAGTGTTTCCATTTTGAAACTGATCAAAACAAGTAGTTCCCTGAAGAACTAAAGCCTATTCTCATATATCCTACTTATGTTAATTGCCACTATCAACATACAAAATTTCAGTTTGATTGCTGTAAGAGATTCGTAGATATTGAGAACCGACTAAATATTTCGGATGGTCGCCATGTTGGATTTTTATATACGTAGGTCATAGAGTTATGTACTGTTACATGAAGATTATTGTGTACAAGTAGCATTCAAACTTCAATCGCATGATTAGGACACAAAAAAAAAAAAGTCAACCCCTGGCACTATCCAGCCCATGACGGGCTAAGGCCGACCAAGCGACCGCTGCCCAGCCATTTGGCCTGCAGATATTGGGGTGACGCGTGATCAGCGCGTCGGGTCCCCTCGGCCGTTAATCTTGGTATTCGTGATCGGGGCGCTGTCTCACTGTCAGACAGCTACTCAATTGTCCTCACGAGGCTGAGTGCACCCCGTTCCAACCCTCACGTCAGTTTTAAAATCCCTGACGGCGCCGGGGATCGAACCCGAGGCCTCCGGGGGAGAGGCAGAAGCTCTACCCCAACACCACGGGGCCGGCATTTAGAAACATCACCTATACAATATTTGACAAGAGATTTTTCACAAAACACTGCAGTTAGAGCTAATAAATATTCAAAAGAAGTAAGAGTAAGCCAATTAAGTGCTTCTGGAGGGGGAGTTTTATGAAGAGTACATATCATCAATACTGCAGCAACCTGATACTACTAGCTACAAGCATTATGTCGTCTGTTGCATGGGAGCTCGTACTTCGTAATAGAGATACAGGACAACGAGGAGATTAGGGAACTAATAGGGAAATCTATTTGAAATGCTTTCATGGATGTAGTCACACGTCACTTATTAAGACAGGTTTCCTGTGATCAGCAGTATCAACAGATATTAGGACACAAGAAATAAAAACTTAATTTTAAAATTAGCACAGCCACAATCTTGTGGTTATGGAAACATTTGTATAAGGATTTACTGTACCAAGTTTCACTGCACTCGGATGGTTATATTGTGAGAAATGCCCATGTGAATAATTTTACTTCGTGTCACCACCATATTGGATTTGTGATCGCCAGGTTATTGAAAGTCCTATAGGTGAACTTATCTCCATAGCCCCTATGAATATAAAAAAAATCAGTTTGATTGCTGTAATAGATTCGTAGATATTGAGAACCGTCTAAATATTTCGGATGGTCGCCATGTTGGATTGTTATATGTATAGGCCATAGAGTCATGTACCATTAAAGGAAAATTATTGCGTAGGTTCATTATTCAAACTTTCAATTTGATCGCATGATTACGACACAAGAAATAAAAACTTAATTTTAAAATTAGCACAGCCGCCATCTTGAGGTTATGTAAAAAATTAACTAAATTATATACCAGTACATTACAATGTGTATAAACATTTTCTGTAACGAGTTTCATTGCGTTTGGATCATTAAATCGCGAGAAAAGTCGATTTAAAACTTTAAACTTCGCGTGGCCGCCATGTTCGTTTTGTAGTTAACCGATTTTTGAAAGTCTCATATATGAACTTCCAGTAGTGCTGTATATCTCCGTACACAATTTCAGGGTGATACCGGTAACAGTTTCATAGATATAGAATGCCGGTGAAATACTTCGCACAGTCGTCATCTTGAGATTATGTAAAGAAGTGTACGAAGTTAGATGTCAGTGCATTACAATGTGTATAAACATACACTGTACCAAGTTTCATTGCGTTTGGTTGGTTAAATCGCGAGAAACGTCTATTTAAAAGTCGCAATTTCTCTTGGCCGCCATGTTGGTTTTGTAGATACCAGGTTTACAAAAATCATATAGGTGAACTTCTAGTAGTTCCCTTTATCACCGTACAAAATTCCAGGGTATTCTCGGTAATAGTTTCGGAGATATTGCATGCTGATGAAATATTTCGCACAGCCACCATGTTGGATTGGTGAGACGCAACAAAATTTGAAGGGCACGGTCGGGGTCGTCCGGTATAGTGCTATGAACTTACCGAGTTTCATTGAAACCGCTCCAGCCGTTAAGATTATATTAGGGACACACACACGAATCACACACACACGCACACACAGTCACACGGACAAAGCCTCATAAGCCTATTTTTCCATAAATGAAAATACTCTAAAAAACTATTTGCGATCAACGATGGCGCAGGAGCGTCTGAAGGGTTTGGCTACTCCGTCAATTGAATGTGAAACGGCCAAAAAATTAGAAATGAACGATTTAATGAGCACTTTTGCCCTAGCAAAGGCCCGCAAAGCGCCTTTTACATACATAAAAAGCTCTAAATACTAAGCATAAAACAGATTTTTTAAAATAAAAAATAAAAGCCTGCCTTGCAAACCATGTTATTTCTCGAACAAAGGGGGGGGGGGGGCGTTCAGCTGATATTTATCGGTGGAAGTAGACTTATAGCACTTTTAGTAGTTTAGTTTATGAAAAACTGTATAGCCGAAGAAATATTGAAATATGTAAACGTGATTGCGTATTATTATTAATGATGTGCGTTTGGGTAAGAAATGACATCAAGCACGTGCTTCGTTTTCCATAATATATTATTTATGCCTAAAAAATCACCTGTGTTAGCTCATTATATCAGGTTTCCATTGATATAGCTTGTAGCTTTTATCTGATCAGGTGCTTCCTGTATCCAATTTTATGCTTAGGCCTATCCTATTTGTTGAGGTTTGTTTAGAAACTAGAAATGTGATAAAATGAGTTTTAACTAGCCTAAAATTGTAATTTCTTTTAAAACATCACTCTCCGTACAACACATCCACTTACAGTCTAACGCTATCAGTGTGAGAGAGAGAAGACATTGAGTGACGAGGAGAGGTAGGGGCAGAAGTAGGTGGTAAGTGAAGTGTAGACAGGTCACTAACACAAATGCAGCGGCTGTCAAACGGCTGTCTCTTGCCTTGCGATTGACGGCGGTAGTGATCGCACAGCCGTAAGTGCGTGTGTAGAGGAATAGGGACATTTCGGTCATAAGCACCATGTACTTGAGTATGTAATGAGATTAAAATATATCAATAATCCACTCATTAGACTCGTATAGCAAAAACGGAGCGATATCGCAGTCATTAGCTCAGTATATTTGTGTGAACGTAATTCATATTACGGTTTTGGGATATCTTTAATCATGCCCGAGTGCTTGCGAGTGTACGTGTGTGTCTATAGGAAAGGTCAGATATGGTTGTCATATGGCCCCGTGTAGTTGGGTGTGCGTTAACTTTAGATATCACAGTAATCAACTCCGTTTATTTATGCACAAAAAACAAGAGTTGGCTAAGGCATATACACGAGAGAGAATAGAGAGAAAATCGCGGTACAGGTGAGTGTTAACAATTCTATATTTTCGGGTAAATATGTGTAAAATTTTAAAATAAACCGTTCAGGTACCGGATAGTAATAAACAAAAAGTGGTAGATAAAACTATGAAGGAGTGCGTAAGGTAGAGGTCGTAGTCTACATCCCGGTATTTGACCGGGGGTAAGTGTGGGGAACCACGAAGAAAAACAACGTGTATAATAGCAAACGTAGAAACAATATAAGGGAAATTACGGTAAATATAGTCATTTTTAATTAATTTGAGTACATTTAATGGATTTTAGGGATTTGAATAAATATAATGGATTTAGGTACAATTACGGGAATTTTTATAAATTTAGGGAATTTAAGAAATATGGGGAAAAGCAGGGGAATTTTTGGGACATTAAGAGGAGTTCCGGGGAATTTTAGGAAACCTCTCAGGCATCGTGTGACGGGTTTTAGTAATGAGTCATCGCCCGTTGACTTGCATTCGCCAATATTACACCACAGCGCCACAGCGTCTTGGGGATCTCTACATGATATCGTAGAAATTAAGTTATGGACACTTAGTATTCCAATACCGATTTGCAAAAAAAAAAAAAAAAGAGTTAACCAAGACAGGTCAACAAAAGAGAATCCTGGCACAAGTAAGTGTTAACAATTCTCAAAATTGTTAAAAATCTATGTTAAGTTTTAGTCTACTTTCGAATTTTGGAGAAATAAATAAATATAGTAATTAAATAAATAAATACCAAATTCATTAGGTTACATTCTGGAGGTTATTTTAATCAATGTCAGGAACCAGCATGGTCAACCGCTTTCTATGTAGGCCTTAGCATCTGTAGTACAGAAACCAAAATGGCAAGCCGCTCTCTAGAACTCTACCCACTGGTCAAAAACAAGCATAGTTGCCAAGTGTTACCTCACAGCTAACTCATGTCGGGTCAGCAAATTATTATCGCAAGGACGGCCAAGGCTGGACATTTCCAGCTACTGCTGTAAGACAACAGAACTAATTCAAAACAGTGACCTTATTAAACTATTTCCAGACCACTTAATTGAGATAAACAGAATATATACTTTTGTAAAAATAATATAAAACAAGTAGTTCCGTGAAGAACTATACAGCCTATTTTCACATATCCTATTTATGTTAATTGCCTCTATATACAAACAAAATTTCAGTTTGATTGCAGTAATAGATTCGTAGATATTGAGAACCGACTAAATATTTCGGATGGTCGCCATGTTGGATTTTATATATGTAGGTCCTAGAGTTATGTACTGTTACATGAAGATTATTGTGTACGTATAGCATTCAAACTTCAATCGCATGATTAGGACACAAGAAGTAACAAGGAGATTTTAAAATTTCGCACAGCTGCCATCTTTTGGTTATGGAAACAATTGAAATAAATTAGATGTCAGTGGATTAACATCCGTATAAGGATTTACTGTACCAAGTTTCACTGCACTCGTATGGTTAAATTGCGAGAAACGTCCATGTGAATATTATACTTTGCGTCACCGCCATGTTGGATTTGTGATCACCAGGTTATTTAAAATCCTGTAGGTGAACTTAAGTTCATAGCCCCTATGAACATAAAAAAATCAGTTTGATTGCTATAATAGATTCGTAGATATTCAGAGCCGTCTAAATATTTCGGATGGTTGCCATGTTGGAGTTTTATATTTATAGGCCAAAGAGCCATGTACCATTAAAGGAAAATTATTGCGTAGGTTCATTATTCAAACTTTCACATCGATCGCATGATTACGACACACGAAATAAAATCATAATTTTTAAATTCGCAAAGCCGCCTTCTTAAGGTTATGTAAACAATTGAACTAAATTAGATACCAGTGTATTGCAATGTGCCAGATTTCATTGTGGTTAGAACATTAAATTGCGAGGAAGGTCTATTTAAAATTTTAAAATTCGCTTGGCCGCCATGTTCGTTTTGTAGTTAATCGGTTTTTGAAAGTCTTATAGATGAACTTCCATTAGTGCCTTTTATCTCCGTACAAAATTTCAGGGTGATGCCGCTAATAGTTTCAGAGATATAGAATGCCGGTGAAATATTTCGCACATCCGCCATCTTGTGGTGATGTAAACAATTGAACCAAGTTAGATGTCGGTGCATTACAATGTGTATAAACATATACTGTACCAAGTTTTATTGCGATTGGTTGGTTAAATCGCGAGAAACATCTATTTAAAAGTCGCAAATTCACGTGGCCACCATGTTTGTTTTGTAGTTAACAGTTTTTCAAAAGTCACATAGGTGAACTTCTAGTAGTTCGCTTTATCACCGTAAAATTCCAGGTTGATATCGGGAATAGTTTCGGAGATATTGAATGCTGGTGAAATAATTCGCACAGCCGCCATGTTGGATTGGTGAGAAGTAACAAATTTTGAAGGGCACGGTCGGGGTCGCCCTGGATGGTGCTATGGAGTTACAGAGTTTCATTGAAATCGCTTCAGCCGTTTAGAATTTATTAGGGAGGGGGCACACACACACGTACTAAAGGTGATATCATAGGCCTATTTTTTCAAAATTGAAAATAGGCTAAAATCGAGCCTTACATTAGCCGCATGTGATGTGTAACATGTGACATGTTATCCTACTCTGTGTGGTGTATTCTTTGGAATACACGGTCAGGCGGATTTAGCTTTTGCTGCTCTTTGCTCAAACCTTTTATTTAATTTCTTTCCTTGCAGACACCAACAGTGATCTATTTGTATTACTTTCCTGTTTTACAGGTATTTATGTTTCTCTTGAGTCTGTTCTAGATATATATCTTCCATGGACAACCTAGCGTCATCTAGAAGCTAACTGCAGAAATTCTTCAATTTCTTCGAACTCAAGAAGATTTCCTCATCAATCCGATCCACCAGGCTTCGTCATTGTCGCCAGCTAACCTCTCCATGATCATCGCTCTAAGAAAAATTCTATGATCTGAACAAGAATTTAATTTTTCTTATGTTGTTTACCCTAATGCATCCTCTCTTGTCTCCTACCCCCACCCTTTCACCTCCTTGGTCCCTTCGTGCGTCGTTGAGCTGCTCTCACTTCTTCGTTAGACGTCAAACATACAGTTGGGGCTCTCTCACGAGCTTGTCTCCTGTGCTCGAGAGACATTTTAAATCAGACGCCATTCTGCATTTTAGATCAACGTTTACTAGGAACCATCGCCTACTCTACAAAAATGAGCTAAGTTCAAAACGTCAATGTTTTTAAACATGTTTTAGTGCTTTTAATACAATTTTATAGACAGTGTGAAGAATTGCAAACTATTGTGCAATAACCGTCTTCAAGATATATTTTTTGTCATGCTTTAACTATCTAAGCTGGCTTTATAAAGTGAAACCCAGCACTTCTTGTACTAAATGATTGGGATTAACTTCCCACTACGAGGGATTTAATTCATACTACCCACTGTCTATAAAACTTAGCCTTTTCCGCCGTGGGAACTATCTTGCCCTATTCAACTGTCTTCACCGCCCTGGAACTTTCTATATGAAACTATTTTTTCTACCAGTAAAGCAATCGAGTAATTTTCCACTTCTAAATATGGGAATACTTTTCCTCACTGAGGAATTTACGTTACATAAACTGCTGGTCAAAACCTAATTTGCTTGCCTCCGTGGGAACATTACCTCGTCATTCAACTGCAACGCATAAACTTCTTAACTCAATAAATTCGGTCAAGCTCAAATTAAACCAAGTGTTCTACATAACCGAAATAACTTTCTCCTGTTTTACAAACTCACATATCTTGCAATAGTGAAGTTTTTCAACTTGTCAACAAACAATCAGTGCTTCGATTTTGTGTGCTAACTACTTCCGCGCCGCGTTCTACGAGAGCAATAAAATTGGACAGAACATTATGTTTCCATCCTCCTTTTCCAAACACCTTCTACTAACAAATTTCTTATTAATTTATGCACCTTGTTATTTCTCTATGAGGCCTCGCCCGAAGTTTGGCGCCCTCCCATTTTTCTCCATGTAAAATTTATTCAATCTGCGAAAATATAAGAAGTTGTGGAAACTTCTTTTTATTATTTCCTTTTTATCCTGCTAGTACAGGAATTGTTAACTTTCTAATCATTAATTTTTTGTACTCAAGCTTTTCTCTTCAGGATGCGTCAGTACGATCTGTACATATTGTATGTTTAACATAGTAATTTTAGTGTAAAATAGCGGTAATTTCCGCTTGTAATTTTTCTTCTTTCCTGTACTATCAGGAATTCAATATATTTTTACAGCCTTTTCAGTTTCCATAAATAATAATAAAGAGATATTGCAGCCAAGTGGCCATACATTATTTTTTTAATACATGTGATTGTTTGAGATGTATCTATGTCTTAACTCTTCAGAACTAAGTTCCATTAGTGATCTTGTATTGTTCTTGCATAAGAGAATGTGGTATTTGTCGCACTTTTCGTTGCACTGTATGCACACGCATTTCTCAGAGATGCTGTGCTATGATGTTATGCGGCATGTCTTGTGATGGAAGCCATGGACCGCCATAAAGGGTTTCTAAAAGTGCCTACATTGTACCTGATCTAATAATCAAAGTTATAATTGCTTCATAATTGTTGTTATAAACGTCAAATTTCTTATTCAAAAGCAGAGCTTTTAAAATCTTGGAAAGATTTTGGTGCTTTCACTAGTTCAAAACTTGCATTTGAAAATTGTAAACTTCTTATAATTAGGTCTAAGACCTTGACATTTTATAGCTCTAAATTGTTATTCTCCACTGAAAAACAAAATCAAACTTTAAGTATTGTTATTTAGTTTACCGTTTGAAATTGTTTTAATAAATTACTTGTTTTCCTTTGTTCTTTATCTTTACCGTTAGAATTACGAGTTGGCAGGACCTTCACTTCCCTGATACTTCCTTTAAGCTTAAACTCTTTTTCCGAATCTCTAAAACAACAAGGTTCGTACTACTTGTCGTATTTAACTTAAAACTGCAAGTAACAACATTTTCAAAGTTCCTCTTGGTTTTCTTAGACAAGCCTAGCAAGCCTTTAAGGCAAGTACAGCTAGCTCTGCAAGCTTCCTACTTCCTCAGATTTTTTCTCTTACTTATGGAATGTTTCCAAAAATTTCAGTTTTATTGGAGTTAGGTTTGAAGTTCTTCCTCTTTTCAAAGCTTTTAATCGGCGTCTTGCTGGCTAACAGCTTAGCTTTCCTTAACTGCTACAATTGGTATTCTTCCAAAAATTTTCAAGAAAACAAGTAAAATTGTTACAAAAAGGATTAAAAACTGCTTTATCGCTTCCCTCTCCGGAAGCATTCGGTCGTTCGCCGGAGATCCAACAGTTCCCAGCACTAAAAAATATCACGGCGAATTCAAATTATTTCAGCCTTACAAAACATTTGGTTAAATCTCACTCCTTTGAAAGGAGAAACAGTAAATCTGTATCTCTTTAACACACTTTGTCTTGCCAGACTACTACCCGTCCCAATAGTAGGGGAATACCGGCTTGGGAGGGAAAGAACGCTCGCCGCTTGCTTGCAAATAGCCCAAGCTCCAACTACATTTCCCGTTAGCTGTGATCAGGTCCCTACCCACTTTAGGTGTCTTACGGGCATTGTGCGGAGGAACTTTTTACTGAAGACTTATTTCCGTTTGGTTTTATTTTTTTGTATTGGACTCCCGTCCTATCTACCCATACTTGTTCTCCACACCGAAACCCACTTCTTTTTTTTTCATTATCATCATCCCTTAGGTAGAGTTAATCCTCAGCTAAAACCTACCAATGTGTCTGCCAGGAGGGCAAATCCCTTGTTAACAGTGAACTCTGCTAGTCATTGAAATAACTACTTGTAAAACTCTAGTATCAAATCCTGACCGGTTTTCAGCAAATATGATATAATGAATATTTTCACACCAAAGAACGACAACTTGAAGATGATTTCTTTTTTGAATATTTTTAATGGGGCCTCCAAACTTTGAAGTAAACCGTATGCGATATATATTCCACATAGGGCTGTATGTTGGCCGATAGTACCCCGAATGCTTACATTAAAAAAGAATACAGCAACAGAATGAAGATTTAATAAATCATAATTGTTTTCAGCAAATATGATATAATGAATATTTTCACACCAAAGAACAACTCGAAGTTGATTTATTGTATGAATATCTTTAATGGCGCCTCCAAATCTTGAAGTAAACCGTTCGCCTCCACGCGCCCTCATTGACCAAATCCAGACCGGTTTTCAGCAAATATGATATAATGAATACATTCACACCAAAGAACGACAGTTGGAAGATGATTTTTGCAGGAATATCTTTAATGGGGCCTCCATGCCTTGAAGTAAACCGTATGCGATATACATTCCACATAGCCACATCGCCGACAGTACGTCGTGGTACCAATCTCCACCACCACGCGCGCTCATTGTTTCCTCGTACGTTTTCCGTTTCATTTCAGTGCCATTTCCGTCCCTTTTCCAAAAACACTTCCACTAAAATATCCAGCAACCGAGTGGAAAGATGTTACACATCAAAAATGTAATTGTAACTTACTTGCTAGCGCAGACCATTTAAATTATTTAATACCTTGCCGCAGCTGACCTTCCTGAAATACATACTTTCTCTCTTTCCTCCCTTCTTCCGGCTCAGTAAGGGAAAACCTACCTATACAGCTTAATCAAATAATAATATTAATTAATACCTAATAATAATAATGACTTAGTCGTTTCGGGTTCTTTAACTGATTTTGGGGAAAAGTGCTGTCATGCAATTTAATAAAACACCTGACACGACTTCCTCCAATCATGTGTTCTCGAGATATTTGTAAGAAACCAAAGAGTAAGATATAGTCGGGTACAAATAAAATAGTGTCCTCTCATGTAGTTAAGTTCTTCGGACACTTTTGTAAAAAAATAAGTGGTTTGCAGTGAATGGGGTAACATGCCAATTCATTCAACACCTCGCACAAGTGTGTATGTTCACAGGTTCGCAAGATATAATGGACAGAGGACCTACTCGTTTTTGGTCCTTTAGTTAAATCCAGAGTAAATAATCCATAAATAATCATTTAAATAGCCCGCCAATGTCTATCACTAGTCACGTGTCCCAGAGCAAGGTACAGTCAAGTATACATAAAATGGGTCGCTCCCATGCAGTTAGGCCCTTTGGTAAAATTTGGCTAAATCAATGGTCTACAGTAAAGAAGGTAACATGTCAGTAATTTGACACCACAAACGAGTATCGAGGAATATGGGTCGGTAAATATAACGGGCGGATGATCCCGTAGCTTGTCAAAAATTGAGTTAATCTATAAAATAAGTGGTCTACAGTAATGGGGGGATCCTGAGTAATTCAACACAACACACGACCATCTCCGATCATTGGTTCAGGAAATATCGGATAAAAAATGGACGCAGTGTATAGTCAGGTGCGCGCGGCGAGGTACAGTCCGGTTCCAAAAAATGGGTGGGTCAGGACCGGCCCACGCTAGCTACTGGCGTGCAATTTTCATCGATAATGGTGTCCATTAATATTTCACCCATTAGGACAATTTACGTGAGAATATATTAGAACGAAAAGCTAATGGAACATTCCAGCATAACCATGATGCACTAAATACAACGAGACGAGATGGAGGAATGGAACGTCGACCCTGGAGGGACATGGTGAGCGATGGTCGTCAAGATTTTCATGAACTTGAGGAAGGCAAAGACGATTTTCAAGAAAGGATGCTGAGATACCATGGACGGTGTAGACCGCGGGGCTCAGAAGTGGATGCCGGAAAGCCGTCGAGGATCCACATCGTGGCAATCAGAAGACAACTGATGGTAATCAATGATTTACCAAGCTAATGTTTTCTCATGATGAATAGAATATAGTTTAAGTACATGAGCATATGAGTGTGATATTTATTGAATATTTCATATTTTCGATTGATCTGAGTGTGATAGTTATTGAGTTTTCTACATTTATACGGATAATTTGAGTGTAATATTTTCACAATATTTTCGATGTTTCTACGAACTATTTGTGTGGATATTTCTTCTCTACGCTGTTTTCTTCTTTTTCTGCAAGAGCAGTTATTTCTATGTTTTGCTGTTAAAGCTGGCTGTTCATTTACGGCTGATTCCATTCCCGAGCATTCTACGATATAGCCGATGTTTGGGGTCTACTGCTTCGCAGTATGTGCGAGAGAATATCCCATTCCCAAGTTTAACATAGCCGACGTTTTGGGCCTACTGCTTCGAAGGATGTGCGGGAGAATATCACACTTCCAAGTTAGGAATCTAGCCGACAATTGAGGCCGACTGTTTCGCAGGATGTGCGAGAGAATATCTCAGACCCAAGTTAGGAATTTATATGATTTTAGACGCCATGCTCAAAGGACTATAAGAGTTTTCAATGTAACGCTAGTCACATGTCGGTTGAATTCGTTAAAATATTTTTTTTGTAATGACGATGATGATAATAATAATAATTCAATTCTTGATTCATTTGGTTTTCATCATATTCCATCGTTTTTCCAAAGGTTTTAGGAACAGTAGGAGCTGTTTTATGAAAAGTTCTGATAGAGGGAGGAATGTTGTTGGTATAATAAAACAGTGGATTACGATTTGTGTGATGCTTGAGTCAAAAGCACTCAAAATCGATGGTTAGCTGATACAATGTTATTGTAAATTAGAGGGTAGAACGCTAGATAAATTTTACAATCGTTTAAGATATAGAGATATATTTGCAGAGTAACGGAATTGTAGATGCAATGGATGAATTACTGATGATCATTTATGAGGTTTTTGAGATATAGTATTTTATGCATTCGATAGAGCAAAGATGAAACCCTATATCCCTATATATATTATAATTGTGAAAATCCGTGTGTCTGTGTGTTAGTTTGTTACCTCTTGACACTAAAACGGCTGGACGGATTTGGATGAAATTTGAAATGGAGACAGCTTTTACCCCGGGATAACAAATAGGCTGTCTTTCATCCGGAAATAAATCATTGTTCACGTCGAACGGGCAACATAACAGAAAAGTCACAAAAAATACTCAACCAGATCAAAATATTGAAGTTGTCGCATAAAGACCGGACAAAGCTCATTTTACGCCCCTCGATGCAAGAAACAATACTCGGAGTGTCCCTACGGGACAACGAAAACCACATTTTAAGGCCCTAAAACCAACAGTTTCAAAGATATTCGCAGAAAACTATCTTCGCTCTGATAAACTGATGAACTAATGGCAAGTCCGTTTCCATGGCAACCGTACCTCAAGGTATGACATCCGATTTCCTACACTGTATATCCCTGTAGGAGGCAATGCCAATCCATTTATTATCTTTTTCAAGATACCTATAAACACAATAATAGCAGGCTAGCGCCTGCCTCTCATCCGAAGGCCCCGGGTTTGATCCCCGGCTCCATCAAAGATTTTAGACACTGACGTGAGGGCTGCAACGGGGTGCACTCAGTTTCGTGAGGACAACTGAGTAGCTGTCTGATAGTGAGGCAGCGCCCCGGTCACGAAGAACAAGATTAACGGCCGAGGGGACACGATACACTGACCACGCGTCACCACAATATTTGCAGGCCAAATGGCTGGGAAGCGGTTGCATGAAGACGAGTGGAAGAGGAGAGATGTTTCTGTCGACTGTTATTGAAGAGAAGAGATAGGTTGGTAGGACACTTACTAAGACACCCAGGAATAGCAAGCTTAGTTATGGATGGGAGGGTCGAGGACAAGAACTGCAGTGGTAGACAAGGGTTAAACAGATTGCCTCGGATGTAGGGTGTTGTAGCTATGTAGAGATGAAACGATTAGCTCAGGAGAGGGAGACATGGAGATCTGTATCAAACCAGTCAAAAAACTGAAGACTCAAACAACAACAATCAGGAATTTTAATTATTTAGTGAGGCATGTGAGGCAAAAGGGTTGTTGGAGAATTTCAGTCCCTGGGATGTAACACTGGAAGAGACTGCATAATATACATCAGCGGCCAAGGTGAGAGATATTTTACTATAGGTCTGTTAATAGCGACATGTTGACGTTCAAATCATCAATAAATGTGGCAAAATTACACCCAGAATAGCTTAAGGAAAAATATGTTTAATTCCCCATATTCCGATAGATTTGCCATTCCAGTATACAAGAGTGCAATTCCCTCTTTCAACAATTTTTGCAATTTCTATTAATAAAGCGCAATGACACACACTTAACAGCAGTAGGTGTACATTTAGACGAAACCATTTTTTCCCATGGGCAACTGTATGTGGCGTGCTCTCGAGTATCCGGACAACAAAATAGTTATGTCTCAGCAGATGGCAAAACCAAAAACGTAATTTTCAAATTTGTTCACATAATGTAACATCGTACCATGCAGACTTTCACAACTGTATGAAATTCCCACTTTGCTGCTCATATCAATATACTGTATGTAATATATCAGAATTTTCAGAATTAGAATGGACCCACATGTAGCCGCGATTGCTGTAATAGAATAGACCAATTATCAGCAATAATCCATCGTCCCCATTGTCTTTATCTCGAAGCCGCGGGTACCTGCTAGTGAATTGATAATGCTATATTAATATATATAATATCGTATGGCCTCGGATGCCCGGTGCAAGCTTTGTTAATTGACACCCAGAGGGTAGCTTGCATGTCGAATTTCGTCGTTCCTTAGAACGCTATGAAAGTCAAGGAGGTTAGATATCTAAACTCCTTGACACTACAGCGCTTTCAAGTAGAGAATGGAGGAACTTTGTGTTGGCGGAAAATCCCGCGATTAATTTTGCCATTGAACACGGCCTACTGAATTCAAATGGGTTCTTTAACATGCCAACAACGTATGACATGAGTATCGTGATTTTTGTCGCCTTCAAAAATCACTTACCATGGCCAGGGGCGAACCTGCAATATTGGGGTTAGTAGTCCGACACTATAACCACTCACCCACCGTGGCAAGCTATTGATAATGCTGCCACGTAATGATGGCATTATAATGAAGTTTGATTGAGGATAGTTTTGATTCTAGTTGAAATATGAATGTACAGGAAAGGATCTGCATTCTGATGAGGTTAATCAAAGGAATCACAGTCCGATAGAGATGTGATTCATGGTGATGGATAATGAAATCCTACTTAGGAATATTTACGTGGTGTCGCTGAAGCACACGCTGCTTTGGAATGCATTGGTTGATCAAATCCTCATAACCTCTGAAAGATAAGCTATTTCTGCATATCTAGAGAAGATTAGTGGACAAATTCAAAATCACTTTGGATATGAATCCCAGATAACGAACAACTCAGTTAAACGACCTAGAAGTTCAGGAAATCTACCCTATATTTGTTATAAAACTCAAGCATCACGATTCTGATGATTCGATGATTAAATTACCAGTAAAAGCGAACGTTAAGGACTATGATTAATTATAATAAATACCTTGAAACCATAGTGTAATATGCATTAGATGGAAGGATGATTGTTCAATGTACAATACTTGAAATTAGCAGGGATGGACTGCTGAATTGTAGAACCCAAGGATTGTGGTTTTCTTATTCCACAACATTATAATGTGTAAGTAATTAAAAAATAGTTTATTGTGATTTTTGATGCAGTGCTTAGCAGATTTTTGAATATATTCACAGTATATTGTATAGAATTTTTATGGATTAGGTCACTCAGGAATATTAGTGAAGTGACGAGTGATAACGTGCGGCGAAATAATTCCCACTCTTGCAGATGAACTTTATGGTTTTTGTTTGATCATTTCTTTTGAACCCCGTGAATTACGATCGAGGCACGAACTGATCGGTTTCTTTGAAAATGGACTCTTGCATCATAATCTGACCTCGCTATATCGTCAATCTCGGAGGCAGTCTTCTTGCTTGCCAGATGCAATAGACCTTCTGTTCTCTTCAATCTTATCCGTGACTGTTATTTCATGGTTATTCTTCCTTGGTAACGACAAGGCTTCACCGAGAGTGTGTTGTTTTTTATGAAATCTAGTTTGAGGTTGCCCACCATTTCTCTTACCAGTAACAGCCCAGAGAAACTTTGTCTCTTGCCTACCCGAGATATTATGTGTTCTTACCAGGCTGAATTTCCACACACTCTGTTTATTTTGTTATCATCACCGTTTGCCGCTTTCGGGATGATATGCGATGATTTTAGCCGGGTCATCACGTATTGCTCCTTGACGGGGTGAGACGGTTACAGTACGCATGTGACTTTGCTTCGCAGAGGTTCTCAACAGATAGCGTGGGACCTGCAGAAATATCTAAAGGATACTTCAAGGTCTCGTAATGTCCAGAACTGTAAATCTATGTAATGAATGCCACGCAGCAGAGTTCAGTGACACGTGTACGACGGTGAAGTTAGTCAACAAAGTGGGCTGCAACGAATCAGTGAGTCAGTCGAGTGTGACATGGCAGTGCAGTACGCATTTGTGTATGTGAGATGTCCCTTGACAGACGATTAATGTTACAGCTTTGAGAAGGAATATTACGATAAGTGCAGAAGGGTGAGGGCCTACTTTCGGTGTAGGTAGGACAATAGGACAGGAGAGGCTACCACAGCGGGGTTTCATGGCTCTAGTGGTCAATCATTATGCGTCAGAGTGGAAAGCCGCCTGTAGTTGAGATCTGCCATATTTGCAAGTTTTGCACGGATCCAGGAGGCGACAGTATTCCAATCTCCTGGAGCCCTCACTGGGTAAACCTCTGCGTCACCTACTCGCAGACGGATTTGCACAGGAACAACTCGGGTTATTTCCCGTAACCTCTGCCCTTCGGTTTGCGACTCACTATGAACTGGGTCTCACCCACCACAACACCGTTCCGCGCTGCAACAACCCGAATTTTGGTTCAAGACCTGAGTGCAGCACCTCCGCCACCACCACAGCTCTCCACCACCCTTCCGGACTTGTTACTGCCACATCCATGACCTCGGGTTACAGACCACCACAACCACCTTGGCATGGCTCCTTGACCACTACCGACACAATTTGTTCTAGCGCTACTAACGTTTGGCCACTAACAACATTCTTTAACCAGCACTGCTAACTTTGTTGCCACTGTCAATAACAATCCTGAACCATGAATCCTGGATCCATCAACAAGGGCAATGGCAGAAATGTATGTCCATGGTGGGATCCAAAATTCTTACCCCACTACGCCACAAGTTGACCCGCACGACTGTCACACCAACAGATAATGATTGCCCCTCTCACGCTACAAGTTGACCCGCACGACTGTCACGCCAACAGATAATAATCGCCACTCTACACTACAAGTTGACCCGCACGACTGTCACGCCAACAGATAATGATTGCCGCTCTCACGCTACAAGTTGACCCGCACGACTGTCAGGCCAACATATAATAATCGCCACTCTACACTACAAGTTGACCGCCACGCAACAGATAATAATCGCCACTCTACACTACAAGTTGGCCCACAAGACCGTCACGCAACAGATAATAATCGCCACTCTACACTACAAGTTGACCGCCACGCAACAGATAATAATCGCCACTCTACACTACAAGTTGGCCCACAAGACCGTCACGCCAACAGATAATAATTGCCACTCTACACTACAAGTTGACCCGCACGACCGTCAAGCCAACATATAATAATCGCCACTCTACACTACAAGTTGACCCGCACGACCATCACGCCAACAGATAATAATTGCCACTCTACACTACAAGTTGACCCGCACGACCGACAAGCCAACATATAATAATCGCCACTCTACACTACAAGTTGACCCGCACGACCATCACGCCAACAGATAATAATTGCCACTCTACACTACAAGTTCGCACGACCATCACGCCAACAGATAATAATTACCACTCGACCCTACAAGTTGGCAGTCGCTGTCTGGCAGCTTTCACGCTCACTTGCCACACGGCCTTTTCATTATTAATATTTTTAATATTATTGCATTCCACAGCACCCGATCTGACCTGTGCTGCGCGCCTAACGTAGAGCGATCTCTCCCAAGCGCTGACGTCATCATCGTGTGACCTAACACGGGTGACCAGCGAAACCTTCGTCAGACGTATTGATTCATCATCAAGTACGGATGGTGGGAAATGGTAATAAAAGAATAACCGTTGGCATATCGTGTGCTAATTTGAATTCTTTTGTTTTTATCATTAAGGTATTGTTGTTGGATTGTTACTATAATAACGTCTTTGCTAACTATACACAACATACAAGTCTGATACGAGCCACCATTCTTGTTATACATAGAATAATAACATTTTCCATGATGAAAGAAGGAGCATACTGGAAGTTACCTGGGAAATACTGAATATGTGAATATTAATATGGTTGAAAACGCTGGCAACCGAGCTAGAATTTACATAAAACCTGTGGATAAAAGGCCATAGACCGTATAAATCCCTAGAGTGAGATATTATCAGTTTTGGAAGGAGAGGGGATATTCCCACTCTTACCTCTCCAAGATCGGGGCGGGTAATGAAGCCACGACACTAGACAGGGCATGACAGTCGTGATCAGATAATTGTGCCAGTATCTGACACTTGAGATCGTTGTATAAGCAGGATTGCAGGTTATACGTGCGCTACGGAGTGCACATATTTTACTTCACCGGTAAGACGAGTTGATCGCCCGTGTCCGGAAAGATATACACGCGAGCACCGAGCAACATTAGAGCGTGTTCTTATGTGAAGAGAATACAGTACCCAAATAGGTAAATACATTCAAGATGCATAGCAACGAACATTTAAACAGTTATCTTGATGGTTATACAGCTCCAAAATACACTACGGTAACATTGTACGAGAACAATTCACGGCAAGGCACTCTCCAATATTGTTAAGGAGATCCATTGAGTTATTTTGCAGCTGTGGGCAAAAGCGTAACATTTAAAAATACTGCGGAGACAATATACGACTGCGAACACGCAATTACTCAGAACTAGGTAACTTAATTACGTCAATGGAACTGTAAACAAAACAATAGTTGGACATTGTTATAATTAGTGCTCGAGTTGAATGCAGCAAGAGCGTAAAGACAAGATTGAACTGAGGGTGCATGAATTCGGCAAAGGAACTGTGGAAAATAGTTGACAAAGCGATTGATAGCATGGGAAATGAATTCATCGGTAGCATAAGGACGAGTAGCAAACTTGGGTGCATAATTTCACAATTAAATACAATATGGTGAGCCAGGGGAATGAATTTAACATTTCACGTGCAATTTCGTCATATCTGTTATAATAATAATAATAATAATAATAATAATAATAATAATAACGAAAGGACGCAAAAACAATTGGAACTCAAATTAGCTGAATATCAAGCAGGATTCAGACCAAACAGGTCATGCCCAGAACAATTTTTTTATCTCAAAACCATACTCAAAATGCGAGCCCTCAGACAAAAACCCATAGTATGTACATTTGTAGACTTCAAAAAAAGCCTACGATTCGATAGATAGGACATCACTATTCCAAGTTCTAGAAGAAAGGGGACTAGATCCTACAATCCGAGAAGTCACAGAACAAACTATAACTGACACAAAGTCTAAGGTGAAATTTATGGGGATAATCTCAGAACCATTGTACATTCCAACAGGTGTGCGACAGGGTGATGGACTCCCTCCTGTTCTGTTCAAAGTCGTGCTAGACAAGGTGAAACTTTTCTTATGATTCGGGGGTGGTGGCAATGAGTACCTAGAGGGATTCTTATTTCATAGCCACTTCTCTTCTTATAATCAATCCTCTTTCCTTTTTAAAACATAATACATGATTTATTTCCGACATCTGATCCTCCACAATCTAAAAATAAACCCCAATCATACATGACAATCATCTACAGATCCACTTATTTTCTTCTTTTACATCTCTCCCAAAACCAACACATTAGCTCATATTTCTTTCTTCGCACATATTCCCTCTAACCAAGAAACCCAATAATCACTTCTCATGGAACTAACATTGTAATAAACAAGAGTAAACAGAAAACACAGATATATATAAAAAAACAAGACAGCATCATAAAAGGAATATCTTCACAGATGTGGAACTTAATTTAGCATGGCCCCCTTCTACCTCACTGTCAGATCATTACAAGGAATACCATAGCTCAAGACTCAATACTCCCTGCAATGATGTATCAGCAAAGAGGTAGCCTTGCTATAACCTAAAGTTAACCAAGATAAACTGTACAGTGACAATTCGCCCCCTATGTGATTCTCACGTGAGAAGCACGTGAGGATCACATATAAAAAAATATACAAATAAAATAATACATTTCACACATACACTAAAATACCATACACCATGTAAACCACATTATAAATTATTTTCATCACTTGACATTGCATTATTTTCTTCTTAAATAGTAGCAACGTCATCCTTTACAACTGCTGGCCCTTTCTGTATTTGTTCCACTGACATCTTCCCTTGACTATCTAGTGTAAGCATCCCTGATGCAGCAATTAAATATTCTGAATTCAACCCATCATCAAGCTGCAATCCACTTTCCAATATTAAGTCTTGAAGAACTCCTTCCTTGTTCTTCCTTTTCTTCTGTTTCTCCTTCTTCCCCTTTCCCTTCTTTTTCTTTATCAGCTTCTTTGTTTTCTTCTGTTTTTCGCTTAGTCTTTCTCCTCCTTCTCCTGCCTTCCATCTCGTCCTTTTCTTCATTCGCCATGTCATCCCATACCTTATACTCCTCATCTTCCTTCTCCACCGTACCTCTCTCCTTTCCTTCCTCATTTTCTTCTTCTTGTTCTTCTTCAGATCCTTCATTCTCTTATCTTCCTTTATCTGACATCGCATCTTCTTCCTACTCCTTCTCTTTGCTTTCCAACTCATCTTTTTATCTGTCATCCTTGTCCTCTTTGTCTTCATTCTCAACCACTTCTCTCTTCTTCCTTTCCACATTTTCCACCTCTTCCTCGTCTGTCTTGTCTTACTCAACAGTTCCTTCCTCTTCTTCCACTTTGTTCTCCACAGTTTCTTATTCACCTTATCGTCTTCTAATATGCAGTCTTCCTCCATCTCTATCTTGTCCTTTACTCTTTCGTTTATCACTTTTTCCTGACTGCTACTGTCCTCATGACCAACCTTATCTGATTCTTGTTCCACTTCTTCATTTTCATTCATCTCACCTACTTTCTTAATTTCTTCCATTTCACCTTCTCCGTTATCCGTTCCTCCCTTCTCTTCTACCTTGGCCTCTATCTCATCTTCTTCCTTGTCGTCAGTTTTATTTTCCTCCTCCATTTGACGTCCTCCTTCACCTTCAACTCTCTCTTGTCCATTTTCTTCCTGACGCCCCCAGCTCTTTGATAATTTTCTTGCTTCTTATTTCCTTCTTCATTTAGTTTTCTATCATTTCCTTCAATTTCTGCCACTCCATATCACATACTTCACATATTTCGTCCATTTGTACTTTCATTGAGTCTATCTGCTCACATATCCGTTCACTCGCCTTATCAATGCTGTCACTCAACTGGTCTAACTTCTCCATAATTATTCGTACCAAAACAGATTCCTTATCCCTCGTCCGTGCCTCACTTTGTAGCGCCATATTTTAACTTTTCTATTTTCCCTTTATCGAGCGCATATCCCTCTTTCGTGTCTCACGTTGTGGCGTCATATGTAATGTTTCTCGTTTCAGGGGTGGTGGTAATTATTACCTAGAGGGATTCTTATTTCATAATCACTTCTCTTCTTATAATCAATTCTCTTTCCTTTTAAAAACATAACACATTATTTATTTCCGATATCTGATCCTCCACAATGTGAAAATAAACCCCAATCATACATGACAATCATCTAAAGATTCACTTATTTTCTTCTTTTACATCTCTCCCAAAACCAGCACGTTAGCTCACATTTCTTTCTTCGCACACATTCCCTCTAACCAAGAAACCCAATAATCACTTCTCGTGCAACTAACATTGTAATAACCAAGAGTAAAAAGAAAACAAAGATATATCAAAAACAAGACAGCATCATAAAAGGAATATCTTCACAGATGTGGATCTTAATTTAGCATGGCCCCCTTCTACCTCACTGCCAGACCATTACAAGGAATACCATAGCTCAAGGCTCAATACTCCCTGCAATGATCTATCAGCAAAAATGTAGTCATGCTATAACCTAAAGTAAGCCAAGATAAACTGTACAGTGACAAAGGTTATGGAAGAATGGGAGAAGGAACTCAAGAAATGAGAATTTTGGAAGCCAATCCGAATGGGCTTTCCCAAAAACAACCTTTACATACCATACCTCGCATTTGCGGATGATCTGGCGATACTAACCGAGGATGAGGAGACTGCTGTCAAACAGCTCGAGATACTTAAGGAAAGTGCAGAAAAGGTGGGACTACAGATCTCGTTTGAGAAAACGAAATTATTCTGTTCAAAGACTGATATCACGAGCCTGAAAACAAAATATGGTAAAATCGAAAGGGTACCACACTTTAAATACCTCGGAGAATTTATCGAACCGACAGGCCTTGAAAAAATCTCGCAACAAAATCGTCACCAATAAGTCAAAAAAGCATTTGGGTTAGTCCAAAACATCTACAACAAAAAATCTTTGTCAAAATACACAAAAATTCTGCACTACAACACAGTCATAAAACCAACAGTCCTTTACGCAAGCGAAACTCTGACACTTCACAGTAAACACAACTTGAAGGCATCAAAAAGGAAGAGAGGAAGATAATTAGGAAAATTTTAGGAGCAATACGCAAAATGGTTACAGACTACAATCAATAAAAACAACAGAAAAGTATTCAAACATCGATATTGTTATGCCCCAGAGGGTTTACACCCTCAGGACATGCACCCCCCAAGGGAGAGGTGGCTTACGCCACTGAACCCACATACACCTACAAGTGGGACATCCACAAATACATCTAAAACTAATCTACTACTCTACAAGTACCATGCTTCTGTCATAACATCCCACACCCCCTTCTACCCCCAGAAACCACCCCAAGCTGGAAATACAGCAAAATCCATACATCTTCTAAAAACACTGCAAGAGGCGGCCACCTAACATAAGTGGTTAGCCAACACCTTGCCCCACTTACATACAAGCACACTTGGAAGAATCTAGCACACTGGGGAATGATGAACAAGCGATGCCGAAACGAATAAGAAGGAGGTCCAATTAAGGCTTAGGGTCAGTTGCTGCCTGTGGCCACGCCGGTCTAGAGTCCGGTCTTCTCACCTGCTGATAAGTGTGCATCTCAGTTCCCAACACCAAATTTCACAAGTGCATTCCTACCCATTTGACACCCACCCTGTAACTGTAAAAACTTGTACTACATTTGTGCTACATTTCCCGGAATAGAGGGACCTATACTAAACAATTACGGTCCAATAAACCAGTGACCGTTTACACACACAATCTCTTGTACACCTTCATTTCATACTTTGTGTTACTTCCCAATTCCCCTTTACCCCGACCTCTCGTTGCCTGATTTATAGAACTGCTGTATAAGCAGCAGCCAGTTTCATTATCACAGTCTTGAGTGTGAGTCACGCGGCTGCCAAGCAGCTCAGTGCGCAGTCAGCAGTTAGTTAAACGCTCTTCTGCAGTACTCGTTCCGAGCACTAATAGCTTAATTAGTTACGGCATCTCCCCAATTCACAACCCCCGTAAATTTGAGCCTTTCCCCCGACCAGAGCTCCCATTCACACACCCTATTCCAAGTCCCCACACATTCACCAAAACTCTCCCAATTAGATCACACCTTCCAAATTTGACACTAACACCCCTTGTTCGACCAACCCTTGCTCTCGGTCTGAATAATATTGACATTAAGAAAAGACGAACGAAATTATTTGGACATCTCACTAGACTACCAGAAAATCGATTGACGAAAAGGATAATAGATTATTTGACCACACTCAAGAGCTCAACACCTTGGTTAGAGAAACTTCGAAATGACCTCAAAAACGCAAACAAAAGTCCATCTGACATTTTAGAAAGGGACGCCTTCAGACACAAAGTAAAAAAATGGGAAGTTATATCAAGGCAACCACAACATAAACAGTACAGACCAAAGTGGTCGGATCAACGCAAACAAGCCTTCTCGGAAAGAATGAAATTCTATTGGAACAACAAGAGGAACCAAAAGAAAAGTTGATTGAGTCATTTGCTTAACGTCTTCTATGTATTTGGGAGAATTCGCTTCAAATAAATAAATACAGTAAATGGTGTGAAGGAAGATTGCATCCGTTAAACCAACCGACCAGCACGATAACTGAAGAAGACGAGGATTTTAAACCCAATGGAAGGATCTGGATTATGAAAATGAAATAAAATGGACATCACAGCAACGGGGGAATGAATGAACCCGCGTGGTCATTTGAGGAACATCTATCGAAATCTAGTGATCCAGACCAGTTCGCCAAAAAAAATCAAGGAAGCATTTCTCATTGTCTAATCTTACACATCCGAGTCATTGCCTATTAAAAATATCTTCGACGAACATATGAAAACTATAATGAGTTGTGGAAAATTGTATAGAACCTTATTAACATTTCTCATACTTAAGATAGCCTATAACAAATCTGTTTTTCATACTTTTGATTTTGCAAATGAGTAACTGGAACTTGATTTATGATTCAAGGGTATGAGTTGTACTGGTCAGATGATAATTGACAACATTAGGAGCGTATAATATGTCTCTACATTAAGAATGAATATTAGGTATGGTTTGAAAGAAATATTTGGTGATTAATGAATGAAATCAGGATAAAATTATCTGAGTTTAATGGAGAGATAAAAGGATACATTTAAATGCTCACATAATTATGAGCTTTGTTGGACATATCACAACAATAGTCGGTTTCTATTATTTGGAATAAATTAACTTGTGATGGATTTAAACTCAGATGGAAAACCTCTAACAGATAGGGAAGAAAAGATGGAGATATGGAAATATCCCTACATGTTAATCTGCCCAATAATTCAAATAGCACTGTTTCCAAATATCTAGTTTGTACTGGCCGTTACAGCGGATCCATCAAGATTTTTCACTTCTTAACAAGCTATCAGAAATACTTCGCATTGCTCTTCTTACCATAATGAATTTTGTGCGAAGTAATACATTCGTGTTGTACGTCACTTGCACTTGTGACGCCCATGGTTTTAGCAAATCTTCGTTTCAGAAAGAAAATATTTCATTTGATTATTGCTGACCGTTAAGTAAAATATATAAAACTCACTAAATCATGCACTTGTTACTTAGTCGCTTTGATAATGACAAACATCGCAGGAACATTTAGCTATTATACATTCGTACTTAAAAATGTCACATAAATGTTCCTTGAGTTAAGAGCCTGCCAATGTCTATTCTGTAATTTTCTTCTTTCAGAAGCACATCGTTATCAATTCCCCCTTGAACTTTGGCTTTATCACCTAATTGATCTATATTGAATTGTAACTTTCAGTCGGTCAATAAGACTATGAGCCCAATTAAATTAGGATTAAATTAGCTTCATGTTGCGCATCGAAAATTGCCTCGCAAGAAGATTCCATTGGAATCAGCCTACAACATTACGAAGTCTATCAGTATTGAATTCACCATTCTGTCTCAACTGATCTACCGTCTACATTCAATTGAGAGTGCTAATCTCAGTCGCTTTGATAACTGCACAAAACACCACACAGCTATTTAACCATTAGCCTGCAAATTGCTTCGATCGTAGAAAATTTAACACAACAAGTTAAGAATCCACATCAATGGTAGATTGCTGTTCATTTGTAGCAATAATTGCACTGTTCTCAAGAAATGGACCAAAGTACTATGGCACACCTTGAATAAAAATGTATGGCATTTCACAGCACGAGTAACGATCGCAGTAAGGCAGAACAGCGCAGAATTAGACGAGTGTACAACACTGTCAGGCCCGTATTTAGAGCTCCTGAAGCCCCTAGAGTAAAATAAATAAAAATAACAATAACAATTCTTTGCTACCCCAAATTAAAATATGTAGATTTATTAAAGTTTCCTTAGCATATGGGACTGTTTCCTCACTGAGCGTGTATTTAACTATGAGTGGCAAACACTATAAGTATGTGTTTAATAAAATTTCAAAATGAAAAAGAAAAAAAAACTTAGTCTAATACAAATAATTTAAATTTTAAAAGATATCATACACAACCAATGGCAAAACACCGGGTGAGTTAGCCATGGTCGTTACGGCGTGGCTGCAGGCAGTCGCTCACATCCAGGAGGCGAGGAGTTTTGAATCCCCCCGCCGGCAACCTTGAAGATTGTCTTATGTGGTTTCCCATCTTCCTTCCAGGCAAATACCGGGGGTTGGTCCATAACTATAGGCCACAGCCGCTACCTTCCAATTCCTCGTCCTTACATACACTCTTTCCTCCCCAGACAACACTCCACACGTGACGGAACATGTAGCTCACACTATGGATGTCTGCACAGAAGCAGCTACAAACTCTGGCGAGCCGAGCATGTCCTCAGACACTTCCGGCACTAAAAGTCATACGTAAACAAGTAGTTCCGTGAAGAACTATACAGCCTATTTTCATATATCCTACTTATGTTAACTGCCTCTATCAACATACAAAATTTCAGTTTGATTGCTGTAATAGATCCGTAGATATTGAGAACCGTCTAATATTTCGGAGGGTCGCCATGTTGGATATCTATATATGTACAGTAGGTCTTAGAGTTACGTACTATTACATGAAGATTATTGTGTACGTGTAGTATTCAAACTTCAATCGCATGATTAGGACACAAGAAGTAAAAACGAGATTTTAAAATTTCGCACAGCTGCCATCTTGTGGTTATGGAAACAATTGAAATTAATTAGATGCCAGTGGATTAACATTTGCGTAAGGATTTACTGTACCAAGTTTCACTGCATTCGGATGGTTAGGTTGCGAGAAACGTCCATGTGAATATTTATCATTTGCGTCCCCGCCATGTTGGATTTGAGGTCACCAGGTTATTGGAAGTCCTATAGGTGAACTTATGTTCATAGCCACTATGAACATAAAAACATTCAGTTTGATTGCTGTAATAGATTTGTAGATATTGAGATCCGTCTTAATATTTCGGATGGTCGCCATGTTGGATTGTTAAATGTATAGGCCATAGAGTCATGTACCATTAAAGGAAAATTATTGCGTAGGTTCATTATTTAAACTTTCACTTCGATCGCGTGATTACGACACAAGGAATAAAAACTTAATTTTGAAATTCGCACAGCCGCCATCTTGAAGTTACGTAAACAATTGAACTAAATTTGATACCATTGCATTACAATGTGTATAAACATTTGCTGTACCACGTTTCACTGCGTTTGGGTTAATAAATCGCGAGAAAAGTCTATTTTAATTATTCAACTTCGCTTGGCCGCCATGTTCATTTTGTAGTTAACTGGTTTTTGAAAGTCTCCACATAAACTTCCAGCAGTAAACATTATCTCCGTACAAAATTTCAGGGTGATACCGGTAATAGTTTCAGAGATATAGAATGCCGGTGAAATATTTTGCACAGCCGCCATCTTGGGGTTATATAAGCAATTGAACGAAGTTAGATGTCGGTGCATTACAATGTGTATAAACATATACTGTACCAAGTTTCATTGCGTTTGGTTGCTAAAATCGCGAGAAACGTCTATTTAAATGTCGCAAATTCGCTTGGCCGCCATGTTGGTTTTGCAGTTACCAGTTTTTCAAAAAACACATAGGTGAACTTCTAGTAGTTCCCTTTATCTCCGTACAAAATTCCAGGGTGATATCGGTAACAGTTCCGGAGATATTGAATGCTGGTGAAATATTCCGCACAGCCGCCATGTTGAATTGGTGAGACGTAACAAAATTTGAAGGGCACGGTGGAGGTCGTCCGGAATAGTGCTAAGAACTTACCGAGTTTCATTGAAATCGCTCGAGCCGTTTAGATTTTATTATGGACACACACACACCTCACACACACACACACACACACACACACACGGACAAAAGGTGATCTCATAAGCCTATTTTTTTAAAATCGAAAATAGGCTAAAAATGAAAAAAATAATCAAAAACACCAATTATTTAAATAACAAGGGGGTTCCTTCCTGCCTTGTCATTTACAAACAAGATTAGAATGTCATTAGTCCAATTTCACTTTCAAGTCAGATTGAAAAGCAAGATCACATTGCAAATGTGCGACAATGAATAATGCTCTAGTGTGTGTGTGTGTGTGTGTGTGTGTGTGTGTGGAGGGGGTTAAACTTTAATAACGGCGTTTAATATCCGAGCGGTTTTGTACAGTTTTCCAGATTCCTTTCCGCACCTAAAACACGCCGCCCTGGGCAGTTGCCCAGTTTGTTCCCCCGTAATTACGGGTCTAGATAAAGTAAATGACCCTATATTGTAAGCACGACCTTAAGGGACCAGTGTTTTACTAGTCAGCAATGAAAACCACGTTTTAGGGGCTGAAATCCGCTATCGGTGTTGCAATGTATCAAAATATCTCCAGATCGTGTTTTCATATCGTCACTGCCAAAGTGAGGTGGCGAAAGTAGTAGCCAGCCTAACCACTTTCGATAGTGTTGGGGAAACATACGGTATTTAACACTAGGTATAACCATATTGAAAAATGGAACTATGATTCCATTGGTGGTCTGGTGCATGACATCATTCGTTCATTCGTGTCAGAAACACTTACAGTGTGAAATTGAATATACAATAAATACATAATATTATATACATAATGTTTAATATTTTTTTGTTCAAACTATAGCCGCCCAGAAATTGGCGACCTCTATGGCATTAGGTGTTGCATGTAACTGGTCTTCTAGTGTACATGTTGATGGGCACTGACTGCACTGAAGCAGATGGTAGGACGTCTGCGTTCTTCCACATTCACAAAACGGTGACTCCACATGGAAACCCCATTTCATTAAGTTGCTTTTGCATCTTGTGACACCCGACCGAAGTCTATTGAGTGATCTCCATGTACTCCATTTCTCTGTGAAACCGGCTGGTGGTTTTTCATAGGGCGGAAACCATTGTCCAGGGCTGTAGAACCTTACACGCCACAAATCGGTTCGGGATAGTTGTGAAATCCCGACAAGAGCTTCTGTTGTTCTGAGGCAGCTTTTCCTAGATTTTAGTCGGGGTTTTGCAGGTCGATGTCCAAACAGAGGATGGGCTTAAGAAGTTTCTGCCCTTTTTTCCCTCATTTTTCAGGGGGTGCGATACCAGCGAGGGTGTACTGCTTGTCCAGCGAAGTGGGCTTGAGGCACCCAGGCACTTACGAATGACATCATTAGAACCATATAATTTTGAATATAAATACATATTATGTCAGCATCATTAAAGAAGTTTTCTATCGTAACATTTTTGTCAGTTGATCAGAAACTTCAATTTATGAAATATACTGGTGACAATGACCAATCGAATATCAACATTCTCGGAATTCCAGGGGGGGGGGGGGGAGCAAGGCCGCACCTTGCCCCTCCCTGCGGCAAGGCTGACAGATGTGAAGATTACCGTACCATAAGCTTCATCCTGACTAGAATAATTTACAAGAGGATGGAAAGGCAGATAGAAGGAAATTGGGTGAAGACCGGGTTGGGTTCAGGAGAAACGTAGGAACAAGGGAAGCTATACTAAGTCTTAGGCCGATTTTGGAAGCAAGAATAAGGAAGGATAAGAGAACGCTCATGTCATTTGTAGACTTTGAAAAGGCTTTTCATAACGTTGATTGGAGTAATTGTTTGACATTTTGGAGACGACTGGAATAAAGTACAGGGATAGGAGGGTGCTCTACAATCTATACTGAAATCCGACAGCAGTTATTCGAGCCGAAGGACATGAGAGAGAAGCTGGTATTCAGAAAAGTGTAAGGCAAGGCTGCAAATTACCACCAATACTTTTCAAACTATACATTGAACAAGCAATGAAAGAAATTGAAGAAAAATTCAAAGTAGGAGCAAAGATTCAAGGGGATATAACTTCAACTCTGGGATTTAATGATGACATCGTCATCTTAGCCGACACACCAGAGGAGTTGAATCAGTTTTTAAAAGGTATGGATTCTGCCTTGAGGAGAGAATCCATGATAAAAATGAATAAATGTAAAACAAAAATATTGGAATGCAGTCGAAATAAATCAGAAATCCCTATGGATGTCGAATTGACAGGTGACTTCTGTTACTTGGGAAGCAAAATAACCAGTGATGGGCGAAGCAAAGAGGATATAAAAATTCATCTCGGCACGGCGGAAGGCGGAGGTAGATTTCATCGGACAAACTAGGGGATAGGCGAAAATACGCAGAATATGCATGTTTTCGTAGAAAGATCAGACCTCATTTATTGCGAGAAAGTATCTTACAATATTAGAACTCAATTAACTTAGTATTTCGTATTTTTACGCTTATTTTAAACATTTTATTGTCTTATGGGGACGGTAACCTTCTCCTCAATTGGGGTCCATTTTTATACTTGTGGTCACACTGTCCTTATGCAAGGTTTCGACACTGATTGTAACTATCTAATGGTCTGTTACTTCTTCACGCAAAATTTTATCTCCCGCAGAGATTTTGGTTGGTTCCTCAGTTTAGGTGCTGCGACAACGCGGTCATGTAGCCCCGTTTACTTTGGGTGTGTGTAGAATCTGTCTGATAAACGATGTTAATTGGGATGGCAGTATTAGTCTGTAATTCAGGTAAGGACTGAAGACGGTCAATTTCAAGTAGTAGTTCCTAATTTTGCTACCAAACACTACCGTCAACGATATATAGCTGTGAACTTGGCTACTAGATGCCCCCGCAACCAGCAACTCGCAACGAACGTTGGAACTTCCCCTCCGAAGGAAAGCATACTGAGGGACTTTAAGCGCTCTTAGAAAATCCGACGACTTTGGCAGGCTTTGAACCCGCGACCTTGGGCATAGAAGTTCAGCATGCTACCAGTTACGTCACCGAAGCCGCTTCCCACAGAGTCCGATGGAATACTGAATGTGATCTCGTCAATGGCGTTGTCATGGCAACGTCTGATGGCTCATCCCTCATCCTTTTAGTAGTGTTGTCAAGGCAACCTCTGATGGCACATGGTATTTCTTTCTAATTCCCAAATCATTTTGCTCATCCCTTGGCGTTATGGTAGGTCATATCAAAAATTCTTTCAGACAAAAGTTTTAGGTAATCATTAGGGGAATATTGTCCATTTTGTACGGTTTTGATATTGTGCCTATTAAGAGAGATATGATTAATGTTTCCCGAAAAAAAACAGTTTTTCCCAACCTTTTGGTCAATGGTTGGTGCTATCGAAAACATTTTCAAACATACATTTTAGTGCCTTATCCGACACATGGTATGAACTTTCAATGGATTCGATATTTCACATATTAATAGAGTTATAGCTATATTTCACTTTTTCGAAGAAAAAAAAACATTTTCACCCCCTGCAACCGATTCTGCCCATTAACGAACTCGACCGAGATTTTATAGGGATACATATTATGAAAGAAAATCAAAGTAATTGTTGCAAAATTACGGTAGTTATCGTGTCCACAAGAAAGTGATAGATATATACATAAATTATATATAAACTTTTGAACTGACGGTGGTTTTGGGGTCTCGGGGATGTGAAACGCGACAATTTTTTGGAAGTCAAAACATGGTACCCATTGCAATAGTTAGCTTTCTAATAAAATCTACCTAGAAGTAGGTTAGCACAGGCAAGGAAAGCATTTCTACAGAAAAGGAATCTGTTTAAATCAAATATAGATTTAGGTATTGTGCCCTTTTTGAGCAGGCAAAAGGAATCGAATCCCGTACTGTGCCCAACTCTAGGAATGGGTATTCCAAGATTCAGACACCTAGATATCAAGGGAAAGGCTACAGCCGCTTTTGAAAGTTGAGATATTTGAATATCGCGCCCCATTACTTCCAGAAGGAAATGGAAAGAATATGCAGCCAAGAGCATGTCAAGTGACGAAGCGAGTAATAGCAGAGGTCGAGACTATTTGTTGATTAAATAGTTAGCTATGGAGTAGAGACTTGAGACTTGAATCAGATTACTGGCACGGCCAAATGAAAGAGAATGCACTTAGTATCAAGTAAATCGGACCAGGGATACCAGAGATATGAGGATTTCTAGATTTCAGCGTGATGCAGCGTGACCCTGACCGTTTTGAATAAAAGCCGGCCGGCCCAAGCAACATCAGCTCACTTCGAACCAAGCTCTTGCATAGCAAGGTGCTACTACGCTGAGCCAAGGCACATGGTTGCCGGATCTACGCAGAAGTTATTTTCAAATTGTGATAGTCACAAAAGTGCTGCGCTACATGTGGAACTTAGTAAGTTTCCGGCAGAGAGAATCACTAAGGTGATTGGTATTTTTCTACGGACACAGGTGAAATATTTTATTTCTACATGGACATATGCTAGACTTTGTCTAGAAAGTACTTTGTCACAGTCCAGTAATAATCATTCAATACTTGGATATTTTAGTCCAATTCAGACAGTTTCATAATTGTAACTTGGTAACCACTCCGATCTTTCAGTATATTTGAAGGCCAGTCTATCACGGTGTTGTTCATTAGCCGACGAAGGGAAACTATATGTTGCTTCGCGCATGATAGATGGTGATAAGCCATGCCCAGGGAACGATCTTCAGAACAGCCGTTGATTGGTTTAGACTGTCAGTGTTTTCTTGTACTGAAAAGATTACCGTGAGTTATGTTACAACTGACATATTTGAAAATAGATCACTTAGAACTGACCCCATTTAAGCGAAATGCTATGGCTTTAATAGAAGTCAACATTAAAATGGATCAGCAGTTACTTCAAACTTAAAGAAATATCTCCACTATGTCGTGTTAGACAGATTGTGGGTATATAATGGCGGCCGATACAAGGATTAGACGTGCGTGTCCGATAGGGCATGTATCTGGATAAATCTGGTACAGACCAGGTTCACTACGCTTCAAGACCATCAAGAAATGTAAGCCTTTTTTGACTTTATACTATGCCTAGCTAATTGGAACAAACTATTTTTCTGCAGATGACCAACACATTTATTTTTCTTCGTATTTAAATCTTGCAATGATTTACGCAGGACATATTAGAGTTATTTTGAGTATTTTCAGCACTCAGAACAGTTTAGGATCGATGACCGAGCAGAACGAGCATTTATTTGAATATTTCATATTTTTCGAAAATCACGGTAATCAGCCGATGTAACTGTAAAAGTTAATAATTATTTTTGTTGAGAGATGGATATTTTATCCATATTCGAAGATTCGAACATGTGGATTCTCACATAATGAAATAATAATTAAACACATTTAAAATAATATAATTAATAATAATAATAATAATCCACTAATAATAATAATAATGATTTTCATAATTTTTCTAAATAATTCTTGGATCTTATATTTTCTAATAATTACATTTATTGAGAGAGAGCCTATGAAGTAGTTTAATCATTTCTAGTTTGGAACAGGTGATTTTCCGAAGGAGAGTGGTTAGTGCAAGCCCGCAATCAACCAACATTTCAGTTCTGGTTGAACAGTTAATATTTGCAATGAGCAAAGTATATTTTTCAGATAACACGGAGAGGCATGAAACGGGAAGCAAATGATATTTGTATCAAGTAGGATATTTTTGTATTTATATAAAATCATGACGTAAATACACATTCGAAAGTGAAATAAAGATTATCATAAGTGTGGTAAATTCATGGGTTGAACTGAATGGTAAAATAAAAAAAACTTGTAAGTTTATTAATCTTCCAGTGTTGATAACAAGCAGAGGCTTGGTTTTCTGTATAAATTTTGGGAAGAAAATTTATGTGTGTGGAGTAGTTGAAATGCCATTCCCAGGTGCGCATGTTTAAGTCGCAGGAATGAGGAGGTTTTTATTTGAGCATCAATCAAATAGCAGGTTCGATGAGTCAGTGTTATAGAAGGAGTATTGGAGCTACACATTGCGTCGTATGAATGACCCAAAGGTTATTTCTTAAAAACCATCAGTTCTTATTTCAACCTTGTTTGCGGATTCCATTAAAACTTTGATTTTGCTAGAACCCGGTTTTGTCATGATAGTATTTTATTCTTCTTCAGAGGAAGACCTTTGCCGTTGTTGTTGGAATGTTGTGTTCTTACAAAAATAATAGAATGGGCCACTGCCATTTAAAAATAATTCTACACACATCAAAAAAGTTTTGCATCACCTCGGTTCCAAGAGTTCCGGAACCGTTAAATACAAAGGGAATAGAGATCAACACAAACAACATTTCAGCTCGTTTTATTGCTCATGAGACCCACACATTGCATGTTGTACCATCATACAGCTAGACTTTCAGCATTTGTGGTCCAGATTGCAGTACACACCACTACCTCTAATACCCAGTAGCACGTCCTCTTGCATTGATGCATGCCTGTATTCGCCGTGGCATACTATCCACAAGTTCATCAAGACACTGTTGGTCCAAATTGTCCCACTCCTCAACGACAATTCGGCGTAAATCTCTCAGAGTGGTTGGTGGGTCAAGACGTCCATAAACAGCCCTTTTCAACATATCCCAGGCATGTTCGATAGGGTTCATGTCTGGCGAACATGCTGGCCACTGTAGTCGAGCGATGTCGTTATCTTGAAGGAACGCATTCACAAGATGTGCACGATGAGGTCGAGAATTGTCGTCCATGAAGACAAATGCCTCTCCAATATTCTGCCGATATGGTTGCACTATGGGTCGGAGGATGTCATTCAGGTATCGTAAAGCCGTTTCGGAGCCTTCCATGACCACCAGTGGCGTACGTCGGCCCCACATAATGCCACCCCAAAACATCAGGGAACCACCACCTTGCTGCACTCGCTGGACAGTGTGTCTAAGACGTTCAGCCTGACCAGGGTGCCTCCAAACACGTCTCCGACGATTGTCTGGTTGAAGGCATATGCGACACTCATCGGTGAAGAGAACGTGATGCCAATTCCGTGGGGTCCATTCAGCATGTTGTTGGGCCCATCTGTACCGCGCTGCATGGTGTCGGGGTTGCAAAGCTGGACCTCGCCATGGACGTCGGGAGTGAAGTTGCGCATCATGCAGCCTATTGCGCACAGTTTGAGTTGAAACACGACGTCCTGTGGCTGAACGAAACGCATTATTCAACATGGTGGCATTGCTGTCAGGGTTCCTCCGAGCGGCAATCCGTAAGTAGCGGTCATCCACTACAGTAGTAGCCCTTGGGCGGCCTGAGCGAGGCCTGTCATCGACAGTTCCTGTATCTCTGTACCTCCTCCATGTCCGAACAACATCGCTTTGGTTCACTCTGAGACGCCTGGAAACTTCCCTTGTTGAGAGCCCTTCTTGACACAAAGTAACAATGCGGACGCGATCGAACTGCGGTATTGACCTTCTAGGCATGGTAGAACTACAGACAACATGAGCAGCGTACCTTCGTCCTGGTGGAATGACTGGAACTGATCGGCTGTCGTACCCCCTCCGTCTAATAGGCCCTGCTCATGCATGGTTGTTTACATCTTTGAGCAGTTTTAGTGACATCTATGAACAGTCAAAGGGACTGTATCTTGGATACAATATACACAGTCAACGTCTATATGCCGGAGATCTGGGAACCGAGGTGATGCAAAACTTTTTTTGATGTGTGTATAACCACGAATAATTTGAAGGATGTTTTCAATCCTAGTGCCATGAACTAAATGAATTTATTATGAAGCTACAATTCTTATTTCCGCATTCTGTCGAAGAATTGCAAGTTGTAAAAGTTACTAAAATGGCCACAAATATAACTATTTTTCTTAATAATGATTCCAAGTGGAAAATCGAATAGTTGGATGGTCCAACAATTTATTGATCAAATTGATGATTCAGAAATCATATATTTTGTTGGGAACTTGAAGTTCATAATCGAGTCACTTCTCGAAACATTTAATGTCAGAAGAACAATTAATTTTGTTGTGCTTCGCACAGTTCTTCGATGCTATGCTCAAGGTCAAATACTTTTCAGATGTTATTAATATGTGTAAATAATTTGTGTTGAATCAAAGATAATAATATTTTTTGACAATATATTTTTGAAACTGGAAAAATAAGTGAAAGTTAAAAATTCTATGAACAATTATTCTGCGAGTGTTAATATTATGTAAAAATTCATTCAGTGAACTACAGTATTTCCAGTAATTACAATTAAATTTGAACTAGATTTAATCATGAATAATCGATATAATTTTGGAACACAGTCTACAGGACTAATAATTAGACTTGTGTTTCCAAAGATAATTGTCCAATGTGTTGGAAAATTTCTGTACATTGTGTAAATAGTAATGTGGGTCGCCACACGTGAATGATGCTGCTTTGAGCATTTTTATTTTGCAGTCAATTTTAAATTCAAAATAAAATGAGAGAATTTTACATGATGTGTTATGCCCAGTTGAATCTCCTTCTATCCTTATTGTTGCATTGAGCCAAAAATCAGTAAAGCATTTTTTTTTATTTGATGTCGTTTTTGCGATTAGCTTTAACCCATCTGGCGCCCCGGGATATTTTGACTCTCGTGCTGACTGATTATTGGTAAAATGCATATGTGGTCGTGCGGACTCCGGTCTAAACGGGCACATAAAATAAGATAGAGAGAGAAATGGCTTCGAACGTGGGGCTCGAGTTAGACACGGTCAATCGCATGCCGATTTAAATTGTGATACTTTTTATATAGATATTTTGGGAGTTGAGAGATGTCTGGTTTGGATGAATAAATTAGTAGGAAATCCAATTAGTGGGGAAAATTAAAAATTTAACTGGGTTAATAATTAGAATGGGTTTGATTATTTTTGTGAATGGCTTAACCATTAGGGCGTCAAGTAAATTCAGTAGTAAACGTTCGATGACTGGACATACGCATTATTAGTATCCAGGTGGAGGATATTTGAGAACTTGCATATTTTTCTTGTGATATTGTGGTAAATGTAATTCGTAAAAGTAGAGAATTTTGTTTTTCCATCACGTCGACATTAGGACAAATCTCATTTTATTAGAGTGTTCCAATTAGCTATTCATATTTCTTGTTCTAATTATAAGCTTGTGTCTGCCGACATGTATACCCCTAAGTTTTGAATAATAATTGAAAATTATGGAAGAGATGATGAGGATGATGAGGAGTTTGGAAGAGAGTTCCAAAGAGGCTGGACGGCGTGTAGCAGCCATTATGAAAGAAAATACAGAGGCTTTGGAAAAAAAACTTAAAGAAAATTCTGATTCTTTAGAAAATAAACTTAAAGAGAATTCTGATTCTTTAGAAAATAAACTTAAAGAAAGTTTAAATGAGAAACTTAAAGAAAATTCTGATTCTTTAGAAAATAAACTTAAAGAAAATTCTGATTCTTTAGAAAATAAACTTAAAGAACATTCTGATTCTTTAGAAAATAAACTTAAAGAAAGTTTAAATTATAAACTTAAAGAAAGTTCCGATTCTTTAAAAGATAACTTGAAAGAAAGTTTAGATGATAAACTCAAGGAAAATTCCGATTTGTTAGAGAGCAGGTTAAAAGATAACTTGAAAGAAAATTTAAATAGTAAATTTTATTCAATGGAAAATAAATTTAAAGAGAATTCCGAAATTTTGAAAATGTCACTTGAGAGTAAAATGACTAAATTGTGCGAAAAAACACATGAGCTCGAAACTTCATTAGCCACTAACGCAAGTTTAATGGACGATAAATTTCGCGATGCCGATCTAAGATCCCAAAGCTTAGCTGATAGGATAGAACATGGTCTTATGAAAGTTGGTGAAGACATGATCAACCTAGAAGTCAAAGTGAAGAAAGAGAGCAATGAGATGGCAATTCTAGTTGTTCAACGTTTGACAGAACAATTCAAAGAACTCGTAATGGGAGAAATAAGAGAAGGTGTGATAAATGAATTACAAACTGAAATTAAAACCACAGTTATCAATGAAATTAAAGACACACTCAAGCTGGAGAACCAAGAGGGAGTCAAGGAAATTAGGGAATCTTTGTCATCCCATATTCAAGTAATTTCCAAAGATATCCAAGCAACTCAGAAGGACATATCAGATATGACAGGGTCGTTGAAAAGTCACGAGGCTGTTATGAACCAGATATCCACTGATGTCAAGGAGAATTGTAAGGAAACCGAAGCAATTAAAAAAATGGCAGAAGAAAACCATAAGGATATTGAGGCTATGAAAACCCAAATCAAGGACGAGAAACAGTCTGACCATCTGTTGAAAATGCCAAGTGTAAGGGAAAAAGAACAGATACAGATAAACCTAGGAGCAGCTAGAGAAACTGATAGTCAGAGACAGGAGGAGGTCAGGACAGTATTTCAATCCAACCCCATAACTGTATTCAAGAATGTAGAGGATAAGCCTTCTAAATTTTCAGGGCGAGATTCTGTGACACCCGTAGAATTTTTGAGAGAAGCAGGTGATTACCTGAAAGATTCCAAGATCCCTAAGGAACGACAGATCCGAGTGATAGGGAAATTTTTGGAAGGTCCTGCACTTCTTTGGTTTAGAGCTTTTAGGTCCACTCTCACCAATTTTGAGGAGTTTTCCCGTGGGTTATTAAAAAAGGTTTGGTCCCCGGAAACCCAACAGCAAGTCAGAGCAGAGTTATATTCAAAGAGATTCTCGACGTCACAGCCTACTCGATTCTCTACGTACTTTTCTGGACAGTTTTCTAAACTACAACATTTAGATCCGCCGATGCCAGATAATGAATTAATTACAGCATTAATACGTCAGTTTCCAGCAGACGTCCAAAGAACTTTGATCGCTGCTGACATTTATAATATGGAGCAATTTGACGAGGTATTGCAGAAACTTGATCATACGAACGCTCAATTCTTCCATCAGAAGGGAGGAAAGAATAACAACGCTGTGTACGCTGTTATGGCCGACAGTTATTCCCAAACACATCGAGAGATTCGAGAGAGGCGAGAATAGAAAACGCCGAGGGAGCCCGATAAAAGAGGATGGAATCAGTACAATAACCGACACAGTTACAAACCTTATGCAAGACCGGATGGTGGATATCGATATAATACTCGATGGAGAAGGCCAAGGGATAATCAAGGAAGGTACCAGGAAAGAAGGTACTATGGTAGAAACAACAACTACAATAATAGAGGGAATGTGAATACTCGTCAGTCCAATGAAGAGTTCAATAAGGAGACGAGGAAGAACTTGGAAGAAAGACACCAAGAAAACTTGCAGTTTTTGGAACAGAGGCCCAATGAACCAGGTCCATCGGGAACACAACAATCCCGGGGGAATGGAAAAGAAAAAAACTTCGAATTCACAGTAGAAGATATAATTTTAAACACTTTCACTTCCAGAATTACTAAATGGCAAGCAGAGGATGATGACTTAATTCAACATAATGACGAACGGAAAGAAATGGGTACATGAATTAGAATGCCAATCATATCATGCGAAGTATTCGGTATGCCTGTCGATACTTTAATTGATACTGGGGCTATGCTTTGTCTTGTGAGCGAGAAGCTTTATATTCTGTGGAAGCTCAAAGAGAATTTAGAGGAGATTCCAGTATCAGGAATTAAGATCCAAGGAATAATAACCAACAAAATATCTCTGTGTAAAACACAATTATACTTATGTATTACTATTGGAGGACATGATTTCCGACATGTGTTTGTAATAATGAAGGACATGGCTTTTGACATGATATTGGGAGCGGATTTCATTCAGAAATATAAAGCAGTGATTGACATGAAGACAGAGACGATCAGATTCAAGAATACCGAAGAGATTAACTTCGAGGGAAAAGAAGAGGAAGACATCGAGGGAGATGCTCAATGGTCTCTGATTTTTCATGAAGCTAAAGGAAGAGAAGTCTACACTGAGAAGGAGTCCCCAGAACTAGGGAAAATTTTGGAAGAGTATCACGATATTTTTGATATTAAACCTGGTGAAATTAAAGATTTTGAATATCGTATTCGTGTAAATGATGATGCACCTTTCCATGCTAAATTGTATCCGGTAGCGGAAAAGCATCGAGAAAGGGTAAAAGTGCTTATCAAAGAGATGGAAAGCAACAGTGTGATTGAGAAGTATACTACATCTTATGTCAATCCATTAGCAGTAGTGTCTAAGCAAGATGGAAGTCTGAGACAATGTTTAGACGCGCGAAATTTGAATTCAAGATTGCTGCCAGAGTATGACAGACCACCAATCATTAGGGAACTGTTAAGGAAATTCCAAGGCAAGGTCTGGTACTCTAATATTGATCTCACTTCGTCCTACCATCACATTAGGCTTAGTGAAGATTCCAAAAAGTTTACAGGATTTATGTTTGACCAGCAGACATATGTATTCCGCCGTCTACCATTTGGAGTCAAAACATCTGGATCTGTTTTGATCAGAGCACTGGAACAAAACTTGAGTCCTGAAGTAAAAGAGATAGCAATTCGTTACATAGATGATATCCTAATTGCATCTGAGACTAAGGAGGAACATTTATTACATCTTCAGATGTTATTCGCAGATTTGAGAAAAGCGAACTTTAAAGTAAACCTTCGAAAATGTCAGTTCTTTCGGAAGGAGATAACATTTTTGGGCCACATTTTGGATGGTGAAGGATACCGTCCCAATGAGACGAAGATACAGGTGATTGCAAATTTCCCTAGACCTACTAGAGTGAAGAATGACCGCAGTTTTCTCGGAACATGCCAATTCTTTGCAGGGCATTGTCCAAGCTTCACCAAGACGGTTGCTCCATTGCAGGAATTATTAAAGAAAGGAAACAAATGGAAATGGAGTGAAGATTGCGAACAATCATTTCAAGATGCCAAGAGGTTATTGGTAAACAGCGTGAAATTAGAATATCCTGACTTTACCAAGAATTTCATCATAGAATCCGATGCATCCACCGTAGGGATTGGAGCTATTCTTCTTCAAGAAGATGAAGATCACAAGAGACGTTACCTGGCGTTCATAAGCAGGAAACTTCGTCCATCAGAAAGGAATTATTACACCACAGAGTTAGAAGCACTTGCTGTAATCATCGCGTTGGAGTCGTGGAAGAAAATGTTAATAGGACATTCAGAAATAGTGAGGACTGATCACCACGCATTGGAGTTTATCTTGAGAACAAACTTTGCCAGTGATAGGATAACTAGATGGTCACTTTTTATTCAACAATTCAACCTAGTTATTGAACACACTCCTGGAAAGTTGAACGTTGGAGCTGATTTATTGAGTAGAGCAGTGGAGTCTACATCTAAGGTTTTTCAAGTTAACCTGACGCAGGAGGATGAGGATACCTTGAGAAGGTTAAGATTGCTGCATTTATCCCAGAGGAGAGACCGACGTTTTAGAAACATTTTTCGTTTTCTACAGGGAGACATGGATCCAAATGATGATATTGTGGAAGTAAACAACAATGGAAACTATGAAATCGCCAATACACGAACTGGTAACATCGTGGGAACTTATAATGCATCGAATTTGAAGATTTACTATTCAAGAACCAGATGATTTAATGTGTAGATAGGAAAAATAAAAATTTTTCAATTTTTATTTTTTGCTAGGTGTGGGGTGGATGTGCCCAACACTAGGAATGGGTATTCCAAGAATCAGACACCTAGATATCAAGGGAAAGGCTACAGCTGCTTTTGAAAGTTGAGATATTTGAATATCGCGCCCCATTACTTCCAGATGGAAATGGAAAGAATATGCAGCCAAGAGCATGTCAAGTGACGTAGCGAGTAATAGCAGAGGTCGAGACTATTTGTTGATTAAATAGTTAGCTATGGAGTAGAGACTTGAGACTTGGATCAGATTACTGGCACGGCCAAATGAAAGAGAATGCACTTAGTATCAAGTAAATCGGACCAGGGATACCAGAGATATGAGGATTTCTAGATTTCAGCGTGATGCAGCGTGACCCTGACCGTTTTGAATAAAAGCCGGCCGGCCCAAGCAACATCAGCTCACTTCGAACCAAGCTCTTGCATAGCAAGGTGCTACTACGCTGAGCCAAGGCACATGGTTGCCGGATCTACGCAGAAGTTATCTTCAAATTGTGATAGTCACAAAAGTGCTGCGCTACATGTGGAACTTAGTAAGTTTCCGGCAGAGAGAATCACTAAGGTGATTGGTATTTTTCTACGGACACTGGTGAAATATTTTATTTCTACATGGACATATGCTAGACTTTGTCTAGAAAGTACTTTGTCACAGTCCAGTAATTATCATTCAATACTTGGATATTTTAGTCCAATTCAGTCAGTTTCATAATTGTAACTTGGTAACCACTCCGATCTTTCAGGATATTGAAGGCCAGTCTATCACGGTGTTGTTCATTAGCCGACGAAGGGAAACTATATGTTGCTTCGCGCATGATAGATGGTGATAAGCCATGCCCAGGGAACGATCTTCAGAACAGCCGTTGATTGGTTTAGACTGTCAGTGTTTTCTTGTACTGAAAAGATTACCGTGAGTTATGTTACAACTGACATATTTGAAAATAGATCACTTAGATCTGACCCCATTTAAGCGAAATGCTATGGCTTTAATAGAAGTCAACATTAAAATGGATCAGCAGTTACTTCAAACTTCAAGAAATATCTCCACTATGTCGTGTTAGACAGATTGTGGGTATATAATGGCGGCCGATACAAGGATTAGACGTGCGTGTCCGATAGGGCATGTATCTGGATAAATCTGGTACAGACCAGGTTCACGACGCTTCAAGACCATCAAGAAATGTAAGCCACTTTTGGATTTATACTATGCCTAGCTAATTGGAACAAACTATTTTTCTGCAGGTGACCAACAAATTTATTTTTCTTCGTATTTAAATCTTGCAATGATTTACGCAGGACATATTAGAGTTATTCTGAGTATTTTCAGCACTCAGAACAGTTTAGGATCGATGACCGAGCAAAACGAGCATTTATTTGAATATTTCATATTTTTCGAAAATCACGGTAATCAGCCGATGTAACTGTAAAAGTTAATAATTATTTTTGTTGAGAGATGGATATTTTATCCATATTCGAAGATTCGAACATGTGGATTCTCACATAATGAAATAATAATTAAACTCATTTAAAATAATATAACTAATAATAATAATAGTAATCCACTAATAATAATAATAGTGATTTTCATAATTTTTCTAAATAATTCTTGGATCTAATATTTTCTAATAATCACATTTATTGAGAGAGAGCCTATGAAGTAGTTTAATCATTTCTAGTTTGGAACAGGTGATGTTCCGAAGGAGAGTGGTTAGCGCAAGCCCGCATTCAACCAACATTTCAGTTCTGGTTGAACAGTTAATATTTGCAATGAGCAAAGTATATTTTTCAGATAACACGGAGAGGCATGAAACGGGAAGCAAATGATATTTGTATCAAGTAGGATATTTTTGTATTTATATAAAATCATGACGTAAATACACATTCGAAAGTGAAATAAAGATTATCATAAGTGTGGTAAATTCACGGGTTGAACTGAATGGTAAAATAAAATAAACTTGTAAGTTTATTAATCTTCCAGTGTTGATAACAAGCAGAGGCTTGGTTTTCTGTATAAATTTTGGGAAGAAAATTTATGTGTGTGGAGTAGTTGAAATGCCATTCCCAGGTGCGCATGTTTAAGTCGCAGGAATGAGGAGGTTTTTATTTGAGCATCAATCAAATAGCAGGTTCGATGACTCAGTGTTATAGAAGGAGTATTGGAGCTACACATTGCGTCGTATGAATGACCCAAAGGTTATTTCTTAAAAACCATCAGTTCTTATTTCAACCTTGTTTGCGGATTCCATTAAAACTTTGATTTTGCTAGAACCCGGTTTTGTCATGATAGTATTTTATTCTTCTTCAGAGGAAGACCTTTGCCGTTGTTGTTGGAAAGTTGTGTTCTTACAAAAATAATAGAATGGGCCACTGACAATTAAAAATAATTCTATAACCACGAATAATTTGAAGGATGTTTTCAATCCTAGTGCCATGAACTAAATGAATTTATTATGAAGCTACAATTCTTATTTCCGCATTCTGTCGAAGAATTGCAAGTTGTAAAAGTTACTAAAATGGCCACAAATATAACTATTTTTCTTAATAATGATTCCAAGTGGAAAATCGAATAGTTGGATGGTCCAACAATTTATTGATCAAGTTGATGATTCAGAAATCATATATTTTGTTAGGAACTTGAAGTTCATAATCGAGTCACTTCTCGAAACATTTAATGTCAGAAGAACAATTAATTTTGTTGTGCTTCGCACAGTTCTTCGATGCTATGCTCAAGGTCAAATACTTTTCAGATGTTATTAATATGTGTAAATAATTTGTTTTGAATCAAAGATAATATTTTTTGACAATATATTTTTGAAACTGGAAAAATAAGTGAAAGTTAAGAATTCTATGAACAATTATTCTACGAGTGTTAATATTATGTAAAAATTCAATCAGTGAACTACAGTATTTCCAGTAATTACAATTAAATTTGAACTAGATTTAATCATGAATAATCGATATAATTTTGGAACACAGTCTACAGGACTAATAATCAGACTTGTGTTTCCAAAGATAATTGTCCAATGTGTTGGAAAATTTCTGTACATTGTGTAAATAGTAATGTGGGTCGCCACACGTGAATGATGCTGCTTTGAGCATTTTTATTTTGCAGTCAATTTTAAATACAAAATAAAATGAGAGAATTTTACATGATGTGTTATGCCCAGTTGAATCTCCTTCTATCCTTATTGTTGCATTGAGCCAAAAATCAGTAAAGCATTTTTTTTTATTTGATGTCGTTTTTGCGATTAGCTTTAACCCATCTGGCGCCCCGGGATATTTTGACTCTCGTGCTGACTGATTATTGGTAAAATGCATATGTGGTCGTGCGGACTCCGGTCTAAATGGGCACAGTACTATGTAATGATAAGAAGGAAATGTAGTATCCTTAAAGGCTTCAGTTATAAGCCAGATGGGACTTCTAGAAGTTGAAACAGAACAGGCAATCTTGTGTGTAAGAAGCAATCAGATGAATCATAAGGTGACGACATCCGCACGCGTGCGATGTGAGATCACGCCCAAAGATTCAGATAACGCAACGAGCAGAGGAACTTTTTTCAGTGAATAAGAGCTAGGAAAAGAGCAGGGAAATCCCCTCTCAATGCTCACAAAGCATTATTACAACGATATTAGCGGTAGGCGTGGCTGGTAATGTTGTGAAATAACATGGATTTTGAGTTAAGAGAAAAATTATTAACATTGAAATCCACCACAGTGATTGATAATTTGAATGATAATTTTTAAGTTTACAAAACGATCTAATTATTGAACGAATAAGAAGTGCCGACCTAAGCATTACGTCATGGAGTGAAGGTGCATGAATCCAGCACAGAGATACCAGTTAGGAGAAACACACACGCTAGATCAAACTACTTTAGGAATTTTTGAAGAGGAATTGGACGATCGATTTCAGAATCAAGAGATATTTTTGGAACCTAGGTACTCTGGGGAGTACATGAGTAATTTTTCCAACTCACTACGAAGATTACTTCAAAAGTTAGTTTTCAAAAGGAAGAGATGGACTATATTTTAGCCAAATTGAATAACTAGGCCGTTCAACAGAGAAGAAGTATTCAGTATCTCGTGAATCTGTTTCGGCAATATAAACATTCAGTCTTCAGGAACTCCGAGAGGGAGTCGTACTGTTTCAGTTTTCAGTCATACGTGAACACCGAGGGGGTGTTATACTGTTTCACCAGTGCGGACGTGCTTCAGTATTCGTGAACCATGAGAGGTTACGACGTTTTAACAAGTACGTTCGAGACTCGAGTGGAGTCATCACGTTATAAAACAGTCAGGACTTGCCCGTGCTTGGGAAGTTCATGATTAAGTATTTGTCCAAGGGACATTAGTTCAAAGTAGTTACAAGTCGATAGTAGCAGTAAAAGTTCGAAGCCAGATTAAGCCTTCAGAACATAAAGTTGTAAGAATCCTAGTGAGGATTTCAAATGATAAACATTTATACGTGGATCTGGAGTGAGGACCACGTATTGCGAAGTGCCAGTTCAAGACTAGACTGCAGTTCTAGAGGAATGTTGTCTAAATAGAAACACGGCAAAAGAACATTATCGAAGCCGAAGGCAAAATGCATCGCGCCAGTAAAAGTAAAGTCAGTGCCGATAGAAACCCGAATATAGACATAGGAAATAGAACTTACCGAGGTGAACAGGGAACCGACGGGTAGGAGTTCAGAGACTATCATTCGTTCAAGCAGATGTTCAGGACCAGGGTAGAAATACGTTAACACCTACAATTCTTGGATGAGACGAAAGAAGAGAGTGTGAAACGTGTGAATTAGATGTATATAACCACATGTGTTACATTATGATGTGTTTTTGAGGGTCGTGCATCCATAAAATGTTGTGGTGTGGGAAACGGATTTGAATCGATGTTTAGCAAGATGAGTTGAACATTGTGAATTTGTAAAATAATAGATACCCAGTTTATGGTGATAAGGGTAGGAATCCCGATAAAGACAATTAAGTTGTGGAATTGTTATGTTCATGACAGACGAGTTGTTTGTTGAGTTGATAAAGTAAAGTTAGTTGTGGAAAGACTAAGAACGGCCTGGAGGAGTAATAATTCTTCATGGAAGGCTTTGAAGGAGAAATATTGATTGATACCGCTGAAATAAGCGAGGAGTAATAGTAGAACCAAGTGATTTTTACCAGGAATAGGATCACGAATATTGAATTATGAGTGTAGTTGTAGCAGTAAGAATATGACGGATCTATGTCGTCGTTGGAATTGGGGAGCAAATGTATTCGCCCAGAGGACTGGCGTGAGTCCGGCTCTGGTTGCATGAATTAATTACTCTTATGAGGAATGAGACGTGTTCCGCTCATTTGGGAAAGTTGTGGTGTGTCCTACTTCCTAGGTATCTTCAAATCTCCGAGTAGAAGAGGTTGGACCCTTGGGATTGATTATACGTTAAACCGTAGTTGGTTTAAAAGTTGAGTAGACCCCGAAATTAAAAACCGCATATTTTACCTTGCAATGCTGATGCCCATAGATTGATTCAATTACCTGTATGAGCTGAGTATTGGTTAACAAGTAACTGTAATATAATAGCAGTAAGAATATAAATGTTAAAGCCTTTCAAAATGAACAGAGCGGTAGAGTGAAGCCTGGCCAAGCCGTGGTTCTCAGAGGAATATCCCAACGTGACACTTTAGAAGGGAGACTAGAGTCATAAAGCAGATGTGAAGGGCCTGGCTGATTGAGGAAAGGTGGCTGGCCGGTAAATTGCTCTGGCGAGCAGACTGGTAATTTAAACACAGAGGTGTTAAATATTTGTATGACAATGTAAATGAAGGCTTGGAGGTATGAATCCAGTAGCTCATGTCATAAGAAATATTCCCTGCTAAAATATCGTTTCAAACGCCGTTTATTAGGAATATGATGTCCTAATGTAATAACAGATTCCCATGTGTGACATACGAAAATATGAGGTGTTCTTTTGATAAAACAAATATAGATGAGTCTAATGATTGATCTAATTGATTCAGTCATTATTTTGTTAATTGAAGGATGTCACGACGACCCATTAATTAGTACTTAGCATATTGAATGTTAGAGAGAAAATTGAATTAGTGTTAACCAAAGTTGAGATTATTATTAACTTAAAGGTAAATGTTGGTTACACAATTTGAAGAACCCAATGCTAAAGAATTGAAAGTTAAATCATTTGTAATTGATAATAATGTTTGTCAAGTATCGTTGAGTCAGTAGAACTCAGTAAAATAGACATTTGAGGAGATACCATATGGAAGTGAAATCTGACGTTATAGGCTCAGTAGAGTCGTACTAATTTTGATCAGACTGATGTAATAGTGAAGATTCATTCTAATTATGGAATAAGTTGATTGTCATTGTAGATTTTGAGTTTATTTTAATGTCATTTATTTGTGTTTATTATTTTGTTTGCAGCGCCTTATAGTTTATAATTAAATATGTTTTGTGAGATTTTTATTTTTATTTTTGAGTGTTGACCTGTGTGCTCATGATCCCAAAATATGTGTGCCATATCGTGGGAAATGAACGTACCAAACCCGAATCGATTGAGCAAGGCGAAATATGACCATATATTATTTCTTCAAAGGGTGCAATATTAGGAAGACTTTTTTGAAAGCCTTTGTCTAGAGCGTGGCGTTCTTTGGAAGTGAAACTTGGGCTATTGGTGCAACAGAAAAGAAGTGAATTGAAGCGTTTGAAATGTGGTGTTACAGGAGAATGATGATCAGATGGGTAGATAGGGTAACGAATGAAGCGGTATTACGACGAGTGGGAGAGATGTTTATGGAAACTGCTAATGAACAGAAGAGATAGGCTGGTAGGACACGTGCCAAGCCACCCAGGATTAGCAAACTTAGTTATAGAAGGAAGGGTCGAGGATGATAACAGTAAGGGTAGACCAAGGTTAGAATATGTTAAACAGATTGCCACGGATGTAGGGTATGGTTGCTATGTAGAGATGAAACTATTAGCTCAGTACAGGGGAGCGAGAAGCACTGCATCAAATCAGTCGAAAGATGAAAGGCTCAAACAACAACAACAACAACAACAACAACCATGGTAATTTATTCAAATTATACCGAATTGTCGAGAATATAAATGGTCATATGTTTCACTTGCTTGTTGAAGAATAATTGTTGTTATTACGTAGCAGTGGCTATCGTATTCATAAGATATTAATCAAATAGTATTTGGAATTTATATAGGACTAGCAGAAGTACCCGTTCTTCGAACGGTGTTCGGTGTAAACACCAGACATTATCAATTGAGCTACTGTTGCAATGGTGAGCGGTTTGTCATTCCTTCATAAGTTTATCAGAACGATGTTTGTTTTCTGGGAATATCACACACACTGTTAATTTAAGGGCCTTAAAATATGGTTTTCGGAGACCCTTTATAGACTCCCGAATTTTGTGTCTCACATTGAGAAGCGCAACATATGCTTTGGTCGTCCTTCTAGGATAATTTCTATATTTCGCGTATTTTAGCATGTAATTTGAGAAATTTTTCCCTTTATCCACCCTTTTACTGTATGAAAAGTATGGTGAAGCGTTTTATAAATGTTTGGTGTATTGACTCTCATGGTTACCATACCTAATTTTACGATGCACCAAGCATCCGATCACGAGTTATAGGCGTACATAAAGATACACAGAAAGACAGACAGACAATTCTATTGTCTACAACATATTACCCAGATATCCAAATATGGGTATACTGAATCTACCACACAGTATCAAAGATGATCATTCTTACGATGAACCCGGAAGTCAAAAAAAAAAAAGAGAATAGTTAAATTGTGCTTCCAAACTAAATTTACCTAACGTGTACTTCCTGACGTGAAATAGAATTGTAAGCCTTGTAGACGAAACGCAATACACGTCATATAAAAACTGACCCTCTACATTGTGTTAGGTCCCCATACACAGGAAAACCCCTTTCATAAATTATAAAGGCTTGTGGTGCAAGAAAATTCAGGTTCCTTAGCCTCAAATGACCCAAATTCCTAAAAGCCGCAAAAAAAAGCTGATTCAATTCAGGAATTTTTGCAAATAATGTTGCTGTTTGGAGATATAATACACCTTCTGTACTATATGTCGAACGTGAAAATTGCATGAAAAAAATCAAGGTTACCCCTTGACCTCCTTAATTGCATTGATGAATTATACAATCTACGTTGGTTCCGTGATAACCTTATAGCCATTTGCAAACGTACGCAGAAATGTAATAAATGGAGTGACATTGCTTCTTACAGAAATAGATGGAAAGTTGGATGCCACCCCTTGAGATAATGGTGTCATGGTTACCGATTTGCATTCCTTCATTAGTTTGTTAAATTAAATTAAATTAGTTTTCTGGGAATATTTCAGAAACTGTAGGATTTAGAGCCTTATAATGTAGTTTTCGAGGACCCTTTAGGGCCCCCGAGTTTTGTTGCTGGCACCGAGGGGCTTTGTCCCGTCGTTGTAAGCCATAATATAATCATACTAATATATAAAAATGAGATGGTGTGTGTCTGTCTTTCTGTCTGTCTGTCTGTCTGTCTGTTACCTAATAACGCAAGAACCACTGGTCCGATTTAAATTAAATTTTGCATGGATGTAGCTGAAATACCAGGTTTACATATAGGATACTTTTAATTGCGATATTTTGCACTATTAAGAAATGGCGACCATTTTAGTGACGTCACTACACCCTTTGGTTTCAAAATGTCATATTTCCATATCAAATAAAAAGAGAACGGTAGGAAATAGCAAACTTTTGATGGCACATACGAGCTTCAAAATTTAATTTTCTATCCGAAAGGTCCTTATCACCTTTCGTGTATCTCCAATGGTTAGCGAGTAAAACCTACTTTTGTGACGTCACTACACCCTTTGGTTTCAAAATTTCATATTTCCATTTCAAATAAAAAGAGAACGCTAAGAAATAGCAAACTTTTGATGGTATACACGAGCTTTAGCATTTAATTTTCTATCCAAAAGGTTCTATCACTTTTCGTGTATCTCCGACGGTTAGCGAGTAAAACCTAAATTTGTGCAATAAAACACGGTCACACCGAGCGGTGCAGTATATCTCCACATATATAAACAAGATGTTAAGTAAAGAACATATAGCCTACTTTCTCCTAAATGTATGAGTATAGTTATAACTCGTTGTTATTATCAAAGAGTATAATAGAACTATTCTTTGTTGAAGACCTTAGAAACGATTTACCTCTACCAAACGCCACAACCTAGATAAAAACTGCTACCATCATTGAAGAAAGAAAGATAAGAAGTATATCACGAATGTTATGGATCTGGAGACATAATCGACCGGACTGGCTGCGTGGCTCAGCGGTAACGTTCTCGCTCGCTGGGCCCTAGGTTGCAGGTTCGTATCATGGCGCGGTCAGCTGGCATTTGTGGGTGCACAAATGCGAGGGAGCCGTGTCAGTACATTTACTGGCACGGTAAAGATCCCCTTCGGGCCAAAATTCCGGCACCCCGGTGTCTCTAAAAGCAGCAGTAGTTAAAAGGGATGTAAAACCAATAACATTATTATTATTATTATTATTATTACATATACGACCTGCCGTGGGCAACATCCAACTTTGAGTTGAGGCATGTCTTTACACGTCTGGTTGTGCATGGCTTTCACAACCCTAATTGAATTAACAAATCTTTCCATGACCCTACAGAGACGTGTGTATACAAACTATGTGGATATTTTCGATTGCTATTTGCCTGAAATAAAAGTAGTAATTAATAACCTGAACTAACACCAACGGCTTGAATTCAGTTACTATGTGAAATCGTTTTGTTCTTTACTTCAAATAACATTTTCAAGTAACGAAAAATAGGCTGTTACAAACCCTTTAAAATAAAAAGTAAAAATGTATCGTAGTATCATCTTGTCATTCTTCAAATTCGATGAGCATAGAATGCCAATGGTATAGTAATCAATGGAGCCCCACGTAGACTAGTCGTGACATCCAGTGGTGAAATATCGAACAATATAATCCTAACAGAGCGAGTGCATTCTAGCGGCCAGAAGAAGAAACTTTTCAATAAAATCTGGAAGTTAATAAGTAGGTCGGCGTGCAGTTACCTTTTTGGCAGCTAGATGTCTCGAGTAAATCTGCTGGTGAATTATGTTTTAATAAAATATATATTTTACACCATAATATGCACAATATAACGCTTAATTTTAAAACATCTGAGTCATTACAAAACAATAAACATATAACATTTCAAGCAAAAAACCTAGCTCTGATCGGGTTTGAACCATAGGCTTTTGAGCGATAGGCTAACGCTTTACCACTGAGCTAATTGTGTCAACGAATATCGTTCTATATAAAATGACTTACATAGAACTTGTTAGCAAATAATGATTTATACTAAACGATTTCATCACTGGAGTATATTATTTATATATAAAGCATTTCATACAAAGATTATTTATTTTGTATCAGTACGTTATATATTGCATGCAATACTCAAATTAGTGAAATATAAGTCAGGCACAAGATATCCGCTGCCATCTGGTCTTATTACTGAATCGGCTCAGCTTTTTAAAATCACGTCTGCACTATAGTATTACAAAATAAACTTTTAATTTCGAACGTGCCTCTTCCTTTAGAACAGTTAAAACGATTCTCGGCTCGATAATCGGAACTGGTGGGTCCCATGATATGGATTATAAAGTTTGCATAATTCGCACGGCCACCATCCTGAAATGGTATGGCGGACGACCATGTAGTTTGGTCACAAGACGCATCCTATACGAAGGTATGTTGTTACCAAATTTGGTAGAGATCGGATGATTTGGTTAGTCGTTACTTGATTTTACGTTTTAAACGTTTGAGTGGCCGCCATTCAGTTTTAGTAAAGATGGCGGCGATATAAAACATGACACTGAGGTGTCCTTTACTAGTGCTACCTTTGTACCAAATTTCGTTCAATTCGCATTCACCGTGTTCGAATTGATAGGGGGGGGGGGACAGACATTCAGAGTACACACACTCACACACACACAGACTCACACACACACATACACACACACACATACTCACACACACACATACACACACACAGACAGACACACTTTTTTCGCCCTGTGTTGATCTCATAAGTCTACTTTCATTATTTGCAAAAATCGAAAGTAGGCTAAAAAGAAAATTTGTCTGTTTTTTTCTGAATTTCTACGGAAATTTGAGTTATTTACACGTTTCAGACTGTTTTATGATAGATGCGCGCGAAAATAATGTTTTGGTCTGTGTGTCTGTTTGCTTGATTGTCTGTGGACAACTTTGTTCCCTTATAACTCGAGAACGGCTGGGTGTATCAACGTAAAATTTGGTACAGATATCCATCAGAGGCACGACACTAATCATTGATGTAAGTCTTCTCTGTACCTCTCATAAAAGGGGGCATACCCCGCTTAAAATACATGCTGAAATAGGACTAGAAGGACGAGACAAAGCTCATTTTCAGTCCCTCAATGACAGAGAAAACTCGGGGGCCCTAAAAGCACATTTTAAGGTCCTACGTCCAACCGTTTTTGATATATTCCCAGAAAACTAATTTAATTTAATAAACTATGAACGAATGCAAGCCGATAACCATGGCAACAGATTCTCAGAGATCCATCTATTGCTGTAAGACGCAATACAATTCCATTAATTACATTAGTGTGAAAGTTTGCAAACGGTTAGATGGTTATTATGGAACCAAATTAAGCTGTAAATTTCATCAATACGTAAAATGCGCTTAAGGGGATCAAGGGGTAGCCTAGATTTTTTTCACGCGATTTACATCTGCGGGTGTGGTATGGCAGGTCTATTATATTCCTATCCCTATGTTATATTATTATTATTATTATTAGTATTATATTTTGGCGTACGACGACGAGACAAAGCCCCTCGGTGCCAGAAATAAAACTCGAGGGTCCTCGAAAACTACATTATAAGGCTCTAAAACCAACAGTTTCTGAAACATTTCCAGAAAACTAATTTAATTTAATTTAACAAACTAATGAAGGAATGCAAATCGGTAACCATGACAACATTATCTCAAGGGGTGGCATCCAACTTTCCATCTATTTCAGTAAGAAGCAATTTATTACATTTAATACATTTCTGTGAAAGTTTGCAAATATAAGGTTATCACGGAACCAACGTAGACTGTATAATTCATCAATGCTATTAAGGGGGTCAAGGGGTAACCTAGGATTTTTTAATGCAATTTTCACGTGCGATATATAGTGCAGAAGGTCTATTATATCTCCAAACAACCACATTATTTTCAAAAATTCCTGAATTGAATCAGCATTTTTTGCGGCTTTTAGGAATTTGGGCCATTTGAGACTAAAGAACCTGAATTTTCATGCACCACAAGCTTTTATAATTTATGAAAGAGGTCTTCCTGTGTATGGGGACCCAACACAACGTAGAGGGTCAGTGACGTGTATTGCGTTTCATCTACAAGGCTTTCAATTCTATTTCATGTCAGGAAGTACACGTCAGGTGAATTTAGTTTGAGAGCACATTTCAACTAATCTTTTTTTTTTTTTTTTTTTGTTTTTTTTTTTTTTTTGTCGACATACGGGTTCATCGTAAGGATGATTTTCTTTGATACTGTGTGGTAGATATACCCATATTTGGATTTCTGGGTGATATGTTGTAGACAATAGTATTGTCTGTCTGTCTGTCTTTCTGTGTATCCTTATGTACGCCTATGACTCATGTTCAGATGCTTGGTGCATCGTAAAATTAGGTATGGTAAACATGAGTCAATACACCAATCATTTATAAAACTCTTCACCGTTCATTTCATACAGTAGAAGGGTGGATATAGGGAAAAACGTCTCGAAATACACGCTAAAATAGGCGAAATAAAAAATTATCCTAGAAGGACGACCAAAGCATATGTTGCACTTCTCAATATGAGACACAAAATTCGCGAGTCTATAAAGGGTCTCCGAGAACCACATTATAAGGCCCTTAAATTAACAGTGTGTGTGATATTCCCAGAAAACTAACTTCGTTTTGATAAACGTATGAAGGAATGACAAGCCGCTAACCATTGCAACCGTAGCTCAATTGATAATGTCTGGTGCGTCTCTAAAAGCAACAGTACTTAAAAGGGACGTAACACCAATAACATTATTATTATTATTATTATTATTATAATGTCTGGTGTTAACACCGAACACCGTTCGAAGAACGGGTACTTCTGCTAGTACTATAAATAATAATAACAATATACTGTAATATAGGGATATGAATATAATAGACCTGCCGTACCACACCCGCAGGTGTAAATTGCGTGAAAAAAATCTAGAGTACCCCTTGACCCCCTTAAGCACATTATACGTATTGATGAAATTTACGGCTTAATTTGGTTCCGTGATAACCTTCTAGCCGTTTGCAAACTTTCACACTAATATAATTAATGGAATTGCATTGCGTCTTACAGCAATAGATAGACCTCTGAGAATCCGTTGCCATGGTTACCGGCTTGCATTCGTTCATTAGTTTATTAAATGAAATTAGTTTTCTGGGAATATCTCAAAATCGGATGGTTTTAGGGCCTAAAAATGTGGTTTTCCCCGAGTTTTATCTCTCACATTGAGGGGCTGAAAATGAGCTTTGTCTCGTCCTTCTACGCCTATTTCAGCATGCATTTTAAGGGGATAGACCCCCTTTTATGAGAGGTACGGAGAAGAGTTCAATGATTAGTGTCGTGCCTGTGATGGATAACTGTACCAAATTTTACGTTGATACACCCAGCCGTTCTCCAGTTATAAGGGAACAAAGTTGTCCACAGACTAACAAACGCGCTCATCCATCATAAAACAGTCTGAAACGCGTAAACAACTAAAATTTCCGTAGAAATTCAGAAAAAAACAGACAAACTATCATTTTTATATACAGAGAGATATACTGCACCACTCGGTGTTGACCGTGTTTTGTTGCACAAATTTAGGTTTTACTCGCTAACCATTGGAGATACACGAAATGTGATAAGGACCTTTCGGATAGAAAATTATATGTTAAAGCTAATGTATACCATCAAAAGTTTGCTATATCTTAGCGTTCTCCTTTTATTTGAAATGGAAGTATGAAATTTTGAAACCGAAGGGTGTAGTGACGTCAAAAATGTGGGTTTTACTCGCTAACCGTTGGAGATACACGAAAAGTGATAAGGACCTTTCGGATAGGAAATTAAATTTTAAAGCTCGTGTACGCCATCAAAAGTTTGCTTTTTCCTAGCGTTCTCATTTTATTTGATATGGAAATATGAAATTTTGAAACCAAAGGATGTAGTGACATCACTAAAATGGTCGCCATTTTTTTATAGTGCAAAATATGGAAATCAAAAGTATCCTATATGTAAACATGGTAAATCACCTACATCCATGCAAAATTTCATTTAAATCGGACCTGTGGTTCTTGCGTTATTGAGTAACACACAGACAGACAGACAGACAGACAGAAAGACAGACACACACCATCTCATTTTGATATATTAGTATGATTTCTGCGTCGACAATTTTCATGTAGACATATTTGAATAGATGTCATCCTAATAATGTTATTGGTTTTACGTCCCTTTTAACTACACTGGCTTTTAGTGACGCCGGGGTGCCGGAATTTTGCCCCGAAGGGGATCTTTAACGTGCCAGTAAATCTACTGACACGGCTCCCTCGCATTTGCGCACCCTCAAATGCCAGCTGACTGCGCCAGGTTTCGAACCTGCAACCTTGGGCTCAGTAAGCGAGAACGTTACCCCTGAGCCACGCAGCCAGACGAATAGATGTAATCCAACACATGTTTAATAGTGCAATATCAGCGTGAAGGACTTTGATATGATACTCCAATGCCAAAGTTGATTTATTTACTGCCACAGGTTCTTATTCGAAACGAATAGATCCGCAAATGTTAGTAATATGAGATAGAATTCCATATGTAACTGAATTTCTACCGTTAGTTCATTCAATTAATATACACAGGTCAAAAAAAGTTTTGCAAATTGCAAGATTTTGTATTTCTAGACCAACTGTCATACGATAATAGTGTTCATTACCAACACATAAACAAACAAGTTGTCTCCGAGTTAACACATGAACCAATGTGCAAAATCGAATATGTCGTCATAGCAGCAAACTACTCACGTAATCCTTAAACCAATATCAAAGTAAATTTTCTGAGTAATCAGTAGTATATGTGGCCTCCATGAACCCTGCGTCATTCTTGGAGGTGGTTTGGTATGCTCAATACCAGGGTATTCAGTACATCCTGTGGACAATTGTCCCATTCCTCCATGGCAGCAGGGATAAGGTCTTGTAGGGCTTGTGGTGGTTGGGGACGGTGGGAAATTGCTGTTTTCAGTAATCTCCATACATGCTCCACGCATTTCAAATCAGGGGACGATGGTGGCCACACCATCCTGTAAATACCATGTCTTTCCAAGAACTTATTCACCGACTGTGCGTGGTGGGCACGAGCATTGTCGCCCATGGAAGTGAAATCTGCTCCAATCTCAGCTCTAAATTCACGAACAATGGGTTCAACGACGTTGTTCTCGTCTTTTCGTGACGTCTTATTGCCCTGAATGTGGGCGAGTGGTGTGCGGCGGCCCATCATTATTTCTTCCCAGAAGAGTGCTGAACCACCACCTTCCTGGTAGCGTTCAACAATTAAAGCTTAATTAAAACGTTGACCATCTGCCCTCCAGACTTTTGTCATCTGGATGCAACGAAATGCGTACCTCTTCTGTAAATAACGTTTGGGCCCATTGTTTCTGGGGCCAAATTTCATATCTTCTTACACATGCTAGACGCCGATGTCTGTGGCGATATTCGAGGCGTGGTCCCCTATACGGCCTTCGAGAACGTAGTCCTACATTGTGGAGTCGATTTCACCCAGTTTGTGTAGACATATTGACTTCTGTAGCCGCTCGAAGCTCCCTCAGTAAGGTGGTTGCTGTGCTCCTAGGTTGTCTCCTAGCGGACATACAGATGTATCGGTTTTGCGCAGCGGTTGTTTTGCGTGGTCGACCTATCCTAGGTTTATCAGCTATGGTGTGTGTCTGTTGGAATTTCCACCACAATCTGGAAACGTCACTTCGATGACATCGCATCACTTGAGCTACTTCGGCTTGTGTCATGTGACTATGTGGCATTAAAGTCACTATTCAGGCTCCATCTACTGCTGAAATCGTGTACCGGGGCATTGCTGTTACTGTGGTGCAGTAAATTACGTGGAAAACAGTATTATCTCGTCCTCTTCAACTGCACACCATCAGCTGAACGTCGCAACCGATCAGAATCGCTCACAGGTAGTGACTGTATGAGCATAGTGCCAGTAAAACAAATGTAACGCGTATCAACGATGATACAAAACAAAGAAATGCCACACAATTTACCGGTCGTGTTCAGAAATACAACATCTTGCAATATGCAAAACTTTTTTTAACCAGTGTAATAAAATGTTACAGGTCTTCCGTCCCTTTAAACTGCTGCGGCGTTTATAGACGCCAGGGTGCCAGAATGTTGACTCAGAGGGAACCTTTAATCTACAGTACTGACGCGGTCCCTCAAATGCCACCTGACGGCGCAGAATTGGGCAACGAAAGGAGACGTGTCTCTGTTAATGACAAGGAAATTTTGTGATTACGTATGAGAAGTCTGATCTAGGCCTGATGATCTTCCTTTCATACAGCAGTTACCTCACTGGCAGATTATTTCAAAGCCATCATTAACTGCGGCCATATACCCACAAATCAGTCGTTCAGCACCTCAATTCCTCTCAGTGAATCTATATGGACATGTAAAGGGGTATGGAACGGGAGGGGCAAACTTTGTTTATGCTATCCGACCGAAAAACATCTCATAAATTGTATGTCACTACATCTCGTTTTCTTGACCTTGAGAGAGCTTTTGATTGGCTCCACGTCTGTTGATTCAGGATGCCCTTCACGATCATCTGCTTCCGGAAGCACTCGTCAACTACTGTGTAACAATATTCAAGTGCTATGGCCTGAAGGACCGACAAACGATTGGCATTCATCAAGGATTGGCATTAACTCCACTGCCATTCGCAGTCGTGATGGACAACATACCACATGATTTACAAAACGATGCTCCATGGACCATTTTCTATGATGATGTAACAATCATAGTTTGATTCTTTAGAGAACAAAGGCTTAGTCTTTTAGACGGAGTATTTCAAAACCTCCTGGTGCCATACACTTCAACGGAGTCTCTTTAAACAGCGAAGACACATTCCGCTACCAAAGATCCCAACTGAATATGGATGAATGAACACTTGCCAGAATGGATCAAACCAATTTGGATGCGATTAATGAAGTCACAGGTGTTCTTTGAGATCACGGATTTGCAACACAGTGCAGAGACCAATTTCACTCTATGGTAACGAGTGTTTAGTCTGGTCTACCAATGTTTTATGTTAAAGGTTCAGTACATCACTAAAACCCTTGTAAAAGACTCAGAAACCCTGTTTGAGAGATAAGGAGAAAGGGAATACTAAATATGGCTAAATAAACATTATTGACATAAGGGTTGCACAGTTACCTCCATCACATACTGTAGTCAGTACATCACGTACTTAAAATCTATCGGCACACATGATAACATGGGGATATTACTGACATGGCATTAGTACCGTTTGCCACATATCATTAGGAATTAATTACCTGATAATGAGTTAATGCTATCCTATTACTGAGGAATTGAGTTTTCACACCGTGTATTATTAATCAGAATTACTGTATATAATTACACCTCGCAATGGGTGCCGAATGCGGAAGTAAACGAGCCCACAAATCCCTGTAAATTCACTAGTTTTATTTTTTTATCATAATTTCCGGACATAATGTTATTTCACGATATGTTGAGAAAATTCATAACTTGAGTCATCATCCATAATTTATGGAAATACACTTTAAAAACAAAAAGTTCCGTGACGAACTAAAGAGCCTACTTTTCTTAAAATTTTAGATTCATGCCAATGATTAATGTATATGGATGTAAGTAGTGGTTTTTTAGGGGTTCTAGCACCTCCACCTCCACATTCCTCCACACAAGATGGCGGCGGTGCGATAACTCCCGAACCCGTGGTCGAATTTTGATGAATGAGGTGTCATTGAACTCGGGCTGACACCCCCTTTCCAATGGACAACATATTTCCACCCCAAATATAAAACCTACCTTACTAAGGGGTGAAATTGAATTTTTTAGAGAATCTCTCTTTCCAATTGCAACATGTGAGAGTTTGAATGCCGATATGGAATGTAACGTTGTTCTGCAAACCAATAATCAAAGAGGGGCATGTTAGGCCTTGAGGTGAGAGCCCCTGTTATTGTTGACGAGCCCCCTGCTGTCGGGCCCATGTTGAAGGGTTATTGTTGACAGGTCCTTGTGGACGAGTCCTTGTGGACAAGTCCTTGTGGACAGGTCATTGTTGACGAGTCCTTGTGGACGAGTCCTTGTGGACGAGTCCTTGTTGACAGGTCCCTGTGGACGAGTCCTTGTCCCTTTGGACTGATCCCTTTGGACCGGCCCCTTTGGCATGATCCCTATGGACTGGCTCATGATTTTATTTAAATTATATTAAAGGGTCTAACTACATTTGTGTGTGTTGAACTGACGTTGTTCACCAACCCCCACTACTCTAATGGGATAACGATATGAAAGGAAAGTGACGAAATACATGTGAACACGTGTGAGATGACCTTATTACCGTCCTCCTTGTGAATCAGGTCACATCCTGTTATGGTTCATACGTGAGAAAATGCAAGTTCATGTGTAATATGACCTAACACACAAGTGTACACATGTGCACGTGCACGATAAGAGCTAACAAGTCACAACCTGTTTTGACAGTAGTGGGAATAAGGCTAGAGACATGTACAAGTAGTCAAATTACTCCGGCAGACAACCCCTTTCCTATGGATAACTTATTTCCACTCAAAAATAAAATCTACCACTACTAGGGGGTGAAATAATAATTTTTAGGTAAAAGTCGCTTTCCATGTGCAACATGTGGGAGCTTGTATGCCAATATGAAATTAAACTCGTTCCACATAAAGTACATGCATACAACTGAATGCCGCTATGATTTATCATTTTTGTTTTTTGTTTTAAGAATGCGCAATTGGTTTTTTTGTAAGAGGGCGGGCTTTTTGAATAATGATTTATAGATACGTTTTTTTTTTACAAATTAACCAAAGATCCAAAAACTAATAGGTCATCGGCTTTTTAATATCTTATGAACTAAGAAAGCTAGGGACTTGTATGAGGGGTCGTTGGACTTGGGGTGACGCCCTGTTTTTGAATGTATTATTCATTTTTTATCAAAAGGGCCTAACTGCACTTTCGTTAATATCTCGCTAACTAATAATCACAGAGGGTCAAGTGAGTTGTCATAGGACTTAAAATGGCCAACCCCTCCCCATGACCAATGAATTTACCCAAATAAAACAGCATGGTCATTAACCTAAGATTTTATCAACTAATAATCAGAGAGGGACAAGTGAGGTGTCACAAGACTCAGGATGGCCAACCCTTTTCCATGACCAACGAATTTACCCAAAATACCCAAAACAGCAAGGTCATTAACCTAAGATTTTATCAACTAATAATCAGAGAGGGACAAGTGAGGTGTCACAAGACTCAGGATGGCCAACCCCTTTCCATGACCAACGAATTTACCCAAAATACCCAAAACAGCAAGGTCATTGACCTAAGATTTTATAAACTTTTCAGTAGTCAAGTGAGGTGTCATAGGACTACGAATGGTTAACCCTTTCCCATGACCAATGAATTTACCTCAAAAATTCAAAACAGCAAGGTCATTGACCTGAGATTTTATAAACTAATAATCGGATATCAACATGTGAGGTGTCATAGGACTTAGAATGGTCAACCCTTTCCCATGGCTAATGAATTTACCCAAAAATACCCAATACATTAAGGTCATCGACCTGAGATTTTATAAACTTACAATCGGATATGGACATGTGAAATGTTTACAGAGAGTGATGAAACATAGCTAGGTAGTGAAAGAATTATTGTAGGCTACATGTATGGTGACTGACAAATCTTTCACCATTGGAACTTGTTTTCAGATCAAACTGCAGTACAGAGAGAGTATAGGTTGTAGGTATGGGATAATAAATGACAAATGGTGTATACAAAATCTGATTTATCGATTCAAGAAATAAGAGTAGACAATCCTTAATTGATTGGTTAAAGAGGATAGCTAAAATCCAAAATGGTGACTACATTGAACTAAACTGAACCATGTTGAATCAAACCCAACCAAATCGAACCAAACTTAATCAAAAACAAGCCAATGGTTTAAGTGTAAAACTTGTGGGTGAATGTGGTCATTGGTAATGTCAGAAGGGAAAGGGTAAGGTAAAGCTAGTGCATGATGCTAATGCACACGCACAAGTACATGAACCACACACAACTATCCTATGCAGTTATTATGGGTTGACTGTTAAAACTTGCTCAGTGGTTACTGGGACAAGATGGTCGCTACACACAACAAGCTTTAAATACCTGAGGCTAATAATCTATACAAACACTTGTTCTAAACTAAACTGTCTTGCTGGCAGAGCTCACACAGTAGGTAAATGACAGAAATGCTTGGCTTACAGAAATACAATCATTTTCGGTTGTCTAATGTTACCAGCTAAACATTACATGCTATAGTGGTGAGCACATGTGCACTTTCACTGGAGATCTTAACTCGATTTCTAGCTCTAAGGCCTAGAACGAATCAAACTAAGAAAAAAGGGTATGGTGACGCAGTGGTTAAACTGTTAGCCTTTCACTAAGGTAGACTAGGGTTTGATTTTAGGTTAATTTGCATGTCATAAACAAACAAATAAAAGCAGAGATAATGTTAAAACTGATTACACTTGTCTCTTTTCAAATT